>OV743440.1:3572945-8372945 GCA_928269145.1 Agriphila tristella
AATCGGCCCACAAACAAAAAAGTTGCCCGCCACCTTCGATTTTTTTTATCATTGCATGTTGTTTTCTTGCCAAAATAGTTCCAAAAAACCGAGTTTCATTTTAATCGGCCCTTAGGCGACGGCTACACGTCGTGGTAAATATCGTGATCCAACGCCATAGAGCAAATTTTAACCATGGAAAGTAAAATATTGAATATTCCATACAAACTACTTTCAATGGTTAAAATTTACTCTATGGCGTTGGATCACGGTAAATACCACGCGTCTAGCCGGCGCCATAAACAAATTGGCCGCCATCTTGGATTATATGTTCTTAGCATAAACTTAATATAGCGAAAAATTTTCGAAGTCTATGGTTCTTAGTAGGTAAGGTAACTCGACGTATAGATATCCCGAAACATTTTAAGTAGTCGCATTAGTTAAAAGATACCCTGGAACCGGAAAAAAAACAGCCGCTATGCGTATCGGAATAACCGCAAGCATTATACTGCAGCCCTATTACGTAAATAAGTAAGCGGCTTCATTATAATGAACCGCGCTATTTATAAATAGCTCGGTTACTTACGTCGTCGTACTGCGCATTTAACGTATTTGGGGTTGCCATCACATTAAATTATGTTGTTTGGTGGTCATTAGCTACTTTATAAGTTTATTTAGCGTATTTGTGTTTGCTCTGTTTTTACAACCAAGTGGGCAACCACTTAAGTTGACTAAAAATATAAGCGAAACTAAATAATTCTGTTTCTGGCTCCAGGGGGGGCTCGGGGGGCTTGAGGGGGCTCGAGGGGGGCTCTGGGGGGCTCGAGGGGGGCTCGGGGGGGGGGGGCTCGAGGGCGGCTTATTGAGTTTGGAACCGAACCTGCTTTACTCCTGTAGGTCCCGGGTTAGGTTAGAAATTTAAGGTGAGCGCGTAGCGCAGCGGAGCGTGAGCCTTAAATTTTGAGGTTATTTTTTTATAACAGACAACAGAAATAAACTTATTTTACACATTGCCGGTGGACTACCAGGCATTGTATACAATGCCTAGGCATTGTATACAATGCCGGAGAATACACATTGCCGGTAACACATACATTTTACTATGAAAACCGATGTTATCTGACGGCGTGTTAACGCGTGGCGTCAGACAAATGTGCCCACACCTTAAGTCTGATGTGCTGCTTGTTGTCCATTATAATAATATCATTTAAGTATTGTTTTGTAAGATTATATCCAAAAAAATATGCTATTGTGCTAAACGACAAAATAATATGCTAGACAGCAAGAAAATCTACCTTGAGCATATATTATGCTGTTACCTAAAGCAACCCAATAAAACTTTGTGTTAATTATAATCGATGATATTGAAAGAAAGCTGTAAGTTTATACAATAATCAAAATGAAAGAGGGAGTTGCTTCCTTTTACACCAACGTACCGCAGTATTGCCGTGGCGTTAGTATCAAATCAATGAAATAAAATATCTACAATACTAATTATTAGTAATAATATGTTAATGGTCATTCGAATTATTCGAATGATTGAGATAATCGAATGATCGTTCATAATCGCGCATCGGTAGCATCTGGCAACACCGGATCTCACTCTTGCTTGCCAAAAGGTCGCGTCGTTCGTCTTCGTCGTAGCAGCGATGAATTTTGAACAAGAGATTTGTGAAGCTGGTTTACAAGATTTACTCCCAATCCTTCAAGGTAAATGTCTCGGTTTTATTTAGTCATGATTTTTTGTTTTATTTAGACATTGAAATGTATGTATTTAGATTATAAATTTTTGTTAGATCTGTCGTACTCGCACTGAAATATGTATGTTGCGTCATACATAAATTAACTCTTCGTTTTCACCAAGAAACAGGTATTAGTTTTCTGAGATTATCTAAGCTAGTTTTATGCAAAACTTGTAGAATTCTCGTTTGTAAACCAAAGATTTAAATCGTCCGTCCGTAAACATAACAACGCATCACGCATGCGTGCGCCATCAGCGCCATTGCACGCACGCGCACTTGCTTTTTCCAAGACCTATTTGGATCATGTAAACGAGCAAACCAAGTGAACTTTGACGTCGCCGTATAGGTACAATACAAAAAGCTACTTTGTCCAAGTTTCTTGGTCCAAGTTTACTTGGATCGTGTCAGCGGGTATCCAAGTATACTTTGATCAAAGTTTTTTCACCCACAAACAACAGACATACGTATTTTACAAGTAGGTATTTGTTTGTTTTATTGAAAAAATCTGTATAATACTAATTACAAACAAGTTTAAAACCTTTTCTTGTTGAAAACTAGGAGACCGCCCCGACTGAACGCATGTAGGTAATTACAAGTAGGTAGGCACCTACATAACTAGTTTTGTACATATTTGTTTTATTATTTGTATTTTTCAGACAATCTTATAACAACACTGGAAACAGCCATTTTGTTAACCGACGTGGATTTGAGAGAATTGTTTCCCCAACTTGGCCCCAGAAGAAAACTAAACAATTTCCTATTAGAACATAAAAAAGTGACCGGTGTCAATGTACGTACCTACTTGTTTATTGTACATCTTGTATTTAGTTAATAAAAATGTTTTCTTTTTTTTCCCTTGGACCGATGCTGTATACTTTGTAATAAAGTTTTTTATTTATTTTTCTAGGACCTTGAAATTAACAACTCTACTGAAAACGCTGAACATGATGATAGGACACTGGACACTGATGATGATGATGATAATGCAAAAATATCTGCAAATTGTACTTCTACTGCAGCTAATAACACTGTGAGTTACTCATAATCATAACATTAGGTACTCAGTTTGATAACATAACGTACTTAAAAATTTGTCAAATTGTAGCCACCATTTAACATGTTTCTCTTCGAAAGATTTTTCTGTTCCAATAGATTTTCTCTTGATGGGCAAAAATTTTTCAGTCATTGTAGTTACAAGTTTACAAGATTGTAGAATTGTAATACAATTCTGACAAGCGGCCTCACCCTTTTTTGGTGCTCACTCAAATTTTTATTTTGTAGCTGAATTTGTTAGGTACTTTATGTTTGTGATATGGACCAAAAGCATTGTTTACACAAGGCCATCACTGGCTTGAATAATTGTTTAGACAAGGCCAATACCAAGCCATCGCTGTGACTGGCAGCCAGCGATGGCCTCGTGCAAACCTTACTTAAGATAAAATTGCCCGTCATTAAGATAGGACCGGGTACCTATGTATGTATGTTTGTAATAATTCTAAGATTAAATTTTTTTGTTTCAGGTATTGAAACTATTAAATGTAATGTTATTTTCTTTTAGTAGCTTGTATGAGTATTTAGAAGGCACAAGTCAAAGTTAGTGTGCTAGTAGAGTTTAGGTATATTGTTTAACCAGCAAAATGTAAGTACATCCGTATGTATAGTATTAATTTAGTACATTATTAAAACCAGTATTATTACAACCCGTATAGTTATGCAGGTCACACACCATCAATTCGATCCTCCATTTGGCATGATACTGCCGATTGGATCCAATCGAATTGACCGTGTGTCAGCGGTGGATCGGCTTCGGTTGGACAGATCGAATTGACGGAACAATCAAAATTCAATCCTTTTGGCTGGATCATGCCGATTGGATCATGCTGATTGGACCGTGTATGTCAGTGGGCGATCGATCGTATGATTTTCTTAACCGACTTCAAAATAGAAGGAGGTTCTAAATTAGATTGAATATATTTGTTTTATCATTGTTTGCGGGTATCTTCGACATTTGTAGACCGATTTTGATGTTTCTTTTTCTTTATTTTTTATTTTTAACCGATTTAAAAAGTAGGTTCTCAGTTTGACCAGTATATCCACGATTATCTCACGATTGGCTGAACTGATTTTAATGCGGTTTCTATAAAAGTATTTGTTGCATTAAGGAGGTTTTAGTATTTTAACCGACCTTAAGAAAGAAGGTTCTCAATTTGATTGTATTTTTTTTTTCTCGTTGTTCGTGCCTGTCTTAGATATTTAAAGACCGGTTTTGATGATTATTTTTTTCTTTCTAACCGACTTCAAAAAAGGAGGAGGTTATCAAGTCGACTTTGTATGTTTTTTACCCACGACGGACGGAACGGAACGGAGACGGTATATGCGTTTGGGGTTAGGCTGGCCCCAGACCTACCGGTTTCATTTCTTTGCTTTGCTGTTCTACCATGGACCGCCGGCCAAGAGGCTCATTTTCAATTTATCGCATATTTTGACCAGACCACATTGGCAAGATAGCCATTAGTTTGGTGTTATCAAATATCGTCATCTGGGTTGCAATGCGAAGTTTTAGTTTAAAAAAAAACTGCTGTTTCATACAAAAATTAATAACAAAATTATCAAAATGTATGAAACAGCTCATTTTTTTTCTCGATTTCAGATTTGGTCCCATAGTAAAAGTTGTTCAGTTTATGGTCCCTATCTACCATATTCAGCTTTATAAGGCTTTACCAAACATCTTGTATAAATAAGCGATCGATTTATTTTTTAACGATTGGAGTCCATGTTCAGGGTGGCATATCTCCTAAAAGCTTCCTACTTCGCAATCCAGGCGATGTTATTTGATAACACCAAGCTAATGGCTATCTTGCCAATTTGGTCTAGTCCCAAAATGCGATAGATTGAAAACTACCCTGGCTGGCCGGCGGTCTTTCAAGCAAGGTAGAACAGCAATGCAAAGAAATGAAACCGGTAGGTCTGGGGCCAGCCTTAGAGGCATTGGCGGATCCAGGGGGGGGGGGGCATGGGGGCCATGGCCCCCCCACGAGGTTGGTTACCTTTGCGGATTGCATTGAATTTTAGGCTGAATAATGGAGCTCTCGTGTTATCCTGCTGACTATCGCTCGAATTCGGAACAGTTATTATTACGTTAAAATTTATTTATTGAGATATTATTAAAATTATTATTTTCCGTTTACTTAATTAAAGGCTGTGTGCTTTGTAGGTTATCGGCAATGATTCTCAGATAGGTGTTTTGGTATTAAGACCGCTAGAGGGCGCTGCAGTTATCATTTTCCTATTTATCTTCAGAGCGATTTGACTGATTAAGATGCGGTTTTCTGTAATAGAAATAGGTTTGTAGTGTGTCGGCGATGGCTTTTAGTTTTATGGTGTTGAACCGCTAGGGGGCGCTGCAGTTATCATTTTCCCATTTATCTCCAGAGCGATTTGACCGATTTAGATGCGGTTTTCTGTAATAGGTTTGTAGTGTGTCGGCGATGGTTCTTGGTGTTATGGTGTATAGCCGCTAGAGGGTGGCAGTAATAATTTTCGATACGGTTTGACTGATTTAGATGCGAGTTTTAGGGTACTTTGATAATCCCTGGACCTACTGGGATAATTACGATGCGGTTTTTTACATTCAAAAGGTTTCATTTCAGAGCAGGTTCTTAGACATGTTTCATGGTGGTAGACCACCAGGGGGCGCTGCAGCAACCAGATAAGTCATGTTTGTCTATTACCATTTTCCTCGGAAACTACTGAGCCGATTACGATGCGGTTTTTTGCATTCAAAAGGTTTCATTTCAGAGCAGGTTCTTAGACATGTTATATTGTGGTAGATCACCAGGGGGCGCTGCAGTAGCCAGATAAGTCGCACTTTAAAAGTTCTCAAAAACTACGCAACTGATTTCGATGCGGTTTACTTCTGTAATGGGTTTGTAGGTTATCGGCAATGATTCTCAGATAGGTGTTTTGGTATTAAGCCGCTAGAGGGCGCTGCAGTTATCATTTTCCCATTTATCTCCAGAGCGATTTGACCGATTTAGATGCGGTTTTCTGTAACAGGTTTGTAGTGCGTCGGCGATGGTTCTTGGTGTTATGGTGTATCGCCGCTAGAGGGCGGCAGTAATCATTTTCCGTACGGTTTGACTGATTTAGATGCGATTTTTAGGGTACTTTGATAATCCCTGAAACTACTGGGCCGATTTCGATGCGGTTTTCTGTAATAGGTTTGTAGGCTATCAGCGATATTTCTTAGATAGATGTTACGATGTTTAACCGCTAGGAAGCGCTTTAGTTATCTGTTCCCATTCATCCCGAGAACGGTTTGAATGATTTGATCAGAGCATTAAAATTATAGGTTTCTTAGTCTTTCTAACTCTTGCAACGCTACGTTTTCTTTAAACCTTTTTCTTTATTTTATCTTAATAACCAATTAAAAAAAAGTAGCTTCTCAGTTTGACCTGTATCTGCGATTATCTCACGTTTGGCTAAACTGATTTTAACGCGGTTTTCAGAAAAGTATTTGTTGCATTTGAGAGAAGGTTTTAAGTATTTTTAACCGACTTCAAAAAAGGAGGTTCTCAGTTTGACCTGTATAATATGTATGTTTGTCCGCGATTACCTCGTGTATGGCCTGCATTACTAAGTAGTATACTGGGTGATCCAGATAGTGTCGTCCAAGATTTTTTTTAGATTATTCACACCTGGGTGCATCTAAAAATACCCTATGTATGTTCCGCGATTTTTCTTAGTTTAGAAGTTATGATTTTTTAAATGTGTTTTTGCGAATTTTCTACCGGACGGACCAAAAAAATTCATAACTCCTTTCATATTAATTTTTTTTGGGTTTTATTTTTGCAACATAATTGTCTTAAAACACTCTTCGACACATAAAATAATCAATTACATAACATCCAGATAAGTTCCTGAAAAAAGGGTCGAAAGTGAAAAAATTTTGGTTTTACTTTAGGCGAGTCTGACTCGCACTTGGCCGGTTTTTGTTTTATTTGCTAAGCTAAGAAGCCACTTAAGTTTTTAAAATCAGTTTGAATTGATGAAATATCCATTTTGTATTTTTAAAAGAATTGTTAAAATGTTACTTCGTCGAAGTAAAACCAAAAATTTTCACTTACGACCCTTTTTTCAGGAACTTATCTAGATGTCGTGTAGTTGATTATTTTACGTATGGAAGAATGTTTCAAGACAAATATGCTGCAAAAGGAAAATTCAAAAAGTTCTTAATATAAAAGGAGTTATGAATTTTTTTGTTCAGTCCGGTAGAAAATTCGCAAAAACATTTAAAAAATCATTACTTCGAAACTACGAAAAATCGCAGAACATACATAGGGTATTTTCGGACCTTTGTTCGCAAATACACCCAGGTGTGAGTAATCTAAAAAAAATTCTTTGACGTCACTGTCTGGACCACCCTGTATATTTAGTATTCAATAGTATTCAGTATTTATCATTAGCTAGCTTAACTCAATAACTGCGCGGCATTTAACCGACATTAAAAAGGAGGACGTTCTCAATTCGTCGGAATCAGTTGGAGTGTTGCCTTTGGGGCGCTATGGGAAAAAAAGACTTAGTTTTTTTTTAAATCGGTGACCGATGACTGTTTTTGGTCTTATTCGATTTAGGGCATATATAGGAACATGTTTAAACTTGTAAACTGTTTTTGTTAAATGCATATTCAGTGAGTTGTATCAATTTTCGATCATTGTCCCCATCAATTTATGTCATGGCATAAGAATAAAATTAAATAAACTTTTTATTCTTATGGTCATGGGCATGACTTATCCCCGACTTGTGAGTCGGGGATACGTCATATTTCATTATTAATTATTAAAAAAAGTAAAAAAATCTTTATAGTTAAAATTACTCGAAAAATATACATTTTACGAAAAAAGTGTAAAAAGCCTAAATTGTTTCTACGGGTATCATTAATTGAATAAGAGCAAAAAAAGGAGGTATCATCGGCCCTCAGGACGACTTTGTCATTTTCTTAAACTTGACAGTTTCCAAACTTGTCTCATTATTAACTCGGCTCTTTCTAAGTTGATCTCTTTCTTAAACTTGACACTTTCCTAACTCGTCTTATTTTTAACTTGGCTCTTTCTTAGTTGGTCTCTTTTGTAATATTGACACTTTCCTAACTCGTCTTATTTTTAACTCGGCTCTTTCTACAATTTTCTAACTCGGCTCATTCTTAACTCGACTCTGTCTCTTTCGCTGTTTTTCCTCTCTTCTTAGCCGTGGTCCACCGGATCATTTCACCTAGGTGAACTACGGACCATTATTTACAAAATAATGTTTTGATATAAAACAAAATAAATAAAATTCAGTCAAAAGTACCAGGGCAACATAACTTAAAAGGAGTTATTTCGATTTATATTTTTGATAGATTAAAGAGCTAAAAGAAATCTTCGCGGCATGAAATCAAAATAACTCCTCGTAAGTTATGTTGCCCTGGTACTTTTCGTGTATTCTGAATATAACATTTCGCATGCCCTACCCTACCTACCTTATGGTACTGGTAGTGGATCGAACTTCGTTCGCAAACTTTGTGGACAAACAAACAAACAACCAATCAAACAAACTAACAAACGAGAAAGCAACCTAATAAAAACGTGTTAAAATGACGAAGTCATCCAGACAAGTTTAAGAAAGAAACCAA
This sequence comes from Agriphila tristella, assembly GCA_928269145.1. NCBI lineage: Eukaryota > Metazoa > Arthropoda > Insecta > Lepidoptera > Crambidae > Agriphila > Agriphila tristella. The sequence goes on from OV743440.1 coordinate 3,581,337, forward strand.
ATTAGAAAAAGCCTAGTTAAAAATAAGACAAGATAGGAAAGTGTCAAGTTTAAGAAAATTACGAAGTCGTCCGGAAGGATCATCGGTCATCGAAAAAATATTTTTTTACAATTCTAATATTTTTTGGGTTATATTACTGCTTACAGAGCCCCGAATGCTATACTCCGACTGGACCATTTACTCATTAATTTATTAATTTGTTCAATAACTTTAAAAAGTTGGTATTAATAGTGTTTGTGTTTAACATCATACAGGATAGTTTAGACGGCAGAGCAATACTCAAAGAGGGAAAAGGAGGCTTACTGACGGAGGGTTCCCGACGGAAATTGAGCCAGCTGCTAATACACCACAAACTAGAGAAAAATTGTGCAAAGAAAATTTCCAGTGAAGAATTTTATAAATTAGCTACCGAAATTGTGGAAATATTCCACAAGGAACGCGTTGTGGTGTATTATTCTGCATATTTATCAGCTACAAATAAATTAGCTAAAAAAAATGCGTCCGGAAAGCTGTACGAAAGCTATATAGCTCGAAGGAGAAAGTTGCGAGAAGGCGGACAGTTGCCGGGAACTAGCCGTTCATCCTCAAAGTCGTCCAGATCATCGCTCAGATCCACGCCAACTATTACAGATGATGACATTTATAGCCTGGAATCTCTGGAAAGTGGTAAGCAAATAATCGCTAGTCACTTTTTTGTGATTTAAATGTGCCACGGGCGACTGTACGTACTATGATGCCCTTCTTCTAATTAACTTATCCCACCATACACATATAAATGAATTACAGGTATTGTACATGAAGAATCGTTACTATGGCTGAAAAACAATGTCGATCCATGGAAGTCTGTTGAAGAAAAGTGGGCAGAAACTGCAGATCACCGCCTAAATCGCATCCAATGTGGAAAAGGTGATATAGCGGATTACTTCAAGGATTTCCCAGCCTTAAAACAATCACAAGGCTATACCTTGGTAAGCATAATTATACCGTAGCCTTATTTTTTTACATAATCCTTCTGGTTTTTCTATAAAAACGTACGCAATGATATGATTATAAATGACAAAAGTTTGTTTATTTCTTATAAGACAAGTGTCTGAATTACAAAGGCACTAAAAGAGTCAAACGAACAACCCAAGCTCTGGACGTAGCGATCCAGACCTTTCTAACCAGTGGAAATAACATAGCGTACATTTATTGTATTCTTTTTTTCAGCTAATGAACGATTTCAGTCAACTGTATCCGGGAAAGGAAAATAAATTATTTTCCTCTATCACCCTCAAAAATGAAGAAATTATAAAATATGCTTCATTAAAATTACGAAAAATTAGGGACCAAGATACGAGATCAAAAATAGCAAATATAATTGCACTGATTGACGGTAAGAAGTTTTGCTCAAATATTAGTTCTTATTCATCATATCAGCCACACGACACCCACTGCTGGGTATAGGCCTCCCCTAAGGATCTTAGTTCTTATTATTAACCTTTAACTAATCTGGGTCTGGTTCATCACATTCTAAATTTGAAATACAGTGCGGAAATGAAATTCAATACTTACTTCGTGCGGGAAGTATTTCAAACCATCCTCGACAATGCAATCGCTAGCTACCCGTTCTTGGATGTAATGTACTATTTCTTTAAAAACATCATGAGAACTACAGTCATGAAATACAAGGATCTCAGATCAGAGACTCCACGACCATATTAGTGTATTGAAAAAATGACGTCCATAGTTGAAGGCTAAAACCTTCATAAAATTAAGTCTCAAAAATTAACCGAAACTTTTTTTTCTTTGAATACAGAAGATGAACCAGAGACATCTAGCAATGTTGCTTTGATGTTGCTGGCTTATGTCATCAACATTTCACCTGCACGGAAAATAAAAGGAAAGCCAGCGTGGAAGCCATCTAGAGCAGAGGTCTGCGACGGCTATATAACGCAAGCTGCTTCTGAAGCCGACGTTACCAACAAGATCATTCAAAAAAAGGAGAACCTGCAGAGGCTAGGCCGCACAGTTCAACCCTACGTTATTTTTGTTGGCCCTACCGTTACTGAGGTAAAAGTAGCATATGTAGTAATAAATGACACATTTTATAGTTTCAACAAATTAGTAACAGCAGTAGACTGTGCATTTAAAATATTTCAATCGATAGGAGCTTGTTACCCGGAAGAAGCTGGAGACATATGGCTTTTTATTCAATTGGGTTTCTACGATATTAAAACTAAATTTGACAGGCCCACGCAGGCTGTGAATACTCTTTTAACTGATCTAGAGTTAATACTTTAAAAATGTTTTACCTGTTACTATTGCAAAAAAGCCAGTGCGTCTCCGAATTTACTTATTACTCATGTGCGAACTTTCTGTAAATTAACGGTAGGATTTTCGGGATTTCGGTGTGGTGAACAAGGGTGTTATCGTCATTATATTTCCTCTGCATCTTTCAAAAAGCACTTAGTTAGAGACCACCAGTCATTATTGTCAACCTTGCGTCATCCAAATAGTAACAAACCGATCGATACAGATACAGAAGCCAATATCTCAAATTTACCTTCAACGTCAAGCAAAGAAACTTACAAAACAGCAATACGATGGAATCTCTACCAACTCAAAGAGATGAAACCTCTCTTGGTCACCATGCTGCATGTTTTGTCTCCACTCTATATGCTAACCCGATAATACCGCGTAAAGCCGTACAAGTTCTTGTAGAAAATCTTCAATTATTTCATTCTAAATCACAATGCATTATAGAGCGACAGTTGAATGATATGGTACCACCAGATCAAAATAATGTTCATGTTAAAAATGCTTTCAAAAAAATATTTAGCGCGTTCAGCGATGCTTTTGAGAATTTAGATTCGGAACACAAACGTTTAAAATATTTTAATAAAATAGGAACTTATTCTGAGCCCCTTGAAGTGGTTGTGGGTCAACGTAACGAGGCTAAAAAAAACAGCGGCTGGTTCATTATTAGTACAAGTAAATTGTACAATGCAGGTGATTCCGTTAAAAGAAAATTTAAAACGAATTTTTTCATCAAAAAATTTCATGAAGGACACTCTTGAATATTTGGACATAGTACAAAATGACTCTTTCGGTATTGAGAATATTGTTCAGGGTTCAGTATGGAAAAAAATGACAGAAAGTTCTGTAGAGCATGATGCAATGATTTTACCATTAATAATCTACTTTGACGATTTTGAAATAGGCAATCCCTTAGGAAGCCACGCTGGGGTTCATAAACTTGGAGCTATTTATGCTTCAGTACCATGTCTTCCACCTCACTACGTGTCGCTTTTGCAAAATATTTTATTATTGGCTCTTTTTCACTCATCAGACAGAACAAGCTTTGGAAACAACATAATTTTTCAAAAAGTTTTTGATGTTCTTAATGATTTAAAGATCAATGGTATTCATGTTGAAACTGATGTGTACACCGGCAAAATAAAGTTTTATGTTGCAGCTGTGACCGGAGATAATTTAGGATTGAATGCTATGTTAGGTTTTGTTGAAAGTTTTTCTGCAAATCGGCCATGTAGAATTTGTACTGCTAATAAAGAACAAATAAAAACACTGCTTTATGAAGATGACACGTTGTTGAGAAACAATGTCAATTATGAAAATGATTTACATTTAAATGACATTTATATGACTGGTCTTAAAGAAAAATGCTCGTGGCTTGCTTTAGATGGGTTTGACTTATTTCAAAACGTCGCCGTAGATGTTTTACATGACTATCTCGAGGGTGCTTGTCGATATGTAATGTCATTTGTGATACAAAATCTAGTATGCACTCAGACTCTAATTTCTTTTGACAGTTTGAAATCAAGAATACGATATTTTAATTATGGACCTGATTCTGCTTCGACACCATGCAATTCTGTAGCAAAAGAAGGCTCAACATTAAAATTAAAATGTTCGGCTTCTGAAATGCTTACTCTTGTTCGATATTTTGGACTAATTGTCGGACATAATGTCCCAGATGAAAACGAAGTTTGGTTCTTATACATCAAATTAAGACAATTGTTGGATAAACTTTTGAGTCATAGAGTCCATGAAAACACTATTGATCAAGTAAAATTTTCAGTAGCTGAATTAAACGAGCTCTATCGTCAATTTGCTGAAACAGACTTAAAGCCAAAGTTTCATTTTCTTACACATTATCCAGAAATGTTAAAAAAATTTGGCCCACTTACCCAAATCTGGACGATGAGGTTTGAAGCCAAGCATCGTATATCAAAATTTGTGGCCAGAGCATCGCACAACAGAGTAAATGTTTGTAAAACAATAGCTATTAAGCATCAATTAATTTTAAACGATACTTTTCTTAAAAATGAAACTTTTAAGACGATCTCTTATGGCAAAAAGGCAAATATGACAGAAGCGCAAATTGAAAATGTAAGACTAAACTTTCATTCTCGAGGTATAATCGATAATAATTGTTGGTACTCATTATCGTGGGTGAAACTGTATGGTGTCCGATTTGAGCTGTCGTCAATTATAATTCTAGATATTTCAGAATCTTCAGGCTTACCAAAGTTTGGTGAAATAAAAAATATTTATTTACTTGACAATGATGAAGTTATATTTGAGTCTGTTTCATTAGAGTGTATAGATTTTAATCAGCATTACTATGCGTATCAAGTGCAGAGAACCAACGATTACCAATTACATAATTATAATACCCTTGTTTCACCTGTACCGGCTACAATTACTATAATGTCAAATTTAAAACTTTATGTCACTGTTCGATGGACTTTAGAATAACAACGAACCATTACACATCACATACGACATACGTACCCTTGGGTTTCGTACACTTACGTACACTTCCCATCATATTAGCACCAACAGTCTTTGTTTATTTTTCTCTCATCACACACTTACATGCATATGTAGTCTAACCCCGAAGTCCCGGCGCTCCTAGGTTTGCCTAGTCAGACCTCAGGTTTGACAAGAAGCCTTATCCTTAGTTCGCAAAATATTACATTCGCAAAATATTATACTTTGTACAATCACAGTCAAAGTAGTTTCTGCTTCTGCAAATGCCAGATTTTAGTAGATATGGAGAAATATTATTTTCAATCACTTTTTTATTTTTTTATATATATTTTATGTATATGTTACGGCTAATACCCGAAGTGCGGCTAAAACTAGGTGTAGCCGCTAGCTGTTGGCTAAAACTAGGTGTAGCCGATTTGCTCGCGGCTAATACTAGGTGTAGCCGGCTAAAACTAGGTGCAGCATGGGATATAAAGAAAGTTTTTTCTGTTGTCTGTTAAAAAAAATAACCTCGAAATTTAAGGCTCACGCTACGCTGCGCTTCGCGCTCGCCTTAAATTTCTAACCTAACCCGGGACCTACAGGAGTAAAGCAGATCGGTTACACCTAGTTTTAGCCAACAGCTATCGGCTACACCTAGTTTTAGCCGGCTAGAACTAGGTTTAGCCGCACTTCGGGTATTAGCCGTAACATATATAAGGGAACGTACCCATACTACGTGACTCGTTAAGGGGGGGGGGGTCTTTAAAATACCACGCTTGGTCACGGGGGGGGGGGGGGGGGAAGGGGCCTATGCTTTGTCACGTTTTTTCATCTTGATACATTTTTTCACTTGTAAATTGTATGTAAAAATAAGGTACACACTCTTGGTATTTGTGGCAAGCGCCTTACTAATAAAAAGACAAAAATGAGCAAAATTTTTGTAGCTTTCTGTTAAAAATAAGGTAAAACCATTATCTATGAAATAGTACGTGAAAACCAAGGGGGAGGAGGGGGTCTTGGAATATACTACGGGTGGTCACTAAGGGGGGGGGAGGGGGCTCAAAAATTGTAAAATGGGTCACGTAGTATGGGTACGTTCCCTAAATTATATATTTTTATTTGTATGTCACCAAAGTACTAGGGTCACATAAATATGGCGAATGTTTATTTCTACAATCTTCAATCACTTTTCGTTTTTTTTCTTTTTTCCGTAATGCATCAACTTCTATAATTTTCTTCCCTTCCTCACTTTTTTTTTCCTTTGTAATACGTCACCAAAGTACCAGGACCACATAAATATGGAAAAGGTTAAATTCTATATTTTATTTTAACACATAATTTAAAAATATCAAAATGTTATTTACAGAACTTAACCCATGCCATATTTATATGATTCTGGTACTTTGGTGACGTATTAGGAAGTAAAGAAATTAAACAAAAACACTTAGGTACCTACTCTATTTTGTTTGTGTTTGATTGTATTTATAATATTTTGAGAATATAATATTTTGCGAATGTAATATTTTGCGAACAAAGGAGACCAACTTGGTTAGTCAAACGCCGAAACTCAATACGATCAAATCGGGGTTTGATCAGGACCTAAATTAGGGACAGAATGAGTTATATGTATAAAAAATACGTTCTATAGAGAGAAAATTTAACTAAATCAGCAATCTTCCGGTGAAACAAAAATTTCTGTTGTCTGTTAAAAAAACTAAATATGTATGAAAAACATCTTTCAATTCCGATGTTACATTTAGTCAAAACTGCCTTACTCCTGCAGGTCAGGTCACGTGGTCCTGCATGCAGGTTGGAAATTTCGCAGAGCGTAGCGATCGTCTTAAATTTCGTGGTTATTTTTATAACAGACAACAGAAAGCTTTGTTTCACTGGAAGATTGTTAACTTAATTTAATTTTCACTCTAAAGAATGTGTCTTTCATACATTTAAATACAAAAAAACAAACTCTGTACCTAATTTAAGTCTGACTGGCCAAACCCTGATTTGATCAAATTGCGTTTCGACGTTTGACTTTCTAAGTTAGTCTCTCCTAGGTTTGGACATAAATGCGTTAGGCAAAGGTCGAAAAACGCTATTAGTTTTGGACTTTGACTAAGCCTTCTTGTCAAACCTGAGGTTTGACTAGGCAAACCTAAGAGCGCCGGGACTTCGGGGTTTGACTATAATACATACAACACGTGCAAAAATTCACAAACACACCCACCTGTGTGGATCTGTTGCCCGCAGGTGATACAGTATACACATCTTACTTACCCGTAACTTACCGTTTTACAAAAGCGTGAATACGGGCCCACCACCAATTTGTTTCTTTAACTTAACTTCAGATTAAACATCAGTACTGAGTTTCATTTGTTGTTTGTATTATTTCATCGTATTGTGTCATTTATGCTTTTAAAATCAGTCAAATTTCTTAAAAGTAGAAATATCGAAACTCGGTACTGATGTTTAACCTTCACCTAGGCCCTGGGGTAGGGGAGCACCGCCCCTACTGCCAAAAGGTGGCTCTCGGATCGCTACCGAAACGGGGCGATCTCCACATTTTATATATTTTTTTTGTAGAATACCGGTTATATCAGTATAAAGTCGGGCCTTGCGACATAGGTTCCGCAACTAGATAGGTTTATGCGTTCGTACATACTCGTTCACATGAACGAGCTTTAAGTTAAGTTTACCGTAGGCCTAGACGCATTGGTTTCCAGCGACGACCACGCGGACTCCATTGACGCCAAGGTACCCTTACTAGTGATTCTTTGGTCGGGAATCCTAGGTTGCTCTGACTTTCCCACCTCCGGCTCGCGCTACAAATAACTGAGATCTGAGACATTGTTAATGTTGATAATGGACTGTCTATTGTTGTACCTAATTAATCACACACTTACATGCATATGTAGTCAAGCCCCGAAGTCCCGGCACTCCTAGGTTTGCCTAGTCAAACCTTAGGTTTGACCAGAAACCTTATTAGTCAAAGTCCAAAACTAAAGCGTGTTTCGGCCATTGGCAAAAAAAATATGAATAATCCTAGGGGAGACCAACTAGGATAGTCAAACGCCGAAACTCAATACGATCAAATCGGGGTTTGACCAGTCAGACTTAAATTAGGGACAGAATGGGTTATATGTATAAAAAATACGTTCTTTAGACTGAAAATTTAACTAAATCAACAATCTTCCGGTGAAACAAAAATTTCTGTTGTCTGTTAAAAAAACTAAATATGTATGAAAAAAATCATTCATTTCCGATGTTACATTTAATCAAAACTGTCTTACTCCTGCAGGTCAGGTCACGTGGTCCTGCATGCAGGTTGGAAATTTCGCAGAGCGGAGCGATCGTCTTAAATTTCGTGGTTATTTTTTTAACAGACAACAGAAATCATTGTTTCACAGGAAGATTGTTAATTTAATTAAATTTTCACTCTAAAGAATGTATCTTTCATACATTTAAATACAAAAAAAACAAACTCTGTACCTAATTTAAGTCTGACTGGCCAAACCCTGACTTGATCAAATTGCGTTTCGGCGTTTGACTTTCTAAGTTAGTCTCTCCTAGGTTTGGACATAAATGCGTTAGGCAAAGGTCGAAACACGCTATTAGTTTTGGACTTTGACTAAGCCTTCTTGTCGAACCTGAGTTTTGACTAGGCAAACCTAAGAGCGCCGGGACTTCGGGGTTTGACTATAACACATACAACACGTGCAAAAATTCACAAACACACCCACCTGTGTGGATCTGTTGCCCGCAGGTGATACAGTATACACATCTTACTTACCCGTAACTTACCGTTTTACAAAAGCGTGAATACGGGCCCACCACCAATTTGTTTCTTTAACTTAACTTCAGGTTAAACATCAGTACTGAGTTTCATTTGTTGTTTGTATTCTTTCATCGTATTGTGTCATTTATTTTTAAAATCAGTCAAATTTCTTAAAAGTAGAAATATCGAAACTCGGTACTGATGTTTAACCTTCACCTAGGCCCTGGGGTAGGGGAGCACCGCCCCTACTGCCAAAAGGTGGCTCTCGGATCGCTACCGAAACGGGGCGATCCCCACATTTTTTTTTGTAAAATACCGGTTATATCAGTATAAAGTCGGGCCTTGCGACATAGGTTCCGCAACTACATAGTTAGGTTTATGCGTAAGTATAAGCGTTCGTATGCGAACGAGCTTTAAGTTAGGTTACACTCAGACGAAATCTATATAAGATAGGATTTCTACTGACGCCCTTATTTTTGATAAATATCTAATCGCCAATCCTCTCGTCCTTCCCGTATTACGTATTGTAAAGGCCTACTCAAACCTGACCGGTATCTTGTACCAGTGGCGGGGCTCCGTCGCAGAATGTCCTTTTCGCAAAATGTCCCCTGGTCGCAGATTGTCCCTTTCGCAAAATATTTCTTTCGCAAAATGTCCCATTCGCAAATCGTCTCTCGCAAAATGTCCCTTTCGCAGAATATCCCTTTCGCAGAATGTCCCTCTTGTAGCTAAAATATCATATCACACTCTCGCCAAATTGCCATTTTGTTCAAAATTTTCTATGAAAATGAAAAAATGAAAGTCAAATATGTAGGTCATTATGTATATTATTAATCATATAAAACTAGTAAATATGTTCATTATGTTTAAAAAAAACAGGTTTTCTAAGTAAATACGCATATCTTTAATTCAACTTATCTTACAATAAAATTCGTCACACATTAAAACATATTTTTACTTTAAACACTAGGTACATGTAATTGCAACCATACAAGATTTATTCGCAATATTCGCTGACAGAAACAATAAAAAATATTTTCATAAGTACCTTCCTATCTGATGATTATTACAATTTAGTGTTGTCAGTAGCTTAAAAATTCTCCCAAGCAGTTAGTATATTTTTGACTTTCATAGAACATTTCGAACAAAATGGAAATTTGGTACGAGTGATATTTATTTGATACCAAGGGGACATTCTGCGAAAGGGACGTTTTGCGTAAGGGACATTTTGCGAAAGGGACATTCTGCGACGAAAGGGATGGCGGTAGTGGTATACCCGACCGATATCCCGACCGGTATTTTGTATGGCATTACCGGCAGCAGTTGCGGAACACCTTTGAACAGCGCGTTACCGCCACCGGTATCGCCACCGGTACAGGATACCCTGTCAGATTTAAGTAGGCCTTAAAATCTTGCAATGGTGGATGCCTGTCAACAACCGACAGACAGTGAAATTCATCGTTCATAGTTGACGACCATGTAATTCTAGAATAGTATGATTAATTAAGCTTGTTGTGGTTTGTTATGTCTCAGTTTTACGATTGAAAATAAATAATATGAAGCTTTTATTATGTTTAGCGAATACGCCAAGTTGACGACTATGTAATTTTAAAATAGTATAATCAATTAAGCTTGTGTTTTTTTTGTATGTCTCAATTTCACGATTGAAAATAAATAATATGAATCTTTTATGTCTTTTTCCTTTTAAGCATTTAAAGCTATAAAACTTGTACAGGGTTTGAGAACGGAATTTCTTCTGTTAATAACCTTGTAAAAGTTAAAAAATAAAAAATGTTGTATCATGGCTGACTAAATGTATATGTATCGTGAAGTATGATTTTATCTAAATTACCAATTATTATATGCTTTTCGCTTACAGGTCTGGACTTTGGTGCTATATCGGTGCAGCTGTTAAGTTTGCTATAAAATTATTTTGCATAATAATAATAATAATAGCCGCACTAATATCGTACAAGTTCAACAAAAGTAGATAAAGCTTGACCAGAGTTTAAAAAAACCCTGCAATGAGGACGCGACCTTTGTGATTTATTTATACGTAACTATTGCCAGTAAAAGAAATTAAATGTGAAAAATGCCGCATGCGGGTTTTTAAAACATCTGGTCAGCTTTAAAATGATACATCATTCTTTATCGTACCCGCACCAATATTTATAAGTAGATATCTATGTAATCAGTGCAGGTTATACTACAAAGAAGCATAATGTTGTATAAAACTTATTAACTGTTATAGTAGAGGTATGAACGGGAAGTCGAAGCGTGGGCAGACCGCCATTCCTAAGATGTCAGGGCCTACCTCAACCAGATACGCCGCAACAAGGACGACATAGAAAAACCATGGGATAAGCATATCTCCAGCAGTGGACAAATATATATGCTGAGAAGACAAATAGAAGGTATGATACTAGTGTGGGACAATAAGGCACCATACCATTCACCATACGTATGTACATAGATAGACGGCTATTAGACATACTTGATTTTTAGGGTTCCGTGCCTCAAAAAAAGGAAAAACGGAAACTTAAAAATCAAGTGTGTCTAATTAGACTCACGCCCGAGTACATGCGATACTGCTGCGGGTATAAGGCATGATGCACTATTGCACTACGTGTTACGTATTGCACTCTATGCCTTACGATAATTGCACCTGTATTTTCCTTATGTTGGCATGGTACAGTCAGTGTCATTTATATACATATATACAGCCATTGAGTCAAAATATGTAAACACAAACCTTATTGTCAGTGACATAGAGGTGTGTAGATATTTTTGAGCTCTTGTTAACGTATATATATTTATGACGCTGGCCGTACATACATAGGTGTTCAGATAATTATTTTGAATATTAACCAATCAAAGTCAATTAAATTTTGTAGACATGGTCTAGAAAGTAATACCTAGGTCTGTGGTTTAATACATTTTCGTAAAAATTTATAGTTTAAATATTACAGGGGGTTTTCATATTTTCATTAAAAACTCCCTGCAATATTTAAACTATACATTTTTACGAAAATGGAATAAACTATAGATATTAGTTTCTCGATCGTGTCTACAAAATTTCATTGACTTTGGTTAATATTCATACTAATTATCTGAACACCTTTGTATGTACCATGCCAGCATAAGGAAAATACAGGTGCGAGTATCGTAAGGCATGGTGTGCCATACGTAACACGTATAGTGCACCATGTCTTACTATACCCGCAGCAGTATCGTACGTACGCTGGCGTGTTACATAAGTATGGTTCACCGTGCTTTACTGTTCCCGCACCAGTATCGTACGTATGCTGCCGTAGTATATACGCACGGTTCATCATGTCTTACTGTACCGGCAACGGTACCTTACCTCTACTACGACAGTTAATACGTCTGGCACATCATGCTTTACTGTGCCTGCCACAGTATCCTACCTATGCCGCCATGGTGCACACGTATGGCGCACCATGATTGACTGTGTCCGCCATAGTATCGTAAGTATGCCGCCGTGGTGCAAACGTATGGCTCACCATGCTTGACTGTACCCGCTACAGTATCATACGTATGCCACCATGGTGCACACGTATGGTGCACCATGATTTACTGTGCCCGCCACAGTATCGTACGTATGCCGCCGCGGTGCACACGTATGGCTCACCACTATTTACTGTGCCCGCTACAGTATCATACGTATGCCGTGGCGGTACACACGTACGGCTCACCGCGCTTTACTGTGTCTGCCACAGTATCGTACGTATGCCGCCGCAGTGCACACGTATGGCTCACCATTATTTACTGTGCCGGCTACAGTATCGTACATATGCCGTCGCGGTACACACGTACGGCTCACCGTGCTTTACTGTGTCTGCCACAGTATCGTACGTATCCCACCGCGGTGCACACGTATGGCTCACCATTATTTACTGTGCCCGCTACAGTATCATACGTATGCCGCCGTGGTGCAAACGTATGGCTCACCATGCTTGACTGTGCCCGCTACAGTATCATACGTATGCCACCATGGTGCACACGTATGGTGCACCATGATTTACTGTGCCCGCCACAGTATCATACGTATGCCGCCGCGGTGCACACGTATGGCTCACCATTATTTACTGTGCCCGCTACAGTATCGTACGGTTGTCGCCGTGGTACACACGTACGGCTCACCGTGCTTTACTGTGTCTGTCACAGTATCGTACGTATGCCGCCGCGGTGCACACGTATGGCTCACCATTATTTACTGTGCCGGCTACAGTATCGTACATATGCCGTCGCGGTACACACGTACGACTCACCGTGCTTTACTGTGTCTGCCACAGTATCGTACGTATGCCACCGCGGTGCACACGTATGGCTCACCATTATTTACTGTGCCCGCTACAGTATCATACGTATGCCGTCGCGGTACACACGTACGGCTCACCGTGCTTTACTGTGTCTGCCACAGTATCGTACGTATGCCGCCGCGGTGCACACGTATGGCTCACCATTATCTACTGTGCCCGCTACAGTATCATACGTATGCCGTCGCGGTACACACGTACGGCTCACCGTGCTTTACTTTGTCTGCCACAGTATCGTACGTATGCCGCCGCGGTGCACACGTATGGCTCACCATTATTTACTGTGCCGGCTACAGTATCGTACATATGCCGTCGCGGTACACACGTACGGCTCACCGTGCTTTACTGTGTCTGCCACAGTATCGTACGTATGCCACCGCGGTGCACACGTATGGCTCACCATTATTTACTGTGCCCGCTACAGTATCATACGTATGCCGTCGCGGTACACACGTACGGCTCACCGTGCTTTACTGTGTCTGCCACAGTATCGTACGTATGCCGCCGCGGTGCACACGTATGGCTCACCATTATTTACTGTGCCCGCTACAGTATCGTACGTATGTCGCCGTGGTACACACGTACGGCTCACCGTGCTTTACTGAGCCCGCTACAGTATCGTACGTATGCCGCCGCGGTGCACACGTATGGCTCACCATTATTTACTGTGCCCGCTGCAGTATCGAACGTATGCCGCCGTGGTACACACGTACGGCTCACCGTGCTTTACTGTGTCTGCCACAGTATTGTACGTATGCCGCCGCGGTGCACACGTATAGCTCACCATTATTTACTGTGCCCGCTGCAGTATCGAACGTATGCCGCCGTGGTACACACGTACGGCTCACCGTGCTTTACTGTGTCTGCCACAGTATTGTACGTATGCCGCCTCGGTGCACACGTATAGCTCACCATTATTTACTGTGCCCGCTACAGTAACGTACGTAAGCCGCAGTCGTAGTTTCAGGAGTATTCAGTGCGACTTGCGCACTACGTATGTACGTAGCCGGATGTCGGGCTACGTACGTACGTACAAAAATCGACCACTCGTAAATTACGTAACCCGCCCCATGATGAGCGTCAGTATGCCGACTACGTATGACTGACTACTTACGCGTAATGTAGCGGGTTACACACGTCATAGTGGTCGATTTTTATCCTTATTTTACGTAGTGCGGCAGAGGAAATTTTTCTCAGTGTATACAGACTGATGAAATGGACTGATGCCAGACTGATCATGTAATCTCTCTCTTAGCGTGGTTGTTTTATGTCATTGGAAAACTTCTAATTTCACTATTTTCTATGTTTAAATATTAGCGATTACCTCAATAATAAAATGTGATAACTATAAAGAGGCGCTCGACGGCACAGTGGTTTAGCGCTTGGCTCAGCAATTGTGGAAGTAAAGCAACTTTCGCAGGGGTCGGTCATGGGATGGGTGACCAAAAATGTATTATCTCGAGCTCCTCCGTGCTTCGGAAGGCACGTTAAGCCGTTGGTCCCGGCTGCATTTGCAGTCGTTAACACCCATCAATCCGCATTGGGCCCGCGTGGTGGGTTATGGCCCATCCTCCCACCCATAAGGAAGGCCTGTGCCCCAGCAGTGGGGACATTAAAAATGGCTGATGGTCAACTATAAATACATACTATGAGTACTGCTAGGCATTTGTTTTCTCGCAGTCGATGGTAAAAAGTAGAGTACACAACTCGTGAAAAAAAATTTCATCTCGGTCCTTTGTATCCTTCGCTACTCTCGGGATCCAACTTAGTCCCTCGAACTAAATTCCCTTTATATTCACTTGTTGTATAATCTACTATTTTTGCCCGTGACACTACTGCGTGGCTCTACCGGTAGTCTTTATGCGAATACTGTTCTGTTTTTTCTTAATAGTTAATTATATCATCAAGTTACAATTTTGTATGTTCATTTATTGCATTAAAATATTTGACATAACCAGAGCACATATTCTACTAACCGATTTGCAAGGTGACAGAACAATGCAAGTGTCATAAACATAGACTTCACAAGGAAACCCGCGATCTCAGTATTCAACGACTTTTTATTAGTAAAGGGGTGAATCTACGTTGTTCTTAACTTCCTGCGTCATTGTCTGAACTCGAAAATCTTTAAAAATCCAATGCATCACAAGGCACAAATCAAAAATATGCCATCATTTACCTATACATTATAGTACAATAAAACATTGCATTTATTTGCATATTTTTAATTTATTTATTGCGATGCATTGGATTTTCGAGTTCAGACAATGACGCAGGAAGTTAAGAACAACGTAGATTCACCCAAAAAAATACAACCACAGATTAGCTAAGACAACACAGAATACAAAATATAATGAGGGCTTTTCAAAATGACAAAAAGCTGTAGGCTCGATAGATGGCGTTGAAAAAAATAGGGGATTCAAAGTATTTTTTACTACCAATTTTGACTTCCCTCTTACCATCAACACCATCTAGTGAGGCAAATAGTTACTTTTCATTTTTTTAAATGTCAATTTGAAAACCCCTCATTATACTTTAATACCATTTCTGTTGAAACTTTTTTCTGCTAAATATTGTCTTTGTATTGAGTTGAGATCGATATAGCATATTGCCTGAAATATTCTAAAAGAAGCCATTCTGTGTTTTGTAATCTTTGTGTTTCATTAGTAGAGATGTACAACAATGAAAAGTTCTTGGATTAGAAACTATATATTATTATTGTTTATCTATGAACAGCCACAGAATAATAATATAGAGACACCCAGTTTCATACCGTGTGCGTCATACAAGTAGTACACCACCTCATTGAGTAAAACAATACTGTAATAATAATCAATGATCAGTATTCCACTCTCAAGCGAGTGAATAAAGGTTACGAAGCTAGAATTTAGGTCACTAGTTTGTATAATACGTGATATGTTTACTAGAGTTTGAGTATTAACTATTTTTAAGGTGCTTGGCACAAAACAGTTTTGCAAAAAGTAAGTTAGAGGTTAATATGTAATTTTGAAAAGATAAGAACTAATAAAATAGATCGACATTCAGTTAGTCCTTTAGCTAGGGCACAGTAATTTTGAACTAGCTTTCTCTCAAGGGTTCAATGTTAGGGAATGTGATGGGAAAAAGGTAACTGTATATGTATCTATTCGTATTAACGGTAGCATAATAATGTTAAAATCAACGGTTATTGTTAAGTATAGGCTGTTCAGTATCAGAGCTAATGTTTTTTTTAATAAAATAGTTAAATTTATTTCAATGACGACAACAGAACAGAACTTATTTTAAATAAAGTTTTAATCGACCGATGTCCAGTTTAAATAAATTGTTTTTAATTGATATCCAGTTTATGACACTATCCACGACGAAGAACGTAGCGTATAGGACATTATAGAATAGAACAATATTTTCGATCATCGGTGACAACCCTGACTTCCTGCGCAGCGCCCAGCATCCGCTGCGCGCTTTTATTGCTATTTGTTTTCAAGTGTTCCGATGTACGCAGCGCGATTATGTTCGCATAAATTATGTCGCAATCGCACTGGCATATAAGTTTGCTTTATGAACAACAACATGACATTCACTTGTACAAACAGCAACAGGCTTTATTGATGTTGTATAAGACAATAGTAGGTAAAGTCACGTTTTAGTATGCCTAGTGTCGAAAAGCCAGTTACAAGTTGTCACTATTTGCGTAAATTTACATAAAAATCGCATATTGTATAAACAGTTTTACGTAAACAAGGAAGCGAAACTGTCAACTCCGCAATACCGTCGAAACCTACTGACCTACCATCGCTTTTTCTTCGCGCTCACTTCGCCTAACTTAACAAGATCGTATTGTCGCGTAAAAAGGAACGTTGGCAACTAGGTCAGCCGTCAACTCGCAGGCAACCCTGGGCAAATGGCTTTTCCGATTGCTCTATGTCTAGCCGTTCCATTTTCGAGCTGCATTTTCTTTGCCGCTTTTGTTTTTTAAAACTTTAAAATTGGAACGCGCGCCGTATTGGGACAAAGGTTTTATTACTTTTAAAGCCGTGAAAGTTTTAGTGGCCAGTAAAGACCTATTTTATTTTATTTTTCAAACACCAAGGAGGATTTTAATATATCTAAAAATAAATATGTAATCAATCACATTAAAGAAACAGACTGATACAACACGTGATAAAAATAACAGATGTAAGAACTAAGGTCAACAGGTCATATGCACATCAGAATCAATGTCAACTGAGTCATACCCGTCTGTGGCAAACTGGTTTCATAATGATGATCAATGTATTGGATTAGTATCAAACAAGCAAACAAAAATAGACAAAGGTACCTGAACGGTCAGAACAGAACTGAAGTGAAGAGAAATAAGGCATTTTGAATCTGCAGGTACAAAGTGAAGTTTTTACTATAGAGAGTTGAAGATTGTAAGTATAAGACCCACGAGTAGAGGTAAAATCGGTAACCCGGAATCCTCATCATTGAGGAACTGGCTATCTTACCTCTAAATGTCGGAACACAACAATGTTTAAATTGTTGTTATGGCGTCAGACTTAGGTAAGATGGTGGTAGCCAGGCGGACTTGAAATAAGCCCTACACCAACCAAACCGAGTACAAATTGCACCCCCCTGGGAATCGAACCCGGGACCCCTGCCGGGATCACTAACCGCTATGCAAGTTGGCAATCAATTTTCCTTTGCTGAGGATTAACTTTCTGTCTACTGGTAGCTAGAATTTCATCAAATTCGTTCAGCCGCTTTGGCGTGATTGAGTAACAAACATCCGAACATATATACAAACTTTCACATTTTTAAGCATTTTGCTTGATGCAAATGAGTTGTTAACTTTATTTATAAACATATTAACCCAATATCAATAAAACGTGAGCTTATAAATGTCTTCAAATAACCTCAAAGCTTCGATATCCAACATAAAGTACTATGAGTTTATCCCTACACAGCTCCCCAGTGGTTTCGGCTGAAACATATGGCGGGTGCAACATATAATATGTTGTTTACCCGGGGGTCGCAGTGACCTTAATAAATTGAAGGCTTCAGATGTCTTGTGGTCTGGGGATAGAGAAAAAATGTTGAAATTTATAGAATACAGTGGGTATTGGGAATATTGGGATATTTTCATTCATAGTAAAACTAACGACCGCCTGTGACTTCGTCTGCGTGGATAGTATTTGGTCTATCCTTCGGGAACAGTTCCTTTTTTCGGGATGAAACCCTATGTATTGTTTGACGACCTGAGTGGTGCAGTGGTCAACGTGCCGGTCTACCACGCAGGAGGTCCCGGGTTCGAATCCCCGCCGGGAGAAATTGAAATGATGAATTTTAATTTCTGTGACGGGTCTGGTGTTACTATGTTAATAAGTATATATTTAAAAAGTATATAAATGTAGTATATCAGTTGTCTAGCACTCATATTACAAGCTTTGCTTAGTTTGGGGCTAGATGGCGCTGTGTGAAATTGTCCAAGCATTTATTTATTTATTATGTATGTCCTTTTCTGCATCCCTGACAATATATGCAAAATGTCACGATGATCGCTTGAGTAGTTAATACGTGAAGATGTAACAAACAAACAAACTGACTTTCGCATGTCTAACATTAGTAAGGATATTGATTATTAAATATAACGGGAATAACATAGCATAATTATTTTGTTAAACCGCTTACAGTATAAATAAAATTCTTATAAAAATTATGCGATTCACGGCTAGTCGCTACGTTTTCTTAAGTAGTCTATTCATAACAAGAAGTAAATGGGAATGCTATTCCACCATATAAATATTGTTAACAGAAACTCTGAAACTCTAGGTACTCTCTAGGTACAGTCAGTAATGAAAGTTGCTTAACGCTTTGTAACTTTGTCATAGCAAATTTTTTAACAGGTGTCTTACGGTTTGAAACATTAGTCAAAAAAGTTACTAAGACAAAGTACTAAAGTGTTAAACAACTTTCTTTGCTGACCGTTCACTACTTCTTGGCACAACACAAAGACGGCGTTAAAATTTGTTATTATGACTTTACCCCGGATATAGCACGAAAGTTTTTCAATTTCAACCAACAACACATTTATCGTAAAACCATACGGATTAGCTTTATTCTAAAACCAGGACAAAAGTTCTATCTGGTTTAAAACTGATGCTAAGTTTTTTTTTTTAAAGGAAGGCAGAAACTGCATCAGTTTTAAATCAGGACTAATTTAACTTTAGACAACGTTTTAGAAAAGAGGGTTTATGTTGGTCAATCAAGCACGAAAAGTATATTTTCTTGATTATAAATAAAAATAATGCTTTCTTTGGCTTAAATTTAATACTGAAATTAAGTATAATTTTGGTAACAGAAACAAATATCTTGTTTACATCTTTTTTCTGTTGTCCAGTTGACATTTCATCAATTTCATACAGTGAAAAGGGACATCGACGTCGATAGACAACCAAATATGAACATGAACAAAATATGGTAAACAACATAATTAATTCTGTAATAAAAATAATACCTACATTAAGTATTAAATTTAAGCTAAAGGATAATTTTTAAGGTGGTTAATATTTATTTCAAGAAATAACACTTTTATATTTGGGGACAGGAAAACTGGAAGGACAATTAAAAGTTGATTGACCCACGTATGATTTTTAAAGATATTCTTAATAGCGCTAAAATGCATGCAAAATGTCTACCTACAGTTTACCTACACTGTAATTGTTCCTCAATCACGCAAAAACTACTGGACGGATTTGGTTGGAATTTTAGTAGATAGCATAGATTAAAACATATAATACTTTTTATCCCGATATTCCCACGGGAACGGGAACCACGCGGGTGAGCCGCGGGCGGCTGCTAGTGTAGGTACTTACAAACCTATAAAGGTACTCAAATCTGACCGGTATCCTGTACTGGTGGTGGTAACGATATCCCGATGGATATGCGGTGTAAAGCCGTTCAAATTGATTAAATTGAAACAAGTAAAACTTATAGGGTAAGAGCAACGTAGGTCGGCATGTGCCATGGAAATAAGTATATCAACAATAATAATTTCATAGAATATGAATAAGGATAGGGCTGGGCGAAGATGGTTTGTGAAAAGGTTATTTAACTAAACTAACTACCTACAGAAGGAGGAATTCTGTTTCTGATACAATACACACCATGCATTTTTTAATTACATAGTAATAATGAGGTTTAACACGGTTTGTGCTGGCTTTAGCCTGTGTCTACAACTCTACAGTAACTTTTTGGGGTAAATAAGTGTTATCTTCGGAACTTCTCCAAATGATAGTGTTAAAAAAAATTAAACTATTTCGATATCGCAAGCCCTTAGCAGGTGAGAGGTCAAGTACCATTGCGGCATGTAACGTAAAGCTTGGCATTTGCGACCCCGCGGCCAGCTGCGCCCGCTAATTGGCCGATAACTGTTGAGGGTTGAGGGTGCATGCTCGGCGGTTGACAGGTGCTAATTAGATTTTTGACTAACATTCTATTCAAATAACCCAATAGGCATCAAAATTTGAAAAAAAAACCTTCTAGGTAGTACTAGGTACTTAGGTAGGTAGGTATCTAATTATTTTAGTGTTTTCAATTTTGACTCTACATTATCACTGGTTTAGTAGGCATATGAGTAAGGTTCTCTTGATTTAGCTAGCATTATAGCTAATTAACTTTATATTTATATTCCTAATTAATAAGTCATATTTTAATTATACTTAATAAAAGTTTTCAAGTGGTTTTCACATGCACGTCGAAATTTTTTTGCACGGCAATGCCTGTAGGTACCTACTTTGTTGACAGACATACCAAGATACCAACCAACTAAATTAAAATACCTAAATCCAGTTAATGTTCATTTATCTTGCTAACCCATTCAGTCTTCATTTATCTTGCTAACCCTAAAAATAGTTTATATTTATACTTATGTGGGCATCCAATTTAAAAGTTTCGCACCAGCAAATGACCTCTTTGCAGGTCACAGGAGTGAACCGGGCATTGCACCTCGCACCTTTGACTTCTTTGTCTCGTTTAGCAAATAAATTAAAAATTGCAAAAGTAGGTTTTATTTAATTCATGCTACAACTCTACTTCCTCTGTCTTTTCGCGATAGTATAAATTTTCCCTCACTCTTTATTGAAAAAAATATTACAGCAACCTAAACTTATAATAGCATATCGTCAGAGTGGACAAATTAAAACAAATACTCGCTCTCAAAATAATCTCTTAAACAGTAGACTGCTTATAATAAAGAAAGTAATTAAACAAAGAAATGCCCTTTAGATTAAATAAAAAGTTGTACAAAAAAAATATCATTACGCGACGACTTAGGCAACGGACGACCATTCTCAAAAATAAACTTGCGTCGTCTGAGATGGATGGGGATTCATTAATTTTAATAAACTTAAGTCAAATGCCGTGGTTCCGAATTCAATTAGACTTTATTAAAAACTAAAATAAATATCCACTCAACCCAATAAAGAAATAGATCTTGACATTTTATAAATTTTGAAAAATCTATAGAAAAACATAATAAATTCGGTTTATCCTATTCGACAAAGAATTTAAAATGCTTGATTAGATTGCTGATTTGAGGAACACTTAAAAGTATTCTCTCACTGAAATAAAAGCTGTTAATTATTTTAATAACCTTTAACTAATATCCTCATTGAAATTGATTACTTTTCCTAATTAGCTATACTTATTATGCTAATAATGCTTGAACTAATTTCTAAACAATAAAGAAAAAGATCTTGACTTGACTTTCTTAATCATTAATTACTTTAGTCATTTAGGTACCATTTTTATTTGTATAAGAAAAACAAATATTACTGATATTCATTCATTATCTAGAATTATCTAGTTTTAACGGTGCTCCCAAAATATCAGTGCCAAAATTCGCATTTCGTAAACGTATAAACCCAAAATCGACAAAATAGTTTGATGTAAAAAAAAAATAGGAAAAAACCGGCCAAGTGCGAGTTGGACTCGTGCACGAAGGGTTCCGTACCAAAAAACGGAAAAAAATCACGTTTGTTGTATGGGAGCCCCCCTTAAATTTTATTTTATTCAGTTTTTAGTGATTGTTGTTATAGCGGCAACAGAAATACATCATCTGTGAAAATTTCAACTGTCTCCCTGTTGTCGTTATTAATATAAAGCAAAAAACGGCAAAAATATTACGTTTGTTGTATGGGAGCCCCCCTTAAATATTTACTTTATTATATTTTTAGTATTTGATGTTATAGCGGCAACAGAAATACATAATCTGTGAAAATTTCAACTGTCTAGCTATCACGGTTCATGAGATACAGCCTGGTGGCAGACAGACAGACGGACAGCGGAGGCTTAGTAATAGGGTCCCGTTTTTACCCTTTGGGTACGGAACCCTAAAAAACTGATATGACTTGACGAGAAATATGTATAAACATCGTAAAGAATAACGAATTATTTTCCTGTGGGAACTGTGTCATGTAAGTTATATTAATATTAATTGTAAGCAAAGATGCTGTAAACTTTAACAGATGGCAGTGAGCCATATGTCAGATAGTATAATATAAACACATAAGCTGGCAAACTACACATTTTGTGAAAACTAATATGGGTTATTATCATTAAATATTAATGAATAAAAATTAGAAAGTAGTTTAACTAAAGTCACTTTAGCTTCTAATGGTCTATTGAAATTGATAGTAAGTAACATAGTAGGTTATAAAAAAATATAGTAATAATCCAATGACAATCAGGCGCTTTGCCAAAACAGTTACCTTGGCTCTGTACACTACGACGAAATTAATCAACTCTATTATCTATTTTCTTCGTCTTTGAATTGCAATAATATTTGTTCGTCAAAAGGAATCTCATGACCTTTATATCACCTGATGTAAAGTGACGAATGACGATAAGGGTGGTGGAAACGCATTTCAACCTAAGGTGGAACGCTGATGAATCCAGCTTTCTTACGACAAACTTTAGATGGTGTTAGCTAACCAGGCAGATTAAGAACATGCCTACCTACTACAGAATTATTATCAAATGTCCTAGCTCTACCATAATAGTTTTCGATAGTGTAATCAGTTTGTATCAATGCTAACTCGATGCGAGTGAAAGAGAGAAAACTATTGTTTTCGATAGCAAAAACAGTTTGCAAATCATGGTAGAGTCAAAGCGTATTAAATTAATAGAGATTTATTCCGTAGTTGGTGTTTCTTCCAGTTTGCTTCCAAGATGTACCACGGGATGCAAACCCGCTATCACCGAATCCCCATATCCTGACTCAACAATTATTTAATAATGAGCAACAAGTCTATTAAACGTAGAGAAGAAAATAGAGTATTATTGTCTGCTACGTCTTAAGAAGGTACTTATTATGACAACATTTGTTTTGCTGTTTCTACTGCGCAATATTATCTTTCCGCAAACATACAGTAAAGAGAAAAGTTAATATTTATTCATATTTACGATGCATTACTAGTATAATATTTTTATTTTCAAGAAATGCGAAGCTCTCATTCTAAACCAGGTCAGGGAGTGAGAATGTTCCTCAATTCAATACATTAAATAAAGTGGAACGGAGACTTGAACGTTTAGTCATTTCTGCCCCCTTAGCCAAAGTAACATTTGCAAAGTTTCGTTATGGCTTTGCTTCGATCACGCTTCGATACATGAGGTCAGTAGGGTAAGAATTTAAATCGGATTTAATTCCTACAAAAGGTTTTATTGTTTTGATAACTTCATTTGTTGCCAAATATGATTGTCCTAGGTTTTCCCCCCCAGCGGAGCAGTATGGATTAGACGTTTTAAAATTCGATTGTAAAAGAAACCTTATGTCAATCCCATAGTTATGTTTCGAAAGCAAACCGATATAAATAAATCAAAGCCGATAACGAAGATTTGCAAATGTCTGAGTAGAGAAACGCGTTAGATATTTTTTATCATAGGTATTATGATAGATAAATAATATAAGCAAACGTAAAATAACATACATTGACAAAATAAATGCATCTCATCAGTACGTACTTATACTCGCAGAGAAGCCATGGAAATGGTTAAGTTAGGAAAATATACGAAATCGATAACAGCCAAACAAAGGCATAATAAATAAATAATAAATGTAGAGTCTCATATTTGGTTCAAAATTGGTCATGAGAACTGAACAATCATACTAATAAAAACAATTATTTTTACAAAACGTGGCTCGATCCATAGTACGACAGACACAGCAACGCTAAATTCCAGATTTAATGCGCTAATTATTTCTCGGACAATGCTAACTTTAGTCAAGTTCAGGTTCCCATCAACATCCATGAGGAAGGTCCATTTGTGAAGCAACGAGATGGTAATCAAACCTATTACGGAGTATTATCACATTTTCGTGCAATGAATAATTGATCGATCGGTTTCTACGCATTGCTTGAAAACCGCAAAATTGCCGATTTTCTCTCGATAAAACGATCGGTTACGCAATGTCATCGTTGGCTTGTTTTTGTTCAAATCTTTACGCTCTGTTTTTTTAATCAAGATTGTTGGACTCGTAGATTAATAATATACACAGGTAGTTTATTGACTGATTGCGTGGAATAGTAATTGTCTGTTTCTGTAATTTCTTTGTCATCTTTAGATATAAATAACTTTGCTTACAAAATTCTATGGTACTCTAGAGTACGTAGAGTAGCTGTTGACTACAGACAGAGACAACCATAGCAAAATTTAATTTGGGTGGAAATCCTCATATCTATTCTGTGGTAAATCGACTTTGAATACCTTTGAATCTTTGAATAGAAAGATAAATGTAATCGCCAAAGAAATAAAAATTCATACGGTACCACTCACCGGATTTCCTTTTCTCGTTGACGAGTACTAGGGACTTGGTCCTCTTCACTCTCAAAGACCGCCTTCTAATGGACCTCATCAACGCCTCTGGCATCCTCGAAAACCTCGGAGAATCCACGCGTTTTTCGGGCATGAAAAAGTTTTTGACAGCTAACATTTTTGAGTCTCTTCGATTCCTTGTCTACAATATCATGTTTAAGTTCCCAGATCTTAAAATTAACCTCTTTGGATTCAATAAATTCTATTGCACTTCTTCAGTTGTAAAACTTCAATCCAATATAACACTCATCTAAATCACCTGCACTAAAAGCTACGTCCAATCCTTTTCACGACTCATTTAGCACCACAAGGTTAAAATTCACTGAATAGTTCAACTTCCTCAGCCAGCACTATTGTGTAGCGTCACCTTTAAAATCACTATTGTTCTATGTTCACAAATTCTGAGCACGACGTGTTATCCTGTTGCCTTATTCGATTTGTTCAATCGAAAGGAAAGAGATAAGCGGAGCGCGGCACGCACGTCCGACCTCGAGCGAGGCGGGCGGAGAACTAAGCTTGAGGCACGTTCAGATTTTTAATCGTTCCGAATCGTGATATCTGTTATCAGGGTTTACCTAGCGTGCATAATCGGAGGTCAGATTACCGTCAAGGTTGGATGTCATGTCAGACAGATTTGCATTCATCTGATTGATTGTAGATAGGCTTCTGAATGGGATTTGTGTCATGTGTGCAACAGTAAAATCAATACGGCTCTACTTTACGATGACATAGTTTTATATTTTTTAGGTGGTTTGTTGCAGAAATCTATTAATTGACATGTACGCAGATAGAAATAAAGTTCTTTTCAAGATAATGACATCATAGGTGATTCAACTGTGCTAATAAAACATGATAAATATTTTATGAATAATCGCAAAACAAATTAAATCAGCAAACTGAAAACCAATGCATTCGATAGGGATATTTAATAATAATAATAATACATTAAAGAAAAGGTTTATTGATCTGCTCTTCTTATTAATTTGTCGTTTATTAATTAGCCATGAGTTGTCTAAGCATTGGAGTGAATTTGGCCAATGTCCCATTACGGCTAAATGAAGAGGAATGTGGGCAGTTTCATTAAACTTGTTGTCCTAATGAATGTTTCGAAACGTAGATTGTCGTTCAACACGAGTTTTATCAATCTTACTGATACAACATACAACAATGCACTGGTTGGAGTGCGTTGTTTCAATTAAAAAGATGAAATTGAAAATAAATATATTTAATCTTCACAGCGATCCAAAGTGTATCTTGGCCTCTTAAACTAGAGCTTGCTTTCATCTTCAATAACATTCAACTTATTTATAAATCCATTAAAAAGGATTTCTATTTCAGAACCTGCCAACAAGTATTTCCTCAACAGAATCGTCACAAGTCGTCAAGGAGAAACCGTCAATTGTAAAATTTTCCCATCATCTTGTGATGGGGTTAATGAGTTTACAGGTGAATTCTATCGGCGACCTTCCTTATGAACCATAGGAACTCGTTACTGTGCCATGGCATGACACGAACTAAGTGGGCGAGTATAGTAAGCGAAATTTGAAATTTATAAAGATCTAAAATTTAATGCCAGACGACCTTTCTGTTCTGAAAATATTTTATTACCTAATATTTGAAATCAGTCTTACATAAATTTCCCTGGTTGGATGATAACGTTGTACGAATGCGTAATAAATGTAATGAACTTTTTCGATCATGGAGGACTAGTGGAAATGATCCTAAAATTAGGCTACAATATAACAAAGCCAGAAATAAATTACACAAAGTTTTGGAAAGTAGGAGAAATAGTTACTTTACAAAACAAATAAAAGATAATTTTGGAAACACAAGAAAAGTATACCAGTTAGTCAACCATATGTTAGGTCGCATAAGTCGTTCCATTGATGATGTGATACTAAATGCATTCGACGCTCAGGGTCTTACTCCGAAATGCATAGCCCAAAACTTCTCAAAAGAATTTGAAAACGCGGTTAAAAGTATTACTCCAAGCTGCAGCACTAGATTACTGGATAGTAGTACACATAACTCACCTGTTAACTCAAGTCTATTATTCCAAAAGGCTACAGTCGATAAAATTCATAAAATCATTAAAAACTTAAATCCGAAGAAGTCACCTGGAGCCGATAATATCGGAGTGTCTAACATTAAAATGATAGGGAAAGAAATGTCAACAGCCATGGTTAACTTGATAAATACTAGTTTGCGGTCTGGCTTATATCCGGATGAACTTAAAAAAGGATACGTGAGACCTATTCATAAGAAAGGCAAACTCAATGATTACTCCAACTATCGTCCAATTACTTTACTCTCTTCCGTAGATAAAATAGTGGAGAAATATGTATGTAATCAAATTTATGAATTTTATAGAAAGCATGGCGTAATATATGACAAACAGTACGGATTTCAAAAGGGAAAAGGTACGGATAGTCTGCTATCAAACTTCACTGATACCGTAAACGAACACTTAGACAATAAACGCCAAGTGTTGGTTTTATTTATTGACTTTTCGCGCGCGTTCGATACCTTAAATCACAAACAGCTGATAAGCAAACTACAAAATTGTGGTATCCGTGGACCCTTGTTAAAATGGTGTGAAAATTACCTTGACAACCGAACGCTTAACGTAAAGATCGACAATCATCTGAGTGACCCCGTGATTGTAACGCAGGGCACAGCTCAGGGTTCCGTTTTAGGACCACTGCACTTTTTGAGTTACGTAAATGATATGTACACAATCATTAAAAACTGCACATGTTACCAATTTGCAGACGATACCTGTCTTATAGCAGCTGACAAAAATCCACAAAAAGCCCTTGAGCAAATCCAATCTGATTTTGATTCTATAACAAAGTGGTGTCATGACTCCGGACTGGTAATTAACCCAAATAAAACCAAATTGTTACATATCACGTCTCCCTACTTGCGTAAACCGACTAATACTATTACTAACCTTGTTGCCCATGAGCATGCCTGTCTACACGCTCCTTACTATAGTTCTTGCGTCTGCCCAGTAATTGAAGTCGTGAAGTCACACACTTATCTAGGCTTAGTAATGGATGGTAAGTTTCACTGGAAACTTCAAATTGAACGCGTCTGCTCCAAACTCAGACAGTTTTTAGCTAATTTAACATTATTAAAAAATCGAATTCCATTCAAGGTTAAACTAATGTTATATAATTCACTTGCTGACTCTTATATCCGTTATGGGCTCAGTAGTTACGGCCGAACATATAAATCGTATACAGACCAAATTTATAAATTACAACTAAGAATTATTAAATTAATCGTAAGTAAAAAAATTAAACAACTATATTATTCTAACGAGGGAAAATTATTTGATCACTGTGGTATTTTGCCGGTACACATGCTATTTAAATATAATTTATTAAAAGAAAACTTTTTTGATCAAAGTTTTAGACATCCAGTGAAGCATCCTGTATATACTCGTGCTGTTGCAAAAAATCGTCTTTGTACGACGCGCGCGCACAATGTGTATGGGAAGAGAACATCTACCTTCCTTGTTCCGCGACTGATTAACATGTTACCCGTGGATTTGGTTAATAATATTACGCCAATAAATCTAAAATATAAGTTAAGAGACTATTTTCTAAATGCTACGAAATGTACCTAACTCGCTCCAATAATTATACATATTATGTCACCTAAATATTAATTAATTGATTAATCTAATAGCATTGTCATAAACCTTCGTGGTTTCTTAATGTTATTATTAAGTGGAAAATTGTAACTTAGTTTTTAAAATGGTAATTAAATAAAATAAAAAAAAAAAAGTCAGTGAATTGTTTAATTTTAAACTGATATACAAAGATCTACACTAAACTCCACAATCGGTTTCTTAGCTTGTTAACATTGTACGTGTTTATTATGTATGCTTAGTATATCCATGGGTTGTATCAAAAGTTTTTATTTTTTATTTTACTCTATTCTATTAATTCATTGAATCGGTTATGAAACAATCACACCAATTTGAATTGGCTCCACGAAAGTGGGTGCCTAGTACCTGTTATACAGTTATGATAATGTTAATCCCATTAGCATGAAGAAATAATCAGTGCCTTATATATTATTTATAATAGTCATAACGTTGAACCGAAGCCTTAGATGAACTGCGTCATGCTTAGCTTACAGAAGGCGTTTCACCTGTCTAACTAATAATGCTGGCCTTGACTAAAACGAGAAACTATTTAGTTGTAATATTGTCGCAGTCAATATTGACAAGGAAGTTTTCAATATATTTTTAGGCACAAAATCAAATATATTTTGACCGAAAGGAAGCGCCTAAACAGATCTTGACAAAAACATCTATCCGATGACTTGATTCGATACTAAAGTAGTTAATTTTACATTAAAAAAAATAAGAAAACACAATCAACTTAATATTGTTTCAAATAAAGTACTACGGAACGGAGCAAGAACAACAAAGATCACTCGTCAAACCAAATACTTCTATGTCGTATAATCAAAATGCTAGTTTCTCCAACCACCAGAATCAGACAAACCACAAGCTATATAAGAGGCACCAATGCTGTTATTCCGATAATATCGTGCTGTTTCACGAACAAACTGAACATTAACCCGAAGTTCATATCGAAGGTGCCTGGGAATCAAGCAGCAGCAGCGCTACAATATTTCATCATTATAATAGCGATACCAGACATAACTTCAGTTATATTGAATACTGTCGAAAATAAAATGACACACACATGACACATGTACCGTATTTTATCCGCGATTATTTACTATCCTAACTTTTTCCCAAACTTTTTACTTCTGTGGTTTATCAAAATAAAATACTTATTTCTCTGCAAATCTAGTCACTTCATCTATCTTTTCACGAGATTGTCAAACAATGCACGACACACCAATCCGAGTTTGATTAAACGCTGCAAAGTTAAAGGGCCAAACAAAGAGCTAAATTGCTTTGTTTCACGGATCCCTCGAGTCGTACAAATTCATATCGTCTCATCGCAATAACTGCACGAAGTGTTTTGCATTGCAACCAGCTAACCTAGATCCACCTCCCCTCTGCAATAAGAATAAAACTTGATGCAAAGGGGAAAGTAATGGCAACTCACAGATCTACCTAAATTGGACTTATCCATAAACACTGCACTAAATCTTCTAAGTCAGGTTTATAAATAGATTAGCAATCGTTACGTGATAAAAAGTATGACACAGATATAAGTGACTTTAAAAATGACTCATCAATAAATGTAGATAGGGAAGGTCGAATAATCGAATTAATGATTTGCATAAAGAATCGCAGACAGAAAAACAAATAAGTAGAACATAACAAAACAGTAAAGCATTGCATAATTTGCATACTAAGTTTGTCAAAGGTGCAGCAGCTGGCAGTCACAATAACAAACCAATTGAGGTAGAAACTTCATACATTATTCACATAATGGGACTAGTTATAAACTTCTATCGTCGGATTTATCGTTCCTAGACACTGAACAGCCATCGATCAACATCGTTATCTATTGATACTTGATAGCCATATTTGTTAGCCAATGGATATTCTGATCCCAACCTGGAGACAAACCGGTTGATTTCAAGTATTTCAAAGACACAGCCTTCCTCAACATTTGTCAGGTTGATAAAGTTTTATTGCCTCAAACAACATGCCGGTTAGAAAAATAAAAAATACTGCTGCTCCTATAATATATTATGCACCGATTTCGTTATCCTATGACTTATATCAGCGGTTGTTGAGTACTGGTGAGATATTTCTTCCTGTAGCACTTACAATACATTTTGGGTGGCATTTTTGTTTTGTAATAGTCAAAGGTGATTCAGATAACAAGATTTATTGAATTTTATTGAGAATTTTCTTTGAATTTCCCGAAACTCTCCATGTGTAAGTATAGGACAAGCGTGTGGGTTTGTTTGTTTGCCCTAACTTTTTATAAAGAATTCAGGCCCAGGACTGGAATCATATAACTAATGCTTTCTATATGCCCTTTGTTTGTTACCCGTTAAAAAAATCTTATCCTCTTTGGACATCCCTTATAAAAGCATAATTAACTAATTACAGGTACCCAAGAGCCTAATTTTATTTCTCAGAAGTGTAATCTAAAACAATTAGCTTCATCTGCAGACGGCTTAAATACAGCTTGTAATTTAAAAAGAAAATCATGGCTTTCGCTAAAGAGGGCGTTTATCAAAGAGTAACTCGAAAACAATTCTTCAAAGGAACGCTGAGCGAAATTAATTTGTTAACTCCTATTTCTAACGAACAAAGAGATAACAGTAGTAAAGTAATGCTATGTGAAATTAAGGACAAGGGTGAACATTACAATTATCAAAACGGAAACTAATTAGGATCATTAATTTATTAGAAAACATACTAGAAAATCGACTCACCCGTAGTAGCTCAGACGGGATGAAACTTATTTGATCGAAGCTAATTTGCATGAAAATATGGAACGAAACTAAAACACATATTAGCTAATTGGAAGAAACATCGGAATATCAAAAAGATACTGCGTGCGTGTTTTTATTAGCAAATTGTAGAGAAAAGAACTTGTCTTGTCAGTGCAGGCGGTTTCCGCAACTCGACGTCTATTGCGCCTATTTACTGAGTGGCCTATTACATAAAAGTATCTCATCATAACATAAGTACAGAATACATAACCATAAGCATGAATAATAAAATACTTACATGTATTTTTTTTATATTTTCCAATTTTAGGTCGTTGAAATTCAACTACATACATCAATATTGAAAACTATATAATGCGTGTTTTGCAAGCGTCCTTTTTTGCTATACCATACTTAGCGAGTCTTGTATTCTAGACACATGTCAATTATCGCATATCTCGGGACAATGAACTTTGTCGGGGTGTAATTACCTTTCTCCTTCATACTATTCTAGTTAATCAGAGTAAAAATAAACATAGGTACAAGCTTTACCTGTTTGTTGCCTACACACCTGTCCACCTACATATACACAAATCTGATTATAATGATAATACCTCCTTGTCGCTCCATAGCAAAGTAGAAAAGGATAAAAGATTATCGTCTAATGTAAGTAACGTAGGACCTAGAATAAAACCTTGTGGTATTCCATGTAGGTTGAAGCGAGTTTGTTGAGAATAGTGTTGACTTTGGACCAATTTGCCTTGAACTAATTTGGGCGCAAAATTTCTATAATCTGATATCTTTACTAAATATGCCAATGGGTATACTATAACATCATGGGTATATGTGACTGTATTGCTTTATCATTCAAGCAGTTAAATATTTTAGAAGGGTTTTTATAAATGGTTTTCTTTAATCTCATTTACAATTTCAGAGATTTCCTAATCAATGTGTTGAATAAACTTTTTAGTAATAAGGCCGCCATTTGTATGTCTTTGTTATGTGTGTCGCCATCAGGTCGGTTCTGGCGTTGTTGGTCACAATGGAACCTATAACCTCCTCCTCTCTCGCTGCGCCCGCTCGTTGTCGCACCTAGACGTCTGTTTACCAGTGCTAAAGTTATAAAATTAATTTGTAAGGTGCAAAGTATTAATTTTAAAGCTAAGCAATTAAATTATATAGTGCAAAGTATTAATTTTAAAGCTTAGGATATTTATAGTGGAAACCATCATTTTTATAGTTCATTCAATAAATTTTGAAGCTAAACTTCTTAAAGTGTGTTACATTATTTTTAAAGTGCATTTATATATTCCCCATAAAGAATAATAAATAAATAAATACCTAGGTTATTGTTGTGAAGAAATCTCACTGCATCTTATAAATTACTTGAAAAGTTAAAGTCCTTTAAAATGATATTAAAATAACTTTAGCGCTAAAGAGTCGGATCAGCTTCTTTTTTGATGTGCTCAGAATTTGAATTACCTGCAGAAGAAAAAACAACGTTAACATCATAAAGAGTACATGTATTAATAATCTTATAATAAAAGCTATCAAACGACCATCAAACGAGGTTACAACATCGTAAAACTTGGATGCAGATACAAAAAACTAGCAACCTTTTAAACAGTCATCAGATTTCTATAAAAGTCTAGTTAGATAAGTTGTTTCAAAAGAAAATTTTACGACTTTGTCCCAAAAGCCAATGAAATATTTTTACGATTACGATCTCATTCTAATGGGACAACGCGAACATAAAATCGGGATTGAGGAATCGTTCAACAATACAGACCACGAGGGTGATGAGACTTTTTGTGATTTTACAGACTGTTTTAAATATTTAAGTGTTTTGAGAAAGCATAAAGGTGAGTTAGATGAACAAAAAATCATATCACCAATGAAAGAAAGTCTGCTTGCGAAATAAGTAGAGAGTTAGGACACGGCATCAACGTGGCTAGGAGTTCAGTTTTTACTGTTACCATGGTACAAAGTAATGTGACGTTGACTAGCACGGTCATGCATACCATGACCGTGCTAGTCAACGTCGCACGGTGTAGTGGGTAGCTTTAGACTAAGATTTTACTTTACTATATGTATGTAATACCCAACATAAAGATGAACTTTCGTTACGATGAGAAGTGAGTAGAGGTTTTGCTTCTTAGACTTTTTATAACTTAGACAAGACATTGATTTTAAACATCTTGCTTTAAAGACTATCTGCAACTTAGGCTTTCTGATCATAAAGGAAAGTATTTATAACATGTATTTTAAGTAAGAAAAAAACCATATTGGATAAAAAAAGGTGAACATTTAGGTAAAACCAATTATTTATTCTGTGGTCAAACGGTAGACCTTCGGTCAACAGAAATAGATCTCGGTATTGATATGTTACGTATTTAGTAGGAGACGGTTGATTTGTCCTCTCCAAAGTGACGAGGGTACTGACTGACTGACTGACTGTAATACCTTGTGATGTGACCATACCGACCGACACTGTTTTCCGTTTAAAAAGTAAATTGTGTGTGTCTGTGTATGGCTGTATTTGTCTATGTGTGTGTGTCTGTGTCAGTCATGTATATTTTTTCACCCCTTCAACACGAAAAGGGAGCTTTTGGCGCGTAAAAACTCGCAGCAAAATCGACTTTTGCTGAACGAGCTGAAATGAGGTCGCATTTATGAAATAAATATAAAATAAGAAAAAAATATTAAATTTATTAACAAATTAGTGTTTTATGGTTATAATGAAATAAATAAGATGGAATATTCATAAACAAGAGAAAAACTGAGGCGAAAAACACAACATAATGTAAAACAAAACGACGGGAATCTACTTTATGAATATTTTATTTAGCATAATATGTTTGATCGAACTATTTTTGTGATATATTACAAAAAAATGAGTGCGTCCAGCGATGAAGATGTCTAATTCCAAAAGAGTTGAGACAACAAGTTTCTAATGCTGAATTTAGCTTTTTACCAGGAATGTCACGTGAAAATTTTCTCGCTTGTCGAGGTGAAAAGTTGTATGTTTTACACGAGACCAAATTTTTGTTCTGCCTCGTGCCTTTATATTACTCACTGTGCTCAGTAGTCTATATTAGAATCATTCGCTACGCTCGTGATTCAATTCTAGACTACTTCGCTAGTTCGTGTTTTAATTTCGGCACTCGCAGCACAAATTGATTTTGGTCACTTGTATTGTATAACAAATAGCTATTAAATATTTTTCGTAAACTTTTTTACTTATTAAATCTTTGTTTTATGACCCACGTACCAACATGTTCAAATGTTCATGTACATAAAAAGTTTAATAAATCACTAAAGTCAACCTTTTGGTGTAGTAATTGTAGTATAATTGTTGATCGAAACTGAAACGAAAACTTATTGACTATGATTATGAATTATTATGATAAATAAATTCGTATTGTTACTAGAAAAAAATACAGTAAAAGCAGAAAAAGGCATATTAAAGCGAAGAAATTGAAGAACAGCCACTGTCACGATATTTTTAACCCCCGACGCAAGTTGGGTGTTATAAGTTTGAAGCCTATGTCTGTCTGATCAAGCGATTTCAATGCAGTTTTTTTCATTGAAAGCTAAATTAATTAGGATGGTTCTTAGCTTTTTAAGGGTAAGTTTTTTTGTGTGATGGGTTTATTAGCTTTTTCTGTGTCGGGGGATAATTTTAAAATTAAGTTTTTTATAGTTAACATAATTTTAAGTAATACATAAAGATTCCATTGACTGTATATCATAGTTGTAATCCTCATAGTCGGCGAGACTGAAGTAAAAATAAAGTAGAATTCACCACATTTTTTATAATAATGTGAGTGAAATATTTAGTTCGCTGACGTCATCGACAGTAAACGGAACAGCTCGATGATATCTTTTGAAATAACCGAATAGTTTCAACCAATAAATTTCTCGAACTGGGAGTAAAGAACTCATTATTATAGTTATTTTAGAAATTTTAACTTCACACAACCCACCCAGCCCAGTAAAATGCAGTAGGTTAGGTATAGTTCAAATCTGAAAGGTATACCTACCTTCTTTAACTTTACTGTGAATAAACATTTTAGTTACTTAACTATACTAAAGTCTGTATTTCCTTACTTGTCTTATATGGTAAATAATCTTCACACAATTATTTATTGAAATAACCATTTATAAATTACAACAAATGGTTTCCCACACATAGATTACGAAATAAATTGTTAATAATAAATAAACATGTCATAAAGTTACTAATATATTTTTAATTAACGATTTAAGTATAAAAAAAACCGGCCAAGTGCGAGTCGGACTCGCGCACGAAGGGTTCCGTACCAAAAAACAGCAGAAAATCATGTTTGTTGTAAGGGAGCCCCCCTTAAATATTTATTTTATTTCATTTTTTAGTATTTGTTTTTATAGCAGCAATAGAAATACACGATCTGTGAAAATTTCAACTGTCTACCTATAGTCGTTATCAATATCGAGCAAAAAACTGCAAAAAAATCACGTTTGTTGTATGGGAGCCCCCCTTAAATATTTATTTTATTCTGTTTTTAGTATTTGTTGTTATAGCGGCAACAGAAATACATCATCTGTGAAAATTTCAACTGTCTAGCTATCACGGTTCATGAGATACAGCCTGGTGACAGACAGACAGACAGACGGACAGCGGAGGCTTAGTAATAGGGTCCCGTTTTTACCCTTTGGGTACGGAACCCTAAAAACGTATGACAACTGACTAAATAAGATAAGTAAGGATAGACAGACTTTATATTCATTCATAAATATTATGTGTTATTATTACTCTTATAAATAATTTTCTTGCAAATGTACTTGTGTTTATAATCAAATATTTAAAATAATCATATTCAGTACGGGGTCTACAAATTAGGTGTTCACATGGTAATATTGATAAAAGTATAATCCTACAATACCTTCAAATACTTACCAGATTTTTTCCATTGAAAATGGTTATCAGATGCAAATCGCCTGAGACGTATTTTTGGCCATATCTCCGAGGATTTTGGGAGAATCGAAATAAAAATAGTACCAAAAGTTGAGGAGTTTATCGAGACATGTGTGAACGTTTGAATTTTGAAAATGTACTGGTAACTTTTTTGGAATTTTGCAAAATTCCAAACATTCCGGGTTTTTTGGGGGGTGTTTGTTTCCTAAATTGTAAATATTTCGGAAAAAAACGACTTAAGAAAAAATGAAAAAAAGAGTCGTATGGCCGAATACTCAAACGCTACTTAAACAGCATGCTGTCTTTGTTATATCTTTGACATTTAATGCGACAGGACGACGTTTCAGAGCCTCTCAAAGTTAATTAGCGTTTGAGTGTTCGGCCACTAGGGTGTTAGTTTAGCTACCAAATGGCGAAATAATTTTGAAAATCGGTTTATAATTGTGACCTGTAGGTGGTCCCTTGATTTGAAATTGTAGAAAAACGGCTGTTTCCGTACGTAAAAAGTGATGTAGCTTCTATGATTATTGACCGATCGTCAAGGTAATCTATATATATAAAATTCAAAGTCCTGACTGAGTGAGATATCAACGCACAGCCCAAACCGCTTAACCTAGAGACTTGAAATTTTGCACACAGATACCTTATACAGTGTAGGCATCCACTAAGGAAGGATTTTTGAAAATTCTATCCCTAAGGGGATGAAATAAGGGATGAAAGTTTGTATGAAAGTCCCTCAGTTTTGAAGCTACGATCTTCAAATTTTGTGTTTAGGTTGATGATTGAAAATAAACAAATACGTATCTCAGTGTTTTTCAAAATTCTACCTCCGAAGGGGTGAAAAGGGGGATGAAGTTGTGTTTGGAAGATAATCCTTTATTTTGGAAATAAAAATCGCTAAATTTGTAATTTAGGCTTACGGATGGAAATCTAACGCAACGTATATTGTTATTGGTGGAATTTCAACCCCTATGGGGATGAAATGGGGGTGCAATGGAGTAAATAAACCTAAAAATAGATATGGATGTCGTTATTGGGGTTTTCTGGGATGACGATTGTGAAAATGACATTTATTTTGAAGTCCAACACGGTGGACATGGTTTAATTCCTAAAGGGGTGAAAATGGGGTTCAAATTTTGTATGGAAAAAGCATATAAAATAGACAGTACAACTTTAAACTTCGTAGGAGCACGTCTAAAAATAAATAGACAAACATACAATTTGTGATTTTGAAAATCAACCCCTTAGGGGGTAAATGGGGTAAGTAAACTTAAAAATCGATATGGATGTCGTTTTTGAGGTTTTATGGGATGGTGATTGCGAAAATGACATTTATTTTGAAGTCCAACACGGTGGACATGATTTAACCCCTGAAGGGGAAAAACGAAGTTCAAATTTTGTGTGGAAAAAGAATATAGAATAGACATTACAACTTTAACATTCGTAGGAGCACGTCTAAAAAGAAATAGGCAGTAACATATTTTGATATTTTGAAAATCATCCCTTAGGGATAATATATAATGGGGTAAGTAAACATGAAAATCGATGTGGATGTCGTTTTTGAGGTTTTATGGGATGGTGATTGCGAAAATAACATTAATTTATAGTCCAACTCGGTGGACATAATTCAGGCCCAGGAGACGGGGACGGAAACGGAGACGGGACGGGGACGGGAACGGTAACTGGGAACGGGAACTGGAACTGGAACGGGAACGAGATACCTACTAATATCTCTGGACCCAATTCTGATTATTGTAAAAAACTAGCTTCCGCCCGCGACTTCGTCCGCGTGGATATTAGAGAAAATCCTTAGGGAACCTTCAACCAGGATCCGACCAGCCGTTTTTACGCGATTAGGCTGGTCCCCACCAAGCGAGCAGCCTCGTGCGAGGCCCGCCTCACGCGGTAAACGTCTTGCCTCGCGAGGCAGCGCGCTTGGTGGGGACCCGCCTAATCGCGTAAAAATGGCTGGTCGGATCCTGGTTAAAGGTTCCCTAAGGATTTTCTCTAATATCCACGCGGACGAAGTCGCGGGCGGAAGCTAGTAGTATTATAAGATGCAGAAACAGACGAGAAGTGCATTCGTTGGAATTTTGAAAATCGGTTAATATAATATATTTCGGCTGCGTCGAGGCAGTCGATATGTAGGAAATCGAGACACCCATCCCACCAAACCAAACTAATCGGTCCTCCCCTAAAATAACTGTCCTACAAATTGCAGGCACGAAGGGCTCGATAGCTTTACGATCCAAAACTAAATGCAATTTACGATCGAATAGAATTAGATACGATCGAACGAATCCGATCGAAGACGTTCGATAACGGGATAATTCATTATAACAATTATTTATGGATCGATCGGTTCGGTGGTGCGCAAGTAATGATAATTCGAATTTCGATTCGAGTAAGGATTAATTTCACACGGGTGCGATTTTTTATTTATGTGGTGGTTATTGTGTTGTGATATTCATTTAGGTACCTGTCATGTCAATGACATACACGGATTCTGAATTTCTGACCCAATTAAAAAAAATATACACAATGTAAATCAATTTTGAAAAGGTACACACAGGTTTACCGCAAATAGGATTTGTTCTTTTTTGTGCAAAATTGGATATATGACAATATTGTTCACCATTGGAAAGTCTAGACGTTTTCGCCTTCACCATAATTACTAGTTCAGCGGTCGCAAGGAAAGTTTCTTACGGAATTGGTCGTGTAGTTTCACCGTAACGTCAGGTATTATTCGGAATGACAGCCTAGGAGCACGGTGCCACATAATGTACTCTATGAGTGGGATGGCTTGTTTATGTATGTATGTAAATAATTATGCATTTTTTTTCACGCAGGCGACGTCGCGGGCGGCCGCAAGTGATCTATAAAAAGGATGGAATCATAAATCATAATAAGATGTAAGTCACCGATGTTACGTAATTGAAAACATTACAATCAATTAAAAATAAATTAGGGGTTGGTATCGAGGGTGGATAGCGTTTAAATAAAACTGTCTTGAAACATCTGGTGAAACGACTAATGTTCGGTGAGTCCAAAATGCACAGGAGATAGCGGGGACGATAGTAACAAGCCGTTAGCCGATTTAGTTACTGTAAACTTACACGGCATAGTTACACGTGAATACTTTTCCGTGTATTTGTATTTACGCATCTTCTCAATGTCATATAGTGATGAATTAATGACGACTAGTACTAGCTTAGCTACGGTACCGCAGGTTCCAGATGGTATACCTATAAATTCGTGACAAAAACCAAATAAAGCTTAATTTCTAATGTTTATTTCACTATAATCTGAATTATCCTAAAAATCCTGACATTTTCCAACTTGGGCTGGAATCCTGACAGAGACCCAAAAACCCTGACATGTCAGGACAATTTCTGACGTCTGGTACCTTAACCACTCTAACCGCACTGCACTTTAAGTAGAGAGTAAAAAACAGCTCTCCTGCCCCTGGTCACAGCACAGCGTGAGCGTCTGATCTGGATCCCGCTCGTCCAGGGTAGTCTTAGAGGGCATAGTAGGGAGTTTAATGGGAAGGGAGCCCCACATACATAACCCCGTTGCTTGCCAGGCACGGGGTATGTGTAAAAAAGCATTCTCCCTA
Organism: Agriphila tristella; assembly: GCA_928269145.1. Classification (NCBI taxonomy): domain Eukaryota; kingdom Metazoa; phylum Arthropoda; class Insecta; order Lepidoptera; family Crambidae; genus Agriphila; species Agriphila tristella. Next base: position 3,621,023 of record OV743440.1, read on the forward strand.
CTAAAAAAAGGAACGGCTCTCCTACGTGTGGTAGCGGTCGGGGCCGTCGCGGGATGCCATCATGCCAACCTGCCCCACACCCACCCACCTCATCGTTGCTCTGTCAACACGGTCCAAGTATAATCCTTGCGCGATTGTATTAGTTCTAGTACTCCTTATCAGCCAGCGCGTTGCGCTCGTTGGTGGATGTAACACTTGAACGTTTGTGACTTGGACCAGGACCAAGTTAATAAGCTGTGTTCATAATTCCGCGTGGTTCCTGGTTCCTTATGCATTGGACCGATAAAACTGTCATGGTGCACGGTTTGGGTGCCAGTGATGCCACAGACCAACCCGAACATTACTCGGTGGGGTTAACGATCTGTTTGGTGCAACGAATTGTTTAATGACTAAATGATTTTTTTCCTAAAAAATCAATATTTGTGATGAACAAAGCTACACTTTTACAATTAAAAGTGTAGCTTTGTTTTATTTCAACATCAGCGCATCTTCGCAAATGGATTGAATGTTGTATCATTACTTTCGATATCAGCCATTCATTGTTAATGTCCCCACTGCCGGCCGGAGCACAGGCCTTTCTTAAGGGTGGATAAGGAGGATGGGCCATAATACACCACGCAGGCCCAAAGCGGATTGGTGGGTGTTAACGATTGCAAATGCAGTCGAGACCAACGGCGGAACGTGGAGCACGATCTCGAGATAATATTTTTTTGGTCACCCATTCCAAGACCGACCTTTGCGAAAGTTGCTTAACCTCCGCAACCGCTGAGCCAGGCGCTAAACCACAGCGCCACCGAGCTCCTCAAGACTCTCAACTCCTCGACCTTCATTACTTTAGGTTACTGAAATTGATAATTTTTAATGTATCTTGAAACTAGGGTTTCTGCTCGAGCCTTCTCGAACTCGAGAAAACTCGAGAAATTTGGTTTCATTTGAGACGAGAAAAAAAAAATCGGAGCTCGAGAATTCTCGAGTTTCGAATTTGAATCGTGGCAGACGCGACGTGCGACTTTTTTTCGCCATAAAGGCGCTTATAAGCCGTCTACGAGTACCGCCAATTGATTTTAAATTAAAAATTTTAATTATACGTAAACTCAACGATGTCAATATTTAAAAAAAAACCCTATTACTAAGTCTCTGCTGTCCGTCTGTCTGTCTGTCACCAGGCTGTAGCTCATAAACCGTGATAGCTAGACAGTTGAAATTTTCCCAGCTTTTTTCCAAAAATCTTCAAAGTTATTAATGATTGCCATTTTATAAATAGTCCAAAATAGCCATAATTTAGTAGTACAAAATACAATAAATAAATAATTCTAAAAGAACCAATGACAAAAGACATATTTCAGTTTTTCTGTTTTTTGACCCTTTCCAAACAGCCAACTTTAAGATTTTTTTTCTCGTCAACTATCCATATTTGATCTGGGGTTACTTCTAGTCAATTGATCAGCATAACTAACTACGTCAATCTGCGGGGTCAGTAAAAAATGTCTGATCCCGAGGTCTCTGGGTACACTGTGTGCTCTTTTATTCATTTGTTCCTCTTTCTTCTAAAATTCTTAAAAGGCTTTTTTCTAAGATAGAAGTAAGTTTTCTAAATTATTTAATAAGTTAGGTAACGTTGCTTCTAGACTATTAGTTTTATATTTATGAATGACTAATGTTCCTATTAGTTAATTACCAAGTTTTTATTATTGGTTAATAATATGTTAGAAGATTTTAATTTTTGTTTCTTTCCTTACCCAAATAAGAGGTACTAAATTCTTAATTTTGATTGTGGTGCAATAAAACAATTTTAGATTTAAAAAAACCTGTATTTGTATTAAATTATAATAGATTCTAACAGTTTTAATTAAAAGACTCGAGACTCGAGAAAACTCGAGAATATGCCCTCGAGAATTCTCGAAATTCGAGAAAAATAAAAGGTCGAGAAATCAGAAACCCTACTTGAAACACTTTGTATCAGTATGGTTTCTTGGGGCGGAAAGGTTCTTGAATGGCAAATTGGCAACCGCGCACCAGACGACGCTCCGTGGGACTGGATGCGGGCAGCGCAGGCAGGACTGATCGTCGTGAAGATCCTTGGGGGAGGCCTATATCCAACAGTGGGTGTTGAGCGGCTGATATGATGGTGATGATAGTTTCTTGGTATTTTACCAAGTTAAAATTGCTGATTGTTAATGTTAACCACTTAGTAGGAAAAACATCATGAGATTAAATTTAATATAGATGTCGAACGATTTTTAAGTCAGTTCAGAAACTACAAATTATTTAATACATCTATTACATTTAGCTAAGCAGCTTACTAAGCTTAAGTTACCGTAACTACTAGTTAAGTAAACTTTAAGGGTTGTCGAAAACCGTTTAACTTCGGCATATTAAGGGTTCCCCTTATTTAACTAATATCTAACTTAGTCGATATTGCAAGGTTATATTATACGCATTTGCTATAAATAAAGATAATTTATTTTGAACCTAAAATCCGATAAATGTTTTCAGCGGTTTGATCCTTAAATAATAAAAATACAAAAGAAACATTGATTCAGATTGTAGACGAAATTTCAAAGTAAACTTACAAGTATAATTACTTCACTTCTAACTATAATCAATCGAGGAATTTACACACAAACAAACACGGTGTCATCTAATGGTGGAAACTATAGATAAATCATAGAGCTTTCTTACTGAAAACTAAGAAAAGGTAAGCTTCAACTCTATCACCAAATTAATAAAAATAAATTAGGGATGACTTAAGACTTAAAACAAATATCTGATGGTAGAAACCTAGGCCTATACATTAACATAATACAATTTATTCTTATGACATAGATACCATTACCGTGGTCCGTGGTAGAGCCACGGTAAACCGTGGTAGAATCTTCTTACTGAAAGCTGTCAAAAAAGTTTAACTTATCCATACCTTAGAGCAAGGCCGGCTTCGGAAGCCGCTTTGCTCTAAGATCGGTACCGACTCATTAGTTTTGTTTTAGTTTTTTAGGCATTTATGTTATTTTTATAAAGCTCCCGTCTAAGATACTATGGGTGTACGAGCCGATTTTTTGCTAGTATTTTTTTTCTTGTAAGTATTATTATTTATCCTAGGTACTCCTCGCTATAAAATACAGATAAGGAAGTAATTAAGAATGTAAGATGAAACCTCTTTGTTGATGCAATCAATACCCGAACATGACTCCTAATCCATAATGGAGTCATTACATGCACCCTCAGGAGGGCGTGCCCCTCTGACAATGCAATGTCCCTCCGCTTGTTGCACTCACTACTATAGATGGGAGAGATTGGAAAACTAAAAAAAAAATGTTTGAGAGGAAGGAACCATCCCAAGGGGTCCCTTCTTTTTATCTGGAGTCGGTGTAGACTTTTTATTTCATACTTCGTTATTAGATCTCTATCTCAGAATTAACCTCCTTTCTACCTGTATACTTACCAGTCAGTAACGAAAACTTTTTATCGAAATAAATGTATTGTTACTGTTGTTATCTAACAATCCATGCATTTTTCCTTGGCTTTCCTCTACCCATATATCCATATATATTCATACTCAAAACCATCAACACCACCATGCTTTTCAATTCTCTGCAAACGCATGAAAAAGAATTGATCTAACGGAATAGCGTTTTTCGAGATTTTATATTGGATTAGTATGTCGGCTCGGTATACTTAAAAGTATTTTCGTAATTCGTATAAGTAATTACTGAGATCTTTTTTTTTTATATCAAAAATGCCTTGATTCTTGTAACGAATGCTCTTTAGAATCGAATCCTAATAAGCACTTATTTAAAGTGGCACTTAATACTCGAACATGACTCTCAGTCCATAATGCAATCATTACAAGCACCCTCAGGACTCTCAGGAGGGTATGTCCCTCTGTCTGTGACAATGCTGCAATGGTTATAGCAGGGACCTGCACGTGCCCTAAAACGGACTTGGATAATAAAAGAATAGGAGCAATAAAAATGGAAGAAATTGGAAAATTAACGTTAACCAGGAGCTTAAACTTAAAAAAAAAAAACTGTAAAAATATAGAAACTATTTTATTTGTACTGTTGCATAATTTTAAACATTAGTTAACATGACGTTTCAGACTTCGGTTGTTTTGGATTTTAATTTTTGTTATTAATTTACTTCTGTTATTATTTCGTTCCAGATTTTTGTTTTTTCAAATTCAATTTAAAGTTTAATTGAATATTGAACTATGAATTTATAAAATTGCAAAAAGAAGCTTATTAGTGGTTAAGTATAAACATCTTACTTAACGTTTTATTGTTTTCATTCCATGATTTATTTTACTTACTTATTATGACGTAGCCAAACAGAAATCAATTGATTTTTTAAGAAGAAAATCATTCAAAATAATTACAACAGCCGAAAAGCCCAAAACAGCTGCTCCACTTTATTCATATTTTATTTCAGACGCAATTTTCTTTCGTGCAAGTAATTTCTCGGAGTCGACCACCTGTGCTAACAAGATGACGATTAAATATATTTCACCCCCCACAGAAGGGTAGATAAAATCAATATTCAATAACGCAGCAACTCGTGTGCACGCGTGCGGACCCCTTTTTAACTGCATGGCTGATTTTTAGATGGGTTCCTATAATTAGGATTTTAACTAGGCTAACTACGACGTTAACAGAATAAAATTCATATAGAAAATTGTTGTAAACTATGGTTAATTTAAACATAATTATTGGATTTTTTCAAATAAAGTATCTATTTTTAATGGTGGAAAATCAGGTTATAAATATGGAGATCAAGAAAACTACTAGAAGTATGAAATAGGAAAAATATTTTTGGCTTAAGAATCTTATTTTGATTTCTCCGCCACCACATTGTATTCTTGATTTTTGGCTATTAATTTTTTCACCGCGTAATTATACAGTAGGAAGCATAATTTACCACCCTCGCAACGCCACAATGCTGAGCTCATGTCTCAAACTAAGTATAACATAACTAGTAATCATGGACACACCCCCACAATTGCCTGTCTGTTGCGTATCGCGTCACGCGAGCGGAAATAAATCAAAGGCCGTAGAATAGGAGTGTCATTTATATGGATACTGTACTCTGTTGATTTTTTCTAATAGATCGTTCATTATGGACCTTGTAATAAGACGAGTAACATCCTTTGAGAGATTTACCCCTTAAGGTTTAAAGTTTAAACCTCTGATACCACAGAATATATAAAATAGTACGTTTAACTTAATTAATTATTCAACTATCTTGCCTGGAAACCGGGCATTTATTATCTAACTGTAGATATTGATTGGTGAAAAAAAGGTATTGAGATTTTGTACCATAAGTTATTCGATTTTAATTTAAATCGTTCTACTTTGTACACGTCTCGAAGTTACTTAAAACCTATAAAAAAAAAAAAAACTTTCAACGCCATCCGCATTCGTATCTTAGCACTTCTACGTTGTTTTGTAGATGAAAAATATATTATAGTACTTAATACTTTTTCATAAATCTCAAATAAAAAGAACAGTTTCAATTTAAAAAAAAATACAAAACTGCACAAAGCTATCGAATTTACTAGGCAAAAAAAAATCATTGAATGTTAAAAGAAACGAAAAAAGAACTAAATTGAATGTTTAGAAAAAAAACCTTCTAAGTGCACCCGTGTAATTAATGATACGACACCATGACAAATACACGAATCATTGAACATTTTCGAACCATTTGTGTCAAACGTTGCACTATGAATTACCGAATTTAGATTAATGATGGCGGATGAGAGCTAGTATTTTTTCTGGATTTTCGTCTAATATTTCATATTTCCTACCGTTTTCTAACAGTCCGAATAAAATTTATCATACAATTGCGGCAAAAAAAAAACAGGAATGGAATCGATAGGAATATAAGGGGAATCTGCATTCTCAAAATAAAACTAGGTAATTTTTTCATCAAAACAGCGGAATGAATCAACGCGGTAAATCAACGCGGTCTGCATTTATAGTGTTAAAACGAGGACTTAAACGAAATCAAAAAAGCAACGATTAAAAAAACGGTAACAATTTCTTTGTTGCCACAAGATGCACCAAGTACTATTGACTTCACCTTAAACCAACAGACAAACCATTATTCCCACTAATCCGTGTATAAAACGGCACAATATTTTCGATCGCTCAAATTGACGGATCACCAGCATGACGTCTGTGACACTATCTTGAAAAAAACGCGTGCTTGGAGCAGCAGCGGCAGGGGTCCAATTAAAAGATATTTAAAAACTAATCTCTCTTCATCTTGCATTTGACAATGCATTATTCAAAATAGAGCACAGAAAGCACAAAACATACATTCTAATAACCCTTTACAGATCATATTTTCATGCCAAAATGAATAACAATCAAAAAAGTACACTGAATGTCTTCGCTCATAAGAAATTCACGTAGCAACTCAGCTAATTGAGACAGACAAATCCTTTTGTAATACAACACTCAAAGAAAAATAAGATTGGTTTCAAACGTGTGAATGTCGCAAAAAATCTAACGAGGAAGTAGTTTTAATAACAATAGCGACAATGACAAGAAACAATATCACGCAGTCATAATTTTACTATTATTATTTTAGAGACAATTCATTGGCTTGATTAATTGCTCAGAACAGAATATTACCAAGGAGATAGTTAATTATTAATAAATATTTATAATTTCTGAATTAGCCATTTTGTAAGGGCCAATGAAAATGCCTTTAATCAAAAGAAATTATGCAACGAGATCTACGAGTTGCAACTATAAAAACTTTAACAGTGAGTAGCAAAACTACCACCGAAAATACCACAAACTTACCAAAAAAGATAAGCTGGCAGATAGAATTCGCAATGCCCATGAAAAATTCGGCAGGATGGTTAACATTGCAAGAATTGCAACCCCCGGGTTGAGTCAATTTTTTATGTAATTCGGCTCGAGACGAGACAAACGAGGGGACCACATAAAGATTGGAATTTAATACCTCGCTATTGGGTGGCTTCGAGGAGGGTGCCACCCAATGTACGAAGGGCGTAACATCTTGAGAACTTGTATGCAGGCGAAATAATTCAACTAAATTTTTTGCAAAATATAAACATGTACATTTTGACAGAAACAATCCCATCCAAAAGGTATTTCCACAGATTGATTCTTAAAACAACAAAACCGTGGTTCATATTCTTCTTTAGAAAATTAGTTTAATAAGTACTGTTCTTTTGAAGTCCCTAACAAAAACAAATGATAGCAAAACGCTAGAAACATACTACTGTGATAACAAAAAGTAAACTGTTGACGCACCACTTTCTCTAGCGAAACAATAGAGGTCGTAAATCAGGTACCTATTTCAGCAGTAACTTCACGCGCCATGCGCGTACGCACACGTACAATAGATCTACGCATTATCAACGACGGTGACGCTCCAAGACCGCCTCGCAATAGGCGTAGAACAATTTATGACCCGTAACACCACATTTGTAAAACTTGCACTCGATAAATCACGCAAAACGTATGGTTAACTATGGTTATAGTATAATTTTGCGCTGCTAAATTTGGATACGGGTCGTTTAACTAATTGAAGAAATTTCGACAATAGACCGAAGAAATCTGAATGAAAGTTTCTATCATGTGATATCAGTGATATGCAATGCAATCTAATGTAATGTAACTTTCAGCGGTTAAGAAAAAGAAGCTGCAAGTGATAAAATATGAGATAGTTCTTTCTATTATTTGAGGGTCTTTCCGATTCTGATAATCACCCTCAAATCATAGTAGCGTTAAAATCATAACACGTCAAGAAAGTTTGACAGTTGTTAACAATAACATCAAGGCACACGATGCACAAAATGAAGATGCAACGGTCCCAGCAAGCGGACTAACAAAAGGAGCCGCCAACAAATAACGTAACAAAACTGACCCGACAGATGTTAGCGGAATGAAATACCCAAAAAGTGGATTCACGAAAACTGGAATAATCGTCAGATTAAGCTTCCGCGTTGCAGAACCGGTTCACAAAATAGGCACTGAACAATGAATTCTCGTAAATTCTGAAGTTTCACATCAAGATCATGGGAATGGCCTTTGTGATTCAAGGTGAGACTTGTTGCCAAGAGAGACAAGAATCAGCCAAAAATGGAAGGAACCATACTTCGCATAAATACTTTCATAAGTAAATAATTCTTACGCATTTAAATAAACTACGTTAATAATACTCGTAATTATAGCTCAGCTACTAGTATAGGTATATTACTTTGATAAATAAGATTATTAAAGAACAAGATTATTAAAGCATTAAGCTACTGACCTTTAAGTGCGATTAGATCCATATTACGATAAATATTGACAATATGATTATCTACAATGGCATTAAATTCAGTCTAATCTATCCAATCTGACTTGATCTAAAATCTGATTAATTCCTTACAATATCTTTTCTCATGTATCACAAGACTGTATTCGTTTAAAATATTGTTATGAGGTTATTGTTATTATTGGCTTAGGGGTAGCAACCCTTTCTTGCTTCGTTGTGACTTAACAATATCACAGAATTTGCAGTGTCAAAGAATGAATTTAAGTTCTTGTTTGCAGTGCATGCCGACTTGTCACGTCATGTCACTCAAAATCAAGAAGGTGCAAATGCAGTTTTAATGGTCGTTGAATGAATACACCGAAAACTGGTAAGGATGTTCTGAAGTGATGTACTGTTTCTCACGAATGCCGGCAGTGAGAAAGTGGTCGTGACTTGTGACATTTACATTTTGTTTCTCTTTCAGTGCCTCAGCAGTTAGCTATATCATGAGCTTTGCCGTAATATCTAGTGACTCTTTAACCCCACAAATACTATATGTTTCATTGTGTATTTTTTGTGTTTCAATCTGTCAATCTGTCGCTTCATCAAATATCAACCTCCTTTATACTTGATCAGAGTTTTATAAACTTTTTTTTAGTAGTTGTGGTTTCTAAACATTCTAAAAGTAAAGGTATCAAAGTACGATTTTGTACGGATTATGATATTATTCAGAGATAAAGTGAGACAGTTCCTAACTTTATTTGCAGTAAATCACAATGTTAAAGTGGGGTGAATCTATTGTTCCTGAATCTCGAAGAAAAATGTGATCTTTCTCATAAATATTGCGATGCTATTGAATAGTTGCCCCGGAACCATATTTTTGTGGATATTTATTGGGAATTTGTGGAATAAAGAAGGTTCGGTAATGTAAAATATAAGGGTGGCGTTCTTATCATCGAATTGAATTTCACACGTAGTAAAGATGGAATAGAATAGATAAAAAATGTTTTTTTTTATAGAAAGAGCAACCTATGCTTCAATAAAATAAAATAAAAAGCGAATGAAACGTTGTCTTGTTCTACTGGGCATTTCTACTTACTAAGTATTAAATTATAGAACTAATGAGAAAAAAGTCTCCTTACCCAGTTCTACAATTAGCAAATGTCTCAGAGGTGTACAGTAACTGCCCAGCAGAAAAAAAACTAGGAACAGAACTTTTTAACGGAGGAAATAATATTTTAAGTAGATCATTTTAAGATTATTAAGCAAAAAAACATTAATAAATATAATAATAAACACTAGATAATAATAATACATACTAGAGATTGCAATGTATATTTTTTTTTACTTTCTCTTTTGTAAATAATAAAGAACGATGATCTCACATATTTACTTTATAAATAAAAGTACCCTAGCTAGATAATCCGCAAAAAAGTTTAGTACGCTATTGTGACGAACTAAAAGTATTTAACCAAACTATTAGTACAGAAAGGATTATAGCAAAAAATTGCGAACTATATCAATTGTTTAATTTACCTTTGAGCCAAATAAATGTTTATAGAGAGCATGTGACGCGGAAGGGATTTTTAACACCGAGATTTAGAAGAAAGGGGTCGTTTTCGGACAGGATTTACATTTTGAGGGGATTCAATCCATTATATTAATTTAAAATAGTGACTAAATATTTGTTTTTTTTTAATAATATTGTTGGAACCAAAGGAAACTATTCAGGCTATGCATTTCAGTTGAATTGCCATTACTTTGGCCTTATAAAACGAATAAATAGCTTTTTTTACTTCCGATTTAACTAGAAATTCTAGACCCACATTCTGAATTCTCAATTTTAAGTGTATTTTATTTAAACTTCATTAGCGTTGCTTACGGACTACGGTTAAGGTAACAATTAAAGGTCATTGGGCATATTTGACCTGCTTGATGAAAGTTCGTGTACAGAAACCAAACCAGTTTTAATTGAAGAATTGAATCCCATTTTTCAAAATATGTAGGCAGAAAAAAGTTATTTCACATTATAATGTGTGAGTATATGTTTAATGTTACTAAACTTTTGTTAATAAAACAGAAGTTTTTACTTTCAGCATTGTGATAAGCACAATAAACAAGCACAAGCATAATAAACGTTTGTATTGTCTTTATTTATTTATTTTATTTTATTTATTATTGAAATGCTATGATATAATGATAAAAAAATTAAACATGTCCTGCAACAATGCGACCCACACCACTGAGTTGAGTAGCAGATACATTTATCTACATACCTAGCCCTATTTCGTTTGTGTACGCCACAGGTCAAATGGCCAAACAAAATGCCCAATGACCTTTATAGTTACCGTAATGTTTAAGATTACGATTGGAAATGTGAAATGTTGTAGTGGACCCCTAGATATTTTCCTTTGCCTTTGAGTAGGTATAATAATAATAAATATTTGACAACATCACATACATTGCTCCAATCCCAAAGTAAGTAGCTATAGCACTTGTGTTATGGAAATCAGAAACAACGGTGGTATGACACACACCCAGACCTGAGACAATATTGAAAAGTTCATTTTCTATATTGACCCAGCCGGGGATCGAACTCGGGACCTCAAGAGATGGTGACGCCTTGAAAACCGGCGTGCGAACCACTCGACCACGGAGGTATATCGCGTGTGTCTCGTGTTGATAAAGGTGATATGACCCTAAACATATCAAATGCCTCGCATCTGCCGACGCTACAATGAATCTCTGATTAACCAGCCTCTCATTGTGTACCGACAGCATAACATGCAGATAGCTAGTCTGAATAATTATTATGGCGATGAGATTAGACCGTATAATAAGGACAAATAATAAAAGATAAAAATGCGTAACATATTCAATAGGTTTTTTTTTGCGTGGAGAATCGGACACAACTGTGGAGTGCTACAAACAACGATGTAAGGTGCATTTTTATTTTAGACTAGCGGCCGCCCGCTACTTCGTCTGCGTGGAAAGGTTTTTCGCTATCCTTCGGGAACAATACTTTTTTTTGGGATGAAAGGTACCATCTGTCCTTCTCTGTACCCCTAACAAACAAACAAACAAAGAAACGGACTTTCGCATTTATAATATTAGTAAAGAAGTAAAGATTAACTCAGAATTTCGTCAAGAATAATTTCAAGGTATCTAGCAACAATATTTTACTAATTTAATTGGTGTATTATAAGAAGAACATTACTAAATGTAACTAAACGTAGTTTTGGTTCATATTGACAAAGTAGTAGATAATAGGAAAATAATTTACAAAAAAAACATTGGTTACCTAAGATTTTTCGTAAATAAAATGCCAAACTGAATACAAAACAAGCGTTTATTGCAATCCAAATGTGACTGTACAATACACAAAAAAAACTTATAAAATTGATGCAACTAATATTATAAATGTGAAAGTTTGTGGGTTTGGATGTTTGTTTGTTTGTTCCTCAATCACGCAGAAACTACTGAACGGATTTGGTTGAAATTTGATTCACAGATAGTAGGTAGCCTAAATTAAGGCATAGGATACTTTTTATCCTGATATTCCCCCGGAAACGGGAACCACGCGGGTGAAACCGCGGGCGGCCGCTAGTGATAAAATAAAAATTATTTAAAGAACTCAGTGTCACTTGCACATCTCTTCCTTTGGCCACAAGAAACCGGCCTAGTATTCAAAACGAAATAATAATGTAACGGACACAGAAAAAAATACAAGTCCTTTGCAAGCCCCAAAAAAACCTAACACATGTAAATTAAAATTGCACTTACACGGTGTCTGTCGATTATAAAAGTTTCACTGGACTCATTAGGTAAAATTTAAACGATTTTTGGATTAGTCGGCTAATATAAACAAGTGCTCAAACAATATATTTAAAAACCTACATTTTTCCATTTTTTTTTTTCTAATATTGTAAATATTAGAAAAAAAATACTTAATTTAACTTACTCTTATTAATAAAATGATTATTTTTTATGTTAATTACTAACGTCCCAAACAGAGGCGCGCCTAAATGATATTGCTGATTGAATGTATGGAGAATTTTCGAGAAGTTGCATTTTTCATACTAGTATTTTCTTTCACTGATGTAACAAAACTTTTATGTAGGTACTAATGTTTGAATGAAACTACGCCAACTTATTCCATTTACGATAAGCCAAAAAATGTAAAAAAAAAAGATTTATCACCCTCTTTTGGTCACAAAAAAGAGTCACTTTTAAGTTATTTTTTAGGGTTCCGTACCCAAAGGCTAAAAACGGGACCATATTACTAAGACTCGGCTGCGGTGCCCGTCTGTCTGTCACCAGGCTGTATCTCATGAACCGTGATAGCTAGACAGTTGAAATTTTAGAGGTTATGTAATTCTGTTGCCGCAATAACAACAAATACTAAAAACATAATAAAACAAATATTTAAATGGGGCTCTTATACAGAAACGTGATTTTTTGCCGTTTTTGGTACGGAAACCCTTCGTGCACTTGGCCGGTTGGCACTTGGCACGCACTTGGCCGGTTTTTTTAAAGTTAAGAAAGCTAAAATATAAAGCACTTTATTTTTACTGATAGTTAACTATCATAGTCATACATAATACGATATAATAATTATCAAGATATTGTTAAATACCTATTTTAAAACATAGAAGTTATTATTTTCTCTTTATGTGACAATAGTTATTTGTTATACAAGTGACCAAAATCAATTTGTACTGCGAGTGCCGACTTTAATTAAATCACGAACTAGCGAAGTAGTCTAGAATTGAATCACGAGCATAGCGAGTGATTCTAATATAGACTACTGAGCACAGTGAGTGATTTATAGGCACGAGACAGTAAAATTTTGGTCTCGTGTAAAACATACAACTTTTCACCTCTACCAGCGAGAAAATTTTCAAGTGACTTTCTTGGTAAAAAGCTTTATTCAGCGTTAGAAACTTAAGATTAATATAATTGAAAAAATATAAAAATAGGATTGTAAATGCATAAAATCTAAAAGTTTTACCTTCATTTTTTTAAAGGTGGGCCTAGCACCTTTTATACAAGTTGTCTTCTCAACTTAGCAAGGGTGCTAGTGTCACCAAAATCTTATTTTGTAACAGTTTGTGTCAAATCTGTGTTATGTATGTAAAATAACATGTAAAAGACTTTTATGGAAATAAATTACTATTATATTATATTATATTATATTAAAAACATTAGAAACTTGTTCACTCTACTCTTTTGGAGTTAGACAACTATCTTCATCGTTGGACGCACTCATTTTTGTAATTATTTATCACAAAAATAGTTTGATCAAACCTATGCTGAAAAATTGTATTCATAGAGTAAAGTAGATTCCTGTCGTTTTGGTTACATTCCGTTGTATTTTTCTCTTATTCATTAATATCCCATCTTATTTATTTATTTATAATCATAAAACTCTAATTTGTTAATTTTCATTAATTTTTCTTGTTTCATGTTTATTTCATACTTGCGACCTCATTTCGTCCATACTCTTTATTTCGAATACTCAACCTTCTTTTTTAACAATCCTTATTTAAAACTCCTTGGTATATCCGTGCATTTTATTTTTTTTACTTTTCAATCCATGTATGACATAAAAAAGCACTCTATGTATCCTTTTCTTACATATCAATTTTACCAGTCTTGTCCTTGTAACTTTATTTCTTTTTCCTTTATTATTTTAAAAGTTAGTGTTAGGAGTTTTTGGCGCCATTTTGTCTAGTACGGTTTGGTGTCTATTTATAATTATTTAAAAATTGATTCATAGTGGATATTGTGTCTTAAAATTGGTGCAGTTTTGTGGTACAAGTGTCTACGCAACTGAATAATATGTGGGATAATTGAAATAGGCGCGATCTTGGTTGTGTGAAGCTGAGAATTTTATTGTAGTGGTAGCTACCTCGGCAGAACTTTCCGAGTAAACTGTCTTGATATACTTGTTGCCAAATGCTCCAAGCAGCATTAGAATGCAATGCACCCGCATTCTAATGTAAACTTAAACTGAAACAATACCTACCACTGAACTATTAAACACTTGACACTGGCAAAAATTACTTCCAAGAGGAAAGTAGATTGCTAAAATAAAAATAGAAGAAGAAGTTGGTGTTAGAAATTTAAAAAGTACTTTGCCTCACGCTCGCAGCAAAAATCGATTTTGCTGCGAGTTTTTACGCGCTAAAAGCGCCCTTTTCGTGCTGGAGAGGTGAAAAATTAATTAATAAAATATGTCAGAAAAAACACCCCGTCGCTTGGTATTGGTAGCGCATCTACCCCTTTTTAATATATCTATGGAAAAAAAAGAAACTGTGACGCAACGTAGATTGAAGATTGCTGCTTACAATCACTACTGTAGAATACATACAGATATTTCGAACTGTCATCATTATCTCCGATAGCCGTGATCGTCTAGTGGTTAGGACCCTACGTTGTGGCCGTAGTAACCCAGGTTCGAATCCTGGTCACGGCAGTGTCTGACACTGTTACGGCGGAGTTATCTTTTTAGTGAACTTGTGATTTTTGAGCTTTGTTTTTGAAAAACAAGGAATCGGACTTATTTCATCTATTTTATCAATAATTAAAACGTACCAAATTTTTATTTGTTTGAATTATTTGAAACATACGATATTTTGACTGCTCCCAGACATTTTTTTTAATAAGCACTTTTGAGCATTTGTAAAATAATATTTTTTGCCCACCAGCGCCATCAATTTAGCTCCACCTATTGCTTGGTTCCAGCACTTGAGCGATAAATGAAACAACAACGCCATCTGTACTTGTTCTCTGGCATCATGTACTTTGCTTCTCAAGCACAACGCCATCTAGTTGCAAAGCATGCTGCTGTAATAAGTAATTTATCTTTCAATACACGTACAGATGGCGCTAGCTGTTTATATCAGCACATTATTTATTCAAAAGAGCGCGAAATAAACCATGACATAATTTATGGGATACTATAATAATATTATAAAATGTGATCCTAGGTACTATAATAATATTAAAAATATGAAAGTTTGTGGGTTTGGATATTTGTTCCTCCACGCAAAAACGGCTGAACAGATTTTGATGAATTTGACACACAGCTAGTTTAAAGCTTGGATTAAAACAAAGAATACTTTTGATCCCGCTCAAAGATTCGCTAGGGATTTTCCGAATGTCCAAGCGGACGCTAGTAATTAGGTACTATGGGCAACAGCGACGCTTAACCAGTTTGCAACAAAATTCGTGTGCGCGCGTATCGCCCCTACACGAACTAAACGTATGGTTGTGACGGCGCGGCGTGCAAGTGATTTTGACCTTAGCAGTGGTTAAGCGTCGCTGTTGCCCATGGTACATACCAGATACTTACAACTAAATACTTAGTTGAAATTAGCTGTGTTAATAATACACAAGAAAGTAGGTAGTAGTAAAAATGTCAATAGCATTTAGAAATGGATACTAGAAAATAATAATAGCTACCTACCTATATACCTACTTATTTTCGTTTTGAATTCGGCGGACGCAGAGGAGACATTCAGCATCGTTTATCACTCAGTTTAATTCGAACACAGTCCATTTATACTTCCTCTACAATCTACAAATGAGACATCTGAAATAAGTATATTGGAAAATTTAGTAAACAGGAAAGAATTATTTTAGGTTGGTAAGTAAGAAGACACCTACTAGGTAGGTAGGTATACTTATATAAAACTCATGTCATAACATAACAAACCAATTGTTTGTTACCATCTTAGATTAGGTACCACCGAAATGTATTACTACGTTATATTTCGATGTTAGGTACCTAGGTACATAGCTACCAAGATTTTACAGAATTTCGGTAAAGCGTAAAGAAGAAAAAATATACCAAAAACTTAGTTTTATTGAGCGTAATAATTTTTGATAAGTTTTTAAGTAGGTAGGTAGGTAACGTTATATTTCGATGTTAGGTACCTAGGTACATAGCTACCAAGATTTTACAGAATTTCGGTAAAGCGTAAAGAAGAAAAAATATACCAAAAACTTAGTTTTATTGAGCGTAATAATTTTTGATAAGTTTTTAAGTAGGTACCTAGGTAGGTAACGTTATATTTCGATGTTAGGTACCTAGGTACATAGCTAGCAAGATTTTACAGAATTTCGGTAAAGCGTAAAGAAGAAAAAATATACCAAAAACTTAGTTTTATTGAGCGTAATAATTTTTGATAAGTTTTTAAGTAGGTAGGTAGGTAACGTTATATTTCGATGTTAGGTACCTAGGTACATAGCTACCAAGATTTTACAGAATTTCGGTAAAGCGTAAAGAAGAAAAAATATACTGAAAAACTTAGTTTTATTGAGCGTAATAATTTTCGATAAGTTTTTAAGTAGGTAGGTAAGTACCTAATATTCAAATCGATTAGGTAATGTAATGATTATAGGTAGGTATACCTACTTTTTTGTGTAGTGAAAAAATATAATATGAAGAAAATGATTCATTAATCTTATTGCAGCCAACTTTTTTATCAACAATGAGACTTTAGTGGCGTCAGTAGGGTGAAAAATACGGCGTTTTGTAAACCAGAGATTTCCTTTGGTAGGATTGGTCATTAGGACCTTAGGATGGATATAAGAAGTGGAGCCACCACGATTTTTGTAGTAAATTTTTTGAAGTTTTGGCTTTCAGCCCAATCTCGATAGATGTATTAGTTAAGCTGCTATGCCCAGTTTGATATCATATTCGTATGAATTTAGGGTGTCGAATTCATTTTTGGATTCATATCTGTACGATTCAATTGCTAAACTATTTAAAAAAAATAAAAACAAAAATAAAATACTCGCTTGATTAAAGAAAAAAATCGCCATTAAATACACAAATTGGAATATTGAAAAAAGAAAAATACCTCGTAGGAGCTCTATTATCCTTTTATTTTTAAATAATAATAAAAGAAAATGTTCTTGTTTTGGCTAATTAAAAAAATAACTTCGTTACCGTTGTAAGGAAGTTATTATTTTTATTAAAACTTAAAATTTTAAATATTAATTCGAAACATGCTTGTGATAGGCTCAAATTGTAGCAAATTTAGTTAGCTTTATAAAAGTATAGAGTAGAGATACTTGAAAAACACTATCTTAAGGTAGTTTTTTCGAAAATACTGAAACAAGTGCCAAGTTTTTCCAGCAGTACAGGGTTTCCAAGTGTTAAAACTTGGGTAAAACTACTCTCAAGGTACCTACCTAACAATATCTGAAAAAAATCGTAGTTACATGCACGCTTGTGATATTTGCCTTTTTTTGTCGGTATTGACAGGAATTTTTTGTTTTTCTAATAATTTACTGATATTTTTTAATTCTGCGCTATACTTTTTAAGTTTATTTCAAATCAGTTTCATAAAAGTATTATAATAATGTAAATATATTTGGAATTGGCTATTTATAACCTTTCATTTGATACCCATATTGTTATGATAAAAAATATTAATATTTCCATAGGTGTAAAAGAAATTGACGGCACGCGAGAGTGAAATTTTTTTTCGCTATTAATTGTTAATAAAAAACATTGTAAGTTATATTTTTCAAGTCTTCATTTTATAAGCTTTGTTAACGTATTTTTTGTTTGCAAATAAGAACATCAGTTTAATATTTACGGTGACTTAAAGTAAAAAAATGTAGTTGAAAATATTGGTTATTGTGTAATGTTTAGGAAACTTCTTAATAAATTTCATTTTTTTATACCAAAAATGAATTCTACGTCATTGATTTATCCGAAAATGATACCAAACTTGGCTTAGTATCTAAACTTAGGCAGTTATTAACCTCGGACTTCGTTAAGGCAGAATTCCCCCCTCCCCCACCTGCTTGAAAAATCCAGGTGGCTCCACTTCGTAAACCCATTTTAGGAACCCAAGGATCAATCCTACCGAAGGAAATCTTTGGTTCATGGATAGCCGTATTCTTCGTTTTTTTGCTTCCTACGACTGGGCTACTTCTTCATATCATAAATTCATATACCTAGTCGCGCAAAACTGTTTACCAACAATTTTATTACGCACTAGGTACATTTTCTGTATCCATATTTAATAACCTTATCAAATTACAATTCCACTTCCATAACAACCACTAAAATATTCCACAGTACATCCAAACCCCCATAGAATCCATAAAAGAATTCGCAATAAACACAACGCAATTTTCCTCGATGAATTCCGCCGAATAAATCCGCAAGCATTCCGTATACATTTCCATGTGAAAATAAAGGTAATTCACGGATCCCATTCTTGCATTACCCATAAGGTTGAACAATCTTAGCCGATTAGTAATGCATAAGCAGAACACGTTAATCCACACACATGAATACGAATCTGGGAGATAAATCCGGTCCCATGTGTTATATGATTAGTTAATTAAGAATTAAGTGCGTAAGCTGTATCGTGGCAAACGTGATTTATTCATACATCGTGTATGAATAAACCCTTCAGATCCTGAAAATGGCGACAGTGTTGCTGACACTGACCAACATTCTCCAAGGAACATAGGTCGAAAAATGATTTTTTTTTCGCTTTTCCATAGTAAGTCGGTCAGATGACCATTATAATATAGAAATACATTATAGAAAATACATTTTGTATGGGAATATGATTTTTTTTTCCGTTTTTCTACCTATGTTCCATGGAGTTGTTCAGTTTCAACAACACTATCACCTTTTTCAGAATCTGACAGGGTTTTTTTATTTTAGGCGTGATAGCTTAACAGACAGACCGACAGACAAAATTACTTTCGCATTTATAATATTATTATGGATTAAGTATAGATTTTGTATTATTGATTTTGAATTTCGTTCTGTCAATTTTACTCATGGTAGTCGATTAAACAACATAATCTCGTAGTGTAAAAGTATGTAAATGGGTACCAAATAAATGCGATAGTGGCATAACTTCTGAAGTCTCTCTATTCTGTGGTACAATCAAACTTTCATCCCCTATTTCAACCCCTCCAACCCTAATTTCGCAATAAAAGGTAGCCTATGTCCTTTCTCGAGCTCTACTCTACCTCTGCACCAAATTTCATACAAATCGGTTCAGTAGTTTCGGCGTGAAGGCGTAACAGACAGACGGACAGACAGACAGAGTTACTTTCGCATTTATAATATTAAGTATGGATTTTGTAGAATTGATTTTGAATTTCGTTCTGTCAATTTTACTCATGGTAGTCGATTAAACAACATAATATCGTAGTGTAAAAGTATGTAAATAGGTACCAAATAATGCGATAGTGGCATAACTTCTGAAGTCTCTCTATTCTGTGGTACAATCAAACTTTCATCCCCTATTTCAACCCCTCCATTCCTTATTTCGCAATAAAAGGTAGCCTATGTCCTATCTCGAGCTCTACTCTACCTTTGTACCAAATTTCATCCAAAACGGTTCAGTAGTTTCGGCGTGAGGGCGTAACAGACAGACGGACAGACAGAGTTACTTTCGCATTTATAATATTATTATGGATTTTGTATTACTGATCTTGAATTTCGTTCTGTCAATTTTACTCATGGTAGTCGATTAAACAACATAATCTCGTAGTGTAAAAGTATGTAAATGGGTACCTAATAAATACGATAGTGGCATAACTTCTGAAGTCGCTCTATTCTGTAGTACAATCAAACTTTCAATCCCCTATTTCAACCCTTCCAACCCTTATCTCGCAATAATTTTTTTTTTAAATTTGAATATGAAATTTTGATTACCTATTGTAAATTGTTAGAATTCATTTTTTTTTATATAATTTAATTTAATTTTTTATGACTTAAATTGTATTGACTTGACATTTCGCTTTGACATTCTCTTATTATTTACCATGACATTGTTTTTATTTTTTGGATATTGCTTCGCTTCCATTTCATTGACTTTGCATATTTTGCTTACTGATTTGACATTTTTTGATCAATAATTGTTTTCTACTAACAAACTAACCATTTCTGATATTTTAAAATTAGCGTCATTCTATCTGTACTGTTTGCATGCCAGTATCTGGTGCATCACATGAGCCTAAGCTATTTTATTTTTACAACTTTTTGTACTGTGAATGCTTGCAAAATAAAATATTCTTATTCTTATTCTTATAAAAGGTAGCCTATGTCCTTTCTCGAGCTCTACTCTACCTCTGTACCAAATTTCATCCAAATCGGTTCAGTAGTTTCGGCGTGAAGGCGTAACAGACAGACGGACAGACAGACAGACAGAGTTACTTTCGCATTTATAATATGAGTATGGATTTTGTATTACAGATCTTGAATTTCGTTCTGTCAATTTTACTTATGGTAGTCGATTAAAGAACATAATCTCGAAGTGTAAAAGTATGTAAATGGGTACCAAACAAATACGATAGAGGCATAACTTCTGTGAAGTCTCTCTATTCTGTGGTACAATCAAACTTTCATCCCCTATTTCAACCCCTCCATTCCTTATTTCGCAATAAAAGGTAGCCTATGTCCTATTTCGAGCTCTACTCTACCTCTGTACCAAATTTCATCCAAATCGGTTTAGTAGTTTCGGCGTGAAGGCGGAACAGACAGACGGACAGACAGACAGACAGAGTTACTTTCGCATTTATAATATTAGTATGGATTTTGTATTACTGATCTTGAATTTCGTTCTGTCAATTTTACTCATGGTAGTCGATTAAATAACATAATCTCGTAGTGTAAAAGTATGTAAATGGGTACCTAATAAATACGATAGTGGCATAACTTCTGCAGTCTCTCTATTCTGTAGTACAATCAAACTTTCATCCCCTATTTCAACCCTTCCAACCCTTATTTCGCAATAAAAGGTAGCCTATGTCCTTTCTCGAGCTCTACCCTACCTCTGTACCAAATTTCATCCAAATCGGTTCAGTAGTTTCGGCGTGAAGGCGTAACAGACAGACGGACAGACAGACAGACAGAGTTACTTTCGCATTTATAATATTAAAGTATGGATTAGGTACCTTATAAGTCTGGACACTGAAAAAAATGATCAACCAAACTAGTTGTGTTATTTGTAAGTTTTGTTAAAGGGAAATAAACTTTAGTTAAATTTAAACAATCTTTTCAGTAATCAGTCCACAACTAGTTTTGTATATTTATATTTGGTATGTAGTAACTTATTTTTTTGTTACTGTTTACTGATTTTTCATAGACAAACTAGCGCAGTTGCAGCAACAAAACCAGTTTCTACATTTAACTAAACTTTGAGCTTAATATCAATCAAAGTGTGTGTTATTTTTAACAAATTCGTAAATTAAATAGTAATTAATCAACACGTATCAACCAAGTACAAAACTTATGTTAAATATTCAATAAACAGTTTTGTTCACAATAACTAATTGATTTTATCTATTAATAACAATAGTTTTGTTCGTATTTGCCCACAAGTTAAGCACAAAAGAACTATGCGAACAGTTTTGTTAAATTAACAAAATTTTCTTTAAGTTACGTAATGACTTTTGAAGTAGTTAATCATTTTTTTGCTGCCACCAACAAAAACAGATTGTTTATGTGTCCCAAACCTCATGCGGTGCTGTTAAATGGGAGGCACCTGTGCAGTGTGTGACAAAGCAAAGCAAAATGAGTCATTCCTGCGCCGGTATTTTCATCAGTTGATAGAAGTCCTTCCGGGAGTAGGTACAGGGTGTGGTGTGAGGCAGACAATTTTTAGAAGATTTTACGAACCTGCACAACTTTCTACGGGGCAGAAACTTGGACCCTTACACAAAAACATATCCAGAAGCTGCAGGTAGCCCAAAGGAAGATGGAGCGCGCCATGTTGGGTATCACTCTACGCGTCAAAGTTAAAAACACTCGGAGTCGCAATAAACTGACGTGGGGCGCATCGTTGCACAAAGGAAGCGTCGATGGGCCGGTCACATATTATGTCGCAGAACCGATGACCGGTGGAGCAGAAAGGTGCTGGAGAGGAGTGGAGACCTCGGTACCAGAAGCGTTGGCCGCCAAAAATCCAGGTGGTGAGACGACATCACCAAAGTAGCGGGGAAAAACTGGATGAGAAAAGGACAAGACCGAACGGGATGGCGTGCATTCGAGAAGGCCTACACTCAGCAGTGGGTGACTTAACACTGAAGAAGAAGAAGAAAGCTACGCAAAGGCACCTCAGATAAGAACTTGCAGTTTATGAGGTATCCACTAATTATTTAATTTGATGGAAGTCTTTATAAATTAGTTAATAAAATCGTAATTCATATTTTTCCGTGTATTTTATTATTTCGCCTTTACCTTACACCTTGTATAAACAGTATAATACAGAGTGTGAGAAATGGCTTGGCAAAAACTTTACAGACGTAATTAGGTCATGAAACTGAACAAGGTATAAAACCTTATACTACTTTCCCAAAGGAAACCCTTGGGGAAAGTAGTTCAGTTTCATGGGCTAATTGCGTCTGTTAAGTTTTTGCCAAGCCATTTCTTATAGCCTGTATTTTTGTTACTAATAATTACTTAACTGGGATTGGCTACTAATAACAAAATGGTTTTGTTATATATTGTCAAACCGAATCTGTAACCTGTAAGCAAACAGTAAAATAAAATTGAACTAACAGTTTGGTTCCCAACAAGCAAATAGTACAGATATCGATAACTAAACACTTTAGTTAGTTACAGCAAAATCCTTTGTCTACTTTTTTACAAATAGTATTGTAATTTTTAGACTAATGGTTAGATTAAAAAAGTCAAATTGTTAGGTTAATTTAAACGAAAAAATTTAGGCTACACGTTACATAACACAGTTAAACGAACCTAATTATGTAACTGATAACCAGTAGTTCGCAAGTCCGTAGATTAGGGCCTACTAGTAACCAAATTTTGGTAACTGTTAACTAATCATTTTTTTCAGTGGAGATACTTATCATGTTAAAGTAAGTTAGGAATCTACATACTGAAATAATTTCACACATTTCTTGGAAATAATATCAATACATATAGTCCGGTCAGTACTGGCACTCATGTATGGCGAGGTCAAAATTTGTCATTAGATGAATTCACTTGGAACATATGTAGCTTAGGTAAAACTGAGCTGATTTAGCCCGGTAGCCATCAGGCACCCCTTGGCAGGTAGGGAGGGGTGGCATTTAAAGTTTCACGCCGCCGCACTTCAGAAAAAAAATCATATCTCCTTCAATATACCTACCACCTCGAGTGTGATATCATTTTATAATGAATTAGAGATGATGAATTCATGTTTAAAACTTTTAATGTACAGTGTCATAGAAAAAAGGTAAAATATTGACGATAGTTTCAAAAAAAAATTGCTATTTTTTTATTCAACAGTCAGTATCTGTAAAAATACAAATTTTTTGCAATGAAATTTTTTTTATCTAATAGTACATTTATTCAGCTTTTGAAAAATATATACTTTATGTATAGTTATCGTTCAATGTATATCTGAAAAAAAAATCGAACATGGTATGCGACGCTGTTTCCAAGCGAAGCGTCTACAATTAATAAGTTAAGTACCTAGGTATAAGTTGTTTTTTTCAATTAAAATATGATAAATCTAAGATGTGTTTTTTATTTTTGGTACAATAATGACACCCTTTCATTTTCATATACATTTTGCAATTCCCGGGAATTCCCAGGAATCGGGTATTTTCGACATTTTGGTACCATAGAAGAAGTTGTTTAGTTTGATGGTCCCTTCTACCGTATTCGGAATATACTTTTACTTTCAATATCTTCATTGCTTTTGATTTCCCAGGTATGCAAAAACTATCCTGATGGTGGGCAGAATATGGAGGTCCTGGCTTAGTCAAGGGTCTTTTAATACTTGTCGTATTAGTTGTCTCTAAAAGCTTTTGTTTTTTCCCTCTGCTACAATTTACGGTCACAATGTCATTGATATTTTCTTGTTTAAATGTAAAACGAAACGCTTAAATAATATAATAGTTATTAAACTTTTAACCGCAATATAAACTCCCGTCGTTCCGGGTATCCTGGCGCATATTTTTCGGGATCGGGTTTAAAAAACATCCCGGTAATTCCCAGAAATGGGAACCCAGGAACGCAACCCTAATCACAGTCCAATTTTCATATAAACGAGGTAACTTTGAAGCTTTTGTTCTTCGTCAGGGATTGAACAAGGTGTGGTCTGATGATGGTTATCCAAAGAGTGAATGGAGGAGGTCAAGATCGCTTAAGAAACCCAACGGATCAGAAGAGTCGTTTACACTAGAGACCGTCTGGAGCATTTAGTGTTACATTTTCCATACTTCTTAATTTTCATTTGATATTTTTTTAAGTTCAACCCTGAGCTAAACCGCTCATCTAATCTGTTAGGTTTTTTTAGCATAATGAGCCTCCGTCATTCATTCTTTAATTTGCCATCATCAGCACACACCTCGTTCAATCCTGGGCAGAGAACCAAAGCTGTAGGTTTACCCCGTTTGTTCGAAAATTGGTCTGTGATTTAATTTTTCTGCTCACGAGTGTACAAAAAATACTCAATGGAAAATATTTTAATTTCTACGGTATATTTATATGCCTAGGTCCTTAAGGAACCTACCTATTAAAACTTTAAAAAATTTTGCACTTTAGTTTTAATGTGGTAAGACATTTTCCTCCCTGACCGTTCTCAGATCTAATTTTTTGACGTCACGACGCTTCGTCGTTTTATGACTTTCTTATACATAGATCAAGTCTGTCTATTTTTTTATATAGTCTTTATGACTCTCACAAAAAGATCTAAGTATGTATCAGACCGTAAGATAGTTGAGAGAGACTTTATGACCGTAAGAACATAAGCGGCAGTCGAACGCAAAGTTAAGTTTGTATTCCATACATGTTGTATGAAAAAACCAACTTAACTTGCAATCGCAGACATCTGGAAACACCGTCGCATACCATGTTAGATTTTTTTTGAGATGGAAATTGTATGATAACTATATATAAAGTTTGTATTAGTTTAAAGCTGAATAAATGTCCTTTAAGGTGGTATTTTTTTCTTTGCATAAAATTAGCATTTTAAAAGATACCCGACTGTTGAACAAAAACAATTGTAAACCGATTTTTGACACTTTGGTCAACAAATTTTTTTTTCAATGAAACTATACATTAAATGTCCCAAAATAAAATTCCTCATGCCTGCTACAAAAAGAACTAAATATGCATCAAAACATAAAATAGTTAAAAGAGACTATAAGATCGTAAGACCATAAGCGGCAGCCGAACGCAAAGTTAAGTTTGTACTCAATACATTTTGTATGAAAAAACCAACTTAACTTTCAATCGCGGATGTTTGGAAACAGCGTCGCATACCATGTTCGATTTTTTTTCAGATAGACATTCAAAGATAACTATATATAAAGTGTATATTTTTAAAAAGCTGAATAAATGTACTTTAAGATAATATTTTCTTTCATTGCACAAAATGATTATTTTTAATAGATACTGACTGTTGAATAAAAAAATAGCAAACTTATTTTTAAACTATCGTCAATATTTTACCTTTTTTCTATGACATTGTACATTTAAAGTTTAAAAAATGAATTCCTCATCCTTGATTCATCATAAAATGATATCACACTCGAGGTGGTAGGTATATTGAAGGAGATATGACTTTTTTTCTGAAGTGCGGCGGTGTGAAACTTTAAATGCCACCCCCCCCTACCTGCCAAGGGGAGGCTGATGGCTACCGGGCTGAATCAGCTCAGTTTTACCTAAGGTACATATGTGCCAAGTGAATTCATCTAATGACAAATTTTGACCTTCTGCCACTAATTCCCCAACTAATATTCTACTAGTGAAAGTTTCCATATTAATCTGTATATTATTATATGAAAGAGAAATGTAACGAGTTCGCCGATCATTTCAATACTATACCATTTCTGAGGAAAAGCTCTTATTCTGAAATAAGTAACTTGACAAAAAGCTAAATAGTGGCTCACCCAAAATGATCATAGGCACCCATTACACACACAATCTGATCACGCCAGACCGCGCCAGACTGACAAAGATTGACAGAGATTGATTGTGTAACGTTGTTCGCGATCTGTTTCAATCTGGCGCGATCTGGCGTGATCAGATTGTGCTGGATTGTCAATCAACGTCAATCTGGCTTGGTCTGGCTTAGGGTTGGCACCTTTTTTTCGAGGTATAAGTATTATTTTCAAAACATTTTGGGATATTTATATAAATGTAGTACACATTTATTTTTAACTAGCTTCCGCCCGCGACTACATCCGCGTGGGTGGACATTCGAAAAATCATTAAAAAACAATCTAGCACAATCTGCTGCGATGCGATATTTTTAACCGACTTCAAAAAAGGAGGAGGTTCTCTGTTCGTATGTATATTTGTTTTTTATGAAGGCTGCATTGATTTGGATGAAATTTTGCAAACAGTTTATAGTCTGGATTAAAACTTATGATATTTTTGATCTCGGTCAAAGGTACCCTAGGCATTTTTATTTCTTTAAACATTTAAATTAATTTGTAGTACTTTTGGGAAATTTATAAAAATATAGCCCATATTTATTTTTAACTAGCTTCCGCCCGCGACTACATCCGGATGGACATTTGAAAAATACCCAAAAAAAAAACATACAGACGAACATAAAAACAACCTCCTCTTTTTTTGAAGTCGGTTAAAACATCGGATCGCAGTAGATTGTGCTAGATTGTCAGTCTACCATGGTAGATTGACAATCTACTATGGGAGATTGTCAGTCTACCATGGTAGATTGACAATCTACCATGGTAGACTGACAATCTAGCACAATCTAATGCGATCCGATGTTTTTAACCGACTTCAAAAAAAGAGGAGGTTCTCTGTTCGTCTGTATATTTGTTTTTTATGAAAGCTGAACTGATTTGGATGAAATTTGGCAAACAGTTTATAGTCTGGATTAAAACTTATATTTTTCATCTCGATCAAAGGTACCCTAGGCATTTTAATTATTTTAAACATTGAAACTAATTTGTAGTACTTTTGGGAAATTTATAAAAATATAGCCCATATTTATTTTTAACTAGCTTCCGCCCGCGACTACATCCGGATGGACATTTGAAAAATACCCAAAAAAAAAACATACAGACGAACATAAAACAACCTCCTCTTTTTTTTAAGTCGGTTAAAACATCGGATCGCAGTAGATTGTGCTAGATTGTCAGTCTACCATGGTAGATTGACAATCTACTATGGGAGATTGTCAGTCTACCATGGTAGATTGACAATCTACCATGGTAGACTGACAATCTAGCACAATCTAATGCGATCCGATGTTTTTAACCGACTTCAAAAAAAGAGGAGGTTCTCTGTTCGTCTGTATATTTGTTTTTTATGAAAGCTGAACTGATTTGAATGAAATTTGGCAAACAGTTTATAGTCTGGATTAAAACTTATATTTTTCATCTCGATCAAAGGTACCCTAGGCATTTTAATTATTTTAAACATTGAAACTAATTTGTAGTACTTTAGGGAAATTTATAAAAATATAGCCCATATTTATTTTTAACTAGCTTCCGCCCGCGACTACATCCGGATGGACATTTGAAAAATACCCAAAAAAAACATACAGACGAACATAAAAACAACCTCCTCTTTTTTTGAAGTCGGTTAAAACATCGGTAGACTGACAATCTAGCACAATCTAATGCGATCCGATGTTTTTAACCGACTTCAAAAAAAGAGGAGGTTCTCTGTTCGTCTGTATATTTGTTTTTTATGAAAGCTGAACTGATTTGGATGAAATTTGGCAAACAGTTTATAGTCTGGATTAAAACTTATATTTTTCACCTCGATCAAAGGTACCCTAGGCATTTTTATTATTTTAAACATTAAAACTAATTTGTAGTACTTTTGGGAAATTTATAAAAAATAAAACCCATATTTATTTTAACTTTCTTTCCGGCCGTGACTACATGCGCGTGGGCATTTGAAGAATCCATTAAAAAATATACAGATGAAAAGAGAACCTCCTCCTTTTTTAAGTCGGTTAAAAATATTGGATTGCAGTAAAAGATGATAAAATTTGGCACACAGTTAGTTTGGTACCCTAGGAAGTACCTACCCTATGTATGTACCCTATTTTTAATTTTTAAAGGAAGCTAGTTAAAAATAAATGAGGACTATATTTTTTCATAAATTTCCCATAAACCTACCTACTATATTTTTTGCAATGTTTTGAAAAATACTATTTTACCTCGATATTTATACTATACCAGGCTATAAACTATATATGATGTGTGTAAAATTTCATCAAAATCAGTTCAGCCTTCTGAAGCTGAACTGATTTGGATGAAATTTGGCACTCAGTTCATAGCTTGGTAATATCGTATTAAAATTTATAAAAAATCGTATTAAAATTTATAATACGATATTACCAAGCTATGAACTGAGTGCCAAATTTCATCCAAATCAGTTCAGCTTCAGAAGGCTGAACTGATTTTGATGAAATTTTACACACCTGTGCGTGTAAAATTAAATATCGATATTCATCTAACCCTAACTAATCAAGGCATAAAATGGGTGCTAGACAACAGATTTTACTAGGTACTTACTTACTTTTCGAAATAGATAGGTACTTGCAGACCGTCACAGAAATTAAAATTCATCATTTCAATTACGTCCGGGAATCGAACCCAGGATCTCTTGCGCGGTAGACTGGCATGTTGAATACTGCACCACTCAGGTCATCTATCGATATCACGCGAAAATTAATGCAAAAAGTTGGCAACCCTGCCAAAGCCCACCGTGGATCGTGGTAGATTGTCAATCTACCAAGATCTACTGCGATCCAGATCTCGCTGGATTGACCGTGTAACGTCGCAAACCAACCGCATCAAATTCCATCAATCTGCGGTTTTGATCAGATTGCACCAGATTGACGTGTGTAATGGCCGCCATAGAGGTAGTGGTTCTGGACTTGTTACCTGGAAACAGAAAAAAAACAAAATCAATATAGGTACTCGTAAGTATTGCTTATATTTTTGGTATTAGATTTTCATTATTCTTCATTTTATTTGTAAATAAAATAGGGTTATTTTATACAAAAATATACCTAAAAATATACCTAAGCAATACTTACGAGTTATCAATAATTAACGATTATCAAAAATGTCCTAAAATTGTATACTTCAACATGGGTTATTAATTAAATACCGGCCAAGTGCGTGTCGGGTTTACCATACACCATACCTTATTTAATACCATTATCATTTTCATCTGCCAAAATAACTTTGTTTTTCATAGAATTTGTATAAATGACAAAGTTATAGGTATTTTGATTGAATTGTTTGTGGAAGTAAACTTTGTCTTTTTTCAAAATGACAAAGAATATATTTGCGGTTATGGATAATATGCTATATCTCTAAAACTACTAAATATATATCGATCAAACAAATTTTCGTTGAAAGTGTTTATTAAGATCTACAGTATTTTTTATTTTTTTATTTTTCACTCTCTTATTTTAAAAGTTAGTGGGGGGACACACATTTTACCACTTTGAGAAAAAATTGTCTTAGAAACTTCAATGTAATTTTTAAAGCCCTATCTATAGACACCCCGCACGTATTGGTTTGATGAAAAAAAACATTTTTCAGTTTCAGTTTCATGTATTGGGATGAGTCGTATTTAAGGTATAATTAAAAAAAGTCTAAGCAAATACTAGTTACTTTATAAATTCCACAATTCCAAAAATTCGAAATTAGTTGCTAGCATCTGAATTAACAATTTGAGTCAGGTTTGTTTGCTTTCCTAGGTCGATACGATAGGTCCCGACTTTAGGACTCAGGTTGTTAGTTCGTGAAGCCAATTTCATTACTTTTAACGATAAGTACCTATAACTGCTCCGAACGGTTCACTTTGAACAAATTGCCATAGCATTTCAGTATTTTCAGTGTCCTATTTGTAGGTACCGTTTTCGTTACTAGAGTTGAAGTCCTGTGTTTATTCAACGCCAGTTAAAATGTATTCAAATTGGGAGTAAAAAAAAACAACCATATAAGGAAGTCTATTCGACGGACAGTCTATACAATCTAGAACAATCTAGAACAGTGTTTTATGAAATAACCGCCAAAATTTAGGCGGTAAAAGGAACTTAAGGTAATAAATTTTAATATAATAGAAGAAATCGATTCGCCCGTAGCAGCTCAGACAGTCCAGTCAGTATGAGCATAAAAATTGTGAATGCCAAAAATCTAATAATGCAATAGATGGAACTTATCCAGAATCTTTGAAATTATTAGTTAGCTTCAATAAATACTTAACCACTACTAAGTTAAACTTCATTAGAGGCATCAGTTAAGCAGATTACGCCACTAAAAACCTAACCTAAAATAAGGACCTGTAAAACACGGCTACGGAACGGAATAGGTTAAATAAATAAAGATTGTTTTTTTTTTAATAAATCTGTTTATTAAAATTTTTACTGTTCCTTAAAATAAAAAAAAACAAGGTAAAGATTAAAATGAATTTTTAACAGACTTCCAATAATACGAAATATTTTATGAAAATTATAGAAGAACAATCATTGTTAGAAATAAATTGTATGTTATGGTTATTTGCCTAATAAAATCAATATAGTTCAGCAAAAAAATACAAAAGGGTTCGTTATTTGCTCAGGTCACAACACTCACAAATGACCAGCAATTAGGGTTGTCATTGCCACCAGCAGCCTTAAAAATTTCACCGAATCAAATTAAACATCGACCACAGGTGCTAACGAACACTGGGCTACGAACATTAGTGAAAATGACAAATAATTACTAAACAACTAAACTCCACCCCAATCCTAGGTACCTATTTATCAAATTTTCTTGTATATTGTAAGGAGTCTTAAATAAAGGTCCCAGTGGTGGTAAGTTACACCTGTGATGTGACCGCAGCACCCGATTCGAATAAATTCTACCAGTACATTTGATTAAAACGTTCCCGTAACGATCAATTTCTACGTAATTGACGCTCATTGATGTAAAAATTTATCGTTTATACATGCAATGGGGGGATGTCACAAAATGTATACCGCTTGGTGGCGCTACTGCTGCTGTAGACCTTTGTACGGGCATTTATTTATACCCGATTGTCCCATTTATTTTAAATTATCCTTACTAATATTATAAATGCGAAAGTCCGTTTGTTTGTTTATTTGTTTATTACGCCTTCACGTCGTAACGACTGAACCTATCATCATGAAATTTTGCATACACGTTATAAGGGGTGCAGAAAAAGACATAGGTTACATTTTAATCCAGAAAAAACGTATAGTTCCCGAGGGATAGCAAACAACCTGTCCACGCAGACGAAGTCACGGGCGGCCGCTAGTATCTAATAAAAATGGTTGGTATTAAGTATTAATAAATGATTTATGGAAGTCGGACAGTAAACGAATTAAAGATTTAAGAAAACTAAAAAGTGTTGGAAGAAAATTTGATATTTACGAAAATAGCATCGAACATCCAAAAATTCATAACAAACACATAGAAAACAACAAAATGACAGCTACACTAGCGCCAAGTTAGTGGCAGTGCGCCGACTGGTGGACGACTAAATGAATTAATTATCTTGCCATTGAAGCGATTGTCAATTTCTCCAACAATGGCATTGACAAAAAAATTGACAATTGCAATCAATCGTTACGAGTGGCCTTAAAAATTTCGCCGAATCAAATTAAAGCGGGTGCTACGACCACTAAGCCACGAACCCTTAAATAAAACCCATCACCCATGCAATAAAAATAAAAAACATCCATTTATATGCGACTTATTTTATGTCAAGACTAATAATACTAATAGTAATAAAATAATCATAAGTAGCGTTAATTGTCTCCCGTTCAAATAAGATTTTACTAACGCTAACGGAAAATGATAAAATCAGAAAGCGAACACCTAACATAAAACGCATTGCCTCGCGCGCGTCGATTGTCTGTCGAATTTGTGAGCAAAGTCTATTATTTATTCTGTACAATGTACAACCCTAACA
Source organism: Agriphila tristella (assembly GCA_928269145.1). Taxonomy (NCBI): domain Eukaryota; kingdom Metazoa; phylum Arthropoda; class Insecta; order Lepidoptera; family Crambidae; genus Agriphila; species Agriphila tristella. The sequence continues at coordinate 3,653,220 of OV743440.1, forward strand.
ATGTGATTCGCCGTCTGTTTTTCGGTAATGTATTCAATATCGGAAAATCGTGGCCGCGTGTAAGTTCGATGTGATACGGAGGTGGGCGTCGATCGGTGTTATATTGAATCACAAAAGTGGATATCTAAATTTGATCACTTTTATACGTATTTCTTGAGGGGTCTTGTTAAATTGATATTTTTACTTATATTGGAGGTTCGATAGGTGACCGCTTTCGTCCGTTACTGATGGTCCTCATTGGGGGAGGCTTATACCAATACACTGAAAAAATAGTAAGCTGATTTGATGGTGTTGATGATGACTAATCAATTTTTAACCCATATAAAGCCCAAACAAACTTAAAAAAAAAACTATTATTTTCAGTGGCGATTTTTTATAATGGGAAACGCAAAAAAATATCCGAAATTGCGATTAACATAAAAGCACGATTAGATATCTGTGTAGAAAATAATATAATAATATTTTAAAAAATAATACTAATTAAGGGGGCGTAAGTACAACGCTGCAAGAATTTTTCATAATAAAAATTATCGATATTATAGTTTTAAGTTCAGAACTATTTCTTATTTTGGAAAACTGACCAACAAAAAACTAGAGAGCTATTTTTTCAAGGTTTTTGGGTTCATTATTGGTTGGCACAGCTGCAATGAAAAACTACAAAATTAGAGGTCACTATACGAATTTTTTTATAGAAAAAAGTTTTAGCTACAAAAGTATTATGTGTTTCTGCCAATCACGTAACTCAGTAGTTGAGTACTATAATCTACTTTCTACGTTACTTTTTTGGGGCCGATAAATCAATTAAGTAATTGCTTTTTGCTCAAAAATGTGTATTTCACGTTGTACGGCCCCTTAAACTGAACTTCCAAGATATATTACAAAAAAAACTACATCTTGACTTCATATTGACTTAGTCATAAAAAAAATCTGTAAAAACTGTTCAGTTATTAAATTTTATGGACAGTTCTTAAAAGTTAAGGCGTGCGTGGAACATCACAGGTGTAACAAAAACCACTATCGACAAATTTAATTTATTAAACAATCAAAATCACTCTCGAAGACAGCGTATTGATGAGGAACATCAAATATTGAATGCATCAGCACAATCTACCCCATTTTCCAGGTAGGGCGCCTTAATAAAAACCAAAGCAACATGAATATAGGGTTGCCAGCTCTTAGTTAAATATGAGAGTACCTACTGTGAGTATAGTGGAGTTGCTTCGCAGTCTTGAAACGTCTTGGTTTAATAAGCTCTAAGTTATTTTTAAAGTATATCTACAAAATTAAAAGGGGTGTTCAGACCACGTTAATGAACAACTTTCACTATGGGGCCAACCACGAAGTCGCGAAAAAAAAATCAGCTGTTCCATAGAAAAGTACAACATCGACTCGACTATAATGTATAATAAAAGTATATAGTAAATAATAGTAAAAGTAAAAGTTACTATTTAGTAAAAGTTGTACATTAACGTGGTCTGAACACCCCATTTCATTTTTAGATATACTTTAAAAATAACGGTGTATAGTTAAAAGTTGTGTGTCGTAAAATCGTTTTTTTAAATTCCTAAAACATTTAGAAGGATGTTCTATTTATTTTAATACAGACTTACTTTACCACAAAAAAAAACATCCACAGGTGTATTAAATTACCAATCTTTTTTAGTGCGTTCGTGCGTTCAACGGAGTATGAAAGGCAATAATAGCATTTTTATAAAACAATATAAAAAGTACACAAACGGGCTACAACAAACATTGAATAATAATACATGAAATACTTTATAATACAGTTATTTTAAAAGTGCAAGCTTTTTTAAAGGCAAAGTGTCTATAATCAAATAAACTTAATAATTAAGCACTTTTGTATCGTCTATATTTTCCTACCAACCGTTCCAGACTTTTTAACTGACAAGAAGTACGGGCGCAAGAAACTTTGAAATAGTATACAATTTTAAAAAAGCTTATCAAATAAGAAATTGACAACCCTACTGGCAAGTTTTCGCGCCTTTGTTGAACCACAGTGAAGAATGATAAGGTTGTACTACACCAACCCTTATGAAACAAGCTTCAACCCTTTATACGCTATGTACGTATGTGTGTAACGTAATATAAGTACTATAGCATGTGTTTGTGTGCGTACGTAGTAGTTAAATAAATGATTTTTCTAGAACTATGTAGACGAGTGTCGAAGACGTCTCATCTGGTCGGAAGTCTATGGTTCAATTCTAGAACTGTATATTAAAATTACTAGCAAGGGACAAGATACAAAATCCCAGAACTTCCCAGGATTAAAAGGCAATCTGGCAACCCTAAACAGCCTAAGATTAGCCAATTCAGCCTCTACTCGCCATCTCTTTCCAATGCCTCCGATATAAAAGGGATAGTGATAGTCCTTATCAACGCATTTCGCTTTAAGCACAGCTAGATAGGCTCCCTCGGGAAATAAAGCCAGTTATGCTCTCATACAATTTGCATGGGAGGTGAGAGTGTTACGGGTAATTGGTGGAGGTATGGCGGTTTTATGGAGCTGCCTTGGGAATTCGGAAACACCTTATTCTCCAAATAATGTGAGTAAGGTACCTACTTACGTGTTTTATTTTGAACGTTTTAGGATAATGCAGTTTTTGAGTTTTGAGACGACTAAAGCCGCACAAATTTCGCCGCGCGGCGAAAATCGACCGTGTAAATGGCAATTCAGCCTAGGTCGCATGTGACTGAACAAAATTATCTGATCCGGTGACCAAAACTGGAACGCTACCTAGGTAGGTTACACCATCAACTACATAGACGACAGCGACGCCATCACCTGCGATTTTGGAAGCGACTTGCTAGGTGACTAAAGTCGACCGTCACAGGTGACTAAAATCGACTAGTGATGGGCCGAGACAGCTATTTTTGGTATTCGAATATTTTGGTATTCGAATATTTTGGTATTCGTTAAAAAAAATCGAATTAGTATTCGAGTTCAGGACATGTATTCTGTGGTTCAGGTATTCGCATTGGGTATTCGAGTACTGAGACTAGTATTCGAATACTCAATTTGACTCGAATACTGTTTTGACACTTGTGAAACGTGCATTTACATTTTTTTCACACAACAGTTAAAAAATGAAGTATTACTACACAAAATGACACTATTTTTATGTATTAATTCCTACAATAAACAATTAAATTTAGCGCTAAAACTGATTGTCCCGCTTTGGTATTCGAATAATTTTAATACTCGAATTCTCTATTCGAGTACTTATGTATCCGAATACTGTATTTTGGGTACTCGAGTATGCGAGTACCAAGAAGGTATTCGAGTCGGTCTTGTCTCGGCCCATCACTAAAATCAACCCATGTAAATATCCCATAACGTTACAAATGTAACGATGTAACCAACTCATATCGTATTTGATCAAAAGATAAACTTTAAATAACTAGGTCAAATCAATCAATCAAAGTCAAAAATAATTACAAGCAAATAAACTGAAATTTTCCTGTCTTCCTGATTCCCGGAAGGTGTACCGGGAAAACGGTAAATATTTTACTCAATTTCAAAACAATTTTATTTCAGACAACTCACAAATTGTTATTTTCCAAGTCTTGATAATAACAGGTTTGTTTATTTATTTGTATCTGTTAACTCGATTTTCATTGTAATCTTTTTTAGGGTTCCGTACTCAAAGGGTAAAAACGGGACCCTATTACTAAGCCTCCGCTGTCAGTCTGTCTGTCTGTCTGTCACCAGGCTGTATCTCATGAACCGTGATAGCTAGACAGTTGAAATTTTCACAGATGATGTATTTCTGTTGCCGCTATAACAACAAATACTAAAATATAATAAAATAAATGTTTAAGGGGGACTCCCATACAACAAACGTGTTTTTTTTGCCGTTTTTTGGTACGGAACCCTTCGTGCGCGAGTCCGACTCGCACTTGGCTGGTTTTTTTTCTTATTAATCAGGACTTTTTCTTTTCTCAAAAAACATTCTCGAAAACATGAAACATTTTAGCACTGATGTCAGTTTCATGTTCTGGATAACACTATATTTTTTTGGACAAAATTGTCTTTAAAATAAGTCAAGCAATATAAAGGACTAGGTACCATGGGCAACAGCGACGCTTAATCACTGCTAAGGTCAAAATCGCTTGCACGCCGCGCCGTCACCACCATACGTTTAGTTCGTGTAGGGGCGATACGCGCGCACACGAATTTTGTTGCAAACTGGTTAAGCGACGCTGTTGCCCATAGTACATAACGAATCTGTGAAACATGCCTTTAAAGAGTAGGATGTTTTTATAGAGCACTCATTTTCAGGGTTCCGTACCGTACCTACCATAGTTATTCTGTGTCACCCAAAGGTTAAAAAACGGGACCCAATTACTAGACTCCACTGTCTGTCTGTCTGTCTGTCACCAGGCTGTATATACTGTATCTCATGAACCGTGATAGCTAGACAAATGAAATTTTCACAGAATATGTAGTTCTGTTGTACAATAAATATAGAGGTGCTCCCATACAACAAACTTGATTTTTTTTGACGGAACCCTTCGTGTCGTGCGCGAGTTCGACACGCACTTGGCTGGCTTTTAAAATATAAATTACTTGTACAATCATTTTAGGATTCACACGTGACCGAGACCACATTATTATAAAATTAATAATATTATTATATGTATACTCTGCCATGCATGACGGACCGAAGATTTTGACGCAGATCGTCATTTTCGCAAAGGGTCATGGCGAAAAATTTGGTCACTTTCGCAGAATGACATTTTCGCAAATGGTCACTTTCGCAGAATGTCATTTTCGCAACTGGTCACATTCGAAGAATTTCATTTTCGCAGAATGTCATTCACAATTTTTGGAAAGTTGTACAATAAGAATAAAAAAAATGTGAATGACATTTTGCGAAAATGACATTCTGCGAAAGTGACCAAATTTTTCGCGATGACCATTTGCGAAAATGACGATCTGTATCAAAACCAGACCGAGGTTAGAAACTTGTCTTTCATTCAGATATTCTGAACAAGTTTAGGTCCTCATCAACCACAATATTCAGTTCGCCGATCAAAGTTTGTAAGTGCCAGCGATACGGGGAGATGTTACTGTATAAATTTTCCTAAAAAGGTAAACTGGAAGTTTTCCTGTCGTCCGACACGTTACGTATCACATCAACTTTCTAATAACCGGCGGGTACTTCACTGGAGTATGAGTGCTCTCCATGCCGTTTTATGGGGCGAAGGTGATAGAATTATAGCGATTTTGTGCAAATTAGTCCGATTAACAAATTGCTCAAGAGGGTTGTTAAATTCACTTTTCCTGAGTGTGTAGCTCGAAAATTATTGGGAAATAGGAAAAAGTGAATAGAATCAAAGTTATAGAAAATTTTATAAGATTTCATTTCATCTTAAAACATTTTTCGCTACAACGCGCCATTTTTGAGTTATTGGTGAAAAACCTAGAATTGGGACCTTTGTCCCCCTCCCCTCCCCTCGCCTCACCTCCTAGACGTCAGGACATATATTTTCTCTCTTAACACCCTGAATACATTTCTGAAGAAATCGCTTAGGAACGCACTCTACAAATTCTTATTGATTGGCCTAAATTAAATTAGTCAAGCCAAGATCCATATTTTTAATACACAAGGGGTAAGTGCTTGGCCTTCACCTAACCTGATGTTAAATGAAAATAAGGCCAAAGGTGGATGCGCACTACACCCGGAATCCTCATTACTGAGGAACTGGCTATCTTACCTCTAACTGCCCGAACACAACAACATTTAAATTCAGGCATCAGACTAAGGTAAGATGGTGAAAGCTAGTCAGGTGGACTTGAAATAAGCCGTACCACCGACCAAACCGAGTACAAAATGTACCTCCCCTCCTGGGAATCGAACCCTGCGTCTCACACGAGTGGGCGAACCACTAGACCACTGAGGTTAAATTAAGAATTAGATAAGTCAGACGCCCATGGATCTCCATGACGAGCGATACACTGATGTCTGCTCTTTGCGGGCAAGCTTCGTCATCATCATCCATTTTTAGTGTCCTTACTGCTGGGACACAGGCCATGCTTATGGATAGATAAGGAGAATGGGCTATATTCCACCAGGCGACATCAACAAAAAGTCATTGCAGATTGGTGCGTGCTAAAGGCTGCAAGCAAAGTTCAAATGCATCCGAAGTCAATCTGGAACACGGCAGATGATTACGCAGAGTGAAACTTGCATAGTTCCTTTGCCTTGCCTATTCCCAGCAGTCATCACTGCAGAGTGAATGATTGTTTATTTATACAGTGATGGAAATTTCAGACTCGTATGGTGTTTAGCATCTGATTTGTTTAACTGCCTAAAAGTGTTTCCAGTTCCGAGAAAATGATTTCTTTTTGCAAGGTAGCGTGATTGGCCGGAACAGCTATAAATTGCTGTTCTCTTATACCTTGTACTGGAAAAAGTCCTATTATAATGTACTCTCAACTTCATCGAGCACTCAATACTACACTCGGCGTCAGAAAAACCGCACCTTTTGTTCAAAGTTAATTTAATCCCATATAATTTAATGATAAGTGTTATTATATACTTCTTCCCCTTCGGACATAGCCAACAGTCTTTAGAAACCGTTGGAATACTCGTCGAACGGAATCAATTACTGAGATTGAGTTTCCGAGCACATTACATTGCCTAATTTTTTTGCAATATTTGAGTAACTTCATGGGCAATAGTATCCATCTTAGGTATTCCTTTTTTTAATTGAACTGTTGAAGTGTGTTTTCTCCATCATCTCGATAGCGAATTTACCCGCATTTCCTGAATTGACCCCTTTTATTTCCCTTTTGTGGTGGCGCTAGCAATAACGCTTTAATCGTTTAATTATGGTAACTGTTATGTTAACTAAATCAAACAATTATCAAAAGAAAGCTCATTAAATGTACTTTCAATAGATATCAACATTTACACAATAAAACGTTAGCTAGCAATAGCGGATGGCCACGTCTAAACTTAGTGTCGAAGAGGTGCGGTTTTTCTGACGTCGAGTGTATTATAAACAAGAGTTTTAATGTTTTATTCTAGAAAATAACATTTTTATTATCCTTCTTGTATGTTTTTCATGGACACATGGATTTGGGTAGCATTAGCATAATATGTATACAACGTGTTATAAGTTATATTATAATACAACCCCTAATGCCTAATATGGTAGATGGGACCATCAAACTGAACAACTTTTACAATGGGACCCAACTCTGAAATCGCGAAAAAAAATCTGCTGTTTCATACACTTTGATATTATTTTCGTTAGTATTTTTTTGTATGAAACAGCAGATTCTTTTCGCAATATTAGAATTGGTCCCATCGTAAAAGTTGTTCAGTTTGATGGTCCCATCTACCATATTCGGCTATAGGGGTTTTTGTAACACGTTGTTTGTATATCGATGAACTATTTTTAATATTTTATATTACGAAATGTAGTTGTAAATCTCATGGAAGCACTGAACAGACAAGGCACAAGTCTTGGACAAAACCTCCAATCCCTTTAATTTTTTATGGGCCTAATTATGCATATTATTATGACCTCAATCACAACTGGGGTTCACTCCATATTCTACCTCATCTTGTCTAACTTCCTGCTTCCAGAAAGACTGGTATCTATTGGTATTGGTTTCCTTATATATTTCACCGCTGCATAGAAAGCTAGTACCAGTACCATTTGCTGCGTCAGAGTATTTCCGTTTAAAATTCTTCCCAAGGCTGCTCGATTAGGGACATATAAAGGCGGCCCGAGCAAATAAATGTAGTCATGGCGCCCGTGCATGATTGATAACGCAGGGCCCGCCGATACGGGATTCGCCTCGCAATATCACTTTTTGGCGGAGAAATATGTATAGAGTTGGTATTACACAGAAAAAAAAAACAAATAAAAGCGAACGTTTGTGTGTTTTGATTCAAAAAAATCAATGAAAAACCTAAAAACTTAAATTATAGTCCAGACAACATTTAGTTTGTTTCAAGTTAGCTAAAGCCATAAGCCAATACTGTGCCTAATAGCAAAGTGTAATTTATTAAATAATTGGAAACCAGGTCACTATACAATTAAACAATCCGCAAAGTTTCTTCAATACATCGGCTTGAGTCTCGTAAGTGCTTTTAGCTTTATTACGGCTTAATGTGAGAGCAAAGGCTTTTACTTTTAATTCAAGTACTTTTGTAGCAGTATTTTTTTATCATTAACATCCACTATATTTTTACATGAAAGGACCTGTGCAAGGATTTCCAGCTGAATTGGAAAACTTCAATATGTTTAGAGCTGACTCAAAGGATCAAATAGGATATTTATTTAGCAGTCGAATAAATTACCAAAAAAAGTTTATTTTTCATCCTTATAATATTATGAAATAAATTAAAAATTTACATGTTTTTTAGTCACTAAATAATTTAGTTTTATTTCCTTAATCAAATTAAAAAGAAAACAGTACCTATGCGAAAATTAAATCTCTCTCTATCGTATAAATATTGTTTGTGAAGGGATATCAATACAGTACTGTCAGTACTTCAAGATAAAGAATGGGTGTTAACGCATCATGGCGTTCATTCGCCAGTCCTTCGGTCGCCGCTCGCCGCTTCATTCCAAGAAAGAAGATTCGTTCGCTTGGCTCGGCCATTTTGCCTGCGAACCCATTCATAAACGGACGAATAGTCAGTGTCACGGTTCTATTACCTTTACGATTGTACTTATATTCATACTATAGAAATCCAGTAAATCATTGTTATTCATATTCTATATTTTTATTGCCTCGTCCTGCTCCCAGTGAAGCCTCACCAAGATTCGAGCCGGATACGCTCGTGGGACCCCGGACCCGGGCCACCCACACGGCGAGGAAAAGGCGGGACCGCGTGGCGGTCGGTACGCGGAGCAACGGTGGTCTAGCCCTGCCCGAGGTCCAAGGGCGTAGCGGTGCGGTCATACGGAGGGGACGGCGTCGGCGAATCCAGGGTATCAAGCTGAAACAAGCTTATAGAAGACTACCCATTGTGCTGAAACAAGCACCATCACGAAGATTTCTTTAAGTATCTTTCAACATTTTATTCAACAGTAAACGTGCGTGACACGTGATGTGATGTGACGTGACAAAAAAAACCAAGAAAAGGGTTGGCAGTGCATTGTTTTGTGAGTCCGTTCCATCCATTCGTCACATTCCAAATCCATTTTCCATATTTCCATTTTGCACTATAGTGTTTTCTTAGTATTTTTGCATTTAACTGAAATTTCAGATTTTTTTTCTCAAAAAACTACAAACTTCCGCAAGTTGAAACTTTGCAAAAGGACTTCTTATAATAAGACCTTTCTACCATAAATTTGCCGTTATCCAAATCAACGGTCCACACAGTAAATTTTATCCTTTAACTTAAATAACTTGTCCAATTTCAGTTTAAAAATTTTATTAACGTAAAGTCAGAGAGTCCCGATCATACGCATAGTTAGTGAAATTTGCTATAGTTTTGAACTAACGTGTTTTTTTTCTCGACATTTCTAGAAAAAGTGCCTAGTCACGTACGCGCGGCTCGGCTCGCGTCGCGGGGCGCACGCGGTGACGTCACACGATCCAAGCGATTTCGTGTGGTTTGCCTTGCTTGCTGCTGCTTCGCCATTTTGTTGCACTATTTAAGTATCGCACCAATTTTTTTCTTACCTACCTTCTTTTTCAAATCAATGCATAATTTTCATAATTTGTGTGTGGTTTTGCTGGAAATCTTTTAGGTTAATATTGTTTACAGTTTAATTAATTTTCATTTTGCTATTTTTTCATTATTAATCATGGATTTAAAATCATTAAAGAAAACTCGAGCATCATTAAAATCGAAGCTTACCATATTTAAAAATCATATTGAACAGTTATTGCCTAGCAAAGAGCTCAATAAGTTGCAAATTCATGAATTACAATTGAGGTTCGAAAAAATTCAAGAAATATATGGTGAGTTTGATTCAACACAATCTGATATCGAAAACTTATGTGAAATTCCAGATGAAGAGTTCAAAGAGCGGGAAACCTTTGAGGCTGCCTACTTCAAAACAATGGCTGGGGCGCGAGACATGCTGAGCCGCGTCAGCCACGACGCGACGCCCGGGGACGGCGGCTCGGTGACAGGTTCTAGTAGTGGTAATGCCGCTGCATCAGGTTTGCCTAATATTAAATTACCTACCATTCATTTAACTACCTTTTCTGGGCGCTGTCAAGACTGGTTAGAGTACCATGATACATATCTTTCACTTATTCACAATAACTCTTCGATACCTAAGATTCATAAATTCCATTATTTGCGTGCTTCCTTAAAAGATAGTGCAGCATCAATTATCCAGTCGTTAGATTTTTCTGCTGAGAATTACGATATTGCGTGGAGTTTGCTTTGCGATAGATTTCATAATAACAGAATTTTAGTGAACAATCATATTCAAGCGTTGTTTAGCATTGAGCCTATTTTTAAAGAATCATCAAAAGCTATTCGCAATGTGGTCGATACAGTTAACAAAAACTTGAGAGCTCTTAAGGCACTGAACTTACCTACTGAACATTGGGACATGTTGATAATCCACATGGTTTCAAGTAAACTTGATTTTGCAACCCTTCGTGACTGGGAAACACAGCGGAATGACATCAAGGACATTCCCACGCTCGATGAATTTAATACTTTTTTGAGAAACCGAGCAAATTTACTTGTAACCATGGAGGAAGCACATCACAAACCACAACGCAGACATAGTGACATCATGCCCTTAAGGCCCAAGTCGTTTATTGTTAATAATCAGACACCTAAATTACACTGTCCTATTTGTAAAAATAATCATTCTATTTACCAATGTTTTAAATTTAAAGCCATGTCTATAGAGTCTCGTACAGACATAGTAAAGAAATTAAACTTGTGCAAAAATTGTTTGCGTCAAGGTCATAGTGAAAACAAGTGTAAATTAGGTCCTTGCAAGTTTTGTTCACAACGTCATAATAGCATGTTACATATTGAAAACAAACCAACCACTTCACAACCTAGTGAGTGTGTTGTTCTACCTACTTCGCAGGCATCACCACAAAATAACACTTTGCAAACACAGGCACCCCCGCCAGGTGTCACACTTTCAACCACACACACTCAAGACCATGTACTACTATCCACTGCTTTAATTAAAGTGTCCGATAGTAGCGGTAACACGCACAATATTCGTGTTTTGTTAGACAATGGGAGCACTTCTAGTTTTATTACAGAATCATTATTAAATTTGTTACAGCTTCCATTTTATTCCACTTCAGTCACAGTTCAAGGACTAAATAAACAATTGTCTAAAATCACAAAGCGGTGTGATGTGTCAATATCATCACTCTCAAGCAGTGGTTACACTACTGAAGTTAATTGTTTTGTAGTGCCACAAATAACACAATACATACCATCACAAACTATCAAGTACAATGATATTTTCCACATTCCTCCTCACATCCACCTCGCAGATCCATCATTCAACATTCCTTCGGAGGTGCAGATGTTGCTCGGAGCTGATATTTTTTGGGAAGTACTTACAAACAATCACATACCCCTAGGCAAAAACAAGCCAACCTTGGTTGAAACAACACTGGGGTGGTTAGTTTCCGGGTCAATACAAGTTTTTAATCAAAATCACAAACGTAAACAAAACACACATCATACAGTCCACTGTCATTTACTCAACAACATTGAGTTAGATCAACAATTGAATCAATTTTTTGAGCTAGAGCGGGTGCCAATGACTCGACAAGCTATGTCCAAGGCTGAGAGTCAATGTGAAACCATTTTTGAACAAACAACATTTCGACAAAATGATGGTAGATTTGTTGTCACAATTCCATTCAAGGAAAATCCAGAGTGCTTAGGAAATTCTAAGGAACAGGCATTGCTTAGATTTCATGCGTTGGAACGCAAATTCAAACGTCATCCTTCATTCAAAGATAAATACATAGACTTCATGAGAGAATACATTGCTCTCGGTCATATGTCAGAAAATACACAACCACAGAGTGGTAAAATTCAATACTTTCTGCCGCATCATGGTATTTTACGTGACGATAGTTCGACGACTAAACTTAGAACTGTGTTCGATGCCTCAGCTGTCACCAGCTCGGGCAAGTCATTAAATGATATTCAGTACATTGGGCCTACTGTGCAGGATGATTTATTAAACATATTGCTTCGATTTAGACAACATAAATATGTTGTTACAGCTGACATTGAAAAAATGTATAGGCAAATTTTAGTCATCGAAAGTCAGCGTGACCTTCAACAGATATTCTGGCGTTTCGATCCCAGTGAGGAACTAAGGCAATATAGATTAAACACAATTAGCTATGGGACAGCTTCGGCCCCATATTTAGCAACAAGATGCTTGACACAGTTAGGTCACGATTGCTCAGATGAACAAGTTAGGGAAACAATCCTTTTTGATATGTATGTTGATGATTATGTGTCTGGCAATGACAGTTTGAACACACTCATACACACATGCAAAGGTGTCATCAAACAGCTGGAAGGTGCACAGTTTCACCTCCGCAAATGGCATTCTAACAATGAACATGTACTCAATCAGATTGTTGGTGAAAATAGTAATGATGATTTGCTTACGATATGTAAAAACACAACTACTAAAACATTAGGCCTTCTATGGTCTTGTAAAAATGACACGTTTCTATTTTTACCAACGGTTACACTTTCACCAGACACAATTGCAAACAAGCGTACTGTGTTGGCCACAATTGCTCAGGTATTTGACCCACTAGGTTTGATTAACCCTTGTATGTTACAAGCGAAGCTTATTTTACAAGTACTATGGGCAAGAAACATCTCATGGGAGGCTGAAATACCCAGTGACATTCTGTCACAGTGGAATAGTTTTATTTCAACATTACAGTATTTAAATAACATTGAAATTCCACGATTAGTGCTGTGTGACTCATTTGTCAGGGTAGAGTTACACACATTTAGTGATGCAAGTATAAAGGCATATGCAGCATGTGTCTATGTCCGTTCGGTGTCACAGAACGGCGAAGTAACTGTTCGGTTATTATTAGCTAAAAGTAGGGTGGCTCCATTAAAACAACGTTTGAGTACGCCAAGACTCGAACTTTGTTCAGCTCTTCTCGGCAGCCAGCTGGCAAGGAGGGCCACTGAGTCACTTCGCTTAAACATTCAGTCACATCATTTTTGGAGTGATTCAACCATTGTGTTAGGATGGATTAACAGTTGTAAGAAAAGCTTAAAACAATTTGTTTATAATAGAGTTAATGAAATAACGCAATTTTCTGATTCTTCTCAGTGGAAATATGTACCATCCGAATTGAACCCCGCTGACATAGGGTCGCGAGGCTTGAACGCTGAGCAGCTTAAAAGCTCCCATCTGTGGTGGGCAGGTCCACATTTCTTACATCAAAATGAAATACAGTGGCCTTTACAGCCTCAGAATTTAAATATTGTTAATTTACCTGAAACAAGGATTTTTTGTCATCTTTCCGCAGAAGAATCTGAGTTGGACGATTTTTCAGTCAAATTTTCTAATTTTAGCAAACTTCAGCGTATTACAGCATACATAAACAGATTTATTCATAACTGTCGTAACAGAAATAATAAGGTAACTGGTTTTCTTACATTAACAGAATTAAATTCAGCTAATTTGTCTCTCTGTAAAATCATACAAACAAAAATGTTTCAGAGAGAAATTTCATTACTAAAAACAAATGGTTCCTTGCCAACTAAGAACAAACTTTTAAATTTAAATCCCTTTGTTGATAAAATGGGACTCATACGTGTGGGTGGAAGACTTTCCAACTCCAACTTAGATTACAATACTAAATATCCGATTCTTTTACATGCATCTCACCACATCACAAGCTTGTTAGTAGAATATCATCATTTAATTTTACTACATGCAGGTCCACAGTTACTGTTGGCTACACTTCGTCATAACTACTGGATAATTAATGGTCGTAAACTCACAAGAAAAATTACTCATAATTGTCACAAATGCTGCAGATTCTCAGGTAAATCATTTCAACCTATTATGGGTAATTTGCCTAAAGAAAGGTTACAGGCAGAGTTTCCTTTCTGCTTCTGTGCAGCAGACTATGCAGGCCCAATTTTGATAGCGGACAGAAAGGGTAGAGGATGCAGACTAAAGAAGGCATACATATGCATATTTGTGTGTTTAACCACACGAGCGGTCCACATTGAGCTTGTCAACGAGTTGACGTCACTCGCCTATATAGCGGCCTTAAATAGGTTTGTCGCTCGTAGGGGGAGGCCCAATACAATTTTTTCTGATAATGGTACTAACTTTGTTGGGGCTTGTAATGAATTATCTAAATTTTTGAAACAAAATAATCAGTACATCGCCTCATCTGCAACTGTACACAATATTAACTTTAAATTTTCCCCAGCATACAGCCCACACTTCAATGGCTTAGCAGAAAGCTCGGTAAAGTCAGTTAAGCACCACCTTAAACGGGTACTCTCTGAGGCTCACTTAGATTATGAGGAGATGAACACCGTACTGGTGCAAATCGAGGCAATTTTAAACTCAAGACCCCTCACCCCATTATCCTCAGATCCTTCCGATTTAACTCCACTCACTCCCATGCATTTTTTAATTGGACGGCCACTTACAACTTTGCCTGCTCCCCAGGTACAAGATGACCACAGACCGATCAGCACTCTCAGCAGACACAATCGTGTGCAGCTTTTAAAAAGCCATTTTTGGCAACGTTATTATAAAGAATACGTTTCAGAATTGCAAAGAAGGAGCAAGTGGGGAAAAGATGGTACCCAGCCACGCATAGATGACATGGTGCTGGTGAAAGATGATCGATCACCCCCGAACAAATGGCTGCTTGGGAGGATCGTCGCAGTGTATCCTGGCAACGACAGCGTCAACCGGGTGGCAGACGTCCGGACCACTTCGGGCACCATCAGGAGGGCGTTCAACAGACTATGTCCATTACCAATGTTGGAACCAGATGTTCCAAGGGCGGCAGCTTGTTAACGCATCATGGCGTTCATTCGCCAGTCCTTCGGTCGCCGCTCGCCGCTTCATTCCAAGAAAGAAGATTCGTTCGCTTGGCTCGGCCATTTTGCCTGCGAACCCATTCATAAACGGACGAATAGTCAGTGTCACGGTTCTATTACCTTTACGATTGTACTTATATTCATACTATAGAAATCCAGTAAATCATTGTTATTCATATTCTATATTTTTATTGCCTCGTCCTGCTCCCAGTGAAGCCTCACCAATGGGCATCGGCTAACTTCGTGTTTTTTTGCTTTTACGTTGACATTTATTTCATACTAAAGTTGAAATTTTTTGTTAATTGTATTTGCTGTGTTAGACGATTGTTTCCGATGTTTTCCGATGCCCATTCTTTATCTTGAAGTACTGTAAACGCTGCGTAACGCAACGTCCGTCATGCGCATTCTTTAACAATCGATTACAACTCTATATAATTTCTTGACAGGAGGTTGTCTCAGCTCTATAAAAATACCGTCGCAAAGGGTTGAAAAGGGTCTCATTCAACGTATGATAGTGCGAGTGTACACTCGGCCGGAAAATTATGTTAACATTACCTATCCTCGCCCATTGTGTACATTTTTCTTTCCCGCCTTGCTTTTATATTATCTTTGCTATTGCGTACCTATAGGGGAAGAAAACTGAATAATATTTTGAGGGGAAGGGAGATCTATTAATTGTCGGTTACACTTATTTACATTCTGTTACGGCATGATTGCTTTAGAATTATAAAGCAATTTTTCAGTTTATCATATTATATCCTCTTAGAATACGGTGAATCCTAAAGAAGCCTTTTTAGTGTACTAAAATATCTATTTTAGCTACAAAGATTTACTAACAATCCTACTTCCTACTTATCCATACTAATATTATAAATGCGAAAGTAACTCTGTCTGTCTGTCTGTTACGCCTTCACGCCGAAACTACTGAACCGATTTGTATGAAATTTGGTGCAGAGGTAGAGTAGAGCTCGAGAAAGGACATAGGCTACCTTTTATTGCGAAATAAGGGTTGGAGGGGTTGAAATAGGGGATGAAAGTTTGATTGTACCACAGAATAGAGAGACTTCAGAAGTTATGCCACTATCGCATTTATTTGGTACCCATTTACATACTTTTACGCTACGAGATTATGTTGTTTAATCGACTACCATGAGTAAAATTGACAGAACGAAATTCAAAATCAATAATACAAAATCCATACTTATAATATTATAAATGCGAAAGTAACTCTGTCTGTCTGTCCGTCTGTCTGTTACGCCTTCACGCCGAATTTACTAAACCGATTTGTATGAAATTTGGTACAGATGTAGAGTAGAGCTCGAGAAAGGACATAGGCTACCTTTTATTGCGAAATAAGGGTTGGAAGGGTTGAAATAGGGGATGAAAGTTTGATTGTACTACAGAATAGAGAGACTGCAGAAGTTATGCCACTATCGTATTTATTAGGTACCCATTTACATACTTTTACACTACGAGATTATGTTGTTTAATCGACTACCATGAGTAAAATTGACAGAACGAAATTCAAGATCAGTAATACAAAATCCATACTAATATTATAAATGCGAAAGTAACTCTGTCTGTCTGTCTGTCCGTCTGTCTGTTACGCCTTCACGCCGAAACTACTGAACCGATTTGGATGAAATTTGGTACAGAGGTAGAGTAGAGCTCGAGAAAGTACATAGGCTACCTTTTATTGCGAAATAAGGGTTGGAGGGGTTGAAATAGGGGATGAAAGTTTGATTGTACTACAGAATAGAGAGACTGCAGAAGTTATGACACTATCGTATTTATTAGGTACCCATTTACATACTTTTACACTACGAGATTATGTTGTTTAATCGACTACCATGAGTAAAATTGACAGAACGAAATTCAAAATCAATAATACAAAATCCATACTAATATTATAAATGCGAAAGTAACTCTGTCTGTCTGTCCGTCTGTCTGTTACGCCTTCACGCCGAATTTACTAAACCGATTTGTATGAAATTTGGTACAGATGTAGAGTAGAGCTCGAGAAAGGACATAGGCTACCTTTTATTGCGAAATAAGGGTTGGAAGGGTTGAAATAGGGGATGAAAGTTTGATTGTACTACAGAATAGAGAGACTGCAGAAGTTATGCCACTATCGTATTTATTAGTTACCCATTTACATACTTTTACACTACGAGATTATGTTGTTTAATCGACTACCATGAGTAAAATTGACAGAACGAAATTCAAGATCAGTAATACAAAATCCATACTAATATTATAAATGCGAAAGTAACTCTGTCTGTCTGTCTGTCCGTCTGTCTGTTACGCCTTCACGCCGAAACTACTGAACCGATTTGGATGAAATTTGGTACAGAGGTAGAGTAGAGCTCGAGAAAGTACATAGGCTACCTTTTATTGCGAAATAAGGGTTGGAGGGGTTGAAATAGGGGATGAAAGTTTGATTGTACTACAGAATAGAGAGACTGCAGAAGTTATGCCACTATCGTATTTATTAGGTACCCATTTACATACTTTTACACTACGAGATTATGTTGTTTAATCGACTACCATGAGTAAAATTGACAGAACGAAATTCAAGATCAGTAATACAAAATCCATACTAATATTATAAATGCGAAAGTAACTCTGTCTGTCTGTCTGTCCGTCTGTCCGTCTGTCTGTTACGCCTTCACGCCGAAACTACTGAACCGATTTGGATGAAATTTGGTACAGAGGTAGAGTAGAGCTCGAGAAAGGACATAGGCTACCTTTTATTGCGAAATAAGGGTTGGAGGGGTTGAAATAGGGGATGAAAGTTTGATTGTACTACAGAATAGAGAGACTGCAGAAGTT
The DNA here is from genome assembly GCA_928269145.1 of Agriphila tristella. Taxonomy (NCBI): domain Eukaryota; kingdom Metazoa; phylum Arthropoda; class Insecta; order Lepidoptera; family Crambidae; genus Agriphila; species Agriphila tristella. The sequence goes on from OV743440.1 coordinate 3,671,108, forward strand.
ATGCCACTATCGTATTTATTAGGTACCCATTTACATACTTTTACACTACGAGATTATGTTGTTTAATCGACTACCATGAGTAAAATTGACAGAACGAAATTCAAGATCAGTAATACAAAATCCATACTTCCATACTAATATTATAAATGCGAAAGTAACTCTGTCTGTCTGTCCGTCTGTCTGTCTGTTACGCCTTCACGCCGAAACTACTGAACCGATTTGTATGAAATTTGGTGCAGAGGTAGAGTAGAGCTCGAGAAAGGACATAGGCTACCTTTTATTGCGAAATAAGGGTTGGAGGGGTTGAAATAGGGGATGAAAGTTTGACTGTACCACAGAATAGAGAGACTTCAGAAGTTATGCCACTATCGCATTTATTTGGTACCCATTTACATACTTTTACACTACGAGATTATGTTGTTTAATCGACTACCATGAGTAAAATTGACAGAACGAAATTCAAAATCAATAATACAAAATCCATACTAATATTATAAATGCGAAAGTAACTCTGTCTGTCTGTCCGTCTGTCTGTTACGCCTTCACGCCGAATTTACTAAACCGATTTGTATGAAATTTGGTACAGATGTAGAGTAGAGCTCGAGAATGGACATAGGCTACCTTTTATTGCGAAATAAGTGTTGGATGGGTTGAAATAAGGGATGAAAGTTTGATTGTACCACAGTATAGAGAGACTAAAGAAGTTATGCCACTATCGTATTTATAAGGTACCTACTTACATACTTTTACACTACGAGATTATGTTATTCAATCGACTTCCATGAGTTAAATTGACAGAACAAAATTCAAAATCTAAAATACAAAATCTATACTTAATCCATAATAATATTATAAATGCGAAAGTAATTTTGTCTGTCGGTCTGTCTGTTAAGCTATCACGCCTAAAATACTAAACCAATTTTAATGAAATTTGCCACAGCGATAGAGTAAAGCTTGAGAAATGACACAGGCTACCTTTTATTACGAAATAATGGTGGAAAGAGTTAAAATAGCGGATGAAAGTTTGTATGAAAGTCTGTAGGTGTCAAAATAGGGAATGAAATTTTATGAGAGGAAAAAGCGACCCGCCTAATCACGTTAAAACGGCTGATCAGATTTTGATGAAATTAAAACATCGAATACTATTTATCCTGGTTTAAAGTTCTCATAGGATTTTCTCGAATATCCACGCGGACGAAGTCGCGGGCAAAAGCTAGTAATATTATAAATGTGAAAGTTTGTGGGTTTGGATGTTTGGATATTTAGATGTTTGTTCCTCAATCACGCAAAAACCACTGAACGGATTTGGTTGAAATTAGGCACACAGATAGTAGATAGCCTAGATTAAAACATAGAATACTTTTTATCCAGATATTCCCACGGGAACGGGAACCACGCGGGTGAAACCGCGGGCGGCCGCTAGTACATCATTCATTTCAAAGATTGTCAAAAACATTAATACCTATTAATAGCAAATACATAAACAAACAAAACTCCTTTAAAATTAATCAGTTTTAGTTCGCAAAGTCAAAGGAATCTGAATGTAATAAAATAACAGACACCAACTGAAAAAATATTCTCCGAAAATTCTGAATAACATATTATTATCTAGGTTAAGGTAAAGTATACATAGACGAAAAAGTAAATATTTTTATTCAACCCCACATGTTTCCATAAGACACGGGTGTTTCTCAAAAGGAAATCAAAGTTAGCTCAATGTTGTTACACAAAATATTTGAACGGAAAACTTGCGATCGGGCTTGAGTAGGTTTTCCCAAATCAAATAAACCGAGGTTTTGTGTCATCTAAGAGCCAATTTCACCATTGATTTTAAACGCGCTTTGTCAAAAAACAAGTTTAAGGCTGTCACTGTCATAACAACAAAGTAAAATTTGTTACAAAAATGTACAATTATGTTATAAACAATGCCTTGTTAAATCTTGATTCAATTTTTTTAATGACCTGGTGAAATTGATTTTTGGAATAAACGGGGAACGGGGTATCAAACTCGACACTTAAACTACATTATGTAAAACGTGATCTTAATCGCGTTTAAAATCAATGGTGAATTTGGCTCTAAGAAAGGCACTTTAGGTCACTAATCTGTTTCACCATATATACAGGGTGGCCCAAACGGTGACGCTAAAAATTTTTTTTTTGTTTCCTCACATCTCGTTGTACCCGAAAATACCCTATGTATGTTCAGTGATTTTTTGTAGTTTTCGAGCTATGAATTATTTTTTAAAATTTTGAGAATTTTTGACTTGACAGACTAAAATATTTTTTTTTCGGAAATTATACATCTTTTTTTGAATTATTTTTTTGTTACATAGACCTCATGACTTGAACTTTAACACATAAAATACCCAGCTTCCTGTCATCAAAATAAGTTACAAAAATATTGACCGACAGTGAAAAATTGACGTAAAATCAAATCATAGTTAAATTTTCAACTTTGAATTAAAAATTAAAAAAATAGGTTCCATGACTTCTGAGTAATTTTAAAAACTTCACAAGACCCTAAGCTTTAATTCTAATTAAAAAAAAAAAGTGCTTAATTAGCTTTTTTTAGCCGAAATCTGCCTTCAAATGCACAAAGGTGAAATTTTCTAAGATTTTTTATTGGCTATTTTGTCATTCACAAAATGATTCTTACCAAAATAAAGTTTAAAATGGTACTGTTTATTGAATAAAGAATTAAAAACAACCTTTAAAAGTATGTTATTACGAAGCGGTAACATCGATGTCATTTAGTTATAGTTATTTTGGTTATTTTAAGGATAAATCATATTAAATAAAACAATTACTACAAATTCAACAATTAAATTTATTTCCGAATAAGTTTTCAAAATGTCTCCCTCCCGCTTCAATGCACAACCTACATCGCCTTAAAAAAAATTGTTTTAAATTTCGGAAAGCATTAGTATTTTCTTTGATTTTTATTTCTGCTTCTCTTAGTTTTTGACGCAGCTCTGCTTCAGTGTTTGTTTCGTTTGCGTAAACCATCTCTTTGTAATAGCCCCACAGAAAAAAATCTATGGGGTTTAAGTCTGGTGAACGCGCAGGCCAAGGAATCGGGCCGCCACGCCCAATCCACCGTCTCGGAAAAGTCTGGTTAAGGTGCTCTCGTACTTCTCTAGCATAGTGGCACGGAGCACCATCGTTTTGAAATATCATTCTTCTTCTTGTTAGTAGATTCACATCCTCTAATAAACCGTTCAAGCTATTTCGTAGAAAATCCAAATATTGCGCTCCGTTCAACCTAGCCGGCAATTCAAATGGTCCTATAAATTCCCCATTGACAATTCCTGACCACAAATTTACACTAAACCTTGTTTGAAAATTGGATGGTCTTGCCTTGTGTGGGTTTTCAATGGCCCAACTGTGATAATTATGAATATTGAAAACTCCGGTTCTTTCAAAGCGTGATTCGTCTGTCCACAAAATTTTGTCGAAGAAATCAGGATCGTCTTGAGTTTTTTGAAGCATTGTTTCACAGAAAGTCACTCGTCTTGGATAATCTGCAGGTTGCAATTGTTGCACGCGTTGGATATGAAAAGCGTGGTATCCCTCTGAAAAAAAAAACACCGAAATTGTAAATTCAAAGCATAGGTAAGATAGTCTTTTTTCAGTTTCACCAAATAGTAGGCTAGTGATAATCACTGGTATGTACCACGCTTTCTCGCCCACTAGCGAGTGATTATTTTGTTGCCAAATACACATTCAGTCAGAGTTCAATACTTAAAAAGACCACGTGCTACAAAAAGTCGCTCATAAAGCACGTGCGTGCTATTTTTTTTAAGTCACAATAATTACAGCTAAAAAAAATAGCACGTGGGCATAGTGGGCGAGCTAATGGGTGCGTAATTATGAGGTTTAAAGACAAGATGAAATTAACCCACCTGACTTCAGTATCCTCATAACTGAGGTTCGTGGTACACCAGTCCTTCTTGCGATTGCTCTGGTGCTAGTCGATGAATCCCTTTCCACTTGTTCCACGACTTGATCCATAATATCTGGATCCATTCTGGGTATTCCTTCCTGAGATGAACGTCCAGGAATTCGTCCCTCCATAAATGTATTGTGAGTATTTTGAAATACTCTGTAATTCGGGTAATGCTCCCGTTGTTCTCCTCGCCGTTCCAATTGCTCTCGATAAAGCCTTGCTGCCAAACTAGCATTTCCTTGGGCAACACCGTAAAAATAGTGCATCTCTGCGTATTCACGCAAAGAATAGCTCATGTTGCAGCACAAAGGTCCAAATCACAAGGTAGGTAATCAAAGTCCGAAACACAAGCACAGGTAAATCAGTCACAGGAAGAATCAGAGTCCAGTTAGCAAGCGAGAGTAGTTGTATCAGAATTGAAAACAAAACCAGGAGTAGTAGTAACACGAGCGAAAGCTGTGAACAACTGAGGTGAAGGAGGGAGGAATGCGACCGACATGAGATGAATAGAGCAAGATAGCAAGATAGATAGAGCAAGACAGCAAGATAGATAGAGCAAGACGGCCTAGATGAGAAAGAGAGGACGTGCTTATAGACGACGCTGTGTTGGTCCCCCTTCTTTTGTTCGGCGCGCGGGAAGTCTATTGTTTGTGATTCTAGTGTCTGCCAGAACTATTGTTATTTATGATGTCGCTAAAGATAAACCGGTTGGAGGTAAAGACCATTTTCTTTGTACAAAGACCAACTTGTGCTGTTGAAGTGACAACATACTAACTACCACTAAACTAATTTAGAACTCTAAATTTATAAACTATACTAAATGTCAATTATTATGTTATATCAAACCTAATTAACCTTAGATAATAACAATGAGTGCTTTTAAAATAAATTACCTTTGTACATTTGAAGGCAGATTTCGGCTAAAAAAAGCCTATTAAGCACCACTTTTTTTTAATTAGAATTAAAGCTTAGGGTCTTGTTAAGTTTTTAAAATTACTAAAAAGTCATGGAACCTTTTTTTTTAATTTTTAATTCAAAGTTGAAATTTTAACTATGACTTGCTTTTACCTCAATTTTTTACTGTCGGTCAATATTTTTGGAACTTATTTTGATGACAGGAAGCTGGGTATTTTATGTGTTAAAGAACAAGTCATGAGGTCTATGTAACAAAAAAAAAATTCAAAAAAAGATGTATAATTTCCGGTAAAAAAAAAATTTTAGTCTGTCAAGTAAAAAAATCTCAAAATTAAAAAAAAAAATCATAGCTCGAAAACTACAAAAAATCGCTGAACATACATAGGGTATTTCCGGGTACAACTAGATGTGAGGAATCAAAAAAAAAATTTTTAGTGTCACCGTTTGGGCCACCCTGTATAATAATTTCGGGACACCTTCATAAGTTTGGCGATCAGAAAATGGTTTTTGAAAATGTACAGCATCAACTTTTAACTGGCGATAGCCAAATTCAGTCCACTGTTTTTTTTAAATAGGGTTTTACGCCACTGGGTTCTCCTAGCCCTTTTATGCCTGTCTTTGTTGTTAGATTTTTGATGTAGTTTAGTGTTGCCACCCACTGGTATTGATTTTCCCCGGACTCTTTCCTAAATTAGGATAATTTCAAAATATTTTCCCCTAAACATTCATTCTAAAATAATATAGGTACAAATTGAAGAAAGTAAATTTATTATAATTATATTTTAAAAATTTTTTCTTTAATATTTTTCTGTGTAATCCTTGAATGCATCCATTGTTTAGGTTTCCAATACGACATGCCTATAAAAACATTGAAGAGTCGAACTTTTCAGTGGTTTTTCTTAAAATCATAGGTACCTACAATGTCACTAGACATTCCCTAAATCCCCTAAATTATGGCGGAAATACCCTAAGGTGGGGACACTGATGTCGTTCATAAATAATAATAATAAATAGATAAAACATAAGATTAATTAGCAAACCACATAGATAAATGAACAATGTGTCAAACTCGACGGAACCCTGAAGAATTTGAAAATTACCATCCCTTATTTTCATTTCTAAAAACAAATTCGTGATTGCGATAACGACCCTCTGCCCCAAAAATTGCGGGTGGTTCAAATTAAATGTAAATATCTTTAAAAATCGAGTTATCTCTAAAAGGAATATTAAAGAATTTGTGTTTGAGGAAGGAAAGTAGGCATTCTCGACCTTTTTAAGGTGGCGTGAGCAAAGAAATTTATTGTGAAATGCTCAAAAGAAATTTAAATTTTGCTGAAATATGGAGACCTAACAAAATGTGGTCTTGACGATAAAAATGTACTTAACAAAAAATAGCAATTTGATTAAGTATTTGGTAACCTGTAGTTCTGAAGAACTTTTTTTTTTAATTTTCATACAAGATTTTGTGTTATATTTTATTCCAGTTAGGTCGTACGTAGCTTTAAGCTTGACCCGCAGATCCAACTCCGAAATGACGAAAACTTCAGAATGGGGATGATGACTAATGAATAAAGTAACGAAATACTAATAAAAATCGTTAACATATTAAACTTTTAAAGCAGCTTGTATACTTCTTGGTTTTATATATTGCGTATTATTTGTTTTATGACCCTTCAAAGTTGGGCGGACAAGTACATTTAAAAAGTATAAAATTTATTAAAATAAATAATACCTTTAATTAGTCCATAAAATTCATAGCAAATTTGTCTAAGAAACCATTTTGATAAACACAATATTTAATATAGCTGCCGAACAAATTTCCTACGCGTTGCATACAAACTATTCAAGCGTGACGTCATACATAACTGAGTAGCCGTTAGTATGGAGCGTTTTCAGGTAAGTCCAATTTTGTGCATTTCAAACTGTTATATCTCATGCAGTTTTCATGCTAGCCAAATATTTTTTTTACCAATGTTTCTTTTTTTTGTGAGGTAATTTATGTAACATAATATAAAAAAATAGTCATCATGCCTATTGAACAGCTGAAGAATGTTTGAAACAAAGTATCTAAACCTTCAAAAAAATAATGGCGTTGAATTAAATGACGTATGAATAAATAAATAATAATAATAAATATTTGACAACATCACATACATTGCTCCAATCCCAAAGTAAGTAGCTATCTATAGCACTTGTGTTATGGAAATCAGAAACAACGGTGGTATTCAAATTCAAATTCAAAAATTATTTATTCAGTCTAGGCTGTTACAAGCACTTGTGAATGTCATAGAAGCTACGCCATCGGTTCGCAAACCCTAAGCGGGAGACCTTGTAACGAGAAGAACCGGCAAGAAACTCGTCAAGGGCTGCTTTTTTCTCCCTGTATATTTCATACAGAGTCGTCAACATTGAAAAATGAGCTCCACATTTAAAGTGAGGTCATTTTCCATCACAATAATTAACAAAAGTTTGCACACAATGGGTAGGTAGGTTGAAATTAAATACTACTAACTAAATACTACTAAGTAATGAGAGTAAATAACTTTCAACTAGTTGAGAAATCACTGTGTCTGCTACTCGAAAGTGCACCTAAGTAGGCAAAATTTACCAAAAAAAAAAACAAAAACCACATGTTACAAGACATAAAAAATAATTTAAAAAAAATGCAATTCTTACAATTCAATATGCGTTAAGATAGGTACTCAGAAGCAGACCCTTTCCACTGGCAGCACCCGTTCACGAGCATGACGCATGGACCAGCCATCGCTTCGCTCAACCATATTTGAGGGAACGTAACGACCCGCCCCACACGACACCACCGCAGAAATGATTAAAGAGAGCATGACATACTTAGGCTACCCATCCTAAGGCACCGAATTGAAAACTATTATCCTAAAGCTTTTCATAGGCCTTTACTTACAAAACTACTGAATATAGAAAGCAAAATGATTGCAATTAAAAAAAAAATTAGAAATCAAAACAAGGTTTAGTTATTAATTTAAAATTTGAGTAAGAAGTGCCATACATATTGATAATATTAATCAGAAAAATATATATATAAATATACGACGCCCTTAGTACAAGCAGACAGAAGCAGACCCATTCCCACTGGCAGCACCCGTTCACGAGCATGACGCATGAACCAGCCATCGCTTCGCTCAACCATATTTGAGGGAACGTAACGACCCGCCTCATACGACACCACCGCAGAAATGTTTAAAGTGAGCATGACATACTAAAGCTACTCGCATTAAGTATGACACACACCCAGACCTGAGACAATATTGAAAAGTTCATTTTCTACATTGACCCAGCCGGGGATCGAACCCGGGACCTCAAAGAGATGGTGACGCCTTGGAAACCGGCGTGCAAACCACTCGACCACGGAGGTCGTCGATGAAAATACTATGAGAATATCGTCATAACCAACGCCGCGGACCCAATGCGGAAAGGTGTGAAATTGAGATACGATATGCCATGCCATAATACTGCAATGTAGACCCGGCCTAATTAGCAGGTCACAGGCTGACACAGGCCCGCTTGTCGCCTGTCTGATTAACATATGGCCCCTGGGAAATCGGCAATACTGTACAGCTATTGAACATGGTTCTAGATTAAAATATTGATTTTAAAACTGTACCGTATTAATTAAAAGAGATATTATTAAAGAACAGACAGCTCTAGAGCTGTTTGTAGCTTCTAAATCTTTCAAGACGTAGGAGTTGTGAAGCGACGACAGAGATGGACAGAGATTTTTTTTCTTTTTTTTATGATAATGGTACGTACTGAAACGTACTGAATTTTTATGTAAATAAACTATTTTTAAATCGCATACCTAGTATAATTAAATTAACGAACATGACGAAAGAAACGTAAATCAAACTTAATATTTGTATGGAAATCTCGAAATAAAACTCGTTTCATAAAGCCCTATTTATACGCACCGTACGAACGCTACGCACGAAAGTGAATGAAACTGGGCGACTTCGACTGTTTTTATTACATTACGGCGCGAATGTCCCGCGGGCGAAAAAATAAAAACTGTCCACTGCTACGGGCCACGGCTAAACACAATTTCACACCCTCTCCACACTATCAAAATTCACAGCATGTTTCCCTCGTATAAAGCTGACGACTGGAAACACACGAATTATATTTCGTTCGTAGTTTTTTCGTAGCATTGTATTGTAGCGTAGGAAAAAAAAATTGTCTATCTACTTCATGATACCCAGCTTTCCGCGCGTAGCGTATTATGTAGGTCATGTAGTACTGTTTAAAACCGCTAACTCGAATCGGAGTTGGAGCTTCTACTTTACAAAAATAATAAAAATAAATAAAATAAAATAATTTCAGATTATAAAAAACACCTTAGGAGCTATGTTACTCGTAGTAGACCTATTCTATTCTATATTATACATTAAATTTCCTGAATGAATAAGTTTTCTATGCTTTTTATTTTGTGTTCATAATGATAATTTTAACATCAAGAAAGCATTTTCTACAAAAAAAAATCGTCTCTGTTCACTCGGTCAAAATATCCTATATCTAACTCTTGTCACAGCTTACCATCAAACAGGCTAAATTCAAGTCCAAAATCCAATTGCGATTTCCACTCAAAACCTGACAGTCACGCGACGGCCGTGTTTGCGTCCCGTGTGTCCAATAATTTTACATGGCCACAATAGGCGCTGTCCCGGCGTCCCCGCTTTATCGCTATTGTCCGTCAGAATCTGGCCGGGACGCCTCGTCCAGACGAGAAACACAAGATTGGGACTAAGTGACTAACTGAAGCGATAACTAATTCAAAGTTTCAATTTCAATCTTGAAAAATATTATCAGGCAGGGGTGTCTTACAAAGCATGGCGAAGCTTAATATTAATAGAAGCCCCAGTTCAATAATTCACTCATCTACAACTAACAATTCAATAATTTTACCACCTACTACTACTACGGACAATAAGGACGCTTGACTTTTAATAAAAGTGTTCGTAGTAGGCGTGTCTTAGTTTTTATATCAACTGATGAATCTACGCTGTTATTCCTATTTGGTTAAAGCTCATTAAATCCAAAATCGCCTGCCATTCTTAACGCAGTCGTCTCCTTGGTTCCTACTATTCAATGCGTAGGATTCGACGAGATTGCAGATAAGATACCCTGTTTAATCGCAGGCACGACGATTTCAGATTAACCAGCTTTTACGAGCAAAGGTAACGTCCGAACAGACACAGCTTTAGAGAAGGTTAAATCAAACCACAGAATAACGAACCACACTGATAGTACTCTAAATGAAAACGGCAAATTGCCAGGTACCTATTCATGAAGATTATAGGGATAGAAAGTCGTTATATTCACATATGCGAAATGAAATGTATGAAGTTGGGAGAATATTCATTACAATTTTCATGATAGTGGATGAAGTTTAAACGTGCAACGTTATTAAGTAAATGAGAGTGATAAAGTTTTAAATGTATTTCTATTTGTAAGGTGTGGAGTGAAGGTATTTCAAGTAATTGGTACTTGAAATACCTTCACTCCGGTTAGTGATTCAGGGGTACAAGTACACACACAGATTTCTCCTAAACTCCTAAAGCGATTTCAGTAGATGGTTATGGTGGGTAAAGGTTACGGGACACTCAGAAAACTGCCCCAAGATGGAGAGGTGTTGAGAAACTAGGTTCCTATGTACTTAATATCTGTCATGTTAGTATGACTGACTTGCATGTGTTGAGTCCATGGAAATTATAAGTACACGAAATTGAGTCAGAAAAATAAACACTACCTACTGTCCGCTTTCTGAACTTTTTTGGCGTTCACCCACATGTACTTGAATTGTAACATACTAGACTCAGCGTGTGTTATACGCGAGAGATTCGCAAACATGTAATCTACAAGGGAAACAAATAAACTGCATCATCGTAAAAAAGTTTCCAAGCAATTGAATTTCCGTATGCGTTATCTGCATGCGGTCCTTAAAACCTTAGTTCCACAGGGGGGTTATCTGGGCCCCTTTATGCGTTTGTCAGTTTTTCGGCCGTAATGAATTGCTGTTTGTTTTGTTTCCATATCGTCTTGTCTCAGACAGATTGTAATCAAAGAGGGAGAGCTTCGGTAAGAATTAGACGGTTATCTCCTTTCGAGGAAGATAAAGAAAAGGAGGCTGCTTAATAACGTTTATTATGTTATCTTTTTTCTTCCGACAGTCTTTGCTTTTAGATTCCCTTTGATATTTTCCCTATGAACTTTACTACCTAAATTACAGGCCTACTAAATAATTAATTTAATTAGTAAGCTGCGTAATGACACCAACGCGTACATCAAATCCTCACAACACCCTTAATTAAACAGTTTTCTTTGGTACTATGCCATTTGTACAGAATAATGATTTTAACAGTGTCATAAAGTATGACCAATGAGCGCTTTTCAAAGTGACATTTATAAAATAAAAATATTAACTACTTGCCTAACTAGATGGCGTTGATGGAAAGAGATGAGTCAATTGGCTTTTTAAAATAAACGGCCAGTACCAAAGAGGCAAGTAAGCGCTCGCTTTCTGTCATTTACTTTTTATAAATAATAAGACTCAATTAAGTTCAACTAAGTATTTACTTTAACACACAATATTAACACAACTTTATACTCGAGAATAACACATTGAATAGGTAATACATTGAACAGGGCACCGGAGCACGCACGGCATGCTACGACGGTTCTAGTCCAACTGCTTCTCAGTTCTCACACAAAAACGTCTATCCCACAAAACAACTCTCCCAGTTCCACAAAGCGAATTCAAGTTACAACACTCAGCTAAATTCAAAGAAGTAATATCAGAACCAACACACGGGACGTAATTACGTTAATATAAACAAAATGTACAGAGCGGCTCATTGAAACGCTACGCGGCGGCATGGTCACTTATCAAAAGTTCTATGTAAACACATTCCAAACGCCCGGCACATGACAGGCTCGGCGTTGTTTCTTGACTCGCGGCCGGTACGATTCTCTCGTTGCCAAACAAAGAAAGAGAAAAATTTTAGGGTTACATCTGCCTGTCTAACTGAATAATTTTCGAAGATTAGTAAAAAAAATACATTGAAGCATACATTTTTATCAACGCCATCTATCGAGCCTACAGCTTGTCATTTTGAAAAGCCCTCATTGTCATCAGTAATCACAGCATCAGTCCTATGACCACAGAATAATTAATAGTACTAGTATATTGACTAACTGCTGACCAATTTAACGCTGAAAACGCTTCTCTCATCACTCCACAAGCCACAAAGTTAAAAAAATACTTCAAAAAGGCGTTGTGGGTATGAGCTTCGGTCGGTAGATCATGTTCCACGAAGTTGTAGAAAGCTTACGTACAAAGGAAAACAGAAAGTTGGTAGACCAAAACTTCGCGTATTGCGTAGACAATTCTACATTGCTGTTTGTATTTTAAACTATTTTTTTTTAAGAATGCTCACATTTTTTTAACGTTTAATCAACGATACTTCAAAGGGGATACGTAAAAAATTCTCACTTTTTGATGTAATGGTCGCTGAAAGATCGTACAGATCTGAAATTAAGATATTATATATTTCTTTATATCTTTCTCCAGACACGTATTGAGCCAGTAACACGATGCAGTGATTTTGGCTAGATACATTTTAATTTCGAAAATACCTCTTAAAAATTAATTATTACTTAGAAACAAGTATTCAAGTCAAAATTGATTTAAATAATGTGTATCATAAATATTCACAATCATGTACAAGCATTTTTCTTTAATCGCTATCGTTATTTACTGCGAATTGATTTCGTGATTTTTTTCGCCTCATCTGCCAAATCGGTCTCGCTCTGGCGCATGACGTTTTCTCATTACTATCTTGCTTTACGCTTTATTCTTTACATAGCCTCTTAAGCGTGCCCGCAGACTACAGACTTTCTATCGGCCGATAGTTGGCCCAATAGTTGGTTTTGTATGAAGAATCGGCCGATACCAAATCGTTGTAGTGTGCGCACTTGGATACTTCTTCATACTAATTCCATTCCAACTAGGGTAAAACCCGGATAGTTGCCCCACTTTTTGAAATTACTTTATATCTCTTAGTACAAAAATCGAGATTCTTTAGTTGTTAAACGGGTAGCTACTTTGGTTTATTATCTTCAAATTTATGAAAGGAATAAATATTATCTTTGATATTTCCAGAGTATTGGCGATTTTTGCGAACCTCTCAATTTTGGGACAACTATCCCATATAGGGGATAGTTGTCCCAAAATGACCACGGCAGCTGCAAAGGTGCCGAAACGTCGGGAAAATCAAAAATCAAACCAAATACAAACTAATTACCAAAGTACTTTCAATAAAACCGCGCTAGTATCCGTTAAAAGTCTTTTATTTCATGTCTAGTGAGCGCGTAAGCTTGAGAAGTGAATATGCCAAATCTATATAAATTACGTTTAGGATAGATGCCTCGTCGCGACAGAGGACATTTATCCCGCAAAAACTTTGATCGCACTTAGCCGTCCCATGCAACCGCACAGAGACATGCAACACGGTCAACTTAGTTGTAGTTGCAGAGTCTCTCGATAGATAAATAAAATACCATGTGTTTCATTCGCGAAACTAGAGTAATTGCAATCGAGGCTACTATACCCCCGAGGCGACCATCCGGGTTTTACCCTATCGGCCAACAGTTTGGTCTGTAGTCTGCGGGCACGCTAACAATTTACACCAAATAAAGCTTCAGATTCCTTACGATCAATAGATAAATTCTCTGATATAACTATTATGGGTTTGATCACTGAATCAAAATTAACAGTAGCAAAGATCAAAGTCCTTTGAATCTTATACAAGTGCTCAAGAGCAAACACAGTTAAAGAAAATTGTATTAAAATCTGGCAGTCGTAGTTTACTCTGTGCTAATTGAATGTTAACCTGGACGCGATTGTGAGTAATTGGGACGTGTAGCGAGAAAAAGTCCAGTCGGCCGGGTCCGGACCGGACGTTGTGTTCTGTTTGTCCTGAAATTGACTGTTAGAGCTTCGGTGAATTCTAATGCTATAAATTTAAACTTGAAAGAAAGAAAGAAAAAATAAGGAAGAAAATAATTTTATTCAGCACACGCAAAGAGGTACAGAATATAAAAAAATACATGGTGCCAAAATGGCTCCCATGACGCTGATTTTCAGTGGTCACCAGTTCCGGAAGAGAAGGAGGCGCCAAGACTTACATTAAATAAGTATTACTAATACCATTATGGCTAAAAGATTATTGGACGATAAATAAAAATTAATTGCTTACAACTAATTAAGAACCTACTAAAAGGAGTTAAATAAAACATCATGAGCAATTAAAAGTTACAGTTTTAATTGCATCAATGCATAATGGTTTTTGATTTTCAACAAGAATTCCACAGCATACAATTACTCGATATCATGGGAAAGTATTACTATTACCAATATAACAGTATTGAAAATAATACACTAATACCTGACCTTAAATAGTGGTATCTCTCCAGCAGGAATAGCGTGACACAACATCATCAAAAGTCTCCTAGTATTACGACTTAACAACTTTATTGAAAACACGTATTCCACCGTTCAACCTTTCACTGTGACGACTTGAGTACGACTGAGCGCTCCTCTTCTCTGTCACCGCATATTTATAAGTCAGGTTTGGCGTGGTAGGGGCATCTGCAGTCACCCGATTACTACAACTACCGTTTCAGTACTTTTAATGGAATAAACAGTCGCCTGATTACTACAACTACCGTTTAAGTATTTTTAATGGAATAAACATACAAATTTAGTATACTACATGGTTTATCACGAATAATAATTAAAGTAATTTATACAGTAACCTTACACTACCTAGTATTCCTAGTAACTTCGAAGATAAGTCTACATTCTATTTTTTCTTCTTTGTTTTCCGTGTTTTTTTTACATTCACATAGACCGAGTTCATATCTGTCTATCAGATGCTCAGTGTGATTTCTGGTAATAATTTGTTAGTTATGTGTTGTGTGTGGTGCTCAGCTTTTGGGACGGTTTTACACTTTACAAAAGACGACACACTTTGGTAGCGGTATCATTCATGTAACAAAATAAAACAGGCTGGCGAGGTTTTTCTAAGACCAAATATTTTTGAAAAAGTTTAAATAGGTAGGTGAGTACCTATTAATAAATACCTGAAACAATATACCGTTGATTATCATTTTTTATGAGTAAGTATTCCTAAACATAATAATTAACAAATTTTCAGATATTTTTTTTTATCAAATATATTATTTCTTCAAATTATTTAAATATTTTTAATTCAATATTCCATGAAAATCGTTACAAAGTTTTATGAAGCCACCCATACAATATATACGTTTTCTCCTGTGTGAAACGATTAATTTTTTTTATTACCAAATAAGTAAATAAATGAAAACTTGTAGATCATTCAAGTTACTTTTCTTGAGAATAATATTATGAAATATACAGATAAAAGATTGTTTCAATTACAAAAGGTTATAGAAATTATCAATTTAAAAACACGGCACGACCATAACTCAGACTGGATCATGAAAAGGAAATTACCTTAATTCAAGCAAAATATACAACGGAGGGGTACCAAATATAGGGGGAGAAAAAAAAGAAGAATATATGCGAAATTGGAAAACGAGGGGTGTATTATGAGTCGCAATTTATGGGTCCAATTCTCGTACACCTGCGTTATCGAGTTGGAGACAGATTTCTATCGATTATAGGGGCCAGTAAGGAAGTTATTTCGTAAGTGAATTAAGAAAGAAAGTCTATAACTCTAGTCGTATCGTAATGCTAAGCAATAAAAGAAAAAACCGGTCAAGTGCGAGTCGGACTCGCGCACGAAGGGTTCCGTACCAAAAAACGGCAGAAAAACACGTTTGTTGTATGGGAGCCCCCCTTAAAATTTATTTTATTCTGTTTTTAGTATTTATTCTTATAGTGGCATAAGAAATACATCATCTGAGCAAATTTCAACTGTCTAGCTATCACGGTTCATGAGATACAGCCTGGTGACAGACAGACAGACGGACAGCGGAGTCTTAGTAATAGGGTCCCGTGTTTACCCTTTGGGTACAGAACCCTAAAAATGATAAGAAATTTGTAATACATCGCCGTTCTGGACATCGCTTCTCAAGCTTTTTTCTATATGTAGAACCAAAATTTTTTTTTGTTTATAAAAACGGAAACCCTATTTTTATTTCATCATCATTATGTCAGCTGTACACCCGCCCACTGTTGGGCATAGACCTTCCTGCAACAAGCGGCTTCCCGCAACCTTCACCAGTCTACCTCGCAATGTCTTATCAAAGGATTATCGTCTGGTGCGCGATCGCAATTTCCGCCTACTGCCATCAATCCTTCGAGCAATACCTTTTCATTTCTGATTCGATCATTTGGTACTTAGGTCTGAGGTATTTAGGTCTAAGGTATTTATTATTTAGTACTTACGATTGTGTATTATGTCGTAATGGTTTTCTCCAGTTCTGTTCTCCATTGCCCACTTGTAATTCTTTACTTTCATTTTACTTTACTTTAAAATATACTTTGAAAAGATGATGTTTTTTAATTATTCGGTTCTTATTCTTAAAACATATTACATACACAACAGTTTGAGAAACGGTGGTCCTCGTTTTGAATACGGAAGTAGCACGTGCATTTGATGCAAGTTTCACGGGGTGCAACTGCACGTTTACGTGACAGCTGATCTCTGAACTGAGCAGCAACAGCTGATCTCTGAATTGAAGTCTAGTACTAGACTCGTAAGTTTTACCTGAAACAAAGAAGGAAAAAGGTTAAAAAGTTCTAATTATTTTTCTTACATAGAAAATATATAAATCAGAAAATTCTGTTAATTATTTATTTAGATAAAGGCTTACCAACTAAACGCAACATCGCTACGCAAGTACTCATTATTATACTACTAGCGGCCGCCCGCGGCTTTACCCGCGTGGTTCCCGTTCCCGTGGGAATATCGGGATAAAAAGTATACTATGTTTTAATCCAGGCTATCTACTATCTGTGTGCCAAATTTCAACCAAATCCGTTCAGTAGTTTTTGCGTGATTGAGGAACAAACATCTAAACATCCAAACCCACAAACTTTCACATTTATAATATTAGTAAGAAATAAGATGACATATCTAACCCAGCATATATTTTTCAATAGGAACAAACAACTGTCTGTTATTTAATATAATCTTCACGCCTAAAGTGTTTGTATGTTTTTTTTCTTTGCCTTCTGTTTTAAGGAGAAACTGAAGAGTCTGACGATATATTTGTTTTGAATTCGATCGGAAAACTGATCTGAATTCTAAAACTTGGGTACCTCTTTTCTGATATCCCAGGTACCAAGTAACGACGCCAGGAGTTTAAAATTTATCGCCATTCGGCCTTCGCCCGCCGATAATGGGGGGTGGTATTTTAATTAAAGGGGACGTTTATGTCTAACTCGGATTAAGGTAGTTTTTATGGCTTTCCAGTCTTCAGCGTTAACCCAAGATTTGTTCCGGGAATGTTGCCCGTTTTCCCTTTGGGTTTTGAAGTGAGGAATAAGATAAGGATGAATGAAATCACAAAAAGACAGATCACAGTTACTTTACTAATAGTGATTGTTTAGGTTATTTATGTTATGTTGGTACATAAAATAAAACCAAAAAGTTTAATTACTGTAGCTCTACCATGATTTAAGTATCGAAAACTATCCGGATATAGGTACTGCTCAAAGGGAAAGAGAGAAAACGATAGTTTTCGGTAGCGAGAACAGTTTTCATCAACATTGGCAGAGCTACTGAGTCGAATTACAATGCATCCTCAAAGTCACAAGGCAGGATACAAATCTGGCTGTATATCTTGTTTTGTTGGTGACAAAGATAACTGTTTGCCCAAGTTGAATTGAGCTGATTATTACCTCTATGTACCCAGTTCAATGTTTTGTATAATGTCGCTCGAATTGGAAATCAACTGTGCAAAATTAACAAACAAACATTGCATTGATACCTCAGATTGATACATATTCCGTTTATTTGTGACAAGTTTGTAAATTACAGGTAAATATCCACAATCCACCTGTCATTATCTGGCATAATTTAAGCGGTATTCAAAGTACCTACCAGTATTTCAATATTATTTCACTAGTATTTCAGTGTACCTAACTAGTGTTTCAGTCTAATTTGTCTGTTTTGGTGGATTGCAATTATGCAGTTCTGGGTTATTATGCTGCTGTGGAATTAGGGTTACCACATATCAAAATTTCGAAAGTCCTGACAATAATTCAATTTAATTCAATTCAATCATTTATTTGTGTTAAACATGGTTTTACAAAAATGGTACTTATAAGTTAGGGAGATCTCACATTTAGCCAACATTTGGCATACAAATAATATTAGGTACATAAATTAAGCTTAGTCTAGCAGCTACTTTAAATCTAATTAAGAATCTAATACATTTATTTAACATTTTAGATATTCGTCAATCGAGTTAAAGGTATTTCGAATCAACCATTTCCTTAGAGTCATCTTGAACTCTAAGCCGGACATTTCAATAAAGTCCGGACTTCGTTTTTAAAAAGAACTGACTTATAGTGTCAGACGCTGATTGATGCTATAGCATCAAAATGACATCTCCCGCCATGATGTGTTTTGGTTGTGTGCTTTCATTTTAAAGCACTAGGTAGTTAATTATTTTGGTATACTGTACGAGTACATGGACGTGGCTGGCAGACTCCATACATTTAAGGACATCTCTTTCGATCACTATTGCTATTTATGTTTCTAATTCTAACTAGTATTGCACAGCCCTATCTAAAAAGCCGGACAAATTACAAAACTGGAGAAAGTCCGGACAAAAGTCTAAAATTCCGGACCAAATCGGAGTTCAAACCAATCCGGACGGATGGTAACCCTATGTGGGATGCGTACAGGACCACAGTGGGTTTAATTAACGCTGAAGCCAGACACTTCGCTTAGGCTAAGATTTTAATGTTACGGAAAGCTTAGAGACACTGGACGATGAGAAATCTTTTTGGGCCAAAATAACAAATGATAACAATTTCAAATGTTCTTGTTTTTTTGCTATAATAAATAAAATAAAATATTTTTCCAATGCCCTGGCTGGTGGCTGATATGGCCCTGGTAGTAAAGTAATTATCGTAACTAACTTTTTTTTCGTTTACAAAACAAGCCTATAAATGCTTCATATTATGAAGAACCGAAATTGATCAAACGGAAAGCTTATAAAGTTCATAAGCTTTCCGTTTGATCAATTTCGGTTTTAAGAAAAAAACCAGCTGGATTAAGGACAAAAGGTAATGAAAGAGAATAATAAAACTATCCTCCTTTCCTTAAAGTGATTACAGGACAAAGTTTGAGAACAAAACGAAGTCCATTATCAACTAATCTATGAGAATAAAATAGTCGTACAATAATTCAGACAGCGCGGAGTTCTGAACGACCGATGGAAAATAAACAAATAAAAACATTTCAAGATGAAACAGGTCGAAAATGCACAGGCGAGGAGTCACGGGTTCCGTAATATTAATGAAGTTTAACTACAGAATAAATAATTGTTTTCAACTTACGCGGGAGTTATCGTCGAGAACTCAAGTTTGACTAATGAAGAAACTAATAAGAATCAGAAATACCATGACCACCGCAGCTGCAAAGGTTCCGAAACGTTGGGAAATGCAAAATTGTAATCGAAAAACCAATCAAAACATACATATATCCTTTAATAAAATCGCGTTAGTTAGTACCAGTAAAAGATTATTTCAGCGCAATTTACACAGAAGCGACGTAAGATTTGGATACGATGCGGATGTGGATCGGCTTCGTTGTCGCTTCAAATGTTATTTATGATCACATCCGCATCGTATCCGAATCACGTCGCTTCTGTGTATTTTGCTATTAATATACATTTATTTTTTTAATTGATTGAATCAGGCGTCAGTTAGCGGAAGTCCCAAACCATTTTGAAAAAATAAATATATGTAGCTTACTTCCGCAAACAATATATGCAAGATGCACCGCCCGCCCGCAAAATTTCTTTTTTGTTGTGGTCGTGGTTTCGTGGTGTTTCAATCATAAAATAAACTGAACGATGGCAAAAGAGAAAATAATATTATTATGTTAAATTCATGGTAAATATTAATCGCATCGAATATACGAGATGCTTTAGTAACTTTATTTTAGCAGAAATGTATAGTTTAGATAAGAATATAAACACATCAAGTTGTTTTCGATTAAAGGATTTACCTTGCCCAAACAGTTTTCAGCTATTTCCGTATCGTATTCTGCCATTAAAAAGGGCTTCTTTTGGAGAGTTTCGGAGAACGTTCCGTTGTTTTAGTTTCGAGTGAGTTGAAGATAAATACGTTTAGTTTGCTCTTGACTAACCACATTTTAATTTACTTTCCTTTTGGACTTAAGTTAGTTCAACAATGTAGACATGGTAGACTGTGGGTCTCAAGAGCAAATAGACTCATTTCACTGCTATTATTTTAAAATACCAGAATGAATTGTACCTACTCTAAAAGATTAACAAATATTACTTCATATTTTATTAATTTTTGAACGTGTTAAAAATAGATCTGATATGAATTAATATCAGCTCCCTAGCATGACTACCGAAACACGATAATTATGATTTAGCAATTTATCACGTTTAACTGTTAAAAGACAATGGATTTTGACAGTTGGTGAGTTGGGTGTCGATAAAACACTAATATATCATGTTTTTTCGGTCATGCTAGGGAGGTCTGATCTTTTTAACACGTTATTTAAAGTATTAACATTCTACAAAATACCAAAGTCTGGTATAAGATTTTGCCATTATAGTTCTAAAGAACTGATGCTGAAAAATCTGACATAAGCCTTGCATTACCAGCTTTTCTTATTTTACGGGCCCCTAAAAACAATACTCCCGTACAAATCGTCCAAACGGAATAAGTAATGAGGCGTCCCGCCCGGCAATATTTTTATTTACAGCGCCAATTTAATAAGACCCTTTTGCACCTTTCTTTAGTCTTTGCCGAGCTGTAGACACCGTTTTTAAAATGCTATGGTCGCGACCATAAATTATAAATGGTTTTAAAAGTAAATATAGAGGATTCGTACAATTTGCAGAATTTATATAAAATTGCTCGTCAAGTATGTTAATTAGAACTTAATCGGACTTTGTGAAACAGGGCCCTAAATGTATATGAATATTGCGTTCTTTCGAGTGTACGTTATTTCAAGTCTTGCACCGCTATTTATTTTATTTTCATTGGAAAATATACAGTATTGATATTATTAATAGCATAACTAATAATGGTACAAACATACTCATTTAATTTGTTTAAACTTACAATGTACCGCTAAATAGCTGTACTTATACCTATAAATAAAATAAACGAAGAATCGTTTCTTTTTCAAATCAAGGTAATGTTAAACAATAAACATTTCAACCAATTCAGACAGGCAAACATTTGGCATATGAATATGTTTTTGATCCATTTAAAACAACATGTCTGTCTATCAATCTGTCTATTTGAACTGGCATCATACAGGATATCAGTGAAAATGTTAAAAACAAGCAATCATTTATATTGAAAACTCAATATTAAACATTTACCAGATAAAAAATGGTGTAACTCTTCTACCATAAAAAAGAAAGACGATATTTCATTGCTTGAATGGAGAAAATAAAACATGTTAAAGAAAAACAGAGGGAATAACGCACAGCCAAAACTGGGTACCTACAGTAATATTTTATAAGGTGAAACATTTATTGCAGAACAATTGATTGTAAAAGTAAAACAATTTTTTGAACATTGCTTTTTTACGCTAATGTAATTTTGAGAAAAATACAATTTGCGAATCCAGAGCACTTAAATTGAAAGGGGCTTTCGTTCTTTTCTTTGTAAGTTCTTTTTTGCCGACATCGTTGACCAAGCTAGCGCGAAGCGTCTCCGTTTCAGCTTGGGCAAAAAATCCTTTCGTATGTCTGTTCGTTTGTTCTTCTCTACAAGTCGCATTTCTCAATCAATTCTCGTGAAATTTTGTGAACAGGTTCGATAATAAATCAGTCATTATTATTTAATTTTTGCAACTAACGCCCACTCACAACTTGTGCCATAAGTTGTTTACGTAGGTAGTACGTTCATTCACCAACTTAGAGTTATTAATGACTTCTTAGAATGGCTTTGGAACTGCAAATGTGATAATATTTATAAAGAAAAATTCAAAAATGTCACAAACGCGAGGTCTACATCTCAAAGAACCACTAGCAAAAACTGTAGCCAAAGTTTCAACCCGTTTGGTCCAGTGGTTTAAAAGCGGCCGAAGTAACGGGCAGAGGCTAGTCTAGTCTATTATAAAGATAAAGACATAAGTACTAACCGTCTACAAAGAACAAACCTCTTCAAAGTGTAGGATTCGGTCCAATTTGTGAATCGAGCGCACTCCCATCCCATTGAAAGGTGCTCTCGTCCCGAGGAGTGCCCGCAAATATATTTCCTATTCAAGTCTCGCGCTTTCTAAATAAACCATTTTATTGATACGTTTGAAGAGAGTTTGTTACAATGGAGTCAAGGATACTGACTGTTGAATAAACGTTTCGGAAAATCGGAAAATACGGGTTAAGTTACGGACATTCGTATCTAATTTTGTTCACAATGCCAATATTGTCAATATAACCAACCACTCATATTAATCATTATTCATTAATTCATAGTTATACATGATTCCAGAGTTACGTTTGATGACTGCTCCTCTATTCCCAGAATATTATATGACCAGCCTAACTTTAATACGTACTATTATCTATTCTGTGCTTATAGCTTATGCCTTAATTGCTAAACATTGCCACAATAAAAATCGCATTACTACGAATTAGTGAGTTCTGTGTATAAGTCCTAGGTGGTCTTAGTTCTAATTGTAGTAGATTAGGATTTAATGGTACATTAGCACAAGTGCACTTACGATGCATTTAGAATAACATTTGTTCGATACAACATTTACCGTCTAATGTCTTTATGATGTTGTGCAGATAATGGCATACATACCTATTCATTTTCTAAACAGCTTTTTTTTCTGAAGGCAATCTCCTGACTACTACGCCCTTTACGATGACGAGTTTACGATGAAAGATTGAAATCTAAAACATCATGACAATGCCGAGTGAGCAAACAGTATCTTCCTTGTTACATTTCGTATTGACAATACACATTTCATATTTTTTTATGAATCAGGATTACTTGACAGTTTTATTTTAAGCGTACGATTAACTAGATAGAAGTAACAGCGTGTGAATTAAAGCTATCGAAAACTTGATATGGAAAAGACTGGTGATGGTATTTTAACACTTAGCAAACTAACGACGAATGTTTTTAGCTTCAGTGTTATAGCTTAATGTATCCTAGTATCTAAAAGCCTAGTTTTAGCTTTACCGGCAAACACCACAACCACAAGATCCGTAATAGGATTGCCAAGTCAAATCCCATGTAAGCTGGTCCTAGGCGACCGCATGGCGTGGCCGACGCGTGACGTAGCTAATTCGATAAACTCGGCCATTATCGTAGAGTTTATGGTACGTGGCTGTACATTCTGAGCCACACGGAGTACTTGGATATTTTCTTCCACCAAGACAATCCTTTGGAAGATTTAGTTTTAAGTTAATCAATGTTATTATTTCTTAATTGATCTAATGACGTAGTCTAAGAGGACGTATAAAGAAAATGAGCAACGAAGTGTAAATATCGACCACATAATTTAGTGATTGATTTTTATCAAATCTCACAATTTTACTCTTCAAACCAAAATGGTTTCCGTTATACAAGTGGCTAATGTGACAAGACATGAAATGAATAATATGTAAAATAGGACTGTTTCGGAAGGTCTTTAAAGTCTAGAACAGAAGACTATGATCGTTTATCACTTGTCTTTCTCGGGATGAAGACGGCGAATGTATAGGTTAAAGGCTTCTGTAATATAAATCTTTTTACAGACTAGACACATTGTTACAACATTGTTTTCCAGGTCTCTATTGTATTCTAGATCTATCAAGGGAAGTAAGACGTATGATACAAAAAAGTGATGGATGTTAGAGAAGTGGAACAAAGTTCTATGTTATCATAACACTTTTTACATCATAGGAGTGTGTTGGGCATAGTTTTATAAATAATCAGGTCTAGTAAGAACCAGTAGACACTAGAACATTTGTACTATTCTTTATTCTATGCCAGAACTAGTCAGTAGAGGCCTGTAAAAATATAACTGTTTAAATCAGTAATGATGCTATTCATAAAAAAAAAACATTAGAGACAATATTTCAATATCACTATTTATTCTTGAAGAAATGAGAAAAAATAAAGGGCTTATATTGCTACTGAACAAGAAGGATGATTACAATAACAAAGTCCTTAAACACCCCAACACAAATTCCGAGTTCCAACGAGATTCCCATAGGTATTAATTTTGGGGAGTGGCTGAGATCACTAATAGCCAGCTAGTACAAGCGCACGTTGTCCGAATGAAGACAAACGCAGGTACTTCCATAACTTAACGAGCTTTTAAACCGTAATGTTTCAGAGGAGGACGATTAATCAGCAGGGATGGCGATTTAAGATCCAACATTTATTATGAGAGTGGATGTAGGAGATTTAAACGATCGTGCTATGATCGAAAATGGTAGGCAAGCGACTTCCTCCGTGTCATGCTACTAATATTTGTTCTTTTCTTCTTATTCTTTTGGTTTGGAGTTCAATGTAGAATGGGGAATGTCTGAAAAAATCAAATCAGAGGAGGACGATTAATCAGCAGGGATGGCGATTTAAGATCGAACATTTATTATGAGTGGATGTAGGAGATTTCAACGATCGTGCTATGATCGAAAATGGTAGGCAAGCGACTTCCTCCGTGTCATGCTATTAATATTTGTTTTTTTCTTCTTATTCTTTTGGTTTGCAGTTCAATGTTGAATGGGGAATGTCTGAAAAAATCAAATTGGCTGAAACATTTTTATAGGAAGAAATAAGCTCTCCTAACAATAGAGAAAAGTTTCAGAAATTTTAGTTGCGTAAAAATTCTAAACAAATTAAAATAACTTCGTCTTCGCAAAAGTATGAAAGTAACAACAGAATGGAGGGAGATGATTCCTTACCTGCCACAACTGAAACATGTATTTAAAAAAAAGTTTGACACAAAATGTCAAAATTGTGTCAAAACTTTTTTTAATGCGTGTTGTAGTTGTGGCGGGTGCGCGGTGGTGGATAAGGTAAGGAACCATTCTGCTGTTATTTCTGTACTTTTGCGAAGATGAAGTTTATTTTTTTTATTTTTTTACGCAACCAAAAAATATCTGAAATTCCTTTAAAAAATGTTTCAGCCGAATTGATTTTTTCAGCCTTCATCTCTTACTTAAGAAGACTGTCATACATATAGCCAATGAATCAAACCTCGTAGTTTTAAATGGTGTATGTGATTCAAAAGTTAAGAAACACGACTGAATGAAACAAAAAGATATACGAAATATACGTCATGGTATTTTTAGAATATCAGATCCTAAAAATCCGACAAGTTGCTAGCAACAAACACTTTAACCATAGAAACTCATAACCTTTATCGGATAGGAACCACGCCAAAATTCCAGAATGACTCATCAAAAAAGCCATTATTCTCGATTCTTGGATAAAGTAGCCGGCAGCCCTAGAAGGAATAACAAGCAAGGGTTTTGACGGATGATTAATTCAAACGAGCGGAGTGGCAGCGGGCCAGGTGCCACGGGGCTCACCGGGAATGGCAATGAACAAATGGCACTGGGACGCTAGATAAAGTCTGGAAAGACGGACGCAGTGAGTTCGGCTAACATATAATCTGTAGACTCGTAGTTATTACTACCAATTTGGAATAAGTAGACGTTTCCCACTAAGGGAAGGTTTCTAGTAAATTGAAACCACCAATAGAAACCATAAATGTCTCGAGCGAGACAAACATCGCACTAACGCGAAAAAGGTTCGACAAAATTTTGGAGTGGTGGGTGCGCATGCTAAGCCAGCTGATGTTGTCTTTAAGTACATCGTAAAAATATTAATTTTAAAACTGATTCTTTTTATAATAAAAGGCGATCACTTCATTGGGTTTTTGTTGAACTTTGTCAAAGCAATCTGATTTCTCGATGTGCTTATTCAGTTAAAGTTCGCCCGTTTCCACAGCCCGTGTGTCCCGAACAAAGTGATAAGTCACCGGCCATCATTCGGAAAGATCTAAAGATCTCGATTTGTCTGGAGCGTTGGACTATTTTTCAAGTAATAGCCCAGGGGAGGGGGCGTCGCCATGTCTCCTTATTGTCCTCCTACAGGATATTGCGGACGTTCATGCTGAATCGAAATAGCTAAGATGCAGCCAGACGAATTTTCACGGCGAGAGGAAGACACTTGATGAAGATAAGTCGTTCACATCTATAGGAAAGATAGCTCTGAAATACGAAACACATTTCGACGCGACTTATTTTGAAAGTGGTTCGGATTCAACTGTTCCAGTTGTCTTAAAATGTCCTCTATTTGGTTATTTTAGAAGACATCATACCATATGTATTCTGTGATCATACTGCACAGTAGAATACATAATATCAGTGTTCATAATCAACAATTTCATTAGTTTAGTGAATCCCACGAACACTCGTATCTTCATTGAAAAAATATATTTTTCTTTTGGTTATATAGTTGAAATACTTACTCTAGAAGGAGCAGTAAGAAATAACTTATTTCTTACTGCTCCTTCTATAGACGATCGCAACTCATCAATCAATAAACCCACATCAAGTCCCATCCACCAACTCTTTGATTCAAATTCCCAACTGACAAAACACTAAAAGACGCCGACTAAAACTGCAGGTGTTCTTCAGAACTCGTTTTCGAAGAGTTCAAAGTTTCAAGCAATTTCATTCTATCAAAACACGAAACTTTACGTTTGATGCGGTTCTTCAAGAAAAGTAACAATTGCACAACTTCCGAACTGAGAGCAGTTGACTCGTGCATTGCCCGTGACACTGTTATTTTCTCCATTCCACCCTGCAAATGGCGTTCGAGCAAATAAAGTTGCAGTAAAACCGTAATATCAATGAATTCTGATGGAAGATTGGAGAGAGTTTCTCTGGTGCTTTTCCTTCTATTTTCAACGATTTTCACAACGGGTTTCAATCCCGAATGTGACAGGCTAGCTACATTTTAGTCTGACAAGCCATTGTCCAATATTATTGGTGCGGATCAAACCCTTTGAAATACATATACGAATTTATCATACATAGTCTGTCAGTCTGAACTGAACAATAGCTTGGACAGATCCATGTTCGTTTGTTCAACTACTTTCTTATAATTCCGAAGAGCTACAGAATTTCGTTCTAAAATTTTAGTGTAATTAAACAAGATTATATTTATAGAACAGATCCAATCAAAAACTTCCAATAAATAATTAGTCACTACCATAGAAATAGAATGTCAAAGAACAACAATGTCAATAAACAGGTGATCCGAAAACGAATGCATACATTTTATATGAGATACTTAAAATATGACTTAGATTCATAAAATACGACTATATATATGGCAAAGGAAATTAATAAAATATGTTCCACACTGTTTTCTTCATCTATAAACGAATAAATGTAGCGAAATTTGGTTTTTGAGAAATGTGTGGCAATATCTTATTTACCTGTGAAAACTGTGATTACTTGGATTATTTCTTTTTGTCACATCACAATTACTTAGAGCACAAGACACCATGGCATCGTGCAGCCATTATTTTAAATTCTAATTAAGATTAAAAAATATTTTAAACAAACTGTGATTGCTCATTTGCTAGGCGGGACGCTAGGGGCTCTTACTGTAAAAAATGTTGGCACATGTCACTTGATCCTTTGTCTCTTTTTTGCATAGACCGTGTCCGTATAATGTTAACTTCTCTTTTCCACGCTTTGTTGGTCTTCTTGAGCGCAGCGAATTTTTCTATGTCTATTGTCTATGGTCATTACTCACATGAATTAACTTCACACGCTATTTCATATTAATATTAACTATAAATAAACGACCTTTTTAAGGGCAAAAGCTCTAAGGCCACAACAACAAAGAAATGGCAAGAGTCGTACAACACTAGACTAATAAATAAGCAACTATTTAATTAATATACTTAATGAGAACTGTGATTTTACGCCTTAATGGAGTTTACTCATTATTGTAGCTTTTACTTTGTCTTTGACTGACCTTTTATTAAGCTGAAGAGATTATGCAGTCTCATTTATAATTTAATGGCTTGTTAACAACCT
Organism: Agriphila tristella; assembly: GCA_928269145.1. NCBI lineage: Eukaryota > Metazoa > Arthropoda > Insecta > Lepidoptera > Crambidae > Agriphila > Agriphila tristella. The sequence continues at coordinate 3,699,279 of OV743440.1, forward strand.
GAGCACTGAACTAAATAAAACCAAACTAAATGATTACGTGTAATGATGTGAGTGAGTGAGTGAATTGTGTGTGATAGTGTAATATTAGCTTTCAGTTAATTAGCAATGATAACAAGGCTCATGTTGCCAGATTGCACGTAGTCCAATGTCACAAGTGGCATTATTCGCTCATTGCGATACCTGAATCTATTAACTTTATTTTATTCGGAATCTTCTTGATTGAACTTTAGGAAAGTATACAAGATGCGAACAATACTACGAGTACTACACGTGGGCGCTTGAACTGAAGCGGAAAATCTTTTGTGGGTGGTAAAATACACTTCAAGAAGTGAGTTTAACAAAAGAAGGCTTTTAAAGTAAATAATAAGTATTTGTAATTTCAAATCAGTATTATCTTTTTGACGTGCTCGATGGCGCAGTGGTCAAGCGCCTGGCTCAGGGATTGGGGAGGTTAAGAAACTTTCGCAAGGGTCGGTCATGGGATGGGTGATTAAAAATGTATTATCTCGAGCTCCTCCGTGCTTCGGAAGGCACGTTAAGCCGTTGGTCCCAGCTGCATTTGCAGTAGTTAACACCCACCAATCCGCATTGGGCCCGCGTGGTGGGTTTATGGCCTATCCTCCTTATCCACCCATAAGGAAGTCCTGTGCCCTAGCGGTGGGGACGCTAAAATGGCTGATGGTCATTGTCTTTTTAGATAAAACACATGCAATTTTGTTTTTTGTATTGCCACCCTGTATTCTCATGGGATTTTAACTACAATCGTCGGCCTATGAGAAATACTGCAAATTTATTCAGTTTCAGAGGATTGTCGAATTTATTCAGGTATTCGTATTGTCCCGTTGTTTCCAGCTTTTTGTGTCTACGCGAAAAGAATTAAAACTTTGAATAAACATTGAAGTTGGGCCGTGAATTAATTGCCTAAGTACAACTTTTATTTACCTCGATAATTTCACAATAAACAACAGTGAGTTAAAAAGTCACGGATTCAAATTTGACTTCCTTATGTCTATTGAAAAATAAGCATCCATCTATATAGCATTCGATATACGAAACTATATTCTTATTATGGTATGAATCCTCACTAAATTACTTTATTTTACTAATATTATAAACTAGCGGCCGCCCGCGACTTCGTCTGCGTGGACAGTTATTTCTCTATCCCTTGGGAACAGTATCTTTTTTCGAGATGAAAGGTATCCTATGTCCTTTTCTGTACCCTTGACAACGTGTATGCAAAATTTCATGATGATCGGTTAAGTAGTTAAGACGTGAAGGTGTAACAAACAAACAAACAAATAAACGAACAAACAAACGGACTTTCGCATTTATAATATTAAGTAAGGATGCAAAAGATCCGTTTGTTTGTTTGTTACGCCTTCACGTCATGAAATTTTGCATACACGTTGTCAGGGGTACAGAAAGGGACATAGGGTACCTTTCATCCCGAAAAAAGGAACTCTTCCCGAAGGATACACAAAATACTATCCACGCAGACGAAGTCGCAGGCAGAAGCTAGTATAATATTATAAATGCAAAAGTCCGTTTGTTTGTTTGTTACCCCTTCACATCTTAACTATTCAACCGATCATCATGAAATTTTGCATACACGTTGTCAGGGGTACAGAAAGGGACATAGGGTACCTTTCATCCCGAAAAAAGGAACTCTTCCCGAAGGATACACAAAATACTATCCACGCAGACGAAGTCGCAGGCAGAAGCTTGTATAATATTATAAATGCAAAAGTCCGTTTGTTTGTTTGTTACCCCTTCACATCTTAACTATTCAACCGATCATCATGAAATTTTGCATACACGTTGTCAGGGGTACAGAAAGGGACATAGGGTACCTTTCATCCCGAAAAAAGGAACTCTTCCCGAAGGATACACAAAATACTATCCACGCAGACGAAGTCGCAGGCAGAAGCTAGTATAATATTATAAATGCAAAAGTCCGTTTGTTTGTTTGTTACCCCTTCACATCTTAACTATTCAACCGATCATCATGAAATTTTGCATACACGTTGTCAGGGGTACAGAAAGGGACATAGGGTACCTTTCATCCCGAAAAAAGGAACTCTTCCCGAAGGATACACAAAATACTATCCACGCAGACGAAGTCGCAGGCAGAAGCTAGTATAATATTATAAATGCAAAAGTCCGTTTGTTTGTTTGTTACCCCTTCACATCTTAACTATTCAACCGATCATCATGAAATTTTGCATACACGTTGTCAGGGGTACAGAAAGGGACATAGGGTACCTTTCATCCCGAAAAAAGGAACTCTTCCCGAAGGATACACAAAATACTATCCACGCAGACGAAGTCGCAGGCAGAAGCTTGTATAATATTATAAATGCAAAAGTCCGTTTGTTTGTTTGTTACCCCTTCACATCTTAACTATTCAACCGATCATCATGAAATTTTGCATACACGTTGTCAGGGGTACCTACAGAGAAGGACATAGGTACCTTTTATCCAGAAAAAGTACTAATCCCAAGGGATAACAAAAAACTTTCCACGCAGACGAAGTCGCGGGCAGCCGCTAGTATTAGATAATAATTTTCAAGTCAAACTTTAATTTTACTTGGCCTGTGTCACACATTAAAAATGCGTCAGAATTTCTATAAAATTGTCGGTTAAGTAATTTAGTTGGTTGATATCCGGAACCTGTGAAAACTAAATTGTCCATTTCCTTCCTTTGATGAATATTTTTCCTTTTCCTGAAAGTGAAGCGAGTTCAAACCAAACCTTTTATGAAGTGCACACTTCTCCGCCAATCGCTCCCAGCCTATGTAAATTGCTGTAAATGTATTCTGGAAGGGCTTTGTTTCACATTTCCGCCGCCTAGTTGTGGAATATTTTAAATCTGTCTGAACTGCAGACTAAAGGAGAATGTACCCGAACAGAGGCGAAAAGCGACAGAGTTTGGGACGCGCAAACATTATGCTAACCTTGATTTAGAATTCTATGGTGTGGACAGCGGTAAAAATATTTAAAAAATCCTTTATTTGAATAAAGGATTTTTCATTACTTAGGTTGATTCAACAATCTACAGGGTGATTTTTGAATAGTCAACTTTTGTGGTGTAGCGTAGACCGTCAAACTGAGCAACTTTGTCTATGGGACCAACTTAATCAGAGCAAAAAAGTAATCAGCTGTTTCATAGAAAACGTCAATATCGACTCGACCAAAATATAGGGAACAAACAGCTGATTTTTTTTTTGCTGATCAAGTTGGTCCCATAGACAAAGTTGTTCAGTTTGACGGTCTAAGCCACACCACAAAATTTGTCGACTATTTCCGATTTAACTTGACTTTCTATCTAGAGTCAACCCTTGTCACTTACGCAAAAAGTACCTATCAATTTCTTTGGTCATTAATAATAAATTATGCTTTATTGCACACAAAACAAGATATTACAGAAAAGAGGACAAAAATACAGAGAAGAAAGTATACAAGAGGCGGCCTTATTGCTAAGCAGCAATCTCTTCCAGGCAACCTTTGGGTGTAAAATAAATAGAAAAAAGGAAAGAAAGGAAAAAGTCATTCTTCTAAAGATGGACATCCTACAACCATTATTTCAAAGATTCCGAGAAGGCTTTATTAAAATTTAATCTCTGTTCTTCTTTACAGTACCGCAGACAGACTGCAGAGCGGAGTGCGTCTGAGTACCGACCGACCGACACGTGATCGCGCATTTCATACTGATTTTACAGGCCATTGCAACGAATCAGTTCATGCTGCGGGCCGGTAATGGAATCGCTTTTATTTATGAACCGATATTAATGGTCATACGTTTTTTATTATAAACCCGGTTCCCGAAGTCAATATGTTTGAATAAAATATAGTACATTAATTTCATCATAATAATATGCAGTCCAACTTCGACTTTTGGCAGCAGCGTTTTTCAATGAAAATGGTCATGTGATCTCCCACTTGCCAAGAATGAAGATTCCTACGGGAGTCCTACGCCTACACGTCCTAGTGGACATTCAGCCTAATATGATGATGATGAAATTCCATACTTACTTACTTACATGGTTCATGTTTTTTTGGCAAAGCTATTAAAATAACCGAGACTCATTTATAATCTGTAGTCAGTATAAGTATACCTAATTGGGAAGAAATTATACCTGAACTGAACCTCAACATGTTGCCAAGATTGAGTTCATTATAATGTACCTACTTCATACATAATGCTACAGAATACAAATTCCTGCAAACGCTGAACTTAATTACCTTAGTAAAATCCACTTTAGCGGGTTTACCAAAACATCTGTTATCCTTAAGGTTATATAAACTATATAGTAATCAGTGGGTAAAAGTTAATATCCTGCTGGAGATTTGGCGGCCATCATTAATCTTGGCCAGGGTTACGGTCGTTAGTGGGGATGTTCTAAACAAAACAAATTAACTAGTTAAGTAGCGTGAAAATTAATACAATGATTAACGCTATTTTTGGCACTTTAGTTTCGGATTTATAAATGTGACTTTTAGAATTTCTGTATAATATAATATGTAATCTGTCCTAAACCGAATCTGTCCTTAACCGAACAAATGATTTCTTTCAGCCAAAAGGTATTAATTACCTGCCCACTAATTGTCTAATTTCAAAATCTATCGCAATCGCTTTTATTTGACACACATTGATACTTCTTTTCAGCATAAATAAAATCTTACCAAAGAAATCCAGCAATATGTCACATCCATCTGTCAAATGAAAGCGATTGCGATCGATTTTGAAATTAGACAGTTAACGCCCGATCTTATTTTTTTTTATTATAGTAATGGTAGAATATACGCTGCCTGAGAGGAAAAAGTTATCAGCTTCAAAGAACTACTTTGATCCAAAATATTTGAAAGAATAAATGAAAAGATTTCTATCTAATATATCGAAATATCTGGGTTTCTTTCATGACAATCTCCAAATTATGTGACAGACTATGAAGAAAGAAATGATAAGTTTATTCTCGTAATGTTAACCTTTACCCCGACAGTATTACACACTATCTACAAAAACCTGAGGAAAAATAAATAATGTTGCTTTTACTATCCGAAATCGATTGGGCAAGGATTATGAGCGACCGGGCAATCATCTGATAGCACAGAATACATAATAGTACAACTTTCCAATCACGTAGTGATTATATGGAAGGGTGATCGATACCGAAAATTGCGAGGAGCTTGATGGATGGAAAAATGGATGACATTTATTTGATTTGTAAGCCACAGTTGGTGGTTTGCGTGGGAGGCAAGTGAGCTGATATGATAACGATAGTTAGACCTGCTATTTTGGTATTGTCAGTCTCATAAAATGATAGACCTTGTCACAAACTTCTTCAAAGTTGACACCGTACTATAGGAAGGCAAAAACTAATGTGACATAGTAGTACTAAAATGCTCAGCAAGCTGTTTATCACTATTCGGTAACTATTTATTAAATTTGCAAAAAAAACGATTTCCGTTGATTTTATTGTTTATTTTATAGTAGTTTCTCATTTTATTTACAAATTGATACCTACCACTAATCTGTGAAGAGTATAGTCATTTGTATCGTCAATGTGATGAACAAATATTGTGATCTAATCTAAGCTATAGATAGTTCCAGAGAATTCCTCAGGGAAATCATTGGGTGTATCCATAGTATCATTAGAGAAATTGCTATAATTGGCCATAATTACCGTTAGTAACAGGTTTGCTTTGTTTATTTAAAGTAAACTTGGTATTATGTATTCAGGATAATAATTAACCAAGTAAACAAGCATCAAGCACCTGTAAATAAAAGAAGGGATGGGACAAAAGTGACTTGTAGGAATATTCGGCAACAGACTTCGTTCCTTGAAGAACGTCCTGAACATTTGGTTTTAGTATTTATGTCGTCGAATTCCAATCATAAGATTGATTGTAGTTGTAGTACTAATGACTATTATTTTTATAAAGCCTTGATGCGTTCCAAATTATTATATAATTTGTCACTAAAATTTATGAAATAAAAACAAATAATGAAAAAAAATGTTAAAAACACAACTGTGCCGCCAAAAAACGTACTAAAAAGTTAAATAACAAGTGTCATTGCAGTCACTTGTTATTTGACTTTAGTTTGTTTTTGATAGGGCAGTCGCGTTTTAAGTAAATTAAAAATATCTTGTTTTTAATGTGGACGGGCGAAAAAATTTATGTTACTCCGTGGAGCTGGAGTTCCTATTGAACTGGAGTTATGGTTAATATAACATTATTTTTCTTTGGGTACTTAGAATGTTTTTATTTGATAAAAAGGCCATCGATCCATGTTTGACTAATTTATCACGAAAACTACTTTTCGGTTTCACCGAATTCGGCATTCGGCTACCACGCAGTGTCACATCCCTACAAATAAGGGCTCATAAGATAATCCCAAATGTGTTGGTTTAATCTCGCCTCCAAGACAATGTAAGCCGAGCTCGTTCATTATTTGAGGATTTACTTTGGGTTTATGGATCTTTATGTTGTGGCTACATGAAAACTTATTTCTAAACTAATTTTGGAATATATGTTATTGGAGATGACAAAGTCTAGTCTTGTTAGCGTAGATTTGTAGAATATAAAAGCTAAACTAGATTGCAAAACAGTTTTATTTTTACAAAGCTTTCTGAGATATTAATCCCTGTCCTTGGAGAAAGAAAAAAGTCGAAAAGCTCGAAATTCACTACCTGAGCTTAAGTAACAACAAAAGATATCTGGTACAATAACTGCTGTCTAGCGAAGATTTCGGTATTAAATTGAAGTTTGATTAGACTGAAAAATAACAAAAAACAATTAAAATTCTATTATGTGATAGACCAAAAGGTAATTACAATGTTTACTGATTTTTACAGCACATTTTCGATATAATTACAAAAGGTCTCACAACGAAAGACGTTTGAATAAATACGAGTATGATGAAAATTATAATGCGTCGTGTATCCGCCCGCGTCTTTGTTCAAGCGGATTGGCCTCTTCACTTCAGGGCTGAAATATTTAAAAAATACTTAATAGCATAGCCTTCTTTAATTGCAAGCCGTGAACATAACTTTGGCAACGTCTGTTACTGTCAGTTCGTGGTCATGTCGTCGGCCAGTCTCCATACTAAATGTATGGGAATATTTCAATTTTAAAAGGTCGATATTTTTTTTCGTAGTAATTGTGTGAGGTTTAAAATATGAAAATAATTTAGTTCTTTTATTGAAATGCTTTGTATATTAAACAATAAGAAAAATTTCAATGTTAACCAGGAAAAAATGGCTGTCAAAGATGTCATCTTTTTTGTTGATTTTCTTCAGCAGGGAGTTGATTAACACGCCCTCTAGCAATAAATGATATATCATTAGAAAGGTCTTGTAAAGACAAATATTTGCTGTTGATATACTTTATATCAATTGTTAATTCTTTTGGAGTTAAAGGTTATTAAAGTATAAAAGTGGTTTATTGTCTATGGGAGTTGATCTACCACACCTATAGAAATGAATGATATATCATAAGAAAGGTTTTTATATGACAAATATTTGCTGCAAATATACTTTCTATTAATTGTTAGTATTTTCGAAGTTTTAGGTCATTAATGTTAAAAAAATTGGTCAAGTTTAGAGCGTTATAACTCTCAAACTACTAATAGTTGACGTTTATAGTAGTACAATAAAGTGTTTCAAATTTAAATACCTTTCCAATGATGTAAGATTTGTTGCTAAAGGAGGCTTAGATCAAAATGCTCATCGTACTAAAGAAGGACCCCCGAAAAGTTCAAATAATTTGGCTCAAACCTTATGTTCTAATAAATAAATAATAATAATAAATATAAAACTTTATTGAAATAATCTTACATCACAATTTACAACTAGTTTAAACATAGATAATATAGGAAAAACAAATAATAAATAATTTTTAAAATAATTTTATACTATTTGCTTGACCACATGCGATGTTGCCGTTCTGCTCAACTTCAGGGCTTGGAAGATATAGAAGGCTATGTTAATAGTGATCGATCGCATACATTATCTAATAAGCGTCGTCGTGCAGTCAGAATAAATAGTATAGTTTTTAAACCGTGCGCTGAATACGAGTAAGTCATTCAGTGTATTTGATTCGATACGCTGCTTAACTTGAATAGTTGCTATTTCCAACTTATCTGCATTCATCGCTTACTTAATATAGAGTCGACAAGGTGGAAAATTCACTTTTTATAATGTCATTACATGACAGTGAATTGCTTTGCACTTTGTGTAACGTCAGCCTGGCTTCGGTGGAGTGACAATATTGTACAATGTCACATCTGGCTTTTCGCAAAGTAGTGTTTTTAACGCTGATGTTCAAATATCACCTAATTTGAAAAGCTACGGTGTATTTCTGTCAGTTTTTTTTGCAATGATTATTTCTTAGAACTGTCTACTTTGCAAATGAAAGTGGCACAAACAGATCCAAAGATAAATAGGTACTAGGTAATCCTTTGATTAAAATAATAAGCTCATTAGGTATTAATGCAAAGTTTCTATTATAAAATCCATAACATCTGGATCTTACACCGTTAGTCAGGTATAAGTAAATTATTGTTATTATCCGACAAATTCATAAATAAATGCATTTCGAGTTTGATTTTATTAAAGCTCAGGCCTCAATTTCAGAAGGTAAAAAAAGTGTTAAATTTTTTACTCCCTTTAACCGTAGCTTTTAACAAATAAAAATAAAACAATGGCAAACTCATTAACAGACCACGTTATTGGGTTAAAAGAACAAAATGCTGCCATTTCGTGAACTTTGAGCCAAATGAAATAGCGTCAGAAATGTTGTGTGTTCAGTGTGGACTTAACGTTGTTAGAGTTTCCACACGTTAATTATTCTTTGGACTTAAATTGCCATTAAATGGGATCCCGCAATCATTTAAATGTTCCTAAACAAATAAACATATTTTTGCAGAAATGGTCCTATGTAAGCAAAATTAATAAAATTACAGTTGACAATTTGTTTATTAGTTACATTGTGATTTTTCGTAAAAGAGGGTGCTTCGGTGAAAACGTTTCTTACTTGTTATTATTTTCTTAGCAAAAAGTTAATACTAACTAACCCGTAAATTTAGCTAATAAACTAATCACAGGTTGGGTGCACTGTACATGTATAAATAAATAAATATTACCCTTTAGCGGCATTCCTATCGTCATAATTATTGCCGAAATCGGCTATACGACAGAGCGGTTTAAATAAAGGCTTTTTTATGTATTAGGTTTGTAAAGTTTAGATTTTTATTCGATTTTTGGGTTTCCTGACGTGTTAATGGGGGATTTTTGGGTTTTCTAATGTGCGCGTAAAAAGTGTTTTACTTCAATCTTTAGGAGAAGTGACTGAATCGTCTTTAGGTGGTCAAAAGTATGGTGCCCCCAGTTGTATGCGGCGTACCTGCAAAAGTTGTGGAAATTTCTGGCGTTTGCACTCGCTCCTAATGGTTGCGACAAATGAAGTAGGTCGCTGTATGTCCTTCTCTGACGTATGATTATTGTGTTTATTTTGGGAACTGTAGTTATGAATATATTGCAGTTTTTGTTGCACATATTTGGACAACTTATTATGTCACTGGATAGAGAAACATTGAAATGAAAATGATGTGATTTTTGTTATAAACTCGTCAGTGACTTTCACGAACCAAAGTCCAGTTTAAAATACATAGTACCTATTAACAAATCTAAAAAAAGTCGCTCTGAAAGTATTATAAAGTGCGACATTAGGCGACAAGTGTGAGAATATGGTGGTGACGGCGTTGTGACGTCATCATGGCTCCGCAACCGCAAGATGCGGACATATTTTCATTTGCAGTTAGGGTTACCAGATGACAAGAATTTTCCTGACATATCAGGAACTTAAGGCATCTGTCAGGAAAACAGGGAAAAACTGTAGTTGTCAGGGATTTTTAAGTCCCAAAAAGTGTTAGTACTTAATTAATAAAAACACATAATTTGTTAATATATATATTTTTCAATCGTCATCTAAATGAAGAATGTAGATGTAAGTGTACAAAGTTTCAGGGAATTTACTGAAAAGTATACATTTCAGTGTGAAAAGTCAGGAAATCTCATTATTAGATCTGGTAACCCTTCTTCAGTAGGTAATGTGGTATTTAAAAGATGTGGTAAATAAAATTTGAATTATATTGTAATTGCGCAATAAAACGGTTTATACCAAAATTGATTGCGATGGAATTGTAGGGCCATCCTACAGCCGGTATATTACCGTCAGCACAATCCACAATTGGCATTCTCCGTTTGTCACAATTTGGATTGGTTACCTGAGTAATTACGGTGTGGCCACCACCCTACCCTAATGCGTACATAATAACAGTTTTAGAGGGCGATAATGAACAAAGTTTGCAAATTATGGTACGCGGTCACGACGCGCTTTGCTGCCCCTTGAATTAGGCGAGTATATTTAGGTCTTGAAAAGGGTGATTTTGAAATAAACTTTTTAAAAGTAAAGGTTACTGAAAGGTATTAAGCAGCTATGGCTATGGAATAAAACAAAATCACGAGCCACGAATAATTATATTTTTTTAATATAAAAAGAAAAAAAAGATTATTTAGAGAACTCTTAATATTGCTTGAAGCAGTTGTCGATCTGTAGATATTTTTCGATTGTTTTGCATATAAAACGTAAATAGAAGAAGATATTAAAGAGAATGGGAAGCCTCTAGAAAGTTCTAATAAAATAAAATAAAAACAAACATTAAGTAGATAGAGTATAAATTACCGACCTAGCCGCACATTACAAACAAAGACAATACCCCTCTTGAAACTGACCAACCAAAGCACCACAAATATTCATCAAAGTCAGTATCTTCACATAACGACAGACCGCTAGATGGCGTGCCGAGACGACATCGAGAAACGCTCACGTGACGACGACCGTTCGTGATCAAATATCAAACAAGCTGCCTTCAAAGTATGCTACAGACAACGGAACAATGGAGGGAGAAATAATGTAACGAAATAAGAAACGCAATGCCACCCTTTGATACTGAAAGAACTTGCATTTGCGATATAACTTTATGGCGCAATTACATTACGTCGTTATGTTTTAGATGGGATTGCTGTCGTTTTACCCGATTTTGGTAGCATATGGAGGGGAGTGGATTTTGTAAATAAGCGAAGTAGCGTTCGTCCTCTTAGAGCAACGTTAATACATAAAAATTGAGTATGCCAGTGTACTCCGTCGGGTATCTGTCTTACCGGATTCCCTCCCCGGATGACCTAATGTAATTCATGTTTCAGCACCATATCAGCTGTACAACACCGAATTCCAGGATTAGGCCCCCCTAAGGATCTCCTGTTGCCGTTGTAAGTGCCGGCTTAGAATAGCACTACCCCCTTTCATCCCGTGGGTGTTGTTGCGACTAAGAGAACATAGCCATCAGGAGACGTGCAGCAGCGTCTCCGAAAACCTTTGCCTACTGCGATCGCCAACCCGCCTTCCATGCGTCGCGTTTATGGCAAACCCCCCCATACATGATAGATACCTACATCATTTATGGTATGGGGGAGGCCTATACCCAGCAGTGGGGTGTCGTGCCGTGCAGCTGATATGATGACCGAGGATCTCCATAAATTTTTGGAAATTATTTCTACTATTTCATTCATAGACTAAACTCAATCAGATAAAAATAACACTTAATTTTATTAATAAACAATTTTTTTATGAATAGTAACAACATATTGTTTCTTTAAGTCTCTATATTGTCTCAGGTCTGGGTGTTTGTGACCGTTGTTTCTGATTTCCATAACACAAGTGCTTTAGCTACTTACTTTGGAATCGGAGCTATATGTGATGATTAAGGTATTGGCGATGAGATGTGGTCAAAAGAAGATGAAAAGGTAACCTGATTTAATGATATAATGAAAAGAGCTGAAAATCAAATGTCAAAGAAAGATACTTTATTTGTTTGGAGCTATTTATACTTCAACTAGGATAGAGCGCTTGTGTTTTTTAGCAACAGATATGTACCGTAGAATCAATTTCTCGAATTTCATGTGCTGAAGTTTTCAACCAAACTTGCTGCGTGCCGGGGCGTAGGTATTCAGCTAACAAGTTTGCGGATGTAGTTTTTAACAACCAACTCTAACTATATCCGAATATCCGATTTAAAAGTGCATCGTTACTGGCTTGTTTCGCATATAGTTTAAGTTAGTTTTACGAGATTTTATTAAAGTGATTTTATGATCAAATTAAATTGAATATTGAAGTGTAAAGAGTTGTTTTAGAATAGATGAAAAATAACAGTATGTATTAGATTCCATAATTAAAACATGAAAACAATCTCGTCCTTTAGGTACATGAATATTTCCCGTCAGAGATATATCGTATATCCTAATTGATAATTAAATATAATATACCATATCATCGTACATAAGTGCAGTAATTGTATCATAGCGCGGGATTCTTGGATTTGCAGATATAAACAAGTACAAACGAAAACAAGGATATTAAATGAACTTAAAACTCATAAAATCTTTTCATTTCATAACGTTCAATTATGTAATTAGTTGAGACGAAGGAAGTTCACGGAATGCTGCAATTTAATAAAAAGTTTCCAGAAAAACCTCGACGGATATTTCTTTTACGATAGAGCTACTAGTGAACCTCTAAGAAAAAATTTCATCAACCAAGGTTTCTTGTGTAATATTGTCTTGGCGGCCGGGTTTGTTTACTCACTCTTTAGAACGCAAATTGTATATGTTGGTTTTTATAGAATAAACTTTACCAACATAAATGTATTTTTAATTCTTATACAAAAACAAAATTAAAGCAAGCTAAATGTCCAAATATAATTCCTATACTAATGCTGCCACTACTCTACATTTTCCAAATTAGCCGTGTGGTGATAATGGTTGTCGTGATGTGGTTATAAAGATAACGACATATGAATCCTACCTCCATTTGGCAAACTACTGAAACACACACCTACTCTACAATATTCAAAAGCTCAGTTCTAGTTCTACCTGTCAATTGAGTAGACTGGGCAGGTGGAACATATAGCTGGTATTTTGCATTGTAACACTATACAGAGGTTTCAAATCCCCAGGTATGGTCGATGCAGATTGCTCGCCGGCACGATCGTATTTTTCAATTTGCCTCGATATAGCCCGTAGTAGTGAGATATCACTTTTTGACTGTTACAGATAATTATTTAGAAAATAGAAAGGTTATATCTGATTTATTATCACCTTTATTTCAAATGAGATCTACTTGAAAGACTATGATGAAGTTATTCTTAAAAATTAAAGTCACTTATGGTTTCCTAAATCTACTAGTTAAGACTGATTAATTGACATCTCCAGCCGATCCAAATATTTTCTCACTTTGAACAGATAGTTCATTATTCATAAATCAATTAATTACCTGTGCATGCGACAAAATTACGACGCGTTTCTCTTTCCTATCCGAGAATGTGCCAGACTCAAAGCCCAGACTATGTACGTACGTATCTTTTGCTATTATGAATAGCTGGTTTCATTGCAAAACAAGGTTTTGTCAATCAAGCTAACGGTAAATCCGTCATCGTTCAGAAAATGGGTCATACATAACGTCCTGGAAATAGCGTTTTGACGGAGGGGCTGCAACGAGATTATGTGCATTCACTGCTCGTCAGGGACATGCATTCCTCTCATAAACTCGTGTCGGAGAAATGTAATTGCTATCCTATGGGTTTTACGTTGCATCGTATAAAGGGATCTTTGGGAAGGATTTATGAGTTAGATGCTACTACAAACCGTAATGGATACTGCACAAAGTAGACCACTTAAACTTAATACTTTTGTGTGAAGCTCAGAAAGCCCACAAATCTCGAGTGAAAGGTAGGCTCAAGTTTTTCATAGTGTAAAATTGAGTTTACTTGTGTCCATCAGCCATTTTTGATGTCCCCACTGCTGGGGCACAGGCCTTCCTTATGGGTGGTAAGGAGGATGGGCCATAACCCAACACGCGGGCCCAATGCGGATTGGTGGGTGTTAACGACTGCAAATGCAGCCGGGACCAACGGCTTAACGTGCCTTCCGAAGCACGGAGGAGCTCGAGATAATAATTTTTTGGTCACCCATCCCATGACCGACCCTTGCGAACGTTGCTTAACTTCCGCAATCGCTGGGCCAGGCGCTAAGCCACTGCGCCACCGAGCTCCTAGTTTACTTGTGGTCATTGTAATTATATGTTACTCCTATTTTCAACAAGACGTCAAGTTCTTGCTAGCAAGCAAGACCTTGACTAAAAAAGTTTACAGTCAATGGGCATTCACTTGGCAAAGAGGTTATGAATGAACGTACTTGTAATTTATCGTCATAACCATAGGTAGTAATGAACACAAATACCTAAATTCAATATTTTAAGGTATTCAAACAAACGGATACTCAAGCCAGTTTATATTCCCGGTGCTATCAGCGCAAATATTCCAGAATAGCAAAACCCTCGAATAGAGCGTAAAGCCGGCGAAGTCCTGCGACCCACATCCGCCATATTGATCACATTGTATGGCCCATGAATGGCTCTTTGACGACGGGACTTGCCGAGATTACCGAAGAACGGTATTTCTGGGAAAAATCTATCACAATCAGGGTATTTGCGATGCTATTGGGAGCTGATTGAAATAGCGCACTATGGCGAAACGATAGCCAACCATTTTGTGTGTGGTTTTTCTTATACAGAATGTTGTAGAGTATTTACTTGTACTATTATCTATACCGTGGTAAAGAGCAAAAAAAAAATATTTGCTTGATTCTTTTATTGACTTTTCTTGTAGAAAAATAAATTAATGACAAATTGCATTGATTGGCCTTTTCTTTCTTTTTGATTGAGTCTTCATATCCTCAACTTAATAATTAAAAGTATTTTTATAGAGCTTCCACGAACATGAAAGCATTGACAATTTAAATGTATAGACTGCAGGCGTGACGGTGCGGTGGTCATTAATTTACTTTTGCACAAAAAAGTTTGTTGTAACTTTGCACGCAAAGTTTATGCCACAGCTTGTAAAATTTCATTGCGTCTATAAAATATATAAACTGTGTCCCTAAATCATAAAATACAAATTATGTAACATAATTTTCGTAAAAAGGATTGCACATTTTATGCATGTATTTTAGCTTATACTTATTGTTGTTTTATATCTTAGTTTAGTACGACATAAGTAAGTAACAGCAACTGATTCAGACTTTTAAAACAAACTATTGAAAAAAGGAGAGTGTGTTGTATAGAAAATTTATAATCATTGCAGTAGCGGGGCGCACCGTTAATGATGACATAATGTTGGCGCCTTTGTTATTCTGTGGTTAAGCATGGCTTGCATGCTGGTATCAACGCTAGTCATGTAAACGGTTCCGATTTGCGCTGGAAGCGACACTGTCAGTCTTTTGTTTTGAAATGGAAATTGCTCCTGTACTGTCTGTTGCAGTTGCCATAAAAGAACCATTTTCCCGGTGTCTAGCTGCCGGAACTCATAATTGATGTTGTGGCGTCAAACTTAGGTAAGATGGAGGTAGCTATAGCACAGAATAGATATATGGCTATAGCTAGCCAGGCGGACTGGGCGATTTGGCGAAATAAGCCCTACCACAAATGTTATGGCGTCAAACTTAGGTAAGATAGTGGTACCTATAGCTAGCCCGGCGGACTGGGCGATTTGGCGAAATAAGCCCTACCACAAACCAATTACCTGAACTATGAGAACACCAGGAAGAAACCCGGGTACTTATTGTCTAATTTCATAATCTATCGCAATCGCTTTCATTCGACAGATGGAAGTGACACATTGAAACTTATTTTTCGCACAAATAAAAACTTTCCAAAGAAATGTCACATCCATCTGTTAAATGAAAGCGATTGGGATAGATTTGAAAAGACAATAAGTAGTTGCCCCGGTTCCTTATGATACCTTTTTTCTAAAATTAAGAATGAACCAAGGTAGTTCCATCTACTCTATATCAGAGTTTTGGAAGTAGGTTGTATGTAGTGTAGAGTTTTAACGACGCGCGCGTGTGTCGTCATTTAACGACGCATAATGGACGCGAACAAACGCTCGCATAACAATTTTGCATACACAATATGCCTGAAAACAGGTGAAAACCTTTTACATTATTTATTTTGTATTATCTACGTTACGTACTAAAATATTAAGTACTCTGCGTAAGCTTGCATAAAGTTAATGGTTAATGAAATTAGATCACAAAAGCCTTTGCACAATAAATACAAGATTAAGGTTTTATGCAAATCTAACAGAAAATGGGCAGTAGCGTTTTCCTTTAAGATCAGTTCAACACTGAGACAGAGATCTCTATCCAACTCTCCAGCTAAGCGTGGAAACTGTGTGAAAATCCTGTCACTGAAAAGTCTTACGCGAC
Source organism: Agriphila tristella (assembly GCA_928269145.1). Taxonomy (NCBI): domain Eukaryota; kingdom Metazoa; phylum Arthropoda; class Insecta; order Lepidoptera; family Crambidae; genus Agriphila; species Agriphila tristella. The sequence goes on from OV743440.1 coordinate 3,715,661, forward strand.
TTATGTCCTGCAATGGCTGCAATACATTAATTTTCTCATAAGAACGGATCAGCACTGAGACTGACATCTCTATCCAACTCACTAGCTAAGCGTGGAAACTGTGTGAAAATCCTGTCACTGAAAACTCCTACGCGACTTATGTCCTGCAATACATAAATTTTCCCAAAAGAACGGATCAGCACTGAGACTGATATCTCTATCCAACTCACCAGCTAAGCTTGGAAACTGTATGAAAATCTTGTCACTGAAAAGTTCTACGCGACTTATGTCCTGCAATACATTAATTATCGCATAAGAACGGATCAGCACTGACACTGAGATCTTTATCCAACTCGCCAGCTTAGCGTGGAAACTATGTGAACATCCTGTAACTGAAGAGTCCTACGTGTCGTATGTCCTGCACTGAACTTTGATTAGCTGTGATGAAGATACTCGTTGGATAAAAAATCAGCTCATTGCAACCTAAATCACAAACCATAGGGTCTACTTTTGCGCAAAATTCGCTTCACCAACATGAGACTCATTCTAAAAAGGCCCTCAATCAAATTTTGTGCAAAGCAATCCCATAAAAGCAAACGCTGAGCTGTTAGCTTGAAGGTTACTATATCATTTTTACAGGCGTCCAGAAAATGAGACGATATTGTCATCATAAATAAAAGCGCCATGTTGACATTTTAATAAGCGCCACTCGCGCGGAACGTAAATTAGCTTTATTAGCTCCACGAGGGTTGGGAAATAGGTCTACGCGTGGGTTTGTCTGTCTGTGCGGATTAATCAGGAAACTGACTGCATAATTACTTAATATCATCATCATGTGGAAGTTTTTTCTCAGCAGAAATAACTTCCACATGGTAATGATGTGATATAAGAACTCATCATAATATGTATATTGAAGAGTCAGCACTCTTCAATATACTTATCGGTTTCCCACCTCTTTGGTAGAGAGAGTCGTAGGATGGGTTATGATCATTGATTGGTCGGTATCGGTAGTACCTATGTACTACCGATTATATGGCTTTAATTTATTAATTTTTTCTTTAAATTTATCGGTCCCAGTGTATATCACAAATTTCTAGTCACCTTCCCCTGGCTCTCAATAGGGTGGACTACAGACATCCAAGATTTTATATTTTCGTAGTACTCATGAAGTAATGTCTGTAGTCCGAGCAGAGCGGTTCCAGGACAGACTTAACAGACTTTCTCAAGTTCTGTTGTCAAAGAAGCTACTCTATCAGTTGGATCTTCTACCTGTCTGTACATAAATACACACACATACATTGTAATTATTAAAGGCGCTAAAACTCCGCAAGTTAAGATAACTTCAGTTCATCCATCACTTAGATACGGACCATCTTTATGTTTTATATACTTATACACCTACTCTTATAAGAGACCTACAAGATCCACAAGAGTCGTAAAACTTGGCGTAATATTTATGGTTTTTTTGATGGCGACACATAAACCGCGAAGTTTGTTTATAGCGTGAGGACGGGCAATAACACATATTGGTAATGTGACAGCCGTTAAGACGATGTAATGATGATAATGTAATCATCCGAAGTAGTTAGGAAACTATTCTAATTTAGAAAGGGCGTTCGAAAAATTTAAATATGACACTGAGCAACATTTCAATTTTAGCAAATCAACAAAACACTAACTTTCTTGCTTGTGACGCGTTTTTGATAATCATCATGCACATTTCACTGGTTTTCCCTAAATATATCCACGATGACGTCGATGACCGTTCCTGCGCAGCCCAGCGGCTTCTCACGACTACGGTCCACTCTGGTTGACTACACCACCCCACTTCGCTTGCTCTCAGATGTTTTATAACTTTATCTGGCTATGTTTTGCAGTCCCTAGTATAAGGTGGAAAAAATGATGTGATGACACTGAATCAGGTGATAGTGTTGCCTTTAAACAACTTTCTCCATGAAACATATGTATGTAGGTCGATTACAAAATTCGTTTTTCGACCTATGTTCCTTGAAGAATGTTGTTCAGTTTTAGCAACACTATCACCTTTTCTGTTTCATTATGATCACATAATTTGGTTCTAGTTTACATTTTAGGTAGGTGAATGTACCTTCTTTAGTTAACTGGACTACTTAATCTAAAAATTGCGGCCAAGTTTTTCTTCTTAGTGTATTCTGTGGTTTTGCCATCGTTGCTATGACCGCAATATCAGTACTAATAACTTTAGGTAAATAAACATTATTTAGTACATGTACAATGTTCGCATTGCCATCATCCGTAGTGTTGCCCTATAAACCGTTACGGTCGGGCACCGCCGTTAACTAATGTGATTGCCGCCGGAATGGCTGTTTGATGTTTCAATAGCTTGAACCGTCGACCTGATGCCGATTGTTTCATGACAAAATAACACAAATTGCTTTTATTATTATTGCAGTGTTTTTAAAGAATTTTTTTGTTGTAGATGGTGTGGTTTATTTATTTTTAAAACTAGCGATTTCGGTTTGTCCTAAGAATTTATAAAGCTGACGCTATAACTCGAGTCGAGTGAAAAATTTGACAGTAGAATTTGGTGCGGCAGGGAATAATTTTTCAACTTGTAATTGCTCGAACCAAGGGAGATCCTTCTACCTCCTTGGCAACACGTGAATGGCTCTGGTTTGGTGTATTGCACTTGCAAGTAAGACAAACAGGGTATGCTTGACTTCCTGCCAACAACAATTTCTGATTCCCATTGAACAAATCTGATTTCAAAAATTATTGCAGTAGAGATAAGACATGATTCATAACCGTCTTTATTATGTAATCAAATATTATGTAAAAACTTGCACAAATATATAACAATATCAAGTATTTTGTACCTTATTTTGTATAACAAGTAAGTACCAACAAACCAGGTGATCGACCTCTGTCCCGGATACTGCGCAATAATGAGTGATCTATAAACAGGAACTATGGTCGCCGGTGGAAGTATGACTGCGTGCGCAATGAGCAGATAATTATCTTTACACCACTAGAAATCAGTACAATAGAAACTACTTACTATTTGGTTTGTCTGTACGTGCATATATCTCATATATCCAGAACTTACTGTACTACTTATATTTATAGCTCAATATAAAGTATATACCTACATCACAAGTTCATCTTGTGTTCCGATCTTGTCTTCCTATTTATATTATTAAATTCTTGAAGAGGGACGCTACCATTTGTTATCTTGCTCAACTTGTCTAGATCCAATTGTCGAATTGGAATGCACATTCAGAAAATAGTTCCAGTTACTTACTGTTTTATATGGCGCTAATTTTTATACATTGTTTTTACCTGAAACAAATAAAGTCACTCAATTAATACACATTAAGGTAGAAGTTATAAAAAAAATCAAAATATTTAATTAAAACGTCCAGACTAGTATTGACAACCCTTAAACAATAAATTACCACTGATCGTTTAAATCTGGATTCACTGCGGGACAGAATCTCCATGGAAAACTAACCTTCCGCCCACATTTCAGCCCTTACTGACCAATAACAACGACATTAACATGCACAACTAGTCCCAAATACAAATCTCGGGCAAGCAATATTTTTCAATTAATCCCCACTAAGACGTGAGCAAATCCAATCGAATGCCCAACAACAAAGAAGACCTACATCAATCTAAGTCTTCCACAGATAGATTGAAGGCTAAGAAGAAATCTTCCAATGAACCGGCGGAAATCTTTTCTGAGATTTCTGTAAACTGAAAGGTCGGACCTAAGGATTTTTAGTTTTCCATTTGCCTCTTTTGCCTAGTCTAATAAGCTTAGTTGCAAACTTGAAAGGCATGGAGAGATTCAATTTTCTTGTCTGAAAAACTTAGAACCAATTTTAATCTTTTGGATCACGCAGATCCCTTACTTAGCATGATTATTTTATAATTCATATTTTGATTATGACCTGATTAAATTCAGTAATGCCACAGATTTAAAGCTGCTAAGTTGTCCGGTAGGAAAAGTGTGTTAAATTGATTTTAACTTGCGTAATTTGGTTTTAATTACCCTTTTAACTTTACCCGTTGACGTTATTGAAAAGGTTTTCTAAATAGACACATCTTAATAGATTTCTACTATTAAATGAGTTGCAAAAACATCATCTCGGTAAAGCTGGTTTATACATCAGTATCATTTCGGTATGGATAGGTGAAAGATTTTTTTAGATCATGAAATAGAGGAGGCAAGAGTTAACTTAATATTAGGTTCGTCAGAAACTCAACATACTAAAACTAAAAAGTTTGAATAAGTCAACGAACCACAAGAGCTGCATTAGAAATACAAATTTTAAACAAGTCCTCGCAGCGGGCTTGTATGTAATAAAACTGGAGCTTTTCGAAATAATTTCACCCCCGAGTCTGTTGCTCGGTGCAAACAGTGACTCAGGGTATTGTACGCTTAGGATTATTACTGCATGTGGCGTGTACCGGGCATTCGCATTGGCTTATGATGAAATATAGTATATGACATTTTACATTTCAGAATGACCAAGGTGTCTAAATTATGAATAGTATACCTACTAGCAACGAAATATTTAGTTTTACACGATAATGTGAAAGCTCTATCAATATTTCTTTGATAGAGCTTTCACATTATTAACTTTTTCCCGTAGGGTAGTGGTAAAGTAGAAAAATAATATATTCGCAATATACACGACCATTATCACGAACACCGAAAGCAGAAAGTTAAGTTAATAACAATATTTAGAGATTTGTGATACATCTTAATACATTTTCGTTTGGCTTCGTCTTGTGTTATCTGTTATACTCTTGTTGTCGCAATAATGTAACGGAGTCGATCCTCAAAGAAATTTATCTTCAAATTTTTTCGATAGAGTAAAATGCCCTTTTTACCCGACTGCAAAGAAAGGGTTATGTTTATCGCGCGTATCTTGTATGTATAAAGTATGTAAGTATGTTTGTTTGTGTGTTTGTATGTAATATTCTTTATTACCTCATATCTTTCAAACGGCTGCATGGATTTCTGTAATTAAGATATCGTTAGATTTGTCTTGTCAGCCCAAGTGTTCTTAAGAAGGTGGCGTTATAAAAAAACAACATGGCGGCTGTACGGTACTAATATACGTAGTGGAAATATAATTTTTTTTAGAATACTGCAATATGGGTGTCAAATTAAAGGGCTTATTGTAAGGATTTCAAAAAGGTATATCATGACCGTAATATATAATAACTAAAAAGATATAAATAAAAAAATAAACTATAAAAAAACCTTTTAAAAAAAAGGAAAACCTCCTTCAAAAATCTTAAAAAACAGATCTATAAAAAGCAAGAAATAATGTTCAAATCGATTAATTAAAACACGTCTATTGAAGTCGGGTGGAGCTGAAAGTATTTTTTTACTTATTGTATTGTTTATATTTTTAAAGCCCCACCCGACTTCAATAGACGTGTTTTAATTAATCGATTTGAACATTATTTCTTGCTTTTTATAGATCTGTTTTTTAAGATTTTTGAAGGAGGTTTTCCTTTTTTTTAAAAGGTTTTTTATTTTAAATTTTTTTGTGGTAGGTATGTAAGCGTTGATTTTATAATATAAAACGTTATAATGTTTCACATTTTTAATGGTATACCCCGAGTAACTCAATTTCCACGAATTCCGTTGGGCCTTCGAAGTTCAACTCTAGTCGAACGTCTTTGACAATAGATAGGTACTTAACTTGTTTTTGATTGTCATAAACCTACCAATATTTCAATCACTGTACAGTTCCTATTTGATTTTGAGGAGTTCCCTCGTGTATCTTCAAAATCCAACGTCCAATACCAATTAAATTAATATGGTATCATCCTTAAGGTGTTTTCTTTCAAATAAAAAAATAATCATCTAAATCGGTTCATAAACAAAAATGGAATGGTTGAAAATCCGTCTGAATTCATATAAAATGGTTACGAAAACGACAGTATTTTCAAGATTACTTGAAAACTACTGAACCGATTTCAAAATTTCAAAAAATGGGACCAACTTGGGAACAAACCTCATGTAATAACGTTTGAAACATTTCAATCGGTTCAGCCGTCTTCGAGTAATCGGTGTACATACATATATAAAAAAAAATATACGCGACGAATAGAGAACCTCCTCCTTTTCAAATTTTTGAAGTCGGTTAAAAATGAAAAAACCCGCCTGCATAAAAAGACAAGTCCACTGAAAAGATGGAAACAAGATTAAATATTAAAGGCAACATAATAACATGCAGTCGGAGGCATATAATTCAAATCGTTCATAACGTCACTTTCTTAATGCATGCCTCCGACTGCATGTTATTATGTTGCCTTTAATATTTAATCTTGTTTCCATCTTTTCAGTGGACTTGTCTTTTTATGCAGGCGGGATTTTTTTAATTTTTATAATTTATTCATTCCGTGGTTGCTTTTCTTTTCTTTATACTGATCAATAAAACAAACATGTTTAATATCGTGACCCATCATACCCAAAGCAATTTGCTAGTTGACCGCATACTAAATGAAATGCTCTCATTCTCCATCGGGTCGTCTGTGAGATGACCACCGTCGCAAACAGACGTCTCGGTTGGACTGTTGACTTTTTAATTAAATTTGTAATTAAAATGCATGTTGCACACGATTGTTTACACTGCTTGAAAATGTATAGTAAGAAATGATTTCAAAGCGGTGTTGGGTGCACCGCGGTTTCCTAGTCGACTGGTCTTTTACGTCCATCATTTCTGTTTTTTTGTTCCCTTTGTCAAAGAAAACTTGTTATTTCTAGTCATATGGCATAACAATACAGAATAGTAGGTACTTTATATTTGATTGAATGAATAGAACTAGTCAATGCAATATGTTTGATATTATTGAAAAATTAGCCATCTTTGAGTTCGTCATCAGAAAATGCAATGCCTTAATTTTGCTCGCATGCTTGGTAGATTTCGTCATTTTAAATCAACATAGCACACAGATCTGAGGTATCTGAAAAGTCACTCAGTTGATAAATCTTTCTAGCCGGAGTTAACGGAGAAACAAATAAAAACTCACGAAAGTGGATATTTTTTTTCATTTTTGCTTGTTAAAAAGAAAAAAATCAAAGAATTCGCAACTTTTAAAAGTGTAGTAAAAACCAATAAAGTGGAGTTCAGAGGTAGATTCCTACATGTCGGAAGGATCAAACGAAGCGGAGTTAAAATTGAATTTTTTTTCAAAGCTCCAACGGCGGCTTAAGATTTTCATTAAGCTTAAATCTCTCCGCATAAAAATTTCCATAAAAAAGTGTTTAAGACCTCAATATCGACTACGAGAAATAAAGTACTAAATACTTCAAAGAAGTTTATAGGTATATCTTTTAGATTCTAAAAGATTGAAACTAAATAACTACATCTTCTTTAAAAATATAGTTTCAATTTAATAAACTGAAATTCAATTTAATATTTAAGAAAGTTATTACTATTTTTTATTACTTATTTAATACTGTAATACATTTTTAGTAATCAGAATTTTATTAATTACTAGAACTATGTAATTAGTTAGTAAGAAATAATCATCTATATATTCACCCCCTTACTAATAAAGATTGTATAGCAGATGTTTTGTCCCTTTCTTTTAATTTAAACTTAAATAGTTTGATAAAGAGTAACCATTGTGTAACTTTCTATAGTATCTGCTATACAATCTTTATTAGTAAGGGGGCTAATGGATTTTAATCGTTATTCAAAGCTACTGAACTAAGTATTCATGCATAATTCAAAGCCATTCTATCGTACCTAACTTGCGAACGCCAACGGCTTTGCCCGCAAAGCAAAGATTTTTGAAGAAAGTATTTATTTTTTTCACCTGTAGCCAATGTCACATTTGCAAATCTTTGTTATAACTTCGCTATAAAAAATGTGAATGACATAAATATGATTTGTTGCAAACTGTTTTCGCTCTCTTTCACTCGTATTGACTATGAGCAGTTTATCTATTAGATTTTGATAGCGAAAATAGTTTGCAACAACTTATGGTGGGTCCAAAGTTTGCGTATCCATATATTTCACAAGCTTGTAATCTTTACAAACTGTAACGTTATCTTGGTTATTTTTAACATTACATCAACATTTTAAGTTTAAAACCGTCTGTATATCTCAAACATGATTTGCTGCCCCAAGATTCGACTAGAGCCCCGGTATAAATCATGCGAAGGCACAATGTGTAGAAAGTTTGGCTCGTAAATTACAGTTAGCTAGCCACTAGCCGGCTTTGCTATAAATAAGTGTTATTATTTATTTGTCCATAAATCTCTTGGCGTATCTGTTTATTAAAACATTACATTAATTCTGTACAATTCAAGAGGTTTGGGTTGGGCAAAGAGGGATGAATGTATGATGTATGGCCAACAATATAAAATAGAAAACGTTTTTGTTAGATTGACTTTCACTTTTCAGTAAAAGAATTACTATGAACGTGTCTGAACTTAACATTATTGTCCTTTTTACAAGAATAAGATAGATTTTCAATGAGAAAACTATATTTTCAGAAGAATGAGTATATCTTAAGGATTATTCTTAGGTATTTTCTTGGCGCAGATTTACTTTGGCTTAGCTTTCTTTGCACGGACACGAGCTTATCTTATGGCGTATGAATCGGCTCAGTATAAATGGGGTTTACCTAAATCCTATCACGTAATCCTAAAACATCTTCAACCTGTATGAAACCATCAAAATTGTGTGTGTTGTTATTAATGGTATTGTTAAAGGTACCTCTATTGACTACATTAGGAATACTTTAAATCACTGAGTCAGAAAGCCGTGTGACACAATGGCTACTTAAGTCTGCCAATGATGGGGAATGCCAAAGCGTGCCATTGGCATCGGCAACCAATCAGTATGCCGAGAGCGTCGGCGCGCTATCCAAGAATGGCCAAATTAGACTTGCACCCCATTCGCACGGTGTTCTTCTAATAGCAGCTTTTGTTCCACTTCAGTTGAGCAGATCTGGTTTAAGGATTTTTCAGGTTTTTTTTATACACAACGGGATAGTACTTGGCCTTCATCTCACCTAATGTTAAGTGACGTTAAGGCCGAAGGTGGAAGCGCCCTACTCCCGGAATACTGGCTATCTTACCTCTTAACTGCCGGAACACAACAATTTTTGAATTGTTGTTATGGCGTCAGACTTAGGTAAGATGGTGGTGCCAGGCGGACTTGAAATAAGCCCTACCACCAACCAAACCGAGGACAAATTTTACCCCCCCTGGGAATCGAACCCGGGACCTCTGCGTCTAGCACGGGTGGGCGATGGAAGAATGAAGAAATAAGAAGTGTTCTTCTAATCTAATAGCAGGTTTTGTTTCCCTTCGGTTGAGTATATCTTGTACTAGCGGCCGCCCACGGTTTCACCCGCGTGGTTCCCGTTCCCGTGGGAATATCGGGATAAAAGTATCCTATGTTTTAATCTAGGCTATCTACTATCTGTGTGCCAAATTCTAACCAAATCCGTTCAGTAGTTTTTGCGTGATTGAGGAACAAACATCCAAACCCACAAACTTCCACATTTATAATATTAGTAGGATAGTAGGTTTTTTTTCTGGTGGCATAGTTCAGAGTCAGACTCAAACAACATGTGCCAATCTGTAAAATCTGTTTCGAAATAGTAAGGTTCCAGAATCTGGGTAGGGGAAAGACTTTTTTCAATAGGATGTCTTTTTTTTCCCCTTCTCAATTTGGCACAATTATAAGCCAGTCCTTTTCTACTTCTACATTAGGAAAGGTAACGAAATAATGTACATCCGCCCTAATAAACAGCGGTGTGAGTAAGTCACAGTACTATTATTATCATAATAAACACAAGTTGGAAGTTGTTTCGTATTAGTATTCGTCCCGCGCGCGCGTGCACTTAGCCGGGAGGGCTCGGAATTAGAGTTTCGGATGCTTTGCCCGGTTTCTCGCTTTCACAGTGAAAGGAAATGAAAATTTAACCCTTTCTTTTATCGATATATTTACGCTTTTTGGGGTTTTTTGTATTGGCAATATTGAGAAAAGGTATAATCCGAAACTTGAAGGACACTTTGACCTTGCGAGGATTAGGTACAAGGTCCCATGTCACGTAAGTTGGAAAAAATAAGTCATATATTCAATTAGAATTCGATAAATTTGAATAAAAATATTAAGGATAATACCTTAGCTTTAACTGCAACTTCAGGGCATTTTGATCGGAATGTTTGTTCAATTAAAATTCTTATCCTATTTTTAGTATTGCCGTCTCCTAAGAAAATAATTGTTACTCTTGTTAAGATTCAAAATTCTAATATCGGAAACAGATTACGTCATTTCGAAGGCATAAGCTGTTAGGGGAAAGTATAAAAGGAATTTTCGTGTTCTTGATTACGTTTTATTAATAACGCTTTTATTAATTTCAATATGAGTTGCCAAGTGAAAGGCTGGCTTAAGGGTAGGTATAAAGGAATTTAATTAATTCAAGTTTCATACGTATATTTATTTATTAACATTTGAAAGGAAGATAATTGTTTTCATTTTCGCTGGGTTTATTTTAAACTCGCAGGTGAATTCGTGAAGTTTCGCATACTCGTGTCGCTGTCTTATTGCGAGAAATCGCATACACCCACACGGTTTCATCCTTGCTGAGATGTAAGTAACTGCCAAGTGGTTGCTTTAGGAATCATGATATCATCTCGCGCAAGTTGTAAAAGCCTATTGGAATTGTATGTATTCTATATGTAGAATGTAGGATACGCCTCACAACCTGTTACTATAGTTAGTAACAGCATGCTGTTGGTGGACTAACTATAGTTCTAAAAGATCGACAGTATTCTGAACTATGACATAGAAAAATCAAATAAGTAGGCCAACTGGAGCTGTGAGCGAGCGATAATAGCCTAAACACTGGCTGACTGGTAGGGCTGTCGCTTATAGTTTATTCAATCGTCAAAATGCATATGTAAGGCAATCTTTATGTAAAACAATTTTCCCCTGTAGGGTTTTAATAAATCCTACTTCCATCGTAATTTTTCAATTCAATAATCATATCATATAGACCAGGAGCTGACTACAATGTTTTCATTACCTACGTCATATTATATGATTATTGAATTGAAAAATTACGATGGAAGTAGGATTTATTAAAACGTGGCTTTACTAAATCATGTTTTTATTAAAATAAAATAATTATTATGATATTGTAGTTTTTACACTATTAACGATTTTTTTTACTTTTTCATTTACCTAAATTATAATCTTCAAATTAGGAAATTGAATAATTTTACAATAACTTCAAATAATAGGCATTAAAAGTTCTTTTTTACCCGACTGCGAGGAAAGGGTTAGGTATTTTTTCAACGGTTGTTACCTAATTTGAAAATTTAAAACGGAATGAGGTACGCACGACTCAGCGCGGTTAGGTAAACAGTAAAACAGTTGAATTACGAAAACAACTCTTATTACGCACGACATAAAGACGGTCTCAAGGTCAACATGTATAGTCTGACGTGCCAATGACTGTACCTATTTTTTTTATACGTAGGTACTCATGACGAAATAATAATAATTAACCCGGCTCTCCTATGTAGGTACCTACGTTTTACCGATTTGTTTATTTATATGTAGGTACCTAATTATGTAAATATAAAATGCAATATCAATCGGAAAATTTTGACAGATTTGCGTAGGTTGATAACCAACCGTGTGAGGTACACATGTTAACTGATGAAACATAATTAGGTAAGTACCTACCTACCTACTCAAGTTTATTGCTTATATACCTACCTAAGATTTAGTTTGATTTATACAAATTTCTACTTAAGTAATTGGTCCCTTCTTTTCGCGGTGGGGCATACTTAGTGATCTATTAAATCAAACCACAAATTGGTATCTGGTCAATGAAATTCGGAGCAGAACTAGGCATTTCCTAAACACTTTCAGTTATGTAATAGCTAACACATTATTTAATTATGTACGTTCCTACGTATGATATAGTAGGGTAGTAGATTAGAGAGGTACTCACCGTTCTTGTTCACTAGGATTACCTAGCGACTAGGATTACCTACCTTACCTACCTTCGCATTAGCGAAGAAAGACAATTCCGGATCAGACAAACTGCTATTTAGACATCCATAAACACTGCAATATTTTCTAGAGGTCATCTTCACGAATTTGTATTTAAAGGAGGTAAGTAGGTAGTGTACATGTACGGCGGAGCGTGCGTGAGCGGCTGAGCCAGGCTAGGCGCACTCCGCGCTTTAGGTACGAAGCTACAAGTAGCCGGCGGGTCCGTCCGGACGGACTAATTTCAGAGGGTTTGCCTGCCGCGTGCCGCTGGGTCACACGTTAGAAGTTCGTTTACGATACTCACTCACGCACGCATTCGCGGATTGTTGCGTCATTCGTTCGCACATTTATGATATTTAACCAAAATGAAGGCATATTGCATCGCAATGGGCAAAATAAAAAGGATCCGAACTTTTTCACACTTACAAAAGTTCCAAACGACATCGAAACGTAGGAAGAGCTTATCTACTTTTGTTAGTATTTACCTAGTATCCGTTTATTCTTAGATATTTACTTGTTTTATTTGCTAAACTATCTTCACCCAACTAGTTATTTATTGAAATAATAATTTATAGATTAGGTTACTTATTACTATAGATCTACTTTCGAAATACTTACTTATCTACTTTCGAAATAAAGTTAATTATTAATGGCATTTGATTTCGTAAGAAAGCAAATTGCCTCAAAGTCAGCATGTATAGTCTGATGTGGCGTTGACTGTGTCTACCTAGCCTAGGGTTTTTTGAAACGTATTTAAGTATACATTTTATTTCACAAACACATAACTTGTAATAAATTAAGTACCTATTATTTCATTATTATTTAAAAAGTAGAAACCCTGAAGTCGTTAGAAAAGATAAGAGCTACGCGATAGAAAGAGAGGCAACTTCTAGGTGAATATAACTGTAGGCAAGGGACCGGTGTGCGACCTGAATTGCACTTTATAGTATCTGGGATAGAGTCGCTATATATTTAAATGACTGTGCGGAGTGGATCTTCTGTACTTGTACTATTATGTATTCTGTGGCTGAGCGCGGGCGGTATTAAGTACGACGCAGCCACGACTGACGCACCGCTATCACCTTTAAGTTGTGTCAGTGTGTGCGTGCGACGACGCATACGTACGGCCGCGCTCACATACAAACCGCGTTCGGGCGTATAATGAGTAAGACGACTTACTTATTTGATTTTACTATGACTATGAGCCACACATTCGCCAGTTTTATATCTGAGACATAAGAAACGAGAATAGTTCTTTTAAATTTATGTATTTTTAAAATATGTACCTAGTTTTGATTAACGTTATTAACTCCTGTGTTATTTTAAACTTTGATTTTAATTGATGTCATTTTAAGACCTATTGTTACTTCCACATCATTGATTCTTCCTGTAAAAGCTTTCTAATGTCTACGAGTTTCTAATATCCTATCATACCCAAACGACCCAAAGTAAGTGGCATAGATCTGTGGTTTATTTATCATTCAACACGGTAAACCAATGAAACTTTATAGTTTTGGGATGCTTTCATTAGGAATTCTAAGACGTAATTTGATCATAAAATTAAATGAAAATCGTAAATATAAACAAGCTTTAGCACCATGTGAACTCATAGACGTTGAAAACTACAATATAGGTTATTTCATGAACTACACTTTTTTATATCAACACAAACAGGAAGTGAGTCCCCGTCCAGATCATCATAATTAATTAAGAGTATTGCGTTGTCCCTTATATTATTTGGTATTAAGCTGAAATTGATCATCGTCCTATATTTTTTCTGACTTTACCAGCATTAGTACTCAACCCGTATTGTTGTTTTTACCTTTTGCATTTACACTATTAGACTGTTTAACAGTAACACTCTAAATTGCACCACTGCATTTTTATGTTGCGTAAATAAGTTTATAGTAAAATTCCTTGGCATTTTGGTCTGTCTTCATCGAGTCGCTTCAACTTTCAAGTCAGCTTGCGTCAAACGCATGCAATACTGATTGCCTCCAAACCGTGTGTTTTCACTTCAACTTTCTGCTATACTTCGAGTTTTTTGAGAAGATAAGGGATGCGCTATTGCTTGCCCTGAGGCATGCCTCTGTAAAAAAGAGCAAGAGGAAAGCGAAAGCGCATGGTCAGCGTGCGCTATTGAAATTGAAAGGGAACGGGAAAGCGATCGTATGAAGAAACATCTTTTCATCCACTTTTGTCTCAATTCGCAATGCAAGCGTCCGATTTCGTGTGCACAAGTGACAATGTAAAAAACCATGACTCACAGTCACGCGGCATATTCGATAAATGTTGAATTCTAATTGGACCCTTTGTGGAATCGGATGGGTCAACCACCTCCGTTCATATTCATCGACTGTGCCAATGCCAAGTGGCCCAATAAGGCCCTGCTTCCTGCAGACAATGGCATATTCCGCAACTCCATGTTTGGGAGCAGAATAAGTTCTACATGCTGGAAGGTTCAACTGTTGCTTTACTTGCAAGAAAAGTTTTCCAAAATTATTTTTTTGATTTAATTTGTAATATACAGATTATGATTGAATGGAAAATAAATCCATTCAAATTCCTAAAGATCGGGCGTACAGAATTTGTTCGAGTAAGATTAGCTTTTGAATATTGTACTTAGATTTTAAAGATTCTTGAGATTTTCATTTTCATTGTTACATGAAATTATTTACAATGATCTTTTTATACCACAGTACCACATCGAGGTAGGGTAGATATCCTTAAATCATTTGAAGCATTTGGTTATTTAATTCCAGACATCAATTCCTGCCAAATAAAAATATGCAAAGTACCAAACTCCGCTGGGACATCATAATACTTCATAAAACACAATACAGCCTTCTGTGTTATTGCGTTCCATTTCACTAACTGGAGGCTACATTAATTTCCCGCGCTTCGGAGCTCGTCTCGCGTCTTTGCATTACAGTACAGATGTTTCTCGGAAAATCCCTCTGTATCCCTAGTGCAATTATAGTAATATTGCTAAGGAAGATTGAGTTCTAAATCTTATGATATAGTTGTTCCTTGTTAATTTGGATTCCAAACAAAATTTTAAGAAATGATAGTTATCATTATCAATACCCGCTATAATGCTTAATGACCAAATTCGAGTTAGTAGAATGGTAAGAAAACTCTTAAAAATACCTTTAAAATGGTCAGCTATTTTGTAGAAAAATCAATTAAAATGAAATCCGCCAACAAAAAACAGATTCAGGATCAAAAGCCCCTATAACACTAGCCACATATCTGTTGGTCCAGCTAAAATTTGTGTTGCCGGGTCATAAAATAATTGGTTCGACTGAAAAATTCCTGGTAAAATTATATTGATCAAGTTTAAAACTTTTTTTGCATTTGACAAAGTTATCTTAGCGGATTTTGAGTATCAAAATCCGCTAAGATAACTTTAGCTAAGCTACCCCACCCTGAGTTTAGATCTCAGAAAATAGCAAACAAAATATGAGAAAAACACGAGCGTTCAATGTTTCCTTTCAGACTCTACTAGATCAGTGATTCCCAATTAGTTTTTTCTACACTCCGAGAAAGAACTCAAATTCGCGTACCCCTTATTGCAGAAATTTTAATAAAAAATCATGTTTATAAGATGGCTGCACTGCACGTACCCCTTGATGCAACCTGTATCCCTGGGGGTACGCGTACCGCTAATTGGGAAACATTGCTCTAAAGTCTCTAAACAAATAAGTAACGATGAATAAACTTACCCAGATAAGCACATTTGTTGTGCTTCGTGATTGTTTCATAATCATAATTATTAAAAACTATTATTGAAAAAAGGTCAACATTTTCTTGTCCAAATGATTTGAAATAAAATTCCAATTCAGATATCAATCGAATCCCCATGGGGGACAGGCGGCATTTCACGATCGTTGCTCACTCGGTGTATATGTTACCGTTAGAGTACGGAATCCGTTAATCTGCAGATTAACTAGTGAATCTGCAGATTAACTGGTCGAGTCAGTTAAAGTGCGAAATTTTTCTTAAAATAGACGATTTCCGCACTTTAACTAGTTAATCTGCACATTAACGGATGCTACACCGTTAAAGTGCGGAATACAGTGAGTGAAATAGCTAAGCCTAGTTTACTTTACAAAGACTTCGTTTCTGGCGCTTCGCCGGCCGCTTCCGCGGCACGCTCGCTCCGCTCGCGCGTTTTTGGTCACAATACTAACCTAACCTAATGAACTCTTTAAGACTTTTTCCATGGGTAAGGGGGGGGGGGCTGCCCCCCCCCCCCCCCGTCCCCTCGCTTTTGTGTCTACCCCCTTTTATGTTATTACACATTTTCTTCAATAAAAGAACCTTCCCCCCTAGCCAAAGTAACATTTGCAAATTTTCGCTATCGCTTCGCTTCGTAACATGTATGTATGGATTTGACGTTAAAATTTGATTGTTAACGAAACCTTATGTCAATCCCATACATGTTTCGAAAGCGAAGCGATAACGAAGATTAGCGAATGATACTTTGGCTAGGTACTCAGTATCCGTACTTTAACTGATCCTTGGTCGTTAATCTGCAGATTAGCTAGGGAATCTGCAGATTACCTAGTTGAAGTACGAAATGAAACAATTTTTCGCACTTTAACTGATTCGAACAGTGAATCTGCAGATTAACTAGTAAATCTGCAGATTAACTAGTAAATCTGCAGATTCACTGATTTCCGAAATTTAACGGTGACATATGTATATGTAAAGCAGCTTTGAGTTTCAACGGTAAAGACGCTTGTAAAGATTTACAATATTTTCTAAAAATCAACTTTGACTGCATTTCTATCACCAGGCATATCTAAAAGTCGTCTAAATTTAGCACAATTATTTAATGAATTGAGTACATTGCGTAGTCTTTCATCAACATCAATGTCTCCGCTTAAGCTACCACCGTAATAGACCAACTATTAGTCGGTTGTCCCGGCTAACCGTAATATATATCGTCTGGAAGGAATTAGTAATGATGCTCATACGAACACTGTTTAGGTACGACGAATAACTCACTCTAACAAAATTGTGTAAAAATAGTAGGAACAGTAAAGCAAATTAAATTACTCTTAACGTAAAAAAAACTGCCTCTTTAGTGTCTAGGAAACAAAAAAATTCACAGATTTTACAGTCCCCGCAAGAATCGGAGCATTGAAAATGAACACAAAAATTTACGAAAAACCAAAATCAAATCAAATGCAAAGTCCTATTATAATATTTTTAAAGTTACCTAGGTAGTAGGTACCTATTTATTTTTACGATTGTGACACTCGGCTCCGCCTCGTGTCACAAAAGCTGACTGCCTCGATGCAGCCGAAATAATATTTAAAAAAATTCAAAATTCCAACGAATGCACTTCTCGTCTGCTTCTGCATCTTTTAACACTATTACCATGACGATCGGTCAATAATCATAGAAGCTACATCACTTTTTATTTACGGAAACAGCCGTTTTTCTACAATTCCAAATCTAAAGGGACCACCTACAGGTCACAATTATAAACCGATTTTCAAAATTATTTCGCCATTTGATAGCTAAACTAATACCCTAGGACCCTTTTTTTCATTTTTTCTTAAGTTTTTTTTTCTTCCGGAATTTTAAGAATTTCGCACAATTCCAAAAAAAGTTACCAGTAGATTTTCAAAATTCAAACGTTCACACGTGTCTCGATAAATTCCTCAACTTTTGGTACTATTTTCATCTCGATCCTCCCAAAATCCTCTGAGATATGGCGAAAAATACGTCTCAGGCGATTTGCATCTGATAACCATTTTCAATGATAAAAACAAATTATCTACTTCAGATGCAGACACATATTTGTTTGTTTACCAGTAGATTTTCAAAATTCAAACGTTCACACGTGTCTCGATAAATTCCTCAACTTTTGGTACTATTTTCATCTCGATCCTCCCAAAATCCTCTGAGATATGGCGAAAAATACGTCTCAGGCGATTTGCATCTGATAACCATTTTCAATGGTAAAAACAAATTATCTACTTCAGATGCAGACACATATTTGTTTGTGTGTGACACATAATGGAGATGTGTTTAAATAGATGTGTTGCATACGCTACAAGTAGGTACCGGGAATTCTATGATGTGAACGAAGATCAGGCTCATCACCACACCAAAACGGGCACACTTTGCCACCAGAACTTCAGAACACCAGAAACCACCCGTACTGCAGGTATTTTACTCGACGTCCATCCGTGGTCCATCCAATACTAAACATCCGCCATCAGCATTCAGTAACAGTGACAGGTGACAGTTAGCAGTGTTGCCCTCTTGTGCGTGAGAGACAGAGTATTAATATCCATCGCATAGATACCAAACACCACAAGATGTTATCCAGTATCCTTATTACTTTTTGTTTCATAAACAACAGCTATGAGTACATGAAGATCTTATTCTCTAAAATTCATCAGGAAGAAGCGTATCACCAAATCCCTGTAACAGGTTCAAAATTAAAGAGCATTAGGTTTTAAATAATCAATCGCACTTAAGATTTGCATTGCTAATGGGTCCGCTTAGTCCCATCCCATTTTTGTCCCAAGCAACGTAAACAAAATCTGCTAAGTCTAAGCTGTGGTTTTTCTCCATAATACATTAAGCATCGTTTATAACGCTACGTGGTCGGCGACGTGTAAATTAGTTTTGCATTGCTAATCCCGTTCGGTGCTCCCGGCTCTGGTAAAGCTAGGGTAGGGTTAAGAGAACTTTGCTGAATTTTATTACCCGCAGCTCACCTGTTGTGCGGACCGTTAAAACAAATTTTGTTTGCGCTTTTATAAGTAAGTAGAAAATGTGTAGAACGTAACTTAGTTGCAGGACTGAATCATAATAAACGGACAACCAAGTCTTTTAATGCGTCAACCATTTTTTTTTTACAATAACCGTACAAAATCTCACAGCCAAACGTCTTTCTCTCATCTTCTTAAATCTGTGATTTTCATTCAATCGTATACGTATTAAAAGACGGTTAGGCAATATCTGATACGAAAGTGGTTCTACTAGATAAATTTGATCCATTTACTACTATTTAAACTTGCTCTTGCAGACTGATCTATTCAATAAGTTCCTAGTCAATATATAGGTACGTACGGAGAACTTGTTAGAATTAGTTCTAAACGGAGATCTATTATAATTAGGTATAAGATATTAGCGGCCGCTAACGATTTCTTCCGCGTGGACCCTAGGGAATCTTTGGCCAGGATTAAAAGTATTCTATGCTTGAATCTAGGTCGGGTGCAAAATTTCATCCAAATCCGTCCAGCCGTTTTGGCGTTGAAGGGGCAACAAACATACACACACACAAACTTTCGCATCTATCTATCACATTATATATATATCTATTACATTACTTAATTATAATTATAGAAAAACTGTAAATTCTAAATGTTTGAATTTGTGCGCGCATCACGCAAAAACCGCGGAACGGATTTTGATGGGCTTTTTACAGTTTCTGGATCCACTAACGTCCCTGAAAATTCACGAATTTACTTATCTATTTGTTCCTCGTCCTCAAAACGTAATTCAAGATGTGTAATGTTGCATGCACCGCTTCAGTTGGACTTGGAGCTTCCAGAAGTATATGTAGCCAATAGCCAAGTTAGTAAACATGAATTCAAATTTGGCCGTTTCTATTCGCAATGGAATTTCTAGAAAAAAACGCCGATGCTTCCTAGAATGTAGAAATTGAGGTTGTATATGAAAGCTCGGATTCTCTTAATAAAGATTTATTTTAATAAGTTACTTAATGCACATTAGCGTTCGAGACGTGTGAAATCTTTATAGTGATTTCGTGACTTTTTTACTCAAATGAAGGTTCTGGTCGACGATAATTAATTGTTTTTACTTTAGGTTTTGATTGGGATAAACATTTATCAAAAAACATTGTTTTGGCTATTTCTGGGTACCTCATACATATAATCCACCTGCTTGACATGAAAATTCTCTACAAAATTTTCACTTTTAAATGTATAATGTCCATTGATATTCCACTCGTTGCTCGAGCTATTGAAAAATTTACATTTGTTGGAAAGTGGAAACTTGAAAATCAAATGGGACCATTTTAGAGTTCGGAATCTACTGATATTACCCACATCGGCATTATTATGTCGATTTCACTGTTCTATCCGTAGATTTATTCAGGTACCTCTGATTGACCATTTCCATACTCCGTCGAGGTAGCTCGATAAAACTGTTGTTACTCATCAGTGGAATTTTCAGTGTGTTTATTGTTCACGTTTTTATGTGCGGCCTGAAAATATTGTTAAATTTTAAGTAAAGTTTAGAATATTATGGTAAGTAGTTATGAAAATCTAAAACTATTCACTTTTTAATGGGGGATCATTTGCCATTGATACTCGTAGCAAACAACTAAAAATATTATCATTAGGTAAGTTTGTACGAACTTTAACTTAGATGAATTTGTAATATTTTTTTCTGCATTCTAGCTTCTCCGTCTTTAGTAAGTGTTATATTATGTTTATGTTAAGAAATACACAACAAACAGCAAGTACCCCTCTCTTTATAAACGAATTAAAGTCACTGGAGTGTAAACACAAAACTTGTTGTTTCACTGTTCGAAAACGAATTTTTCATGCCAGTAAACTACAATCTACCTTCGGATCCGAACGAATTACATGACGAAGGTTTCCAAGGTTGACATGGTGTTTTAATTTATAAAAAAGGGGTTTGGGATTAAAATACCCCAACTCACGAGCTTGAAACGGGTCTTTCTAAAAAAAGTTCAGCGGGGCATTATAATGTTATTTTGTGAGAGCGTTGTAAAATTCGGCGTTGTTACATCATTATCAGTAACTTAAATAACCTTTCATTTTCTGTAAGAATAAAATATTTATTCGCTTAAAATTCACTATAAGTACTTATAATAAAAGAAAACAGTATTACTGGAAGAAATATTAAATTCTTCATCGCTCTTGGAATGTTTCATTTCGAACAAAAGATGACTCTTATTGTTGGATATCTGCAATGAAAACCTTATTAAAATTTTACAATATTAATGGGATAAAGGGAGTCTTTATGCTTCAGGAGATTATATTTTAATAATAAGTTGTGCATTCACAACTAGGCTCCCAGTAAATTAACTTAATAACAAGCCTGTTCCCCAGATCGCTGGTTTTGCCTGGAGGGATCTCGGTGCCGTAGATCCCCTCGCAAGTTTATTAAGTTATTTAAAGTTAGACAAAGAACGTATGACGTACACTCGGAAAGTTGGGATGTTGTGCAGTTGTTACTCAATTCCATTCCAGCTTTTCATCATACATGAAGTAATTACACCACATTGTGTTGAGAAACTCCGATTAAGGTACCTACCAAAGTTTCCAAAGAATCAAAATAAATTATTTCTTGTTCTTTATAGGTACTTGGTACGCCTTCAGCATAAACACCTACGTTTTCTTTTATATTTTGTTATCTTGCTCTTTGTTTAACAGATTAATTTGACTGAAACACAAAAAACAACAGCTGCGCTGCGTTGTATATAATCGTATCTGTATGTATAGGCTCATATGATTTAATTAAATTGTAAAAGATTTAGATAAACTAAGACAAAATAGTTCAGCAGCGTGAGTAAAGTATGTTTTTTACCGCATTTCAAGCAAATAAAATATCTTTATCTTTACCTTTTTCTACTTTGTTTGTGATCTGATGTTCTTCTTACCTCCGGGCTATTTTCTTAGTACAAGTATATTTTTTCTGAACATTGAAAAGAGCATGCATAAATGTAATTCTTATGTTGGCGAATTGAATTCAAGGAATTCAGATATCATGACCAACCGCGTCCCCACAGGCGACAGGCGACATTTCACGATCGTTACTCACTCGCTGAATTGGCTTGGGGTTTCAAATCGATGTTAACGCCACCCGCGCCTTTTCAAATGGGGAAAAACGCACGTCGGGTTAATTTGGAGTCACAAACAAATGGACGAGGCTTACGGTATTTGGGAATCTTATGTGTCTGCTCATTTCCTGTGGTCTACTCTAAGGTTCGTATTATAGAAAAGAAGAGAGAGAAGAGTTCTGTACAGTTAGAAAGCGCTAGTTAGCACCATCTCAGCAGAGATTTGAGTTTGAGATTGATTCTATAGTACCAGCCTAAGTTACGATACGAGGTGGTTGTCAATAAACTTCGGTTAGAGAGCACACGTATCGGTGGATTTGACTTAGTAGCGTGACTAACAATAATTTGCACTCTACAAGTAACATAAAATGACCAAAAGCTATGACATATGAAGAACCTTACCTGACCTTACATATATAGAAAAATATCACTAACATGCTGTGTTGTGTAAGTGGTAAGACCCTATTATTCTTATCTTTATTCGCATACTTTTACGAGATTCTAGTGATACATCTATTTTGTCTACTATGATGATACCAAATAAGTAGACTACATTAAACATAAGTGATAAAACAAAATGGTCATTTACCAAACATCTTATAATAAGTACTAGATTTTGATTTGATATCGTCTGAATAGAAACTGTGTTAACTGGAATGCATCAATTCAATAAGATGCCGCATAAACTCCTCATAAAACGCTATCGCCGCTTGATTGCTGGCAATCAAATTAATTAGCATTCATTTAGTGTTCAGTAACCATACGGCAAATACGACTTAAATGTCAGTTATGAAAGATTTATGTTTACAATTGGCTGCGTGCAAAAGGTTTTGGAAGCTTATCTGATTTCCCGTCGCAATGTGCTCGATTTAGACTCTAGTTAAGGAAGTAAAAAAAAACATTTAAGTACTTTCATTGGGTGTATTCTAGCAAGTAATTTAATTTAATATTAAATGAAATTAGAATCCATGTTTAAAGCTTAATCTGTGGTGATCGATAACTTAGCGATTATACTCGTAGTCTGCTGGAATGCACCCTTAAGAATTAACAGATTTTGTAATAAAAACATTACAGTCAAAAATCTTATATTCATATTCTATTTACAGTCAACCTGTTTTATTGGGTGCATTCCAACAGACAAATCTCCGAATCACCGATAGCCATAGAGTACATTTTAACCACGGAAAGCAAAATACTGAACATTCTATAAAAATTAGTTTCCATGGTTAAAATTTACTCTGTGGCGAATCGATGACTCAGAGATTTGTCTGACAGAATGCACCCATAGTTTTCAACACGTAAAGTTCCATCAGCTTGACATCAATGTTAATTATATAAATAAGTACTTAAGTATTACAAAAATAACAACTCGACTCCAACAGGTTGGAGTAAGAATATAATTGATCATAATAATAAATAGGATTGACAATGCAAATATCGTATTTAATAATATTTTTGTATGTTTTGTGTTACAAACATCAAGACATCCCTGTCCGGTTTCTCTCAGATTTCCACATTAAAACCACTCATGAAATATGAAAGAGAACGGCAGTCCGATAAAAGGGGATTTAGCAGGGATTCCGTCAGATTCGCACACGGTCCGGCCACTACCATTTTTATTCATGTTTGGCGAAGGCTGGTGTTATATTTCTTAATTTGCCCGGAAACGGGTTGTTCGTCCCTTCATATTTCGGATTTGCTTTCGCCACGGTAGTGTTATAGTTAGGTATAGTTCTTGATTTAGGCGCATAATATCAAAAACGCTAAATAACCGATTCGCAAAAAATTAGATTCTTATAATAATACAATATTCTCAAAATAGCCAAAGTACAGTCGATGAAAAAGTAACTAATGGGTCATTAATAAGTTTATCAAGAATTGACAGACGCTAACATGGTCGGTCAAACAATTTTATTTTATTTTATAGATGATGATTGTATACTTCCACTTTAAACATCGCTCATGAATATTTTCAAATCACAATATATATTTTTTTACATTTTGGAAAAAAATATATAAATAATGTAATACCCGGTTTGGTGGAAAATGAGCTAGTAAGTAATACAGTAGGTAATAGAAGTTGTTTACACAAATTACACAATTAACTAGCACAAAATTAAGACAAATATTGCTTTCGGTATTGATTTATGGATGACGTTTAATCACTTGCCAATTACTTCATCTACAGATTTTAAAGCAGAAAGCGTGAGTCGTTTATAATCATAATTGACTTGATAAATGGTAAGATATTTCACCAGGATAATAACTTTGCAATTATGAAACAAAATTGAGATATAACAGACAGAGTTGAGTCAGCTTGAAGCATCACAAGCAGAAAAAACAGCACATTTATGTATTGAGATATACATATTATGCTGTTTTAATAAAACTTATTTGTAGATTATTTTGAGAAACACTGACGAAGTATTCTAAAACAATCACTAAGTATTGAAATATATATTTAACTGAAATTTAATTGTAAAAGAAGAACAGGTAGAGCGCGCGGGGATTATAAGAAAATAACTGAAATTAAAGACTTTTAGAGCTTTATAATTTGTTTGTGTTTTAATATTCCAAGAAGTGGAAAAAATACTGTTAGGTACTTATATATAAAGAATATTTAATTTTAAAATAGATATATTGCTTTAAATAGATTTACCTAATGTAGGTCCGAAATCCCTTAAATAGTAAACTGCCATATTGGTTGCTAATAATATCCAGCGACGCATCAGGGTTTAACGGTGCGTGAGTGTCGATGATAAGGTCGACTGCGTTGAGATCGGCGCGTTCGACGTGTAATCGATCGATTATATTAAATAGTAGTTAAATATAAACTTTAGTATACATGGACAGAGCGTCCTTGGAGAGCTGGAACTATTTCGTGAGGCCGAATCTATAAAAGGGGTTAGCTTTAGGCACAGAATAGCTGATATAAGTACTACAGTACAGAAAGGAAACTCTCCGCCCCGCACCACAATCAATTACCTCACCCCACCGCGCGAGTTTGTGTGCCGAATCGTGTGCTCATTCAATGGCCCCAGACTTCACGCACACAGTTGCGCGTGTGCAAAAACGTCGCTGTGTAGCGTCTGTGTAATAGGTAGTTGAAACGCGACGCTTGTATGGAGTGCCCGGGGTGTGCTTTAGGCTTAGAGTAA
This sequence comes from Agriphila tristella, assembly GCA_928269145.1. Lineage (NCBI taxonomy): Eukaryota > Metazoa > Arthropoda > Insecta > Lepidoptera > Crambidae > Agriphila > Agriphila tristella. The sequence goes on from OV743440.1 coordinate 3,740,695, forward strand.
GACGGACTTCTTTACAGAACGAAGCCGCGATGCTCGAAGGCTTTAGGTTAAGAGTAGACTTGGCGGAAATATTGGCGAAAATATTGAAAGTGAAATACCTCGTTCTATCGTATTGTTTACTGACGAAGCTTTCTATTATGTAACACTATCTGCTGTAGAGCCGAATAATAAATTAATGGCAGGAAGAAGGAATAACTCTCTTTTGATGGAATTCCAACTCAATTAACACCAGTATCAAAGAATTTAAACTTCGTAGCAAATCTATAAAATACAACGTGAACAGGCAAAAGCCCTAGTCCTAAATAAACATATGGAGGAGCTAATAATAGCAACAGAAGTAACAGCGCGTAAGAATCGAGAATTCGAGACGATCGGGTTACCCGGTCAACGATCGGATCACTCGATTACGTAACCGACTCCTGCTGGCCGATATACGATCGATTCATTGGATTCCTTATGACGGTAATTATGTTAATGATCAGGGGTGCCAACATGAGGATTGTTTTATGATGATGTCAATAGAAATATTTCAAAACCAGCTCATATTCGTTTGATGATATAGATTTCATCTAATAAACATCATTAGTTAAAACAGTCCAAGACGTTTCAACAAAATACATTATATTATGTAAATTATAGATGAAAAACCTATTAATTAAATAAAGTTTTTTAATAGTAAGAATAGGTAGGTATAATGATAGTCCAACCGATAAGATAGCACCTACCTACAAAACATCGGCAGACAAATTATAAAGAAAATAAAAAGTAAGTTTCTTAAGCATTAATGTTTTTAAAAAAAACCTGAAAATAAAAACAAAATTAGCTTCAAAATTAAATACCCCTAAAAAGCAAGAAATAATTTTCAAATCATTAGATACGCATATCATTGTAATTAAACACGTATAATGAAGTCGGGTGGGGCTTCTAGAATAAAAAAAAAGAAGTTGTTCTCCAGCCCCACCCGACTTCATTATGCGTATCTAATGATTTGAAAATTATTTCTTGCTTTTTAGGGGTATTTAATTTTGAAGCTAATTTTGTTTTTATTTTCAGGTTTTTTGAAGTCGGTTTTTTTGTTTTTAAACAATTTTTTATTTTTTTCTTTTCAGTGTAAGTACCTTTTGTATTAGGTAGTTTTACCTTTTACCCAAAGTATGTATATTATGTAAATGTAAGCGATGATGTTATGTATTTTTTTTTTATATTTCACACTTTTGCGTGGTGTAATACCACTAAAAACTCAATTTCCACTGTTCGTGCTGTTTGTTGTTAAGGAGTTCCGTTGTTCCTTCACAGTTCAAGTCTAGTCCAAAACGTCCTTGACCATAGTTAGATACCTAATATGTTTAAGATTGTCATAATCCTAGCAATATTTCAATCACTACACAGTTTCTATTTGATTTTGAAGAGTTCCCTTGTGTATCTTTAAAATCCAAGGTCAATAACAATGAAATCAAAATGATATCATCACTAAAGTGTCCTCTTTCAAACAAAAAAAGTGAAAAGTAAAATGGTAACGAAAACGACAGTATTTTCAAGTTTTCCTGAAAAATACTGAACCGATTTCAAAATTTCAAAAAATGGGACCAACTTGGGAACAAACCTGATCTAATAACGTTTGAATTATTTCAATCGGTTCAGCCGTCTTCGAGTAATCGGTGGACATACATAAAAAAAAAAAAAAAACATACATACAGCCGAACAGAGAACCTCCTCCTTTTTGGAAGTCGGTTAAAAAAGCTACCATACTTTCAGGAAAAATGGAGCCTTTAATTTTCAGTTCAAAGCAAATTTCATATTTTTAAATTAACGACAACCCTGTTAATGACATGATGGGACGAGTATCGATGCGTGCCGATGACTCTCGATATCGGGCAACGAATAAATGATTCGAATTTATAGTTATTCGTGTCAATTAACGATACGCTGCACAATTTATCTAAAACGCATCATCATTATTGCTCATAATGATGATGCGTTTTAGATATATTCTCACATTTGGTAATATTTGTTATTGGCAGTTTGGTTTCAGTCGAAGGTGTGAAAAGTGAAAAAATATTTACAAGTACATACGAGTATTATAGAAATACAACGAAATACAAGCATACGAAATGTATTCGGCTTGTTTGCTCTGGTGGCATAAAAAATGCACATTTATGGAAATCAGAATCAACGACAGTTACACAACCAACCACCCAGACTCAGAAGATGGTTGTTTAGAGAGCTGGCACATTTTGTCTGACGTATAGTCAGCAAACAAATTCGCTTGCAAGGATGGCACTAAAAGTTCGTCTTTTATCTGCCTCCATTGTTTTTATATAAAAATGTTTTTTTTTTAACTCAATTTCATAGCTTTTGGGTAAATGCAAGACAAGACAATACAGAGCACTCAATCTAGAACTGAACCTTAAAGGTTGAATGTCGAGACGGGCTGCAGTCCAGCTGCGGGCAGCGCCGTCTCAGCATTCCACCTTAAGGGGTTCAGCTCATAACTTTGCTAACTGTACGTCTTAACAACGTCAGACAAATGTGCCAGCACCTTTAGCGTTACCCGTCCATCTCTCAACTATAGATATAGATAGAGGTCTACTAATGTACCTATATTCACTATGTTCTTATCAAATGTTAGAATGCACCTCCACATTATGATCGATTCTTATTTCTTACCCAGTAGGCTACAGTAGGAACCAATGAGTCATTAAGCTACAATACAAACCCATTATAAAGTAATATCACAACAAAAACTAAGTTGGCAAATGGCCTTAATGGTAACTGGCAAGCAAACGCGACTCTAACGACGTTCAACGTCAATGCCAATTGAAGTTGGTCCTACTTTTACAAGTACCGAGGAAATAAATTCTCCGAAGAAACCACAAGTCAACTTTATCGACTGACCTACCTTACTACCTAGTCCTACATCAACAGATGAACAAGAAACTTCAACTTTCAGATAGAAATTAAGTAAGTAATGGAAATACTAAGTAAATAAGTGAAAGCTGCCAAAATTTGCAATTGTACTACAAGAATATCGACATTGCTTAAAATTAAGAGATTTGCAACATAACCTTAATTCGTAGTTCTAGATAAAAATATTATAATTGATCAACTGTGTTTTTTGTAAACTAAGTCATACACAAAAAAATATGTGAACAAGGAAGATTAAAATTTCTTATCAAAGTTATTTCGGAGAATAGTTTTTAGCTCTACATTAATGAATGAAAAGACAAGTTTTCAGATGTACAGTCAAGGTGATCTAAGTGCAAATAACAACGGTATCCTTAAGGTGCTTTGAGCCAGTTCCAATTCTAGAGCGACAGCGGAAAACTTTATTACGCATAAAAAGTTTTACTTTAATGTGCTAATAACGATAATATTTAAATTGATTTGTTGCACTAAACAATGAGTAAAAAACAATTCAAAAAGTTTAACATACAGTTAGAATCTGTTCCCATGATGATATTAAAGTGGTTCAAATCGTTAACAGTAAGAAAATGGTGTAAATGTATTTCAATCATTGATTGAACTGTCTTCCAAAGACAAGTTCATTAATGCAAAACTCAAAGATGGAACTGAGTACAACTAGCGTTTAGTTGTTAATATCGTATACAAATATTTCTACTGTAGATATCCTTTTTACGTAGTTTTAAAATCGCTACCTCTCTTGACTTCTGTTGAATTAACACATTTAACTGAACCATCCAATTAGTGTCTCTGCAGGCAAAAGTGGGTTACAAAGGACGGCTGATCTGGAATTCTAGATCCAAGTAGATCCTCGCTAATTCTGGAGCAAGTTGAAATAACTTGGAAGTTAGGATCCCGCCGGGCCGATGTGTTGTGTGGAAATGGGGAATGTCCGAAAAAAACCAAATTGGCTGAATATTTTTCTATAGGTAGGAATAAGGTCCCTTAGTAATAGAATAAATTTTCAAAATTTTCGGTTTCGTGAAAAAATTTCAAAAAATCAAAGTCTCTTCGACTTCACAAATGTATGAAAGTAACAGCAGAATGGAGATTGTACCTTTGCCAACACCTGCCACAACCACAACATGGTATTAAAAAAAAAGTTTCAAGACAAAATGTCAAAACTTTTTTTTAAAATACGTGTTGTCTTTGTGGCAGTTAGCGGCAAAGGTGTAATCTCCATTCTGCTGTTACTTTCATACATTTGTGAAGTCGAAGAGACTTTGATTTTTAAAAACTTTTTTACCCAACCGAAAATTCCGAAAGTTTTTTCTATTACTAAGGGACCTTATTCCTACCTATAGAAAAATATTCAGCCAATTTGATTTTTTTCGGACATTCCCCATTGCGGTTCCTGCTAAGATAACAATACTAAGTGAATTTCCGCCTTATAAATGAGGGACTGAAATCCAGGCTTTTGGTTGGGTAGTAAGGTATTCTGAAAAGAGGATTGATGTTCACCTAATGTTGTGAGACAATGATGTGAAGATATCTACGAAGTAGGTTGAGGTACAACATACAACATTAGACCAGCAACTCTAGAAATAGGGCAATAGTTTTATCATCAATAGTTTTATAAAGGCAGTATTAAAAATGAATACCTAACACCTACCTACCTATAAAAACCACTAGCTGGATGATGGTTGGTCGGTATGGCAACGTGGTGCGCAGTCACCTGAACCACAGTATTATAAACCACCTACGTTCTTTAATGATGCTCATTATAGATAGGGTTGACAGTGCTTAAATGTGGTGTTTATTTATCGTAGACACAATTTATATTTATGTTCGAGACAATTAAATGCTTTTTACATTGATGTTAGTATAAGATGAAATTTTCATTAGAAATAACGTTTATTCGGTATTTTATTTCTGACACCAATCGCAGTTCTTGTTCAAAATAAAAATTAAATATATTTAGAAGGCTGTAAGTACCCGATATTTTTTTAAGTGATTCCCTATCGTAACTGATCAACTTTTGTAAGTTTACGTTATGTTTCAGGACTGTAAGGAACAGCCCTAGATTAAAGGTTGCACTCGAAAGTCAAGTAACATTTTAAGCTGCTAATGTTGGGCAGCGGCCACAAAGGCTGCGGCCTCTAATATAGCATAGAGCGGATGAGCGGAGCGAAAGCTACAAGTTTCTCATATTTACAGTAAGTTTACTTTTTTATTTTCTTAATCTTTATTGCAAGTATACAAAATACAAACAAATGGCGGACTTAATGCTATTAGGCATTCTCTCCCAAGAACACTACTGTGCCGGCAATAAACAAACGTGACGCTGCTGTGGTGTGTGTCAAGCCAACTGAGCTGACAGCACTAATGTTCGATTTTACGGTCACTGAAAGCTTGTTAACTCTGTCGAGATCTATAAGGAAATCGAAGAAATATTACAACCATAGCTGCACCTTTATTAACATTATTAAAAAGTTTGAAAATAGTTTTCTGAAGTACCCACGCTGAAGAAGCAGAACGTATGAGGAGCGTTAGAATTTTTTTTCTGCAGATTCGCTATCGCTTCCGCGCAACTTCCGCGTCACTGATCGTTGCGTTTCTAACCTTAGCTTTATATTTTAGTTGACTGCTACAGTTTGTTCCTTCTGGAAATCCGAACCGAACACCCCGCTCGTAAAGCCGAGCGGGGTGTTCGGTTCGGATTTCCAGAAGTTGTGAACGTAGTCTTTAGATCCTCAAGTTGCTCCGTAATTCGAGTAAGGAGGTCAGGAGTTACATTGGCGAGTTGCTCAGCTTATCAAGACTAACAAGCTTATAGGATCTAGGTAAATTTTGATTTAACATTTGACACATAAATAAACTTCGGCTAAAGTGGCTGCATAAACTCCTGAAAGTCATATTCATCTAAATCACGCAGTTTTAATTTTATTGTGCGGTGTGCCTAGTTTAGGTAGGTACTAAATACAGTGATATTTTAGAGTTGTAAAACGATTCATAGTAAAGATTTTCATAAAATAATAGTATAGGCTTTTGCCAGAGAATAGATATAAGTACTACCGTACTGAAAGGAAACTCTCCGCCTCGCCCCAGAATCAATTACCTCACTCCACCCCGCGAGTTCATGTGCCGAATCGTGTGCTCACTTAGTCGTGTATGTCAACTTCAACTTATTTTGAAATTCAAAGCTATTTATTTGAAATTATAATAAATTAAAACATTTGATACAAAAATAAACTTCGGATAAAGTGGCAAAGTAAACTCCTGAAACTCATAGTATTCACCTAAATCACGCAGTTTTACTTTGATTGTGCCGTAGTTTAGATAGGTACTAAATACAGTGATATTTTAGAGTTGTGAAACGATTCACAGTAAAGATAGAAGGATGTCTGCATATACTGCACTGCGTTCCTACACCGCAGACATCTACTACACAGAGGAAATATTTCCTTTTGGATTAATGGGGATTTCAACATTATCCCACAAAAACAATTTCGGGAAGCTGTTAGTTTGTACGGCCCCAATTACAAGCGTAGTTAATATGTACCAGATATAATGAACAAACCGCGGTACTCAAAGTATCTGTGGGTAGGCATCCATTACACTAATTAATTCCAAAACCACACTCTGGTATTGCATTGAAACAAACTTTGGGTGCCCATTGCCGAATATTGTGTGCGAAACTGTTTCGGGGAAGTCGGTACAAATATAATATGGTCCGTGAAACCACGATACACACATAACTCTGCCTGCCTAGCATGACCGATTTATATCGCGTGATATAGCGTTTTATCACGTTTAACTATCAACTGTCAAGACAAAGGAATTTGACAGTTTGAGTGTCGATAAAATGCTATATCACGCGATATAAATCGGTCATGCTAGGCAGGCAGATCTATCTCTAATAAATGGCATAGAAGAAATAATAGTACAAGCTAATGAGTATCATACATTTTATGGTCCCCACTGCTGGGACACAGGCCTTTCTTATGGATAAGGAGGATGGGACATAACCCACCACGCGGACCCAATACGGATTGGTGGGTGTTAACGACTGCAAATGCAGCCGGGACCAACGGATTAACGTGCCTTCCGAAGCATGGAGATGAAAAAAAATTGGCCACCCATCCCGTGACCGACCCTTGCGAAAGTTGACTGACCTCCGCAATCGCTGGGACAGGCGGTAAACCACTGCGCCACCGAGTTCTTTAGATAAAGTTATGGTCCATGAAACCACTATACATACTTTGATCTTTTTCTACAGAAGTCAAAAATAACAATACATTTGAAAGCTTACAGCTATATAGATAATTTATATGTTTTGTTCAAGGGTTTTGGGATTGGGACTAGGGTTGCCAACTTTTTTTTGCATCAAATATGGTATTTTCAAGATTTTTTGTGTAAAAATATAGTAGATGGCGAAAAAAATTCAAAAGATAGTAGTTTGCCGTTTTGTATGAAGAATTTTAAAGAAGTTGTATTTTTCAAACTTAAACACTAACATTTTCATAGTTTAATCACAAAAAATATTATGCAATTACTTAAGTACATATAATTAATAATGTTATTGTTGCTTTTGTTAAATTTTTTCACTTGAAAAAAATAGTAGTTTTGCCTACTAATTATATCTTTTCAAACAATATAGTAAGCGAGCCCTCAATACATATAGTAGTAAGTAGGATACTATATAGAGTAGGGTTGGCAACCCTTATTGGGACACTAAATATTGTTAAGGTCCAGTTCACCAAATATTCACTTATAAAAACACAGATTTTTCACTTTTGTTACCATAAAAATATAGGGTTATTGTAAACTCGTCCCCGAAGATAATTCGTCATCAGAAAATCGATAAAAAAATATATGTAAACTCGTCCCGGGTATAGCATTACAAACAAGGATAGGTAGCTGTACTAGGTTGCCAAAATATTTCAGATTTTTTGCTTGAGATTAGTCAGAGTAACGTTATTCAATATTTATCTATTCATTATTTTACTATCCATGTTATCTGTGTTGGCATTTCAAACTACACAATTAGCAGGTAGAATTATCACGTCACTTCCAGGCACAAGTCACAGACTAGCTAATCTGCAGTAAGTCCGCTAAGATCAAACAGCGAGTTTAATCAAAATACTGAAACCGTCCATCAAAATACCGCATTTCAAAGGTAGTCGGGAGCCGGGACTTTCCTGCGGGACTTGCGAAGGGGGAAATAAGACTAACGCTCTGAACTGCACGGACTTATAGAGGTACCTATTGTAACTGTAGCAAAACTATTGGTTAAAAACAACGAACTAAGATAAAGGAAGCGATACATTTAAAAACCTTCAATCCTTCTGCAGATCCGAGATCCTTACTCTAAAATTCAGAGGAAGTTTATAATGATTTCGTATTTTGTCTCTATTATTCCGATGATATTGAAAAATTTAGTAATAGGCAATAGCACACAACAGATGACGTTAGTTGACGTTTTTGTACACGCGCAATTTTTTGTTAAATAAAGTTACGACGCGACGCATTGCTTTGAACATCTAAATAAGTTGACAGTTGACAAACATGACTAAAAAGTTACGACACATTACTTTGAATTTCAAAATAAGTTGACGTTGACAAACACGACTAAGTGAGCACACGATTCGGCACACGAAGTCGCGGGGTGGAATAAAGTAGATTCTGGGGCGAGGCGGAGTTTCCTTTCTGTACGGTGGTGCTTATATCTATTCAGTGGCAATAGCCTATTACTAATTTTTTATGAAAAACTTTGGTTTGCTAAACTGATGTGTTATTACTGTTATTAGTAATTTAATGTAAGTAAAATACTTATATAAAATGCTCGCTTCGCTCGCTCTTGGCAGTGGTGGGCGGTCTTTAGGATTAGGGGCATCGTTTCGCTCATTACCTGATTCGGCCCTTTGTTTTCCCGTCGTTTAACATTCCCTTTGCTTAGTATCGGGTGGAGTGAGCCTTGGTAAACTTTGAACTTGGCCATCAGAAGTTTTGGGTCAAAAGTAAATTTTACAGATTCAAAAAAGGAGAGCAGCTGTTTTGGTGGTATTAAAAAACCACTGAGGTAAGTAACTTGCCTATTACTTATCTCTAGCTAAATAAAAAAATGAAATTGACGAGATTTTATTTAATACAAAAGAACATTTTATTTTTTCAACTGTAGGTAAACGGCTGAGTTCAAAAAGATAAAATATACCAACCAGCTGCAGTAGGTAAACTTCGCGCAAACTAATAACATCTTTGGACAGGATCACAGAACTTCAATTTCTAAAATATTGAAAGTCGAAATCATTGAATAAAAAAAATACCTTCATACTGTTTGTGATAATTAACAACTCTTGTTTTTTTAACACATCCTGTCCCACTTTTCTGTTAGACAGTGATAAAACGCCAAAATCCTGACAAAGAGTATGTTTTTAAAAGCAAACAAAACAAGGGGAGAATTCAAAAGGGTTAAAGCATGTGTAATAAAGGGTTAAAGATAAAATTTTGCTACAATCAATATGTACCTTATTCATTCAAGCGAAGATACATATTAGGATGATTTCCAATGTTTTAATTTCATGTCAGCCTGAAAACAGAATTCCGAAACATCATTGATAGAAGAAAAACAGGAAACATAGAAAATGTGAGTACAACATTATCTAAAGAACATCCGTCCAAAGTATCCTACTAATATTATAAATGTGAAAGTTTGTGGGTTTGGATGTTTAGATGTTTGGATGTTTGTTCCACAATCACGCAAAGACTACTGAACGGATTTGGTTGAAATTTGGCAAATAGATAGTAGACAGCCTAGATTAAAATATAGAATACTTTTTATCCCAATATTCCCACGGGACGGGAACCAGGCGGGTGAAGCCGCGGGCGGCCGCTAGTTTACAATAAGACGCAAATATTGTGGATACCAAATTATTGAAATCACCACCAACCAGACTAAAATGAGCGGTTTTCAAAAGGCAGTTAAAGAATAAAAGCAGTACATAAAAATCGGCCAAGTGCGAGTTGGACTCGCGCACGATGGGTTCCGTACCAAAAAACGGCAAATAATCACGTTTGTTGTATGGGAGCCCCCCTCAAATGTTTATTTTATTCTGTTTTTAGTATTCTTTGTTATAGTGGCAACAGAAATACATCATCTGTGAATATTTCAACTGTCTACCTGTTCTCGTTAGTAATATCGAGCAAAAAACGTCAATAAAATCACGTTTGTTGTATGGGAGCCCCCCTTAAATATTAATTTTATTCTGTTTTTAGTATTTGTTGTTATAGCGGCAACAGTAATACATCATCTGTGAAAATTTCAACTTTCTAGCTATCACGGTTCATGAGATACAGCCTGGTGACAGACAGACAGACAGACAGACGGACAGCGGAGTCTTAGTAATAGGGTTCCTTTTTTTACCCTTTGGGTACGGAACCCTAAAAAGAACTAGATGGCGTTGAACAACTAAGTAGGTAGGTTTTTAACAAAAAGATGAAATGTAATTACTTTTTATCATACGTTTGTTGAGTATGTGGTTTTTTGCGTTGTGCGCTGGTTGTCCTTTGGCGTCTCCCGGAGAACATTTTTGGAACCCTTCAACTAGGTAGATTTTTAAAATATTTTTTAAAAATCTACCTAGTTGAAGTAGCGCCATCTATTGACATAAAATTTTACTAAAATTATCAGCTGTCAGAAAACCGCTCATTACAACTGTCAGATGTGTGTGGTATTTACACGAGTCGACTTGACAGGCGACTTGATGGTCGATTTAGATAATTAGCGCTTTTTATCAATAATCGCTTGTAAAATCTAATCGTAAACCTAATTTCAATGAGGTCACAGAATACATAATACTTAGTACAAGTATGAGGTGGCGATTCAATTTTACAAGCGATTGTCGATAAATTCGACTAAAGTCGCCATCAAGTCGCCCGGAAAATCGACCCGTCTAAATACCCCATTAAGATTAAACAGACCACTATTAAACTGCGCAATTAAAAAAAAATAGATAGGTATATAATTACCAAACCTACTCCCGAAATTTGAGAAGTACGACCCTAAGAAAACAAAACAGTCGAACATACAAAAGCATCTTTGTCCAAGCTGAAACGGAGACGCTTCGCTCGCGCATCGCGTTCGCTCGGTCAATAAAGTAAGTTAAAAGTTTACCGTAATAAAGTATAAATAAAGTAAATAAATAAAATAATTAACGAGCAATAAATGATAACTCCGTTGATAGACCGAACGAAAACATCAGGAGGGGTTTTCAGAATATTCATATAATTTTCAGGTAAATTGATTAATTTTCGGCGAGACATGATTTCCACTTCGTCATCATTAAATTTTGTCTGGTCGGAGCATGCAATGCAGTGAAATATTGAACTATAAGCAACTATAAGTACTGGCTTTAATTAAAAATTGTCTCTATCGGACGTTATAATAATTTAACTGCTTCATGTTCGTATCTAATTTATTATATTAAACATATGTTATTAAAATAAGTTTAAGTACACCTGAGGAATCCTTGACCACTTTTGAGTTTCACCCAAGGTTTCACATTACTCTAACAACGAAAAAATATAAAATATTGACCACATGAATATTATAGCACATAATACATAGTACATGTACAAGTAAGATTATATGTAGTATAAAATCAGTTTTTTTTGCAGTAAAATTAGGTGTAATAAAACAACCTTGTTTAACTGAATTGAACATTGCATTAATAGAATTGAATATCCCAGTACTATTATGTATTCTGTGCCCTAATGTAGTTTTTACAAGAGTCGACTTACGCTTGTAAATCAAATCCCCACCTCATTGAAATTAGGTTTGTGATTAGATTTTAAAAATTGATTAAAGTCGCCTGCCAAGTCGCTCCATGTAAATACCCCATAAAGGTTAACTCCAGAGCATAATAGCACCTATTTAATACGTCTTCACCCTTCACAGTTCCAAATGCTAATGGCAGTTCTGTGTTCTCCACAAAGAGCCAGCGTTAAATATTTTATAATATTTGTTTAATGTGCCCAGAGGCTATTTGGAGGGGCCTGTCTGTACCCGGGCTTATGTTTCGGGAATTGTGACGTTTATTTAAGTAATGAAGGCCTATATTTGCTGTTCTGTTTCAGCCGGCTATTTATTGAAAATTCTATTATTATCCGATGAATTTGGGGGAATGGCCCAATTACTTACTTTTGATGTTTTTTTGTATTTGGTTTTTAAGGTCGTCTCAGGAAAAGCAATTTTTCATCCTCTGATTTTGTTTAAAAATATTAAATTATATTTTTTTTGCTATTTGTTATTCTCTTAAATTATAATTACACGACTGCCCAAAAAAGGAGTGTATTGTTTTACATTACAAATTCTCGAAGGTCCTTGATGTTTCCATTCTACTGTTTCTTCGGGATGAGTATTTTGGGTGGGCAATTCTTTATCCGAATCTGAAATATTGTTTCCATCAGTTATTCACGCAGACAAGGTCGAAGCTAAAGCAACAATGGAATATTTTATAAGCGAATTGTTTATTATTTCAGTTGAGCGATGAATTTTGTTTGTGTTAAAAAATAGATTGTTTTAATATTTGATCAGGAAAATAAACTGCTAAAAACGAGGCGGATATAGAGATGGTATTTTGATCATAGTCTTTTCGTTTTTCCACCGTTTAGTCTTTTCCGGTATAATATAAGCTTCTTGGTCTTTTCTGTCTATTTTTGAAGTAGATTTGACATCATTATACCTAATCATCTTAGTGACAAGAAATAAAGATCAATTTCTCTCTTTATCAAAAGTATAGAAAAGATGAACAGGATAATATTCATGGACTAGCAAACCGACCCACACATTTTATTACTTTCACTCATAAAAGATAAAATAATATTTATTTTAGTATCATTTAGGTACAATTTAATGATTATCCATTTTACCTTGAGAATTTTAAAATATTGAAAACCAGCTCTATCTATTTAGTTGAATACAAACTAAACCAACATTACCTAAGTTTTTTAAAGAGTGCTTTCATTATAGACAACCACTATTTGACACTTATCAATAGTAAGCTGGTAAAAGTAATACTATACAAAGTTGGCAATGTTGAAATTATCGAAAATACAGCTGTTCTTTTGAGTTTCCTAATTTTTTGTTTCAAAACCACCCCAGAATGTGCTATAGTGAACAAAACAAAAAAAATATTATTCAATTCGGTCAAGCCATTTTTGAGTTTTAGCCAGACTAACTAACAGCAATTCATTATAAGAAAAGAAGAAGATAAAAAAACACCAGTATTCATATTAAACAAGGAAAATCGTATAAAATCCTTTCAAAGCAACGACGAAGAAATAACGATACGGGTAGATATAAGTACTGCTGAAATAAATTTAATGTGATATAGCTCAAACGTGATACAAGACAATTTCACAGTTGATCACGTCGCACTCGAGAGCAAATGTGCAAAATGTTTACTTATTCGGATTTAACATGAAAGGAATTTGTGGAATCCGGCGATTTTTTTTACTTTTGAACGGAAACTAAAATATAAGTACTTTTATATTGGATGGAAGTTTTAATACGTCTGGACAAAATAAACTCATACTTAATTTAATCATTTTGTGTTGAAATAAAAGAATTAGGTAGTACAAAACTTATCAGTAGGTATTTTAATTAAAATATGTAGTTTGTAACAGTAAAACTTAACAACAGGGAAAATAAAAAAACAGATAAAATTGTAAGAAGTAAAGATACTAAATACGTTTATAAAGAGAAATCTCATCAAAGCAAAAGCTATTCGTCCATCGATCAAAGGTAGGTAGGTACTAAAAATAATGTTAACGAAAATTAAAACTCTAGGCAAGAGATTTTCAATTTAAAATTTCAACACGTAACTTGTAATATCGATCATCGTTGGGACCAGGCGATATTTATAGAGCATCGAATACCCGGTAAATTCGGGGCATATTGGCTTGCTTAGGGCCCCCACTCACTGGCGCAGAATCACGTACCTCGGATTATGTCCCACTTCGGATTTATGCATTTGTAGAAGCTTGTCTTTTGTCATCGGAAGGGTGTTTGAGATTTTCTCAACAAACCATTTCTGTACACCTAGCATGAACATCTATATTATTATGCATGGCTTTTCAGCGGTAGATGGGGTTGCACAAATTTCCGATACAATTATTTCTCTACCGAGTACTTTTAGGTGCGTTTTTTTCGATAGATGTTCGTGCTAGGGTTACTGTACTGATCAAAAGGTTTAAATTAAAAAAAGGTGATGTAAAATATGACTGATTTCATTGTTTGGTATTGCCATCATCTCTATCTTTATTAAGGTAAGAACATTTATGATTCATCTTTACCACAATGTGTCAGTTTTTGGCGATTCCATGGATGATTTCCTCGGTTTGATTAAGGGTCGAAAATTGACCTTTCTATATTCTCTCTTGACCTTTTGTCTAGACGATTGTGGTAGCGGCGTTATTTCCGATTTATCTACATGGTTTGGGTTTGCATTCTTTTGTCTATCTGAATATCTAAAATATTATGCTATATCTATTCTATGCATAATATCACCAAATCAAGTAGGTTCAGCCATAAAAACATACCCATCTTTCTGTTCCATCATCTTATTTATTAAGAATTCGTCGTAGCAAACTCTTTTAATTCGCGGCACATTTACTTGATTGCCTGTGTGCAATAAAAAGAAAACATGCAAAATTGATAGTAGAAATTCCAAACTTGGTCTTAAGAAGGCACGGTAACTTTGCAACTTGAAGTTGGGCACCTAAGGTTTGTAAACTTTAGCCATTAGCGAAGTAGCATTTTGGGCGAACAACTGAGACCACACTCGAGTAGGACTTTTAAATAAGTTTTTTTCTTTATAATGTACTTACACATAATTTTATAACTTGCTTGCTTATGCCTTTTTACCGTCAAATATTTAACATTTTTACCAATAATATGATGATTAATTTCTTAACGTAATTTTTTCCCGCTTCTTCACGAACCTATTATCTCGGCTAAGAAATGACTGAATAAAAAAAAACTTCGATATTGTTAACAAAGGACGCTGCATAGCTTTGGATGGCTTTGAAATCCTTTACTAACAAAGGATTCTACTTGAATATCATCTGGAATATTTTTCCAAAGAAGCGTCCTGGATTGAAACTTGTTGGTCTTTGGAAGTTTGGATTAACTATTAATTTTTTTTGTAGTTACTCAATATTATTTGGACTCCATAAAAGAAGTAGACAAGGCATAAATAAAACATTTTATAAACTAGTGGCTCAGTGAGCTGTAGACTTAGCTCAAATTGTATGTTGTTTAAAAGATCGCCACGAGGTTGACACTTCTAAAATCAGTACATGTGCTGTTTGGTAGATTAGGTATTATTATATATTCTTATTTTGAAAATTTTTCGAATAAGTGAATTGTCCTTAGAAATTAGAAAAACTGAGTATGAAAATGGCGATGACGATAGTTTGACAAATCTGAGAAAACTGCATTGACTTCCAAGTTTTGAAGTAAGTTTTTTGAAAGTCACTGTATTGTATAGTATAGTATTACTTTCCACAGTCGATAATATCAATAGAAAATCCTCTTATTTACGTAACTACAGAGCAAATTACTTAGAAACTGAACTTTGATTACCAACTACTAACAATAAATCACTGTCGTTAAGACACGTCTAGATTCATTCTAGACCTCATTGCTAATTTTACGCAACTGTTGGATTTCAGAAATAACTTTGTTACCGATAAAATCTGCAATTGTTTTTGTCTTTTATTTAAAAATATATATTCGTGATTACTAATGAATACTTAGGTACTACAAAATTTAGGTCTTAACTCAGGCATTTAACCTTGAGAAATAATTTTAATTTGTAGTATTTCTGATGCTAAAGTTGTTACCTTATTTGGGTAAGGGTATGGGATCAGAGTTTTCAACCTTCTGGTGTAGCAACAGTTCGTAAAGCTACGATAATAGCATCCTATTTTATTTAAAGCATTAAACGTATTTCCATGAAAAATAACATCAATTCAATAAGTGTTGTTAATGAATTCCTTGCCAATACTGTACTAAGCAACAACCGATAACATGGCATATTGTGCGGCATATTATCCATTGTTGTAATGGGTATCCGTATCAGACAGGTAACGGGTATTGTTATCAAGATAATACATATTAATTAATTCTGAAAAGGGGTTTATTGGCAGCTTATTAAATAGAGCAAAACCAAAACGCCACTTTCATTAAAATGCAAAATGGAAATACACAAATATTTCCACAATAGTGAGGTTGCAAGTCTCATTATATGGACTCAGTTTCAGCGAGTGAAAAAAAATTTTTCATAAGGCCAAAATGGCGGCCAAGTACCGACGTTCCAAGCGTTATGGCAGATATGAAAGGAATATTATTTTTTAAGCCCCATTCAGGATGTCTGTACTGATTTACGTGATATTTTGGATTCACCGAATAGAGAGTGGTGATGTTAGATAAGTACTGCGTTATTGCGAGATTTAATTTTAAATGCTGTGTTATTTAACCACGTTTTATTTTTGATTATGTCATTGGTGATAGTGGTAGAGTTTGTTGGATATATTAACAGTTTTGTTTATTTAGTTGTGTTCTTCTGGTTTAGTCTTAGCGAGTAGGTAATAATGTATTTTATAATGGGGCGGCACTTCGCATACTTAGGGAACGTACCCATACTACGTGACCCGTTAAGGAGGGGAGGGGGTCTTTAAAATACCACGCTTGGTCACTTTGCCTATGTTTTGTCACGTAGTCAATATTCTTAATGGAAATCTGGTTATTTTTTTTCAAGCTGTATTCAAATATGGCACGCAGCGAAAATTTTTTTCTTCTTGATACATTTTTTCACTTGTTATTGTATGTTAAATTATAGTACACACTCTTGGCATTACGTGGCAAGCGCCTTACTAATAAAAAGACAAAAAAAAAAGCTTTTTAAAAAAAACACAACCTCCTTCAAAAACCTTTAAAAACAGCTCTATAAAAAGCAAGAAATAATGTTCAAATCGATTAATTAAAACACGTCTATTGAAGTCGGGTGGAGCTGAAAGTATTTTTTTTTACTTATTGTATTGTTTATATTCTAAAAGCCCCACCCGACTAAAACAGACGTGTTTTAATTAATCGATTTGAACATTAGTTCTTGCTTTTTTATAGAGCTGTTTTTTAAGGTTTTTGAAGGAAGTTGTGCTTTTTTAAAAAGCTTTTTTATTTTAAACTTTTTTGTGGTAGGTATGTAAGCGATGATTTTATAAAATAAAACGTTATAATGTTTCACATTTTTCAATGGTATACCCCGAGTAACTCAATTTCCACAAGAGTTCCGTTGGGCCTTCGCAGTTCAACCCTAGTCTAGAACGTCCTTAACAATAAATAAGTACTTAACATGTTTTTGATGTCATAAACCTACCAATATTACAATCACTGTACAGTTCCTATTTGATTTTGAGGAGTTCCCTCGTGTATCTTCAAAATCCAATGTCCAATACCAATGAAATTAATATTGTATCATCCTTAAGGTGTCTTCTTTCAAACAAAAGAAGAATCATCTAAATCGGTTCATAAACAAAAAAGTAATGGTTGAAAATCCGCCTGAATTCATATAAAATGGTAACGAAAACGACAGTATTTTCAAGATTACTTGAAAACTACTGAACCGATTTCAAAATCTTGGCATATACCTATACTTTTGGTGGTCACCAAGGAGGGGGAGGGGGGGTCAAAATTGTAAAAATGGGTCACGTAGTATGGGTACGTTCCCTTACTTATCGCTTTAAACACTTTCCAATCTATTTTCGCTTGGTACACAAGTCCAATATCAATTTAACGACTGCTTTTACATAAAATCTTTTTATCTTCATACAAATACTCTTTTGTGGTAAAGCATCGAATCTTCACAGCCGAATGCGGAATGTCCTTATCATATTATTTATATTTGGCGATATCAGAGATATTTGGTACACTTTCATAGGACGTCTATCGCACTCGCACATCACCCCATTTCAGACGACAATAGGATTTCCTTTAGTATGGAAATCACAGAAAGATAGGGTTGCCAAATTTGAAAATACAATGAAAAAATAAATATACTCTTTCTCTTATCGTATGAGGATTAGTGGCCTCCTGAAGTCCTGATATTAACTTTATGAAAAAAATAAAATTGTCATGTCTTTTTAGTTTCAATTTAAATAAAACTCCTTGTAATGGATCGGGAACGAACGAACTTTTTGGAGTTAATGTCAAAGAACTCATAAATTCATGATATAATTTTTATTATAAAAATATTCATAAATTGATAACATAATAAAACACCCTCATATAAGTCGGTTTACTTATAACTTTCTGTTTTTATAATATCGTAGACTCTACTTACGATATTATAAAAAGAGACAGCAATAAAAAAATTGGGGTTAAAATGCTCCACAACGTAGAGTCACATTTTTTTTCGATATTTTTAATGGTACGGCTGCGTTCAAACGATAACACGACCCGACCTCAACCCGAACTCAACTCAAACTCACCTCAACCGCAGCCCACCTTGAAATACAGCGCTTACAATTTTGAGTCTTAAGACACATTAATAAGCTCTTGTGTAATGCAGGGTGAGTTTGAGATAAGTTCGGATTGAGTTTGAGTTGATTTTGGGTTGTGTTCGGTTTGAGCTGAGGTCGGGTTGAGCGCGGGGCGTGTGCAGCTGCATCGACAAAATATAACGGCAAAATT
This sequence comes from Agriphila tristella, assembly GCA_928269145.1. Classification (NCBI taxonomy): domain Eukaryota; kingdom Metazoa; phylum Arthropoda; class Insecta; order Lepidoptera; family Crambidae; genus Agriphila; species Agriphila tristella. Next base: position 3,759,350 of record OV743440.1, read on the forward strand.
GTAAGCGCTGTATTTCAAGGAATGGGCTCCGGTTGAGTTGAGTTCGAGTTGAATTTGAGTTGAGTTCGGGTTGAGGTCGGGTCGTGCGTTATCGTCAGATCGCAGCCTGAGTATTACTAAGTCGTCTTTTTCTGACAAATAAAATAACAAGACATACGTCCTTTTGTCCATTTTCATGTTGTCATTTGGCAACCCTAAGCCAGGGACGGGTTTGAAGCACCCTTATCTTCCGGAAATCGAACCCCGAACACTGTTATGCGCCACAGCCCTACAGGCTCCGAACGACAGTTTAGCAACAGTTAGTAGACGTGTTACTGTTGATCGTGAATAGTAATGAGGGTGAGGATATTTAGAATACCCGAGTGAAAATTAAATTTGCCTATACCCGAGTGAAAATTAAATTTGCCTTTGGCTTTCTTTTTTTTGGTTCCCTACCCAAAGGGTAAAAACGGGACCCTATTACTAAGACTCCGCTGTCCGCCTGTCTGTCTCTCTGACACCAGTATCTCATGAACCGTGATAGCTAGAAAGTTGAAATTTTCACAGATGATGTATTTCTGTTGCCGCTATAACAACAAATAATATAATAAAAACAGAATGAAATAAATATTTGAGGCGGGCTTTCATACAACAAACGTGATTTTTTTGCCGTTTTTTGCTTGATATTAATAACGACAACATGTAGACAGTTGAAATGTTCACAGATTATGTATTTCTGTTGCCGCTATGACAACAAATACTAAAAACAGAATAAAATAACTATTAAACTATTAAAATCCTATACAAGAAACGTGATTTTTTTTGGCCGTTTTTTTGTTGTATCCGTATTTTTTTGTGATGTATCCCATATTCTTCCCACTTTTTCTGCCCACGAATATTTAGTTCCGCTTTCTACCTTCGATAACAACAAATTATTATGTTTCGCATTCTACCGAAAATGGATGCCGGTTTCGACCCCTAAGTACTTACTGGTTTTTATAAAATGTTGTAATGAAGAAAAGTTTTGTGGGTTGAAAACGGAATTGTTTTAAAATTTGGGTAGAAAACGGAATTATTATTGTTATTATAAGCTACTGGGTGGTAAAAGTGGGTAGAAATACGGAATATACCACTTGGTTTTTTCAGAGTAATCATTATACCAGCCGCATGCCACCACTGCTGACGTCAGTTGCAATGCAATCTGTTTAAAAATTTGATATTTTCCCAAATACTCTCCGTTAACAGTTTATTGAGATGCATCACTGGAAAACCGAGCTGTGTTTCTGAAAATTCATCAAAATATTTCAAGAGTAATTTTCAACAGAGTATATAATCTGATGCATGAAAGGTATTATTTTACCTTTGAGCGGTAAACGAATTTAACGAGTAAAAATGGATTTTTGTCACGAATGAAAGCTTTATAGGAGCCAAGCCATGTAAAATTCCCTTTGACGGACTTTAAATTAATTCTGAAAAGGACGCTTGCATGCTTACTACAGGTTCGCTTTTATGGTAAATAATATTGCTTTTTCATTAATCAATGAGTTATGGGTTTTAACTCTTACTTAATGAGGTTCTATTTTAAGGAGGTAAGGAACTTAAAAGTTGGATAAATTCAATTTCGTTTAATAAATTATGTACGTATAAATCACTTAAGCCACAGAATATATACTCTAACGCGACTTAAGCTTTAAAATAAGTTAGTCAACGTCAACTACTTATTGGGTCATTTTCATTTTTGGTGAAATACGACATATATTTTTTTATTACAAATTCTTTGCGTGTTTTTCGAAAAGACCCTAATGACATGTTCTCCCAAGTGTGTGTTAAAGCTTAACGACTTGTAGATATTGAGAAAAACGAGTTTAAAACAAAAATAAAAGAACATGGATGTGACATTGGTCCATGTTGGTGACAATGGCGGGCTGAAAGTACGCTTTGTAGTGGTGCTGCTGTATTAATACTTGTCAAACATCAATTATCTTGCCTGACGGTGTGACAGAATATTTATCCCGCTTGGTGGCTCTTGATAGATTCAGAGATTATATTATCCGGCCATGGATGTGACATTGGTGCATGGCTGTGACAATTAAGACTCCCAAGTGCTTTTTTTGACTACAATTGCCACTTAAAAAGATTTTTTGTCATTGAAAAAGAACCAAAAACCATTTTTTTTTGCATTGGGTCAAAATTATAATTCACAAACGTCACGACCATGGTACAATATCTCACGGTCGTGACACCCACGGACGTGACATTTTCGCAACGTGTTCGCTTTAACATAACCTTAAATAACAGATTTTCAAATAATAATTTAGACACGGTATTATAGCTGCTTTCTCTAATACATAAACAAATATGCCACAAAAAAATCGGTGGCTTACCGTTTGGAATGGTTATCACGTTTGTGACGCGTTATGCTCGACAAAATGCCAATAAATAAAATCAAAAAATTGATGTTGCTGTTGCCAGAATGAAATATTAAAAAACACCACTAGAATTTGCGATAATGTAGAGGTCCATGGTTGTGACCCAAAATCATTACGACAAAATATTCCTATCGACGAATCATTACTGAAGTGGACTATTTAATTAAAATTTAACTTTTCAGTATGGTTAAGGACTATAAAACGTGGGTGTTAAATAAAAGGCACAAATAATAACACGCCATAATCAGAATAACGCTTCAAAACGAGAAAAATGGGTTAAAGACACAACATGGACGTGATTTTTGACCACATTTTTTTTTAATATATATTTTTTTGTTTCTTTTTTTGCTTGTCGATGTAGATATGATCTAAATGAATGGTTACAAAAAAGATTCTAATATGTTTTTGTTAAAAATACCCCCATTTTCACCATGCACACTTTAATTTTCGTAAATGAAAATGACCCTATTATGTTATTAAGAAGTCAAAAATTCAATATTTTAATTTAAGATAACGTACGTTAAAATATTTGAAAAATATCACACACTCAATTTAAATTTCGTTAAAAACAGACGATAGACGAACAGTTCGATAGTAAAGTAAGATGAAAATACTAGTGGCCGCCCGCGACTTCGTCTGCGTGGAAAGTTTTGGAAAGTTTTTTTTGCTATCCGTCGGGTACAGTACTTTTTTTCTGGATGAAAGGTACCCTATGTCCTTCTCCCTATGTCCGTACCCTTAAGAACGTGTATGCAAAATTTCATGATGATCGGTTCAGTAGTTAAGACGTGAAGGCGCGTAACAAACAAACGTACTTTTAAGTAAGGATTAGCTCAGTATTAAAAGCACGTTTCTCAATTGATATTTATGCAGGAGGAGACACTCACGGACCTCACCGGTACCTACTGAATTGGTCACTAAGGGACATTTCGTGAAAAATAGGAGTCGACGATACGTCCAAAAGAATTACATATAAGTAAACATAAAATATTCACATTAACATTATTGAGCTGAAAACATTGGCAGATAGGTAGTTAGGTACCTACTCCAAATGAGGATGAGAAGGGAAACTTAGTAATATAAACCGAAAATTTATTGTAGTTTTGTCAAATTAATAGTAGCTAGGTACTTGCTAAGTTGCCAGTCAAAATGTTAGGGCTCATGAGCATTTTTAATTCTATAAATTGTAACATTAAACAGTGCTGAACTGCTGACATCAGGTGGTGATGAATATCGTGGAAAAAAAAAAAATTACTTACATACTTGCCTTATTTTTTAAACAAAGCAGTTTATTATTTTTTTGTCACGATAAAATATACAGGGTGACATGGAAATTCGACCTATTCCTTGAAAGGGGTTATACTAGAGATCATTAGCAACAAATTAAGCCCCGTGAACCCCCTGGTAAATATCGAAGAACTGCGATATTTAAGAAATTTTCCGACTTGTTAAGAAATAATCGTAGAAGCGAAAACCATTTATCGTAATGCAGAAATTATGCTTACACAACCCAACAAAAATAACACAAAATCTAAAAGCTTCATTATTTTGTTGCTCGAAATTACCTTATTTATTTGATTTTCTGAATAAATAAAGTTACAATCGGACCCGTATCATAACGCTCATGTGAATATGAATGAATGCTGAGCATAGCCATTTATTTGATGGCAAAATTCTCTTTTGAGCTTTCAACTTCAGTCAATATTATTCTAGGTTCTATTTCGAATGTTATTTGATCATTCTGCCAAATTATGAAGTTATGAGAAAGCTTTATATTACCGAAAATTAACAGTACCTATAACATTCCAGACATCCTCTCCATCAAACATAATTATTTTATGTTCAAACATATTTTATGTGTGTTTTAATGTTTTTAATAAGCTTGGAAAATCAAGCATTAGTTTCAATCCAGTTCCACAAAAGCTAGTGTTCCGATCCAACTATGAAACAATAATTCCATACAATCTAAGTAGGCGATCTTAAAATAATAAAACTTTATCGTAAGCAATAAATTATGAAGTATAATTGCGCAAAATATTTTTTAATGCGAAATAATACGACTAGGTTTATTACTTAGTCCGTATTATTTCACAAATAATAAAATTTTACAAACATCACCATTAATATTTTGAAATTGAAGTAAATGAGAGCTTTATTTTAATAATTTATAGAAATAACATTAAGCAATCAGATAGGAAAAGGATTTATTAGATATCTTCTAGAAACTTCTTCTTCTTCTACAAAGAAAATCTGTTTTCTAACGGTATCAAAGATACATTCACAATGCTCAATGGAACTGATGAAAATTAATACAGCAATGAAATTGCGAGTGAATGTGGCAATCAAACACTCGCAGCTCCTAAATATTCTGAATATTCTAGTTCCAATCCAGACCACTTTTCACTGCTAATTCCATATCCAATGCCATTTGCGAATGGAAATTAGGTGACAGAGCGACGCTAGTAGTATATAGCAAGTTTTTGAGAGGTTTTTATGTAAATGGGCGTGCCATAGGGTTTCTGTTTGACAGAAAAAAACTAATTTCTGCCTTCTTTATTAACTAATATTAATGTTGATTCAAACTTAATTTTCAACTGGCTTGACATCTCCAAAGTTTCGTCCGAATGTTTGTAACATCACTGTCCCCAAAAAATGGTTTTCAAAAATAGGTATGTACTGTAGCTACTTAACTTTGAGTATGGATACTGCCGTTAAATCTTATTATTTTTAGATGCATTAAGTAATCTCAATTCAGATTTCACTATCAAGAGCTTAATAAAAATTATGAAGTCTTTTCAATTGTACCTAATGGATATTATGACAGGCACTCGGTGGCGCAGTGGTTTAGCGCTTGGCCCAGCGATTGCGGAAGTTAAGCAACGTTCGCAAGGGTCGGTCATGGGATGGGTGACCAAAAGTTTATTATCTTGAGCTCCTCCGTGCTTCGGAAGGCACGTTAAGCCGTTGGTCCCGGCTGTATTTGCAGTCGTTAACACCCACCAATCCGCATTGGGCCCGCGTGGTGGGTTATGGCCCATCCTCCTTACCACCCATAAGGAAGGCCTGTGCCCCAGCAGTGGGGACATCAAAAATGGCTGATGGAGTGGATATTATGAATTCTTATAATTAACGATAGTAAATCGATTGTGAAATGTATCTCGTCTCTTGATTAATCCTGATCACAGTTGTTACGAAAGCTGAATCATCTCTAAGTGGGGATAAAATCTTCATTTCGCAGACGTTTACTATTAATTCGATGTTTATTGCAATAAAACGGCAAATTATCTTTGCTCTCCGCCTTTTCATCGCCTGGTTAAATGGCACCATCTCTGCATTTCATTTGCTCTGTAGTTTTTTTTTATTTTCTTTGTGCCTGTTGTAGGAGTGCCCTTTCTATCTTTGGTGATGCTTTACGAGATTGCGAGCTTTGCAGTAATTAATAGTCCATTGTATGGTAAAGATAAAAATACATTTTCTCCCTTACAATGTAAGTTAATGATCAATGTTCAAAGAGTTAAGTTTCAAAAGTGTTTCACTGACATGAATAATTATTTTCTTGGAAGACATTATGATTTTCGAGGAGTTTTTTGAATTCTCTTGTGCGACACCAGAAAACAGCAAACCAGCATTTTCGACTACGAATTTTTTACCTGTAACAAAAGAGATAAAAAATATGATTGAAAATCATCATTTTATCATTCTATCTGAATATTTGGGATAACAAGTTCTTATAAGCTTCTGACGTGGCTGAGTCTAAAAATATAGACTTTATAAATCAAGGACAAAAGTAATTTATGAAAGGGAATATTATTTCTTCATCTCAGTCATATTATTTTCTATTCGCTTGTCAATTTGTTAGATAAATTTTCATTCCCATAAACAGAAATTGTAGCTTCGTTTTCTTTAATAAATTCGTCTACCGCATTAGCGTACAAAATGACAGATAAAAATGCAACATGAAAGAAAACCTACCTTATTCCATAAAACCCACAGCTTTCAACAAAACAAAATCATAAACATATGCAAGTAAAAGCAGTAAGAGAGCAAATAACGAAACAAATACAAACAAATGTAGACGTGCATTAGCGAATGGTACACAATAAGTACGGCAAAAATAACACTCTTTTTGGCTTCACCTGGTTGAAATCTTCTCGTTACATTACCAGGATGTTATTTTGTGCGTCTCAAATGACTGTAGTGCGCCAATAAAGTCTCTCTGAGCCCATAAACAGGGTACGGAACCTTTGAATTACCCATGTAGCTCGTAAAAAAGCGGGTATTGTCACGATAGCTGTATTAGAGGTAAATTGTTTGTTTGTTGCGTTGTTTGTGACCTATTTTTATCTGGAGCTGAGCTGTGTTATTATATTTTTCCTTTCTTCTTGTCATTATCATGGAATAACCACAATTTTGTGACTTGATAGATAAGTAGTTCATTATTTTAGTGCTTCGTTATCCAATTATTTTAATTTAATTAAGCGTCATACAAATTGGTCAAAGGTGCTCATAATTAGCCTTCAATAATTGATGCCTATTAGTTAACATAAGTAAGCTTCAAAAGGTTTAAAGATCATTAAAAGCCTACATAGAATAACTAAGTATGTACCTTCACTACCTTCCTAAATGATTTGTAAAATAAAGTAATAAGGTAGAATCTGATTATTTCTGTGATATAAAACATACTATAAGTAGTATACCTACTAAATTTAATATTCGCTTCCCACAGCTCTTGTGGTACATTCATTTTTTTATGCCCAGCTCTAGTTTCCAACAACGAACTGGAGCTCAAATTGAATCAGATTAACAGAAAAAAAATTACGTTGCTGCAATGAAAACTCGGTTAAAACAGTGATCGTTAAAACCCAAAAGCCACTTATTCGTGGGCGAAATGAAATCCACAATTGCCCTTATATTTTAGGGATGAAAAATTAAATTCTTACAATGTACTAATCCATTTTCACTTTTCACAGCAAAATTGTTTCTCGCTCACTGTTACTAACGAGACACACCTAAGATTTAAGTGTAAGGAAAGTGTTTACTACTCAAGCAGTAAATGACAATTAATAATCCAATCCATAAAATAGCCATTAACTATCTATCACCAACCATCAAACTAACCTATCTATTACCACCAAACGTAAACAGAATAATCAGAAGGGGGATCGACAAACGCAACCACACGTCAAATTCAGGTGTGTCCATTATCCACCCTACTGCACCCCGAATCGAAACCCTCGAAACATCGATTGGTGATTGTTTTGTAATGCACCGACTACCATACAGAATAGAAGAAAAAAAAATATCTTTTTTTTATCACAGCCCTGACCAATCCCATCGTCGGCGTCGTTACCAGTGCGAACCGGGAACCAGTAATATCTAGACAAATCCGCCGCAAATTGGATTGGACTGCACTGAACAGCGACTTTTGCATCGTCTGCCTACTTTATTTATTCTGTGGCCCGTGTGGAATCGTCCGACCGACTTCTCTACTAAATAACCTAATAGTTAATGGGAAAAGAACTTTCTGTGGCTGTACTTTATTATAGCTAGTCGTTGTGGAAGATAAGAGAGCTTGATGAGAATCTATTTTTTTGATTTTGTCCTGCTAAACTCTAGTATTATGGTTCTGCATTATCTATCGTATTTTTATATACTAAAGATTTATCCGATGCATACAATTTCTTGGTCTACCGCTACTGCACAGTGAAATCTCGGGGCTGTTCCTCGGTAGAATTAATGTTTGCTTCTCTCGACCCCTTAGTTGGACCAACTTTCAGTTGTTAATTTATTATAAATTTTAAAACAGTTGATTTTCAGCGCCATTATGAACAAAATATATCACAAAATCTGGACCTGCGGTTCCTTTAAGAAACTTAAGGAAAGTTATTGTTCTGTTCCAAAACAACTTAAAACTTGTAGATGGAGTTTGCTGGACAATGGTGCACTAAGAACTGCGATAAAATTCTTGTAGGATAGTTAGTACTACTACTTTCATGAATTACATAAAGACAATGAGTTTAAAACGAGGTTGCATCTGGAGCTGCCGAAGTGTGTCTTGCAAAAATATTATCTTCGGATTTAATTGAGTCCAGTAAATGAGACATAAATCATTACCCGTTTTTTGCCCTCTCGTTAAATATGGAACAAGAGCTGTAATTATTGAATTAAGTCATTTTTTGTTTTTGATGAACATGTTTTTCACCTGTAGATTGCGATAAGAATTCATTTGCACTTGTTGATGCGTCCAATGTTTGCTGTAATGATAGCGTGTCAAGAATAGTTAAATTTCACGCAGCAGTGATTTCTTAGATGATAATATATGACATCATCTACAAGCAGATGGTTATTATAGACAAGGCGTGTATTTAAAAGATCCCATTCAGGAGAAACTTTGAAGAAAATGGAAAACAGTAAAATTGTTGTCTTCACCAGCCACAATTTATTGCAATCATGGTTGATGTATTGAAAAATCATACTTACGAGTATTATGTATGCAACTATGAAATGCAAAATATGAATTAGATTTTTGGTAAGGTTTCATACCTAAGGGACAATATTTATACTGTTTTATACTTGCAATTTGAAATACGGCAAAAATTAATCAACATATCAGGCCTGAACATTTTACAACGGAATCAGTAAATGGAGATAGGTTAATGTTAAGCAATAAAAATCGAATTTTAAATTAACCCTCAGTTAAATTATTCAAGTAAAAGTTTAATTCGTTTTCACCGTAAACGTTTGTGCTTGCGCGTAGACAATGGCCGACATAAAAATGTTAAATCCATGGTTCCGACGTAAACTTTAGGGTCATCGCATTGTCTTTGTTTGAAGGGCTTATGTCAAAGCTTTTGTGTCTGGAGCTTTCGGGGAATGGATTGTCGTCTAATTGGTAGTTACCACTACCAATTAGACGAAAAAAAAATCTCACGAAAAAAAGGCAAATTGCCTACAAGCGACATTGAAAAATAAACGTGCGCAAAACTTATAAAATTAGTTTTTTTTAGTCACCTTGTGTCTTACAGACAAAATAAGAAGCATTATTGATAGGCCATTTGCTTTCTATTTTATTATGATATAAACTCCTTATCTCGATCATATTATTAGGAAATAAATACGAACGAAGAGAAAGGAAGTCAATTAAGCTTAGCATTAAATTATCATAGGCATCTCTACTCTAATTGAATGATGTAACGAAAGTCGAAAAGAAGCCCTAAATACAGCTTCAGATAATGACTTTTGTATAGACGATGAAGAAAAAGGAATAACAATAAGAGCTTTGCCACTGGATGAAATAAAAGATAAAATCTCTTAGAACATAGAATCTGATGAAGCATAACAACATCATATAATTCTTTGACTTTTTATCAAAGTCAAACAACAATGAGTACGTCTTGATCAAAACCAGTAAATAAACTAAGTAATTGTATTTAATCCTAAAAAAGGATTGAAAATTATGCTAAAGTGAGAATAACAAATCGCTACAATTTTTAACACACTTAAAAATATTAATAATTATACAGTTAAAATTGTATCAACGCGGCACTTAATAACATTCAATTAGTATGGTAATCAGGAGTTAACCGACCAAGATAACGGAGTTTACCGTAAATAGTGTTTTTTCATGCGGGTCGGGTATAGGATAATAAAAAATGCTCGCGTTACACAAGTAGTTTTAATAGGATTTAAATTAGACAAGAGTTTAGTTTAGAAAAAAACTGTTTGAGGAAAGATCTTAGAAAACAAAAGAAGGGAGTTTTTAACAATGAGAGCTTTTGAATTCGGTTAAGAAATAGATGTCTTGATCTTGAAGTAGGTACTTCAATTACCAAAATAAGGATAACAAAGATTGTCTTTATGTCTTATAAAAGGGATAGCTCTCCCGAGACTTAGGGAATCAACCATTCTTCTTTTCTTAGCTAAAACTACCGAACTGAAACGAAATTTAAAGCCTTGACTTATTCGGCAAAATGAATTTTAATCTACACGACCCTTTAAAACCATTGTCGGGTTTCATTAACCTTTACCATAAATACCAAAAGCCGAAGTGGGAACGAAATGTAATAGCTTTTAATAGCATCATTTCACTCTCGATAAAGCCTTGGCCCAGGATGTTGTTTTGATATTCTTCGATGGAACAGCAATATTCCCTCCAAACGTTTCATGGCGAACGGTGTTAAATGTGCCAGCAAATGACTAAAGGAACTTTATGGTATTTTTTAAGGAAATGAGAAATTGGAGAACATTTTCATTTTCGTCGTGTTACTTTAGTGTTTAAAGAGTGAGTTCTTTTTGAAAGGAGTGTGTGTTTTGTTTCTACGTACTCTAAACAAATATATGGAGTAGCAAGGCAATATAAAAGTGAACAGAAACAAGTGACACGGAAAAGTTATTGAACTTTAATAATTTATAGCAAAGTTATTATTAGTTAGATGAATGCCAATACAAACTCTTTGCGTGACTACAAAAGGCCAGCAATCAGCTTTGAAGCAACTGAGGATTCAATCATGAACCCATAAAGTTGTATGTCGAAATACATAAATTGGAAGATTGCAGACGATCGCTAATAAATCGATACGTACGGAAACGATAAAAGCCTGGCAGCACTTTGCATTATTAGAATTACAGTTGAAACGTTACATAAAAAGATGCGAAGTTTTACATTTGGTAGGTTTACTGGAATGAAAAGCTTTTAGAAATATTCGAGTCAGTTTTACACTATATCGTATCGACCCACCTTTTTGATAATGCTGTGAATTACTGAGCAACTTTCGGTAAGATAAGAGTGAAATTGTTTTTGAGTTCAATGCATATAGCATCATATTACTATGAAACCAATAGTGATGTATGGTATGTATGGATGATGAAAACAAAGAACGACTTTATACTTTTTATATTATACACACTTATTTAAAGCTTAGCGTCCTTTAAATTCTTAAAGAGATGCTATCATTAGTTTATCTTTGAATCTAAATCTTCATGTAATACTTGATAGGTACTATTTTATATGCAACTCATAAACTACACCGTCGAATGCAACGTTTATCCGAAAACCTTCGCGTGACTCCTCTTGCGTGAGACCCAAGTAGGTCCACGAATGCATCCTTAATTTTCTCTTTATCAACTTGTTCCTCGTATTTTTGAATGTGACAGCCTGACAGCCCATAATACCATTCCGTTTCGCGACTGGAAAATTAAATCTGACGACAGTTCCGTTTCAACTTTCTACGTCTGTTTTTTCGTAGCTGTCTTCCGTTCCGTTGCAATCATTTCATTAAAGGGCTAAAACGATTTCGAGATACAAGGGGTTGTCGAGATTGGAATCACTTTTTTCGCAACTGTCTTACACAATCATGAGGAGAGGACATAAATAGCTCTTTTTCAATTTAACGGTGTCCTTCACATTTCTTCCAAAGTCAATAGTCAACTTACTTTCCCCAACCTATAATTAAAATAGATTCGTTCGTTACGCAACTAGATCTTTATTTTCAATACTACTTGGCTTTCGGCAAACATGCAATCGATCTTGTTCTCCCCGCCAAATATTTGTTTCAGTAATCCATCTAGGAGTTCTAATAAAAACTTTGCGTTTATATTGCGGTGAACACAATCCGTCTTGCTGTTATACATCCATTAAATTAAATTCTTCTTGTTGTAAGCGCGCTTTTATGAGCTGACGTTTTTCGAATAACATTATGAATAAAAGCAGATAATATTTCAATAGCAGCAGCGTCGTAAATATAAAAAATTTACCGCAACATTTTGCTGATAATTTCGTCATGTTAATTATTTGCTCTGAGTATCATAAAGAAAGAGCGGAGTTGGGTATACATCTCCTGGGTTTTAATAACCTCATAAAACGACACGTTTCGGTGATTTAAAAACGGTGATAAATGTTTAATGAACACTATAAAGGGTGGGTCGGCGTGAAACAACGATGGTGCATCGTAAACTAGTGATGGGCCGAGTTAGCTATTTTTGGTATTCGAGTATTTTGGTATTCGCTAAAAAAAATTCGAATCAGTATTCGAATCCAGGTACTCGCATTGGGTGTTCGAGGACTGAGACTAGTATTTGAATACTCAATTTGACTCGAATACTGCTTTGACACTTGTGAAACATGAATTTGTATTGTTCCACATAATAGTTCAAAAAGTAAGTATTACTGCACAAAATGACAGTGGTTTTAAGTACTAATTTGCACAATAAACAATTAAATTTAGCGCTAAAACTGATTGTCGAGTGTCGACCCGCTTTGGTATTCGCAAAATTTTAATACTCGAATTCTCTATTCGAGTACTTATGTATCCGAATACTCTATTTTCAGTACTCGAGTATGCGAATACCAAGAAGGTATTCGAATTAGTATTCGAGTCAGCCTTGTCTCGGCCCATCACTATCGTAAACATTCGTCTTTTGAACGCTTTCGAATTAGGGTCACGCATTCATGGAAGTTGGAAGACACTCGTTTGGGAGCGAGAATGATAAACAAACGTATAATTTAAAACATATTGTTACATAAGGTAGAAACAATTGTCTAAAACAGCGAAATAAATGGAAAAGCTTATTTCATAAAGTAGTCTCTAATTGACAGTTGTACTAGTCCCCGAGGATATTATCTTCTTTGCAGATAAAAATATATAAAGAAAAGATAAAGAAAACTCTGCTTTAGTTGCTAATTGTTTTAATGATTCTCTCGAAGAAACTGTCGAGAATTCAATTGAGGGTTCAAGTTTCTATTTTAAAATTGTTAATTATCTTCTTAGATAGCTATTGGAAAGGCTTTTTCCGTTATCAGGATTAAGTAAGCACAGCTGTGCTTTACAAGACATTTTTTCATTATTTATTCATCTTAATATTTTTTCAGTTCCATTTTTTTCCATTGTAAATTCATTTAGGTGTAAATTTTCAGTATCTAGTTCACTTTTTACCTAAGACTTTGTGTCATGACATTTGCTAAGGGTTTTGAAAATAACAGGTAAATGCCAGTTGTTCACCTTTACGAGCACTGAGGCATAGGGCGATTTTGAAAGGCAGACTCTTTTTATAACAAACTGCTGACTGTTCTTTATGTTCAAAAGCCCTTAGTTCACAATGACTTGACATAAACCATGTCCATACTATTTGAAGTGGCAGTTCAGAAAATTCAACGAATTTCATTATAACTTTTTAGGGTTCCGTAGCCAAAATGGCAAAAAACGGAACCCTTATAGATTCGTCATGTCTGTCTGTCTGTCCGTCTGTCTGTCTGTCTGTCTGTCTGTCTGTCCGTCCGTATGTCACGGCCATTTTATTCCGAAAGTATTAGGATTACACAGTTGAAACTTAGTAAGTAGATGTAATCTGTTAACCGCTTAACGATTTTAACACAAAAGTAAAAAAAAAATTACAATAAAAGGGTGCTCCTTATACATGGAACTGAAACTGAAAAAAAAAAAATTCCTTCATAACAATACGTGCGCGTGCGGGGTGTCTATAGATAGGTCTTTAAAAATGACATTGAGGTTCCAAAGACAATTTTTTCTAAAAGTCAACCGTTTGAAAGATAAACACTGCCAAAGTGGTAAAATGTGTGTCCCCCCTCTAACTTTTGAAATAAGAGAGTGAAAAATCTAAAAAAAATATATGCTATAAATCTTAATAAAAACTTTCAACGAAAATTGTTTTGAACGAGATATAGTAATTAGTTTTTGAGATATATCATATTTTCCAAAACCGCAAATATAACTTTGTCATTCATACCAACACTGTGAAAAACAAAGTTATTTTTACAGACGAAAAATTATAGTGGTTTTAAATATAGTATGGTATAAGTTAACTACGGAACCCTATGGCGCGTGGCCAGACACTCTCTTGGCCGGTTCTTATTATTGTGGATTTTATTTTAGACACTTTTGATATCATAACGCTTGTTTCATAGATCCGCTGACGGAACCATTCGACAGAGTTGTTTTATTTACATTATTCAGCAGAGTTTATCACACAATCAAAGAAAAGTAGCACAGTTGCTGAAAGGTTTAATGTTTGTTAAATCGCTTCTATCTTAATACCTATACGTAAATTTCCTTAAAATGTAATACAAAAGCTTGCAAATGTAACAATTGTATCATTATAAACTCTAATTTGTCTCAAAACACCAATGTTATTGAACTCTCATTTCAAAATAAATGGATACATGTCCTAATACCACAGCCCATCAAAATTGAAACGGCTCTCAGTATTGGCGAGTTGCCAACGAGCTTTATACCATCCAGCGCTGCAGCGAATCGAATGAATTCAGAAGGGAACGGACCGAAACGACGAGCTGCTCGAAGCGCTGAGGGTGCGCCTGCGCCAATTTGCAGATAGCGAAATATTGTGACAAGTGTAGAGGTTGAAAGACATAAATAAGTGACCTCCGTTGATCGCAGTTCCAATAATAGATCCAGTTTTATTCAAGTTGATAAATTGCAAATGTTCTTGTATGTAGTACATTAAAGTTCCGTTTAAGTTATGCTGTGCTAATTTGTTAGTCGATTGACTTTAATGGGTAGTTTTATGTTCCTAGCAGTAATCATTTAAGATCCCATAAAAGTATATCACTTGTAATTATATTTCTTCCTACTATGTTTGTGCCGAATTCCCCCTTTCACGTCTCCTGGGTTCCAAAGCGACACGTGGCAGATTCAAAGTTCAAATATGTACATCGTTCATAAATGTTTACATCCCAGTTACAAAATACCAGTGCAGGGGTTGCGTGCTAATTAAACTAAGCCAGTGTCAGTTTGGCATCACATACAGTATTAGTTCAAGGCTTAAGGATATTTTTTTCCTTCTGTGTCAAACACGTCCTAATAATATGAAAGTTCCGTTGATAATGATATAAAATTTTTGAGATAGAGATGAGATCTACGTTATTTCAATCTTTTGCATATCTAAAAAAAGATTTCTGTGTGTGGAAAAAGAAAACATAAACAGGCAACAAAATATGAAATAGCTTATATAAATGCACGTATCAAAACACCATAGTACAATCGTATGAATACATTCGTCTGAATTGAAGACTAATTCCGAAATTATGCATAAACAACAGTATACTGAAAGTGGTAAAATGAATTTCAACAAAACGCTTAAACAAAAACGAGAGTAGTAGTTAGGTCAGTAGTGGCACTCATGTATGGCGAGGTCAAAATTTGTCATTAGATGAATTCACTTGGCACATATGTAGCTTAGGTAAAACTGATCTGATTTAGCCCGGTAGCCATCCGCCCCCCCTTGGCAGGTAAGGGGGGGTGGCATTCAAAGTTTCGCGCCGCCGCACTTCAGAAAAAAAATCATATCTCCTTCAATATACCTATCACCTTGAGTGTGGTATCATAATGTGATAAATCAAGGATGAGGAAGCCATTTTTGAGACATTTAATGTACAGTTTCATAGAAAAAAAGTGATATATTTTACTATATTGACGACATTATCAAAATCAGTTTGCTACTTTTTTTTATTCAACAGTTGGTATCTTTGAAAATTCAAATTTTATGCAAAGGAAAAAAATACTATCTTAAAGTACATTTATTCAGCTTTAAACACATAAAAACTTATATATAGTTATCATACAATATCTATCTGACAAAAATCGAACATTGTATGCGAAGGTGTTTCCAAACGTCTTTAATTTCAAGTTAAGTTGGTTTTTCATACAAATTGTATAGAGTACAAACTTAACTTTGCGGCCAATTGATGTTTATGTTTCTACGGTCTTATAGTCTCTCTCAGCTATCGTACAGTCTAATTTATACTTAATTTTTTTTGTGGAAGTCATAACGACAATTGAAAAAAATAGACAGACTTGATCTCAGAATGAGGAAGTCACAAAACGTCGACGCGACGTGGCGTCAAAAGATCAGCTCAAAACGATCAGGTAGGAAAACGTCCTATCCTACCATATTAAGTTTACAGTGCAAAAAGTGTTTAAATCATAATAGGTAGGTACCCTAAGAACCTAGGTATACAAATATATCGTAAAGATAAAACTACTGTTGCATTGGTTATTTTCATACACTCGTGAGCAGAAAAATGGAACAACAGCCCTATTTTATACAAACAAGGTAATTTTAAAGCTTTGGTTCTCCGCCCAAGATTAAACGGGGTATTATGTGATGATGGTAATTTAAAGAGTGAATGGAGAAGGCACAGATCGCAAAAGAAACCCAACGGATCAGAAGAGTCGTTTACACCAGAGACCGTCTAGAGTGCTGAGTTTTACATTTTCCATACTTAAAAATTTTCGCTTGATATTTTTTTAAGTTCAACCCTGAGCTAAATGACTTATCTAATCCGTTCGATTTCTTTAGCATTATAAGTCTCCGCCATCCATTCTTTAAACTGCCATCATCAGATAACATCTCGTTTAATCCTGAGCGGAGAACCAAAGCTTTAAAGTTACCTCGTTTGTATGAAAATAAGCCTGTTAATCATTTTTTTCAGCACAAAAGTGTATAAAAATACTTAATGCAACAATAGTTTCATTTTTACGATATATTTATATGCCTAGGTCCTTGGGGTACCTAATAATTATAATTTAAACATTATTTGCACTTTAGACTTAATTTGGTAGAATATTTTCCTACCTGGGTCGTTTTGAGATCTAATCTTTTGACGCCACGTCGCGTCGTCGTTTTATGACTTGCTCGTACTGAGAACACGTATGTCTAATTTTTTCTATAGTCGTTATGACTTCCACAAAAAGATCTAAGTATGTATTAGACCGTAGGATAGTTGAGAGAGATTGTAAGACCGTAAGAACATAAGCGACAAAATATACCAAAGTTAAGTTTGTATTCTATACATTTTGTATGAAAAAACCAACTTATATTTGCAGTTGGAAATTCTTGGCAACACTGTCACATACTGTGTTCGATTTTTTTCAGAGAGACATTGTAAGATAACTATGTTTAAAGTATACATATTTTTAAAGCTGAATAAGTGTACTTTAAGTCTAAATTTTTTTTCTCTGCACAAAATTAGTATTTTCAAAGATACTGACTGTTGAATAAAAATAATAGCAAAACATTTTTTGATACTTTTAGCAATATATATTTTTTTCAATGTCTATAAAATTAAATGACTCAAAAATTAATTTCTTTATGCTTGCTACAGAGTTAAGTTTGTGTTCTATACATTTTGCATGAAATAAAACATCTAATACTGGCTCTTGGAAACGTTGGGAAACACCGTCGCATACCATGTTCGATTTTTTTTCAGATAGACATTGTACGATACCTATATATAAAGTATATATTTTTTAAAAGCTGGATAAATTTGCTTTAATACAATATTTTTTTTCTTTGCACAAAATTAGTATTTTCGAAGATACCGGCTCTTAAATAAAAAAAATATCAAAGAGATTTTGATACTATCCGTTATATTTTACCTTTTGTCTATGAAACTGTACATGAAATGTCTCAAAAATGAGTCCCCTATCCCTAATTTATCATAAAATGATACCACAGTCGAGGTGATAGGTATATTGAAGGAGATATGATTTTTTGTCTGAAGTGCGGCGGCGTGAAACTTTGAATATCACCCCCCACTACCTGCCAAGGGGGGCAGGATGGCTACCGGGCTAAATCAGCTCAGTTTTACCTAAGCTAAATATGTGCCAAGTGAATTCATCTAATGAAAAATTTTGACCTTTTGCCACTACTTCCTAGGCTATAGGATTTGCGACACAGAAGGACACGAACAAATGAGGTTTTCAAATTAAAATCAGAGAGTATTAAGAATCTCTTTATGGCTCACATTATAGTAGGTGGGGAGTTAACTCTGGGCTAAAATTTAGGGCGGGCTTAATTAAATACCTCCTCGGAGTTGTTTCAGGCGTTTACACATTACAAGTTATGTGGAGCACGTCTCGGATTAGTTGTTAAGGTTGAGGAGGATTAAACAGACGAGGGTCCTAATAACAAAACATGTGTCATTGTCAGCAATATGATTTTAAGTAATTAATGTTGCTGGCAATTTCGGAAGTGTTTCGTGGAATCTTCTCAGAAGACACTAACGAATGGGCGATGTTCATTTCCTAGAATTGAATTTCATTTTTCTATTCTAAATGGCTCTTAAAGAATGTTTTGATGAATTCATTATTTTAGTTTTATAACCACTAAGAACAATGCACGTCTATTAAAATATTTCAATAATTTGGACAGGTTTAGAACTGTCTTATTACATAAACTCAAGAGTACCTACATTTAAAGGTCGTAAGTATCTCAAAAAACAACATAAAATCCTTGTAATTTCTGTCGTTTTAAGTGTCCCAACAAAGTCCCGTCTCATTTTCTTCTTGTCTGACTCAGCGTCTACAAATCTAGGTTGACGGTGCTCATCCCTAATTGACGTCCCGACTTATGATGTCACCCTTGAATATTCCTTAAGGAAGAGTTTATTTTTAGATCGCCTACTCATGGTCTTATCGGTAGGCTAGTGATGGCTCCATAGATTGTTTTGTTCTACGATAGAATTTATGAGGGTTCCTACCTGAATGATCCAGTTTTGAGAGCAGTTTTATTTGGAGTACAAATTGTGTAAGTAATAAAACACTCTGTTAAAGTTGAGGTGGAGTGGAGGTGAAGTATCTTAGCTGCTTAAGAATTGATGATTGGCCGAAGTATTTCACTAGAAGTATCGAAAGTGTGTTTTATTGCGAACGAATTCGTTTTAAATTTAATGAAGAGCCTTTGAGACTACAAAGGGTGTTAAAATAAAAGATAGTACCTGCCTACATTTTATTAAGAGCACCACATAACTTTTTTGTTACATATCGTGTATTCTCTCTTCAAGTCTCCACTACACTGTTGAGAGATTAATATCATCCAGTGTCTCAGCCAATCTGGAACTTTGCAAAATGCTACAGCATTTCGTTCCGTTCCACCCAAACCGCATAGTCTACCAGCCATTGAGTCTGATCACGTACAGATGCCATTCCCCCTCAGTGAGCGTATCGATATCACCGACTCCCAATACCTTTGTAATATTCCCAGATATTTGCTCCATAGATACTTTGAAAAGTGAATAGGTATTTTTAACCGTTCCTTCTACCATGTGATACATGTTTGAGGCGTAGTGTATTGTATTGTATCTGAGACTGAGACACACGTGACGCAATAAACGAAGTGGAATCAAGGCGCTTTCTTTGCTTTTTTGTTAACAGCCACAACAGAATGTTTATAGTTCATTGTGTGACATATTAACGGAAGCTGAACTACAGAGCTTGAGAATGCGTGGTCATTCATTACACCAGTACATTAGTTGAATGTTAAACAACTTGGAGCTTGTACCATTATACATATATTTTTAAATAAGATATATTTTAAAGGAGAAATCGAAAATATTTCTACGTCGGGAGTCGAGACATCATCTGAAAATCATTTGATGTTATCTTTACATTTCTTTAACGTGATTTGGAGACAAGTTTATTTTACGTCAAATTTTAGAAAGGATATTTCGTCGGCTAGGTATCTTTAATGGAAATATTTATATGTAATTGAATAAAGTATATTACTAAAATAATTCAGCTGGGTAGTCAAACAAATATTTTATAAAAAATATAATAAGCTTTTCATAAAATTCCAGCTACGCTTATGTAGGTAGAGCGGGAAAAACAGGCAGTCCCGAGAGACGCTTTGACTAGAAAGGAACGTCTTTAATTAAAAAGTCACGGCAGCTTATTAATTAATTTTACGACCAAATCTTCCTTTTCCTTGCACAAAGATATCAAATAAGGTTTCTTTGGGTTCCATTGATTTTTACATTACCCATTTACCATAAAGTTGCTGAAAAGAAAAATAATTTTACTTGTCGACGCAACGAATACTTGACCAATTTTATACAGAAAGAATAGCGATTTGAAATACAGAGTAAGTAAAATTGGCCAAAAGATCAATACAATCCTTCCTTACTAATATTATAAATGCGAAAGTCCGTTTGTTTATTTGTTACGTCTTCACGTCTTAACTACTGAACCGATCATCATGAAATTTTACGTACACGTTGTCAGGGGTACAGGAAGGACATAAATAATAAATAAATATTTTGACAACATCACATACAGTGCTCCGATTCCAAAGTAAGTAGCTAAAGCACTTGTGTTATGGAAATCAGAGACAACGGTGGTGTGGTGGTATCACAAACCGTTTTGCAACGAACTAAGATACTTAGTTGCCGTTTAGGCGCATTTGGTCCATTTCTCATTTGGTCCACTTGGTCCATTTCTCATTTGGTCCATTTCGCGGAACGTCCATTTCTCATTTGGTCCATTTCGCAGAACGTCCATCTCGCATTTGGTCCATTTCGCAGAACGTCCATTTCGCATTTGGTCCAATTCGCATTTGGTCCATTACGCATTTGGTCAACTTTCACCTAAATATGGGAGTAAAGTAAATAATGATGATTTTATTCCTTTTACATAAATATTCCTATATCGTTTATGGAGAACTAGCAGCCGCCCGCGACTTCGTCCGCGTGGAAAAATTTTTTGCTATCCCTCGGAGACCATACTTTTTTCGGGATGAAAGGTACCCTATGTCCTTCTCTGTACCCTTGACAACGTGTATGCAAAATTTCATGATGATCGGTTCAGTAGTTAAGACGTGAAGGCGTAACAAACAAACAAACAAACGGACTTTCACATTTACGTGTCGACTCGGTATATGTATAATTAAGGATGTTGTTAACTTCTATATTTTCACTTTTTGATATTTATATTTTTCTTTATTCTTCTTAGTAGGTCACAAAAGTACCAGGAATACATAAATATGGAGGATGTTAATTAATATAATTTCACTTTTTGATATATTTTTTGGTTTTCCTTTTCTTATCTCCATAATACTTTGGTGTAACCTTCTCCATATTTATGAAAAACAAAAAAAACGAAAAGTTATTGAAAATAAACATTTTAGCAATTTAATAAACGTTTTGTGCTCGCAAAGGGTGAAATTTTAGAAAGTGGACCAAATGCGAAATGGAAGTTCTGCGAAGTGGACCAAATGAGAAATGGACGTTTTGCGAAATGGACCCACGGAAGTCGTCAGGGGTACCTTTCATCCCGAAAAAAAGTATTATTCCCGAGAGATAGTACTCGTAAAAAAACTGTCCACGCAGACGAAGTCGCGGGCGGCCTCTAGCAGACAATAAAATTAACGATACGTGTGTGTAGTAGAGTGAACATAAACCACGTACATCGCTTGATTGATGATAATTACAAATACAATAATTAACAGCCAGCGGTTCCTAAACTTCTTAACAAAAATGCGAGATTACGTTTTCACGCCTAAACTACTCCACCGAATTTAATGAAATTTGTTACGGAGATAGATGGGACCTTGGAGAAAGACATAGGCTACATTTTATCCCTGTAGTCCTCGCGAGCGAAGCGCGGTACAAGCGAGTATTTTTTGTATCAGATAAAAACGAAAAAAAAGTACAATGCAACAAAGGGCCGCTTGGCCGTATTCGAAAGTCAAATCATCTTTTGCTTTATAGCGCTAGCTTAATTTTATTGATCCTTGATTAAAAATAGTATAACAATTACTTTTTTAACAGCCAATGCAATAAATAATTCAATTGATGACGGTCCCACGGAACCCTTGGCTTCGGGAAACCCACTTTATGAACCGCTGAATTAGAACATTCCAGTAATTGCCGTTGGCCGAGAAATCCGATACACATAAATAAACAGCTAAAATCAATAAGGTCGACTATTGAGAATGAAATCAACATAATATGTGTTTGAGGAATGAATGTTTGTCTCTACAAGGAAAACTAATTTTTCAGGATTGAATAAAATAAACCAATAACAATAAAACGTAGGACGAAAATTATGTATGGACTGAAATCTCCTAAATTATACAAAGGGAAATCGCTGACGTATTAAAGTCGCAGGCTTCTACAATAAGGAGTAAAATTCTTGTAATCTAATAATCACAGTCGAACCACGTTTATTTCTATCAGAGCAGTTTTGGAACACTGAATTTAAAATTCTAGATTTTAGGCATTCACATTGCTATTTTTATATTAATATGAAATAATTTAATAGAAAAAAATACTAGAAAAAATTGACTCACCCGTAGCAGCTCAGACGGGATCCCGTCTTTTTAATACGTTTTTATTAGGTTGCTTTCTCGTTTGTTTGTTTGTTTGTCCGCAAAGTTTGCGAACGATTTTATACTAGCTTCCCGATGAGCCTTGAAACTTTAAACATATATCAGAACTTGAAAGCAATGCAATATTATGGTGACATTGAGCTGATCTGGTGATGGATCCGGAAGAAGGCCACAGGAACTCTATGATGAAACCATACAACCTCATCGTGTTTGGGCTCGTTAGAATCGTCTTGACGAGTACTCTAACGGGAGACAAGGTCCAGAGTCTGATGATGAAGCCGAAAGGCCATGCCATAGGAACTCAATATTGAAACCGTGCAACCCCATCGAGTTTGGGCTCGTTTGAATTGTCTTGACGAGTACTTTGTTGGGAAATAGTTTCCAGGGTCTGATGATGGAGCAGGAAGAAGGACACAGGAACTCTTTAATAAAATCACGCTACCCCATCGAGATTGGGCTCATTTGAATCGTCTTGACGAGTACTATGTTGGGAAATTGTGTCCAAGGTCTGATGATGGAGCCGAAAGAAGGCCACTGGAACTCGGTAATAAAATCTAAAAACGTGGGTCGCATGCTAAGTTAGACAATATGGATTACAAATTTTACAAAATGCGCCCCACGTTTTTAGGTTTAAAATTTCTGTAGGTATAGGGTTATAAATGTTTACAGAAGAGTTTATTTTTTACTTTTTAGTCTGTTTTTTTGTTTTTACTTTATTAAAGTTTATTTAATTCATACCTCTGCTCTGACAGGCTTTTCGGTTGGTACACGCACTAGGAAAATACCATTCCTACATTTTATTAAGAAGTTTTATACGAAACTAGCTATGTGTTTCGAAGTTTCTTTGAATCAAGCATTATACAGCACCAGTCAATGTTTTTGGCAGGTGCATGCACTAAGAAAATAACGCTATTGTTTCACACATTTTATCGACAGGTTTCGTACAGTTAGTTAAAATACATACATACCTATAGTAGACTGTTATACTAGATTGTAAACTACTATGAAGGTAATGACCTGCGACGGTGCTAAGCATGGCGACCATAAATCCTGTTAATGTCAACAGCGATAAGGACTAATAGGTACCGTTTGTCTGTCACCAGTTCTTCGATGGTGGTCCTAAAAAGTAACAAACGAGTTTAGATTTAAGGTGTTATTATAAAACAAAGAATATTTTGTATGAGCTAACGAAACTAAATGCTTCGATTATCCCAAAAAATTGCGCTTAATTTCGGAGACCACGCAGTATTTACACTGCATGAGTTTTTGGCTAAATGTTTTATGACATCTCTGGCTGGATACATGTAGGCAATCTGTCAAATGAGTCTTACTTCATTACAGATTCTACGAATCAAAATAAATCGTTACTTCTTATGATACAAATCAAGGGTGCTGTGGAATCTAGGTTTGCAGAATAGTGCACAAATCGCAATAACAGCACTTAAGAGTATGGGTCACGCACGCCATAAAAACAACCAAATAATCTTCTCGGTGTAAAAATAGTGGAGTAAAGTTGTATGGATCGACCTCTAAACCATAACCTTCGCTGGTCTTTGCATCAGGTTTCACTACCTGTGAAGCACAGGCAACTATAAGATGCAATGTCCAGAAAAGGCAGTCCAACTTAGCTTTCTTTTGCACCAGGTTAAGTGATTGTAGAGCCGATGAGCCGCAAAGTTACGTGGGGCGTGCAATCATAGCTCTCACAACTTAGAAGTTAGTAATGGAGTTTCTACGTGCACTATACTTTCAATTAGTGCCGCTAATAATAAGCTCACTGCCAATTCAATTGGAACTAAGAAAGAAGAAAAAAAGAAACGGGAAATCAACACAACGTCACATGATCACATCAACAAATTACTGTGGGTGGATTGCACTTCCATTTGGGAAAATTTTTAACGACTATAGGTGAAAATGGTAAAAAACTACTTGTCACCAGCTCTTCAGGCAGGAGGGATGAGTCGTTTTTCAAGTTAGCATAGTAAATATAAAGATCTTTTGAATAAAGGCACAGATAAATGACACTTGTATGAGTATGCTACATGATTTTATGAAAAAAAAAATGTTTTGTCGTTTGATACGGTTTAATTGCGTCATAAATACAAATTAAAGGAATAAAGAAACAATGGTCGGTTAAATGTTAGAAAAAGAAGAACCAAATATCACTTTTGTTTTTAACAGTAGGCTTTCAAATTATGGGAAGTTCCAAATGATTAATTTAAATGAAAAATCACACCAGACAACAACTTCCATACAAAACGTTATCAATCGTCTGTTTAGAACAATAGACTGTTTCCCACGGCAATAAAATAGAGTTAATTGTTTAATAAACATCATAGCATATGACTATGAGACTATGCGTTTATACAAAAACACGGTCACTGGAGCAACGAAAGTTTACGTTTAAAAGTTAAGAAAGGAAAAGTCTTGGGAAAAAAATTACAATAAACAGTACGGCCACAAAGTTGAACATTCCTGCTTAATTAATGAAGTTACTTAAGTATTTTAATTTATACTAAACCAAGGGTTTTCGGTTGAAGTTTGTTTTTGTTGCGAATTTCTTTTTTTGGTTGCGCAGAGGAAAACTGGTCAAGTTCGAGTCGAATTTAGCAATGGTTCTTTCATATAGTACTAAATGGTTCTGTTTAACTGCGTCATCCGTTATTTAAATAAACATAAACATTTAACACCGAGGAGCTCGGTGGCGCAGTGGCTTAGCGCCTGGCCCAGCGATTGCGGAAGTTAAGCAACGTTCGCAAGGGTCGGTCATGGGATGGGTGACCAAAAAATTATTATCTCGAGCTCCTCCGTGCTTCGGAAGGCACGTTAAGCCGTTGGTCCCGGCTGCATTTGCAGTCGTTAACACCCACCAATCTGCATTGGGCCCGCGTGGTGGGTTATGGCCCATCCTCTTTACCACCCATAAGGAAGGCCTGTGCCCCAGCAGTGGGGACATCAAAAATGGACGATGGACAAACATTTAAATAAACAAATTATATCCCATCCAACTTCAGCGAGGTGTGCGACAGGGAGACGTTTCTTCTCCGAAATTATGTTCAAATCACAGCTGCGTTTGAGGACATCTTTAAGGTCTTGGACTCGGCATTAACATTAATGGCCTAACCTAACACACCTTCGTTTTGTCGATGATATACCTAGTTCTTATGTCTGAGACCGTGGAAAACCTAATCATAATGCCTGAAGATCCCCGTAATGCCTCCCAAAGAGTGGGTCTTAGTATGAACATGGATAAGACGAACATCATGTCGAATGCCCATGTTGTACCCGCTCCCACTCATGTTGAGAACACTACACTTAAAGTTGTTGGCCGTTACCACAGACTGTGCCGTACGTAAACCGATTGTTCTGGAGATCCTTGGGAGGTTGGGGGAGACCTATACCCAGCAGTGGGTGTAGTGCGGCTGATATGATGATGATGATGATATTTTTTCCGTAACAAAAATAAAAATGTAGTTCACTACTTATATTTTAAGGGTGGATATAACTCTGTCTTTATTTTTTTATACTTATTTCTAAAACATGCTACTATAAACAGTTAATTTTCTCTTGTGATCTTCAACTTAAACTCTTGGAAACGACATTAAGTTAATTTGACGTATAACGAATGGGAACTTACAAAACAAAAACCAACAGACCATTATGAAATTGAAGATAAAAGCGTAGATACATTAACAGTCCAAGCAATTAATTTTCAAATGAAACACGATGAAATTATATGGACGTTTTCATCTGAACCCAATTCCCTTTGACCTCGGTCTTGTGCAGTAATTAGTATTTAACTAAGAGCCTAACAAAATAAACTAGATGGGAACAAAGGAGTTCTCCCTTAGATTTGAGGGAATCATACGGCTTTTGTAAAATGTGCACCTTGGGATGTGCTCCGGAGCTTAAACGAGAAAATCAATTAAGACAAATTACCTGCTCATGTCGAATGACTTTGGGTTTTGTAAGCATTGTTATAATGAGTTAGATGAACTTTCTGTGGCGTGATAATTTATTGTCTTTGTACAGTAAGTAGTATTAAAATAAAAGTAAGTATGGTACTTCACCACATCGACGTTACATATTACATACAGAAGGTTTTTATGATCTAACTAATCTAAAAGATGTGTTATGTTATGAAATAACATTATCATGATTCATGCATTACGTCTATACAAATATGTAGGTTACTTCACTCGCGTGTTCTTAAGATTAAATTTCCAACAACCTAACTAACTCTATTTACATTAAACAACAGTTTTTTCTGTTTCAAGAGAACTCAACAAGGAACTCGAAGGTGGAGAGCCCTCACCGCAAACCAAGTGTGAAATCTTATCTCCCGCCGTTGCAATTAAAATGAGTGTAACGGTGAAAAGATTGTGTGAGTGAGCACTTGACTCTGATGAATGAGTGGATTTACAAGTATTTAATTTTTCTAAAAAGATACGAAGCATGCATTGTGGAAAAAAGTGATTGCTAAATGAATTTAGATCTACCTAATGGTTTGAACCAGATTGATATAAGTTTTGAAATGTGCAATTAAGTACTTAACTGGTATCGTCTTGCTTACGATATAAAGGATTATATCATGCAAAATCAATTGGGGTCGGTGCAATAAGCTTTTATTTCTTTCCATTCACTCTTTCTAAGTCATAATATATTTTTTAACACAATCCATCCATCTTCTTCGCGAGAGAGGACTATCCGACAACGTTCGTGTCAATCACACTCGTAATTCAAACAACATTGCTTTTTTCATATACGGCTATTTCCGTTGTCCACCACGAGGGGATATCGGAAAAAAGATAGACTTTTCGATATCCCCCCACCCAGTAGTTGTGTCGTGGCCTAAAGTGGGGGAAAAAGGAAACCTTTATATAACATAGTCCAGTCCATACCAAGCCCAACTATTCCTATCAACATACAAAACATTTTAAAAGCACTTATAAATAGAAGAACGAATACCCGTACACATAGCGGTACAAGAGCACTAGGTACTAGTAAGTAAGTAATCTGTGCCAGAACTAACAACAAATCCCACATTGCCATAGTGGATCCAAGCCAATGCATTCGATATGTCCATTCATCAAATGCTGGAGCTAAAACACCGTTTAAATTTAATGAGCGATCGGCGAAACTTTGTAACAGTAAAAAAACCGAATTCGTTAACACAGCAACTAAAGAAATAGCTAAAGTCACGGTCGGTAAAGATGATAACGATGGGATCGAGAATATATTGCCTTTGCTTTTCTCACGAATGGTGAGTTTTTATAAAATTGATGAAAAAAGAACTGAAATTATAAGATGTTTTTTTTAAATCCACTCCACCCACTTATTAGTTGCCACTATATGTATTCAGTCTGTAACTATTATTTATTCTGTGCTCTGTGCATGAAAGTAAAAGCATATCAATAAAAAAATATTCTGTGGACCCAGTTTCTTTTTTAATATAAGTAGTTTGCTTGATTTATGACTGTGATAAGTTAAATAAGGTTTACTTATAGAACAAGCCATTATTAGATTTAAGTCACGCAATAACTAAATTCAATGTCATTTGAAACAAAACAATAAGCTCACTGCTATATTTTGACGAAAAGGTTAAATTTTGTATTAGAACATGCTACGTAATTTTATCCGAATTATATTTGGATAAACTCTAGACAGGCAAGCAAATCACAACGAGCAAAGAATACTATTACAAGTGAGTAAATTGAAAAAGTGAGTAAATAGTACCGTTTCCAATAAAAAAAAATGATTAATGCACGTAGTTTTATGTTCCTATTTTTATACCAAACTCTAGATAATCTACTTCACATTATGTTTCATATTTCTTAACGAAAACAAATGATAGACGACAAATCTTAAAAGTAATATCTGCCATTCTGAATAGGTATTTCTGAGATCTGACTATTATGTATTGTATTGTCAACATTGCAGTCTCGTCGATTGTACTATGCTACTAGCTGATGCAAATATTATTTTAACTTAATCATTTTATGACATTAAAATAATTGTGTAGCAGCGCAGTACAATGAAGCTATAAATTTGTTCCCGATGATCGCATTAATAAGGCGCTTTTGTTCGCCTACAACTCGACGAGAGAGTATGTAACTTTAAAAAAATACCTGGATATTGCTATATGCCTCGATATCATTACAAGAAGGAAGGATTAGAATTAGGAATACATTTTCACAACCAAACTATGCCATCACTCAAATTGATCCATGTCATTCTCCCTAGGTATTAGGAATGTAATAAAAATAATTCATTAAAATGAACTAAGTATTGTGTCACGATCACGACACGACTCACGACTATGATTACTCATTCACTAATTATCTCGCTTACTATGAAAAAAAAACCAAACGAATAGTAGCGGAACTCGAAAATGCTGTCATGATCGATCAAAAGGTTCGATCGAACTAGTAGAATCACTTGATTACGAAGCAGTATGGAGAGTTGATTGACCTAACCACAAACGCAGAATACATAACGAATAACGATGTCCTTGAATCGATAAATGACAGAAAATGTTTGAAAAATATCTCATATAATACATAAATTAAGTATCTCAAACTGCTAATAATAATAATGCTTGCGAGAGCTACTACTGAACTATAACTATATCGTATCCTAAATTTAAGTACATGCTGGGTTTTTGTAGAGAGTCATAACATTGATTTTTACTGTAGCAGCAATGTACCTACTTACAACTCAGATCAGTGATGATCATTTTAAGCTGCCAGTTGAGTTACAAAATAGGCCTGCAAAACAATCAAAAAGTTACATTTGTAAAGACTAACTAAATATTAATTTATCGAGTGAGTGAGTGATCGAGCACTAATAAGGCACACGTCTCTAAAACTTCTTATATTTTGAACAGTTCATCAGTCCAAAATATTTGGCAAATCCTGTAGAGGTAGGTATTCAGTATATTCCAATTTCGTTACACAAATCTTGATTTGAACACTAAAGAATGAATCAACCTCGGCTGATTCGTTTTGGTAAATAAAATGCAGCCAGACCCATAACAAGGAATAAAGATACGAGACCTTATCCCTGCCCTGCCATACATGGTCATATTATGCGACCACAGAATCCTATAAAAACACGTGGGAAGAACTGATGTCGTCCTTGTATTTTCCAAATACAATCGACACAAAGCAAATGCATTGTGTTGTGTACCTCATCAGTTACAAATAAGGTTTGCTGTAGTAAAACACACCCACGTGACGTGTTGAACTGTTGACCACATTGGACGACACAGTTTTAAAGATAGCCTTGCAAATCTAAAAGGTTATGTTGATAAATAACGAATCCCAAATCTGGTTCGTGTTTAATCTCGTGGATCTTTGGGCATCTGTAGAAGATAAATATAAACAAGGCAATCCTATTAATTGGTTTTGGATCTATACTTATAGAAGACCTTGGAGAAATGAGAGTAAAAATAGTTGAAAGGTGGGAAGATCTACGAGACGAGCTCCTGGGGGATTTTGCAGATATCGAAGTAACGAGAAAGACATCCGATGTAGATTAACAGCCGATTTCAATAACCTATCTTTAGTAAGAGATAGACCTACTGTGGATCTGCTACTATACTAGGCAACTGTTTTATTTCCCGTCATTTAACAGAAATTTCTAGGCTACAAATCTTTAGTAAGCCTAGAGGATAGGTTATTGAATTGGCCGTAAGTTGAACTATTTAAGGACCTTGATTCCATCAATTCCATGCCTGTTACATTTACCAAAAAGTGGGAATTAAAAACAATGGTCGACCGACAGGCTATATTTTTAATTAAAAAACTACCCAGCAACCAGAATGACTAAGACAAAGGACAGACTAATTTAAGTATTTCAGTCGTAACCTTGCCACTGTGCCCTCTGTGCATGAAACAATTTAAACGTCAATTTGGATATCACCCACGCCCCAATTATGTCTAATTTTCTGCTTTATTTCAACTTACATTAATTCTGAATGGTGTAGAACGATATGTCCTTAAGCAAAAGGAATCAATTCTTTAAGTCCTGAATCCCGTTACTTTTAGGTAAAATGGCAATTTGAAAAATTCGTAAAATAAAATCTATAGAGGTCGACGCGATGTAATGAAAGTTGAGCCGCAAAGTGGGACGTGCACTTTAAAATTCAAATTGGCTCCAAAACTTAGGCGGATAAAGTGTCTTTCCGATGGAGACTATACTATGTTTTTGTAATGTCAGAAAAATGTAATTCGACGCTATTAGACTTTTTTGATGAGAAAATTGAGCATCACACTTCTTTTATAACCTTTAATTTAAGATTGAGATTTACTGACTCCTTTTCGCTATTAGTAAAGGGTAATCTTACTTACAATACTTTTGGCGATATATTTTGAGTAACTAAGGAATCCGTTGAACTATTTATAATATGTCCATCGATAATAATAGGGTCTCAACTTGCATTTTGAATTTAAATATCAATCCAATTCATCAAACTGCAGTGGTGTTAATCAAACGCACATCATGCACTTCACCTGGTTTTGCGGTGCAGTAAACCTTTTTCAGAAAGGGCGAATCCACCGCGAATTTCCGCGCGATTTTGGTTATACTGCTGTTAATTGCACACGTTGCTGAGGTAGCTGTAGACAGGGTCTAAACTACAGTTTCGCCGTAGTTTCGGTCAGTGATTGCAATTGAATAATGCAGTGGTCGTCAGAACAAGCCCGCTTCACCCAACATACACTGCACCGCGTAACTGACACAGAGTCTGTCTAACTTCGTATATGCCACAAACATGCGTTTGACGGAAAATAATAAAAGTCAGTCGGTAACGGTAATTACACAAGGGCTGCAGATTGTAGACAGGCAGTAATGGGGTATTTGCACGAGTTGATTTGGCAGGCGACAATAGTCAATTAGCGCTTTATATCGACAATCGCTTGTAAAATCGAATCGCCACCTCGTTGAAATTAGGTTTACAATGAGATTTTCCAAGCGATTGTCGATAAAAGCTGACGAAGGTCGCCTGCCAAGTCGCTCCAATTAAATACCCCATAAGTTTTAATCACCGAGTAATGAGTAATACATGAACATGACACAGGTAATGTAAGTGGATTGGGCAGATCAGCATATGTTTACGCGGGTATCGCGGGAAGTTACTTAGTACTTACTAATAGATGACAATAGTTTTGACAAACAGTAAGTGATAAACGCTTATCCACATGTTAGTCTAGCTAGATATAGGTATCTGCAATTTTTAAGAGCAACAACAGTTACTCACTTAATTTTTTTATATAGTTGTCGGCGCAAAACGCTACCTTGTGGCAGTCCACAGGTGTAATGAATTATGTATAGCGTTTTTACCACCATGATTGATTCGGCTGATCCACATAGTAGTTTTTGTTCGTAACACGCGTTATTCTCACTAATTGGAAACAGTGATTAATTCGATCTTAATGATACATTGTATAGAGATCGTATTATTATTAGAGATTGATCACCCCGATACGTGTTGATGATGACGATGTTTATTCAATATTATTTCTAATGAAGCTTTGGATTTTTTTCAAATAGAAGCAGAATATAGGAAAGGCTAGAACTTATTCGGATTCCCTATCTATACCTTCAAGAAAAACATTGATTTATCAAAAAATAATAATCTTATACAAACAGCTCTATTTCGATAAAATTTAGTTGAACGACAAAATAAATAAATAAAATTTTCCAATAGGTACTTACTTAAACTTCCAACAGTTATTTTTGGAAAGTTAACAATCCAAAGCTCGTTCGATGTATTTTTCCAGCAGTCAATACGCATACTACGCCACATTTTTGCGTACCTCACAACAAAAACAACTAAACACCAGATGTTGATGACATCGTCACATTGTGAACACTTGTTGTTAGCACAACTCCTTACTAAGCACCTTTTAATGACGGCACCAACCCACACATACTATTAGTAGATTGACTCGTAGTTGTTAACAAAAATAACACAATCGGAAAGAATTGATAATTAATTAAAGAATGAAACTATAGCAGAAATGCTCATCGTTTGAATTTATAAAATTGTAATTATAGGATGCTTAGTTCGTTGATAGGATGTTCGTTCAATTTAGTTTCCTAGGAGCTCGATGGCGCAGTGGTTTAGCACCTGGCCCGACGATTGCGAAGTTCAAAGTAACTTTCGCAAGGGTCTGTCATGGTCAGGGGATGGGTGACTAAAATATTATTTATTATCTGCTCCGTGCTTCGGAAGGCATGTTAAGCCGTTGGTCCCGGCTGCACTGCAATCCGAATTGGGCCCGCGTGCTGGGTTGTGGCCCATTTTCCTTATCAACCCGAAAGGAAGGCCTATGCTGTGCCCCAGCAGTGGGGACAATAAAAATGGCTGCTGGTTGATAGTTTTTATTTATTTTAATCTAATGGAGTCTACTTAATAGTCTTAATGTATGACAAGTATCATCCAGTCAGTTAATCTGAAGTGTTTCAAGCACACATGCCAACAATATCGCTTAATTATCTGAAACATTCCCAGCATTAAACTCACATACTTACACCGCGAACTGGTATTCAGTTGAATTAATTCAAACGCCTTTTGCTCCTAGCACATTGAAGCTTCAGTCGTCTACCGAAGTCTATTGTACTCATATTAAGTCACGAACTATTTTATAGTGCTCGCATTATATCCGAGTCATGTCTGCATTTGTTAGGAATCATATTCGACCTTGTTAAGTACCGGTATTTGTAAGGTTTGAATAGGAAGTATTCAATTATCTAAGCTACAGAGCTCTTAGAAACAGAAAGACGGCCTAATTTATGTTGTTTCGTAATAGAATAATGACGGTGATTTTCTTCTTGAGAAATCATAATTTGGTTATTACTTGTATTTTCAAGTTTGTTGAATACTCATGCGAGAAAAATTTACATAATACAATATTTACTTAATTTTTCTCCTTAAAATACGAAATTTCATGTAAGTGCTAATAACATGTGCTACGAATTTTCTCGATTGGAAGAATGAAGCGTGAACCATGCGTGATTTCTAAAGCATTTTACCACTTTTACATGCTCCATCATTGGCCTATAAATTATGCAGATTCAATGGTTAACCGTCGAGGTCATAGATGTTTACATTACATTATGCAATGGCCGTGGCCGTTCGGTCAAAACGCAGTGACCAGATTATGTGGGAAGGCCACATAATCTGGTCACTGCGTTTTGACCGATCCTGCATTGTTTGCTGGCAAAACCGGTTATTAACTGTCCCTCGGTCACAGTCACAGATATACAGGATGGATTCTTGAGACGGTATATTAAGGGCAGGTCCCTTAACCGTTGTAGTTAAAGGAAAACGTTCCTAGGAGACCATCCCTCACTTTTTAAGATATTCTAAACTGCATCCACAAATTTTGGAAAAAAAATAAAGTCAGCAAAAAAACTGCTAAAATAAAATTACACCCTGTATAGTGTATGTATATGCCTCGCTCGCGCTCGGCGTGTGAGGTGAGGTGTGATTCACATCTTGGTAGGACGCCAAAATACAATATAGGAACGACGGAATGCGTTCTTGCAACCATGCGTTTGATAAGGTAACATAATTTCGAATTAATATTTATGTGACTTTTATTAATCTCAGAAGATATAATTTACAGATCATTTCTTTTTGAGCGAAGAAAAATGGCGAAAAATACGCCCCTCCTGACAAAGGAGACCAAGATACCTTATCAACACAACGGGGCACGTTTCTTCACAAAAACGACTCATTTTTACTGCTTCAAATAACTTAAATTAAAAACTGACCAGTAATTTTCTTCGGCAGAAGGAAAAAAATGAATTATTACTTACAATGAAATCACAACATTAATCAAAAGACATCAAAATGTAACTTAGGGCCTTTAATATAGCTGTGTCGAGAAATCCACTTATTCCCAACGATTAATTGCATTTCTCCCGTACATTGTCAGACCCTAAATTGAATATAGTGACATTTGACGGTGATTAGTACGTACACATCAAATAAGAGCACCTTCCAAAGATTAATTGATACTGTGGAATTTGGTATTAAATAAATTTAGACATGAATGACACATTTAATTAAAGGGCTCAAGGATTCAGCTTTGAAGTTAATAAAGATTGAAGATGATGGGAATGATATTTTGTATTGATTTGTATTGAAACTTTCAACAAGACAAAACCGTGAAAAGATATTGAAGTGGTCTGTCAAAACAAAATAAGCAACAAACTGCGTAGGCCTACATTTTTGTATTTTTTGGAAGACAAAAAATATGCTTTGAGTCAATCTAGATCTACAAGTTAGAGAGTGTATTAAAGCAAATCGACTGAAAAGAGTCTGAAAGTAGCTTACTGCCGAAAGGAATTGAATCGGGGATAAATGTTCTGAAGCATCATAAATTTTATTGCGTACTATGCCGAGTGAAATAACTGTAGGAACGATTCTCTTTTTGATACTCACTTTTGTGTTATTATTTTATTATTATTATGATTTAGTGTAGAAGAGGGTGTAGGAAATTAGCGAGGAAATTGATTTATTGCTTTTCGTTCTTTAGCTTTCGTATGATTTTTTTAAGAGAAACTACTTTATCACGCCTTAATTAATGTAAGCTGATTCTAAGATGATGTTTTTGAAAGTAACATGTTGTCTAACATGTTGAATATGCATACTTTAATTTAATTTTATTGATATAATCAACACTCAAATTATTTCAATTCTCCAATCGCTTATACAAAGTTATTATTTCTAGCTAATAAGTGTGCTTGGCAGCAATA
The DNA here is from genome assembly GCA_928269145.1 of Agriphila tristella. NCBI lineage: Eukaryota > Metazoa > Arthropoda > Insecta > Lepidoptera > Crambidae > Agriphila > Agriphila tristella. The sequence goes on from OV743440.1 coordinate 3,794,662, forward strand.
TAATTATATCACCTGTACTATGTGCGAAATTCCAAACTTTGCAGACACCTTTGCACGGTTTGCACCGGGGCGAAACACTCAAGAAAGACGGATTAAATGTGGCAGACAAGGCATGTGTGGAGATGGAGACTGAGATAAAGCGAAAAAAAATATGCTAGGATCGTAGCAAGTGGAAAGAAACGATCTTTACCGTCAAGAGAGACCCTGATTCAGAGGTCACTCCTGGCGGAAGAGATCGCTTCTTTCCACTCTCAGGCTCGTATTATAGAGTCAAACTCAAACCTCTGCTCTTAGAATAATAACACCTAGAAGGATAGTTCACTGTCAAAAGTCAGGCACCTAAAACAGCCAAAATGGCACCGTCTTCAGATTTTTATTCTCTTGGATTTTAGTTACGATTAGGTAACGTATGAAGGATATAAATCTGAAAACTAAGCCATTTTGGCTTAGTATTAGTTGCCTCACTTTGCATACGAGGACACGGCTTCTAGGTGTTATTATTCTAAGCCTCTGCTTGAGTGAGTACAGTTAGAAAGGGATTGACCTCTGATTCAGAGGTCACTCCTGGCGGTAGAAATCGCTTCTTTTCGCTCTCAGGCTCGTGTTATAGAGTCAAACTCAAACCTCTGCTTGAGTAAGTACAGTTAGAAAAGGATTGACCTCTGATTTAGAGGTCACTCCTGGCGGTAGAGGTCGCTTCTTTCTACTCTCAGGCTCGTATTATAGAGTAAAACTCAAATTCTCCTTGAGTGTGTACAGTTAGAAAATGATTGACCTCTGATTCAGAGGTCACTCCTGGCGGTAGAGATCGCTTCTTTCCACTCTCAGGCTCGTATTATAGAGTCAAACTCAAATCTCTGTTTGAGTACAGTTAGAAAGGGATGGCGCTATGTGATGACTAGCACCATCCCCTTCCAACTTCCAAGCAGAGATTTGAGTTCGATTCCATAATACGAGCCTCAGAGGCTCTGAAGTCGATTGCTCCGTGCTTATAACACGGGCCTTATGGGTGAATAAGAAAGATGGACCATATAATAACCAACCAAGCTGGTCTTGCGGATTGGTGGGCGTTTACGACTGCAAATGCAGCCAAGACCAAGCAACGGCTTAAAGTGCCTGAAGCATGAGGAGCCCGAGATATTTTGGTCCATGAAATGATGATTGATCTTTGAATTTAGAGGACTGAGTGAGAATCTATGTATGAAGCGTAGAATAAGTATCTAACTACTTTTTACACAGTACGACTATTAAATGGCGTACAATTAATTATTTACGAAAACACGAACAGCTTGTTAAATATTATGGCGCGTTTACACATTGCAAAAAAAAGACGAATACTGGCAAACTTGATGATCGAGGCGAATCTATAGATAGACGAATATGTATTCGGCAACGATCAGCGAATGTTTGATCACTTGGATCAAATGTACACGATCCTGTTCAAATGTAAACGAAGACGCGTTTCGTAATAGGTACCTACATTGTTCATCAGCTGTGTGCTGTCAGTAACTTGTGCAATAGTTACACTCACTGCTTTGTGTACTTAACTAAAAATAACTAAAATAGCAATAGCGCGTTAATCGACGTCCGTCATCCGAACAAGCTATGAATGCGCGCCGGTATTGTCATACAAATATAATATACAATCCAGTTCCTATTCGTCTACATTCGGCGAACGTGTGGAAACGCCATTACGGTACAAAATATTAAACTTGTTTTAACACGCTCTACTTGTGAGCCCAGACAATGAACTTGGTAGCTGTTCAGCTAAATGTCAAGTTCGAGACTCGAGTGGCGAAGCTGCGTGTAGCCAAGGAGGAATGCCGCACAGTGGGAAAAAATCGCCTCTAGAGGAAATAGGAAATATACGATTTTTTTCCCACTGTGTGCCGTTGCCGATATGCCACGGTAATGAGATTTATCATTACCGTGCCGATGCCGTGCCGTTTCAAATTATTTGCTCAGCTGTTTTGGCTGCCAAAATCCGTTGTCTGGTTCTTGGCATCCGAGGCGTGCTAGGTACCCTGGATTTGTAACGAAGTTAACTGGCAACTTTTTAAATACTTACAGCTGTTTATAGAACCTTCTTTTGTTTGTTTACTGCGTATATATTTTTCTTTAGATTTCGCATTCTTTGATGATTTATTTTGTCCTGCAAAAATGAGTTTTTGCTTCCAATCCATCCAAGCCATTATTATGTGGATTGGTTAATTTCACGTATGTTACTTAAATACACCATAAAAAATTGGTACTTTCATTGCTGACTGTACTTACCTACATAAAATACAGTAATTCGTCTAACATTAGCATTTTTGTTTGTTGTTTTTGATGACAATGAACGTGACATTTTGATGATAATGACAATCATTACATATTATAAATACGAAAGTCCGTTTGTTTGTTTGTTACGCCTTCACGTCTTAACTACTGAACCGATCGTCATGAAATATTGCATACACGTTGTCAGAGGTGCAGAGAAGGACATAGGGTACCTACCTACCTTTCATCTCGAAAAAAAGTGTTGTTCCCGAGGGATAGTAAAAAAACTTTTCACGCAGACGAAGTCGCGGGCGGCCGCTAGTTATGAATAAACGTGATGATTTTATTTAAGACAATGAACATTACATAAACAACGAGTTATAAATAAGTCTTAGGAAAAACTAGGCATGTTTTGGTGATTTTACTGTTTAGTTACATGCGAAAAGAAGTGAAACAAACCTAATTACCTACCAGTACCAAGAAATGTGTAGTACCTATTTACTGCAGTCATAAGAATAAATTGTTTATTCTTATGCTGCAGTTCCTGTTCTAATTCTTGTGTTAAGAGGAAACACCACGGTCGAGAGAATTGAAAAATTCCTATACAAAGTTGACAAAATCAACGTTTCGTAGTCCCCTGTTTCCTCCTCCAAAACCAGATTGATTCAAATACTTGTTTCATTAAAATTAAAAAAAAGGGTTTGGCTGTGTTCCTATGTTTTCCTTTTTTTCATAAATTAATTATTAAAAGAGATATTAATCTTCAAAAAACCTAAAAAAATGTCATTGTTTAGACATCCACCAATCAAAATTGTCGAGATTAAATAAAAATATCAAAACATAGGAACACAGCCAAACCCTTTCTTTAAATTTTAATGAAACAAGTATTTGAATCGGTCTGGTTTTGGAGGAGGAAACAGGGGACTACGAAACGTTGATTTTGTCAACTTTGTATAGGAATTTTTCAATTCTCTCGACCGTAGTGTTTCCTCTTAACTCTCAGGCATGCATTTTCTATTACGAAAGCTACAAAATTCAATACAATAATAACAACTGAAAGCTAACCGCTACAAAATGAGGTTATCTATCACTTAAAACAGGTTATACCAACGTGATTTACACGGAGCCGAGAGAGATGAGAGTAGCTCCACTTTACCATGCGCGTAGTAAACAAACATTCAGACCTTAGTTGTATGGCAATCTACAAACCTTCTATAGCCACGACGTGATCTCGAATCTGCTGTGCCAGCAAAGGGTCCGGGACCAACTCCACAAGATCGTAAAGGGCATAAATTGACGGATGTACACTTTCGAACCGCTGGATCTCCTGCCTTATAGACAGGGATGTATTCAAACAAGCCTGCGAATGCTGACGACTGCACATCGTGGATCTGTAGCCCAGCATTTGGCCAGGGTAACCCTATTAGCACACCACAACACTAAACAGAAAGATGCATTCTCATTTCCAACGCCGCGTGAATCCACCGCACTCGGCGGCGACGAAAAACAACACAAAATACACTTGTTTGTTAAAAAACTTGTATAATAGACGAATTTGCACGTAATTATCACTCAATATGACCGTACTAATGGTTAGAAATGCAACGTAAATAAAGTAAACAACCGATCAACGTGTGATGCACAGACAGTAGCGTAAACAGACCACCCCGGCGGCGGCCATTACCGAACTGTGGCGTTTTTTATTTAGCAAGCATCGAAAATACGCACCGAAGTGTTGGTATCAGCGCCATCTAGCGACATTCACATCATCCATAGTAAATGTACAGCAGCACTTATGCGCATGCTTTTTTTGATGATGATGATGTGCTTTGAAATGCTGAGCTTTTATTTGTGCTTGCTTTGGGTACAGTTCTTTTTAATAGATGGCACTGTAAAGAAATATAACAAAATGTAAATTGTTTTAGGTCTTTTTTTTATTTCGATTTATTCTTTTTTCATCAACCAATTATAGTTCAGTAGCATTAAACCAAGAAACACTTCAAATCGGATTTAATTCCTAAAAAAGATTTTATTGTTTTAATGCCATCTTTTGTTGCCCAATAGACTATCCTAGGATTAACTTTGTTATTCATACAAACACTATGAAAAACAAAGTTATTTTGCAAACGAAATATGATAGTGATATTAAATATGGTATCCTTTGTGTCTCCAAAACTATCGTTCGTATCAAAACCGTTCTACCCTCAAATTGTTTGGAATTTACCCAACTTTAAAATCTTCTTACACAATCTTGATGAAAAACGAGATATAACAAAAACACCGCAAAAATACCCCTTTTGGGGTACATTTTTACCCCCCCACCACTTAAGCACAACTCCACTGGGGGGGAGGGGGGGGGGGGGGGAACCCTAGGACAGTCATATTTGGCAACAAATGCAGCTATTAAAACAGTAAAACCTTTTGTAGGAATTAAATCCGATTCAAATTCTTACCCTGACCTAATATTTAAGGAACATAAAACAGATATCATCAGCGACAATAATTTTGGTTAGATGGACCATGGGGTCTCATCGGGATTAACAGATGTGGCCTACACACACCGTGGGAAACGACGCGTTCGCCGTTATTCTGTGTTAAAGAATCGGTGCGTGCTCGCCCACAGAATAACAGCTAATCGCCCTCGTGCGGCTCGGTGCGGTGCGTGGTAGCACGCACCGTGGGAAGGCACCTTAATGAGCAACCTAAGCTAACTTGTCTCATAATGTACTATTAAATGATTCAGTAACCTGAGTTAATAAAGCCACAGAATATAGTAAAGCACGTTAGTACCTACTATTATATATTCTGTGGTAAGCTATGGATTTAATTAGTTACCGTCATACCCTCCATCTTTGCCCGCTTTTTTTACATTTTTGAAGATTGTGAAAAAAGTATGTACCGTAGAGATACCTGAGTCACATATTTCGTTTTCAGATATAAAGTAGAAGAGAATAGAATGGTTCCAAACAAGTATTTCTAAGCAGTTTCTTTAAAAAATGGAGTTAAAGAGGTGGGCTAAGTTATGCGGCAATGTGCCCATCTTAGCCCACCGCGAATTGTGAAGCTATTTTAACACTTATGGTTCTGATATTAAGACCCAAGGTGCCCCATGATACAAAGATGCGATCTACGTTTTTAATACTTAAAAAAACCCTTACATTAAGAAAAAAATTGGTGGGAAATGTTGTGTACACAATTTCTGAAATTTTCATACAAAAATTAATTGTGGCTAGGAGTGTCAAAATGTAAAATAAAAAACAATAAGTATGAACATTTTATAAACTTTTAATATGAAACTTCGGGAACTAATCAGTCATAAAACTAGTACAAACATAGTTTAGTTAGGTACAAATAAAAAAAAATCACCTAGGTAAGTTACCTACCTATAAAATTACCCCTATAATATTTACCCACACACACACACACACACACACACACACACACACACACACACACACACACACACACACATACACACACACACCACACACACACACACACACACACACACAAACACACACACACAAATACACATTTCGCCACACTAAACAAATATTTGCATGCGTAGTCTCTTAATGTGTAATTTTTATCTTTTTCATTAATTTATTTCTTTTACATACTTGTTTTATTAACTTCATTAGCAGCAACATAAACTTTGTACTTGTATAGAAAGCTACAGCTCAATCCGGGAAGTGAGGACCTGGGGTCTTGTATTACAGGTTGCAACCCAACCCATTTCAAGCATCAGTCTTCACAACTAGTAATCTAAGGCTGATATTGTTTATATTACTGTTGCTTGTTACTACTATTTGTAAAGAAATAAATAAAGATTTATTTATTTAATTTATTTAAAAAATCTTAAAAATAATACAATCTAATTGAGAACCTCCTTTTTTGGAGTCGGTTAGTAAAAAGTGTCAGCCCTAGTGCATTTCAACCTGTGGGCAATATTGGGCCGGCTTGAGCGGACTTTTACTACCTAACATTACCCAGCGTCATAACTTGCGAAATAAGCGTCCTATATGTGTGTAATCAACCAACTGATCCTCATTTTTAACCTATTTTTAGTCACAACAAGCATTACTACGTATTTCCACTACTTCTACCACTTCTCTAAAAAGTTTCCGGCAAGAAATTTTGCACCACTTCTACACGTCCGACTTTGACACCTTATGGTGAGACACTAATTGAGGTTATGAACGTCACATGCATAGAGTTGGACGTTTAAACGAAAAGCACTTAAATAAGCATGCTTATTTAAATAAGTGCAAAAGCGCGCTTTCAATTTTAAGCAAAGTATGCTTTCTACTTATTGTAAAAGTCCCGCCATCTTTCATGTTGTGGTAGAACTACTTGCTTCAACGTTTCTCTATTTCGGTGTTTTTGCTATTCGGAGGCAGCACTCTAGCGTTTTATTTGGTTGGTCTGAATTTTCTAAACGAAAAGTAAAAAGCAGTAAGCATTTTTTAAGCAGTACGCTTTTTGCTGTCTCGGAGTAAGCGCGTGTCACGTTTTCGTTCAGTTTGTTGCGTAATTTGCGTTGTGTGCTGTAATTGCTAACGTGACTTACGTTTTGTTGTTAATAAACATTGTTAATACCTATGTTTTGTTGTTTATGGTAGTGGTATGAGTAAATAAAATTTTGTAAACATTATTATTTGAACTGCATTAGTTTTAAGGTTGTGATCATAAATAAAAATGTCGAGAAACAGTAATAATCTTTATGGGACTATTTTAGCAGAAATGTGTAGGAAAAATTTGCAAAATGCAATGTTTGTAAAGTTAATTTATTGAAATTTTAAAAAGTTTATTAGGTTTCATTCAATATTTTGTTTATATCACAACAATTTCGTTCTGTTTAAAAAGCTCTCCGCGTAGTTTGTTTGTTATTGGCAACACAACGTTGCAAGCTTTTTACTTCAACGGTTTCAACACAACGTACAAACGAAAAAAGCATTTAAGCAAAAAAGCACTTTTTTAAGCGTGCTTATTAAAAAAAGTACAACGTTTCAACGTTTAAAAATTTTAAGCCGTTTTTTCCACCTCTACACATGCATTCAGTGTTGCCATGTAATACTTCAAAAATATACTAAACAGTTAAAAATCACCATAAATGGAATATTTTTCTGGCAATTTCAATTTAAAGTTAAATTTTGTCGTTGGGCAAAAATAGGACGAAAGGGCAAAGATGGAGGATATGACGGTACATATTTTTTCATCAAAAAATTAAAAATTCTAAAATTGATCGAATATTCACAAAAAATCGATGTTCATGGCATAATTAATTCAAATGCTTGTTAGTCGCCTCTTTCTATAAGTATGTATCTAAATAAAAAATTTGTTTAAAAAATCGAACTAAGTACCTACACAATGTAAGGTAGGTAGGTAGTACCTACCTAAGTGTTTGTTTATTCGATAAGTAAACATTTTGTTTGAACTTATAATCACACCTCGCTTATAAAACTTTGGTCAAACGTTTGGTTTGAACAACATTAGCTTTTTATTATCATCTCACAGAAAAATATTAAAACAAAAATTGAGATCGCTTGCTCGCTTATTCGGATGCTCAGAAAAAAAAAAACAGCGCAGACGGCAAACGGTACAGCTGCCGGCAGATAAATTGGCAAGAGAAAGTTGAGACAAAAGATGCGCAGTAGCTACGAACACTGTGTTTGTAGCTACCGCTCATCTTTTGTCTCAACTTTCTCTTGCCAATTTATATGCCGGGAGCTGGTACGCACGAGACGCATCGTAAGTACCTACTCGTACGTAACATAATGAAAAAAAAAACTATTGGTGGCCTGGTAAATATTTGAAATCCGGGACAGTAAAGTGTAATTCCCGAATACGGGACAAGGCACGTAATTCCGGGACAATCCCGGATTTCCTTGCCATCTGGCAGCCCTATATGGTACTCACATCAGTGCTTCCAGATTCACTGTAATTACAGTAGATATACTGTATTTTAGACGTTTCTACTGTATACTGTAATGATAAATTACAGTATACCTACAGTAGAAAATTAATTAAATCCCTTTATCTATAGATAATGTAGAGTAGGATTGTCACAGAGAAACAAGCCTGTCTCTGTTGATTTTAAAATCTTCTGTTTTATTTTTAGAATCTACAATATTTTTTAGCTGAAAACCTTAATAAACCGAAAACACTGTAATTTTACTTTTGGGAACTGGAAGCACTATATAAAAGCTGCCCCCCTGTGAATTATTTCTGCCGGAAGCCCTTGCGTTAACTGTAGGTTATTTGAAACACACCAACAACGTCGCAGGAGCAGATTGATAACATCTTATGCAACAAAAGTTCTACGACTTTTCCGAAAAGAGACAAAACAAAATCGATCTTTCATCCAAAACTCGGATCAGCTATTCGGTTTGTATGGAAAGTCGATATTTTTTTGTCTGTTTTCAGAAAAGTCGTAGAATAGTTCAGTGTGACCGCTTTAATATTCAGAAATATACAAGAAAATTCTTCTGCCAGTACTAAAAATACCAAAAGGAAAATTCAAAATATACCAAAATTATACACGTTCGTACTATTGTATATTCTGTGATTATACTAAGGTTGTGGCCGGGACGTAAATAAAAGTTATGGATTCCACAGTGAATAGTACAATTCAGGATAAAATTAAAAACTAAAAAAGGGGAATACATACATAATCAAAAATTCACAGATTTTACAGTCCCGCAAGAATCGGAGCATTGAAAATGAACACCAAAATTTACGAAAACCAAAATCAAATCAAATGCAAAGTATTTATTTTTACGATTGTGACACTCGGCTCCGCCTCGTGTCACAAAAGCGCCCGCTGACTGCCTCGACGCAGACAAAATATTATTAACCGATTTTCAAAATTCCAACGAATGCACTTCTCGTCTGCTTCTGCACCTTTTAACACTAGTGGCTCCGTGAGCTGTAGACCTCGCGTTAAAAAGTACCTCAAATTGTATGTTGTTTAAAAAATTATCTAAAAGATGTTGCCACCCCTTTTTCCCACACTGTTCAGGAGCTTTTCAAAGCACGTAGTAGGTAAGTGCTGTTTGGTATTATTTGGTAGGTATGTTCGCAGCTAGATAGCGCTTCTAATTTAAAAAAATTTTCGAAATGGTGATTTTTGGTAAATTTAGAAAAACTGGCTAAATTGAAAAATAGTTTTTTTTTAATATTAACGAACCTGCTCACAAAATTTCACGAGAATCTGTTGAGAAATGCGACCTGTAGAGGAAAATGGACAGCTGGAATGTCAGACTGAAATATGTTTTTTTACATTTCTCCGTCATTATATAAAATTTCAAAAAACTGGCGTGACAAAAAAATTCTATGTAATTTTCGAACCTGCTCACAAAATTTGACGAGAATCGGTTGAGAAATGCGACCTGTAGAGGAGAACATCCAGCGCCAAAAACCCGGACTGAAATACATTTTTCTTACATATCTCCGCCATTACGAAAAATTTGGAAAAAATGTTTCAACTTAAAAAAAAATATATGATTTTCGAACCTGCTCACGAATTTTCACGAGAATCGGTTGAGAAATTCGACCTGTAGAAGAGAACATACAGACATACGAAAGAATTTTTGCCCAAGCTGAAGCAGAGAAGCTTCGCTCGCACTTCGTGCTCGCTCGGTCAACTATTACCATGACGATCGGTCAATAATCATAAAAGCTACATCACTTTTTATGTGCGGAAACACCCGTTTTTCTACAATTCCAAATCTTAAGGGACCACCTACAGGTCACAATTATTAACCGATTTTCAAAATTATTTCGCCATTTGATAGCTAAACTAATACCCTAGGACCTTTTTTTTTTAATTTTTTCTTAATTCGGTTTTATTTCCGAAATATTTACAATTTAGTAAACAAACACCCCCCAAAAAGCCGGAATTTTTGGAATTTTGCAAAATTCCTCCAGATAGATTTTCAAAATTCAAACGTTCACAGGTGTCTCGATAAATTCCTCAACTTTTGGTACTATTTCCATCTCGATCCTCTCAAAATCCTCGGAGATATGGCAAAAAATACGTCTCAGGCGATTTGCATTTGATAACCATTTTCAATGGTAAAACAGTCCATAGTTGTACTATTAGCGTCTTTAAACTCCTACCACAGAATATATAATAGTACTAACTCCTACTACCGATAATGAAAAAAATATAAGCGATATTATCGAGTTGTTACGCGTACAAGCTTCTCAACGAAAAATCGAACTCAACACCTAAGAATTTGTGACAAGTGGCCAGTTTTATTTATTCTTATGCAAGTGCTTCCATAAAGAAAGTTGCTTATCTCTAAGGGTAGGTATAATGACCCCTTAAAGTTTTCGTTAGGGTGCTACTAACACCCTGATGTTATTTTACCATTGAAAATGGTTATCAGATGCAAATCGCCTGAGACGTATTTTTGACCATATCTCCGAGGATTTTGGGAGGATTGAGATGAAAATAGTACTAAAAGTTGAGGAATTTATCGAGACACGTGTAAACGTTCGAATTTTTTAAATCTACTGGAAACTTTTAGAAATTTTGCAAAATAGTTTTTTAGGGGGTGTTTGTTTACTAAATTGAAAATATTTCGGAAAAATAACTGACTTAAGAAAAAACGAAAAAAAGGGTTCTAGGGTATTAGTTTAGCTACCAAATGGCGAAATAATTTTCAAAATCGGTAAATAATTGTGACCTGTAGGTGGTCCCTTTCGATTTGGAATTCTAGAAAAACGGGTGTTTTCGTACACAAAAAAAATTGTAGCTTCTATGATTATTGACCGATCGTCATGGCATGTCATGGTAATAGTGTTAAAAGATGCAAAAGCAGACGAGAAGTGCATTCGTTGGAATTTTGAAAATCGGTTAATAATATTTCGGCTGCCTTGAGGCAGTCAGGGGCGCTTTTGTCACAATCGTAAAAATAAATAGGTACTATATAATAATAGATAACTTTAAAAATATAATAGGTTTTTGCATTTGATTTGTTTTTTTCGTAAATTTTTGTATTCATTTTCAATGCTCTGATTCTTGCGGGGACTGCAAAATCTGTGAATTTTTAGTTGCAGATGCAATCTCGATCTTTGATCGATTTTTGATCAAATATAAGGTATTTTTTAAAGTAGCTTTTAATCTCGGGAGATCTCGTCGAGATCATCTCGAATTTAAATTTTGAGACGAGATCTCGATTCGTCAATCTCGCGTCGAGATTGCATTCTCTAGTTGCTGATAACGTAAAAGTGTATGTTATTGTGACAAGATTTAAATATGAGTACCACCTATGTGTTATAAAAATTAGAAAGTAAAATTAATTACTTTTTAATGATTCCCTGGTACCCAGGTTTACCAGATTTTACCCGGATCTGAAAACTCTTGCATATCCGGCCCGGGTATACCCGACCTGGTGCCCTTATCCAGAGGAATTTTTTATTGCGACAAACAAATTAAATAAAAAATAAAAATAAAAAAAGACGTCTATTGTCGTTACTGAAACATAATTATAAAAAAAAAATCGCATGTAGGTATAAAAAAAAACTTTTAAGTAATTTTGTACGACAGAGATACAATAGAATTTGAGTTAAGTATACCTACATTACATTACGAACGATCCTAAGCAAATAATACACTGTACAGCTAGCAGGTAGGTGATAGAAATACGGTCACTCTGCCGAAGCATAAAAGTACCATTTCGCATTAAAAATGCCGTTCATATAATAGGATTGTTTTACTAAACAAGACTTCTTTAATTGGTTTGACAAAGTACAAAACTGTCAAAGGTAATCTCAAGGTTTTATTAAATAAACTTCCAAATGGGGCCTTCGTTTATTCAAAACTAAGTGGAATGAATTACGTTTTTAAGATAAATTAATAATGTAAGTGTAACTGTCTGCTATAGAAATAGAAATTGAGATTTATTTATTTTAATTATATTTTCATTTATTCGTTAAAAGACATATTTTAGGTCTTGCGTTACCGAGGTACCTACCTATAAGTACATTTTATCACGCCAAACCTTATAAATCGATCAGACCGCAGCGCACCTTACATTCTTACATCACCGATCGGTAAATTTGAGTAGGTAGTGTAATTAATTAGACTAAAACAATGTATTCTGTGCTGAAACAACACAAAGATAAGTAGGTAATTTAAGTACATTCTCTTTAATTAATTAATTTAGAAGCTTGCAAATAAAGTTACAAAAAGTATCTACTCACTAGAATTTTATTTGGGTTGGGTGTAGAATCGGCGGGCTGATTATCTAATTAGAAACCGCCTAGCGACCGGTCGCAGTTCACAGATGAACGTAATACATTGCTACTTTTCTTTGGGGTAAAAAAAAACATACCAAAGAAAAGTAGCAATCGATGTCAAATGCAACCGGTCGCTAAATAGTTTCTTTTTAGATAATCAGGGTGCCGGGCGCCTGATTTTGGAATTTTATTGAAATAGGTAGGTTGTATTTTGTATAACTTTGAAAGGCCTTTCAAATGACACCGCATCTCCCGGCGCGGAAACGCGTATTTTTATTGTTTTTTAGTGTTCGTGAAACGTATTTCTTGAGTGAAACGAATACGTTAGGCAATTCGCGCATATTTGTAAAATACGTTTATTACACAAAAATAAATAAGTAAGAAACTGAAATTAAAGAACCCCGACACGTAATACTAGTTAATACCTGACCCTAATGTATGAGCCGCGGAGACGCGAAGGGAACAAAGAGTAAAAAAATAATTATGGAATATATCCCCCCTTTCGGGCTCCTACACATAAACACGTTACGACGGACGTCGCGTCGTACCGTACCGTACCACGGTGGTGTCGTTTCACGATGGTGTCGTTTCACGATGCGACGTCGCGTCGTTTTTTATGACGAGCATCGTAAAAAATTACGACGTGACATTGTAATGTGCCACGATGCACGGCACGACGCCGCGTCGTAGAAACTCACGATGCATTCCTGCGTCGGTGCCACAGTTGCCAAATTCAAAGATGACGGACGATTTTGAGGCCGATCATTTAAAAACCGTAGCCTAGGAGCGTCCCGTACTATGGGACAAAACATCAGAAGAATATAAGAATAAAAATATAAAAACAATTCACTTTAAAGCGATAATTCACTCGTGCCGTGCATCGTGGCACGTTACGATGTCGCGTCGTAAATTTTTACGATGCTCGTCGTGTTTCCACGACGCGACGTCGCATCGTGAAAAGACGCTGCATCGTGGTACAACGCGACGTCGTATCGTGTTTATGTGTGGGAGCCTTTACTCCTCCTATCTATCTCAATCCAATGGACAGTAAAAACTAAAAAGTAGCATTTAGCTAGGAAGTAACTAAGGAAAATGAGATAGGTACAGTCTTTAAATATACAAATAAATACCTACTTACTTACAGTGCTTTGTGTTATTTTATAACATCCGTTTTATTGTATTTAATTAGAATGATAAGATTGAGCATTCGCCGTTTCGTAATCGTAATAGAAGTTAATTAAATTATTTTTTAATTGCTCTGCAATACGGTATAAGTATAATTTCTACCAGAAAGGTACGTATAGATATTAAGAGATTATAGCATTTATTTATAATACAATTTATTTAATTACGACCACGGCCCTTATTCACAAACGTCGTAAACTTTCCGTATCCGATGCTATACTTTCCATAATATTTACTCTATTGTTTTTGTATTCAAAATGTATTTTTTTCCCCGATGTATTCTAATCTAACTAGGACACTAAAACGTTGTCGGAAATGAATCCACGACTTTTTAATACTTTTTATTGTTTTCAGAAATTTTGTTAAGCTCACAGTGTTTGTATGTATTGTATGTATAGCTGGTGGAATTTACTACGGCCACTGAGATAATATATTATTACGGTTTAATAGTGCTATTTGTGGATTATTGCTGGCGAAATAGTTTTGTTGTTGTAGTTTGTTTTAAAAATATATTTGATGATAAAATCATACACGAGACGTATTTTATGAAAATGAATAAAATGCAATTCTTATATTCACTAGAATAATATGCTATCTAATTATAATATACATAATTATTAACAAGTGTATTTGATTTTTTACCAATTACGGAATACTTTCTATCCTGGTTAAAGGTTCTCTAAGGATTTACTCTTAATGTCCACGCACGCAGGACGAAGTCGCGGGCGGAAGCTAGTAGCAAAATAATAAGTTTTCCATACTAAACGAAACTCTCCGATACTTAACGAAACAGTCCCTGCATAATATATTTTAAGTTGTTTTGAAATATTAATAGCTTATTTAATTAACACATTTATATAATTTTTAATATCACGACAAGAATATGCAAAGATTGTGTTTTTAGTGAAAGTGTTTTTTTTTTCCTGGAGAATTTGGGGTTGGTGCAAAAATTTTAATTTCCGATACACCAGCAATTTCTACGAACTAACATCAAACGCAGAGTTCTATTCATAAATTTGAACCATCAACACAGATGCCAGTCGGCGGAGTTTGTAAATGTGCTAAGTCAAACTCAGAGAAGACGGGGTTCGAACCTACAAGACTTCAAAGACTTTTTATTTTTATTTTTTTTATTTTTGAATTGATTTTAGTTATTTATTTTTAGTTTTTTATTTATTTATGACATATTAATTACTTTTAAAATTAAAAATTATATTGACTTTTTTATCAGAAATCGGAAAAATTTAATGAATGTTAAAATTAAGTTAGAATACTTTTATTTATTATTAATCGACATCTTATATTTTTGACAGTATATATATATTTTTTTTAGAATTTTGATGAATTAAGTTAGGAATAGAAAAATCAATCCAATTGACTTTACTAGGCTCTTTTAATCTTATGTTTTAATGTTTTTGTTTTGTTTTTAAATCTTTTAGTTATTTAACCTGTTTTACCGGCGAATAATGAAAGCTGTAGGTACATAAGAGTTCTGAAATTATAATCGCTTTTTTGTCCTTTTTAAAATAAACTTAACTTGGAATGTTTACATTTAAAACAAGATACCTACTTTTTTATCTACTTTTTTATCTGACAATTTGACTGTATATTTTAATATGCTTTTTTATAAATTCCGTTTTATGTTGTTTTTATAAATTGTCTTTTTATAAAATTATTTATGAAGTTTTTTTTAGCTATATAATTATATCCAATTTACTGTACTTGTATTAATTTAATGATTATTTTTAATGTAATTTTAAAAATTATTATTTTCGATAGATGATCTTATTGTTTTCTTAATTTGTAGTAATTGTAATAATTGATTATTTTTGTTTGTTTTAGTGTGTTATTTCAATTGTTAATGATACTACTTGTATTTATAATCATTGGGGAGAAGGTATGTCTCAACCATTCCATTCGTTACCTTCTTTCGAGATATGCAGTCAATGTTCTCAGCCTCGGTTTTTCAAAGGAAAGAAAGGTTTAAAGATTCACACAGGAAAAGTCCATAAAAATACTAGCAGTAATGGCCCCTCCACTCTGGCCGCCACTGCGAATGCTCTCCTAAACGCTCAACCGCCTGGGGAGGACGAGCCGCTATGGAAATTGCTGGGTAGGTATAGGTCCAGGCTGCCTTTGGTTAAAAGGATTCCGCGTGGTGCAAGAATAACCGTCGCTGAGAGGTTGAAAAATGTTGTAGATAAGGTTATAAGTAACAACGATAAAGCAAGTTGGGAGGAACTCCTTTGTTTTTCTTATACGACCCTTCACGCACCTAAGAACAGTGACGCATCAGTTTCGTTAACGCAAAAAATTAAAAATAACTGCCTTAACAATAATCCTAACTTTGCTACTGTCACCGATGGAAAGAAGCCCTTTTCTATAATACGAAAGATTGAAGGAAAGGTCAATGACGGTGATTTGAGAGGAGCAGCACGTTTATGCTTTTCTAATGATACTGCAGCTCCCAACGATTCGAATACGTATCACGCTTTGGCCTCAAAGCATCCAACTCCAGATACGAACTTAGAGTTACCGAGGGAGCCTAAAGAAACGGACAGTGCTATACAGGCATCGCCGGAGGATGTATTGGCTGCTATTCATTCTTTCAGGAGTGGTTCAGCGGGTGGTCTTGATGGTCTCACTCCGCAGCATATTAAAGATCTAGTAAGTGGCACTACAGGCGACGCTGGCAGAGCGCTCATATCTAGTTTGGTATCACTAGTCAATTTAATGCTATCTGGCAGGGTTACTCCGGAAATCACACAAAATTTATACGGGGCAAGCATGTGTGCTTTATCGAAAACGGATGGGGGTATACGGCCAATTGCGATGGGAAACACACTTCGACGATTGGTATCGAAAGTGTGCTGCCAAAAAGCGCTGCCTGACTTGGGGCAATTATTCCAACCAACCCAGTTGGGTTTCGGTACCAAGGGTGGTTGCGAGGTGGCGGTTCATGCTGCCAGAACATATTTGTCGACAGTTGCGGGTGAGGTTCTGCTTAAGGTCGATATTAAAAACGCTTTTAATTCAATTGACAGGAAAAAAATATTAGAAGAAGTGAAAAAACATGTACCGCTCATTTATCCTTACGTTTGGCAATGCTACGGATCACCTTCAAATTTGGTTTACAATGAAAAATTAATTTCTTCATCAGTAGGTTGTCAACAAGGTGATCCACTTGGTCCTGCAATTTTTAGTTTGGCAATACATGATATTATTAAAAAATTAAAATCCAAATTTAATATTTGGTATTTGGATGATGGCACACTGGGTGGCACATCTGAGACAGTTTTCGAAGATTTTAAGTTTTTAATTGACGCCTTCTCATCAATCGGATTAGAATTAAATTTTGGAAAATGTGAATTACACATACAAAGCTCTGTCTCTGCAAACGATAAATTAAACATTATTTCAAAATTTCAGTGTTTGGCGCCTGGCATTAGGGTTCTTGATGAGGTTAGTCTTCGTTTGCTAGGAGCGCCTGTTCTCGACGAATCAATACCCTTTTTTATAGAAGAGCAAATAACTAAATTCCGAGAGATGTCTTGTCGGCTTTTTGAGATAAACGCTCACATGGCTCTTTTTATTATTAGGTTTTGTTTGTTTGTCCCCAAGTTCACGTACTACCTCCGTGCTTCTCAATTTTGGCGGTATCCTGATCAAATGTTAAATTTGGATAATCTTATCAACGAGACGCTGTCTAAGATTTTAAATTGTGAACTAAATGACAGAGCCTGGCAACAAGCATCCTTGCCTACGCGCCATGGAGGAATCGGTGTAAGAAAAGTTTCGGACATAGCTTTGCCAGCCTTTTTGTCTTCCGTGCATGCCTCGGGATCATTATGCGGTAGTGTTCTCAACCCATCAGTGGGTTCCGTTGAGATCCTAGGACTTTCGGAGGCGAAGGATGAGTGGCTGTCGCTGTGCACTGAGGATACCCCAACAGTACCCCATTCACAGAGACAATGGGACGAGCCCCTCTGCAAGCGCACGTTACGGGCATTAATGGAGGGGTGTGACAATTCAGTGGATCGCGCCCGCCTGTTGGCAGTATCTGAAAGGGAGTCAGGTCTTTGGTTACACGCTTACCCTTCCACCAACATCGGTACGTTACTGGACAAATGTACTCTCACGCTATCGATAGCCCTCCGTCTGGGCATCAAGACGAACGAACCACATCGGTGTCGCTGCGGAGAATGGGTAAACGAGCTAGGTCATCATGGTCTCTCGTGCCAGAGGAGTGCAGGGCGCTTGAGCAGGCACGCTTCGATTAACGACACCATTCGCAGAGCTTTAGCGACTGCTGGTGTGTCTGCCATTTTGGAGCCAAGCGGTGTGTTGCGGTCGGATGGTAAAAGGCCTGACGGAATGTCGCTTGTGCCTTGGAGCAGAGGGAAGACCCTAGTATGGGATGCGACATGTGTGGACACTTTAGCCCCGTCCCATATTGATGCGACAGCATCCCGGCCATGCGCGGCTGCAATCACAGCCGAATTAAATAAAACTCGTAAATACCAGGCTTTGGGTTAGACATACTTTTTCCTCCCTTTTGCCGTAGAAACGATGGGCCCTTGGGGACCTAACGCAAAGTTATTTTTAAGGGACTTAACTGCTCGCCTGTTTGAGGCAACGGGTGACCGGAGAAGTGGCAATTTCTTTGCTCAACGCATAAGCTTGGCCATTCAAAGAGGAAATGCTGCTAGTCTTTTGGGTACCTTGCCTCGAACAGGCGATTTAGTTGAAATATTTTATTTATAATGTAACTAAATTTTTTGAAATTTATTAACACATTTATAAGGTACTTAGTGCAAGTATAAAATTATTCTAACTCGTATAAATTTATTTTTTATTGACCTTTAAAGTATGCTGTCCGATATTATACGAACTTTTTACAATTGATATAAATCAGTTATTCGTAAAGATAACTTACTTTTTACCTTAAGCACATAACAAATGAAGATAAAACTGCACAATTATTGAACAAAATGGTTTTTATATCTTTAATTTCGAGACTTATTTATTAAAAACAAAATGTGTCCGATACTATACTACCTTCCTCTTGATGTGTTATCTATATATATAAAATTCAAAGTCCTGACTGACTGACTGATTGACTGAGATATCAACGCACAGCCCAAACCGTTGAACCTTGAAATTTTGCACTCGACTGTGGAAAGGAAAAAATGCTAAAGCGCCACTTTGGCCATTATGAGTTATATATATCATTGGATAGCGCTTTTTTTTCTGCGTCGATCTGTCTAGGTTTCAAAGCAATCGGAGCACTTTTTTGGCGCTTTAGCATTCCTAAAATTCAACGTTTTTCACAAATTTACACCGTCAATATGACTAAAGCGACGTATTTTTATTATTTTTGTAACAAATGTAGCATAAGAATTTTTATCCGGTCCACCTTTATTTCATTTGTACCACTTGAGCAATTTTCGTTTATTCAAATTTGAAAAGTAATGGTGATTTAGTAATTTAAGCATTTTATAGACTACAATGGTTTGGCGCTTTAGCAAAACATCATTGGTTTAAGAAGTAAGAACGGTTGGCGCTTAAGCAATTTTTGCTAGCTGTTTGTGTTATTATTACTCTAGTACGTTAGCGAAAATACTACTCTCAGATTTATTGATGCAACGTATATTACAATACAGAAGTCATAATTTGACATTATTTCGATTAACTGAAACATAGTAATACTAATTACTTCACGCTTCCAAGACACTCAATGGGAAGTCACCGATTTTGATGCTTCCCTGGTTTCACCCACCCAAATAATGTTGACCTCTGCACTACTCAGGTCGTCGAAGTATGGCTCTCAAACAGCTGAATAACAACCGATCACTACAGAACTTCTTAGAGCGGGTGATAAGCCAATACTAAAATCCTCCAGAAGCTTTTCAATTCCGTCATCGTTGAAGGCAGAACGCCGAAGGCATGACTCTCTTATAGAACTACAGACCCATCTCACTTCTGAGCCATATTTATAAGTTGTTTTCGAGAGTCTTTACGAATCGTCTCGCTCGCAGGTTTGGCGACTTCCAACCTCCCGAACAAGCCAGGTTCCGTAAAGGCTTAGCGCCATGGACCACATCCATATGCTGCGGCAGGTCATACAGAAGACTGAGGAGTATAATTTGCCACTCTGCTTAGCGTTCGTGGACTAAAAGACAGCCTTTTATTCAATAGAAACCTGGGCGGTACTGCAGTCTCTCCGGAGGTGCCAAGGGTAGTGGACTGCAGGTATATCGAGATGTTCAGGTACTAACACGAAAATGCCACCATGTCGATCCGGTCGAGTACGAGTACAGAACTAGAGCACAAATCCAATGCAACTGCAGGGAAATGTAATTTCTTTGAAACTGTTCACTGCTGCATCAGAGGACATCTTTAAACTCTTAAACTGAAAAGGACTCGGCATCAACATTAATGGTCAATACCTAACATATCTTCGTTTTACCGATGATATAGTACTGGCTGAGATCTTGGAAGAACTGAACACAATGCTCGAAGATCTCAGTAGTGCTTTGCTCCCCAAAGAGTGGGTCTCAAGATGAACATGGGTAAGACGAAAATTATGTCGAATGCGCATGTTGTGCCCGCTCCAGTTCATGTTGAGAACACTACACTTGAAGTTGTGGGATGGGCAGCATTCGGGAAGCTTTGAAATATCTTCGCTTCAAATTTACCTTAGTGTCTCAAGACGAAAGTCAGTGCGTGTTGTCAGTGATAATGATTTACGGCAGTGAAACGTGGTCGCTCACTATGAGTCTCATAAGGAGGCTCAAGGTCACCCAGCTTGCAATGGAAAGAGCCATGATAAGCGTTTCCTTGCGTGATCGAATCAGAAATTAGGAAATCTGCAGGAGAACTAAAGTTACCGACATCGCTCGAAGGATTGTTCAGTTGAAGTATCAGTGGGCTGGACACATAGCGAAAAGAACCGACGGCCGTTGGGGCGGTTTTGGAATGGCGACCCCATACTGGACGACGTTCCGTGGGTAGGCCTCCGACAAGGTGGATCAACGATGGTGAAGGTCGCGGTGCGCCGCTGGATACAAGCAGCGCAAGACCGATCGTCGTGGAGATCCTTGGGGGAGCCCTGTACCCAGCAGTAAGTATCGTGAGGCCGATATGATGATGATTTTAATATTAGCCAGCAAGTTTTCAGAAAAAATAATACAGCATTAATTTTCACCGTGCATCACCATCACCACACCGCACTGCAACTTGCAGACAAATTCCAATGTGATTTGATCGGATGGCAGTAGCCGAGCACTAGCATAGCAGTAGCCTCTCCAAAGGCCGCCGTTTACAGTCCACCAGGGCGATGCCCGCGGGCTGCTTCAGCAGCCCGCGCACCAGGGCGAAATAATAGACAATTAACTGAAACATAGTAATACTTATTACTGATATCGATAAGTAAAAAAGAAATCTAATATAGAGTGATTGAGTTGGTGTTCAGCAATACTTGTTTGCATTTATTCTACAACATTGGTGCATTTAAGCAATTTTCCCTAAAGGGTTCGGGTAAATCATCGCCAACATGGGTAATTGAGTAAACTTTTCTTCACTGCATCTGTTAAAGTTAAGGTC
Organism: Agriphila tristella; assembly: GCA_928269145.1. Classification (NCBI taxonomy): domain Eukaryota; kingdom Metazoa; phylum Arthropoda; class Insecta; order Lepidoptera; family Crambidae; genus Agriphila; species Agriphila tristella. The sequence goes on from OV743440.1 coordinate 3,815,959, forward strand.
ATTAAGCATTTTGTCATTGCCCTAGAAAAGATCATTGCGACTTATAATCAGTTTCCACTGACTGGGTTCTTACAATATTGTGGACATAAGTAATTTTTTCCTGACTGGAGTTTTAAAAAAAAAATAAGTATTTTTGCTTAAGCGACAAGTATTTCGCGATATAATAGAATTAGAAACCAATGAGTATTTCGTAAATTTGGGAAAAAAATAAATAATATGGTCTTTCATACACATGAATTTGCTCACGTTAATAACAAAAAAGTTATGATTTTTTTTCGAAAAAATGAAACTTTAAACCTCATTTCCCACAACTAGCATTTTGGCGCTTTAGCATTTTTTCCTTTCCACAGTCGATAGATACCTTATATAGTGTAGGCATCCACTAAGAAAGGATTTTTGAAAATTCCATCCCTAAGGGGATGAAATAAGGGATGAAAGTTTGTATGAAAGTCCTTCAGTTTTGAAGCTAGGACCTTCAAATTTTGTGTTTAGGCTGATGATTGAAAATTAATAAATACGTGTCTCAGCGTTTTTCAAAATCCTACCCCCGAAGGGGTGAAAAGGGGAATGAAGTTGTGTATACAAGAAAATCCTTAATTTTCGAAGTAAAAATTTATAATTTAGGCTTATGGATGGAAATATAACGCAACATATATTGTTATTGGGTAGTATTTCAACCCCTATGGGGATGAAATGGGGTAAATAAACCTAAAATAGATATGGATGTCGTTATTGGGGTTTTCTGGGATGACGATTGCGAAAATAACATTTATTTTGAAGTCCAACACGGTCGACATGATTTAACTCCTAAAGGGGTGAAAATACCAAATCACATTTGGTATGGAAAATAATATAAAATAGACATTACAACTTTAAACTTCGTAGGAGCATGTCTAAAAATAAATAGGCAAACACATATTTTGTTATTTTGAAAATAATCCCTTAGGGAGTAAAAGGGGTAAGTTAACATGAAAATCGATGTGGATGTCGTTCTTGAGGTTTTATTGGATGAGGAATGCGAAAATGACATTTATTTTGAAGTCCAACACGGTGGACATGATTCAGCCCAAGGGGACGGGAACGGGATCGCGAAAGCGAACGGGAACGGAAACCGGGAACAGGAACGGGACCAGACGGGAATGGGAACGGGAAAGTGTAAAGAAACGGGAACGGGATACTACTAATATCTCTGGACTCAATTCTGATCATTGTAATAAACTAGCTTCCGCCCGCGACTTCGTCCGCGTGGATATTAGAAAAAAACCTTAGGGAACCTTCAACCAGGATCCGACCAGCCGTTTTTATGAGATAAGGCGGGTCCCTACCAAGCGTGCAGCCTCGTGCGAGGCCTGCCATACGCGGCAAACGTTTTGCCTCGCGAGGCAGCGCGCTTGGTGGGGACCCGCCTAATCGCGTAAAAACGGCTGGTCGGATCCTGGTTGAAGGTTCCCTAAGGATTTTCTCTAATATCCACGCGGACGAAGTCGCGGGCGGAAGCTAGTTTTATGTAATAAAATGCTTTAAGAACCTTTTATTTTAGGTTTTGGCTCATAACTTCTGAAATTAAAGTACAACAGCACGCTAGTACTATTTATTATGTGCTACATAAAGCCTACATCGTGAATTAGTTCAAATATCCTCAAAGAAAAAGAATCAAAAGAAAAATATTTTAAAAGATTTTTTATTTATTTAATTAATTTAAAAGAGTGCAACCGCAGAAAAAATTGCCATTTTCCCGAAACGATATCTTACCCTATTGGAAAAAGTTATTTTTTTGTAGGTATCTACTTATTTAAAAAGGGCACATGATACTAGTATAATGCCCATGTAACCACAGTTGCTAAACAACCGACAACCGATCCAGGCCCACAATAACAGACCATTCAACCAGAACTAACGTCTACATTCTTTCTGGCCAAATTGGCTAGATAGGCCAAACGGCGACCGCATAATTTTATTGCTCTATTTTAAAGGATATTAAGGTTATCGCCGTACGCAAGACGTGTTTGAGAAGTTTAGGATGAAGATTATTTTCTTAAGTCCTTTCAATGAATAAGATACAAGACAGGTACTTATTTATTTATACAAAGTGTTTGGTAATAGCCTTATAACGCCAAATATGGTATCTTCGAAAAAAAAAATCACCTGTTTTATACATTTTGATATTATCGTTACTTATAAATTTTTGTATGAAACAGATTTTACTTTCGTGGTTTCAGAGTTGGTCCCATAGTAAAAGGTGTTCAGTTTGATGTCCATCTACCAAATGCGGCTTTATAAGTCTCTTAACCAATATCTTTGTTGTACAACAATACACAAAGTATGGTAGGTAGGTACAAGGGCGGACTGAATGCTAAAAGCATTTCTCACCACTCAACCAATTTGTTTTTACCGTATTCGCGAATGCGGTACAAAAGTATTTAATTCAACTAAGATTTAACAAATGACAAAATATTTTAATCCTAAGGGCCTGTTTACATTATCTAAGCTGTTAGTAGAAAGTAGACGTACATTTGCCTGCTGTGTTTTGACGTTCTTTTAATATCAACGAACATGCCAGGCAATGTACCTCTCTCTACTAATAGCTAAGATAATGTTAACGAGCCATGAACCATATATAACATAATATTATAAAAAAATATATATATCTAAACACACAATTGTAGACAAAATATATACAGTTTATTCAAAACCATACAAAATGTAAAACTTTTTATAGTAAACATGATGCTGCATTATTAATTCTTGGTGATCATTCTTGTATGCCTAAATCATAAAGTCGTGTTTTAAACATGCAAACAATTTTTATTTGTAATTTAAGTTTCTAGTTTTGGTTTTATAATAGAACTTTGATTTAAGCAAAATTTAATTTTAAAGCAATATTTTATGTCGTTTAAATGCAAAAGCATCTACATTCGTAAAACTTAAGACTACTAAGAAGAAAATCCAATATTTTTCTTTACACTATGACCAAGTGGCGGTACGTTGTGTCCACTAAGCATCTGTAAGTAAACATTTGTAAAACGTAGACTTTTATCTTTTAACTCTAAACTCCAATCCAATATTTTTCTTTACACTATGATGGCCAAGGCACACTTACGTTCACTATCAACATAAAAATTAAGAACTAATGTCGCCAAACTTCCCGTTCCTATGTTATGTACACAGCTTAACAATGATAAGACATTTTAGCAGCCATAGAAATCTGCTGAATCTGCTCACTCAAACAGTAGCTCATTGTCGGTCGTCGCGATCTGTCGCGCCGTAGTGTCGTGTGTCGTGTGTGTGACCCATGTAATTGCGAGCCATGTCGAAAGTCAAGGTAACGAATTTAATACGGATTCGTTGACACGAAACTGTTTGTTATCCTATGGGATTCTTGGCGTTTGATTGGTTACAATTTTTTTTTTTATGTTGGCTATAAAATTTTTGTGTGGCGGGTATAACGAAAAAGTTTGATAAATCGGCTAGTCCCTACAATGAGATTAAATTGAAAATAGTCATCCGCTGTAAGTTTATTCAAGAATGAATGGCAAAGAGAAAAAATTACGGATTAAAATAAGTCGTTTAGAACCGCAAGCTCTTTGATGTTGTTAAATTAATCGCTTTGTAGTTGCATGGTACTCGTATACATTTTTTGGTGTTATATTCTAACGTTTTTTTAATACGATTAGCGGAAATTTATCAGGCTGAGTCTTCCGGCAACTGCTCCCACTTTTTTGTATATCTATATTTATTGACATATAATATTATGATACTTAAAATAATTATGTTATTACACCAATAGAAGCTATTTAATTTACTTTTTAACTGATATACTTATAACAATAAATAAATTGTAAGACAGGTGTACATTTTCATCTGAATTTAAATAAGTTTTACGTAAATTTCGATAAAGAAATTCATTACAGTAAAAATAGAATATGAGTACTGAAATAGTAGGAAGTAGGTACATTTCATTATACAAAGTTAGTTATAATATAAGAATTATGATTTTTCTGAATTTATATAAAGAAAACTCAGTAAGTACCTATAGAAAACAGTTAACGAAAATAACATAATGAAGATAATTCAGTTCTATTCCAAAACGTTTTAATGAAAGTGAAAAGAAAATACAAAAAATTGAAAAAGCTCTGAAGTGAAGTAGGTACAATTTGTAGTTATCGTGAAAAAGTTAGGTTTCCATTCATAGGTTTAAAATTACGACATAACATTGTGCAGCAAAACCAAATAAACTTGTTTTCAGGTCTTATTCAAATACGAAGTTTTCTCATGAACAAGTACCTACATGTTTACTTTCAGGATTTTCAACATATTACGTGTCGTAGACGTATACGATTTTATCCAAAATGTAACAAAGAATTTTTGACCTTAGAATTTAATATTTAAATAGATCTAAAGTAGATATGTACACCATTGCGTTAAATATAAACAAAAAAAATTTTTGTGTAATATTATTATGTTAAAGTGTTACTTTGTGTCGAATAAATGGGTAACAAAACAATTTAATAAACAATGTACTTATGTAATATTAAAACGATTACATATTTTGTTACGTGAATAAAACACTGAAAAGTGGTACTACTTCATCTCGTCCCGCTCTTTGTACCTAGGTTCTTACTTGGATTTTTATTTTATTACTTAGATATGCGTCATTCTAGGGAATAACTTGTAACATTACCCCCTTAGCAGGCGGTTCGGCGGTTCGGTTCGGCTTATTCGCAAAAGTCTACTTCGCAGAATGTCGCTCGTCGCAAAATGTCGCTTTCTCATAATGCCTCTTTCGCAAAAGGTCGCTTTCGCACAATGTGTCTTTCACAGAATGTCGCTTTCGCAAAATGTCGCGAAACTTAGAATATTAATCACTTTCAAAAAATATATACCAACCTACTATAAAAAAAAGTAATTTTTGAAAATCATAGTACTTATGTGAACCTTCTCCATATTTATGTGATCCTAGTACTTTGTAGAAGTTTTTATTAAGAAAAATAGGAAAAAGAAACCACTTTAATGATTTTTATTAAAAACACGTAATTTTTTCCAAGACCCTATCGCGACATTGTGCGAAAGCGACATTCTGCGAAAGAGATATTGTGCGAAAGCGACCTTTTGCGATAAAAGCATTATGAGAAAGCGACATTTTGCGTCGAGCGACATTCTGCGAAGTAGACGTTTTGTGAATAAGCCATTTAGGAGACTGCATTGGGTTTCTGTGATAGCGTCGCCATCTCCATGTTTCTGATTTCCATAAAAAGACACGTGATGTAGCAGGCTACTTACTTTGCAGTCTACGTAATATTGTCCAATATAGTTTTGTCATAAACGCCGTTAAAATAAACAAAACACAGTTGTGTGATTGCAAAGTTCCATTCAATTTACAAAGTGGATCTCGATGTCCGAGATTAACACAGCACTCAACCCAGCTGTAACACTCTTAAATTCTGTTATAATTGAATCACTAGTCAGTGAGAAACGAATCGATCAAACGAACTAACTTTTTAATTTAATTCGAGCAATTTGTGGCAACATTGTCTCAAGTTTTAGACGAATACAGAGAAATTTAAAGCTTTTTAGCAGTAAATTGTATTAAATTGGTTATCTCGAGAAATAAAGTTGATCAATTTCCTGATTGTGTAATCATAAGTTTGTCGTAAGTACTTACTTTATTAGTTTTACATACGCTTTTGATCATTTGCTGAGGCGATACGGATTACTTCGACTACGCCAGTAATTAGATTCTGATGTACAGATTCTTATAAAAGTTTTTGACGGATATTGTAACACAATTTAGGCCCTGGATTAGTTGTTTTAATTAAATTTAAGCAATTTGTGTGAGCGATGAGACACTGGGCAAAATTGTAAGCTTTTAAGTAGTAAATCCTAACTGAGACTCAATCGATCAGAGGAACAAAGTTTTAATCAAAAAGCTTTACTTATCCACTTCTTAAAATTCCTTTCAAACTTGTACATTTCTGTATAAACTTGATAGACCGCGGCTAGAGGCTCATATTCAATCTATTTCATATTGGAACCAGACCACATTTGCAAGACAGCCATTAGTTTGGTGTTGTCAAATATCATCGCCTGGGTGGCGAAGTAGGAAGCTTCTGGGAGATATGCCACCCTGAACAAATGGCTTGCCATACAACGATCTTCGATCGCAAAAAAAATATCGATCGCATATTGATATAAATGGTGAACAGGAACGCTTTGTTCCTTATTCGATCGATATGAAAACACAAAAAAAGTAGTTCAGGTAACGATGTCACCCACGACCCTGTTCATCATTTATATAAATACTAGCGGCCGCCCGCGGTTTCACCCGCTTGGTTCCCGTTTCCGTGGGAATATCGGGATAAAAAGTATTCTATGTTTTAATTTAGGCTATCTACTATCTGTGTGCCAAATTTCGATCAAATCCGTTAAGTAGTTTTTGCGTGATTGAGGAACAAATATCCAAACCCACAAACTTTCACATTTATAATACTAGCGGCTGCCCGCGGTTTCACCCGCGTGGTTCCCGTTCCCGTGGGAATATCGGGATAAAAAGCATCTTATGTTTTAATCTAGGCTATCTTCTATCTGTGTGTCAAATTTCAACCAAATCCGTTCTGTAGTTTTTGCGTGAATGAGGAACAAACATCCAAACATCCAAACCCACAAACTTTCACATTTATAATATTAGTAGGAAGGAGGATGCGATCGATTTATTTTTTACTATCGGAGGCCATGTTCAGGGTGGTATATCTCCCAAAAGCTTCCTACTTCGCAACCAAGGCGATAATATTTGATAACACCAAACTAATGGCTATCTTGCCAATTAGGTCTGGTCCCAATATGCGATAGATTGGAAATGAGCCTCTTAGCCGGCGGACTATGACACTTTATCTACAACTTTAAATTCTGCAGTCACCCATGATGCAGTGAGATACGTCTTATCTAATAGCTTCACAGATCACGTAATTTAACCGACACTGACTTATTACTTACCTATGTCCCTTACTACACATTAGATCAGATTCATTAGCTACTTCCACAGATTTCCTCCTTCCGTCAAGTGCCCTCAAACGTGACCTGCGTCAGAAACCTGAAACTAAATTAATAGGGTTAAAAGGCGTATCGTATAAGGAAAGTCACTTGGAACAATTTTTATATTATGTAACATAAACATATACTAGAAAAATCAACTTCTAAAACCACTCAGGTGAGAATAGAGCCCACTACCTTAGTTACCGGAGACATGAAAAGATTCCTTAAAATACTAGCACTTTTTAATTATTTCATCAATGTGAGGACCTTACATTCGAACGCGACATTCGAAAGAAACATTTTTAAATCTGTTCGATTTCAATATTTTCAAACATTATGTTAATTTAATACCAGAAAATAACACTTGGAGCTATAAATGTTCGCGTGACAGTACCTATTGTTATGTGATCACGTGCTCTCCATTTACCCATCGATTCAATGGTGGTAACGTCACGACCATTCATGGGATTAATAGCGTCATTTTCTAACATCTGTTTTTATGGGAGGTTTGGTTTAACTTCTTATTTTTAAGATGGGAAATGAAGGTTCTGAAAACTGCAAAACAGATTATTTTTTAATTTTGTCCACATCTGTAATAAAGTAGCATTATAAAATAATGTTGAGTGGTTTATAATTATAATAAGTGAACAAATTATTACTTCAAGGAAAGTGCCTATTATGTGGTGTTAAAATAAATAATTATCTCTTCTATTCTGTAATGTAGGTACGAAATGTAATGAAGGAATAGTAGATTGTATTACAAGGGAGCAAAATAATATTTTTACGGCGAGGGCGCTTTTTTGAATCCAGAGCGAAGTGAGGGATTCTAGAGTAGAATCCCGAGCGTAGCGAGGGATTCTTCAGTAGAATCCTGAACGTAGCGAGGGATTCAAAGTATGTCGCCCTCGCCAAAAATATTTTGCGCCCGAGTCATATACTCTACTTTTCATCCCCTTTCTATGAGAAAATAAATAGGAGACTGTGTTTATGTAATTAATGAAAATGTTCTTTATTTAAAAAAGACACGTGAAAAGTAAAAATAATTACAAATTTATAGTTACGTTTGATACACTAGCGCAATTTTCAAAAGTTATTGTATTAAGTACGTAAGTATGTATTAATTACAAGAACACAGACTTAATTCGCGCGCTTATGTTTTTTTTTCAGTTTGCGCGGGTTATCGCGCCGCGGCGACCTCGCCGCGCCGTCTATACAGCCAGTCAATACACACCAGCCGGCGGCGGCGTTCGAATTCTTTGAAAGATACATGTTCTAAATTCAAATCTCTTTTCCTCCCACTAAAAAGTTCTTACCAGAAAAGAGCTATTTTGGTCCCACTTATATAGGAACAATGCATCCTTTTTCGAATAGAAGGGATGAAAATGTGTTTTTAGTCTTTTTAGACTTGTAAAAGTAAGAATTTATTAAGATATATAAGTATCTAATAATTTTCAGCATGGGCGTTTTTTCAAAAGTTATTTAACTTATTTACTTAGACATGTATTCTGTGGTTATACAAGCTAAGAAAAACAAAATTTCCGTCGTTAGATTTCTTTTGTTTTGCGTAACAAAACATGTTTGTTCCATTTCGTTTTAGCTAAACAATACAAACCTAAAGTAATCACTTTGTATAATATAATAATACACACATTTTCCTAATTCGTAACCACTATTGTGATTGCAATTATGTGCTTATATTATATACCACTGGCTCTTATTATAAAACTGTTAAAAAGTAAAGCTAGGTATATACAGGCTGAAAAAAAGACTTCGGACATTTGTATGGAAAGCCGTTCTTTTGTCTTTTTTCGGAAAATTTGTTTATGTTAGTAATCTATTCCTACGAGGTGGTTGGTGTATTACAAATTATAATTGAAGAATTTAAACCTAAATTTAATTTAACTAAACTTTAGTTTTCTAAATTGATCCCGCTAGGAATCGAGCTCGGGACCCATGTTTCTCCGGTAGAGAAAACATAAAAACCAGTGTGCAGGTCACTCGACCATGGAAAAAAAATCATGGAGGTCATCAAATTGAATCGATACTCTCACAACCCTTTAATAGTGTTGTGGTAAAAAGCTTTCCTTTAATTAAAGCTCTGCCTCACACTTGTGTTTAAGGGTTTTTATCAACGTCTCTTATCAAGAATTTCAAGGCTTTTTTGTAGAAAAATGGCATGTTGTTGACAATTTAGTTTACAGTCACGCTCATCTGCGTCCACAGATGAATCATATTGTAAAATGAAATCGACGTAACACACGTGTAGTAATATTACTGTAATCAGCACAATAATGGATCACGAGACACTTTGAAATATTATGCTAAAAAAATTAATGAGTATTTAGCGTTCGCGTTTAAATAAATGGGTTCCTATATAATATAGTACCGGAACGCCACTTCACCATATAGGTAAACACAGTGGAAAAAGAACTATTTTTCTTTATTGATGAATTTCACTTTAGAAACCTTTGAGATAGTGTTCTGCGAATTATCTTAATATATAAAATCGTAAACTGAATGACTGACTGACTGACTGACTGACTGACTGATCTATCAACGCACAGCCCAAACCGCTGGACCTAGAGACTTGAAATTTTGCACACAGATACTTTATACAGTGTAGGCATACACTAAGGAAGGATTTTTGAAAATTCCATCCCTAAGGGGATGAAATAAGGTATGAAAGTTTGTATGAAAGTCCCTCAGTTTTGAAGCTAGAATCTTCAAATTTTGTGTTTAGGCTGACGATTGAAAATTAATAAGTACGGGTCTCAGCGTTTTTCAAAATTCTACCCCCGAAGGGGTCAAAAGGGGGATGAAGTTGTGTATTAAAGAAAATCCTTCATTTTCGAAGTAAAAATCGCTAAATTTATAATTTAGGCTTATGGATAGAAATCTAAAAAACGTTTATTGTTTTTGTCAGGATTTCAACTCCAAAGGGGATGCAATGGGGGTGAAAAGGGTTAAAAAAAACCAAAAAATAGATATGGATGTCGTTATCGGGGTTTTGTGGGATGACGATTGCAAAAATGACATTTATTTTGAAGTCCAACCACGGTGGACATAATTTAATCCCTAAAGGGGTGAAAATGGGGTCCAAATTTTGTATGGAAAAATAATATAAAATAGACATTACAACTTTAAACTTCGTAGGAGTACATCTAAAAATAAATAGGCAAATATATATTTTGTTATTTTGAAAATCAACCCCTTAGGGGTAAATGGGGTGAGTAAACATAAAAATCGATATAGATGTTGTTATTGGGGTTTTCTGGGATGACGATTGCAAAAATGTCATTTATTTTGAAGTCCAACACGGTGGACATGATTTAACCCCTAAAGGGGTAAAAATGGGGTTCAAATTTTGTATGGAAAAAGAATACAAAATCGAAATTACAACTTTAAAATTCGTAGGAGCACGTCTAAATATATATTTTGGGATTTTGAAAATCAACCCTTAGAGGGTAAGTGGGGTGAGTAACATAAAAATCGATATGGATGTCGTTCTTGAGGTTTTATGGGATGGTGATTGCGAAAATGAGATTTATTTTGAAGTCCAACGCGGTGGACATGACACATATGGACCTGGACCTGGACATGCACATCCAGGGAACGGGAACGGGGAACGGGAACGGGAACGGGAACGGGAACGGGAACGGGAACGGGAACGGGAACGGGAACGGGAACGGGAACGGGAACGGGAACGGGAACGGGAACGGGAACGGGAACGGGAACGGGAACGGGAACGGGAACGGGAACGGGAACGGGAACGGGAACGGGAACGGGAACGGGAACGGGAACGGGAACGGGAACGGGAACGGGAACGGGAACGGGAACGGGAACGGGAACGGGAACGGGAACGGGAACGGGAACGGGAACGGGAACGGGAACGGGAACGGGAACGGGAACGGGAACGGGAACGGGAACGGGAACGGGAACGGGAACGGGAACGGGAACGGGAACGGGAACGGGAACGGGAACGGGAACGGGAACGGGAACGGGAACGGGAACGGGAACGGGAACGGGAACGGGAACGGGAACGGGAACGGGAACGGGAACGGGAACGGGAACGGGAACGGGAACGGGAACGGGAACGGGAACGGGAACGGGAACGGGAACGGGAACGGGAACGGGAACGGGAACGGGAACGGGAACGGGAACGGGAACGGGAACGGGAACGGGAACGGGAACGGGAACGGGAACGGGAACGGGAACGGGAACGGGAACGGGAACGGGAACGGGAACGGGAACGGGAACGGGAACGGGAACGGGAACGGGAACGGGAACGGGAACGGGAACGGGAACGGGAACGGGAACGGGAACGGGAACGGGAACGGGAACGGGAACGGAACGGAACGGGACAGACCGGACCGGACCGGACCGGACCGGAACGGAACGGAACGGAACGGAACGGAACGGAACGGAACGGAACGGAACGGAACGGAACGGAACGGAACGGAACGGAACGGAACGGAACGGAACGGAACGGAACGGAACGGAACGGAACGGAACGGAACGGAACGGAACGGAACGGAACGGAACGGAACGGAACGGAACGGAACGGAACGGAACGGAACGGAACGGAACGGAACGGAACGGAACGGAACGGAACGGAATGAAACGGAACGGAACGGAACGGAACGGAACGGAACGGAATGGAACGGAACGGAACGTGAACGAGACGGTAACGGGAACTAGAACGGGACGGGTACGGGAACGGGAACGGAAGGGGTACGGGACGAGTACGGGACGGGATCGGACGGGAACGGAACGGAAACGGAACGAAACGGGAATGAAACAGGAACGTAACGGGAACGAAACTGGAATGAAACGGGAACGGAACGGGAATAGAACAGGATGGGAACGGGAACGGGAACAAGAACCGGACGGGAACGGAACGGGAACAAGAACGGAAACGTAAGGCGTACGGGACGGTTAGGGGACGTTTACGGGACGGGAACGCAGCGGGAACGGAACGGGAATGGGAACGGGAACGAAACGTGAACGGAACGGGAACGGAACGGGAATATAACGGGACGGGAACGGGAACGAGAACAGGATGGGAACGGGACAGGAACGGGATGGGAACGGGAACGAAAACGGAAGGGGTACGGGACGGTTACGGGACGTTTACGGGACGGGAACGCAAACGGGACGGGAACGGAACGGGATCGGGGAACGGGAGCGGGAGCGGGAACGGGAACTGGAAGCCTTGTGCGAGGCCCGCCACACGCGGCAAATGTCTTGCCTCGCGAGGCAGCGCGCTTGATAGGGACTCGCCTAATCGCGTAAAAATGGCTGGCCGGATCCTGGTTGAAGGTTCCTTAAAAGGATTTCGTCTAATATCCACGCGGACGAAGTCGCGGGCAGAAGCTAGTTTTTAATAAGCTGTATGATATAAACATGAAAGTTGATTGTTTTAGTACTTTTATAAGTATCATATTATTGAAATGGGATAACATTTTATTATATTCTCACTCATGTGACATGGCATGTGGGATTTAGAATTTATTAAACTTACGAGCTGTACGAACGGAATGATAATGTGTGCGTTCCTTATATCTACTTACTACTTTATGTTTTGTGCTCTAAAGCGTGTATTAAGCTATAAGCCTGAATAAAGTATAGAAAGTTATTTGAAGTTGTCAACTTGTGACATATCCGGTGCATCGGGACCAAATGCAGGAAGTTGCAGTGGGGAGGAAAAGCGCAATTTTATCCCGATAGGTGGCGTCTGGTCTTGGTACCGGGCCGCCTCAAAGAAAGTGTCAAAACATATGGGAATCTCTTGGAGTATTGCACTTTTTAATTTTATACTGAGAAAATTCCGCATTGTTATGCATGTAACTTGTAAATTATTGGAGTTAATCGATTTCCCAGTAACAAAAAAAATATTGGGCAAAAAAATATCAAAAAAAAGATGCTTTTCCCTCGATTTTCTCCTTTGCTGAGCCTGAGAAACATTATAAATCAAAAGGAATGTTTCATGAATTTGATGAAGCTTCGCCAAAATAAAACAACATTTGAATTATAACAGCTTTGTTCTTTAATATTTCAACCTCAGCAGTTTCTAGCATATTTATAACTTGGATGAATTTGATAGGTATATCAAATATGGAATAAGCCCAATATTGGGGCCAAACAGAGAATTAATAGAATTTTATATGCCAGAGTCATTCAAGAAACTTAGAATAATAAAATAAATATGATAAAACGGTTCGTGTAATTTTGGATGGTACAGAAATTCCAGTACAGAAACCTGAAATTACTATTGCACAGAAGGCATCATCAGGCAACTATAAACACGGAAATTCACACTCAGTTGCTTTGTTAAAATTTAAATCATATGCTTCTAATCTGAAATAAAAAGATTACTTGTAAATCTTACACGAAATTTAAAGAAATGTAATGCTTGTTAGCAATTTTTTGTAAGTTGCTATAAACTTTCTTGCCTGTTGTTTTGGCTTTTCTTTTCCGTAATTCTTCTTTTATATGAGCTAAAGTTAGCATAGAATACATTGTTTGTCCGCAAAACCGAAAAAAATACAATCTAAGAAAGTAAAATCACGTAATACACAGTCAAGACAATATAAGCTCAAACTGACAATTGTTCCAAAGAATGAAGCGCCATCTGTAATTCACTTTGCCTTCGCCTCCCCGTTGTAGGGCACTGTCGATCGTTATTATTCATAATCAGGACCATAGAAATAGAATGCCAAAGAACAACAATGTCAATAAACAGGAGATCCGAAAAACGAATGTATACATTTTATATGAGATACGTAAAATATGACTTACATACATAAAATATGACTAAATTATGGCAAAGGAAATTAATAAACTATGTTCCATACTGTTTTCTTTGTTGATAAACGAATAAATGAAGTAAAATTTGGTTTTAGAGAAATGTGTGGCAAAATCATATTTACCTTTGAAAAGTGTGATTACTAGGATTGTTTCTTTTTATCACATCACAATTACTTAGAGCTCAAAACACCATGGCTCCACGATACCTTTATTTGAAATTCTAATAAGGATTAACACATATTTTAAACAAACTGTGATTTCTCATTTGCAAGGCGGGACGCTAGGGGCTCTTACTGTAAAAAATGTTGGCACATGTCACTTGATTCTTTGTCTCTTTTTTTCACAGACCGTGTCCGTATAATGTTAACTTCTCTTTTCCACGTTCTGTTGGTCTTCTTGAGCGCAGCGAAAATTTTTCTATGTCTATGATCAGGACCCTGCATATGCTTATGTCATGTCGATCAAGCGGACCCATATGGACGGAATCTTATTCGGAATTCCGAACGGAATATCGATATGAAAATTACGAACGGAAAAATAATGCAGGTATGTGGTAGGTCCATAGATTTGTATGGATTTGCTGCGTTCGTCTTCGTCGATTCAGAATTCCATATGTAGTGTAGCTGGGCATATACCTAGGTCATAAAAAATACATAATAATATTATCAAGGTCAAGGTTCAGTTCTTAGTTTTTCGTATTTTCTTAAAATATAAATATAATAATAAAAAACACCAGTGACATTGTTATTTTTATGGATATCTAGCGGCCGCCCGCGGTTTCACCCGCGTGGTTCCCGTTCCCGTGGGATGGGAATATCGGGATAAAAAGTATTCTATGTTTTAAGCTAGGCTATCTACTACCTGTGTGCCAAATTCAACCAAATCCGTTCAGTAGTTTTTGCGTGATTGAGGAACAAACATCCAGACTTTTAAACATCCAAACCCACAAACTTTCACATTTACGATATTAGTAGGATAACGTAGTAAGCAATTATTACTGACGTTTATGCTTTTTGATAAAGCCAAGAACTTTATATATGACATGACATATGACAGTGTCATAGAATATGAATATAATATTCTTGGATAAAGCATTTCCCGTCGTTCCGACATCTATTCAGATGCCGTGCGTGGTCATGGGATAATCATAGAGAATTAATGACTTTACTTCTAGACAAGAGTTCAAAAAGTATTTTATGCTTACTTCCTTACTAATATAATAAATGCGAAAGTCCGTTTGTTTGTTTGTTACGCATTCACGTCTTAACTACTGAACCGATCATCATGAAATTTTACATACACGTTGCCTGGGGTACAGAGGACATAGGGTACCTTTCATCCCAAACAAAAGTTTTGTTTCCGAGTGATAGCAAAAAAACTTTCCACGCAGAGGAAGTCGCGGGCGAACGCTAGTTTCTTATCCGTACTAATATTATAAATGCTAAAGTAACTCTGTCTGTTACGCCTTCACGCCTAAACTACTGAACCGATTTGGATGAAATTTGGTACAGAGATAGAGTAGAGCTTGAGAAAGGACATAGGCTACCTTTTATTGCGAAATAAGGGTTGGAGGGGTTGAAATAGGGGATGAAAGTTTGATTGTACCACAGAATAGAGAGACTACAGATGTTATGCCACTATCAAATTTATTAGGTACCCATTTACATACTTTTACACTACGAGATAATGTTGTTTAAACGTAAACCATGAGGTAAATTGACAGAACGAAATTCAAAATCAATAATACAAAATCCATACTTAATCAATACCTACTTATATTATAAATGCGAAAGTAACTCTGTCTGTCTGTCCGTCTGTCAAGCTTTCACGCCTAAACTACTGCACCGATTTTAATGAAATTTGGCACAGAGATAGAGTAAAGCTTGAGAAAGTACACAGGCTACACTTTATTACGAAATAATGGTTGAAAGAGTTAAAATAGGGGATAAAAAGTTTGTATGAAAGTCTGAGGGGGTTAAAATAGGGGATGAAATTGTATGAGAGGAAAAAGAGGGACAGCGCGCTTGGTGGGGAGGGGACTCGTTTGATCACGGAAAAACAGCTGATCTGATTTTGATTAAATTAAAACATTGAATACTATTTATCCTGGTTAAAGGTTCTCATAGGATTTTCTCGAATATCCACGCGGACGAAGTCGCGGGCAAAAGCTAGTATATTTTAACTCAACATTCATTTAAAAATCACATTTCCAAATCGCACCTCCGATAAAATAGGGTTACAACTGGAAAAACCTTGATTTTCAGGAGAGCGAAAACAAACACACGGATTTGTTATGTAGTTTTTATTCCTTTAATATTGTATAAATATACTACAAAGTGTATATATTTAAAAAGATTGCAAAATATACTTTCGAATGGCATATACTGTTTTTCAATTTTCCTGAAAAAGTACATGAAAATTTCCAATTATAACGGTATTTTAGATAGGTATTTGAACTTTTATAAATAAAAATACAATGTGAAAGATGTAACAATGTTAATTTAAATTGAAAACAGGCAGTTACTTGCGCTTATCTTAGCTAAATATTTTTTGTATTGATGTAGACTCCAAAATAAAATCAACTTTAAAAAAAACTTCAATTAGATCAAACCTAAAAACATAATTATCTCTAAAGTCAGAGTATTTTTTACTAATAATCAGTTCAAGTTTAGATAGTCTCAAATTAAGAGACATTTAAATAATATTATGTTTTAATCTTTTCCTAATTATAATAATGTTGAATCATTAAGTAGGAACCATAATTATCACTATAAAAAATAAAAAAAAAACAGATCTTAGATTTCAGTAATCTAAATTTCAGTAATCACGTAATCAGGGTGTCAGATAGCTAATTTTCAATCACAATTTGGTTGTTAAAAGACGCATAAAATCGTGGTACATGATTAATATCTACCAAACTCAGTAAATCATCTTTTTTTTTTAAGGAGAAAAGTAACACAGTATGATTAGGTACTCTGGGGAATTACAATTAACCGTACCTAAAACACCGATACAATACAAAATGTATCACTGTAATATAATACCCTTTCAACAATTTTTATCCATCATTTTACAATAAATTACAATAAACTGTAACAAGACGACTTGTGACCGTTTATTAGAAAATATACTTAACAAAATAAAATTTACCTATCAAGAACACAGTAATATTTTAGTTAGTAACACTAACCGAAATCACAATGATGTAACAATGCTTTAATGGTGTAGCGTTACAACGCCACCTATAGAAGCGAGTTTTAGAGTTACAGATGTAACTATTTTCGAGAAGATAAATAATAACATTTGAAAATTTTCTGTGTAATTAACACAAAATTCGACTTTTTCGAGTTGTAACCCTATTTTATCGGAGGTGCGAAATGATATTGGTGAAAAAAAAAAAATTTAACATAAAACCATATTTGTTTTGGGCTAATTGGATTAAAGAACCTCCTTGTTATTATTAGAGGGATTATCGGAAAATTATCGGAATATTATCGGAAAATCTGTATTAAAGAGATATATTACCGATAATCCCGCGAATATGTTCGACTTTGTATTGTAGGTTTTGTTCACGGTTTATATCTTTGCCATTGTGTCAGTTGCCCTATAAAATCAATATTAAGTTAATACAAAGTTCCACTTTGTTTTTATTTTGAGTTAAAATAATTCTTCGTCTACAAATTATATTTCCGTTTTCCTACCAAAGCATTGTAAAAAGAATCGTCTCACAACAATACTAGGTCAAGGGGATCTGTATGAAAACAACAAAGGGACACTGAAAAACTTTTGCTATAACAATGAAGGGGTGAAATATCCTGAAACAAACTGGAAAACCCGGCTAATACTGTTAGACAAAGTTTAGTTAAGCAAGAGCTTTTATTCCATAAAAGAATACATTAGCTTGACAAAAGTCTTTGAAGAGTTAATTTTTAAAGATGTCTGAATGAGATTTACCTAGATACTTTGATTTAATTAAATTAGGTCTTCTTAAACAAAATAATGTCCTAAAATTTTAGAGTAAACATTTTGTATCTGTTCTGATATACCTAATTCAATTCTAAGAGGGCACAATTACTGTTTATTTAGACAAACCATTAATTATGCAAATAACGACTTATTAGTCTTACTTTTTCTCATCTTACACCGGTCCACTTACATCGGTACTCCAGCCCCCCCCTAGATTTTTCGACACCTAACTCAAGGGCCCTATATATACCTCAAAGTGGCACCCTCAACCTAATACATTATGTACTTAGCGAGCAATTATTAAGATGAGAGCGCCACTTTGAGGTATATAAGGCCCTTAACTGTCAAACGATAATGGATTAACAGTTGTGAGTTGAGTGTGGATAAATTGCATACCTATAGTCTTTCTGTGGTTATTCTACGGAGGTTGATCAAACGGTGGCTTGAAAATTTCATTTTCTATGAAAAAAACATATTAAGGCGGTTGTATGACCGAAAGCGGCGCCCTGAGAGAGGTTTTTATTAAATAAGTTATTAATCGAAAAAGATTTTAATAATGTTTCACGTGGAGTTATTAGGGTATGGTCTAGTATTTTTAGAAGGTATCACTACATGCCCTCGTAGTCATTCGTAGAAGTAGATAGCAAAATGTGTCATAAACGGCCATTTTTAGCAGTTTTACTATCTACTTCTAGCAGTGACTACGAGAAAATGTAACGATACCGTCTAAAAATGCTAGACTGTGGGCCCTAAAAATTCCACATTAGTAAAACATTATTAAAATTGTGTATTACAATTATAATATTAAATAAAATTCACCGTAGTGCCACTTTCGCTCAGGGTGCCACCTTAATGTGTTCTTTATTTAAAAAATCTTTAATATTTTTGTGAACGAACTTTTTAAATAAAAATTTAGAAACTTCATAATATCTACAAGGGTTGGAAAAAAAAACTATGTATCAGGCTGTATCGAGCGCTATCGTATATAAACAGATGATAACACACATTGTACTTCATAATTAAATGGATTATACAAACAATGGATAATTTAACACTTTTCTCAACGCGACGCAGAAATTAAATTCAGTCATTACTGATCTATAATTAAAGGTGGACATAAAAACGCGACTTTGTTGCTTTGGATGGGAGTGTTTAGAGTTCCGTAGTCAGTCAAGTATTTTATTTCTTTCCGTAGTCAAGTCAACAAGGAACCCTTATAGTTTCGCCATGTCCGTCCATCCGCGCTTAGCACCGAGGCCCTAAGTACTAGAAAGCTGTAATTTAGCATGTATATGTTATCAATTAGGACAAAAAGTGGTAGAATAAAATCTTGACAATTTTTTTAGTGTTACTCTCCTACATGTAAAGTGGGGATGAAATTAATTTTCTCATCAAATCAATCATAATATAGTGTAAGATGTCGTAAGATAGGTGTTTTAAAAAAGTATTGTAGGTTTGTGAAAACCACTTTAGGATTCAGGGATTTGTTTGCGAAATATTAAGCTGCAAATTTTAAGTGCAAAATTTTGTTAGAGGCATGTGTCCCCCCAACCCTCTTACCAGGTAAACGTTTGCCATTGGATAACTGAAAATTTATGACACTTATAATAAAGTTAAAAGGAAAACGACCACTGCTAGGTTAGGCTTTACAAGTTGATGAGTTACAGTAAACCAGGAAAATTTTTTTTTAGCTACAAATTTTATTGAATACTAGCGACCGCCCGCGACTTCGTCTGCGTGGAAAGTTTTTTGCTTTCCCTCGGGAACAATATTTTTTTCAGTATGAAAGGTACCTTATGTCCTTCTCTGTACCCCTGACAGCGTCTATGTAAAATTTCATGATGATCGGTTCAGTAGTTAAGACGTGAAGGCGTAACAAACAAACAAATAAATAAACAAACAAACAGACTTTCGCATTTATAATATTACTAGCTTCCGCCCGCGACTTCGTCTGCGTGGATAGTATTTTGTCTATCCCTCGGGAACTGTTCCTTTATTCGGGATGAAAAGTACCATATGTCCTTTTCTGTACCCCTGACAACGTGTGTGTAAAATTTCATGATGATCCGTTCAGTAGTTAAGACGTGAAGGCGTAACAAACAAACAAACAAACGGACTTTCGCATTTATAATATTAGTAAGGATAAGTAAGGATTAAGGTATAGTTTACACAACTAACGACTAATGTTTAGTTTTAATCGTTAGTTGCGTAAAACAGGGAGGAAATATAAGTTTACTAGCTTCCGCCCGCGACTTCGTCTGCGTGGAAAGGTTTTTTGCTATTCCTCGGGAACTATTCATTTTTTCGGGATAAAAGGTACCGTATGTCCTTCTCTATACCCCTGACAACGTGTATGCAAAATTTCAGTTCAGTGGTTAGGACGTGAAGGCGTAACAAACAAACAAACGGACTTTCGCATTTAAAATATTAGTAAGATTATAGCCATATGTTATAGTATAAGATAACTACGGAACCTTACTGTGCGTGGTTCGACACGCACTTGGCCGGTTTTTTTCATTAGAGATCTTTAACACCGTTTGAAAACTAGTTTTCATTTGATTCAAACGAATAGTAAATGAAATGAAAAGCATTATTTAGATACGAACATCGAATATCAATACTAGGAGCATACTATAAAAATAAAATAAAATAAAATAAATAAAAATAAAAATAGCCTTTATTCTTACCACAATACTTAGCATGCTTTACAAAGTAACAATAATTATAAATAGAAAATTTGATTTAATAAAATTTCCATTAATTTAAATTAAAATATATAAATAATTGTTAAATATAAAAATTGCATTGATTTTAATTATAATTGTAATACTTTAATAAAATTAAAATGTTAATTTGTGGAAGTCGCCTCCTTGGCGTAGGCCTCCCCCAGCCTCCTCCAGTTCTCTCGGTCTTTCGCCTTCCTCCTGGTCCAACTCTTTCCTTAAACACGTCCTCCCATCTTTTCTTCGGTCTACCTCTACCTCGTTGTCCTTCTCTTGGTACCCATTCTGTCAATTTTATGGTCCATCTATCACTTTCTATTCTACATACATGACCTGCCCATCTCCATTTCAAACTTCTTATTCTTTCCAGTACATCAGTTGCCTGTGTTTCTTTTCTTATGATGTCGTTTTTAATTTTATCTGATAATTTTATACCTAACATGCTTCTTTCCATTTTCCGCTGGTGTATAGCTAATTTGCTTTCGTCTTTTTTTCGCAATGACCATGTTTGGCAGCCGTAGGTTAAGCTTGGTAAAATTACCGTATTAAAAAGTTTGCCTTTAATTTTTATGTTTATATCTCTATTTTTCATGACTTCTTTTAAGCTCCAATATTTCTTCCAAGCGATTGCAATCCTTCTGTTTATTTCTTTTTCTGTCTGATCTTCAAACGCAATTGATTGACCCAGGTAAATATATTCTGTAACATACTCTATTTCTTCTCCATTAACTCTTATACTTTTTTCTTCACCATTAGTGATTATTTTGGTTTTTGATGTGTTTAACAACAGACCAACCTTTCTACTCTCACTCGCTAACTCGTTCACCATGCTCTCTAACTGTGTACTTTCTTCTGCAAATATGGCAATATCATCCGCGAATCGCAAATGACTTAGGTACTCCCCATCTATTTTTAATCCTTGGTTTTCCCATGCGATGTTTCTGAAAACCATCTCAAGAACAGCTGAAAATATTTTAGGTGAGAGTGGGTCACCCTGTCTTACACCTTTTTCGATACGAAATTCAGGTCCGTCTCTTTCCAGTCGAATTTTTGTAGAGCACTTCGAGTATACGCTGTGTAAAAGGTTTATATACTCTACATCTACATTTTGCTGTACTAGAGCCTCCCAGATAGCGAAATGTTCCAAAGAGTCAAAAGCTTTAGTGAAGTCTATAAAACATATGTATAGAGTCATTCCGTATTCCATACATTTTTCTATTAATTGTGTCACAACATGAATATGATCAATAGTTGAAAAATTTTTTCGAAATCCAGCTTGTTCCCGAGGTTGATTTTCATCTAAGATTTTGGAGATTCTTTTCAGTATGATTTTTGCGAAAATTTTATAAACATTGGTCATTACACTTATTGGTCTGTAATTGTTTAAATTAGCTCTATCTCCCTTTTTATGTAGTAGAGTTGTTGTAGACTTAGACCACTGATTTGGAGTTGTTTTTTCTTGCAGTATGTTATTAAACATAATTTGTAGAGGTCTCTGAATCGGATCTGATAAGGATTTTAGCAGCTCGTTTGTAATTTTGTCTTCTCCAGGTGATTTGTCTTTTTTTTGTGTCTTGATTGCTAGTTCTATCTCAGAAAGTAGTACTGTAGGCAATGTCTTATCACTTTCAGATTTTTTCGAAACATTTTCTCTAGAATTCCGTACCGTTTGTGTAGAGTATAGATCTTGATAGAATCTTGTAGCTTCTTTAAGTATATCAAGTCTGTTGGTTATCTTACCTCCTGCTCTATCTGTTATATTCGAGGTCCATTTGGAAGATGTCTGAAGCTCTTTGTAAGCTTTTTTCATAGCACCAGTTTTACTTATAAATTGCTCAAATATGCTTTTCCTGTGGGCTTTCCTTTTATCTGAAATCTGTCTGTTTATTTTCTTACTAATTTCTGTGATCTTTTTTCTAACTTCTTTGGTTCGCTTTAGGCTGTATAGTTGTTTTCTATCTTCGAGCAATGTTTTTAAATAGGTTTTACCTTCCTCTTTTTGGGCCCTCTCTGTTTTTGACATTTGTAAAATAATGTTCTTTATTTCCTCCTCAAAATTATCGTATTGTGTTTGTATGTCAGATGTCTTAAGTATAGCAGCAGTAAATTTCTCTTCCCATTTTTTTCCACTTTCTCTTGTCAGTATTGGTAGCTCTTTAAGTACTTTTTTGACAGGTTTCATACATTTCCTTTTCCTCTTAGTCTTTATGAACACTTTGCATCGTATCATTCTGTGGTCGGTATTAAAATTTAAGTTTTGAATTATATTAAAGTTATGTACTACCAAGCTGTGATCGGTAAGTATGTAATCGATTTCATTGCGATATAAACCATTTGGTGACTGCCAGGTCCATTTTCTAGTTTCTCTTATTTTGAACATACTGTTTGTAAACTTCAAGTTCTTCTCCAAAGCAAACTCTACTAAGTTTTGTCCATGTTTTGACCTTTTACCACCCGAGTATTTGCCGAATGCTAGTTCTTCTCCTTGCAGTAGCAAGGAGCATACTAGGTAAATAAAATTCGGAATTTTCATGGGTTAACTTATTACCAGCTATTTACTCGTTCTTATTTTAACACGTTTTTATTAGGTTGCTTTCTCGTTTGTGTGTTCGTTCGTTTGTTTGTTTGTTTCTCCACAAAGTTTGCGAACGATTTTGTACTAGCTTCCCGATGAGCTAGAGACTTGAAACTTTGAACATAGGTCAGAACTAGAAGGCAATGCAATATTATGGTATCATTGAGCTGATCTGATGATGAAGCCGGAAGAAGGCCACAGGAACTCTATGATGAAACCATACAACCCCATCGTGTTTGGACTCGTTAGAATCGTCTTGACGAGTACTCTAATGGGAGACGAGGTTCAGGGTCTGATGATGAAGCTGAAAGGCCATGCCATAGGAACCCAATATTGGAACCATGCAACCCCATCAAACTTGGGCTCGTTTGAATCGTCTTGACGAGTTCTTTGTTCGGAAATAACTTCCAGGGTCTGATGATGGAGCCGGAAGAAGGACACAGGAACTCTTTAATAAAACCACGCTATCCCATCGAGATTAGGCTCGTTTAAATCGTCCTGATGAGTACTTTCTTGGGAAACAGTTTCCGAGGATCTGATGATGGAGCCGGAGGAAGGACAAATTATATTTTAAAAAAAATCGGACTAAAAACATTGAAACGGACTAAAAAGTAAAAAATAAATTCTTCTGTCAATATTTATAACCCTATAGGTACCATGGGCAACAGCGACGCTTAACCACTGCTAAGGTCAAAATCGCTTGCACGCCGCACCGTCACAACCATACGTTTAGTTCGTGTAGGGGCGATACGCGCGCACACGAATTTTGTTGCAAACTGGTTAAGCGTCGCTGTTGCCCATAGTACCTACAGAAATTTTAAACCTAAAAACTTGGAGCGCATTTTGTAAAATGTATCATCCATATTGTCTTTAGCATGCACCCCACATTTTTAGGTTTAAAATTTCTGTAGGTATAGGGTTATAAATATTTACAGAAGAATTTATTTTTTACTTTTTAGTCCGTTTTAATGTTTTTAGTCCGATTTTTTTTTATAATAATTTAGTCTGTTTTAAAAACATGTTTTTAAAAAAGTTTTTTTTTCTTAAACCATTCAATTTATTAAAATTCACTATTTTTTGTGTATCTATTAAACTATAAGAACATTTTCAATAATATTGTTTCAGTTGTTTTTCAGTACCGTAAATAAATAAGTACTAGAAAAAATCTACTCACCCATAGCAGCTCGGACGGGATGTGCTTTCAGTGTTTGTTTCTACTAAAAGTACTTACCAGAATTTAATACCCATTTTAATATGAAATTATCACCAATAAACGTAAAGTCTGCTAACCTAAAAAAGGCAAGTATCTTCAGAATAATCGCTGAGCTACCCAAAAAGGCCGCGCATTAGTATAAAATAATATCTAAGTAAGTACTACAATAAACAAGTAGGTTATAGTATTTAAGACTTATTTTAAGGTATAAAAATCAAGAAAACAATTGAAAATATTTACAAGAGAAGGAGGGCTTTTCAAAGTGACATTTAAATAATAAAAATAGTAGCTATTTGCCTCACTAGATGGTGTTGATACTCGTCGAACCATAAAAATAGTAACAATTTGAATCACTAGATGTCGTTGATACTCTTCGAAGCTTAGTAAAAAAATCACATTGTCCCATAGATGTAGCAAATCCCTTCGGTATAAACCAGATTGCGCTCTTCGCCCCAAAACGAGCCGACAGAGAGGTCAAGTAGATAATTGTATCTCTCTCTTCATTAGGGTGACCAAACTGTATGGTTGGTTGGAGACATACTTATTACTTTAAACTGTTTAATATAAACTTAAGTACGTAGTTCTTTATTTACAATTATTACTTTTGCCCATCGAGATAAATATACTAGAGTAGCACTTACTGCGTCACGTTGAGGCCACTTCGGATATGTCGGCTGACATATGTGAAGGTTATGTCAAGCCAGTGCTCAGTGGGAGGCCAACAGGGAAACAGCTCTTCAAAATGGTCAAAATGCGTAGTGAAAGAGTGCGCTTCGAAGTCAAAAAAACTTATCACATCAAAGAGAATTACTTTTTATGCGATAATTTATTGTTTTTGTAATACTATTAACGTTAAAAACGCAAAAAATTAATAAAACATTATCATACCATAATTTAGGTTCAGTGCTACCACTAAAAACATTGTTTTGGTTTTCCCATTTTTGGGGAGAATTTCTGATTAATGGATAGGTACTCCGTTACCTCTGATCTTACATACACTTCTGTGATATTATTAAAAAAAATATTTGGTAAAATGATAATTTCTTTTATAATCACATTTTTGCTATTTTTGCAATAATCCTTAAATCATAAAAGATAGACCCGGCATTTTAAACCAGAATTTAAAATTCATATTGAAAGCAAAGGAATCGTAGTTAATGCTGCCAAGTTAAACAAAAATAGTAATATTACTTTTCTTTGGAGAATTATAATGAGAATAACGTTTTGCCGACTCAGTGTTAAACTCGGTTTTTGGTGGTATTTTGACAAGAAAATAACAGTGCAATGATAAAAAAATTAAAAATTAAAAGATTGCGGCCAACTTTTTTGTGTGTGGGCCGTTTTCGACGAAACTTGGTTGGTGGTACTATTTTGACATAAAAACAGCAACGCTATGTTAAAAATATAAATAAAATTCAAGATGGCGGCCAACTTTTTTGTTTTTGGGCCAATACCGATGAAACTCGGTTTTTGGTACTATTTTGACAAGAAAATAACAATGCAATGATAAAAATATAAAAAAACCAAGATGGCGGCCAACTTTTTTGTTTGTGGGCCGATTTCAATGAAACTCGGTTTTTGATACTATTTTGACAAGAAAACAGCAACGCTATGTTAAAAATATAAAAAAAACGAGATGGCGGCCAACTTTTTGTTTGTGGGCCGATTTCGATGAAACTCGGCTTTTGGTACTATTTTGACAAGAAAACAGCAACGCAATGTAAAAAATATATAAAAAAACCAAGATGGCGGCCAACTTTTTTGTTTGTGGGCCGATTTCAATGAAACTCGGTTTTTGATACTATTTTGACAAGAAAACAGCAACGCTATGTTAAAAATATAAAAAAAACGAGATGGCGGCCAACTTTTTGTTTGTGGGCCGATTTCGATGAAACTCGGCTTTTGGTACTATTTTGACAAGAAAACAGCAACGCAATGTAAAAAATATATAAAAAAACCAAGATGGCGGCCAACTTTTTTGTTTGTGGGCCGATTTCAATGAAACTCGGTTTTTGGTACTATTTTGACAAAAAACAGCCATGCAATGTAAAAAATTACAAAAATCCAAAATGGCTTCAATCTTTTTTATGTTTTTTTTATCAAACCAAGTTATATCGATATCAACCCAAGAACAATGTTGGCCACATTTTTGACTTTTTGTTATTTTTAACATTGCATTGCCGCTTTCTTTTAAATATAGTACTCGAAACGAAACCGAGTTTCATTTAAATTGGCCTACAAACAACAAAGTTGGCCGCCATCTTGGATTTTTTGTATTTTCAAAATTGCGTTGTTATTTTCTTGTCAAAATAGTACCAAAACCAAGTTTTATCGAAATCGGCCCAAAAACAAAAACTTGGCCGCCATCTTGGATTTTTTAATATTTTCAACATTGCGTTGATATTTTCTTGTCAAAATAGTACCAAAAACCGAGTTTAATCGAAATCGGCCTACAAACAAAAAAGTTGGCCGCTATCTTGGATTTTTATATTTTTAACATTGCGTTGCTGTTTTCTTGTCAAAATAGTACCAAAAACCGAGTTTCATCGAAATCGGCTGACAAACAAAAGAGTTGGCCGCTATCTTAGATTTTTTATATTTTTTACATTGCGTTGCTGATTTCTTGTCAAAATAGTACCAAAAACCGAGTTTCATCGAAATCGGCCGACAAACAAAAAAGTTGGCCGCCATCTTGGATTTTTCATATTTTTAACATTGCATTGCTGTTTTCTTTTCAAAATTGTACCAAAAACCGAGTTTTATCGAAATCGGCCCACAAACAAAAAAGTTGGCCGCCATCTTGGATTTTTTTATATTTTCAACATTGCGTTGTATTTTCGTACCAAAATAGTACTAAAAACCGAGTTTCATCGAAATCGGCCCACAAACAAAAAAGTTGGCCGCCATCTTGAATTTTTTAAAATTTAATATGTGCAATGTTATTTTCTTATCAAAATAGTGCCAAAAACCGAGTTTCATCGAAATCGGCCCACAAACAAAAAAGTTGGCCGCCATCTTGAATTTTTTAATATTTGAAAAATGCGTTGTTATTTTCTTATCAAAATAGTGCCAGAAACCGAGTTTCATCGAAATCGGCCCTTAAACAAAAAAATTGGCCACCATATTGAATTTTTTAATATTTTAAAAATGCGTTGTTATTTTCTTATCAAAATAGTGCCAAAAACCGAGTTTCATCAGAATTGGCCCACAAACAAAAAAGTTGGCCGCCATTTTGAATTTTATATACTTTAAAAATTACTTTGTTATTTTCTTGTCAAAATAGTACCAAAAACCGAGTTTCATCAAAATCGGCCTACAAACTTAAAAGTTGGCCGCCATCTTGAATTTTTAATATTTTCAACACTGCGTTATTATTTTCTTTTCGAAATAGTACCATAAACCGAGTTTCATCGAAATCGGCGCATAAACATGAATTTGATTATTAATTATTAACTTTACCCCTTGCCTGCGACTTCCAGTTATTTCAATTGATAGAACAATTTCGTTTTTGGGAAATCTGAAATGGTGTAGAATTTATGGTCACCCTTGTTTTGTAAAGGAATATTTCCTGAATATTGAAATTCTAAAATTGAAATTCGGCGCCAAAGTCAAAATCGGTTCGGAGTTGCCAGGATTGACACTTGAATTTATACAACTACAATAATGCTGATTAGCATTATTGTAGAAATCTAATTAAATCAAAAGAGTAAGTTCTGTTTTATGTTACAATTACGATGTGTTATTGTAAATTAATATTTAAGTAGTATATTTTCAATATTCCACTCCGAATCCTTAACTTTGATACACTACGTGATTGGTAACGTTCATTTTTTTTTCCCTACCATCGTGGTATTATTGTTTAGTAATGGCAATTGTGCGAACGAGACATCCTCATCTACTTGGTGATGTCTCATTCACACAGTAGAGTCTTCAGTCAATGTCGTCGATAGAATTTCAACTCTATGACAAAGAGAATAAAGTTGAAATTCTTTTAAACGCATAGTGAAAATTTTTGTGGAGTACTCACTCCTTATATGAACCTCCTTGCATTGTCCCCTATTTTTATCAACGCCATATATCGAGCCTACAGTTTTTAGTCATTGTGAAAAGCTCTCAGTGCAAGAGAAAATTTTAATGTAACGCGCCAAAAGTTCGTGAGTGAAAAAAAAAGAAAAAGACAAAGGCATAAACACAAATTATGCCACAGCATAGAAACGCAAAATGTACACAGTGTAAAAAAATAATGTTATAGATAAAGTATTGTGAAAGGGAAAATTAAACATGTGAAAATAAAAAATGACGTTAGCTTCGGCGTAGACCAAGGGAATTATAAGTACTACGTACAACGTTGTACGTAGTACTTATAATTCCCTTGGCGTAGACATAGCACTATGTTAAAAATATTCTCAGTATTTTTTTTTCGAATATAAAAGGCAATGATTTATTTGCTTCTATCGGTTGTATTGTATTCTATTGTTATTTATAGTTGACATTTTCGCATTTTTTATGTAAAAGAAAACTATCAAAATGGTCACCATCTGCTCGATTTGCCCCATGTATTTTGTTATATTTTAAATTATCGCATTACATGAAAAAAACATGCCCAACCAATATCCCTACAAAATGGTAACCTCATTTCGTTCCGCTCAACCAAAAATTGATGGCATCAGAAAGTAATTTCCGATGTTGTCCCTGTTCATTGGATTGTGCGTGATGTAACATGTTTGGGGGTTTTGTTGTCACCAGGTTGTTACGATCCGTTTGACTGTGAACGTGTTAAATTGCGCCCTGTAAAGAAATAAAGAAACATTTACTGACCATCAGGGCTGGTTTATACGGGGTCATTGACTGGACCTAGTGACTCGGAATTTCGGACCCAGTAATTGGGTAGGTACCTACGTGCATTATGTAAACAGGATCGACAGCAGTCGTACTGTGCCCGAAAATAGAACGGGTGGGTAGTCAACTGGACTGACTTGCGCTGCGAGCTAGAAGTCAGCACTGGGGCAAAGAAAATATACACTACTGGGGGGATATTACAACCTCTTAAAACATGCCAGGTTTATGAATTGCTATAATTACATCTCATTCTCGCTGTATAGCAAATGAAAGAGAGAGTATCTACACGAGCCCTCACACTAAAGCAGTGTTTTCCAATTAGTTTTTTCAAGGAACGTTCTCAAAGAAAGTCCTATTGCAGGAATAGAAAAGAAAAATTCAACTAGATGTATAGTTATCTTAGTAAAGAGATGGCTGCACGTACCCTTTCGCGTACCCCTGGCGGTACGCGTTCCACTAATTGGTAAGCAGTGTACTAAAGAATACAAAAATAATACAATAATTTTTTGGTTTGTTCTTTAGCAGGAACTATGAAATGATTTTGGACAGTGCAAGATTTTACAGAATATTGCATGATTTTTGTCCTAAACCTTTTTTAATTGAAATAGTTATTTTTGCTTAAATAACATCTAAACGAGATACTTGCGGGGTATACAGGGTGTCCTAAAACTTTGCCACACGGAGGGAAAGTACCTTAAATATTTAAGATAGGAAATTTTACTGAAAGAAGACATTATTTTGATTTTAAACTTTTAGATTTTTTCATTCACAATGCTATTTTTATATTAAGATGAATAAATAATGAAAAATATTAGAAAAATCGGGACGGGATGTCCCGTCTAAGTTGCTACGGGTGAGCCGATTTTTTCTAATATTTTTCATTATTTATTCATCTTAATTATTTTGATTTTTTAAATAATTGGAACTGCATTCAAAGATTTTAGAAAAATCGCATGACTGATCAGGAATCGAAACCACCAAATTAGAAAAAAAACAATATTTTATTTTTACGATACCGATCGAAAGGGTTACCCATTAGGATTATTTTCTGTCAATAAACATAGCATCTTAAACAAAAGGAAGACCATGAAAATTAACATTTAAATTATAATTATTACGTAATGTATCAATTTGTAAAGGAATGAATGCGATATTTAAAAAAATCTTTGAATGCAGTTCGCATTATTTTTTAAAATAAAACGAAGTCTTCTTTCATTAAAAATTCCTATCTTCAATATTTAAGGTACTTTCCCTCCATGTGGCAAAGTTTTGGGACACCCTGTATATCTACTTAGGACCAGGGTCAACATCTTATATTGCGGCCCTATATTATCTATGCCCTATAAACCTACATAATTGTTATATCCTCGAAACGAAAATGTTTTGGTAGCCGTTCAAATACAGCTGGATTTTATGTGATAGATTCTTGTTAGCTATGAATGAAATCGTTTGCTAAAGACTTGCCTAACATTTAAACTTAAAAACTTTGCTATGATAAACTCCCATGAAATGCTCGATTTCAATGAATCACTTATATGCGCGCAATATTTACCATAGCGTAATTTTAAAGAGAGCAAATCGTAGAAAGTTTAGCAATAAAAATTTCGAAACAAAACTCAGATGAATAAATATCGCAAACTGAACAACGAACCAAGTTGGTAAACATTGCATAATAACTCATTATTTATGTTCTTTTCAGTTAAATATACTGACAATATCGGTACCTACATTCTGAATGGCCAGTGCAATTTGTATGTACTTACGTGCTCTGGCCATACAATAGGGACGTCGTATCAATGTTAGGGCTATCAATAATAAAATAGACAAAAAAATATTTTTACCTGCTGGATATTCGTGGTGTAACCTGAGGCTTAGATATGGTATGTTAGTGCTATCTAGTCACCCATAAAACTGACAGACCTCATTAAATCTCTTTCGGGACAGTAATTAGTTTTTCCTTACTGAATGTACCCATACAGTACAGGCTAACCCAAAACTTTGCCACACGGTAGGAAAGTACCTTAAATAATAGAAGATATGAAAGATAGAGAGACCACGACCACTCCTACAGGAAGAAAAAGGTATGTCTGAGAAAAGAGAAGATTATTTTCTATCACATTCACTATGCGTTATTTGGATTCACTTACTATAATGAAGAGTTGTATTTAGTTTAGCATTTCCCGACGTTTTAACTCCTTTTTAAAGGAGTGGTCATAAGAAGAATGCTGTATACAAACAACGTGTTACAAAAATACACCTAACGCCGAATATGGTAAATAGGGACCATCAAACTGAACAACTTTTACTATGGGACCATCTCGAAATCGCGAAAAAAAACAGCTGTTTCAAAGTACAAAAAATATTAACGAAAATACCAATCGTATGAAACAGGTAATTTTTTTTCGATTTCAGAGTTGGTCCCATAGTAATAGTTGTTCAGTTTGATGGTCCCTATCTACCATATTCGGCGTTAGGGGTATTTTTTAAACACGTTGTTATAAAGTCTGAAAATTATTAGAACAATGTTTAAGCTAACGTAAATAATTGGGCTGTTCCTTTCAAATAAATTTAAGGTCTTAAAACATAACCTAGGTATTATTTTTAGTGTAGAATACGAAGTTCTAATTTTTTATAAATGCTTGATAGCCCTAGTCATGTCAATGGTTAGGTATATTATTATACCCTCGTTATACTCCGCGATGTGATGCAACGCGACACGACACGACATACATTTTAATAATTTAATGTTTCGAGATAATGTATTTTCTGTGTTTATTAGACTGTGACAATTTCGATACTGCGGTTTTCTTTTGTTACACCGCTATGGTGGCAACTTAAGGCACTTATTGACCGAGCGAGCGCGAAGCATCTAAGTTTCAGCTTGGGCAAAAATGTATGTCCGTCCCGCTGTCCGGCTGTCCGGGTGTTTGTTTGTTTTCCTCTACAGGTCGTATTTATCAACTAATTTTTGCGAAATTTTGTAAGCAGGTTCTTCATATAGAATTTTAACATTGAAAATGTTTATGTGATCACCAGTATGTGCATGATGTTCATCCAAAAGTGAGGCATGGCCGTACGTAGATCGCTCAAAATTCGAGATATCTCAATGAGAGAGGTGTCAAAATGAGCAAAGCGCGGAGATCTATCGTACGGCACTTGAATTTTCAAAATCGGTCGCGCAGTATTTGAGAAATTTTGAAAAAAAATGAAAATACCGAACAAAAAGTCACAAGTATTTTAAAGTGTAATGGATAGTTATCTTTAATATATAAAATCGTAAACTGAATGACTGACTGACTGACTGATCTATCAACGCATAGCCCAAACCGCTGGACCTAGAGACTTGAAATTTTGCACACAGATACCTTATACAGTGTAGGCATCCACTAAGGAAGGATTTTTGAAAATTCTATCGGGTACGGAACTCTAAAAACTAGTGTGTAGAATTAACGAATACTAAATAATTATGCTCATTTAGATTGCATAATTAATTAATAATAATTCTGAACGGGAATGGGAACGGGAACGGAAACTAAACGGGGACGGAACGGGAACGAAACTGGAACTAAACGGGAACGGAACGGGAATAGAACGGGAGCGGAACGAGAAGAGGACGGGAACAGGACGGGAACGGGAACGGAAACGGAAACGGAAGGGGTACGGGACGGTTACAGGACGTTTACGGGACGGGAACTGAACGGAAACGAGAACGGGGAACGGGAACGGGAACGGGAGCGGGAGGGGGAACGGGACCGGGACCGGGAACGGAACTGGGAACGGAACTGGAACCGGAACCGGAACCGGAACTGGAACCGGATCCAAACCGGAACCGGACCCGGAACCGGAACGAGAACCGGAACCGGAACGGGAACGGGAAGCATAAAAATGACTGGTCGGATCCTGGTTGAAGGTTCTCTAAGGATTTTCTCTAACATATTTTCTATAACATCCACGCGGACGAAGTTGCGGGCAGAAGCTAGTATGTAATAAATGTATTATTTAAAGGTGCTCCCACAAAGCAGCTTAGAAATTTTTCAAAAACAATTCTAATTAAATGAACTCTCCGATTTCAATAGACGATTTACTTACTATTAAGTAGTTTTTGTTTTTGATTTTCGTTTTCAATGGACTTTGATAGTTGCGTGGAGCGTGAATTCTTAACTTTTTTTTATGGATTCTGTTTTTTAGTAATTTAAAAATGTCGGAGATAATACGGGAAAAAACATATTTCAGCCATTTTGAAAAATATTAAAAACTAGCTTCCGCCCTCGACTTCGTCTGTGTTGAAAGGATTTTTTGCTATCCCTTGGGAAATATACTTTTTTTCGGGATGAAAGGTACCCTATGTCCTTCTCGGTACACCTGATGATCGGTTCAGTAGTTAGGACGTGAAGGCGCAACAAACAAACAAACAAACAAACCAACGGACTTTCGCATTTATAATATTAGTAAGGATGTTACAAACGCGAGGTCTACAGTTCTACAGCGCCTACACATACACCTACAGGTCACAATTATTAACCGCTTTTCAAAATTTTTTCGCCATTTTATAGTTAAACCAATACCCTAGGACCCCATTTTATTTTTTTCTTAAGTCGGTTTTTTTCGAAATATTTACAATTTAGTAAACAAACCCGAATTTTGCAAAATTCCGAAAAAGGTATCAGATGATTTTCAAAATTCAAACATTCACACGTGTCTGGATAAATTCCTCAACTTTAGGTGCTATTCCTATATCGATCCACCCAAAATCCTCGGAGATATGGCCAAAAATACGTCTCAGGCGATTTGCATTGATAACCATTTTCAATGGTAAAACTTCCAATTGATCTCCGAAGATGGATTGCTATGACGCTGGGATAGGCGTTATGTCATCTTCATAATCACAATAATACTTGTGCTATTCCTCAATTTTGTATTGTATTATTTAGTAAAATTTATTAATTTCTTGGATATTTTTGAAGAAAATATTATATAGGTAGGTATTATTGAAGTACAGCTATTATGTATTCTGTGGTACAGACTGATGCTATAGTTTACTTCAGTAGCGCCATCTAGCGTAATCGTTTGTCAATAATAGTTACTGTACGGCGTAGTAGATGCCGCTAGTAGTTACTCAAATAAGCTTGAAAATTGAATAATCGCATTACTAATTTCCCAGCAAAAATGTAAACATAGGTTTTGTCAGAACAAAACAACGCAAAAAGAAATAGTATATTGCTGAGTGAAGGAATAAACACACTTAGGTACCATGGGCAACAGCGTCGCTTAACCACTGCTAAGGTTAAAATCGCTTGCACGCTGCGCCCGCTGTCACATACGTTTAGTTCGTGCAGGGACGATACGCGCGCACACGAATTTTGTTGCAAACTGGTTAAGCGACGCTGTTGCCCATAGTACATGTTTTTTCCATCACAAACAAAAAAAATATAGATGAGATAAATATTCTAAATCATGAGTTTTGCCAAGTATTGCGGCAAAAACAGTAAAATAATTTAATATTAACAGTTTTATAGTAGAAAACATTTATATGATGCTGTGCTGTGCACATATCAACTGCAAACCGTACTACCGAAGGGATGTGCTATATCTATGGTACACATCAACCTTTGGTTCATTTTATAAAATTTCATAAAAATAGTATTACGAGTAGCTGTAGTAGTTACAGTTGTCTTTTTATATTGGGGGGAACAGGCGAAGATGCAACGTATTTTTGGTAGTTTATACACATACAGTCAATATCTAAGTAAAGTTTTCTTATCAGTTCGTTTCAAGAACTTTTTAGGCTGGCCCCACACCTACCGGTTCCGTTTCTTTGCTTTGCTGTTCTACCATGGACCGCCGGCCAAGAGGCTCATTTTCAATCTATCGCATATTTTTACGTGACCACATTGGCAAGATAGCCATTAGTTTGGTGTTATCAAATATCGTCGTCTGGGGTGCGATGAGAAGTTTTAGTTTTCGTTTTAAAAAAAAAACTGCTGTTTTATACAAAAATTAATAACGAAATTATCATAATGTATGAAACAGTTCATTTTTTTTCGCGATTTCAGATTTGGTCCCATAGTAAAAGTTGTTCAGTTTTATTATGGTCCCTATCTACCATATTCAGTTTTATAAGGCTTTACCAAACATCTTGTTTAAATAAGCGATCGAGTTATTTTTAACGATCGGAGTCCATGTTCAGGGTGGCATATCTCCTAAAAGCTTCCTACTTCGCAATCCAGGCGATGATATTTGATAAAACCAAGCTAATGGCTATCTTGCCAATTTGGTCTAGTCCCAAAATGCGATAGATTGAAAATTACCCTGGTTGGCCGGCGGTCTTTCAAGCAAGGTAGCACAGCAAAGCAAAGAAACGGAACCGGTAGGTGTGGGGCCAGCCTAAGAGGGCGCAGTCTGCACACTAGCGCCGCCACTAGAAAAAAAATCATAGTGTTCAAATAAAGACGAAATTGTGAATTATCTCTCTGGAGTGCACTCCGAACAAGCTTTGTGGTATTTTTTATCACTTAATCAATACTTTCTAGCCTGCCATTTAGTTTAATTGACTTTTATTGCGAAAAGTGGCCACTTTTAGCAATAAAAGTCCATTAAACTAAACTACAGGCCCAAAAATATTGCTTGAGTGATGAAAAGTACCACAAAGTATGTTCGGAGTGCACTCCAGAGAGATAATTCACAATTTCGTCTTTATTTGAGTATTATGATTTTTTTCCAGTGGCGGCGCTAGTGTGCAGAATAAGCGCTCTTAACATCAAAAACTATGATAGGTTATAAAGATAAATTTTCTTATTACCCTAGTTGGCATTATATTTATTATGACTCAAAATATAATAAGCAAATTAAAAAGTTATAGAATTGACCAAAGGTTTTCAATATCTGAAAATTTCACTATCAGGGTCAGTTTGTCAATTTGACAGTGAAGTTTCTTTGTTTACATTTTTGCTGGGAAATTAGTAATGCGACTTTACACACTTGCACGAATCTTACCTTACACCGTAATGGTAATTTTCAAAAAACAGTTTATTTTAAAAGGTGAAACTCGTGAAATTAATGTTGTTTCATGATTTGCCGTCAACATTTATGTTGGCAATTACATATTAAAAGTTCAAACAAGAAGAATAAGTACCTACTATCTAATTAGTTACGTACGTTACAAAAAGCTCAAAAGTAAGAACGTGGAATTCCTAAAAAACCGATACGATAGGTTCCTCCTTAAGTATGAAATTTGAAAATTATTGCTATATAGAAATGGCTATCGAGAAAAAAAAACGCGCGTAAAAGTTTTCGATAGAAGTTTTAATTTCGCATTACGTCGATAAATGGCACTGTACAAATTTCCCCAAAATTACCCTATCGTATGTTTTTACGCGCGTATTTTTTTTATAGCTGTTCGTGCTATGGGTACAGATCTTTGTCAACACCCATGAAATACACACCTAAGATTGAAGGCGAACATTTTTTTTAAATAATGTTTAATTATAATTCATAAAATTAAATAGACTTGCCTGGGCTATTTTTAAAATATTTAACTGTAGTATTTTACACATAACTAATACAGGTGCGATTACTGAGGTGCTTAAAAACCCCGGCATTTTATCTCAATACGAAATGTCTCATAAACAAATTAAAACTCCAATGATGACACATTTACAGTACCTAAGGTTTATTTAAGTGACTTACAGCTATGTAAACATAAACATACGGGTAAGATGTTGCGATTGAATTAACTCGAGTCGGTATTGTGCGTGGGAACTATTTAACTCGGCTTATTGTTCATTCGCCTGTATCATGCTGCTTAGTATTCAGTAATTATTTAAATTATCCTTAGAATACCATATCTGTTAACTCTTAAATTCGTACTTAAAAATATAATTGACAACATTTCATTTTGAGAAAGTACTAAAATTAGAAAACCATTTCGAGATTTTAGTGTTCTAAGCTCGTATTTTTTTTTCAGAATTTTTAGATCAGATCACAATTTTCGCCGCACGGTGAAAATTGACCGTGTAAATGGAAATTCGGCCTAGGCCGCAGGTGACTGAACAAAATTATCTGATCCGGTGGCCAAAACTGGAACTAAGTTATTATATAATGTTATAATGTATGTAACGTATTTATATGGGTTATAAATATAAACTTTTAATGCGACCACCACTGGTAGGTTAGGTTAGGTTAGTGTTTTGACCACTCGCAGCGGAGTTCCATAATGCTTGCATGCATGTTGCATGCTGAATGCCTGCTTGCATGCTGCATGCCTGCCTGCATGCTGCATGCTTGCTTGCATGCTGCATACCTGCTTGCCTGTTGCATGCCTGCATGCATGCTACATGCCTGCTGCATGTCTGCTTGCATGCTTCACGCTTGCTTGCATGCTGCACGCTTGCTTGCATGCTGAATGCCTGCTTGCATTGCATGCTATTGCAATTGCATGCTTACTCATTATATATTTTTTTAAACCTGAATCATATAATCATAAAGCTAACAATAATTTTATAAATCAAATATGAATGAACTATTTTATTTTATTTCCACAATATTGTCATTTTAAATTGAGATTCAATTCCAAAGCTCTCCAAATTCTTCATCCTTACTAATATTATAAATGCGAAAGTCCGTTTGTTTGTTTGTTTGTTACGCCTTCACGTCGTAACTACTGAACCGATTATCATGAAATTTTGCATACACGTTGTCAGAGGTGCAGAAAAGGACATAGGGTACCTTTCATCCTGAAAAAACGTACAGTTCCCGAGGGATAGCAAAAAAACTATCCACGCAGACGAAGTCGCGGGTGGCAGCTAGTTACTATTATAAGTTAATTATCTTGATTGGTCAAAATCTTGTTAATTCTTTAATAAATATGAATTATTCTGGTTTCTTTCATTATTTATTTGCTGAAATAATAGAAAACAATGTTTGTTTTGCCAAATATTGTAATAAGTGAGTAAGTGAGTGTTATGGATAATAACAATATTTTAAATGAAGAGTATATGGCAAATAAAATTATGTAATAAGAATAATATGTCATTTGATTGCTTATGAACAATGAAATTAGTGAAAATAAATTAATGTCATTTGTTAGTTATGGCAAATAAAACCTTATGTTTAATGAAATTATGGCGTTTGCAATTATGGCAAATGAAATTATTGCATTTAAAATTAGGGAAAACATTGGTAAACCCTTTATATTTCGTTGGTGAGCTCTGAATAGTACCTAATAAATTATTTATCACTTAAAACGAAATCCTGCAATGACATAATAAAGTAAATGAGCCAATAAAAGACCTACAAAACCAAACTAGATTTAGAAAGATTTTAAGGGATGCATTTCCACTTAATACTCATAATATATCAATGAGCTCTTTTAATGTAGATATACGTATGTAAACTGCCGTTTAATTTAATTTGGCTTCATTCACTATTTATGCGAAATCATTAGTCTCTGTCTTTTTCTTTACGTGTAAACAGTATGGAAAATAACCTCACTTATGCACTTTTTCGATGTTTTTCGTTGTTGTTTCATCACAATCTTTAGCACAATTATCTTTCTTGAAAAAAAATTTATTAAAGCAACTGCACAGTACGTTAAAGTGTATTTTGATGTAGAATTCAATACGTTTCCGCTATTATTTACACCAAAATGTGACCCACGACAAGCGCTTTTGATGATATTCTGTTTTTTTTACAATCATCTCTGAGGTTTATACGCAATTTAATACTTGTAGCTTCTAGATAATCTCTTTAGCTTGTCGTATGTTTTTTTGGGCTACAACTTTACGTTTCTATATAAAAATATGACCCGCGCAAACCATGTTTTCCTATTAAGGCCCCTTAAACGGTGCACATACATTAGTCACACGCGCATTACGTCTTCCCTTAACTTGGCCACATTAGTGCTCTTTCGTTTTTGTTCACCACCTGACGTTGAATTTGTTCTGAGGACCGATTAAAACACCTTTTTTTGTTTCATATAAATGATGGACGAGTCTGTTTAAAATTACTCGTGTCCGTGAGATCAGTGAATGAGTGTTTTTAGTAACGACTTTTTTGTATATTATTAGCTGGGTTTTGTTTAAAGGACACATTTGTGTCGCATGAGACGGTATGTCGTTTGTTCTAATTAATAAAATACTAAAGGTAAAAACTACATTAATTTACCCTATTATCTAAAGACAATTTTCTTTTTCTAAGATAAACAGTTTGAATTACAACCTAATTGTTGTACGAGTAACAACATTTGTCACGAAATTATTATTTTCTAAATTGTGACCTTTAATAACTTTTGTTCTAATTTTGAAGTTTTATGACCAAATGTCGCTATTTTTAACACGTTTTTATTAGGT
Organism: Agriphila tristella; assembly: GCA_928269145.1. Classification (NCBI taxonomy): domain Eukaryota; kingdom Metazoa; phylum Arthropoda; class Insecta; order Lepidoptera; family Crambidae; genus Agriphila; species Agriphila tristella. The sequence goes on from OV743440.1 coordinate 3,855,457, forward strand.
TGCTTTCGCGTTTGTTTGTTTGTGTGTTTCTCCACAAAGTTTGCGAACGATTTTATCCTAACTTTCCGATGAGCTAGAGACTTGAAACTTTTAACATAGGTCAGAACTGGAAGGCAATGCATTATGGTGTCATTGAGCTGATCTGATGATGAAGCCGGAAGAAGGCCACAGGAACTCTATGAAGAAACCATACAACCCCATCGTGTTTGGGCTCGTTGGAATTGTCTTGACAAGTACTCTAATAGGAGACGTAGTTGAGGGTCTGATGATGAAGCCGAAAGGCCATGCCATAGGAACTTAATATTGAAACCGTGAAACCCAATCAAATTTGGGCTCGTTTGAATCGTCTTGACGAGTTCTTTGTTGGGAAATAGTTTCCAGGGTCTGATGATGGAGCCGGAGGAAGGACACAGGGACTTTTTAATAAAACCACGCCACCCCATCGAGATTGGGCTCGTTTGAATCGTCTTGACGAGTACTTTATTGGGAAATAGTGTTCAGGGTCTGATGTTGGAGCCGGAAGAAGGCAACTGGAACTCGGTAATAAAACCATGCAATCCTATCGAGTTTGGGCTCGTTTGAATCATCTTGACGAGTACTTTAATGGGAAATAGTGTCCGATGATCTGATGATGGAGCCGGAGGAAGGCCATAGAAACTCTATAATAAAACCATGCAACCCCATCGAGTTTGGGATCGTTTGAATTGTCTTGACGAGTACTTAATTGGGAAGTTTCCAGGGTCTGATGATAGAGCCGGAAGAAGGCCACTGGGACTCTGTATTAAAACCATGCAACCCCATCGAGTTTGGGCTCGTTTGAATCGTCTTGACGAGTGCTCCGATAGGAGATGGTAAATTTTTTTAGTCTTAGCTCGTTAACTAAAAAACAGAAAATAAAAATTTACTGAAAAAGAAAACTTTTTTAAAAACACGTTTTTATTACAAAAAAGTCGGACTTAAAACATTAAAAAGTATAAAATATTTTTTTCTTTAAATATTTATTACCCTACAGAAATTTTAAACCTAAAAACGTGGACTTTTTTGTAATAAAAACGTATTTTTAAAAAAAGTTTTCTTTTTCAGTAAATTTTTATTTTCTGTTTTTTAGTTAACGAGCTAAGACTAAAAAATATACCATCTCCTATCGGAGCACTCGTGTTTTAAAAAAAGTTTTTTAATGAATTAATTTTAAAATTAAATCTCATGTTGTTTAAAGAGTTAATCCTATCTTTAATATTATAAATAAGTTTGTTTTCTTTGTTACGCCTCCATTACAGGTACTCATGTACCTCTGTACATTACGGTACAGAGAAGAACATAACTGTTCCCGAGGGACAGAAAAAAAAAACTGTCCACGCAGACGAAGTCGCAGCCGGTCACTAGTTTTAGAATTAAGCAGTTGGTTTTTAAAGGTTAAAGACATTGCAAATGTCAAGTGCAATAGCACACTAAATCCAATCTTAAGTTTAACCGCATAGAGATCAATATCCGACAGACAAGTTATTAATTATCTATCATAATTTGTTTAGCGAATTCTTTCTTATCGAGTATTTAAAACAAATAAAACAGCGAAGATATTCGTTTTATAGCGGTTTTTGTATAAGTGGGATACTTTAAATACCGTTGTTAAGTAGTGGTAAACTATGATGAGTCAACGGGCTGGACAGCCGGCGTACACTCACGACGAAAATACTTTCACAAAACGTAATATTTAAAATCCACATTTAATAAGTACGCGTAATGGAAAGAAAAATTAAATTTTGGAAGTGGTAGGGCTCGCTACCACCATTACCTAAGTCTGACGCCATAACAACAATTTAATATTGAAGTGTCCTGACTGTTAGAGATAACATAGTAAATAAAAAAAATATAACAATAACTAGTTGGTTGTAACTACCTAAGATAACTATTACATTATTTCGGTTAGATTATTTTAGTTTCATAGTACTATTTTTGATAAAGCTCCTGTGTATCAAATAAATAATCCTGGTATCTCTACAAAGAGAAAGAAAACGCAAATTTTAAAGGCGGAGTTTGTTGATGTTTATTATTAAAATAAACTTATTAATATTGAGTGTTTGTAAAAGGTTAGCTAAAACGATAAAAAAACCAAAAACATAATATTAATGAAATCACCAAAACCATGGCAACCGTTTCCAAAGTACCAGAATAACACAGTTTTGACGTTATTTAATCCTGTAAATTTTAACTGGATCCCATCGAGAGTAGGAGGGCTGATGTATTCGAAATAGTTTCACTGTTTTTAAAATTGCGATTGGTACACTGTTGTTAGCGCCAGTATAACAACATGCGCGGTGACAGTCAAGCTCGCGACTTGCTTGTCTGTCACTGCGACTACATAAGTAAATGAGCCAAAGATGATGTCGCAGAATCGAGTGTAGGCATTAATATACACTATTTAATATATTGTTAATTAAAGTAGGGCCAAATTAATAGATCAAATTTGACACTTCATCAACCTTCCAACAGCGGAGGGCACACTATATTTATTTTTTCAAAGGCACAATTCCTCAACTTTTTTCAGTCAATAATTCATATTTATTGTAATTTACTTTACTTACTGTACATTTACTTTAACGAATAACACTAAAGACTGATAAATTTCAAATGTGATCTATTAAATTGACGCTACTTTAGTGATTCTTTAAGTCTTAAATATTTCATTATTCTATCTATTACAAAAAGGAGTGCGCTACATGTTTTGTCTCTTGTTTGCGCTGAATTTTGTTAGTGAAGTTTCATCATTATTTCTTTGAAAAAGCAAGATTTTTTTTATAACCTACTTTCTAAAAAAAATTCATAAAAAATATACTTAGTTTAATAACAAATTTAATAAAAAAATCAAATTATAAAAACATTAGCAATTAATCACCTTTTAATGCATGTATTCATCCAACAATCTGAAGCCAAACTACACATCTGCATATTATTTATGGTTTATCAAATCTATGGCCGAATCCAATTTATCGAACGTCTTTGCGTGTGTGTGCGAGCGACGTCTGCGCGTGCGCTCAGTCATCGGCCGGCGGATCGCGCCGTATGGCCGCGCCATTTTGAAATTCGAACACTAGAAAAATTCGCGATCTTTTTTTATTTTGTTTTAAATCAAATAGATAGTGAAATAAGACTTTTTGTTGCGTCTGTACAAAAAAGGTATGTTGCAATATATTCTTCAACAATTTTCCATCTTTTCTTATTCGACATAAGAAAGTTAACGGTTTCGTAACGTGCAAATTTAAGTACATACATTATATTTATTTATTTGTGGAAATCTCACAGACGGTATGTTGTTAAAAATATATTTTTAAATGTAAATATTAACAAATGTTTTCACCAGATTTTGTAAATTAAATTAAAATTTCATTCCAAAATTATGTGTATTTTATTTTTAAGATTTTTTATTTGAAGATTAAATTAAAGAGCTATTTTAATTAAAGTGTTACTTTGGTGTTTTTTAGAATAATGAATTAAAATCTATGTAGTTTTTTGTGAATAAATACAAAATGCATCTTTATATGTTTCTCACGCTTGCAATAATTTTCGTAATAATGTCAAGGTTTTACTCCCAGTAAGGTACACAGGTAAATACCACGTTTAATATGAGACTTGAATACGTGTTTACAATATTTACGTTCCGGTGTTCTTTACTTGTAAACAATAATTTTCTTTAAAACCATATAGGTACAATACATAGTATAATTAATCCTTATTTTTCTGTTTCGGTATTAATAGGCATAACTAAACTGATGTTTCGGTTTTCTAAATCTAAGTGACACTCAATCTTTCAATTTATGTGTTTTTATAATGTCATTACAAATACACAAAAAAATCCTTCTAAGATAAAGTACATACATAGGTACTTAAAAAAATTAAATACCTATTACAGCGGTTTTTTATATAAATAATAAAGTTTCTGCGTTTGACTGCTTTGGAACCATTTAAGGGTCCGCAATAAGAAAACATAGCGTGGGTCTCTATTTTAATTTTATAGATAACCTAAAGTTGTTGTCACATCAAACAAGTTGCCTCAGGCATTGAATATAACTCGTCTGCAATAGACGCAAAGGCCTATGATGATGATGATGATGTCACAAAAACACATGACAAGCTAAAGAGTTTCTCTAGTTGCTACAAATATTAAATTGCGTATAAATCTCACAGATGATTGAAAAAATAATTAGAAAATCACCAAAAACGCTTGCCTAGGTCCATTTTTTTGGCGTAAAAAATTACGGAAACGTATTGAATTCTACCTTAAATCGCACTTTAATATTCTGTGAAGTTGCTTCAATTACTTTTATTCAAGAAAGATAATTATAATAATGATAATGATGAAAGAAAGATAATTGTAATAATGATAATGATGAAAAACCAACGAAAAAGTCTGGAAGTGAGGTGATTTTCCTTACATGTAAAGAAAAAGACATAGACAAATGTTCCAGTGTAACCGAGCCTTAAGTAACCACAACATTTTTTGATGATGACAAATATACCTAAAAAATTCTGAAGTCAAGAGGTCACAATAACAATCAAAAAAATTTCTTTTGTCGTAAATACAAAGCTCGTTAAGTGAATTAATTGACATGAACAATAAGTATTAGCATTTCTTTGCATTTCAATTACAACGGTTGGTATTTTAAACAAACATACAATCCTTATCCTGACTTACTTAATAAGCTTTACTTTAACATTATAAATGCGAAAGCAAGTTTATCTTTCATCCAGAAAGAAAAGTACTGTTAACGAGGGATAGCAAAAAAACTTTCCACCCAGACAAAGTCGCGGGCGATCGCTGGTATTAAATTATCAAGTTATCATAATAGGGAATATGCATCATTTTTTTTAAATCTTATTCAAAATTATAATGCGTGAAAAAGTTAACTGTAATATTAAAATTTTTCTCTTGCGTTTTTTTCTCGTGATATAGTTACTTGAAGTTAGCGCGCAGCAGCACCCGCCGAAAACGCTCCATACAAAACGGTGACGTCACACATCACGTTTCAGGTGTGTTTCGGCGCGTTTAATATGGAGTTAGCCAATAATCTTCAATTATCTCCCTAAATTTTGCGTTTAAGTACATATGTGTCATACAAAATATTGTTTCTTATTCGATATTCTATCTGACTGTAAAGTGCATTATATCCGAAAATTAAAAAAAATATCGATATTTTCCTCTGATTTCATCGTGTGATAAAACTAGGATTATACATTTTTTTATTTTTTTTCCTGTTCCATGATGTTTTTATAAGTGTCCGCAGCGATCAAGCTCAAATTTATCAAAATCGGTGACTTATGCATATTCCCTATTCTGTTATATTGACACTTTAGTCGGTGTCTGTTTTCTGATAATAGTTTTTCATCAAATTACAATACCGTGATATGATATGTACTAGAGAAGCACGCAGATAATTATATTTCAAAATGCTTGACTGAAATCCAAAAAATTTCACTGCGTGACAATATAAAACCTTCAAAGATGAATATCTATAGTTAAAACGCAAAAATTCGTCGGCTTCGAACATTGTAGGTATAATATTTTGACAAAACATAAAATTATCACCAAGTTTTATCGGTAGTACTTATTTAACGAAAACTTATCGCAATACCCAATAAAAAAAAAACTACAAGTAAAATTTCTGTGCTTGGTACGTATTTGGATGCAATTTCCAAAGTTATTCATCTCATTATATTAAAGACCTCTGCATTCATTAAAGATAATGTATTTTACAATTAAAAATCAATTTCATCGTATATCACAAAAATTCATTCTTAAACACCGATATCATTAAATTTTATTAATGTGTACTTTGAATTGGACTCAATAAATGGAATTCCCCGGAGCTTGAATTTTTAAGTGTATAAGGTAAATTCTCATCTTTAATATTTCATGACCTTTTCGTAAAATGTTTTTATTAAATCTTTTATCATCTTTTCGCTTCTTTTGCTGACAGTACTTTTAAGCTAAATGTGGCTAAACTGACTTTTGAGTTTATCGTAGATAAAATGTATTTTGAATTTAAAGCAAAGCTCACAAAATGATTATGATCAATAGATGATGTAAGGGTAAAAAAACCAATGCAAATCGAACTTCCTTATTTTTTTATTGATTTGTGTAAATTAATCTTCTTTGGATAGACAGCCAGAAGTGTGTTAATCCCCAAATAGACGATTAGGGTATTATGTCTTTTTATCATTAGGTTTTTTTGTACAGAAAACTTACACATACATGTAATATAGGTACTTTATGATCAACTGCTCCAATATGGGCAGATTTTCTCAAGACAGGCATAAATATGCTTTCATAACTTAGATCGTCTGTAAGTTCTGTAAAATTTTGTAAAAGCTGATTTTTCCTTCTTAGCCCTTCAACTGTTTTTGATTATCATAAAGATGAATATGACACCGTCCGTTAAAAAGTGTAATAAAAAGTAAAAACTGAGGCCTTTGCCCTCGATCGACACATCGACTCGGGCGCATTCCGAAGATCTTTTTGTGTACAAACCAGTTTAGATTATCTGCTGATTATTATGCAAGGAACCGACCTAGGTGCCGATGACCGCCAACTGAACTATGGATGCACATTGCACATGCAAATTTTGAAATGTTGGCAACACTTAGCCCCTGACTATGAGTTTACCTAGTAAGAAAAGATCAAATGTAAGCAAAATATAAATCATGATGCTAATGTCGCTTGACCATCAGATATTTTAATTTAATATCCCCACTGCTGGGGCACTGACCTTCTTTATGGGTGGCTAAGAAGGTTGGGCTATAATTCGAGATATATAGCTCGAGATAATAAATTTTTGGTCACCCATCCCATGACCGACCCCTGCAAGAGTTGCATAGCCTCCGCAATCGCTGGGCCAAGCGCTATACCACTGCGCCACCGAGTCCTTCCTAATGTCGCTTGAGAATCTTCCATTATAAATTCTATTATAAAATCAATTACTAAGTATATCCGTTTACGATGGGTTTATAACTTGTTTCATAATTCGACAACACGGTTTTGCAAACGCGTCAATTGCATTATATATATATTTCAACATAATATACAGAGTGTCCCAAAACTTTGCCACATGGACGAAAAGTACTTTAAAAATTGAAGATAGGAAATTTTACTGAAAGAAGACTTCATTTTGTTTTCAAAAAGAAACGGAACTGCATTCAAAGATTTTTTGCAATCGCATTTGATTCGATACAAATTATTACAACCCGTAATAATTAAAATTATAATTTTATGGTCTTCCTTTTGTTTAAGATGCTGTGTCACTTAGAAAAAATAATTCTTATGAGTAACCCTTTCAATTGGTATCGTAAAAATAATTGTTTTTTTCGTTTTTGGTGGGATCGATTCCTGGTTACGGCAAGTGATTTTTCGAAAATCTTTGAATGCAGTTCCAATTATTTTTAAAAACAAAATGAAGTCTTCTTTCAGTAAAATTTCCCATCTTCAATATTTGAAGTACTTTCCCTCCGTGTGGCAAAGTTTTGAGACCTGTATATTTCAACAGCTCAAAGATCCTAGTTGGCATTTTTCGAGCTTTGAGCTAAAGCATTTCTTCCAGAATTGTGGAGATGTTATTGAGTCCTCAAAGTACAGTGCAACAAAGGTCTATTTTTTAGTTTGTCCAGATTTTACATGTTGAAGTAATTATGCTGGTATGTAACAAAGCTGGTTATAAAACCATTATTGTTTCTTCCACTATACTGAACCAGCGGTGTGCGACGAAGCAAAACAGACAAGGCCACCGGATAGACTTACCACCGTTGTCGGGAAAAGGCATTTTAATGGAGATTTAATTATTTTTTTTATATTTAAGTACCATTTACAACGAATGTGGAACTGAGTCATTAAGTTCTCTTTTAAGATGTCATAAGCGAAAAATTCGCTCAAAAAAAACTATGATCTCTGTGATTTTGTGGTTCAATTTTGATTAGATTTTCGATGATGTTTAGGCTTTTATTTACACCCAAGGCAAGGCCCAAGCATGAACATACGTTTTTAGGGTTCCGTACCCCAAGGGTAAAAATGGGACCCTATTACTAAGACTCTGCTGTACCATTTGTCTGTCTGTCACCAGGCTGTATCGCATAAACCGTGATTTATAGACAGATGTTCACAGATGATGTATTTCTGTTGCTGCTATAACAACAAATACTAAAAACAGAATAAAACAAATATTTAAGTGGGGCTCCCATACAACAAACGTGTTTTTCTTGCCGTTTTTTGATACGGAACCCTTCGTGCGCGAGTCCAACTCGCACTTGGCCGATTTTTTATATTTTGCACCTCAGGTTTTAACTTGAGTGACCAATCAGATCAACTCAAATGTATATAGTGGGAGTCATATCAGTAGAATAGAAGTAGAATGTATATGAATTATTTTCTTCTGAACGATTAAAAAGCAAAACGACTTTCTATTGTATTGGCATAGCCATACCTATATAGAGAAGGCTGTGGCATAGCTCATAGCTGTTATTTTGCGGAAACATAAAAGTTAATTAACTCTGTGGTATTAATCCTCTTCCAAAAAAAGACTAGGTACTAGAAGAAAAAATCACAGTGTCAGTTTTGACAAAGGTCATCAGGTAAAGATTTTACAGGACAAGTTTACTAATTTCAATATAAGCTTATTTGTTATAATGTTTTAAGACAAGTGTTTCAGAAATTATTAAGAAGTACATAGGAATAGGAATATTAATAAGGTAACAAAAACATACATTATGTACTTAAGTACGACAACGTCGACAACTGACCGAGAAGTCTATACTAAATTATACAAAGCCAATTTATAAAAAAAAAATCAGCGTCTTCCCTTCTTTGAGTGCATATTCAAAAACTAGGTGAGGAAAATTTTTTTTCAGGCTCTGCCCTTGCTCGACCTGGTAAAGATTTCTGGACAAAACAAAAATGCCTTAATAAATATTTTGTATATTATTCATTTTACTTTATTATTTTGGTAAAGATCAAGTTTATAACGTTGTGAATTTAAATTATAAATTATCATTGTTGTGAACATCATTATTTTGTAATAAAATCAAATATGAAAGATAAAAAGTTCTCAAATAACTCTATTTAATTTTATAAGCGACTCATCAAACAGTCTGTTTTAGTGATAAGCGCGAACAAACAAATATATCGTGATAAAACAATATTGCGAAATCAATACTCATGTTTTGTTAATTTGATTCGTTAGGGTGGTATCAATACACTTTTTAAAACATTCACACACCAAAAACACTATACCTATTAGTGCCATAGTTAACTGAAAGTAAGAAAAGGATTGTTACAGAGATATTTGATTGAATCAGGCGTCACTTGGCGGAAGTCCCAAACCATTTTGAAAAAAGAAATATATGTAGCTTTCTTCCGCAAACAAATTTTTTTCAAAATGTTACAGAGATGACTGCTAGCTTGTTCATCCACCGGCAGAGATCTTTGGCAGAGACACCAAGAAGCTTATACCCACAATGGAGATTACACGCCTAGTATCATAGTGAAGATTGAAAAAAGACTCTTTAGTGACGTCACGGCTTATTGCTATCTCTTTCTTTTCGTTTTACAATACGTTTTCGTTTCTCACGAACGAACGAACGACGAACAACAAACACGTATTGTAACACTAAAGAAAGAGGTTGCAATAAGCCGTCACGTCACTCAAGGACATTTTTTCTATCTTCACTATGACACTGGCCGTGCAATCTCCATTGGAGGAAGGTATAAGCTTCTTGAGAGACACCATTTTTAACCGACTTCAAAAAAAGGAGGAGGTTCTCAAGTCGACGGTATTTTTTTTTTATTTTTTTTTTTATGTATGTTTTAACATAGCTTCGTCAGTTGTTACCCGATTTGTACAATTCTTTTTTTATCTCAAAGAACATAGTTCGTGTGTGGTCCCATAAATTTTCTACAGAAATCTGGCCAGTAGTTTTTTCATAATCCTGAAAAATATCAATTATTTAGCTCGCCATCGCACGAGTTTTTATGGAATTTCGGACATAACATCGTTGTTTATGAACCGATTTAGATGATTCTTTTTTTGTTTGAAAGGGTATACTTCAAGAGTGGTCAAAATTTAATTTCATTGTTATTGGACTTCGAACTTCGAAGATACACAAGGGAATTCCTCAAAGTCATATAGTATATGTAAAGCGATTTAGGTTTTGGTAAGTTTATGGCAATCCGAAACAAACCAAACCATGGTTTGCGATGCAACGTTCTGGACTAGACTTGGACTACGAAGATACAACGGAACTCCTCAAAAACAAACAGCGTAAATTTGGAAATTGAGTTCTGGGCATTTTACCATTGAAAATATTATAATATAAAGTTAAAAAATATTTACATGCTGCATTTACATACCTACCACTAAAAAGTTGAAAATAAAAAAGCTTTTTAAAAAAAAAGAAAAACCGCCTTCAAAAAACCTGAAAACAAAAACAGCTTAAAAATTAAATACCTCTAAAAAGCAAGAAATAATATTCGAATCATTCGTTACACATATCAATATTAATAAACACGTCTAATGAAGTCGGGTGAGGCTTTTAGAAAAAAAATAAGTTGTCCTCCAGCCCCACCCGACTTCATTAGACGTGTTTATTAATATTGATATGTGTAACGAATGATTCGAATATTATTTCTTGCTTTTTAGAGGTATTTAATTTTTAAGCTGTTTTTATTATATCAAATGCATCTAGATATCCCTGAACTTCTGCTTCTACTATTAGATACCACTTAAATAGGCACTTCACATTACAACTCTCCATCCGTTTTCCCATTGAGAGTGACATTATCTGTCTTCTTAACCTCTCTGATATTGACCATAGTGCACTCAGGTGCGATAACAATCAATACAGTCAAGATGCACAGACGCAACAACTTGGCCCGCCATATATTTCGGTAGTTAATATTGGCACGTGAAGGACAAAGTTTCCCCATCCCTGGATTAAACCTATAATCCTTATATTTTTCAGACAATGCTCAAAATCGGCGGTGGCGCCGTGTTGCTAGCGGCTATCGTCGCGGTGTTCGTGGTGGCCACGCAGGGGCGTGATCCAGAACTAGAAGCCTTGGAGCACGAGGGCAGAGAATATATTTTAGAACTGGACAAAGCCTCCGGCTTGAGGAAGAATAGAGTTAACTTAGCTGAATGGAACTACACGTCTAACATTACTAAAGAAAATGAAGACAAGTGGGTATGTCAGAATTCATTTTTTGCAAATGACTTTTTAACAATTGGGCTTGAATATATTTTACCTTTTTGGGGTAGAGTACCTATGACTTTACTTTTTAATAAAAACTTTGCTATTTGCATTCGATACAGATACACTTAAAACACTCATAAATTCACCGTACAAAATAGCAGAACTAATAATGTTACCATTAAAGTTGGTGCATAAAACATTAATATAAAATCAAACGAACTTCTAGAAGTGAAGTTCGATCGATATTATATGAGTCGCTTCATACGAAAGATATAAATAAATATATAATTATTTATGGTTTACTTGTAGTACCTCCCAGGTACTCGACAGGTTCGCACTATTTTAAAGAGTATGAAAACTACTTGTTTTAGAAAGTGTCTCACCACTTCCGGCAATTACGTCACCAACACCCCACCCCAGCTTACTTGGTTACCGGTCTTGTGATCGTACCTCATTCTTTTAGAGATACAGATAGATTAGCAAAACTGACTAAAGGGTACAAAGGGGTGGGTGGGAAGCTTATATCTTTCGTATGAAGCGACTCATATAATATCGATCGAACTTCACTTCTAGAAGTTCGTTTGATCTTATATTATATTTCGTCGCTTCATACTCAGATATAAATAAATATATAATTATTTATGGTTTACTTGTAGATGTTTAGAGATATAAGGAAAGTTTTGCTAAACAAAAGATTCTTAGAATATAATGTACTTAATCAATTCAAAGCGTTATTATTCGTTCATAATGTAGATAATTATTAATTATCTCAAAATTACAATAATGTAAGTGATTTGTTATTTGGAAAAGTAATAGTGAATTGATTATTATTCTTATTAGAAATAAAAACTATTATTTCTCAAAATATGTCAATTATTAAATCGAGCAAATACATAAAACCTGTCCGTCCAGTCCACTGTTCCTCCGATGGTGTCTCTCTATCTATAGAGACCCGCAGAAGCGAGATGGCAGACGTGGCTGCTTGTCGCCGGCCATGAGCACTGAAAACTAGTTTAAAAATTGAGAACTGGTGTTAGTCCCACTCTCATCGGACAACTTTTGCTTGATCTACCGATCAAATTGATTGCGACCGACCTGACGGGCGCCTCTGTAAGTTCTATGTGTAAATAAGAGATAATATATGTTAAATAATATACCACAGGAATGAGATTATTCATGTTATTCGGCCTTGTGTCCCTGGTCACTGACAAATAGCTCTGTAGCATTATAGCCGGACATATATTTTGATGGTCATCAAAAAGGGAAATAGGTAAAAGAGTATATACTCTTTTACCAATGAGATAGTTCACGACCTGGAGCTGAGGTTTTAATAATATCTAAAATAACAGTGTATTTCTTTGTGTTCAGTTTATAAGTATTTTTATTTTTAATAAAAAGTATTTTGGACTTTGTGGGTGGTACAAAGAGCCAACAAAATAAGAAGTAGGTGCCTTCGGTAGGCATAAAGCTAGATTTAACTACCTGATTATAGATTTTAATACCAATTTGAAATCTATTGTATGAACCCAATATCTTGGTCTAAGAGTTTATTTGAAAACTCTTTTGTAAGCGTTTTACGTTTTCATCAGCTCCAATTAAGTTCTGTTTCCATCCTAATAGGGACAGAGCAGGTCGATAGGTGTTTTACAAACACAAATTAACAAAATGAAATTTTTTTTTATTTTTTTTTATTATTATTTAAAAATGTTCCCTTAATAAAAGTATTAGATCTTGAACTGAATTATGATATGGATCAAGTTTTTGCCTGAAAAATAATATGTTTCTAAAGTTAAAGCTCGCTGAAAGTGAGACCATCATCAGTTCTATCTACGGCCGCCGCGCCGGCCGCTAGTATCGCCTTCTGCATGAAGGCCGCACGCCGACTGTGCGGTCTGCAAAGCTACTGATGTTGCCTGTTTTGAAAATATTAAGATTATTTCAGGCTTTAAAACTTAGGTGCTTAACTAAAAAAGATTTTAGACGAAAATATATTTTAGACTAAAATACATTTTAGAAGGGGCCGTTGAGATGGCCGAGTAGGAACATAAAATGACGCAAGCATAGTCATATTTAATTTTTGTTTCTACCATAAGTAGGTAAAATAGATAAACAGAGGATGAAAAAAGTATACCTACTATACAAATATATATATACAATCATATATACACTTATATAGGAAACAAGATCAAAGCATATATATGCTTTGATCCTATTTCCATGACATATAGGTACCTAATCTACAATTTGGCCGTGGTGCGGGACGCAATTTGAAACATCAATTAATATTGTGGTTATTTCAGAGAATGCAAGCTCAGATAATGACCACTCTGTGTCCGTGTTTAGTTTTCTAGATTTTTAATCAGCTCCGCGAGTTTTTATCGTTTTATGTACGGATACGAGACGTATGCTAAGCATATAATTACGGCTATGGCACTACTGCCAAATTATGGTAGATTAATTATTAAGATGAGGTACGATCACAAGACCGGTAACCAAGTAAGCTGGGGTGGGGTGTTGGTGACGTAATTGCCGGAAGTGGTGAGACACTTTCTAAAACAAGTAGTTTTCATACTCTTTAAAATAGTGCGAACCTGTCGAGTACCTGGGAGGTACTACAAGTAAACCATAAATAATTATATATTTATTTATATCTGAGTATGAAGCGACGAAATATAATGCTAAATTTAAACTTGGAACTAATTTGAAATTTAAATTCCATACAGATACAACTACGGCTGGAAATGTCAAAGATAGACAAGCAGGCGTGGGAGGAGACGAAGATGTACAAGTGGCAAGGGTTCCAAGACAACACTTTGAAGAGAATGTTCAAGAAGTACAGTGAGTTGGGGGTAGCAGCACTGCCGGACGACAAGTACAAACAGCTGATGCGGACTGTGTCCGGAATGGAAGCCAATTACGCCACATCGAAGATTTGCTCGTTTAAAGACAACGCTAAATGTGATTTGTCATTAGAACCCGGTAAGCCGCTAAGACGATTTACGGCCGATTTCAATAACATATCCTCAGTAAGAGACAGTGTTGCCAGCTCCAATCTAGACTAAAACTGCTAATAAGCTTTCAAAAAGCTGTAGAAAACTGTAGAACTCTACTGAAAAAGCTGTAAATCTACAGATTTTCTTTTTTTGTATTATTTAATAGCAATAATCAACAAAACAACATAATAAAGTAAGAAAAAGAAACTTTTATTGGTAAATCAACTTTAAATCTTAACTTATTTTCATTATTTCTGCTAAAACTTCCTCGTTTTCAATTTGCACATACTTACTCTTGATTTTAAGTTTCATTTTTATTTTAAAATCGTAATTATTTTTATTGAATTTCTTTATAGGTCGGTCCTGGGACTGTCTAGAACACAATTCGACTACATTTGATACTTGCCTAGAGCTTAAACTGACTACTACATAATATTAGTAGCATTGAATTCAAAATAATTTTTAGTTTCTGATTTTGTATAATATGAAGTGCTTTTTAATGGGGCAATAGACGATTTATTGACTATTTCATTCAAATACAAATACAAAATATTTATTTCATTATCTTAGTCTAGTACAATAATAAGTGGTTGGAGCTAACCTTTTAAGCAAAAGTTTGCTTGTGTTAGGCAGCACCGCTCTTCCATAGCTTGGTTACAATAGACTACGTTAAACTGCAAATGGTCACAACCAATATTTAAGTTTTTATTATGGATACTTTATGAAATACAATATACTATAAAAATTAAGCAAAACAATACTTTAAAATTGACTGACGTATGCCGTAATTGCTGTACCGTAGACTAGATTTGGATGTTTGAACTAAAAACTGTGAAGATATCGAAAAAACTGTAGATCTACAGTTAAAACTGTAGAGCTGGCTACACTGGTAAGATATAGGCTTACTAGAGTTTTGTTTCTAGATTTTTTGTTAAATGTCGGGAAATAGCAACAGTTGCCTGGTAACAGGTTCATAGTAGGCCTATCTCTTACTGAAGATAGATTATTGAAATATGCCCTTAGTAGATGATCGAAGCCGTTAGTTTATATTTTTGCCTTCTGTTGATTTGGAAACAGTATTGAAATCGATCACGTATGACTCACTTTGTTTAAGTATTTTAGTTACTGACTCACTGACAGTACAACATTTTTAGGGTTACGTAGCCTAATGACAAAAAACGGAAACCTTATAGTTTCGTCATGTCTGTCTGTCTGTCCGTCCGTATATCACAGCCACTTTATTCCGAAACTATCAAGATTACTCAGTTGAAACTTGGTAGCTAGATGTATTCTGTGAACCGCTTTAAGGTTTTTACATAAAAATAAAAAAAAACATTAAGGGGGGCTCCCCATACATGGAACTGAAACTGAAAAAATTTTTTTTCATCAATCCTTTACGTGCAGGGTGTCTATAGATAGGTCTTTAAAAATGACATTGGGGTTTTTAAGACTATTTTATCTCAAAGTCAATCGTTTGAAAGATATACACTGCCAAAGTGGTAAAATGAGGGCCCCCCCCTTTAACTT
The DNA here is from genome assembly GCA_928269145.1 of Agriphila tristella. Classification (NCBI taxonomy): domain Eukaryota; kingdom Metazoa; phylum Arthropoda; class Insecta; order Lepidoptera; family Crambidae; genus Agriphila; species Agriphila tristella. Next base: position 3,871,206 of record OV743440.1, read on the forward strand.
TTAAAATAAGAGAGTGAAAAATCTAAAAAATATATATGCTGTAGATCCTAATAAATACTTTCAACGAAAATTAGTTTCAACAAGATATAGTGATAATTTTTAGAGATATATCACATTTTCCAAAACCGCAAAAATAACTTTGTCATTCTCATACAAATACTATGAAAAACAAAGTTATTTTTGCAGACGAAAAGTTATACTGGTATTCAATATGGTTAGTAGTTCCAGGTACTACGGAACCCTACTGCGCGTGGCCCAACACGCACCTGGCCAGTTTTTTTTTCATTAAAAAGACATGAAATAAATGACTTTTTAACGGTTACTAGCGCGGTTCTATTGAAAGTACTTTGGTAATTAGTTGGTATTTGGTTTGATTTTTGATTTTCCCGACGTTAAAAAGAATTTAAAATTCAATAAAAAGAATTATTTATTTTATACGAGCAAGTCCTTTTCATTGTGATTATGAGGAGTAAAGCTATCTAGGCCAAAAAAATTTTTATGATGTTTCTTTTAAATTGCAACGAGATTAAAATATCGTCTCAGATAGGGGGCTGATTTTGTAACTTTGTTGCATTCAACTCTGACAGAAATCGCAGTTACATTGCTGCTTTAGTAAGAACCAATCGCAGTTACATTGCACAGTAAGAACCAATATGACAACTATCTTACTTAAAGCAGCAATGTAACTGCGGTTTCAATCTATTTCTGATTGGTGGGTTTGATAATTTCGAGGGGGCTGATAATATTCAACAAGAATTGAGTCGACTCTGACTTGACACTTAACGTTCCAGATATCACGGAGATTTTCGCCAAGAGCGTGGACCCTGACGAGCTGAAGCACACATGGGTGGAGTGGCATAAGGCGGCGGGCGCGAAGGCTCGGAGCAACTTCACGCAGTACGTGCAGCTGTACAACGAGGCTGCTAAACTTAACGGTACAACTGTTGGCTCTATTTTTTTAAACTATTGACAAAATTCTATTTTAGAAGCAATCAACCTTGCAAATGTAAAAAGTTATGAGATCAAACATAAGTTTTCACTAAGACTAACATTCCGAATGTTAAAATTCATGAGATTTCACTAAGCCTAACATTCTTCCGTGATCATGGCTCATGCAACTGCGCCGAAATATCGAAGTCTCAAAAATAAACAGGTACATGGTGTAAGTCCCGACATAGTTTATTCTACTAACATTAGCGTTTTGAATAGTGAAATCTGTACATTTTATCTAAGGGGGCTAGTAGAGTTAATGGAATATTTGAAAGTATGACGGACGACAAATTATACCCACATAATGTTGTGTCTTTGAAGGAGCCTGGTCTAAATTTTGATTGGTATGGATAGTAGGAGTAAATATAGCTAATGGAAATATCTGCTTAAATACAACGCTAGCAATATTTGCAACTATGTAAAAATGTAAATACGTATATTAAAACATAAATATTGATGGAACGCGTAATTAGCAAGAAACCGTGGTGAATGTAAATGAAAGAGATTTTACATTTCTGTTTCGGTGTTTTAAACCGCTTTACAAAATTATTTACAATAGGATCCTTTTTCATAGAACGTTTGAGTCGATTATGGTGTGACGACAGCTTATACTAAAACTTAAAAGACAGTTGTTTTGTTACTATGTGAAACAGATTATTAGTAATTTAAGCAAAATTGTTTCAATAAAGGTTTGAGTACAGTGGCAAAGTAACTATGGATGAACATCGCTATCAAAATAAAATTACCGAATCCACACATTTGTAATCTCGAGATTGTTTCTTGTTATGTGTGCGTACATCAGAGTATGTAATTCTCAGTCAGATGCATTACTAATAATCAGTCCGTTTCTACGTCTTAAACAAAACGAGTCACGCATGAAGCATACATTTTATGAACACTTGCTGGTCGTTTTTAAACTAGTTTTGAAACAAGGTTGGGGTATACCTATACTTTCTAAAATATTTAAAACTGTGGAATGAGGATGTAAATTATGGAGACACTGATAATCCTACTAATATTAGGGGCTTTGTAGAGCTGTGGACCTCATATTTGTGACATTTTTGAACAGTTTTCGATATAGGTAGCTGAAATATGATATTCCCCATATCTACGCCATTTTGAAAAATTTCGTAAAACTGATTCAACAATAAAACTTCTATATAATAATAGAACCTACTCACAAAATTTCATGAGAATCGGTTGAGAAATGTGACCTGTAAAGGAGAACATATGGACAGCCGGACGGACATACGAAAGCATTTTTGCCAAAGCTAAAACGGAGATGCTTCGCGCTCGTTCGGTCAAATTATAAAAACGTAAGTAAGTTCGTTTGTTTGCTGCGTCTTCACGTCTCAACTACTCAACCGATCTTCATGAAATTTCTCATACCCCCTATTAGCCGTGGTCCCACCACTATGCTCCACTGGTGGGTCCACAGGTAAATATTTTTCCCTGTAGACCCACTGCACTACAGTGGGTCTACGGGGAAATTGAAACAAAACCCTCTTTTTACCGTGGTCCCACCACTGCTGTCATGTTTGGAAAAGTATGAAGGTCATTATCAGGGTTGGAAATAAAACAGGTTTTATTTTTATTTTATAAAACAAACTTTACTCTACTTTTTACTACCTCTGAATGCCCGCAAGGACGCATGCGTCCAAACCAACAACGGCCGCGCGGACGCATGAGGCCGGCATAGATACGGCATCGATAAAACGTTAATTTCTCATAGATATCGGCTATTCGTTTAATGGAAAATGGAAAAAGTATTCACAAATAAATAATTTTTTACAGAATGAAAATAACATAAAGCCTGATTGCAAAATTATCGGGTTTTTCGTGAAAGACGGCATTTTATTTCTTAAAATTAATTTAATTATAACTATTTTTTATCTTTAATCAATACTGAATGCTTTACATTCACCTTTCACGTATGTTCCGATGGTAATTTTTATGGGGATTCATATGGGGAATAGCGGTGGGTAAAAATACAATTTTTTTGGCATATCTCTACTCTAGTGGCATTCTCCCGGGTCAGCGGGGAAAAAAAATGTTAGAAGAATTAACCGCGGACCCACGGGAACTACTAGATTGAATAGGATCTAGTGCAGTGGGTCTACAGGGAAAAAAATATACCTGTGGACCCACCAGTGGGGTATACCGGTGGGAACACGGTTAATAAGGGCTACTTGTCAGAGTCAGGGGTTCAGAAAAGGACATAAGGTACCTTTCACCCAGAAAAAAATACGGTGCCCGACAGATAACAAAATAACTGTCTGCGCAGACAAAGTCGCGGGCGTCCCCTAGTTTGTTAAAAAGCTGATCGGTGTGCGGGCAATTTACCCCTTGAGGAGTTTACTTGTAGAAGCCGTGTGGTTTCCTTTTATTAATTTTAAGATGCTTCTGTCTTTTAAAAGTTTTATTCGGGATCGCCATACGTTTTTAGGGTTCCGTACCCAAAGGGTAAAAACGGGACCCTATTACTAAGCCTCCGCTGTCCGTCTGTCTGTCTGTCTGTCACCAGGCTGTATCTCATGAACCGTGATAGCTAGACAGTTGAAATTTTCACAGATGATGTATTTCTGTTACCGCTATAACAACAAATACTAAAAACAGAATAAAATAAATATTTAAGGGGGGCTCCCATGCAACAAACGTGATTTATTTGCCGTTTTTTGCTCGATATTGATAACAACTGCAGGTAGACAGTTCAAATTTTTACAGATCGTGTATTTCTATTGCTGCTATAACAACATAAGCTAAAAACAGAATAAAATAAATATTTAAGGGGGGCTCCCATACAATAAACGTGATTTTATGCTGTTTTTTTGGTACGGAACCCTTCGTACGCGAGTCCGACTCGCACTTGGCCGGTTTTTCATAGATCGTTTTCATTTTGTAATTCATGAACTTAAGCATGTCCTTTATCACACTTTCTATGTGTAATGTCAACTTTAAGAAGCACGTGTCATACAGAAATTTATTAACTCACCTTTTTATGTTCTAATTTTCAGACTACAAAGATGTAGCAGATTGGTGGCAGGCAGATTACGAAGTTCCCAACTTTGAGGAGCAGCTCGCCAAGCTCTGGGACGACGTGAAGCCTCTCTACCAACAACTGCACGCGTACGTTAGGAAACGCCTTCGCGACAAGTATGGTGACCACGTGGTGTCTGCTAAGGGCCCTATCCCTGCGCATTTGTTGGGTAAGTTTTTCTTGTAAATTCAAAGTAATAAAATAACTCTATGAACTCTGACAACGCTTAGGGCCAAATAAGTGGCCAGGCGTTTGAAGAAATGTAATATTGTACAATTTTATGAATTTAGATATGAAGAAAAGTACATGAAAACGGCCGCTTTCTTTCTTTATTAACATCCAAGAAAGGACAAATATTATAATGTTATTAATACTGTTTAGTTGTTGCATACGTTATTCTTGTAAGATTCTTGTAAGAAGAGAAAATTAACTGTTGTTGATGTCGTGGATAAAAATTAAAGACTAGTAAAATTTATCAGTAATTTTGTAACAAGTTTATGAATTTTATCTTTACAGGTAACATGTGGGCGCAGACATGGAACAATATTGAATCTTTCACCCGCCCCTACCCCGACAAGAAAGAGATAGATATCACCCAGGCGATGAAGAACCAGAAATACACGCCGTTGAAGATGTTCCAAATGTCCGATGAGTTCTTCAGGTCTTTGAACCTGACGGCGATGCCGGAGAAGTTCTGGCAGAACTCCATTATAGAGAAGCCCACTGACAGGGAGATTGTTTGCCATGCTTCTGCGTGGGACTTTTATGATGGGGAAGATTTTAGGTGAGGGCATGAGAATAAACATGGAAAGCTGATAAAAACATACTGATTCCCTAAAGTTTTATTAATTTTTTGGAATTTATTCGTTATAAAACGAACACTTGCAGATGATTTTAGCAATAATCTAGAATAGTACATTATGATACAAGTTATATTAGGTTGCTTATTGCACACAAGGCTGTGGGTTGCAGCCCGAGCCGCAGGCGAGGGCGTAACTCAGCCGAGTGTGCAATAAGTAAGAGCTCACGAGTTTCATACGACGTTTTTCAACACATTTGCGAGGAAAAAACAAAGTAATTTACCACACAGCAACAAATATGACAAAAACAAAATATGATAATCATGATGAGAAAAGGCACGCAGGTCTTTTTTGTTTTTTTTTTCACACGCCCAATGCAAGAAATAGGCGAGCTGAGTAAAATTGAGTCGGTGAAATCGCCAAAGCCGGCTGCTGCTGCAGCTCCGAAAGCGACGACGAAACCCAAGCGCACAACGGCAAGAAAATAAGGATGCCGTCGTTGAATTGCTTTTCATCCTTATAATTTGGTTAACTGGAATGTATTATAACTTTTGCGTTGCAGGTATTTATCAAACACTTTTTCTTTTCGTAAAAATACCGTACTTTTAGATTTAATCCAAGTAAAAATAATTCACTTCACGACTCACGTCACTGCGTAATTTGACGTTGACGTATGACGTAACTCAAACTGTCAGTGTCAATGTGGGTGCATTCCAGTAAACTGATCGCCGAGCCATCGACCACCACAGTGTATATTTTTCTGCGGGAAAGCACATTGCTTTCTGTTGTCCGAATCCCGTCCGAATTAATGTTTCACTGTTCTGTTTTAACTTTTTTTTGTATACATTATTATTTTAACATACTCAGGATTATTCACCTGCATGTTTACGTGAAAGTTTGTTCCTTTTAAGTAATTATTGTTATTCATAGATCCGTTTATGTTGTTGTGTTTGTACCGTCAAAGTTGTTTCCTATTGTAATTTGTTTCTTTTTTTCCACTTTTGTTTTGTTTTGATCTTTAGTGCTTAGTTATTGTGTACGTAACTGTTCCTTACCAAAAGAATCTGTCTAGACAACTGGCAGGTGGACATGTTTTTTTTTTTATTTTTATTTTTTTATTTAGTAATAGTATATTATATATATCTAATATTTATTGAATATTGTTATTATGCCTACAAATGCCGATGAAAGTAGTGACTCTGAAAGTTTTGTATCAGCTTGCAGTAGCGACAGCTTCCTTAGCATCCCTTCGCTCTCTGATACCCTCACATCGCAGTTTTCTGATGTTCCTAATAACTTCAATGTTATCCATATCAACGCTCAAAGTATTCCGGCTCATTTCACAGATATGCTAACTAGTTTTGACTGTAAAGATATCCATGCTATTCTCGTTTCTGAATCCTGGCTTAAGCCTTGTCTTCCTTCTGCTTCATATTCCTTACCGGGTTACCAGTTGATCAGAAATGATCGCGCATTAGGCGGTGGGGGTGGTGTTGCCATTTACTTACGATCACATATCCCTTTCAACGTCCTTGACACATCACCCCAACCACCACTGCAAAACGCTGGTGAACATCTTTTCTTAGAAGTGACACTACATCATACTAAGGTCCTACTCGGTGTCTACTATAGTCCATCATCACGTATAGACTATTTTTCTTCCTTTGAAAATCTTTTACAAACTTTTGTCCCTTCTTACAGTCAAACTATCGTAATGGGCGACTTTAACACTTGCCTTCTTAAAAAAGACTCTCGCTGTTCATCTTTACTCTCTTTGATTCAATCCAATAATCTATTTTGTCTGCCTTTGAATACTACCCATCACCTTCCTAACTGTATCCCTTCCCTTCTTGACCTCGCCTTTGTTAGTTCCCTTGGGCGCGTCGCCAAGCATGGACAATGCCCGGCCGATGCTTTCTCGTACCACGATTTAATTTTTCTTTCATATAAAGTTCGTCCTCCCAAAGAAAAGCCTCAAGTACTGAAGCTGCGCAATTTTGGTGGTATTGACATCGACAGTCTTCGCAGTGATGCTAAGGCTGTTGATTGGAGTTCACTTGTGGCACTGGAAAAGGTTGATGATAAACTTCATTTTTTTACTTCTAAGCTGATAGAACTGTATAATCGGCATGCCCCGGTGCGTAGCGTCAAAATTAAACACCAACCTTCCCCGTGGCTAACTGAAGACATGAAATTATTACTGGAACGTAAAGCAGTCGCTAAAACGAAATATAAATGCAGACCAACTGACTCTAACTGGGACAAATTTGTTGCCATTCGTAATCGCTGCAATAGGGTGTGTAGGAAAGCACAACGCCACATGTTTCATAGTTCCGTTGAACATGGAGACCCAGCTAAAGTCTGGAAATTTCTTAATTCAATGGGCATCGGGAAACAGCGTCAAGCTGCTATTTCAAGTAACACAGATATCAATTCCTTAAATCAACATTTCTCCTCTTCGTCTCAGTTTGATGACATCACGAAAACTAACACTTTGCAAACTCTTTCAACACTTCCCCGCCCTACACATGATCCCTTCTCTTTTAATCAACTTACTGAATGTGATGTTAAAAAGAGCGTTTTGTCTGTAACATCTAATGCAGTTGGTAGTGACTGTGTAAGCAGGAAAATGATAGTACTTATCCTCGACGAAATCCTTCCTGTCCTTACTCACATTCTTAACTTCTCCTTGTCTAGTGGTGTCTTTCCAACGATGTGGAAGGATGCCCAGCTTACCCCACTTCCTAAAAAACCGAAACCTTCATCCTTCTCTGACTATCGCCCGATATCCATACTTCCTTTCCTATCCAAAATCCTAGAACGTCTTGTCCATAACCAACTAAGCCTATTCCTTTGTAAAAACAAACTGCTGAATCCCCACCAGTCTGGTTTCCGTCCAGGTCATAGTACTACCACTGCACTTATCGACATCACGGATGACATCAGGTCCGGAATGGAGGCTGGAAAATTAACAATCCTATCGCTACTTGATTTCAGCAATGCCTTCAACACTGTAGACTTTGATGTTCTTCTCGAGACTCTTCGCTCTATTAACATATCTCCATCAGTTGTTGATTGGTTTCGCAGTTACCTGCTTGGTCGTCGGCAGCGGATTCGCACGGAAAATTCCTTCTCTTCCTGGTGCCTTACCACTGCCGGTGTACCGCAGGGAGGCGTTTTATCTCCTCTTCTTTTCGCTATATTCATTAACTCTATTTCCAGTCAATTAACTTCTTCCTACCACCTTTACGCGGATGATTTGCAAATTTACTCACAAGCCACTGTGGAAGATATCTCCTTAGCCATTGATACCATTAATGCTGATCTAGCAAAAATCTGCGAGTGGAGTAGAGCGCACGGGCTGATGGTCAATCCGGCAAAAACTCAAATAATTTTAATTGGAAGTACCAGATTAAGATCCAAAGTAGACTTTTCTCAATTGCAACCTGTCACCTTCAACGGAACTAATCTGCAACTCAGTGATCAAGTTAAGAACCTGGGCGTATACTTCGACCGCAACCTGAGTTGGTGCGTACAACTTCAGGAGGTGAGCCGAAAACTTTTTGCCGCCGCCGGATCTTTGCGTAGGCTTCGAAACTTCCTGCCAACTGCCACCAAGATTGCGCTAGCACAGTCCTTACTATTGCCCATACTAGACTACGCTGATGTTAGCTATCTCGATTTGTCAGAAGAGCAACTTAAAAACTTGAGCGACTTCAAAACTTCTGCATAAGATTTGTATTTGGACTTCGCAAATACGACCATATCTCTGAATTTCGTACTAAGCTCAGGTGGTTGCCAATTCGCCTTCGCCGGAATACGCACATACTGTCTTCATTATATAATATTCTTTTTAATCCTACCACTCCTTCTTATCTTAAAAATCGTTTTAAATTTGTAAAAGACTCCCATTCCCGCTTCTTAAGATCATCAGAAAATCTGCTACTGGAAATGCCAAAGCATTCTACATCGTTTTTCGACCGATCCTTCTCAGTCCAGGCTGTCCGCCTTTGGAATGCATTACCTGTCACAATAAGAGCTGCACAAACAATTCATAACTTTAAAAAACTGGTAAAAGAGCACTTTCTTTCCTTGTAGCTTGTCAATAACTTCGTACTGAAATTCTGTTTATATTGTAGGTATATAGGTATTAGTTATATTAGTATTTATGTAGGTTTATTATATAATATATATATCAGCTATTAATTATGTATGTTGGTCTGTCTATTTAGTCATATGTAATATGTGTATTATTAACGTTTCAGAAATTCTATAGGTCTTCGTAGTACGCACACTTTCTTTTTTAACAACTACCTTATCGTATTTTAATTTTCTATTCCTGTCCATCCTAAGGTTGCCTGGAAGAAATCGCTTTTTAGTGATAAGGCCGCCAATTGTATGTCTCCTTTGTATTTGTGATTTTCTTTTTTATGTTCTTTTGTGTGTACAATAAAGTATAAATAAATAAATAAATAAATAAAATAAGAAAATTTTGCGAACAAAGGGGTAGTGAGCATACAGCATACTTCAAAATTATAAATTTAAGTGATAAAATGCAAATATTTTATTATTTTATAACAAAATATTGTAAATTAGGAATAATTAGATAATAATAAATATTTGTTGACTTAATTTAGGACTTACACAAATAATGAATAATTATTCCAATACTTAATGCATATGAATTTTCCGCGGCATAAAACCTCTTTATTGTTACTAAAAAAAATAACTGTATCGTTAACTGGTTAAATTGAAAATGCTCTTTTTAGTCGCATAGAACTTGCAGTAAGGTCCCTATTTAACTTTGTAGGGATAATTCTATAACCAACAAGTGTTTTATAGTATTGCACGCGTTTGTTATAGTTCGGTTTATGGCCCTAAAAGCGATGTATTAGGACTCACTTTACGAGCAAGTGTGTTGAAAATATTATTATTTTTCACGTTAATCATAATAACGTAAAACATAAAAGTAATGATACAATTTGTTTTATACATTTTATGGTGATACTGTTTTGAAGTGTGGTGATGGAGATATTAACAACTATTCGCACTAATTACCGTGGCACTCAAAATTTGCATTTATACACGAGACGTGACCTTCACTTGTGTTTATTGTTTTGGTTATAAAAAGATTAAGATCACTTCTTTGAACAAAATAATACGACTACTTTATTAATATTATACCTATGCAATGCATATTTTGAATGCCGCGTTAATAAGCACTTACCTTATTCCAAATTATTTTTTTACATGTCTGGCTAAATTTGAAGGATCAAACAGTGCACCACTATTGATTACGAATATTTCCAAACGACACACCACGAAATGGGACACGTACAGTACTTCCTGCAGTACAAAGACCAGCCGATGATATTCAGGGACGGAGCGAACCCAGGTAACTGACTTCTTGTGTTTAGGATCAAAATGTGCACGACGGTGACGGCAGAGCATTTAAGGACTGTGCACCATGAGATGGGGCATGTTCAGTACTATCTGCAGTACAGGAGTCAGCCGTTCTCATTTCGTGAGGGCGCTAACCCAGGTGATGGTTTTTTCATGCTTGGGTTGTCTTGCATAATAGGTTGTGCGTCTTCAAGAACTTACTCGTTTGCTCATTCTTCATTGCTATCAGTTATTTCACTTCACACCTACTTTTTCTTCAAAGTTTCATAAACTAACTTCATTCATCATGCTCTAACAATCACAGGAGATTAGCAGTTGTATTTTCAGTAAAAATAAATCATTAGACTCAAGATTTTCTTGAGGAGTCCAATGATCTAATTTAAAAACTTATGAAATTTAATGAATGTGTTTGTTTGCAAATTAAATTACATTTGATAAAGTGTTGTAACTATGTATGTTTGTCCTTGTTCTAGCATACTATATTATTAGCCGTTGGAGTAGGGAAGAAAACACTATTATTAATTTCTTGTGTTGTCGATTTCAGGTTTCCACGAAGCGGTCGGCGACACCATAGCTCTTTCGGTGTCATCTCCCAAACATTTGAGAAGTATCGGCCTCGTTAACGGTGACGCTGACGATGAGCAGACTGAAATCAACCAGCTTTACAAAATGGTATTTATATAAAAAAAAAAACAGATTTATTTATAAGTATCCCGATGAGTTCTGTATTATACTAGCATATTGCAGCATCATTGCACTTACCAAAACACTCGGATGTGTCAATTCGATTGACTTTTTTTTAGGGTATCATAGTTGGTATTGTTGATTCCTGATAAAAAGTTCTTGGTAATCATGAAGGATATTTGTTGGTTTAAATTTGACTTAAATCTTCGTTTCCAACACACAAAGCTGGCAAATAACTTTTAGTCTTCATTTTCAGGGCTTAGACAAAATCGTGTTCCTTCCGTTCGCGTACACACTGGACTTATTCCGGTACGGCGTTTTCCGCGGTACGACCACACCAGAAGACTACAACTGCCATTACTGGCGCCTGCGCGAGGCACTGCAGGGCGTGGAACCACCCGTCAACAGAACTGAGGAGGACTTCGACGCTGCCGCCAAGTACCATGTGTCTGCTAATGTAGAATATGCGAGGTGAGTTGGTAATTTTCTTTTACTTTTTCTAAACGTACTTCATACATATCAGTTTTCTCAAACTGAGCTTTAATATTTTCAGGTACTACGTGTCGTTCATAATCCAGTTCCAATTCCACCGCGCGCTGTGCAACCTCGCTGGCGAGTACGTGCCCGAAGACATCACCAGGAAGCTGGTCGACTGTGATATCTACAGAAGTGTTGCCGCTGGCAATGCGCTAGCGTGAGTATTTGAAGATAACAGTTTAGCTAATATCTGATAACTCTTGCTTTGATTTCTGAAATAACTCAATAGGTTTAGGGTCACTTGCCACGCGGTTCTCTTTGAATGTTGCTCGCAGAGAGACGGGGCAAATTGGGCAGAATAAATGAAATCTAAAGGTGTTAAATCAAAGATGATATGGGTTGAATGGTCTATATTAAATATAATTTGGTCTACACCTTACAAAATAAAAAAAATACAAATACTAGCTTAGCGATAGGGGTCGCTTACATGGGTTCTATTAGTTGGTGTGCGTTGGGCCGCAAAAAGTAAAAGTTACAGTTTTCAAGAGAGCGTTCCTACTTGGGTCCCTAATTGTTAAGCTTTCGAGAACCTTGAGTTTTTTATACGGGCCGTACTCCTTTATTTGTTTTGAACGATTACTTGTATTAGTTTTCGGGTATCTTTAACCACGTGATTTCTTGGAGTATTTTGACGGTTGTCGTGATACCAGGAACATGCTGAAGAAGGGCTCGTCTGCGCCGTGGCCGGAGGCGATGGAGGCGCTGACGGGGCAACGCAATATGCGCGCAGACGGCCTGCTCGAGTACTTCCGGCCACTGCACGATTGGCTCCACGCGGAGAACCAGCGCACGGGGGAGCATATTGGATGGGAACCCAGCAAGATACGTACGTATAATGTAACATATTTTTACCTTATGGCGCTTCAACACAATCGCCGATAGACGATTGCTGTTTTAACCGCCCCTGTGGTCTAGTGATTCGCCCACCCGTGTAAGACACAGGGGTCCCGGGTTCGATTCCCAGGGGAGGTACAATTTGTACTCAGTATGGTTAGTGGTAGGGCTTATTTCAAGCCGCCTGGCTAGTTACCACCATCTTACCTAAGTCTGACGTCATAACAACAATTTAAAAATTGTTGTGTTCCGGCAGAGGTAAGATAGCCAGTTAGTTCCTCAGTGATGAGGATTCCGGGTGTAGTGTGCTTCCACCTTCGGCCTTATCGTCACTTAACATCAGGTGAAGTAAAGGCCAAGCACAACCCCGTTGAGTATTAAAAAAAACCGTCGACCTTGATACGCGGAGGGAATACGCGCCATCGGATATTGTGTAATCTCGTGATGATCTTGGTGATTCAGACAATAACACCGACATCGATCATCGATGATTGTGAAGTGCCATTGAATGGATGATGACTGTACGTGCCTAAAAATTTTCTATGCCGAATTCGACTGAACGAATTCCCAGTGTTACTATACTAGGGTCAGTCGCTGTGCGTTTTCTAGTAAACCCATAGGCCTGTTTTGTAACTCCTGTTAATACACCTTATGACCTTATGCCTAACTCGATTGTCTACACTTCTACAGAAGCTGTTAAGCTCTGCATTGAACATTGAGCATGTAGCTACAGGCGCATACTACGTCTATGCATATTTGTGTGTATTAATTTAATTTACTTTTCTTGCTTCCAGAATATTGCACAAGCGAGCAACTAGCAGCGCTCAGTGCGAAGGAAGCGGCGCCGGCGCACAAGCCGGCCTCGTGACTGCGCAGTACTTACCTTACCTTAGAATAATTTTAGAGCGACAGTATTCATAATTAAACAATGTTTTCTAGTACAGCTTTTGTTTTTATCATTACCCATTATTATTTTCTTTAATAACAGTCAAGATGTGACATGTGACCGATTTTGGTCGATATGTCGTATGTAACTAATTACAATTGTGACTTTAATTTTTTCCAAAGAATTTCACGTTTTATTATATTTAATTATTGGCTTTGTGAATACAAAGCCAATAATTAAATATTTCCAGCATAGAATTATGCTTCTTTGGCTTCTTTAAAAATTATTATCTGATTTTCTCTTTATTTAACTTTACCAAAGAAAGTTGTTGAATCCTTGCTATTAAGCGGTAACATAGAAATAGAATGTCAAAGAACAACAATGTCAATAAACAGGTGATCCGAAAACTAATACATATATTTTATATGAGATACGTAAAATATGACTTAGATACATGAAATATGACTATATATGGCAAAGGAAATTAATTAATTATGTTCCATACTGTTTTCTTCATCGATAAACGAATAAATGTAGCGAAATTTGGTTTTAGAGAAATGTGTGGCAATATCTAATTTACCTGTGAAAAGTGAGCACAAGACACCATGGCTCCACGATACCTTTATTTCAAATTCTACTTAAGATTAACAAATATTTTAAACAAACTGTGATTGCTCAGATGCTAGGCGGGACGCTAGGGGCTCTTACTGTAAAAATGTTGGCACATGTCACTTGATCCTTTGACTCTTTTTTACACAGACCGTGTCCGTATGATATTAACTTCTTTTTTCCACGCTTTGTTGGTCTTCTTGAGCGCAGCGAAAATTTTTCTATGTCTATGAGCGGTAAAGATATTGTTAACCAAATGATTTTTCTTTTAAAATTGTGATCAATCGCTATGGACTAAATTAGACTTTTTTTAAACAAATTCATTAAGTTTATCCTTGAAACTAGATTTATATTTAGCAGAATATTAGTTGTCGTTTCTCTACAGTAAACAGTACCTACACGTGAATTGGTTTTCTTAATAGCTTAGGTATTTTACGAGCATTTGCTCAGTAATCTACAAAGAACTTAAGATTATCTCACAAGTAGTTATAGATATTGCAAGACTGGTTTCAAGTAGTCGACGGAGTCATCTCGTTGATCTCAGACCTGTTTGTGTAAGTTATATTTTATTTATTCAAATAATATCCATATTTTTCTCCCCCAATGAATAAAGTCGTCTTTGCAAAACCTTTGACGAATTTCGCAATCTTTTCGCAGTGTATAAAGATTTTGACACTTTAAGACACCATGGTTATAAAATAATATGTTTATTATTTCATGCCTATTTAATAGGTGTTGAAGTATAAAATTGCCGATTTTTTTCTCACACACAGAGGCTCTCATATCTTCTATGATGTAAAAGATGCTTCGGTTACTTATCGAATTATGATCACAACGGTCCACTATGAGCGAATAAATATTTCTGTTTTTTTCCTGAACGTTTAAAAGTAGGTATCTTAAAAGTGACTCCTTTTTTCGGACCACTTAAGTTAATTCGTTGTAACTTAGCCGGTGCTTATATTTTTCACTTAACACCTGTGGCATTAGTTAGCTGAGTGTTTAAACATTTTGTGCATAGACGTTTTAAAACATTAGCGTTCATGGTTGACATTCATTGATATTGCAGGGACGTCCGCAGACTACACACCAAACAGTCGGCCAGTAGTTGGAATCAGTATGAAGAAGTATGCAAGTTCGCACACTATAACGATTTGGTTTCGGTCGATTCTTCATACAAAACCAACTAACGGCCGACAGTTTGGTTTGTAGTCTGCGGGCACGCTTAGAGTTCAAATATTGCCAAATTCTGGGAGCCCCCTCTTAAATAAATCAAGAAAACGTTAGTATGGAAAATGCCATAAATGTTCCTTACAAAAAGGCCATTGGTTTCATAAACAAACAAAACTTTGACCACTAATATTTCAAAACGAGACAGAATTTGTATCAAGTTATTTGTCAGGTCTGCTAAATGCAACATAAGCGTGGCCTGTGAAATTGACTCTTTTTGCGCAATCAAGGTCCAGTTTCACAGGTTTACAATAAACTTTTGGATAATTACTTGACAGATAATTTCATGTCAAACTATAAAGAGGTGCTCTCCACAAATTGCGAATTTAACGAAGATTCATTGAAAACTATGCGGAAAATTAAATTAATTAATATGGTAGCATTGTTTAGATATTTGTTGTCCTCCGCGTCAGAATGTCATTCATAAAAACAGGTTTCGTTATAGGTATTATACGGTAGTAAAATGAAGATCGTATATGGACAGCTTAATGCAAGAGGAAAATCATAATTTTAGTAATAGTTTATTTTTTTATTGACTACCTACTGGCGCCCGCCTGAGATGTGACTTCGTACTGAAAGGACGTGTTTTCCGTCCCCATACGAACGTTTACTCCCTTCAATATACCTTTTTGTGCAAAGAGTAGCTTAGTCCTTCCCTATGATCCAATCTGTCTCTTTACTAAAATTCATTCATCATCATTATCATTATCATATCAGCCGCACGACACCCACTGCTGGGTATATGCCCCAAGGCCCCAAGGATCTCCACGACGATCGGTCATGCGCTACCCGCATCCAGCGGCTTCCCGCGACCTAGTCGGTCCACCTAGTCGGGCGCCTACCCACGGAGCGTCGTCCGGTGCGCGGTCGCCATTCCAGAACCTTTCCGCCCCAACGGCCATCGGTTCTTCTCGCTATGTGTCCCGCCCACTGCCACTTCAGCTGAGCGCTCCTTCGAGCGATGGCGGTTACTTTAGTTCTCCTGCGGATCTCCTCATTTCTATTTTTCGTATGGATTTCCTCCAAATTAATTCAGGTTCGGTGATTTAATCTTGAATAGGTAACAAATAGACAGAGATACGTGTACCTTCATATTTATAACATTGATAATGTGGTGACGCTAAGGCAAATATCAATTCTGTGGCTAAGGAGTTTCTCAGTATTTTTAAAAACATTGTATGACGATTTCCAAAGATGTGTTCAAACAAAACACTTTACGGTACTTATAGTAACTACTTTTTGCATTCAGGAAGCTGATAGTGACCACGACTCATTTATTATTCAAATAGCCTCTGAAATGAAGTGATATTATGTAGAGTCGAAACATCCAATTTAAAACCAAAGGAAAATAATGTCATAAAAGCAATTTGTAGCAATTCTGATTTTTATTTTAGACAAAGACTTGAGTTGCCCGCACACCGTGTTGTGTTGACCGAGGTTCGATCCTTGGACAGGTCAATATTGTCTTGGGTCTAGGTGTTTGTGGTTTCGTCGTTGTCTTCGATTTCCATAACCCTTTAATTATTCTTTGATTCATGAGTTTAAATCCAAGGTTTATATTTATACTTACAGGTATTGTTTTGATTCTATTTTCAGTGGGTAAAATGTTACGACCTTTTTCGTAGTTATTTAAGGCTCAGATTGGTGATTCACATCGGTATGTTGCTTTGTACCGTCCATCTGTAGTCTCAAAATTTGTTCTCCTTCGCTTCGTCTTTCATCTGTTAAACCATGACGAACAGACTAACATGTTAATTCATTTACATAATAAACAAAACGTCCAGTGCCGAAAATTGTTTTCTGTACTGCCCACTTCTATAATCTCCGTCGTTTTGTTAGCAAAGGCTGTGTGTGATTTTTGTTAAAATTTGAAAAATGCCGTGTGGATATTGCAGTGCGAAAGCTAGAAGGGTGTTGTTCGTAAGTTATGTATACGTAATTTGACAAAAACTAAGTATAGTTAGTAGATTTTGCTCTACAGTTAGAGCATTACGGCAGGTTCTAATTTTAATTTACATAAAAAAAAAACCGGCCAAGTGCGAGTCGGACTCGCGCACGAAGGGTTCCGTACCAAAAAACGGCAAAAAAACACGTTTGTTGTATGGGAGCCCCCTTAGATATTAATTTTACTCCATTTTTAGTATTTATTATTAAAGTGGCAACAGAAATACATCATCTGTGAAAATTTCAACTGTCTACCTATTGTCGTTATTAATATCAAGCAAAAAACGGCAAAAAAATCACGTTTGTTGTATGGGAGCCCCCCTTAAATATTAATTTTATTCTGTTTATAGTATTTGTTGTTGTAGCGGCAACAGAAATACATCATCTGTGAAAATTTCAACTGTCTAGCTATCACGGTTCATGAGATACAGCCTGGTGACAGACAGACGGACAGCGGAGTCTTAGTAATAGGGTCCCGTTTTTACCCTTTGGGTACGGAACCCCAGAAAAACCGGCCAAGTGCTTGTCGGACTTCGCATATTTAGGTTTCCGTTCCGTACCAAATAGGACTAAAGGGCGGGGCGGCTTATCTGTGCTACGCATTTGACTGCAAAATTGAGTTGGTTTGCAGTTACAGGGAAATGAGGGAAATTAAAAGATAATTTCAGATTTATCAATAAGTAGTTAATTTTTTTAAAATAGATAATAAAATGTTTGTTTACATAACAGGCTCTAAAAATGATACCCTACACCAGCGGCTCTCAATTTTTTTTGGCGACGGAACCCTTTTGGAAAACTAAATATTTGATGGAGCCCTAAAATATTTAAAAAACACTTTTCGCTAAGCGCCTGCCAGAAATGTCGCACACTCGTGCTCTCATATTACGCATTCCACTCCACTAATATTTAGATAGAATTTATTAAATTCTACAGCCAGTATCCCATAAGTAATTTTCTTTTACTAAAATTTTTGCGGAGCCCCACAGAGGCTTCGTGGAGCCCTCAAGATCCGCGGAGCATAGTTTGAGAATAGCTGCCCTACACGTTTGGGTTAAAAACATTTTTTAACGTCCTAGTTCACTTGTATGGGAGCCCCCTTTTAAAATAGTTATTTAAAAATATTTTTTATACTTTACCTGTCTTTGGGTTGGCAAGACATCTTTGGTGCAAATATGAAAACTGTAGCTTTAAAGGTTAAGCTCAATAAGTTAAGCTGCTAGAGATTTGTGACAGACGACGGATTGATAGACGGACGGATAAATATACGAGTGACACCAATAGGGCTTCGTTTGACGTTTTTGGGTACGGAACCCTAAAGATAGTTGTTACCTATTTGAATTTTAATCTTAAAAAACAAACAACTATAAAAACAAATGAACATTGTTATAAATATTATTACTTATTTATTATGAGTTATGTACCTTGCAATATTTCGTTCCTTTGAAGTCTTTATTGAGTTTCATCTACCCAAGCATCAACTGCACATCATCTGTCAGCTGTTAGATATCAAAATGATAACATGTTTTTAAGTGTCCTTTACGTAATAAGTTATATCTGATATGATAAGGTACCTAGATGAAAATGATAATATGAATCTATCGAACTTTGACTTCACATTTAGTTCAATACGTTGAAGAAAACACTTTTACGAATGCTATATCAGTTTTAAAGGTTTTGATTATGAGTCATTGTCAAAATTGGGCTCAAAAAATTGAAAAAAATAAAAGTCCATAATTAAACGAAATTTGTTTTTATTTATATCCATTGGAACATTAGCAATCTAAGTGAACATAAATTAGAGGTCTATACAGCAAAATTAAAAAAAAACTATGGAAAAAGACCACCGAAAAGAGGACCACCGAAAAGAGGCCCACCGAAGGCACTGCCGAATGGATTTTCCTCACTAAAAAAATCATAAAACTAAACTTAATTTTTATGATTTAAAGCAGTTTGAAATTAGTAAAATGGCTTAATAATCAAGTAGGCCCATGTAGCTAGCTACCTTGTAGTTTAGTATGTTGTTAACTTTTTACAGCTGTCACCGAAAAGTAAAGTCATCTTTGACAATTTTTTTGTTTTGTTCCTTTTCGACATGATTATCTTTGCAGCAGTGCTCTCACTCGCACTACGAATTATTGATGCGTTCACAGTTAAGCTGTTATTCAATTTAGATTAGGATGCGTTCAGGAAAAAATAATATTTTGATTTTTCAGGTAATAAAATAGGGTAATCGAAAAGGTCTAAATCTTCGAAACAAAATTGAAACTATGATAATAAAATAATTAATAATGGTATATTGCTGAATAACGTTTATATGGAAGTGAAAGTGAAAGTGAAATATATTTTATTTAAATAAGCTCACATAATAAGCATTTTTAAATCGTCAATTCTTTTACCCTACCACCCATTATGACGTCTTTTAACTGACAAGAAAAATGGGCGCAAAAAACTTGTCAGCTTTATCAATCAGATGGAACGATATTTACAAATATGTATATCGTTTCCAGACTTTATATTAACAAAGATTAACAAATAAATAACATTATTGAATTAGCTCATTTCTTAATGAGTTTCAAATTTCTTAATCAATTTACAGATTTTAAGCTAAATTCAAAGTTTGAACTTGTTATTCAGTCTAGGATAAAAATAAAAGAAAAACATACAATTCAATATGCATTAAGATAGGTAGTCAGAAGCAGACCCATTCCCACTGGCAGCACCAGTTCCCGAACATGACGCATGAACCAGCCATCTCTTCGCTCAACCATATTTGAGGGAACGTAACGACCCGCCTCATACGACACCACCGCAGAAATGTTTAAAGAGAGCATGACATACTAAGACTACCTATGTTAAGGCATCGAATTGAAAATTTATATCCAAAAGCTTTTCATAGGTCTTTCACTAAACTACTGACTATAGAAAGTAAAAATATTGCAATTAAATAAATCAAAACAAGGTAAGCTATTAAGAATTATATTTTTTGAGTAAGAAGTGCCATACATACAGACAATATAAAACAGATCTTTTATATACGAGTTATACGACGCCCTTAATACAAGCAGACAGAAGCAGACCCATTCCCACTGGCAGCACCCGTTCACGAGCATGACGCATGAACCAGCCATCGCTTCGCTCAACCATATTTGAGGGAACGTAACGACCCGCCTCACACGACACCACCGCAGAAATGTTTGAAGTGAGCATGACATACTAAAGCTACCCATATTAAGTCGTCGAGTCAGGAAGCCAGAAGTACGTTTTTAAGTAGGTAGGATACTTCTCACAATTTTATACTTAGAAAAGAAAATCACGATTCGAGTTTAATTAAAGGACTTTTATCTAGACCTATGAAAGAATTCCGGACTTGTTCTAATCAATACTGAGGTATTAGAGTAATAATTAACAATACAAAAGCTATGCCCATGCCTTTTTATCCTTCAAATAATCGTCAACAGTGTAATAACCTTTACTCATTAAATTGGATTTAACAGTATTTTTAAATTTTTCCAAGGGCAGTTCTGTGACTTGTTCTGGTATCTTATTATAAAAGGTAATACATCTACACAAAAAAGAGCTTCCGGTTTTATGCAGTCTGCGCCTTGGAACAGCAAGTTTGTTCTTGTTTCTTGTATTGAGTTTATGAACATTACTATTTTTTACAAAGCTATCTAAATTTTTCTTTACATACATTATATTTTCATAGATGTATTGGGAAGCTACCGTTAATATTTTAATTTCTTTAAATAGGTCACGAAGAGTATCTCTAGACCGTAAGTTGTATATAGCGCGCACTGCCCTTTTTTGTAAGATGAATATGTTATTAATATTAGCAGCTGAGCCCCACAACAACAAACCGTAGGTCATAATACTATGAAAATAACTGAAGTAAACCAATCTTGCTGTTTCAATGTCGGTCAGAAGCCTTATTTTCTTAACTGCAAAGGCAGCAGAGCTAAGTCTGCTTGACAGGATATCGATATGAGGGTCCCATTGCAACCGCGAGTCTATAGTAATACCTAAAAATTTTGTTGAGTCAACAAATTCGACTGCTTCGCCATTTACATGTATAGTCATATGAACCTGCCTCACATTAGGAAGTGAAAATTTGACACATTTAGTTTTACTAGAGTTAAGCTTCAGATTATTAATAGTAAACCAATGCATCACCTTGGAAAGAGTGCTGTTTACATCGTCACTGCAGTTACATCCTCTATCAACTTTAAAAATTAAAGAAGTATCATCAGCAAACAGTACTATTTCACATAAGTTTTTAGTATAGTAAGGAAGGTCATTAATATAAATAAGAAAAAGCAATGGACCCAATATCGATCCCTGCGGCACGCCCATAGTAATAGGTGCTTCATAGGATTCTGTTTTATTTACAACAACTTTTTGGGTTCTCGCCGACAGATACGATTGCATAAGGCTTACTGCATTTTTTGATACACCATAATGTTCCAATTTATCTAATAAAGTACTGTGACTGACACAATCAAATGCTTTAGAGAGATCACAAAATATACCAATTGCATCTTGTTTACTCTCCCATGCTTCAAAGACGTGTTTGAGAAGTGCAATTCCAGCATCAGTTGTGCATCTACCACGAGTAAAACCAAATTGTTTCTCGTGAAGTAGTTTGTTGATAAGAAAATGTGCTAATAATTGATCATAAATGATCTTTTCAAAAATTTTGCTTAGTGCTGGCAAAATGGAAATGGGTCTAAAGTTAGCGGGATCGCTTTTGTCCCCAGATTTAAAAAGAGGGATGATTTTACTATATTTCATTAAGTCTGGAAATATCCCTTCATCAACACACTTATTGAAAATAAAAGCAAGATGGGGAGCAATAGTAGTTATTATAGACTTAATTATGTGAGTTGAAATGCCCCAGAGATCTTCAGTCTTTTTTATATTTATTGAATTAAATGTTTTAAGAATGGTATCACTATTGATATGTCTAAATTTAAATACATTATTGCACTTATCAACACATGATTCCAAGAGGGAGACAGCAATTTTTGGAGATGAATTTAAATTACTGGTAGTTGCAATAGGTATTTTAGAAAAGAAATCTTGAAAAATTGTTGCCACTCCTTCATCTGACTCAATAATTTTATTGTCTGATACTAATGAGTATTCACGGTCATTATTTTTAGTTTTCCCAGTCTCTTTATTTATAATATTCCAAGTGGCTCTTATTTTATTATCTGACTGATGAATTATTGAAGATATACATTTTGCTTTTGCTAAAGTACATACTTTATTAAACATTTTTGAATAGTTTCTTACATATTCATGAAATTCGGGATCATTTGAAATTGTTTTCTGACCATATAATTCAAACAACTTATTTCTGCTAACATATATGCCTGGTGTTGCCCAATCACTAAATTTCTTTTTAAAGTCTTTGGATTTAATAGATCTTTGCTTAAATGTTTTATCAAATTCTACTTTAATTAAATTAAATAAATCATCATAATGAGTATTGGGATTATCATTACTAGGTAAGCAAAGAGTTTTGGCAGTGACATTATTATGAAAATTTTCCAATTTATTTTTAGTTAGAGGTCTGCAAATTATATTACACTGATGAGGAACATGATGGTGCTCAAGGGAAGCTATTTGTCCGCTATGGTCAGAACGAATACAATTTATTATTTCTTTATCAAGTACATTACAATTGCTAAAAATATTGTCTAGGCAAGTTTTAGATGTAGCAGTGATTCTTGTAGGTTCACAAAAGGTGTTTGCTAAATTGAAGGACTTAAACAAATTCAGAAACCTACTTGCAATTGAGGACGGCTTTAAGATGTCTACGTTAAAATCACCGCACACCACAATTTTTTTATTCTTTTTGATGACTAATTTTAGAGCGTCCTCCATAGCGGACTCAAATTGAGGGTAGTTACCAGTTGGTGGGCGATACACACAAATCATTATCAACTGATCTAATTCCACACATGACAGTTCAACGTGTTGTTCAATAGAGAGGGATATCACATCTTTTCGTTCCTTAAAATTCATATTGTTTTGCAAAATTATTAAAGATCCCCCTCTAGTGGTGGATTTCCTACTGAATGAACTAGCAATTTTATAACATTGAAATCCTGTAATTAATTCATATTCCTTAAGCCAGTGCTCAGTGACACATAAAATATTAACATTTTTTTCAGTTAAAAAAAGTTCTAATTCTAATTCTTTGCCAGAAAAGCCCTGAATGTTTTGGTGAACTATAGTTAAATATTTAGGCTTTTCCTTAGTCATTACACGGCTAGAGACTTCCTCTATTGTCTTATTATGTAATTTAAATTACTAATAAAAGAATTACTTGGGACAAATGCCAAAGTGTTATTTTTAATGTCAACAATTTTTTGCTCAATAGGAGCAGGAGTAAAAATTGTATTATTATTACTTGGAACGGATTCCAAGGTCACATTTAAAATGTCAAAACTATTCTGCTCAATAGAAGCAGAAGTGATAGCCAAGTTCTTGGCTAAATGTTTAAAATAAAATGATAGCGCTAAAGCTACTTGTCTTTTAAAATAATTTGTAAGATAATATTTATCTTTTGTCAATTTAAAATTAAATATTAATTTATTAATGTCTATTATGTGACATCTCTGACTATTATAATAAGTCATATTGCTTAGTGTTAAATTTAAATTATATCTGATATTATTTTCTTCCTGTGGCAAGCTAGCACTGTAAGGTAGTGTAAACAATACAAATTTATTTATATTTAAACTGCATAACTTATTGTAGTATGAAATGAGATCCTTCTTGTTTACATTACCTCTTTGACCAACTAATATAATTAAATTGGTATTTTCATTTAAGTTTAGAGTTATTACTTTTCTCATAATGTCATGTAGGGTCGCACCCGGTATACAATAATTTAAAACTTTTTCTCCCAATTGATTATTGAATAAGTAGCCTAAATCTTTTCCAATTTCATCACACAACATAATGTTTGAACATTTGTTAGTGGTAAAGGAATTATTTTCACTTGTGCTTGCTAAAATATTTACATGTTCTGAGATTAAGGGCTCATACACTGTTTGGTCTTGTAAATGGTCCCGAGCATCTAGGCCTGACGCTAAGGAGCTATCATTATGGGTTGAATGGTTTTCTGACAGAGAGGGGGTGGATAAACATTTAAGTGCCAGTATATATTCCCCTATCTCTTTTTTGGAACGGTCATAATTTTGGGTCATCCTGGATAATGACTCCTGTAATGAGTGAATTTTAGTATTTAACATAGCAATGTTATTTTCATATGTCAGTCTATTCTCATTGATTATAATTTGACATGTATCCAGCTTTTCAATTAGTTGTCTACGCTCTCTAATGTGACTAATATTTTTGAAAAAGTGTTTCTGCTTATTTAGTAACTTTTTTGTTTTTGAAATATACTTGTTAATTTTTACATATTTCTTTAGCTTGTTTCTACTACAACCAACCATTGCCTGACTCATAGTGCAATTAATTGAGTCTTCAGAAGTTAAATCAATTGTGATTGTTGGCTTATGGTTAAGTGAGGGAGAAACAAGTTTTGGGTCACAGCCGACTAACTCATCGTAAAGACTCAAGTTCTGAGTGACTACCGCTTGGTTTTGTTCTGACTCTAACTTATAAATACGGTTATTAGCGTCATGTAGCTGCTTTTCCAGTCCAGAGATGAGTCTGAGGGCCTTCTCATACTCATCTCTGCACTGGTCGAACCCATCGATTAAAGTTTGTAACCTGTGGATAAATTACAGTCTTAGATTTTTAAATGGTAACGAAATTTATTACTTGGGGTTGTTTTAATATACCTTAAGACCACAAATTAAAGCCAAGTTGGTTTCCGAACAGACCACCGTATACCCTTTATGGCAGAACTTTTTATGTCATAATTTTATTATGCATAACAACTAATGGCATAAACTTCATGTCGCAGAAAATCGTTTGGCATACACTCATTTATCATACACTTAAAACGCATAATTTTGTAAGCCAGAATCATCTTTTGGCATACATTTCATATCCATAATAATTAAATAGTAGAACCATCATATCGCAGACAGTTTATAGTCAGAATCATCTTTTGGCATACATTTAATAGAAAATTCATATCTAGAATAATTTTGTATTTCTTACAAGCATGTTTCATGCTACATGCATCCTTACTTGCAGGCAAAAACATGCATGTAAGCAAGTAAGCCTGCATGCAAGCAAACAAGCAGCATGCAACATGCGTGCAGGCAAGCATGCAGCATGCAAGCAAGCATGCAACATGCGTGCAGGCAAGCATGCAAGCAAACATGCAAGCATGCAAGCAAACATGCAACATGCGTGCAGGCAAGCATGCAGCATGCAAGCATGCAATCAAGCATGCAGCATGCAAGCAAGCATGCAGCATGCAAGCAAGCATGCAGCATGCAAGCAAGCATTATGGGGCTCCGCTCGCTTCGCTCGCTCCGCTGCGAGTGGTCAAAACACTAACCTAACCTACTACTATACTACCTACTGGTAGGTGCATTAAAAGTTTTTTAACCGACCCCCCCCAACCGCCCGCCCCCCCCGAGCAGGGGGGCCAGCCCCCCTGCACCCCCGGCAAGCAGCATGCATGCAAACAAGCATTCAAGCATGCATGCATGCAGGCAAGCAAGCATGCATGCAAGCAGCATGCATGTCGGTTTTGCAGCGATTCGTTCTGTTGTTGACTTTTGTAGCACAACATGTTGACTTTTGAAGACAAATATTTAATACAATTTAAGGTTAAAATGCAATTTCTTAGAAATTACAATATGCCTAATGATATTATTCTTAATGAAATTCTGCCATATTCGTAGTATACCATGTGAAAATGATACCAAATAATTGTCGACTAAATAAACGTTATGCCAAACGAAATTCTGCGAATAAAATTTTTGCCAAAGGTATTTATGCCTAATGAAATTCTGCCATCTGAATAGTATGCCATTGTAAATTCGGACATGTAAACATTCTGCCAAACAATAATTATATTAAACAATTTTTATGCCTTAAAAATATTCGTTTAAAAAAGATTCTGCCACGTGTGTTCTGCCAAATAAATTTCGGAGCATCAAGTTTCTGCCAGATAGAGGTAACCCTTTGCAGTGACGAGTCGCGGCCTATAGTAACAATATTTTGCTAGAATTTGTTGACGTTTTTTAATTATCCCAACTACCCGCAAACAATGAGTAACCGCAAACATGAAACAATAGATAAATTATTAGTTTTATTGACACCACTTGTCCTTAAAGCACAGTTTTTGTTTTAAAATTTATTACTAGTAAATTTTCTTTTTATTAATTTTAAAATTATTAAATGTGAAAACACACACTTTTTAATCAATTCTTCTGTTTGTATGTTTTTTGCCATCGTTTGTTTCTCCACCGAACTAGAACGTAGGTATAATACAGTAGACTTTTTACTGGCTAAAAACCTGCCTTGACATGGTTTCTGTTTTTTTTTGTCGGCCATCTTTTATTTATTGTGAGACCATCTGAGGATCAGGTTATTGTCACCTCTGATGCTGTTGTATCAAGTTGTAGGATACCTTTAATGTAAGTTTTTAATTTATTTTAATATCTTTACTTAGATGAATAAATACTGAAAATAGCATTGTGAATGCAAAAATCTAAAAGTTTAAAATCTTTACTTAGACTTATTTAATACCTGATATGATTTTACTATAAATGTTTTTTTTCTGAGCACATAAGCTTCGGTCGTAGTTTTACTGACCTAATTAAATTTAGGTTTCTAAATTGGAAGAGGGAAGATAAAATAATTAAGTTCTTGCTATTTGTTATATGGATATTATTATTTTAGTAGGTACTAAGGTAATTACTCGAAGACCTATTTATATTGAAAAAAGTATGTGCTATTATCGTAATTCAACCGGCATCAATACAAACAAAACTTATCATTAAAAACATAAGACTTTTCTGTTTTGTCAGTTTGATTAGGTTTGAAATAGTGATTAAATTATAGTTCTATGCTTTCGCCAGATATATTGTAACTAGCGGCCGCCCGCGGTTTCACCCGCGTGGTTCCCGTTCCCGTGGGAATATCGGGATAAAAAGTATCCTATGTTTTAATCTAGGCTATCTACTATCTGTATGTCAAATTTCAACCAAATCCGTTCAGTAGTTTTTGGGTGATTGAGGAACAAACATCCAAACATCTAAACATCCAAACCCACAAACTTTCACATTTATAATATTAGTAGGAAGTAGGATTATAGTCAAGAGGATAATCTCTTATAGTTGTTTCCGAATGTGCTTGCGCGCGTGACCTACGACCCTCGGAACCCATCGAATTACCGAAGCTGATTTCGCACCAGACTCCAGAGGGCATATAACTCCGAAAAAATAATAGCGTAAATCGATGGACGATGCTCTTTATTTTGAGCCAATAACATAGGTATAAAATCTATCACGCCTACTGGCTTTAAAATAATCACCTACAGCTGCTTGGTACGTAAACACGTATGGGGCCGTCCGCCATACTACACTAACCAACTATATAAATACTCATCTTATTGTTACCATTTATTACTTGTAGTCAACTACAGTCTTCTAAATACTTACAATCGTTCTTACAGTTAGTAATGAAGATCATCGGCGAATTAGCCCTGGTTGGGGCAATAGCCTCCGTGTTTATAGTGGCAGCTCAAGGGCGGGCGGCGGAGAGGGAAGCTGAAGAGGAGGCTGGAAGGAAGTACATGAGGAAGTTGGATGAACTCACGTCCTTAGCCAGGAACAGGAAGACTATAGCGTCGTGGAATTATGAGAGCAACCTTACCAATTACAACCAGGACCAGATGGTACGTTTTTCTGTTATTGCGTTTCAGTCAGAGAGTTTCATGCTTGTAAGGCATGACGTAGCGTGATGCTGAGCAGTATGTTATCTATCTCAACTTTTAGGGACTGTTTTCCATGGTTGGATCATAAAGCCAATAGTTACACAGCATTAATATATTATTTGTGAAGTTTGGTTAACTTTCATTACTGCGATCAGGGGGGATTACGTACCTAACTCTGTTGCTAAAAATTCTCGATTGAAATAGATTGAAACCGCAGTTACATTGCTGCTTTAAGTAAGATAGTTGTCATATTGGTTCTTACTAAAGCAGCAATGTGACTGGGATTTCTGTCAGAGTTGATTGCAACAAAATTACAAAATAAGGTGGCAGGGATGTAGAGAGTGATCTCTAAATGACACACCTATAACACCATTGGTAATTAATATATTTCTTTACAGTTGAAAATCGCATTAGAAGTAGCAGAAGAAGAGAAGGAAGCTTGGAAAGAGACAATGAGTTACCTCTGGCATGAGTTCGAAGACGAGGATCTAAAGAGGATGTTCAAAAAGTACTCGCAGCTTGGAACCTCGGCCCTTCCTGAGGATCTGAACCAACGTCTGATCCAGGCTGTTAATAACATGCAGACGAATTACGCGAAGGCTACCATCTGCGATTACAAGGATCGGACTAAGTGTGACCTGCATGTTGAACCGGGTAAGGAAAACATAATTATACTACGTAAGCCGTTGTCGCCAGGCCCCTATTTCACCAAATTGACATTTGTCATGACATATGTCGGCAATTTTTACAGTCTTTTATACTTTAATAAGGAACAATTATGTTGTGAAACAGTGGATAATATTTACAAGTCGACAATTGTCACGCAAACTTGACTCAGCTCCAATCTCATGTAAAGAATTACTGACAAATCTACAAATATGTCGACTTGTAATAAATATCCCTGTTTCACAACATACCTGTCCCTTATTAAAGTAACGACAATTGTAAAATTAACCGACATATGTCGTTGACAAATGTCGACTTGGTGAAATAGGGCCAGGGGGCTAATTGTCTAATTCAAAAAATCTATCGCAATCGCTTTCGTTTGACTGATGGATGTGACACATTGCTGCATTTCTTTGGTACGATTTTATTTGTGCCAAAAAGAAGCCTCAATGTGTTACATTCTGAAAGTGATTGCGATAGATTTTTAAATTACACAATAGAAAGGCTGGTCGTTGTTCGCCTTGATAGACGCGCGCTCGAGCGTCCAAAATTCAAATGAATACCGCGCAAATGTGTGAATATTGCACCGGAATACGAATGTTACGTCGAATAACTTGCTCGAGTGGCTAGGTACTCTAGCTAAGCGAATTGCAAGCATATTTTTTGGACCACTTTGCTTGTATTGAAAATTGGGTTGTGTCACATTAGCTTTTTAAAGCGTTAGGATCGAGATAACTTTTTTTTTTAATCTTGTTCCTCCAGCATAGGGTTGGAGTCTATATTTGCGAGCTACTCTTTCATTCTATTTCTTCTTTTATTCTTCTCGCACTTTTATTCTTCATACTGTTCTTTCTTTCATCTTCTTTATTGCATCATCTTCAATACCGTAACAGGTGGGATGTAGATCGAGTTAACGTTAGCCAGCTCTGTAAGTTTCGTGCTGCCGATTTTGCTAACTTTTCGAGTAGTACCACACAATAGATAATAGTACTAGCGTGTAGTACGTAAATTTGTGCGTTATTAAGTAGTTTTTTTAACGCGCGCGTTTTATTACTTGATAGATTCGTGTGATATCACGGAAGCAAATATTCAGTTGATAAAACGTTAACTGCATATGAAATGTCCTTTCTTTCATAATGAAATTGAAAATAGTAATATTTATATATAAAAATAAATGATGTATATATTTTAGAGTCAATAAAGTGAAACAAAGCACTGTTAAATCGACACCTGGTTGTTATTTTGCAGTACTATAATTAATTCTGTGATTTCACTGTCAATTGGATAATACCTACAGTTATTGATATAACAGTTCATTTACTGTCAATTGTTACCAACAAACATCTGAGCAAACAGAATGATTGTTATTTATTCTATTATTGAACTTTTTTTTTTGCCTTGGAAGATTTACGAGGTGACCTACAGCTAAAGTCGACTCACCAATACAATACAATCATTACGATTTTTTCAAATGTTTGTAATATGTACTCTATCATTTATTTTATTTTATTTACTTTGTCAGGTAGCTACTTACATCAAATTTGAGATAAAGGAAGTATAAAACGGATTAACATAAAGCGAATTAAAAAATCTTTGTTAACGTATTACCACAGAATAGATAATACCTAGTAGGTGTACTAGGTTTTACTCTGTGTGTTATGGAAAATAGATAATGGAACAATAGTACAGTAGCCCGTAGTACATTTAAATTACGAAAAAGGTTACCGTTTGCAGTTGTGGTATAGTTATTTATTACGAAATTATAGATACTTTAACCCAAGTTTTACAGATAGCAACCCGGCGTAACCTATATATGTATATCTCCAAAAATGATATTTTTTTATTTTTCGAGGTTTACCACATGGTTTAGCTATTGTCGTATTCTACAGCTTTGTTTTATTGCTACTGATAATAGTAAAACTATGGAAAGTGACCATACATAGATTTAAGACCAGATGAAAATTGATGGACTTATATCCCTGGTCTTAAATCTGTGTATGGCTACTTTTTATAGTCTTACTATTATTTGTGTCAATCATACAAAGCTGTAGAACACGACAATAGCTAAACCATATGGTAAGTCTCGAAAAATATAAAAACATCATTTTTGGAGATATACAAATATAGGTTACGGCGGCGGGTTGCGATCTGTAAAACTTGGGTTAAAGTATCTATAATTTCGTAATAAATAACTATATTACAACGGCGAAAGGTAACCTTTTTGGTAATTTAAATGTACTACGGGCTACTGTACTATAACTACATAAGTGCATATTGGATCACATAGATTGAAATCATAAGCATTTTTATTTTTACTTTTGTTGTTATAAGTAGGTACAAGTAGACGGGAGACGGGAGAAAAAAGATATAATAACAATAATTATCTTAATATATAAAAAAAACGGCCAAGTGCGAGTCGGACTCGCGCACGAAAGGTTCCGTACCAAAAAACAGCAAAAAAATCACGTTTGTTGTATGGGAGCCCCCCCTAAATGTTTATTTTATTCTGTTTTTAGCATCTGTTGTTATAGCAGCAATAGAAATACACGATCTGTGAAAATTTCAACTGTCTACCTGTAGTCGTTATCAATATGGAGCAAAAAACGGCAAAAAAATCACGTTTATTGTATGGGAGCCCCCTTAAATGATTTTTTTATTCTGTTTTTAGTATTTGTTGTTATAGCGGCAACAAAAATACATCATCTGTGAAAATTTCAACTGTCTAGCTATCACGGTTCATGAGAAACAGCCTGGTGACAGACAGACAGACAGACCGACAGACGGACAGCGGAGGCTTAGTAATAGGGTCCCGTTTTTACCCTTTGGGTACGGAACCCTAAAAAGTTTTTACCCTTTGGGTACGGAACTCTAAAAAGAAGATATATGACTGTCTCACGTATCAACGCACAGCCCAAACCGCTGGGTCTAGAGACACCAAATTTGGCGCATAGGTTTCTTATGAAGTTTAGAGGTGCATTAAGAAAGGATTTTTTAAAACTCATCCCCCAAGGGGGTGAAACGGGGGTCCAAAGTTTGTATGAAAGTCCCTCAGTTTCGAAGTTAGGCTCTTCAAATTTTGTGTTTAGGCTAACGATTGAATATTAATTAATATACACGTGTCTCAGCGTTTTTGAAAAGAGTGAAAATGGGGATGAAGTTGTGTATAGATAATCCTTTATTTTATAATTAAAAATAACTAAATTTATTATTTAGGCTTATGGGTGTAAATCTAACGCCATGTATATTCGACCTATTGTTAGTATTTTAACCCCATATTTAATTGGTAGCTAAACCTTCGATCAAGAATAGATGATCCGGTCAGAGTCTCAATAGAACGAAATAATGCTCCACTTTGGGACAAAACACAAAACAAACTGGGAGCTTATTTTGTTCAAAAAACACCCTCTTCTTTTTTTCTTACTATGAATTTGGAAAGAATAGTAATTTGTATCCAGATAAAAATTGGTGAGCGTCAAAATGACGGGATCAAGTCCCCAATTTGAAATGTGTCACATTAAAGAGTTTGTGCTACATATTATGTACTATTTGTACCCTGAACCAGACATTTGTACCTCTAAAGGTAAAGGCAGTATGTCAGGACCTCCCTGGACATTTCAAATTGATCCCGTCATTTTGACGCTCACAAAAATTGTGGTCTGTGCTAAAAAGAAAAAAATATTCATGTGGGGGTTTCGAATTTCAAAATTTTAAATCACTTTCTGTCTTATTCAGAGATGTTTCACAAAACTGGGGTGAAAGACTCTTCTAACAAAACCTGGTTTAATGCTTGTAAACCAATCACAATGCACCTTTTAATCCTTAAACGGTGGGACTAAACGTTAAACTGTCACTGTGAATACGATTTGCGCTAAAATTGCGTTAGTCCGCAGTCTAACGCCATGTTAACTTTGGCCCTAGTTTAACGAACGCACTCTGAATAAGACAGTGTATGTTTTGTCAGTCGATGCCATTTTTGCGTGCTGTTTTAGTTTGTGAAGCGTTATCTAGGATATTCTTGATCGAAGAGCTAAACCCACGGTACACCACACATCAGATCAGATAACTTGGATGATATTTTCAAATGTATTTACACACGAGATAAATACAAAATGAGTATACTTCACCGCTTCACCTTAACTTAGACTTAATTATAATATTATTTTTGTATTTTACCACTTTTAGAGGTAACTGACATATTTGCTAAAAGTGAAGACCCCGAAGAACTGAAGTACACCTGGATCGAATGGCACAAGGCTGCTGGAGCTCCATCCAGGGGAAACTTTACGGAGTATGTCCAGATGGACAACGAAGCTGCCAAGCTCAATGGTAATTTATATTATTTTCTATCTTTGATTGAACTCTTTTTTTATCCACTACGAGATAGTGCTTGGCTTTCACTTCACCTTAATTTAAGTAACGATAAGGCTGAAAGTGTAAGCTCACTACAAACCCGGCATTCTCACCAATAATGAACTGGCTTTCTTACACAGTACACAATTCCCGGTACACAAAAAAAAAATGCTGTTATGGCGTCAGACTTATAAGATGGTGGTAAGCTAACCATGTGGACTTGAAATAAGCTCCACCACCAACCAAACCAAGAACAGATTGAACCCCTCTCCTGGGAATTAAACTCCGCACCTCTGCGTCTTACACGGGTGGGCAAACAGCTAGACCACAGAGGCGGTTGAATATCGATATACTCGACATCAACCATTTTTAGTCTCCCCTGCCCCCCTAGCATGACCACCGAAACACGGTACGATACAGCGATTTATCACGTTTAACTGTCAAAAGACAATAGATTTTGACAGTTGGGTGTCGATAAAACGCTATATCACGCGATATAATATCTTGTTTCGTCGGTCATGCAAGGGGGCTATGCTCACTGTTATGGCATAGGCCTTTTTATGGGTGGATAAGAAGAATGACATGATCCACCACGCGGGCCCAATGCTGTTGAACTACAGAGTTTGAGGGTAGAACTACTGCCAAACAGCGCTGTAACTACTGCTGGCATCTTGGCTTCATCACACAGTTTGAAAAATTATAAGAACACTTTTATTGTGAAGTGTGTCTGCGATTTTTTAAATCACAATTTGATAGGTAATGATAGTGCTAATATCTGCTGCATGTATGCAGATTTTAATAAAAGTAAAGACTTAGATTTGCATGTCAAAGTCAATTTGACATACTACTAAAAGTTTTAAGCGCGTAGTTGACTTCGTCCTTTTCCAGGTTATGACACAATGGCAGAATATTGGCTCAGTGAATACGAAATGACGAACGAAGATGAGTTTGCTACCCTGTGGAGCCAGGTAAAGCCCCTGTACCAGCAGATCCATGCCTATGTCCGAGGGAAACTCCGGCAGAAGTATGGAGAAAGTGTGGTGTCTGCCAAGGGGCCGATTCCTGCACATTTGTTAGGTGAGTTAGTTATCATGTGAAATCATGACAAGACAACGAGCCTGAAAAGATTTAAGAAATTTCATGCAATGCAATAATAAATTATCTGTTGTGTCTGGAGTTACTTTTTTACAAATTGGACAGGTTGTTTGCTGGTCATTAGATAACTGGGTTATATATTTTTTATAGGAAACATTTGGGCACAGACCTGGGGCAATATTGAAAAATTCACCAAGCCGTACCCTGAGAAAGCCGACCTTGACATCACTGCAGCTTTGATTGCGCAGGTATAACAATCAAATGGTTTAGTATGATATTATTGTTATTACAGAACAGCTCGTTGAGCTCTTATACATATAGTAATTTATTGAATTATCGTAACAGCTTCGGGTCTTAATTACTTTGGGAATTATTTTTTTTACTTGGCAAGAAACTGTACACATTTTTGGTTAGCAACCTACTAACATTGCCCCAAATGACTCCTTCCCAAAATTTCTAATCCCGTGATATAAACTACAGCATAAGGAATGATTTCAGAACTACACACCCCATAAGATGTTCCAAACAGCCGATGAATTCTTCAAATCTCTCACTCTAAGTGGAGTTCCTGAACTGTTTTGGGAAAGATCTATCTTAGAGAAGCCCAACGACGGACGAGACATGGTGTGCCATGCCTCAGCTTGGGACTTCTTCGATGGTGAAGATTTTAGGTAAATATCATTATGGAGTATGGAGACATCTCATGCCCTAATAGACAATATTATATTATCTACATTGCATTATGAATACCATGAAACAGCTCACGTATGTGTCATTTTCTGAATTAATATAAATACTAATAAAATGCAAGTGAAATTGTGCTTTTTATAGGATCAAGCAATGTACAACAATAACAAAAGAATTCTTCACAACCACCCATCACGAAATGGGACACATCCAGTACTACCTTCAGTACAAAGACCAGCCCGTGATCTACAGAGACGGAGCGAATGCTGGTAACTATTGCTGTCTTCTTCTAGGATCAGGCAGTGTACCACTGTCACCAGCGCATTCTTCAAGACTACGCATCACGAGATGGGACATATCCAGTATTATTTGCAGTATAAAGATCAACCGGTCATCTATAGGGAAGGGGCTAACCCTGGTAAAGTAGAAATCTTATTCTGTTTAATATCTATCATTTTTGTATATGTATTTTTCAATGATGATGTCCATTTTGTATTTTAATCCAAACTGATACAAAAAATAAGAAGAAATTGCTTTGACATTATACATTAATATAATTAATAATTGTATAGGTTTCCACGAGGCCGTAGGTGATGTGATTGCTCTCTCGGTATCCTCTCCAAAGCATTTGAGAGTGATGGGACTTCTGGAAGATGGTGCTGATGATGAACAAACTAACATCAACCAGCTCTACAAAATGGTGAATGTTCATGCTAAAACAATCATAAATATCAATGCATTTATTCATGTTTCTCCTTTTAAAAAGATATAGCAATGTGTGTGTGTGATGTATGATAGATAACTTAACATAAAAAAAATAACAATTGACAATGCGATTTCAAGAGCAAAAAGAGCAATTTGAAGACTAGAACTCAAACAAAAATTATTAACGAGTGTTAACCACTATTAAATGAAAAAAAAGAGGTTCATCTCCATATGTGATTCAACGATATTTCCATTTCTTCAGGGCCTGGACAAGATAGTGTTCCTCCCATTCGGGTACCTCCTGGATCTGTTCCGCTACAGTGTATTCCGTGGTATCACCAGCCCCCAGGACTACAATTGCCACTTCTGGCAACTTAGGGAGTCTCTGCAAGGAGTGGAACCTCCAGCGCCAAGGTCTGAAGAAGATTTCGACCCTGCTGCCAAGTATCACATCTCGGCTGACGTTGAGTATATGAGGTGTGTAACCTTTTTGCTTGACTCATCAACTATACTGTACAGTATCTCAATACAGTTCATTATAATTAGAGCAAGTTACTTAATCTCTAAAACAGAGCAGTTTTCAGTGCAGTGAATATCTACCAGCTCTTAGCTATCAATGTTATCGTCCACTTGTCATTCATACTCTGATACGTAGGTATCATTTGATCCATATCTTTTTATCTTACTGCAATAAAAATTTATAAAAAGTTCACTTTTGTTGTTGCTAAGGGACGTTACCTTAGGGTGGAAACTATTAGGAATCTGCTGCTTACATCTAATTGTCGAACAAAATAATTTTGTTTTAGACAACAGAAATCTTTGTTTCACAGGAAGATTGTTGATTTAGTTACATTTTCACTCTAAAGAATGTATTTTTACACATTTACATACAAAATAACATATCTGTCCCTAATTTAAGTCTGATTGGTCAAACCCCGATTTGATCGTATTGAGTTTCGGCGTTTGACTATCCAAGTTGGTCTCTCCTAGGTTTGGCCA
This sequence comes from Agriphila tristella, assembly GCA_928269145.1. Lineage (NCBI taxonomy): Eukaryota > Metazoa > Arthropoda > Insecta > Lepidoptera > Crambidae > Agriphila > Agriphila tristella. The sequence continues at coordinate 3,907,535 of OV743440.1, forward strand.
TAAATTCGTTAATCAAAGTCAGAAATACGCTTTAGTTTTGGACTTTAACTAAGCCTTCTTGTCAAACCTGAGGTTTGACTAGGCAAACTTAGGAGCGCCTGGACTTGGGGGTTTGACTATAACAAATGCACTGAAAAGTCATAAAGTTGGTAGTCAACAGGTTTTCTGAGTAGTAAATTAAAACATGTCGTGAACTTGTGAACCTGACGATAGAGTATACAGGGTAATTTTGCGACCGTTTTACAAAATCAAATAATAGTTCAAGGAAGTAATAAAACAAAAATTAGGTGAGATAATTATATATTATTTCTTTTTAAATTCACAGTTTTCAACCACTTTTTATATCCTAAAAACTAGGCGCGCACGCTCACCGTCACGAACGGGACGCGAGCGGGGGAAGGCGAGTGGCGGGAGGGGGGCTCGCGCGGGTCGACCGTGCGACGCGCAAACGGTGACAACAATTTCAATTTGTGTAGGGAAAAGTTTGGGGTAAAAATGTAAAAAAAATATTTTTGTTTTACTTCATTAATTGATTGTACTGCTGCTATAGAATGACCTGACAAAGTTTGAAAAGGGGTCGAAAAATGACCCTGTATTTCATCATCGAAACGAACTTTACATGAAAATTGATATGAAATTATGAAAAAGAATTCTAATCATTCCAGATACTACGTGTCATACATCGTTCAATTCCAATTCCACCGTGCTTTGTGCCAGCTGGCTGATCAGTTTACCCCCGGAGATGCTAACAAAACTTTGTTCAACTGCGACATCTACAAGAGTGAAGCTGCAGGCAAAGCCTTAGGGTAAGCTATGATAGGCAAATTAATCCAAATAGGGTTTGTATAAATGACTTCGCATGTTAGACTAACTCGAGGCGACGCGCACGACTTCATTAATTCAAATTCTCTCATAACATAACATAATACATACACATGCTTTAGGTACTGTTAGCCAGCGACATTAAAAGGAATCAACTTTGAATCGCTATTATGTGCGAAGATTTTAATACTATGAATCGAGAAGAAAACCAGCCTTTTATAACGATTACATTTGAAAGAATGATGCCAATTTTACTATACAAGCTAGGCCATGATGTGCTTTGATGGAATTACCGATAAACTATAGTAATTTTGTTGTGATTTGATGTGGGAAGAATATAATTAATAATAAATATAATAATAAATATTGTTTATTTACTCTTCACAAAGGTTATTATAATACACGTAACTATACTAAGAGCTAAAGCTTACAAATAAAACCTTTGTGAGAGACTGGAGACCATACTAGGACCCCCTAGGGGCCTGTATTACAGATCTCCAAATTATTATTATAATTTATAATTAAATTATAATGCGGAAAAAAAATATTATTGACTTTTATTTCCTTTTTTGAGGTATGTATGGTTAGGATGGATGGATGATGAATCGCGAATTACGGATTCGTTTTTATAATCGTGGTTTGATTTTAATAGTAATCCCCCTGATGATAAACATTTGTTTACATATTCCAGAAACATGCTGAAGTTAGGATCCTCCAAGCCGTGGCCAGAAGCGATGGAGATGCTGACGGGCCAGCGTATCATGGACGCCAGCGGAGTGCTGGAGTATTTCCAACCTTTACACGATTGGCTTAAGGCTGAAAATGAACGGACCGGCGAATTTATCGGTTGGGAGCCAAGCACAGTTCGTAAGTAAACAATATATTTTCATGTCAAAACGACCAACGCCTATATGATTCCTTAGGTTCGGTATATCAAAAGAAAAAAACTTAACACTTATAAGATCACTTGGTTGTCTGTCAGTCCGTCTATCCAAACCCTTTTTTTATTGATGATGATGGCAAAGTAGCTCGTGTTTTCTAAATATCAATAAGTAGCCTGATAATGCAATGTCTTCGTCAGAATCAGTTCAGAATTTAAGAATATATGTCATGCAATTAATCTTTACAGACACTCGTGGAAGTCCAAAATTAAAAATCTTAATTCTAGTAATTTCGGATTGTGGATTTATTTTACATACATTATTTTTATATTTCTTACAGAATACTGCACACCAGAGCAACGCATGTCTATGGATGAGGTCGGATTCAGTAAAAATTTGAAGAAATATGTCGGAGAGTAGATAATGGAATCGGAAATGGAATGTAAATTTGTTAAAAAAATAAATGTTAACTTATAAATGTTGTAGTTGTTTAATTAATTTTGTCGTTATTCCTTTAAATCAAACCTCTCATTTTAAACCGTTTCGAAGTACTATTTATATTCTAAGAGCTGGCCCGGATATACAGGTGGACAATTTACAGAGCTACGAAATGCCTCTAGTTAGTACTAAATTGAATATAATATTGCCAGGAATTTTGACTGGTGGAAAAGTCATGCCAGGCGACATCAAACTTTACCACTTTTTCGCGCACCTTTGATGCCACCTAGCACTACTTTTCCATCAGTCAAAATTCCTGGCAATGTTATATTCGATTTAGTTACATGATTGGTTTGCTATTATAACACACCAAATCCAGAGCTCTGTAAATTGTATAAATTCAATCGCTTTTTCAGCCCCTTTGTTGCTCAATCACTCCCACCCCCACCAATGAAAATCTGCCATATGCTCGGATCTGTTAATAACGATAGTATAGCACACTAACAAGAGGGGTTCCGTCGCTATGTTTTCGGGGCTAGCTGAAGTCCATTACGAGTATCATAAACATTTAATAAAGTTTGTTTTAAAAAAAAACGGACTAAATTACATATTACCAAAAAAATCGGACTAAAACATTAAAACGGACTAAAAAGTAAAAAATAAATTATTCTGTAAATATTTATAACCCTACCTACAGAAATTTTAAACCTAAAAACGTGGGGCGCATTTTGTAAAATTTATCATCCATATTGTCTTTAGCATTTAAGTCCGTTTTAATGTTTTTAGTCCGATTTTTTTTGGAATAATTTGTCCGTTTTTTCAGAAAATTGTTATTTTCTGCTTTTTAGTTAACTAGCTTAAGCTTAACTAAAAAAATATACCATCTCCTATCGGAGCACTCGCCAAGACGATTCAAACCAACCCAAACTCGATGGGGTTGCATGGTTTTATTAAGTACAGAGTTCCTGTGTCCTTCTTCCGGTTCCATCATCAGACCCTGGAAACTATTTCCCAACAAAGAACTCGTCAAGACGATTCAAACGAGCCCAAAGTCGATGGAGTTGCATGGTTTTATTATGGTGTTCCTATGGCCTTCCTCCGGCTCCATCATCGGATCCTCAGACACTACTTCTCAACAAAATACTCGTTAAGACGATTCAAACGAGCCCAATCTCGATGGGGTAGCGTGGTTATATTAAAGAGTTCCTGTGTCCTTCTTCCGTCTGCATCATTAGATCCTGGAAACTATTTCCTAACAAAGAACTCGTCAAGACGATTCAAATGAGCCCAAATTTTATGGGTAGCACGGTTTCAATATTGAGTTCCTATGGCATGGCCTTTCAGCTTCATCATCAGACTCTGGACCTCGTCTCCCATTAGAGTACTCATCAAGACGATTCTAACGAGTCCAAACACAATGGGGTTGTATGGTTTCATCATAGAGTTCCTGTGGCCTTCTTCCGACTCCATCATCAGATCAGCTTATTGACACCATAATATTGCATTGCCTTCTAGTTCTGACTTATGTTCAAAGTTTCAAGTCTCTAGAAAGCTAGTATAAAATCGTTCGCAAACTTTGTGGAGAAACAAACAAACCCACAAACAAACGAGAAAGCAACCTAATAAAAACGTGTTAATAAAATCTAGTAAAAAGAGATTAAAGATTTATAGATTAAAGATAGCCCTATTACAGCAGTAGTGGCCTGTATTTTTAAAGAGCCATTCTGTATAAAAATTGAGTTATTATCGACTATGTTATAAAATTACATACTATGAACTTTGTATCTCTAATCCATCTCTGTTCAAATTTTTACTGTTTCTTGTTATTTAAATTACAATCATAATTCATTGGAGATCAAGCGAACATGTTTTTGTAATAACAAGCTCACCCAAACAGCCGTCAGGTTACAAAAACACCTAACATTGTGTTAAATCTAAATGGTGTAGCAACTGTAACAAAAAAGATAGGACAATTTCAAAAACATTCCTCAATGAACAAGACAACAATAATATTGAGCAACAGCTGTCTTAAGGGGATATCGGCAATAGTTCCAAATATAAACAAAGACTATGCCTAGATTTCTTAAAGCCAATGACGCATTTCGGTACTAACTCTTGAATGGCAGGAAGTCTCACAATGGACCGTGTAATGGCAACCCTGACCTGGGAAATAGGTGGGTTGAAAAACTGTTACGTGACCAAACAATACTCAGTTTTATTACAGAAAAAGTAAAAATAATATCATGTAATAAATATAAAAGCAACACGAGATAGGGATCCAACTGAACGGGAGTTCAGTTGGGTCCCAATCTAACCAACGTGCAAATGAGAAGGACTATACACTCAGCTCGAGGAGTTCGATGATGCAGTGGTTTAGCGCCTGGTCCGACGATTGCGGAGGTTAAGCAACTTTCGCAAGGGTCGGTCATGGGATGGGTGACCAAAAATTTATTATCTCGAGCTCCTCCGTGCTTCGGAAGGTACGTTAAGCAGTTGGTCTCGGCAGATTTGCAGTCATTAACATCCACCATTCTGCATTAAGCCCATGTGGTGGCTTATGGTCTTCATTTGGGCTTCAAGGGGCTTCAATAATTTTTGTTATTTTAGTCATAAGAAAGTTTTTTTTTTATGGTTGTGGTTCATCCTCCTTATCCACCCACAAGGAAGGCCTGTGCCCCAGCAGTGGGGGCATTAGAATGGCTGATGGTCAATTCATCGATGTTATGCAATCTGCTTTGAAATAGCAAACAATTGATAAAAAACCCTACAACGCGACGCTGTCGCCTTGTCCATTCAAAATGTATATCATTTACACCGGCCAAGAACTTGCCTTGAATTTTTTACTATTATGAACATAAAGGATTTGTCATAATATTAATAAGCACCTTCAGGCAACAGCCAAAAATCATTAATGTATACTAATTTCAACAAAATTATACGTTGTCACAATAATGTTTTTCACGTTATTGTCACTTCTCATCGCTATTATCTTAAAGAAAAAAAAAGGTTTGGACTTATACATTATTGATATACTTACAGGGTGTTTGGAAATTGCTTTATAAAGCCAAACATGGTAGATAGAAACCATCAAACTGAACAACTTTTACTATGGGACCAATTAAAGAAAATTAATTAACGAAATTTAATTATAAATTAACTTAAATCAAAAAAAAATTGTTAAATATTAATTTTGGATCGTCTTTAAAAACTTATCGCTTGAGGGTAGGCTCAGGAGCAGCTTCAGTCCCCCGTGAGGGACCGATGGGAAAAAAAGTTCCATCCGCCCCGGTGAATCGTATCTCGATGTTTAACGGAGAGGATCGCACTCGCAAAGTATCACCCACCCCAGAATTTTATTTAAAAGGGCGGATGGCACAGATCTTTTGTCATACTGCCGGTATTGCGTTTAACTTTAGGACATCGTTAAACATCGAGATACGATTCACCGGGGCGGGTGGAACTTTTTTTCCCATCGGTCCCGGTACCGGGACAGAGCCACCGGGGTGGATGGGACTCACTCACCACGGCAGCTGCAAAAGTGCCGAAGCGTCGGAAAATCAAAAATCAAACCAAATACCAACTGATTACCAAAGTATTTCCAATAAAACCGCGCTAGTATCCGATAAAAAGTGTTTTATTTCATGTCTAGTGAGCGCGTAAACTTGAGAAGTGAATTTGAGAACAACTCTGAAATCACGAAAAAAAAAATCAGTTGTTTTTAATGGATTTTGATATGTTTGTTGTTATTTTTTGTATGGAACAGCTGATTTATTTCGCGATTTCAGAGTTGGTCCCATAGTAAAAGTTGTTCAGCTTGATAGACCCTATGTATATGTACCGTATTCGACTTTATAAGGCTATTCCTGAACACCTTGTATAATGTTTTAACTATTTTTGTGTGTTTTATATTAAAAAAAACCATAATCCTTGATAAGATGCATTTTTATAAAAAAATAAATAAGATATTAACTAAATCGATTTTTCCAAAAAATTTAAAAAACACAACGTTAAATTCAAAGTTATATCTTTAAATTATTTTTCCCGTCATTTATATCAAGGACCGGAACCCTTTCGCTTTTGTTCTACGATATCTCGTATTGTCATGATACTATGATTATTATGTTTGCATATCGAATAGTGTTTTCCTATCAAAAAACTTATTTATCATATTTTTCATTTTATTTTTATTCTGTAAACACTCAAACGCACGAAAGAGTTTTTAAGGGGTCAACCCCTTAATCCGGTCCCTGATTTATAATATTAGTAAGGAGATACCCGGATTAATCCGGTCCCAGATTTAAACTAAGAATAATTTCACTAATTTTCATTTCTACGCTTTATAAAGATTCACACTGTATTGCTTGGGTTTCTTTTATTAAAGTTTGCAATATAGAGCATTTTGTCATAAGGCGGAATAAACATAATGGTCAAGATGTCCAACCTTCTAATGTCAATCATACAAAATAAGTCAAGAGCAGCTGTTTTCTTTCAAAAAGGGTTCAATACATATTTTTTCTCTTTTCGATATAAAGAAAAAAATATGAGGATAACACAAAATGCGAAAACACTTTTAAACTTTTTAATGCCAAGGGTTCAAAATTGTTTGTTTACTAGCCTAGCCACTTCCACTAGCCAAAAATCCTTATCCTTACTATTCTTACTTCCTCCTTACTAATATTATAAACGCGCAAGTCTGTTTCTTTGGTTATTTGTTTGTTACGCCTTCACGTCTTAACTACTGAACCGATCAACATGAAATTTTACATATACGTTGTCAGGGGTACAGAAACATATATAGGGTACCTTTATGCGCCTTTAGAAATATAAAGAACAAAATGTGTGACCTCGCAACGAATTGTTAAACAAATAACGCAATTAATTTGATTTCCACTTTTCACTAGAGAACCCTAAAATCTTCTTTGACAGGCAACACAGGGCGGACACACTTTGAATGACATTAAAATATTTTTGTTTCTGTCTGACGCCATCTTTTTTTTGTATGTCGTTTGTTTTTGTGCTCCATTTTTCGGCCCATTTGTGTGGCCTCGTTGATGACTTACGAGCATGGTGACTTAGAAGACAGAGTATGATGATGGCTTAACCATGAAGTTTCCGTCAAGCTAAGACAAAGTGAAAAATTGCAGTAATGACAAGCTTTAGAAGTTAAATGGATTCGTGGTTTTCCATTATCTAATAAAAATAGGGAATTCATTAATTGGGTGACTGGAAGTAATTAAAGGCGACTGTTAATGAGACACTAAAATACTAAACGAGGCAGTGGTTTATTTTTTGGGTGACAAAATAACTAAACGGGCGACAAACTGTGGATTACAAAAATACGTAAAACGGGCGACTACATGTGGGAGATAAATAATTTAAGTTAGCAATGAAAATTCTAAATGAGCGACAAAAATACTGAGTCGGTAACTATTATACCAAGTAGATGACTATGCAACTGATTTAAGCTGCCCAACATGGTATTTTTGTCATGTCGATTAGGATAATAGTAACCTTTTATAAAAATATATGTATATATGCCCAATATTAAATGTTTTGTTTGCCCTAAGGTTGTTGCCCAAATAGTAATTTGGTCGCCCTTTCTGCATAACTAGTTACTCAATTTGTATTTTAAAATCACCCATTTTAAATATCTGTAGTCACCCTCAGCCTGTCGCCTAATTAGTATTTCGTACGCTATATTCAGTATTTTTAATACCCAAAATGGGAATTTATTGTTACCCGATTAAATACTATGGGTACCCATAAAAATATAGATATTATACTACAGCTCCACGTACATAATTATACGATCCCTAAGTTCCTAGGCTTACGAAGTATTTCATTTCATACATATACTGTACTTACCTACTTAGGTATATATAAATACAATACAGTACATATACGAAATGAAACACTGTTTTATAGTTATCAGAGGACAGTGCGTACTTCAACCACCTGGGATAATATTTGACAAAAAAAATGGGATGTATTTAATAGCACTTTAAATTTGATAAAAACAGCTATAAAATTGTATATCAGCACTTTAAAATAATATTAGACCTATAGTTTAATATTATCACTACAAAAATAATGGTTCGCACTTTAAAATAATAAAGATCTATAATTTAATATGATCACTACAAAAATAATGGTTTGCACTTTAACTGTGTTCCAACCACAGACAGTGGTCCTAACCATTGGTCCCAACTCCGAAACCATTTAGTTTCTGTCCAACTATGTCAGACTGACCACTGTTAAAATGAGATGGAAAGATGAAAACAACTTGTGGCATAATGCATATACACCATCAGGTCGGTTCTGGCGTTGTTGGTCACAATGGAACCTAACCTCCTGGGCTCCTCTCTCGCTGCGCCCGCTCGTCGTCGCACCTACACGTCTGTATACCAGTGCTAAAGTTATAAAATTAATTTGTATGGTGCAAAGTATTAATTTTAAAGCTAAGCAATTAAATTGTATAGTGCAAAGTATTAATTTTAAAGCTTAGCATATTTATAGTGGAAACCATTATTTTTAAAGTTCATTCAATAAATTTTGAAGCTAAACATTTTAAAGTGTGTTACATTATTTTTAAAGTGCATTTATATATTCCCCAAAAAAAATAATTGATATTGTCATAATATATACGTAGGATATTCTTTTGAAACTTCATTGAGGAGTTTCTCTAAAAGATAAATTAATTACGACATCCCGGTATCAGTTCAAAGAATAAAAAAAAGGTATTGAACTTGTAATTTTTATGAAAATGGTTTTAATTAATAAATCAATGTGTGTCATTAAGAACGCATTAAAAGAACTATAGCATTTCAGAAGCAAAAATTACTGAACAACCACCAGTATGCAAAAAAAAAAATTCTAAAGTACCTAACTAAGTACATAGTTAATTCCTTCCTTCCACATTTCTTGCAAAACTGTGAACACGTTTTAGTGAAATTAGCATAGTTAGCGCTAGAACTGAGTATGGGTCAAGGTTCGATAATGAAGAGATTGAGATGTGCTGTAGTGTTCATAGAAATGTAGCTGATCAACTTTAACCTTAATTTACTGAGAAAAATTGAAATATTTAGTGTAATTATTTTTATGCAGTTATTTTTAGTAAATTGCTGTATAGAAATCTGGCATCAATAGTGCTGTGCTTTTCTATGTAAAAATTAATTTGTATTTCAAGTAAGACCATTATGGTCTATGGTGGTTAAATTTACTGTATTTCAATGGATTATCGATCTTGATTTGTCAACGCACGCCATGAATCCACCCTAATTCTTCATAGTTAAATTTGGTCCTTTATGCACTAAATTAAAGTATTACTGTACTAACATGGACCCCTTCTTTTCCGTAGCTCCATTGGATGTCCCATTGACGGGGCAACGGAAAAAATAATTTAACCATGATCCCATTGAGGAATAGAGCCTCCATTATCGTTTTTCCATGGAACCATTAAATTGTAGTGATGTACCAACTTCGATTTTTTCGTAGGTATTTAAAAAAAATCACAGATTTTACAGTCCCCGCAAGAATCGGAGCATTGAAAATGAACACCAAAATTTACGAAAAACCAAAATCAAATCAAATGCAAAGTCCTATTATATGTTTAAATTTACCTAGGTAGAACCTATTTATTTTTACGATTGTGACACTCGGCTCCGCCTCGTGTCACAAAAGCGCCCGCTGACTGCCTCTGCGCAGCCGAAATATTATTAACCTATTTTCAAAATTCCAACGAATGCACTTCTCGTCTGCTTCTGCATCTTTTAACATTATTACCATGACGATCGGCCAATAATCATAAAAGCTACATCACTTTTTATGTAGGTACGGAAACACCCGTTTTTCAACAATTCCAAATCTAAAGGGACCACCTACAGGTCACAATTATTAACTGATTTTCAAAATTATTTCGCCATTTGGTAGCTAAAGTAATACCCTAGGACCTTTTTTTTCATTTTTTCTTAAGTCGGTTTTTGTTTCGAAATATTTACAATTTAGTAAACAAACACCCCCCTAAAAACCCGGAATTTTTGGAATTTTGCAAAACTCCAAAAAAAGTTACCAGTAGATTTTCAAAATTCAAACGTTCACACGTGTCTCTATAAATTCCTCAACTTATAGTACTATTTTCATCTCGATCCTCCCAAAATCTTCGGAAATATGGCCAAAAATACGTCTCAGGCGATTTGCATCTGATAACCATTTTCAATGGTAAAACGATGTACCTATTCCACTTCAAAAGAACCTTTTGAGACTAAATTGATAAACCGCTTTACATGATTTATCGATTTTTTCTAACCCTAGAGTAAGAAATTAAGAAAGTACTTAGCAACTACCTTAATATGAAGTCATATTGTCATCCTGCTCGTTCAATACAAACTGGTATTCACATGAACTATTGACTAGTACGGCTAGTACTAGTATATATCCCCGTAGTAGTATAGTATGTAGTTTAGTATAATGCTTTAGATCACATTAGAGTTGCCGACGTACGCCATGAATCCGTCTTAATTCTTCATAGTTATATTTGGTCCTCTTATGCACTAAATTATTTGGTAGTCTATACAAACATTGACTAACCCTAGAGTAAAAAAATTTGAAAGTACTTAGTAACTATCTACCCTAGGAGAAGTAATATTGTCATAATGCTCGTTCAATAAGGGGTTTTCAAATTGACATTTAAAAAAAGGAAAAGTAACTATTTGCCTCACTAGATGGTGTTGATGGTAAGACGGAAGTCAAAATTGGTAGTAAAAAATACTTTGAATCCCCAATTTTTTTCAACGCCATCTATCGAGCCTACAGCTTTTTGTCATTTTGAAAAGCCCTCATTGAAACTAGTAGATATTCACATGGACTATTGACTAGTTTGTAGTTTAGTATAATGCTTTAGTTCACCTTAGCCTTGGTCTGCGGATACTGCATGCAGTCGTGCGCGAAATTATCATAGTAATTTTATTATTACATTAAATAGATAATTTCACACCAATTTTTTATGTTAAGCCTTAAAATCAGCTAGTTTTAACTTTAATTTGTCTGGGACGGGTATAGTGACAATTTTTTTTGTAATAGAAAGAGAAAAGGCGAAATGCGAAAACTTATTATAGTAGGTAAGCTATGTAAGAACTTTGGCTGTGTTACTGCTTCGAATAAAGGTTTCTCGCAGGCAGCTTCAGTTTTTAGTTCTTACAGAAAGCAATAGCACTCAATTATTTTTTATATTTCTTTTGTATTATTTTCGAAATGATCACAACTTGCACAAGAAATACTAAACCTCATACCTTAAGGTTGCAGTAAAGTTTTATTGTCATAAGTAACATGTTGTTGTGTAGTTAGTATGCAGGGAGCGCATAGTACTTTGTACTGTACTTGTAAAAGAAGTATGTAGTACCTTTAAAAATAGTAAAATATTTTAAACTTTAAAGTAAGGCACATAAAGTTTGAAGTTAGTTGGAGAAATTTTACACATTGTTATGAGTTGAGGTGATGTCGTATGTACTTGAAAATTCTCACGCTAAAATGGGACAATAGGAAAATTGCGTACGGTGGCACTGTGGATTTATATAGAGTTGTTATTATCATTCTACAGTTTGAATAGAGAGGATCAGAACTTTTTGGCCTTTGCTTACCCCATTAGGATTTCCTAGTACCTAAATGACTATCACAATCACAATAATATACCTATTCAATAATATAATTAATATAAATACTAATTCTTTGTTTTTTGGGCTGCTTTTGTTTGCGCACTGGTTTTAACATCACTTGTATAAAATCAGATGCCAGTGCTTTTGATATTTGGAGGCTTAGCATAACAAACAGCTGACCACCAGCACTGGTCCCCTTATTACGTAACTCAGTTGCTAATTAATGAAAGTCAGTTTCATTTATTAGCAAAGTGCTGTTATAGCACTCGATTATCAACTGAAACTGCCAAATTTTATTAATTTCAAACGATTTCAATCGTTTTCAATCGATTTTAATTTATCAACGCCCAAGCGGCCCAGTCAGGCCGCACAACAATGAAAAATCGATTGTGTCAATTGTGTGATCAATTTTCCGGCTTCAAACGAGAATTGTTAGCAACAGCGGGACTATTACAAAAAAATAATCACGATAATCGGCCGCAATTCATCGTTTACTTTACCTGATATTGAACCTTATTCGTGAGTTAATAGAGTCACAGAGTAGAACGAACATAGTCCGATTACCACGATTGTTTTTAGGGTTCCGTACCCAAAGGGTAAAAACGGGACCCTATTACTAAGACTCCGCTGTCCATCTGTCTGTCACCAGGCTGTATCTCATGAACCGTGATAGCTAGACAGTTCAAATTTTCACTGATGATGTATTTCTATTGATGCTGCTATAACAATAAATACTAAAAACAAAATAAAATAAACATTTAAGGGGGGCTCCCATACAACAAACGTGATTTTTTGCCGTTTTTTGGTACGGAACCCTTCGTGCGCGAGTCCGACTCGCACTTGGCCGTTTTTTTTATGTAATAGGCCAGCAGCTGCAGAGTTGCGTAATCAGGGGGCTGGTGATAAGCTATACTTTCAACACTTCATAATGATCGGTAGTATCGACTCTATACTGATCAACACATAAATTTTCCAACCAACATAACTTACATTCCGTCTTGCGTAGTCGACAACGCATCTTCTTCGGTTTTTTTGTCGCGCGACTACCTGCCATCTTTTTCCGATCTACCTTCAATTACAAATACTAGTATTTTAAATTCGATGTAACAAAGGAAGGAAAAAAGGGAATAGTTATTTGTTGTACAAGTGACCAAAATCGATTTGTGCTGCGAGTGCCGACTTTAAATCACGAACTAGCGAAGTAGTCTAGAATTGATTATAGATATATTATAGATTCTAATATAGACTACTGAGCACAGTGAGTGATTTAAAGGCACGAGGCAGAACAAAATTTTTGTCTCGTGTAAAACATACAACTTTTCACCTCTACCAGCGAGAAAATTTTCACGTGACTTTCCTGATATAAATCTTAATTCAGCATTAGAAACTTGTTCACTTAGGTAACTCTTTGGAGTTACACTACTACCTATCTTTATCGTTGGACGCATTCATTTTAATAATGTACTCTATGATTTATCACACAAATAGTTCGATCAAACATATGCTGAAAAAATTTATTCATAAAGTCAGTAAAGTAGATTCCCGTCGTTTAGATTGGATTACGTTGTGTTTTTCTCTTATTCATTAATATCCCATCTTATTTATTTATTTATAATCATAAAACATATAATTTGTTAATAAATTTCATAATTTTTTCTTATTTCATATTTGTTTCATACATGCGACCTCATTACGTCCATACTCTTTATTTCGAATTATCAACCTTCTTTTTTAACAATCCTTATTTTAAACTCCTTGGTATATCCGTGCATTTTGTTTTTTTACTTTTTAATTCATGCATGACACCGTAAAGCACTCTATCTATCCTTTTCTCACATATCAGTTTTGCAAGTGTCATCCTTGTCACTTTATTTCTTTTTTTTTATTATTTTAAAAGTTGGTGTTAGAAATTAAAAAAGCACTTTGCCTCACGCTCGCAGCAAAAATCGATTTTGCTGCGAGTTTTTGCGCGCCAAAAGCGCCCTTTTCGTGCTGGAGAGGTGAAAAGAATAATTGCTAAATCTATTTCATTTTTCCATACATTCAAATTGTAGTTTTTTTTTGTTAAAATTTTAGACATGATGCTAACAAACCAACACCAATTTATAGATAAACTAATAAACTCTCTTGAAATAAGAAAACAATTTATCTCAAGTAACTCAAAAGACTAATAAAAATTAAGAATTAGTGTTCTCAATACTTGACGTAATCTTTTTTTACGTCTATGTCCCAGTAGGTCACAACTTCCTCAAAGAGCAATCCCAGGTGAGTATGGCGTCGTTATCGTCTCGTTATCGCATCGCTATCGCTTTCTTCGACACGCCTCAGTTTTCACTCGCTATATGCATGTTTGTTTGTTAACGTATATTGTTCATTCATAAATATTAAAATAATCGCCAGAGATTGAAAACAAATTGAGAAAATCTATGTTGTTGTTAATCGAGCTTTATTAACTCTGGATTTCCAAATTTTATTCCAACCCGTTCGACGAGATCGAGTTCAAATCAGGATCGATCTAAGGTACTACACCGTACCATACCATGACCGTGCTAGAACGTATTAGGAAAAAACAAATTCTTTGCATTGAAAAGTATGACAAGTGCATGGCTGGTGACGGAACGGTCTAGTGGGAGTAATGTCATACTGTCATACTTTTATACAAATACGTAAACGTCGAAAACGTTTTAAACGTATGCCTCTCAGAAGATCAGTGGAGCCAAGCTACCCTACCCATACGTTACGGGGGATTAGGACTGAGGCGTGCGCGGGATCTAAGCTTGCCAGCTTTCCTTGCGTCGGCGCATGGCGTCGCTGACCTTGTCTCTAACATATTATCATCTCATGGAGGCAGGGTCGGCATACCTTTTGTCGACGATGCTTTGGTACAGTGGGCCGCGCTGTTTCCTGCGATACCCGTACCTCAGACCCCAGATGTACAGCGGGCTTGGGATGACCTGGGAGCGAGAGAGACACTTGACCGACTTATGAGTGGGGCTGCGGGTGCAGAGTTGGCTAGACTCAGGGCGGTGTCAACACCGGAGTCTGGAGCATGGTTGCACGCTTTACCATCGCCCCATATAGGAACACTCCTGGATAATGACTCTATGCGTGTGGCGGTAGCTCTTCGTCTGGGTTGCGATGTTTGTCAACCTCATTTATGCATCTGTGGATCCATGGTGGAAGCGAGCGGCCATCACGCTTTGAGTTGTTGTCGATGCTCAGGCAGATTCCCTCGACACCACGCCTTAAATGATATAGTCCGCAGGGCACTCATCTCTGCCAACATACCGTGCGTTCTGGAGCCGCCGGGTCTTAGCCGCTCGGACGGTAAAAGACCGGACGGGCTAACCTTGGTGCCGTGGCGGAAGGGGAAATGCCTGTTGTGGGATGCCACGTGCTTCAGCACCTTCGCCGCCTCACACCTTGGCCGCACGGTGCGGTCAGCCGGCGCTGCTGCTGAAACCGCAGCCGTTAATAAGTGGAGTAAATATGCGACTCTGGCCTCTAATTATATTTTCGTCCCACTCGCGTTCGAGGCAACGGGATGTTGGGGGTCGGAAGCAGTAGCCTTCATCAAGGAGTTGGGTCGCCGCCTTCGTGAGAGGCGATGCGACG
This sequence comes from Agriphila tristella, assembly GCA_928269145.1. Lineage (NCBI taxonomy): Eukaryota > Metazoa > Arthropoda > Insecta > Lepidoptera > Crambidae > Agriphila > Agriphila tristella. The sequence goes on from OV743440.1 coordinate 3,922,941, forward strand.
CCCGCTCTGGTTCCTACTTGGCGCAAAGGCTGTCAATCGCCATTCAGCGCGGCAATGCCGTCAGTGTAATGGGGACCTTTGCGCCTGGTATGACCCGGGGTGGCATCTTCGATTAGGTTAATTAAGGAATTGGGTAATGTGAATTGTATTAGTGTAATATTAGTTGATTTTTGTGATATTAAAATATATATTCTTTAAAATAAACTACTGGTGAACTGTTTAATACAATAGTTATTTGTTTGCCTGATATGTTCCTAGCACGGTCATGGAATGATACTAGTGATGTACAAAACTCGAGTCGTCGAGTTCTACTTTTGAAGACTCGAGTCGGATTGGCAGGACTCGGTGAGCTCGGTGACTCGGTGAGGCTCAAGCCTTCAAAAGAGCTCGAACCTATCAAAATAACTCGAGCCTTCAAAAAAGCTCGAGTCTTAAAATGAACGCGAGCCTCATAAAAGGCTTAGAGTTTATGTTTTTATACTTTAATATCTCCGTAAATAATAATATTTACAATATTATTATTTTCGGAGATGTTAAAGCCGAGCCTATTGAGCTCACAGAGCGCTGAAAATCTGAATCTAGTCTCCAAAATTAGAACTCAAAAAGATGAATGTATTATGTTATAAAGAGCACCGTAGATGCTTAATCTATGGTGCTTTAGCTCTACATATCCTCAATCATCTGCAGCCCATCACAATTAGTGCGCCGAAAAAGTAGTCATCTGGATATGTCTTACCTGCATAAACTTATGAACAACCACATTGATAGTCCTATATTGATTAATAAATTCAGTTTAAATGTTCCCTCATGAATACCGAGATACCCCTGTAGACTATTTAAAAATAAATTCTGTAGAACAAGAATGGGTCGCAGCTCGCCAGTTGTTCGCTTGGCTCGTCTTTACAATGAAATGTCCAAGAAGTTACCTGATCTGGACATCCATTTTCAAAGTCTTCCTAAATTTATGACCATAATAAAGAATGACGTACCTTAGGTCTTTTAAATATGTGTAATATCATATATTTTCTTTAATTCATCTTTTTTTATTTTCTATTTTATTTTTAAGTGAGATGTAATTTTGTTTTTTCTTAACTACAATAACGCATGCTGTGGTTACCTATAATTGTAAGTGCAGTTAGCTTTAAGCAATTTGTTGTTCTGTTTTATTTTATTTTATTGCTGTTACTTATGTTGGTGACTAATATAATAAATAAGTAAATAAGACTCGAGCCGTAAAAAAGCCTCAAGATCGAACGAGCTCTCAAAAAGGCTCGAACCGTGAAAATGGCTCGAAATCAGCCGAGCTCTGAAAAAGGCTTGAGCTCTGAAAAAGACTCCCGAATCGTCGAGCTTCATACAAACGAGGCGAGCCCTGTAAAACGACTCGGAGCTCTAGACAAAAGGACTCGGAGGACTCGAGTCTTGTACATCACATGATACGGTGTTGTGGTCAAAAAATCAGTTAAAAGGTACTTTGGAAATGGTTGTACTATTTTGACGTCAATTCGATTTGAAATCGAACTCGATCTTGTCGGTTGTATCCCCCCTGGTTATATAAATATGTAGGATATCTATTTACTATCTAAATTCTAATTTAATATTGTCAGTGTTCTAACTTAGAAGAATTATGGGACTTTACTAGGCATTTTTTGTGGTACTTATGGCTGTGTTTTACAGAGCTATTCATAGCCTACGGTGACCATAGCCTTCACGTAGGCCTATTGCTAGTTGTCCTCCCTTGTCTTATTAAGTATACACAAGCAAAGTGGGGCACCGATTACAATTTACCTGATAATGACAAACAGGCACACCAGGCTGTTGTCAACATAAAGACAATAAGTACTTTGACTACTTTAACGACACTGTAGACAATACGTTCTTGGAAATAAAATATTTTAATTAATTGCCATTTTTGAGTAAAAATATGTTAAGTTTTTTAACCAAAAAATATTGCTGCAATATTTTTGGTTAAAATTGAACTAAAGGTAAGGAGTACTCAAACGTTTCAAAGAGTCATATTCCTAAACAAACTTTTTGGTTATTCTAAGTATAAACCTATTAAAGATAATGCGACACTTTATTACGTTAGAACCAAAAGTAAAATATTAAATAAGTAATTACAAAATATCATTTTTCATAAAAATCGAAGTCAGTGTATGTTTTGCCATAAATACTTTTAGGCCTAGCCCACCAAACTTTCTTATAATTATGTAAATCTGGTCAACTGCCACTTAGTGATGGTATTTCCAAATGAGAGCACTAATTGTCAAACAGTGTAGGGCGCGGTACACTGAGGTGCACCTGCGCAAGAATCACTCGCTTATGTAATTCACTTTGTTGTGGATGGATTGCGTCCTTTGGAGTATATGTCTCAAGTGTATTCTTATGTTATGTCTATAACCGATAAATATGTTACCGTTAATACCCGAAATGCGACTAAAACTAGGTGTAGCCGATAGCTGTTGGTTAAATGTAGGTAGTCGATTTGATCGCGGCTAATACTGTGTAGCCGGTTAAAACTAGGTCTAGCCTAATTTGTACTTCTACTAAGGAAATTCTGCTGTCTGTTAAAAAAAAATAACCACGAAATTTAATGCTCACGCCCCGCTGTGCTTCACGCTCGCCTTAAATTTCTAACCTATATTCGAGACCTACAGGAGTAAAGCAGACAGCCAACAGTTATCGGCTACACCTAGTTTTAGCCGACTAAAACTAGGTTTAGCCGCACTTCGGGTATTAGCCGTAACAATATGAAAACATAAAATATCTCTAAGGATTGCTTTAGGAAAGTGGTTATACAAAAAAGTGACTCGTTGATGTCTTTTGTATGACTCTATTGGAAATAACATTATGAAAATTGGTTTTGTTAAACGGTATTGATTCCAAGAGATCTATGAATTGAACCCTTTTTAAAAATAAAAGTTTATGCATTGATTTCTTGCACTATATTTTTATTGTCTTTGTTTTTAAAAAATAATAGCATTGGACGGTGAGAAGAAAGTATATTTAAAGAATATTTTTAAACATGACAATAATTGTGACATAATAATAATTATGTTACAATTTTACACTTACGCTTCCTACCTAGAAAATCATTAAATTAATAATTATTATAACTTAAAAGCGTTAAATATGAGTTAAATTGATATCATGGGATTAGATTACTGTTAATTTCATGGTAAATCTAACGCAGCCAGCCTCGTTAAAATATAATGGCCACATTTAATTACTCGTAGCATTGAGAGAGGTTTCAATGTCACTTAATAACTTCTAAGTTGTTGTTAAGTCACATCTTAATTTAGTTTATAATGATTACTTACTAAGAAATTTCAGAATTCCGTCCTACTTTAGAAATATCTTATTGATAGATTGACGTACACCATAATGATCGTAATTGTTTTTTTCATATTATACAGACTTGTGCATTATTTAGTAAAACAATTGCCATTATTTTGGATTCGAAAAAGCTACAATATAAGGCAAAATCATTACTTATTTAGATTTAAAATATAGTGATGGCTAATGACAAACACAAAATAAAAATTAGGAACTGAAAACATCATTCGACAGACCGGTGACTTTGACTGTCAGAACATGAGCAAACCATTCAAATTCCCATTAGCAAATAATCGTGAACAATACCAACTATTTTCTCCAATTTCCCCATCACGCCTTCCACCATGGAATCTACCAATTGACAAGAACAAACTACTCCGATATCAATTACACAACTGATTAAATCGCGACCTCCACGAAGGTTCGCACGGCACAACTTCTGCGCAGAGGCAGGCAGTTGCAGACGCGAACCCGACCACCGCGCCCGCACCAACCAACGCGAAAATGGCTTGTGCTCACACAAAAATCAAGTCTGTGATACAAACAATAATAGTGCTCTTAATCATAAGTTCAAGCTTAGCAGATCCTCAACTGGATTTACCACCGATATCCAGCACACAAAGATATAATAACAACGGTTTCGGTTTTTCAAGCACACCTTCCATTAACTCCCCAGGGAATCAGTTTGTCCAAAACCAGAATTTCGGATTCAGTACAGCACGACCTGGTAGCTCAACTCCTGGCGTATACCCGGTTTCCACCACCCCTTTCAATAGGATCAACCCCGATATAAACAATAACGGGTATCCTAATCTAGACTACGGTAACGGCCGAAACCCTAGTTCCACTTTAAGACCGTTTGATGAAACGAACAGGGATGACAGAATTGATATAAATAATGATCCTAATTTCAGAAGGAACGATCCTAACTTTGTGAGGAATGACCCTAATTATGTTGGTACCAACCCTTACGACTTTAATAGGGGTGTCGCGACTAATACTCTTGATGATGTCAATTATAGAGCTAGTGTGCAACAGATAAGAGACTTTTTGGTAAAAGCTGAAGACCAGGCTTCTAAGGAGTGCACCAACAACGTTGCTGCTCAGTGGAACTTCGAAACTAACGTTAATGACGCGACGCAACATGCGGCCGTAAGTACTTTTAATTTTCAATCTCAATTTTTGTTGCACCATAACTTTACAATGGGGTTGGCATGTCTAGAAGGAAAAACTCTAGACACCTTCATTTAGTAAAAATACCTAATTTTAATTGAAGATTATGAAGTTAACTGGTCAATTTATTAATGATGCTTTCATCGCAATAATTGTATGTCCAAATTATAGCAAATTTCTTTTTTTTTTAATTGTAGGAATATCTCACTGGTCCTATAGTAAGGTCCTACTAGTACGTTTAAAGTCTACTTAAGATATTAACTTGAAATTACTTAAACGCGAGTGCATACACGCTATTTCATCTTATTATGCAATTATTTAAAATGAATTGTCTAGTGGATATAAGTAGTTCTGTTTATGACTTAAGATTTGCGATTATTATAAATAAGTTTAAGGAAAATTAAGGACAATATTAACAATATATATTCTAGCAGCCTATTCTACGAAATTATTGTTTTTGAAGAAAACCATGACTTTAAAAGTTAAACTGTAAAAGTTATGCTTTTTTAAGTTATTCGTTATTATTGAATCTTCGATAAAGCTTCGCTTTCGAAACATTATGGATTTGACGATTTAAAAACCGATTGTTAACGAAAAGTTATGTCAATCCCATAGATATTTCGAAAGCAAAGCGAAAACGAAGATTTGCAAATGCTACTTTGTCTTGGCCCTTAAGACCATCTTACTAAATCCTACAATTACTTACACCAAGATTACTTATCCAGTCGTTAACGATGGCTAAGATCGTTATCCCATAACAATATGGTCGCCATTTATTCACATATTTTAAAATGACGTGTCAAGTTTATTAAGCCCTGAGAAAATTGCTTTTTGTTCTTTGTACTCAGTAGGTACGTTAATTCCTGTTTTTGTTAACTTTTAATGGCGTTCATTTGTCATTTTAATACTCGTATACACTGTAAAATACGTTTGTTTGCATGTATTTCGGTATCTGAGAACGTAAAAATGCAAGTAGCCGAAATGACCAAAGTAACATTTAAAATATGTCATATGGAACAAAATGAAAACTAGCATTTTTATTTAAAACATTTTTAATTATAAAGCTAAAGATTTTCACTTATAACGTGTCCATTATTAAGTATCAAACAATATAGGTTAGGTACCTAGGTACCTCTATTGGGATAAATCCTATATGACTACTATATTTTCTATTACTGTTACCTTAGAGCAAGATGGGCTGTCGGGACGAAGCCGCGATGCTCTAAGACAGTTTTAAATATTTGTTCCGAATTCTAGTCAGAATCGTAGTTATGACGTCAATTTTAAAACAATTATTTGCAAATTAGTCAAAAAACAAAATTCAAAATTTAAAAATTCCCTCCACACATACACAGTACCAAATTTCGAATCGATAGGACATATGGAAGGTAGTCAGATCCCCTCATCAACTATTAAAGAGCTGATGATCTTCAAACGGCTGATCAGATCATGGTTACCTTATCATATACTTTCAATCTCATTGAAATAACACGGTGCCAAATTTCGAATCGATAAGACATGAAAGGTAGTCAGATCCCCTCATCAACTATTAAAGAGCTAATGATCTTCAAATGGCTGATCAGGGCATGGTTACCCTACCATATACTTCCTATATAATCGAGTCAGATCCCCTCATCAACCAGAAAAGAGCTGATGATCTTCAAACGGCTGAACAGATTTCTATGAGACATGGTTAAGAACACTCGGGATAAAATTATCTATGACACAAAAAAATTAAATAAAAATCAGATCATCCGTTTAGGAGCTACGATACCACAGATACACAGACACGTTTTAAACTTATAACACCCCTCTCTTTTTGCGTCGGGGGTTAAAAATACAGGCGTTATAAACATTATCTAAAATAATTTACATACATGTATCTATCACTTAGACAACTCTAAGCAAACGTATCTTATCTCCCATACACACTCCCATACAAATCTTAAGCTTCAACTTGGAAAGTTTCCGGGTCTCGTTTCCCACATATCGCAACAAAGAGAGATTTCAATAGATAGTGAGTAGTTTCGAGTAGCGACGGTTTTTTAAAGAAAATCAGTATTGTGCGTGTCGGTAACATTAGTGGATAATTGATTGGTTGTGTGAATTGTCGGAGAAATGTGTCGGTACGGTAATTTTACGACATTTCTAGTTTTTTGCTAGTTAGTAATTTTAGAAATTGCGTTTGTGTCGCTTTGATTTTTAAAAGAGCTTATTACTTGTAATTTGGAGTATGTGTGGGTCTAAGAGACATTAGATTGGATCTTTTTAATATTTAGGTACTATGAAAGTTCTTGTATCACATTGTGTGATTTATTAAAAAAAATATATATAAAACAACCAAAAAGCGAACAGCATTTATTTGTAAAACAGCAACAACCTCGAAGGAGTAGATAGTTAACATCATAAACAAAACTTGTTCTACGAATTTTCCGAAAATAAAACAAATAAAACTGCTTTTCATCAAATAATCGAATAGCTGATCTAGTTTTGTATGAAACGCCGATATTTTTTATGTCTTTTCGGAAAGTCGTAATAGTAGTTTATGAAACTGATACATAAAGAGGGGTATTAAAACACGAGTATCACACGAGTGTTTTAATACCTAGTTATGTGCAGTTTCATACACTACTTTATCTACACTCATACATTTGGGATTGAACCTACTAAATAAAAGATCAACGTTAGAAAAGAGAGAGAGACATTGTTGTATTAGCTAGGTACCTATCTTGTAATAAGTCGTTTCCATAGCTGCAACTAAAATATCGGGCAGAGTAACATTTTTTTCACATTTTAAAGCAAGAACAAAAAACCTACGAAATTCAGTACAACAAAATGTAAATTGAAATCAAAACTTTTGTAATGCTCTAAAAATGGCGCGCATTCCATTAGAAAAAAAAATAAGATGGGTGCATTCCTGCAAACTAATCGCACTAAGTCATCGATTACCATAGAGTGCATTTTAATCATGGAAAGTATGTGGGAAAATATCGTTGTTTTTTTAATATCTCAGCACTGCCTTCTTCATGGATTTACCCTGTATTGTAATATGTAATGTAATGAGAAAAAAAGTTACTTTATGATGCAGTTGACTGCATCGTAATGAGTTTTTTTTTATTTTACCTATCCACGAAAATAAAGTACGTATTTATATTACCTTTTTTGAATTCATATTTGGAACATTACGTTGCAAGTGTAGATAAAAAATATTTTGTTTATTATGTTAGTAATCTACACCTGCGAAGTTGTTGATGTTTTACAAAAAAACCTTGTATGAATACAATCTTGGGAGATTATAGCTTTATTACAAAGACGAAACCAATAACTTTAATTACTTTAATAAAGTAGGTATTACAAAATACATATTAAACAGCTTATGAACAGTTCAACACTGTTTTACCAATACAAGACAGCATAAACAAAAGTTTTATTAATAGCTTTTAATTTATCTGTACAGAAGTATCATTGTTATTTAAATTACTACGTCCATTCCGAGCCCTCTTTGATTTTTTTCATACTACATTGAACAATTGCCATAGGTATTTTTTTATAGAAAAAAAAAACAACTTTTTGCTGTCAACTGTTCAATACAATGCAACAGCCATAAGGTCATTTAAATAAAATCAATAAAAAAAGTACACAAAAAGTATTTAAGATCACGACCCAGTTTCTGTACTGATTATTTCCCACACTCGTGTTATTAACTTATTAACTTGATCTTTATCTGCAAACAGACAAACACGACGCAACTGTGACTAATATTACTCGCAAGTATAGTTCATAACATATAAAATTAAACCCATAATTAAATCATTAAACCTTTGTTTGTGGTCTTGTAATGTACCACCACCACCACCGATAAACCAGTTACGTTGGTACAAGTTTACCACCATTTTACTTGAAATTTGATGCCCTAACAAATACCAATGCCAATATTCTCGTATAAATATAATAATGTTTTTGGATATTTTATGTAAGAATTTCCAAATTATCTTCTTTTTATACCTAAGAAAGAGAAATACTTTCTAAAATGTAAAGGTATAACCGCAATTAGAGGACGGAAAGCACATGGAAAGTCTCAGCTTTGTAAATTCAAATATTTAGAATACGATTCAAAAGACATCCAAATCCTGTCGGATTTAGTCTATTGTTTACATTTATTTCGTCTATTCGTTATTGATTCACAATAAATAAAACAATTTGCTTTGGCCCAAACCAATCGGCAATGCACCGTAAAGGTTACAAAGTTACAAAATAAAGTGCCATTGTTCACGCATTTCTTTGTACAATGCAATGGCGGATGTTACAATAAAATCTAGTCACCATTAGGCTTAGGTGATTTTTTATAAAAGAGTGTTCCTTTATAGTATTCAGCAGTGACTAGGGGTGAAATTATGGCTGTAAGCTTTTCTACAAAAATGTTGTGATCTGCCCACCTAGCCAAAGTAACATTTGCAAATTTTCGCTATCGCTTCGCTTCGAAACATGTATGGATTTGACGTTTTAAAATTCGATTGTTAACGAAACCTAATGTCAATCCCATACATGTTTCGGAAGCGAAGCGATAACGAAGATTAGCGAATGTTACTTTGGCTAGACCCTCTGCATAGTAGATCGGCGAAAGCTCAAAGAGTAAATCACGAAAAGAATCTTTTAAATGGAATCTTCCTATTATAAATGCGAATGTTTATGTATATGTTTGTTGCCTCTTCACGCCTAAACGAATTTGGATAAAATTTCGCTGGCAGACAGATTAGGACATGGATTAACATTAAGGATACTTTTTGTCCTGGTCAAAGGTTCCCTATAGTCCATGTAAACGAAGACGCAAGCGGGCGCTTGTAGAATCAATTTTCTGAGAAGCAACATTTTGATAGGTTATCAGAAAAGTGTTGTGTGATGGACAGATTTGATTTTTGGTTGAATACGGTTGCAGTGCCACGTGATTCGTTAAAAAAACTAAATAAATAATCTTCACAGCTCATTAAATAAAATATAATAAACAAAGTATAATAAATCAATCACCCAGATCTCGCACGTAAAACTATTTCAATGATGACAAGGCTGAAACAAAATGGATGACCAATATGGCGACCGTTCAAAATGGCGGACCGTAGCGTCCGCGTTATTGTCACCTGGTCATTGGAAGGTTCGTGACCTATAAGGCCTGGGACCATCGAACAATAAGATAATTCATTACGCCAAGGCCTTTTCACGTGTATAGGCCATTAAAGCAATCGGGCATGTCTGTTTACACATACATATGAGGTGATTAGCAGAATCGGCCCTCTTGTTGTAGATCAAAGTTGTGAGTGATCTGCGTATTTAAATATATTAAACTAGCGTCCGTCCGCGACTTCATCTGCATGGTCAGTTATTGTAGTAACAGTACTTTTTCGGGATAAAAGGTACCTTATGTCCTTCTCAAAAATTTAATGATGATCGGTCTAATATTTAAGGCGTTAATGCGTAACAAATAAACATACACACTTTCGGAGTTATAATATTATTAGTCATCATCATCATCATCATATCAGCCACACGACACCCACTGCTGAGTATAGGCCTCCCCTAAGGATCTCCACGACGATCGGTCCTGCGCTGCCTGCATCCACTGGTTTTCCGCGACCTCCACCAGATCGTCGGTCCACCTTGTCGGGGGCCTACCCACGGAGCGTCGTCCGGTGCGCGGTCGCCATTCCAGAACCTTTCTGCCCCAACGGCCATCGGTTCTTCTCGCTATGTGTCCCGTGTGTAAATATTATTAGTAGTACGTGTTAATTACAATTCAATCTTAGTCTTTAAAATCAGTGCATAACTTCCGGATAACTCATGCTAAACTTAGTCACTAATTAGGTAGAGCTTTTTACTATAGATGCAAATATGTATCAGATATAAGGGGGCGTCCATTAATTAAGTAAGGCATTTAGGTGAGGGGAGGGGTTAAACCAAATCTCAATTAAATTAATCTGACGGGGGGATAGCAAATATCATGTATAATTTCTTTTTCTCCAGAAACGGAATAGCGAGAAAACGGTAAACGGATTAAATAAAGTCAAACAGTTTTCTTACCAAAATATGGCTCAATCGTACACAATAATGATTAAATACGCAAGCATGCACAATTAACGTATTCATACAAAAAATACGCATTTTGAAAAATCTTACGTTTGAAATATGGGGAGGGGGCCGATACCTTTATTCGCAAAATATTACATTCTCAATCTCACGAAATCTTATGACGAGGCGTCGAAATTTCACCAAAATCGCCTCACGTCATTAATAGATGCTCCTAAATAAGTATATAAATACCAAATACAGAAATTAGTAGGTAGCTGCGTTGATGAATAATATTTAGTGTTATGAATATGTGAGGATTAAATCGTAATATAAATATTTTTGAGGAAAACATAAAGTGACAGCTGTTACCTTTTCCAACTGGCACATTCTACAAAAAACACGATTGATAAAAAAACAATTCAGAAACCAATACGATTAGTGCGTGCCGGTACTTGCTAGCACGTACTATGCTTTGTAAGGACAGACAGAAGAATAATGGACGCTTGCAAAAAAATAAATAAACTCATTGATGCTTGATTGGTAGCATGAAATTGTGTGTATGAAATATTATAATGCGCAGTTTTTACAACGACGCTGTTTGCTTTGATCCGCATTTTATTCGACTTTGTGATAGTAAAGTATGCTATGGCTTAAGTCTTAAGCTTAAAATCATTATGCGTACTTGTAATTTACTGAGATCTATACCACGAGTCGATTCTATAAAGTACTGTTGTTAAGAAGGTTGTATGACCGAACGTGGCGCTGCGGTGAATTTTGTTTAATATTGTAATTCTAATGCACAATTTTATTAAAACTTTACGCAGATTTTTTAGGGTCCCTCTTTGAGTCGAAGGGTCCCTAGTCTAGTATTTTTAAACGGTATCATTACGTTCCGTCGTAGCACAGAATATGTCATAATAGTAGTCACCGCTAGAAATACATAGCAAAACTGCGAAAAGTGGCCGACTTGTCACATTTGCTATCTATTTCTACGAATGACTACGAGGGAATATAGTGAAACCTTCTGAAGATACCATGGGCCCTAAAATTCGACGTAAAGTTTTATTAAAATAATCTATTTACAACTTATTAAATAAAAACCCCTGAGGGCGTCATTTTCGGTGGTTTAACACCATAAAAATAGTAATTGCAGGGAAAAACAAGCAGTTGTTTTTGAATTTCATGCAAGATTCAATCATAAACTAAGAAAAAAAATATTAATCTCCATAAAATTTAGTTATTTTTTTTCTTAGTTCTTTCACAAAATTATTTTTTGTGTCACCCATTATATTTCTTAGTCAGTACTAAATGATTCAGCTTCCAAGTTCTTAACATGAAATTAGTGATTTTATGCAAATTGGCAAGGTTGATGGTTTTGCAAATTAAATCTAACCCATTTTTTAAACTTAGCAATTTATGTACTTGAAGACATTAATGAAAGGCTTTTTCCAAGATTTTAAAATATCGTAGAAAAAAATTATTATTTAACTACCTATTTATTAAGTATGTTTTTTAGGGTTCCGTACCCAAAGGGTAAAAACGGGACCCTATTACTAAGACTCCGCTGTCCGTCTGTCTGTCTGTGTGTCACCAGACTATATCTCATGAACCGTGATAGCTAGACAGTTGACATTTTCACAGATGATGTATTTCTATTGCCGCTAAAACAACAAATACCAAAAACAGAAAAAATAAATATTCAAGGGGGGCTCCCATACAACAAACGTGATTTTTTTTGCCGTTTTTGGTACGGAACCCTTCGTGCGCGAGTCCGACTCACACTTGGCCGGTTTTTTTTTTAATTTCTTGATATGAATTTTCACAATGTTAGTAGGTGTTAGTACATATTATATTTATTTTAATTCGATCAAGGAAGTCTTCGAGCTTAACAGAAAACAAAGAAAAATTGAAAGCACAAAATCAAAACCTTTTTTATTTTTAGTCAATAAAATAGTATATTAAAAAAGCTTTCGAGAAACATTCTCTATTTTCCTTTGCCTTAAAGCAACCCTTAAAGAAAAAACTGCATGATGGCACAGTGTAGTATAGTACCATAGTATAATAATGAGTACGGTAGTACTAAGCAATCTGAAGTGTTTCAGAAGGCAGGTTTATGTTACGCGGCCTTGGGTCCGGCGATGACTTCTCACGGTCATGACACTGTGACGTCACGCAATGATCGACTTTTTTTGCATATTTTGGCTCGTGCTCTGTTTGTCCACTGAATACAGGTGAGCGCAGAATATTAAAAAAAAATGAATTGGAAAATTAGTGTACTTTGTCAAAATCTATGAGGAATTTAGATTTTTTTTCAGCTGAAATAAAACAGAATTAGATGATCGAAGTTAAAATTACTAAAAAGAAAACACAAACAGTTTTTATAACTTATTCAGCTTTTTGATTTGATTGTAGCATATTGTAGTTTACATGAAAACATAAAACAAAATAAAAGAGTCTCAAAAATAAACAGGTACATGGTGTAAATCCCGATATAATTTATTCTAACAAAACAAAAAGTTCAAAAATGCGGTGTCAGATCGGGTGACAGAACTGAAACTTTTTTGGTAACTTGATCTATCACTACATCGTTTTTGTCATTAGAATATCAAAAAAATACAAGATCTAAATCTACTTATTTTGATTTCATAAAACAAAGCTTTATGACGCGCTAAAGTGTGCAATAGCGACCATTCATACTTTTCACAAAACCTACGCACGTTTCCATACTCTAATTGATGACGACTTTTATACTTTGACCTTAAGATATTTTACCCTTACCTTTTGTTATCTTGTCATACGATCTAAATTAGCTTGAACAATTCTGAAAGGATTTTTCGTCTGTTTGCTTGCGAATTGTATGAAGAAAGAAGTCACACCTTCCAAAGGTCATGAGCGTTGTGTACGCGATTGTACTTTTGTTTGTAAACTTGAACTAGTTAGAGTTGTGAATGAATTCTTTTATCGAGAATTTGCTACGGAGGTATTTGGATGGAGTAGATAAGGTCGAATTTGCACTGAACGCGTTCATTAGGCGTTTATTCAGCGGTTTATATTGTTGTTTAAACTTGATTAATTTTTGATTCCAATGATCCGATGATATAGCTTATATCAGGGGTTTCCAATCTTTTTCAGCTCGCGGCGAACTTACTTCTTTAGTATTTTGTCACGACGCCCTACAGAACCTACCGCCCTACCGTCAAAAGAAATTGAGGATCTCACGGCACCCCTCTACTTAATATGGTGCACCAGGATGCCGCAGCACACACTTTGGAAACTCCTGGCTTATAGGTTACTACTTACAATCTCGCTCTTTTCCATCATATTAATTCAATTGATACTACAGATTAATGATATTTGGTTGACTCTACTAAAGATATTAAGAAATTATTGAGTAGCCGCGTAGCGTCCAAAAGAGTGATTATTAGCCATTTCTGATGTCCCCATTGCTCGGGTACAGGCCTTTCTTATGGATGGATAAGGAGAAATGGCCATTGCCCACCACGCGGGCCCAATGCAGATTGGTGGGTGTTTATGACAACGAAGCACGGAAGAGCTCGAGATAATAAACTTTCCACCTATTAAGCGTGGAGTCCATGTTTAGAAAAAAAAATGCTTCCCCATCGACTACAACAGTATTATTTTTTATCTGCATGTTTTCCTTGAATCTTTTTGTAAAAAGTCTTGTTTAATCATAGATTTCATTTAATTCTGTAGTTTTCAATTAGTTCTCTTAACAAGAAAATTCTCAAACTACAATTACACGATAATATCTCAAGATTATCCATCTGTATACCTGCTGATTGAAGACCGTAACAAGCTTTTGTAAATTCACACTTTTTTGTGTAATTAAGTAGTAATTCAACAGAAGAATGATATAATATGCTATTTATAAAACTCAGTTTTGTTTACAAATAACCCAATGCTTTATTACTTATGTTGTGTCATGCATGAATTCGCAGACCTAAATTAGTTCTTTTACTTCCTCTGTTTTTCTGTGAAAACCTGAATGAATTTATTAATCATTTCATATTCAATAAAAAAGTTCTGAATTATGAAAAGGCATATTATAAAGCACTAGCTTCCGCCCGCGATTTCATCCACGTGGACATTCGGAAAATACCTAGGGAATCCTTGACAGGGACAAAAAGTACCATATGTTCTAATCCAGGCTATAAACTGTAAATCTGTTTGCCAAATTTCATTCAAATCTGTTAAGCCATTTTTGCGTGATTTCGTATCCAAACGTCTAAACATCCAATATTTGACGTAGGTATGTTTTATAAAACAAACTGCACTTCGTATTTAAAAAACGCACAGTAGGGTTCCGTAGTTACCGTATATTGAATACCACTATCATTTGTCGTATGCAAAAATAACTTTGTTTTTCATAGTGTTTGTATGAGTGACAAAGTGATATTTACGGTTTTGGAAAATGTGATATATCTTTAAAAATTATCACTATATCTCGTTCAAACTAATTTTCGTTGAAAGTATTGATTACGATCTACAGCATATATTTTTTTTAGATTTTTGACTCTCTTATTTTAAAAGTTAAAGGGGGGGTACGCTCATTTTACCACTTTGGCAGTGTATATCTTTCAAACGGTTGACTTTGAGAAAAAATAGTCTAAGGAACCTCAATGTAATTTTTAAAGACCTATCTATAGACACCCCACACGTATTGGTATGAAGAAAAAAAAAATTTCCGGTTTCAGTTTCATGTATGGGGAGCCCCCCCTTAATCATTATTTTTTTTATTTTTATGTAAAAACCTTAAAGCGGTTTACAGAATACATCTACCTACCAAGTTTCACTTGTGTAATCCTAGTACTTTCGGAATAAAATGGCTGTGACATACGGACGGACAGACAGACGGACGGACAGACAGACATGACGAATCTATAAGGGTTCCGTTTTTTGCCATTTTGGCTACGGAACCCTAAAAAGGTACCTACCTAGTAGCTAACGAAGTATGTGAGTGAATTGTGATGTACCTACCTATGTGCAGTGCACGCGACAATGACCTCCAGTATCCTTGGACTTAAGTACATCGAAATTAACTTGCCGTGCTTTAAATCGGTAGTAGCAAAGTGAGGCTATTCTTTGTTATACATTAAAGGAATCTAACAGTAACACCTTGTGGCATGCGTCTTAATTATTGCCTATTCGAGTTCACACAGCGTATTCGCCAAACGTCCTTCTAATTCGCGATATATCAAGGATAAGTCTAACATCACACAAAACACCTTTTGCACATAGATGCGAATGGATGCGCGTTTGCGTAGAGGTATTTTGTTCGTAAACAAATCCAAATAGATAAATATCCACCCCAAATAGTCTTGTTTGGGAAAGTATAACAAATACACGAACACAAATTAGTCATGTGAAGCACAATCCCGTATCGACCGTCTCGCTCAAACTCTCGAAAATTACACGTGTTTTGCGACGACAATTCGTAATAATATTCAATAAATCCCACTGGCATTTTGAAGAAACTTTTTTAGAATTTCTTCTCTCTTCTTTAGTCTGAACATAAGTTTAAGTCTAGTGACTACTAAGAAAAGGACATCCGGCACATCAGACCCAAAAGTGTATAAGAATAAATCTGTTACCTTTAAGCAATATGTATTATTAGAATCATTAAACAGTAGCAATTTTACTTTTATACTCCTTCATTTCGCTTAAATTTATTTCTGAAAAATCGAAAGTATTTCGATTAAAAAGACATCTTTGTCATTGATACTCTGTGGCTTCGGAACATACGCGTGTCATCAATGTCATCTTGAATGACTGACATTGACAGAACATGAAGAAAACGCGAAAGCTGATTGGTCGGCCTGTGACGGTCTGTCACTTTTACTGTCAGTCAACTATCAAACAGCGATTTGTTACGACATATGCACATTTCTTCCGTTTTGGCTAAAAGGAAAAAAAAGCATAATTTCTGTGTGTTGATTGATAGATTTTGTTAAATGTAAAAAAAAAACTGTCGCTGGAGACTCGACTTTATGTTTTTTAGTGCATTTCGGTATTTCGGTATAACACCGATTAACTACTAGCGCAGTTATTGAAACATTTTGGTCGTGTAACTGGTGTTGCTGTAATAGTGTCGGGGTTACCAAAAAAATAAGTTTCAAACACAAATAACTCTCAAAATATAAAGCTTTGTTAAAATCTGAATATTTTCTATGACTTACTAATTACAAGTCTTAATTTTGGAAGAAACAGAAATGCTATTCATTCTTGGGTTTTTTGTCGAAGGTATTTGCCTGATGTCATTTAGAGGCTTAAATCGGTCAGGTTTGCTTGTAAAATGCGAATCTCTATTTTAAAAGAGGTGTTTCTGCTACAAAAGTTAACGAATCGTGTTTCTGCAACTGACAAAATGAACTCATTGAACTAAATAATCTTTCATATGTTTTGTAATTGATGAGAAAAATAGTAATCGCTGCCACCAAAATGTGCCATCAATGCTATTTCTGAGACCGACTATACGAATATCGTAAGATAAGTCCCTTTGTATTAAACACTAATTAATCAAATTAATCACTAACTACTTATTAACTGAATCATATCACCAACAAAACTTTTCCAAAACAATAAGGCAATAAAACATTTATTTACGAACTCGACCAAATGAGGCAGTTCTCTAATTAACCGAAATTAATTCATTAACTCGACCTTGACTTAAGATAACTAAATCTGAAGTTTCACGGTAATTCCCTGAGAGCGAGCCTGACAAACGTAATGACGAGTTAAACCATTGTTTAACTCATAGGTATTTTAATTCAGTTTTATTATTATGTATTGACACATTTTTTAATGTTACGTTACATTAAATAAACTGAACCATTCTGGGAATAACTATTTGGTTTTTGACATAACATGGAGTTTGTTAGAGAAATTACTCTAGAGAGAGTAAAATAATCACGTAGTAAATGTTTAAGTTTTATCGCAGTTATCGATCGTATATTAAGTATGTATTTTTATAAAATAAAATAAATAAAATAAGGGTTCTGGATTGCAACTATCAAACAAAATGTGTATGAA
The DNA here is from genome assembly GCA_928269145.1 of Agriphila tristella. NCBI lineage: Eukaryota > Metazoa > Arthropoda > Insecta > Lepidoptera > Crambidae > Agriphila > Agriphila tristella. Next base: position 3,940,560 of record OV743440.1, read on the forward strand.
ATTTTCTGATATACTTACTCGTAATGTAAGAAAAAAATCTTTATATTTAATATTGCTTTGTTGTCCTCAAAACCAGAATAACAATTTCTTACTAATCATTAAAAACATTATTACTAATTTCAACATACATGTATACTAGGTATGTGTAAATCTGAAGTCTGTAAATACTTTTAAAAATTGCACAGTTTATGCCTTAAACCACGTCTGGGTGTTAGGTCGTGTAGAATTTGTGCACTTTGGATGCGTTTTCGTATAAATTTTATTCGTACAACTTTTTTACTATGGGAACGTGTTCGAACCCAGTGTGCGGACTCCCATTAGCATTGACCTCTATATATTCCACTGGACTGGCTGCTCTCAAACTATTCTTGTGCCTATTTGATTTCCGCCAGTTTGGCGCTGTAGAAAGTAGCGTGAGCATAGCGTGAGGGACATGGTACTAAAGTCTGGAGTCTGGAGATTCACTATTTTCATTGTACGTCAAAATCAAATAGGCACAAGAACTTTGCTGTCAAATCATACAGACAGCCAGTCCAGTTAAATAGAAAAAAAATCAGGTCAGTGCCCATTAGTATGTAGAGAGTTGGGATGTTCGTACAAGTCAAATTCGTACGAAAACGCATCCAAAGTGCGCACGGCCTTAGGTTAAAGCCAAACAACATAAAAGTAACTAGCAGTGGTTCTTAACCTTTTTAGCTGGCGACCCAAAGTAGAAAAATATTTGAAGTCCGCGACCCTAATCCTAATATTTTGTTTTATTTTCCAGTGACAGGTACTAAAATGACATGTTATTTATTTTTGACTAGTGGCCGCCCGCGACTTGTCTGCGTGGACAGATTTTTTGCTATACCTGGGGAAGCTGTTTGTGTATATGTGTGGGGATAATTTGAAAATGTAATGTCGGGATTTTGGGGTTGTTGTCAAGAATAAAATAAAAATGTAACTCTAATGCTTGCTTATAGAAAGAAAACAGCCACGCAGCGCGTTTTTTTATTCAGTTTCATCCACTTATCTTATTAATATGCCTGTCTATCGTAAAAAAAACGGCCTCGCAGTGCGATTTTTAATCAGTTTTATCCACTAATCTTGTACTTGCCTGTCTATAAAATTTGAATTTTTGTCACTTTAGAATGGGAGTAATAATAAATTTGAGAATATTTTGTGTTATGACATCGATCGAATAAAAAATAAAAATATTCGCAATTTAAAACGTAACATTTTATCACTTTTTAAAGTCTTTGGGGGCCCGCGACCCAACCCAATACCTCTCGCGACCCGAATTTGGGTCGCGACACGAGGTAAAGCATCGCTGCTTTAGTTAAAGCCCAAGGAAGTCATAGTCTTAAGTCGTACCCAATTAATAGGAAACGCATAGCCTTGTTACATAACGCGCGTTCCCACGGTGGCATGATCTTGAGACCCGAGTGTTTGCATCTAATTGTTTATGTGGAATATTATCTGTTATTTACTACGGCTAGTCTTGGGCGTGTCACTTTAAGGAAAATCTCACCAATCTTTACCTTTAGGTCTTTGTCACTCCAACTCTTAGAGTTGGTTAAATGCTCTAAGCTCCAACTATATCGCTTGTTGAGTTGCAACCGTACTATATGAACAGAATAGTTGGAGTGACATAGTACTAAAGTGTTCAGCTACTTCTGATGCCGAGTATCTATATCATACAGAATCAGATTAAGAGATAGTAAAAGAGTTAATTTTTGAACGAGCGAGCGCAAAGCGGCTCCGTTTCAGCTTGGGAAAAAATGCAGGCTGTCCCGCTGTCCGTCTGTTCTTCTCTACAGGCCGCATTTCCCAACTGATTCTCGTGAAGTTTGAGCAGATTCTATAATTTATAAAGATTTTTTTGTTAATTCAGGTTTACGAAATTTTTCAAAATGGCGGAAATATGGCGAAAATCATATTTCAGCCATTTTGAAAAATGATCAAAAATGTCCTAAACGCGAGGTCTAAAGCTCTACAGAGCCACTAGTTTCATGTTTAAACAAAAGCGTTGGTCTAGTTGATGGAACGAGTTTTTGTGGCTTTCTGACACTTAGCTAAATCCAATAGATGTATATGTTACCGGCCTAACCCGACTTCAGGACAAACTAGTTTGGCCTAGGCTAAACTAGTTTGTCCTAAGCTCAACAGGATAAACCAGTTTAGCCTAGGCCAAACTAGTTGATCCTGATATAAATACGCACATTCCAGGATAAACTAGTACGGCCTATATAGTCGAAACTCATTTAGCCTTGTCGAAAGTAATGAATTAAATAGAATAATTGAGGTATAATTATTATTTCTCAAACATAAATAAATATTCGCTATTTAAAAAAAATAATGATGTAACTAATTTCATAAAAAAATCTTTAATATTTGTTATAATTATTGTTTGTTTAAAAAACACTTCCTTTTTCTGTTACTAGCTTTTGCGCAACTTCATTCGCGTGGACATTTTAGAAAATCTTTAAAATTCTTAAAATGCTGTAGAAGGCGTTCCCGTACCCGTTTCCGTTCAGAATAGGAACCAGAGAAATTTATTATCCCGTTCCTCTTCCCGTTGCCGTTGCCGTTTCCATTCGCGTTCCCGTTACCACTTTCCACTTGTCACTTCAATTTTCACTTCACGCTATTGTTTCCGCTTTAGCTTCTGCTTCCGCTTTCACTTACCGTCACCGTGCAGATCAATCTTTATATCTATCTACCTTTTCTTTTTAATGCACAACGGGATAGTGCTTGGCATTCACCTCACCAGATGCGTAATAAAAAATATGCAAATTAATATAGGTACAATTTATTATTGTACTCTAATGTAAATGATGGCATATTTTTGATTTATTCTTTGTGATGCATTGGATTTTTAAAACTTTTCGAGTGCCGACAATGACGCAGGAAGTAAAAAATTTCGGAGATTTGAATTTTCAGAGACAAACTAGTTTAGCCTAGGCCAAACTAATTTGTCCTGAAATCGGGTTTGGCCGGTAACATATACAAAGACTTCTATGTTGTATCATGGACATAGTACAAAATTTACTCCACAGAACATTAAAGACAGATTGTAAGGATTGTCCAATGCCCCGTTCTTATGGTAGACTCCTTAGAAGTAATAGTGTATTCTAAATCTAGCGAAACTAATTTTATAAAGTAACGACTACATGATTAATAATAGTTAAAACCACTTTATTATTATTCATATAATAGGACCGCTTAGTTTTACCACAGCATGCGTGTTTTACCTTCTTAAAATGACTGATTTATATTTTAAGATAAACAACTTCTGATACGCTGTATCATCAACCTTTTTTACATCTTAGGGATTTCAATCTCATTAATTTATTCTATTAATAGATTGGAAAGTACAATAGGCCGGCTATAAGAACTTGTTGATTGATTCTAGTACACCATCAAGGATCTGATTAACAATTTGTTGTTACATGTCAATGAACTGATTTTTTATAGAGCCCTAACTATACTGTTTTGTAAGAAGAGTGCAATATAAATTGAAATGTGATAAGATGGCGATAAGGTAGAAGGCATGGATAGAACAGAGCTTTGAGTAACACTCGGTTACAGCTAACTTGAGCGCGTGGTCACGGAACTCATGGATGAGAGATCTGTATCATAATTTAATAAAACTAAAAAAACTAATGCAATTTGGCACAGCGCCTCTGGCGATAACTACACTAAACTAAAAGTTGTCATACAAATGTAGGTTCCGTAATGAATTGTCAGTTGTAGTAAGACAAGCGAAACAGATGCGAAACACCCTGTTTAGATTAAGGGCATAAAGAATATCAAATATCTTTTTGATATACAAAACCTATTTTATACGTTGACCGAATACCTATGTGACCCTGAGTCCCTGACATTTAAATTGATTGTATGATTATTATTATTCAATCAGTCAATCAATACATTTATTTGCAAAAATATGGTTACATTAGTTGTTACACTTGTTACATACAAGTCACCAGCATATTTTGTTGTTTATGTCAAAGTGTAAATGTTTACAAAATGCAAAATAGATGCTATTAATAGTTAATTGTCAAAACTGCAAATTAAAGCTGTGAAATAATTATTACTTATTTATTACATTTCTTTTAATACATTTTTTTGTTTGACTGTTTCTATGTAATAATTAATTTTGCTCACCCATTGGGTAAGAATACAGCACTCAAATTTTTTATATGTAACCAAAAATAGTAAACCTACCTACTCTGCAAATAAAACATTTGATTTGATTGGATTTGAATATCTTAATAACCCTTTTTACCCGACTGCAAAGAAAGGGTTATTAATGTGCATCGTTCGCTTTGAATAAGCTACTTACGTCAACGTGTGCAATGTTAAACCGGAATCGCTTGACAACTCATATCTTCCGGACAAGCTTTAGGGCTTTCCAATTTTTTTTACAACAACGACAACGGTTTAAGAAGGTGTTCAATTAAAATAAAACCAGCGTCACAAACGGAAGATTAATTTCCAAAATTGATTCGTTGCTCGTTCTAAGCAAGTGTTAAACGTCAATTATCGCCAATGTCACAGTAATATAATGAGACCCTCTGTCGATTCACACACGGTCCATTGTCGGCTTTGGAGGACGTTCTCATGCGTTTCGCAATATGTGACGACTTTTGACGACGCGCGGTATGCATTAGAAAAAGGAGATGGAAAAACACACTTTTCTTATCGGATTTCCACAATGTTAGTCTTTATAAACGCAGAGTCGTTTCTGCAGACAGTGTTTGTCGAATAGTCGATAGTCGAGTCTCTATGTATGAGAGGATGCCTGTCTAGGATGCACAAATGAACGCGTGGCGCGATTTTTAGTCAGTTTCATCCACTTATATCTTCAAAAGTATTGCCTGTCTAGCTATAACTAAAAAACAGCCGCGCGGTGTGATTTTTAGTCAGTTTTATCCACTTCTATCTTGAAATATTGCCTGTCTAGCTATAGCTAAAAAACGGCCGCGCAGTGCGATTTTTAATCAGTTTCATTCACTAATTAATATGTGGTTTCATCCGTGAAATACAAAAATGCCTGTCTCACTCAGCTTAGGTTCGGCCGCACGCCAGTCTAAGCCGATGCGGCAAAAGCTTGTCAGATTGTAACTCGGACCACGATTTAATATTATAAAAAAAGCAAAAAAACAGCCGTGCCGTGCGATTTTTAGTCTGTTTTATCCTCTAACGTTGTAATCAGTGGTTTCATCCGCGAAATTTAAAAATGCCTGTCTCTGCTTTAGTGCCGGCTGCACGCCTGTAAAATGCCTGTCAAATGCGGCAAAAGCCTTTCATCAGTCCTATCATCAGTCTATTTTTCGCCTCGCTTGGCCGCCCCTAATATCTGACCGCTCTAGGCCCGGGCCTACTTGGCCTTAGGGTAAATCCGCCACTGTCTGCCAGTACACAAGAATGTTTAAATTGTTGTGATGGCGTCAGACTTAGCTAAGATGGTGGTAGCTAGCCAGGCGGACTGAAATAAGCCTGTAGCGACACATGAATACAATATACCATTGTTTTAAGTCAGCATATTTGTACGTAGCAGGGACTGGCTACGCTAGTCTCTCCCGGTTCTTTGTGGACGCACCTCGCGCCCAATAAATAATTATTAATCAGTATTCCTGGATTTCATTTACCACCTATTAACCTAATGGAGTCAGAACTATAAGTTTTTACTTGAAAGTGGTAAAGTGGTGAACCCGTGCAACACGCGAAAAGTGAACTTTTTTTTTCTCAAATTAAACTTAGTGTGAACTTGAGTGTGAGACACTGTAATTCGAGCGTTTCCCACGCGCGCGGCGTGAAAATTGTTCTCGTTATATATTGATATTTTTTTTGAGAGTCCGGGAAGACTCCCCTGAACCACTTCAGGGTTATCGAGTGTTATTTAGTGGACATTTGATTGTTTACCATCTGTAAATTATGGACAAGCAACAAAATCCACCTTTGCCACCTTTGCCACCGCAGCTACATACGCCGACCACCAAGCCAACTACGGAATATAGTGATATGGCTCAAGTCTCAGTTATGGGGCGGTTGCCTGATTTTTGGAAGGACCAACCGAGGTTATGGTTCATACAGGTGGAAGCCGTGTTAGCCCCACAGAAAATGGGTGATGAAGCGCGATATCATCTCATCATCGCGAAATTGGATAAGGAGGTCATAGCTCAAGTTACCGATATTTTGACCGAGCCACCAGCCTCTGACAAGTACAATACCCTTAAAAAAAGATTACTCGAAATTTATGAGGAGTCTGAAGGGAGGAAAATACAAAAACTCATAGGCGAAATGGAACTGGGCGACCAAAAGCCCTCACAGTTGTTACGCCGTATGAAGGACTTAGCACGAAACAAGATACCTGATGCAACATTACTAGTATTATGGTAACGTCATCTACCAAATACAGTGCAGGCAATATTAGCAGTAACGGAGGTGAAGGAATTAGAGAAGTTGGCCACAGTCGCAGATAAGATAATTGAAACCAGCTGCAATCAGATCACCGAAGTCAAGGCTTCGTCGAGTGCCAAAGGAGATGATTCAAAGATATTGTCAGAAATTGCTAAAGTAAGCGCGCGTTTAGCACGCTTGGAAACAGCGAGCAGGAACAATGACAAACGATTTAGAAGCCGTACTCCATCGCGTAACAGGAATAGTGATAAGAAAACGCAAAGGAAACCTGATTGGCAGTGTTTTTACCACTTTCGATACGGTAAGAAAGCAGCTAAATGTATCAAACCGTGCAGTTGGGAGAAGAAACAGAAAGGTGAGGTTCCGGAAAACTAGGATCCGTGCAGGCTACGGCGGAACCCTGCGCGCAACTCGTTAACAACCGCCTTATTGTTCGAGACATAGTGTCCGGCCTCAAATTCCTGATCGACACCGGCGCCAACGTCTCCGTTTTACCTGTAAGGTCAGTGAAACAAAGTGATAGTGCTTGCTCTTATGTACTTTACGCTGCTAATGGCACAGAAATAAAAACGTTCGGTACTAAAACATTGACACTAAATTTTAATTTACGTCGACAATTTAAGTGGACTTTCATAATTGCGAACGTTAAACAACCGATAATCGGTGCAGATTTTTTAGTGAAACACAAATTATCAGTTGATTTAAATAGCCGTAAATTAATTGACCAGACTACTAATTTAAATGTCGTGGCCGATATTACTGTGTGGCATGAACCGTCATTAGCAACTATAAATAGTAACCACCCTTATCATAATTTATTATCGCGTTATCCTGACATTCTTAAACCGTCATGTTTTAAGGAAAACCCGCCGCATTCGGTCTTTCATCATATAGAGACAAACGGACCACCTGTACACGCTCGTGCACGACCTATACCTCCTGATCGCTACCTAAAGGTATTTAACGAATTTAAAACGATGATGGAGCTTGGAATATGCCGTCCTTCAAAAGGAGCCTGGTCGAGCCCACTGCACGTCGTGCCTAAAAAGGACGAACTTTTTACCGTATCTTTCTTCTAAAGATACTTTTAAGTCACATTCTGAAAAGAATTGTGCAAATTATACTTAAGTAATTATAATTACAGAACAGTAAGTAGTATTGTTCTAACATTGTAACAAAGAGACATTATAAATCAAATCATGTGTGCCGATATTGTATACAACAAACCTTTGTAGTAATAAGTACTCCCTGTACGACAACGTGTTACGTAGTATTTTAAATGTTTTATGTGTATCTTAACTTGTAATGTTTTTCTACTTTTCTATATATATTTTTTTCAATTTTAGGAGGGGGAGTACTGTAGCGACACATGAATACAATATACCATTGTTTTAAGTCAGCATATTTGTACGTAGCAGGGACTGGCTACGCTAGTCTCTCCCGGTTCTTTGTGGACGCACCTCGCGCCCAATAAATAATTATTAATCAGTATTCCTGGATTTCATTTACCACCTATTAACCTAATGGAGTCAGAACTATAAGTTTTTACTTGAAAGTGGTAAAAGCCTTACCACCAACCAAACCGAGTACAAACTGTACCGCTTCTGGGAATCGAACCCGGGCCCCCTGTGTCTTACATGAGTGGGCGAACCACTAGACCACAGAGGCGGTTAGGGTAAAAAGGATTTTAAAGGCAGACCTAACTCTAGAGTATTACTTTTTGTTTGTTTATTGTTCTCACTACAAGCTTTTAACTACTATTATTATTATTGGGTACATAGTGTTCTAGATGCTCATACTTTATTATAGCCTTAATAGTGAATCAGTGTTTTTGCATACTATGGTTTCTATATTATGTTATTACACTTTTAACAGCTTCCCCCTATCTCGCTTTGATTACCACCATTGATCACTTTGCATGATGATTCATCACAATGACGGCTCCTGAGTCACAAAGTTAATTGGTTTCTCCGGATAAAAACATTACGATCTTATTGTCATCAAATGATGTCATTTAATTTTTACCTTCAGAAAATTTTGCTATAATTAACGAAGTGAATAACTGCAATGAGTAATAGAAGTTATTATATTTATCGCCATTTTTGTAAAATATCTGTAATGTTAAATCATGAAATATAATACAGAATATTATTATAATGTATCTTTGTTTTATCGACTTTTAATAAAGAATTTATTCACCTTAATGTTAAATTAGTGACATTTTCGCGATTTCAGCGTAAGATGTTACTTGAGGAGACTTTTTTTGCTCTATTAGTATAAAATACGCACCTCGGGACTTAAAAATCTATATTCTATTTTTTCTTTTATTGTCTTTTACTTGAGACATGGCTTTAAAACCAATTAAATACAAAGCTAAAATATCGTGCATGACTTTCTTACACACTGTTTAGTTACCCATACCTATTTGTTGGTAGCGCCATTTTATTGTTTGCAGACACTGTACGTAACGACTGTACTAGGGTCAAAAATATGTGTCAAAGTAGCCGAAGGACAGTCACGGACAAAATATCCCATGGCGTTGAGTAATTCCCATATTCCATAGTTCTTATGTAAATTTTCGCCTCGAGCTGCCATATACGGTTCTCGCAAATGGACTAGCTGACTGCGTACTGTCAGTCATTTATCACTTGTGATGACACTTATGTTTTGTTTTGTAAACGGAGTAACCTTTAAGAAAGGACGTGACTTAATTATTAAAGTGGTGTGGTGAGCTGCAATGTCAATGTCATAGTTATGGAAGTAAATAGTGATGGATGATACATCGAACTACCAATTGAATCCTTTCGAGGTTCAGACTTTGCCTAAAAATGCGTGAAACTTGCATCTCCTTATTCCAAAATGACTATTAAACTGGTTTAAACCTACTGCAATTTCGATTTGCCACTTGACGAAGAAAGGTACCAGTTTTAACCAATTTAAACCAGCTTTAAGTTTAATTCACATACATATTAGAACAAGGTGGATCGAATCTGAAAACTTATTTGCTAGTTAACGGTAAGACTGATTGCCAGTGGCAAGAAACTTGAGATACAATACTGTTACTGGACTCATCCGAAAACCGAGATTTTCGTGCAAAACTTTAACCACACATCACAGCGCAGAACTCGTCGCATTAAGTTACATTTTAAAATTTTATTTTTGGTTTACAGCTGGATGCCCAACAACGGTATACGCTCTTCCAACGTGGTCTATGGGAGGCAGCTCAGCAGATCCCCCGAGGAGCTATCAGAGACTACCAGACCTTCCGCCAGCTGCGACTGTTGTCCATCATCGGCCCTGCTGCTCTACCACCTGACCAGCTGGACAGGGTAAACATCCTTTAGTCTCGTATTACAAACAATACATAAGCATAAGAATGGATCGCATTCCAATTTTCTCTGTTGCATGTCGTAGGATAATCGTATAAACCGGATCTTTGCAAAAATTCTAGGTCGATTGTGAAGGACCAGGGGCCCTATTTTTGAATCGTTCGTCTGGCGTCGAGCACTCGTTTCTACTGATTTTCGTTCGACATTTGACGCACTCTCATACATTTGAGTTGATTTGTCGAACGAGAATCAGTAGAAACGAGCGCTCGACGCCAATCAAGCGCTTCAAAAATAGGGCCCCAGATAATTGTAATCATAGATAGATTTTCCCAATCGTACGAGCAATTTTAGGATCTTTGTAGAAATCCCAGTATGTTTCGGACAATTGGAAACTTGAATGCTGATTGGATAATCTGAGAGTCGATTTATAACATCTTCGTTTATTGGTCAGAACATGACTCCTTTTATAGTACTTTAGATAGCTGTTAGCCAATCACAGCATTTACGATTTACCTAAGATACGCTGGATTTTTGTGAAAATCCTAATCATTACGAGGACGATTGCAAAAATCTGCCCCAGATTATAATAATTATCGGTTTTTTTGCAATCATACTAGGATTTTTGTAAAGATCCAATTTGTACAATTATACTACGACACTTACCTGATTACCAGCTCTTGAAAACTACCACTTGTTGAATATTTTATAACTTAGCGCTTATTCAGCTTGATAGGATTGATAGGAAAATAGAAACTTAATTTTAAAAATGAGACTTATGTAATTAGTTGTATGTTTAGGTATACCTACAGACTGCAATCAATTATGTCAATATTTTTATCTAGGTACCTTAATATGGACACCACGTTTAATCCTATTCATTCATCGGTTAAATAATGGCGATTTATTCTTTAGTTACCAAAAAGGATCCAGTCCACTTCAATACCAGGGGGGTATGTGATATCTTTAATGTCAAAAAGATCCAGGTGAAAAACACAATATTTGTTTTAGATACTAAACCACATATTATGTGATTTGGTATCTAATCGACATTAAAGATATTATCCCAAAGACAGCTGCTATCGACGTGGATTGAATCCTTTTTGCGTAACTACGTCCCTTTAATCTCGACAATTTTGATATTTATATTTTACATTCCCGTTACAGTACAACCGCCTCATCAACGACATGCTGGCAGTCTACAATACCGCCGAGATCTGCGCCTACAACGAGCCCTTCAAGTGTGGACTGCATCTGCAGCCCGAGTTGCAGTTCGTAATGTCCCACTCCAGAGACTGGGACGAACTCCAACATGTCTGGACTGAGTGGAGGAGGAACACCGGCAAAAGGATACGAGACCTGTATGAGCAGCTGGTGGATTTGACTAACCAGGCAGCTAGGTTGAATAGTAAGTGACTTCATATTTTTTAAGCCTGTAGCACACCTCCGTCCGCCGCGAAGCCGTACCTGCGCCTGCGGTACCGTGTTAGTTCCGCCATAGTTCCGTTATGAGTAGTCTTCTATCGACGGCGATATATGACGATCACATCTACGTATCGGTTTCGCGTCATTGCTTTCGCGTGTGTCAACGGTCGGAGCCGATCGAGTGGAATCGCGTGTGAAAATCTATGCATTAGAACAGGGGTCAATTCTGCTAATGTTAACGTCGAAATCGTGGTTCAATGGTGTTTGAATGGTAATTCTTTTTACACAGTTCTTGTTTCTTAAACCCAAAACCGAAACACATTGTGTTTCTTAAACACAAAACGGAAACACATTGTGTCCCGATTTTGGGTTGTAGAAACAAGAACTGTGTCAAAAAGCATTGCCATTCCAACACCACTGAACCAGGATTTTGACGTTAACATTAGCAGACTTGACCCGCAGGCTGTTCGCATTTGTTTCGCTTGTCGAAATCATGGCGGAACCTATTGCGGTGTTCCGCGGGCGGAGGTATGTTACAGGCGTTATAATTTATATCTACAATCCTACCGAACCTTGGGGTTCAAGGTAGAGTAGTTCATGAAGTCGCCGGGAATTTCGAGGAGCAACACACACGACGGAATCCCGATTCGGAATTCCGAACGGAATTTTGATAATGTATGAAAATTCCGTACGGAAAAAAACACGCATGTGTGTGGTGGGTCCACAGATTTGTATGGACTATCTGCGTTCGGAATCTTGTAGGTACGGAATTTAGAAACAGAATTCCGTCTCTGTATGTGGCTAATTTAAAGGTTTACGGAACTTGTACGAACAGCTAGTGTAATTTACTAACCAAGGTGCCGGGTTGAATAAGTGCATTTTTTCACAATGAACTATATTTTACTAAGGTCATTGTTTGTAAATAAACTATAGAACCTTAACTTAAATCTGTAAAGTAATTCGCATGAATTTAAGAAACTTGCACTAAGCACTCAGTACCCGTAGCACGAACAGCTATCGAAAAAAACTCAAATTAATAAATTTAAAAAACCCCCGACACAAAAAAGCTAACTGTTAAAAAGTTAAAAATAATATCATCAAGTCAATATAGATCTATGAAAAAAATTCTTCGTAATAGACGTCGGGGACCGCTAAGGTAATGAATTTACATCTATTATAAGCTCATCACATGTATAACAACACCTAACGGTCCCCCAACGTCTATTACGATGTGTTTTTTTCAGAGATCTTGACTTGATGATATTATTTTTAACTTTTTAAGAGGTAGCTTGTGTAGGGGGTTTTTTAAATTTTTTATTTGAGTTGTGTAGGGGGTTTTTTAAATTTTTTATTTGTGTTTTATTTGAAGGTTTTCAAAGGTTCGGTACTTCTACTATTAAATCTTATAGCAATAACACGGTATCAAATTTCGAATCGATAGGACATATGGAAGGTAGTCAGATTCCCTCGTCAACTATTAAAGAGCTGATGATCTTTAATCGGTTGATCAGGTCATGGTTACCCTACCATATACTACCAATATCATTTAGTCAGATCCCCTCATTAACTAGAAAAGAGCTGATGATGCGCTGAGCGCATGTGTGTGGCAGGCCCATAGATTTTGTATGCAGTTGCTAATAACACCCCTCTCTTTTTGCGTCGGGGGTTGAAAAATAACGCGCGTAAAAACATCGATAGGGTAATTTTGTATGTGAAATTTGTACAGCGCCACCTACCGCCGAAAAGCGAAATGAAATTTTCCATAGATAAATAAATAAATTACTCTACCGAGAACGTTTATTCTACGCGTGTTTTTTTTCTATGTAGATGTTCGTGCTAAGGGACGGTATAGTTCAATCAACACGACAACAGCAACAGTATCATCTGATATAAAATTGTTTTATAAAGTTATCTTTTTAACCGACTTCAAAAAAAGGAGGAGGTTCTCAAGTCGACGGTTTTATTTTTATTTTTTTATGTATGTTTTAACATAGCTTCGTCAGTTGTTACCCGATTTGTACAATTATTTTTTTATCTCAAAGAACATAGTTCGTGTGTGGTCCCATAATTTTTTTACAGAGATCTGGCCAGTAGTTTTATCATCATCCTGAAAAATATCATCTATTTAGCTCGTCATCGCACGAGTTTTTATGGAATTTCGGACATAACATCTTTGTTTATGAACCGATTTAGATGATTCTTTTTTGTTTGAAAGGGTGTACTTCAAGAGTGGTCACAATTTAATTTCATCGTTATTGGATTTCGAACTTCGAAGATACACAAGGGAACTCCTCAAAGACAAATAGTATATGTAAAGTGATTTAGGTTTTGGTAAGTGTATGGCAATCCAAAACAAACCAAATCATGGTTTGCAATGCAACGTTCTGGACTAGACTTGGACTACGAAGACACAACGGAATTCCTCAAAAACAAACAGCGTAAATTTGGAAATTGAGTTCTGGGCATTTTACCATTGAAAATATTATAATATAAAGTTAAAAAATATTTACACGCTGCGCTTACATACCTACCACTAAAAAGTTGAAAATAAAAAATATTAAAAAAAAAATAGAAAAACCGCCTTCAAAAAACTGAAAACAAAAACAGCTTAAAAATTAAATACCTCTAAAAAGCAAGAAATAAATTCGAATCATTCGTTACACATATCAATATTAATAAAACACGTCTAATGAAGTCGGGTGGGGCTTTTAGAAAAAAATTAAGTTGTCCTCCAGCCACACCCAACTTCAATAGACGTGTTTTATTAATATTGATATGTGTAACGAATGATTCGAATTTATTTCTTGCTTTTTAGAGGTATTTAATTTTTTAAGGGTCAAAATAAAGGGTATTAGAAAGATAGAAGCAGTGTTGCAGGTGGCCGAACTATCTACTGGTTGTTCATGATAGAAGAAACTATGCAAAATATTAATTTTCGATAAATTAATCATTCGATATATTGAGCGTTCGATATTTTAACCATTCGATATTTTGATCGTTCGATTATTTGTAAATTAGATATTTTGAACGTTCGATGTTTTGACTGTTCGATGTAGGTACAGTGTTCAATATTTTGATTTTCGATCATTTGGTATTCGATATGGCGTAGGTAACCCGTTTTTTTTGATATTATTGGGTACCCTACAATTTTGTGGAGTGCCAGGTGTAGTATTTTTGGGTCATAATAAATGCCCAATTGTCAGGTGTGGCCTGAAGCAAGTCTATAGTAAAGAAATCGGCCACGCAGCGCGATTTTTAGTCAGGTTCATCAACTAATCTTGTAATCTTGCTTGTTTATAGTAAAGAAAATGGCCGCGCAGCGCAATTTTTGGTCAGTTTCATCCATATAACTTTGTAATCTTGCTTGTTTATAGTAAATAAGACGGCCGAGCAGCGCGATTATTAGTCACTTTCATGATTACATTCAGTCAGGTGATAAAGTAATGCACAAGGGACTTGGTGTTGGTTGACCAATTATTATCTAATAGGTACTTTGGAAGAAAAATCTTTTTTCTTCAATTTCATTAGACGTTTTTGGTGATACTGGCATGTACGTATGGGTTGGAACAAGCACTAGGGGCCCAGGGGGAACTTATCAGGAGCAAACCGAACAAATAATTAGTACTAGTCTGGCCATTCTTGCGCCACCAGAGTCAATGCCCTGTGCCTGGGCACCGGTAGCACCGCCTCATTTACGGCATTGCGGCAACCACTTCACAAAACTCCACTATTCTGCTTCAACTTTCGGTTGGTTGAAGATTATTAAAAAAAAAATTGTCTTCAATCGAAGTTCGTGCTATTGCTATGTTCCTCATTCTTCAAGTGTGACAAGACGGCCCAAAATTAAGTGTGTGTGCCAACACGAACGAAAACTTCCGTTCTGTCTCACGATTTTTTTTGTTTGCTGGAAAATATTTGAGTATTTTTTTTTTATTAAGTTTCAAAAGTAACGTAAAAGTAACATTTTGAGTCGTGTAACATGGAGGCATCGAAATATACATGGAGGTAACATCAGTAACATGAGAGCATATAAATAGAAAGTCAAAGAACAACAAAGTCAATAAACAGGTGATCCGAAAACGAATCAATACATTTTATATGAGATACGTAAAATATGACTTAGATTCATAAAATATGACTATATTATGGCAAAGGAAATTAATAAACTATATTCCATACTGTTTTCTTTGTCGATAAACGAATAAATGTAGCGAAATTTGGTTTTAGAGAAATGTGTGGCAATATCTTATTTACCTTTGAAAAGTGTGATTACTTGGATGTTTCTTTTTGTCACATCACAATTACTTAGAGTACAAGACACCATAACTCCACGATATCTTTATTTTAAATTCTAATTAAGTTTAAAATATATTTTAAACAAACTGCATACATTTTATATGAGATACGTAATATATGACTTAGATTCATTAAATATGACTATAATTTTATCTGTGAAAAGTGTAATTACTTGGATTGTTTCTTTTTGTCACACCACAATTACTTAGAGCACAAGACACCATGGCTCCATGATACCTTTATTTTAAACTAGCTGATGCCCGCGACTTCGTACGCGTGGACTTTATGACTTCGGCGTATGCATATAAATGAACTAATGTAGTTTTTACATAAGAAAATACTTGTAGCAGTGTTATGGTTCTGCATCGAGTGTTCCAGATCTTCAATTTTTATACCTCAACAAAAAATGCTCAACAGGCTGAACAACTTTTGCAAAGATGTCATTTTTATATTTTGTATAGTTTAGCTGGACCATTATGGTTCTGCATCAGGTGTTCCAGATCTTCGATTTTTGTACCTTAACCAAAAATGCTCATCAGGCTGAACAACTTTTGCAAAGGTGTGATTTTTATATTTTGTATAGTTTGGCTGGATCATTATGGTTCGGCATCAGGTGTTCCAGATCTTCGATTTTTGTACCTCAACAAAAAATGCTCATCAGGCTGAACAACTTTTGCTAGGGTGTCATTTTTATATTTTGTATAGTTTAGCTGGACCATTATGGTTCTGCATCAGGTGTTCCAGATCTTCGATTTTTATACCTCAACAAAAAATGCTCATCAGGCTGAACAACTTTTGCTAAGGTGTCATTTTTATATTCCTTATAGTTAAGTTGGACCATTATGGTTCTGCATCAGGTGTTCCATTTTCCAAAATCAAATACCCTATGTTATGCCCAGGCTTAACACCTTAACAAAAAAAGTTTCATTCGAATACGTTCAGTATTTCCGGAGATTAGCGTGTTCAAACAGACAAACAAACAGACAAACTTTTTTTTAAATTCTTACTCTATTAGTATGTCTCCATCGCCCCAGATATTTTTTTTTAAATATATGTAATGTACAGACACACTTTTTTTACTGTTTTATTATATGTAAGGATTATAGGTAAATTAAGATAAACAAATATTTTAAACAAACTGTGATTGCTCATTTGCTAGGCGGGACGCTAGGGGTTCTTACTGTAAATAATGTTGGCACATGTCACTTGATCCTTTGTCTCTTTTTTACATAGACCGTGTCCGTATGATATGATGTTACCTTCTCTTTTCCACGCTTTGTTGGTCTTCTTGAGCGCAGCGAAAATTTTTTTATGTCTATGCATGAGAGGGTCAAAAGTAACACAAAAGTAACATTCTGGCAACCAACGCTGGAATGGATAGAAGAGAGATTAGTTAGAGAACGAACGAAACCGACGCTGGTATTCCCGTCAGTTTTCAAAAATTGCAGAACGATAAAAAATATAGTTATACAAGTGCTTGGTTTTATCGAATAGGTACTCCGATATTATTCAGTTAGTTACAACTAAACCATACCGTGATTCAGAAGGGAACAGCGCCATCTACCGTCGCCTCCTGCTCGGGCTTCAAACCATCCTCGACAATGCTCCGTACACTTGGACGAATTAACCACTGGACGCGAAATGACAGCCATATTCGCCTTTACCCCTTAGCCACTTACTGTGACCGATAGCCTCAGTAAACGATATTGCGTTGTCAGTGTGATGCTAGAGCTCGAGGCGAAACATTGGTACAAAAATGGGCAAAATGCTCCGTCTTGTTCAGCTAAAAAAATAGCGGGCAATCAAGAAATCTTTCTATTCACGCGTAAGCACAGTTTCAACCTATTATCCTTACTTAATATTATAAATGCGAAAGTCCGTTTGTTTGTTTGTTTGTTTGTTTGTTTGTTTGTTTGTTTGTTACGCCTTCACGTCTTAACTACTGAACCGATCAACATGAAATTTTGCATACATGTTGTCAGAGGTACAGAGAAGGACAAAGGGTACCTTTCATCCAGAAAAAACGAACAGTTCCCAAGGGATAGTAAAAAACTGTCCATTACGCCTTTACGTCTTAACTACTGAACCGATCATCATGAAATTTTGCATACACGTTTTCAGGGGTACAGAGAAGGACATAGGGTACCTTTCATCGAGAAAAAACGAACAGTTCCCGAGGGATAGTTAAAAACTGTCCATTACGCCTTCACGTCTTAACTACTGAACCGATCATCATTTTGCGTAAATGTTGTCAGAGGTACAGAGAAGGACATAGGGTACCTTTCATCGAGAAAAAACGAACAGTTCTCGAGGGATAGTTAAAAACTGTCCATTACGCCTTCACGTCTTAACTACTGAACCGATCATCATTTTGCATACATGTAGTCAGAGGTACTGAGAAGGACATAGGGTACTTTTCATCCAGAAAAAAAGAACAGTTCCCGAGGGATAGTAAAAAAACTGTCCATTACGCCTTCACGTCTTAACTACTGAACCGATCATCATGAAATTTTGCATACACTTTTCAAGGGTACAGAGAAGGACATAGGGTACCTTTCATCTAGAAAAAACGAACAGTTCCTGAGGGATAGTTAAAAAACTGTCCATTACGCCTTCACGTCTTAACTACTGAACCGATCATCATTTTGCATACATGTAGTCAGAGGTACAGAGAAGGACATAGGGTACTTTTCATCCAGAAAAAAAGAACAGTTCCCAAGGGATACGTGAAGGCGTAATGGACAGCCATTACGCCTTCACGTCTTAACTACTGAACCGATCATCATTTTGCATAAATGTTGTCAGAGGTACAGAGAAGGACATAGGGTACCTTTCATCCAGAAAAAACGAACAGTTCCCGAGGGATAGTAAAAAAACTGTCCATTACGCCTTCACGTCTTAACTACTGAACCGATCATCATGAAATTTTGCATACACGTTTTCAGGGGTACAGAGAAGGACATAGGGTACCTTTCATCGAGAAAAAACGAACAGTTCCCGAGGGATAGTTAAAAACTGTCCATTACGCCTTCACGTCTTAACTACTGAACCGATCATCATTTTGCATACATGTAGTCAGAGGTACTGAGAAGGACATAGGGTACTTTTCATCCAGAAAAAAAGAACAGTTCCCGAGGGATAGTAAAAAACTGCCCATTACGCCTTCACGTCTTAACTACTGAACCGATCATCATGAAATTTTGCATACACTTTTCAAGGGTACAGAGAAGGACATAGGGTACCTTTCATCTAGAAAAAACGAACAGTTCCTGAGGGATAGTTAAAAAACTGTCCATTACGCCTTCACGTCTTAACTACTGAACCGATCATCATTTTGCATAAATGTTGTCAGAGGTACAGAGAAGGACATAGGGTACCTTTCATCCAGAAAAAACAAACAGTTCCCGAGGGATAGTAAAAAAACTGTCCATTACGCTTTCACGTCTTAACTACTGAACCGAACATCATGAAATTTTGCATACACGTTTTCAGGGGTACAGAGAAGGACATAGGGTACCTTTCATCTAGAAAAAACGAACAGTTCCCGAGGGATAGTTAAAAAACTGTCCATTACGCCTTCACGTCTTAACTACTGAACCGATCATCATTTTGCATACATGTTGTCAGAGGTACAGAGAAGGACATAGGGTACCTTTCATCCAGAAAAAACGAACAGTTTCCGAGGGATAGTAAAAAAACTGTCCATTACGCCTTCACGTCTTAACTACTGAACCGATCATCATGAAATTTTGCATACACATTTTCAGGGGTACAGAGAAGGACATAGGGTACCTTTCATCGAGAAAAAACGAACAGTTCCCGAGGGATAGTTAAAAACTGTCCATTACGCCTTCACGTCTTAACTACTGAACCGATCATCATTTTGCATACATGTAGTCAGAGGTACTGAGAAGGACATAGGGTACTTTTCATCCAGAAAAAAAGAACAGTTCCCGAGGGATAGTAAAAAACTGCCCATTACGCCTTCACGTCTTAACTACTGAACCGATCATCATGAAATTTTGCATACACTTTTCAAGGGTACAGAGAAGGACATAGGGTACCTTTCATCTAGAAAAAACGAACAGTTCCTGAGGGATAGTTAAAAAACTGTCCATTACGCCTTCACGTCTTAACTACTGAACCGATCATCATTTTGCATAAATGTTGTCAGAGGTACAGAGAAGGACATAGGGTACCTTTCATCCAGAAAAAACGAACAGTTCCCGAGGGATAGTAAAAAAACTGTCCATTACGCTTTCACGTCTTAACTACTGAACCGATCATCATGAAATTTTGCATACACGTTTTCAGGGGTACAGAGAAGGACATAGGGTACCTTTCATCTAGAAAAAACGAACAGTTCCCGAGGGATAGTTAAAAAACTGTCCATTACGCCTTCACGTCTTAACTACTGAACCGATCATCATTTTGCATACATGTAGTCAGAGGTACAGAGAAGGACATAGGGTATTTTTGTGTCCAGAAAAAACGAACAGTTCCCGAGGGATAGTAAAAAACTGTCCATTACGCCTTCACGTCTTAACTACTGAACCAATCATCATTTTGCATACATGTAGTCAGAGGTACTGAGAAGGACATAGGGTACTTTTCATCCAGAAAAAACAAACAGTTCCCGAGGGATAGTTAAAAAACTGTCCATTACGCCTTCACGTCTTAACTACTGAACCGATCATCATGAAATTTTGCATACATGTTGTCAGAGGAACAGAGAAGGACATAGGGTACCTTTCATCCAGAAAAAACGAACAGTTCCCGAGGGATAGTTAAAAACTGCCCATTACGCCTTCACGTCTTAACTACTGAACCAATCATTATGAAATTTTGCATACACGTTTGCAGGGGTACAGAGAAGGACATAGGGTACCTTTCATCCAGAAAAAACGAACAGTTCCCGAGGGATAGTTAAAAAACTGTCCATTACGCCTTCACGTCTTAACTACTGAACCGATCATCATGAAATTTTGCATACACATTTTCAGGGGTACAGAGAAGGACATAGGGTACTTTTCATCCAGAAAAAACGAAGAGTACATGGCGGAAGATATTTTGCGGCGGCTGCAGCAATTACATGCAGATATGACTTTTAATGATCACATCTACAACGAAACGCTGACGAAGATTGAAAACAAGGTTATGACAATGGCGGGGAAGAAGCTACAAGATTTTGGAATGGTGAGCCCTCGACGATCAGACGAAAATAACTTAAACGATGAAATTTCTCGAGAATTAAATTATGATTTCACAGCGTTGCATCAGCAAGTAACCGAATTAGTTCCGCGGTTGCTTCCAGAACAAAGTTACGTCTTTCATCAGGTATTAAGTTAAGTAGAGTCAGGGAAGGGTGCACTCTTCTTTCTCGACGCCCCTGGAGGAACCGGAAAACGTTTTTACTGAACTTATTATTGACGTTCATAAGAAAAGACCAGAAAATAGCCGTTGCCGTAGCTTCCTCTGGTATAGCCGCTACTCTGCTCAACGGTGGCCGTACTGCACATTCCGTTCTAAAATTGCCGTTAAATCTTGCACAAGAAGAGTCACCTATCTGCAATTTCAGCAAAAATAGCTGTCGAGGTATGATGCTACGACAGTGTAAACTATTAGTGTGGGACGAAAGTACGATGTCTCACAAAAAGGCCATAGAGGCGTTAAACCGTACTCTTCAGGACCTGCGAGACAGTACAGATATTATGGGAGGAATGGCAGTTTTACTGGCTGGTGACAAACTCTACCGGTGATCCAAAAGGGCACACCTGCAGATGAAATCAAAGCCTGTCTCAAGTCATCAATCTTATGGGAAAAAGTGAAAAAATTTAGTCTAACAACTAATATGAGAGTACACCTTTATAATGACGTAGATTCGGGACTTTATGCAGAGACTCTATTGAAAATTGGTGATGGACGTTTGGAAACAGATGCTGAAGGTTGTGTTTTACTAACAAGGGAATTTTGCCATTTGGTGGAAAACGATTTGGAGCTCATGGCTAAAGTTTACCCGGACTTGCAAAATAATTTAAATTGTGATCAGTGGTTGTGTGCAAGAGCAATTCTTGCACCAAAAAATGAAATAGTCAACAAACTAAACACTGAAATTTTGAAAGAGGTGCTTGGAGAAACAAAGCAGTATATTTCTATAGATACAATCATGGACACAGAACAGAGCACTTCATACCCCGCTGAATTTTTAAATTCTCTGGAGCTTTCCGGTGTACCCTCGCATAAACTCGAATTGAAATTAGGTGTACCGGTCATGCTGATACGAAATATAGATGCACCCCGGTTATGTAATGGGACGAGGCTTCGTATCACACAATTAGGACAAAATATCATCGGAGCCACTATTTTAACAGGTGTAGGAAAAGGGGAAAGTGTGATGATACCTCGAATCCCAATAATCCCCACTAATTACCTACCATTCCAGTTTAAGTTAAGAGAGTTTAATAAAGGTTTGCTATCACTATAAATAAAGCGCAAGGGCAAACATTACAGGTAGCAGGGGTTCATCTGGAAAAGCCATGTTTTTCCCATGGTCAACTATATGTATCATGGTCGCGTGTGTCTACTGCCCAGAATTTGTATGTATTCGCGCCAAATGGAAAGACATACAATATAGTTTATAGCAGCGTCTTTAAATAGTGCTTTATTCTATGCCCATGATTGCAATGGCCTAGGAATTAATAAAAAATATCATCAATCCAGTGGAAAAATAATATTTTATCGTCATTGCCTACCTACAACTTCGTAGTAGAAATTTATAATATTAAGCAAATATGTATTTTGTGACTTTCTGATTTTTTTCCCTTAAGGAGTAATGCTTCTTGAATGCCTCGATTACATACGCCAATTTAGCTTCCTAGCTAGGAACCAATTTCGGGTTGCCACCCGTACTTGACAATAAAATATTGTAGTATAAGTTCGATTTTAAAATCGAATCTACACTATAACGTTAAAGTAAACATTGTTTAAGATTGGAGATGAGAATTGAAAATAAAAAATCATAAAAAATGTTGACCTTTCCGTCATTTGTGCAAATTCACTGTTAAAATTTAACTTATTTATACGAGTGGCAACTCTAAATTCGTTCCTTAAATCGGCGTATGTAATCGAGGCTTAAACAGGGTAAATAAACCTAAAAATCTTTATGGAAATCGTTATTGAAGTTTAATGGAATGTTGATTGCAAAAATTAAAAAGTTATTTAGTGAAGGTTTGGATGTTTAGAGATGTTATAACTCAATCGCAAAAACGACGGATTTAAAATGGCGCACACAGATATTTTATAGCCTGGATTAAAACAGATGCTTTTCTCGGTCAAAAGTCCCCTAAGGATTTTCCGAATGTCCACGCGGACGAAGTCGCGGGCGAAAGCTAGTAGTAGCTATTTTTCGTAAAATAAATAAAATTTGGTACATGTTTATATAGTAAGTAGGGTGACTTAGCCGGTATGCCGGCTCCCTTTGGTTTTCGGCCATTTCGGCATATTGTATGGGCCTAGTAGCCTGAAATAAATGGTTAAATAAATAAAAAAATAGAAGGCAGTAAAAAGATGCAGAAAAAACATATATTATTTTTTCTTTTAAGTATAGAAAATAAAATATCTATGGGTATACAAATTATGATCGCTAATAAGTAACCAGTGTTCAGACGCTTTGTGCTGCATAATTAAATGCCAGCATTTTAGCTCTATCCACTTAGTTGTACTTTTCGTGTGGTGCCAATTTTTAAGTAGAATGCTTATTCCATAGATTTAGATCGTTGCTTAGGACCCTAGTATGGATTTTAGAAGTGGAGCCATTTATCCGAAAATGATGCCAAACTTGGCTTAGTATCTAAACTTAGGCAGTTATTAACCTCGGACTTCGTTAAGGCAGAATTCCCCCCTTCCCTCCCACCTGCTTGAAAAATCCATGTGGCTCCACTTCTTCGTATTAGCAACACAAGGTTCAATCCTACCGAAGAAAATCTTTGGTTCAGTGATAGCTGAATTCTTCGTTTTTTTGCCTTCTACAGATGGGACTAATAATAATAATATAATGGGTCCAGTCCAGTCCATCAGCCATTAATCTAAGACTAAGAAATAAAAAAAAACATTCAGTTTTAAGTATTGAAACTTACTGTTTTATGAGATCAGCCAATAGTGCTTTTTCTTCTGGAAGGTAGTTTGCACGTCGTTCAGGTTTTTTATTTCTGTTTTGAAACATTTTTACTCACAAAGACAATAATACCAAAATAATAAAAATTTCACATCCAACGAATTTGAAAAAAAAATGTCAGTTGTCAAACCATAATATGTGTCAAACGCGTTTTTTTGGCAAATTTATGTACAAACTTCGAATACTTTTCAAAACAAAACTCAACCATACGGTCATCCCATTCATTTTTTAACTTTATTATTGGCAACAATGTTTAAGGCTCTCATTAGTTAAAGGATTAATTTTTTAGCCTAAAGTAGTTTGATGCAACAAACTAATGAAATCATAATGTTAATGTTTTCATTAGCGATAAAGTGGCATTAGCTAAAGAAGATATAAAGTGAAGCTTCTTGCAATTGAGTGTGAGTATGGTAAATTAGTTTTAGTACTGTTATTTTGACTTAAACGAATAAAGTATTCGGTGTGATACATTTAAATTTGATGGCCGGGTGACTAAATGCATTTTTGGGAGGTCATTTGTTTTTCGGCCGCCTGGCTGAGAATTAATGTTCGAGTTTCACAATCCATAATATTTGGCCGGCAATTATGGCCGAAAACCGGCTAAATCACCCTATAACATTGTCATTATTTGACAAGTGTAATCCCCCCCTCGCCCCGCAAAAATTGGTCGAACGTGATTTCATACATTTTTCTTACGTTACGTGTCCAGTGGTTGATTCGTCCAAGTCCGTACATAATATTTACGTAAATGCACCACTATGTATAATACTAGCCCAGTCATCTAAAACATTCTAGGTCGCTAGGTCGCAAATAATTGCAAGGTTGATCATTTTTGGGATGTTGTTAGGGAAGTATCACTTTGTATTCACTTTCTCTTTTTCTTGTCTAGGGGGCGTCCATTAATCACGTGATGTTTTTTTGGCCAATTTTTAACCCCCTCCCCCCTGGTGATGCATAGTGTGGTTTTACGTTAACCCCCCCCCCCCCTCCTCTAAATCACGTGTATTTTTTTGATACAAAATAATTTCAACAATTTTCACTACGAATATGTCGCGGTGGGCGGGGAAATCGTCCTGGTAACGGTGAGTTCACAATCACACGCAGTTTTCGGTCACGCGTTCAACGGAAATAATTTAATAGACGTGATATCTCACTACTCCCCCCCGTCCCCCTTGTGATACTTCGTGATTTCCCCCCTCCCCCTCCCCCCCTTTCGAGGCTCACGTGATTAACGGACGACCCCCTACCTATAACTAATAATTTGTGATAAGTATACAAGAAAAACAAAATCCTTATGAGTTACCCTTTCGATCGGTATCGTAAAAATAAAAATACTTCCAATCCAAAAGATGTTGTCTCATCTTACTGCCACTATGTAGTCATACAGATAACAATTATGTAGCCCTTAGATAGAACTATACAGAACGTATCCAAGAAACTACAAGTGTTGGTGTGCCAAGCTGCGAACAGACGAGGTTTTAGTGATATCTCATCTGAACAGAAAGGAGTCTGCGCTACCAAGATTGTTCAAAATGTAATCTTCAGGTCAATTTCATCGTTAGTGATGAAAGACAAGAATACAATCTACTTAATCGTAGTGCACTCAACCGTCAGTCAGAATAAGATTTGTATTGTGTAACTTCTCGGTTAAACATAAGCATGCAGTCACTGCGAAGCATTCATTAAATTCCTCCACTGAGATTTCTCGGTATCCAAAGAATTTAACTACTGGCTAAGACTCAACATACATCAAGCTAATGCTCAACAGAGAATAATAAAATAAATTAAAGTGATTTGACACAAACCACTGTTGTAAGTGTTAATGTAGTTATGTGAAGAATTAATCTGTATGACACACAGCAATTGCAGTATATGAGAGAGCATACAGTCAAACTGGAAATGTTGTTCAAACCATTATTGAACAAAATAAATATTTATATTATATTTCAAATATAAATCAGGCATTCTCAAAGGAATGGTAGGGATAAGAATAGTCAAGGTTTTGTCAGAGATAAATAATACTCTATGAGTAATATTCACTTTTTACTCAAACCAATACCGCTGTTATGAGCTTAGCCATCACTAATAAAATTAATCATAGGTATATTAATCCAAATATGGTTTCAATATAAAATTGACATGGGGTGGGGATGAGTTACTTTGTTTGTCTTTGATCCCAAGGAACTTGGCTTGATTAAAGGCAACGCAAAGCAAAACTATAACTGAACGGTTTCTAAAGCCTAGAAATTCAACAGAATATCTTGGCCTAGTCCTTTGTTTAGTAACAGTCCTAGAATAGAGTATGATTATGTCAGTTTACACAGGTATTCTGGTGGTCGGTCAACCTAACCCAGAGTTATACCTTTAGGTAAACCTCCACATCTCATAAATATTAGACTCTTACTAATCAAATTGTTGAGAACACCAAAACCCTTGACAAACAATCAAATTGATTATCGTTCAATGGCCCTAGTATTAACTGATACTATGTACCACATAACTAAAATAAACACAAAAGATTTACTTAGCGATGAGATAAGCACACATCGTAACTGAACTAGGAAACCATTCAAGGAACCCTAAAATAAAACAACTGATGCATTAAAATCATATTTGGATCATAGACCCAGATAGACTTCAATAAGTTAAATATTATTATTATAAATTATGGCAGCTCAGCATTACCTCATTTCTGTAATTAAGTGCCAACCAGCAGGTCCAATAGTACCTGATTACAGAAACTACACAACAATTCATTACCTCAACTTGAGATTTCATCGGCTTCAGTCGAATGACCAATTATCGAATCCACTCAAGTCTACACTATATGTATTGTTAGGAGTGTATATGAATAGTGTGATATGTGTAATAAAATATCTGCATAAATATTATAACAATAAAAGCAAAATAAATCATATTTTATAAAAATATGAATTTAAAGCGATGAAATCCGTCAAACTCAAAGTTAGCTGTTTTAACTTTCTGATAATTATTATAGTAAATACTATATAAAAGAAAGCTAATCATATGAGTTTAACAGTATTACACCCTCCAATCAACTTAGAAAAATGAAATTCAAGATGTAATTCCTGAACTTCTTCGACCAAGTCGATCGACCAAACTTGAATCCATTAATGTCCATAAAATATATTACTTTATGTGTGCATGAGTAATGTATGTTGTATGTGACTAAATTTGCATAAATATTACAATAATAAAAGCAAAATAAATCACATTTTTAAGAAAATAAATTTTTAAAGCGATGAAATCTGTCAATCTCAAAGTTAGCTGTTTCAACTTTCTGATAATTATTATAGTAAATACTATATAAAAGAAAGCTAATCATATGAGTTTAACAGTATTACACCCACCAATCAACTCAGAAAAATGAAATTCAAGATGTAATTCCTGAACTTCTTCGACCAAGTCGAACAACCAAACTCGAATCCATTAATGCCCACAAAATATATTACTTTATATGTGCATGAGTAATGTATGGTGTATGTGACTATATTTGCATAAATATTTCAATAATAAAAGCAAAATAAATCACATTTTAAGAAAATAAGTCTTGTATGAACGGTTATCGCTTATTCTCAAATTTGATTATTTCAAATTACTAGCAATTATTCTAGCTTATACTAGATATAAAGATATTATTTGCATGAAAAACAGCGACAACAAATTCATACAAAGCTCCAAAAAATTAGATTTTAAGAAGTTAAATAGCACAGCGGGAATTCTCATTATGAAACATTAAAATTTGTAGTTATTGAGAAATGGATCTTCCAAAATAGCACTATTTCAGTTTAATGAAGACTATTTAAATAATTTAGACATGGAATAACACTCTCTAGTTAAAATTTTCTCTAGCACAAATTTTAATTTAAAATTTAAAGAGTCTGAAAAAATTAGTCGCAAAGCATAAAACATAACACACACAACTTTAAATAAGCCCTAAAAATTTCCCTAGTATTATATGAACAGATTTCAGGACAATCAGTACCAAGATTAATATCATACTGTAAAATTGTATTTATTGCGTTGCAATAAAATTTTAAAGAGAAAATGAACAGAGATTTTGTCCAAAAATCGATCATATCCTAATCTTACATACTACACTTACCCCGAATTATTTATTGGTAAATAAATAATTTCCCAGCTGCTGAAAACCACTGAAATTCACTTTTGCCATTATCTAGAAACAACCTGAATAAATCTCATTTCTTCAAAAAATTAAATTAACCAAGCATTAGGTAATTTTTTAATAATTTCCTTTCGCTGTTTACAACAACATGTAATAAACGATATTTTTGACATTAAATATGAAAAATTTATGTTTCAGGCAATTTTCTAGAAAATTGGCTAGTTTTTCACTATACACACGCGACACGAAATTCAGGCTTTATTTGGAGATGCTACGAACAGAATCATCGCGATCCAAATTTCCGTCACCTGAATTGATTACAAAATAAAAACCAAAACACTTTTCTTTTCGCGAACCGCACAAACTAAAATAGAAAACACTTTTCGCGACGCGAAGAGCTCAAGACTTTGTCTACGAGAACAAAATATCGTCGATTTTGTCGAGACCGCGAAGCTGAGCTTTCTCTACCTACTTTTATAATAAGCAATTTCTAGCTTTATAAAAAACAAATTAATTCAAACAAAAGATACTCGAAGTTTTGATTTTAAATGAAACTGCTCGGTATTTTGACATTAAAACCTTGTACAGAAAATTCACCTCTAACGTCAAGGAAAACGTCATTTTTTCAAAAGAGAGACATTTCCAGACCAGCACAGAGCAGTTCTTCTGCACAAACTTCAGGAACCATCCAAGGCATCATGACAATCTGGCCAGAATTGCCAATCACCCCCAGACATTCCATCAAAACACAGACCAGCATACAATTTCAAAACAAAATTTTGAACAAATATAATAATAAATTGCTTACCATAAAATCAATGAATTTACCTACCTACAAAATACGAGTTATTTCTATACGTAAAATATTTAAAAACGACAATAAAAACTTATGGACAAGGGCTGTCCTTAAAAACGCGATTTTTAAACATTAATTCCACTAATAAAATAATATTACTTCTAAACACGTTTATGCAGTAATTCCAGCATTATTACTTCTCGGAGGTTAAAATTAAACTGACCTAGAGCAACGGTCGGTAGTCCTATAAATACTCAAACCCACCGAATATTCTAGAAACTAAAAACCGTTATTTCTCTATCGTACTCCCAGGGGATTCCCCCATTGTTCTCATAATTTTCCCAACAATGCTCAGTGTTCCCATACTTTTACCCTACAGTGAACTATTTATTTTATAATAAATAAATTCCTAGTGGCTAAATTATTGCACTTCAAATCCAGGAACTAAAACAAAAATACAACAAAAATGCTTTTAAACTAGATCCCGAACAATGTCCGACAATTTCAAAGCTCTATCTAATAGAAAAGGCAAAATAAAAGATTACAAATATAAAAAAACTTAAATACATGAATAAATATTAAAATAATATATGGATAAATACATAAATAATAGAGTGACACTACACAACTTTTGAAAACCCTTATTTTTTATTTCATTTTCCCTATTTCCGTTATTTTGTAAATAAGTAATTTAATCTTTACTTGACAGACCTCTTTCATTATACAATGTGTTCATTAGGACAATATTAACTATAATTATCCTTTTTTTATCAATTTACACCCAATTTTTAAAATTTATCATCATTTGAACTTTCAACAATATTAGTACCAAAGTTCATAAATTTTCCCAAATCGTTGTAATCAGTAAAAAGCGAGCAACATTTACATATTCTAGGCAGATGTGAGTGAATGGCAAGGCTAATTTGCTGGTCTCTAAAAAACAGAACAAATACGTATATTATACGTACGTACGTAGGGTTGCCAATCATATTCTTAAAATAATAATTATATTATTTTTCACTACATTATACTTTTTACTTATTGAAACAATAAAAAAAACATAAAATACTGCTTTCAATGTACTTCAATAGTATCCATAGATTGGAGATTGCTATTTTGCAAAGCATTCGCTTCCATTCGACAGTCCAAATTGCTTTCCATCATTTGCAATTTGTATGAGATGACTTATATTATGATACAATATCAACTGTATGCATTTAAAACAAAGTATTGGTAATTTTCTTTAAAATATTATTTACCTTTTTTATCGAACGTAACGTATTTCATAGATACCATATCAAATGTTGACAGCCTTAACTCGAATGATAAGACCGGAATTTTGTCTATTGTCAATACTGACCTCCATTAAATACTGGACAGGGTTCAATGTCAACTTGGCTTTTCTAACTCAATACGTATTTTACCTATAATATTTTATTTTAACATAAACCTTTACAAATTGGAGCATCGATTAAATAAATAAAACATATCTTTCATCCTAAAAGTAAGTTCTCTATACAACAAACTTTTACCATATGTTCTGTGATAATACAAAATAATAACAAAATACATTTAATTGACTAAGTTACATAAATTCTTTAATAAAGTGTATCATTTTAACGTTTGTTTGTTGGTTTTATGTACTAAAACAAGGTTTCTATACGTTTCAGGAAAAATATGCAAGTGTTTTGTGAAAACTACAGTTTGAAAATATTTACATTCAAGGATTTGATACTCCATAATAGAATTAATCACATTTATGATGCTTCAACAATAAAACAGGTAATAAATTAGTATTTTGTACTGTAATTTCTTATCCATTCAAAAGTGTCTTTGTTAAAAAAATGTCAATTTTTAGTCATTTTTCTAACCTATTTTTAATAATATTTTCATGCATTTTAAGAAATAATTTACACATCAATATAATAAGGACACTTTGTATAGATCAGATTAGCTTCAACATTAGAAATTGATTATCAGTTAGAAAAGTTCTAAGCATTTCTAAGATGACTTAAATTTTCAATGTTTTTATCATCAAAAATTTTATTTTTGAGAAATACTCAAAAACTAAAGAATCTTTTAAGACAATTCTTATGTTGATTTAATGTATTAATGTAGTATATATAAATAACATAAGCTTTCAACATTTAAAGCATAATAACAATTAACTTTTTGAAAAATAGTAATATTGATCGTCGGTGAAAATCTCAAAACTTGATTTTTGTTATTGTGAACTGATTAAGTAACAGATTCTGCTCAAACCAGTTTACTTATCATTAGTACCATTAGTGTGTTAAAATAGGACCAAAACATACTCAGATTTAAGTAGTATTTTAAAGAAAAATTTAAAATTGAAATAATTGTCAATTTCTATACTCCTTCATTTTGATGTTTCAGAGTACCATTCCCTTTATGGCTTGTAATGATGGTCTGGAAACATCAATGCTATCTACACATCATCAACAATGAGGAGAGTCACTCCTAATCAGAAAACCATATGAAAATGACAGAAAGGACTGAAGAAAAATGAAGAAAACAGATTACTAGTTTCCATTGTTTGAAAAATCATATTACTATGATTTTCCAAGTAACTCTTTGTCTGTAAATTATTGTAGTATTTTTTAAGTGTATTATTTTACTCGTTCCTGATGCATTTGTAATACAAGAGGATAATAAATTAATTCAACCAAACCAATTGTATAATTTTTATTGGGTTTTCATCAAAGCGCCATCTATACAATATCCAACGTACTCCCATTCTGTAAATCTTTGTAGCAAAAAAGTAAGCAAGAAAATAGTTCCAAATAATTCCTTAAGTGGCTCTGATTGCTATACAAACTACCGCCATCTCTATATCACGAACACAACCTATAACCGCCACCTGGTGACGAGTAGCGCACATTTCTAAATAATCTAGGTATGGTTTTAATAAAGTTTAATCCTTTTACAATATATTAACTAAAAATTAAAGAAGCATTGAATTTTATTATGCATAATTTTATTGTGATAGACACAAAATTACAAGGTATTTTCGAATTATTCGGTAGTAGAAATTACTTATACTCCCTCTGGTGGTAAGTAGAAACACTTTAAGTACCTTTTATTTTTACGTTTTCGATAAAATGTTAATTGTTTATAAATAACCAAATATAAATAATTAAAATATTTAGTTTTAGTATATATTATTTTATTGTGATAAATATGAGTTTATAATCCGTTGTTTTAGTTATTTCTCGAGCGTGGAATCATACATGCGCTACCTAGCGGAACAAGCGAGTAACAGCTGGAGAGATCAGTGGAATTCAATATAGTTTACAACATGAATATTATTATTTATTCATTAAATTAATGAATAAATCAAATCTACATTAGTAATAGGTTATTAAACTATTAAAATTAAAGCTGTTTAGTCAAAATTGTTTGAAGAAGAAGTTTAAATTTCATACTAAATTTTAATTGCAACGTTCCTACATTACAGTTGTTTTAGAATATTAAAAGCAGATTTATAGTAGTAAATCTAAGAAATAATAGTAATAAACAAAAAAAAATCGTCACTAGGCGAAGGTATACTGTCATGTACTATATTTCTATTAGTACTATATAGAAGTGCCTGGTAAAAATTATACGGCAAACCTTCTTTCCGTTGAAATAAAATGACATAATTTTGAGGCAATCGAGGATTGGATTGTCACAAAATGGGATAATAATATCTCTGGACCCAATTCCGAATGTGCGGATAAAAAGTATGTACCTATTAAGTATTAAACCTGGTTAAAGGATCCCTAAGGCTTTTATTGAATATCCACGCGGACGAAGTCGCGGGTGGAAGCTAATGCATCTATAAGAATAAAAACAATTGTTGTGTCGAACGCGAGTCACGTCTGTCTTGCACCGTGAGCGTCCGGTCTGGATCCCACTCACCCCAGGGTAGTCTCCAAGGGCATAGTACGTAGTAACTATTTAGTAATCTGTGGCATAGTAGAGAGTTTAGTGGGTATGTCTCCAATCAGCGCGAGCTCCACATAACCCCGTTGCCTGCCAGGATGCGTAAAAATCGGGTTCCGTACCAAAAAACAGCAAAAAACACGTTTGTTGTGTAGGATCCGGACTTAAATATTTATTTTATTCTAGTTTTAGTATTTGTTGTTATAGCGGTAAGGGGTCGTCCATTAATCACGTGAGCCTCGAAAGAGAGGGGGGGGGGGGTAGTTGAAAAAATCACGAAATATCACAAGGGTGACGGGGGGGTGTAGTGAGATATCACGTGTATTAATTTTTTTCGTTAAACGCGTGACTTTTCACCGAAAACTGCTTGTGATTGTGATTGTTGACACCAGGACGATTTCCCCGCCCACCGCGACATATTCGTAATGAAAATTGTTGAGATTATTTTGTACCAAAAAATACACGTGATTTAGAGGGGTGGGGGGGGGGGGGGGGTTAACGTAAAACCTCACCATGCATCACCAAGGGGGAGGGGGGGTTAAAAATTGGCCAAAAAAACATCACGTGATTAATGGATGCCCCCTAACAGAAATACATCATCTGTGATAACAACTGTCTAGCTATCACGGTTCATAATGTAGGAAATGAAGCGATCTTTTGTATGGAGACCCCTACATTAAATCCTCAGTCGATGAAGCTTTGCAGGGATGTAACATAGTATGAACCAAAACCTATGTAGATATATCCAAAAAAAACGATTTGGATTATTTAAAAAATATGTTTCATTTATGATACTTTATCATAAGTACTGTAAAGTTTCGTCTACTGAGGATTTACTGTGGGGGTCCACTACCTTCCTTTCCTACACTATCATGAGATACAGCCTGGTGACAGACAGATAGAAAGACAGATGGACAGTGGAGTCTTAGTAATAAGGTTCCATTTTTACCCTTTGGGTACGGGACCCTAAAAAGCATTCTCCCTATAAAAAAGAAAGATATAACGTAGTCGGTGTTCCTACAGTTTTGCTATGGAACTTAACGTAGGAGTTTCTAGTTTATTTAAAGCTCTGAAAATTGTCTGAATAAAATAGAATCGCAAATTTCGTATGCGAATCCCTAAAATCGCTATTTATCATAATCATAATCATAATTCTTTATTTGCGTAAAACACGGTGAAAATGTTCTTACAATAATAATGTGCACATGTTTTGCCCTTAGTAAAGAAGCATGCAAATTTTTACAAGTATGTCAATTCTTAAAATCTAATAATTGTTTTATGTCATAAAAATTATGTTGATTCAACCACTGGTATAATTTAAATTTAAATACATTTAATGTCAATTTTTTAAAGTCATTTGGAATTTTATTATAAATTCTTACACATATGCTCAGACAATTTTTATTATACTTTGCTGATATCGGTACTTCATTTAATACTAGCCTATTTGGATTTCTGTGCAGTCGGGAACTTACATCAGATACTTTTTTAAACAGTCCTAAGTTTTTATGTACAAAAATACTAACTTCATAAATATACATTGATGTAAATGGTAGTAAGCCTAAACTCTTGAACAATGGTTGACACGACTCGTCTGGTGGGATTCCACAGATGGCTCTAACACACTTCTTTTGTGCAATATTCGTTTATGAATATCAATACTTGTGAATTTTGCAACGAGTGGTCCGACCCACTCGTTTTCGATATTCTACCAGTAGAAATGACGTGAGAGAGAGAAATATCAAAATCAAATGACTTTCAGACAATGACATTATAACTTTTTAAATTACCTTCCGTTCCCCCGTAACTCAATACAGGGTACTTATTGTCTAATTTCAAAATCTATCGTAATCGCTTTCAAGATGTGATACATTGATGCTTCTTTTTGGCACAAATAAAAACTTACCAAAGGAATGCAGCAATGTGTCACATCCATCTGTCAAATGAAAGCGATTGCGATAGATTTTCGAAATTAGACAATAAACCCCCCGGTTTTTAAAATCAACGAGTTATGGCTTTCCGTTTTTTATTTTTTTTGCGTGTAATGAAAAATGTTATAAGATTCAAGTATTAAGCCTCGATTACAATATTACATATCCCGATTTAGCATCCTATTTAGCAACCAATTTAGAGTTGCCACCCGTATAAATAAGTAAAATTTTAACAGTAAATTTGCACAAATAACGGAAAAGTCAAAATTTTTATGATTTTTTATTTTCGTTTCTCATCTCAAATCTTAAACAATGTTTACCTTTCCGTTATAGTGTAAATTCATTTTTAAAATCTAACTTATTATACAATATTTTATTGTCAAGTACGGGTGGCAACCCGAAATTGGGTCCTAAAATCGGCGTATGTAATCGCGGCTTAAGGGCAACAGTCATTTTTTTGTTTCAAAAATACGTAAAACTGAGGGCAATAGTAATTGATTTCGTATACGTTTTGCTTTCGTACATGAATTTAAGATTCATTTCGAATGATTCAAAAATGCTTCTCCAGTTCTTACTGCATATCTTTCGATCAAGAATATATCCTTACTAATATTATAAACTAGCGGCCGCCCGCGACTTCGTCCGCGTGGAAAGTTTTTTCGCTATCCCTCGGAAACAAAACTTTTTTTCGGGATGAAAGGTACCCTATGTCCTTCTCTGTACCCTTGACAACGTATATGCAAAATTTCATGATAATCGGTTCAGTAGTTAAGACGTGAAGGCGTAACAAACAAACAAACGGACTTTCGCATTTATAATATTAGTAAGGATGCGAAAGTCCGTTTGTTTGTTACGCCTTCACGTCTTAACTACTGAACCGATCATCATGAAATTTTGCATACACGTTGTCGGGGGTACAGAAAAGGACATAGGGTACAGCTCGCGCAACATAACTTGACCCAAGATGGCGCCGATCTGCGCAGGTACAGACGCTCACAAATTTTTTAAGAGCGAATTAAGTTTAGTTAGTAAAATTAAATAA
This sequence comes from Agriphila tristella, assembly GCA_928269145.1. Classification (NCBI taxonomy): domain Eukaryota; kingdom Metazoa; phylum Arthropoda; class Insecta; order Lepidoptera; family Crambidae; genus Agriphila; species Agriphila tristella. Next base: position 3,976,049 of record OV743440.1, read on the forward strand.
AGAAATACCTAGTTTTACTTATTTATTAAATCTTTGAATGTGAACAATGAAAATGCAGCGAGTACGATCATACTAGTTAATCACGAATTATTTGTTTGACTCTGGCCTTTAGTTAATCCACTATAATCCTTTTTGATAAAACAATATACGTTATAAACCATTTGTCTCGTTTGTCGCTTCAGAAATGTATTGCTTAAACGACTTTGCGGCGGCATTTTAACGTTTGAAAAACCACACATTAAACTTAGCACTCAACTGTCCTTAAAGACACTCGCGGGTGGTGTGCGGGCGCGCAGCGCGCGGCACATCCGTTACCATGGTTACGCGGGGAGCAGCCGCCCGCGCTTCATACCCCCTACCCAGTTGCGCCTAAAAATCGTACAACGCGCAGGTTCAAGTTATGTTGCGCGAGCTGTACCTTTCATCCAGAAAAAGCTTACAGTTCCCGAGGGATAACAAAAAAACTGTCCACGCAGACGAAGTCGCGGGCGGCCGCTAGTATCATATACTATACAGAGTAAAGCCGAATATGGTTGATAAAGGAACCATCAAACTGAACAACTTTTACTATGGGATCAACTTGGAAATGCGAAAAAAAATCTGCTGTTTCACACAAAAATTAATAAAGAAAATGTCAAAATCTATGAAACAGCTGATTTCTTTTTTTACCATTTCCGAGTTGGCCCCATATTAAAAGTTGTTCAGTTTGATGGTCCCTATCTACCATATTCGGCCTTTATAAGGCTACTATCGACCGCACGCGACTTTGTCTGGGTGGATAGTATTTTGTCTATCCCTCATGAACAGTTCCTTTCTTCGGGATGAAAGGTAATCTATATCCTTCTCTGTACCCCTGACAATAAGTAAAATTTGATGATGATCGGTTCAGTAGTTAAGACTTCAAGGCGTAACAAAACAAACAAACGGACTTTCGCATTTATAATATTATATTAATGCTAGTAAGGATTTCCAAACCCATTCTAGAAGATTATGATATACTTTTTTGTTTCTAGACTTTACTGACGCATCGGCTTACTGGATGTTCCCGTACGAGACGACCAATCTCAGACAGGATGTTGAAGAAGTTTGGGAACAGGTATGATTAACTATAAATCGTCCACTAGTTAAGATTTAAAATAACAGTAACGATGATAGTTATACAGTATTTACACGGGTCAACTTGGCAGTCGATTACAGTCCATTAGCGCTTTTAATCGACAATCGCTTGTAAAATCGAATCGCCACCTCATTGAAATTAGTTTCTGATTCGATTTTACAAGTCATTGTCGATAAGACACGCTAATTTATTAAAATCGCCCGCCAAGTTAAGCCTCGATTACATACGCCGATTTAAGGAACCAATTTAGAGTTGCCACTCGTATAAATAAGTTAAATTTTAACAGTGAATTTGCACAAATGACGGAAACGTCAACATTTTTTATGATTTTTTATTTTCAATTCTCATCTCCAATCTTAAACAATGTTTACTTTTCCGTTATAGTGTAGATTCGATTTTAAAATCGAACTTATTCTACAATAGGTATTTTACTGTCAAGTACGGGTGGCAACCCGAAATTGGTTCCTAGCTAGGAAGCGAAATTGGCGTATGTAATCGAGGCACGAGGCATTACCTATCAAGTTGACTCGTGTAAATATCATATTATTGTTGTGTAGCAATTTGAAGTACCTACTTAGATTAGAACCAAACAAATATGTGAATAATCTTCACAGTTTATTATTAGAGATAATATGATAGTGGTTTTTTTTAAATAGTGTTGTAGCAACTAAAATAATTTGAGTTCCGCAAAATCTGATTGTTGTTTATCAGCGATTTTGCTTGTTATATTTCTTGCGGAGTTTAACTTGTTAACTTGAAACTATAAATTTAAGAGAAAATAATCACAAAAATAATATTTGGTAGACCAATTCCGCCCGAACTGCGAGAGGTGTGGGTTTGAATCAAAGAAAAAGAAAAAAAAGTGGTTCGATTCGATTCCCATGGGTGCTATTCTCTAACATGCAACTTCACAGTCAGTGATCATTTCGTCGAATTTCTGATAGATGTCATATACCCATTACTGAGTCACTAGGCAAAATGCGCCATAGATTCCATATGACACTTGCCAGACAACGCATCTGCAGCGACGAACTGGACGCTGCAAACTTTAGAGAATAGTATATAGTTGATTATTTAGAAAAAGACGAGTTATTTCTTTTTTCTATAAAAAAATTTACCCTGTTTTAATTCTAAATTTTCAGGTCAAACCCCTATACGAACTCCTCCACGCCTACGTACGCAGGCGGCTCCGGGAAGCGTACGGCCCCGAGAGGATATCCCGGTCGGCGCCCATCCCCGCCCACATCCTAGGGGACATGTGGGGGCAGAGCTGGTCGGGCATTGTGCCCTTCGCCCTGCCATACCCTGGCAAGACCTTAGTCGATGTTACACCGGAAATGGCGCAGCAGGTAATTTTTTTAACTTTTCAAAGCATTTTCGTTTGACATCATCGTGACCATGACCATCAGCCATTTTTAATGTCCCCACTGCTGGTGCACAGGCTTTCCTCATGGGTGGATAGGGAGTTTGGGCTATAACCCACCACGCGGGCCCATAATGCGGATTGTAAACTGCCGGGACCAACGGCTTAACGTGCCTTCCGAACCACGGAGGAGCTCGAGATAGTTTGGTTACCCATCCCATGACCGACCGTTGTGAAAGTTGCTTACCCTCCACTGGGCCAGGCACTATACCACTGCGCCATCGAGCTCCTCGTAATGATGTTAAATTGATAAGGTTGGAAATAATTACACCTAATTCTAGAACCACACAGAGTAAAGAAAAAATCGTCTGGTGGTAGAACCCTCGTAATTCCTTTACGACAGATGATTGATAGACATTTTTTTTTCAATAAATGCCTTGTGCATATTATTTGTTAATCGTAGACATTCACAGTCAAAACAACAACAACTAGATATGAACATAAGAACTGCCAACTAAAATAGTTGTTGTTTTGATCTAATTTTTTGATACATAATATAGGTAGTCATAGAACATTCATGATTAATATTATAAATCTACTAGCTTCCGCCCGCGACATTCGAACCTTTGACCGGGATACAAAGTATCCTATGTTTTAGTCCCGGCTATAAACTATCTGTGTGTCAAATTTCATCCAAATCTGTTCAGCCGTTTTTGCGTTATTGAGGAACAAACATCCAAACCCAGACACAACTTTCACTTTTAGTAGGATCGCTGATAAGCTTTTACTACCTTTTTCTAATTTGTTAAAAAATATTATTTAATGTTATGTAATATTTTTCCAGGGTTACACTCCCCTTACAATCTTCCAACTTGCTGAGGAGTTCTTCGTATCCATGAACATGTCAGCGATGCCTCCAGACTTCTGGGCGTTGAGCGTACTGGACCAGCCCGCCGACAGGCATATCCACTGCCAACCGTCAGCGTGGGACTTTTGTAACAAACATGACTATCGGTGAGAACAATGTTTAGTTCATAGCTATGACTTTAGACTTCTGGCCTCTCCTTGTGTTTGACTAGCTAGCAGACAGACATATTCACTGCAAACCGTCAGCTTGGGACTTTTGTATTAAACATGACTATCGGTGAGAACAGTATTTAGTTCATAGCTATGACTTTAGTTATTCTGTGCTTTAGACTTCTGGCACAGAATAACTAATAGTACAACTTCTGGCCCAGAATAACTAATAGTACAACCTTCTGGCCACTGATCGTGTTTGACTAGCTAGCGGACAGGCATATCCACTGCCAACCGTTAGCGTGGGACTATTGCAATAAACATGACTATCGGTTACAATAATGTTTAGCTCATAGCTATGACTTTAGACTTCTGGTGTCTCCTCGTATTTGACTAGCTAGCGGCCAGGCACATCCACTGCCAACCGTCAGTGAGGGACTTTTGCAATAAACATGGCTATCGGTGAGAACAATGTTTAGTTCATAGCTATGACTTTAGACTTCTGGCCTCTTCGTTTTTCACTAGCTAGCGGAAAGGCATATCCACTGCTATTCCTCAGCATACGACTGAGGCAATTAAATATGATAGATAAGATAAGATAATGATGATATAAGATGATAACTAAGAGATGTCCAATTACTTTAGTTAGTTAGTAACCTTACTTTATCATACTCGTTTCAAGGATAATAAGAAAGACATCGACATTATTTATTGCATTAAACCTCATTTACAGAATCAAGATGTGTACCCACGTGGACATGAAAGACCTGGTGACCGCCCACCATGAGATGGCCCACATAGAATACTTCCTAGCCTACAGGAACCAGCCCAAGGTGTTCCGTGACGGAGCCAACCCAGGTCAGTAACCCTCTGATCATCTGTATCTTTATACACCGTCATTTTGTAGTCGTTCTAATTAACTTATGGGAGTGTTCTACTAATGAAAATAATCATTTTTGCCAAAGAAAGATGGGTCGAAAAAAACAAAAAAATTTGACTTTCCCATACAAATACAATGTTTTAGCTGTCTAGTTAGTATGGGAGGACCAACATTTTTTGTCGTTTTTTGACGCATATTTCTTGGGCAAATGTTTGGTTTCATTGGTACAACACACCCTTAAGTTAATTAAAACGACTACAAAATTACGGTGTATATCATCATTTTATTATATGCTTCACTAATCAACTATTTACTTACTAATTTTGTTTATTGAATATTTTCACTATTCCGGCCGGGCTTTTGACCACCATCTTGCTTCATAAACAGGATGTAGTCTAAGGTGTAGCAAGTTTGCCCAGGAAATATCTATTCACTTTTGCCTTGAAGAGGCCAAGGTTGTAACTATCGAAGAACACATAGGCAGGCAGCGCATTCCATTCTTTAGCATTTCGTATTTTTAAGCCCATCCTTACAGCAAAAAAGAACTTAAATAATGTTAATACGAGATTACGAGTAGTAACACTAGGTACTTGTAGAGGGGTCAGCTGAGGCGTCGGTATAGCTGATGCTTGGGGTACGTCCCCGGATTGCTCCCCACTCATCTCGTGGAAGAAGAGCACGGGAGCGTCATGTGATGGGGGAACTTATCATCTTGTTCCCCCGGTCTGGGGCCAAGCGGGCGGTGGGAGGTGAACCACTGCCTGCCTTGCACGGCCCTGACAGGTTGAAGAGATGACCAAACTTACCCGGCCATCTCCTGTCGTAGAGGAGGCCCGGGCAGCCGGGCAAGCCAATGTGTCGCTGGGGTGATTACTACCATGGACCCCCGTTAGCTTCGGCGGCGACCAGTGGCAGCAAGAGGGTAAGTGCCGGAGTTTTTAGTGGGTATTCCCTCCTCCCGAGATTCCACCGAGCCACTCGGCTGGGTGGGATCACGGGAGAAAAAAAACAAAAAAAAGGTACTTGTAGGGGTAGGCACCATAACAAAATGTAACGTAGAGAAATAAATATGTAAAAGTAAAACCACAAATCTATTAGTACATTTTAATAATCAAATCAAACAAGAACACTCAACGCAGCAGCTCCCAGCAGCGCCAGGTGGACGTTTGCCCCCCCCGCGGAGTTGCACAGGTCCGTGTCACAGGTGCAGTAGGTGACGAACAAGTCTCCGGTACCTGACTGTCTCCTGCAGGAGGTCCCGTTCGTGTCATCATCAGTTAAGTAGCCGCACTGACGGACTACGCGGATTTTACCTTGAACTGGAAAATAAGGGTTGAATTAGGAAAATAAATATTGAAGTTTTTTTTATCAAGATTTTACATTTGAATAATGACTATCCTTTGACTATCCTAATAAAATGACTTTTTAAAAGATGACATCGCGATAGATTTTACTCCTAACAGAAGGTCTATTTCTTATCAAAACTCCTGGAATTTATAAGACATCTCTTATATAAAAGTGAAGGGGTGACTGACATATCAACGAACAGCCCAAACCACTGGACCTAGAGACTTGAAATTTTGTACATATATCTTCACACAGTGTAAGCATCCACTAAGAAGGGATTTTTGGAAATTCCGCCCCTAAAGGGGTGAAACGGGGGTTCAAAGTTTGTATGGAAAAAAATATTAAATAGACATTTCGACTTGAAACTTCGTAGGAGTACTTCTTAAAACAAACAACCAAACACGTGTTTCGTGGTTTTCCAAAAATCAACCCTTTAGGGGGTCAATGGGGCAAAAAATGCCCAAAATGACTGACAAATCAACGCACAGCCCAAACCGCTAGGGCTAGAGACTTGAAATTATGTACAAAGATACTTTACACAGTGTAAGCATCCACTAAGAAGGGATTTTTGGCAATTCCGCCCCTAAAGGGGTGAAATGGGGGTTCAAAGTTTGCTCGGAAAAAAATATTAAATAGACCTTTCGACTTGAAACTTCGTAGGAGTACTCCTTAAAACAAATAAGTAAGCACGTCTTACGTGGTTTTCCAAAAATGAACCCTTAAGGTGGTGATTGGGGCAAAAAAAGCCCAAAATGACTGACAAATCAACGCACAGCCTAAACTACTAGACCTACAGACTTGAAATTTTGCACACAGATACCTTATACAGTGCAAGCATCGACTAAGGAAGGATTTTTGAAAATTATATTCCTAAAGGGATGAAATAAGGGATGAAATTTTGTATGAAAGTCCCTCAGTATTGAAGCTAGTATCTCCAAATTTTGTGTTTAGGCTGATGATTGAAAACTAATAAATACGTAACTGAGCGTTTTTCTAAATTCTACCCCCGAAGGTGTGAAAAAAGGGATGAAGTTGTGTATAGAAGAAAATCCTTCATTTTCGAAGTAAAAATAGCTAAATTTATAATTTAGGCTTCTGGATGGAAATTTAAAGCAACTCATATTGTTATTATTTGTATTTTAACCCCCATGGGGATGAAATGGGGTAAATAAACCTAAAAATAGATATGGATGTCGTCATTGGGGTTTTCTAAGATGACGATTGCGAAAATGATATTTTTTTTGAAGTCCAACACGGTGGACATGATTTAACCCCTAAAGGGGTGAAAATGGGGTTCAAATTTTGTATGAAAAAAGAATATAAATTGACATGACAACTTCAAACTTCGTAGGGGCACGTCTAAAAGTAAATCAGCAAACATTTATTTTGTGATTTTGAAAATCAACCCCTTAGGGGGTAAATGGGGTGATTAAACATAAAAATCGATATGGATGTCGTTCATGAGGTTTTATGGGATGGGGATTGCGAAAATGAGATTTATTTTGAAGTCCAACGCGGTGAACATGACACATCATGGACCTAGACCTGGACATGCACATCCAGGGATCGGGAAGGGATCGGGACAGGAACGGACGGGAACAAAACGGGAACGAAACGGGAACGGGATGTGAACGAAACGGGAACGGGAACAGGAACCGGAACCTAAACCGGACCCGGAGCCGGAACGGGAAGCATAAAAATGACTGGTCGGAATGTTCTCTAAGGATTTTCTCTAACATCCACGCGGACGAAGTCGCGGGCAGAAGCTAGTCTTATAATAATTATGGAAAGAATGCATTTTAAAAGTTTTACAAGTTTCGCTTAGTATACGTATGTTTTATGTAAAGTCGTTTAAACAGTTTCGTTAACAATGCATACACAAAAAGCAGTAAAATGCCTTTAGGCTGTTAACTAAGCAAACAAAACATTTCAACCGCCTGTGCTGTGGTCTAGTGGTTCCGGGTTTGTACTCGAATAGGATGGTGGTAGCGCTCGTTTCAAGCCCGCCTGGCTAACTAACACCATCTAGCATAATTCTGACGCCTTGCATAACTGTAGTTCTTACGCCTCGGCCACGACATCAGCGCACGCGCGTCCTGCGTCTAGCGTCTTGGCAACCACTGCGCGCTATCTGGATGTCAGCTTCTCAAATCTCAAGGGCCCAATCGCACAAATTTCCAACGATAAAACCAAAACTTAATCGTGACCGTTTCATTTTCCTTTACAGAAAAATTATCGCTTTAGTTTTATTCAAATCGTTGAAAGCTAAGCCTAGGGAGCCTAGGATGCCAAACTTGGACAATTTAAATGAGAATTCTACAGCTAAACCAAAGATTTTTATGTAAATATAACATAAATGACAACGTAATGGTTTTGGTTTTATCGTTCAGAGTTAGCGTGATTTGGCCGCAGCTCGTCGTCGCGTCGTCGCGACTGCGCAGTGGTTGACGAGACGCAAGACGCAGGAGTCGCGGCCTTAGAGACAGATAAGATAACAAGTCCCTCACTGGTTAAAGATTCCATTCAGGAGCATTGCGCTAACTTTAGCCTTATCATCTTTTAACATTAGGTCAGAACAATAAACAGTACTTAGTGCTTGGACAAGTCATGTCACGACCGACCTTAAAAAACTTACTTTCCATCTTAATAGAGCGGCAGAGGGTTGGTTCTGTAGGGGGTATGTGCTCCAGGGGGTCTCTGAGGGAACAGTTGACGACCCCCAAGCTGAAGGAGTCGAACTCCACACCGCAGCGAGGGTCGAAGGCGCTGTTGCAGTCGTAGCACAGGATCGATGATGCTGTGGAAGCAGAGACGGTTTATTGATCGTTCTAACGGCACCGCTACAATAATAGGGCCGTAATAGAACACGACTACGCGATCATCGCGCGAGTAAGCGACGCGACTATCGTGTGTTTGCGCGACGACAAGAAATGTGTTCTAAGGAATCGTCCTAATAGAACGGGACTATGCGATCATCGCGTAAGTAAGCGACGCGAATGTCGCCTGTTCGCGCGATGACAAGAAATGTGTGCCATAATTCAACGTGAACGATAATAGCGGGATTAACGAGGCGACCATAGCGTACCGATGTCGCGACGCGATTGTCGCGCGAATGCCAATCAGGATACCTATTCCGCATCAGGTATGTTTGATCGCGGATTCGTACGAACTTAGAAAAAGTTTGGAATATGTTTACGTCTTTCAAACCTGTTATACTCTGTATTCTATTCTAACTAAAAGATTAAACCCCCCTTGTTGCGAAAATTAGTATTGTAGGGGGTATAATTATTAGGGGGTGGGAATTAATAACAATAATTCCCATCAAATATAGCATCAAATCACCACACCCTGTATAGTATGAGTTGGCCTAAGCACGTTTTTACAGGTGAAACCAGCTTTAAGCTGTGAAAAAATAAACTTTTTCAAAATAATATTAACTTCATTGACATAAAATCATTACACAGACATAATGAAGTCCCTGATTCATGATATAAATAGGTATCTCACTCATCAGCGCCATTTTCCGGATACTTTTTTAACACGTTTTTATTAGGTTGATTTCGCGTATGTTTGTTTTTTGATTACAGTCAACAAATGTGCGTTTACTAGTGCCACCAATCAAGAAAAAATCATTACAAAGAAATAACTACGTTTAATAAAATTCTGAAAAATATGAAAACTATTATTAGTTAGGTACCTATAATCTATTTTTGTATGCGTTAATTCCTAGTTTAAACTGTAGTAACTACACGAACACATTTAAACCAGGAAAATATGCAAACAAAATAGTTTATAACTAATACTAGTTGTCATATTTTTCAGAATTTTATTAAACATAGTTAAATAAAATCTTTGTAATGATTTTTTCTTGATTGGCGCTAGTGGAGGCTCGGTGAGCACTAGAGGAATTTAGAAAAAAAAAAAAACATTACAGAAGTAAACATCTTTTGAGTGTGTTTATGTATGTGTGTGTGATTTTTTAACTCGTCAACGCCCAGAAAACGAGACACAATAGATTTTCTAGTGTAGTCCGGTCGCCGGCGACCGCTCGGACGTTCGTTGATAAATTAATTAATTTTAGTATATTATAAGGGACCACGGGCGGATAAGGTTTGAATGGCCCTATTCTTGTTTTTATTAGAAGTTTGATTTGGTATGGTTTTAGAACACAAGACTGCGGGTCGGTTATTTATAGAAGTGATACGGGCTATTACAACAGTGTCAAGTTTACCAGTCCGTTGATAATCCAATTTGAAGGACTGTAATGTAAGGCTTCAAACGAACTACTGGTTTGACCTACTTGTGGCTTAAGTGAAAGGGGGATTTAGATAAACTCAAAATGCTAAGACATAACTATGATGAAAGTTTTAATAGAATTAATTTAATTTTTACACAAATAATAGAATCTGTTCCATACTAAAACCCATAATTATTTACATAATTATTTATTACTAGCGGCCGCCCGCGACTTCGTCTGCGTGGAAAGTTTTTTTGCTATCCCTCGGGAACGAAACATTTTTTCGGGATGAAAGGTACCCTATGTCCTTCTCTGTACCCCTGGCAACGTGTATGCAAAATTTCATGATAATCGGTTGAGTGGTTAAGACGTGAAGGCGTAACAAACAAACAAATAAATAAACAAACAAACAAACGGACTTTCGCATTTATAATATTAGTAAGGATTTACAATAAGAAAACGAACTTTTCACGAAATCTATTCTTTCACTACCTATCTCTCTACAATATAAGTTGATTATTGCATAATTTTGCAGAATTTTGTTGATTTTGGAATACTGGATGATTTTATAAAAAAACTACTCGGTTATTGTTTTAGAACAGTAAAAAAATATCCTTTTTGTAATAAATAATGCCTGCCGTTAATTTTTTTGAAATATGACGATTGGAATTTATTTTTATGGTGATATTTAGGATTTTTTTACAGAGCTACTAAGCCATTTTCCAATTTTCTGTTCGTCTATTGTGTTTCTTTGTATTATCTTTTTCAGTCTACAGTATCTTTTGTGCGGTAGAATTCTACTGATTCTACATCCTTACTTCACATTGAAAGTCAGTGGAAGCTCATAGGTACATTAATCTTTTTGTCAGATCGTGAATTAACTACCTTTTGCAATAGGGAATATGCATAAGTCACCGATTTTCATAAAATTGAGCTTGATCGCTGCGGACACTTTTAAAAACATGATGGAACAGAAAGAAAAATAAAGGAATGGATTATTTTCGTTTTACCACACAATGAAATCAGGGGATATTTTCCCCTGATTTCATCGTGTGATAAACGATTTTTTTTTCACTTTCGGATATAATGCACTTTACAGTCAGATAGAATATCGAAAAAGAAATAATATTTTGTACCACACATATGTACTTAAACGCAAAATTTAGGGAGATAATTGAAGATTATTGGCTAAATCCATATTAAACGCGCCCGAAACACACCGAAACGTGATATGTGACGTCACCGTTTTGTATAGAGCGTTTTCGGCGGGAGCTGATTCTTGATAGCTTCAAATAACTATATTACGAGAAAAAAACGCAAGAGAAAAGTTTCAATATTACAGTTGATTTTCTCACGCATTATTGATTTTGATTAAAAAAAATTATGCGTATTCCCTATTTATCTGTAGGAGAAGCAACTTCTTAAGGGTGCACCGATCGTCCACTAGCGCCGCCAATCAAGAAAAAAACATTACAACGAAATAACTATGTTCAACAAAATTCTGAAACATATAAAAACTAGAAGTAGTTATAAACTATTTTTGTATGCGTTTTTTTCCTGGTTTAAATGTGTTTGTGTAGTTAAAACCTGGATTAACGCCTAAAGTGGCCACTTTAGGCGTTAATCCAGATTTTAACCACACGAACGCATTTAAACTTAGAATTTTACGCATACAAAAATAGTTTATAACTAATACTAGTTTTTATATGTTTCAGAATTTTGTTAAACATAGTTATTTCGTTGTAATGATTTTTTCTTGATTGGCGGCGCTAGTGGACGCTCGGTGCACCCTTAAGCACTGATTCGATATAATAACGAATCGATAATCTCAATTCACGTACATATCACTTTAAAGTATACTTTTTGTTGTGCAAATCAAAAATGCTAATACGACATTCACATTTCTCTTGCCGTATTTTGCTAAAATTTGGTTATTAACTTTTTTACTATTTTAAACTACTGACTACTTAACAAGTATGAAAATTAACACTTACCATATTTTATTAAACACAAGAAAGAGACAAATGATACACCAATCACATTCTTTAGTTTCATTATCACAAAATGTAGAAGAAGAAAGCTACACTAGAACATTTTGTGTCGACTGAATTAGTTTTGTGATGTACAGCCCTTAATTTAATTAAGTACATAGTTGTAAAACTGGTGATGTATAGAGAATCTATACATATTGAACCATATGGAAGGCTAGCTTTAAGAAAAATCGTGATGAAGTACTTATTTACATATTTTTTTCGGGTAATCACCGTAAAAATATAAATTAAATGTGAGAAAGAAGAAACAAATGTGTTTAAAATAAAACGCTTAACGATATTTTTACTGTACAATGGAATATTAAAATTTTTGTATTCGTATCCGTAAGTAGTTTATTTCCACGATTGACAAAAGTGGAAATCTTAAAATCTAGAAATTCTGGTACTTAAAGTACTTTTGAATAGGGTTCTGCTTTTCAAAATAATTATGTCATTACATTAGTCATGGTGTAAGCTTTGCCTTATTCTTTAGATCCATAAATCCTGGACTGCTTCAAAAATTTATCGATAATTGGAAACTGTGAAAGTCAGACAGTAGGATTGTTGTGTAACTGAAACATGATAAGTTAAATCCAAAATTTCTGTAAAATCATGATTGCCAATATAAAATTGATCTTGTCATTTTGTTTGATGTTTATGTTTGTTGTTATGTTGAAACTTTTTGAGTTCCGTCTTATTTTGGAAAAACCTAACGAAAAATGACTGCGAATAATTGAAATCGAATACAGAATTAATACACTTAGGAAAACCACCCTACCACCTTTCTATTTTGAAAATTCGTGATCGCTTCCTGCCTGCCTAGCATGACCGATTTATATCGCGTGATATAGCATTTTATCGACACTCAACTGTCAAACTCCTTTGTCTTTTTGACAGTTAAACGAGATAAAACGCTATAACACGCGATATAAGTCGGTCATGCTAGGCAGGCTGGACGCTGCCCAGCGTGCCGAGGTACCTCGCCCGGTAAGGGGTCACCCCTCTGCATTCCAGCAGTACATGGGCGGCTGTTTCTACTTCCTCCATGCATCCTCTACATACTGGACTGTCCGTGACACCTAAGTTAAAAAGATGCCCGTTAAATTGTCCATGACCAGTAATTCTTAACCTGTTACCAAGCGAAGTTGCAGTCTGCACAGATGTATCAGGGCCCTAGATAGACCACGCGCGAGTTTCGCCTCTCTGCACGAGTCCAGCGAGCTCCAGTTCTGTTGGTGTAATTCCATAGTGCGTTCACGGATACTTGTAAATCAGCTTGTCGGGATAGGCGCTATCGGCTCTAGGCCTAAATTCAACCGTGTAGTGCGTTAGAAATAATTATATTGCATGATTAGAGTACAAATATTTATACAACCTTTTAGTTAGACTGCGCCCGTGGGTCCAGTAAGAGAGGGCGCAGTCGCCGGAAGACTCAGTAAAACATGATATAAATTCACTATGGGCAGGAACACTTGTGCATATTTGTGTTCATCATCATCATCATCATCGTTACGCAGCCTTTAAAACTTCACAGCTTGCAAATCGATCTTCAATTTATGATGTGGCATAAAGCGACTCATTAGCTAGAACATAGTATAAACTAACTATGGGCAGGAACTCCCGCGCAGTTGCGTCACCATTATTAAGTGAAAGCGAAGTCTTAATGCGATGATCTGATGCGATTGAGTTGCGCCTGTTATCGTGGTAGTACACTGTATTAAAAAACTTATTTTTCTTTAATTTAATATCCACAAAATAAAAGTCATTAATTTAACATTGAATATACTTTCAGCAAGAAAAACCTCAATAATCTGAATTTTTAGGTTTCAGGCATTCACAATGCTATTTTTATATTAAGATAATTGGGTACCTAAAGACCCGAATCGAGTAAGATAGTACCTTTCGAAATATTTAAACTGGCAAGCTGGCAAGGTTTGATATTCATGATAACTAGCAGGAAGCCAATTAACTTTGTAGGCAGACCAAATCAATTTTGCTCAACTCTCGTCCCAAGCCTTGATTCCGAATTCTCGAAAAAAATTGTTGGTCTCGTCTCATGATTCTCTCTCACTATTTGAGGCTTTCATACCCTGCCTTTTAATCTAGACAAATTGGCCTTTTGCAGAACTTGCCATGTCCACCTAGAATGACCTAGATGTAAGCATCGTCGTAGCTAGGGGCTGGCAAGGGGGGCGTGGCGGCTGCTAGGGGTGCAACCCTCAGGGGGGTGTACTTTGCTGACCCTTAGCTAGAAAAAAGTTCTTTTAGACTTTTTTTGTCGACGTCGTCGTGGGGCACAAAATCCAAATCTTGCCAGGGGCGCTCATCATCCTAGAAATAAGTCTTGGGGCGTAAAATTCAATCTTGCCAGGGTCGCTCATTATTCTAGAAACTAGTATTGGGGCGGCAAATTTAAATCTTGCCAGGGGCGCGCGTTATCCTAGAAATATGTCTTGGGGCGCAAAATTCAAATCTTGCCAGGGTCGTTTATGATCGTAAAAACAAGTCTTGGGGCACAAAATTCAAATCTTGCCAGGGGCGCTCATGAACCTAGCTCCTACGCTGGATGTAAGACTGGAAGATAATATGAAGCTAAAAAGGATTATCAGACCCTGACTCCCATCTCATAACGATAAGATTTTGGATAGAGACACATTAAATATAATAAAAATACCTTCTATCCATAAATAGATGAGCAATAATAGTCTGTATATGTGTTCAATCACATGCGTGCTCCATACTTGTCCTATAAAAATCACGGAAATTAACATTGACTATTGCGAGTCTCGTTTACATAACTCGTGCACATCTTGGGCAGCGTGGGATGTCATAGAAGCGATGGAAGAGACACGAAGCTTACTTAAAATTATGAAAATATTTTTTATATATCATTTATATCTATGCTAAATTCACCAACAAAAACGAAATCAAAAGTAGTTAGGTAAGAACGGAACAAAACAGGGATCCACAATTTTTGAGGTCTGTAGGTACTAGCAAAGTCAGTCATCGAATATTAACTGTTCTTACTTTTTGTTATTAAAGACCAAAAATATGTTGGTGTATAAATATTCCGAATTATAAACAATTGTTTATTTTTTTTAGTTTTAGCCCACCAAACAATTTTCTTAAATACTGGCACCGATCTGAAAAAAAATGTAGGCCCCTAATCTCTTCCGTATGTACCTAAATGCATAAATATTTTTATGCACTTTACTTTGCATGCACTCAATAATACTCGTATGAACAGCGGACTCCGCACAATTATTTGGGTATGTATCTGTAGTGATGTTATTGACAATATATGCCGTCACATACTTGCTGTCAGATATCTATGAAACTTCACATTGCATAGATATTTTTGATTCATGAATGTGCTCAGATATTAAAGAGTCGACTGTACTTGCAGAAAATAATAAAATTGTTTCGTAAAAAGGGCCTTATCAAGAAGGTAAATAAATATATCCATTAGAAATATGAAAAGAAATTTACATTTCTTGAATATTATATCATTTTATTAAAAACAGTACAGAAATGTTGTAAGACTTGTAAGCTTTTGCTTACTTAGACGAAACTTTAACATATATTTTCTTTTCTCACTTTATACTCACTCTCACAATCTCAGACGCGCGTTTCGACCGACAAATTTGTGAAGAAATAAATAAATATCATAATGTCGAATGCGGCTCGCGGGTAAATTTTAGAACCTGTTGACTAAAAAGCCGAATGGTGTTCATTTGGACGTAATATATTCGGATTTCTTTTTGATACGTTGTCACATCTAGTAACACCATTGTGGCCAAAGTAATTTTATCTTCTTTTTGGTAATGCAGTGTTTGACATCGAGGTCAAGAGCAGTGTAGCAGCCGGTTTCTGGTCTAGTGTAATAGTTGTAACATTGCTAATAAATTATAATTTAAGATTTTTCTGAAATACTGTTTAAATTAAAAAAAAATGATAACTAAAGGAGATTATGTATGATCCTCCGGTCGAAGAGTGAAATCCCGCATATTAAAGCGTGAAATCCCGCAAGTCCAGGGTAGCATAAGAGGAAAGGGCGTCGCCAGGGGTGGGCAGGGTAAAAAATGTAGCCAACTGCAAAATTACCAAAGTCCTAAGGCCGTGCAATTGACTTGCTTTTCCGATAAATCCTGCTCCATCATTCACTAAGTGCTCTTGACTGTACCCACAATTCATATTTTTCTCATCCTCTTTAATATTAACTTGCCCCCCCCCCCTGGGCCATGGGCTGGTAACGCCCTTGATAAGATGGCACATACAGACAGTTTTTAACCCTTTTAACGCATTTTTTTTTGCAATTCGATGCTCGAATTCCAAAAGTTCAATTTTGTGATTTTTAAACTTTTGTTATTTTTTTAAAATAAACTGTAATATTGTTGTATAAATTAATTAAATAGTATCAAAAAAGAATTGTTTGTCCTACGTATCTATTTTATCGATTTCAAATACTTTTATGCAAAGCTACCATTAAAAAAAACATTTCCAATGTTAAAATTTGAGAGTGTTTTTTACGATTTATTTACACGAAAGTGCCAGAATGGACTTAGTGATTTTTAGACGCCGAGCGTCCAATTGCACATTTATTTTGCGGGCGGGCGTTGTATCTTGCATATATTTTTTGCGGAAGTAAGCTGCATATATTTCGTTTTCAGAATAAAATTTTAAACTCACAATTTGACTTGCTCTTTCTATAATACCGACCTTCATTGCCTGTAAGTATGGTCAAAATAAATAAGTAATGTGTCTGTAAAGAAAAAGGTGAACTTAAAAACTCTTAATTTATTTGCCGTCTGTATCGATCTTCGTTTGCTGTCCGTACCGTAAAAATGCAACCGCGCTCGTTTCCGCGAGTTCGAGAGTTTATCAATCGCGGGTACTTCCGCGTCCGCTTTCTCTGCGCACCGTACTTGCGCTGAACGCCTACTATTGTTGGCCTAGAAATAAAAGTAGCATTATCATGGTGTTTATTATTAACTAGCTTTCGCCCGCGACTTCGTACGCGTGGACATTCGGAAAAGCTCTAGAGGAAACTTTTAATCGGAATAAAAAGCATCTTCTGAATCAAATTTATTTGTTTGCCAATCCAAAGCCATTCAGCCGTTTTTGTGTGAATTTTTCAATGATACCATTAGTATTTGAGATTTGATTATAAGTGCTTTCTGAGATATCGCTGTTTTAAGTTTGACAGCTGTCATCTGAAATTAAGATCTTGTTACGAATGAAGGTAAATATAGACGCTGGCGATATTAGTTGAGTTTGAACGAATTAGATAAAAGTACTTAATAGGTAGGTAATTAAAATAAGTTTATAAATAATTTGTTTTTCATGAATAACAATGTATAAAATAATTGAATTTGTAGTGTTAAGTTAGAGTCTCCAAAAATCCAGATTAGAACGTGAGCAAAAGAAATTATTTTCACAAATCTATAATGCTCTAAATATTTGGAAATCCGAAAAAAAAACATAAGTAATCGGAAGTGCCTGAATAAATACAAACAGACGTGACAGAGGTACAACGTTACTTGTTTAGTTGTTAACGCATGGTAGCTAATTAATCATTACCTACCAACAAAAATTATGACATAATTATATCTTTCGATCAGCCTATCATTACTATATGATAGGTTGATCGAAAGATATAATTATATCATTATTTTATGATGGTACGGTTACTCCGGAGATTTTTTTTAGCTGGAGGATATCTCATTTGATTTTTAATTAATCTATTGATATTAATACCAATAATGATATAATTTGTATCGATCGAAGCGTAGCTTTAAGTACTTTATCTTTTTAAGCTAAACTCCAGTTTTAATGTTGCTGTTTGATATAATTATATCGTGGACAGCTTTATAAACTACTAGCGGCCGCCCACGACTTCGTCCGCGTGGAAAGTTTTTTTGCTATCCCTCGGAAACAATCCTTTTTTCGTGATGTAAGGTACCCTATGTCCTTTTCTGTACCCTGGACAACGTGTATGCAAAATTTCATGATGATCGGTTCAGTAGTTAAGACGTGAAGGCGTAACAAACAAACAAACGGACTTTCGCATTTATAATATTAGTAAGGATAAGGATTAAGTAAGGATGATAGATAATAGAGGTACCAAATGTTAGGTTATTCGATTTCACTGACCCCATTATTCATAAATAAAGGTATAATGTTCACGCGGACGAAGTCGCGGACAAAAACTAGTTATACATACATATATTTTTGCTCAAGAGATATATTTTTGTCTAGTGGTAAATGCTTCGGAATGTTTACGATACTTTGGAATAATTCGGGAATATTTCCGGAAATATCCAAAATTACCAGCAACTTTGGAAGTTTGCAAAATAGATTTATTGACTTAGAAAAACTGGGGTTTCTTTGAACCTTACTTACAGTGTTACTATTACTATAGTTCAAGAATTATAAGCAGTAGCTGAACTCATAAATTTAGCAATTTTCAAGTCTTATCATCAAGAGTTGAGCTTGTACTTGGTTTAAAAATCAAAAACTAGTCCTTGTCTTACATTTTTTCGGAGTTATATCCCATTATGTGCAAAAAGCGACGAAAAATCACAGTATCTAATTATTTATCTCAATGCAACGAAATTATTGTACCTAATTGTAAGCAGAAAAATATTTATTTATATATTTATTTATACATTTAGTACACACAATGTTGAAAGAAATGGTAGTGGACAGAAGAAAAGTACAAGGGCACAGCTTATTTCATATTGAAATCTCTTCCAGCAGGCCCGGAACAGGAAAAGACATTTAAAAGGGCAGTCTGTGTGTAACTCTAAGAATACTCGTATACATATTATCACACATAATACATAAACATAAAAATAAACTTACACATTTACTTAATTAAGATAAATATAAATAAATACGTATAATCAAAATAAGAAAGGAAAGCTGTTGTAAATAAAGAATAAGGCAGAGTTAAGTAGAGGAAGATAGATAGTGCTCTTTCAGTCGTTTTTTAAATAATGAAATGGTGCTACAATCTCTGATTTGGGCCGGCAGCGAATTCCACAGACGGACGGCATGAATGGAAAAGGAATAAGAAGCAAAGTCAGTTTTATGGGAGGGGAAATTTAGAAGCGATTTGAGATGAGATCTGCACTGGGAATCGGGTGAATGACAGAAAGAAAAGCGATCACGGAGGTAGGATGGATAAGAAGGATTGTAAAGGACGTTAAAGAGGAGACAAAGGATTCTAACATTCCTGCGCTGACGTATTGGGAGCCACTTGAGTTCCTTCCGAAAGTTGGAGACGTGGTCGTACTTGCGTAGACTAAAAATGAAACGGATTGCAAGATTTTGAAGGCGCTCAAGTTTATTTAACAATTGCTCAGTGGCATCTAAGTAGCAGACATCAGCATAGTCGAGAAGAGGGAGGATGAGTGACTGGGCAAGAGTGATTTTGGTGGGCAAGGGCAGAAAACTTTGAAGACATTTGAGGGAGTGAAAAGAGAAGTACATCTTGCGACTGACATCAGCGACATGGGTGGTCCAGTCAAGATTTGAATCTAAGATTACACCTAAGTTTTTGACAGTGTCACTGTATGCAATAGTAATCCCATCCAGCAGCACCGGCGGCAACTGTGTAGGACGGGCTAAATTGCGCATGTATCTGCTACCAATGATGATGGCCTGTGATTTATTGGGGTTAACAAGAAGGCCATACTGCTTAGCCCAGGTAGAAATTCTGCTAAGGTCGTTATTAATATTGGCAATGGCTGAGTTCACTTCGTCGATTTTAAAATGACGGTAAAGTTGCAAGTCATCTGCGTAGAGATGGAAGTTGGAGGAGATGACTCTAGTGACAGAGTTGATGAAAATGGAGAAGAGGAGTGGCGATAGAACACCCCCTTGAGGTACGCCAGCAGTAAGTACGCACCCATCGGATTTTGTATCCTCGAGGCGAATACGTTGCGTGCGCCCCCGAAGATAAGAATCAAACCAAGGAATAGCGGAAGAAGATACATTTAAGGAACGAAGTGTGGCAAGAAGGATGTCGAAGTCGACAGAGTTGAAGGCACTGCTAAAATCAAGCAATACCAGAACTGTAAGTTCTTTGTTTTCCATGGCCCAGCGAATATCATCGGTGACATTGAGTAATGCGGTGACGGTGCTGTGGCCAGGACGGAAGCCGGATTGATAACGGTTCAATAGAGAATTGGACATAAGAAAGAATGAGAGTTGTTTGTGAACGATGTGCTCAAGAACTTTTGAAAGGAACGGTAAGATAGAGATGGGTCGGAAATGGCAAGGTAAGGATGGGTTAGGAATTTTAGGTAAGGGGATAATATGAGCAGTTTTCCAGATTATAGGAAAGCAATTTGATGAAAGAGAAAGGTTGAAAATAAAGGTGATTATAGGAAGAAGGATAGGTAATATGGGAATAAACATTCTAGAGCACAAATTATCCTCACCAATGGCGTCGGAAGAAATAGCCAAGATGGCACTTTTGACGTCGGCTTCTGATACCGTAGAAAAGTTGAATGATGAACAGTTAGGTCTAGAAAGAGAGGAAAGTTGCTCCAATGAAGCATCCCTCGAACTACGATCTAGACTTACTGGAGGAAGAGAGAGATGCTTGTTTAAAGCGTTTATATCGGTGCCAATGGGAATGGACGCGGAGGGTTTACCCACCCCAACAGAGCGTAGGAATCTCCAAGCATCCGCCGGGTTACGATTCGACAGGGACTCGTGGAAGAAGCGTCTCTTAGCATCTCTACACATGCGACTGCAGCGATTCCGTAAAGTTTTAAAGCGAGTCAAATTTAAATCGGTGGGACATTTTTTATATTTACGTTTCGCTTTATCCCTTTGTGCCATGAGTTCTTTGATTTCAGCATTTAGCCAAGGAGCGGGGTTGCGTTTAATCCTGACTCGTTTCTGCGGTGCATGCCTGTCATATAAGTTGAGCAGAAGAGAGTTAAACCTAGAAATGCTAGTGTCTATAGAGGGAGCCTCGAAAACACCTGACCAATCCATGTCACTGGCGTCCTTTTGCAAGGCCTCCAAGTCAATGTCCTTGTAATTTCGGCGCAAAATGAAAGGGGACTTACGTTTGGGAGGGCGAAGTTGATAAGAGAGGAAAATCATGTCATGATAAGAGAAGCTTGCAGGGAATTGGCCATGAGAAACCACTTTCTCGGCAGAAGATACTATCATGAGATCAAGAAGTGATGGCGCGCAGTTTGGAAAATGATGAGTGGGCGATAAAGGGAGAATCTGTAAATTGTAAGAAAAAAGGATAGATTGGAGCTTAGAAGAACGAGAATCAGATTTAAGTAGGCATGTGTTAAAGTCACCCATTATAATGACATTGTCGTAAATGGGTCTTAGCTCTTCGAGCAGTTTGTCAAACGACTCGAAGTAGTCAATTGAGAGATTAGGAGAATAAATATATTTTATTAAACTTCCAAAGTTGCCGGAAGTTTTCAGGAATCTTCCTTAGAAGTGGAATCTTTCCTGGAAGTTTTCATCTCTAGTCTATCATCATCATCATCATCATATCAGCCACACGACACCCACTGCTGGGTATAGGCCTCCCCTAAGGATCTCCACAACGATCGGTCCTGCGCTGCCTGCATCCACTGGCTTTCCGCGACCTCCACCAGATCGTCGGTCCACCTTGTCGGGGGCCTACCCACGGAGCGTCGTCCGGTGCGCGGTCGCCATTCCAGAACCTTTCTGCCCCAACGGCCATCGGTTCTTCTCGCTATGTGTCCCGCCCATTGCCACTTCAGCTGAGCAATCCTTCGAGCGATGTCGGTTACTTTAGTTCTCCTGCGGATCTCCTCGTTTCTGATTTGATCACGAAGGGAAACGCCGAGCATGGCTCTCTCCATTGCACGCTGAGTGACCTTGAGCCTCCTTATGAGACCCATAGTTAGCGGCCACGTTTCACTGCCGTAAGTCATCACTGGCAACACACACTGTTCATAGACTTTCGTCTTGAGACACTGGGGTAAGTCGGACGCGAAGATTTTTCGAAGCTTCCCGAATGCTGCCCACCCGAGTTGGATTCGACGAGAGATCTCTTTCTCGAAGTTGGACCTACCTAACTGGACTGCCTGTCCTAGGTATATGTAATGGTCAACAACTTCAAGTGTAGTGTTCCCAACATGAACTGGAGAGGGTACAACATGGGCATTTGACATAATTTTCGTCTTATCCATGTTCATCCTAAGACCCACTCTTTGGGAAGCACTACGGAGATCTTCGAGCATTGTGTTCAGGTCTTCCATGGTCTTAGCCATAAGGACTATATCATCGGCAAAACGAAGGTGTGTTAGGTACTGGCCATTAATGTTGATGCCGAGTCCTTTCCAGTCCAAGAGCTTAAAGATGTCCTCCAACGCAGCTGTGAACAGTTTCGGAGAAATAACGTCTCCCTGTCTCACACCACGCTGCAGTTGGATAGGATTTGTGTTCTGGTTCTGTACTCGGATCGTCATGGTGGCATTTTGGTATAAGTACCTCAACACCTCGATATACCTATAGTCCACTTGGCACCTTTGGAGAGACTGCAGCACCGCCCAGGTTTCAATCGAATCAAAGGCTTTCTCAT
The DNA here is from genome assembly GCA_928269145.1 of Agriphila tristella. Taxonomy (NCBI): domain Eukaryota; kingdom Metazoa; phylum Arthropoda; class Insecta; order Lepidoptera; family Crambidae; genus Agriphila; species Agriphila tristella. The sequence goes on from OV743440.1 coordinate 3,998,634, forward strand.
AGTCCACGAACGCCAAGCAAAGTGGCTCATTATACTCCTCAGTCTTCTGTATAACCTGCCGCAGCGTATGGATGTGGTCTATGGTGCTAAAGCCTTTTCGGAACCCGGCTTGTTCGGGAGGTTGGAAGTCGTCGAACTTGCGAGCGAGACGATTCCTAAGGACTCTCGAAAACAACTTATAGACATGACTCAGAAGCGAGATAGGTCTATAGTTCTTTAAGAGGGACTTGTCACCCTTTTTAAAGAACAAGATCACCTCACTTATGTTCCATGTCTTTGGCGTTCTGCCCTGGACGATGACGGAATTAAAGAGCTTCTGGAGGACTTTGAGTATCGGCTTACCGCCCGCTCTCAGAAGTTCTGTAGTGATTCCATCGTCACCCGCCGCCTTGTTGTTTTTCAGCTGTTTGAGAGCCATACTAATCTCGCACAGGCTGACGTCCGGGATATCTTCGGTATAGTGTCGGGTAAGCTTGGCTCTGGGGTCTTTAGCCTTGCTTTCAACAGGTGTCTGCGTGGAATATAACTGCCCATAGAAGCTCTCGATCTCCCTCAGTCTATCGCAATATACTAATAAGATTTCGCGTCTCGTAACTGTCATGCCCTGGTTGAGGAGGCATTGTCATTTGTCTTATTTCCGGTAACTTAGACACGTGCGTTATGCTTATACTAATTAACGTTAACTCTTGTGTAAAACAATGTTTTTTTTTAAAACGGTACTGTGTGATATGGGGGTTTACTTTCGAACACGAACGAGGTTCGAGATCAAATTGGTATTGAGTTAATATCAACAGTACAATGGAAATTATAGGAACCGTCTTCAATGTACTAAAATAACAGATTTTTGACGTTTATTCGATCTCAGAACATCGTTCGTATTTCGAAAGTAACCCCCCCAGTTTATTTTCATATTCGGAATATTAGAATATTTACTAACTTCAACGCAAATCAAATCTCTATTATCAAAACGTCAACAGAGATAGCAATGAGAAAACGACGCGCGCGGGAGCGAGACCGATTCGGCAGATTTTACGCAAAAATCACTAAATCCATTCGTAGTAAATAACTATAGCGATTAAAGAGAAATGCTTCTACACGATTCTGAATATTGATCATATAAATTATTTAAAGCAATTTCGATTTGAATACCTAATGTTTTTTCTAAGTAATTTCGATTTTAAGAATTTTTAAGAGGAATTTTCGAAATTAATTAAAATGTATCGAGCCCAAATCACTGAATCATGTTTCTGTTTTTGTGTCTGGAGAAAGATATAAAGAAATATGCTTATATCTTAATTTCAGACCTCTAGGATCTTTCTGCGACCTATGATGGCATTACATCAAAACGTGTAAATTTTAGAATTATCCCCTTAACTTTACGCATCCAAGTTAAATATTATCTTTACAGTAGCATATTGTCGAAATTAATCAATAATCATACTCTGTATACAGATTTTAGTAGAAAAATCACGCATGTTAAAGCGTTGTTGGTTACATACAAACTTGGAAAGAAGGAATTTCTGACCTGCCAAAATGTTGATTGTATTAATTATCGTGAATAAGAAGTAATGTAGGTCATAAAATTGCATTTTTCTTGTTATTTAAATATTGCTAACTAAAATAAAACAAAAACAGAAAATACTGAAATAGAGAAAAGTAATAATAAAGATTGGCAATAATTACAATTAATTTAAACTAGAACATAGTGATTTTACCATTACATATTTTTGTGACTGTCATATTAAAATTCAATAAATACTATTTTAGTGTTCTGCGTCTACGGTCATAGCAAAACTATTCAAATATAAATTATCATAATTGACAATTTGACAACATTAAAAATATACTACAAATTATGGTCATCCTAACAGATAATGGCGTAAAAAAACATATTCAACTATTAAATGGACTAAATTAACTCCTTAATTTTTGAATTTATTTCTGTGGCGAAAACGCTCTAAGATGACTGATGACGTCACATGCCTGTAAATAAATATGGCTTCAGGCGTTTGACACGACCATAGACTTAGGATCCGCGATTGATGGCTGTCAAATGGCTAATGGATATTACAATGTTTACAGGCCTGTGACGTCAAAAAGTCAGGTGTCCAGCGCCATAGCGTTTTTGGCGCGGTTTTAAAATTTTAAACTTCAACCTTCGATCATATATACCTGTGGATATTGCATGACAATGGCATTTGTGGGACACTTTTAACTCCCCCAAAACGCAGCCCACTATGAAAGTCCCCCAAGACTTGTCATACAACTTGACATTTAGTGTCGCGTGATTTGTCAAACGGCATGTGCCACATTTCAGCTTTGTTATTGTATGACGTGCTACATCCTCAGGTATAGTTGATCGAAGACTTCAACATTGATTTTTTTATGAAATACATTGATTTTTCCTGAAATATCAATGTGGTGCGCTTATTACGTAATAAGGAATAATTTAAAATGGTTTTCCAAAATTAGTCAAACAGTCTATTCAAATTAAAAAAAAATACAGTTCAACGCATGTATGAGAAGTGGTTGTTCCTTACTATTATTTGTATTTTGTGGCACAAGTTTAAAATCTGCAGATACGCATGGTGTGTGTTTCTTTTTCTTTACTTACTATAACTTTTTGTCCACCAGGTTTCCACGAAGCAATAGGCGAGGCCATAGCCCTGTCCGTAGCATCACCCCGCCACCTCCAGACCCTGGGGTTAGTCCAGCGGTCGGTAGACGATACAGCCCACGACATCAACTACCTCTTCAGCCAGGCCATGGACAAACTGGCCTTCTTACCATTCGCCTTGGTGATGGACAAATGGCGGTGGGATGTCTTCACTGGGGATATCCGGAAGGAGCAGTATAACTGCCATTGGTGGAGATTGAGGTTAGTTTTTTTTAGAGTGGTAAGCTTAGAGGTATGAAAGAGTTTAATGGAGAATGTTACTGGGTCTGTTAAATCACTTGAAACTTTATGATCATGCAGCTAAATGTCTAGTAATACACGTGTTTTTGTTTCATTTAAATCAAGCGAGTAGTTTCGAAGTTTTAAGGGCTTGAAGGAAATGCCAAGCGCACTAATTATGTGCTTTATTACGTACGACGTAAGGTTCACCTGTATGACCAATGACGTCATTGGTCACACAAAATAACAGATATTCTAGACCATATAACTTTTTTGTTTTAAGAGATATCGCACAAATTTCTTCACAGTTGTTCATGTGGTCCCATAAGCTATTATATTATGTGATTTAACCCAGTAACATTCTCCATTTTTTCTAGCTAATACTGACCACGACTGCCTTTGAGCCAAAATAATTTTCATTATGAAAAACTGCGATGTTTCTATTTAATTCCGTTACGCCATCGCATCATATATCGCACAGTGAGAAATTGTTGACAGAAGCCAAATTTGTGTAGTCTTTTGTTTTAGTTACTAGACTATCTGTGACTTTAGTATAAATTGAACTATTATCAAACAAAGCCTTAATAAATGCAAAATGTTATCTTAACTGCGGAATCGTGAGATGTTTCTAGCCGTTTGTCTCAGTTATACAATACTATCTGGCAGATAGATAGTACTGTGGGGAAGTCAAAGTAGCCTGTTTAATTTTGATTTAGTTATAACAAGAAGATTATTCTATTTTGATAAGGGATGAAAACGTCATTTAAATTATTATGAGATCGACAGCAGTATTTTATCGTAATGGTTGTAATTTTGTGCACGTTTATCACATATCTCTGAAATATTTTGGATGTGGAAGTAGTTTTTTCATACTTATGGATCCATAAATTGAAATCAAGACTAAAAAAATAACGTATTAAAAAATATACGAAACGGAAATAGTTAAGTACCTATCCTATCTATTTAACCATACAACTCCCGGTATTTCAACCTGAAACTTGTGGTGTTTTAGGGTTAAACCACATTGGCTTGCTCAGTATCGCATTTTAAACTTTTAGATTTTTGCATTCACAATGCTATTTTTATATTAAGATGAATAAAAGCAACGTAGCAACTTAGACGGGACCGTCTAAGTTGCTACGGGTGAGCCGATTTTTTCTAATATTTTTCATTATTTATTCATCTCAGTATCGCATTTGTTTAAAGCAGCTCCTTGTCAGCTAAAAAAGTCTGGAACGGGTGGTAGGAAAATATAGACGATTCAAAAGTACTTAATAATTAAGTTTATTTGAATAAAGCTTATTTGACTTTGACTTTATCTCTTTCCATCATAGACAAATATCGTTCACTGAAGTGAGAAATCCACTTTGCAGGCTACGCACCTCACCCGGAATCCTCAACCACAGAGAAACTGATTATCCTACCTCTGATTACCAGAACACAACAATGTAAAAAATATGGTTGAATATGTAAGATGGAGGTAGCCACTTAATACTAGCCCTACCACCCAACCAAACAGAGTACAAATGTACCTCCTCTAGGAAGTACAACCCGGGACCCCTGCATCTCAGACAGCTGGATCACTACACCACAGAGGCGGTTAACCTGCACCTAACGGCCTGGTCTAAAATAAAAAAATGAAAATATTAGAAAAAAATACTAGAACAAATCGACTCACCCGTAGCACCTCAAACGGGACCGGTTAACATAAAAATAGCATTGTGAATGCCTAAAATCGAAAATTTAAATAAAGTAAAAACTGTTATAGACCAAAGATGGAACTTACCCGTTATGAAGAAAGTAGATCGTCTCCAATCAATCAAATTGTGCAACGAAGATGGGTGACCTCGAAGATAGCCGGCTCATTACTCAGGGCGAGGGGCGTGAAGCTTGCATCACTCGTTATGCACTGGATTATCTAATAATTGATAATGTATTTACGACTGCTAATGAGGGGTTATAAGAAGTTCAGTTTGACAGAAATTTCATTAATAGGTAGGCTTTTATAAAATTGGCAAAAAACTTAATTGTAGTTGAATAACATCATAAATTGTAATGGTTCCCTAATAAGAAATACGAGTACTAATGTATCTCCTAGCTAGGCATAGGTCTTTCTTTTGGATGGATAAAGAGGATAAGCTATAATCCACCAGGTGGACCCAACGTGGATTGATGGGGGTTTCTTGTATTTTGTATTTGGAAGAGTTGTTGCATTAGGGGTTTTTTTTGTAAGACGTTGTATAAATTAGAGTCGAGGGCATTAAGACCTCGAGATAACAATTTTTTACTAGCCATCCATTTATAGCTGTCGCTTAGTTCAGTATCATAAGATTCATAAGTATTTAAAATATATTGCATCAAAATTACCATGTGCAAACTTGACCAATACTCAATGTAATGGGTGTTAATGGTACTAATCTCACAAGAACAGCCGCCATACAAACTGGACCAGTGATGTCGAGTGATATTGCGGTCGACGGTCGGCCTTGACTTGGTAACGGGTTCAAGCAGACGCGACGAAAGTGAACGTGCTGTGGTACAAGTGCATAAGATTTAGCGACAATATGTTGTTATAAAATTGTCCACATACAAACGGAATTCTGTACATACGTAATTCCGAACGCAGCTTATCCAAACAAATCTATGGACCTACCACACATAGGGATGAATTTTCCGTACGGAATCTTCGTACATTATAGAAATTCCATTCGGTATTCCGAATCGGGGTTCCATCTGTACCTATGTGGCCGGGCTTGCGTGGCACTGGCTGACAAATAAAAACTGTGTTCTTTTTTTTTAGTTAAAACTGTTTTAACTTCATAAAAGAACAAAAGAGGTTACATTTTGAAAAAAAAATCAGGCCACAGATGATATTTGGTTTGATGATGATATTGATTTATAATTGGTAATCACTAATAAAATGTGTAATATTTTAAACTTTACATGAAAAATTGTCACAAAATTTTGTGTATTTGATAAATGAATCGAATAATCGATGAGTACTTGAAGGTCAAAACTAGCTGATAATACTCTTACCACACAATACTACAAATTATACAAAAATCTACCAATATGTGCTCAAGCCATTGAATGCTTCTGAACCTAGAGACACATTTAATAGTCTAAAGACATAATTAACAAAGGGCGGACCTAATGAAAAGCATTTCTACCAGTGGACCAACAGCAAAAATGTAGTTACTAATGCGGTACAAACAGAGAAAAATATATAGGTACTTACATGCATACATACAAAAAATATAATAATGTGGTAATTGTGAACCGCTGTATCTTACCATTTGCACCATTTCTTGATCTCACATGGTATACGCTATGAAATCTCAACTGCAGTTACGTCACAAAATCATGAGTGTTTACAAACTGACCCGATTTCCCAAACATTACCGGACAATTATTTTTTTATTGTAATAAGCGAATGGTTGTTACAATTAAAAGCTCTCAAGTTATTCCTAATTAAGGTTGTTTTAAAATTTTACGCTTTTAATCGAAAGCTGAATCGATTAAAGAACTTGTTTGCATTTCCGAAAAGTGCTTTAGCATGTCTAACTTAAATCAAGTCATATCTAAAACGTCTTAAAACTGGTCAAACATAATAAGGGCTTCGATATTTTAGAGTTGACTTTAATATTGCACTTGAATAATAATTACAGGTTTTTTTATCATTTTTTATGATGCAAGTCTCTGTATTACAAAGCTTAGATTTAATCGAGATTTTTTATACGGTCTGACTCAGAGTTGCTGAACTTTTGAATATCATGTTGTGTTGATCTTTGTTTTCTCATACAGTAGAGTTGCAAGTTATTGAACGAGCCTTATAGTTAGTGTGTTAAAGTGCTAAGGTGCTCACTTACTTGTTATATCTTATTAGATGGCAGGATACATTTGTTATTTTAAGATTTAATGATGTGGGAATTGTACTCTGTCTTACCATAATTATAGATTTTTCTCTGTTATTTGCATAGAATTCAATGGTTCTTAACCGGTTCGCGGACCAGTGGTGGTCCCTGAAAGCACCAGAAATGGTCCGCAAAACCATCCTAAAATAGCAACCCTTCATTAATTTCCTTTCATTTACTGTAGTTTACATCCAATCCAAACAGTGGGTGGTCTGCAAGACAGAAATTTTGCCAAAAGGTCCCTCAACACTAAAACATTAACAGCCGTTTGCACTAAACTTAAAAATTGCCTAAGTCTTTTCCTTAGTACAACTCGACCAAGATAATTTGGCACATGACAGCTAAGTTCATGACAGCGTTTTAATTTGGCCGAGTTTTAGTTAGGAAAAGAATTAGGCGAGTCTTAAGTTCAGGGCCGTAAGAAACACTGAATGCGAAAGCTAATGTTCTGTTTGTTACAGGGAACAGTACCAAGGCATCAAACCGCCGGTCCTGCGTTCGGAGCTGGACTTCGACCCTGGTTCCAAGTACCACATACCTGCCAACATCCCCTACATAAGGTTAGTACTTATTATATAAATCCACGAAAAGTACAGCACGTTGTTAACGAAAAGTTGCAAACAAGTCACCATGTTGCCTGACGAAAACAAAAAAAAAATGCCTGTTATTCTAAGGCAAATTAAAATATTGGCAACCTTATAAGATGCTTTATCGTATGAAAATAAATGCTCACAAATACTATTGATGCTGACAACACTTTTTTAGAGTTCTGAAACCCGTATTCACAAAATAGGCACAACCCTATTTTATGGCAAATTTCGTACGGAACAAATATTTTGGCTTACGACATAGATACCTCGCTTTAAATACTATCCTAGAATTAGTAGTCCTTTAGGTACTTACTGTATTAATTGGGTAATCCAATTTATCTGTTCTTTACAAATTATCTTTACAAATTTATCTGTCAAGTAAGTTAACTGAAACCTGAACTTGTGAAACCGGTTAATCTTATAAAATCCCCGACATGTTTTTCTTCTTCATATAATCTGATTCCCCCAAGTTACATAAAAAAACCGGCGTCTTCCGGTGACTTAGGACAGGTTTTCCTTTACAGGCTGTACTGCGCGTAACATTTTTTTTTTGATCAGTGCACATAATTTGTAACTGTCTATTGACGAGAAAATTACGGACGCTTAATCCATTTCCGCGCATTATGAAATTGTATTTTAACTCTTGAACTGATTCGTTACATAGTAACCTAATAATCTATTTCATGTGTTATTAAAATGAAGTAAATATTATTATTATAATGAAGCAATGCGGTATTCATTAAGTATGAAAAAATATTGCCATTGAAAATTGGAATTAAAATAGTGGTTTATAAACTTTATTAAAATGTGGTTTTATTGAAATTACTAAATAACCATCCACACATTTTAACTAGATCGTTTTCGATTACGTTAATATTGAAATAGAATAAGGAAGCAAAGTTGACCATTCGAAATTTCTCTAACGAAATCTAAAATCTGTATTGAAATTCCGTGTGAACGTTACATTACTACACATTTGCAAGTGTTACGAAAACTATATAAGCCTAGACATCTTATTGTCAGTTAACTGACCTGTGTATTCGTGAAAATGCTTAATTTCCCGTTCAATTCGCTCTATTTTGGACTCAATAATAAGACGTATAAGGTCGTAAAAGTAGAGTTTAAGGTATTCAGTAATTGATATGTTATGTGCGTAATATTATCGTTAGATGAGACCGTAAGTGTTACGTAAAATTACGCAATTTGTGGACGTTTCTAGCTCGCTTATATTACGAGTAGGAAATTAATTTACGCACATAATGATCCTTAGGCTCGCTGAGTTACCGCCATTTATATTTACATTAATACGAAATCTTTGACAGTTTCCGTATCGAAAATGAGACCATTTTAGGATTTGCAATTCTTATTTCGAGAATGTTAATCAGGTCATTGAGTATTTTTGTACGATTGCAGTCACACATAAAATATGATTAATTATTTCAACAACGATTATACAAATAGGTTGTCAATTTTAGTAAATGTGAGTTCTATCAATTAATTAACCATTTTACTTTTTCTAATGTACGTAATCGACTTAAGTAATTAATTTAATTAATTTAGTAGCAGGATTGTGATTATAAATCATATAACAATATTTTTATACTTATCACGTTTTAATACTTTCGTTCACTATTTACATCGTAACACGCAGACCAGTCGTAAACATAAAACAATACTTATTGAGAACTAAACAAAAAATAACATTTTAAAGCTAATAGTGGAGAGATCAGTTCTGTTAATGGTGGTACTCCTCATGACCACCCTCGTTGCCACCCTCGTAGCCACCCCCGTGGCCACCCTCTTGGCCACCCTCGTAGCCACCCCCGTGGCCACCCTCGTAACCACCCTCTTGGCCACCCCAGTAGCCTCCGTAGCTGCCTTGGTCATGGGAGATTTCGTGCTTCTCCTCATGAATGACGTGGGGTACAGGAACTTTGACTGTGTAAGGCACATGCTTCTCGACCGGGTAGCCTACATGCTTCTCAATATGCACGGGGTATGGTCTGTCAACGGGGATTTTCACAGGAATAGGCACTTTCTTCTCCACCGGGTAGGGGATGACCTTTTCCACGGGGTATGGGTGGGGTACGTGCACCTTCACTGGGTATGGTACTGGTTTCTCAACGTGAACGGGGACTGGGTTGTCAACATGCACCTTAACAGGGTAAGGTACAGGTTTCTCGACTGGGTAGGGTACAGGCTTCTCAACATGTACTGGCACTGGCTTATCAACGTGTACGGGGACAGGGTTGTCTACTGGCACTTTGACGGGGTAGTGCACAATTTTCTCCACGGGGTAAGGCACGTGCACTTTGACGGGAACCTTGACTGGGAAGTGTACGGTCTTCTCTACGGGGTAAGGTTGGGGAACGTGGACTTTTACGGGGTAAGGGATGTGCTTCTCGACCGGGTAGGGGACATGCTCGTACACTTTCACTGGCACGGGCCTGTCTACGTGCACTTTAACGGGAACTGGCACTTCCTTCTCGACGGGGTACGGCTTGGGGATATACTCGGGCACTTTGATGTACTCCTTCACGGGGTAGTGTACGGTTTTCCAGACCGGGTACGGGTGTGGTACTGGCACTTTAACTGGCACAGGCACGCGTTTTTCGACTGGCACCGGAATGTGTTTCTCCACGGGGTAGGGCACTGGCACTTTCTTGACAACAGTGATGGTTTTCACGTGCTCTTCATGGCCATGCCCTTCGTATCCGCCGAAGTCTGAACCACCGTAGCTGCCATGGCCTCCGAAATCACCGTTACCGAAGTCGGATAGGCCTCTTTTGTCCTGTTTCTTCTCTTCCACGGGTTTGGTCTCTGCAGCCTTTGTGTCTTCCGCCTTCTCCTCTGCCGTGGCCAGGCTTATAGCCACGGCCAGGAACAAAGACGACCTCTGTGAAAAAATAAAAGTTCATTAGAAAATGTATGAATAAGAAACATTCGTTTTTTTCGAAAAAAAGGATGTTTCGAAACTTTTTCGATGTCCTCTAAATATTATTGTTTTATTTTTAATTATTAAATATTGATTACTAACCAATAGCTTCATGTTCGCTTTGCTCGTTGTTCAGCGAATGTGGCGCTGGAGTGTAGTGTGCCGGGCCCGTTCTCTGGTTTTATACCACGAGGTAGTTGTTTCGTTTATCAATGTTGCAAACACTTTCGCTCGTGGTGGCTCGCTTTCCATGTGTGCTGTTACACGTGTGTGAGTAAATAATTTTGAGTAATTTTTAAAAATCCTAATAGCTTTGTGTCACTAATTTTATGTACCTAGTTGGAGAACAGCCTATTATCAGAGCGTCGGTTCATTTGCATCTTTATTTCCGGTGATGTCATGTAGTCCATTTTCATTTATAAATCACTATAACACTGATTAGTATCCACATATTAACACTTATATTTTCACATATAATAAAGTTCATTTTTTTCACAAACTCAAAAGCCAAGGTGACGATGGTGTCTGTACGTAAATCTCTCTAGAATGACGTGTTGGAACACATTTCATGGCTTTATACCATTAAAAATTAATGCAGCGTATCTTTGATTTTTTTCTCCTTCTATCCATTTTAATTGTTACAAATTACGAAATATTGTAGAGCAATAAATTGGAATAACTTGAGCAAGAGTAATAAATGATACGACCACATAACTTTCAGTAGTAAAAAGTTACATGATGTAGTTTCGTCCTATTTTGTTCTGTTTCTAAGAACCTGAGGTACTGCGGTTAGTCACCTCTTCTGGTCACCTAAAAGACGTCTTATAAAATAGGAAGAGAAAGAGTAGGTGAAAAATACTGAAGTGCTTTTTAGTGAGTCTTTCATTTCATTTCATACTATACTAGCTTTTGCCCGCGACTTCGTTCGCGTGATTAAGATAGTTGTGCATTTATTTTGAAAGACACGGATTACCAATATACCTAGGCATTTATCAGTAAACCTTATTTCACACATTTAAATTTTCCCCATAAAAAAATCATGTACAAACTTAAACAACCTGTAGCACCCTGTATAAGGGGAGTTTGCTAAAATCCTTTCTTAGTGCTCACCTACACCATCAAAGGTATCTACTCTCCAAAAATGGTGTCTCTACCTTCAGCCGTTAGGCTTCCACGCCTATCCTAACAATCAGTCAATCAATTTAGAGTTTTATATGTATAGATGTTGGGTAGGTAGGTACTTGCTTGCTAAAGATTTATTTATAAATCTCACCTATTAAGTATGATTAAACATAGGCCTCAAACTACATAAAAAATTGCATTACTCGATATGTTTTGTAATCACTACTAATATATCAATTTCAAAACATGATGAGCACATTTTTTTATCTACTAGGAAGCGTTACAAATTTTGTTAATGGATTCAATAAGTATAATTTGTTTCAAAACATGCTAATGAGAAGAATCTAACCTTAAAATTTTAGTACAATTTTATCTACTAGTAATTGGTGATTTCTTATGAAATGAAATTAAAAGACTAACCGCAATATATTAAGTAAGAATGAATCGAGATGAATACGATGTTTAAATAAATATACCTAGTTGTTCCTTCTGTTGAAATATTGTTTAGAAAATATAAGTACTATTTGACTTTTTAGCTTTCAATGTCATGTGTGGTGAAAGGAGAATACCTAGATGTGATTATTTGTTATTATTACTGATTCTGAAAATTACCAAAAGCTTCTGAATACATATTTATTCGTCAGAATGGAAATAATAAGAACATATTTTTTTACTGTAATTATTTTAATGAATCGCAAAGTTAATTAAGAAAACTAATATAAACAATGTTTTAGTGAAGGAAATTTATAGATAGCATAAAATTATAGTGCTTAACTCATGCATAAACAGATGATCTAGTTATTCAAACGTAATATTATGCGCGTACGCAGCGACACGCGCCGCGTGTGTACACTTGCTTTTAGATAAATGGAGCACAAAAATATTGAACTTTAAGTATGAAGAACATACGGATAAAGCATAATATTTACTGATCTAAGTTACTGTTTTTTTTCTCATATATTGAAACTGAATACTTTGTATTTAAGATACGAAAAAATTATAATTTTTGAAGAAATACCAAACTTAAATTAATTTGAACACTAAATAAAATATTAGAAGTTAAAATTGTTGTCAAACGAAAGATCCATGAGAATCTTCACCATGGAATTGTATTTTCCTTTAAAATTATTTGCTATCATCTAAGTATTTTGACAATTACTGAAACTGTTGGATGATATCATTAAATTCTATGGCTAATCTTTTGATGTTTGGTAATGAAGCACAAAGATATATAGATAAATTTTATTTGCTAAAACAACAATCATACAAATAACATTAAACAAATCAAATTAATGAGTAATTAAAACAAGAGGACAAACAAAATTGACGTTTAAGTTTACGAATAACAAAAGAGATAATCGAATGAAGGACATAATGTATGTCTTCTTGTGTGTAGCAGCAAGAAGGGTCCAGGCTCGGTGTGTGAATTTTGCCATTCGGCAAAACACCGATTTCAAGCCGTTACCTAGATGAAACACATCACTGATTTCGAAATTTTAAAGTTGTATCGGGCAGTGACTTTGCTCGCCACTGTATCGCCTAAGAAGCCTACGATGTGTTTTGTAGATAACTGTTACCGAATTTCCTCTGTTTATGTGAACTAGATTGAGCAGTGCTAGGATATAAGCTCCATTAATATGCTATGTATGTTTTTGACCTCGTTAAATGCCAAGATTTTCTTAGCGGAAATACATAGTTGCCTAGACCAACATTGGTATACATCATACATCAACTTATACACACATTGGTAAGATCACTAAACTGGTGAAGATTTCTGTGGCTTATATTATGGAATCACAAACAGGTTTTCATATTAATTAATTTATGTAAATAAATAATCTATATATATAAAATTCAAAGTCCTGACTGAGTGAGATATCAACGCACAGCCCAAACCGCTGAACCTAGAGACTTGAAATTTTGCACACAGATACTTTATACAGTGTAGGCATCCACTAAGGAAGGATTTTTGAAAATTCCATCCCTAAGGGGATGAAATAAGGGATGAAAGTTTGTATGAAAGTCCCTCAGTTTTGAAGCTAGGATCTTCAAATTTTGTGTTTAGGCTGATGATTGAAAATAAATAAATACGTGTCTCAGCGTTTTTCAAAATTCTACCCCCAAAGGGGTGCAAAGGGGGATGAAGTTGTGTTTAGAAGATAATCCTTCATTTTTGAAGTAGAAATCGCTAGATTTGTAATTTAGGCTTATGGATGGAAATCTAACGCAACGCATATTGTATTGGTATAATTTCAACCCCCATGGTGATGAAATGGGGGTGCAATGGGGTAAATAAACCTAAAAATCGATATGGATGTCGTTATTGGGGTTTTCTGGGATGAAGATTGCGAAAATGACATTTATTTTGAAGTCCAACACGGTCGACATGATTTAACCCCTAAAGGGGTGAAAATTGGATTTAAATTTGGTATTGAAAACAATATAAAATAGACATTACAACTTAAAACTTCGTAGGAGCATGTCTTAAAATAAATAGGCAAACATATATTTTGTGGTTTTGAAAATCAACCCCTTAGGGGGTAAATGGGCTAAGTAAACGTAGAAATCGATATGGATGTCGTTCTTGAGGTTTTATGGGATGGTGATTGCGAAAATGACATTAATTTTGAAGTCCAATTTAACCGCTAAAGGGGTGAAAATGGGGTACAAATTATATATGGAAAAATAATATAAAATAGACATTACATAGTTTACAGCTTAAAAATTCGTAGGAGCATGTCTAAAAATAAATAGGCAAACACATATTTTCTTATTTTGAAAATCATCCGTTAGGGGGTAAATGGGGTAAGTAAACATGAAAGCCGATGTGGATGTCGTTCTTGAGGTTTTATGGGATGAGGAATGCGAAAATGACATTTGTTTTGAAGTCCAACACGGTGGACATGATTCAGCCCAAGGGGACGGGGACGGACACGGGAACAGGAACGGGAACGGGGGCGGGGACGGAAACGGGAAAGAGTAAAGAAACGGGAACGTGATACTCTTAATATCTCTGGACCTAATTCTGATTATTGTAATAAACTAGCTTCCGCCCGCGACTTCGTCCGCGTGGATATTAGAGAAAATCCTTAGGGAACCTTCAACCAGGATCCGACCAACCGTTTTATACGCGATTACGCGGGTCCCCACTAAGCGCGCAGCCTCGTGCGAGGCCTGTCACACGTCGCAAATGTTTTGCCTCGCGAGGCAGCGCGCTTGGTGGGGACCCGCCTAATCGCGTATAAAACGGTTGGTCGGATCCTGGTTGAAGGTTCCCTAAGGATTTTCTCTAATATCCACGCGGACGAAGTCGCGGGCGGAAGCTATTACTTATATATTGGACAACATCGCATACAGCGTGAAATTTTCATCATTTGGTTCCCGCAGTGGAGTGGTTCCACTCATGATTACAATCTACTTTTGGTTTCGCGAAAAAAAATCAGAAGTTCCATACATTAAGGTCGAGTAGGTATTGCGCTTTTGTATGGAACAGCTGATTTTTTTTCGCGATATTAGACTTGGCCCTATAGTAAAAGTCGCTCGTAATCATGAGTGGAACCACCCCACTGCGGGAACCAAATGATTCAAATTTCAGCATGTATTTGCTCCGATTCCAAAGCAATTGTTTTATGAAAATAAAAATTAATCATGGTACCTGAAAACAGCCAGACCAGCCCCCTGATTACGTAGCTTTGTTTCTAACAAATTCTCAATTTTTCTAACAGAATACTCTATTATCATCTGAAACTGTAAAATTACATTATTTTCAAACGATTTTGAGGAGCTTTTTAAACATTTTTTTGAGGTGCTCGGTGGCGCAGTGGTTTTGCGCCTGGCCCTGCGATTGCGGAGGTTAAGCAACTTTCACAACGGTCGGTAATGGGATGGGTGACCAAAAATGTATTATCTCAAGCTCCTCCGTGCTTCGGAAGGCACGTTAAGCCGTTGGTCCCGGCTGAATTTGCACTCGTTAACACCCACCAATCCGTACTGGGCCTGCGTGGTGGGTTATGGCCCTTCCATCTTGTCCACCCATAAGGAAGGCCTGTGTCCCTGCCGTGGGCAAAAAAAAGCAAAAAAATAGCTGATGGCCAAACGATTTCAAGTACCTGATTAATTCATTAATTAAAAAAATTGTCAGTGTTGCTAACAAAGATAATACTCTGTTAGCGCCTGAGGCCTAATTGACATGTTTTCATTTTTTACAAGGTACCTTAAATCGAAAACCATTTCGAGGTTTTTCAATTTCTGACACCGTACATAATTTTTCGGGGCTTTTGATCAATAATTTAACGAAATATGTAGAAAAAACACTGTATCATCGAGATAAAGGAATATTAAATATTTAACTCCTTTGCGTGAAAAAGTTGTGTGATTTTATCTTAAAAAAATAATAATCATAAAAACTGTCGCTGTCAAGGTTACAATTTATGTCAAAGTCTGTGTCAAGAATCAAAATATTTTTCACTTTGATTAGTTTTGTTTTGAATGTATTCATGATATTTTTAACTTGAATTAGTATTTTGGTTAAATTTAACATCTATCGAAATATAATATCAAGTTTTCTGAAGGATTTTTAATAGCAGACAGTCGCAACCTTAGCAAAATGGACTTCATCATGCTGCAAAAGCTGAATTCTTCTGCGAAACATTTTATTTTTAGAAATAAAAAGATATTGTGTACGTTTGAATTTGTTTAATAAATACAGTTTGTTTTGAAATGCATTAGTTTCAATTTCCATAAAACTTTAAAGCAACACACTACTTGTAAACGTGTAGATTTTGGTTTGGCACGTAAAACAGTGTTTGTTTGGGCATTTGACGACCTCCGTGGTCGAGTGGTTCGCACGCCGGTTTTCAAGGCGTCACCATCTCTTGAGGTCCCGGGTTCGATCCCCGGCTGGGTCAATGTAGAAAATGAACTTTTCAATATTGTCTCAGGTCTGGGTGTGTGTCATACCACCGTTGTTTCCGATTTCCATAACACAAGTGCTATAGCTACTTACTTTGGGATTGGAGCAATGTATGTGATGTTGTCAAATATTTATTTATTTATTCAATCACAGTATTTTTGCAGGCAGGAACTACACATGAGATTATGGAATCTAATTTACGAATATCTTTATTTATTATTGTTGAAAATAAGGTAAAAATAGCGACAATAAAAGAAAACAACCTCGAGCAAAAGATAAACAAACAAACGTCATTACCGTCCATAGATTAGATTGGCAGGTTAGCGTCATAATGATTTTTTTTATCCATATGGGCAAAGGAATCGGTCAATAATCATAGAAGCTACATCACTTTTTATGTACGGAAACAGCCGTTTTTCTACATTTCTAAATCTAAAGGGACCACCTACAGGTCACAATTATAAACCGATTTTCAAAATTATTTCGCCATTTTATAGCTAAACTAATACCCTAGGACTTTTTTTTTCATTTTTTCTTAAGTCGGTTTTTTTCCGAAATATTTACAATTTAATAAACAAACATCCCACAAAAAACCCGGAATTTTAGGATTTTCGCAAAATTACAAAAAAAGTTACCAGTAGATTTTCAAAATTCAAACGTTCACACATGTCTCGATAAATTCCTCAACTTTTGGTACTATTTTTATTTCGATCCTCCCAAAATCCTCGGAGATATGGCCAAAAATACGTCTCAGGCGATTTGCATCTGATAACCATTTTCAATGGTAAAACTTTTGGTACACAAAATGCAGTAAAGTTTCCTTTAAAAAGTAATCATAAGCGCTTACTGACAACGGACCAAAATATATACAGCAATTTCATACGATTGTTTAAACAAAAGATACAGAACATTATTAGTATTACACTACCAAAAAAACATTGTTTGGCAATGACCCTCTCAAAAATTATGCTTCGAAATAGGTACTTATCTATGCAATCAACGTAATAATCAAATGCTCAGTTTGCATAAGTGTATTGTTTTATTGTTTTCTCAAGTTGAGTGTAAGCTTGGCTAACATAACATTAGTTTCAAAACGTTTCATTATTAATGATATCCCAAAAATAAAATAAATTTTTTAGAGCTATCAATCACGCTGATCAATTCTGTTACATATTTTTATCGTTGCAATTTAAGAAAAAGAGCGGATATTATTAAATCAATGCAAAGCTACTGCCATCCACTAATTGACAAAAATACTTAGAATATTTTTTAGGATCGGTATCTTTACAAAGAGTAATGGTAATGGATGTTGATGCCTGGAAAGCAAGAGGAAGACCGCAGAAAATATGGATGGATTATGTGCGGAATGATATGAATGTGAAGGGAGTGGATGAAGAGATGACAAGTGCAAGGAAGGAATGGAAGAGAAGGACGCACTGCGCCGACTCCAAATAAATTGGGAAAATGGTAGGGAGTTGATTTTTGTAGATTACCTTTTCATTTGACATTTTACGGGTATAATAAAACTTGCCATAAACTTTTGATACAAACACTTAAGCAGATATTATATTTTTCTATACATTAATAAAACTGTAAATTCTAAACGTTTGTGTGTGCATCACGCAAGAACCGCTGAACGGATTTTTCACAGTGTGGTAGCTTGGGAATCAGGGAAACAGTTTAAAATCTCCGTAGCTTTCATGAGGTCTTTTAAACGGGTCGCCATATTTTTCTTCTGTCCACGCGGACGAAGTCGCGAGCAGAGGCTATCTGAATAAAACGGATAGTTTTGCATTAAAAAGATCGGAAGGAATCTCTTACGTCAGAACCATAAAGTTGTTCTGAACCTGACAAGAATTTCAAGTTACTCGTACCTCGTACC
This sequence comes from Agriphila tristella, assembly GCA_928269145.1. Lineage (NCBI taxonomy): Eukaryota > Metazoa > Arthropoda > Insecta > Lepidoptera > Crambidae > Agriphila > Agriphila tristella. Next base: position 4,016,885 of record OV743440.1, read on the forward strand.
ATACACATGTGGCCAATTTCTATATATTAACGACTCGTCGTTGATCGTCATTGATTTTCGTTAACCAACAACCAGTAATAGTAAACAGTGAACATCATCGTTAAACACAAGCTAAGCTGTTGGTTGGTGTCCGACAGAGTAGAATATAGTACCAAACCACAGAATACATAATAGTACCAAACTACCAACCCTTCAGGATGTCATAAAAGCAGACCAAATACTTGAAGGCGAGTTTTTGGAAAAAAAAAACACTTTTTGAGGTCGCTGAAAAATCTTTCGGATCTGAAATTAAGTTACATATTTCTTTATCCTTATCCAGACACGAATTAAAGCAGAAACACGATTCATTTGTTTTGGATCGATACATTTTATACACATACATTATACACATTTAATTTCTAAAATATCTTGATATTTCTTAAGTTTGAGATTTTTTATAAATAACATTAGAAACCTATTCATGTCGATATTGCTTTAAGTAATTTGTATCATCAATATTTAGAATCGTGTAGAAGCATTTCTCTTTAATCCCTATGGTTATTTAAAACGAATTTATTTTGAAATTTTTTCGCCTAATCTACCAAATTGGTCTCGTTCCCTAACGCGTCGTTTTCTTACTGCTATTTGATATCTCGATTTATAGATATAGCTCCTTAAACATTGTATAATAATGCATTCGTGAGCCAAAAATGGCCAGCACTGATTTCCAGAACTTCGAATACTTTCTCACGGTATGCTCACGAGGCTTAGTGGATTATATTACAAAATTATTTTAATTTTTATTCTATAAATTGATAAAAGCGTAGATATGAAAAGGATTGATATTTTCTTTTTTTTTTAAACCTGAGCCCTTCATTTGTACGTCACCTAAGTAAAAATTAAGTAAGTACAGGTATACACCGTCATTTTGTAGTCGTTTTAATTAACTTAAGGGTGTGTTGTACCAATGAAACTAAACATTTTTGCCCAAGAAACATGGGTCAAAAAACGACAAAAAAAATTGGTCCTCCCATACTAACTAAACAGCTAAAACATTGTATTTGTATGGGAAAGTCCAAAATTTTTGTCGTTTTTTGACCCATGTTTCTTTGGCAAAAATGATTATTTTCATTAGTAGAGCACTCCCTTAAGTTAATTAAAATGACTACAAAATGACGGTGTATAAACTGGGCGTTAGGTGGTTAGATGCTTAAGAAATTATGTCCATGTTAGTGTTACATTACTTCGCGTAACTATGTTACAATGAGAGCACACTTCCTGATATCAGGTGATATGTAATTTAGTCGCGTTATATTAGTTTGCAAAACAATCAGTTTACTACGGTCCTACTTTCTATCGTCGAATAGTTTTTTAAGGTCATAAATGGATAAATACAAAGGAGTGATTATTTTTTGGTAATTATTTAGTCAAATCCATTTTTGGAATATTAGGTCATTTACACTTCTTGTCGATATTTTTGCCTACGATGCATACATACTTTGTAGTTGTTTTTGCAAAAACCGTTTTTAGCCCCTGCTCATGGAAATTAAGCAACTTTTACAAAGGTCAGCAATGGGATGGGTAATCAATGAATGAGCACAAAATGAGAAAAATATGAGCATTACAGTTTGATGGAAGCAAGTAGAAGAAGTCTTGTTAATTTATTTGAGTTGTTCCGTATTTGACTTTTGACTTAATTTTCCCGCCGCTGGGGCACGGCCTTCCTTATTGGTGGAAAAGGAGGATGAGCCATAATCCACCACGCAGACCCAGTGCGGATTGATGGGTGTTAACGTCTGCAAATGCAGTCAGGACCAACGGCTTAACGTGACTTCTGAAGTACGGAGGAACTAGAGATATAAAATTTATGGTCACCCATCCCATGACCGACCCTTGCGAAAGTTGCTTAACCTCCGCAATCACAGGGCCAGGTGCTAAACCACTGCGTCACCGAGCTCCTCTTCATTTGTTGGTACAGTCTGACTAAATGGGAGAGTGCTCTTTAATTTGTTGAAAAAAGTTTTGGCACATCAGAAATACTTTCAGTAGTAATCCATAGTTATTTTGCAAGCACCCACGATTGCCACAGCCTACTAAACAGTAGTTGCTTTTCAAACATCGTTTAGACAAATGGTACAATTTATTTAATAGCTAGAGTTTAAGTAAACTGTGTCGTGTGGCGAAAGGTTAGCTATTAATGATTTCTAATAAAGCTTTCTTAACTGCAAGGCTAAAAAATATGTCATTTTTGACACACGAAGTATATGAAATAAAAAAAGAACCATTCTACTATTTCTGCGGTACAATTCAAGATTGCATCGGTAAATCGGCAACGAGTGTTTTAAATTATAAATAGTGTAATTGGGTCCATGTAAGTAGTAGCTCTACGCAACCCTGACAAAAGAGAGGAAATAAAAAAACCTAAAAAATAAAGCTTTGCACAAACGTGACATCAGCCGATAATCAAGCCCGGTGCGCTTGTCTTCAATTAATTGAAGATTAAAAAGCCAATTTCAACATAGATTTTTGACCACCACCGATTTTAAACGCGATTTTAAAACTTTTACTGACATAATAAAAAAGAAAAAAATTGTAAATTATATTCCTCGTTTTTACGAGGTCTCAATTTTATGTATACTCATTTCTTGTATCAATTTTATCAATGTGCTAGTGAAATCCAATTGAATTAATAAGAGATCAAACTCGACGCTTAAACTTAATTACGCTAAATGGTTTTTTTAATATTTCGTTAAATTGCCTCGAGAAGAAATTTAACTTTTTTTAACTTACATTTGGTAAAATTGTCTCGGGAAGAAATTTAAACTTCTCCTCTTAACATTTTGTTAGTTCAAAGATTTACATTTTAATAACCAAACATAGATTTAAATCTATGTTTCTATCTACAGAACTAGTTTTTTCTGTAACATAAATAAATAACACCTATAACTGGTATCCATTAGCTAATATCTTCAGTATCGTACCTTGTAAGGCTGCCGGCAAAAACAATATCTTCGGTAACCGCGATGGTGCAGTGATTTCATTATTAATGGGCAAGATCTCCAGCGGTTTACTGGACTCCGATAATGTCATTGGTTGCAAACCAAACATAGGGTCGTAGTGTTAGCGATTAAAGCTTTTTAGGTTCCAGACCCAAAGGGTAATAAATAAATAAAAAAATATTAAAAACACGACTGCCCTGCCAAAAACGAAGTAAAAAGTTAAACAACAAGTGTCATTGCAGTCGGAGGACCTTATTATGGAACAATTTTTGATCAAAGAGGTCCCCGACTGCAATGACCCTTGTCGTTTAACTTTTTAGTTCGTTTTTAGCAGGGCAGTCGTGTTTTTTTTTTTTTTTTTTTTATTTATTTATTTTTAGTTCACACATTTTAGTGACATATTATATAGTTTTGGAATGTGCTCATCAAGACCTTTCATTTGATGCCCATATTGTAATAATAAAAGAAAAAAAAAATTTCACATTTGAAAATGGTGTCGTACAGTTGCCATATTGATTTTTTTAAACAAAATATAACCAGTGTCACTCGAGATGCTGTAAGGATTCTAACGATACCCCATTTATCAAAATTAGTTCAGGCATTTAGAAGTTATGGTGGAATAAAGAAACTCACATACCCACAAACATACATGAACCCTGAACACATATACACTCTTCTTGCTTTGGGCAGTCGTGTAAAAAAACGGGACCCTATAAGTAACTAAGACTACACTATCTGTTTATCTGTCTGCCTGTCAACAGTGCTAATCGCCTCTGTGGCCTAGTGGTTCTCCCACCCGTGTAAGCCGCGGGAGGGCATAACAACAATTTAAAAAAAAAATGTGTTCCAGGGTTAGAGGTAAGATAGCCAGTTCCTCAGTGATGAGGATACCGGGTGTAATACGCTTCCACCTTCGGCGTTATCGTCACTTAACATCGGATGAGGTGAAGGCAAGCACTAACCCGTTGTGCATAAAAAAAAAATTATTGAGCGGTCATCAAGGCCTAATGATGAGTATCATCACCATCGAAGTCAATTATAGCGCATAATCAATTCTGGCCCCATTATCCAACTTTGTTGTTCAGAAGAGGCAAATTCGCAGCAAAAACAGAAATTTTGGTAATAACTTGTTAACATTGCATAGTTTATACTCTCCTAATAATATTATAAATGTGAAAGTTTGTGGGTTTGGATTTTTGTTCCTCAATCACGCAAAAACTAGAACCGATTTAGTTGAAATTTGGCACACAGATAGTAGATAGCCTAGATTAAAACATAGAATACTTTTTATCCCGATATTCCCACGGGAACGGGAACACGCGGGCGAAACCGCGGGCGGCCGCTAGTAGTTTATAATTATCACAAGTTCTAAATTGATTAGAGATTCATTCTACCAACGAAAAAATCTTAGAATTGTGTTATTTGATTTCGATTTCTTGTGAGTTTAAAGAGACAAAGGGTTCCAGCTTCTTCAATCCAAACGGAAAAAATATTAAGAAAATCAGCAAATGGCACTAGGTATCAACCCTAAACTCTTCTATGCATCTTAAAACTACTAAATATTCAGCTAAACTAATGATATAGCGGTGTATTAAATAATTAATCATACTAATTACAACCTGACACTGACGCCACACCTTTACCGCGTAATAAAATAAGCTTGCACAACCTGAAGCGATTCCGCGTTCTGCAGAATAGTCTGTGATCTCGATTACTAACCTTATGTATGTACAGACAACCACAAACCATAGCCAGGCGAAAAGCAATCTTAAAACAAAGCACTAAGAAGTAGTATGTTAATTACTGTTTAGTACTGAGAGTAACAACGGTCCACTTCAGTGTATATTTTGTAATAAGTCAGTAACATTTACATAGAGTTATTTAGATCGAAGCCGACGAAGCCGATTGGCGCAGAATGTTCGAGAAATGAATCAAAGTTACAAGACAGGCTTTACAAAAGAGCCTTAACACTTGATTTGAATCTGAATACTTAGCTAACTCCATCTTAGAGATTTGAGTAGCTAGAAAAAAAGCATAAAATAAAAACGATATCGATGAACTGAACATGAATCAGAAATTATGTAGAATAACTTAACAAAAGTATACAATAACTGAAGAATTGCTCGGCGAAAGTAGTTTGTTGTTTGTGTGAAATGTCTATATTTATACCGTCGTCTTCGTGTTGTTTAAAACACGAACTTGGCCGAAAGTAGTTTTACAAATTTTAACTTGACCCTGACAACAATAATTATGTAAGCCTTTCATAATTTCGAATAGCGTACCGTTTCGCTATCGTCATCGTTTCATAAATTATTTAATATTCTTCAATAAAATTTCATAATTCACCTACAAATTAATAAGCAGTACCTAATTATACTTCATCACATAAATTAGACTTCGTAATCTTCAAAGAACACACAATGTCAATATGACCCTAGTCAAACTATAAAATCTAATCTGCGATTACTATTTTATGTTAGTTTTGAAAGATTTTATTACTAATTAATTATCGTTTTTTTCATTTGTTCATTGTAGTCTTGAATCGCTATCAAAAAACATATTTTTTGCATCTACATCCGTAACTTTTCTTCTGAAATCTGCACAGTCTTAAATTGCTCTCAAAGAATCAAATTTCGCATCTACGACCGTAACTTTACTTTTAAAATCTGCCTAGTCTTGAATCGTTGTCAAATCATCAAAATTTGCATCAACGACCGTAAATTTACTTTTAAAATCTGCCTAGTCTTGAATCGCTGTCAAAGAATCAAATTTTGCATCAACGACCGTAACTTTTTTTCTAAAATCTGCATAGTCTTGAATCGCTGTCAAATAATCAAAATTCGCATCAACGACCGTAACTTTACTTTTAAAATCTGCCTAGTCTTGAATCGCTGTCAAAGAATCAAATTTCGCATCAACGACCGTAAATTTACTTTTAAAATCTGCCTAGTCTTGAATCGCTGTCAAAGAATCAAATTTCGCATCAACGACCGTAAATTTACTTTTAAAATCTGCCTAGTCTTGAATCGCTGTCAAAGAATCAAATTTCGCATCAACGACCGTAAATTTACTTTTAAAATCTGCCTAGTCTTGAATCGCTGTCAAATAATCAAAATTCGCATCTACGACCGTAACTTTTTTTCTAAAATCTGCATAGTCTTGAATCGCTGTCAAAGATTCAAAGTTCGCATCTACGCCTGTAACTTTTCTTCTAAAATCTGCATAATAGAGCCTGTGTAAGATAGTGTGTGATTCATCTAATGTGCTAATATGACTATATTATCTTTCCTCATTAAGTCGAGAACATTCTTGATAATCGATTGTAATTGGGCTTCATATACAACAAGCGAGATGAAAAATCTTTACATGTCGTTAGTGTGAGACGATGGATATGTAGAGATGGGATTTTAAAGAGGAAAGGAAAAAAGTTATCGATGTTATCATTTTCCTGCGTTTTTTTAATATGTAACACATGAATAATATATAGGTACCTTGTTGATTACATTCCTTATCTCGTAAGGTAAACACCTTTGACTGTTGTTTAATGACTTTTACCAATAAAAAGTTTTCATTTCAACCATTAGGTACAATGCGATTAAATTGACAATAGGCAGTGATTCGCTGCAACTTCACTTAAAAATGTATGGAAAATAGAAAAAAATACAGATTAAAATAAGTCGTTTTGTACCGCAAGCGCTCTGAAGTTAGTTACTTCAATAGGGAATATGCATAAGTCACCGATTTTCCTAAAATTGAGCTTGATCGCTGCGGACACTTGTAAAAACATGATGGAACAGAAAGAAAAATAAAAAAAAATGATCATTTTCGTTTTATCACACGATGAAATCAGGAGAAAATAACGATATTTTTTTCCGTTTTCGGATATAATGCACTTTACAGTCAGATAGAATATCGAAAAAGAATTAATATTTTGTATGACACATATCTACCTAAACGCAAAATTTAGGGAGATAATTGAAGATTATTGGCTAACTCCATATTAAACGCGCCCGAAACACACCGAAACGTGATGTGTGACGTCACCGTTTTGTATAGAGCGTTTTCGGCGGGAGCTGATGCGTGCTAACTTCAAGTAACTATATTACAAGAAAAAAACGCAAGAGACAAGTTTCAATATTACAGTTGATTTTCTCACGCATTATACTATTGATTTTGATTAAAAAAAAATTTGATGCATATTCCCTATTGTACAAACTATACATATTCTGTGGTTGTACATTGTCAATTAAATCGCATTGTATTTTCATTGCCTATTCATCATTACCTCATCATCATCATCAGCCTATCATCGTCCACTGTTGAACATAGGCCTCTCCGAGTGCACGCCACTGAGCACGATCCGCGGCTATACTAATTAAGTTTATGCCAGCCACCTTGCGAAGATCGTCGCTCCACCTTGTCTGAGGGCGTTCTCTACGTTTGCCCATACATTACCTACCGCGCTTAATATATGTAAAATTAATAAAACCATACACGAGCTAACATCAAGTGTTGTCTCGACACAAATCTTTATCGATAGATTAGCATCACTAGCATTGCGCAATGTGATCGAACAGTGTGATCGCCGCCGGCACGCGCTCTTCCGTTAAATTTAATTGCGCTGCACTACTATGGATGGTGGGTACAGTTTTGCACAACTACTTTTTAAATAGGGGAATTTTATGATTTTAGTTGTTCTTAATTTATTGTACTAAAAATACTCTTTCTTGTCTATGGCACTGACAATAGTGTCTTGGGGAAATTTTGCCTTGAGTACTACCCGTTATGCTGAAGGGAAGTTTTCTTCCCAATGACAAAACCACTGCCAGTAACTTTTAATGGATGTACTTGTTAAACTGTGGATGTACTATGTAAAAAGGCTTAGAGTTTTTAAAATAGTTAAAGTATTCCTTCCGAGAGATTCAATAGACCTTAACATGATTTGTTTCATTGTAATAAATCTGATCTGATTTAAATGAAGTTTAACAATGAAATAAATTGGGACTTTGGTACATTAAAATGTTTTTGACATTCATGAACTGTTCTGCATTTTCGAATAAAGTTTAACGATATCCACTCATTATGTGCAATCACTGTTTTTATTAGACACAAAGAGATCTTTACAGCCGTTATATAAATATCATTCCTGTGGTAATTAGTTGCATAATACAAACGACTTTTTACCGCGATTGTACAAGGCGTGCGACTTTGCGAAGTGTTGCAGTAAGTATGCCTTCGGGCTTGTTTCCCGATGTTTTATCGACATCATTGTTTACCGATGATTCAGATAAATCGATTATTCGTTTTTTGTCACCTCACTACTGTTTAGTACTTCCTTACTACCGAGATTTGTACTTTGTAACCTAGTTATGGCGTGTTTATGTTGCTTTGTTTTTACAATACGAGTAACAATATCAATACGCTCTATCTATGCAATCCGCAACTAAGCAAATCTCGTGATAAGGTAACTAAAAAACTTGTCTATATTATTACGCGTCCATTAGTATGTTTAATAAACTTATATTTTCTACACATTTTAGTAAAGTCCATTTTTTACCTTCCTTTATATTAAAAATATCATCCTCTAAGGCAGCGGTTCCCGAATTCTTTTGGATACGGAACCCTTTTTGGTTAATTGTTTTTGGGCGGAACCCTAGCTCAAGGAAGAAGAAAACTAACCAGGGTTGCCACATTCAGGAACAGAAAACCTAGGACATGGTCGCAACTAAATGTACGTTGAAATCATTTAAACTGGCAGTAAAACTTTTGTGGAGTCTGGTAACTGGTAAGGACATGTTGAATGTAGGTATGTGAAAATACTCAAAATCAATGGAAACAAACGGGCGGGGCAGCAAAGTAAGAGTAAAATAAAAAAGGAGAACTAACTGAAGGAAAAGAGTAAAGACTTTTAATTCTCATTAATTTCGCGTCATTTTTATATTTACTTACAAATTCCGAACAGATTATCATCAAAAATCTGGACATATCTAATCGATCGTCGAGACGCGGGACAATGTCATCAATCGGGACTTCAAGTCAAAAATTCAAGAGTTTCGGTATTAAGACTTATACCTAAACTCTTGAATTTTCGTGGAACCCCTGAGAGCCTCTCATGGAACCCCAGGGTTCCGCGGAACCCCATTCGGGAACCACTGCTCTAAGGGCTACCTAAATTTTACGTTATTAAAAAACTAATTAAATAATAAAGTAACCAAAGAATGATGAAGTAGATAACTCTATTTCCATATAACGTATTACCGTTGATAATAAAAACTTAAATCATCATAATACGTCTGGTTTTCACAACTTATGTATGATTTACAGAGGCAGGCAATTTTCAGGAAATGCGCGAGCATTTGACAATTTACGCAATGACCAATGAAATAGCGTTGTTTATGCATCGATCGTTTTCTGTTCTTGATCTCGTACCAACTTTAACAATCTTTAATAGGTTTATGTATTATGCCGGTGCCGTTAAAAAAATTGAAACTTGTTTGAAGACTTTGCAACACGCACACACACAATGTTGTCGTAAACAAGTGTGCCTGCCAAATGTTAAAGACATGCAAAAAATCCTGTGCTATCCCGACTTTGTTGGTATTAGCTTATTTGAAATTATAACCTGCCGGCTAAATGTTCGTAAAAGCTATAAACTGGGTACTTTAAGCTCAGTAATTTTTACGTAAGTTGATCCTATTACAGTCGGAGCTGTTTTAGTATAGTTTCTGACCGACATTGTAACTGTTGTTACTACTTGTTACTTCACCAATTTTAATTAAGTAACCAAAGAACAATGCAAATATCTAGTTATTAAATGACGCGTTGTCTAGAACGAAACGAATGCTCATTGAAATGATCGGACAATTATTAAACTTATACGGTTATAGGAAATTCAGTGTGTATGCAGAGTGTTTACAGTAGGCAAACTGCAAACTGCAAAGAAACAGGTATGACGAACTTAAAGTGTACCTAATCCCAAAATGACATGCCTGATAGAGGCCATCTTAGCTCAACCTTCTGTATCTACCACCTTGTGCCTTGTGATCGTGCCTTGTACAGTCATGTGCAATACATTATACATATTTTGCAGCACAGTTTTGAGTACTCAGTTCAATTCCTGATAACATCAAATATATAATTACGCGTCATTATGGCTGCTTGTGTAGCTGCAATCCCTTTTTTCCTGTATACCCTTGGCTGTTCCCTTAAAGGTACAGTAGAAAAAAAATTAACTACTGTACCCTTGGCCGTGAAACCCAACCAAATAAAAAAAAACACTTCTGTAGATTTGATTATTTCAGATTTCGATTCCGATAGCTTTTTAACATAATGATGTTTCTCAATTTTTATTTAACCTATTATAGAACTCTAATCTACATTTTATAAAATATTATCATTACTAATTATTTATTTATTATTTATTTATTTATTATAAACAAAGAGGGTACAATATGGGGTTACACCAATAGTCCCACAAAACCAACTAGTCGGTTTGACTGTGGGATCAGTTTAATCTAGACTAGGCTTAAATTAAGTTTTGAAGCATGTGTAAATCTATTTTTTTAGAAAGTACCTATGGTATTGTTAATGGTTTAGGAACATGTGTAGGACGACCGTCGAACGTCCTATTTGTGTTCCTAAACCATTAAACTTTACGTTGTATTGCAACGCATGCCAAGTACAACTAGTAGTTTATAGATAATAATATTGTCAGAAGCAATTATGTCCGTATGCTAACCTAATAAATCCCGAGCAGTTATTCTGGTTTTATGGCGTCAGTGCGAGTTACGTCTGCCAAACGGAGCGTGAACCCAGATCTATATTATGTAGCCTCTTCAAGATGCGTATGCTATGACATTGCACAGTAGTAATACGGACATATTATAACGAGTAAAAAATGCGCTTAGATAGAGTAATGGGGAATGTTTATAACATCGAATTGGCTGAATATTTTTATATACACGTAGGAATAAGCTCCCTTAGTAATAGAAAAAATCGTCAAAATTTTCAGTTGCGTGAAAAAAAGTCACTTCGACTTCACAAATCTACGAAAGGAACAGCAGACTGGAGTTTATACCTTTGACACTACCTGCCACAACCACAACATGTTATTAAAAAAAACTTTCAACACAAAATGTCAAAACTTTTTTCTTTTTCCTACATATAAAAAAATATTCAGCTAATTTGATTTTATCAGACATTCTAGGGAATGTCTGGAATATACAAGGTGTTTGGTAAAAGCCTTATAAAGCCGAATAGGGTAGATAGGGACCATCCAACTGAACAACTTTTACTATGGAACCAACTCTGAAATCGCGAAAAAAAAATCAGCTGTTTCATACAAAAATTTATAACGAAAATTTCAAAATGTATGAAACAGCTGATTTTCTTTTCGCGATTTCAGAGTTGGTCCCATAGTAAAAGTTGTTCAGTTTGATGGTCCCTATTTACCCTATTCGGCTTTATAAGGCTTTTACCAAACACCTTGTATATGTCTATATTATCTATGGGAAAATTCATTTCGCTTTTCGGCGGTAGATGGCGCTATACATATTTTCCATACAAAATTACTGTATTGATTTTTTTACGCCTGTTTTTTTCGATCGATGTTCGTGCTAAAGTTAACACTAGTAGAATAGAATTACCATGTATGAGAATGACATAAGCTAATGTTTAGTTCCAGTCAATCCCATACATTGTCATTTTATTCTACTAGCGATATTTTTAGCCATTATTACAATGGCCATTTGAGTAGGCCCTCTGAATAGATTTCTGCACATCTGTTCTTACTAAGCATACATCTGTAAGCGCAGACGTTTATTAGGGATTGATATGGATGTTAGACCATTATTATAACCCGCCACGCTGCTGGTCCAGTCAAGATTGACGGCTAGCGACAAAAAAAAAATAACTTTTCCGATGAACTAGGTACCCTAGGTCCCTAGCAATGGTTGCCAAACCTGCCGCAAATCAAGATGTCTGCCGCAAATCCCGACCGAACATTATTACAACATAAGTACAGGTTTATTGTGTACTGTACATATCAAATAAATCTATCTTGCTTGTTTCAGGTAAGTGACTACTTAAGTTACTTTTCACTCATGAAAAGAATCTTCCAACATAAGGTAAGTACAAAATTCAATACAAACTTTACTGACATCTGTCGGATCAACGTTAAAGAAACGAAATCGTAGACCATTTGCTTGTGAAAAAAACTTCAAGCACACTAGCGCTGTTTTCAATCGTTGCGCTAAGTTTGCGAACTAACGACTTTTTATGCTCGCGACTGACCGAAACCGTTCACTTTCGTGCTATTGTAATTCTTAAGTTCTGCACGAATTTTATAGATGGCGTTTCTGTATTCATTCCTAATTTGAATAAAACTTGCAAAAATAAAATCATGAGATGGCGCTTTATTGATCTGTGCCCAGTTTATCAAAACTTACAAGCTACAAGTAAAATTTACATGAAAAATTTTACAAGTTCATGTAAATTATGTCTTTTTCCAAATCATTTATGCAAGACACTTGTAAAAATTGTCAGACGGAATAGTAAAAATTGTCAGGCGGAATATAGAGCCGCCGGACACCCTCAGAAATACTCAGGAATTACCATTGAGTTTTTTACAAGTTGTAAGTTTTTTTTACAAGTCAGATTTTTTTGATTAACGAAATGATTAAAATAAGGTTGAAAACATATTAGTTAAATAAACAAACACATTTGTACGTTTAATTTAACGTGTTTTGATAAACGGATTTGTTGAATGATTACGAGGGTGGATTGATAATTCCATGACTTTTTAATGAAGAAAGACTTTTTTTCGGAATATTTTGTTTTATTTTTGTACTTAATCTTATTGTAGCTCTGCGTATTAAGTCCAACGAAGTTCCTACCTCATTAACCCATTATTTTTTCTTTCATCGCCTGAAAACTGGTAACTGAAATGAGGGTCCATTTAGACATCACCTTTTGGCTTGATGAAAATCTTTGCCCGCCAAGACATTTATTCATGTTTGGTAGGAGAAAATATCTCACTGGGGTTGAATCTAGAGAATAGGAAGGATTCGCATCTTCATTCGATGCGTTTTGATGTCATGAGTGCCGCCGAGAGGGTCGACAGGGTCATTAAGAAAAGTTAGAACTCGCTTGAGCTTTTTGTTTCCAAAAATAATAATCTTTTGTCGAATTTGAAAAAAATGTAGTTAAAAGATGCCTTAAGGAGTTTCTTTTTAAGACACAAAAATAAATTATATAAAAAAAGTATTTCTTCTTTTCAAAGTCATGGACTTATCAAACCACCCTCATATTTTGATAAGGAAAATGCTTGTTTTCAAAAGTACCAGACTTGTAAGTTTTGATAAACAGGGCACTGGTTGCTGATTTTCTAATGACAGTTAATAATGGTATGGTTTGAATCAATACCTAGTGTTAGCAGGAAAAAATTGTCGTAATCAATAAATTAAATTCAAATCAAGTAGTTTTGTATTTTGTACAACGACACCTAATCCTAAACTTTTCAGTAGGAACAACATATTGACAATTGTAAGCACAAATTAGATCCCAAAGTTCTTCATTGTAAAGATACAGAACTTAGTCCCCAACAGCAGCCAAAATAGCATTAAAAATAGCCAAATAACAGCCACTAAAAACTTCATCTATTTTTAGAATCTTTAATTTAAATGCATTTAGTAGTCCAGTAATTAGATTTCTCGCTGGTCGTGTGCCTTTCACTTCCTTTTAACCACCCGTTGGTTTCTGAAGCTGAACTACGTGGTTAATGTAGAGCAGTTCCATCACGACCTACTGGCATCATTCGCCAAGGTCGTGAGGAAAGTGTCGGTGCGTCATGGTGCGGACAAAAGTGAAATGATGACGGGAAATAATGGACGACGATTTCATTTATAATATCGACATCGATAAATACCTCAATTTGTTTTATACGTATATTATTTGGAACTCGATAGGTATCGATAAAAACCTCGGCCTGTTTTATACGTATAATATTACGATGTTTCATTTATAATATCGACATCGATAAATACCTCGATTTGTTTTGTACATATAATATTTAGAACTCGGTAGGTATCGATAAAAACCTCGGACTGTTTTTTACGTATAATATTACGAACACTTCCTTTTACCCACCCGTTGGTTTCTGAAACTGAACTACGTGGTTAATGTAGAGCAGTTCCATCACCACCTACTGGCATCATTTGCCAAGGTCGTGAGGAAAGTAACGGTGCGTCATGATGAGGACAAAAGTGAAATGATGACGGGAAATAGAAATGGACGATGTTTCATTTAAAATATCGATATCGATAAAAACGTCTCCCTGTTTTATATGTATAATCACTCTCTTTTATCTAAATACATGTTGTTACATAACAACCCGCAATTCCGAAAATGGTAGATGGGAACCATCGAACTTAACAACTTTTACGCGATTTCAGAGTTGGTCCCATTGTAAAATTGGTTCAGTTTGACGGTCCCTATCCCTATCTATCATATTCAGCATTGCCGGTTGTTTTCTAACATCCTGTATACGAAGGTTAGGATGCGTCAGAAAACGGTTGGAGTGTGTTGGGGTGTAATTAAATATAATCAATTATTATCCTTCAGAGTTCAGTAAATGTCACATATTTTTAGAACCATTGTGGAGTTATTAATTCTTTACATTGAGAAAATACAACGGAGGATATAAACAAAATCCTGTTTAGGAAGTAAACTCGAGCTAGTTTTATTCTAAAATAAATACCAATTCTTATTAAGTAGGTAATTAAAATGTCTCCCTTTAGATACGATAGCGAATGACAGAATCAAACAAAAGTAACCATCTCATGTAACTTTCTATCGATACAAAACTAGCGCATCACTATCCAGAGTAACAGTTCAAGTATCGTCATCACCGCGAAATTATGAGAGTGAAAGTGACGTCATCAGGTCAGCCTTGAATTTGAAAGTGAAATGATTCGTGACGTCAAAACGACAGTGAGAGTGAATTGACGTCAAGTCGCCGAGTGAGTTGAGACTTGAAAGTGAAGACGAGCTGATTTATTTTTTTACTGGTTTGATTGCACTTTCAAACTCCTTGGTTCACAGTCTGCGGACAGAGAGCCACACTATTTTATATTAAAATAATTTGGAACACTATTGTATTTGTTAAGTAAGTAAGTAGGACCTTAACCGGAACTTCTCTTTTAAAGCATGCTCTCAATTTCATCATCATATTAGCCGCACGACACCCACTATTTGAGGAGCTCGGTAGCACAGTAATTTAGCGCCTGGCTGCGATTGCGGAGGTTAAGCAACTTTCGCAAGGGTCGGTCATGGGATGGGTGACCTAAAATTTATTATCTCGAGTTTCTCCGTGCTACGGAAAGTGTGTTGGTCCCGGTTGCATTTGCAGTAATCCGCATTGGGCTCGCGTGGTGGGTTATGGCCCATCCTCCTTATCCACCCACAAGGAACGCCTGTGCCCCAGTAGTGGAGACATTGCAAATGTTGATTAAATTTATCTTATAATCAATCCACCAAAAATATCGTAAAGGTATACCTATGCATTTATTTGTAATCGCCTTGTAACAAAGCCTAATTTACTTTTTTACCCACGACGAAACAGAGACAGTATACATGGAATAGGTCTAATTTCCATCTCAACCAGATGGAAATTAGACCTATTCCTTGAAAGGGGTTATACTAGAGGTCATTAGCAACAAATTAAGCCCAGTGAACCAGGGGTCAAAACTTGATGGTTACCGAGCTGTAGCAGTTCTTCGATATTTAAGAAATTTTCCGACTTGTTACCAAAAACCATTAATTATGAATAAACTACTCCACTCTAAACATTGAATTGATAATTTTCTGAAAGCTGAATAATAAGTGATCAATTAAAAAAAAACGGGCCCAAAACATACATAATCACAGAAATAAAAGGTCCTAAGTAGCAATAACTTTTATTTTCTGTATTTTCCCACTTAAATATCGCAGAACTGCTACAGCTCGGTAACCATCAAGTTTTGACCCCTGCGTCACTGGGCTTAATTTGTTGCTAATGACCTCTAGTATAACCCTTTTCAAGGAATAGGTTGAATTTCCATGTCACCTCTATTTTATAATTTGAGAACTCCTATTAGTAATTATTAAAGTTGCAAATAAACTACATAGTTATTAAGAAGTGCAATTGTGAAAAAAGCATCTAGTAAGAGTGGTGAAGAAATATATTTCATATTTAAGAATCGCAATCGAAATCTTGCTTCATTTCATTAACGTGTAAACAGAAATAAACAATTGGGACAAATTGCTATGCATACATAATTTATAGATTTGCATAAAACTTATTTCCCGAGACAATAATCTAATCAACTCACGAAGAAAGATCTTATCAAAATTTACATCACAAAATATTTCGCGACTCACAAAACGTCTTTGATCTACTCCATTAAATAATACAATAGGAGAATTAATTATATTTCACTAAAATCTGCCTTTTGCAGTTGAGAGGATCAACAAAATGTCATCAATATCATTGAAAACAATCAATAATTCGGTTCGATCTTTCAGTTCGTGTCAGTGACCTATGCGTTGAAGGTTAGTTGTTATGAAACTAACCGCATAGGAATTCGTGCAAAGTAGACGAGGCAACGAAAATCGATTATAGGGACTCGTCTCTTTTTTTTAATAGTTTGATAATACCTGTGTAAGTAATATAATATGTTTGTGGTAAAGGTTTGTTAAAATGGTAAATGTTAGTGAAAAATTGATAAAAATTAAATCTAACATTTTTAAAAACCCAATGGCTCCGTGAGCTGTAGATCGTAACTTAAATTATAAGTTGTTTAAAAATCGCCATCATGGCCACTAGGTTTTCAAAGCACATACAAACGAAAAGACGGAGGACATACGAAAGATCACTTTACAAACCTAAAAGTTAGTTACAATGATGCATTTTACTACGATCATTGTAGTTATTTTCAAGATATCACACCATGATACTAATTAATTAAGATTTGATGTTTTGTTAAGGTTTCTGGAACATGGGCGTGTTTAAATAGGGATATTTTTTTAACAGAAGTTAATGTTTGATTAGTGTTATTGCAATTTTGTGCTTTTTCTATAAACTCTTAAAGATAAGGAAAAAGTGTTTTTTTTCATAATGTTTTTTTTTAACTAATTTATTTTCAATGATTCCGCGATTTTCTGTAGCTCGTCTACCGGGCTACTCGCTCTAGATGTGCTTGTATGGGAAAGGGATTGCTTAGCAATACCCCGTAGCAAATAAGGGCCAATCGCAAGCATACTATTTGCACTGTTACTATGAAAAATAGTTTGAAGAATCTGAATATCCTATTATATAATAATATCCTATCCTTACTCCTTACTTATATTATAAATGTGAAAGTCCTGCATCTAATAAATAACCATCTTTTTCATTAGGAGTAGAACAATGTTTTATTTTACAAATGAATTTTATTGACCGAGCGAGCGCAAAGTGCCTCCTTTTTAGCTTGCTCAAAAATGCTTACGTATGTTTGTTCGTCTATTCTCCTCTACAGATCGTATTTCTCAACCGATTCTCCTGAAATTTTGTGACCTGTTCACAAAATTTCAGGAGAATCGGTTGAGCAATTATATAGATTTTTGTCGATTCAGTTTTTCGACATTTTTCGCAAAAAAAGCATAAGTATTTCAGCCATTTCGAAAAATATTCAAAAATGTCAGAAACGAGGTGTACTTATAGATTTAAAATGTTAAATGTATAAACCATTTAAAGGTGAAGACTTATGAACTAAATATGATATCACGAAGTCCTTATTTCGCTTATCAACACTTTTAAAAAATTAACAGGATCAAGGTATAATCGCTAACAAAAAGGTCACTGAAAAGTGTCAGATTACAAAATGACCAAAGCTTGGGTGTCAGATAATGTCTTCTTTAGCCAATTAACCTTTTGTTTGTGTGTGAACATACAAGACCTTCGTTCGTGGTATTTTATTACTATATTGTAACCTTAAAGAACACGCATTTAACTTGGATAGAATAGCTTATTGTATAGTAACACAATTGAAACTGTATTGTGACGTCGTATTGCAGTGAGAATCTGAGAATTCAAAGCCTTTTTGTGGTATACTATAGATTTCCCGCTGCTTTGAAATTTCCCGCTACTTTGTCCGCTTGGTTTGTTTCTGTGGAAATTTGGGAAATAAATAGTACCCTAAATCCTTTTCTAAGGTCTAACCTGCACATTCTGATTATTAAAAAATATTATAAGACAGAGTTTACATTACACTACTAACTTAAGTATTTTAAGACAGCACTAATCCATTTAGATTACGAAGAGTAAGACTAAGTGCTGAAAGATAATCTAGGAAATTATTTATTTACTTCTTTGTGTAGGGTAGGTGTTATTCCCGTAGCAAAAACTCAAGGTTTTAGATTAGACTAGCTGATGCCCGCGACTTTGTACGCGTGGACGATTAGTGGCAAATTGCATAATTGTAAGCAAGTGAGCTACTTATTGGTGTAGAAGTATAAGTATATGTTTAAAAGAAATAATTATTGTAATGTATGGTCACAGAATACATAATAGAACGTATGGTCCTGAAAATTCTTATTTACCCAATTCAAAACTGGCTCTGTGAATCGAACCCGCTCACTAAATTTTACGAGAATCGGTTGATAATGCGACCTGTAGAGGAGAACAGACGGACGGGTAGCCAAACAGACAAACAACAGCATTTTTGCACACACTGAAATGGAGACGCTTCGCTCGCGCTTTACGTTTTCTCTGTTAATAAAGTAAGTAAATAATGTAGTTTAGAAAATGAAGCGCTCTTTTGTATGGAGACCGCAGCATTAAATCCTCAGTCGATGAAACTTTGCAGGGATGTAAGTATCAGACGAAAATGTACAGATATCCAAAAACAAAAATAAAATGATTTGGATAATTTAAAAAATGTGTTTCATTTATGATACTTTATCATACTGTAAAGTTTCGTCTACTGAGGATTTACTGTGGAGGTCCACTTCCTTTCCTACACTATAGGTACTTTTGTGTTAAATTCAGAAGCAAAAAGAAGTCTGACCGTAAACGGTCATGGTTGCAACAACAACAATAAAAATTGACATTTAATAACCAAAGTGTTCGTGGGCCATCACAATTACGTAGGTAAATATAGTTCATTAAAATTTACCGACCCTTACCGAAGGCTATCATGACCGGGACCTCTTTATGTCCAATTTTGAAAATAAATTTTGCTTTTGTGTGTTTCAACTAAAGTTCACGTGTGTTAAAATTAAGTTTCTTAACATCCATTAGGCCAAAACAAACATAATTTTCTGCTTAATTCAAATAAATGTCAACCATGTCTTACATGAGCAAAAAATCTAATTCCAGCATACCCGATTATTGTAAATGGCACTACCTGGCTATAGTAATTTGCCATAAGTATATTTTGTAACAAACTTTGTCGTCCTTGTAACACTTAACGAGGTCGTTTATGGAATATAATAGATAAATAATAAAGTTTATTATATTACTTCTGAAGTTCATTAACTGATAGATAGTTTGGAGAAAGACGCAGTAAAAGCTGATGATTTTACAAAGATGATTTCCTTTATTGATAATATATTTTAAAGCTTTATTGCAAAGCTTTGGAAATGTCATCGTCCTTATTTAATGATCTGTAGGTATCTCGAAAACAAAAATGGAACCCTTATCATGATCACTTGGTTGTTTATCTGTTTGTTTGTTTATATCAACTCATTACCCAAGAAATTTATCAAAAGTTTATCAAATACTCTACTCCCCACTTATAATCTACTACTTTACGCATTCATTGACACTTCTTATACGGGCCCCTTGAAGCTGTAAAAACCTATTTTTTTTCAATACTTTTGAACTAAGAAGTAAAATACGTTTTTTGAGAAAGTTGTTCCCACTGAATAAAATTTAAAATAGTGGTAGTGATATTTCCAAAGACAAGTGAACGGCGCGGCGTATCCGCATATTTGCGTTTTTTTTTCGTGCTTTTTACGTACGGTTGTAGTTTTCCACGAGTTTGGAAGAAATAATAATTGTTCTAGCTAAGTATTAATTTTTTGAATAATTGAAGTAGAAAAGCAAGTATTATGAAATTATATATTTTTTTAAATAAAAACGCTATTTTAATCCAAACATAAAAATACAAAAACTTTGTTTATAACAATAGCACAGTGAATGAAAAAAAATCGAAAATTGATTAAATCGATGTATAGGTATATTAAACGTGCTCATAAAATTAACAGCGCAAAATACGATATAAGTCGTTAAAATTGACATATCGCAATGGCGGAAGGCTAATTCCAGTGTACAAATATAGATGTATGGACACAGATATTTTGCGGAATCATTCACAAGCTTACTTCACGATGATGCATCTCATTGTGAAACCAATGTCAACGCTTTAGCATAATAAGGTAAGAAAGCGAGACTTTTTTGTAGTATAGAAAAAGATAAAAGAGCATCGTCTGTGCATGCGCATAGTTACGACATCCTTAATTCCACACCACACTAAAGGCACTAGACTTTGTAGTAAATCTAGCACTTAAAAAGTTGCTCATTAAGTAACAATTCATTACAACAATGACTTTTGTGCTACAATTGGTACCAAAGATAATATTTTTTGCTTTTCTTTGCTTTTGAAACAAACAGTAATTAAAACGTTTGAACAAATTGCATCCAAGAATCATACATAATTTTAAGAACATGTTAGAATTTAAAATGGTAGTTCTTTACATTAATCTACCATAATCGAATCATGTGCCAGTGCCGGTGAATATTAGACAAAGTAACATCAGTTATAAAATTTACTTGAAAATTGCAAAACAAAAAAAATTAGACAGATTAAAATATTGTAAGATAGGAATAATAAGAAGTCCTGACATATAAAATAAATAGTCCCAAAATGCCACTTTCCTAATGCAAACTAATAAAACAAACACAGCAATTATTAATCATATCAGTAATTTGATTGTTACCCCACCGGCCGAGGAGTCACACGCGGCTGGAGATGTGTGACGGACTTGAAAGTCCGTTAGCACATAGGTAATCACTGGCGAGCATTTAGTTTTGACTAGGGCAAGAAACGAAAGGGTGATCGAAGAAATAAAAAAAAATATCTCTTTACAGAAAATACAAGGTTCTTTTTTAGTCACCGTCCAACATTAAGGAAGTGTTCAGTCCCTACCGCCCAAGTGTCGTCGACTTCGCCGTCAGCTACACTTGGCAGACGGATGAGATACATTGCTATTTATTTTTGGTACAAATAAAAACTTATCAAAGAAAAGTAGCAATGTATTACAACCATCTGTCAAATGAAGCCGACGGCGAAGACGACGACACTTGGGCGGTAGACCCACTGGTGTCAAAATACGCTACAAAATATTGTAGACCGCTAGTTTAAAATAAAGTTTTCAAGTTCAACGGCATTTTGTGAACCATTTTGGCAACATGACTTTTCCGAAGTATAAAAGCCCGCTGAATTCGGTTCTGAATTTTGCCAGGCTCAATTTTGGCTCATTTTCGCCAAAATTCAAGATGGCGGCCAAAATGGAGCCTTATCTTATTAGAACTCGATACCTGGTCGTGTGAGGTGTCCTGGCATAGGGTTTTGTGGTCGCTGAACTCAATTTTGATAACCGGAAGTCCGTCCGGGTACCGGAAGTATAAGATGTGGCTCGAGGAGAGAAAATTCCGCCAC
Organism: Agriphila tristella; assembly: GCA_928269145.1. Classification (NCBI taxonomy): domain Eukaryota; kingdom Metazoa; phylum Arthropoda; class Insecta; order Lepidoptera; family Crambidae; genus Agriphila; species Agriphila tristella. The sequence goes on from OV743440.1 coordinate 4,038,600, forward strand.
GCGACAATTTTTTTTTCTTAACAAAAAAACTTTTTCCGTTTTTTGTTGAAAAACTTTCGCTCGTTTCTTAGCTGACGATGATACATTAGAATTCGTAGAATTAGGATACTTAGGGAACTGATGATGATACATTAGAACTTACTTTACAAAAAAGAGAAGATCTGTTATAGAGAAAGGGAAAAAAAGGGACGAATATTTTGATAACAAGTAACTCTTTCAGTTACTTGTTATCAAAATTTTCGTCCCATTTTTTTATTACCAAAGTAATTGATCATTTTCATTGATCATCGATCAATTAGGTATAAATCATTGATTGTTTACGAGTTCAATATTTAATTATCTATATTAAATGCTCTGTTCAATGTAAGGTCTAATAAATAGCGTTTTCCAAATTCCATTCGACTCGCATAATATCGTTTTATCATAAAGGATACGCGCATTTCCGTTAATTATAAAAAAACGTCGAATCAAAATTGTGTAACAGATTGTAACGACTCGTAATAAGCCATTTGTTTAAACTTCTGACCTTCAGAGAAATAAACCGTGCCGGCGTACTTTAAGACCTTTCATCAAGTTTAATTTTTTATGTTGCATTTGTGTCGAAATAGTTTTTGTACAATGGGCCACATGTATGTTGGAGCTTTATTAACGTGGGAATTGGTCGATTTTCATGATATTTTTTTTATTCATAAATTGCTTTTTGTCCTATTTTTGTCCTATTCAAAGCATAACAATGTTGTATATTGGACGTTTTAAAAAAATCTGGCCAAGTGCGAGTCGAACTCGTGCACGAAGGGTTCCGTACCAAAATTTTATTCTATTTTAAGTATTTGTTGTTGTAGCGGCAAGAGAAATACATCATCTGTGAAAATTTCAACTGTCTAGCTATCACGGTTCATGAGATACAGCCTGGTGACAGACAGACAGTGAAGTCTAAGTAATAGGGTCCCGTTTTTACCCTTTGGTAACAGAAAAAAGGCCATGTCCAGATTCATAAGTAATCTTGTAATTAATCGTAAACAATAGTTCAGTGGTGGTATGACAGAATATGCTAGATTATTAAATTAAAGAGTTTTGAAACCATGTAACGTGAATGTTCATGAGACTGTATTGTAACTGTATGTACCTCGAAATTTCGCAGTCACTTGATACAGATTGTATCACATACGCTACTTTTATTTCGCCACAGCTCTGGAAACTATGCTTCTGACATTTTCTATTTGTACGTTACGAAAATCTTGAGTGTTCACCGGTCGTGCTTGGTATAAAAATGATGTTTCTAGACATTTGCTCTTTTTTAATTTCATCTTTAGAAGTGAAATCATGTTTGAGTAAATTTTCCAACTTTCGAGGACTTGTTTTATGAACTAGCTATTATAATACGTTTTCGACTACAAAGCCAATTAGCAAGATAAATTTTATTGATGTCTAGCAAGACAAAATTAATTGAAATGATTAAGTTAAAGTAATAAAATTACGATCTGGTGAAGATTGCTGGAAGCCTCTGGATGTGGGCGGCGCGGGACCGATCGTCGTGGAAATCCTTAGGGGAGGCCTATACCCAGCAGTGGGTGTCGTGCGGCTGATATGATGATGATGATGATGAATAAAATTACAATTACCAAGACTTCAACTGTCTATCGATCAACTTTGCAATGAATAATAATGTAGTTGAGAATTATGCGAAACGCTTTAAGCCAGTTAACAAAAGTTATGTAAAGTAGGATTTGCGTTTTCGCAAGAACTCGTAACTTATGGTGTGCCCGCTCTTGCTGTCGCAAACAGTCTGTCGTCGAGAAAATCGCAAAATTACTGGTTAATAATATTAATGTTGTAACACAGAATGACCGCCGCGTTGCGATACACGATGTGCTCGAGAAAATTGCGAAAATATGTGACGGCTCATTATCAGTAAAGCTCATAGTTTTAACGACTACAAACTATGTCCCGCGATCGTAAAGTAATGTTCAATGTATTGGCATGAAGTTTTTGTCAAGGAGATCTTTTGTTCCCTTCTTATGCTGCTAATCGAATGTAATGTGTGAGATAATGCCTACAACAACACAAGCAGTTACGCAAAACTATCGCTTACTACGTGTTTATTGTCAAGAATGAAAATACACGGGTTGTAGTTGCATCACCGCGCGGGCGATGCGATCCAGATCTGGGTCATAATATTACGCATTCTGCAAATAACATGCCTCAATATCCACGTAATTACATACGGCAGGGTAACAGAAACAAGGGTTATCATTAATTTTTGGCATCGCCAAATTTTATTTTACAATCAGTACGTAAAAAAAATATCTATTCCAGAAAGAGAATAATAATTTCATGTAAATAAAAACAACAGGTACATCAACTCAAACGTAACAGTCTGATCAGATTTTAAAGATCACAACATAAAAATAGACTATTTATAAAGAGTATTATTTATCAGTGCGTATGCGTGAGACGTGGAACGGAACGTCCTGGATCTGGTATGGCTGACCACTATCTGCTCGAAGATGCGTTCCACGCCTCCCGCTCGTATTAGTGCTAAGCTTATATTTATATATCACATTCAGACGACTGCTTCCTGCAGCCTTTAGTAGCTACCATGATGACCATACTCGTGTCCGTGTTCATGAGCGACGATTACTGGGACTGGCACCTTCACTGGGTAAGGGACGTGCTTCTCCACAGGGTATGGGACGTGCTTCTCGATGTGGACGGGGTAGGGCCTGTCAACGGGCACTTTCACGGGGAATGGCACGTGTTTCTCCACTGGGTAGGGGATGTGCTTCTCGACGGGGTATGGGGCGGGGTACGGCACTTTGACGGGGTAGGGCACGGGTTTCTCAACATGGACGGGGTAAGGCCTGTCAACGTGCACTTTGACGGGGTAGGGCACAGGTTTCTCTACTGGGTAGGGGACGGGCTTCTCGACTGGGTAAGGTACAGGCTTGGCAATGTGCACGGGGTAGGGCCTGTCGACGGGAACCTTGACGGGGACATGCACTTCTTTGACTACTGGGTAAGGAGCGGGCACATGTACTGGCACCTTAACGGGGTAGGGGACCTTCTTCTCAACTGGGTAAGGAGCGGGCACTGGGACCTTGACTGGGTAAGGCACGTGTTTCTCAACAGGGTAGGGCTGGGGAACGTACACCTTGACGGGGACGGGTCTGTCTACATGTACATGGACGGGGTAGGGGACTTTCTTTTCAACTGGGTAAGGTTGGGGAACGTGTACGGGTACTTTGACGATCTCCTTGACTGGGTAAGGCACATGTTTGACTACAGGGTAGGGTTGAGGAACGTGCACTTTATAGGGCACTGGGACCTTTTTCTCTACGGGGTAAGGGATGTGCTTCTCTACCGGGTAGGGGACAGGGACGTTCTTAACCACAGTGACGGTCTTGTGGACCTCTTCGTGTCCACCATAACCGCCACCGAAACCGCCGCCGAAACCACCCCCATAACCGCCATCTCCACCGAATCCACCGTTTCCACCGTGTCCATAACCGAGTCCGATATCGAAAAGTCCTCTCTTCTCGTGTTTCTTGTCGTCGGATGCCGCCTCCTTGTTGTCGGTCACTGCCACTTCTTTTTCTGCTTTCTTGGCTTCTTCGGCATTGGCGAAGGCCAAGAGAGCCACCAGACTGGCGGCCACGAGCTGTCGAACAAAAACAAACAATTAGACTTGAAATCAGAGCACTGGTGATTGTAGATAGAATCGAAAGTTAAAGTCACAGTGGCTCGCAATGACTAATTAACGAGTACGAAAATGTTTAGATTAATAACTCGACTACAACACAAAGCACACGTAATGTTTCCGTATTGTGTAACTCGATATTAGCCAGGGGGTATTTTAATTAATCCGGGTTATAGGATTCGCGACCACTGCACTGTCACATTTCACTGTTCACTTTATAATCGTATCAAATCGAAACACACCATGAACCTCATGATGCTGCTCTTGTAGGTTGCACTGAAGCCAGCGGACTCCTGAATGCGAATGATGCGTGTTGCTCCGTAGCTTCGCTATATATATGCCGTAAGAGCGGCCGACCGAATAAAAAAAATGGCGCCGCTTTAGGACTATGTTACACTTTCGCTTTTGAGGGTTGGTGCGGGCCGAAACGGTCCTTCTCTGTATTGACTTCGACCATTCGGCTATCGGACGGCCGATTATAGCATTTCGAGCTTGTTTCACTTTGTTAGATTGCGATTGTTGAAGCTTTGCGCAAAAGCCCTCGCAAAAGGCAAAGCTTGTGGCTTAATTTTAATGCAATGTAAATCAAATTTACGGGTAATTTTGCAAGCGAATTGTTCAAATTATTTATTTCACTAAATGTTTATTCAGTCAGTGTACTTAATCTTACTTTGTAACTTAAGTTTCTATGATTATTGCATTTGATAAAGTGGTACTTACAAAAATTTATAAAGTCGTTATTTTTTTTATTTGTTTATTTATAAAAACATCTGAAGTGTCAGATTCAATAAATTTGTTAACTTTATTTTGTTTTGAATACTTACTTAGTTTTCTGTTACAAAACAAGAGTTGCAAAAGACGAAAGTAATCCAGTAATAAATATTACTTAAAAATTACGTAACAATCTGGCTCAGCACTTATAAGAACATGGCTTCGATTAAGCCTAGTTTGACGAGATGCATCTATCTGCATTTTTTATTAGAAAGTGATAAATTAATTGCTGACCTGATGGAGAAAATTATAGTAACTAATACCTATGAGTAATATAAGCTACCAGATAGAGTAGAGGACATAATATTATCTTTATGCTGCCAATCTATAATTTTTGGGGTTCCGTAGTCAAGTCAACAAAGAGCCCTTATAGTTTCACCATGTGCGTCTATCTGTTCATCCGTTCGCGGCTCAGATCAGCTTAGAAAGCTGTAATTTGGTATGTTTGTGATGACCTTTTTCGATTTGCGATATAGGGCCGTTTGAGAGGTAAGCTAGGTTGACGAGTAATGGTAAATCAACTTATAAAATTGGAAAAGTTTTCGTAGATACAAATTTCATTGAATAGTTAAGTAAGTATTATACTTATAGGAATAAATATAAGTTTAAAGCCATATGGTATGGTATGACTATAACATAATAATATAATACTATAATAACTACGGAATCCTGTAGGTACTGCGCGTTGCCCGAACGCTCTTGGCCGGTTTTAATGAAAAGTGTCGGAATTCATTTGTTATTCGATCTAATAATAAATTAGTGACCACACAAAAGATAACTGTGGGCGTTTTTATGTACTTATTAGATAACATAAAGACAAAAATATTATGTACACCATGATCATTTACAAAAAATACACAAAAGTAGAATAATTGGCAGTCTTATCGCTAAAAAATAAATTTCTTCCAGGCAAACATGAGATAAGCTGGATTAAAATACTACTTGCTCAAATAAGTAGCTTATTTAAAGGATCCCAGGATTACTATCCTGCCTACTGGCGGGACTATTGTGCTGAATCTAACTCGGACTTTCTTTTTCATATAGTTAGGATATTATGACCTTAGTTATGAGCTATTTCCGTTGTCCCCCACTGGGGAATATCGGGAAAAAGTTGTTTTTTTCCATACTTTTTTCACGATATGACAAAAGGGGGGACAAGGAATACGCCGAGAGCATTGATTCGTCACGGCATTTAATACAAAATTTCAAGTTCTTATTTTTCGAAATGAATAAACCGATTTTAATGAAATCTTATACACATAAGCAGAATGCAAAGGTCTAATAAAAAGTTAGTTAAGAACATTTTTGAAATGGCTTATTAAAAAAAATAAAATTGGAAAAATCTGTGTCTATGGAAAAAATAAATTAGTCTTATACACTATTTATCGCAAATGTTTATGTATTTTTCTTATGTGTATGAAGTTTCATTTAAATCGGTTAATTCATTTCGAAAAATAAGGACTTGATAGTTTGTATGAAATGCATGACGAATCAACGCCCTTTTTTCGACTTGTCTCGTAATGCATTATTCGCAGTCATAAAAGAAATAAATAGCACTCAATTAGAAGTTTTGTTACTTAATTAACATGGCTTCCGGGTTCCGGCACATTAGAAAAACGCAATCCAATCATACGAAGGGATGTTGTACACGACTGGTACATTCTCATTTGCCACGTTTTTGAGACATTCCAGCAGGATACAAAAACTTGCTTCAGCTGAACACTCTTTGCATTTGGTCAAACATGATGCAATATGGTACATATTTTTTAACATGAAATAAACACTTTTTAACGGATTCTAGCGCGGTTTTATAAGTACATTGGTGATTGGTTTGATTTTTGATTTTCCCGACGTTTCGGCACCTTTGCAGCTGCCGTGGTCACGGGGGACTGAAGCTACTCGTGAGTAGTCGTGAGCCTACCCTCAAGCCATGAATATTTAAAGACGTTCAAAATTAATACCTTTTAAATATTATTTTTAAGGGCTGGGAGGGCTTTAAAGTGCAATTTGAATTCCCAAAAACGAACGGTAATTTTTGAGTTTTTTTTTTCAAAAATTCAAAAAAATTTTCGCCCGCTTGGATTGAGAAATTCCCAATATTATAAATATTGGTAATTTCTCAATCAATTCAAGAAACGGAAAAAATGAATTTCGAGATTGAATTAAGCTACAGTTTATATTTAAACTTGTCAAATTTGACGTGTGCTTTATTTCTAAATTACATTTTCAATGCCTTTCATAGTTGCGTGTAGTGTGAGATCTGTAGATTCATTAAATACCTTCAAAATAAATAAATAAGAAATTGCCACATTTGTATAAAAAACGTGTTTTTGGAGAACAAACGACTTATGACTTAACTCCTCCGTGAATCAGAAACTGTACATAAATATGCATTTCTTGATAAAATCAGTCCAACTAGCAAAGGATTATGGTAAAAAATAAAACTCTACCGAAGGTAGAGTTTTACCTTCTATGATTAAATAGCGGCCGCCCGCGGTTTCACCCGCGTGGTTCCCGTTCCCGTAGGAATATCGACATGAAAAGTATTCTATATTTTAATTTAGGCTATCTACTATCTGTTTGCCAAATATTTACCAAATCCGTTCAGTAGTTTTTGCGTGATTGAGGAACAAACATCCAAATATATAAACATCCAAACCCACAAACTTTCCCATTTATAATATTAGTAGGATTTTTATTTTTTATTTTATTTATTAATTAATTTAACTTTAGTACTCACAATCTTCAGTCATAATCTAAAACCTCAATTAAATGAATAGCGACTGTTAAATTCAGAGCTCATGAAAAATTTTAAAAGTCACACTTAATTTCATTCATTCGGGTTTTAGATTACAACTAAAGATTGATTATTTTTTAATAAGTATTAATAGTTTGTAAAAAAACATATTCTGTTATTTAATAAATGTTTTGTACGTTCTGTGCTTTTTAGTGCTAAACTTAGCAATAATTAGAATTTTTCATTGAATATTTCTTTAAGATTATTAAAAAAGCCATTAGAAATGTTACAAAATAATTTCGTTAATTAATTACTTTTTTCTTTTAACGAGTGAATGTTGGCGAATAAATTTATTTTTAGATTGCTTCCAAGATTAAAATAAAACAGCTGAATGTAACGTAATTAAGATCGTATTTGAAAGTACGATGTAATTTGAGCTCGGCACAGGCGCATACGACTTGTATGGCTACTATCACTCTAGTTTATAGCTCGGTATATGCTAAACTTATGCAAAACCCTCTTACTATTAAATTGACAATTGATTGGAATAGCTATTCAGAGTGTGGACGGCTGCTTAGTGAATATGGCAACGATTTGACGACCTGGGTGCTGCAGTGGTCAATACCGGTCTACCAAGCAAGAGGGGCGATTCCCGGCCGGGCAAAAATTAAAATGATGAAATTTAATTTCTGTGACGACTCTGGGTGTTATTATGAATAGTATTTATTTAGAAACTAGCGACCCGCCCTCGCTTTTCTTCGGTTCCTTTTTTTTTTGCCAATTTCAACCTTCCAACAACACCCAAAAAGAAAACAAATACTTACCTTCTAGTAGTCACCTCCATTTGCTCCAAAAGTCTGTTTCCATCCCGTTCGAGTCCTGTCATCATCGGTGTGAGAAACGCGCTGATTATGGTTAAAATTTACTTTGTGGTGATCGATTACTTAGTGATTGGTCTGCTGGAATGCACGCCCTGCTTATTTTTACTCTTTGACCCCCTATCAGAAGTTTTTGGCGCCATTTTGGCGAGTGCGTTTTAAATCGATTCATAGTGGATATTGTGTCTTAAAATTGATGCAGTTTTGTGGTACAAGTTTCTACGCTACTGAACAATATGTGGGATAATTGAAATAGGCGCGATCATGGTTGTGTGAAGCTGAGACTTTTATTGTAGTGGTGGCTACCTCGGCAGAACTTACCGAGTAAACTGTCTTGATATACTTGGTGCCAAATGCTCCAAGCACCATTGGAATGCAATGCACCCGCATTCTAATGTAAACTTGAACTGAAACAATACCTAGCACTGAGAATTATTCAACACTTGACACTGGCAAAAGTTACTTTCAACAAGAAAGTAGATTGCCAAAATGAAAATAGAAGAAGAAGAAGACCCCTATCACGCGGTGTGATACTATCGTCATGTTGCTGAAATATTTAAAGCCAAATTTATTCTTTTTTAATTATTTTAAGAAGTAATTAACTATAACAATATTTAAAATGATCTGATAAATTAATAACAATAAATATTGAAATTTAAAAATAATTTGTGGTACGTTTATCACAAAGAAAAATATTTGTGATTAGCGCCATGTAGTACTTGTTGTATGGTCTGTGGCGCCATGGCAGATTTGAAGAACTTCAGACAATATAGACTCATGACCAAAATGAATTTTTATTATAAGAACTCGTTTGGTAAATTTAATTATATTTGTGTTCATTATAGGAAATAATTCGAGAAATTTATACAGGAACCTAACAATTTGTTTTGTTATATCTCAAAGGGATTAGGCAGCGTTTTCGATGAAAGCTCCCAGGTATGGCGGCTTGACTTTTTGCGACACTTCCAACAAATCGTTATATTTCTACAAATTTGAGTACAAAACCTTGACAAATTATAAACCTTTATTTATTTATTGGAGAAAACCACATGAAGATCCGTGCAGTAGTTTTTAAGTTTATCGCGAACAGATAGGCAGACAGGGGTGGTGGAGGACTTTGTTTTATAATATTGTAAATAAGTAGTATTATCACAGTCTAGCTAGAGTCTAGCACAGGGGTGCCCATACTTTTTATTAAGGAGATCGACCTAGCAAAAAATTATGACTAAGAGATCGACATTTTGACTAAAAGACACAAAATGTTTTTCAATAAAAAATACACTGTGTGCAAAGTGTCAAATTTGTTATCCGTGGCGATCGACCGTTTGGGCACCTCTGGTCTAGCATATACAAGCTTTGCTTTATTTGTGGCTAGATGGCGCTGTGTGAAATTGTCCAAGCATTTGTTAATTAGGTATTCTGCCTCTGGAGCCAAAGTAGGAAGGTAGTATAGTATCGGACACATTTTGTTTTTAACAAATAAGTCTCGAAATATAGACATGAAAACCATTTTATTCAATAATTGTGAAGTTTTAACATCATTTGTTATGTGCTTTATGTAAAAAGTAAGTTATCTTTAGGAATAACTGATTTAAATCAATTATTATTTTATAAAAAGTTCGTATAATATCGGACATCGTACGATAGTATCGGACAGCATGCTTTAAAGGCCAATAAAAAATAATGAATAAGAATTAAAATAAATTTATACTTGCACTAAGTACCTTTCAAATGTGTTAATTAGATAAGCTATTAATATTTCAAAAGAACTTAAAATATATAATGCAGGGACTGTTTCGTTAAGTATCGGACAGTTTCGTTTAGTATCGGACACGTTATTATTTTGCTACTAGCTTCCACACGCGACGTCGTCCTGCGTGCGTGGACATTAGAGAAAATCCTTAGAGAACCTTTAACCAGGATAGAAAGTATTCTTTAATTGGTAATAAAATATCAAATACATTTGTTAATAATTATGTATATTGCATTTAGATACCATATTATTGTAGTAAGTATAAGAATTGCATTTTATTTATTTTCATAAAATACGTCTGTTGTATGACTTTATCATTATGTATATTTTTAAAACTACACCAACAAAACTATTTGGCCAGCAATAATTCACAAATAGCTCCATTAAACGGTAATAATTTATTATCTCGTGGCCGTAGTAAAAAAAAACAAAGCAACCTTCATAGAAAAACACCCAAATCCCACCGGCTATTAACACTGCGGGCTGAACAAAATTTTTGAAAATAATAAAAAGTATTATTATTAATTTTAGTTTTCTATTATTATTTATTATTAACTTTCGTGCAGTATTGGACGCGCGGACGTGTCCCTTACTATACAAAACTTCACTGTCCGATACAAAACGACGTGAATGACATTAAAAAAAAAAATTTAAAATAAACAAGCCATTTTTCATTTGTTTTGGGGTCATTTATTCAATCTGTAATAAACTTATGACACACCTAGTATCGTGAGTTGTTTAAAATATGTAAATTGTGGAGATAGTAGATTAATCAAAAAAAGATATTTACTAATTTGAAATGGATTAATCACATAAATCGATTTTGTGCTCTTAGTGACGTTGTCAGCTAGTTGCAAACTGGTTCATGACGTGTCTAGGATGTTATTCTTTGGTAGTAATTTCTTATAGGGAGCTTATGTAATGAGATAGAGGTGTTATCAACATTGTCCGATACTATACGCTGTCTGATAGTATACGACCTTCCCCTAAGTATTTTCGTGATGACAGATAAGTATTTATTTCCGAGTCATCGATATCGATATAAGCCGGAGACTTACAATTACACACTTACACGCGTTTTTATTTATTGAAATCTGTATTATAAGGCTTGATCGTGTTGCGCGGCTGCGTGTGTATCGCATGAGCCTAATTAGGTACCTATCTTTAAGCAAAGATTATAAAAAAAACTTTGATAACGGCCCAATAACTCTGGTTAATTTTGCAAGGTATAATTTACAGGAATTAATCATAGCGCATTATATAACTTTGAAAATTTAAATGAATTAATTACAAGATTTCAATCCGTTTGCACTAGATTGATTTATCCGGTATTATGTTGATTTCTATGATTGATTGTTTTGGATCACACTACATTTGTTTTTTTTTTAGCTGAGCCTATTCTTAGAGACTGAAAAATTATTACACCATCTTTATTTAACCTACTAACTAATAAAAAACTACATAAGACATATAGTACCATGGGATTTTTGATGAAATTACAATTTACCTACTTACCTTTTTTTAAGATGTACTGGTTCCGTTACGTCCAGTACATCTTGGTCCTAAGCAAATAGTACAATACAACGTGTTACAAAAAAACTCCTAAACTTCTCCTAAAGCTCAATATGGTAGACAGGGATCATCAATTTAAACTACTTTTACTATATGGGACCAACTCTAAAATCATGAAAACAAAGCAGCTGTTTCATATAAAGATTAAAAAAATATCAAAATGTACGGAAACAGCAAATCTTTTTCGCGATTTCAGAGTTGGTCTCATAGTAAATATCGTTCAGTTTGATGGTCCCGATCTACCAGTAGCAAGAGGTGAAATTATGGCGAAAGTATACCGTTCTACAAAAATGTTATGATCTGCATAGTGGATCGGAGGGGTGGGATTTTGAAGTGGTAACCCGATGGGAATCGGCTTGTATGAACCTTTCGCCACTGCTATCTACCATTTTCGGCTCTAAGGGTTTTTTATAACACGTTGTATTTCATTACGACCCAAAATTTAAAAGGTGAATCCTTCCTAAGTTGAACTCTCTTACATAACTAATTAACTTAATATATCTGAGCTGCCATTTTGAAACCGCTAAACATAAAATTGAAAATTAATGAGTCCTTCACTTGGATGTAATGTTAGTACGACGTTCACCTATCTCATTTTATCCTAATCCAAATTGCTATTATTGCATCAAACCTACTATGACACACTTTCATTACTATTAAAACAAATTGTCAAGAAATACCAAATATTCTAAGCTAAGTTGTTAATAATAAGTAATCAATTATTTGTAATCAATTTAGTACCCATTAGATTTCACATACAATTTACTACACAGTTTAGTTGAAAAGTAACTAATTGGAATAAGTTTTTAAAAACTTTTCTTAGTAAATAAATAAGTAAGTAATATTTTAACCTATTTTTGCTACACTTATTTTTTTAAATCCTGTTAAATGACGGAACATCTTAAAGTTACGTTACCATTCTGATTCTTAATTCAAAAGAGTAAGGCAAGACGACTTATAAAATGCGGTCGTGGCAGCCCTAGCATCATCAATTACTGAAGCATGCTACAAGTGGCAACACTTATAAGGTAGCAAGTCCAACTTAGGCACAAAGTGCTTCTCATCAAGTTCGAATTAAGTTCTACTGAGTGACGAAAGTTTTATAGCAAGCGATAAGATGTGCTGTTTAGGACTTACCTAAGGTGTCCTATAGGATTATTCACGATTGTCGGAAATCTACTCGAAAGCATTCGATTCGAATGAGTATTCTCCGATATTACAAAAATATTATTCACAAATCATTCGAATGGCATTCGATTCACTTTCCGACGGGAAAACGCAATGCATTCACAAAGTTTGGTAGCATAAGGTAGAAAATAAGATCGAAGACTATAGACTTTCCGACAATCGTGAATAACCCCCCTGTAGGCTTAGAGAATGGGGAGGAAAAGCGCAATTTTATCCCGATAGGTGGCGTCTTGTCGTTGGTACCGAGCCGCCTTAAAGAAACTGTCAAAACATATGGGAATCTCTTGGAGTATTGCACTTTTTAATTTTATACTGAGAAAATGCCGCATTGTTATGCATGTAACTTGTAAAATATTGGAGTTCATCGATTTCCCAGTAGCAAAAAAAATAGTGGGCAAAAAAATATCAAAAAAAATATGCTTTTTCCTCGACTTTCTCCTTTGCTGAGCCTGAGAAACATTATAAATCAAAAGGAATGTTTCATGAATTTGATGAAGCTTCGCCAAAATAAAACAACATTTGAATTATAACAGCTTTGTTCTTTAATATTTCAACCTCAGCAGTTTCTAACATATTTATAACATGGATGAATTTGATAGGTATATCAAATATGGAATAAGCCCAATATTGGGGCCAAACAGAGAATTAATAGAATTTTATATGCCAGAGTCATTCAAGAAACTTAGAATAATAAAATAAATATGATAAAACGGTTCGTGTAATTTTGGATGGTACAGAAATTCAAGTACAGAAACCTGAAATTACTATTGCACAGAAGGCATCATCAGGCAACTATAAACACGGAAATTCACACTCAGTTGCTTTGTTAAAATTTAAATCATATGCTTCTAATCTGAAATAAAAAGATTACTTGTAAATCTTACACGAAATTTAAAGAAATGTAATGCTTGTTAGCAATTTTTTGTAAGTTGCTATAAACTTTCTTGCCTGTTGTTTTGGCTTTTCTTTTTCGTAATTCTTCTTTTATATGAGCTAAAGTTAGCATAGAATACATTGTTTGTCCGCAAAACCGAAAAAAATACAATCTAAGAAAGTAAAATCACGTAATACACAGTCAAGACAATATAAGCTCAAACTAATAAAATAATAAATAAAATAAAAATTGTTTATTTCCATTAACAATGTTGATAATTAGATAAAATGGGTTGGAGCTTCCTTTTAAGCTTTAAGGCCTGTGTTAAGAAGCCCCGCTCCTCCTTAATGATTATACATACTTAAAATTGTAAAAAGGTACAACAACAAACTAAAATAACAATAAATTACAAATACCTACCCAACAAGCCAAGACACTTAGGTAAAAAGTAGATTTGCATGCAGTTGTATGTATTTGTGTGCGTGCGTGTGTGTGTGTGTGTGTGTGTGTGTGTGTGTGTGTGTGTGTGTGTGTGTGTGTGTATGTGTGTGTGTGTATGTGTGAGTGCGTATGCGTGTGTATATCATATATAGATTTATTATTTCGAATTTGTAATAAGTATACTTATTACTCGTACGTTATAAATAAGAGAAGTGATTCTGTCTCTTCCCAAGTTTTAGTTTTTAGCCATTTAGTTATAAGTTTTTTTAGATTCATTGTGTGTTTTGTCATATATATTTAGCTGTCGGTTTATAATATTGTAGAGGTGAGCAGATTGAACAAGATATTGTGATTGTGCAAATTTGGTCCTAACTCTTGGAGCATAAGCAACTATATCTTTTCTTCTTTTGTTCATTATACCCGGGTCATATGTCAGGGTTTTGTGAAGTTTGAGGGTGCTCTGCACAATATATAGCTTTCTTACAGAAAGGATGTTACTGAGCTGATAGAGACTTTCAGTTGGAAAACGCCATTTTTTGAAATACATCATTTTTATGAGACACCTTTGAGCCCGCTCTAATTCTAGAAATTTTGTTTTTCCCGCACCTCCCCATATAGTGATGCAATATGTTAAGACAGACTGTACTAAAGATATGTATATAGTATTCAATAAACTATTTGGCGAGGCGCGGTCAATTCCTATATCTCTTGGTATCACATGTCTCAATGTCTTAAAAATCCAGACTAATTTCCTAATTCTACCACTTATATAATCAAGATGTGGATACCACGATAGTCGATTATCCACCATAACACCTAAATATTTTAACTGGGTGACTTTCTCGATGATTCTACAGTCGCAGTTACTATTATTGTTACCACAATCATGTATTTTAATATTAAAATTGTCATTTGGTTGAGTACTATTATTTATACTAAAACAAATAAACTTTGTTTTTTTTATGTTAAGTGTAAGGAGGTTGGATCCAAGCCACTTAGCAACTTGACTCAATCCTTGTTCGGTGTGCATTTTGACGCTATCCCAAGAATCAGATGTAAAAATTATTGCGGTGTCATCTGCGTATGAAAAGATTTGAGCGTGAGGTATTTGAAATTTGCACAAATCATTTATGTAGATGAGAAATAGGGTAGGTCCTAAGACACTACCCTGAGGTACTCCGTATGAAATATCAGCTTCCTCGCTAACAAACTCCCCTATCTTAACTCTTTGTTTCCTATCAGTCAGGTAGCTTTGAAATAAAGCAAGACAGGTTCCTCTGATGCCAATCCTTTCTAATTTTCGCACAAGGATAGGGAGAGAGACTGTGTCAAACGCTTTTTTTAAATCTAGAAATACACCTATACACTTTTTACCCATATCCAATTTTCCTACAACCAGCGAGCAAAGAGCATTCACTGCATCCTCCGTCGACTTTCCTTGCTGGAAGCCGAATTGCGATGTGGAAATAATGTTAAATTTATTTAAATAATTAAGGAGTCTTGAGTTGATCAGTTTTTCTAGCACCTTGGAGATCGCCGGTAATATAGAGATAGGTCTATAATCGCTGACATCTTCTCTCTCCCCACCCTTGTACACTGGCGTTATAATGGATTGTTTCAATGCAGTAGGGAATAAGCCTTTTTCGAAACATAGGTTGACGAGGTGTGTAATGACTGGAACAATCAGATTCTTAGCGAGTTTAAGGAAACTCGTGTGGATATTATCCCAACCCGGAGCACTATCAGTTTTTAAGCCCATCAAGACACTATTTACCTCCTCACAGTCAGTAGGAAGTAATACAAATGAGTTCGCTTGTTGAGAGTTATTTTCACAGATTGAGTCTAGTGTCATCATGGCTCCAGGAGGGCGCACCAAGGCAGATGCAAGGTCTTTACCAATATGTGCAAAGTAGCTATTTACCAAATTTGCTGATTTTGCGGGGTCAGATTTTATATTTAGAAGTTCCGTATTTAAGTTATTAGTTTTGTTTGTATAAGTAATTTGTTTTATGTTCTTCCACAGTGTTTTATTATTTGTCATTGATTTAGAAAGTAATTCTCTGTCATATTTTCTTTTTAGTTTCTTAATTAAATTATTGCAGAAATTTCTATACCGTCTATATGTTAGTTTGTTTATTTCATTATGTGGTTCTTTTTGCCATTGTTTTTGTAATTTATTCCTGTTTTTAATACAGCGTAAAATTCCAGCAGTAATCCAGGGTTTTAAAATGGTTTTACTATTTGTTATTAAAGTAACCTTGGAATTTTCCTTAATACTATCGCTAATTTTTTTAATTAACTCACAGATCACTACATTGGGGTCATCACAATAAAGTAACTCGGAGATATTTTTTTCTTGAAGCTGTTTTAAAGCGGTTTCAAAATCTATTATGGTTTTAGTCTTTTTTATGTTTGGGTGGTTTTTAGCTTTTGATATAGCAAGGAATGTAGAATAATGGTCAGTAGTAGACGTAGCAAGAACAGCAATAGAGGCCTTGAACTTTTTTGTGTTCATTTTTATCATAAAGTGGTCTAAGCAACTGTTTTCTCTTGTTGGTAAAGTGTGTCCTGCTAGTATTCCCAATGATGATAGCTTATTTAAATACTGTATACGGTTTTGATACTCTTGAGACCGCTCATCTGATTTAGGAGCAATGTTAATATTTATATCACCTGCGACCACAACACTGTTAGCAGCATTTAAAGTTTCTATATGTGTACATAAAGAGTCAATGAAAGCAGATGCGTTTGTATTCGATGGCGATCTGTAAATACCCAATATAATACTATTTAGAGTTTCCAATTGAAGGCAAGATGCCTGAACTAATTTAACTTCCTTGATGGTATGTTTCAAAGTATTTTTAATATATATTACTACCCCATCATTTTGATTTGAGTAGCTAGTGGTGAAATAAAAGCAGTAATTATTCAAGTGTGGTATAGGTTTGTTAGGATCAAGTCTACATTCCGTAAGTATTATAATATCTGTATTAATTGCCAGGCTATTCAGAGTTAGTAAAAAATCGTCAAAATTAGAGTAAATGCTTCTTATGTTCTGGCAAATGACAGTAAGATCATTTTTTTCGATTTTTATATGTTTAGTAACATATGTTTAGTAACATAAACTGACAATTGTTCCAAAGACTGAGCGCCATCTGTAATTCACTTTGCCTTCGCCTCCCCATTTAAGTGTCAAACTATCGTTTTAACCAAGGGTCTGACATGCTTTGATAGAGCGAGATCGTCTTATTGAGATTCCTATAGGAGGAAATAAAGAAGAGTTTCATGTTTTATCTCTATCACCGACCGGACTTTTTTTCATGGTCGGGTTATAGGCACAGTTCAACTAGGCAAAACAAACAAGTGAGGTTATATCAAAAGTGCCAAAGAAATTAAAGGTTTTGTGGATTACTACCTAATTTATACATAAAATTTATTATAAATCGAATGTGTAGTGTTTGTGTCTAGCCAACAAAATGGTGGGGTGTTCAATATTTGGCTGCAAAAGCAACAAATAAAGAAAAGAAGCGGGTGTTACATTTCATGCGTAAGTACACTGTTTTCTATATATTGATCACGTATTTCTTTCTCAAACCTCACAGGAACCAAGTTTCTGAGCTAAATCATTAGTTATATCATGAAAAACCTGATAAATGGGAGAACTCTAAAAATTATTTCTAAAAATAACCTCGGAAACATTTGACATGCAAACCAGGAAAATTGCGTATTAATCTACGTAATAGAAGCCAGCTTAGCATTGACGTCCACTAAAATCAGTAGCTTTAGGCTGGCCCCACACCTACCGGTTCCGTTTCTTTGCTTTGCTGTGCTACCTTGCTTGAAAGACCGCCGGCCAACCAGGGTAATTTTCAATCTATCGCATTTTGGGACTAGACCAAATTGGCAAGATAGCCATTAGCTTGGTTTTATCAAATATCATCGCCTGGATTGCGAAGTAGGAAGCTTTTAGGAGATATGCCACCCTGAACATGGACTCCGATCGTTAAAAATAACTCGATCGCTTATTTAAACAAGATGTTTGGTAAAGCCTTATAAAACTGAATATGGTAGATAGGGACCATAATAAAACTGAACAACTTTTACTATGGGACCAAATCTGAAATCGCGAAAAAAAATGAACTGTTTCATACATTATGATAATTTCGTTATTAATTTTTGTATAAAACAGCAGTTTTTTTTTTAAAACGAAAACGAAAACTTCTCATCGCACCCCAGACGACGATATTTGATAACACCAAACTAATGGCTATCTTGCCAATGTGGTCACGTCAAAATATGCGATAGATTGAAAATGAGCCTCTTGGCCGGCGGTCCATGGTAGAACAGCAAAGCAAAGAAACGGAACCGGTAGGTGTGGGGCCAGCCTTATAAATCGATTTCCGGATGCCTACCCATATAGAAATTTTTCCCCAAAAATTACCCCATATTTCAGGGAATTTAGAGCGATTTGATTTTTCCAGATTTCCGACGGAAGATAAAATTCGTGAGAAATGGATAGAAGCAACTGGAAAAAAGAATTGGCATAAGTACACACGAATTGATTTGTAGAAAAAGTGTGTCTGTACATCCTTATCCTTACATATAATAAAACAGTAAAAAAAGTGTGTCTGTACATCCTTACTTATAATAAAACAGTAAAAAAGTGTGTCTGTACATTACATATATTTAAAAAAAAATATTTGGGGCGATGGATACATTAGTAGAGTAGGAAATTGAAAAAAAAAGTGTGTCTGTTTGTCTGTTTGTTTGTCTGTTTGAACACGCTAATCTCTGGAAATACTGAACGGATTCGGATGAAATTTTTTTGTTATATAGCTGTTAAGCCTGGGCATAACTTAGGGTATAATTGATTTTGGAAAATGGAACACCTGATGCAGAACCATGATGGCCCAACTAACCTATACGGAATATAAAAATGACACCTTAGCAAAAGTTGTTCAACCTAATGAGCATTTTTTGTTGAGGTATAAAAATCGGAGATCTGGAATACCTGATGCAGAGCCATAATGGTCCAGCTAAACTATACAAAATATAAAAATGACACCTTAGCAAAAGTTGTTCAGCCAGATGAGTATTTTTTGTTGAGGTATAGAAATCCATGATCTGGGAACACCTGATGCAGAACCATAATGGTCCAGCTAAACTATACAAAATATAAAAATGACACCTTAGCAAAAATTGTTCAGCCTGATGAACATTTTTTGTTGATTTAGTAACTTTTAACATTATAACACTGCTACAAGTATTTTCTTATGTAACTACATAGGTTCATATGCATGCGCAAGTCAAAGTCCACGCGTACGAAGTCGCGGACATCAGCTAGTTACATATTATATTTTAAAAAAAATTTGATTGTCTGTTTGAACACGCTAATCTCCGAAAATACTGAATGGATTCGAATGAAACTTTTTCTGTTATATAGCTGTTAAGCCTGGGCATAACTTAGGGTCGGTCTGGACAAAAAGAGTGGTTGGTCGGGACCACTTATTTTCGCGATTTCGCTTGCAATACTTTGTTTAATTAGCGAGTCAAAATGTTGACTTTCACTCACTACGGAATTCAAGTACTGTAACGATTCCAACTACATTTTAGGGTATTTTTTTTGCGATCATGGCAGCCCCATATTTTGACGTCATAATATATCTATCCCTTACACCCGGTCGCTCGGTGGCGCATCTACCCCTTTTTAATATACTATATCTATGGTTTTAACGAAGTTCCGAAACGAATGGAACCGTGGTAGGAAATGAGCGAAATTTCGGTCGAAGTTTCGTTTTTCGTTGAATTAGAGTAGATCTCCTGTACCTCTAGCACGAAAATGAGAAAAAACTCGTGTAAAAATACTCGATAAGGGATTTGTCTATGAAAAACCTCATATCACTTTTCGGCAGTAGATGGCGTTGTACAAATTTCCCATACAAAGTTACTCTATCGAATGTTTTTAGGAGCGTTATTTTTTCTTTAGCTCTTCATGCTACGTTATCTTTTGGTTACCCATCTGAATAATGGACTAATGGAAAGTTGCTTGGTTACTAAAATAGATGGTTCAACGTACTGGCTACGTCGTGAGCTCCTTCATCGTAACAAATTCTGTTTGAGAGATTTTTGTACGACTAACCCCTCGTTTCTGAAGTACTTTATTGGAGGGTGGATATTATCTGGTTTAAAGTTATTTTTATTTTAAATCGGAAAGGTCCACCTTATCTGGTTTTATTACTGTTAACCAGATAATGTGTAACCCTTCGATAAAGCAAACCTCCGATAAACCACCAATAAGTATAACCTAAATGACAATGTTTCAGTTTTGCTTCTATAGTTCCAAATAAGCCCTCCATCCCCCCCCCCCCCCTCACAGCATGACCACTGAAAAACGATGAAAGTACCTTAAATATTGAAGGTTGGAAATTTTACTGAAAGAAGACTCCGTGTGGAAAAGTTTTGGAACATCTGTATATCGCGTGATATAGCGTTTGAAACATCGACTATACCATAGCCTTCTTCATTTCCAAGCCGTGAACATAAGTTTGGCAACGTCTGTTACTGTCAGTTCGTGGTCATGTCGTCCACCAGTCTCCATACTAAATGTTTGGGAATATTTCAATTTTAAGAGGTCGATATTTTTTTTCATAGTAATCGTGTGAGGTTTAAAATATGTAAATAATTTAGTTCTTTTATTGAAATGCTTTGTATATTAAACAATAAGAAAAATATCAATGTTAACCAGGAAAAAATGTCTGTCAAAGATGTCATCTTTTTTGTTGATTTTCTTCAGCAGGGAGTTGATAAACACGCCCTCTAGCAATAAATGATATATCATTAGAAAGGTTTTTTAAAGACAAATATTTGCTGTTAATATACTTTATATCAATTGTTAATACTTTTGGAGTTAAAGGTTATTAAAGTATAAAAGTGGTTTATTGTCTTTGGGAGTTGATCTACCACACCTATTGAAATGAATGATATATCATAAGAAAGGTTTTTATATGACAATTATTTGCTGCAAACATACTTTCTATTAATTGTTAGTATTTTCGGAGTTTTAAGTCATTTATGTTAAAAAAATTGGTCAAGTTTAGAGCGTTATAACTCTCAAAGTACTAATAGTTGATGTTTATAGTAATACAATAAAATGTTTCAAATTTAAATACCTTTCCAATGATGTAAGATTTATTGCTAGAGGAGGCTTAGATCAAAATGCTCATTGTACTAAAGGACCCCCGAAAAGTTCAAATAATTTGACTCAAACCTTATGTTCTAATAAATAAATAATAATAATAAATATAAAACTTTATTGAAATAATCTTACATCACAATTTACAACTAGTTTAAACATAGATAATATAGGAAAAATAAATAATAAATAATTTTTAAAATAATTTTATACTATGTGCTTGACCACATGCGATGTTGCCGTTCTGCTCAACTTCAGGGCTTGGAAGATATAGAAGGCTATGACTATACTGATAAAATCCATTGGCTTTTGACAGTTAACAGTGATAAATCGCTATATCATATAGCGTTTCATTAAATGCAATATGATATTGGTAGCAATTTATCATGCCAGCCTGCCTAGCATGACCGATTTATATCGCGTGATATAGCATTTTATCGACACTCAACTGTCAAACTCCTTTGTCTTTTTGACAGTTAAACGTGATAAAACGCTATATCACGCGATATAAATCGGTCATGCTAGGCAGGCAGGGAGTCAGTGCACTGTTTATCAGGTTATCATTGGACAATGAAATGAATGAAATAAAATAAAACAAATATTTATTCAAATAAGCTCACTTAATAAGCATTTCTAAATCGTCAGTTATTTTACCCTGCCATTATGACGTCTTTTAGCTGACAAGAAAAACAGGTGGAAAACTTATCAAAGTGGAGCTTTATCAAATGGAATGATTTTTACAGATAAGTACAAATCGTTTCCAAATCTTACATTCATATTAATATATGAATTTAATATCTGGAAACAATTAATATATTACAATTAATATAATGTTAAGAAATAAATAACGTTATTTAATTAGGTCATTTCTTAATAAATGAATTTATAGGGTGCAAGATAAATTCAAAATTTAAAGTCATTATTCAGTCTAGGGTGTTATAAAACACTTGAATTGAACAGCCACTTGTTACAATCCTTACCTAATATTATACAGTGTGTTTTTTTGAACATTGATCAAACTTTGTGGTATGGCTTAGACCATCAAACTGAACAACTTTGTCTATGGGACCAATTTAATCAGTTAAAAAAATATTCAGCTGTGGGGGCGTCCATTAATTACGTGAGGCATTTAGGGGGGAGAGGGGGTCGAGCCTAATCTCACCCAATCTCACGTGGGGGAGAGGGGGGGTCTCGGCAAACATCACGTATTTTTTTTCTGCAGGAACAGTATCGCGAAAAAACTAGGTTAAATAAAGTTAAACATTTTTCATACCAAAATATGGCTAAATCCTAAACATTAATGTTTATTTAAATAAATGCAAAGCAAGCAAGCACAGATTCACGTAATCACACTAAAAATAGACGTTTTGAAAAATCTCACGTGAGATTTATAGGGGGGGAGAGGGTCGAGCCAAATCTCACGACATCTCACCAAGGGGGGAGGGGGGGTCGAATAATCGCCAAATTCACCTCTTGTAGTTAATGGACGCCCCCTGTTCCATAGAAAACATCAATAACTACTCGACCAAAATGTATGGAACAGCTGATTTTTTTTTGCTCTGATGAAGTTGGTCCTATAGACAAAGTTCTTCAGTTTGATGATCTAAGCCACACCACAAAGTTTGATCAATGTTAAAAAAAACACATTGTAAATGCGAAATTCCGTCTGTTTATTTGTTACGCCTTCACGTATTAACTACTGAACCGATCATCATAAAATTTTGCATACACGTTGTCAGGGGTACAGAGAAGCACATAGGGTACATTTTAACCCGAAAAAAGTATTGTTCCCGAAGGATAGCAAAAACTTTTCCACGCAATTGAAGTCGCGGGCGGCCGCTAGTATAAATAAAATACATTTAAGTTGCTTTACTACGCATTCCTTAATCGAATGCCCAATCTACCAGAATCAATCAAACAATCAGCTTATGAAATGCAAGTAAATTAATTTCCTTGTAAATTGATGTAACTTCTCCTTGTAATAGTAACACTGACTGGCGCACTAGATCAATTCTGTCGATATGTAAATGTGATTTGGTTACGCAGTCGTATTAACGCACTTTTGCAATTATCTTATTGTTTGATTTAATTAAAATGAGTCAATAACACTTCATATTCTAAGTCACTTGTATGTCCACACTGCTGTGGCCTGCCCCCTTCCCTATGGACAGAGGATGGGCCGGTTGTGGCCCATCAGATCCATTCTCCATCCACGCATTACCCACCGCGAGCCCAATGTGGATTGGTGGGTGTTAACAACAATGCAGCAACAAATTTTAATGCAGCTGTTGAATTATTTTTGTTTGTGACTAGGTATTGTGGATACACGTATTACATATGCTCTTTTATAGAGTTGTTTTTTTATTATTTTCGCCCTATTTGATTTCCATCTTTTGAGACTTGTCGCCAGCTTGATTCCTTCCAAGAACTGGCATTTTAGTTACTTAATTAATTTAGTATTAATACTACCTTGATCGTCAACGTAACCCATCACGATATGAAATTATAAAATCATTTTACAGAATGCCGTTTTTCTATTACTTACATCGTCCTGCTTATAGTCTTATTATTTACTAGAGGCCGCTCGCGACTTCGTCTGCGTGGAAAGGTTTTTGCTATCCCTCGGGAACAATACTTTTTTCGGGATGAAAGATACCCTATGTCCTTCTCTGTACCCCTGACAACGTGTTTGCAAAATTTCATGATGATCGGTTCAGTAGTTAAGACGTGAATGCGTAACAAACAAACAAACGGACTTTCGCATTTATATAGGATGGGCGTGGTTTAACTGGTTAGCATAATATTCGTATTTTGGTGAGCAGAAAAGAAAAGACCGGAAATGAGATGGGCGACCACATGCGATAATTTAAGTTAAAGTTAAGCGATAGGCGGATGGGCTGGGCAAGGGAGAGCAGTTCTCCCACTCCCCCTACCCCGTCCCCCATGCCCATACTATGCTCTAACTAAGCCATACCCTTAATGCTCTAAGCCCATACCCCATGCCCTTTCTTTATTGTGTAATACTTTAAAAACCTCCATATTATTTGAATTTCATTCAATTTTAAATCATACATGAATGAATTTTTTTTGTAACACAATAGACTAAATAAATAATGAATTTAAATGTTGAGTGATTCTTAATGAATCAATTGATTCAATAAGAAATGAGCTAATTAAATTATAATATTGATTCGTTAATCTATATTCGATAATCTATCGTTATCTTATAAAACTGATAAGTTTTTGCGCTCATTTTTCTTGTCAGCTAAAAGATGTCATAATGGGTACCTAGTAGGGTAAAAGAATTAAAGATTTAAAAATGCTTATTATGTGAGCTTATTTGAATAGATATTTTTTTCATTTCATTTCATTTCAATACAGAACTCTAGTACACAATATTTTAATGCAGTACTTAAATCATTGATCACTAACCTAACAATCGACTGTTGAATTTGTTGCTTTTGTAGAATTTATTTATTTTAATAAAATCCTTCAACTCGTTATGTTTTATGTTTTATTTCTTAAGATACGGTATCACAGCTCTGTTTTCTACAATTGTCATGTCCAAGGTTGTTTTTGTCTGAAAAACGGACATACCTTTTTTCGCATATTAAGAACCACTTTAGTTTTTGTAAAACCTAAAAGAGATCTAAGTATACAAAATAATTAAACTATTTAAATTGCATTCTAATGGATTATTTGCATTTAATTTTGGTGTATTCTAAGTGAATAAATTAAGAACCGAGTTTAGTGATTTATTTTCCTCTTACAAGTAAAATGAAAGGTTACTTTCATATCCTCCATTGTAGTCATTTCATCAACTTTGAGATACCTTAAATGTTTGTTTGTTTAATAAATAAAAAAAATAAAAATAAAAATTTTCAAAAATAAGAAGCAGTTTGCTTACATTAGAAGTACCTAATTTAGTTTACCTAAGACATATCTCTCGAGATGATAAAGTTAAATGTACACTTTGGGGTTTTTTTAATTACATTATTTTTCTTTGCCACTGATTACAGAGTTTCAAAAACTGTTCATGCAAAGTTCAGGACATTTCAGGCGCCATTTAGTGTTAAAGTGACAAAACACTTTTTATCAATATTACGAATATTTGTTAGCACATAATAACAATTAAACATTGTTGTTTTGAAAGTACCATGAGTTTTTCACAGAAAAGATAAATATCTAGTATTACGTATGTATAATGTACACACGAAATCATCTTTGGCCTTCCTACCTACAGCCTTGAATTGGCGACGAAGAAATTCAAATCGCATGCCAACCTAACCCTCTGTCCCTATTTAAAACCGACCTTGTCCATAATGACTGAATAAAATAATTGCCTACGATTACATTATACACATTTTCGTAAGTAAAATGGTTTCCTCACGCCAGTGGCGAGTTTAAATGAATTTTGCAATGTCGCCGGCGAGACGTCCGCGACGCGGTGCGTATGTGGAGCAAAACGGACAGACGAACAGGGAGATATTGTGGTGGGGTCCAGGCTGGAAGATGAAGCATTTGTGCATTTGAGCGAAAACAAGTTTAGACCTATCCCCGTTCTCCTCCAACTTTGTCCACTACTGGGGGATATCCTTACTAATATTATAAATGCGAAAGTCAGTTTGATTGTTTGTTTATTTGTTTGTTTGTTACGCCTTCACGTCTTAACCACTCTACCGATCATTATGATTTTTTTGCATACACGTTGCCAGGGGTACAGAGAAAGACATAGGCTACCTTTCATCCCGAAAAAAAATTTCGATCCCGAGGAATAGCAAAAAAACTTTCCACGCAGACGTAGTCGCGGGCGGCCGCTAGTCGAGAATAAAAGTTTTTTTTCCATTTTTTGCCCGTTAAGTACGATTCAAACCAACCGGCCCGCATCGCTACGCATTTAACCTCTGCCAGAGGAAAATAAAGCGTGTATACAGTAGTTTAATTTCATGTTGCGGGCGGCGCCGACCGGCTGCCGCGGCATGCGGACGGAGCCGACCGGCTGCCGCGGTTTCATGCAAATATGGAATTAACTACCTGATTAGACGCTTTATTTTCCTCTGGCAAAGGTAAAATGCGTTCTGACTCTGGCCGGTCGGTTAAATCGTACATTACACTACTGTGTAGCACTACCAGTGCCACACAGTGCTATGGGTTATTTTTCTTTCACATGACTCTATCACGGGTAAAACTATATCTCCCATGACATTACTCTGATGCCAGTTGTATCACAGATAATTTTATTTTTTCCCGATATCCCTCAGTGGTGGACAACACGAATAGACCGTCCATAGTTAATTTCTCGATATCTACCAGTGGTGGACAAACAGTGGGGGGCAACGGGAATTGGCCAAAGTTTAGAAGTGAATGATAGAGTGTGAAGCATATTTTGTGACTGAAACTTACATAAATAAACAATTTGGTAGAATACGATATTTAAAGTATTTTTACAAGGAAATAAAACTTTATTTAATCAACTCGTGCGGCTGATTCAAGTGCATTATTTATACAATTCTGTAAAAGTTCGTGTTAATTTTTAATTTTGTGTCACATTATGATATTTTACAATCATTGAAATATCACTTAATTCAATACTTAATATTTCAATATTATATCATATTGAATTATCATAATATATCAATATTTGACATTTAAAGTTTTATTTGATTTGTTTATTTTAATAAGGTACTTACTTACTATGAATTTGTATTTTTGTTCTTATTAATTTCTAAATTAATTACAATTTTGACATTTTGACATCTTTACATTTTGACATCTTGACATTTTAAAATTTTAATTTATTAATATGACTTTTAATTTGTGATTAATACTTATTATCTAATGTATGCATGTACCAGGACTTATTTTATTATTGTATGAATGACTGTATACTATTATGGATCTTGTTATCTGAAATAAATGAATTAATATTATATTATTATTAATACACGGCATCCACGTTAAAATTGAGTACCATCTTTAATGTATATTTTTCTTTTTTATTTTATTTATACTAAACTACTACTAAACACTAAAATAATGTACAAGAGGTGGACTCAATGCTAAAAGTATTCTCTCCTAGTCAGACTTTTTTATTACGTTGATTGTAATTGTATTTAAAAAGTCAACACTAGGTATTCATTTAGAAAAAAAAATACATAAAAATAAATAAATACAAAAAATATCATCTGAACGCTCATCAGTCATCACTTACGCCACTGTGATTGGCTAATAAGTAGATGCAACTGAGAGGAGAGATAATGTGAGACGGAATCATTGTGCCATTATGAAACTGTCAGTACCCCTGTTCCAGTTTTATGATATAAACGTGACTATTTATTGCCATTCCTTAGATCATTTACTTTCATTTTGTTATAGGAAATAAGTCCTTGAGTACACGTTATTATGTGTACATGCAAAATAGTTCTGAAGTAACGCATCCTTTTTTATTTTATCGTAGCAATAAAACCGGTAAAGTCAGTGCTTAGCGAATATTTCATGTCGTATTTTAATGTCAATATTATTCAATAATTTTACAACATACATAAATTACCGCAATGAGTAGATAAGATGAATGATGCAAATAACACACACCACTAAATTAAAATAACCCAGATCAAAATATTTAGTTAAGTATTAAGTAAGTACGATGAATTCAACACCATCTCCCTATCTTCCTCTTAATTTATCAAAAATAACGATACAAAATAAAATTCAATTTGCCATTCATTATAAGAGACTTAAATAAGTAAGAATTTCAAATTCAGATACAATGGGGATAAGTTTGAAACGAAACGATGTTATTTTTTTCATAAACCGTTGTTTACATTATTATTTTTATTACATATTTTAAACAAATGAAATAAAATTTAATACTCTCTATACAACATATAAAATTTAATACTCTCTATCTATATATATAAAACTCTAAATTGATTGATTGTTGGGATAGGTGTAGAGCCCTAACGGCTGAAGGTAGAGACACCATATTTGGAGGGTAGATACCTTTTATGATGTAGATGAGCACTAAGAAAGGATTTTAGAAAATTCCCGTTATACAGGGTGCTACAGGTTGTTCAAGTTTGTATGAGAATTTGTATGGGGTTGAAGGTAGAGACCATTTTTGGAGGGTAGATACCTTTCATGGTGTAGGTGAGCATTAAGAAAGCGTTTTGGAAAAATCCTGTTATACAGGGTGCTGCAGGGTGTTCCCGTTTGTATGGGAATTTGTATAGGGTTGAAGATAAAGACACCATGTTTGGAGGGAGATACCTTTCATGGTGTAGGTGAGCACTAAGAAAGCATTTTGGAAAATTCCCGTTATACAGGGTGCTACAGGATGTTCCAGTTTGTATTGGGATTTGTATAGGGCTGGAGATAGAGACACCATTTTTGGAGGGTAGATAGATACCTTTCATGGTGTAGGTGAGCACTAAGAAAGGGTTTTGGAAAATCCCTATATACAGGGTGCTACAGTGTTCCAGTTTGTGCATATTTTTTCATGGGAAAATTTAAATGTGTGAAATTAGGTCTACTGATAAATACCTAGGTCTATTGGTAATCCGTGACTTTCAAAATAAATGCACATCTATCTTAATCACGCGAACGAAGTTGCGGGCAAAAGCTAGTACAACATATAGCTCAAGGACAGTCCACTCGCTGCTCGCGCTCCAACTGACTTTGACATTCACTGATGTAAACTGATCTGGACAATGGGTGCAGTTTTATAACCATTCAAATATTCTTTTAACAATAGTAAAAGCATAGTAAACGCATTGCTTAGTTTGAGACTGTGCGATTGGTGTGAGTTGTTAGGATTTTATAATGATTGTTTTGCAACCATGTACCTAGTACTTAACTATTCTTTGTTCGTTAAACCACAGGTATTTGATTCTTTGCATTGACTTACTGGGAGTACTGCAATACATAA
The DNA here is from genome assembly GCA_928269145.1 of Agriphila tristella. NCBI lineage: Eukaryota > Metazoa > Arthropoda > Insecta > Lepidoptera > Crambidae > Agriphila > Agriphila tristella. The sequence goes on from OV743440.1 coordinate 4,067,630, forward strand.
TACATACTTATTAATTGTAAACTAGTATCGAATACATAATCTTTCGAAATAAGTTAATTTTACCATGCTTCAGATGAAAAATTGCCGCACATACATATACGCTGACTGACATCCATTGTAAAAAAACCCTTCGAGCATAACACGAATTATTAAATAATTTCGCTGAACCATGCTGGACCGAAACTTACTCAATCTAACTAATCTTAAAAAAAACTGATCAGAGGGCGTACTAAAAAAAATATAATCGGACATCACTGATCTGTATATAGACCAGGGGCTCTATTTTTGAATCGCTCGTATGACATAGTTTTGTCACATGCGACTTAAGTCACACTCGTCTTCCAAGTCGCGTGAAGCCGATTTTCCGTATTTTTGAATCGTTCGTTTCCGTGCTGCGAACATAATACGAAATGTTGGATTTTATCCGTTCCATACAGAATTTAGAAAAAACTGGTAACTACCACAACGAAAACGGAACGTAATATCCATGTTTCTATTGGCTGTTAAACAAAAATCTTTGCTTTTAAGTAGAAAAGAATATCGCTCGCCGTGCCGTATCGCTCGACTGTAAACGAGTGGGTAGGGGCACTCGTTGCGGTCGAGCGATTCAAAAATATGGAAAATCAAATGTCGAACGAAAATCAGTAGAAAAGAGCGCTCGACGCCACGTCGAATGATTCAAAAATAGGGCCCCTGTATTATCTACTTTTGGATCTTTAGCGACCTTTATTTCATGAAATAAAAGACTTTTTCGCGGTTTTATTGAAAGTACTTTGGTAATTAGTTGGTATTTGGTTTGATTTTTGAATTCAAAAATCAAACCAAATACCAACTAATTACCAAAGTACTTTCAATAAAACCGCGCTAGTATCCGTTAAAAAATCTTTTATTTCATGTCTAGTGAGTGCGTAAGCTTGAGAAGTGAAAAAGACCTTTATTTCATGTAATTACAAGAAATATCAACGTAAAAGTTTCACCAAAGCTGACCTTGGTCTGTCATGCTTGAGACCAAATCACAAGTATCCAACTAATGGCACCATGTCACGTAATTCCGAATCCGTCTACGGCAGCGCCTGCGCAGCGCACCATTAAAATTCCATTCAACTGTTTCGCATCAACATACGAATGAGGCAAACCTCTTAAATGTTTACCGAATTCGGAAATTATAATACTATCTCAGACAAAAATGTGAGTCATAAAATGATAAGAAGATGCAACACAAAACAGATTTTTATTTCATAAACTGCATTTTGAATACATAATATTAACACATTTGAATACAGATGTCACTTGATTTGCTATTTTCGGGCATCTAAAGACTTTGCCCTAGTTTTTTTACGGAGTTCGGATTGTCTGCCATTTGTGCATTTTGACAATTCAAATTCGAGAGTCTTGTATACTCTACTTGCTGTACTTAAATCTGTCAGTCTCGTTACGTTCTTTTACCCCACAACATTAATTTTGATGATTTTTGAACAATGCACTTACCTTACCTACTTTGCCCTAGTTTTTTACGGAGTTCGAATCGTCTGCCAATTTGTGCATTTTACCAATTCAAATTCGAGAGTCTTGTATACTCTACTTGCTGTACTTAAATCTGTCAGTCTCGTTACGTTCTTTTACCCCACAACATTAATTTTGATGATTTTTGAACAATGCACTTACCTTACCTACTTTGCCCTAGTTTTTTACGGAGTTCGAATCGTCTGCCAATTTGTGCATTTTACCATTTCAAATTCGAGAGTCTTGTATACTCTACTTGCTGTACTTAAATCTGTCAGACTCGTTACGTTCTTTTACCCCAATACAACATTAATTTTGATGATTTTTGAACAATGCACTTACCTTACCTACTTTTATTCTTGATTGGATTACGAAATCGCACTAGAGCATAAAATATTTATATCAAGCAAAAATCCATCTAAAATCTGCGAAGTAGTTTTTTTAGAATGAGAAAATGAATAATGTAGAAAAAATTTGGAGATTTTTTTTATAAGGTTGAATGGGTCGTCGATTTTAGGCTATCGTCCCAGTCATTCGTAATGATTTCGGGTTTTGAACCCGAGAACTTTGGATCTGAAACCAGGGACCAAATCACTAAAATCAATATCACTACTAATTTGTTCATCTATCAAATTACTAGTAGGTAATATTTCAGTATAATAATAACTCATTTGATAATACTTTAATCGGTTCTTAGATGATTTTGAATTTGACAAATGATTGTGAAGTACTTCTTAAACATTTGTTTACTTTAATTATTTTTCGTTGGTTACCTTCAAACCCTTGAATAATTAATCATGTCAGAAAATTTATTACAAAAGTATTTGATAACATTTTATATCGTTATATTGTTGATCTAGATTAATGGTATTTGTTTTTTTTGTTACAGGTAAGATTAAAGAAATATGAAAAAAAAAATGCAACTTCTAACTACAAGCATCTTTAATGTAAGTTTCATACAAGTTTGATACTGTGAATAGGAAGAAGGAACGATTTAGTGTGCTTACACATCTGACCGAAGCCGAAGATGCGTGTGGCGTATCGTCAGTGTATATGACGATACGCCCGACGCCGACGCATCGTCGGTCGGTTGAGTGTGTTAGGTCCGATGTTTTATTATACAACATGGTACTAAAAAACCAAAACCAAGATATACAAACAATACCAAATCCTAATGCCGAATATGGTACATACTTAGATAGGGACCATCAAACTGAACAACTTTTACCTAGAGACCTATTCTGAAATCGCGAAAAAAAAAACAGCTGTTGCATACAAAAATTAATAACGAAAATCAGCTGTTTTTTTTTTCGCGATTTCAGAGTTGGTCCCATAGTAAAAGTTGTTCAGTTTGGTGGTCCCTATCTACCAAATTCGGCATTAGGTTTTTTTTGTAACGCGATGTATAAACGTTCGTACTAGCGTTACGCAACTGATGATCCGCAGCGCATTTTCTGTCAGATTTGTAAGCACCCTTACAAATGGTTGCAAAGAATTCGCTCGTTGCGTCGCCCCGCTGATCGCCACTTCATGTGGCGAACCTTGAACTTTGTTCATAGCTCTACCGGAGTTTGACCGTTCGTAGCAGGCTTCTAAGCTCGATTGGCTCCTATATGAAACCGTGGTAGAAAAGATTCATAATATCTTTTCCTATAGTGAAGTAACTACTTTGTCTCGGCGCTGGATGCAGACAAATTATGACTAGTACTACAGTACCGCATTTTCAGTAGGGAAAGTTTGGTACGTGTGGCCTGTACAGCAGCGGTGCCGCTGCTGTACAGGCCCATGACCTTTAATTTTGCGCAAACATAAGATGTAATTTCCGATATTATTATACAGCGTGAAATTTTAATCATTTTCCCGCCGTGGAGTGGTTCCACTCATGATTACAAGCAACTTTTACTATGGGGCCAACTCTCCTGCTCGCAAAAAAAGCAGCTGTTCCATACAAAAGTGCAGTACCTACTCGACCTTAATGTATGGAACAGCAAATTTTTTTTTGCGAGGAGGAGAGTTGGCCCCATAGTAAAAGTTGCTTGTAATCATGAGTGGAACCACCTCACGGCGGGAACCAAATGATTAAAATTTCAGCGTGTATATTATTACCAGGAGAGGTCAAAGTCAAAAGTAAAAATATCTTTATTCAGATAAACTTAAAAATTAAGTGCTTTTAAGGTTGTCCATCAATCACGTGAGGCTCAAAAGGGGGAAGGGGGTTCGGAAAAGCACGAAATATCACACGGTCCCCCGTGTGATATTTCGTGCTTTTCCGGCAGGGGTGTTAATCACTCGTTTTTTTAAACCGAAATAACCGAAAAGTTGATAAAAAACATCACATGATTAGGGGACGAATTTTGAATCCTCTATATTTTCCTAACACCCGTTCCAGACTTTATTAACTAATAAGAAGAACGGGCGCAAGAAAATTATCAGCTTACAGAAATAAGTAATGATATTTACAAACTAAAAAAAATAGTATGGCATTAAGTTCACTATAAATTAGCGACCCCGCCCAGCAGTCACAGCCTAATAACTTTAAAGTCTGACAATTAATGCAGAGTGTTTTTACAACTCACACTATATAATTGCTCTATATTATGTGTGAGATGATTTTATAAGCTTTATGTATAGGTACTTCCAGTTATCATATCCGTTTGTAAAAAAAAATAATTACATGCAATCAATGACTTCTTTGTTGTATACATGCAAATGGTTTAGGTTTTATATCTTGCAGTCTAACTCATTAAGTATAGGCACATACGAAATCTGAATTTTTAAAAAATCTAGGTATTGGTATGGTTCTTTTTCATATCCCAAATTATTTGAGAACTAGTGAAAAAAGGAAATGGTATTTGAAATGAGATTATTTTTTTTTCAACACGACACTATTAGAACTCGTTAAACATATTTTTTTAACCTGAAACCATAAAAAACAGAAGACATGAAAATGTTTTATTAAACACTGCTGAACAGATTTTGGACAATAAAAGTAAAAACCCAATATGAAATTCTTAATTGTGCATATATTATTTCGTCCTTATTTATTTGTGTTCGAATTTTGCGTCAATAGGTGTTAAGTGTAAATGTTCAAAGTGTTGAAACTTAATATATCTATTTCAATATAAACCACTATGAATAAGATACAGTTAATATGGCTATCCAATAAACGAACTGCTAGATTTATTTTAATGTCACCAAAAATTAAGAAATATCTGCCGACAAAAAATGGCGTGATGATATTCGTAATCTGGCTTAGAAATCTGATAGTTATACACGAAGGTATGTAATTATGGGCTGGCTGTGTAAAGTGTGTGTAAAGGCCGTGTTGCGTCCGGTGAGGCAACGGAGGAAGTGCTGCTTGCATTAGAAAACCATTACAGATCCTGTCGATATAGCAGTGTTAAACTGTTTATGCGACTGCACATGAGCCATTTTTATTGTCCGCACTGCTTTAGCACAGGCCTTTCTTATAGGTGGATAAGGAGGAAGAACCATAACCCACCATGTGGCACCAAAGCGGATTGATGGGTGTTACAGCTCGCGCAACAAAACTTGACCCAAGATGGCGCCAATCTGCGCAGGTACAGACGCTCACAAAATTTTTAAGAGCGAATTAAGTTTAGTTAGTAAAATTAAATAAAGAAATACCTAGTTTTACTTATTTATTAAATCTTTGAATGTGAACAATGAAAATGCAGCGAGTACGATCATACTAGTTAATCACGAATTATTTGTTTGACTCTGGCCTTTAGTTAATCCACTATAATCCTTTTTGATAAAATAATATACGTTATAAACCATTTGTCTCGTTTGTCGCTTCCGAAATGTATTGCTTAAACGACTTTGCGGCGGCATTTTAACGTTTGAAAAACCACACATTAAACTTAGCACTCGACTGTCCTTAAAGACACTCGCGGGTGGTGTGCGGGCGCGCAGCGCGCGGCACATCCGTTACCATGGTTACGCGGGGAGCAGCCGCCCGCGCTTCATACTCCCTACCCAGTTGCGCCTAAAAATCGTACAACGCGCAGGTTCAAGTTATGTTGCGCGAGCTTGTAACAACTGGAAATGTAGGGGACGTGCCTTCCGAAGCACGGAGAAGTTCGAGATAATACATACCGCATACCCCCTCCGGTCGGGAAACCAAAAAAACTAACAAATAAAACTAAACAATGCTAAAACAACATCTGAATTTACCAATATACGCGCTGTAACCGTAAAAAGTGTTTTATTTCTTATCACGGCGCTAAGTATACCGCACTTCTACAAGGTGTTTGGTAAAAGCCTTATAAAGCCGAATATGGTAGATAGAGACTATCAAATTGAACATTTTTTACTATGGGACCAACTCTGAAATCGCGAAAAAAAAATCTGCTGTTTCATACAAAAATTAATTACGAAAATTTCAAAATGTATGAAACAGCTGATTTTTTTTTCGCGATTTCAGAGTTGGTCCCAAAGTAAAAGTTGTTCAGTTTGATGGTCCCTATCTACCATATTCGGCTTTATAAGGCTTTTACCAAACACCTTGTAGTAGCGAGAAGTTAGATGCCTCTTCTGCGTGGTAACTGTGGAAGGACCATAAAGTTAATATACCTACGGAATAGAGGAACAAACATGAGCTGTCAATCGAAACCGAAATTGATTTACATTTGTGTGTGTATTTTTTTTATGTATAAGTCTCAGTGATGTAATCTTGTCACTATTGATATAAATATCGATATCGATAGTATTAATTAACAGTCATAGATTCAAAATAAATGGGATAGAATTTTGCACGGGTGTACTAAAATTACGATTCTGAAATGAAGTATGACTATTAGAAAAAGATCAGAAGAGATTTAAAATCATATATTTAACATAAAAAAAGATAAGAAGATATTTCAAATCATTTACATTAACACATGTTGAAATGAAACTTCATAGGAATACGTACGTACCTTCCGCTAGGTAATATTAACTTTATGGGAAGGACACCACCCTACCTCGCACCCCGCACCCCACCCTATCGTTGCCCTGTCAATAACGGATGAGTTATCCTACTGTAGTTATCGTTAAGCTGTGCCATCGAATGGGTCGTGTGCAACCGCACTAAAAAAGTACTCATTTCTACTTCTAATAAATACATAGTATTGTCAAATACCAAAGCATTACTACGCAATAAGATTAAATATAAGTAAATATATTCCGTAACTATAAGTTTCGAAACAAAAATGGTCTCATTACTCCTACTAATTACGATAGCTACTCGTGAAAGGTACTCTCACATGTAGTGGACATAAGGAAAAAAAAACTAACAGTTTTTATATAGTGTTGTGCAATCGAACAATGTGTAACGACCATTAATGTACGTAACACTTGTCCAAGGCTATATATGTACAGGGTGGGGAGCTTTAAAACGGAAACTAAAGCACTTGTGATGTAGAAAAAAGAGCACAATTAAATAAAACAAATAAAAAAATAGTTGGGGGCATTTTTTCTAAATAATACACACGCTGAAATTTTAATCATTAGGTTTCCGCAGTGGATTGATTGCACTCATTACAAGCCAATGATATCGCAAAAAAATCTGCTGTTCCATACAATTATGGTCGAGTAAATATTGCGCTTTTGAATGGATCAGTTGATTTTTTTTGGCGATATCAGAGTTGGCTCCATAGTAAAAGTTGCTTGTTTGAGTGGAACCATCCCACTGCGGGAACCAAAATTAAATGATTAAAATTTTACGCTGTATATAAAAAAATATTAAATCACATAAGTTAATACTTATTCTGTATAAGAAGTGTTTTTAAGAAAATCAGTAATTATTTACTAGATTAATTTTAAATTGTTTTCCTACACGCATAAAGCTGAATCAGTCAGATCTTAAAAGTCTAGAATTTTTACTTGTTATATATTTTTTTATAACATCCTGTAGTTATCTTGTCTATCTTGCGGTTGTTGGATAGTTCATCTTGAAACGGTTTTTCTTTCATTTTTACTTTCGGACAGACTAACTATTAAAATAATATTTAAATGTGGTTTAGTGAAGTGATTTTGCTTATAAAATATTGAGCAAATTGTATGCATCTTAATGTATTTTTAATGTGCTTAAGTCTCTCTATTTAACAACAAGCATAGTTATTTATTATGCTCATCCGTTTTATCTCAGAAATGCTGTAATTAAAACTTTATATACCTACGACACTTGGATCTTAAAAAGTAGTTGACCTTAAGGAAGCAAAAACAAAAGGACAAAGAACAACAAAAACAAACAAAAAGCCAGCGTTTAAAAGCCAGTTTCCAACCCTTTGTATAAAGCTGATAATAATTGTTTATCATAATTAGGTATGTTACTACACTTATCACATAGTTTATCCACAGTTTAACTCCATAAGAATTTGTTAAACTGTGGTTTATCTATCAGCAAAATTTTTTTATTTAGTAAATTAAAGAAATAGTTGTTATTAAATTATTTTTTTATTCTCGATGCATGCTACAAATATTAATAATGTGAAGGTTTGGATGTTTGTTACCCAATCACACACAAAAAAACGGATGAACACAGCCTGTATACATAGGATACTTTTTATCCTAGTCAAAGTCAACGGTTCCCTCAGAATTTTCCGAATGTACTCGCGGACGAAGTCCGTAGTAAGTAGTAGTAAAACAAGAAAAAATATCCAACATTCGCTGTTATCTTTCTATTAATAAGTTGGATATTTTAAAAGAATATTTAATAACGTTGTCTAGAACCAAAATATTTTAAAGACTACGGTGCTACGGGCCGTAGCAATGACTACTACGGATGACTACTATACGCAATGACTGTTCAAGGCTAAAACAGAAATTGTTATTATTGAAATATAGATCGAATAAACACTTAACGGATACTAGCGAGGTTTTATTAAAAGTATTTTGGTAGTTAATTGGTAGGTATCAGAATAAACCATGTCGGGATTTATACCATTTACCTTTTTATTTTTGAGGCTCCGATATCAAATAAAAATAAAACCCCAACATAGTTTATTCTAATAACATCAATAACCATGGAAATTTAAAACAATATATTGGTAGGTATTTAGTTTGATTTTTTATTTTCCTGGTCGCTACTATCAGTTTAAAGTATTTCAAGTTTAGTGCTCGTAATTGCCAGACCGTAAGTCAAAATTATTTGGAGAAAATTTAAAAATGTCGGGTTTTTGCGGTTGTTGCTGAGAGAAATTAATATTTAAAATAAAAATGTAACTTAATTGCCCGTATACATAAGAAAACGGCCGCGCAGCGCAAATTTTTAGTCAGTTTCATCCACTAATCTTGTAAGTTGTAATCTTGTCTGTCTATTGAAAAAAAAACGGCCTCGCAGCGCGATTTTTAGTTAGCTTCATACATTAATGTTGTATTCTTGCCTGCAAAACAAAATGGCCGCGCAGCGCGATTATTAGTCAGTTTTGTCCACTAATCTTGTAGTCTGTGGTTTCATCCGTGAAAATTATTATTTTCTGAAGAACTTTCGGAACAGCTGTTTTTCCGGGAGATTTTCAGATTTGTCGGGAGTCGGGAGATCACTTGAAACTCCGAGAGAATCCAGGCGAATCCCGACCATCTGGCAACCCTAAGTGCGCGCGTAAATCTTAAAGATGAATAGTTATCATCCTAATACAGTTAAACATACAGGTGTAATTAATATACCGATGATTGAACTTTTATATTTTAGGCATTCACAATGCTATTTTTATACTAAGATAATTAATATAATAAAAAAATATTAGAGTAAATCGACTCACCCGTAGCTTATTATCATCATCGTCATCCCGTCTGAGCCATCTTAAGTTTTTGTATGGGAGAGAGTTATATTTAAAAAGTCAAATTTGATTTTTTTTTCTTCCAAAATCCATCGTTTTGGATATCGAATGAAAGGGCTTCTTGAGCTGATTCCAAATATATACAATTATTATTACTTTGCAGCTACTGGTAAAAAAAACAGAAATATTTTCCAAACATGCTAAGTTTGGCCTCTTGCAGGATGAAAACTACTTGATGAATGTTAATGAAACATGTGCCAATTAACTCGTAATATACTTTTATTTGACATCCTTTTTTGTTCATTGGTTTCAGCAATTTTGAAAATATTATCATTTTGAAATTTAAGATCCCGGTATTCTACGAGTTAAAGGACCAAGTAATTTTTTTTAATGAAACTGAAAAAATAAATTAAGCTATCGGGAATTATATATTCGTTTTTATCTACAGTTTCTTCTAGCAAGAACTTAATGGCGGATAAATGCAATGCAAACGACTGATTGATGCATTGGTATCAAAGGTCCCGAATTTTATCCTGGAATAAATGGAACCATAAATATTTACAACCTTATTTATGTATATTGTATTCGATAGTGAGATGTTTATTGTAACTTTCCATAACAAGCTCAGTTGTGTTTATTTTGGGACAAGTTACTGATGCAAGTTGTCTACTTATATATTTTTTGATTAAAATTTTCGGAAAGTTTAAACATGTTAATTTTAAGCTTGAGCTTAATCAATGTCTTGCTGCCCTCTGTCGGTGAGCGATACAACTATAATATAGTTAGTGATACTTTCTAAGCCTTGGCGCACACATGACTTAAGTTAAATGGCTACCGTTTACGCCAAATACCTGCAGATGGCGGGATTAACCATATGGTTCAAATAACATGACTTAACTTTAATAATAAACATCAGGTAAGCAGTACGCACAGTATAATATGTCTTTGAAAAAACTAAATACGTTGTGGTATAAGTTTCATGACCCATTGATTTCAAAACTATTCTTATACATATGGAATTGATTGTTTGAAATGGTTTGAAAATATATTTGGGCCCCGGTCTTCAAGGATTAATAATCTAAATTAATAAATTTAATACAACCCACGAGTATTATAATTATTACTGAAGTCTATTAAAATTAAGATTTCTGAAGATTCAACAGCGGTTCTAATACTAGAATAGAACCTCATATACATGAGGCACAATTTTTGACTTGAATTGAAAATAATATTTATGACCAGAACAAACATCATAGTAATATGGTTTGAACATGTATGAAAATCCCTGAATTGACAAATTGCAACATAATATTATACCCACAGACCATACAAAAATATATACGTTTGTAAGACTGGCTGACTGACGGATTGGGAAACAAGAAAAGAAAGAATCAAAAGCTTTTCTCAAAGATTTGCAAACAGTGGCGAGCACTAAAACAATCTAGATAACAAAACCCTTGCCTACGAATTTGCCGATTTTTTCTTACAGTGTCCAGATTATAATTATAGATAAATCTTTAGACAAAAAGTTTAATATTATTGTTTTCTTTACGTTAAAAGATTATCACTTATTTTTGTAAGCAATAAGATGCTTTTTTTCGTAATTAATTTTGTCAAGATATTTTATCACTTGATACAAAAAAATATTCGTAAGTGTTCGTTATTTATAAATAAAAGTTTATAATAATGTTCACTTTGGGTCAATTAAAGCGGTCTAACTATTTTTAATATTTTTATCTAGTAAACAACACAATCAAGTCAATTACTATTTTTATTGTGAAGAATATTAACAGAAATATTCATTGTAACAATAGTAATTTTGCAGATGGGAGTAAAAGATAAAAAACCGGCCAAGTGCGAGTCGAACTCGCGCACGAAGGGAAGGCCGTACCAAAAAACGGCAAAAAAACACGTTTGTTGTATGGGAGCCCCCCTTAAACATTTATTTTATTCTATTTTTAGTATTTGTTGTTATAGCGGCAACAGAAATACATCATCTGTGAAAATTTCAATTTTCTTAAGCGGAGGCTTAGTAATAGGGTCCCGATTTTACCCTTTGGGTACGGAACCCTAAAAATGGTTAATCAAAAATAATTTCCTTTTACCTGCGGAGTTTTTTTGTCCTCGATTGTACATGAAAATTTAAGTACACGTGGGAGATTACATACAACAGACAATAGACAATACTGCTTTGTTTTTGTGATGTATGTAAACTTAGGGTTGCCACAATCTAAAAATAAAATAAAATTGGAAAGACGTTTTACCTATACAAAAAACTACTTCAAAGATAAAAGACCCGAAATAAATTTTATTCGAATTTGAATTGATAAAATATCCTTTTGATAGTTTAAGTGTCCGGACACGAAAGTGGCGGCGGCCGAGCGGTGGCGGGGCGGCGCGACAGCGGAGCGGCGGCGGGGCGGGGCGATGAGAACGTGGGCACGAAACTTAGCGGTCGGTCAGCCGCGCTAGTAGTGTTGTGACAGATGGGCTAAATACCATTAAGGGCCCGTGGACCTACCGATTTGACCTACTGGTAGGACCACGGTATACCACTAAAGTAACTTCTTATTTTTTTTTATTTCTATTGATGTGTCAAATGTGATGTTGCTATGGAAACAATTTCTTGTTAAATCAATACCGAAAAATATTCAAAGGACGAAATATATCCTATGTCTAAAAATTTTATTTAGTTCGAAAAAATGGTCTAAGTATAGGCGTTAACTAGTTTCAAAACCGGATTCTTTGCTCATCTTGTGTTTTTTAAATGATGTCCAAGATGCCGACATCCATACTGAATAAATAGGTACTACCTAGTAATCAAACAGACACTATTATATTATTCAACACAACACTACTGTAATCGCGGGCTACCAAATCCAACTAGTTTGTTCATTTGTTTTCGTCGCTCTCCTCCCGCCCGTGCATCGCTCGTCGCCCCGCGCCGCCACCGCCCGTTTCGTGCGCGTCTCCATACTGTGCCATACTGTTGAATGCATCGCCGCCGCTCCGCTGTCGCGCCGCCCCGCTGCCGCTCCGCCGTCGCAGTTTTCGTGCCCGGACACTTACAACCTCAATCGATTGAACACGTGTTGTGAATTGTTTTAATACAAAAAGGTTGATATCTTAACAGCTTCAATTCTCTAGCATGTATAAGAAAAAGTTTTTTTTACATTTTTCGACGTGAAGGGAATTTAATTTTAAATTCATGTTGTTCTTGCGAGGCTGGCTTGGAAGCCATGCTTCTGGAGGCGGAGATGTGGAGATGTGCTTGCCCCGCGATTTATTGCTCAATGCGAGCATATGACGATCAGCTTCGCGAAAAGCCTCGTGATGTCGATACTCGGCACCATAGGTACTAGTCGACAAACTACTAATCTAAAATTCCCGCTGGCAGCCATTAGCGATATTCTTTTCTATATGCCCTTCATAACTCTGACGCGGCTATAGTACCCCCTCCCCCCTAGCTTTGCTCCGGAACTGGGGGCCAGGACCCTTTGGAAAAAATATCTATATACGCCCATGTTGGCAGCCGTGGGTATACGCGTGCTAGCACCCAGACCGACTTATATTATGGTGTTGCGAGATATGCACTAATTGCTGGGAATTTGTATACTATCTTAGCAATTTTGCACATGTGAGCTGCTATGGGAAAAGCTAAATCTGGCCTGAAAAGGAAAAGCCACATGGTTATCCGTGTGAGAATTTATTTAAAGGATTCCGAGTTTAATCTTCCTTTTAACAGCTTAGGCACTTTATTCTAAGCTTTAATAGTATTTTATTATTGTTAATAATATTTTCAGTAGCAAGTGTGATAACTAAAACTCTATCAAAGTCAAAGTCAAAAATAGATTTATTTAAATAAACTTAACTATTAACTACTTTTGAATCGTCTATATTTTCCTACCACCCGTTCCAGACTTTTTTAACTGACAAGAAGAATGGGCACAAGAAACTTATCAGCTTTAGCAGCAATAAGTAACGATTTTCACAAACTTAAATATATCGTTACCAGATAATTACAACAGTGACAACACAGACTTATTATATTACTTCAACAAAGTACTTATAATAGCAAGTATCATAATGACAACTTTAATAATTATCAAGGAATCTAGGTCTGCTAAAGGTGGCTTACTTATTAAATTTATTTGTCCAATGTAATATCAGAAAGAAATTGGGTTTCACTTTAATAAATTTAATTAAAATCGGAACGCAGCTGTACAATAATTTAATAAACTTGAATGCATTTTTATAAGGTTCTGAGCGGGTAATTTCATAAAATTAAATAAAAAAATAAAATAAAATAAAATAAAAATAAAAATAAAATAATTTTATTTCAGACAATGTCCATACAAATGACAATTACACATAACATTAATAATTTAAAAGCAGGTACAATTAATGCTGCTACAATAATTTCATTATAGAGGTAAGTACTATTTTTTTTTTCAAATTAAGGTCTAATCTATAAAACCAAAATAAAATCAAAATAAATAAAATCAAAATAATAATGTATGAAATCAAAGCAATATAAAATTAAAAAATAAAATAAAATCAAATTAAAATCAAATCAAATAAAATCAACACAAAATCAATTTAAATTCAAATTAAAAAATACAAAAAAAATAAAATAAAATTCAGTCACTATTTATAATAAATTCAAATTTTAATTCAAGTAGCGACCTGCCGCAGGCGCACCGGGTACTAGCACATGCACTTGTACCCAGTGCCTCCGCAGTGGGCAGTCCGGCTTCTCGCTGAGCACCTTTAGGATGAGGTTGGAGCTCCCGCGCACTCTACGCTGGAGGGAGGCGATGCGGCGTCGCAGCACCGTGTAAAACCCATCGGTGCGCGCGTGTGCGAACATCGCTGACGTACTGCAGTAGCGCGGCAGCCCCAACATCGCCCTAAAGGCGTTATTATATTGCACTCGAAGAGCGTTGATGGCCCGCTGGGTGTAGTTGACCCACAGATTGCACGTGTACAGGGTCTGGCAAAACGCTTTAAAAAGCGTGATTTTTACGTCTGCGCTACATCGTGCGAATCTGCGTGATTAAGAGCAGCCTTTTTGCTTTAGTCCTCTCATGACCACGGCCCCTGAAAAGGTGTCGAAACGTTAACACTTGGCTGATTACAACCTGTAAATATTACCGTAGAGTACTACGGATTACTGTAAAAAGAGTCTTATTTCTAAGTTAAATTAATGCTTGAAACAAATAGTGCAGATAAATATTTGTAAATATCACAATTCCTCATGGATTTAGACCGAGTGCCATTCAGACTAATTCAATTACTAATTCTGATTAATCTCTAATAATCATTCTTTCTTTATCTTCATAGTAATAAAAAGTTCTCTAGGCTTAATAATCGATATGACTACGATAACGTAAGATTTAAATTCTTGATAATTACAATTTGCGGGCCAATGCAATGCAATCTTCTAGGCAAGCGCGTTTTATAGTAGATCTCATCATCGCTTATCATCAGGCGTGATAGCAGTCAAGCGTTTGCCATATCATACAATCAGAAATGATTTTTTTACACTTCATAAAAATTATAGATGTATACTCAATAGAAAATTATGTTAGCATTAGAATGAATCTAGCAAGCAAGTATTGTGGACATATGTTTTTGTGTATGTACTAGTATAGATACCTTTAAGAACTATAGATAAGAAGAAAGTTTTGTACAATACACTGTTTGTGTTCCTTAAATAAATAAATAAAAAAAATCTAATTAAAACCAACCTTTAAAAGATTTAAACGGAAACGAAAATATTGTGGGTTGTAAAAAATAAACACAAACTATTTTATTTATTTACATGTATTTTTTTTTGTGCAAATAAGGATTTTTTAATTATAATTATTTTGTAACTTATTGTTTCGTTGTTATTGGTGGAGGTAGCCGGCAATTGTCAGATCATAATATTGATTATACAACAACTGACAGTCGTACCTGCAAACCGTGAAGGTCACCCATTGTGGCCATTTTAGGCACACTTCATTCTATTTTTATTAGTTTCTCAACCTTTCTGTATTTACACGCTTCCAGAAATAAAACATAAAGTTCTTCACATTTTTTTATTTTCCATTTTTTTCTCATACTTTACATCGACTTACAGCTAAGGAAATGGTAACTTTTTATATCACTACGTACACGTACGCTCATACATACATGACCACTTTTTACATAAATAAAAAATATAGTACAAAATTATGAAAATATCCGTTTCTTGCTGGCGTCCCGGCCGTTGAGTAGGCGAGAATTATCAATAGCGCCCTCCTCGGTCGCTTGGCGGATGAATACTAGTGACTAATCTAACTAATCTAATGGTGGTAGTTTGCTCCCGAATCCCCATAGCTGTATTGGTTGTATTGGCTGCCGTAATCGTGTTCGTTGACGTATACGGGTACCTTAACTGGGACGGGGTAAGGTTTCTCAACTGGGTATGGGACGTGCTTCTCTACATGAACGGGGTAAGGCCTGTCTACGGGCACCTTGACGGGGTAAGGCACGTGCTTCTCTACTGGGTAAGGGACGTGTTTGTACACGGGGTAGGGCTCTGGATAGGGCACCTTGACTGGCACTGGCACGGGCTTCTCGACATGCACGGGGTATGGCCTGTCAACTGGCACGTGGACGGGGTAAGGCACTGGTTTATCAACGGGGACCGCTACGGGCACAGGCTTCTCAACGGGGTAAGGAGCTGGCACGTGCACAGGGTAAGGCCTGTCGACTGGCACTTTGACGGGGTAACCGACGTGCTTGATGACGGGGTAGGGCTGGGGTACTGGTACTTTAACTTCTACGGGGTATGGCACATGTTTCTCCACGGGGTAGGGTTGGGGAACTGGCACCTTTACGGGGTAAGGCACATGTTTCTCAACAGGGTAGGGCTGGGGAACGAACACCTTGACGGGGTAGGGCCTGTCCACGGGTACATGGACGGGGTAAGGGACCTTCTTCTCAACGGGATAGGGGGCGGGGACGTGAACTGGGACTTTGACGTACTCCTTCACGTGGTATGGCACGTGTTTGACGACCTCGTAGGGTTGCGGCACGGGGACCTTGACTGGGTATGGGACGTGCCTCTCGACGGGGTATGGGACTGGCCTGTCTACTGGGTAAGCGACTGGCACGCCTTTGACGAGGGTGACTGTCCTGGTGACGTCAGTGTGGTGGCCGAGGGGGATGCCGTAGCCATTGTGTTCGTATCCACCCTGCTCGACAAAGTTGTAAGCGCCACCGAAGCCATGTCCGCTGCCGATGTATCCAACATCAAGTCCGCTGATGCCGTACCCGTAGCCGAGGTTCAGGAGGCCGCGTTTGTCCAGTTTCTTTTCCAGCGGCTCGGCCTTCTTTTCTGTAGTCTTCTTCTCGCTGGCAGCGGCCGCTGCTACCAGCAGGAAAACTAAGCAGATCTGGAAAAAGAAACAAAACGCTATCAAATGTTTGAATATAAACTTTTTGCAAACAGTTTTTATGACATACCGGATTTTACTGAAACGCGAAGTTAATCGATTACTCAATGTTCAACTTGAAATGATTTAACACAAAGGAAAAGCCTAAAAACCTTTTAATGCGACGGTATACAATTTTATTCGTCGGTGAAACTATTAGTCCATTAATTATTGTATTTGGAAGCGCTGTACATATACGAATTCATAGATAGATCATTGATCGACTACAATTATATTTATTAATGAAATATCAGCGTTTTCGTTGCGGTAATAATTGTAAGTTAGCAAGAATGATGTTTCCTGTGCGAATATTTAATGGGCACTGTACGATTGCGATATCGGTTGATAAATATTTTTTTAATATTGTGTAAGCACCCGGTTTGTAACTATTAATTATAACCTTACTAACTTATTATAACAATATGATTGATGATAATTATAATTAAAGGTTGCGCATATCCGTAAGAAGAAAGTTTAGTAGGTCTTGGTACAACTATTAAAATTGTATACCTACTTAAGTTTTATGCCGTTAACATTAAAACAATTTACGAATAAAATATTGTTTTAAAGATTTAGTTTTCTACTACCATTGTTTATCAAACACAATTTAACAATCGAAATTTGAATCCATTTTTTAAATGATCTCCCTTTACAAGTCGCTTAAACGATAGATTTGAAATTATTATCGATGTAGATAATTATTGAATTATAAATTAATGGAACTTATCTTCATCGTAAAATAAAATACGCTTCTCATGCTACATATAATTGAAGGATTGATGGAAGCTTGATAGTATGTAACTACGTAAGTTACAAAAACGGGTCGGTGATGACCAATGTTGCGTTACAAATACGCGGCATTAGCGTAAACCACATGAGACGCATGTTGCCTATCGCAGCGTTTATCATTTACTTGCGCAAAAACTCGCGCAACTCCTATGGGGTTTGCACCACCGGCACCATGTCGACAGTTTTCTTAGGCATTGTGGATAACACAGAGGCTTTTATGCAAGACAATTGCTATTCTGATGATGTTTTTCTATAAAAGATTTCAAATCGTTTCTTGTGTCAATTAATTTGATGTGAATAGTTTGATCCTAACGATGTTCTGTCTGATTTTTTATTTATAATGTTCATTGTCTATTTGATAAATAGACCTCTGGTGTCTTGTATTGTCGTTATGAAGCCGAGAAAAATAATATTTTGGAAGTAATTATTGGGTTCTTTTTTTACATTTCTATTTTGTTTTTACTAATTGAAGAACCAGCGATCAAAATAGTATAAATACTATTACAAATACAAGAGGTGACAAGTACCTACCTACAAATATTTCTTATTATTCAATCATGTCATCCTATTTGGCGTAAGTAAACGAACAAGATCACGCTGAATCATCAGCATCTTGTATTGACTATTACAAGACATCTTCCATAATTTCACACGTTTCTTAAATAAACGACACGTAATACGAGTTATTTACTAACTAGAGTAAAGCGATTATGTCAAAACCATACATGCGAACTTGTAATCACTGTCAAATATCTGTCAAAATTGCGCACCTGTTAGAAGTGACGCGTCAACTGATCTACTGTGCTGATACTGTGTGTAAGTTCATAAATTATCCATCTCATTTTTTTATCATTAGGAGTTTGTTATTTGTTTTTAAGCTAATTTTACTTTATAATCTATGAATAACAACATAAACAACTAATTAGTACCAGTTTAAAACACATTACAAAGCATCACTCTCTTTCATGCAGATTTTATCTGAAAAATCACGCACTTGGATGTTTATCTATGCATCTGTGCGTGATATCTTTACTTTGGCACATTACGTACAACTTTATAATCTGTGGTAACGCATTACGCAGTGTGTTGCGATGCGTCACAGTGTGAGATTCAAAACAACAAAATTATCAAAAACAAGTCTACAATTTCATATGTTACTTTCTTTATCATTATTATAGCTTCTAGCCACAAGCTTTCATTATTATAACAGAAGCTTCTATTCATAACGAAAGTGAACTGAACAGGTTCTTTCCAACGCCCAAGATGAGCGTTGTGACCTTGACCGAGCGCGGCCTACTAAACTCCGCGCCATTATTACGAAAATATGATTCCGATGAAACATCTAGCGTATTGATATAAATCATAACATTACAGAAACAGCCGATGAGATGTCGTAAATGAGGCAACAATTTAATTGTAATTTTATACACATGTTAAATTGGCTATTTTGTTACACGGGTTGTATTGAGTGCAAAAGTTGTTTTCTTGAATATTAAGAACAAAATTTGGACAACATAGATATAAAATACTACATGAAAGAGAGTAGGTACGAACGCCATAATGAAAGTTTGGAGCCGAATCAAAGTCAGAGAAAATTTTATTATTCCAATGCAGAATGCACACATAATGATGACATAAGAATATGAGTTTACATATTGGTTTACATACGATTACGTTAATAAAGTAATTTTGCATGCAACTTGATAGGCATCATTCGTATTCAAACGAAGTTTTCTTCATGCAAAAACTTCAATTAGTAACCGGTAATTTAGGTCCACAAATCAATTCACCTACTTGTTTCGAACTACTTTGGCAAAACATTTACTTTTTTAATGAGGTCTTTTCACAATGACAAAAAACTGTAGGCTCGATAGGATGGCGTTGATAAAAATAGGGGACAATGTGATTTTTTTACTAAGCTTCGAAGAGTATCAACACCATCTAGTGATTCAAATAGTTATTATTTTTAGGGTTCGACTAGTATCAACACCATCTAGTGAGGCAAATAGTAACTATTTTTATTTTTTAAATGTCACTTTGAAAAGCCCTCATTCCATAAAGGTTTGATATGTCATGTAGTAGGTAGCTCAAAAAGAGTTTTTGTATAATGTTTACTTTTTAAAATTGAATTATGAAGGTTATAAAGTTTTTTTTTTCTTTGCGGCCTGCAACAACGCAATATTCACATTGTTTGACATGGTGCGATGCTAATCAGTGTACCAACGAAGGAGGTCGGAGATCGGGTAACTCGTGGGATAATGTTACTTCTTATGGTACATTTCGCAAGCGGCTACTTACCACATTGCGGACGGTACTATTCCGACTGTTAGGGAAATTACTTCATTGGGTTGATACTTGACTTTAAATATAGAGCTTTTAAATGTGCAAGATACATTTATAAGAGAAGCTCCGTGGCGTAGTGGTTTTGCGCCTGGCCCAGAGATTGCGGAGGTTAAGCAACTTTAGCAAGGGTTGGTCATGGGATGGGTGACCAAAAACTTATTATCTCGAGCTCCTCCGTGCTTCGAAAGGCACGTTGAGCCGTTGGTCCCGGCTGCAGTTGCTGTCGTTGACACCCACCAATCCGCATTGGGCCCGCGTGGTGGGTTATCCCACATGGCCCATCCTCCTTATCCACTCATAAGGAAGGCCTGTGCCCCTAAACTGGTTGTTACAACATAATTTATTGCTCACATTTTATAAAAAGTAATATGATGTTAGAAATGACCAAATGTCCTATATCGTCTAAACTGTCTTAAGATAGATTTAACCGTAATTTTAAGTAGGTGCAATAATAGCAGTAAGTCAGGAATCTCTTCAGTTGTAATTGTAAGAAATGTTACTGATTCGTCCAAAGTTTCCTGTTTGTTTTGTAAAACATACTTTAATTACATAAACTAATTGAATCTCTGACACCATTATACAACATTCGTCAAGTGATAAATGCGCATTCTTCAGCAAAAACTTGCTTAGAACCGAAGCCTTATTCCGACTATTACGTGTCGCTTAGAAGAAAATGCCACATTTTTCCGACTAAACTCCATCCATTCTTGTTATGAAGTAATGCAGCCCTTTTATGGCAAAACAGGTTATATTTTCATTTAAATATTCAGTTTTAAATTGCTGTATCTTATAATCTGTTTTCAATGGAGTCATTTATTCATTGATTTTAAACTCCTTTGATAGATATTTATACTAAGTGAAAGAATTCATAAGTATACTCGCCAAGGGACTCTGTTTTTTTAGATGTTATTAGATATCTTTTATTTAAAAATTTGATTGCAGTTAAAACGCCATGGAACTTTTTAGTTAAATCAATAATAAAATACGAGAAATCTTTTTCTTGTGTTCGGGTTTGAATTGTGAAAATAAAAATATTACTGTTGTTAATTTGATATTGAAGTTAGTTATCCTAAACAGCTCTAGTACTTTGAGTGCCTATTTCGTAACTGATGCCTTCGGTATGGTAACCAGTCTCTCGGGGATGTACTAAGGCTTCCTCTTGCCTTCCTGGTTCAAGCCTGTTGCAGTGAAACGGCCATTGTGACGTAACTCATTGGGTACGAATCTACTTGAATCAATTTTACCCAATGGTCCAATTAAATTAAAACAATTGAATGTAGTTTAGTTTAGGTTGTGAAAAAGAGGTTTCTGTCTTTTGTTTTTCTTTATAGTCTAAAAGGCTTACAAACTTTAAGACACAATTAAACCTACTTACTTGGATCGATTTCATTCAAAAGCTCGAAATTAAACTATTGACCAGTAAATTTTGTTCTGTGCTATTGAATGTCGTTAAAGTTGTTAAAAAGAGGTATCATTCTTTTGTTTTTATTTTTAATGAAAAAGAGTTTATAGTTTTAATTTGATGCAAACCTCTTTTGTTCATTAAAAGATTTATATTCAGATTTTTTGTTATTTCAAGTTTAAAATGAGGATGGGTACTTTCTTTTATAATGATTTTATGGATTCTTTCAATATATTTTTATGAAATTATTGAACTAAAATGTGTTATTTGCTTATTGACGACTGATATCAATTGATAGGAGAGGTAACGCGTTTATGTCTTTTTCAAACAAAGCATGATCAACTGATTGAAACTTACGATATTTCTTATTTATTTCATATTACTTTTGTAAATTCTAAACATGCTATAGCAAATATGCATATATAAATCCGATCCTTGTAAACTATTGAGATTTGTTGTTTAGAAACTTATGTTATATAAGTTTTGAAAATTTATCCGAGTCTTCAGAAAATCAAATAAAACGTGAACTGTAAATCCGCAAAGCGTTGACTTCAAAAAAGTGTGCCACATTTTATATTCTGGCAAGAAAGAGTCGAAACTTATAAGGTATAAAATTTTACGTGACATAACAAAATGTCGATTGTTGTCAACTCCTTGTTCCCAGAATATAACACCGATTTAGAACACTGGTAACACCAACACGGGACACACGGGGTGAGAATTTTTCACTTTTTTGAAGTCATCACTTGCACTACACTTCACTTCACTTTACGGTGTCCACTCACCGTCTTTTTCATATTGCCTCTTGTATGTTTGATGTCGGGAATTGGACTGGATGACTTCGATTGGTGTTGTGTGCTTATATAGGTAGTTATTTGGAACTTTCGCCATCGCCCCCGGTGTGGAGCGAGTCGCGTTTGGACGCAGGCTGCGAGTCCTTCGCATATGTTTGGTGGTCGGCGGGAGACAGACGCGCCGTGCGTTCTAACTTTAAAAATTGCTACCGTGTTTTGTTTTGAGATAGCATTATCACTTTTTTGGAATCGTTTTGGAAATCGAGTAGTGTGTACGATATAGATACAAAAAGGTTTTACGAAAAGAAAAAAAATGGAAATACGCGTTAGTGGTGGAAAATGGAAATATCGGTTTTCTAATCACTTGTTGTTATTGTGTAATGAGAAAAAAAGTAGTGTTATTGTTTTTTTTAAAGCGTTAATTATTTCTAATCATAATAATTGTCACTAATAAATATTCTCATAAATATTTGGTTTAAAACGTTGCGTTTGCTGCATTCTTGATAGTTGCTCTAGTATCGTAACATTGACATTAAAATCTACTCATCATGAACTTGTTGATCGTATCTAGATTAACTAATTTATACTAATGACACAACTATTTGGATCGAAAAACATTGCTATCATAATGTTTTTTGAAACAGTTTAGAGGTTAGGATATATAATTATTTGAGGTTATTTAATAATAAAATAATTACAGTTTATATAGACCCAAAAATAGGCTTCATTTTAAAGTTTCCATGACACAAAACCTTTACTCGTACAATCAATTGCTACTTTTAATTCTGTCAGCTTTAATTAAAATTTAGGTTGATTACCTTTAACTTTTTATAAGCAACTAGCTTCCGCCCGTGATTTTGTCCGCGTGGACATTCGGAAAATCCCTGGGGAACCTTTGATCGAGATAAAAAGTATCCTATGTTTTAATCCAGGCTATAAACTATCTGTGTTTTCAATTTCATCAAAACCTGTTCAGCTGTTTTTGTGTGATTGAGGAACCAACATCCAAACATTTAAACCCACAAACTTTCAAATTTATAATATTAGTAGGATTAAAACTATATTGATTTCTTAGTTTCAGTAGGTAGGTACTTATTAAAATCTATATGTTAAAATAAGAATCAATTTTAAAGTAAATTACTTTATTTAATTTAGCTGTAAGTTTCCAAAAGTTTGAAATATTAAAAATAAAATTTTAAGAGATCTGGATGATAGATTAACAAACATCAATACAAGTCCACTATAACATAATTATTTATCAATGCCCGCGTGAACGCCGGCGTCCGGACAACAGTAGAAAATCTATTGTGCCTCATTTTCCTGGCGTTGATGTGTTAATAGTGTGCGAGCAATTTATTAATTTCGTGCTACTTAATTGACAAGCGTAAACCAATATTGTTTTGCTATTTTAGTGGATGGAACTAGTACGAAGATGCTCTAATAATCAAACTAATAACTAGTTTGGTAATTAATAGACAGTCAAAATTTATTGGAACAAATTCAGTGCTAATATTTATTCACTTTCAAAATAATTCCATTATTTTCATTTCATAAAACTAAGGTTTTCTTATCGTGATTTAAACCAGTAATGCTACATTTATTGGTTACTTAGATTAATTTTTTCAACTTAATATTATTAGAATCTTCTTTAGCGTTTAGATTATTTCCAAATTTCAAAGAACAAAATCGTAACTTCAAATGAAAAAATAACATACCTAATTATAGATAACATCTTATTTATGATGTAGTAACTGAATCAGTACTAATTTTAAAATGACTTCACTTCATAATATTTACCCAAAGTTGACCGCAACTACTTGAAAGTATGGGTCAAGTGTGTAAAGTAAACTTGTTCAAAAGCTAAGCATTTGAAAGAAAAGCGTAACTAATGTAGACAAACTTAGTTCAAACACGAGTACAGTAATTACAACAGGTGTGTCTCATAATTCTTAATTAAGTAATTGTTCTTTCCTGGTCCATTGTTAATTTGTACAGGAAACAAATTTTTCTCGTAATCGTCCGAAAGCCGAGTCCTTGCGCCGGCGCAGATAAAATCAACACCTACGCGGAAGTCTCGAAAATGACTGTAAAATCGATTTAAATCGAGATAATTGTCCAAAAACTGGCTTTTAGTATCGATACAGTTTCCGAGACATATTGTGTTTAAAACGATTTTCCGAGACCTTGCTATTGAAAGAACAAAGCAAGCAAAACTCATTACAAAACAAAATTTGATACGATTGCGTGTTCAATTTACAATTATATGAACTACTACAGTATACCTACCTACAGTTTATAATAAGGGTTTAAAATCGGTTAATTCTCAGGTTTGCACACCACTAGCTTTCCTAATACCGGTTTGTCCCAAAATTTAAACAAAGGTTAATTTCAAACTTATGCACTGTATTATGAAAGTATGAAATAGCTACGGTACTACAGTTTCTAAATAGAAGCGCAATGGAAAGTATGGGACATGGGAAAAGGGAGGAACGGAAAATGCAAGTGGAAATGGGGATGTTTGAAATCATTCGTCGGCACAAATTATGCCGCATGCAACATAAGTCACACTTGAGAACTAAATGTCACCTCATAACTGCTGACCAAAGACATGAACAGTAACTGGCTGACCAAAGAGCGATTCAAAAATACGGATTTTGCTATGTAGAATGAAAATGAGTAGCAAAGAGCCAGGAAAATAGGGTCCCAGGAATTTGATTTTGTAATAAAAAGTATAAAAACTAAAAAGATATAAAAAAGGGTGGCTCGGTGGCAACAGTCTCTTCTTTGATAATTTTATTAAAATTTAATAATTTTATTCAGTTACAAATTAGAGATTCACGATCCGTAGGGCCTCTTACATTTTTTTTTTCAAATCATTCTTTTTAATTGTTTGTTGCATTCTCAAAGAGAACGACAGAAAAGCTAGGTATTTAAATATAGCTTAAACATAAAAACTCTGTCGCTGAACAAAGCGAAAAATATCGTCTGATCGAGTAGGTATTGAAAGGCACTGCCCAATCGGAGCAGTTCCGGTCTGATGCCCTTGAACCTCCCTGGACTACATAGTGGACGTGGAAGCAGTACGTTAATATTTAAAGCTGCCATGGGGTTGACAGGAACTCATAAGCGCCACCAATAAGTTTAATTGTTCTACTAGGATAAGTAAATATAAAACTAAATGTATTTCGTAAATTCTTTCAGTGTTAATATTTTGAAACAGATTTAACCACTTTTGGTTTTTAAATTAACCCATCAAGGTTTTAAATTTCCTTTTAATCGGTGGCACTAATTAACTCCTATCAGCCCCTAGGCACATTCTTACTAATATTAATGCAAAATGCGTTTGTTTGTTTCATAGACCTATGTTGGTTTGTTACGCCTTCACGTCTTTAACTACTGAACCGATCATTTTGAAATTTTGCATACACATTGCCAGGAGTACAGAAAAGGACATAGGGTACCTTTCATTCCAAAAAAAGGTACTGTTCCCGAGGAAAAGAGAAAAAACTGTTCACGCAGATGAAGATGCGTGCGGTCGCTAGTATACATATTTTTATTTTACACTTTGGAGTACTAGTCGAATGCAGTAAGGCAGATTCTGTGCCCATGGCCCACCACAATTGTTGTAAACTATTTTCGCTATCAAAATCTATCGGATAAACTGCTCATAGGTCAATACGAGTGAAAGAGAGAAAACGATAGTTTTCGATGACGAAAACAGTTTCCATAGCAACTCATATTAGAGCCGTAGGCAGCTTTATTTACATACTCTTAGTCGGTTCCCCAGTGGTACAATCACGAGCACTAAAAATGTTCACTTGACTATCTATATTACTAGCGGCCGCCCGCGACTTCGTCTGTGTGGATTTTTGTTATCCCTCAGAATGATACTTCTTTGCATGAAAGGTACCCTATATGCTTCTCTGTACTCCTGACAACGTGTATGTAAAATTTCATGATGATCGGTTCAGTGGTTAACATGTGAAGGCGTAACAAAGAAATAAACAAACAAACATACGGACTTTCGCATTTATAATATTCAGACTCAACTGAAACCAATTATGTATTCTTTGCTGATACGAGCGATGGATAATAAAACAAGCCATACTTATTCATATATCCTACCCCACAATTCGCAGTTAGGTTACTGGTTTAGTATTCTATTATGATTTAATTGACGGGTGATTGAACCTAGAAAAAAAATAAGTGAACCGATAAATCCAATGTACTTAGGTCTTACACTTTTAAACACCTAAAGATAATCTTAATGAACTATTATTGTAAAGGTAAGAAAAAGTTATAGTACAGTAGGTTATAATACAGACTATAGAGATAGTATCACGTACAAGAAAAACAATTTAACACAAAAAAAAATTCTTATATTATGAAATTGCTTCACGTTTAGTTCTATAAAGTAAACATTGTGGAATACAATAAATTGAAATTGAAATTGAAAATAGAAAATTTGTGTTCCAATATGAATATTTTTGAAGGATTTTATTTCCTCATTCATTTAATAAAGCAACTAAGTTGTATTATTACTTACTAGCGGCAAGCAACTCTTAGTTGTATTATTACTTACTAGCGGCTACCCGTGACTACGTCTGCGTGGAAAGTTTTTTGCTATCCCTCGGGAACAGTACTTACTTTTCTTGGGATATAAGGTACCCTATGTCCTTTTCTGTACCTCTGACAAGGTGTATGTAAAATTTCATGATGATCGGTTCAATAGTTTAGACGTAAAGGCGTAACAAACAAACGGACTTTCGTATTTATAATTCTAACTAGCGACCGCCCGCGACTTCGTCTGCGTGGAAAGGTTTTTTGCTATCCCTTGGGAACAATACTTTTTTTCGGGATGAAAGGTACCCTATGTCCTTCTCTGTATCCCTTACAACGTGTATGCAAAATTTCATGATGAACGGTTCAGTAGTTGGGACGTGAAGGCGTAACAAACAAACAAAAAAATTAACAAACAAACGGGCTTTCGCATTTATAATATTAGTAAGGACTAGCGGCCGCCCGCGACTTCGTCTGCGTGAAAAGGTTTTTTGCTATCCCTTGGGAACAATACTTTTTTTCGGTATGAAAGGTACCCTATGTCCTTCTCTGAACCCCTGACAACGTGTATGCAAAATTTCATGTTGATCGGTTCAGTAGTTAAGACATGAAGGCGTAATAAACAAACAAATAAACGGACATTTATAATATTAGTAAGATAATAAGGATATTTTACCCGACTGCCAGAAGGGTAATGATTTTTGTGACGATTTCGTGGTCTGTGAACACACCCTCTTAAAAGGACTCTTAACAAAAATACGCAGCTTTCTTGCTATTATCAGCACTTAATAAAAACAAAGAGATAAGTCATACTTCTATATAAGTCTAAGGAAATAAATATGTATATAAACTAATGAATTAAGAATATATTTTGCGATATTGCAGGTATTGCTAGTCCTAGATAATTAAGTAAATCTTGACTGACTCATTTCCTGAAGGCAAACGAGTATTGCACATACTCAATATAATAAATAAACTTATAAGGTATATTACTTTACTCGTACGTTTTCTGTCTAGTAAAATCGGTATTAAACAGAATAATATTAGTAGAGGATTAAATCCTAAGATAATTATAAAAATAAGTACTTATTAAAAATTCAAATTTTAAATAAGTTCTTATTTTTATAATTATCTTCAAACAACGATAATTCAACAATTTTTTTATATTAAATTATGACCTTATAATCGCAGGTAGCATAAAATAGTTTAACCCAAATACGTTTGTACTATTAGTATTCTGTGTCCAAATATAGAAACATAAGTTAACCTTACTTTGACAAATAAGTTGAATTGAAGTAGGTACAAGATTAGAAAGGTTTACATAAGCGCAACTTATCGACCAAGTTCAAGTTAATTGTATGGCCTTGGGTGGGTGTTTTTGTAGCGTAATTCTGCGTCTGCGCAAATGTCGCTGTTATGAACTGTAAACTGCAGCGAAATACTTGGCGAGTTTCAGAATAATCTGGATTCGTATAAACCTTGTGTATACTTTGTATGGAAATGGCAAGTTGTGAGTAAAGCTTGTAATTTTAAAACCTCATTAAATACATTGTTGATTGATGAATTGAATTCGATTCAGGAAAAGGTATGAAATAAAACACCTTTAACGGATACTAGCGCGGTTTTATTGTATGTAATTTGGTAAATAGTTGGTATTTAGTTTGGTTTTTAATTTTCCCAACGTTTGTATAACTTCTATAAAGTGTTTTATTCTTCGATCATCTATAACGTTTTATTTCATGTCTAGTGAGCACGTAAGCTTGAGAGGTATATCAGTATATGTATATATTTGTTTTTGACTTATTTTCCCTTCGCTAAAATGAGATAAATTAATCATTAATAGTAGTCGGATGATTTTTTCTACTTACTCTTAATATATCATTTATTTGATATAGATGTCACTGAAATAAATTATTTTATTAAGATTTGAATTAAATCGTAGTGCAGTATGGTACCTCCTTACCTACATGTACTAAAATTACAATTAAAAAAGTAAATCATATTGTTTCTCGAGCTTCTGCAAACTACTCCTTAACTTACTTGACTGATAATTTCAAAGAAATTTTAGGGTTGCTATCATATGTAAATACTAACCTAGTAGATAATTCCTTACAAAAACAATTAAATGTTTTAATTAATCCAGAAGATAGTGTAATCCGGAACCTGTTAAAAGACCCTAAGTAATATTAGCATAATTGGTTAGGGAAAATACAATACAAATTATGTATAAAATTTCATCCTATAATGGCCGGATTCCTATACGTGAGAGAAGCTATGGGTGAGTCGATTTTTTAAATATTTAACATAATGTAAAAATAGTATCGTGAATGCTAAATATTTAAATAAATTCTAAATAAAAGTCCAAATATTTCACAATTTCTATTAGCAGAGCACTAAATAGTCCTCCGCTATTTCAGATTTGCAAGGCATTTTATCATAAAATCAAAATTAATCTGACGCGATCCAATATCTATTTATTGAAATTTTCCAAAGGTTGAATTAACCAAATTTGGTGATCTAGACCCGACAACCGTTTAGCCGAAGGTCGTCAGAACTGGTGCAAGATCAAGAGAGAGATGCAATGAAGGAATCGGAGGCAAGGCTGCGAGATGCTGTTAATCGAGAAATTATCCGAATTCCAACGATTCGAAATGTGTGAGAAGCGCGCGAATTGAAAAATTGTTCAATATTTTTTTTTTATTTTTCTATTTTTTTTTTTATTTTTCTATTTTTAGTGTAAGTAGGTACCTTCTCTATTAGGTAGTGTAGGTATCACTGACGTCCATTATACAAATGGACGTCAGTGGTAGGTATATTATTTGGTAGAAAAATCAGTTCAGTCAAATGTGAGATATTCGCGGAGAAACATACATTCATACAAGTCAAACTGAAAGAAAACCTTCTTTTTTTAAGTCGGTTAAAAAGACTTCACTAAAAGTACCCCTTTCCCAACAAAAAAAACATCAAATTCGGTTCATAAATAACAAAGTCGTCAAGGTAGTTGATGCAAAATCATAGTAATTTCAGGATTTCTTGAAAACTACTGAACCGATTTAAAAAAAAATGGGACCATTTCGCAAGAAAATTCAATCGAACAAAAAAAGAATCATCAAAATTGGTCTATAAATGTCAAAGATACGCGCGAACAAGGATAAAAAATACAATCGAATTGAGAACCTCCTCCTTTTTGTGAAGTCGGTTAAAAAGTTATCAAGTGGTGATTAAAATCTATTTTTTTTTATCTCTGCACATTTTCTTTATTGTTTTTAATAAATCTGTTTTTCGTGGCCAGTTTGGTAAAAGAATATAATATACTAGCGGCCGCCCGCGACTTCGTCTGCGTGGAAAGTTTTTTTGCTATCCCTCGGGAACGGTACTATTTATCGGGATGAAAGTTACCCTATGTCCTTTTCTGTACCCCTGACAACGTGTATGCAAAATTTCATGACGATCGGTTGAGTAGTTAAGACGTGAAGGCGTAACAAACAAACAAACAAATAAACAAACAAACGGACTTTCGCATTTATAATATTAGTAAGGATAATTCAATTTATTATACTCATGTTATTGATAATTGAACAGTAACTATTAACAATTCTTTTTTGTAATAAGCATTTACACACAAGATTGACTTTTATGTTACCTCTATTTAAATTTTTTAGACGTGTGCCATTTTGTTATGTGGTTAATCTATGATCTAAGATAAATGTTACAGATTAATAAAAAAATACTAAATATTAAACGGATGTTTGCTGATCTGATTTTTTTTTTCAAGTTTTAAAAATGTCAACCTCATTTTATTGATATTTGAATATCATTTGCGGATATTATACAATTATAACAAACATAAACCTTGAACTTAAGCATTTTTGATATCGAATACATTTTAGTCGATACATAATATTTTTTTTTAGTAAATTAAATAAAAAATAAATGTGTTATATTCCCAAGCTGTACAAAATGCAACTCTAAAACATTCTCATCTCAATACAAAAGGTGTTAAATTTATCATCACAATATTACGCTTGATTAGGCGTCGATTGTACATTCTAAAAACATTGACCAATGCATTAGAGTGTGAATGAAACACGATAGAAAAGTATGAATGAAGTACTGTTTATACTGAGTTTAAAAACACATGCAATGCTATATTTATAAAGCTTAAAAAAACAGGCCAAGTGCGAACCAATTACAGTCGAATGAACATTTGGAACTTAAGTAGTAAATTTTAATGTGCTGTAGAGGTTTAATGCTATGGGTCTCTTAAGAAGGGTCGAAATGCGAGGTCACTCAGCGAAAACGTAGAGAGTGGAGATTCAAATTCAAATTCAAATTCAAATTCAAAAATAATTTATTCAGTCTAGGCTGTTACAAGCACGTGTGAATGTCATAGAAGCTACGCCATCGGTTCGCAAACCCTAAGCGGGAGACCTTGTAACGAGAGCCATAGAGATGACTCTCCACTCTCTACAAATACAATATTTTTTTATTTAGGTACATGGGTCGACTTGGTAGGCGACTACTGGTCGATTTTTGTCAATTAGCACTTTTTATCGACAATCGCTTGAAAAATTTAATCGCCACCTTATTGAAATTGGCTATGTCATTAGATTTAACAAGCGTTTGTCGATAAAAAATAGGGTTTCGATTAGATTTGCAAGCGTTTCTAAATAAACGATTTCTATTCTACTCTAATTGACTAAAATGGACCAGCAAGTTGCCTGCCAAGTCGACTCATGTAAATACCACAACACAGGAAAACACCAGGCTCTCATATTGATTAGGAGCAAATAAACAAAATAATAGTAAAATCTGTTCATAAATGTGATAAATGTGGAACTTATGCGCAAACATCGATAAAAAAATAAACTATCGAATTGAGAACTTTTTTTTGAAATGCCGGAACACAACAATTTTTAAATTGTTGTTATGGCGTCAGACTCAGGTAAGATGGTGATAGCTTGCCAGGCAGACTTGAAATAAGCCCAATGAACCACAAATTGTACCCCCCCTGGGAATGGAACCTGGGACGCAGGGGGCGCGCGTCTTACATGGGTGGGCGAGCCACTAGACCACAGAGGTGGTTAAAACTTGCAGTATACTTGCAATAGGGAATATGCATAATTTTTTTTTTTAAATCTTAATCAAAAGTATGATGCGTTAGAAAATTAACTGTAACATTAAAACTTTTCTCTTGCGTTTTTTTCTCGTGATATAGTTACTTGAAGTTAGCGCGCAGCAGCACCCGCCGAAAACGCTCCATACAAAACGGTGACGTCACATATCACGTTTCAGGTGTGTTTCGGCGCGTTTAATATGGAGTTAGCCAATAATCTTCAATTATCTCCCTAAATTTTTCGTTTGAGTACATATGTGTCATACAAAATATTGTTTCTTATTCGATATTCTATCTGACTGTAAAGGGCATTATATCCGAAAATGAAAAAAAAAAAATTCGCTGATTTCATCGTGTGATAAAACTAAAATAATACATTTTTTTTATTTTTTTTCCTGTTCCATCATGTTTTTATAAGTGTCCGCAGCGATCAAGCTCAAATTCATCAAAATCGGTGACTTATGCATATTCCCTATTGTATGTTTTGGTTTGTGTTTACTTTAACAATCAAGTTGATATCAGTTGCGATGTGCTAAACATCGGCATACCAGACATTGTAAGAAAAAAAAACTTGTTATTACAGCTGACATACAAACATACGGTAATAATATTAATTAGAGTAGATTGCCTTGTGTTTTGCAACAAAGCAACGATTGCTGAAGACATTAGAGCCTGTGAAACACAACTCCACACATGACAAGAGGCAAGGTTGTTTGCGCAACTGAAAATGCAAACAAACGGACAAAAACTTTTTTTTCAAGTGAATACAGAATAACCACAACTGTACGCTATTAATAGTTATCCTATAAGTGCAAGTTTGTTTATTTGTTACTCATCCATCAGCCATTTTTAATGCCCACTGCTGGGGAAAAGGCCTTCCTTATGGGTGGATAAGGAGGATGGCCCAATATGAATTGGTGGGTGTTAACGACTGCAAATGCAGCCGGCACCAACAGCTTAACGTGCCTTCCGAAGCACGGACGAGCTCGAGATAATAAAGTTTTGGTCACCCATCCCATAACCGACCCTTGCGAAAGCTGCTTAACCTCCGCAATCGCTGGTCTAAACGCTAAACCACTGCACCACCGAGCTCCATAATGGAGCTAAAACAATGATAATCTATCACGCTTAAACGGCTTAAAGGATTTGGATAGTTTATAACTTGGAATAATACAGTAAAATGTAGGTATAAGTATACTGTGATAAATCATAATTATACTTTTTATGGGATTTTCCAAAAGTTGACACGTTTGTGATTCCTTCCGGATGACTTCGTCATTTTCTTAAAATTGACACTTTCCTAACTTGTCTCATTTTTAACTCGGCTCTTTCTTACTTGGTCTCTTTCCTAGACGACTTCGTCATTTTCTTATACTTGGCGCTTTCCTAACTTATCTCATTTTTAACTGGGCTCTTTTTTAGGTGGACTCTTAATAATGAGACAAGTAAAAAAAGTGTCAAGTTTAAGAAAATGACAAAGTCATCCGGAAGGTTGTGACTGTATAGGTATTATTATTATTTACTTAAATATAGCACTGTTTCATAATAATAGTTCGTTAAAATGTATATATGATTAACTTCCCGTATAAAAAAACCAGTGTTAATATTGTTAGAAACTATAGGCCTTCAAACGAGTAATAACTTTTTAAAAGCTATAAAATAATATTAATTTTTATTGCACCTTTTTATGACGGCTATATCCCTTACAATAATTTTAAATGTAAGATGACCTTCCTTCGACAAGTTTTGAAATATATTTTGTTGAGGAAATTATTGAAAATTTTGCAAACATAAAATATGGAGACTTTGTCAATCGAACAGTTTTATAATTAGTACAGTGTAACAGCTTCCTTAAATAATTATAAAGGTGTGTTCATAGTAGTTTTACAGAACTTAACCTACCAACCATATTTTTTTCTACAACGTAAATGCCTCTTTTTCAAATATAGTAACATGCACATTTATAACTGAGAAATATTGGCCACTATTATTTTGTTAAAATTTTAAAGCGCTATAATTATGTGCCAATAATAATAATATCTACATAATTTGTTATTTGTCATATTTGTCATTTACTACGTAATTTGTTACGTTGTTATATTTAACTAGCGACCGTCCGCGGTTTCACCCGCGTAGTTCCCGTAGGAATATCGGAATAAAAAGTATTCTATGTTTTAATCTAGGCTATCTATTGTCTGTGTGCCAAATTCCAACTAAATCCGTTCAGTAGTTTTTGCGTGATTGAGGAACAAACATCCAAACATCTAAACATCCAAACCCACACCGTAGTAGGATTGGCTTGAAAGCTCCACAGTTCCATTTAAAAAAAAGCCAACTAATAATGAGTAAATAAAGCTTTTCCCAATCATCATATTGGTAACAGTCTAACTGTGTAAATGCTTTTATTCGACTTAATTTAAGCCAAGTAAAAATATTTTATAACTTCAAGTTACACTAGTGTGAACACATCTTTATGTTACAAAATGAATAGCATTCAAACGAAGAGGAGGCTTGTCCTAAGTGGCTATGTCACGGTCAATTTAAAACACGTTTGACATTAACAGATTCTAATTAAACAAGCTTTTGATTAAGTAATGTAATTAACATCTAAATGTCTAATAAATTGAAAATAAATAATGTCTTTCAATGAGCTCAAAATGAGATGTTTGGTAATTATTTAAATTTGTGATGGTTAAGTACACGTAATAATGATAAATGAAACCAAAGTAAGAACCACAATCAATAGATACGAAAGATACAACGAAACAAAAGAAACGAGAAGATACAAAATCTTACATTTAAAAAAAAACTTATTTCAGAACATATCATTGCGTATGCTTTAATAAGGATACGCTATACTATGCTATTGTATAGTACCTATAATTAATACCCTTCTTAGTATAGTCTAATAAGATCGACAGTATCTACGACGTCACAAAGGTGGCGCCTCTAGGTTTAGATTTTGGCAATCATCTCGGTAACGTTTTGTCTGATTTAAGCAAGCTAGGTATGCAATGATAGGTAATTAAAATTGTAACAAAACATGGAAAGAAACTGTTATTATAGGTATCTATATTTAAAAAAAACATTGGGTCTTTAATGTTAATACCTAACATAAAACGATGTTCCGTACATAACAGGAATGGTGCAAACTCAGAGGAAACTTATATTCATGTCTTCTAATGATTCCATAAAAAATAAAACTACACGAAATACTTCCAATCTTCTTGCTATTTGACTGGACTATTCTTAGCCAATTACATCTATAGAACTTGAGCTTTTTAATCCATAGATAGCCAATTTCATAACTCAAACTTAGAACTAAAACCCACCAACTATATCCTTTTGCAACTCATATAGGAACGCAATATGTAATTGATCCGAAATGGTTCTTAAACGTTCAGTAACTTAAAGTTGATTTCACTATATAGAATTACAATCTAGTATTAAAACAATAGTTGCCAATTAGTGTAACAAACTTAAAAAGTAAAACACTTAAACTTTTATTAGTGCAATAGCATTAAAAAATAAACAAACGTAAAATGATGTAAGCCAGCCACTCAGACGCAAGTTGCAAAAAAAATATGTTTACATATGTGGGAACTGTTACAAAAACAGACAAAAGGAAATAAATAAGCTATTGTATTTTGAATCCAAACCGTTTTTAATTTTTGTCGAAACGTTGAAGAATTTTTCGTATGTAGAGTAAGTTCATTACAATGTCGTAAATACAGGGTGAAATTAAAAACAGTTGACAAATTTCGTGGAGAGAAATCAAAAACACTTGACAAATTGTGTGATGTTGCTTAGACTGTCAAACTGAACAACTTTGTCTATTGGACCAACCATAGAAATAGAATGTCAAAGAACAACAATGTCAATAAACAGGTGATCCGAAAACGAATGCATACATTTTGGATGAGATACGTAAAATATGACTATAATATGGCAAAGGAAATTAATAAACTATGTTCCATTCTGTTTTCTTTGTCGATAAACGAATAAATGTAGCGAAATTTGGTTTTAGAGAAATGTGTGGCAATATCTTATTTACCTGTGAAAAGTGTGATTACTTGGATTGCTTCTTTTTGCCACATCACAATTACTTAGAGCACAAGACACCATGGCTCTGCGATACCTTTATTTTAAATTCTAATTAAGATTAACAAATATTTTAAACAAACTGTGATTGCTCATTTGCTAGGCGGGTCGCTAGGGGCTCTTACTGTAAAAAATGTTGGCACATGTCACTTGATCCTTTGTCTCTTCTTTACATAGACCATGTCCGTATGATGTTAGCTTCTCTTTTGCACGCTTTGTTGGTCTTCTTGAGCACAGCGAATTTTTTTCTATGTCTATGGGACCAACAGAGCAAAAAATAATCAGCTGTTCCATACATTTTGGTAGAGCAGATTATTGACGTTTTCTATGAAACAGATAATTTTTTGCTCTGATTAAGTTGTTCCCATGGGCAAAGTTGTTCGGTTTGTTGGTCTCAGTTACACCACAAAATTTGTCGAGTGTTCAAAAAAATCTCCCTGTAGGTAGATTATACTTTGCAGTCTTACTGAGGTCACTGAACTTGGGCCTTGATTTACATGAGCAATTGTGATGGCATTAAAAATAGGCCTGTTCTGTGAAAAGTTGTGCGTGGTAAATAAAAAATATAGCTATGTCAACTAGAGAACCTCCTCCTTTTTACCGTCGGTTAAAATAAATTTCAGTAACTTAAATTAATTAATTTCAAACTTATGGAAAAACGGCAGTATACTTGAACGTTTTTAATTATGTTTTTTTTTACATTCATTTACAAAGTTTATCTCCATTTCGATTTTATTTGAGACTAGTTTAAGAAAAAATTTAAACTCATTACCTATCTAGTTTTTTTCGTTACCTTTACATTACGTTTTCTATATAAGGTCATTCTTTAATAGTCCACGAAATTTTAAGATGCTAAAAAAATCAGCTGATTTTTTTAGCATCTTATCATCATTTGTATATATCATCATTGTACATTTGATTTTTTTTAAATGCTAAAAAAATCAGCTGTTCCATAGAAAATTTAAAATCGAATAGATTAAAATGATAGAACAGCTGATTTTTTTGGCGATTTCAGTGTTGGTAGCATAATAAAAGTTGTTTGTATGCATGAGTACATTGACCCCTTAACATTTCGTACACTATTTAAGAAGGACCTTTCATCCATCAGCCACTTTTGATGTCCCCACTGCTGGGGCTCAGGCCTTCCTTATGGGTGGATAAGGAGGACGGGCCATAACCCACCACGCGGGCCCAATGCGGATTGGTGGGTGTTAACGACTGCAAATGCAGCCGGGACCAACGGCTTAACGTGCCTTCCGAAGCACGGAGGAGCTCGAGATAATAAAATTTTGGTCACCCATCCCATGACCGACCCTTGCGAACGTTGCTTAACTTCCGCAATCGCTGGGCCAGGCGCTAAACCACTGCGCCATCGAGCTCCTCAGGACCTTTATGAACTTATGAAAATCCCCGAACACTTTTCCTGTAACCAACACTTGACCTATCGGCTAGTGCCAAATACTAAAAAATATCTAATCTTTTGTAAATAATATAATTAATTATCTGAGCTAGAATTAGTAACTAAATAATTGTTTCAATGTCATTGACTTTTAAGAACAATCCACGACATAAATCAATCCAACAAATGATTTACAACTCCAACACAATCGTACTAAATTGTATTCACTCAAAACAATTCCATGAATCATAAATAAAACCTTCGATGCCATTGATCAAATACAACCATGATTGCATATTGAACTATAATAGATTTCCCAACGAACAAATGATCGAAACTTTGAGCCCTATCGCACTAGGACACCAATGGCGGCGTAACCAGGCGCGAGGGTACTACGGATAGCAAAAAAATTCGTGAGCGCACTTATCGGCCCTTCACTAACTAAACGTAAGTTGTGACGGCGCGACGTGCAAGCGATTTTAACCTTAGGAGTGGTTAAGCGACGCTGTTGTCCATGGTATCTTACCCGTGGTAACACCATATAGTTTTCGGTAGAGAGTAAGTGTAGTGAAAACAGTTTGCATCAACTCATTGTAGGGCCACAGGTAAGATACCAAGGGCAACAGCGTGGCTTAAGAATCGCTTGCACACCGAGGTAGCACTGCAACAAACTACTGGTGTCTATCTCACTAGAATACCAGTGACGACGAAACCAAGCGCGCTAATAACAAAATGTATTCAGATGTATGATGTATGGTGAGTACCTTACCCGGTACCTTATACGGTACCGTACCTTACCCTGCGTTCATGGTGTCCTAGTGGAATAGTGCCCTTAGATAACAATCTATCATCAAAAGTTGATGTTTTCGAACTAATAGTTTTCACAAGGTCGAACCGAGGCTAAACTGATTTAATTAATGGTATTAATCATAGTTGCTTAATGATGATTTTCAGGTTTGGTCTAGATTGCTGTCGGTGCTAATGATGCTGTAAATGTAATTTAGGTCTTTTGTCTTTTGTTTTAAAGTTTTGAAATATGGTCAGCAAAAAATAATATCTAAATTATTCAAAAACACTATAATTTCTTCAAGTATATTTACTTCTGAGATCTTTTATGTATACAGGGCAATAGAAGTCGATAAAGAAGAAAGTAAATGAGAAGTACCAAAATATTTTCTGGGAATTGATTGTATAGGTATTTTATAAATTCTTATTAAATGGATTATTTATATTATTTCGATATCTTTCATTAAGGCGAGGTGGTAGTGAAAGTGGCGCCACCACTACATTTATTTTTATTACTAGTAAACCAAGTCAATATTTAAAAAAAGCTCAAGTAATAATCTCTTAAATTGTCTCTAATATTTTTTGAATAACTCTTCAACAGTTATCATTCATTCTGTAAGTTTTAAAATCCATAATTGCCAAAAGTGGCCACTTTGAACTAAAATGGATTTTAAAACTTACAGAAAGAATGAAAACTGTTGAAGAGTTATTCAAAAAATATTAGAGACAATTTAAGAGATTATTACTTAAGCTTTTTTTTAAATATTGACTTGATTTACGAGTAATAAAAATAAATGTAGTGGCGGCGCCACTTTCTCTATTTTCTGCAGACTAATCTAAATAGCCTTGTTATTTAGTTACAGGTTCACAGACAAGGCGATTCGAGTTATTTACTTAAAAATGCATTACCTCTTAATTATATCATTAAAACCATTCATACTTTTATTTTGTTTACTTTGACCAATCACCGAATTAGCTATGGTATTATGATTATTTCAGCCTTAATGTAGCTTAGAGTTATTACTTAAGAGTCCGGGAACAGTGAGCTTTCCATACAAACGTAATACCAAAATGACTTGCGATTTGAGCTTAAATTTTCTTGTGATGTTATTAAGATTAAGACAGATTCTCTAAATGTATCCGGACGAAGTCACGAGTGGAAGCTAGTTAAAACAAACATAATTAGTGCATTAGTTCCCCAATCAATCAATAAAGTATCGTACAAAATTACACGTGAAAAAGTGAAATAACGACTCAATTAATAGTGTATTAAATTGGTTTTCGACTGAAATCACGCGCATTATTAAATTATAATTTCTCTATAAAACAAACCGTTTACTTTATTTAGTTACTTAATCGGTCCATAAATTCTTTGGATAATTAAATAATATTTTTTCTAGCTGAATAATCATGTGTAATATTAGATTTTAACTCGGAACCCCCTTGATTAATTTGTACATACGTTTTTTATAAGACAAAATCACAAAAAGTTGGTTGTCCTGTAAGTAGTTGATCAGCTATTATAGATAAATGTCGTTTAGATAGATTGTAACACACGAATTAGTTCAGACATAACGGAAACTCGATATTTTACACGCAATTATAACTGCGCTGGGTCTTAAATAACTGACTCATAGTCATTTATGTCGAAGTCGATAGAGTTTCTACTGGCTATAATATTTAAAATAATAATTCAGAAAAGGATATAACTGAGAGACAACCAAATATTTATTGCATAGGTAAATTTTCCTTTTTTTCCCTTTGACCAATAAGTTCAAAAATTATAATTGAAGTGCCTAAATCAGAAAACCTTATTTTGGAACCTATCATAATATCCTCAAGACAAGATATTACCTATCTCTATTGTTCACTAATAAACAAATTATCTTTCTTCTTCTAAAGAGATCTTTGTTTACAGTGTGTTCGACAAGAACGTGACTGGCATATTTTTAAATTTTTAAATTAGGCTGAATAGAACAATCATTTTCCTAAAATGCTTTCTAAAAAAACATAAGTTTTCCCATGTTTTCTAGATTCTGCTAGAGAGTAATTACCCTAAACACCGAAGTCGGCTAGTGTACTTAGTCTAAACTCTTGACACCCTGTTAAGCATTGTTGTTAAGCATTTGACAAATACTCCGTACTACAACTTCATACTACCGGTTCAGGCATAAGCTCCAAGCAAGTCTCTTAGTAAAAGTCCTGCACAAGGCCACCCCGGCCGGATGCTATCGCAAGAGTGTACCGGGTCCATTCACAACCTCTGGGGGTACCAAATGACCCATATTTTTTACTGCGTAGTATATATTTTAATAGTTTACTTCAAACTAGTGTCTAAAGTAATAGCTTGCTTTTCTTTCATTGATTTGGAGGTAGGTACAAGAATCGTCGGAAAAGCAGTCTTTTACTATAAGCTCTATTAGTAGTTATAAAAACGGAACAACAAAAAAAATCAGTTTCCCCAAAAGTTGTCTGTTTGTACTTAATAGTTAAAAAAATACCAGGTTATGAAAGAAGAAGAAGGAAACGGTTATCATTCAATAAGTGATTGTTGAGCAATTATTGCGGCATTGGAATACAATATTTATTGTTGTTTAGTTTTGAATATATTCTGTGGTTTTGAACAATTTGCCAATATAATGGTCGGAAATCCACTTTTCTATCTAGTTTTCTTAAAATCCGGCCCCTTTCTAACATTTTTTTATTTGAAACCCAGCAGACTTTTCGATAATCGATTCGTTAGCCGGTACGGCCCCCGATGTCAAGTGATGGTAAGGCCGAATGTGGAAGCGCACTACACCTGGAATCCTCATCGCTGAGGAACTGGCTGTCTAAAAAAAGAAAGGGATGTTACAATAACGTTACAATGATGCAAGTCAGTGTATATGTATTTGTTGTATGGTCTGTGGTCTATATTTTCTGGTGTGTGTCATAAATGAGCCTAGTTTTTCCTATGAGAAAAATCATTAAGAAAATCATTACGCACAGTAATTTGTTGTCACTCCGACGCAACGTTCTAAAAGTCACTGGTGAAGGACATTCGGGCGGATATAACGCAACTTGATTACAGACTAGCATATATAATTGTGGGCCCTACTGACCTATTTAAATTAGATGAAGTTTTTTGCTTTGCTAAATTTATGGAAAAGAATATACATTTCCAAAC
Source organism: Agriphila tristella (assembly GCA_928269145.1). Taxonomy (NCBI): domain Eukaryota; kingdom Metazoa; phylum Arthropoda; class Insecta; order Lepidoptera; family Crambidae; genus Agriphila; species Agriphila tristella. The sequence goes on from OV743440.1 coordinate 4,108,836, forward strand.
AAAGGGCCTACTTCGATAACAGTTATCAATTTTACGCTCTTAGTTTGGGATCTTAGGAATTAAGTCCAAAATTAAACGACAAAAATGATCCAGTTATATTGTTTTTCCCCTCTTGTAATTTACTTACTTATGCCTACATTCACTATATCACCTTTACGACAAACGATTTTTGTGCATTTTTCATGATGAAATCAATCATTACTACGAATACCCAGTGGGCTTATTTGGCTTTGTAGCCCAATTCAATGTGCAGATGCATTTTTTCCGAATTTTGACTAAGCCCCTAGAAAAAAGTTATTAAATATGTCCGGCGAGTTGGACTTTTTTATTTTTTTTATACTTCTCAAAAACTACCAGACAGATTTTCAAAATTCAAGCGCCATACGGATCTCCGCGCCTTGCATGTTTTGACACCTCTCTCATCGAGATAAATATCTCCAATTTTGACCGATCTACGGCCATGCCACACTTTTGGCTGAGCATCGGGCACATACACAGGTGATCACATAAACATTTTAATGTTTACTAAAACAAATCTTTTTAATTTTTCATCAACAAACCTTCACATTTCTGTCACCAAATATGAAACGTAGTCATAGGATTAAAAGCAGTGTAGATTAGAAGTCAGTGAGGCAATGTCACCAATGTTGCAAGCGTCAGGCATTTTAACGGGCAGTTTCCGAGGGACCAGTAACATAGGAGTTAGGTGCCGGACAGAGACAAACGCGTCTGACTGATACGGTAGACTAAAAAACATACTGTACGCTGTACCTTTACATAATAAATATCTACATATTATAATTCAGTAATTCAATAAATATAGTGTATTGGACTACAGTTTTAGAGCTTTGATAGTTAGGGAAGGGTAAAGACGTAGGAAATTACCAAACCCAATGAGCGCTGTTGTGACACTGATTTAATGCAATAAAATTATATGACAAGTAAAGTTATCGAGGTCAAGAACGTTGCACTACAAATGCAACGCGGCAATATTTTCACCTACTAACATATGTACTTTGGCTCGTACATCCTGCCCACTCAACAAAGAGAAACAAGTTTGTTTATATTTTGCAACAATACGAACAATTAAATTTAGTAACAAAATTCATATAAAAATATTGCAATGTAAAAATAGTAATGTAAATGTGTAAAAATAGAAAAGTATAAAATTATAACAAAGTTAGAATATGACGAGTTAGTATTGTAAAACATAGTAAAATAAATCATTTTTGTTAGTAATTAATTATGTAACTTATAGTCCATATTAAATAGTCTGTATGATTGTTCTTAATTCTATATCACTATCACTCGCAATCACTGATAGATGGAATGTCTAATTGAAAAGATCGCGATCGCGGAATGGGTTTTGGGGTCACCGAAGTGCATTTATCTATGTTCGGCACTGAATTTACCAACACATTCACTGCACGATTTTCACTATTTACACCTTTAAGCTGTATAGGCACTTCTTGCCTGCCCTCTGTGGCTGCTTGGAATACCGCCGATGGAGGTGTCTTCCTCACTTTGCGACACCGTACTATCAGGTAGACGGCTCCCGCTAGCAGGATTATTCCTATGAAGCTGTACAGTACTGAGTACTGATGAATGTCGTGGATGCTTAATGATGAGTCTGACTGCTGTTTCAAGTCTTCAATTTCAGTCTTCATACTATTCCACTCATCTTTGTGATCTTCGGGAGTGAACGAGTATGTGGTGAAGTTCACTATATGATTGAGCATAGAGGTCTCTGGAATATCCATTATTTTAGTCTGAGATGTCGTATGAGTAAGGTAATTATTGTGGCTATAAATAGAATAGCTCTTACTCTTGATAACACAACCATGACCTATATCCAGTAGGCCATTACCTGTCAAGGTTTCTAACTGCATGCCGTCTGGGCAAAAAATGCGAACTGAGCATTCCTCACAGCATGAAAACAACCACCTGTTAGTAGTATGTAACCTGAGCCACTGTTCTTGGCAAGCCGACACCTCTGTCTTGCATAATTGAGTTTTATTGTTAATATTAATATTACAGAGTGTATTTGTAATTGGGATATGATAAATAGGTTTATTTGTAGAGCATAAAATGCGATTTGTCGATAAGTGTAAACATTCTTCGACGTCAGACTCTGTCATTAGAAGGAGTAGATCTCGTTGGAGATTAAATGCTATGTAAGGTGAATCAAATTGAACAACATGATTTTGTTGTTGTAAAGATATAACTCTGTCTAGTTCTAACGATTCTTTACTTATCAATGGAATCTTTACTTCGATTAATAAGTATTTTTCACCAACTCTTGTGTTCACTTTCATTAGATCTGATAACTGCTCTGGTGGCAGTAAGTGCGTATCCATATGTCCCTGTGTTAAATCAGTGATGACATTAATCAGTGTATCTTGGATACGTCTTATGCTGGTGATGTTTGCTGCCAGTGATGACGACATGAAATATAGTTCCACCTCTAGTTGGTTCTTAATTTGCATCATAGTCTGGGATGCCTCTCTTATCTGTCGATCTAAGATGGCGAACTGTTTGTTCATGATACCTTCATTCCTTCGCATAATATTGTACTGAGCTTCTAAAACGGTAGTTTGATTTTTAATCAAATTCGAAAGATGATTTTCGTTCTGTGATACTTTCTCTATATCTTTTTCGTACTGCTCTGCAAATGAGTCATCTAGGATTCCGAATAATTTATTAGCCACATAGCCAACGCCGTTTATTAAGCCTCGCTTCTGTCGTTTGCCAATTTGATACTTAAGAATGCTGTTATGGTGTTCAATTTCTGTTATCTCATGTTCTAGCTGAATTAAGATGCTTTTATACTGGGCTGGAATACGTTCCATACGTAGGGAATGCCCTACGTGTCTGAGATACATCTTTACGTTAGCCAATCCAGTCCAATATGTTGTCATGTTGTAATAGACTATTAAAGTCCATTCGTCTCGTATCAAATTCATGTCACTTATTTTGTTAAAATAAAGTTTTTGTTCAGTGTTGAACGATGATATGTTGTATGTACACTGTCCCGGGGAAAGCACAGCCAAGAAAAAGAGAAGTGCCATAGTTAGGAAATTACACAGTCCTTTTCTTGTTGAACGTTTTGATCTACGTTCATTCGTATTACTTTGCGAAGGCGTTATCATTGAATCGTTCGACAGTTGTTGTCGAGCGCTCGATACATTTTCAATCTGATTTTCATTGACTGGTAAGACTGATAGTTTTATTACTGGCCTCTTTATTATACCATTCTTGGTTTTAAGAGAGACTACTCTTACATAGCCATCCTTCCCGGGGTGCACATCCACTACTCTGCCTAGCGCCCACTTCCCGGGGGGCAGGTTCTCCTCTTTTAATGCAATAAAATTATATGACAAGTAAAGTTATCGAGGTCAAGAACGTTGCACTACAAATGCAACGCGGCAATATTTTCACCTACTAACATATGTACTTTGGCTCGTACATATAGTTTGCATTTCTGGACACCTTGAGACACTTTTTACAATGTCTATATGGTTGTCAAGAATTTGTGTTTTCAGACTGCTTTACGGCGGTTCATCGTCAACTAGTTAGCTTAAATAACGCACTATTGTTGCCCTTATAATAATTACAACTTTTAAGTATTTAAATAATACCAGTGGCAAAAACGTCTCATTACGGCACTTGCTCATGAATTTAGTCATATTCTGCTCTGATACCGGAGTATATTGCTGGATTTAATAGGATTTTTTAAAATATACAAACTCAAACTCAATTAAAAACTGAAAGATCCAACATCCAACCTCTTCTTATTTCTTATTTAGTTTTCTAGCTATAACAATATTATAGCGATATTTGCTATAAGAAAGCACAAGTAGATCCTAATTCTGTAAAACAATTTGGGAATTAATACTTTATCATACCAAAAAAACATTATGTTTTCCAAAATTAGTAAATGATCACCAAATCCTAAGCCGCCCAAGAAGATTTGGTGAGCATTTACTAATTCCGGGTTAGGTTATGTTAGTATGGTGTTCATTTAAACATAAGCCAATGTAATTACAAAGTTATAACCTATACAACATAACACATGGTCATTAAAATGCTATCTCTGTTGGATTGTTTACCTCTGTGTGAACGTTTCCGAGGGAGCAGTGGTTCCTGCGCTTACGCAACCCAGCGCGATCTTGACAAGCCGACTAATTTTCTAGGTGTCCTTATTAACTGATAGAAGTTTTAGTACTAGATAACACTTTTATACTCAACTACCTTGGTAGCAATATTTAGAAATAATTTAAATACATTATTTTGGTACCTCATTGTCTGAAAATTAAGTGCTGCAAGCGGCACTAAACAATTACTATCATTATTATAAAAGAAGAAAATGTTACTTGTGTCGCTTTAATATTCTCTTCTGATGGTCTTTGTTATTTATATTTTCATAAAATGAGGTAACTGCTATGTCTCGGCGATGAATGCAGTGCAGACAAATTCGTCTAGTACTTCAATACCGCACTTACAGCAGTAAAATGTAAGGTAGGCAGGATACGCCCCCCGCCCCTCACCCTAACTCATCGTTGCCCTGTGGTGACAGATTACCCCACTACAGGGTGATTTTTAGGGTTCCGTGCCAAAAGCGGGACCCTATTACTAAGACTCCGCTGTCCGTCTGTCTGTCTGTCTATCTGTCTGTCTGTCACCAGGCTGTATCTCATGAACCGAAACCGTTGCTACTATAACAACAAATACAAAAAATATAATAAACTGAATATTTAAGCGGGGCTTCCATACAACAAACGTGTTTTTCCGTATTTTGCTCAATATTAATAACGACAACAGCTAGACAGTTGAAATTTTCACAGATGATGTATTTCTGTTGCCGCCATAACAAAAAATATTAAAAACAGAATAAAATAAATATTTAAGAAGGCTCTCATACAATGAATGTGATTTTTTGCCGTTTTTTGGTACGGAACCCTTCGTGTGCGAGTCTGACTCGTACTTGGCCGGGTTTTGTAGCACTCGACAACGGTGGTGTGGCTTAGACGGTCAAACTGATCAACTTTATCTATGGACCAGCTTAATCAGAGCAAAAAAACGGTCAATATCTGCTCGACCAAAATGTATGGAACAGCTGATTATTTGGTTGCTCTGACAAAGTTGTCCAGTTTGACGGTCTAATCCACACTACATTGTCGACTATTTTCGATTTCACCCTGTAGTTGTAATCATTACGCTATGCTAAGTTGCTTTGATATTACACACATATTATAGAGTAAAAATGTATCGCGTATAAACAAACAGTGGAGAGAGGCTGCGCCCTTCGACCAACTCCGGTTGCGGGTTCCGGCACGCCGGAGCGAGGAAATCTCCATTGGATACGGCAACTTGTGGCTCATATTTATTCACGCTTTTTTGATTCAAGCAAATATATCGCGTGTTCAACTTCAACTTTTATGGTGAATGGCTGCGTCACGCTAAAATATGAAACATTTGATAATCGAAATGTTAAAATTAACAAAAATATAATTTATCACACGGATTTACGTCTATTTAGATCAGGGGCTCCCAAACTATTAAAGGCAAGAGGGGTCTCTTTTCTAAAATGAACCAATACCTCAGACCCACATAGCTAAATTACTTTAAATCCACTTTAATAATTTCCCTATTGATATAAAATAATTACCAATTTAAAAACTTTGTGTAAACCTAACATTATTTTGTCATCAAAATTTAACATTTAAATAGACGTAAAATTTGGTGTAAATAATTATTATTAATACAAATTACGTAAAAATACTTCAATAAGTAATTATTTTAAGAAAAAAAATACATTTAAATCGCAAAGTAAACATAAAAAAATCTGTGTAATGGATGAACTGGTGACTTTCTACCAATCTAGCTAAATCTGTTTCAATATTGACATACCTACATAGAGATCACGGTTTTTTTTTTCAATTCGATCTTTAATTCGTTTACGGACAAACTTTAAAAATAATTATCAACCATTTTTAGATAATATAATTGAAAAATAATCGGAAAAATAACCCAAATGCGGCTTATTCCACCTTACCCCAAAAATCGTTCCACTTCAACCCTAAGACGTTTGGAATGGAAATATTTAATATTTCTTAATTAATTTTTGATACGTATAACTACTTTGGGGTTTAAAGTGGAATGAATGTATGAACTGTAAATTTTCGAGAACAACGCCCTCGGGGTGGTGGACTAAGCCCCAAATGCACGTACAAGGGTCTCCGTCTCCATCTACAGCAGCGCCACCAAGCGGGATAAATTGTCTGTCATCCCGTCATTTAGAACATTGAAAATGTAACATGAAGTAAAGAGGTCCAAATAAGCGTTCAAAACTGAGCTCTAAAAGCAACTGAGGCTGTAAACCTCCCATTTAAGACTTGGTCACTAGTTCAATACTTAGCTTGTGTACCTATATGGCGTATCCAAAACACATTTTTCTTCTCACATCATCACGCGTATGACACATTGCGATACAGTACGCCGGCAATGCGGTATCTAATTAAAGTCCCATACGCGCAGATTATCGCTAGAGTATGAACAAATTGCTTTATCAGACACGTAGTAGCTTTGACTTACGACAATGTGTTTATAATTAACTAGTAGCCGTTTAATTTCGTCTGCGTTGAAAGTGATATTTCTATCTCTCGGGAATAGTTTAGGGAACATGCATAAGTCACCGATTTTAATAAATTTGAGATTGATCGCTGCGGACACGTATAAAAACATGATGGAACAGAAAATTAATAAATAAAATATAATATTTTAGTTTTATCACACAGGGGAAAATAACGAATTTATTTTTCATTTCCGGATATAATGCACTTAACAGTCGGATAGAATATCGAATAAGAAAAAATATTTTGTATCACACATATGTACTTAAACGCAATATTTAAGGAGATATTTGAAAATTCTTGGCTAACTCCATAATAATGCGCCTGAAACGGGACATGACTGACGTCACACATGTTGACCTTTTTGTATAGAGCGTTTTCGGCGGGTGCTGCTGCGCGCTAACTTCAAGTGACTATATCACGAGAAAAAAACGCAAGAGAAAAGTTTTAATATTACAGTTGATTATCTCACGCTTTATACTTTTGATTTTAATACAAAAACAAATTGATGCATGTTCCCTATTTTTTCTGGGTTCTGTATGGTACCCTATATCCTTTTCTGTACCCCTAACAATGTGTTGCAAAATTTCATAATGATCGTTGACGTGAAAGCTTAACAAAACTATAACACTCACTTTCAAATTTTAAAATATTAACTAGGATATAGGATTTTGGCGATAGGTAGCGCTCTACGTCTTATTTTTTTGTATGAGAAGTAATTTTTGTTTTAGTTCAGGATTTAGTTTGTGATTTGAAGTATCACTAATCGTAGTCCCATACACGCCAATAGACGTAGTAGCTTTGACCTCTAAATTAATTACAATGTGTTTGTAATTAAATAATATCGATTGACGATAGATAGCAGTCTACGTGTTAGTCAGTTTTTGTATGAGAAGTAATTAAATTATTGTTTTTAGGTAAGTTTATTGATTGAACGGGAATGTGTTTAAATATTTAGTACCCTAGTTGGTTACTAAGTTCTGTAACTATGGAAAACATGAATAATACTAAATTTACAAATAATGCTACAATGAATTATATACCAAATGAAAGCACAAATATTGAAGATTATCATGTATTAAAATTATTCGAAATGACCGCCTCTGGCATGAATACACGCCTTTAGACGACGAGGCCAGTCATCGATGGCAGCACGAACTACTACCATATCCAATTCTGCGACTGCCTTGAGAATAGCGCGCTTAAGAGAGTCGAGATTCATGTGGGGCTTAGCACATGCTTTCTCCTCAATAAGTTGCCATATGGCATAATCCAGAGGATTTAAGTCTGGGCTGGAGGATGGCCATTCTTCCTAAGCGATAAAATCAATTTTGTTAGCCCGAAACCATGCTTGTGTAGATTTTGCTTTGTGCGCAGGGGCAGAGTCCTGCTGGAAGACCCATGGCTGGTTTTGAAATAAAGTGTGGCTTAAGGGTTTGACAACAGGTTCCAGAACGGTATCTTGATAGACTCTAGCGCCAGTTTTCACACCTTTTTCACAGAAATGAACCTTACTTAGCCCTGAATAGGACACCCCCAGCCAAATCATCACTGATGAGGGGTGGTGACCTCGTTGGACCCTCGGAGCAATCATGCTGGCTTCTTTACTATTCTTAGCGTATACTCTATCATTTTGACGGTTAAAATTTTCTTCGACTGTGAAGATTTTTTCATCAGTAAACAAGATTTTTCGATGGCCGTTTTGTGCGTACTGCTTTAGTAGAGCGCGACTTCGTGCTAACCTCATAGCCTTCAATCGTGCGTTTAGCAGATGGCCCTTTCGTCTACGGTAAGCGTGAAGCCCAAGGTCATCATTGATAATTTTTTTAAGGGAACTTCTCTTCACAGTCATCTGTATTGCCAATAACTTTTGCTTCCGGACGGGATTTCTCGTGATTCTCGCCTTCACTGCCTTGATCACAGCTGGTGTCCGAACGGTGCGTGGTCTTCCTGATCTTTTTCGGTCATCGACGGTCAAGGTATTACTGTACCTATGGATAGTGCGATAAATAAATTGCTTGTTGATTTTCAACTTTTGTAGCAACTTGAAAATCATATTCGGTGGCTGCCCACATTTGTGCAGAGCAATTACAGCGACACGATTCTCCTTCAACCCCCATTCCATGGTGAAATAAACAAAATATGATATACGTGTGGTATGGAATTATAGCTTATAAAACTGTCAATAATATGTCATTTTTATTTTTTCTTTTCATTTGTTTTAATGGCCAGTAATCGATAAAGAAACTCAGTAACAGAACTTTTGACCAACCTGTGTACTTACATAAGCTCTTAAATTATATCTAATGATATTGTTTGTTGATTGCACTAGTTTATCATCAAATCAAAATACCAAATAGGCCATTATTATATCAACCTTCAAATGCTTCATATTTTGATCTTTTCAATGAATAATTCGAATTGTCCACGATAATGTAGACATGAAATTAAACCAAAAGATGTAAATGACAATATCGAATGTCGTCACGAATTTAAAGCAAAATGTGTGTTTATTCACAAAATGACATTTCGAGAGGCGTGCCTACCCCGGTCCTTGGCATATCACATGGGCATTATAGTTCGTTGGCATTTTAAGAGATCAATTCAGTCGAACTTTTTGATATCAAACTTAGAATAATAACACCTAGAACTATAATTCCCTACAAAGCGCGCTGTCAAAAGTGAGGCAACTAAAACAGCCAAAATGGCGCCGTTTTCAGATTTTTATTGTCCATTATTACATAATCAAACCTAATAAGTACAAAACAGTTTCAATTTCCCTACCTTAAAGAGATTAATTAGTATATTATTGGATTTTAGTTACGATTAGGTAACGTTATGAAGGATATAAATCTGAGAACTGAGCCATTTTGGCTCAGTATAAGTTGCCTCACTTTACATACACGGACACGGCTTCTAGGTGTAATTGTTCTAAGATATCAAAGTCTTAATTCCATCACAATTACGGAAATATAACAGACTATAAAATGACAGAATCCTTGAGCGACTGCAACTTTTGTTATTTTATGTTTTTTTAAGTGGCAAGTTTTGTTCTACATTTTTGTAATTTATTTTGGTACTGGGTTATACTTGTACTTGCTTTTTTAACATGTAAGACGTCGAAGCGTAATTCTGATATGTTGTGCAAAATAAAGTTAAAATATTTAAAAATCTTGCTTGCATAATACTTGCATAAGTGTATAAAATAATAAAACCACAAGAAAAGGTTTAAGTATAAATAATTGATCAATAAAAAATCATATTATGCTTTACAAAGGAATACTCTTCACCTTTGCAAGTATTTTTATGAAAGAACTACCTCAATTGCAAAATGAAAACAATAATTTTAAGGCGTGCATATTTTTATCTTATGTTTTTGAAATACAAAGTTACTGAAATAAAAAAATGGATTCTAGGATTAGTTAATTTGGTCCTAATCAAGCAACAAAACATGTTAGGTACAGTTCTAGTATCGAAAAGTGGCCATAATCAGGCAATGTGCCAGTGGGAGTAAAAAAATACAATTCACAGAAAATAATTAAAGATTTTATTCCACTTACTCAACTTTTACAAACAAGTATTATTCGTTTTAATCTTACCAATACGGTAGTTATTACACGCATGATAAACAAGGCAATGAAAATGTTATCCTTATGTAGCAAACAGCAAGCAACCAGGTCTACTCCAAAACTTGAATTTCGACAATCGTACGACATTCGTACCGCTTCGTGACAAAATAAACAGGGGCCCTATTTTGAATTATTCGTTCAAGCGTTCCCGCTGACGAGCACTTTTTTGTAGCTGCGATTATCGCTGCGATAATAGCGGGGTTTATCGCCCGCGAAATGACACGACAAAGGTTTTACTTAGCAAGCGACAAAAAAGCGCCGCGATTATCGCAGCTACAAAAAGTTCGTAGGCGTTTACGTATTGAACTTCATAGTTCTATTCTCGGCGACAAAAAATCGCTCAGCGATAAATCGCTATCGTTCATGTGACTTAAGTTGCATGCGTCGCACTAGAATTACATTGGCAGCACTGTCAACAAAAGAGACTATCTGACAACTGCTAACTAAAGATTGGTTAAAATAAGGATTTTCGTAATGCCGAATGAAAATCTTTAGAAAACGAGAGCTCCACGCCAGCCGAAGGTTTTTAAAATAGGGCCCTAGCCCGAAAAGGTCAAAAATTTAGTGATTGGGCAAACAACGTCCGATTATGGCAATTCTTTTTTTGTAGTAGGCCCACACAATATTTATATTTTTACATAAAGTACGTAGGTCTTTGGAAGGTGTCTCTAACTAAAATTAAATAATCTATTTTTATTCACTAATGATAAAAATCTTTCGACAGAAGAAAATTTGCAAGAGACGCAAATAAAGGCACCCGTAATTAAGTATAAGTATTTTTCGTGATTCCAAACTTAAAACAGTCACAATATTTTAACGCTAACGACTCTATAACCCTTATGTAAAATTGATGTACCCATGTTTGACTCTTTAATAAGATCTATTGTAATGTTTTTTTTATATATTAAAAATAACTTTATCTATTGTTTTCCCGGTATTTAAATATGTATAACAAGATCGCATGTTGTTTATCGTACTGGTTCTGCGCACCGCATCATGACCTCTGGTGTAATAAGTGACAAGTTACAATATTAATTTCTCGTTGCTCGAGGAAATGTTATGAAATTAACGCGGTTACGATGATACATACCAGGGTTGTCACACTTGAGATTAAATCGCAAACGCTTTTCAAGTTGCAAATGAAAAGTAAGACTTACGTCTGATGATAAACAGTCAACACTTGCCACACCACATCACCCTGGATATACCTAAAGCGTTATCAAACTAAGTATGTCACCATTTTCCTACCCCTTGGTATACCGCCGTCCACAGAACAAAGAGAAAATGTGTTGCCGTCAAATAGACGTGACGTGGCTATGTAGAGTGTAACGTAAAAGTCGCACTACTGACAATTTTCATACCTACAATATTTTGAGTTTTTGGACTACGCTAGGACCCAATCGTGCTAATTCTGAACGATAAAACCAAAAGCAATACAAATGCATTTAGATTGAATTAACATAAAAATCTTTGGTTTAGCTTTTGTATTCTCATTCAAATTGTCCAAGTTTGGCATTCTATGCTCGCTAGGCATTGCTTTCAACAATTTTAACAATACTAAAGCGTTTATATATTTCAGTAAACGAAACTAAAACGGTAACGATTTAGTTTTGGTTTTATAGTAAAAACTAGCGCGATTGGGCTCCAAGTGTGTCTGACAGACAAAAAGCAGTATCTTCTACCACAGCTACTTAAGAGTACTTAACCAGCTGTGGTCTATAGAAGATTTTCTTCGCTTGTGATGACCTTGATGTATTTATTTGACCCCTTTGGCTAATGTAGTAAACACATTGCCTATAGAAGACTTGCAAATCTGATTACCTTGAATGAAAGGAAGTCCTAATGAATTTATTATCATGAGATCAAAATTATAATTATTGACAGTAGGGTATTTCGGCAAATTCTTATTAGTTGTTGATCTACTTCTAGGTTAGTTTTAACAATATCTAATCTCTTGTGTTTAATTTGCCTTTGATATTCCATGCCAGTATTGGATGGATTGGATGCAATGTTTATACTCGTAAATCAAAAAGGCAAATTTATCCTAATTTCTTAAATTATATTTCAAAACTTTAAAACAAATCTGTTTTCCCTCTTTAGGACTTTTTCAACTGAATAAGAAGAAATATATTTCTATAAGTACGGAACCCTAAAAAACAAGTTACTATTTACAAAATCTTTGACTATTCATTGGTTCCTTATCTACGGAAGATCATTAGCTGCCCGTTTGATTATCTGAAACCATCTTTTTAAAATGTATGCTTTTCCACAATTTTAAATTTAGTTGCATACAAAAGTTAAAAGCTTTTACTATCACCGATTTTATTTTATAGAATGATTACACCGACATATTTTTTATTGGAGATGCTTATCAGAAATCCTTGAGCTCTAATCAGACCAGTGCTATGTAATGTGGCTATCACATGATGCTTCTTGACAGTTTTGTAACGTGTGCAGAGGTCAGGTGTACGAGATATCTCGTGACGAAATCTGGGCCACCAATTTCGCCGACCTTCAGGCAGAACTATTTCGTGCCATCGTTATTAATTTAAATTATTACTAAATTTCTGTGAAGAAATAAACACCGGCCGACATTAAACGGGAGTCCAGTGTGAAGAGTTTTACACAGTACGATTCGACTTGCGCGTTTTTTTTTATTTGGTAGTTTTTTAATTTATTCTTATGACAGTAATGAGGGCTTTTCACAATGGCAAAAAACTGTAGGCTCGATAGATGGCGTTGATAAAAATGTGTGTCGATGTGATTTTTTTACTAAACTTCGAAGAGTGTCGACACCATCTAGTGAGGCAAATAGTTACTATTTTTATTTTTTATGTCACTTTGAAAAGCCCTCATTACAAAATCTTAATGAATAAACAGAAGCACAATGTCAATTGTTAAAATAAACAAAAAGTCACGAATCTGTCAACCGCCTCTGTGGTTTAGTGGTTCGCCCAGCCGTGTAAGACGGAGGGTCCCGGGTTCGATTCCCCGGAGGTGGGTACATTTGTACTCGATTTGGTTGACTTATTTTAAGTCCGCCCACAATTTTACCTTAGTCTGACTCCATAATAACAATTTAGAAATTGTTGTGTTCCGGCAGTTAGAGGCAAGATAGCCAGTTCCTCAGTTTCTGGGTGTAGTGAGCTTTTACCTTTGGCATTATCGTCATTTAACATCGTGAGGTAAAAGCCTAGATTCCATTGAGCATGAAAAAACTTAAAAAAAATCTTTCACTAATAAAAAAAAACTAAACATTATGAATATTTATAAATCAGTTGAGACTGATCACAATATCTTATTAAAAGCAAAAACTACACCAACGGTTCAAAACAAAATAAACTAATAACAAAAGTCGTGCCGTGTAAATGCCCCTACAAACTCGTATTACTTACCCGTGTTATGTAAAGGCGGTCGTTCATGCGTTGCAGATGCACACACTCATGTCATGATACACCCCGATACGGACTGTATCGCGCCAACTGAATCACCTCATTCTGTGCGACAAATACCGCTTTAATTTTCATTTCGAGAACCACTTATATCGCCTTATTTTGAATATAATTCACCTTCACCTTAAAGTTAATCTCGATAATTACTACCAGACTAAACATACCGCTCTTAATTTTTTTGGTCAATGATATTTTCATTCGTATTGGGCTGCGTTTCCACTAGAGATGTGCGAGGTCGCTTAAGCTAGAGTTTCCTAGGATTACGGTGTCGTCATATCACGGCCGTAATTTAGCGGCGTAGAACGTGCGCCGTATTGTTTACATAGAAAACTTTCTACGCCGCTAAATTACGGCCGTAATATGACGGCACCGTCATCCTAGGAAACCCTAGCTTAACCGGTGCGAGGATGCGTATCCAAAGAATATGGTAAAGCTGCGAAACAGTCGGCAGATGTTACGTACGGTGTGACTTTGAACTTAGAAGTTGACTCCGAAGACTGAAAAGAGTCCGCGACGTATTTTCGAAGTTCGAAGATACGTCACTGTCTCTTTTTAGACTTTTCAGGGCTCGCATCCCTCAAACACATTCCTCACTCACGTCCCTCATACACATTTCTAGATTTTTGAATAAACTCTTTACTCCGCCAGACATTTTTCAATATAAACTGATGCATCGGTGGAAATTAAAAACACACACACTTTACTCTGTGACGAATTATTTTTAAAATTCATTACTACATTCTTCTATAATTTAATAATAGTTTTTTTTTTATTTTTTTTTTATTTTAATATTTGACAACATCACATACATTGCTCCAATTCCAAAGTAAGTAGCTATAGCACTTGTGTTATGAAAATCAGAAACAACGGTGGTATGACAAACACCCAGACCTGAGACAATATTGAAAAGTTCATTTTCTATATTGACCCAGCCGAGGATCGAACCCGGGACCTCAAGAGATGGTGACGCCTTGAAAACCGGCGTGCAAACCACTCGACCACGGAGGTCGTCAATCTGACAGATGAAACTATTAAGAATTCGTAAATTGAATACATGTTATAGATAGCCAATAAGATCCAAATTATGATTCCACTCAAGCTTCTAATAACTACTTTATGTTCGAACGTTAATTTGATCGATAATGACTATTACTGCCAACGACGGCGATATTAATATCATAATTCATGATATATTTTGGGACTGGCAGGTAAGAGAATTACACACACATCACACTCTGTCATACAGATTTTAGTAAAAAAAAAACCATAGACTTAGAAAATTTTTTGCTACGCTCAAGAAAAAAACACGCGTGTAGATACATTGTTGGTGTGTTTGTTACACCGTGCGTGATTTCTATACAATGGCCTTCACCTCACCGGATGTTAAGTGACAATAAGGCCGAAGGTGGAAGCGCACTACTCCCGGAATCCTCATCACTGAAGAACTGGCTATCTTACCTCTAACTGGCGGAAAACATCAATTTTTAAATAGTTGTTATGGCGTCAGACTTAGGTAAGATGGTGGTAGCAAGCCAGGCGGACTTGAAATCAGCCCTACTACAAACCCCCACTAGACCACAGAGGCGGTTAATCGTTTTGAGAGCTAATAAGTATTATTTAACTCCATCAACAATTTCATCAAACTAGTTTAATAGGTTAATATTATAATGATGATAATGAAAACTAAAAAAATCAGGGCCATAATGACATACATTCATCTGATCCCAAGTTGCTAAGGCGCTTATGTTGAAACCAGAAATAAATTAACTATACCAACTTCTCCGCTTCTGACAAGGAAATCATTAAGCCATAAACAAACATAGCATTCCAATAAATTAAACAATCATTAGCTATAATTGCAACACTTGCTGTCCTTTTCATAGCCTACTTACCATCTCTTTCTATAAGTGAGAGGCCCTATGTCCTATGGCATTGTGAAAGGGCCACCAAGGGCACAAAAAGGTCTACGAAGCATTTATGAATTGATTATGTCGCAAATAACATTGAATATTTCTTGAGATTATTAATAAGACTGTTTACACGTCAACTTCTAGTGATCTAGTTCATATTAGTTCCGCTAGAGGTGCTACTTTAACAAGATTTTTAAATAAAAGTGAATAAAAACAATACAATTTGAACCACCAAGGCAGGAGGTGACGTTTATATATGATTCTTTGGAAAATTTCCAACAGTCCATACAAAAATACAGAAACAAAAACGTACTGTACCTCTAGCAAGAACATAAATAATAACGCGCGTAAAAAACCGGCCAAGTGCGAGTCGGACTCGCACACGAAGTGTTCCGTATCAAAAACGGCAAAAAAAACACGTTTGTTGTATATGAGCCCCCTTTAATATTTATCTTATTCTATTTTTAGTATTTGTTGTTATAGCCGCAACAGAAGTACATCATCTGTGAAAATTTCAATTGTCTAGCTATCACAGTTCATGAGATACAGCCTGGTGACAGACAGACAGACAGACGGACAGCGGAGTCTTATTAATAGGGTCCCGTTTTTACTCTTTGGGTACGGAACCCTAAAAATATGACAGATTATTTTTTATGGGAAATCTATACAGCGCCATCTATCCCCGAAAAGCGAAATGAGATTTCCCATAGAGAAAACATAACAAAGCTGAAACTTGATAGACTTTTCTATTCTATACTCGCAACTCTTGCTGTTGAATGAATACGTTTTCTTACCAAGAAACTTAAAGTTTCGACATATTTTTTTTTATTAGAACTTAGCTCGCTAGTACTAGTACCTAACTTTCGAAAGGGAGTGACGAAAGTGAACCGATCCTTAGGTCAAAGAATCATTTCCACTTTCTTTCCACATACTTCGCTTTTATTGTGGTTCTTTAGCCTTTAACGACAATAAACGAAGAGCTATAATGTTTGATGTATTATTAGCTAGTATTTGAGTTAATATTAAACCTCTTTTTTACAAGGACCTACTAATATTATAAATGTGAAAGTTTGTGGGTTTGGATGTTGGTTCCTCAATCACGCAAAAACTACTGAACGGATTTGGTTGAAATTTGGCACACAGATAGTAGATAGTCTGGATTAAAACATAGGATACTTTTTACCCCAATATTCCCACAGGAACGGGAACCACGCGGATGAAACCGCGGGCAGCCGCTAGTCATACATAAACATAATTTATTTGCTTCAAATTCTTGCTTCAATTTTCTTATAGGTACTTAATGTGTTTATGTTTCGCTATTAATAAAAAAAGAATGCAAATATAAAAAAATACTATGGTAAAAAGTATATATCTTCTAGAATCTAGATCTTTAAATAAAAAACTAGTTTTATTTTTAGTTAATATTTTTTATTTATTTTCTAGTTTAATAACTAGCTTTAAATATTTGACGTTAAAAACAAATCTCAATTCAGACAAACTAAGCAGTTTTTGCGCTTTCAACTTTACTTTTCGTTTCATGTTTTGACCCTTTAACTGGTTTAGTTTTCAAAAAATAACCTTTTATCGTAAGCAATATTTGCCCAAATACCTGGGTAAAATATACTTTCGCCAAATATATCGAAAACCATTACTATAATGGAGGAACACATAAAGTGGAATGGATACTCATTGTTTATTTTATGACAAGCTATTTCCTCTGGAAGAATCTCTTTTTATTACACTGCATTGAATATTATTGAATTTATTTGCTGTAAAAGCCTCTAACCATTGTTTCAATCAAACCAAAGCATCTGACTTATGTAATAACTGTGTGGCCAATAAACGTTTTACTTACTTACTTACTAATAACACTTACTGATCAAAAGAAAATAGGGGCCACCTTAAGGACAGCTTAAAAAGAGCTTAAGGTTCTAAAAGGTATTTTTTTCTGATAAATTCATTCTGATTTTATTTGAATTTGATATTTTTTTAAAGCTGTAATTGTCAACTTGCCGACTTTACTGTTGAATCTAAAAAGTATATTGGAGTTTCATACAAAAATACGAGAAATTCATTTTTAAATTCTAACTGCTACACTGCGAATGGGAGAAATTATACAGTAAATTCGACGGTATCCACAAGTTCATTATTACGGCTCTTGAACAATATAAAAAGAAAACAGTTTATATTAAAATTGAAACAGCAAAAGATCGAGATAGATGGCGAGCTCTAGTATCGGAGGCCAAGACACACTTTGGGTCGCTGAGCCACCGGAGTAAGTAAGTAAGTAAATTAAAATTAAAAAAATCCTTTCAGAATCTAGCTTGTTTGTATGGAAAACCCTTCGTTCATGGAAAAACTAATATGGGTCCTATTTACGTGTCGAGTGGTTTTCACGGCGACGGCGGCGCGGTGTCACCCAGCTACGTCAATTTAGAAAACGAACTTTTTATATTGGCTCAGGTCTAGGTGTTTGTATCATATAATTAAAAAAAAATACATAACGCGCTTAAGCATTACATACACCATAGGCATTAAAGCATGTTCATATTCTCGCGTAACTCGTTTCGAACTCGCACGTCTTCGTCAAACGCGAAAGCGAAAGAATTTGACCAATCCTTGAGTTAATCTCGCTAATGTGTCATTTACACCTGAGATGCAACATGATGCAACGTGATGCAACCTGCTGCAACTTATGTAACGAATGACCGAGTGGTGCGCACCACCTGGCCTGCATTCTTTTCTTCACCTAATTGAGAAACTATTTTATAAGTGGTACGAGTATTTCAACGAATAGTTTGTGCGTAAATAAGAAATTAGAGATACTGCTAATGTTGGTGACCGCGACCGCGTCAAGCGACCACGGTCGCCATTGCCAAAATCAAAATGGTACCTTTAGCTACACGCCGACTAAAAGGCTACATTAACCATGTACTGTATACAGGGTGCTTGGCAATACTCCTAAAATCCCGAATAAGGTAGATAGATCCATACAATACAATACATACAATCCCGGAAAATTATTATAAATCATGAATCACCAAATAGTTGAAAAATGTGTTTTTTATTTGAATGTAAAACCTTAAAATGATAACCCTAGACGCAAAAGACTGTTGTTTTGATGTGATGTGATTGTTTTAATTTAACCCAGTTCCTAATTAGCAAAATTATTTTTTGTGTATTTTTATTGCCTTTTGCCAAAATACTGTAGGGTCTTGGGTTATACATAGGTAATTTTATTTAGCAATGGAATATTTAATATATTTTATTCAGTACTCAACGAATCATAAACTAAATCAAAATATAAATTATCATAAGCGCCCTTTCATTTTATTTTATCACCTTCAAAACGGATTATTGTAAAAAAATAGCTTTTCTCTACTTCCTCGAGAGAGGACCTTGGACGAATTAACCACTGGACGCGTAATGACAGCCATATTCGCCTTTACCCCTTAGCCACTTACTGTGACCGATAGCCTCAGTAAACGATATTGCGTTGTCAGTGTGATGCTAGAGCTCGTGGCGAAACATTGGTACAAAAATGGGCTAAATGCTCCGTCTTGTTCAGCAAAAAAAAAAGCGGGCAATCAAGAAATCTTTCTTTTCACGCATAAGCACAATTTCAACCTATTATAGTAGCTATTTTCCGTAAAATAAATAAAATTTGGTATATAAACAAAGTAGGGTGACTTAGCCGGTTTGCCGGCCCCCTTTGGTTTTCGGCCATTTCGGAAACATAACCAGGCCTCCTTCCAGGCACGTATCCAGACTTTTAATTCGGGGGGGGGGGGGGGGGACAACTGCATCCCGCAAACCGGAGAGTGCCTCTCCCGCTAAATTTGAATTTAGTCCTATTCTGTGTGTTCCGGATTTCGGGGGGGGGGGGATAAATCCCAACTATCCCCCCCCCCCCTTGGATACGTGCCTGCCTCCTTCACTTGCTCAAGGTCGCGCGGATAAGGACTTCAACAATTTATTATGTTAAAAAATGTTGACCTCCTCTAAATCTATGCTACCCTGGTACTTTGATAATGTGATTTAAAGAAGTTAATTAAGTTTATAATGGTAGTGTGTCGTGTGGAATGCATATATTTATTTACCTACAACAGCTGGGCCGGTAGTGTAGAAGGGAAAAAAACAGCGCACTACTGGTAGTGTCGTGGGCTCGTGGGTAAGAAGGGCGAAAATTTAACGGTAGGTGTGTCGTTAAAGTAGCAAAAAAATTGTGCATGTGAGTTTTTTGGAAGGTATTACAATATTGTTTACGGTTTGATACACATAATTTTTATTACTGACACTCAACTGCAAGAAAGATTTTTATCTTTTTAGTGCCACTTTAAATCCTAATGTTTCATTAAAGTATTGTAGGAAAGAAAAGAGGTATAATTTTTAATGGGTCGATGACGGGCCATTAAACCAATTTCACATCGTGTTTACTTTGTATTTTCGCTAAATACGTCGTTGACCGACTAGCCTATCGTCATTATCGGATCCAGAAGATGTTCCTTGTCGCCACCAATAAATTTATTCGAAAAACATGACGGAGAAAAATTCCGGCTGCGCTCCCGAATTTCAAAGGAGGCAGCGCTGCTGCTTCGAGACCGCCTCAATTTGGAGCCACAAACCCTGAGGAGTAAGGCCGTTTGTGGTCTTATCCAGCTTCTGATCGCTTTGCGGTTCTTCGCGACAGAATTCTTCCAGATGGGACTAGCTGATTTGGCGAACAAAGACAGTTCTACTGCCCCTGGTACATCACATCAAAATGACACATCTGTGCGATCTGCCCTTGTAAACACAATATCGTGACAATATTCTCCTAGTATGTAGATGTTGATTTTTCTCTTATATGTAGGTATACTAAGAAATAAAAAAACATTCAGTTTTAAATATTGAGTTTTTATTCAAAGGTTAGGTAAATAAGTTGTCAAACCATACTATGTGTCAAACGCGTTTTTTTGGCCATTTTATATACAAACTTCGAATACTTTTCAAAACAAAACTCAACCATTCGGTCATCCCATGCATTTTTCAACTTTATTATTGGCAACAATGTTTAAAGCTCTCATTAGTTAAAGGATTAAGATTTTAGCCTAAAGTAGTTTGATGCAACAAACTAATGAAATCATTATGTTAATGATTTCATTAGCGATAAAGTGGCATTAGCTAAAGAAGATATAAAGTGAAGCTTCTTGCAATTGAGTGTGAGTATGGTAAATTAGTTTTAGTACTGTTATTTTGACTTAAACGCGTAAAGTATTCGGTGTGATACATTTAAATTTGATGGCCGGGTGACGAAATGCATTTCTGGGAGGTCATTTGCTTTTCGGCCGCCTGGCCGAGAATTAATGTACGACTTTCACAATCCATAGTATTTGGCCGGCATTTATGGCCGAAAACCGGCTAAATCACCCTATATTGTCATTATTTGACAAGTGTAATCCCCCCTCGCCCCGCAAAAATTGGTTGAACGTGATTTCTTACGTTACGTGTCCAGTGGTTGATTCGTCCAAGGAGAGGACGGTTCTTATTTAGCTTTAGATCGAAGCAATTTGTATTAAGTTGCAAAATGCTGATTTAATATAAGATTAAATAATAATAAAAATTTACGAGTCATAAGATGTCATCAACTTACCTGTCAATTAATGTTAATAAATTCAGATGCAAACAAAATCTAGTTAATCCAATGTATTTGTGTCTACTTAAAGATTCACCGACTAGATTTTCGAGACAAGTGTTATTTACGACAAGTTTTAATGAATTCCTTCAATAGTAAATTAGTAATTTACAGACATTAATTAATTTTAAATTCACTACACTATAATTAATGTGGTTTGCACATGTACCGCTGGGTCAATTTAGAAAACGAACTTTTCTAAAGGTTATCTTGGTCTCAGATCTGCGAGTTTGTAGTACTATCGTTGTTCCTGATTTCCATAACATAACTACTTTAGCTACTCTACTTACATTGAAATCGGAGCAATGCATGTGAAAAATTATCTAAAAAATAATAGCGTTCTATTTAAGTTTGAATAAATTAAGTTCGTATAAGTCATTTTCCAAAACGAAACTACGCAAGGTTATCCACATGTTGATGATTTACTCTAAAACTTAAATTATCAATTTGCTAAGAATCCTGCCACACGACAAATTAATATAGCCTGCCCAAATATTAATTCATTATTGTCGTTTTAAAAAATATAATATATGAAGTATAGCCGGCTTCGAACATCTATATTTTAAGGTATAGATCTTGAGCGCAGCGAAAGTCTATGGTATAAATAGATGATTGAAAACAGCCGCCAGCCGGTCTGTTTCAAAATTCTAAGAAACGTTTATTAAACTATTTTCCTTTAAAGGAGGTGTATGTCTAAAGCGGAAAACATAAAACAGTTTGTTTGTATGTCCCCTGCATAGCATAGACACAGATTGTGGCATAGCCGCGTTTGCACTGTCATCTACGCAAATCAATTTTAGCAGCGTGAGACCAAACATAGTATGCTTTTGAGTTGGTCCAAACATACGAGGTAGCGTAATGTACATTTATTAAAAAAATAAATGTTTTAACATTGCAAATGTTTATGTTTTCGTGATCGAGGATAGTGCCCCGATTTATGAAATTGTGACATTTTCCTGAGTTTCGCAGATATGAGAGGTACGCAGATAGGCCTTATGTCAAAATGTGCATCTGGCGGAGGGCGTCAAAGTGCAATTTAAATTCCTGAAATTGGTCTGTAACTTTTGAGATTTTCCTGTCAAAACTTTAAAATGTTTTTCGCCAACTTGGATCGAAAATTTCCCAATAACTTTTTTTTGAGCTCGCTATTCAAGAAACGGAAAAATGGATCTCGGGATTAAATTAAGCTACAGTTTGAGCCATCTTAGGCGGCGGGCGGACAAAAACTGTATGCTATAGCACTATAGCTTGTCCCTTATGTGCGAGGTCAGTACACATACTGAAAATTACACATCTGAAATCATGAAAAAAAATTGGTCAAAAAGAAATTTATTTAAAAAAAGAGGAAAAGCTCTTGCTGAGTTTTAGGTATATCTGTTCTTCTCATTTCTTATGAAACTTGCAATAATGTGTATGAACAAATTACTTATACTCTCCACTCGGAAAACATCATGAATAAAAATGTTATTATTTTCATGCTAATTATTTAACTACATAGATATTACATAATCTATTTCACTTTTTCTAATGTAGGGCTTGTAGCTTGTTACTTGCGCCTCTAAGTTACTTAGTATGGTTTAAGTATCAATAATTCACAATTTACGCTCATTATTAATTCTTGGGTAATTGAGTCTGCTGATCGATAGTATTGTTACGGTACTCAACGGTAATATATTAACGAGTTTAATAGCTAAACTAACACGTTAATGTCAAATATTATAATATTACTTAGCAATGGATTGGCGACACATGCATCAAATGCATAATAAGGAGGAATTTCAACCCACTATGCAGGCCCAATGCAGATTGGTAGGTGCAGCCGGGACGCGTATTACAGACAGGATCCCTTGTTAACCACGTCCCCGCACGGAGAGATGAAATCGCATGGGCTTTCTCACGCCTACATCAGAAACGTCTACTCTAGGTAACGAAATCGACTAGGCTTTCTCGCGTTATTTCGTGTAATTTCATTACAAAACCTTGCTCACCAGGTCAATGAGTGACCAAATCAAGAGAGGTTTTCGTTGACTTGTTTGCTTGAAAACCCTGTTCAGTTCATCACATCTCTTTCAATAAAAGTATTGAAAAAGATGTTAAACTTCTAAATTACTTCTGTCATAATCAGTTCCTCATCCTTTATTGTAAGTACAATAATTAAACGTAAAGGCTTTTCATAAGAGGTAAGTACCTACCTAGTTAAATGAACAAAGTACTTTAATTTGTAATGAGTAATGCAAAACTAGACATTCGTAATTTTATTTGTTTGGCAAACATTATTTATAACAACTTGTGCCGCATGCAATTGCAATTTATTATTTTACAACTGGTTGTCGAAACATCACGAAACTAGGCACATCAATTACCTACTTACTACATGGATGGTTTTATTACAAAGTAGTTACACTTCGATTGATAACTTATGTCCATCGTTAATCATAACTTAGAACTTACTCTTAACAAACGTTTAAGAAAAAAACCGGCCAAGTACGTGTCGGGTCACGCGCAGTAGGGTTCCGTAGTTACGTTATACCATACCATATTGAATACCACTATCAATTTTCGTCTGCAAAAATTACTTTGGTTTTTCATAGTGTTTGTATGAATGACAAAGTTGTATTTTTGCGGTTTTGGAAAATGTGCTATATGTCTAAAAAATATCACTATATCTCGTGCAAACCAATTTTCGTTGAAAGTATTTATTTGGATCTACAGCATATATTTTTTTAGATTTTTCACTCTCTTATTTTAAAAGTTAAAGGGGGGGGGGGGGGGGGCCCACATTTTACTACTTCGGCAGTGTATATCTTTGAAACGGTTGACTTTGAGAAAAAAATAGTCTTAAAAACCTCAAGGTCTTTCTTAAAGACCTATCTATAGACACCCCGCACGTATAGGTTTGATGAAAAATATTTTTTTCACTTTCAGTTCCATGTATGGGGAGCCCCCTCTTAATCTTTTATTTTTTTTATATTTATGTAAAAATCGTACCATCAAATCGTTTCTTCGGACCATCAAACTGAACAACTTTTACTATGGGACCAACTCTGAAATCGCGAAAAAAAGTCAGCTGTTTCATACAAAAATTAATAACGAAAATAATAATTTAAAAAAAATGTGTTCGACTTGGCAACACTTGGCAACTGGCAACACTCTGAAAACTAATTATTTTCGAAACTTGCAGCTAAAGGTTGTATTCTTTCAAAAAAATGCTATAGGTACTAGTTTTTTTAACTGGTATTGCCCCATAAATCTCATAATTTGAAGGATGTTGCTAACGACCTAAATGTAAATGTGAGAATTGAACCGGCAACCATTACCGCCATCCTCGAAGACAGGTTTGTGAGTTATCTGCATTTCAATTACATTTATGCAGATCTTTTCCGCAGTTTAATGGTCTACATTCTAGATTTTAGTACTTAGGACGTTTTGTCACACCACGGATGCTGTCGATCAAATGTATGGTACTTATGCGAAGGTGCTGTAAGTGAATAAAATGTTTCATCATCATCATATCAGCCGCACGACACCCACTGCTGGGTATAGGCCTCCCCTAAGGATCTCCACGACGATCGGTCCTGCGCTGCCTGCATCCACTGGCTTCCCGCGACCTTATCGTCGGTCCACCTTGTCGGGGGCCTACCCACGGAGCGTCGCCCGGTGCGCGGTCGCCATTCCAGAACCTTTCCGCCCCAACGGCCATCGGTTCTTCTCGCTATGAGTCCCGCCCATTGCCACTTCAGCTGAGCAATCCTTCGAGCGATGTCGGTTACTTTAGTTCTCCTGTGGATCTCCTCGTTTCTGATTCGATCACGTAGGGAAAAAATGTTAGCTTAAACCAAAAGGTAAAAAAGTCAGAGCCAATACTCTAATCGCTAATTTTCAATAATAAAAGCAAAGTTTTAGTTTTGTTTAATGAAAATTGCTTTACTTTTCTTCTGAAAAATGCTTGCTCTCTTTATCCTATAATGCCATTCTTGGACAATTTAAATGAGAATTCTAAAGCTGAACCAAAGATTTTTATGTATCTATATATAACCTATTAAATATGATGAATCTCAGCCATGTGATGATTTTCATTGATTTTTCCGGGCTTGTATGCATGGTGCTATCTACCATATAAGGCCGAGGGTGGAAGCTACACCCAAAATTCGTATCATTGAGGAACTGACTATCTTACCTCTAATGGGCAGAACACATCAATTTTAAATTGTTGTTATGGCGTCAGACTTATGTAAGATGGTGTAGCTAACCAAGCGGACTTCACCTACCAAACCGAGTACAAATTGTACCCCCCCTGGGAATTGAACCCGGGACCCCTGCATCTTACACGGATGGGCGGACCACTAGACCACAGCGGCGGTTAAAAGGTATTACCAAAGAGTCTGTATGTGGTACTCATTTCAGTGATCATTTTGCAATATTGTTTCCAATTTGTCTCTGCAAGTCGCCTCTTAACGACCATCTCATCAACATTTATTGCTTCTGAGGGCCAACACTACAAAAAATATAGCGGTATTGGACAAAACTCGTCGTTCGATTCACTTTAGTCACTACTAAAGTGAATCGAACGACGAGTTTTGTCTATTTTAAAGTTAATGTCACAAAGAAGTATCTCTACCATGAGTTGATGCAAACTGTTTCTGCTACCGTAAACTAAGGGATATACTTACTGCTCACAGTCAATGCGACTGAAAGAGAAAAAACTATAGTTTACGGTAACGAAAACAGTTTTGATCAACTCATGAATGGTAGGGCCACAGAACGATTGTCGTCAGGCTATCGTAGTTCAATTTTCCGAATAGCCTCTTCGATACAGATCAATTAAAATTATTCAACTACACTCATAATCGACTTTACAGTCATTCTCGATTAATAGTGTAATCAGAATGGGCATTTAACCCGTCGACCGCTTCCTACAGACTGTCTACCGATTATTTTCCAGTAAATTGTTGCGAGTTGCGACATTATTTCACTCGACTAAGTGGAAAATTGTGTTAAAACCAGCTTACCGGTCGGACCCGGCGAAAACGGTGTGTGTAAATTTATCTTAGGGTTATGTAAAATCGATAGCTTACAAGATTATGTCATTGTTATCCTCGAAGTAAAAATCGACAGCCGATTTTGTTTTTCTTTTTCAATTAATTAACCTACATATATTTACGATACAAACCTGTCGATCTCATTTCTCAAAATACCATCCAAAGTTTGTATTAGATGGATCAATCGTCTATAAATAAAGTTTTATTATCATTTTATATAAGTACTAGCGGCCGCCCGCGGTTTCTCCTGCGTGGTTCCCGTTCCCGTGGGAATATCGGGATAAAAAGTATTTTTTGTTTTAATTTAAGCTATCTACTATCTGCGTGCCAAATTTCAACCAAATCCGTTGAGTAGTTTTTGCGTGATTAAGGAACAAACATCCAAACATCTAAACATTCACATCCTACTAATATTATAAACTAGCGGCCGCCCGCGGTTTCACCCGCGTGGTTCCCGTTCCTGTGGAAATATCGGGATAAAAAGTATTCTATGTTTTAATCTAGGCTATCTACTATCTGTGTGCCAAATTTCAAGCAAATCCATTCAGTAGTTTTTGCGTGATTGAGGAACAAACATCCAAACATCCAAACTCATAAACTTTCACATTTATAATTAGTAGGATATGAAAGTTTGTGGGTTTGGAAGAAAAGGAAAAACTGACTGATTGACTAAGTGGACGTCAATCAGTCAGTTTTTCCTTTCCTTTATTTCATGATAGATTCAAAAACTCGATCTAAAAACCACATCCCTAGTGAAATCATTTTAGCAAGTGTCAAAGAGATTGTATGTTTTTCCGACTCTATATAGATAACAAAACAAGATCTTGACACAATCATCTTTTGTCTACAGATACTTCGTGAGCACCATACTCCAGTTCCAGATCTACCGCGGCATCTGCGAGAGGACCGGGCAATTCATCCCCAACGACCCCTCCAGGCCGCTGCACAAATGTGACTTCTACAGGAACCCTGAAGCAGGGAAGCTCCTCACGTAAGTTGTTTATACGGTCCAATAAAAAACCTACGAGTTGGACTAGGCTTACTACGGTTTAGGAACCGATCATTCATCCCCAACGACGTATCCAGGCCAAATGTGACTTCTACGGAAACGTCGTATTGCTTTTTACTAAAAATTAGTACTTTTTACTTAAAAATGATGTTCCAATTATTTCATTAAATGCAAGGCGGCCGCATGAGGCTAGACAACAATGGAAATCCGGACAAGGATAGGTAGAAGGACTCCTAGCACTATAGTGATAACAAGTAGGTCCTCCTAAAACAGGCATTTCAGAATTCCTACTGGGTTGTTTCCAATATCTGTATAAAAACTGTGTAATTGTAATAAAAGATTTTTATTTTTGATAAAAAACAAAGGTAAATAGTGCTAAATACTGATCGACTGGCAACTCTTAAAAAAACTGTCCAAGTGTGTGTTGAATTTCACACATTTTAAGCTCCCGTACCAAATAGGGCTAAGGGGTGGTGCTTATCTGTGCTACGCGGTTGGGTCGGCAAGACATTTCTTTGGTGCAAATACGAAGACTGTAGCTTCAACGGTTCAGCTGCTACAACTTTGTGAGAGACGACAAACGGACAGACAGACGGTCACATGAGTGACAGCAATAGGGCTACGTTTGCCCTTTGGCCTCTAAAAAAGTTGTAAAATATTTGAGAGCTAAAACAACATTACACGATTAAATAAAATGTGAATTGCTAAACTGAAGTTATCATTCATCTGGACATTCAAAGTCCTGTTACAATCACATTCATTGCCGTTTTTTTAACATTTGAATAACAATAACATCCGTTAACGGCGCCAATCGATCTTTTCATGAAATCGATACAAATCTCGGCAACAATGGTGATATTGAACGTAATAATGGTAAAGTTATTCCATAATCGTGATAGAATGGCCTTGACCAAAGGAACAAGGCTGTGGGACCATTTAACAATAATTTGTAGAACAATAGAATAAGAAATTGAACTTATTTTGATTGCATCAATTGGCAGTCATGGGAAAATAATTGTTCTGAATTCTTTTGATGAAATCTTTGTGTGTTAAAATGGGTACTTAGGCAAGTTTGTGAACTCAGACTGCAGTTACACATGCAATTATTTGTGTGCATATGAAATAGCTCATATTTTTTTATATTAAAAAAAAGCAAGTAAAAGCTTGGTAGAAACTCAACTGAAAGCGCATAGTAACAAATATCAACGTTAATTTGATAGGAATAAAAAAAACTCTTTCATTACAAAAAAGCAAAAACATTTGTTAAACAGTGACAAGTAGAAAAAAAAAATTCAAAACACCCTTAACCATGTTATTTGAGACTTTAATATACTAACTTCATTTCAAGAAAATCACCAGAAATATACTGTTAATCCGAATTCAAACGGTGACATTTCATCCTTTTCAGCTGCGATACTCGCTAAATACTAACTAAATTAAAATTGACTTTGATTCTCAGAAATATACCGAAACTTGGCGTGTTATAATTAAGTTTCTTAACCCACCAATCAGTCAAAATGAACTTTAAACAGCTAGTGATAAAAGCTATTGTTGAAAATAATGGTCAAAAATAAAGGACATTTTCAAGTGCATTTGTCTGGTGGTCAGGAAATATTCAATTGAGTTTAGATCATGCGGGCACGTTGAATGCAGGAGTGCATTAAAATGAAATGGTTTCACCGTTTCGAAGAACACATTGATTTATCGAATATTTACACTTAATATTTGTCAATATAAAACAATATATTTGCATTGATTTACCATGAATTAATCCTTATTCCTGGTGATGCCAAAATTCATGAGCAAAGCCAAAAATCTTTAGTAAAAATAAGAAAAACAACTCATCTCCATCCACCAAGATAAAAATGGAACCCACGACTTTTCGCTAGCAAAAATCTTTATTATAGACGAACTGGTTTTTTTTCTAGAATACCTACTTATCTCTAAACGTTAAATAATAACCTCCTCCTTTTTTAATTAGGTTAACTAGCATTGATTTTGCAAAAGCTTCAGTAATGTTACTCAAATTCATGTCGTTTATTCTGTGGAAACTGTTTAATAAAACACTAGTGTACGTAAGCTATTAACTACAGAGACTTTTGTACTTAAAACTGTCAAAATTCCCCGTAACTATCTTTCGTTTCAGTTAAGTTAGTTTATTCGAGTGATATGATTATGCGGGCTTCATAATCTCACTGTGGCCAGCCCCCGGTCAAAACAAATGGACGGACATGAGTTTAAACAATATATCAATGTGATTGATCGTCTGTCTGTCGATTTGTCACTGGATGTGACCTCGACAATGTTAGATTTGATTGGATTGGCTTTTTTTTGCTTTATGAGAGTTTTACTTGACAATGTTGCGAACTCATTTTTTAAATAATAGCCTGTGTTTATTCTCAAATTAATTGACTATCAATTTTTTAACCTAACCGTGATCGAGATTTATGAATTTATGCTAACTGAAAACTAAAAAAACAAATAACAAACTCATTTTTCAGTTACTTTGCAACTACTGCCATTTCCAATTCACTCACACAGTTATGAATAGTCCCCTTGTTATTTGCAACGTTATCTCTTTCTTATTTATGTCCCCCTAGTCCATAAATGAAGTTAACAGTCTCCATACATTTCACAACTAAATCTATTCAACTTATCGTATGCTATTGGTAACTTCGTTGCATAATCTAAATACCGGGTTTGTTCCAGTTTGTCCCATAAAATATTGTATCAAAGCTTCATATTTCTTTATAAGTCGTGAGCTTTGTTTCGCCGCAAGCGACCATCGAATCTTGTAAACGAAACATTACTCATTTTGACAACGGTAAATATTGCTATGTTTTTCTTACTTTTTATCGGATTTGTGCGGATGAAACGTCTGTCCTACACAATAAGGGATGTGATTTAAGGCAACTGTAAATTTTAAAGGAGTATCGATATTATTAGGGCGGGACTAAGAAAGATTAAACATTAAAGTACATTTTTTTGTCTGAAAAGAAATTATCTCGGCTATTCCTATTCTTTTCATGAATCTGAAAGGATTTTCGATCACAAATAACATTTACTTTGCCATAAATAAAAGGTGTAAATACATTATAAAAAAAATAAAAAAGGCGTAAACAGATATTATTATACTTGTGGGCGTAAGGAAAACTGCTAGTTTGACATAATGTGTCATAAAATTCATATATCACTGAAGTATATTCCAGTTTGTTCGGTTAAAACACTTGATTAAAAAACATCGCATTAAAATTTGCATGTTTGCATAATACGCGTATGGCTATAAATCGATATTTAGATCGTCATTGAATATTTAGTTGTTTGGATTTGGACTACTTACAATTATAAGTAGCTATGCAATAAAAGTAGTCCTTTTCATTAGAAGTTGAAATGTAATACTTAGTTCACATTCTAAGAATAAAAAAAATATTAAAAACACGACTGCCCTGCCAAAAACGAACTAAAAAGTTCAATAACAAGTGACATTGCGGGGGACCGTTTTGTGGAACAATTTTTAATCAAAGAGGTCCCCCGACTGCAATGACACTTGTTATTTAACTTTTTAGTTGGTTTTTGGCAGGGCAGTCATGTTTTTACTATATATTTTTTTTACTTTTTTTTATTTCACACTATTAAGTGACAAATCATATAGTTTTGAAATGTACTCATTAGGGCTTTTCATTTGATGCCCATATTGTAATAATTGGAGATTTTTTTTTTACATTTGAAAATGGCGTCGTACAGTCGCCATATTGACTTTAAAAAAAATATATAACCAGTGTCACTCGGAATGATGTAACGATTCTAACGATACCCCATACATCCAAATCCGTTGAGCCATTTGGAAGTTGGTGGAATAAAAACACTCACATACCCACAAACATACATGAACCCTGAACACATATACACTCTTTCTGCTTTGGGCAGTCGTCTAAAAAAAAATATTTTTACTTTCAGGAAATTTCATTCAAACCGCAAAATAATTAGACCAAAATTTTGTTTCTTGAAACTTATTGGTTATGCTTATCTTAACCAAGAGGCTATTAACTGCGCTGCAATATGCGAAAGTAGAGCAATTAGAATTTCCTACAAAAAGCTCGTATTTAATCAAACATACTATTATCAGTTTAGTGTTTCAAGTTGCAACTCAACAGTGCAATTTAAGTAAGTCTAAGTTACGTAAAAGTGATTCGAATCTGCTACACAACCTATAGGCAAATGACTGGTTCTGGAGTTAAATACTGTTATTACGTATTCTTCAATCACACTGATGTAATATCACAGGTATACTGTGTCGATTATTTCTTAATAACTTGGATATAAATCGAGAGAAATATTATATCTACTGATGTTACACACTCGGACGAGAATTAGGAAGAAAGAAATTCATATCTTTCTTATACATTTGCGAATTTATCCTAAAATATAAAAAAAACACTTTATTTTATTAAAACAAATCAATAAAGGAGCCATTTATATATCTGTCATAATATGTTGTATACAACAATACAACATACTTCAGTCTGATATTATAATACTAACTTACAGTAAGCATATTGTTATTGTAAAAGAGCAGAAAATAAATATAAATACTTGTCTCAAGCTATATAACATTGTAGAGACTTATAATGCATTTAGATAATTAGGACACAATTTTATAAATAGGCTTGTGAATGTCAAAGTAGCTCCGCCATAGAATCGGTTCGCAAACCCTAAGCGGGAGACTTTACCCCATAGCCAAAGTAACATTTGCAAATCTTCGATATCGCTTTGCTTTCGAAACATGTGTGGGATTGACTAAGGTTTCTTTAACAATCGAATTTTAAAACGTCGAATCCTTGCAAAGCAAAACGAAACGAAAATTTGCAAATGTTACTTTGGGAGGAACTCGGTGGCGCAGTGGTTTAGCGTCTGGCCCAGCAATTGCGGAGGTTAAGCAACGTTCGTAAGGGTCGGTCATGGGATGGGTGACCAAAAATTTATTATCTCGAGCTCCTCCGTGCTTCGGAAGGCACGTTAAGTCGTTGGTCCCGGCTGCATTTGCAGTTATTAACACCCACCAATCCGCATTGGGCCCGCGTGGTGGGTTATGGCCCGTCCTCCTTATCCACCCATAAGGAAGGCCTGTGCCCCAGTAGTGGGGACATTTAAATGGCTAATGGACTGGACTGGACTTTGGCTAGGGGGGCTCGTAAAGAAAAGAACCGGCAAGAAACTCCTCAAGAGTTGCTTTTTTCTCTCCCTCTTTTTTTTTTTTTGAGAGTGACCTTAGCATAACAAATCAGGTCACTTTCCAAAAGACTATTTTAGTTACAATTTTAACGAAATGACCGTCAATTTGTCCTTTTGCGTCGGAAATTCGTCAACTTTATTTCAAAGTAGTTATTACAAAATGCATACGACCTCGATAATATCAATTGATATGATGAATTAAGAATTTTCAATGCAATCGGATATGAAATAAAATATGCGAACATAAATTAATTGCACCTGATAGCAATGAATGTACTGCCACGTGGTTGAGGAGGCTGGTTAAATAAATATTTATCACGCTAACTTTAAACTACAAAACATAATCATATGAGCAAACATAACAATTTTGTTTAGATAAAAAGTTGAACTTGGCTTCTGGATTTTAGTAAACTATTTGTCTATATCGGATGTCAAAACAGATTTGACATTCTGATACAAAAAAAAATTGGATTAAAAAATCCAACTTTACTCACGCATTGGGTCTCAAACAGGCGTAGTACAACAATACTATGCCTGCCTGAGACCCAGTGCGTGAGTAAAATTAATGATAACGATCTATTTTTGCTTTTATTGACAAAATAACAGTTTTTCTGACAGTAAATAGTTTTAATTGAAAAAAGTAATGTGCTATCTCAAAGAATTTACACCATTTAATTAGTTCCAAATTAAGCAAAGCATAAATCAGAATGAAACATTACATAAAGAGAAATTCGACCATAACTTGGTTTAAAATTCTTCATTTTACCAAATTTTTCTCTTGAGGGTTTCGATCCTCAGATAGAATCTAATTAACCCTAAAACATTCCACCATCTTCTACCAAATCTCACTTAATCCAATAATGTCCCATTGAGATCCAATCTTAATTTGAGCGTACCTCTAATTGGTTGACTCCGTTTAACCGTATCGCTATCTAACTGAAGTTAGGCCCAGTTGGGACATTTCGTGACTAAGTTAAGTTACGTAACTGATCCTGGCACTACTTTTGTGAAGTTATGTAAGCTTTTGGCCCGTTGGCTAATACTGGACAAGGTTGACTATTGGAGAAAGATTTAAATATAAAGAATTCAAACACAAAGTTTTGGTGAATATCATTTGACGATCTCCCAAGTCGAGTGGCTTGCACATCGGTTTTCATGAAGTCGCCATTACTGAGGACCTGGGTTCAATCCCTGGCTGAGTCATAAAATGTTATTCTAATGTCAAACATTTCTTAGATTCTTCATACTACCCTTGCTGATTTGGTTTGTTTAAGTACCTCAAGGTATCAAAGCTTCAGAACTGGTTAGGAAGATAGACTGTATAAACATCTGTTATCATTAGCATATTCTAAATAATCCAAAGATACTTGTACTCGTGGAGTCAGCCCTTTCTCAGACCATAATACTGCTTGTTTAACTATTCCGGCATACTATATCGGCCTCGTTTCGGAGACGTAACGCACAACGGAGATAAATTGCACTAAATTGCAATATTGCTTTCCAATACAAAGCGCCTGTGACAGATTTAAAATTTAAAGCAGATCCCTACTTAATATTTTGTGAATCCATATAAAGTTCAAAAAAAGAAGTTTAAAAACTAAAACCCGACTACGGAAAAATCGTAGTCGCATGCCACCTCCAGCCCGTGCCGTGCGTGTCTATGACAAAGTGGCATGCGGCGACTACGGTTATCCTTTTTATTGAATTTTGGACTCGAATATTTTCTTTTTTCGTACTTTTTAGAGCACGATTTTTCCGTAGTTGGAAGACGTAAACTAAGTACGGCTTTTGTGGAAATACCCCATAATTTTAGATTTTTTATTAGAAAGGAATTACAGGACGTATATATGTCCAAAAGACAATTATTAATGTTTTGGTTAAATAAAATAGTCATTAAAAACCTATCCCAAATAGGCATTGAAAACAGGGCTGAAAAACTCGCATAGTTAGATTTTATAATGGTCTTGACTTAATTAATACTCATTTTGTCTTGGTACTTGACATAAAGACAGATAAATACATCTAATAAAACGACAGACGGACGGATAACCAAGTGGGTAACGTTCCTACCTTTAAGGTAAAGAAACCTAAGAATCACATTTAATGATTCATTTACAAACAAAACATACATTTGCAAGTTGAATAATTTTGCAACTAAAATTTAGAAAAACATAAAAATATGAAAAATATCTAATCACATTCAAAATTCGGCCCACCCACGTAGTAATTTTACGCAACTCTTTAGCTTCACCTTGTTTCATCGGCAAAGATTGATGTGATTTACAAATTAAAACTTTACTAATGCCAACAATGCAAATCATTTTTTCAATTTACAAACATGTTAATATTGCAAACCTTGCATCTAATTTAGAAAAAAATTATTAAATTCAAAGTTCGGCTCATGTAGTGCTCTTACGCAAAATGCTAGCTTATTTCCTTGTTCCATTGGCAATATTAATTTAAGGTAGTTTGATTTGATTTACAAATCGTAGATTGCAACTGACGTCAGGTTTTATGTCAAGGTGCGAATACTCTTAATTTCCTTTGACTAATATTGTTTACTCAATCGCCTTGCCCTGCATACTAGCTAAATTTGTGGCTTTGCCTATAGATTAAGCTGTTAAATGAAGCAAACACTCATGCAATGCGAACACAACTAGTAATTATGACGGTCTATAAATAATTACACTGTTTTATTGCATGCTACTGTTTGTGGTTTGATATGTATATTAATTTAGGTTGTGGTTGTTGAAATTGACTGATATTATTTAGTTGTTTTTATTACATAGTCGAATTTCAATAAGCTTTCCTAATTAATGATCTTTTTAAAAAATAAAGTAGGATAACAACTGTTTACTAAATGATAATCCTTCTTCAATGTTACGATGAATTTAATAAAAATTAAAATTAGTCAACTCAGCGAGGATGTAGGGTAAATTTGACCCTACTATTTATTTTTAACTTAATTTGTTATCCCAAAGTCGTACATTGTCAAACTTCTCAGTGGCTATAGTTATTGCACTACGAGGAGAACAAACTGACAGCCAACGGTTAGCCAGAAGGTAGGACATACGAAAGAATTTTTGCCCAAGCTGAAGCAGAGACGCTTCGCGCTCTCTCGGTCGATAAAAAATAAAATAAAAATAGTTATTTACTGTTGTTTATTCTTAATTTTGTTGGCCTTCATCCTGCAGTGGATTAAATCGGGTTGTAAAGATGACAATGACGACTAGCTAATATGATTTTTTTCTACAGACGCATCATGGAACGCGGTTCCTCAGCCCCCTGGTCGCAGATCCTGCAAGAGACTATTGGTGAAGGAAGACTGAATGGTGAAGCTTTGAGGGACTACTTCAGGCCTTTGGAAGACTGGCTGCGGAGCGAGAACCTCAGAACTGGAGAATATCTTGGATGGAGTTATGATGGAGACTATTGCAAGTTCAGGTGAGGAGTATACGTCTTTACTGCCTTTAAACTTGGATCGTTAAAAACTGAAAATAATAAATTTGACCAAAAAGGACCATCAAAGAAGGTAAACTAAATAAAACCGTTTAAAAACACCAATTAAGTACCTATACTCGTACTTAACTGATATATAAAAACTTAAAATTCCATAAATGTACAAAGGTAAATGAGCAAAAATCTCAAAGGTTGGCTTTTTAAAGATCATTGAGAACACTCCATGATCTTTAAAAAGCCAATCAAACCTGTAGTTTATGCAAAAAACTTACAAGACCTATAAATATAGTCTTGAAAAGGAAATACAAACGGCCTATTAACGCCTAATAATTTTATTTTAGCTATTGCACCGTTAAATTATGTTTTATCTTTATCATTTGTAAAAAAAATAAAAGAAACAATAGTAGTTTATGAAACTGACACATAAAGAGGGGTATTAAAACACGAGTGTGTGTTTAAAAACCGAGCCGTAGGCGAGGTTTTTAATAGTATCACACGAGTGTTTTAATACCTAGTTATGTGCAGTTTCATACACTACTTTATCTACACTCATACATTTGGGATTGAACCTACCAAATAAACGATCAACGTTAGAAAAGAGAGAGAGACTTTGTTTGTATTAGCAAGGTACCTACCTTGTAATAAGTCAATTCCTTAGCTGCATCTAAACTAAAATATCGGGCAGAGTAAATATTTTTTCACATTTTAAAGCAAGAATAAAAAAACCTACAAAATTCAGTAAGTATAACAAAATGTAAAAATTGAAATCAAAACTTTATCGGAAATGCTTGGCGCGCATTCCATTAGAAAAAAAAGATCAGTGCATTTCAACAAAAGAACTAATCGCACTAAAGTCATCGATTACCATAGAGTTAATTTTAATCATGAAAAATATGTGGGAAAATATCGTTGTTTTTTTTTAATGTTACGGCACTGCCTTCTTTTTGGATTTGCCCTGTATCGTAATGAGAAAAAATAGTAGTTTATGAAACTGACACATAAAGAGGGGTATTAAAACACGAGTGTGTGTTTAAAAACCGAGCCGTAGGCGAGGTTTTTAATAGTATCACACGAGTGTTTTAATACCTAGTTATGTGCAGTTTCATACACTACTTTATCTACACTCATACATTTGGGATTGAACCTACTAAATAAAAGATCAACGTTAGAAAAGAGAGAGAGAGACTTTGTTTGTATTAGCTAGGTACCTACCTTGTAATAAGTCGTTTCCTTGGGCAGAGTCCATTTTTTCACATTTTAAAGCAAGAATAAAAAACCTACAAATTTCAGTAAGTATAACAAAATGTAAAAATTGAAATAAAAACTTTAATTGAAATGCTTTAGAAATGGCGCGCATTCTATTAGAAAAAAAAAGAGATCAGTGCAATCGCACTAAGTCATCGATTACCATAGAGTGCATTTAAATCAATGAAAATATGTGGGAAAATATCGTTGTTTTTTTTTAATGTTACGGCACTGGCTTCTTTTTGGATTTGCCCTGTATCGTAATGAGAAAAAAAGTTATTTTATGATGCAGTTGACTGCATCGTAATGAGTTTATTTTTTAATTTTACCTATCCACGAAAATAAAGTGCGTGTTTATATTACCTTTTTTGAATTCATATTTGGAACATTACGTTGTGAGTGTAGATAAAGTTATTTTATGATGCAGTTGACTGCATCGTAATGAGTTTATTTTTTAATTTTACCTATCCACGAAAATAAAGTACGTATTTATATTACCTTTTTTGAATTCATATTTGGAACATTACGTTGTGAGTGTAGATAAAACACTTTATAAACCTCCTATAACTTTGCTTGTTTTTTCTGAATAAGGCGGAAAATGTTGCCAGAAATCCAACATTACATAAACATTACTCAAAATTATTTTTTATTAATATATAGATTTTATTTTGCTACAAGTTAGTTACAGGTTACAGTTGTCGCATAATTTTGAGTAAAGGTAACATATACCCTGATGTGACAAAATTATTAACAGATTATGTTTTTTATTTCAGTATCGAAACAGCGGGTCTGCAGGTGTACGGAGGTTTTTACAACGCTGCTCACCGTAGCTTCGACATCACAAGCTTTATCACCATCTTCCTGGCGTCATTCATCACCACAGTTATTATACGGCGCTGGTGATCACTCTTCTGAAATAGTATTATCATCTTTAAATCAAAACAATGCGAGTATGCGTATGTTATTTTTGTACAAAAACCTTATTATAAGATAGTCACAGATTAAAATTATAATTGGATTCAATAATAATGGATTATTATAAAAATAAACTTATAAATTTGAGGTACGAAATTTCAGTATCGTAAGCAACCTTAATATTATTTATTGCGAAAATCCCATAAATGAATGTAAAAAATAAAAGTTATAATTTTTGTTTTGTTTTCTGTCCGACAGTTAGTACAACATACTTTTACTTGTCATAATAAATTAGATAACATGTATTTCTTAAATAGTCTAGAAAGAAGGACGGATTAAAATAATGTTTTATTCAAGTAATAATTGTGTTCTTGATAAAGTGAAAATTACTGAAACAACAAAAAAAACTTTAATTTTTTTATTATCCTTCAGGGTGACACTGTTGTGTTTAACGATAATGTCGTGTTTGTATATTTTGTAGCTTTTAAGATTTTAATTACATTTTTGTAAATAGAGTGTAGTGATTTAACATGACATTACAACAGTTTATATTGTGATAACATGAAATAAAGTAATTGTAGTTTACATTACAATGTCATCTTTTTATTATTTGACTAGCACCCGCCCGCAACTTCGTCTGAGTGGACACAGAACCTTCGTCCAGGTCCAGGACAAAAAGTTGCTTATTTGGTATTGTTGATACATGTAATAATCTGTCTACCAA
Source organism: Agriphila tristella (assembly GCA_928269145.1). NCBI lineage: Eukaryota > Metazoa > Arthropoda > Insecta > Lepidoptera > Crambidae > Agriphila > Agriphila tristella. Next base: position 4,147,756 of record OV743440.1, read on the forward strand.
CCAAATTTCATTCAAATTTGTCCAGCCGTTTAGGTACACATCGATGGCACAGTGGGTTAGCACATGGGCCTGCGATTGTTGAGGTTAAGCAACTTTCGCAAAGGTCGATTATGGGATGGGTGACCAAAAATATATTATCTCAAGCTAGTCCGTGCTTAGGACGGCACGTTAATCTGTTGGTCACGGCTGCATCTGCTTCGTTAATACCCATCAATCCGCATTCGGCCCGCGTGGTGGATTATGTCTAAATAAATAAATAAAATTAAAAGGTAATTAATTTACTTACAAATGAATAAGCAATTTAGAAGTAAATTGGTGTCATAAATCTCCATGCGGGTGACTATTGTAAATAAATAGTCATCGTTCCGTCTAATTTCTTTACGAGGGGTCATAATAGTTATAATCTTTACAAGTTAATTTAAAGGAGGACGGCCATTTTGGGGTCACTTGACTTGGACAAAAAGTCTCAATTATTGAATGAAATACTTATATCGACATTCCTATTTAAAATATAGATTGTATTTTGTTTGTAATTATTTCTTTTGTGTAATCTTTTGATGTCTCAAACGTCAAGGTAAGGTCTAGGTACTGAAACAAAAGTTCATCTTTGTTTTTTTACCCGCGCAGTATCATTGGTAAAATATAAAAAACAACAAATATTTTTTGTGTAAAATAATTAATATTATGATCCTTATGAAAAACGTAATTTAGTTTGTATTACTGAATATCAAAATAGAAACGAGATCCGAGGGAAAACACGAAAAACTTATTACAACTAATCAAAGACGTCGTAATGAGGGCTTTTCACAATGACAAAAAAATTTTATTTTTTTACTAAGCTTCGAAGAGTATTAACACCATCTAGTGAGACAAATAGTTACTATTTTTAGGCTTAGAAAAGGTATCAACACCTATATAATATTTTTTACCATCGCCACTCTAAAAAGTGCGTTTAATTCAACGATAAGAGTGAATAATAAGCGATTTTATTCACCGAGTGAATAAAAATAATTTGAATTTGGAACAAGCGCGCATCATGTACAAAAAAGTACCTATGCCTACTGGCTGCTATGGAGCCATTCCATAGAGCCATAGTTACACAATAAAATTAAACGAAAAACAAAATCCCGCCATATTTAATTAGGTTCTTTTTAGTGTCTTATCCTTGGGTTCTTTTCTATCTATTACAGGGAGATTGAATGTTCAGTCTTGCATCAGTCCATTCCATCAGTCTGGTACGATATTCAGCCTGCAAAATTTCAAAGTCTATGCAGACTGATGAAATGGACTGATGCCAGACTGATCATGTAATCTCTCTCTTGGCGTGGTTGTTTTATGTCATTGGAAAACTTCTAATTTCAAGCATGGGTCGCATGGGTCGGTCATGGGATGGGTGACCAAAATGTATTATCTCGAACTCCTCCGTTTTAAATGCTTTAAGCCTCCGTGCCTCGGAAGGCACATTAAGCCGTTGGTCCCGGCTGCATTTGCAGTCGTTAATACCCATCAATCCACATTGGGCCCGCGTGGTGGGTTATGGCCCATCCTCCCACCCATAAGGAAGGCCTGTGCCCCAGCAGTGTGGGGACATTAAAAATGGCAACTATAAATACTAAGTATAAAGTACCTGTCAGAGGTACATACCTATTTGTTTTCTCGCAGTCAATGGTAAAAAGTAGAGTACACAACTCGTGAATAAAAAATTTCATCTCGGTCCTTTGTATCCCTCGCTTCGCTCAGGATTCTACTTTTGAATCCTTCGCTACTCTCGGGATCCAACTTAGTCCCTCGAACTAAATTCCCTTTTTATTCACTTGTTGCATAATCTACTATTTTACCATTGCCACTCGAAAAAGTGCGTTTAATTCAACGATAACAGTGAATAATACGCTGTTCTATTCACCGAGTGAATAAAAATATTTTGAATTTGGAACAAGCGCGCATCGTATGAATTATGTACAAAAAAAATGAAACGTGCTGAAAGTATGGAGCTATTCCATAGATAAAGCCATAGTTATACAATTAAATAAAAAAATATCCCGCCAATTTTATTTAGGTTCTTATTAGTGTCTTATCTTTGGGTTCTTTTCTAAAAAAACATCTCCCCAAATTAATTAGGTTCTTTTTAGTGTCTTATCTTTGAGTTCTTTTCTTTATATTAGAGGGAGATTATATGTTCAGTCTTGCATCAGTCCATTCCATCAGTCTGGTACGATCTTCAGTCTGTAAAAATTCAAAGTCTATACAAACTGATGAAATGGACTGATGTCAGACTGATCATGTAATTTCCCTCATAGCATGGTTGTTTTGTGTCATTGGAAAACTTATAGTTTCACTATTTTCTAACGGTTAAATTACCGATTACCTATCTAAATAATAAAATTTGATAACTATAAATAGGTACTATAGGTGTAAGTACTGCTATTATGTTTTCTCGCAGTCAGTGGTAAAAAGTAAAGTACTTCATCTCGGTCCTTTGTATCCCTCGAACTAAATTCCCTCTTTTTTCACTTGTTGTATAATCTACTATTCATTTTTTAAATGTCACTTGAAAAGCCCTTATTACACACAAGTGTATCACAGAATAAATAATAGTACAGATGCAGTATAGTCAAGAAGCTTATGCCTGTATAGTAAACAGTGATATCCGATTGAAAAAAAAATCATAGCTTTGGCTGTATGCCCTCATTCCACTACGACGACGACCTGAGTGGTGCAGTGGTCAACATGCCGGTCTACCACGCAAGAGGTCCCGGGTTCAATTCCCGACCGGGCAGAAATTATAATGATGAATTTTAATTTCTGTGCGGGTCTAAAATTTTAATCATTTGGTTCCCGCAGTGGGAGGTTCCACTCATGATTACAAGCAACTTTTAGTACGGGGCCATCTCCGACATCGCGAAAAAAAATCAGCTGTTCCATACAAAAGCGCAATACCTCCTCGACCTTAATTAGGTAATGTATGGAACAGCTGTTTTTTTTAAAGTTTCTTGTAATCCTTCTGGTGCATAAGGTTCATAGTATCATTACGTCTACAGCATCATTTCGTCCATAGTATCATTACGTCTACAGTATCATTTCGTCTACAGTATCAAATTATTATTATTACAATCCACTATATCTAAAATAAGGTTAACTGTAATTATTTTTAACGTTGTAATTGTAATGTAATAACGTGCGATATCAAAATCTGTCTTCATTTCCGTTAATACACAGGAAAATGGCCAAACAAAATACAAAGCTCAATCAGTTCAGTCAGTATTATCAAAATATTGTTGACAGTTTGTATTCAGTGATGGACGTGTGTGTACAGAGAAAACGTAATTAAAGCCCTTACACACAGTTCCGCTTGTGTTACAGAAAAGTTCGGATGCCAAAATAAACGCGTCCGATGTTGACCTTCGTCGTTATTGCCGCCATTGGGTAGAGTAGATAAATATTTTTTTAAATAGTATTTCGCAGCTGCTTGCATTTGAGTTCTTAGCTCTTGTTGAGATTTTTGCATCCCAGCCAAATATTATAGTTTTTCAATAGAAATACGGTGCATGTCCGAACTAATAAAGGTAGTTAATAAATAAAAATCCATACATCATTAGCTAACTCCAAGCAAAAGCTTGTTTGCACTGAGTGAAAGTGGCGCCGCGGTGAATTTTATTTAATACTAGCGACCGCCCGCGGTTTCACCCGCGTGGTTCCCGTTCCCGTGGGAATATCGGGATAAAAAGTATTCTTTGTTTTAATCCAAGCTATCTTCTATCTGTGTGCCAAATTTCAACCAAATCCGTTCAGTAGTTTTTGCGTGATTGTGGAACAAACATCCAAACATCTAAACATCCAAACCCACAAACTTTCACATTTATAATATTAGTAGGATTATAATTCTAATACTTACACAATTTTAATAATGTTTTACGTGGATTTTTTAGGGCCCACAGTATTTTTAGACGGTATCGTTACACTCCCTCGTAGTCACTGCTAGAAGTAGATAGCAAATCTGCTAAAAGTGGCCGTTTTTGACACATTTGCTATCTACTTCTACTAATGACTACGAGGGCATGTAGTGATACCTTCTAAAAATACTAGACCATGGGCCCTAAAAACTCCACATAAAACATTATTCAAATCTTTTTCTATTAATAACTTATTAAATAAAAACCTCTGAGGGCGCCAGTTTTGGTCATACAACCGCCTTAAGCCGACAATCAAACCAATAATTTCGTAAGGTTATGTTTATCTTCAATATGACTGAGATTTGAATGGGCCGGGCCCTATAATGCAACAACGTGACAATCATGACAACTTATCCATTGTGTCTTAAGTCGGCTCCAGACACGCGCGCGAACCGCAGCCGCGAATTACGGCCGCGGTTTGCGCATGAAAACGGTGCGAAAAATATAGCCCTTTACACTCGCAACCTTTTGCAGTTCGCGCTTCTCAAACCCTTTAACGCGGACCAAAAAACCACCACCGGACGGGGAACGCCGCGAAACGCGAACGCGATGCCGCGAAACCATCCATACTCGCGGTTCGCGGCTATCGCGGCGCGAGTGTGGAGCCGGCATTAGGCCATCCGCTGCCGCGAATGACAACGAAAGCTAACGCGTATGAATTCGCCGTTAGAGGCGCTGGTGTTGCGTGAGGTCTTCAAAACAGTGCAACAGTCTTTATATGAGAGGTACGTGCATTTATTTCAAAAATAAATAAAATGTTGTGATTATTTTGCAATACGAGATTCAAAAAGGCAAAAATGAATTACGGATCAATGAGCGTCAGTGCTTTAAAAGCGTAGCTGAGAAAAAGAGGTTTTTCAGAACAAAACGGGACTGCACAACATTGCGGCATGCTGGATATTTTTAATAAATTCTAAAATCTAAGATTTGATTACTTTCATACCCGTAGGGCCGTAGGGGCCGTAGTAAACAAACGTTTACAGGACCTCTCGCGACTGTGGCGCCAACTGGTGACCTAAAAAACGGTAGCCCTCATTGACAAATTATATAGGGTTCTGTCAAGGTCAACCATTTTAACTAAAACGACATTTTACCAATATCATGAAATTAGCAACTTCATACCATAACAAAGTCATCATAATTTTTCTCCGGAGTTTAGGAGTTACCTACGAATACCAGCAATGGCAATGGCGTGTTAGATGTTAAATTTTACAACGACTGCGTCTATTATTTATAGGTTGGTAAGTAATTCCGCTTCCGACGACACCACAATATCTCCCCCGCATATAGTTTTATTAGTGTGAGAGCATCATGGCAGGCGGGGACACACCCACTCACTCGTACTGTATAATATGCGCAGTGCACCTACTGGCGAGTTCTGTTGCCCTGGTACTTTTGGGCCCGTTCGTTCTTGGCATTCCAAGATTCCAACTGTAACACTAGAAAAACGACTATTGTTTTCACAGAGGAAATAATCACTACGTTTTAGTTGTTTTCTATTAGCTAGTAAATAAACTATCGCAAAATCATTTACAACCTGCTTTGGCCATTAATTTTGGCATTAACTTAAATCTTAATTTATAGTTTGTAACCTGAGTATACGGACTCATATTACGAATAGGTGCTTCGTACTACGTGTGCTACGTAGCTACGAATTGAAGAAAAAAAAAGTAATTTTGACCAAAAAATATCCTATCCTTAACGTTAGGTAAAATACTAAACTTATTTATTTATATAAAAACTTATCTATACACTGCATTAAATTCCTTAGAAACAACTACTTACTCGTATTGGTAAGAAGCGCGCGCATCTCAAAGCTCGTCGGTTGCTCACCTCGGCCCTCTTGTGACTATATACCGCAAAACAAAAACCTCCTCACAAGATCTGTCACCCTAGTACTTCGAGACACAAATGTACGGGGTACGAGGCTGCCGCATGAGGGGTTTCTCCTCTATTTTATCCATAAAACGTGGATAGATGGATGTACGATTTTCAGAAAATGCCCATTGAAGTATCCATAGTGATGTCTCAAATTTCGTTAAAAGAGAAATATTTTTTTCCGATTTGACGTTAATGACGTCACTAGGTTCCATTGGTTTCAGTGTCTAGAAAAGTTTACAAATTCATACGATGAGCCTTATTTCATAGTATGTCAGCCTTCTCAAGAATTATATCTTTATTATCAAAATTTTAAAAGTTGTGTTGTGTAACAAAGTCCTTATTCTTAATATCGAGAAACCTTTTTCACGGTTTAATAGTGTTTAAACAAATATTGACCTTATGAAAATGAAAGCAACCCACTTAACCCTTAATAGCTTTTAAAATCCCCGGGACGGTTCCCAAAATACAAACAATCCCCTGTATTACCCCATCTTATCGCCAACCCCTAGACGTCTGACGTCATAACAATACCCGTTTTAAAGTAAACAGCTGAAATGGCATTTCCCCTCCCTGTAAATATATGCATATCCGACAATGTGGCGCCGGCTTTATCGAAGCACATCGATGTATTTACAAATAGTAACACAACTACGCAACACATCTTGCACAGTTATGCTAGCCTAGTACATTTAGTTGTGAAATAGTGTTGTTATAGTTTTGTTTTCCTAGTAGTTGGGTCTATTTGATACCTAATTAAAATGTTAGAAAGAAAGTTAAGGAAAATTGAGAACATTATTAGAACCCAATTTCAATCCTTTAGTTTTTTAATCTAATATACTCAGAATCTCTATAATTTCTTAAGCAGTTGCCAATAATAAAGAAACACAACATTCCTTAATCCAAAATGGAATGGTCCACAACGCATTGGAAACATTGAATATGAGCAAAAGAAGAATTCAATATCTGAGTTTGATTCTGTAAGGGACATTAAAATGAAATTACGAAATTTGAAGGGTGTTTGCTAGTTTTCACGACGTTCATACTCATGATACGTGACACTTGGGGAAATATTCTCGCTCCCTCACGAAGTCAAGTCACGATGCACACAACACAACATTGTGATGCCAACTCCAGACTATCGAATATTATTTGCCGACATATCGATGGATTGTAGTTGAGTAGATTTGTATCTCCTCTGCGAGTATGATCGCCGCGTACTGTTAGTTGAAAATAGAGAATACATGCGAAGTTTACTATTAGTTACAAGTAAGTAATACCCAAATACCACAGTTTAGTAATACTAAACTACGCATGGTACACCTTACCACATAGGGAGGGAGATAGGGAGACCAAACACAGTAATGTTTTGATAGTAGTAACAACAGTAGAATAAAATTAAAGATGATGGTAAACAAATAATTCTCAATACTTTTTTGAAGTCTAATCTTCGTAGTAATTTTAATCCATAAAGTAGGGACTTGAGTTAAACTTGAAGTTTTCAAACGCTTCTAAAATACATATTCATATGCAATTAGGAATTTTTGTGGAATTTCAATGCATTTAAAATTAATTTATGCTAGAAATTGCATGTGGGTAATATTAGAAGCATTTGAAACTTAGAGCATTCATTTGAAAGGTACTTATACTCATACTCAAGTCATTACTTATTTGTCTATAGATACGAGGGTGAATTTGTATAAAAATAAGGTCCAAAGTTGGAATTGACAAACTGACGCAGTTGATGCTTGAAAGCTGCAAGAACATTCGGCGTAGCGTAGGGTATTTTATTCAAATAATATTAGGAATAAAATATAGTTTCTAATTATTTGAAAACAAAAAAGAAAACATGACTAAAAGTTTTTTTTCTGTTTTTAAGGAGACCTAAATATTTTTTTTTGAAAAATATATCTACTTAACTACCTTAATTATTTAAAGAAGCGGGAATAATGTTCCTGGTCCTATCTATTCTCTACCTCGCTATCTATTAGCAATGTCCCCCTAAATCATAAAATTTCAACAAAGATTATCAAAAGTCGAGACTCCGAGCACGTAAAAGTTTAAACTCAATATCATTAAATCTTCCAAGAAAGTCTTACTCGAACGAAATTAATCACATTTCCGCATTTGGCGAAATCACCAATTTTCGACAGTTACGTAACTTTCCGGCGTTCCTCCCGGAGTCGCGTCCCGTCCCGTAGCATCCCAGCCAATTAAGTGGACGTGTCCCGTGTCCCGGCCCAGTATGGAGAGGACCTCGATCGGCGGCAGATGTGCTCCACTCGAATCCTGCGTGCCTGGTACTTTTCAGTGTTTGTGATAAGAGTGCATTGCCATATTTTGTCGTAAGTAACTGTTTTATTTTAATATTTTTCAATTTATTGAATTTGCTTCGTTAAAGCAAGGTTACATAAACATAAACAAAATTTTGTTGTTTAGTTCAAACTTATTTTGTGATTTATGTACCTACATTGCTGATTTCACATTTTCAATTTAGATTTATACTTACTGCCGTACAAATACAAAGAATAAGTTTATACATAAAATAACCAAAAATTTTGTTTTGGAATGTACGCTTGGAGACATCAAACGTAAGATGTAATATTACTAAACAATATTTTTGGTAAAACTAGTTATAAACTTATTATTAATTTATTTGTACGGCGTACGGCAGTTAATGTTTGAATAATTATCTAAGTAGGTAAACACTTTTGCTCATAACCCTACAGAGCGAGAAGTTAATGTTCACACTCACAACTCTGTTTAAGAAAATCTAATTGATTGTGTTAAAAGCATTTAATTAAATTAAACATAATGAATTTCAGATGATTGAAGTTATTAATAACAAAAAACCGAAAATGAATTTTTTTAATCCCAGACAATAATTATCCTGACTTACCCCTAACTGACGTACTTACAAATAAACGAAGAATAATAGCTTCTAGAGAATCTCTTTAGCTTGTCGTTTGTTTTTTTTGTGGCTACAAATTTACGTTTTCTATATAAAAATATTATGACCCCCGCAAACCATGTTTTCCTATCATGGACCCTTAAGTAACGTTTCATTTTTGACTGGTGGTCCCACCAATAATTTATACAAATTTAGCTAGAAAACTTTTTTATGTGACTCTAATTAAAACCATAGATCAGATTATAACAAATGTCCATCAGCCAATTTTAAGGTCCCCACTGCTGGGGCACAAGCCTTCTTATGGGTGGATAAGGAGGATGGGCCATAACTCACCACGCTAGCCTAATGCGGATTGGTGGGTGTTAACGACTGCAAATGCAGCCGGGACCAACGGCTTAACGTGCCTACCGAAGCACGGAGGACCTCGAGATAATAAATTTTTGGTCACCCATCCCATGACCGACCCTTGCGAACGTTGCTTAACCACCGCAAACGCTGGGCCAGGCGCTATACCACTGCCCCACCGAGCTTCCTAAAACAAATACTACTTATTAAAACCAACCAAAAATTCTCAAATCCTATAAAAGGTATCTAAAGAAAATATCAGAATTCCCACAAATATATTTTGGAAAAAAAAATATGTATATTCCGATACAACCATAAAAAGAAACTGCCATCTTTCTCTAACAAAAATCAAAGTTAGAATTCAAAATTGTGTTTTCTTGTTAGGGATTAAAGTCTAAATTCGCTCACAACAAAGAATGCGCAATCTTTACAAAATAACGAACAATAGGAAAGGTTTTATGTCCCTTTCCTTTCATGGCGGGAAAAGATAACATTATTTTCAGTTAGCCTCCTTACTAAATAGCCAGTTAGGGTTTAAATGGGTTTACTTACACCAATATTCTCTCCAGACGTTTTCCATTTAATTTACTTTATTGGCTGAAGCTGCGAATTCATATTTACTCTTTGGAGTGATAAGAAATTGGATTTATTATTATAAGTTACTGGCACATTTTTCCCTTCTGTTTTCTTGATATGAAAAGAAAATTAAATGAAATGAAATGAAAAAAAAAATCAGCATATTAAGTAATTTACAAAAACCGGCCAAGTGCGTGTCGGGCCACGCGCAGTAGGGTTCCGTAGTTGCCTTATACCATACCATATTAAATATGTTAAATTTTAACACCGGACTATAACTTTTCGTCTGCTAAAATGACTTTGCTTTTTATAGTGTTTATATAAATGACAAAGTTATATTTGTGGTTTCGGAAAAGATGCTATATCTAAAACTGCTACAGTATGCGCAAAATAACTTGGCAGCTCGGAAGTAAACTGCAGGTGATATTTCGCGCAGGGTACATGTGGAGTTCCATCGTTCCGAATGCTTCCGCCCGCACCCCGTACAGTTCGAATCACGATAGATGACCACAAACGGCGCCCATCTTCGCGTCATAATTCATGAAGAAAAGACTTTTGATAAAATAATATTTCATATATTTAAATAATAGCAATATATCTACATGAATATGAAATATTATTTTGTCTAAAGTCTTTTCTTCATGAGTAATGACGCGAAGATGGGCGCAATTAAACATTACGGCATGTAGCCTCTGAACACCTCTTGCGCCTAACATATATATCACTAGCGCAATCTGTTTTATCGTACTGCTTAACTGTGTGGGGTGGGGCAAACAAAACTAGATTTATAGACTTAGAGAGAGCTCAGAGATCGTTATTGAAAGTGATGTATTTTAAACCACGTGACTTTTCAACAGACTTACTCTACTCCTCTACTGATTTGTTATCTGTCAGAAAATTATATATTTTGAACACAGTACTAAGCAAACACAAGTCGCTCCCTTACCAACATATTGTAAATAACACTAGAAGAAAACGTGATGTTGTACAACAAAAGCCAGTTAAGTCAGTTTTTGCGAAACGGCAATATGACACGAGAGCTGCTGTCTTATATAATAAAATTAATAAGGAATTAAATATTTATGAAATGACTTACGCAAATTGCAAAATTTCACTTATTAAATGGCTAAAAACTAAAAATTACTCTGAAATAGAATTGATTATTATAAGTTAACACACGCACAGACTCACACACGCACTACACACGCACACTCACACACACACACACACACTAACACACATATATACAATAAGGCGCATTTATAATCATTTGTAAAATTCGTAAATAAATAGCAGGTATAATTTATCATAGTTTTAAAGTATTGTTTTGCTTAATTTTTATAGTATATTGTATTTCATAAAGTATCCATTATAAAAACTTAAATATTGGTTGTGACCATTTGCAGTTTTAACGTAGTCTATTGTAACCAAGCTATGGAAGAGCGGTGCTGCCTAACACAAGCAAACTTTTGCTTAAAAGGTTAGCTCCAACCACTTATTATTGTACTAGACTAAGATAATGAAATAAATATTTTGTATTTGTATTTTGTATTTGTATTTGTGGTCATCTTTCGTGATTCGAACTATACCCGCGCACGCCTGTATTCGCCTACTGCACAGCGTTCCACGCGAAGTTCAGAGCCGCTAAGTTACTTTTCGCATACTGTAACTATATCTTGTTTAAACAGACAGGCAGAAATGACTAACCCTAAAAAGTACCCCAATACATTTCATAAAAAAAGTTAAATTTAGCAAAAATTGTCTCCAGCGCTATCGATTTTCAGGTGGATCCAAATATTTTCTAAGCGACAACACTCACCAAACCTTAGAGTAAGACGGGCTAAGCCTTTTGTTGCTCGAAGCACCAAACAATGCAATAAGAATAGAATTCGGAATATGGGTTTTTTTCTAGTAGTGGTATGAACTATAACACAGTCAAATATAAATTATGTAAGTCAGCCGCTGCATGGTGGAATTGTTAAGGCAATTAAGATCTCGTGTTGTTGCCCGTTATGAGCTAAATGGCAGATGGTCCAATAACTGAAGATTGTGTGCGACTCAACAATGGGATAAGTGTTAAAATAATGTAAAAATATACAATGATATATTTACTGCTGTGCTTGCTTAATTTATACAACGTGTAACAGAATTATTGGCTAAGGGGGCGTCCATAAATTACGTGAGGTGTTTTTTTAAATTTTCTGTCCCTAAGTGAGATGTCGTGAGATTTTATTCAACCCCCTCCCCCATCCCCCAATCTCACGTGAGATTTTTCAGAATGTGGGTCTTACGTAAACGCGTTGGATTGTTATTGTAAAAAGAAAAAAAAATTGCTTCGTGTTTTTATTTACGACTAGTTAAGACTAGTAATCAATATTGCTGAGAGTTATAAGTGTAAGCGTTCGGCTGACAGTGGCGCGAAAACAATACCATGGACCAAAATAGTATTTTTTTTTGTTTCAATCAGAAAAAAATACCCCCCTCTCTCCAAAGTAAGATTAGATGAGATTTGACTCGACCCCCTCCCCCCCTTAAACATCTCACGTAATTTATGAACGCCCCCTAAATCAGAATTTGGTATTTAGAGACCATCTAACTGAACAACTTTTACTATGGGACCAACTCTGAAATCGCAAAAAACCTGCTGTTTCATACAAAAATTAATAACGAATATATGAAAATGTATGAAACAGCAGTTTTTTTTCGCGATTTCAGAGTTGGTCCCATAGTAAAAGTTATTTAGTTTGATGGTCCCTATTTACCATTATTCTGGTTTAGCCATTAATTCTGTTACATATAAGGTTTTAGGCTTAGAATAATTACACCTAGAACGATAATTTCCTACAAATCGCGCTGTCAAAAGTGAGGCAACCAAAATGGCGCCGTTTTCAGATTTTTATTGTCTATTAGTAATCATAAATGGCGCCGTTTTCAGATTTTTATTGTCCATTAGTAATCATACCTAATAAGTACAAAACAGTTTCAATTTCCCTATCTTAGAGAGATGGGTTTCCTATGTAAAATCGAAACACAAATTATCGATTTTCATTTCAACGAAAACCATTGATCGATTGCTCCATTGATCGATGCCTTATTAGTACCAAGCTTTAATTCCCCGATGTAACAATTCACCGAAAACTAACTTACCGATGTTTATTTCAACCACACTATACATGACCGACTAATTATTTTGTCGAATGTAACATTTCACCGAAAAACCGAGTAAAGCTTTGTAAAGCTTTACTCGGTTTTTCAATTATGCTTAACATATAAATGCTGCTAAATAAATGCTAAACAAATGCAATTTTGCTTAACATATAAGTACTACAGTAATCATTCCAAAATGCAATTTAAGCAAAATTGCATTTTGGAATGATTACAATTATAATTATTTTAACTTGACGTCCGATTACGGTAAGTATTAAAAAAAAAGTGTTTTTGGGGGTACTTTGAAATATTTTGTGTTAATTTGAAATATGTTGAAATAAAACAATTTTTAACGGATACTAGCGCGGTTTTATTGAATGTTCTTTGGTAATTAGCCACGGCAGCTGCAAAGGTGCCGAAACGTCGGGAAAACCAAAAATCAAACCAAATACCAACTAATTACCAAAGAACATTCAATAAAACCGCGCTAGTATCCGTTAAAAATTGTTTTATTTCATGTCTAGTGAGCGCGTAAGCTTGAGAATTGAAATATGTTGTTTAATTTTAAATGTTAGCTTTGTAGGATTGTAGGATAGTTTATACCGTAAATCATCCCATAAAGGGGTCCCATAATCATGGTTCCATTTGCGTCATGGCTATTCTTCATTTCCACAACGCGTTGTGGTCGTTTGGTATGTTGACCACGATGTGAATTTTCTTTGTGGTATTTCTGTGATTACCACAACGCGTTTTGGGCATTTTTATAAGAGCCATGCCATGAATTTCACCTTGTGGCATTTTGGCAGTGACCAGAACACGTTGTGAGCGTTTTTTCGCTCAAAGGCCGATGTCGGTCTTTGAGCTTAAGTATATATAAAAATGCTAGCTTTTGCTCGCGACTAAATAGATTCCCCATTTTCCATCTCTCTATTTACCCCCTTATAATTTACGGTATAAACTATCCTACAAACCTCGACAAGCTAACACAACAAAAAATAGTTTAAAGTACCCCCAAAAACACTTTTTGTTAATACAAGTTAATAAAAGTCCAAATAATTATAATAATTGTAATGATTCCAACATGAAATTTTGCTAACATTTAAGTACAAGCTTTACTCGGTTTTTCGGTGAAATGTTACATTCGACAAAATAATTAGTCGGTCATGTATAGTGTAGTTGAAATAAACATCGGTAAGTTGGTTTTCGGTGAATTGTTACATCGGGGAATTAAAGCTTGGTACTAATAAGGCATCGATCAATAGAACAATCGATCAAAGATTTTCGTTGAAATGAAAATCGATAATTTGTGTTTCGATTTTACGTAGGAAACCCTAGAGAGATTAATTATTATATTATTGGACTTTAGTTACGATTAGGTAACGTATGAAGGTTATAAATCTGAAAACTGAGCCATTTTGGCTCAGTATAAGTTGCCTCACTTTGCATACGGTATTCTAGGTGTAATTATTCTAAGGTTTTAGGTATTAAAATTACATTCAAAACAATGTAATTTGAGGTTAAACAGCTTACTTCACCTCTATTTTTTTTTAGTTTTAAGAGAAAATTTGAATCTATATCAATAATATAAACTTTTCTTTTTGAATTTCTTCGGGCGGAATGAGAATCCGACCTTTTGCGAATCCGATCAAGTGCGAATAATTATTCCATTTCAATACAACTTCAGAATTAGAATTATCTGGAAAAATAAAAATGTGTAAAAGATATTATGAAAAACGTTCTCAGATAATATTGTTTTTTTTATTAAATCCTGTGTGTAAAACTTACAATTTGATGATATATTTTATTTGGTGATAAACCAGTTTTATATGTTTTATGTAAAAATTCTAGTATTTTCCTTACAATCTGGCATAATTTGCGCATAGTTCTTATCTATCTAGATCACATCCTTTAGTGTGATGTAGGAGTAGCCACGTGCTTTATCACTATCCAATGCTCGTAGTAAAATTGTATTTCATTAAATACAATATACTTACATGGTTATGTGTAAAAAAATAATATAAAAAAACACAAAGTAAGTACCTACTATTCACATAATCCAGACTCACATTTTTCAACGACTTTAAGGAATTAAGAAATATTTTTTACGGCTCGTATACGAGTATACCATATATCGATATGGTATACCATAAGAAATTAGTAGGATTGCTTTTGCATGAAAAGTCATCATTTATAATTTTGTAAATTCCCAAAAGTATTTAATTTTCACATAATCTTTCACAATATTCAAATAATCTTGTATAGTACTTAATAATAATCCCAAAATATTTATTTACTAAGTTACCTATACGTTCATGACTACTGTACTGTACTGCACAATAGGTCAATACAAGGTCAATACAAATAAATAGTATTGGTTAATCAAAAACATAAGTATCTCTTGAAATCGTAAGTTGGAAAACAGCAAGAACAGGACAGCTTTACTAGCTTCCAGCCGCGACTTCGTCCGTGTGAACATTCGAGAAAAAAAGTAGTGGAAACAAATGTAAAAGCATATTGCATATGCATTTGCATATTTAACCCCTTTTCAATGGTAGTTGCACATTTTGGCAAAAAATTTGAAATCATGCATATTTCGCTTGATCTCGTTCATCTTTCAAATGTCTAACATGTCCAAACAATGGCACTCAAATTTAAATTCTGCCCAGTCACCTCAGTGCATGCCTCAGTGGACGTAGAACCGTCCTTTCCGCTTACAAAAATATATTAAGCGATCATAGACACAATTTGTCTTCAGAACAGTACTTAGTTGTATACATTTTTACAGGTAAATTTTAATGTCAAATTAGTTTAGTAATTGATATTTTCGCAAATACGATTGTTATCGTTGAGTAATAGTACCTTCTAAGAATAAAAAAACCTTAAAAAACGTCTTTTTTACTATTACATGTTGCATGTTTTGGCTATTTTTCTTGCATATTTGCATGCATATTTTGGGCTTTTTATGTTGCATATAATCCCGTCTCTACTCATTATATTTATGTGGTTAATTCGTCCAAGATAGCATACTATCCGAAGTTCTCTAAAGAGGAAAGCTGTCACAATTCTCTATTATATTTTTATGGCAGCGATATTGTAATTGACGGGCGGAAGAGCGTCGTTGGTAGCCCATTTAGCTAGTTGGGCGACTGGACTGACAAAATACGGAGCGTGCTCGATTGATTGATAACGTTATCATGGGTGCGATGTCACCTTTCAATATAAACTCCTTGTTATATAGAACAACTGAGGGGACAACACAGGTACAATAAATTACTTCCGAATTTTACATCAGTATTATCCAAAAACTTCAGTACCTATAAACTTACTTAATCAAACTAAAAATTTACCGCGCGTGGGTTGACATACTGCAAGCATCTGTCCGTCAGAAAACCAGCATTCTATATTGACCCAGCGCGGACGCCCTAAAACATAATAATATCTAAATCAAAATATATGAGGTAGGAAATGGGTGGCTTACAAGTGGCTCGCAGTCCCCCGTGATCCGTGATCACCACGTAATCATTACGGCAGCAAACGTCGGGAAAATTCAAACAAAATCAAACCAAATCCAAGCAAATTACCAAAGGACTTTCAATAAAACCACGCTAGTACCAGATTAACGTATTTTATTACTCAACCTTAAGCGATACTGTCAAGTTTAACTATATGATGGGGATAATGAAAGAAGAAAAAACAAGTTATCATATGACCACTTGTAAAGTATCTCTTGACTATTCATCTGTCAGCATTCATTCATTGGATGAGGACGTCATGAAAGCCAAATAATGTTTCCTAATTCCTCAACTATTGATCAATTTGTGGCGACCCTGTCAAGTTTAACTAGATAATGGGGATAATGAAAGTAAAAAAAAACTACTTATCAAGTTAACACTTGAAAAGTGTCTCCTGACAATTCATCTGTCAGCTTTCATTCATGGGACGAGGTCGTCGGCACTGATAAAGCCAATCAGCGCATCCTGCCTGCAATTGGTGCGCAGACGCATGCGAAACGACGCAATGCGTACATACCACACTATCTATATTATTATTATCTGTTTAAAAAAATAAATTTAAAGACAAAAGTTTTTAAATATCGGATATCCAAAGGTCGCGGGTTCGATTCCCGTCTGAGTATTGATCTGGTGCGAGTTGTATTTTTTCTAGTATATTATTTAGTATTGTTTAAAAATAGCATTGTGAATGCAAAAATCTCAAATTTAAAAACAAAAGTTTTTTGCACTTTAACTTAAGTGCCATGACTACAAACTACGGGTAAACAGAAAACAAATCAATAAATTAATCAAACAAACGAAATTCGATATCAATTCAAAAAGTCAATCAAACAACAGAAATTCGATATCAATTCAAAACCACTCCCAGATGAGATTTAAACAATAAATGGTATTGAAATGAAATAGTTTAAATTAGTTCAGCTGTAGTTCCCCCATCTGGTGTGCCGTTAATGGACCGGAATGGTAGGGATAAAGGGTCAACTAACTCCCACAGGAGCGAGAAGGGGACAGGCTAATTGTCATCATGGGACTATTACATAACTCGTCAACGAAATGACAATGACTATGAGAACATTTAATAATAAGATACTTCAAGAGACAGTATTTTATGAAATTATTACATCATAGTGAAGCCATATGTAGTGATTCTATAGAAACCAGTATTGATCTGATTAGCCAGTCCGTAAATGGGCAAAATGGATATCAACAGTTGAAAATACCCGAAACTACCCAAAAAAACTAAAGAAAAGTTTATTGCTGTCAGCGCTAAAATATTTCAGAAAAACCTTTTTTTCTTAGCGATATTTTAAGATCATTATTATTGTCTTCTGCAAAGTTTAGAATACTGTTTATTATTATGTCTGTTGTTAATAAGAGCATTTATATTGTTTCAGAAAAGTTAGCCGATACAACTGTGACTTAATCAAGTGAATGAAATTATATTAGCTATCAAAGACAGTTTTAACAGTGATAATAGAGTAGTGTCAAATAAATTATGTTGAAAAGACGATAAAAATGAAAGATAATGGATAGGCAGTGTCAGTGAAGATGATGATCCAGCGGCGGGTGTGGGAGAGCCAGCGATGGCTTCTGGTGGTGGTGATGGTTGTGATGGTGATGGAGACGGTGGCGCTCAGCGGGCCCAACGTGTGCATGGTGAAACAAAAGTAATCACATTGCACAAACGGATCGTTTTGATTGACAAATTTTTTGGACTCTTTTATAATCGAATGCCGGTATTATATTGAATTTGTTTACACTTGCAGGTACAACATAACGAAACGCATCAAATATCGTGCTCCGATGTCGGTCAGGACGTACGAGTGGTGCTTCTCCATGCCGCCGCGTTGCTCCCGCTGGAATACCGAAATGAGGGATCTCACAAGGCTGGAGGTTGGGACCCATTTTCCTTAGTTGTATAACATTTAATTTTAATGGCAAACGTTGAAAAGCAAAGAGAGCTGTTATACTAGACAAAACAACTCGTCTATAACTTAGAACGAGAGAGAGAGAAGAAATGTTTGAAAGAAAAATAACTTAAGAAATTAAGTTATTTTTTTTCTTTCACAAACATTGCTAAAGGCTTTTTTTTATTAAAATCGAAACAGTTCTGTCTTACCTATTAGAGCGAAACGCCATTTACCCGTGAACCATTGGGTAAAGCTGAAAGAAATAATTATTATCTTAACGTTTCCAATATTGGATCGAAAATCAATATCCAAGTAGAACTTTAAGTCGCCTGTTCGATTAGATTCTTACACTTGCGTGGCCTCTGATGTCTACATCGGAGTATCCTTGAGAAAAACTAGATCGTCGTTTCAACTCATTACTACTCGCCTCTCTCGATAATTGTCAGAACATTCCTGTGCCATTATTATACTGTGATTAGGCGTCCGCTGCGTCCGCGTTTACAGGTGTCAAGATCGAGTTTCTTGCAAATGCCGTTATAAATGAGTCATTGAAATTTGATTGAATGTATATTGTTAGATGATCTGCTTCTTACTGAATTCCCCATACAATAAAATCTTGATAATATATTCAAGACCAAGTTTGTATTTTACTTTCAAAAACCATAAAGATCTAAAAATATATAGTTTAATATAATGTGTTATTAAACACTTGACCTAACCTTCCTCAGAAATCGACACATTATTTATTCTACCATATAAATCTATCTCATGTGTTTTAATTTCAGACTGAGGAACGAACCGCAGAGGTGGCAGTGTGTTGTCCAGGATACAAGATGAAAGACGTTTCGTGTGTCCCGATATGCCCCAACGGGAAGACTGGCTCAGGTTGCTCTGAAGGTAATACAAGAATAACTCTATTCAATTGTTTTTTAATTGTTCATATAATTAAATGATCGTTGATCACAAAGGTAAGTATCACGAGAAACGTTAATATTGAAATTCTTACAATAATTCTCAAAAGTTCCTAACGGCTAGCAGTCAGCAATGTTAACTATCTACATTTTGTTTCGAGAATATGATTTTCACATAATGACAAATGTCTGTATACGAATGAAAAAATCTTAGCATCGGAATTTATAATCAAGATAAGTTATGATTTCATTAAAAAGTGATCATGTTAGGGAAGTAAAAGTAATGTTATGTCAGTTTGTATCTAAGATATTCAATTTCGATTCGTCTAAACTTTTCCAGATTGCCAACCAAACAGATGGGGTCCAAATTGTGTTAACGAATGCAAGGACTGCTCCCATGGGATTTGTTCACCATTCACGGGAGAATGTGTCTGCCAGGAGGGATGGCAAGGTGAGAGGTGCGTCATCACATACTCATATAGACTAATTCATTCTTAAACAATATTAATATAAATAAGTACAATAATTCATTACGATACAATTTTTAAAAAGTAGACAGTAACAAAACAATCGTAAAAACAATGATGAATAATGTAACTATCGATCAATAGCTGTCATCCCTACTGTGCACTTGTTTTAAGTAGCGATGTTTAAAATTATAGTTATTTGGATGATCAGAGATTGTAATTTTCTCTTTTGTTGGGTTGCAATATTCTAATGAAAATAATGTTTTTGAATTCAAAAAAACTTTATGTTACAGTTGTGAAACCGTCATATCTACCAGCACGACTTCAACGACGCCAGTGGAAAACTTACTAACTACTCCAAATGCTGTTACTAAAACCACTAGGCCTTCTGGCACAGAATCTATGCTTGTAACAAGTCCTAACACTACCGTACCAATAACAACAAGTAGTACAACTACATCGACAGTGGCCACAAGTATATTCCTTCCAAAATCAGCAAAAACTGAGACTACTGCTCAATTGACTACATCAAATAGAAAACCAGTAAACAATTTATCCTCGTCGACACCTCCAACAGCACTAGTAAGACTTTCCAGTACTTATGACGACGTCGCGTCTAGCACTATAGAAAAACACACCGTATTTCAAACCAAAGAGACTGAAGGTTTGAACTCCAAAGATGTCATTTACACATCTACAGTTAGAACTTTGGAAGCATCTAAAAGTACTTACGCTATAAAAGCAACGAATGCAAAGGCGGAAACAAAATCAACCACATTTAACACTACTGAAAAAAAAGATCTTAGACTTGATGCAGATATAATTCCTGCAACAATATCAAGATCATTTGAAATCACCAAATCTTTACCGACTAAAACTACAGTAAAATTAGATACTACAAGAAAGCCAGAGACCACAGTCAAACAATTTCCGACTACCATGAAGTTAAAGCCGAAAGAAATATGGATAAGACCCGCGCAAAAAGGTGAACCTCCAGTTACAGAAACAAAGATTAAAACTACCCATGAATTAACTCCAGTTAAATATAAAAACTCTACTAAAGTGGAAATCATGGGCAACACAACACCAAAAACAATAATTGTATCAATAATACCTACATCAGTTTCATACGCAACGTTTAAGAAAATAGCTTTAACAACAACGTTATATAATATAAGCTTGAAGAACCATACTTCTTTAAAAACAAATAAGCCTGGAGAAGAATCTACAAGAGCGATGTCTACCCAAACATCACCTGAAACTTTTTTTACAATTCCTTTAGAGAATACTACCAACAGTAGCATAATATTTGCTGCAACTACATCTAGACCCACAAATGAATCCAGATTTACATTATTTACTTTAGCTCCAAGAAGAACATCATCAAGCAGTTCTCTGTCTGTAAATAATACAACTAACAGCATGTCTCGCACGTCGAATGTTGTATCAAAGTTGAATTCATCTAACTCTCTAATGACGTCTACTGTTTCTGTGACTAACATGTCTTCGTATCCACACAGATGGAACTTAGTAACAGAGAAATTGACAACAAGAACTAATAATCCAGTCTATTTAGAAACAAGTTCTTTATCTACCACTGAATATACTTTTAAAAAGCCTTCTACTAATAAAAATGTAGAAATATCAAAACAGAATGCAACAAAATTTACATTAGATAAAGAAGTTGAAAAAACAATTACAAACAAATCTCTGAATATAAATGTAACTAACACTAAAATAAATGTATCAAATGAAACTAATACAATAACTGAAAAACCAGCTGAAGATGAAGAGAAATTTCATATTTTGACAGAACCAGAGCATATAACTGCTGTTATGAGCGACAAAGAGACAGAGAAGTCGTCAGTTGATCTAATATCGGTGATAAGTATAGCTGGTGGTGTGATGATGGCTGTCATCACAGTTGCCGTGGTTATAGTGATGATGGAAAGGTGCAGGAGGCCGAGGTATGACGATATCAGGAAAATTAATGATATCAGGATGCAAGTGATGATTGATAGCAATGACATACCACCACCCTACGTGAGGAGTATATTTCATACGCCATTACCAGGTAAACAATATTTGCCTTGTTTTTTTTTATAAACGTTTAAAATCTCTCAAACTCCTGGGCCGATTAAGTAAAATATTGTCCAAAATTTAGTTCAAAAACAAAATTAGAAACATTATGTACCTAATCATTATTTGCCATAGTGTCGCATGGCGGAATTTCCTCTCCTCCAGCCACATCTCATACTTCCGGTACCCGCACGGACTTCCGGTTGTCAAAATTGAGTTCAGCAACCCCCAAAACTTATGAATGACCTCACACGACCAGCCTTTCTAATGTCTAATTTAAAAATCTATCGCAATCGCTTTCAGGATGTAAATGTAACACATTGAAGCTTCTTTTTGGCACAAATGAAAACTTACCAAAGAAATGCAGCAATGTGTCACATTCATCTGTCAAACGAAAGCGATTGCGATAGATTTTTAAATTAGACAATTAGCCCCCCGAATCGAGTTCTAATAAGATAAGGCTCCATTTTGGCCGCCATCTTGAATTTTGGGCAAAGGAGCCAAAATTGGGCCTGGCAACATTCAGAACCGAATTCACCAGGCTTTTTTACTTCGGAAAAGACATGTTGCCAAAATGGCTCACAAAATGCCGTTGAACTTGAAAATTTTAATTTGAACTACCTAATAGTCTATTAGAAAGAAACAAGAATTTTATAGAATAAATAAAGAATACAAAATTCTTTGAAAGAAAGCCAAAATTTTGTGGCCAAGTCATGTAGTACAGTAGCCCGTAATACATTTAAATTACGAAAAAGGTTACCGTTCGCCGTTGTGATATAGTTATTTATTACGAAATTATAGATCCTTTAACCCAAGTTCTACAGATCGCAACCCGCCGTAACCTATATTTGTATATCTCCAAAAATGATTATTTTTTATTTTTCGAGGTTTACCATAATATGGTTTAGCTATTGTCGTGTTCTACAGCTTTGTTTGATTGCCACAGATAATAGTAAGACTATGGAAAGTGACCATACACAGATTTAAGACCATATGAAAATGGATGGACTTTACCTGGTCTTGAATTTGTGTATGGCTACTTTTTATAGTCTTATAGTCTTGTGGCAATCAAACAAAGCTGTAGAACACGACAATAGCTAAACCATATGGTAAACCTCGAAAAATAAAAATAAAAATCATTTTTGGAGATATACAAATATAGGTTACGGCGGGTTGCGATCTGTAAAACTTGGGTTAAAGTATCTATAATTTCGTAATAAATAACTATATCACAACGGCTAACGGTAACCTTTTTGGTAATTTAAATTACATACTACGGGCTACTGTTTGTGCTACTGTGCTAAAAGACGTAGAAACATTTTCTTTGCGTTCATTTCTATGGACCAAGCTGATTTTACGATTGAGTTGTAATGTAATATCCTATTTTGTGAGTGTGAGCATCGGCCCATTAGCTCAGTTGGTTAGAGCGTCGTGCTAATAACGCGAAGGTCGCGGGTTCGATCCCCTCATGGGCCAAATATATTTTATATTTTTTTTTATAACTATCCTCTTTTATTACAGATCCCCCTTCGGATAAATGTCATTACCAACCAATATCAACACTAGACCGTAATTTAAAACAGTTCATGAGACCCGTGGTTGTGCAAACAATATCACCTATCATGCTGGAAAACTTTAGAGGTAAATATAAGCACCATAATTATCTAAATCGGTGCAATATTTTTGTATGGAATAATAATTGGAAAAATAATTATTTTTTCAGGTATTCTGGAATGTCATTACGACCACCTACCACGAAGAAGTCATGATCTTGATACTATGCAGAAACGGAACTCAGTAGCGCCATCTGTTGATGTGTCTGAACAACAGTTTCTACATAGAGTGTCACTTACTGAATCTGCCATAGACGCCTTGAAGTGTGAAGCCAAACTTGATGTAATCGATTCAACTACTTCGGAACCTTTGTATGCAGAAATACCATGCTGGAGACCACCTTCGGAGCATGCTATAGAGATCATGAATGTAAACGGTGAAGCGATTACGGAATTATGACCAGTTCACGTTTCCAAGAACACATAGATTCCTATGGTGTCGTCAGATGGCGCTATTTGCGGTTATTGGTTTTTGCCATTTTGTCGTATTTGTTTTTTTTTTGCCAAAGACTAATTTGATAAGTTTGAAAAACTTTGTGTGCGTAGTTTTAAGATTTACTCATGTGGTTTTAAGCTTAAAGTAAAGTAAACATTCATAAATTATAAAAAATGTTGTTTTTCTTTGTCCATATAAGTACGAACTCAAATTTTTGGGTCATGCCAAGATCATGCAAAGCCATCCATAAGAAAATAGAACTTAATAAATCTAGGTACTCTTTTATATTTTAAATGAGTAGGTGTACCTTATTAATTATGTATATTTAAACCCCTTACCGCATACCAAGCCATATGTGTTCAGAAAAGTTTATGATTTTTTCCTAGCCGGATGAAAAACCAAATCTTTACAAGAATATTTGAATTAGAAGAAGCATTTTATAATGAAACGGAACGTACATAATTTGTCTATAGCCAATGACTTCTTTTGACAATATTTGAGGTTTTTTGCAACGCGTGTTGATCGGTTGTTCTCAGAAAAAAAGTGCATCTTTTCGGATTCAAAATAAAATGCAAAATGGTAAGTAAAATACATATCAACAATATAACTGTATCCTTTATAACTTCTAAAATATGAATATTGTTTTTTCATTTTAATATCTAGCTTTTTTCGTATGTTTTTGTAGGTTTTTCCAATCTGTCATATTTGGCTTCGTATGCGTTAAGTATAGAAAAAACACTGATGTCATAGGCTTCGCAAGCATTCAGGGTTACTTTTGCTTATTCCAGAAATTGATCATTCACGCTTCTATATAGCCTCAAAGCACATTAATATTATTCCTGGTTATGGCAGATTAATTTTTACCCTATATTCTAGACTTAGCATTGATAATGATTGGTCACTTTGACGCCGAATCAATTCTTTGTTTGATTTCAAACCGCAGTTTCTGAAAACTTGCATAAAGAAAAAAGTTTCAAATCCAAAAAATTGATAATCTTTCTAGCCTTCTTGGCATACCAAAATGGAGCTAAAGTGGCACATCCAATTTGCCTAATTCCCCACGCCTTACAAAAAGAACCTAGAAAAACTCCTGCCAGTCATCAAGATTTTCCTTTGAGTATGCTCATATCAGTAAATTTCCCATTTGGAAGAAAAATGCCCGACAGATAGCCAATATTTGATCAAAATATCGTACGTTCAGTAAATGTGAAAAATGAAATATTTACAACGCAATTATTTTAAGTAGTTTCACATAGTATATTTCATTTTGTCCTCAATGCATACGAAGCCATTTTTGGATTAACATTAAAAGACTAGACTGCATACGAAGCCATAAATGGCGTCGTAAAATATTTTCTAATAATGACTTAATATTCTTTTATTTCAATTTGATCTCATCATGTAAGCCTAATTAAACACTATTTAGCAAAAAAATATTTTTATTCCATCTCTTTGATAATTCATGCGCCTAAGGGGTTAATTTAATTCACAGTACACTGCAGCTGCAGCACCATGTAAAATCTGATCTTTGATGAAATAGGAACCCAAACATTAATTTCGATAAGTTCCATAACTTGACAATTTTTTTTTCATTTTATTGGATCAAAACTTCTGGATCAAAAACAAAAGTTTTACAGTGTATGCAAGAAGCTTATACCTCCCTCCAATGGAGATTGCACGGCCATATGTCATAGTGAAGATTGAAAATAGGTCCTTTAGTGACGTGACGGCCTATTGCTACCTCTTTCTTTAGTGTTACAATACGTGTTCGTTGTTCGTCGTTCGTTCGTTCGTGAGAAACGAAAACGTATTGTTGTAATACTAAAGAAAGAGGTAGCAATAAGCCGTCACGTCACTAAAGGACCTTTTTTCAATCTTCACTATGACATATGGCCGTGCAATCTCCATTGGGAGTATAAGCTTCTTGAGTGTATGCAAGAATCATATTCATAGTGAATGTGTACAATGACATTATTTATATAAAGTCTACTCTTCAGTTACCCTGTATACTTTGTTCTACTTATTATGTATTCTGTGCCTGTATTGACATAATTACGACTTTAGTCTTTTGGCGACAATCGCTTGTAAAATCTAGTCGCAAACACTTAGTGTCCGGGCACGAAAACTGCGACGGCGGAGCGGCAGCGGGGCGGCGCGACAGCGGAGCGGCGGCGATGCATTCAACAGTATGGCACAGTATGGAGACGCGCACGAAACGAGCGGTGGCAGAGCGGGGCGACGAGCGATGCACGGGCGGGAGGAGAGCGACGAAAACAAATGAACAAACTAGTTGGATTTGGTAGCCCGCGATTACAGTAGTGTTGTGTTGAAAAATATAATAGTCTCTGTTTGATTACTAGGTAGGTACCTATTTATTCAGTATGGATGTCGGCATCTTGGACATCATTTAAAAAACACTAGATGAGCTAAGGATCCGATTTTGAAACTAGTTAACGCCTATAGACACTAAGTGTCCGGACACGAAAGTGGCGGCGGCCGAGCGGTGGCGGGGCGGCGCGGCAGCGGAGCGGCGGCGGGGCGGGGCGATGAGAACGTGGGCACGAAACATAGCGGTCGGTCAGCCGCGCTAGTAGTGTTGTGACAGATGGGCTAAATACCATTAAGAGCCCGTGGACCTACTGGTAGGACCACGGTATACCACTAAAGTAACTTCTTATTTTTTTTTTATTTCTACTGATGTGTCAAATGTGATGTTGCTATGGAAACAATTTCTTGTTAAATCAATACCGAAAAATATTCAAAGGACGAAATATATCCTATGTCTAAAAATTTTATTTAGTTCGAAAAAATGGTCTAAGTATAGGCGTTAACTAGTTTCAAAACCGGATTCTTTGCTCATCTTGTGTTTTTTAAATGATGTCCAAGATGCCGACATCCATACTGAATAAATAGGTACTACCTAGTAATCAAACAGACACTATTATATTATTCAACACAACACTACTGTAATCGCGGGCTACCAAATCCAACTAGTTTGTTCATTTGTTTTCGTCGCTCTCCTCCCGCCCGTGCATCGCTCGTCGCCCCGCGCCGCCACCGCCCGTTTCGTGCGCGTCTCCATACTGTGCCATACTGTTGAATGCATCGCCGCCGCTCCGCTGTCGCGCCGCCCCGCTGCCGCTCCGCCGTCGCAGTTTTCGTGCCCGGACACATAGCCTGCCCTCACCTGCGTTAAGCCGCTCCCAAACCAAAATCCTGGATCCGCTGGTCGCAAAATATCTATGCGCAAAACCTAAATTTACATGAGGTGGCGATTCAATTTTACAAGCGATTGTTGATAAAAAGCTCTAATTGCATAAAATCGATTTCCAAGTTGCCTATCACATTAAACCCACAGAACAAAGTTAGAAAATTCTATGTTCTGTGGTTAAACGACTCAAGTTGCATTTTTTTTTATTAAGCTCGAATTTATTCTAGGTGAATATCCGAGAATTGATATGCTGCGAGTAGTATTTTTTCTAGTAAGTATATTATTTAGTACTAGAGTCTGACCGCGGCTCCGCACGCGTGGACGAAACTAAGTTTTTTTTTGACAACATCACATATATAGCTCTATGCTATGACAAACAATTATCATAGTATACTATGACAAACAATTTATTCTTTCAAAACCACATTGATCATACTAAATAGTTAAACTGTTTATGCTCTGAAAAGATTTTAATGCATAAATTGTTATTTACATAATAAATAATGTTCAGGTTTAAGAGATTATTTACAAATTAGTAACAATTAATTTACAGAAAATGAACAGTCTCTAGTTCACATGAACAGGAATCTAGTTCAATCTCCGGAGAGCCTCACTGCGATATCGAGAATGAATCTATAGAGTTCGCATCCACCTTCGCTCTAGTCCCATCGTTCCTGCCAAATAGCGACGGTTTTCTCATTAATGGTTCTTCTTAGTCCTCGGCACTCCCTGGGAGCCAGGAGGCTCCCCTCCTCCGCAAAGGGTCCCGCGCGAAAAATATCAAGTTCAGCAAATTAAACTCTAGCAAGCACAGGTAACGCCGTGGAACTACACGTCCTATAAGCTTTCGTCAATAAAATAAGCGCCGTTCTCTGTGTACTGAGCTAAGCTCACAATAAAAACTGAGGAGTATCGGTACCATATGGTTGCAGCGTAGCACAGACTTTCTTGCAGCTTCCCTTAGATTATTGATATGTCTCAAAAACTAAGCAGCAGCTTCCTTGGTATAAATTCTGAGCGAACGGAATCGAATTCTCCATTTGGACGCAGATATTCACTAAATCTTGCCGAAACAGTTCACAGCGCTTTCGCCGATAATTTGCGCATCGTAACTTCTTATCGTATTTATACACAGTTGAAATTATTAAATTTTAATTGACACTGATGGGAATATTTAATCGACATCTCATATTTTATATTATTTAAATAATAATTTTACATGCTCTAATGACAATCACATGACAATTGAGATGACAATTGGGGAGGAAAAGCGCAATTTTATCCCGATAGGTGGCGTCTTGTCGTTGGTACCGAGCCGCCTCAAAGAAACTGTCAAAACATATGGGAATCTCTTGGAGTATTGCACTTTTTAATTTTATACTGAGAAAATGCCGCATTGTTATGCATGTAACTTGTAAAATATTGGAGTTCATCGATTTCCCAGTAACAAAAAAAATAGTGGGCAAAAAAACAAAAAAAAAAATATGCTTTTTCCTCGATTTTCTCCTTTGCTGAGCCTGAGAAACATTATAAATCAAAAGGAATGTTTCATGAATTTGATGAAGCTTCGCCAAAATAAAACAACATTTGAATTATAACAGCTTTGTTCTTTAATATTTCAACCTCAGCAGTTTCTAACATATTTATAACTTGGATGAATTTGATAGGTATATCAAATATGGAATAAGCCCAATATTGGGGCCAAACAGAGAATTAATAGAATTTTATATGCCAGAGTCATTCAAGAAACTTAGAATAATAAAATAAATATGATAAAACGGTTCGTGTAATTTTGGATGGTACAGAAATTCCAGTACAGAAACCTGAAATTACTATTGCACAGAAGGCATCATCAGGCAACTATAAACACGGAAATTCACACTCAGTTGCTTTGTTAAAATTTAAATCATATACTTCTAATCTGAAATAAAAAGATTACTTGTAAATCTTACACGAAATTTAAAGAAATTTAATGCTTGTTAGCAATTTTTTGTAAGTTGCTATAAACTTTCTTGCCTGTTGTTTTGGCTTTTCTTTTCCGTAATTCTTCTTTTATATGAGCTAAAGTTAGCATATAATACATTGTTTGTCCGCAAAACCGAAAAAAATACAATCTAAGACAGTAAAATCACGTAATACACAGTCAAGACAATATAAGCTCAAACTGACAATTGTTCCAAAGACTGAGCGCCATCTGTAATTCACTTTGCCTTCGCCTCCCCTCGCCTCGCCTACAGGTTTTAAGACGTAAAGTCAGTCAGTGGTAACTAAGCAACCCTGCGAAAATAATATTACTTATATTATTACGAAAATTTGCGATTTTATATTGCTTAATAATTCAAAATTTCCACACCCAATGTCATATTTTCTTGGGTTTTTCGCGATTCCCGGCTTCAAGGAATCGAATTACGCACAAATTCCCGAGAAATATTGTGCCGTTTAAGAGAAACGTGTCAAAAAAGTTTCGTAGAGCGCCATCTCGCTTTTTGTCTCGTTCTGGTTTAACGATTTTATATATTAAAATGTATAAAAATAGCAATGTAAATGCAAAAATCTCAAATTCAAAAATTATAATACTTATACCTACCTAGCGTACCTAGCTATTTTATCTTTACAAATTGTCAAAATATCTGGAAAGATGTTTCAATTGAATGTAAGGTGTTCGATTTTATGCAATTAGAGCTTTTTATCAACAATCGATTGTAAAATTTAATCACCACCTCATTGAAATTAGGTTTGCGACCTAAACTTATAGCGAAAATTGGTGAAATAATAACGCCGGCTTTCAGCGTTATTTGAGCTTGACGATGATGACGACTAGTGATTCGGTAGCTCAGCGGTCAGAGCATTGGACCGGATATCCAAAGGTCGCGGGTTTGATTCCCGTTCGTCTTGATGAGAACCGCATTTTTTCTAGTACCTATATTAATTAGAGATGAATATCTCTTCAGAGAAACGGATACAATAATAATAATGCATTCCAAAAATTAAATGGATTATGCATCAAATTCTGTTGTTATGTGCAAATTGTATGGAGATACGCGGAGGTCAAAGCGTAGGCGCTGCTCTTATCGAATTTGCGACATTTCCTACACACTGCCAACGGATTTACGCTATCTATTATAAATTATGTTCAGTGCATTAAATGTACATACTTTTGAAATTGGTAATTTAGAGATATGCTCCTTGTTCTTACTTGTCTTAATGAGGATCAGTAACAGGTTTGAATCCTATAGTTTTATTGATATACTATAAAATCATATTAATAGCTATGAAACTTAGTAAAAGATTTTTTGAAATCCGTTTAGAAATGGTTGAGTTATTAAGGGTTTGAAGGAAATGCCAAACTCAATGCAATATGTGCTTTATCACGTACGGCATAAGGTTCGCGTACGTCACGATGACGTCATAAGGAGCCCCCAAAATGACAGTGTTTTAGCATGTTTTAGCTCGTTTAACTTCTCAGGTTTAAGAGATATCGCAAAAATGTCTTAACAGTTAATCATGTGGTGGCATAAGCTTTCTGATAAGCCACTAAACAAAAATAGTTACTGATCCTCATTGGTTCCATCATTAGTATTCACCCAAACCACGATAATATAATTACAACTCTTGATGAAAATATAGAATAATTATTTAAAATGTATAAATATAATTTAACTAGAGACAGTCTGCGACTCGTCTGCATGGAGAGTAATTTTTATATCCCTAGGGACCAATATATTTTTAATGAAAGGTACTTTTCTGTACCCCTAACAACCTGTAGGTATACAAAATTTCATGATGATTGGTTGAGTTGTTAAGATGAGAAAGAGTTAGAAGCAAGCAAATGAAATTAATTTATAATATAAAATAAAATAAAAATAAAGTTAAGGATATCGTGGGAATTAATAATGACTGATGATTATTAATGGAATTATTATCAAAACGTTCAAAATATATGCAAAACAGCATTATCTCACCGCATTCGAAGTAATATTATGACAACATCTTGACTTACTGGAATTAGGGTTCCGTGTGAGGTTTAGCGAAACCATACCAAATAAACTTTAAGGAAATCGTGTGAGAAAATATTTTCAGATATACTAAATATATATATCAACTAAATAAAATAGCTTTAACGACTAGGTAATATATTATTTAGTAAAAAAACCAATTAATAATGAAAAAAATTAAAAGTAGTTGATTATATTATGTCTTGTCTTGTCTAGTGATATTAATGATAGGTATATAAATGAATATTTACCTGTTACCTAGACACGTATGATCTATTTTTTTTACTAACTACCTACCTATATTAATATATTAATTAATTTATAGTAAAAATTATGACCTTAAGATCCGGTATCCGAAACAGTGTTTATTTAAATTAAAAATATGATACAGACGACTAATTATTTTTACTACCACCAAAACCTATTTTTAAAAACAATCATATGCTAATTTTGTCGAATAACTTTCACAGTCTAAAAAGTCTGCAACAATTTTTGGTAAGTACTTACATTAATAAACGAATTCAAAATTTAATACTACTAATCTTTCTTCGTAAAAGGTAATCATAATCAATAACATAATATAGGTATTTTTTGGAAAACTTAATCATTTCAACTTTTTGAGATAAATATCTACTAATTCAGCCAACTTTTTCATGCACAAAAATAAATTTGATTAAAATCAAAGTTAATAGTCTTTTCTATAATGAAAATCGGCAGAGTTATCATGACATTTTTTTAATAAACACGAATCTTTTTAACCCACACTATCACAGTTAAAATATTTGTACGGACCCTTTACTTCAAATAAGTATCCTAAATCCATCCAACAAATTTACTCTGAGCAATTATTAGCTCAGTATTCTGGCATACGTTAGGCTGTGTACTAGTCATTTAGGAAAAAATAGGTAAGTGCCACCATATTTTTTTTAAATACATAAGTTAGTACTTACGATAAGTGGTTTTATATGGAAACAATATTAACTATGATAAGCCGTTCTAAAGTTTTCTTAATGTGGAAGTACTCGATGGAAAATCTTTTCAGTTTATTGAAATTGGAAAAATAATAATTTTCATTAGGAAGAATTTTCATTAAATCTTTTCATTGGGAAGAATATCACATTCAAATGGATTTACCGATACTGGCTTTGAAATATTTCTTTTTGGCTCCGCTTTTTTCGTTGAAGCTTTTAATTTATCCTCTGTTTAATCTAATATTTGATTGATAATGATGTTAGTTTTTTTTTAATAATTAAGTACCTACTTACTATCATATTGTTTCTTTCTAAAACGGTAGAAATATACTTTTTTAGTCAAAAAGAAGTCAATTTGGTCAATCATGAAAGTGGGATGACTATGACTTAAGTGTTTAAAACTGTTAAATAATTTTTAAGTAGTTTAACTAATTTAAAACTACTTTAACTTGAGGAGATCGGTGGCATAGTGGTTTTTATCGCCTGGCCCTGCGATTGTGGAGGTTAAGCAACTCTTGCAAGGGTCGGTCAAGGGATGAGTGACCAAAAATTTACTTCGAGTTCCTCCGTGCTGGCACGTTAAGCCGTTGGTCCCGGCTGTATTTGCAGTCGTTAAAACCCACCAATCCGAAATGGGCCTGCGTGGTGGCCCATCTTTCTTATTCACCTATAAGGAAGGCCTGTATCCCAGCAGTGGGGATATTAAAAATAGCCGATGTTGACCTTAAGCAAAAGTCTTTGTTATAAAATATTTTTTTAAACTTATTTGATATTCCGTCTGCGATTTATGCCGTCATCTTCTACTCGACTAGGTACCTACTAACAGTTTGTTTACTAGTTGTAGTTCACAGTTAATGTTCTCGTGTCAATGTCACTGAGTCATATAGTAGCTGGTGATTTTATCAGGACTGTGATAAATAATATAATTGTGTTGTTTTAATTAATTTACGTTTGAATACAAAATCCTGTTTCAATGAGGGTTTTTCAAAGTGATATTTTAAAAAAAAAACTATTTGCCTCACTAGATGGTGGTAATGGTCAAGTGAAGTTTTATTATGATGAAGTGTTTTTTTAATTGACTTTGAAAAAAGAACAGCCTGGGTTTAAAAAAGATTACTTTTTTTCAACGTCATCTATCGAGCCAAAAGATTTTTGTCATTTTGAAAAGCCCTCATTAGAATAAAAAATCGGTCAAGAGCGAGTCGGACTCACGCACTGAGGGTTCCATACCATCATAATTGCACCATCAAACCACACTGCAGAGTAGAATAATAAATTAGTATTACAGTTTTAGGTCAGCGCCATCTCTTGACCGATAGTGGAACTAATGTTAACGTTTTTAGAAATTTGATCATTTCTAAAAAAGTGTGCTATATTGAGACATCGTTTTATTTTTCCTGTAATCTTTATATAAATTGCTATCACATAGAATTATTTCAGATTTTTCTCCTTGCAAACTTCGGAGATAAGGGGGGGGGGGGGGGGAACGGTATTTTTTTTTACAATTTTCATTATAAGTCGAAAACTATGCGGCCTAAAAAAAAAAATTGAAAACGTGCAAACGACGCTCTTTCATATGATACCCCACATGCCCTAGTTGCCCCACTTCAAATTTTTAAGACCCCTTTTCAGCCCATGTTGTAAAAAAGATATTTTTATTTTTATTTATTTCTTATTTGCAAAATAGTTGGGCAAATGTCAACTTAAACTATTCCAAATTTCAAGTTGATACCATTAGTAGTTCTCAAGATATCCAGCTGTGACAGACAGACAGACAGACAGACTGAGTCACACCATAAGGGTTCCTTTTTTACCATTTTGGTACGGAACCCTAAAAACAACTTTCACGAATTTGGCATTAATGTAAAAAATGATATTATTGATTTTTATAGATCATTGAAGCCATTATAAAAAAATCATTTTTTTTATCTGAGCAGGACAAAATGCGCGCATTGTTATTCGGCGCGCTCGTGGCCTGCGCGTGGGCAGCGGACACTCAGTATGTGAAGGGAAGCCATGGCCACAGCAGCCACCAATACAAAGGAGGTGACGTCAGCAGGTAAGGCGAGAATTATCTCCCTTTCATCATCAGCCTATCATCGCCCACTGCTAAACATAGGCCTCTCCGAGTGCTCGCCACTGAGCACAATCCGTGGGTATACTCATCCAGTTTTTACCAGCCACCTTGCGAAGATCGTCGCTCCACCTTGTCTGAGGGCGTCCCACACTACGTTTGCCCATACGCGGTCTCCGCTCAAGAACTCGTCTGCCCCAGCGGCCATCGGTTCTACGGCTAATATGGCCGGCCCACTGCCACTTTAGCAGCTAATCCGGTGGGCTATGTTGATTACTTTAGTACTCTGTCGGATCACCTCGTTCCGGACCCGATCTCTTAGAGAAACTCCGAGCATAGCCCTTTCCATAGCTCGCTGCACGATTTTAAATTTCTGAACCAACCATCTTCCTTTATCATGGTGCGGTGTAATGATATCTATGGGCGTATCATCTGGAGATTTTTGCAGGTCCGAAGCAAAGCTAGGGGAGTGGGCACCAGGCTGTTCTGGGGTGGTGTTCCTTAGAGAAAGTTGTTCAGTTTCATGAAACTGAACTGTGAATGATGAACTTCAAAATTGATGTTGAATACAAAATGACCCTTATACAAAAAACCCCTTACCGAATATGGTAGATAGGGAGTATCAAACTGAACAACTTTTACTATGGGACCAACTTTGAAATCATGAAAAAAAATCAACTGTGTCATCAAAAATCAATAACGAAAATATCAAAATGTATGAATCAGCTCATGTTTTACGATTTCAGAGTTGGTTTCATGTAAAAGTTGTTGTTCAGTCTGATGCTCCCCATCTACCATATTCGGTATAAGGGGTTATTTTGTAACAAGTTGTATAAAGCTTATCGAAAGTACTTTGGTGATTAGTTAGAACAGTTAGTATTTATTTAGATTTTTCATTTCCCCGACGTTTCAGCAACTTTGCCCTCTATTCCCAGTTGTCCCGTTGTTGGGTATTCAGCCAGCTGTTTTATCCCGCCATACCAACTATTTACTAAAGTACTTTTAATAAAATTGCCTAGTATCGATTAAAAGTGTTTTATTGCAACAAAAACAATTTTCTCCTGAAAAATAGATCAGTTCTTGTAGTTTCCTTACTATAAATGTAAGCTCAACCAACCGTAAATCATCCGCTACTGCAACTGTACTTTTAAGTATAAGTACAGATAAAGTTCCAACGTATCATTATCAATTTATTTTTATCAACATTACTAGTAAAGTTAATACTAGTTAGTTACTAGTAATGTTAAGAAACGGTTTTCTTATTTTGTTGTATGGTGATCTAGATCAACATACAACAAAATAAGAAAACCATTTCTTCGGACCATCAAACTGAACAACTTTTACTATGGGACTAATACTATGGAATAGCGAAAAAATCAGCTGTTTCATAAAACAAATATTTTAACTTTTAAGTCATGTTAGAGTTAAAAGACCAGTATAAAAACTAGGTGATCAGACCTATAAATTTTTTCAGACATTTTTACCAATTTTTTACAGATTTTATGGTTTCAACAACACGCAACAAGGTTTTGGGGCTGGTGTCAACCAAAACTCAGCAATTAACTATGAAGCTGGTGTTTGCTATGTTGAAGTTCCGTAAGTATTAATATTATTTTTATATATAAGGTCCTTCTTAAATAGTGCACATAATTTTAGGGGTCAATGTACTCATGCATACAAACAACTTTTACTATGGTACCAACATTGAAATCGCGAAAAAAAAATCTGCTGTTCCATAGAAAATTTAAAATTGAATAGATCAAAATGTATGGAACAGCTGATTTTTTTTTCGCGATTTCAATGTTGGTACCATATTAAAAGTTGTTTGTATGAATGAGTACATTGACCCCTTAAAATTATGTGCACTATTTAAGAAGGACCTTATATAGATTCTTGAACTCACGATTGACGAAAGATCCATTTGCTATACTTCCAAATGGGCAATGTTGACTCAACTTCCATTTGGAAGCACCAACGCCATCACTTCCATAGCTTAAAGTTGGACTTCCTTTGGAAGTAGCTATAAATTCCATTTAGACCCAGTTAATGTAATTAATTATTAAAGTTGAAGATGAGAATATCATAATTTTACCAACTTCAATGTCCCACATTAATTTACATATTTGTTTATTATTGCATTTTCTCGAAAATGTATAGCTTTTTACACTAAAAAAACTAAACCTTTTCAGGACAGCGAGTTTGGCTAAAGATCCGTCACATGTTCCAGCTGGAAACGGAGTAAGATAAATTTAAATTATTTAGTCTAAAACAGAAATATTTACCAAGTCAATATGTGTAGTCCTTTTGTCATTTTTATTTTTACTCTTACTTTATTATTGTTTCTACTAAAACTAGAAGATGCACCTCGACAGCTCTCATATTTATATTTTAACATTATTAATTCTACGAAAATGTTTTCAGTCTCGTTCCGACCTCAGCCGTATCAGGACGTGTTGTAACGGCTACAAGAGGAATGTATACAACTTCCGCATTTGCGACCCAGTCTGCACTGAAGAGTGCATCAACGGACTGTGCACGGCACCAAACACATGCACTTGTTACCCAGACCACGTGAGAAACTTGGCTGGATTCTGTGTGGCCACCTGCCCAATTGGCTGCCAAAATGGATATTGTTCAGGCGGAGAATGCCTCTGCAAGGAAGGCTACAAACTGGACCGCGACAGCAAGTTCTGCATCCCAAATTGTGGACTAGATTGCGATAGAATAGGTAACAGAATAAAACTATTACAATTAAGGTATAATGCGTAAAAAACATTTCTTAACATTATTCCTTCTGTATTTCAGGAAACTGCACTGCACCCAATACTTGTGTTTGCAAGCCAGGAGTATCACACCCAGTATGCGGTACTACTCACCAGGCTCCTGGAAGTAACCAACCTTCTTACCCAAGCCCCAATAAACCTCAATTCATCACAAACAGGCCCACCCAAGACACGATTTATGTAAATCCTAACCAAAACCCGAACAATCCTATAAACTCCTACAACCAAAAGAAAAATGACACACTAGCCCCGAACCAAGACCCATATCAAACACCAAATCCTTTTCCACAAAGTCACTATTCACCAAACACTCCTAATCAGCCACCGAACCAAGGACCGGTTCCCCAACAATTTGGGCAAAATCCACATTACCCAACGTATCCCATCAACCAAAATTATCCTTATCCTGGTAACCAAATCCCACCAAATGCTACCAACCTTGCTACTCATGGACAGCAACCACAAATCCCAACCAACCAGTTTTCACAAAATCCTACGGGATCCAATCAAGGTACATTCAATCCCCAGTATCCTCCTGTTCAAACCTTCAACGTCACTATTCCCACACAATATCCTCTATACCCTGGCAATCAGATCGGACCCAATTCCCCTAACCAACCACCAAATCAAAGTGGAAGTCCTTACCAGCCTCCTGGTAATCAAGGACCTTATTCCACTTATCCTTCCAGCCAAGGTGGATATCCAGGATACCCATACCCTTCGAATCCACAAGGACCTAACCAACCTCAACAAGGTGGATCCTTTCCTAATAATAGGCCAACTAACCCAATGCCTGATTCAACATATCCCCATAATCAGGGTTTGAATCCTTACCAGTCATACCCTGGGGCACCAAATCCTTATGGCCAACAACCATCCAGCCAACATGGCTACAACCAGAACACTTTTGACCAGACACAAGATTCGCCGCCTTTATGTTCTGAGCCCTGTGTAAATGGAGTTTGTATTGAAAATAATCAATGCAGATGTAATCCTGGTTACGTGAGAGATGAAGATGACTCGACAGGAAAAAGGTGAATTACAGCTATTTATTCTATAAATTTAATGTCAACAGATAATAGTTTCATAAATCATTTGAAATAATTTAGTTAACTGGGACAACAGAACAACCTATTTTCACGAATAATATCAAACGCCGAAGGCCTACTTCCGATGCTGAAAAATGTATAACTTTCTCGACTTTTTCTGCTTACTAAAATTATGCAGTTGTAATCTTAGAATAATAACACCTAGAACGATAGTTCTCTACAAAACGCACTGTCAAAAGTGAGGCAACTAAAACAGCCAAAATGGCTCCGTTTTCAGATTTTTATTCTCCATTATTACCTAATCATACCGAATAAGTTCAAAACAGTTTCAATTTTCCTAACTTTAGGAGATTAGTTACTATTATTGGATTTTAGTTACGATTAGGTAACGTATGAAGGATATGAAACTGAAAACTGAGCCATTTTGGCTCAGTATTAATTCTCTCACGTTGCATACGAGGACACGCCTTCTAGGTGTTATTATTCTCTAAGGTGTTATAGACTTCTTAGGTTTCCGCGCGTATTGTTCATTGAAAATAAAACACTTCAATGGATTACAGCGCGTATTTTATTTGGATTTATCAAAGCAAACCAAATGATTCTAAAATAACACCTGAATTAATAATATACGTGCTGTAATCTGTAAAAAGTATTTTAATTCTTTTGCAGTTATTTCATTCTTATAAAAAAATTGTAGGTGGCTCTTTGAATCTAATTAATTCAGACTTTCATAATCAACTCAATAAAATATACAATACTAAATAATATACTAGAAAATATATGACTCGCAACCGCTGAGCTACAGAGTCACTAGTGACATCGTCGAATTTCTTCTAGTATATCTTACTCTTACGCTGTAAGCCAGGGTTATTTCACCAATGTGAAGAATTAATTATGTGG
This sequence comes from Agriphila tristella, assembly GCA_928269145.1. Taxonomy (NCBI): domain Eukaryota; kingdom Metazoa; phylum Arthropoda; class Insecta; order Lepidoptera; family Crambidae; genus Agriphila; species Agriphila tristella. The sequence goes on from OV743440.1 coordinate 4,186,474, forward strand.
TGCGAGTCGTATTTTTCTAGTATATTATTTAGGTAGGTATTGTATAAAAATAGCATTGTGAATGCAAAATGTTTCGCAGGTGCCAACCACACTGCCCTGGCGGTTGCCTCAACGGGTACTGCGCGTCGCCATACTCCTGCGCATGTAACGAGGGCTTTTTCAAGGACACCAGCGTGAAGGGACGAGCCCTCTGCATCAAGAGGATCCGGAGGTCGGTCAGCGTGGAGAAACCAGTGAACGTTGCGGAACTTTTGGTCTTCGAAATTCCAGACTACAACGGGCAATGAGATTTTGTAAACATTTGTACTTATAATTTCAATTCGAATTAAAAATGAGTTATTTAAGTTTTTCTTTTAATTATATGAACATAGCTATACAAATATTGTTAAATAAAGCAATTAAATTAAAAAAATTGATGAAACCCACGATACTTAAAATTTTAAAAAAGATTAAAATATTTTTTTAAGAAAATCCCCTCGACTAAAAGTGATGTAGGTAGATACTATACATATTTCCACCACTTATTCATAAATTACAAACGCAAGAAAAATCCGTCGGGACTGCCATTACCGGCCCCAAAATGAACTTATAGGTTATATATTTTGCAGTTGTGATTAATTAACTTTCTTTGAAGAGATAGCAATGACAGCTCCTGACGGATTTTTCTTGCATTTGTAATCTATACGTATAATAAAATCGTAACGAGCGAGGCCAATTCTGTACATTCAATATTTTTTTCAAAAAAGTAATTGTTACATGTTAAGTACATGATACTGAACCCAAAACAATAGTTTTTTGGAATTTTTGTCTGTTTGTTTGTGTATTTGTTTGTTTGTTTGTACGAGGGTGGTTTGATAAGTCCATGACTTTGAAAAGAAGAAATACTTTTTTTTATAATATATTTTTGTGTCTTAAAAAGAAACTCCTTAAGGCATCTTTACACTTCATTTTTTTCAAATTCGGCAAAAGATTATTACTTTTGGAAACAAAAAGCTCAAGCGAGTTCTAACTTTTCTTAATGACCCTGTCAACTCTCTCGGCGGCACTCATGACATCAAAACTCATCGAATGAAGATGCGAATCCTTCCTATTCTCTAGATTCAACCCCAGTGAGATATTTTCTCCTACCAAACATGAATAAATGTCTTTTTTTTTTTTTTTTTTCTTTATTTGTTTTGGAGCTTTTGTCTTAAGACATGGCAGCTCCATCGAGCCAAATCACTAGTTTACACTTGACAATAGCAATACTTAAAAACTAAGTTGTGTAGCTTGTCGGCAGTACTCCACCAAACTACACAAGTATAATGCGGCCTCAGAATCAGGGTTGCTCAGAATACTCTGAACAATCCCAATATCCAGCCTATTTATATTAAATTTACTTATAAATAAGTCTCTTTGAGTTCGGTTCCGCTCACATTCCATCAAAAGGTGATGTACATCCTCAATTACTTCACATTTTTCACAATTAGGTGTACTTACTTTTTTCATCATATGTGCAAACTTCCTTGATGGAATATGACCGGACCTAATTCTTAGTATTAGTTTTTTCCTGCCTATATTACAGTTTATGAACCATGGTATACGAGGAGGCTCGCTTTGCATTGTTTTGTACCAGATGCCTTTTGTTTTCGATCTTTCATTAAAATATTCCGACCACTCTTTTTGGCACACTACTTTGAAATTTGAGAAAACTTCTGAGCTGCACGGAATAATGTCACAATCAATTCCCTCTGAACAAGCAGCATTTGCTAATTTGTCAGCCTCTTCGTTACCCCTTATACCACAATGCGCAGGAACCCATTGCAATCTTACTTTAATGCCGCGTGATTCAAACTGTACTATCTGCCTGAGTACACTAAAGGCTGTCGGTACACCTCTGTGTCCAGAGGCGCATCGAGCCAAGTGCTGTATCGCACTCTTACTATCGGAGCAGATGACGACCTTATCCCAATTATGGTTTTCAGCATATGTCAGTGCTTTAGAGATTGCAATGAGCTCCAGCGTCATTATACAAACACTATTTTTAACTTTATAGCTACCATGTTCATTTACCGATGGAACATAAAAAGCCACTCCTTGCTTATCTTTGCTCTTTGACCCATCCGTAAATATCTTATGCCAGTCATGGTATTTTACATGGAGTTCCTCAATCACTGTACAGTGCAACATGTCTTCTGTATAATATTTTTTGGGTTTTTTGAGGCAGTCTAATTCACTTATCGCTATATTTTTAATATCCAATCGAGAAAACCATGTGCTAGCTGTAAACATATCTAGAACCGGAGAAGAATAAACCTCAACGTCATCTGTTTTATTACACACCTCCACTAATAGTGGTTTCTTTTTGTTCTGCCAGTATCTAGTTTCACATAGATTGCTAAGTTCTTGTAGTAACTTAACCGTAGCATTATCAGTCCACGAGCGAGCTTTTAAAATATATTTATAACTTAAATATAGTCTCCTTATATATAATGGAGATATACATAACTCGGCCTCCATTACATGAATTGGAGAGCTTTTAATAAAACCACCTATAATACGTAATGCCTGGTTCTGTACTTTATCCAGTTTCGATACATGACATCCAGCACTATTACCGAATAAATAAGAACCATAATCCATCCTACTTCGTATCAATGATAAATATAACCGACGGATATGTTTAGGATGTACCCCCCAAGATGACCCAGCCAAAACTTTAAGTAAGTTAAGAAATTTGGTACAATTTTGCGCTATCTCATTGATATGCTTAGACCACAAGAGACTTCTGTCCAACCATACACCGAGATACCTTACACAATGCGATAGAGTTAATGAAGATCCACCAACAGTTATACCAGGTGAAAAACTTTTTCTTCCTCGACTAAATAGACACAATTTGGTTTTGTTACCAGATAATTGGAGTCCTAATTCATCCAACACATGCACAATATAATTTAACGCACTCTGGATATACGAAGCACTTACTTCAATATCTTTATCTTTTGTATAAATAACAAAATCATCGGCATATTGAGCTATACAGACATTCTGTGTTAAAGATCGGCAGATTTGGAATGTGGCTATATTGAAAAGAAATGGTGAGATTGGATCTCCCTGTGCTAATCCTCTGTCAGTTCGTCTTGCAGCCATTTTTTGTCCATCCTCAGATCTCACCTTTAAATATCTTTCACTAAGGAACGACCATAGGTATTTACAATACTTACTACCGACTTGCAATTCATCCAGAATTTTTAAAACACTTTCAACAGACACATTGTTATAAGCATTCTCGATATCCAAGAAGCAAGCCAGTGTTGGTGTGTTTAGTGTAAAACCTATTTGAATGTATGTCACCAAGCGAGTCAAGCAGTCCATACATGACTGAGATTTCCTAAAGCCTACTGTGCAAGGAGATAATATTTGATTCTTTTCCGCATACCATTCCAACCGTTTTAACATCATATTATGGAAAACTTTACACATACATGAGATCAAAGATATAGGTCTTAGTTTAGGGTCTATCAGTCCAGGATCGGTGGTCTTTGGTATTGGTATTACAAGTACAGAACGCCATTGTTCTGGCACTTTCCCGGAAAGAAAAATTAGGTTGTATAGCTTTAATAGAAATATTTTTCCGTCGTCCGGAAGATTAGATATCATACTATATGTGATTTCATCATCCCCTGGTGCAGTATCCTTCTTTTTTAAACAACTTTCAAGCTCTTCAATTGTAAACTCTGATTCTAATATATGATTATTAGACGTAAAGGTTGGAGCTTTATTTATTGCAGAATCTGGAGTAAGAGAGGATAGTAATTTTTCCTGTTTATCAAATGGTACAAAGTGTCTACGTTTATTAATACCTTTCATCCACCGCATACGCCACCACATTTCCGATGCTGTAGTGTTTTCATCTAATGTGTCACAAAAATTTTGCCAGTTCAATGATTTGGCCTCTCTAATCTTTTTATAAGCCTCTTGAGTTTTTAGCTCTAAAGCGGTCAAGTTATCGGGTGTCGGGTTACGCCGGAATGAACTAAGAGCTAACCTTCTCTGAGCTACTGCCAATGACAAAGACTGGTTCCAGTACCTCTGAGGTTTAAATTTAGATTCTGGATCAGTACATATTCTTATCAAAGGAATACTAGCGACAGCAGCAATATTAAGCTGTGATAATAAATAATCATACATTTTCTGTATAATATGTGAGTCGTCATTAAGGTCAAGGTTAGCAATTTTTTCCCCACTAAACGATCCAACCATGCTATCATTAAATAATGACCAGTTGATTTTCTTAAAATTCCGTATTTGTAAACGATCGCCACTCTTGGGGATATCTGTATTTAATTTAACGATCAAGTGGTCACTACCTAGATTCTCGTTCATAACCAGCCATTCAAAATTCACAGCTATATCATTTGACACATACGTAATATCTGGCGCTGATTTTTGAAGTACTCCATTAACTAATTTTACTCTAGTAGGTGTTCCATCGTTAAGGTAAATATAACCATTTTCTAAAGATGAATCACAGAGCTGACCTCCTCTTGCATCTGACCTAGTAGACCAGTTCCTATGGTGACCATTAAAATCCCCCCCTATTACAGTATTATTTGGGAAAAGTGAAAATAGTTCCTCCCAGTCTGATACTTCTGTTCTAACTGAGGATGGACAATAAATTGCTACAATATTTTGTACAAAATTACAGTTATATAAAATTACATGCATTACCTGTATACCCGATTGTCGTAGTTGTACGGCTTTTAATTCACTTCGAATAGACCTATGAACGATTACTGCTATACCACCATATGAATCATATCTGTCATTTCTGTATATGTTATAACCATTAATATTAACTCTATCCTCCGCATCCAACCAAGTCTCACTCAATACAGCCACATGGATATTTTCTTTTATTAGAAGCTCTCCAAAACATAATAACTTAGGTTTCAAACTTTGCGCATTCCATTGCAAAATATTGATGCGAATATTATTAGAGTTCGTATTATCCATTATTGATGTTGATAACGTCCATTATTATCTCAAAGATTTTCCGGCCTGATATTAATTTGCTCACCAGTACTTTAATTTCCTGAAATACAATCACAAACACTGCACTTATTTTCTCTTCTAGTGTCTTTTTGGAGATTAAAATGGAGTAGACTTTTGACAATAACTTCTTTAGCTCAAATTTTCTTTCTTTACCTGCTTCATCATCTGTCAGACTCTTTGGTTCTACTTCTGTTTCATCACTTTCTGTTATATTTCCTTCCCCCCAATCAAATTTGGAATTGTTGTTTTTCTTTGTTTTCTTCTTCTTTTCTCTTTTTTTATCTGTTTGAGTCCTCAACACCTCGGTATTTCTTTCTGGACTGGCTTCCCTATGAATTTCGACACTCGCAACAACTTGACTGTACGTAGGGCGGCTCCCATAGCTATTCCAGTGTGATCGTTCTTCCATTTTTCTTAAGGGCTGAGACACAGCGTTTTGAGTCAGATCTTCTTTCTGATTTTCACCTAACAACTGGAGTGCAATCCTGTAGGGGGTGTTCTCTTTACTCATAATATTGCGTATTTCTTTCTCTTTGCGGTACATTGGACAAGATCTGTCTAAAACAAAGTGGGGTCCTTTGCAGTTAAGGCATCTAAATGTTTTTAAATCACAGTTATTATGCTCATTACTTCCACATTTTGGACACAAAACTTTCTTTGTAGGACACACTTTGAGTATATGACCATATTTCCAGCATCCTGAACATTGCGTCACCGGAAAAGTGTAATTTTCTACAGTGAATCTGCATTCATATGCAAATACAAAACTTGGTAATGTTTTCCCCTCAAAACAAATCCTCACACTTTCACTTTCAACCCATTTGCCATTAAAGTCCAAACGTTTAAGCCTTTTTACTGCTAAAATCTTAATATCGCATTTTAAAATGGAGAGAATGTCCTCTTCAGTAAATTCTAAATCAACACCCCGTATTAATCCATATGTTGTAGTCGTTTCTAAAGTTTTGCGGCAGCTAATATCCATTTCTTTAAATTTTTCGCTATCCACTAATTTCATGGCATCCGCATCGCTATCAAAACAAATCAGAACCTTGAAAGGTGATTCATACTTAATTTTGTTGATGTTGGAAATATTTTCACTTCTTAATAATCTTGCCAAAGCCATTTGTTTAGGTAATTCTTTTTTGGAGGTTATAGAAATCTCAAATTTGGGCCCCTCTTCCGACCTGGGGACAGGTTTTTCAAGTTGTTGAAGAATTGCAGAATTACTTCTTAAAAGGCGTTTATTTTTCCTTCGTACTTCCACAAACCCATCCCCACTATTTGACTCATCTTCGCGTTCCTTCCTTTTTTCTCGTCTAAAATCAGGATTCTGAGACGATATATCTATACATTCATTCTCTAAATCCGAGATCTGACTTACTCTTCTCTCTAAGATTTGATTTAACTCAAACTCACATTGCTTTATTATTTCTGAATCGCTTTTATCACTTCCTTCCGCAGCGTTATCCTCGTCCATTTCGCGGGTAGGTCGAGAATAAGTGCAATAATAACATGAGCGCGCCTGCTATGCAATTGACGTGTGCGCACCTCACGACCGCTCACGCGTAACTGGTGAATAAATGTCTTGATGAATGTCTTGGCGGGCAAAGATTTTCATCAAGCCAAAAGATGATGTCTGAAATGTGCCCTCATTTCAGTTACCAGTTTTCAGGCGATGAAAGAAAAAAAATAATAACAACTTCGTTGGACTGAATACGCAGGGCTACAATAAGATTATGTACAGAAATAAAACAAAATATTCGGAAAAAAAGTCTTTCTTCATTAAAAAGTCATGGACTTATCAATCCACCCTCGTATGTACGCGCATAACTTTCAAACTACTGCACCGATTTGAACAAAACTTTTTTGTTAGCTGTTAAGCCTGGGCATACTAGGGTATAATTTATTTTAGAAAATGGAACACCTGATGCAGAATCATAATGACCCAACTGAACTATAAGGAATATAAAAATGACACCTTAGCAAAAGTTGTTCAGCCTGATGAGCATTTTCTGTTGTGGTATAAAAATCGAAGATCTGGAACACCTGATGCAGAACCATAATCGCCCAAGTAAACTATAAGGAATATAAAAATAACGCCTTAACAAAAGTTGTTCAACCAGCCCCCCTACTCAAATGGCCTACTTTCTATTCATTTGAACGCTACGCTTACTTTTAAAGCTTAAATATGAGCAATAGATGATTAAATCACACGTCGCAAACTTATGTAAATCAAGGACTTCGATGTATTGTATGGAATTGTCAAGCTTACGGCACGTAATTTTATAGTTTACTGCTTATTTTAAAGTTTAAATAGTAAGCGTAACGTTCAAACGAATAGAATGTTGGCCATTTGAGTAGGCGAGCTGATGAGCATTTGGTATAAAAATCGAAGATCTGGAACACCTTATGCAGAACCATAATGGCCCAACTAAACTATAAGGAATATAAAAATGACGCCTTGACAAAAATTGTTGAGCCTGATGAGCATTTTTTGTTGTGGTATAAAAATCGAAGATCTGGAATACCTGATGCAGAACCAATTTTTAATTATTTGCATAAACACGTGTTTACAAAAAATCGAAGATCATCTGATGTGTAAATCTAATGCTGATATGTTTGACTCCGCCGAAATTGTGCAATGGAACCCGACTTAAATTGCCACAAAATCTTATAATAGAACTAACGTACTTATGCCGCACTGCAGGATGATATGGTTCTTTCTTTCTTTAAAATAAATTGTGCAATTAAATTCAGGGCTTTGCAGCGAAATATTATTGAAGCTAAGATTCTGGAGCTCACTGGGAGTGGTGTGGTGCCGGTGAAACTGTATTTATTCTGCGTATGTATACCACTCTTCTCAACTATTTTCCTTTTCAATTTAAACCTACACAGTTCCCTGTGACCACTTGCTTTGCTATGACAATAAATAAGTCGCAGGGTCAGACGCAAAGCCGCTGGTGTCGATATAAGGACTGGTTGTTTTTAGCATAGCCAACTTTATGTGGCTTTTTCCAGGGTTAGCAGGCTTCAAGTTTTTTCATATTGGCTCCTGAACGAAAGACTCTGAACGTAGTATATAAAGAAAAAAAATCTAAACATGTAGTTAAACTATGTTTACCTACATGTTTACAATATTAAATATAAAAAAAAATATTGACTTTTAACATTATACTTATATAACACGCTGCGCTATGAGTATTTTCCTATGTAACTACATTAGTTCGTATTTATAAGAAGAATACGCTGGAGTCATAAAGTCCACGCGTACGAAGTCGCGGGCATCAGCTAGTTTTGAATATGTGAATAAATACGTATAGTACCTACATCACTATTTAGCCGGGGGGATTTTCCTAAAGAATATTTTCATATCAGCCGCACGATACCCACTACAGGGTATAGGCCTGAAAAAAATATTTTACTTCTTTTTAATTAAGAGTAATAATTTTAAATGTCGTAGGTTGTTTCAAATTGTTTAATTTTGCTTTTTATTTTAAACTTTTTAAAGAATTCATACATTATCTACTCTAAAAACCGTATTTAAATCGGTCAAACTGCTCTAGAGATAATTGGGGAAATAATAATGGGAACAATATTTTCTGTCACCTAAGTTCAGATGTGTCACTAATCTGCAATACCCTAATAATAATATCTATTCACAAGAAATATATTAGTCATCATATTAATCAAAACGATCCCTAAGTTTATATTATCGGATTAATGTAAATATGTATCTTAAATTATAGTTTGAACACTTTTTTCTATAGCTCTGCCCTTTAAAAAGTAAGTCAATCATCAAAATAATAGATCTGTTACCTAATAAATAGATCGGTTCCTTAATTCAATGCTAGAGCCTGAGGAGAGTGGTTCAGATGAAGAAGTGAACTTGCTACCAAAAAGGAAAAGTTCACAAAGTAAAGTGTGGACATTCATTCAAAGATTTGATAACTTAGAATGTGCTGAAAATTACATTTAAAACGAAAAAATACCCTTTCTTAAAAAAAACAATTAGAGGAGGGCCTTAAGAAATATTTTAGATGCAACAAAGTTTCGTCTTTCAGTTGAATTATTTGATATATTAATATTATTTTCCAGTGATTGAAAATAATTCTTAGGTACCTAAACATTTTTATATTGTTTGGTGATTCAGTTTTAGTGACACTTTCATTATTTTGATACCCAATATATTTATTTGATGATTGATATAATTTCAAAGTAATTCTTAATTATTATTTAGGTAAGCGTTTTATTATTATTTGGTGATTGAATTTAGGTGACAGATCTACTATTTTGGGAACAAATATTATTTATTAGGTCACTGAAAATGCATTTATTAGGTAATTGATAAAATCATACCCAATAATAATTGCTGCAGCGCCCCCTAGTGGCTAAACATTATAACACCAAGAATCATCCTACCGAAAAACTACAAATCCATTACAGAAAACCGCATCAAAATAGGTCAAACTGCTCTAGAGATAATTGGGGAAATAATTGTTGCAGCACCCCCTAGCGGTTAAACACCATAACCTATCTAAGAATTACATCGCCAATAACCTACAAACCCAATAAAGAAAACCGCATCGAAATCAGTTTAATAGTTTTTGAGAACTTTTCAAATGCAACTTAAATGGTTGTTGCAGCATCCCCTGGTAGTCTACCACCATGAAACATGTCTAAGAACCTGCTCTGATATGAAACATTTTGAATGCAAAAACCCGCATCGAAATCGGCCCGGTAGTTTCCAATGAAAATAGTAACAGAAAAACATACAAACACACACACACAAACAATCTCTAACCCCAAACGCATATACCTCGGTTCCGTCCGTTGGTTTTTACTTCTTTATTTCGAAGTATAAAGAGATCGGTCCTAAACTGACAGATAAGATAAAATTATTATAAAACTTAAAATATTAGGCCTTTAACTATGAAACTATAAGGCCGACCGGTTAAATGAGTCCTCGCCTGCGGGGCACAGAGGCGCGAGGGGAGATGAGAACGGGGGCGATGCGGGCGACGGGCGACGAACGCCTGCCGCCCGTACCTCTCACGACCCCCTTTCTCGTCTCCCCTCGCGCCTCTGGGTGTGTCCCGAAGGCAAGGACTCTTTTAACCGGTCGGCCTTATACATTTTCTTTTTCACTGAAAATATAGAAATAAAAAGTATGGTTGAATGGAAATAATGTGCTTAACTAGTAAGAGTTTATTTATCACATTATACTGCAGGAATTTGTAGGTACTTTAAACGATTTGTTCCGTATTCGTCGTGTTGTAAATGGTTTACGTTGGCTGAATGAAGTTTCTCCACGGATTACTAATGTATGAGCAAAAAACGTTTCCCAAAATATCACATCACAAACTATTTTACACAAATTTTCATTTGGCAAAAAACATTTATCAAAACAACTTATCGCAATTTTTCAGTTAGCAAAAATCTTTTTGGCAAGTTATTGTTTAGCTAATAATTACTTGGTCAAAGTTAAAATGAAACTTTACCAAGTATTATTTAGTCAAATGTACTTACCGTGTGGCAAAACATAGGTACTCTTCCAAAAATCTTGCATGGCATACGATTTTACATAGCAATTTGAGTAGTGCATAGGATACAAATCGAAGATGAAGTACCAATACCTCCTATCTTAGTTTTAGTTGATTTTTAGAATCCATACCAATTTGGCTGCGAATACACATTAACTTTATAGAGAATACCTTCTAGGTAATTTTCTAAATAAAAATAAGTTCTCTCAACCTTCTATCTATTTCAAAATGGCGCACCACCACAAAAAAATATTGACACGATTTTGCAACATAAAGCTGAATTTTCAGAGGTTAAATTACTAATGCGTATTGCAAATAACTAAAAAAAAAATAATTAAGAAATACTTAATCTGATTTAAAACAAAAACCATAGTAAATCGTTTTAAGTTCCTAAATCTTAATTTATGAAAATAAATAAAATGCATCTTATAGGTTTCAGAGAATTTTATTGTATTTCATTTGCAATATTATGCATCAAAGTCGTAAATGTTTCTTACATTTTTATACAATTATAAAATTCAATGTTTTGACTGACTTTTTGAACTTATAGTTTTATCGCTGGACAGACGACGGCAAACATTTGCTTAAGAAGCAGAAAACGCCAAAAAACGGACTTCAGGGTTCCTTAGTGGCTTACAATGGTCATGGTCAAGATAGTCAGCACCGCAGATAGATCTAATTTAAAACACGTTATTTTCTGTTAAAAAGGTAAGAACATAAGAAACACAAAAAGTGTTACTGTGTAAAAATTAAAACGTAATCTCACTTACAACTCGCGCAATAAAACTTGGCCCAAACCATAGACAATGAGCCTGTGGACTTAACGTTTTTGTGCCTAAAATTGATACTGCGCATACGCAAGTCACGTGGTGCTAAAATTTATGGGAATGTTATTTTTCCGGGGGCTGTAAGTTACTTACTCATAAACATTTATTTTTAGCGGAATAGTGTATTGCTATGCAAGAATATACGTTCGTATCGTGAAAACCGGCGTCTTCAAAAATTTTACTCTTTAAACTTCACTACATAGTACAACACAAAGTCGCTTTCTCTGTCCCTATATCCCTATGTATGCTATCTTTAAAACTACGCAACAGATTTTGATAGAGTGATTCAAGAGGAAGGTTTATATGTATTATACATGGTGTCAAATTCCACACTACACCGAAGCGAAGCGAGGGCGGGTCGCTAGTTCTTAATAAATCGTACTCGCTATTTCAATTTTCAGTCATATTTTAGTCAATATTTGTTAATTTCTTTAACGGCACAACATCATTTGAAGTGCTCGCCGATGCACTCGATGATTCCTTGATAGCGCCAAATGTTATATCTGGGATATCAGCATCAACCGTGGGCCCTGAAAAAAATACAAAATATTAAGATGAATAAATAATGAAAAATATAAAAAAAATCGACTCACCCGAAGCAACTCAGACGGGATGCTACGGGTGAGTCGATTTTTTCTAATATTATTCATTATTTATTCATCTTAATATAAAAATAGCATTGTGAATGCAAAAATCTAAAAGTTTAAAAATACAAAATATATTTCAAATTGCTATTTATTTAAATAACGGCTGATGAAAAATATCAAATCGCTTAAAAATAGTTTGTTTTTCAAATAAAGTACGGTCATATTAAAAAACATACGTCTTTAAACAATATTAAAGTATTTATCTTTCGCCCTTGGGTTATTTGTAAAACACCAATAACCTCGCAGGACAAGATTACCAACATCATAACATAAACAACAAACCTTAGAGCAAACGGAAGCCGCTTTGTTCTAAGTCTAGGACAACAAAGTTTGTTCTAAGACTTTTCAAAAAAGATAATATAAAGGACTTTCCACACAACAGCTGATCGAATTTTGTATGAACAGTAGTTTTTTGTCTTTTATGATCTTTATGATGTTAGTAATCTAGTCATGCGAGATTGTTAGTGTTAACCCTGTATAATGAAAGAACCCCATCTTACCTTCAGATTCCATTTGCCCACTTTTCATTCGCATTAACAGCCATTTTCTCTTTGCGATTAAAACGATTGTTAGTAAAATTATCACTAAAACCAGCACCCCTATCGCAAAATATATCCAATAAGAATTTGACCTGTGAAATAAGTATAACAATTTATGAATTTGTATGTCTAAAAACATCGTAGTAGGTACTATTATCCTACTAATATTATAAATGTGAAAGTTTGTGAGTTTGGATGTTTAGATGTTTGGATGTTTGTTCCTCAATCACGCATAAACTACCAAGTGGATTTGGTTTAAATTTGGCACACAGATAGTAGATAGCCTAGATTAAAACATAGGATACTTTTTATTCCGATATTCCCACAGGAACGGGAACCACGCGGGCGAAACCGCGGGCGGCCGCTAGTAGTCAATAATGAAGAAACGTTCCTTTTAATATCAATACTAGCGACCGCCCGTGGTTACACCCGCGTGGTTCCCGTTCCCGTAGGAATATCGGAATAAAAAGTATCCTATGTTTTAATCTAGGCCACCTACTAACTGTGTGCCAAATTTCAAGCAAATCCGTTCAGTAGTTTTTGCGTGATTGAGGAACAAACATCCAAACATCTTAACATCCAAACCCACAAACTTTCACATTTATAATATTAGTAGGATTATTTAGAGTTCATAACGTCAACTATTATGAAGACATGTACAAGTTTATCATGCATGAATGAACAAAAATTGTAGTTTTACTTACGTTTTGCTTCCCTCTCTTGTGCTTACTTTTGGATCTAAGCTTTGTGCATGAGTCGTCGTTTCTAAAATGGGTGAGTTATTTCCAAATGTTTTACTAAAGTATTCAATTTCTACAAAATCTGTTATTCTAAATGTTACTGTTGATGTTTCTTCGGTGACGTCGTTGTTTTCATCACTCTCGTCATATCCTTCGACTGAAGATGTTTTATTAAAAGGAATATTGGTCGATGAAGGTAAAGTTTCAACTTCACTCCAAATAAAGGTTTTTGTGGATGCTGCATCATCTGTCAGACTCTGGTTAAGGACGCAAATTGTGTTTGTACACTCTTCATCTGTTTTATTCAAAATATCACAATTGACATTATCTTTTTTTACTATTACCGTTTTGTAAGGAAGTGAGCATATACAAACATTTGGTGCGATGCATTTACCCTCGCAGTTTTTACATTTTGGCTGACAAAAACTATTAATAATATTTTTTGTCTTGATCATTTCGTAACCCAAGTTGCATCTACATATATTTGGATCTATACAAGTGCCATTTGGACAACCGTTGGCACAGTACGGGTCACATGTGTTGTTACCTGACATTATGTACCCTGGGTTACATTGACATATGTTTGGACTGATACATATCCCATTGGGACATCCAGTAGAACAATAAGGTTTACAAGTATTATTGCTTAATATCTTATATCCTGAGTTACATAAACATTTATTGGGGCTAAAACAAGAGCCGTTGGGACAACCAGAAGGACAAACAGGTTCACAAGTGTTATCACTCGACATATTGTACCCAGAACTACATTTACATACATTTGGGCTAATGCATGTCCCATTAGGACACCCAGTACTACAATGAGCGGTACAACTATTATTGCTAGATATAATGTACCCTGAGTGACATTTACATTTGCCTGGACTAACACAAACGCCGTTGGGACAACCAGTAGGACAGTAAGGTTCACATGTGTTATTTACAGACATTTTGAACCCTGAATTACATTGGCATATGTTTGGTCTGAGACATATCCCATTGAGACACCCAGTAATGCAATAAGGTACACAAGTATTATTGATTGACATCTTATACCCTGAGTTACATTTACATTTATTTGGGCTAACACAAGAGCCGTTGGGACAACCAGAAAGACAGACAGGTTCACAAATACTCTTGCGCGACATTATGTACCCTGAGTTACATTTACATACATTTGGACTTACGCAAGTACCGTTGGGACAACCAAGTAGGCAATGAGGGTCACAATTAGTATTATTGCCTGACATTCTGTACCCTGAGTTACATTTACATACATTTGGATTTATACAGGTACCATTGGGACAACCAAGTGGACAATAAGGGTCACAAGTATTATTGCCCGACATTCTGTATCCTGAGTTACATTTACATACATTTGGACTTACACAAGTCCCGTTGGGGCAACCAAGTGCGCAAAAAGGGTCACATGTGTTCTTGCTTGACATATTATACCCTTCGTTACATTTACATACATTTGGACTTAGGCAAGTACCGTTGGGGCAACCAAGAGGGCAATAAGGGTCACATGTGTTCTTGCTTGACATATTATACCCTTCGTTACATTTACATACATTTGGACTTAGGCAAGTACCGTTGGGGCAACCAAGAGGGCAATAAGGGTCACATGTATTCTTGCTTGACATTTTATAACCCTCGTTACATTTACATACATTTGGACTTACGCAAGTACCGTTGGGGCAACCAAGAGGGCAATAAGGGTCACATGTATTCTTGCTTGACATTTTATACCCCTCGTTACATTTACATACATTAGGACTTACGCAAGTACCGTTGGGGCAACCAAGAGGGCAATAAGGGTCACATGTATTCTTGCTTAACATTTTATACCCCTCGTTACATTTACATACATTTGGACTTACACAAGTCCCGTTGGGGCAACCAAGTGCGCAAAAAGGGTCACAAGTATTATTGCCTAACATCTTGTACCCTGAGTTACATTTACATACACTTGGACTTATGCAAGTACCATTGGAGCAACCAAGTGGACAATAAGGATCACAAGTGTTATTGCCTGACATTCTGTACCCAGAGTTACATTTACATACATTTGGACTTACGCAAGCACCGTTGGGACAGCCTTTACTGCAGTAAGGCACACATATGTTGTTGCTTGATATTTTGAACCCTTTATCACATGTGCAGGTATTAGGTGCAGTACAAGTGCCATAAGGACATCCATTTTTGCAGTAAGGGTCACATACAAATTTACTTCTCATTATATACCCTGAGTTACATTCACATTTATTGGGGGCGGTGCACCGTCCGTTCATACATTCAAACGAACAGTATGGATCGCAATGTAATTCACTGCCTGGATATCTTTGCTGATAACCCTCACAACAGAAATTTTCGTATTTATATACCACTTTCTGAAATGAAAAGAAAACTTATAAGTTTTGCATTCAGAATAAAATTAACAAGTTAGGTACTTCAATATTATTGAATTGGATTTACCGATAGTCTAAGAGTAAAGGTTATCCTTTTCAGCCTAGTTTTCTTGCAGAAAACCCAACAATTCGGTTTTTTGTAGCTTTCTCTTACAGTGAAACTTCGCTGCTCTATATACGTGTCAGCGTATCTGAAAAATAATGTAGAAATAAGGTATTATTGTAAAGATACATTAAAAGAAATAAACTGAACTGTTGAGACTCGGTCACTGGGTATAAGTCTCAGAAGTAGGTTAGTTTCAACAAAAGGCCACATACCAAGAATGGTCAGGGAAGCGATTGAAATTACCAAATACAAAATTTTCCATCGTCTGTTGTTAAATTGTCTGTCCATCAGCCATTTTTAATGTCCCCCACTGCTGGGGCACAGGCCTTCCTCATGGGTGGATAAGTAGGACGGGCCATAACCCACCACGCGGGCCCAATGAGGATTGGTGGGTGTTAGCGACTGCAAGTGCAGCCGGGACCGACGGCTTAACGTGCCTTCCGAAGAACGGAGTAGCTCGAGATAATATATTTTTGGTCACTCATCCCATGACCGACCCTTGCGAACGTTGCTTAACCTCCGCAATCGCTGGCGCTAACTACTAACCACTGCGCCACCGAGCTCCTATTGTCTTTATTAAATGTCTAGTGTCTGGAATCTAGTAGTTCGATTGTGTAATAAAAACAACAAAAACCAAAAAATTGCCGTTTCACGTACAGATACAGTGAGTGTAGTGTGTCGAGAAGAGATTTGAGTAAATAGTGAGTTTGCAGACAGTGGTACCAGTGTATCGAACGTAATAAAAGAACTAGGCGGAGAGTAGACCGATTCGTCTGCCAAAACATCTACCCGCATGCAACACATGCACGTTCTTCCGTGACCATGGCGCATGCAACTGCGCCGAAATATCGGAGTCTCAAAATAAACAGGTACATGGTGTAAATCCCCACATAGTTTATTGTAAAACGTAGGGTAATCCTTCCCCAAGTGCCGAGCCTGATGAAGCATCAACACCAAGGCCACATGGTGCGTGATGCCATGGTCCGGTAGATCCTGCGTGTTAGTGCGGGATGGTAGGGGGTTTAGTGGCGGCGAGTCCCACATACCTCCAGGATGCGTAAATGCATTCCCCTCTACTATAAAAAAAGGTACTGTCCAACTGGATCTGTATCGTAGATAGCGTGCACAGTTGAATTGATGGGAGAGCTAGGAAGGGCACAAGGCTAGATGATGAGCGTCCATTCTTAAGGTATTTGAGATAAGCTGAACTGAAAATTGAAAATCTCAGTATATAAGTGACATACGTTTGTCGTGACTCCTTTTAATTATTTGGTTCTTTGAGAAAACAATTAAGCTAGTGGAATACTACCATAGATAATAATAAAAAATAAAAAAACAGTGTTTTTGGACCCCCATCATTTTCTAATCTTGTGCCCTTCGTTTTGACAAGATCACATCACATACATTGCCACAAACATCACGAAACCCACATGAGACAAGGACTGGTGGCGACACCATGAAAATCCGTTGTACAAGCCACCTGACCATGGCAGATGCCACTATCATCAAAGTTTGTAATATTAATGATGCAGGGGTTTTATTTCCCACTTCTTAAGAAGAGATTGTAGCATAGTTTCGCATTACAAGGAGTTAAGTTCCGAATAAGAAAGTACTCGTAGGGTCAGGTTATTCGCCAGTTCCTCAGTGATGAGGATTCCGGGTGTAGTGCGCTTCCACCTTCGGCTTTTTGGCAAAAAAAAAAGCTACCGAATCAGTAGGGACAGGTTAGCAGCGTATAAGTACCCTGGTGCCTCAGACATAATTTATTGGGTTTCTCTGATCATCGAAACACAACCTGTGAACGCGGTCTTATTTACAACAAAGATATGTTTTAACATATCTTTAAAATATATGTTTATATGTTATAAAAAAAGAAAATAATGTAAAACTCTTTGTACTCACGTAACCTTCCTCGTACATATTTGGCTTTGCACTTCAACACTAAATAATATAAATAACAGAAACCGAACAATTAAGATCCTCGGTGTCATCATAATTTTAACATAAAAACAACATAATAATGTAATTTCATAATGGAGCAAACAATGAACAGTTAGGGTGTCCATATCAATCGGTTGATTTTAGTTTGCATTAAGTAGATACATTTATTTTTGTCATAAAATGCAAAATGTTGCTGTCTTAATTCACACAATCTAGCGAAACAATTTAGCTCAACAAATAATTATTATATACTATACTAGTAAGGTTTTTTCTGGCATTTTAGACAAGTACCTATTCTAAATTTTACTGCAACTCAAATAACTTAGCTTAACAATAACAATAGAGCTAATTGCATTGTAAGAAATGTTTACTGTTTCGTACATTTATTTATACTAACTATAATTATGTAGTAGCAAATAAACTGGTTTTAAAACAGATTATGCTTTAAAACCACGACCATGTTAAAGATAAAGAGGTCAACTGAAGCAAATGGACCTCTTTTCTACGGGGTGTATCAAAAACACTGTCCGATCCTGAAACAGGTGATAGTGTTGCTGAAAATGAACAACTTTCTCCAAGGAACAAGTCGAAAAACATATTTTTTTTGCCTTTGCAGTTGGTCAGCTGACCAATACATTTTGTATGGGAGTTTTTTTCGATTTTCGACCTATGTTCCTTAGAGAATGTTGTTCAGTTTCAGCAACGCTATCACCTGTTTCAGGATCGGACAGGGTTTTTGTTACATATTGTATATGTATTATTTCATTAATATACTGAAAACGTGGTTGCGGTTTTAAACCATATTCTGGTTTGAAACTGGATTATTTACAACTATAATACTAACCTAATAAATATGTGCCTAGTTGAGTTCTCAAATTGTATTAAAAAGTAAGATCAGGAGGTATAATTTAATCGACATAGCCATTTCAATGTCCCTAGTGCTTGGGCACAGGAGGCCTACCATGAACTATTATTGCGATTCAGTTTAGGACCTAAACTGAACTGGTTTGCTTATTTGTACCATGACGCCTTTATGGCGATCAAGTTTCAGCGGCGTCAGCAGCAAGCGATTCAGCGCTAGTCCATAACCCAAACTGACTCGCTAAGGCTTATCATTCAATCATTTTTCGTACCATGACCTCATATTTGCGCCGACACTGCTCCGCTTATACGTCAATTTTAGCGATCCAAAAAAAGTTCCTTATTTTAGACAAAAATCTGAATTGTTAACTGTTTTCTTTAGGCTAAACTAATTTTTAGGATTTAAGTTTTTAGTGACGAGTGATTTTTAGTGTTTAAATTGATATTAACTGTGTTAGAAATCCCAGACAATGTGTTAAAGTGTTATTTGTTCCAAGGTTGGTATATACATATGTTAAAACTTTAAATACATTTTTTGAAAATATTTGCCTATAAAGCACTGTCTAGTAATAAATAACATTTATTTTAGATGTGCGATGAATGAACAACTTTCGAATTTTTCGAAAACGATAACACAACAGTGAGATATCTTTTATATCATATTAATTAAATAACAATAAAGTATTTAAAGCTCCCAAACAGAATCCGATCTTTAGACGCGAGAGTTAAAGTAAGAACAAACTTAATGATTTTTCCATAAACAAAATACCTAGGCATGACTAATGTTTACTTACACCATTCCAATGTGATACTTCGTAACTTTAAAATGCGCGGTCGGCAAAATTACGAAACCACGGTAAAGAAATGTATCAGTATTCTAACTAAGTACAATCGGTCGAAATGCGAGCCATACCTATGCGCCTCGAATTCGGTCTTCACTCGGTATACAACAATCGCGAATGCGCCGCAGTGACGAACGAAAGATTTACGTACAATTGATTGAAATACAAGTAATTATTATGGCAAAGTGCAGATTGTGCTGTTTATATTAAATTAATTAATAAATAAATCCAGACAAAACATTTTTAAATAACCGGAAAGTCCAAAAAAATAAGAATAAGATAAAATTAACTAACTATGGCCAGAAGGATTTGAAACTAATTTGTTTTTCCCTTTTGATCAACGAAGATAGTAGGTTTTTTAGCTTTTTTTAGTTTTCTGTTTTTACCATTAGTTAGGTATTTTATTGCTTAGAAATTGATTTCTCGGCTAAGGTAAACCCTATAATATTGATTCTAAAATATAACGTACACTCACAAAACCAGAAAGATATACCGAGTTAGAATACTGATACATTTCTTTACCGTGACGAAACTCTCGCGCGAACCAGAGACACAAACCGTTCAGTCATTCATATTTAGCTATTCGAATGCGATTCAGTTCTAAATAGCTCATGGTACGAATTATAGCGATTCAGTTTGGGAACCTAAACTGAAACGCACCTGTTTTGAATCGCTTTATAAAAGTTGATGGTAGGCATCCGCCTTCCTTATGGGTGGATAAGAAGGAAAGGCCATAACTCACTACGCAGGCTCAATGCGGATTGGTGGTCTTAACAACTACAAATGCAGCCGGGACCATGGCTTAACGTTCCTTCCAAAGGAACATGAGATAATATATTTTCCGCCATCCCCTGGCCGACCCTTGCGAAAGCTGCTTAACCTCCGCAATCACAGGACCAGGAGCTAAACCACTGCACCATTGCGCCACCTAGTATTGGTCCACTAAAGCCGCTAATACATTTATTTTTATTAGATACTAGTAAACCAAGTAAATTAAAAAAAAGGAAACAACCATGCCCTCTTAAATTGTTTCAAAATATTTTTTAATAACTCTTTAATCATTTTCATTCTTTGCATTAGTTTTAAAATGCAATCGAAATTACAGTAGCCATTTTTGGTTTAAATGGATTTAAGAACTTACAGAAGGAATGAAAACTGTTGAAGAGTTATAAAAAATAAGACACAATTTAAAAGAGGGCACAGTTGTTTTCTTTTTTCAATATTAAGTTAGTTGACGGCTATAAGAGCCTTAATATTATAATTTAATAATATTGAGTCCTAAACTAAAATGAAATCAGACACATACTACAAACTTCCGTTTGATTAAATTATTATTTCAGTACCTATCACATGTCATGTTCCGTCGATATTATTTGTGTTTTAACCGGCGACTTCATCAAAAGGAATAGGGTCTCAATTCAATTGTATACTTTTTTTTGTCGTTGTTCACGTGTATCTTCGTCATTTATGGACCGATTTTGATGATTCTTTTTTGTTCGATTGAGTATTCTTGCGAAATGGTCCCATTAATTTTGTTTTCAAATCGGTTCAGTAGTTTTCAAGTAATCCTGAAAATACTATGATTTTGCATTAACTACTTTGCCGACTTTGTTATTATGAACCGAATTAGATGAAGTTTTTTGTGTTGGAAAAGGGATACTTTTAGTGTAGTCTTTTTAAACGACTTAAAAGAATAAGGTTTTCAGTTTGACCAGCTGTATGTATGTATGTATGTTTCTCCGCGATTATCTCACGTTTGGCTGAGCCGATTTTTCTACCTAATAATATACTTAAACTAAAAATAAAATAAAAAATTGTTTAAAAAACAAAAAAACCGACTTCAAAAAACCTGCATCTAAAAAGCAAGAAATAATATTAAAATCATTAGATACGCATTATCATCGTTATAATAACGTCTATTGAAGTCAGGTGGGGCACGAACGTACCGTACGTACGTACGGGTAGTACAACTTCCTTTTTTATTCTAAAAGCCCCACCCGACTTCAATAGACGTTATTATAACGATTATAATGCGTATCTAATG
This sequence comes from Agriphila tristella, assembly GCA_928269145.1. NCBI lineage: Eukaryota > Metazoa > Arthropoda > Insecta > Lepidoptera > Crambidae > Agriphila > Agriphila tristella. The sequence goes on from OV743440.1 coordinate 4,208,009, forward strand.
ATTTGAATATTATTTCTTGCTTTTTAGAGGCAGGTTTTTGAAGTCGGTTTTTTGTTTATTAAACATTTTTTCATAAAAATATAATCACATTCCAATCCAACATGTTGTTTATGTTTTCAATAATAATATACAGGGACACTGAAAAATGTATTCCTGCTAAGGGGTTATAATTATAAATTAGGTCAAAACAAATATTTTTTCACACCACATGCTCGACAATGCCGAATTATATGTCATGTAAACCTTACCGAAAGCAAGACATTATATCTCTTGGCTTTAGCCGGGTTATAATGTTCTATTATAACCCGCTGGTCAATAATGTGATTTTCACTTTCATAATTCTTATTGCTATGTCCATAAAGTCTAATTTCACTAAACAGAATGTGTCCTCAGCGGGCGCGGCCAACTCGATTTTCGAAGACCGAGGCCGTGGCCCACTAGATTCGCACTGAGACGAACTTCATTTGTTTGTCAAATCGAGTAGGCCACGCCAGCTGAAAGAAGTTGCTATAGCCGTAGCTAGTAGTACTACTAGCTTTAGAAGATTCTATAAATATTTCAAAGAAAAAATAAAAAATGTCGAGTGATGAGACCCTCAGACACAAGTGTCCGAAGCCTTGAACACAACTCAAATAAACTCTAGCTCAACCTTGATAAACGTACCAAATAAAAATATAACGTTATCTTTCCATAATTGGACTAATGTCTCCAATATCAATTTGCACTTTTAATATGCTGTAATAAACACTATCTACTAAGCCTGGTTTTTTATTGTCTCGCATAAAGTGAGAAAAGTAGAGTATACACCACCGGGATAAAACTGTTTTTTTCTTGGGCGCTTGAATCCCTCACTGCACTCAGGACTCAATCTTAATTCCCTCGCTTTGCTCGGGAATTAAGTTATAACACCCTCGCTGCGCTCGGGAGTTTAATTTGGAGTCCTTCGTTACGTTCAGGATTCAATGTAGCGCCCGTGACATAAAACAGTGCTTTATCCCCTTGGTGTATAATCTACTATTGTGACATAACTTTTTCTCTAAAGTTTTTGAGATAATTGAAATTAAGTAACTTTTTAACAAAAGTACATTTTCAGGCACAAAAAATAAAAATTAACTTCTCATTCGATGCCATTTTCTTTATTATTTTAGGATAAAAATAAATCTAATGTTGATAATAAATAAAAAATTTACAAAAACCTTAGATTATTATATCAAAAACTACAGACGTTTACTGATAAATCAATCTTTAAAAGCATTTATTTTTTTCATTTTTCCAGATTTTTTGGATATACCAGCAAATATCTAAATCTATACTTATAATAAAACTGTAACAGGACCAATTCTGAAAATTTATTTTGAAGGGTGCTCTATAATCGATACTGAGGCTCTTGTCTGAGATTTTTGTCTCACGTCTTTCTGTCTGTCTGTCTGTATCACGGGCTCTATGAACTCCGAAACTACTGAATGAATTCAAATGAAACTTGGCATGATTTTAGTTTATATTACGAGGAAGGTCAACGTATACTTTCTATCCAAAAATTCAGCATGGTTTCCTTGGGAGAGGGGATCTAAGTCAAAATATGTAATAAGATTGTCCAGTAAATATTTCAAGGGTATCGGTTTTGTGGAAATGTAAACCAGCGGGTTTGATCTTTGTCATAGTAGAATCAAATTCTTTGTTGATTGTATTTTTCATATCATGGAGCTCAACGTATTTTAGAAATTCAGAGATCCACTAAAATCAGCAGGGTTGATCTTTGTCGCAGTACATTTTTCATATCGTAGAGAGCTCTACGATAACACAAACTATCTGGTGACGGCGTCGCTGTCGTCGATGTTACGGCGTAACCATCCATCCATACTAATTGACCGAGCGAGTACGAAGTGCGAGCGAAGCGCCTATGCTTCAGCTTGGGCAAAAATTCTTTCGTATGTCCGGCTGTCTGTTCCCAGTCCCACCTACAGGTCGCATTTCTCAACCGATTCTTGTGACATTTTGTGAGCATGTTTGAAAATTATATAGAATGTCGAGCCAGTTTTTTTAATTGTTCAAAATAGCGGAGATTTGTTGAAAAAACAGATTTTAGTCCGCTTTCCAGCTCTGCCTGTTCTTCTCTACAGGTCGCATTTCTCAACCGATTTTCTTGAAATTTTGTAAGCAGGTTTGAAAGTAATATACTTTTTTTCTGACAAGCCAGTTTTTTGAAATGTTTTCAAAACGGCGGAGATATGTTCAAATAACAGATTTCAGTCCGACTTTCCAGCGCTGTCTGTTCTCCTCTACAGATCGCATTTCTCAACCGATTCTCGTGAAATTTTATAAGCACACCAGTTTTTTTATTTTTTTTTATGAAAATGAAAAAAATAAAAAATATTTATTTTCTACCACAAAGTTTACATGGTACATACAGTTTATTGTTAGTTTCATTATATACTATAATTTGTTATCTAAAGTAATACTTTGTGGGAGACCGATGCTTAAACTAGACATATAAATGCCTGTATGTCAGGTCATCAGGTTCCCTAAGGGTGCGTGGTCGGATAACCTCCTCGTGTTCCCTCTACTGTCTGTCCCCGTCCATCCGTGGACTGGGAACGACAGGGGGGGGGACGGTGCACCCTGGGTGTCACTGTAAATAACTTCTCTGGTTTCATTTGCAGTGATGGCTAATAGTCCGACCCTCCTGTTATCCTGTACGTAGTGCAGGACCAGGGGCCCGCCTCGGGGGGCCGAGGGGAGACAACCCCAATAAAAAACTCAAAACCGTAGCCTGGTACGTAGTGCAGGAACGGGGGTCGCCTTCATGGGGACTGCGAGGAGAAAACCTCTATAAAAAATCCTTAAAGTTCCGGTACTTGAGGACGAGGTGCCGGAAGCCTGTCTCAGGTGGTTGACGAAGGTGGTCAACTTTAGATCGCCACCCTTGGGTACCTCCCGCCCCCCAAGGTGTAGAAGGGTTACCCGGGCATCGGGATCTCTGCCCGGGCGGACTTTTAGTTCTCCCAGACTCGTGGGTCCAATCATGAATGTATTTAACAATTTAAATTTAGACGTTAGTGAAGGGAGTCCGGACAGCGCACAGTGTCCATCCAAAAACAGTGTAGCGTGGTTTTTTTGCTGTTTTGTCGATTTCCCTTAAAGGGGAAGTTCCAAGCTGTTGGCAGTGTGAGAATTTGAAATTTATTTTTATCATCATATTCGTTATTTACAGAGGGTTTTGGCTAATAAAAGCCGCCGAGAAGAGTTCTAATTCGTGTCGTGATATCCGATCGAAGGAGGAATACTGATTGACCGGATTCTAAACCATATAAAATATATTGTTAACAAGGAGCCACAGGTATATCAAAATTTATTGCTATCCATTATCTAGTATTTACTGCAAGGGGTCTCTATCTATTGATTACTTTCAATTTCAGTTCTTTTCATGTGAAAAGAGACTTTGTAAGTTGAGAGCTACGGTATGTTTCTATGTCTCAATTGTCTCAATTCAATGCGTGGTTTTTTTTTTTTATAAGTCGATGCCGCGAATTTTCGAACGGACTTTTTACGGAAATAAGGAAAAGGACATGAGGCATACTGCCAAAAAATAAATTTTATCATTAATGGAAACAAACTACCAAAAAAACTTCCCCTTTAAGGGAAATCGACAAAACAGCAAAAAAACCACGCTACAGTAGTCCCCCGCCACGCAAGAATTCACGCAGGGAATTCTCTGGACGCCCACGTCCAAACCACACTGCTCCATCGCCAAAACAAACCTACTTTGTAAAAAGCAATTCATAACAAGCCCAAGTAAATGCTTGTCACCCCTGACATCAATTTTAAAATTAAAAGAACCAAAACTTATACTGACTCGACTGTTGAGTTATACAAATGCCAAATTCAAAAAAAAAACTAATATAAAATATATAATAATTGACTCTACAGTTACATACACAACTAACTAAAAAAAAAGGAAACATATTCCAGTAGAAAAATGTATGTGATCGTGTTGAGGTTGACCATATGTTATACTCTATTCTGTAATTTCTTTACTAAAGCTCTCCCCTTTTAAATAAATCAAACCCGCGTGTCAGTTTTTCACATTGCATCGGCTTGTCAGTCCTATTTTATTGTCCTGAAAAAATGCTTGATGGGCACTTGCTTCTTAAGCGAGCGATGTTGGACAAGCCCATGATCTTATCGTGTGATACTTGACAAGCCATGACTAACGAGACACGCTCGACTTCCCTGTACTACTTTAAAATAATGACAAAAATTTAGACTGTCAATCGATGGAATAGACGTATCTTAATTTGTCTATGCCAACATTACTATACATGACTATGGTAAAATTGCCAAAAAAAAAAAATTATCAACAACCCGACTACAAAATGTGTCGGCACCCTTACGATACAGATAGAATATGATAAATATGCCAATCTTTAATTTTTTTTCTTAAATTACCTCAGTCTAATTCCCTTCAAGCCTCCAGGTAAGACTGACATAAAAGAAAAACATCAAACTAGACAAGCCCCAACACAAACACCCGGATCACATACACAATAAAGCAACCAAATAGATACGCGTAGTACGTAGTAAGATAGTAGGTGGCGCTAGTGCTGCCTTGTAGTCGTTTGAATCCGCACTACAAGATAGACCGCGCAAGGCGTAAGTAAAATGGTATATCATTCAAGCACCACCTACGACCGTTTGAAATCCGCGCCGCAGGGTAGCACTGTAATGAAACCATAGCCTATTAATCAGATAACTAAAAAAAAGTAATATATAGTATGTACGTATGTAAAATGGTAGTTGGCGCTATAAATGCCCAATGGTCGTTTAACTCCGTCCCACAACATTTCGCAGACGGCTAAAAGGCCGAAACTGGGGTCCTCTTCTGATTCCAGTGAAGGGCTGGGTAAGGCGGAAGAGCGCAGGGACATAGATGTCCTCAAGAAGAAAGTGGAGAGTAGGTTGAGGGAAACAAATGAAACTCTCACAGAAGAACTGAATTCAATGGCGAACTTTGGCAAGAACTTTGCGACAATAGAAACCGGAAAGAGGATTCAAAAGTTTGTCAAGAGGTTGCAAGAGCAGTTTCAGCTGATGAACTCAACCACATGCACCCAGGTGAATGAACTGTGTAGATTACTCCAAAAAGCCCACACGGAGAAAGACGAGGTGCAAGAAGAGGAACAGCAGTTGAGATTAAAGTCCCACCAGCTTGAAGAGCTGCTGGCAAAGAAAGAAGCAGAGATCGCTTTGTTGAGGTACGCACAGGAGCAACAAAAGAAGACCTTGGAGCAACTCAGGAGCTCGATAATAACGGATATGTCGAAAATGCTCGATCAAAGACTGACTGGTTTTGAGAAGCGTATATCCTCAGCCCATCAGCTCAAAAAGACTGTTCACAAACCAGTGGCTGTAGCTGCCACGCATCCGGCAGCCACAAGAAAAAGCTCCCAACAGTCGAACCAGCTCTTAAGAGATCTGTCGGTTCCTTCCCAATCTTCCATGGAGGGCGAATGGTTAGAGGTCGGGAGAAGTAGACGAAGAAGGAAGAAGAAAGGGGTGCTGACGCAAGAACCACCCCCGCTTATAGCTGAACATACTGCAGCTGTGCAACCGCCGTCGCAAAGAAAGATCCGTCCAAGACGCCCCAATCTGACTCCCTCGGAAACATCGGCGGTTGTGTTGACGATAACCCAGGAGGCGAAGGAAAGGGGAGTTACCTTCGCCGACATAATGAGAAAGGCCCAATCAGCCATCTCACTCCCCGACCTTGGTCTGGAGGGGGGGCTAAAGATGAGAGCTTCGCAGACAGGAGGCAGGGTCCTTGAGATACCGGACCCTAAAAGAGCTGATGTGTTGGCTGGTGAGCTGCGCCGGGTTCTGGGCGCGGACGCATCTGTAGGACGCCCCGAGAGGATGGTGGACCTCATCGTCACGGGGCTAGATGACTCAACCCTGAAAGATGAGGTCCGAGAGCTCGTTGCTGTCAGGGCAAAGTGTGAGGTAGCGAAAATAAAGTCGACGGAGATAGTGATCGGGCCGGATGGCACTAGACGGGTTCGGCTTAGATGCCCAGTAGATTTCGCTAAAGCGGCCATCGGGGACGGACGCATCAGGGTTGGATGGCTAATGGCGGTGATAAGAGCAACCGCCCCCCTGCCCCTGAGATGCTATAAGTGCTTGGGACTGGGGCACACTAAACCGATGTGCCCCTCAGACGTCGACAGAAGCGGGGACTGCTTCCGTTGCGGGAGGCTGGGCCACAAGGCCTCGACTTGCTCAGCTGAGCCAAAGTGCGGTGTCTGCGCTGCTAACATGGTAGCGGCAGACCATATAATGGGCAGTCGGCTGTGCAGCCCCCCGGTGACTAGGGGTAATCGCCCCGAACGCCGGTGGGTTGTCCAAGCCCCAGACGGCTCCCCAATTTTAGGTGGTAGGATTGAGAGGATTGCCGAATGAGCGGTATCCCCGGTGCGAGGGGGCAAGCCCCGAGACGCTTCCCACACCTCTCAATGAGGAAAGGGGTACGGAAGCCGTTGGTGGGGGGAACACTCCATCTGTTCCCCCAGTCTAGGGTCAAGCAGGCGGTGGGGGGTGAACCACCGCCTGCCTTGCACGGCCCTGGCGGTTTGGGGAGATGGCCAAACTTGCCCGGCCATCTCCCAAAAGTGATGAGGCCTAGTTTGCTGGGCGGTCGCCGGTCACATTGGGGCGATTGCCACACGGACCCCCCATGGCCAGTCGGCGGCGCGTGGGCAAGTACTGAAGTTTTTTAGTGGGTATTCCCTCCTCTCGAGATCCCACCGAGCTACTCGGTTAGGTGGGATCACGGGAGGCAGTCGTGGAGGGTGCCCTCCTGGCGAGTCCCACATACCCCCCTCCGGTTCACCTACTGGAGGGAAAGAGCGTAAATGCATTTTCCTTCAGTATAAAAAAAAGGTCATCAGGTTCCCAACCTCTCAGACTAGCTTAGTAAGATATACGTATCTTGATACGTATACATGTAGTTGAATACTAACTAACATTATTTTGTCATAAAAGAAACAGAGTTCAATCTTTGTTTTTTAGTACAAATAACTGAAATGAAACATTATTTCTTTATGAGAGAAAAACAGAGTTATATCCATTTACGTAGGTAGTAGAACTTAATAACATTAAATTAATGAAATGAAACAGTAATTGTATAATATTAAAACATATTATAACGTAAATTAAAGGACATTCTATGGTTTGCATTAAAGAAGTAATGGTGTTGTTATACAAAGGACGATAGTTTGGATGTCTACTAGGTTTTGAATGTTTGTTACTCAATCACGCAAAAACTGTATAATACAGCTATTTTATTACCTGAATCAAAACATAAAGTATTCATAAAACTTATTCCAGTCCGGCTTTCCAGCGCTGACTGTTCTCGTTCTCCTCTGGACGCATTTCTCAACCGATTCTCGTGAAATTTTGTGAGCAGGTTTGAAACATGTATAGTTTTTTTTTGTCAAGATAGAAAAACTTCAATCTTTTTCAAAATGATGGAGACAATGTAAAAAAAATATATATTTCACTCTGGCTTTCCGGCGCTGTCTGTTCTCCTCTACAGGTCGCATTTCTCAACCGATCCCGGTGAAATTTTGTGAACAGGTTTGATAAATATACAGTTTTTTTTTGTCGAGACAATTTTTTCAAATTTATCTAAAAAATATTTACCCATTTCGAAAAATGATCATCCAGCTGTGAATACTCCAAATAATATACCAAACAGCACTTACTGTGTGCTTTGAAAACCTCATGGCAACATTTAATTTTTATACAATTTGAGCCACTTTTTATCGCGAGGTCTACAGCTCACGGAGCCACTATCCTTACTAATATTATAAATGCGAAAGTCCGTTTGTTTGTTTGTTTATTTGTTTGTTACTTCACGTCTTAACAACTGAACCGATCATCATGAAATTTTGCCTAGACATTGTCAAGGGTACAGAAAAGGACATAGGGTACCTTTTATCCAGAATAAACGTACAGTTCCCGAGGGATAGCAAAAAACTATCCACGCGGTCGCTAGTAGTATTATAAATGCGAAAGTAACTCTGTCTGTCTGTCTGTCTGTTAACGCTTTCACGCCTAAACTACTGAACGATTTGGTACAGAGATAGAGTAGAGCTTGAAAAAGGACATAGGCTATCTTTTATTGCGAAATCAGGGTTGGAGAGGTTGAAATAGGGAATGAAAATTTGATTGTACCACAGAATAGAGTGACTACAGAAGTTATGCTACTGTCGTATTTATTAGTTACCTACCTACTTACATACTTTTACAATACTAGATGATGTTGTTTAATCGATTACCATAAGTCAAATTGACAGTACGAAAATAAAAATCAATAATACACAATCCATAATCCATACTCAATATTATAAATGCGAAAGTAACTCTGTGTGACTGTCTGTTACGCTTTCACGCCTAAACTTCTGAACCGATTTTTATGAAATTATGTACCTACAGAGAAATAGGGGATGAAATTGTATGAGAGGAAAAGGCGGGGCAATGCGCTTGGTGGAGACCTGCCTGATTAGACGGGTCCAAGTGATAACGTGATTACGTTAAAACGGCGGTTCTGATGTTGGTGAAATTAAAACATAGAATAATTTTCAGCCTGGTTAAAGGTTCCCTAAGGATTTTCTCAAATATCCACGCGGACGAAGTCGCGGGCAGAAGCTAGTAATATGGTATTTAATCGGGTATGAAGTATTTAATCGGGTAACAATAAATTCCCATTTTGGGTATCAAAAATACTGACTATAGCGTACTTACTGAAATACTAAGTGGGTGACGAACCAAGGGCGACTACAGATATTGAAAATGGGTGACTTTAAAATACAAATTGGGTAACTAGTTATTCAGAACGGGCGACCAAATTACTATTTGGGCGACAACTTTTTTTCTTTCTTTCTTTCCTATAATTTCTCATTTTTTATATAAGTTATTTATAGGTTTTATACTTCAACTGAAAGCTGAATATATGGAGATGTTTTTAAAATATTCGGCACGCTTAGTTACCTCGATTTTTTTAAAGATATTTGATGTTATTTCCAAAAAATCTGAAAAAAATAAAATAAAACGCGAAACTAATTCAAGTGCGTTTCTCGCCCTTCGTAGCATAGACGGGATGGGACTCGAACGCGACGGAAATATACTTTTGGAGCCAATGAAGGTGAATGGTGTTGTTGGAAGGTCGCATTTGGTCGCAAGAAACCGAAGCGAAGCGAGGGCGGATCGAAATTCTATAAAAAAATCCTTCCTTCCCTCCCCACCCGACTTCAAAAGGCGTTGTTTAATATTAGATATGCGTACATACTTTCGAGTTAGTAATTATACAGCTTTGAATATTTTATTTGTAGCTTTTTAGAGCCTTTTATTTTAAGATATTTTTGTTAGGATATTTTTAAGGTTTTTTTGAAGGAGGTTTTGTTTTAAAAAAAATCTTTTCTATTTTTTTTTGTGGTAGGTATATTTACTGACGATATTATCTAAGTTACAACAGTCTTATGGCAACGGCTCATCACCTTTAGCAACATACTGCTTTTCCCGACGCAGGGGCGTTAATTGTTGAGGAGTTCTCTTAGTACTTCACTATCAGCTCCACTTCATCATATGCATTTAATGATGCGCATACATAGCCTAGCGTTAATATATGAGAAAGTTATCATATCGCACCAGACTTGGTAGTGAATAATACCGATGATCATCTATGGTCTTCACCATCAGTTCCACTTCACCAAAATGGTACTTTGCAAAAGCAAATGCATAAGTTACTTAAGAAAAAACTGAAATCGCTATAGGTGTGCCTATAATATTTGAAGAATACCCTTGATTTCTCCAGGATTCCATCATCAGATCCTGACCTCATGACAATGGGACCAACTTGGAAGTATATACTTTTAAACTAGCAAACAATTTTTCAAATCGGTCCAGCCGTCTTTGAGAAATCGAGTAACATAAAAAAATATTCCGACGAACTGAGAACCTCCTCCTTTTCTTGAAGTCGGTTCAAAAGTGGCTCAAATTGTACAAAAATAAAATGTTGCCATGAAGTTTTCAAAGCACACAGTACGTGAGTATTCTCAGCTAGGCGGTGCTTTTAGAATAAAAAAAAGGAAGTTGTACTCCAGCCCCATCCGACTTCAATAGACATGTTGTTATTATAACAATGATAATGCGTATCTTATGATTTGAATATTATTTCTAGTTTTTTTGAAGTCGGTTTCTTGTTTTTTAAAACAATTTTTTTATTGAAGCTGTTTTTGTTATGTTTTTTTGAGGTTTTTTCATAATCATAATCTTTATTTGCAATTAACCATGGTATCAAAAGATGTAAATAAGAGAAAATAAGCACTAAAGATGTTTAGCCAAAATTATTAGCATGCAAATTTCACAATTCAAAATTCATACAAAATTCAAATTCGTACTTAAAATACATTCAGTTATTAATTAATAATTATTATATTTAATATTGTCACACAAGTATATAGGTACTTATACCCAAATTACAAGCTTTTGATTTAGTGTTTACAATGTACCTATTTAATGAATACTAGCTTACGCCCGCGACTTCGTCTGCGTGGATAGTATTTTGTCTATCCCTCGGGAACAGTTCCTTTTTCGGCATGAAAGGTATCCTATGTCCTTCTCTGTACCCCTGACAACGTGTGTGTAAAATTTCATGAAGATCGGTTCAGTAGTTAAGACGTGAAGGCGGAACGAACAAATAAACAAACAAACGGACTTTCGCATTTATAATATTAGTAAGGATTTTCATAATATTATATAAAGTACGCCTATGTATGATGTGAACCACAGAACAAAGAAAAACTTACTATGTACCTGCGAGCATACATATTATTGTTACTAGCCCCCGCCCGCGACTTCGTCCGCGTGGACAGTAGTAAAATCCCCAGTAGGTACCTACCTACCTATCCCTTTTGCACGTGACTTATATTTAAGCGATCAGTTCAAATGATCTCTGTATAAAAGAGGAGCTAATAGAGGAGCTCGGTGGCGCAGTGGTTTAGCGGCTGGCCCAGCGATTGCGGAAGTTAAGCAACGTTCGCAAGGGTCGGTCATGGGATGGGTGACCAAAAGTTTATTATCTCGAGCTCCTCCGTGCTTCGGAAGGCACGTTAAGCCGTTGGTCCCGGCTGCATTTGCAGTCGTTAACACCCACTAATCCGCACTGGGCCCGCGTCGTGGGTTATGGCCCATCCTCCTTACCACCCATAAGGAAGGCCTATGCCCCAGCAGTGGGGACATCAAAAATGGCTGATGGACTGTATAAAAGCTTGTAACTACGGAGAGTTCAAGCTATTTTCCAGGTTCTTCCCACCCGAATTAGATGAAACATAGCTATAAAAATTTCATCAAAATCCGTTCAGCAATTTTTGCGTGATTCGCGCACAAACATTTAGAATTTACAGCTTTACTAAACAAGGTTATTTTTAGTAAATAAGACACCTGAAAACTGTTCGCTCAGAATTCGATTGCAAATTTTATATTATTATATTTTGACTAATAAATAAATAATAATATTTACAAAACCATAATTAACGCACACCCTACTAACGGGACAACACAAAATGCTTGTAACTTCGTGATTTTTAACCGATCGTTATATTTTTTTATACTGATTCTGAAAATCAAGAAGCTTATACCCACAATGGAGATTGCACGCCTAGTATCATAGTGAAGATTGAAAAAAGACTCTTAAGTGACGTCACGGCGTATTGCTATCTCTTTCTTTTCGTTTTACAATACGTTTTCGTTTCTCACGAAAGAACGAACGACGAACAACGAACACGTATTGTAACACTAAAGAAAGAGGTTGCAATAAGCCGTCACGTCACTCAAGGACATTTTTTCTATCTTCACTATGACACTGGCCGTGCAATTTCCATTGGAGGGAGGTATAAGCTTCTTGCTGAAAATGAAAATATTCGGCTTTCGTTTATACAAAAAATAATGTTGTATGTCTAGATGTTGTGCCTGCCACACTGTTATAACTTTATTTAATTATCTACACATTTCGATCTTCGTAAACATAATTGTATAGGTAGTCGCTGTTACAGTTACAGTTTGACGTATTGACGTGTGACGTAATTGGTAATTTCTTTAATCTCTCTTTAAGCTCGTCATAAATTGATTCTGGAGTGCACGTAGACTCGTTGATATGGCCAGAACCTATAATATCTGGTATGTCTTCATAAATGGGTTCTGAAAAAAGGAAAAAAATATTGTAATTTTTGTATAAGTAAGTACTTTAAATAGGTTTGGGTTACTTTACGTGAATGATCATTTTTTAAAAGAAACTACCTACAAAGTTATTAATTCAATCATGATCAGAATATTAATTTTTCATCCATACTTAGTTTATTAAACGAACAAATCTTACCATCTGTATCCATTTTTCCGACTTTCATTCGCATCAATAACCATTTTCTTTTCGCGACTAAAACGATAATAATTGAAAATATCGCAAAAATCAACGCTCCTATCGCAATATAGATCCAATAAGAATACGACGACGACCTGCAAAAAACAAGGATAAATAAACGAAATTTAGAAAGGTTAACATAAATAAAAATATTTTTTCATCAATAAAGAAACAACCCTTTTGAGGGTCATCAATATTTACGGTTAAAAACTCTCCTAAATAAAACCAAAGACCATCATTTACTTACGTTTCACAAATTTTCTTGCTAGTCATTTTGTACCCTGAATTACATTTACAAACATTTGGGCTACCACAAGAACCATTGGGGCAACCAAAAGGACAGTGTGGTTCACATGTTTTCTTGCTAGACATTTGGTACCCCGTATTACATTTACATACATTTGGGCTTACACATGTGCCCTGGGGGCATTTAGATGGACATAATGGTTCACATGTTTTCTTGCTAGACATTAGGTACCCCTTGTTACATTTACATACATTTGGGCTAACACACGCGCCGTTGGGGCATCCAGTTCGACAGGATGGTTCACATGTTTTCTTGCTAGACATTTGGTACCCCGTATTACATTTACATACATTTGGGCTTACACATGTGCCCTGGGGGCATTTAGATGGACATAATGGTTCACATGTTTTCTTGCTAGACATTTGGTACCCCATGTTACATTTACATTTATTTGGAGCGACGCAACGTCCATTGACGCATTCATTTGCGCAAGTTGGTTTGCAGTTTTGTTCAGTAGCCGGGTCCCACGGATTTTTTGTATAACCCTGGCAGCAGACCGCTTGGTCTTTCCATTGGATTTTCTGAAATGGGAAAAAATGAAATAAAATTGAATATGTTTATTTCACAGCAACCATTCCAATTCCAGGTAGGTATTTATAGTGACGTCATAGAAAAAAGTATTGTAAACAGTTAGGTCGGTCCCACACGATAAATATATACACGCTTAAATAAATTGCGTTAAAGCTAAAACCCTGGGAAACCACGTTATGTGCCTACAATAACGAGCCACAGGCTATATAATTGTCATTAATAATGTCAAATTATTTACCGTTAGTTCTACTGTGTGGTAATTATTTTTCACTCTAGTTTCTTGAACCACATACCACAAAAAATAATATGAGTCGTAGATTTCATTTGTGGTGTAACATCGTTGCTCAGTGTACGTGACGATATGTCTGGAAAATAAATAGGTAGTTAAGTATGTGAAATGTGACGAAAAGTTGCGCGGATGGATGATTTAAAAAAGGTAGTGCCTTCGCAGCCGGCGCGGCGGCGCCGGCTTCCAAAATTTATGTGATTGGAAGCCGGCGGTGCACATGGTTATGTTGGCAGCACTGCATCAAGTGTCCGTCAATGTCACAATGTGATGTCATGTCGGTCGCCATAAGAAATTGGGTAGGGCACAGCCATAGCCTTCTTTTTTTCCAAGCCGTGAACATAAGTTTGGCAACGTCTGTTACTGTCAGTTCGTGGTCATGTCGTCCGCCAGTCTCCATACTAAATGTATGGGAATATTTCAATTTTAAGAGGTCGATATTTTTTTTCATAGTAATCGTGTGAGGTTTAAAATATGAAAATAATTTAGTTCTTGTATTGAAATGCTTTGTATATTAAACAATAAGAAAAATATCAATGTTAACCAGGAAAAAATGTCTGTCAAAGATGTCATCTTTTTTGTTGATTTTCTTCAGCAGGGAGTTGATTAACACGCCCTCTAGCAATAAATGATATATCATTAGAAAGGTCTTTTAAAGACAAATATTTACTGTTAATGTACTTTGTATCAATTGTTAATACTTTTGGAGTTAAAGGTTATTAAAGTATAAAAGTGGTTTATTGTCTATGGGAGTTGATCTACCACACCTATAGAAATGAATGATTATATCATAAGAAAGGTTTTTATATGAAAAATATTTGCTGAAAACATACTTTCTATTAATTGTTAGTAATTTCGGTGTTTTAGGTCATTAATGTTAAAAAAAAAACAAGTTTTAGAGCGTTATAACTCTCAAAGTACTAATAGTTCACGATTATAGTATTACAATAAAGTGTTTCAAATTTAAATACCTTTCCAATTATGTAAGATTTATTGCTAGAGGAGGCTTAGATCAAAATGCTCATCGTACTAAAGGACCCCCGAAAAGTTCAAATAATTTGACTCAAACCTTATGTTCTAATAAATAAATAATAATAATAAATATAAAACTTTATTGAAATAATCTTACATCACAATTTACAACTAGTTTAAAATAGATAATATAGGAAAAACAAATAATAAATAATTTTTAAAATAATATTATACTATGTGCTTGACCACATGCGATGTTGCCGTTCTGCTCAACTTCAGGGCTTGGAAGATATAGAAGGCTATGGCACAGCCTTTTCTATATAGAGAAGGCTGTGGCTAGGGTTGTTTTTAGGGTTCCGTAGCCAAAATGGCAAAAAACGGAACCCTTATAGATTCGTCATGTCTGTCTGTCTGTCTGTCTGTCCGTCCGTATGTCACAGCCATTTTATTCCGAAAGTATTAGGATTACACAGTTGAAACTTAGTAGGTAGATGTATTCTGTTAACCGCTTAACGATTTTAACACAAAAATAAAAAAAATAAAGATTAAGGGGGGACCCCCATACATTGAACTGAAACTGAAAAAAAATTTTTCTTCATACAAACACATGCGGGGTGTCTATAGATAGGTCTTAAAAAATGACATTGAGGTTCCTAAGACAATTTTTTTCAAAGTCAACCGTTTGAAAGATAAATACTGCCAAAGTGGTAAAATGTGTGTGTCCCCCCTCTAACTTTTGAAATAAGAGAGTGAAAAATCTATAAAAAATATATGCAATAGATCTTAATAAAAACTTTCAACGAAAATCGGTTTGAACGAGATAAAATAATTAGTTTTTGAGATATATCATATTTTACAAAACCGCAAATATAACTTTGTCATTTATACCAACACTGTGAAAAACAAAGTTATTTTTGTAGACGAAAAATGATAGTGCTATTATGGTAATATGGTATGGTATAAGGTAACTACGGAACCCTACGGCGCGTGACCCGACACGCACTTGGCCGGTTTTTTTTTGTTTGTGTGTGTTAATTGTGTTTGAGGTTGGTTGGTTAGTGCCATAAACTTATTATTCCACTGTAATAGACGAACAGAGTTCGCTTGGCTGCGAAACCAAAAACATGAGCCTGTGTTTGTAAATTTGTAAACGTGTGCGTGAATTTCAGAGATGCACTGAAGTCCATTTTAGGTTGTCGATAATCATAATGTACCT
This sequence comes from Agriphila tristella, assembly GCA_928269145.1. Classification (NCBI taxonomy): domain Eukaryota; kingdom Metazoa; phylum Arthropoda; class Insecta; order Lepidoptera; family Crambidae; genus Agriphila; species Agriphila tristella. Next base: position 4,223,793 of record OV743440.1, read on the forward strand.
ATTATTGCTCTAATAAAGAAAACAGAAACAAGATTTTGAACATTTTTATTTAAATAATTTCTTTAGGTCTCCTTTGAGGCTCCATGCCGATTTATTTATGACATTTATCCAGTTTAACTTAATCACTGGATTCACAGGAAACCTGGAAATATTGTTAAATTAGTACTTAAGTAGGTATAATTTACCATTTGGAAACTGTCGGTTAAAAGCAGCTTTAAATAAAACTATCAGTGTTCACAAAGACCAACGATCTAGGTTCTGAGATCGTTGCCTAAATTTTTTTATTAAAACATTAGAGTTCACTTTACGAGCAAGTGTTAAAAAAAGTATTACTTAATTCAAATCGGTTCATCAGTAAAGAAGTAATATTCTCGACCATCCATAAAAAATATGTAATGGTTACGAAAATGACAGTATTTTCAGGATTTCCTGAAAACTACTAAAGCGATTTCAAAATATAATTATGACACAAATCTGAAAGTATATTTTTTTAATAAAAAAAGAAACTTATAAAAAATATACAGCCGCGTTCATAGCCTCCTACTTTTTACCCGAATACGGCGAAGCCAAAACGGAGGGTAATTATGATTTTGACCTGTATGTATGTATGTAAATTCATCTATTCCCTGTAGAACTTCTAAACTACTTATCATAATTTGACAAATGGGGTATAAAACGTCAAATCGTCCAATGAACATAGGCTATGTGACGTCACATTAAATCGAATAGGGCTCCCTCTAGAAGTCATAAACTAAATTTTTTTTTTCTTTTGATGCCGTGTTGGATAACAAATGAAAGGGCTTAATTACCAATTTTCAAATACTTATATGTATATCTTTTGCCCGTGGCTTTGCTTGCTTTCACCCGATATACAACCCCAAAATATTTAAAATAAAAAAAGTTTAAAAATCTAAAACCCGACTACGGAAAAATTGTGCTCTAAAAAGTATAAAACAAGAAAATATTCAAGTCCAAAATTCAATAAAAAGGATAACCGTAGTCGCATCGCATGCCACATCCTGGGGCCGTACCGGCTAACTTACATGGCTATCGTAATCGCTTTCATTTGACAGATGGATGCGATACATTGCTACTTTTCTATGGTAAATTTTTATGTATGCCGAGTAGAAGCAGCAATGTGTCACATCTATCTGTCAAAGGAAAGCGATTACGATAGCCTAACTAGGACAAAGTAGCATGCGACAACGGTTATCCTTTTCATTGTGTTTTGGACTCGAGTATTTTCTTGTTTCATACTTTTTAGAGCACGATTTTTCCGTAGTCGGATTTTTTGAAGTCGGTTAAAAACGGCCTATCCAACGGACTACGAGGGAATGTAAAGATACCTTCTCAAAATGTCAATATCGCGCGGCGCCACTTTCGGTCTAGGTAACACAAATAGCATTCATTGTTGTTGGTCGGGGGCCACGTTCACCTCGTTAGTTGGACAACGGTTAGATTTGGCCATCTTATTATGGTAGGGCCTACAATAAAGGGCCATTGTAGGATATTCTACTGAAGAGCCTTCGATAGTTTTTACGCCTGAACGAGAGTACTGCAAAAGGACCTCCACAGTCATAAAAGGTTCGGTATAGAACCAATATTATAATATTGTCATTATTTGCCTACATAAAACTAACATTGGCTATACTGCCTTGGGCCAATGTTAGTTTTATGTAGGCAATCCAATACCTAACCAAATCTAAACGGATTCCCCACTGTTGGCCAATTGAGACCATCATAAAAAAGCTACCAGGGAACTGTCTTAATATTATTATACAATAATATAAAAAGAGCTTTAGGTACTCACGAAGTCGGCTCCGAACATAGCTGACTTTGCACTTCAACTCCGTTTAATAAAATTAACAAAAATCCAATACTCAGGGTTTCAACAAGCGTCATCGCGCTTCACAAATCCAGCTTATAATAAAATTTCAGAACAGGATAATGAGACAGTATTTTAGGTGTTCATGTTTTGGTAGTATAGATTAGTAATTTAATATTACACCTATATAAATCATTATCTTGTGGTTTCTAACAGTTGTCCGACTCATGTACTTGCGCGGAGCAACGATGGGGGGTACGCGGGGAAGTGAGCGGCAGAGTCGGCGAGCGCAATCTCCTCTAATGTGCGCTCTCTAATTTGAAGGGGTGTAGGTTTCAAGAAGCGTAACGAAATTTCAAAAAGTCTTACACCCATTTGCACTAAACTTAAGAATCGCCTGAGTCTTTTCTTAACTAACTTAAGACATTCTTAGCAAAAAATTGCATTGCACTAACCTTAAGACGTTCTTAAATCCACTTTAGGCTATTATTAACTTACGGGCCCAATATCGAGCGCCCAAGGCTTAAGAAATTCTTATGTTATAGCCTGTGGCCATCAATTGTGACAAAACCAGAAATATTTGCTGAAAAATGGAAGATTCATGGAACATTCATTGAAATAATTGAATTACTAAACGACTCGGTGGAAAATCGCAAAAATTGCCGTATTCCAATACAATTACTGCACTTATAAAAGAATAAGAACGTATGAAATAACCGTACTTGTATGTAAACTTCTGGTATAGGCTGCCGTGTCAAGGTTAATTTTTGACCCCAATTACCGTATAATACGGCAATTACCGTACCATTGGCAACACTGCCGCGATTTGATTTCCATTTTCTAAATTGACAGTTGATGACTTAACTTTTTTGGTCACCCTACCAAATAAAATAAAACAACGCCTTATCTTTCGTCTCCTTTTAACTCACGAATGAATCCATGTGATGTTATAACCAAAAAAGTATTCTATGACCTCATTACTTCGCCGGTTTAAAAATCCATAAACAATTAATATTTACATTCGTTCATTCTTTCGCTTAGCAAGGCGATGCCCAAGTTACAACGTAGTCTGTTAGTGCAAACAAAAACTTCAGCTCGGCATTTTTAGGCTGTTCCTAAGCTAAGAAATAACTTAACTAGGACGCTTAACTTGAGTTTAGTGCAAACGGCTGTTAATGGTTTACAGGATTTGTTCAGTTATTAATTGTAAATCCACGTCAAGGTTTGATAGGGACCATCAAACTGAACAATTACTATGGGACAAACTTTGAAAACGCGAAAAAATGTCAGCGGTTTCATGTTTGCTGTTTCTGTTTAATCTGTTACGATTAGGGAATTCGATCCCGGCCCTTATTTCTGATCCCGGGATTTCGGGATTACACTTAGGTAATCCCGGGATCCCGGGATTATTTCGGGATTGATTTATCGACGTACGTTAATCAAAATTTTAACAAAAATCAACATATTTTACGTTACAATACACACCTAGCTAATCTAATCACTAACTAATCAAAGTTAGAGTCAAATTAAGTCTAACCAGACTTTAAGTCTGGTTAGTTTGACACTTTTGTATGTAAAAAAAAATATTTTTCAAGAGTGAATAAGATCTTCATTTAAACTTCAATAAATTGAAAAAAAAAACCTAACAAACTATGCAAATAAATATAATTGACAAAACCTCTCTTAACGTCGACCAAATAGACGGATTTCATGTGAAAACCTAGTTAGTATTTAGGCAGTAAAGTAGTTTCTTAGCAAAAACTGATTTAAAATAATATTCATGAGCCACAAAATGCCTCATTTCTAAACTAATCTTGAAGAATTTTCATACATTTATGTTCAGTAGCAGTAACACTGAAGTGTTTCACCACATAACCCAGTGAGAGTTTCTTGTCTATCATTCAGTTCAAAATAAAAAAGTTTTATTCCAAGAAACCATCGCAAACCCGCTGGGTTAATTTGTGTTGCTTGCTTGGAAGGCTGCTTGAATGAAATACAGGTTTTCTTGTATTTTATATAATAAATGATAGGCGTGCAATTTTATTGAGAGCACTAGCACTGAGTGTTTAGCATCACGCACTATATTTTGCAACTTTTTTAAATTAATTTACCAATCCCGAAAATCCCGGGATTATGAAAACTCAATCCCGAAAATTTTGGGATTGAAAAGCGGTCGGGATCCCGGGAACCCGGGATCGAATCCTCTAGTTACGATGTTACTCTTAAAAAGGTTCTATTGACAATTTTTATTCTTTCGTTATTACAAGTTAAAACTTTTATGTTAAATATTTGAGAATATTTGAGTAGTTTTTGCTGTGACAACCCTGACCCTTGACGGAGTTTCTGTGCACCTACTTACGCATTGGCGGCATGCGTTTATCAACAAAAGAGACGAATTACTGGTAGGTGCTTTATAATACTGTGTCTACGCGGACAAAGCCTCGGGCGGAAGCTGGTCCTACCTACTTCATACTGATCCTACCAAAATTATAAATGTGAAAGTTTGTTACTCTATTACGCAAAAATTGCTAAATGGACATGGATAGGGTACTTAAGCCGGTCAAAGGTTCTTTAAAGATTTTCCTAATTTCCAAGTGAATAAAGTCGTGGGCAAAAGCTGGTAGGCTAGGCATAGGTAACCCATAGGTTTGACTGAGAAGAAGATACTGGGTTCACAAAATCAATAAAAAGAGAGTCACATGATGAATATCATAGTCTCGTCTTAGCAGATTAAGTAAATGACGATGAACGATTTTTCAAATACTTTCGTCTAACAAGGCACACTGAAGAAAAGGCATGACGAATGATTTTGAAATCCTCATCCGTAATGTAGGTACACGTCTACTATTTACGAAAAATACTTTATTTCGGTAATAAACTAGAGTTTAACTCTAGCGCGCGAAAAAAGCTCGCAGGTGTCATGGCGCCGCTCTGCCTTTCTTTGAAACACCCGTTTTGAGAAAACGGCGTTAAAAAGTTTTTTCATATTTTTGACGATTTAAGTTATAAATTTCAATTAAAGTGTATGGTATTAGATATCAATCGAAAGATATTTTTATGATCTATATAGCCATGTAAGTTTTAGGCCAATACAATGAATATTCTTGCAATAATACTCATAAACGTGTATTGGCGTAACAAAACCGTAAGAAATTTTGCTATTTGTCACCACAACACTGTATCTCCAGTACATTTTCCTGACTTATTTAAAAGATAATGTATTTAAGACACTTTTATGCGTGAATTATTAAAATATAATTTGGAATACTTGTCAGTGTTATTAAATTCGACGTTCGTATGATCTATTGGCGCCAATGTGCACTTTTTTGCGGGTGCTATTATTGTCCTTTTTAATTGATATACTGTTTAATTTTGACGCCATAGTAGCTTTAGTGGGATGGTTATAAATGTTGTACACGATTCAATAAAATTAAACCACTGGTTGCAATTTTTTTTACTGCAGCCACTCGCACACATTTTTGCGTGATCGTGACGCGACTCTGGCACGACCACTTATCGTAGAGCTACTCCTCCATGCTAAATGCTACTGCACGATAGGTCCGACAATACTGGCTAACCATAACACGGTAACTATTTGTCGCCAAAACACTGTATTTATTTATTTATTTATTAGGCACACTTACAGCAATACATATCAAACATTAACATTATTAGTAATTTCAAAAAAGAACACTTATTATATGCTTGCCACTTATGAGTGTACACAACAAAGAATACAAAGTTTAATGAAAGTAGCAAAAAATAATCTTATATAAATAACTCTCAACTCACTACAAGTTAGGTAACAAAATAAAAATTACAGTTAAAAAAAAGGAAAAAATCTAAACGAATCTAATAAACTAAAACAATATTAAGATAGGTGTCTAGTAGTATCATACCATGACTTCCAGCAGTTTACGTTTGAACTGTGTTTGGGAATCGTTGAAGATGTCAATATCTGATAATTTTGCATTCATGTCATTGTACGTTGAGCAAATTCTGGACAGGGGATGGAGCAAACCCAAATTAGTTCTGTGTCTAGGTAGATTAATTTACTAGGTAGATTGTCTATAGTAATTTGAATTAGGGTGTTTTGGCATGACAAACTATGAATAAAATTTAATTACAGTGTTTTGTATATACTTATATCTCCTTATCTAATATATAAAATCGTTAAACCAGAACGAGACAAAAAGCGAGATGGCGCTCTACGAAACTTTCTTGACACGTTTCTCTTGAACGGCACAATATTTCTCGGGAATTTGAATGTAATTCGATTCCTTGAAGCCGGGAATCGCGAAAAACCCAAAAAAATATGACATTGGATGTAGAAATTTTGAAATATTAAGCAATATAAAATCGCAAATTTTCGTAATAATATAAGTAATATTATTTTCGCAGGGTTGCTTAGTTACCACTGACTGACTTTAAGTCTTAAAACCTGTTGATTTTCTCTGATTGTCATCTCAATTGTCATGTGATTGTCATTAGAGCATGCAAAATATTTTAATAATATAAAATATGAGATGTCGATTAAATATTCCCATCAGTGTCAATTAAAATTTAATAATTTCAACTGTGTATAAATACGATAAGAAGTTACGATGCGCAAATTATCGGCGAAAGCGCTATGAACTGTTTCGGCAAGGTTTAGTGAATATCTGCGTCCAAATGGAGAATTCGATTCCGTTCGCTCAGAATTTATACCAAGGAAGCTGCTGCCAAGGCCGTCTTTAACCTATTTGAGGCCTTGGGCACATTAGGATAATTTAGGATAATGGGGCCCCTATGACCTTGACTTGGGTTGGGTCTTTAGTAAAAAAAAACGGCCGCGCAGCGCGTTTTTTAGTCAGTTTCATCAAATAATCTCGTAATTATGCCTGTCTGAATTAAAGAAAAACGGCCGCGCAGCGCGATTTTTATACTTAATCGGTTTTATTCACTAATCTTGTAATCTTGATAAGAACAATTATTGCATAATCCATAAAAGTAACTATTTTAGAATTTAAAGTTAGGGATTAAAAACTATGTGGTTTGAAAAGGATTTTTTTTTCGTAATATAATAAGCATCCGTTATCATTAAGCGATCTGGCAAGAAACAAGGGGCCCCTATCGATCGCGGGGCCCTGGGCAAGTGCCCAGAGTGCCCAGTGGGAAAGATGGGCCTGGCTGCTGCTTAGATTTTTGAGACATATCAATAATCTAAGGGAAGCTGCAAGGAAGTCTGTGCTACGCTGCAACCGTATGGTACCGATACTCCTCAGTTTTTATTGTAAAGAATGCTTAGCTCAGTACATAGAGAACGGCGCTTATTTTATTGACGAAAGCTTATAGGACGTGTAGTTCCACGGTGTTACCTGTGCTTGCTAGAGTTTTCTTTGCTGAACTTGATAATTTTCGCGCGGGACCATTTGCGGAGGAGGAGAGCCTCCTGCCTCCCAGGGAGTGCCGAGGACTAAGAAGAACCATTAATGAGAAAACCGTCGCTATTTGGCAGGAACGATGGGACTAGAGCGAAGGCGGATGCGAACTTTATTGATTCATTCTCGATATCGCAGTGAGGCTCTCCGGAGATTGAACTAGATTCCATTGTCTCTCAACTACTGACCGGACATGGGTGTATCAGGCAGCGACTTCGGAAGTGTGACACCGGAATAACCAAGCTAGCCTAGATCACGCACTGTGAGATTGTTTGCTGTACGATGAAGCTAGACGCGTTATGCTTAATTAGACCAAGACCCAGAAACTGGACCCGTCAATACGTCACGCCTAATCTACGGTTTCGATATTTTAAATGACTCAGTAATCTCAGTTCCTATCGATATTTTGGCCGGATTATTTATTAAAATTTATTATAGATATAAATATTATCGATAAATATCTATATTTTTATCGTCGTAAACACCTTGCATCCCTACCTGCCGCATCACCCCCGTCATAAGGCGTGTTAACACGTGTTCACATGTGTTAACACGCAAACTGATGCATCGTTATGGGATTAGTCGCGTCAGCGACGTGTTGTAGGCTAAAGCTAAGGTTTCCTAGGATGGCGGTGCCGTCATATTACGGCCGTAATTTAGCGGCGTAGAACATTGTCTATGTAAACAGTACGGCGTGGTTTCTGTCGTTACGATGTCGCCATATTGTTTACATAGACAACATTCAACGCCGCTATATTACGGCCGTAATATGACGGTACCGCTATCCTAAAAAACCCTAGCTTAAGTGTGCTTCTATAGTTCATACAATTACTATGAAAACCGATGTCCCATGACGGGCGTGTCGACACTTACGTGGGGTGGCGTAGGCCCAGTTTGTTTGCACCTTAATACTTTGTGTTCAACAATTAGGTAGGTATCCTTATTGTTGCTTTAAAAAAAAACTATTGAAATAAAAAACGTAAATATTCCAAATTGTTCATTTTCAATGACTAATATTTTGTACCTACTCACCAATTAGTAATGATGTGCTAACTATAGGTATTCTTATTATTATTATGGTTTGAATGACTGTCTGTTACGTAGTGACGTAGTGGATTTAACACAGTGATAAATTATAACATACCTATTTTGTTTGTGGCGAAGGCAATGCCATAAATAGACCAATTATGTAATAGAAATAATTTTACGGCTGTATTTTCCTTAAAAGTCTATCAAAAATTTAGTCAGCTCCGCAGATTGCGCTAATAGTATCATTCATTCGAGATTTTTGAGCGGCAAAATTGTTACACTATGTTATACCTTTAGGTGAGTACATTATAAACATAGATGGAAAAAAATTTGTATAGTACCTACGGCTCATTTCAACCTATATTATACTAGGTTAAGGTCCCATCCGGCAGAAAGCATGAAACTTGGCATGCGTGTAGCTTTTTTAACGTTTTACGTATAATAATAAAATATAGAAGTAGCAGCAAGTCGGACAGTGAAGAAATGGGGAGTTTTTATAGATTTATTTATGCCACTGCCACGCTGTATATAATATTTTTAACACATATTTTATGAAATTTCCAATGAAATTTATATTTTTGAAATTTGTATGAATATGGCTTTATGGATATCAGTATTCGTTAGAAATTTATCGTCACTGGTATTTTTTTTGGATAAAATTTTAGATGTTCGGCATTTCAATTACGGCAATATTTTTTTTTGTTTGTAAAGGTGTTTTTTATTTCTGAAAATGATTGGCCATCCTTTATTTATCCGAAAATGATACCCGATTTTCCATAGTAGCTATAAATTAGCAGTTATTACGCCCAACAGTACGCGTGGCGTTAGTAAATTTCCCCCCTCCCCCTCCCCCCAGCAGGGTGTCGCCCGCTGTCTCCCGGGCGTTTTCCACTCTGGTCTGCCTAAGGCTCATTCTTTAATACAAAAAATATCGGTGTTATCCTTAAAGAATTCCCACAGGGTGATTTTTTGAAAAAATATCGGAAGACACTTAGCTCCATCTTACACGGTGCCACTGAAACTAAATTGGTTGCAAACCATCAAGCGAAAAATTTTCTAAGTCTATGTTGCAAACTCTAATCACCAATGAGTTTCGAAATAGTCACTGCACTAGTATTTCAATGGCGCTTCGTACACGACGCTACCAATCACAGACTGTGACAACCAGTTAAAAAGCATTTAAAAAGCAAGAATAAAAAATCTACAAAATTCAGTAAGTATAGATAAATGTAAAAATCAAAATCAAAACTTTTTTGAAATGCTTTAAAAATGGCGCGCATTCCATTAGAAAAAATAATGAGATGAGTGCATTCCAACAAACTAATCGCACTAAGTCATCGATCACCATAGAGTGCATTTTAATCATGGAAAGTATGTGGGAAAATATCGTTGTTTTTTTAATATCACGGCACTGCCTTCTTTTTAACCGACTTCATCAAAAGGAGGTTCGATTGTATGTTTTTTTATCGTTGCTCGCGCGTATCTTCGACATTTATGGACTAATTTTGATGATTCTTTTTTTTGTTCGATTGAGTTTGTTTAGGTACGGCTTCAGCAAGGAACAGACTGCGTGCAGAATCTCATCATGGACCAGCATCTCGACCGATCCTGTGAAACTGTAACAGTTACTTTGACAAGGGCAGCTATGGAAGAACTGGACGAGAAACATTACGTCATATCATTCCCCAATGCTACCAAGATACATACCTTATGCGGCAAAGAAGATTACAAATCCGTCAAAGGAAGTTACCTGGGCATCGTTCCTGTTGGTTGTTTCATCCAATAGCCACCACCAATGATCGAATAGAAGGGCGCCCACTGAAAATAACCTCGCTTCCCATTGATAGCGAGAAACCATCTGAAGAAACAGCACACGTCAATGTACTAGTGGGAATAAAGGAATCTCAACACGATTGATCTTAAGAAACTTCACGACGTCCAAAGCAAGGTGATAACGCAGCATCCCGTGTTATGTCTTTTTCTCTCTCTTATTGCCTTTTGGCTTAAGAAACAGTAAGTAATAAATAAACTCATGCGAATGACTCACCTTAATGACAACTCAAGGGAAAATAAATAAACACTTAACGTACAGTCAACAGCAAACTACAGTTTTATTGAAATATGGTTGATTCTATACAATAATAAACATCAAACGTGGTAATCGCAGATCTGCAAATTTACACGGTGATTTGAACGAAGGAAAACGAAGCTATGAATCTAATCCTTTTCCCAAGGGGTTATTTTAAAGGGTTAAACTTAAAACTACTCGCAGAGCGTTATGTGGGTAAGAATTGCCTGCCCTCGGATATCAGAAATGTGGTAATTATCTAACATAAATCTAACTCGTGTAGGTCGTACTCGAAGGCCTAAGTACGGATAGCTGGATTCTTATACTTCGGTTAGTTTACGGGTTAAAAAGATTTGAGAGTTAACTGGTACCTATTAAAATATCTCGCAGCGAGTCTGTTTAGTAGAGAAACGCTTCGATGGCTGCTTTCTATTAATTATGCCTCGGAGCCGTGGGTGAGAAACCAAAGTCCGGTTTATTTCAACTTTTTCCGCTTAACTGACGGACGACAGAGCAGTGGTGGACTCGTGGCTGGATACGTACGCCACTCTTCACCTGGAATGGTGTGCACAAAAACCATAATTTAACAACGTCGGCCTTAAATGGACTACAACTATTCCATGACGGGGGGACCCTGCAGCGTATAGTAGAACTGAGGAAAATCTATTCCTGTATGTTCATTCTGACAATAAATATTACTGATCCCTGACTTTTCTGTTAAACTATCCCCTATACAGAATTGAGATGTAGAAACATACCGTAGCTCTCAACTTACAAAGTCTCTTTTCACATGAAAAGAACTGAAATTGAAAGTAATAAATATATAGACACCCCTTGAAGTAAATACTAGATAATGGATAGCAATAAATTTTGATATACCTGCGGCTCCTTGTAAACAATATATTTTATATGGTTTAGAATCCGGTCAATCAGTATTCCTCCTTCGGTCGGATATCACGACACGAATTAGAACTCTTCTCGGCGGCTTTTATTAGCCAAAACCCTCTGTAAATAACGAATATGATGATAAAAATAAATTTCAAATTCTCACACTGCCAACAGCTGAATGTCTAGGAAATCACAAATATGTACCTTGGCGAAATTCTATTGTGCCGACGAAAATTACAATGAATAGCTGCAAGATATTATTTAAATCAGGAACAATTACGAATCCAATAACTTTAACAGCGATATAAATATAAAATGAAATTCTTTCCAACCGAAAAATTTTGTATCCTATGAATCACAGCTGATATTCGCTGCGTTCCAAGTCTCGCGCCATCACGACGCATTCCGACTTCCTGATCGATGAGCGTGGACTGGACTGACATCGCGCCGCCGAAAGCGACTTCAATCGGATCGGACTTCCCGAAAACACGGTCAAACAACCTACTTACGACATTACGGACAAAAAAAAAACCATTTCAGTTCAAAAGCAGGCCTTAAACAGGACTGCTTAAGGCCTGCTTTCACACTAACCTTTGGGATCTAGTATGAAAGGTAAACAATTGAATAGAAATCCTTGCGATAAGGGCTCATCGCAAAGGCCCCTGAAGTGGGCGAAGGACGACCATAAGAAATACGATCTTAATCTTTCTTTTTTTTTTTTTTTTTTTATAAGTCGATGCCGCGTATTTTCAAACGGAAGTGTCTATTCATCGGGGCGCCTCGACGAATAGTATTTTTCTCTATCTAGCGGTGCGCACCATTGAATTGCACTTTCTCTAGGGATTGGCTATAGGCCGGTGCCTCGGGTTCGATGATCCCCGCGGGAAGTAACATCTTTGATTTGTTGTTTCTAGTTTGGTTTGGACATTGCAGGCTGATCGCTTGATTGTGCGAATTGTGCGATAAGAGAAATGATCCGTGCTTCGGCTGTAGATCCTGCGCCTGACCTCTCCTGTCTTGTCGGTCGTCCTGCCGTCCTATCGGAATAATTAGAGAGTGACGGAAAAGAGAGTGCAAACACTTTTATCTCAAATCTCAATTAAACTGCATCTAAATCTCTAAACACAAACCAAAACTACTCACTGCACTAACAAATCTGCTAAAACCACAGCCAAAGATGATTACCTACTATACCCGCAAATGCGCATATTAACATCTACGTTTACGTCATCCGCAACAAAAAATTAGGTACCTACATGTAACAATAAAATTCTGATTGGTATTTTTTTATTAATATTAATTATTGAATTATTAATTTTAATAAGATAGGGTCTAGGTATAAAAAACATGGTTACATGAAGTTGATTTCTTCTTTCCATCAGTCAATCAGTCAAACGTAATTTATGACTGATGGAATTTGACTGACGCTTGCATGAGCATGTAATGGCCGCCTAATACATAGTCGGTCTGTCTACGGTCGGTAATGAGTAACTAGCTAGACTTTAGGCCACAGATAGGCATTATGGGTCAGGGTCATGGTATGCCTGCAGGAAGGGATAAAGATTTTTTTATTAGAATAAAAAAGAATATGCCATTGATTTAGGTACTTTTTATTTAAATTCTTAGCTAAAATTATCTAACTAAGTACTTACTAAATCTCTAAACACAAACCAAAACTACGCACTGCACTAACAAATCTGCTAAAACCACAGCCAAAGATGATTACCTACAATACCCGCAAATGCGCACTATGGAACCTTGTCATATTAACATCTACGTTTACGTCATCCGCAACAAAAAAATAGGTACCTACATGTAACAATAAAATTCTAATAGGTATTTTTTATTAATATTAATGATTGAATTATTAATTTTAATAAGATAGGGTCTAGGTATAAAAAATCTTCATTTTTTTCCTTTTTTTTGGTTTAAAAATGGCTGCCAGGTTCATTAGCAATTCGCGGGGATAGTATTACAAGGTGTTTTCGAAATCGCAAAAAAGAAAACAGCTGTTTCATACAAAAATTAATAACGAAAATATCAAAATGTATGAAACAACTGATTTTTTTTCGCGATTTCAGAGTTGGTCGCATAGTAAAAGTTGTTCAGTTTGATGATCCCTATCTACCATATTCGGCTTTATAAGGCTTTTACCAAACACTTTGTATTATAAAAAGCGGCACCACAGCAATAAAATAACACTAACGGTTAAATTGAGTATAACGAGAAACAACAACTCAAAGATGTTGCTTCCCGCGCGGCGGGGATCGAATCCATGACCTCTGGATCGAGAGAACAACACTCTAACCACCAGCCTAAGAGGCATTTACACAATTATTACTACCTATTTGAATAGTTTAACTTACGATTACGACATCTAAAAAGGAGGCACCGGCATATAGCCAATCCCTAGAGAAAGCGCTATTCAGTGGTGCGCACCGCTAGATAGAGAAAAATACTATTCGTCGAGGCGCCCCGATGAATAGACACTTCCTTTTCAAACGGACTTTTTACGGAAATAAGGAAAAGGACATGAGGCATACTGCCAAAAAATAAATTTTATCATTAATGGAAACAAACTACCAAAAAAACTTCCCCTTTAAGGGAAATCGACAAAACAGCAAAAAAACCACGCTACACCCGTGCAGCTGAAAGATACATCTGAATCCCTATACCATACAACGATACCATTGTACATTATCATACTATGTGCACTGGCTCTCAGCATCTTCATCATCTCCCGGCGCTGTAAGAAAAATCCATCACCATCGCAATAACCATCTCTGAAGATTTATGCAGAACCCCAAACTTCTGGCATCCGGAAACCTACTTCAGCAATATTTTCTCAGCTCAAAGTTCAAAAATAATTGCTGATCTGCGGGGGAAGGTGTTATAATATGCACTTCTACGTAAACTGCAAGCATGCAGTGGCCTCGAATCGTCCGGCGGTGCCTACGTGACCGAAAGCGCTGACTTCGCAGCCACGGCGTCCATGCGGCCCGCGTTTACTTAGTTAGTAGGAATATTCCATTTGTAATTTATACTTCACTCTGATTCTAGCATCGATCAGGCATAGACATAAGTTTTTACTTTGTAATTTTTTTTATAATTAAATTACTTTAAATAATTTTTGTTTTTTTTTGGATCCTCCGGCTGTGACCTCCGTAATTAGATGGTCCCATATTTTTTTTTCAAATCAGTAGAGTAGTTTTCAAGTGATCCTGAAAATACTATCATTTTGCATCAACTACCTTGACGACTTTCTTATTTATGAATCGAATATGATGATTTTTTAACCGACTTCAAAAAAAGGAGGAGGTTCTCAAGTCGACGGTATTTTTTTTTTTTTTTTATGTATGTTTTAATATAGCTTCGTCAGTTGTTACCCGATTTGTACAATTCTTTTTTTATCTCAAAGAACATAGTTTGTGTGTGGTCCCATAAAATTTTTTCAGAGATCTGGCCAGTAGTTTTCTCATAATCCTGAAAAATATCAATTAATTAGCTATCCATCGCACGAGTTTTTATGGAATTTCGGACATAACATCTTTGTTTATGAACCGATTTAGATGATTCTTTTTTTATTTGAAAGGGTATACTTCAAGAATGGTCACAATTTAATTTCATCGTTATTGGACTTCGAACTTCGAAGATACAAAAGGGAACTCCTCAAAGTTAAATAGTATATGTAAAGTGATTTAGGTTTTGGTAAGTTTATGGCAATCCAAAACAAACCAAATCATGGTTTGCAATGCAACGTTAAATATTATATATATAAATTTGGAAAATGAGTTTTGGGCATTTTACCATTGAAAATGTTATAATATAAAGTTTAAAAATATTTACACGCTGCGATTACATACCTACCACTAAAAAGTTGAAAATAAAAAAGCTTTTAAAAAAAAAAGAAAGACCGCCTTCAAAAAACCTGAAAACAAAAACAGCTTAAAAATTAAATACCTCTAAAAAGCAAGAAATAATATTCGAATCATTCGTTACACATATCAATATTAATAAAACACGTCTAATGAAGTCGGGTGGGGCTTTTAGAAAAAAATGAAGTTGTCCTCCAGCCCCACCCGACTTCAATAGACGTGTTTTATTAATATTGATATGTGTAACGAATGATTCGAATATTATTTCTTGCTTTTTAGAGGTATTTAATTTTTAAGCTGTTTTTGTTTTCAGGTTTTTTGAAGGCGGTTTTTCTTTTTTTTTAAAAGCTTTTTTTTTGTTGTTGGAAAAGGGATACTTTAGTGTAGTCTTTTTAACCGACTTCAAAAAAAGGAGGTTCTCAGTTTGGCCCGTATGTATGTATGTTTCTCCGCGATTATCTCACGTTTGGCTGAGTCGATTTTTTTTACCTAAATAATATACCTAATACAGAAGGTACTTACTTACACTAAAAATAAAATAAAAATTGTTTAAGAAACAAAAAAACCGATTTCAAAAAACCTGCCTATTAAAAGAAAGAAATAATATTCAAAACATTAGATATGCATTATCATTGTTATAATAAAAACACGTCTATTGAAGTCGGGTGGGGCTTTTAGAATAAAAAGAGAAAGTTGTACTCGAGCCCCACCCGACTTCAATAGACGTGTTTTTATTATAACAATGATAATGCATATCTAATGATTTGAAGAAATAATTTGAATAAATTATTTCTTTCTTTTTATAGGCAGGTTTTATGAAGTCGGTTTTTTTGTTTTTTAAACAATTTTTGGATTTGCCCTGTATCGTAATGAGAAAAAAAGTTATTTTATGATGCACTTGACTGCATCGTAATGAGTTTTTTTTTATATTTTACCTATCCACGAAAATGAAGTACCTACCTTTTTTGAATTCATATTAGGAACATTACGTTGTGAGTGTAGATAAAGTTATTTTTCAACACATTTGCTCGTAAAGTGACTATAATACATCTCTTTTAGGGCCATAAACCGAGCTATAACAAACGCGTGCAATAATATATAAAAGACTAGTTGGTTATAGAATTATCCCTACAAAGTTAAATAAGTACCTTACTGCAAGTTCTATGCGAGTAAACAGAGCATTCCCAATTTAACCGGGTTAAACAGTTATTTTTTTAGTAACAAAAAAGAGGTTTTATGCCGCTGGAAACACATATACATTTTTGGAATAAATAAATGTGTAAGTCCTTAATTAAGTGAAAAAATATTTATTATTAACAAATTATTCATAATTCACAATATTTTGTTATTACATAATAAAATATTTGCATTTTATCACTTAAAATTATAATTTTGAAGTGGCTGTATCCTCATTCAACCCTTTGTTTGCAAAATATTCTTGCATTTGGCGTGTAAAAAAAACAAAAAAAAACCTGCGCGCTTTTTCCCATCATAATTATCATATTTTGTTTTTGTCGTATTTGTTGCTGTGTGGTAAATTACTTTGTTTTTTCCTCGCAAATGTGTTGAAAAACGTCGTATGAAACTCGTGAGCTCTTGCTTATTGCACACTCGGCTGAGTTACGCCCTCGCCTGCGGCTCGGGCTGCAACCCACAGCTTTGTGTGCAATGAGCAACCTAAGCTAACTTGTCTCATCATCATCATCATCATCATATCAGCCACACGACACCCACTGCTGGGTATAGGCCTCCCCTAAGGATCTCCACGACGATCGGTCCTGCGCTGCCTGCATCCACTGGCTTTCCGCGACCTTCACCAGATCGTCGGTCCACCTTGTCGGGGGCCTACCCACGGAGCGTCGTCCGGTGCGCGGTCGCCATTCCAGAACCTTTCTGCCCCAACGGCCATCGGTTCTTCTCGCTATGTGTCCCGCCCATTGCCACTTCAGCTGAGCAATCCTTCGAGCGATGTCGGTTACTTTAGTTCTCCTGCGGATCTCCTCGTTTCTGATTTGATCACGTAGGGAAACGCCGAGCATGGCTCTCTCCATTGCACGCTGAGCGACCTTGAGCCTCCTTATGAGACCCATAGTTAGCGGCCACGTTTCACTGCCGTAAGTCATCACTGGCAACACACACTGTTCATAGACTTTCGTCTTGAGACACTGAGGTAAGTCGGACGCGAAGATTTTTCGAAGCTTCCCGAATGCTGCCCACCCGAGTTGGATTCGGCGAGAGATCTCTTTCTCGAAGTTGGACCTACCTAACTGGACTGCCTGTCCTAGGTATACGTAATGGTCAACAACTTCAAGTGTAGTGTTCCCAACATGAACTGGAGAGGGTACAACATGGGCATTTGACATAATTTTCGTCTTTTCCATGTTCATCCTAAGACCCACTCTTTGGGAAGCACTACGGAGATCTTCGAGCATTGTGTTCAGGTCTTCCATGGTCTCAGCCATAAGGACTATATCATCGGCAAAACGAAGGTGTGTTAGGTACTCGCCATTAATGTTGATGCCGAGTCCTTTCCAGTCCAAGAGCTTAAAGATGTCCTCCAACGCAGCTGTGAACAGTTTCGGAGAAATAACGTCTCCCTGTCTCACACCACGCTGCAGTTGGATAGGATTTGTGTTCTGGTTCTGTACTCGGATCGTCATGGTGGCATTTTGGTATAAGTACCTCAACACCTCGATATACCTATAGTCCACTTGGCACCTTTGGAGAGACTGCAGCACCGCCCAGGTTTCAATCGAATCAAAGGCTTTCTCATAGTCCACGAACGCCAAGCAAAGTGGCTCATTATACTCCTCGGTCTTCTGTATAACCTGCCGCAGCGTATGGATGTGGTCTATGGTGCTAAAGCCTTTTCGGAACCCGGCTTGTTCGGGAGGTTGGAAGTCGTCGAACTTGCGAGCGAGACGATTCGTAAGGACTCTCGAAAACAACTTATAGACATGACTCAGGTACTATTATAACATACCTTCGCTATACTAAGCAATGTTACAAAATACTTAACTTTTTTTCTCATTACGATACAGGGCAAATCCAACAAGAAGGCAGTGCCGTGATATTAAAAAGAAACAACGATATTTACACATACTTTCCATGATTAAAATGTACTCTATGGTGATCGATGACTTATCGTAGCGATTAGTCTTCTGGAATGCACTCATCTCATTAAATAATTTTTCTAATTGAATACGCGCCATTTTTAGATTTTAATTTTAATTTTTGCTTAAAAAATTCTTACTAGTGAGTGAAAATTTGATTCCACCCGATATTTTAGATGCGGCGACGGAAAAACGTCTAAATTAACCCAGGTAAGTAGTGCCAATACAAACTTATTCCTTTTATCATTGATATTTTGTTTAGTAGAAGTTTTATAGGTTCAATCATGAATTGTATGAGAGTAGATAAAGTAGTGTATGAAACTGCACATAACTAGGTATTAAAACACTCGTGTGATACTATTAAAAACCTTGCCTACGGCTGGGTTTTTAAACACACACTCATGTTTTAATACCCCTCATTATGCGCCAGTTTCATAAACTACTAATATATTGTAGCGCAACGCAAATGTAATGATACGAGTGAGACTAAATTATTTCTTAATGAATTACCTACAAATAAGTACTCCAATTAATTTTGATACGAGTTTCTCGTAAAGTTTCCAAGCTATGGTGCTTCAAAATGTATGCTTTGATAAATAAAAGTAGAGAGGTCAACTGAAATAAATTGACCGCTATTTATTAAATTTTCGATAGGTAATATTGATTTATGTACTAAAAACGTGGTCGTGGGATTAAACCATGTACTAAAAACGTGGTCGTTTTAAACCATGTCTGTCCGGTTGTCATGCCCTGGTTTAAAACCGGTTTATTTGCAACTAAGTATAATAGTTACTCATACTCACTAATAAATAAATACCTAGTTGACTTTTTCTGTTAAGTACAGTCTAAATAAAAAACTTTCAGTTATGTACTAATTAATTGTAATTAATTAAATTCTCTCTCCAAAGTAATAACACTTATACTTAAATTAAAAGATTTTTATATAGTAAATGCACTTATAATATGTAACACGTTGTCATTATAATACAACTTGTTGTATTATAATAGGGATGTTGACTAATGAATAAACTAACGAAATACTAATAAAAATCGTAAACATATCAAACTTTTGGAGTAACTTGTATACTTCTTGGTTTTATATATTGCGTATTATTTGTTTTATGACCCTTCAAAGTTGGGTGGACAAGTCCATTTAAAAAGTATAAAATTTGTTAAAATAAATAATACATTTAGTTAGTCCGTAAAATTTATGGCAAATTTGTCAAAAAAACCATTTTGATAAACACAATATTTACTATAGCTGCCGAACAAATTTCCTACGCGTTGCATACAACTTAGGAAGGCGTGACGTCATAACTTGGTAGCCGTTAGTATGGAGCGTTTTCGGGTGAGTCCAATTTTGTGCATTTCAAACTGTAGATATCTCGGGCAGTTTTCATGCTAGCGAAATCATTCTTATACAAATGTTTCTTTTTTTTGAGGGGTAATTTATGTAACATGAAATAAAAAAATAGTCAACATGCCTATACAACGTGTCACAAAGTTACTTAGTTAGTTAAGATGGTAGATAGGGACCATCAAACTGAACAACATTTACTATGCGACCAACTCTGAAATCGCGAAAAAAAAATCATCGGTTTCATACAGTTTAATATTTTCGTTATTAATTTTTGCAGCTAATTTTTTTCACGATTTCAGAGTTGGTCCCATAGTAAAAGTTGTCCAGTTTGAAAGTCCCTATTTATCATATTCGGCATAAGGGACTATTTTGTAACACGTTGTACATTTCTATACCTATCACCACAGAATACATTATCAGTGTCATAATTAATTAAGCGATATTATCGACCTTTGTAACATAATCGCACTCGCTGTAACAATTATACTTATTTTCACACGATTTAAATCTTTGATTATCAGATGGTAATTTCTTTAATGCTACTTCATTAGATGAGCCTGGAGAGTACGTATACTCGTTGATACGGCCAAATCTTATATCTGGTATATCTGCATCAAACGTTGGTTCTGAAAAAGGGAAAATATTGTATATTTTGTATGTTATATTGAGTATTGATCAAGACACTTTAAATAGGCTTAGGTTATTTTTATTACGTGAATGATTGATTGTACGAAAGAAACTACAAGGTTAATAAATACGAGTAGTAATGTTAAGAATAGGCTTTTTTCGTCCATACTTAGTTTATTAAACGAACAAATCTTACCATCTGTATCCATTTGTCTTACTTTCATTCGCATCAATAACCATTTTCTTTTCGCGACTAAAACGATAATAATTGAAAGTATCACTAAACCCAACGCTCCTATCGCAATATAGATCCAATAAGAATAGTACGACCTGCAAAAAAAATGGTTAGTTTAATCGCATTTAGGATAAAGAAATGAAAGGCTTAACATTGGCTTTTTTAACAAAAAAGAAAGAATCCTTTTGGGGATCTTCTGTATTTAAAGTTAACAACTCTCCTAAAGATTCAAAGCTTCATAATAGTTCTTGGGTTTAAAACTTCGCTTCAAACCCAAGAACCATCATTTACTTAAGTTTTAATTTCCTTTCTCGGCCCTACTTTTAGATCAAAGACTTGTACTTGCATTGTCGTTTCCGAAACGGCTGTGTTATTTCCAAAAGTTTTAGAGACATTTTCAGTTCCCGAAACATTTGTTGATTGAAGAAATAGTGTTGATGTTTCTTTAGTTATATTGTATCCACCTATAATTCTATCAGATGTATCAATAGGAGTACTGCTCGACATTGATGTAATTTGATGGTCACTCAAAATAGTAGAAATATTACAATTGATATAATCGTCCTTTACTGTTACCGCTTTGTAAGGAGACGTGCATATGCAAATATTTGGAGAAATACAAGTACCTTCACAGTTCATACACGTTGGCTCACAAACACTACTGCTATTACTCTGTGTCTTGGTCAATTTGTACCCCAAATTACAAATACATTTATCTGAGCTTACACAGGTGCCGTTGGGACAACCAAGAGAACAAAAAGGTTCACAAATCTTCTTGATAGACATTTTGTAACCTGAATTACATATACATACATCTGGGCTTACGCAAGCACCATTTGAACAGCCGCTGACACAATAAGGCTCACACATTTCTTTATTTAATATTTTGAAGCCCGAGTTACATTTACAAACGTTTGGGCTAACACAAAAACCGTTAGGGCAGCCAAGAGGACAGTGTGGTTCACATGTTTTCTTGCTAGACATTTGGTACCCTGTGTTACATTCACATACATTTGGGCTGACACACGTGCCGTTGAGGCATCCAGATGGACAAAATGGTTCACATGTTTTTTTGCTAGACATTTGGTACCCCATGTTACATTCACATACATTTGGGCTTACACAAGTGCCCTTAGAACATCCAGATGGACAGAATGGTTCACATGTTTTCTTGCTAAACATTTGGTACCCTGTGTTACATTCACATACATTTGGGCTAACACAAATGCCGTTAAGGCATCCAGATGGACAAGATGGTTCACATGTTTTCTTGCTAGACATTTGGTACCCTGTATTACATTCACATACATTTGGGCTAACACACGTGCCGTTAGGGCATCCAGTAGGACAGGATGGTTCACATGTTTTCTTGCTAGACATTTGGAACCCTGTATTACATTCACATTCATTTGGGCTTACACAAGTGCCCTTAGGACATCCAGATGGACAGAATGGTTGGCATGTTTTCTTGATAGACATTTGGTACCCTGTGTTACATTCACATATATTTGGGCTAACACACGTGCCGTTAAGACATCCTGATGGACAGGATGGTTCACATATTTTCTTGCTAGACATTTGGTACCCCGTGTTACATTTACATACATTTGGGCTTACACAAGTGCCCTTAGGACATCCAGATGGACAGAATGGTTCACATGTTTTCTTGTTAAACATTTGGTACCCTGTGTTACATTCGCATACATTTGGGCTAATACACGTGCCGTTAGGGCATCCAGTTGGACAGGATGGTTCACATGTTTTCTTGCTAGACATTTGGAACCCTGTATTACATTCACATTCATTTGGGCTAACACATGTGCCCTTGGGGCATTTAGATGTACAGAATGGTTCACATGTTTTCTTGCTAGACATTTGGTACCCCGTGTTACATTTACATACATTTGGGCTTACACAAGTGCCCTTAGGACATCCAGATGGACAGAATGGTTCACATGTTTTCTTGCTAGACATTTGGAACCCTGTATTACATTTACATACATTTGGGCTTACACAAGTGCCCTTAGGACATCCAGATGGACAGAATGGTTCACATGTTTTCTTGCTAGACATTTGGTACCCTGTGTTACATTCACATACATTTGGGCTAACACACGTGCCGTTAGGACATCCTGATTGACAGGATGGTTCACATATTTTCTTGCTAGACATTTGGTATCCCGTGTTACATTTACATACATTTGGGCTAACACATGTGCCCTTGGGGCATTTAGATGTACAGAATGGTTCACATGTTTTCTTGCTAGACATTTGGTACCCCGTGTTACATTGACATACATTTGGGGTGACACATGTGCCTTTGAGGCATCCAGATGGACAGGATGGTTCACATGTTTTCTTGCTAGACATTTGGTACCCCGTATTACATTTACATATATTTGGGTTTACACATGTGCCATGGGAGCATTTAGATGGACAGATTGGTTCACATGTTTTCTTGATAGACATTTGGTACCCCGTGTTACATTTACATACATTTGGGCTAACACATGTGCCTTTGGGGCATCCAGCTAGACAATATGGTTGACACGTTTTCTTGCTAGACATTAGGTACCCCGTGTTACATTTACATACATTTGGGCTTACACATGTGCCATGTGGGCATTTAGATGGACAGATTGGTTCACATGTTTTCTTGATAGACATTTGGTACCCCGTGTTACATTTACATACATTTGGGCTTACACATATGCCTTTAGGACATCTAGTTGGACAATATGGTTCACATGTTTTTTTGCTAGACATTTGGTAACCCGTGTTACATTTACATACATTTGGGCTTACACATGTGCCTTTGGGACATCCAGATGGACAGAATGGTTCACATGTTTTCTTGCTAGACATTTGGTACCCCGTGTTACATTTACATACATTTGGACTAACACATATGCCGTTGAGGCATCCCGATGGGCAGATTGGTTCACATGTTTTCTTGATAGACATTTGGTACCCCATGTTACATTTACATACATTTGGGCTAACACATGTGCCTTTGGGGCATCCAGTTAGACAATATGGTTGACACGTTTTCTTGCTAGACATTAGGTACCCCGTGTTGCATTTACATACATTTGGGCTTACACATGTGCCATGGGGGCATTTAGATGGACAGATTGGTTCACATGTTTTCTTGCTAGACATTTGGTAGCCCTTGTTACATTGACATACATTTGGACTAACACATGTGCCTTTAGGACATCTAGTTGGACAATATGGTTCACATGTTTTTTTGCTAGACATTTGGTAACCCGTGTTACATTTACATACATTTGGGCTTACACATGTGCCTTTGGGACATCCAGATGGACAGAATGGTTCACATGTTTTCTTGCTAGACATTTTGTAGCCTTTATTACAGGTGCAAGTATTAGGACCTGTACAAGTGCCATAAAGGCACATATTTTTGCAGTAAGGCTGACATGTATACTTATTACTGCCCATTTTATACCCTGAGTTACATTCACATTTATTTGGAGCAACGCAACGTCCATTGACGCATTTATTTGTGCAAATTGGTTTGCAATTCTGTTTTGTAGCTGGGTACGAAGGTGTTTTCGCATAACCATGGCAGCACACAGTTTCTACTTTCCATTGCCATTTCTGAAATGAGAAATAACTTTATAGTTTATCATTTCAATGGAATTAAATGAAGTTTAAGAAGTTTATTCAACATAAACAAAAAGGTATAGTATAGTAATAAATATAATATAGGGTGTCCCAAATATTTGCCACACGTAGGAAAAGTACCTTAAATAATTGAAGATAGGAAATATTACTGAAAGAAAACTTCATTTTGTTTTTAAAAAAAATTGAAACTGCATTTAAAGACTTTTCGAATCTCTTCAAATGTAGTTCTAATTCTTTTTAAAATCTAAATGAAAATTTCCTACCTTCAATATTTAAGTTACATACTTTCCCTTCGTGTGGCAAAGCTTTGGGATACCCTGTATATGATATAGTAAGTAAAGGTATACAATACGAGTAGCAAAATCAGTTTTGTAATGGTATTCAGAGATAATAGTGACACCATAAACACAACTTGAGACAATACAAAAGTTTGTTTTTAAATTTATCAAACCCGGGTGGGCACAAAAGAGTATTTTGTGCCCGGGAGCGCAGAATCTCAGAGCTGGCCTTATACTTAAAGGCCTACTCAAACCTGAGCGGTATCCGCTACCGCCGTGGGTAGCGGTAATACCCGAGCGATATCCCGCACGGTAATTTGTATGGCGTTTTCGCAGCTGTCGCGAAACAAGACTCGCTCACCGGATAGGTACGCTATACGTACCGCGTGTTCGGCGAAACTCACTCCCCCCGTGGACGTACCAGTATCGCTACCTCCGGCAGCGGTAAAATTCTGCTATGGTTTTAATTTTGAATTTTAATATCATTGGCTGAGATTTGAATAAGTTACCACGAATATCGTCTAATGTTGAATTAAAATGTTCAATTATTTACCGATAGTTTTACTGTGTGGTAATTCGTTTTCAGTCTAAGTCTTACACACAATGCCCAACAATTAGTTAGTTTGTAGGTTTCTTTTGTAGTGAAACTTCGTTGCTCTGTATATGTGACGAGATAGCTAGAAAAAATGTTTATTAAATATTATTATGTGAAATGTGACGAAAAAAAAAATTAAGTAGGTATTTGAAGTTCGAGTAGGTAAAATTTTATCAAAAGTGACTCTGCACACTATAGTATTATGTAATCTGTGCTCTGCACGGAGAAGCAGCGTGAGAAATCAACAAATTGTTGTATGGTAAATAATCAGAAATCGCGATAAAAATATTTCCAATTAATTTATTTAAATTTTGTTGCCAACTGGATAAGCGACGCTGTATTAATGAACTAGAAAATGGGCAGCGCCGTTTTCGAACGCTTAGATTATTCGAACGAAACAACACTGCGACAAACCACTGACGGCGATCTCCAACTTCCGAAGCGTGGAGATTATACTAACATCCTACTACGGATGTGACGTTTTATGGTGATAATGATAAAATAGAAAACAAACAAGAAATAATGCATAAACACATGACGACACTCGTTACACCCAAATATTCACATATACATGACAAAACAAACAACACAAACAAAAGAAACAACAAAGCAACAACAAAAAACCGGCCAAGTGCGAGTCGGACTCGCGCACGAAGGGTTCCGTGCCAAAAAACAGCAAAAAATCACGTTTGTTGTATGGGAGCCACCCCTAAATATTTATTTTATTCTGTTTAGCATATTTTGTTATAGCAGCAATAAAAATACACGATCTGTGAAAATTTCAACTGTCTACCTGTAGTCGTTATCAATATGGAGCAAAAAACGGCAAAAAACACGTTTGTTGTATGGGAGCCCCCCCTCAAATATTTATTTTATTCTGTTTTTAGTATTTGTTGTTATAGCGGCAACAAAAATACATCATCTGTGAAAATTTCAACTGTCTAGCTATCACGGTTCCTGAGATACAGCCTGGTGACAGACAGACAGACGGACAGCGGAGGCTTAGTAATAGGGTCCCGTTTTTACCCTTTGGAACCCTAAAAACAAACAGCTTGCAAACACTACCAAATAAGTACCAATACTAGTTAAGTAATTTAATGTTGATTTTGGAAAACTAATTTGATGTCTTATATATAGAGGGTGTACGGATTATACTCGTAGATGAGAAATGTTTTTTATAAGATAACTTTTTTGGATATAATTGAAATCAAGTTATTTTTAACAAAAGTACGTTTTCAGGCACAAAAAAAGGAACTAATTATTAAATTCCGTTTTTATTATTGTTTTGGGATAGAAAACATTCTGATTGTTGATAATGAATAAAAAAATACAAAAACCAAAGGCTTTTACAAAAAAATCAATTCTTTAATGCATATCTTTAAAAAAATCTTAGTAACTAAACATGCAAAATATTTAAAAAACATCAACATCTATTCAGCTTTCACTTGAGGTATAACACTTATGAATAAAATAAAAGAATTAAATGCATTTAAGAATTGATTTGTTTGTAAACGCCCTGTAATTTTTGGCAATTTTTTAATTCATTAATCATTTTTATAACTCAGATTTTTTTTCTATCCGAAAACAACAATAAAAACGGAATCGAATTAGTTGTTCTTTTTATTTAATTTTTTTGGGCCTGAAAACGTATTTTTGTTAATATATTACTTGATTTGAATTAATTCAAAAATTATTAACTGGTCGAGAAAAGTTATCAAACAAAAAAAAATTTTTGGCCTCATATATATATAATCCCTTAGCAAGAATATGTCATATTTCCAGTAACCCTGTATATTATTCGAAAAATCTTCGCGTCCGACTTACCTCAGTGTCTCAAGACGAAAGTATATGAACAGTGTGTGTTGACAGTGATGACTTACGGCAGTGAAATGTGGTCGCTAACTATGGGTCTCATAAGGAGGCTCAAGGTCACCCAGCGTGCAATGGAGAGAGCCATGCTCGGCGTTTCCATGCGTGATCGAATAGAAACGAGGAGATCCGCAGGAGAACCGACATCACTCGAAGGATTGCTCAGCTGAAGTGGCAATGGGCGGGACACATAGCGAGAAGAACCGATAGCCGCTGGGGCGGAAAGGTTCTGGAATGGCGACCGCGCACCGGACGACGCTCCGTGGGTAGGCCCCCGACAAGGTGCACCGACGATCTGGTGAAGGTGGCGGGAAGCCAGTGGATGCAGGCAGCGCAGGACCGATCGTCTCGTGGAGATCCTTAGGGGAGGCCTATACCCAGCAGTGGGTGTCGTGCGGCTGATATGATGATGATGATGATGATGATGTATATTATTTATTAATATAGGATATAAAAAACGCTTCACTCACGATGTCCGCTGATTACATAGCTGACTTTGCACTTCAACACCAATTATTAAAATTTTCAAAAAAACAATAATTAGGTTTGCAAGCGTCATTTTACTTCACAAATCCAGCTTATACTAAAATTTTAGAACGGGACTAATAATGAGACAGTTTTTAGGGTGTCCATGTTTTTTAAAGCTCATAGTTTAATTTATAATATTGTGTATATGCAGCTATATACCATCAAACTCTTCAACAGTTCATCCTGTGTTAACCAACAGGAGAATACAAAATAATTCCAAACACTACTAAGAAATTCACAATTCACTGATTTTATAATTTGTAACAAATAAAATAGCAAATATTATAATAATTATTGAATCCCACAAAAATACCAAAGGATCCTATTGTTAGAAAAATGTAGTTTTAGTTAAATGTCCTGGAATTTTAATATGTTATAGATTTCGGTGCCCTGAGTAAAAGTCTCCATGGGTGCTACCACTGTTTCCGAGTCCCTTTCAGAGTTTCGTCTGATGATGTAGGTACCCTCCTGATCAGATTATAAAAAAACTATAAAAAACGGACAAAATGAAAGAAAAACAGTGTTTTAGATTTAACTTTAACTTTCACACTTAGATTAATAATCTTAGCTTTCACATTATTACCAAGATGTGAAAATGATAATCTATAAATGCACATCGACGTGCATTTGAAGTTGACATCCCCACCATTTTATATTTCTCTGAATGGGCAGCTTATCACAACATAGGATGAACCTAATGTCCTTCGATCATCTATACTGTGGATATTGCATGACAATGGCATTTAACTCCCCCAAAACGCAGCCCACTATGAAAGTCCCCCAAGACTTGTCATACAATTTGACATTTAGTGTCGCGTGATTTGTCAAACGGCATGTGCCAAATTTCAGCTTTGTTATTGTATGACGTGCTACATCCTCAGGTATAGATGATCGAAGCTAATGTCAATTGTTTTAAATAAGTAGGTAGTTGGGAATTACAACTTATACGTACTAATACGTTATATATGGTACAAAATCAGAAAAATCTCTGAAAGGGACTCGGAAACAGTGGGAGTACCCATAGAGACTTTTACTCAGGACACCGAAATCTATAACATATCAAAATCCCAGGACATTTAAGTGAAACCACATTTTTCTAACTAAAGGTGGTCATTATTTTGACAACTCAGCAAAATTGTAAGGGGTTTCATTATTGTCGAGTTTTAGCCACCAGCAATTTCGTTTTGAGAATCTGTTATTGTCGAGTTTCAAACATAGGTGAAAAATTTTACTACATCTAGAGGAGAAAACCCTATTACTTTGATGATGCTTTTGTACTTTTATATAAAATTTGAGAAAAATATAAAAACATCGCACTGGTCCATATTTTGACATTTTATTTTTAAAAATAACGGAGATATCTAAAGAGTTTGAAAATGTAAAAAAAAATTAGCCACTTCGAAAAATGTCACAAAACTATTTTGGTTACCTGTTCGTTACCTATTAAGACGCATAAACCTTTCAAGGGTTCGGTAGTGTGAGGGGGTGGAAATAAAAAAAACTTAAATTTCCTGTGTCACATCAAATCACAGGGGAATTTAATTTCAGCTTTTGTAAGGTTAGTCGCGTAGCCAGAGAAAAATTAGCTTCGATAATACTAAAAGTTTTCGTTTTTGCTGAGTGAATAGATTATGTGCATTGTGAGCTATTGTTGAAAAGTTAGAAGTTTTATGCCGGTGCTTTAGGTATAGTTTAGGTATTTCGTAATATTTCGTTTAACGTAATATATATAGAATTAAAGTTTGAAATGTTGATTGTTTCATAATAAGAACTATGTTATCTTCATGTTGTAAAATATTTAGAAAGTTATTATGTGTGGAAGTGCGTAAATCAGAAAATCACTCTTTTGTGTTCGAATAAAATTTTAAAATTTCTGAAATCTTATTTTAAGACTTTCAGTGGTTAGATATACCAGTTCAACAAAGTTTAGAAAGTTAAGTGGTGTGCTTCTTTGATATTTTCATTTTTCCTTTATAACATACGGAATAATGAATTAAAAATTGATAAGATCGCTCTTACAACACCTTTTCAATGCACTTATATACTACACAAAAAATTAGAAACATACATAATGTGGGTTTTGTTTAAATTACGGATAAATTATTGCGCTAAAATACGAATTATACGGGACGCGCGAGCGGGTGCATGCAGGGGCCGCTGACTGCCACGCGGCGCGCAGGCGGGCGCGGGGCCACAAACAATAAGCTACTCTCGTTGCATGGCAATAAAGTACAATTTCAAATTTCACAGCGCTGCGTGCCTGATATTACAAGCACCTACGAAGCGCCACTCTTTTTGTCGCGTAATCGATGAAATTACACAGAATACACATAAAATAAAATAAAGCTACCTACCTACTAAATAAGCTGATCATAATTGTTTTTCTAAGGTAGTTTGGCGAATCAACTTTTAAGGCACTCCTTTCAGAGCATTTTGAAACAGAAAATAAAAACAAAAATAAATTTAATTGAATTTACAAGAATTTATATCATTTATCTAATTTTTAGATTTTAAAGGTGGCCACGAATGGCCACGATGTTTGTTTGACGTTTAGTTTTTGAGATTTTTGAGAATAACAAAAGATCGTCTTAAAAATTTCCCCTCTGTTACCTATTTTGTGTTTTTTTTGTGAATGAAAATGATACTTCTAAGAAAATCAGATACCGTAAACTGCTGCAACTTTGCACGAAATTTAAGGTTTTTTTAATATCTCTTCAAGTATTTATTATCTGTGCCCATTTTTACATTAGCGCGCGAATTGGAGATGTATGTCATATATCTTAAGGTTCATAACGCCGAAACGGCTGTTAGATTGATCTCCAGAAACCGTCAAAGTCGTAGGCAAAGTTGTGATAAAATATCCCAACTTTGCCTAGAAGATTATAAGCAAAAACGAGCCGCATTTAAAAACTGGTCTTAATTATAAACAATAAACACAATAAACTTTATTTCGATAAAAAGTTTTGCGTTACAGTAATTATTAGGGCTTGCAAATATTCGATGAAATTCACTATTCGAATATTCGATATTTTTTAAGGAGGTATTCGAATATATTCGAATATTATTCGAATATTTCTGTTAATTTAAAAAAATGGTTGTAATTAATAAATAATGTTTATTTTTCAAGTTAAACCAAAATTAAATGCTACGTACGCTAATGGGACGCATTTTGGACGATTTATCATCATCGACTTTTGCATATTCCCCACGTTTTTAAGTTTAACTTCTGTATATGGTCATAAATCGTTACGGGTTTTCAGTTCGATTTTTTAACTTTATAGTTCGTTTTTAAAACGTGTTTCTTTTTAATTTTTTTGTCATTAAATATATAAATTCTGCTTTTTAGTCTTATCTATGTTTTTCTGTGGTATTTCCGGCTTCAACATCAGACCAAGGTCCGACCCATCCGAATACTTGTCAAAATGAATCAATCGAGCCCAGACTCGATGGGGTTGTGTTGTATGGTATTATTATGTAGTTTCTGTGCCCTTCTTCCGGCTCCATCACCAAACCCTGGACTTTATTTCTCAACAAAGTACTTGTCAAGAAAAATCAAACAAGCACTAAACTCTATGGAGTTGTATAGTTTTATTACAGAGTTCCTGTGACCTTTTTCCGACACCATCACTGATGATGGATTCGGAAAAAGGTCTGAACCTTCCAGGGTCTGAACCCTGGAAACTATCTCAATTTCAATTTAATCTCCCATCAGAGAACTAGTCAAGACCAAGACGTATCAAACGAGCCCAAACTAAATGGCGTTGCATGGTTTTGTTACAGCGATTTTGTGGCCTTCTTCCGGCTTTTATCATCAGACCTTGAACGCTATTTATTTTCCCAACAGAGTACTTGTCAAGACAAATCAAACGAGCTTTAACTCGATGGATTTGTATGATTCTATTACAGAGTTTCTGTGATCTTCTTCCGACTCCATCATCTAGCCTTGGCCACTATTTCCCAACAAAGTATACTCATCAAGACAAATCAAACGAGCAAAAACTCGATGGGGTTGCATGGTTTTATTACAGAGTTCCTGTGGCCTTCTTGCGGCTCCATCATCAAACCCTGAAAACCGTCTCCTATTAGAGTACTAGTCAAGATGAATCAAATGAGCCCAAACTATATGGAGTTGCATGGTTTTATTACAGAGTTCTTGTTGCTTTCTTTCGACTTCATCATCAGACCTTGAACACTATTTATTTTCCCAACAGAGTACTTGTAAAGGTGAATCAAGCGACCTTAAACTCGATTTGTAAGTATGGTTTTATTACAGAGTTCCTGTGATCTTCCGGCTCCATCATCCGAACTTGGCCACTATTTCCCAACAAAGTACTCATTAAGACAAATGAAACGAGCAAAAATCTCGATGGAGTTGCATGGATTTATTACAGAGTTCCTGTGGCTTTCTTCCGGCTCCATTATCAGACCCTGGAAACCGTCTCCTATGAGAGCATTAGTCAAAACGAATCAAACGAGTTAAAACTAGATGGGGTTGCATGGTTTTATTACAGTGTTCTTGTGGACTTCTTTCGGCTTCATCATTAGACCTTGAACACTATTTACTTTCCCAACAGTGTACTTGTTACAAATCAAACAAGCCCAAACTCTATGGAGTTGTACAGTTTTATTACAGATATCCTGTGGCCTTCTTCCAACTCCATCATCAGACCCTGGAAATCGTCTCCCACCAAAGTACTAGTCAAGACGTATCAAACGAGCCCAAACTAAATGGGGTTGCATGGTTTTATTACAGAGTTTTTACGGCCTTCTTACGGCTTCATCATCAAACCTTGTACTCTATTGAATTTCCCAACAGAGAACTTGTCAAGACGAATCAAACGATGGATTTATATGGTTTTATTACAAAGTTGCTGTAGTTTTCTTCCTGCTCCATCATCCGACTTTGGCCACTATTTCAACAAAGTACCCATCAAAACAAATCAAACGAGTATAAACTCGATAGAGTTGCATGGTTTTATTACAAAGTTCCTGTAGCCTCCTTCCGGCTCCATCGTCAGACCCTTGAAATCATCTCCTATTACAGTACAGTATTAGCCAAGACGAATCAAACGATCCTAAACTAGATGGGGTTGCATGGTTTTACTACAGAGTTCTTGTGGTCTTCTTTCATAAAACTCTGGACACTATTTCACAACAAAATGCTTGTCAAGACGTATAAAACGAGCCCAAACTCGATGGATTTGTATGGTTTTATTACAGATTTCCCGTAGTCATTTTGGGTTCCACCATTAGATCAGCTCAATGACAGTATATTATTTCATTGTCTTCCAGTTCTGACTTCTAACCTGTTTTAAGTTTCAAGTATTTTGCTCATCGTGAAGCTAGATTAAAATCGTTTACAATTTCTGGACAAATAAGGAACATTAGGTCAACAAAGAAATAAACGTGAAAGTGAACGTTAACGAACGCTTCATTCTAGCGCTATTCGGGTATTTAATGAATGATTTTCGCCTAAATCTAACAAAGTAGAAAATATTCGAATATTCGAATATCACCGACTTGAGTATTCGAATAGCAAAATAAGCCGAATATTCGAAGTATTCGAATATTCGAATATTCGAATTGCAAGCCCTAGTAATTAGTGGCCGGAGCCCCCTTTTAAGCATAAAATGCCTGTAACAAGAGACTCCGCTCTTCCATAACAGTATTTATGTATTTTAGCATTACATTTTAGTAGTAAAAATAACTAATTATCAAAATTATTATTATATTTATAATTAACAAGGATAGATAATTTTGTGCGCGCGAGTGTGTGAGTGTGTGTGTGTGTGTGTGTGTGTGTGCGTGTGTGTGTGCGTGTGTGTGTGCGTGTGTGCATACATGATTATATATATAGGTATATATATATTATTATATGATAGAAAAACAATGTGAGTGATGCGTTAATAAGAGGTTTTTTAAAGGTATTATTTTATTTCTTGTAAGAACAGCTCTGTCATGTCATAGTCAAGTGATTCCAACCAAATAAGTACCGACTTTTTGCATTCTTTATAAGGTTTGGAGTAAATGTCTAGTTCCTTATTAATTTTATTATAGATTTTGGCCGAAATACTATTATATTGTGCTCCAGCAAACTTTGTTTTAGTTGAAGGAACTATAGCCACATTATATTTTCTTCTCCTTTTTTTATTGTTTTTAATATACGGTAAATTCTTGTGCTTTTTCAAAATTATATGTTTTATATATAGTTTTCTAACTGAAAGCAACCCACAATCAAGATAAAGTTGTTTGGTAGGGTACCTAAAGCGTTTAAAATACATTGTTTTTATCAGAGCACGCTGCGAACGTTCAACCTCTATAAACTTAGTTTTTGCTGCACCACCCCAAATAGGAATGCAGTAAGCCAAAATAGATTCAACCAGGGCAATGTATATTCTATTCAAGAGATTATTTTGGGGATCTCGATTCATAACAGGTTTCTCATCCCTTGGGATCACATATCTTAGTGAGCGGAAGATCCATGTTAATTTCCTCACTCTTCCAGCAAGTTGGTCAAGATGGAGATACCAGGATAGTCTCTGGTCTAGGACAACGCCCAAATACTTATAGTTGGTGACTTTGTCAATAAGAGGACAGTTACAGTTATTCATAATAGCATTGCAATTGTGAACCTTCAGACTGAAGTTGTCAGCAGGCTGATTATTGTCATAAATACTGTAACAGATGTATTTGGTTTTGGACGTATACAGTGACAGTAAATTATTCTTCAACCAAGTGGCTATTTGAGTCATTCCATTTCAGCATCATTTCTCACAGCTTCCCAGGAGTTTCCAGAGAAGACAACAGCTGTATCATCGACGTACGAGAAAACATTGGCGTTATTGATTTTTAAGTTACACAAATCATTGATGTATATTAAGAACAATTATAGAGCCATACAAATTGCGTTACCATCGAGATGTGCATGGATTACCACATATAAGCATCAGTATTTTTTTCTGGCAAGCAGGCGAAGTTGGGCACAAGCAGGCAAACTTTGAGCAGTATCAGTAAATATTTCCATAGTAAATTTGTAGTATACTACGGGTTGCCAACTTGCCACAAATAGAAAAACACAAAATTTAAAAGACTTACTATAATTTCAATAAAAATGGGTAAATCCGGACGTAAACCAACTAAATTCACAGGACTAAACTAATTTCATTTCATTTGTTTTAATTTCTTTATTTTGAATTTATTATTTTATTATGAATTTATTTTTATATAACTATTAAACCTTTAAACATTTATAATTACTTTTGTAAGATTGTTTTCTATTTTTATAGCTGTATATCTTTTTATTTAATAACTAAACAAAGTAAACATAGACTGCCCTCCAAACCGCTTTACTGTCGTTGAGTAAGTAGTGGCTAGGCAAACTTGAGTCACTAATGCCCGAGAAGCCTTTTACAACATTGCCTACCGTGGTTCTAGCCGTAAATGATTGACATTAACAAGAAAAACCCTTATAAATAGGAGTTACCGGAGTTGAGGATTATCGAGTCCTCTCCCGCTCTTCGGACTTCAGATAACCCGATAATGTCCCAGTGTACCTTGCTGATAACTTCTTCCAACTCGGTTAACTTCGCGTCGGTCCTTAGTGTGCGCGTGTTATAGGTTGCCAGGTGCAGTTGTCGTCGTTTTTGGTAGCCGAGCCGCACCCGGGGATTCTTAGCACCCCCTGCCCCGCCGTTACCGTAGCCGCTGCCGTAGCTAGGAATAGCGGGGCTGCCGGGGACTGGGGCCAATTTTTTGATCCATTGTGCATGAGGGCATTATTATGGCAAACCCCCCCCGGGTTTGCCATAATCGCCACGCTTGGCAGGCGGGTTGGCAATCGCAGGAGGCCGAGGTTTTTTGGAGACGCTGCTGCCCGTCTCTTGAAGGCTATATAATTAATTACCGTAGTATAATTATAATGCCAATAGAATATCGAAAACTGAAAATTGTAGATTTCCTCTCAGCCAGTTTTATATATTTTAAAATGAATATCGCGTTTTTACAGAGGCGCGTGAATATTTTAGCTGTAAATATGTATACATTTCACGATAAAGTTGCATTCCCATGGCATTAACACATATTAAGTATTCAAAACAGGTACTTCCGTGTTATATTAATTTTTATCCAAATAAGAGTTGTTCCGCCATTAATTATTACGACACAATAAAACCATATTAAATTTGTGGAATAAATAGAAATAATTTAGGACACACGTGAATTTTAGGTAGCACTGGAGTACTTTTGTCGGATTTTATAACTGTGAAGGCTGTGTATAGCCACTTGTTACTCTTTATTACACTCATGTATGTTGTATTAGTTCACACTGCGTCCCATATAGTGCCGTAAGTCAGCCTTAAGTCCGATGTTACTACTTAAACTGCTATTATAATGCTATTATACTGCTAATGTAGAGGCATAGTGAACTTAAGGCTGTCTAATTTGTGCCCAAACTGGTTCTATAAGAGCATTATAGCAAGCTATACAGCTTTTATACAGCTTACTTACACAGCTTGTGGAGTACATGTGAACGACTAGACATCTTATATAGAACCCCGAATGCTACTTGGGATGTCAGGCAGTACCTTTCTTTTCTTTATACATATTACGTTCACTGTATTGTTTACAAGTATAATTGAATTGTATAAATTATTTATACATAAAAACCTTCGATCAAGTATATCCTAGATAACGCTTACGAACTAAAACAGTATGCAAACATGGCACCTCAATAGCGTCCCACTTACAAACTTGGCGCTTATTTTGTACATGATCACCTCTTATTTTGTACAAACTCACATTTTATATCACTTATTTTGCACAAAATAAGCTTATTTTTTACAAAAATACATCTTTTATCACTTACTTTGTGCAAAATAAGCACCCAGTTTGTAGTGGGACGCTATTTGAGGTGCCATTTTTTGAGACTCTGACCGGACATCTAGGGTATTCTTGATCAAAGATAAAAGTAATCAAAAATTAGGGGACACCAGGGTAACACTAGAGAATATAGTAACTCCAGAGAAAAGAAAATAATTAGATAATACTAGCTTCCGCCCGCGACTTCGTCCGCGTGGACATTCGAAAAAATCCTAAGGGTACCTTTAACCAGGATAAGAAGTATTCTATGTTCTAACGTCCTGCCTCGCGAGGCAGTACGCTTGGTGTGGACGTACCTCGCTTGCAGGCAGGGCGTTTGCCACTTGCGCGTGAGGATGCGGCCCGACATCGCACTCGGTCGCTATAGTACGCGCTTACCAGCCAGAGGCCTGCTGCGCGCAAGGCACGTTCACACCAAGCGGGCTACCTAGCAAGGCAGGATATTAAACTTTTTATCCAGGTTAAAGGTTCCCTAAGGATTTTCTCGAATGTCCACGCGAACGAAGTCGCGGGCGGAAGCTAGTAGTATAAAATAATATAATACGTAGAAAGCGGGCTTAGATTTTTTTCAAGTGCATTCAACTGCATTCAAGTACATTTTTTTTTCTGAGAAATTACAAAACACAGACCCCAAAACTCGACACTTTATTGTTTACTTTTAAGCCATTGACCATTTTACCGTGCCAGATGTGGGAACACCAGGTCCAGGTAGTCGTCGTTCTAACAGTATAGTTCCCAAAAGATATTGTTACAACGAATTCATCGTAAACTCTTCTTAAAAACTTAAAAGTCGTATATCTTTTGATTGAGTGAACCGATTGAAATGAGATAAAGACTAAATTACTTCGCAAAATACATAGTATATTTCTATGTAAACATCATTACGATTTAGTTAGCACTTTTTAAGTTATTAGCGCACAAACATACAGATAAACAGACAAACAGATAAAAAGGAGACAACCCTAACGGCGTCAGAAGAGATGAGCGCTACGCGATAGAAAGAGAGAAAACTTCTAGGTGAATATAACTGTAGGCGCTGTAGCGGTGTGCGATCTGAATTGCGCCTTATTGAGTCGTAGCAAGAGTCGCTATTTAATTAAATGATGTTGCAGAATGCGGCTTCTGTACTTGTACTATTATGTATTCTGTGACGGAGTGCACGTTTTTTAGGTGAGTGTTAAACTTTTAGTTTTTCCTTGGAAAAATCGAGAATTTCAGCTCTCTTAGTATTTACGGGGTAAGCAAATATGCTGTTTCTCCTATTTATAAGAGTTTTTCTTGTTAATGTCAATCATTTACGGCTAGAACCACGGTAGGCAATGTTGTAAAAGGCTTCTCGGGCATTAGTGACTCAAGTTTGCCTAGCCCTAGGGTTGTCACTACTTACTCAACGACAGTAAAGCGGTTTGGAGGGCAGTCTATGTTTACTTTGTTTAGTTATTAAATAAAAAGATATACAGCTATAAAAATAGAAAACAATCTTACAAAAATAATTATAAATGTTTAAAGGTTTAATAGTTATATAAAAATAAATTCATAATAAAATAATAAATTCAAAATAAAGAAATTAAAACAAATGAAATGAAATTAGTTTAGTCCTGTGAATTTAGTTGGTTTACGTCCGGATTTACCCATTTTTATTGAAATTATAGTAAGTCTTTTAAATTTTGTGTTTTTCTATTTGTGGCAAGTTGGCAACCCGTAGTATACTACAAATTTACTATGGAAATATTTACTGATACTGCTCAAAGTTTGCCTGCTTGTGCCCAACTTCGCCTGCTTGCCAGAAAAAAATATTGATGCTTATATGTGGTAATCCATGCACATCTCGATGGTAACGCAATTTGTATGGCTCTATAATTAAGACCAGTTTTTAAATGCGGCTCGTATTTGTGCTTATAATCTTCTAGGCAAAGTTGGGATATTTTATCACAACTTTGCCTACGACTTTGACGGTTTCTGGAGATCAATCTAACAGCCGTTTCGGCGTTATGAACCTTAAGATATATGGCATACATCTCTAATTCGCGCCTTAATGTAAAAATGGACACAGATAATAAATACTTGAAGAGATATTTTAAAAAAACCTTAAATTTTGTGCAAAGATGCAGCAGTTTACGGTATTGATCAAAGTGTTTAAACCAACTAACTTGTCTTATTTATCTATGTAGCTGCCTACATCTGGCTAATTTCATAAAATTACTGTCGTCTTTTAGGGTATAAATTAGGTAGGTAGGTACATTAGTTAGAGAGTAAGGTAGATTAGAGTCGCACTATCCATACTAATATTATAAATGCCAAAGTCTGTTTGTTTGTTTGTTACGCCTTCGCGTCATGAATACTGAACCGAACATAATGAAATTTTACATACACGTTGCTAGGGGTATAGAAAAGGAGATAGGGTTTTATCCCGAAAAAAGTATGGTTCCCGAGGGATAGCAAAAAAACTCCACGCAGACGAAGTCGCGGGCGGCCACTAGTGGAATCATAATAATATCATTTCGGGATAAGAGATAGGTCAGATAGGAGTCGACACGTCTTGTAAGTAGCCGAGCGTACAACTTGTAAGTAAGTAGGTAGCTGTAGGTAGTGTAAGGTACCTTCATACACTTCGCGCGCGAGCATAAAGGTGGCGACTGACCTGTAACATTTCATCATAACGTAACGTTACGTTGCGTTACGACGGAATGTTACAGATTAGTCGCCACCTTAATAATCATTTATTCTTATTTATGGCGCGAGTGGGCCTGGGGCCCTATTTTTTTTTTAATCACTCGACTGGCGCCGAGCGCTCTTTTCTATTGATTTTCGTTCGACATTTGACTCAAATGTATGGGATGTCGAACGAAAATCAGTAGAAACGAGCGCTCGACACCAGTCGAGCGATTCAAAAATAGGGCTCCTGAGGGCCTAGCCAAAGTAACATTGGCAAATCTTCGTTATCGCTTCGCTTTCGAGACATGTATGGGACATAAAGTTTCGTTAACTTTTGAATTTTAAAACGTCAAATCCATATATTTTTCGAAGCGAAGCGATAGCGAAAATTTGCAAATGTTACTTTGGCTAGGGGGTCTGGACTGGCGGCCGGCCGCCGCGCGCCGCCAGCATCACCGGACCGGCGCGGGCGGCCTGTAGCGACAATACTACATATTTTATCCGTAATTAAACAAAAGCCACTGTATGTATTTTTCTAATTTTTTGTGTAGTATATAAGTGCATTGAAAAGGTATTGTAAGAGCGATCTTATCAATTTTTAATTCATTATTCCGTATGTTATAAAGGAAAAATGAAAATATCAAAGAAGCACACCACTTAACTTTCTAAACTTTGTTGAACTGGTATATCTAACCACTGAAAGTCTTAAAATAAGATTTCAGAAATTTTAAAATTTTATTCGAACACAAAAGAGTGATTTTCTGATTTACACACTTCCACACATAATAACTTTCTAAATATTTTACAACATGAAGATAACATAGTTCTTATTATGAAACAATCAACATTTCAAACTTTAATTCTATATATATTACGTTAAACGAAATATTACGTAATACCTAAACTATACCTAAAGCACCGGCATAAAACTTCTAACTTTTCAACAATAGCTCACAATGCACATAATCTATACACTCAGCAAAAACTAAAACTTTTAGTATTATCAAAACTTCTTTATGAAATTTAATGTCCCACGACCGGACTAGGTGCACGATGAACATAGGCAGATTCGCGTGTTCTTACAGATCACAGAGCAACTAGTTGAATTATAGTTGATTAAATCAAAATGAGCAAAAATCAAAATGACAAAATATTAAAATTAACTTTTTTTGAACTGTATCATACGAGAAATTAATTAATTCCTAAACAGTAGCAAAAATGGAGACATACTACAGTACGTCCGTTGATGAACAATTATTATATGATTAGGTTAAATATCCTGAAAATCACTCTCTTGTTGTTTTGAGGATATTGTTATGTCATCATTGTCAGTAACTGTAGCATGAGTAATGCAATGTACGGATGAATACAAACGTTCTTTTCTATTATTTTATTCATATATTTTTGGGACAGGATTGCACAAGCTTATGCAAAATAAATCACCAAAGTTTCACCACTATCAGAATTATGATTGTTTTAAGAACGTATAGAGAATTTTATGCAAAGGAATGATGGATGAGATTTCTAAGGCACTACATGTGTCAAACTTAGAGACTCGCTGAAAGGGTCTTACGTGATGGGGAATGTCCGAAAAAAAAATCAAATTAACTGAATATTTTTTAATAGGTAGGAAAAAGATTCAGAATTTTTAGTTGCGTGAAAAAACTAATAGTAGTTTATGAAACCGACACATAAAGAGGGGTATTAAAACACGAGTGTGTGTTTAAAAACCGAGCCGCAGGCGAGGTTTTTAATAGTATCACACGAGTGTTTTAATACCTAGTTATGTGCAGTTTCATACACTACTTTATCTACACTCATACATTTGGGATTGAACCTACGTTACTACCTACGTTAATCAATAAAAGATCAACGTTAGAAAAGAGAGAGAGAGACTTTGTTTGTATCAGCTAGGTACCTACCTTGTAATAAGTCATTTCCTTAGCTGCATCTAAAATATCGGGCAGAGTCCATTTTTTTTTCAC
This sequence comes from Agriphila tristella, assembly GCA_928269145.1. Classification (NCBI taxonomy): domain Eukaryota; kingdom Metazoa; phylum Arthropoda; class Insecta; order Lepidoptera; family Crambidae; genus Agriphila; species Agriphila tristella. The sequence goes on from OV743440.1 coordinate 4,264,668, forward strand.
AATTTAAAGCACGAATAAAAAAAACCTACAAAACTCAGTAAGTATAACAAAATGTAAAAATTGAAATCAAAACTTTATTTGAAATGCTTTAGAAATGGCGCGCATTCCATTAGAAAAAAAAGAGATGAGTGCATTCCAACAATTTAATCGCACTAAGTCATCGATTACCATAGAGTGCATTTTAATCAATGAAAATATGTGGGAAAATATCGTTGTTTTTTTTTAATGTTACGGCACTGCCTTCTTTTTGGATTTGCCCTGTATCGTAATGAGAAAAAAAGTTATTTTATGATGCAGTTGACTGCATCGTAATGAGTTTATTTTTTAATTTTACCTATCCACGAAAATAAGGTACGTATTTATATTACCTTTTTTGAATTCATATTTGGAACATTACGTTGTGAGTGTAGATAAAAAGAATTAAAGTCTCATCGACTTCAATGTACGAAAGTGTTGTAAGAATCATTTTTTAATACCATGTTGTGGTTGTGGCAGGTTGGCAAAGGTATAATAATCTCCATTCTGTTGTTACTTTCGTACATTTGTGAAGTCGAAGAGACTTCAATATTTTTTCTTCCGATTATGCTTTAATTTCATCACAATCACACTAAAAACTCAGTACAAAGCGAGTCTTTAATGCTCTAGACTCAATAAAAATGTATGAAATTTCATTATTGCACAGATTTTTTTTAATCACACCAAAAGGTGCCAATCTCAATGGATTAGCTCTATTCAGCCAGCCGATATCAATACTTTTTACGTACGTATTATTCGTTTCTATCCTACTTGTTCCAAATTTAAAAAAAATATTGCTGCTAACTCTGATTAAAAAATGAAAGAAAATTAAAAAAGTGATTTGGCGGGAACTTTGTTAATTTTGCTTGACAATATTTTTGGAAACGATAAAGTTTGGAAAAAATTGGAATGATTCTATCTGATTTTGAGTGCTTCGGATTCGAATTAAAATAAAATCATCTAGCGACACATTAACTCCGAAAAACATTCTAAATGAAGCCGAAAATGTTATAGAAATATAAATTTGCCCAACAAAACTCTTAACCTTACGTTTAATAATTGTTCAAGCATAACTTTTAATTTCAATAATTAAACTTCTATTTTAACTGTTTGATATTCTTTTATCTACTATTCCAATAGGTAATCGTTGAAAGAAAAGCAGATTATGCACCTTGCCTTAAGTAATTTATATAGCCCTCGTGCCTGTTAGATTAGAGCCCTCGCTAACGCTCGGGCTCTAAATCAGGCACTCCGTGCAATACTAAATTACTTTGTGCTCGATGCAATAATCTACTATTTTTTACCATCGCCTCTCGAAAAAGTGCGTTTAATTGAGTGAATAATAGCGTTTATTCACCCAGTGAATATAAATAATTTGAATTTGGAACAAGCGCGCATCATGTTTAATACAAAAAAGTGCTGAAAGTACGTACTGGCTGATATGGAGCTATTCCATAGAGCCATATTTACACAATAAAATTAAACGAAAAAAATATCCCGCCAAATTTAATTAGGTTCTTTTTAGTGTCTTATCATTGGGTTCTTTTCTATCTATCAAAAAAAAATTAAAAATCATTTATTACAGTCTATCGCAAGTTACAGCTTTATACAGTGATTGGGACCAAACCTAGTAGGCATAATGAGATGCCTGTGTTAGGAGGCCCCGCTCCTCTATAACACAACCGTACAAAAAAAGAGAGATAGACATTATAATGTAGCTATTCTATTTTAAACTACTAATAACTACTTACAAACTACTTAAAACCAAAACTGATCATTCGCCTAATGTTGTGAGTGAAGTGCGTGGTGCGTGTGTGTGATGTGTGTGTGTGTGTGTGTGTGTCTTGAGAGATGCTCCTAGAGGGAAGCGAGTTTGATGAATAATTTGTGCGCAATTCCGTGTAAATGTGCGCCAAATAAAAAATTTGTGGGCCTTATACTTTTGGAATAAAACGGGAAAAACGGATTCTGCTGGGGTAACGGTGCTCCAGCAGGAAGAATCTAAACTAATGATCGGAGAGAAATAAAAGATATATGTGCGGGTAGCTTGATACTAGCAGGAAATGTGCGCCAAATATAAAATTTGTGGGCCTTATAGTTTTGGAGATATTTGATTTCCTGCTGGCGTAACGTTTTGCCAGATCCCAGATCTCGGAAACTACTAAATGTGCGATCTTACAGTAAACACATATAAGTAGCTCCTAATTTGTGCTATTTGTGCGGTAGAAAACATTTCAAAAATATTCACAGATTTTGAAGTAATTAGACATTTTCTGAAAACAGAAAAAAAATTCTAGCGCCTAAACTACCACCTAAATAGAGAAACCAAAAACGGTGTTCTATTCTTCTTATTATTTCTCATTACCATAAAAATTTTGAAAATCGCACATTTACGCGTTTTTGAATAATACCCACATGAAGGTTAGACTGACCATGTCATGACTTTGACGGTCAGCAGGATAAAAATATCAGAGACTATTTAGATCCTGGCCCAAAGAATAATCTGTGCGGTTACTGAAGTACATGCTCTGAAAATTTTAGCTTCAAATTCTTCGTATTAAAGAAAATATCAATTAAAATCCAAAACAACTGTCAGTATTCCGATTAACCGACCAAATTCGATAGACCACCAAAAAGCGACGCGTTCATACATATTGATGACCTCCTTAACTTTGTTGTTGAACAGGTTTGTACACGTCACGTCTACGTACATTTAAGTAAAAAAGTGATTTGAGTGAGTGCTTTTATTTAAATAACGAATGAAGTTATTTCTGTTTCATTTCATTTTTACTTGAATTAATAGTAGATTATACAACAAGTGAAAAAAGAAGGAATTTAGTTCGAGGTACTATGTTGGATCCCGAGAGCAGCGAAGGATTCTAGAGTTGAATCCCGAGCGTAGCGAGGGATTCAAAAGTAGAATCCTGAGCGAAACGAGGGATACAAAGGACCGAGATGAAATTTTTTTTCACGAGTTGTGTACTCTACTTTTTACCATTGACTGCGAGAAAACATAATAGCAGTACTTACTACTACTTACACCTATAGTACCTATTTATAGTTATCAAATTTAATTATTTAGATAGGTAATCGGTAATTTAACCGTTAGAAAATAGTGAAACTATAAGTTTTCCAATGACATAAAACAACCATGCTATGAGGGAAATTACATGATTTTTTGTGATAATAAATAAAATAAAAAATAAAATAAAATGATCAGTCTGACATCAGTCCATTTCATCAGTTTGTATAGACTTTGAATTTTTACAGACTGAAAATCGTAACAGACTGATGGAATGGACTGATGCAAGACGAACATCTAATCTCCCTCTAATATAAAGAAAAGAACCCAAAGATAAAGACACTAAAAAGAACCTAAATAAAATTGGCGGGATATTTTTTTTTATTTAATTGTATAACTATGGCTTTGTCTATGGAATAGCTCCATAGTTTCAGCACGTTTTATTTTTTTTTGTACATAATTCATACGATGCGCGCTTGTTCCAAATTCAAATTATTTTTATTCACTCGGTGAATAAAATCGCTTATTATTCACTCTTATCGTTGAATTAAACGCACTTTTTAGAGTGGCGATGGTAAAAATGAATTTTAACATTATTTTAGTAGAAAAATAAAGGATGTTTTGTAAAAAAAGTAAAAAATTTAAGATGGTGGCCAACTTTTTTTTTTGTGGGCCGATTTCGATGAAACTCTGATTTTGGTACTATTTCGACAAGAAAATAGCAACGCAATGTTAAAAAAGTAATAAATTCAAGATGGCGGCCATCTTTTTTGTTTGTGGGTCGATTTCGATGAAACTCGGTTTTCGCTACTGTTTTGACAAGAAAACAGCAACGCAATGTTAAAAATGTAAAAAATTCAAGATGGCCGCCACCTTTTTAGTTTGCGGGCCGATTTCAATGAAACTCGGTTTTTGCTACTGTTTTGTCAAGAAAACAGAAACGCAATGTTAAAAATGTAAAAAATTCAAGATGGCGGCCAACTTTTTTGTTTGTGGGCCGATTTCGATGAAACTCGGTTTCTGATACTATTTTGACAAGAAAACAACAACGCAATGTTAAAAATGCAAAAATTCAAGATGGCGGCCAACTTTTTTGTTTGCGGGCCGATTTCGATGAAAATTTGGTTTTTGGTAGTATTTTGACAAGAAAACAGCAACGAAATGTTGCAAATTTTAAAAATTCAAGATGGCGGCCAACTTTTTAGTTTGCGGGCCGATTTCGATGAAACTCGGTTTTTGGTAGTATTTTGACAAGAAAACAGCAACACAATGTTAAAAAAGTAAAAAATTCAAGATGGCGGCCAACTCGGGCCGATTTCGATGAAACTCGGTTTTTAGAAGTATTTTGACAAGAAAACAGCAACACAATGTTAAAAAAGTAAAAAATTCAAGATGGCGGCCAACTTTTTTGTTTGCGGACCGATTTCAATGAAACTAGGTTTCTGCTACTGTTTTGTCAATAAAACAGCAACGCAATGATAAAAAAAGTAATAAATTCAAGATGGCAGCCACCTTTTTTTGTTTGTGGGTTTGATTTCGATGAAACTCGGTTTTCGCTACTGTTTTGACAAGAAAACAGCAACGCAATGTTACAAATTCAAGATGGCCGCCACCTTTTTTGTTTGCGGGCCGATTTCAATGAAACTCGATTTTTGCTACTGTTTTGTCAAGAAAACAGAAACGCAATGTTAAAAAAGTAAAAAATTCAAGATGGCAGCCACCTTTTTTTGTTTGTGGGTTCGATTTCAATGAAACTCGGTTTTTGCTACTGTTTTGTCAAGAAAACAGAAACGAAATGTTAAAAATGTAAAAAATTCAAGATGGCGGCCAACTTTTTTGTTTGTGGGCCATTTCGATGAAACTCGGTTTCTGATACTATTTTGACAAGAAAACAACAACGCAATGTTAAAAATGCAAAAATTCAAGATGGCGGCCAACTTTTTTGTTTGCGGGCCGATTTCGATGAAAATTTGGTTTTTGGTAGTATTTTGACAAGAAAACAGCAAAGCAATGTTGCAAATTTTAAAAATTCAAGATGGCGGCCAACTTTTCAGTTTGTGGGCCGATTTCGATGAAACTCGGTTTTTGGTAGTATTTTGACAAGAAAACAGCAACACAAATACACAATGTTAAAAAAAGTAAAAAATTCAAGATGGCGGCCAACTCGGGCCGATTTCGATGAAACTCGGTTTTTAGAAGTATTTTGACAAGAAAACAGCAACACAATGTTAAAAAAGTAAAAAATTCAAGATTCCGGCCAACTTTTTTGTTTGCGGGCCGATTTCAATGAAACTCGGTTTCTGCTACTGTTTTGTCAATAAAACAGCAACGCAATGATAAAAAAAGTAATAAATTCAAGATGGCAGCCATCTTTTTTTGTTTGTGGGTTCGATTTCGATGAAACTCGGTTTTCGCTACTGTTTTGACAAGAAAACAGCAACGCAATGTTAAAAATGTAAAAAATTCAAGATGGCCGCCACCTTTTTTGTTTGCGGGCCGATTTCAATGAAACTCGGTTTTTGCTACTGTTTTGTCAAGAAAACAGAAACGCAATGTTAAAAATGTAAAAAATTCAAGATGGCGGCAAACTTTTTTGTTTGTGGGCCGATTTCGATGAAACTCGGTTTCTGATACTATTTTGACAAGAAAACAACAACGCAATGTTAAAAATGTATAAATTCAAGATGGCGGCCAACTTTTTTGTTTTCGGGCCGATTTCGATGAAAATTTGGTTTTTGGTAGTATTTTGACAAGAAAACAGCAACGCAATGTTGCAAATTTTAAAAATTCAAGATGGCGGCCAACTTTTTAGTTTGCGGGCCGATTTCGATGAAACTCGGTTTTTGGTAGTATTTTGACAAGAAAACAGCAACGCAATGTTAGAAAGTAAAAAATTCAAGATGGCGGCCAACTTTTTGTTTGTGGGCCGATTTCGATGAAACTCGGTTTTTGTAGTATTTTGGCAAGAAAACAGCAACACAATGTTAAAAAAGTAAAAAATTCAAGATGGCGGCCAACTTTTTTGTTTGTGGGCCGATTTCGATGAAACTCGGTTTCTGATACTATTTTCATTATTCATTTATTATCATTATGGCCCGTCCGCTTTATCCATCCACAAGCCAAAAGGAAGGCCTCTTCCCCAGCAGCCAGCGGGGCATTAAAAATGGCTGATATGCATGGTCATTTGTGATGCGGTCTGTATAAAATTTTAACTCATCGGCGGAAAACAATCCTGTCTCAAACTCACTCAGACGAAAATATTTTTAGTAAGCACGACCATTTATGGCAAACTAGCTTCAGCCCACGACTTCATCCACATTTACATTCGAGAAAATCCCTAGGAAACCTTAAACCAAGATAATAGTATCCTCCTATGTTGTAATCCGGCTTATAAACTATCATTTCATCCAAATCCGTTCAGCCGTTTTGCGTGATTGATTAACAATCATTCAAACAGGCAAACTTTCATATTTATGATTAAGTAGAATAATACGGCCACCTCCGAAGTGCTCGAAATAGGAATTTTTTGCTACATAAAATGGGACTGCTATTTAGCTAAGACTTAATTTCTCATTTTTTATTTAAGTTATTATTAAGTTTTATACCTCAACTGAAAGCTGAATAAATGGTGATGTTTTTAAAATATTATTTGCGCTTAGTTACTGGGATGTTTTTAAAGATATTTGCTATTGTTTCCAAAAAATCTGAAAAAATAAAATTAAATACAAAAAAAGCCGCCATCTTTGATTTTTTATAATTTTTAACATTGCATTGTTATTTTCCTGTCAAAATAGTACCAAAAACCGAATTTCATCGAAATCGGCCCACAAACAAAAAAGATGGCAGCCATCTTTGATTTTAATTTTTTTTAACATTGCGTTGCTGTTTTCTCGTCAAAATACTACCAAAAACCGAGTTTCATCGAAATCAGCCCGCAAATTTAAAAACTGGCCGCCATCTTGGATTTTTTTTTTAACATCGCTATGTTATTTTTTTGTCAAAATAGTACTAGAAACCGAGTTTCGTCGAAATCGGCCCACAAACAAAAAAGATGGCTACCATCTTGGATTTTTTATTTTTTTTAACATTGCGTTGCTGTTTTCTTGTCAAAATACTACTAAAAACCGAGTTTCATCGAAATCAGCCCACAAAAAAAAAAGATGGCCGCCATCTTGGATTTTTAATTTTTTTAACATTGCATTGTTATTTTCTTGTCAAAATAGTACTAGAAACCGAGTTTCGTCGAAATCGGCCCACAAACAAAAAAGATGGCTGCCATCTTGAATTTTTTATTTTTTTATCATTGCTTTGTTATTTTCTTGTCAAAATAGTACCAAAAATCGAGTTTCATCGAAATCAGCCCACAAACAAAGAAGATGGCCGCCATCTTGGATTTTTTGTTTTTTTTTACATTGCGTTGCTGTTTTCTCGTCAAAATACTACCAAAAACCGAGTTTCATCGAAATCGGCCCGCAAACTTAAAAACTGGCTGCCATCTTGGATTTTTATTTTTTTAACAGTGCTTTGTTATTTTTTTGTCAAAATAGTACTAGAAACCGAGTTTCGTCGAAATCGGCCCACAAACAAAAAAGATGGCTGCCATCTTGGATTTTTTAGTTTTTTAACATTGCTTTGTTATTTCTTGTCAAAATAGTACCAAAAATCGAGTTTCATCGAAATCAGCCCACAAACAAAGAAGATGGCCGCCATCTTGGATTTTTTGTTTTTTTTTACATTGCGTTGCTGTTTTCTCGTCAAAATACTACCAAAAACCGAGTTTCATCGAAATCGGCCCGAAAACCAAAAATTTGCCCGCCATCTTGAATTTTTTACATTTTTAACACTGCGTTGCTGTTTTCTTGTCAAAATAGTACCAGAAACCGAGTTTCGTCGAAATCGGCTCACAAACAAAAAAGATGGTCGCCATCTTGGATTTTTATTTTTTTTAACATTGCTTTACCTATTATTTTCTTGTCAAAAAAGTACCAGAAACCGAGTTTCGTCGAAATCGGTCCACAAACAAAGAAGATGGCCGCCATCTTGGATTTTTATTTTTTTAACATTGCATTGATATTATCTTGTCAAAATAGTATCAAAAACCGAGTTTCATCGAAATATGCCCACAAACAAAAAAGATGGCCGCCATCTTGGAACTTATTTTTTCATTATTATTTCCTAATTGAGTACTAATTTAATATTTATTTTATACTTAGTTAGCCCTAAATTAGTAATGATTTACAAATTAAATTTTAGTCCCTTACACTTTTAGTCGTTGCGTTAAACTGTAAGAAAAATACTCTCTCGGCTGTGGTATTGGTATGAATACAGGCTCAAACTAACTATTTAAAAGTTAAAACACTATTTACCCACATTTGCCAATAAGAAGTTATGAACGCGACTGTACAAACAATTTTTCTGCATAATACGACACAATAAAGAAGGTCATCGATATGTATGAACGCGTCGCTTTTTGGTGGTCTATCGAATTTGGTCGGTTAATCGGAATACTGACAGTTGTTTTGGATTTTAATTGATATTTCCTTTAATACGAAGAATTTGAAGCTGAAATTTTCAGAGCATGTACTTCAGTAACCACACAGATTATTCTTTGGGCCAGGATCTAAATAGTCTCTGATATTTTTATCCTGCTGACCGTCTAAGTGATGACATGGTCAGTCTAACCTTCATGTGGGTATTATTCAAAAACGCGTAAATGTGCGATTTTCAAAATTTTTATGGTAATGAGAAATAATAAGAAGAATAGAACCCCGTTTTTGGTTTCTCTATTTAGGTGGTAGTTTAGGCGCTAGAAATTTTTTTCTGTTTTCAGAAAATGTCTGATTACTTCAAAATCTATGAATATTTTTGAAATGTTTTCTACCGCACAAATAGCACAAATTAAAAGCTTCTTATATGTGTTTACTGTAAGATCGCACATTTAGTAGTTTCCGAGATCTGGGATCTGGCAAAACGTTACGCCAGCAGGAAATCAAATATCTCCAAAACTATAAGGCCCACAAATTTTATATTTGGCGCACATTTCCTGCTAGTATCAAGCTACCCGCACATATATCTTTTATTTCTCTCCGATCATTAGTTTAGATTCTTCCTGCTGGAGCACCGTTACCCCAGCAGAATCCGTTTTTCCCGTTTTATTCCAAAAGTATAAGGCCCACAAATTTTTTATTTGGCGCACATTTACACGGAATTGCGCACAAATTATTCATCAAACTCGCTTCCCTCTAGGAGCATCTTTCCTGCTGGCGTAACGGACTCTTCTTATTCTGCTATTGATGTATTCGATATGTGGATGCCAAGATAACCTCGCACAGTATTATTGCTTCATTATTTTAAAGCGCCTACAATTATTTCCATAGCAAATCTCGTCAAGGAAAGCCGATTTCGTTTAGCTTAAAGGTGGGGTTCGGAGACGGGCTGCAGACTGCAACCACACGTTCCGCTACGCTCCAAATTGAACCGTAAGGTTATGAAAGGCGGCTCAATTTGAAGTGAGCGAAGAAGTGTCGCGGCTGCATAGCTATGCGGTCGCGCGCGACACTTCTAGGCTCACTTCAAATTGAGCCTTTTAATCATAACAACACCGTTCAATATGGAGCGTAGTGGAACGTGCGGTTGCGGTCTGCGGCCCGTCTCGGAACCCCTCCTTAATGTTCACACGGCGTCTGGCGTGGTTGCCATGGTAATTGGTAATCGGAACATTGTTATTACTCGGTCTCTTTCGCACGCACGCGTGCCTTTCGCTTAAAAACTCTGGATATAAGCTGCTATGGCTGACTATTCCATTTTTCCATCTCTTTCTATTCCGAGCGATTTTACGTTTCCCTTCTCTGTCTATTACGAGTATACGCGAATATGACGCGAATGAAACGAAATGACATCCGAGTGATTAATAAAGGGTATGATTTTATCAATTACCTAATAAATGCATTTTCAGTGACCTAATAAATAATATTTGTTCCCAAAATAGTAGATCTGTCACCTAAATTGAATCACCAAATAATATTAAAACGTTTACCTAAATAATAATTAAGAATTTCTTTGAAATTATATCAATCATCAAATAAATATATTTAATAATAAAACACAAGGGTGATGGCGGAAGCAGTGTTGCCAGTTTATTTTGATATAAAACTCTAACACCCCCCACTATATCAAATTAACAAATAACCCAGCATTTCAAAGTGTTAACAATTTTAAATTACATTAAAAGTTACTACACATTTAAATTTTAGTTTCATTTACTACTCCTTTTTCACAATACCAAGAGTTTTAATAAATTTATTATGTTTAGGTCCTGGTAAACCTTTTGTGAGTAAATCAGCGGGCATTTCAGAAGTAGGCAAATAGTCATTTTTAATAATTCCATTATTAACGACTTCTTTTATAAAATGATATCTGACATCTATATGTTTTGAACGACGATGATATTGATGATTATTATTTGCCAACTTCAATGCACTCTGACTGTCACTGTACAATACAATTTTTACATAAAAACCAGTTAGTTCAAATTCTAAATTTCTTAAATAGATAGCCTCCCTACAGGCTTCAGAAAGTGACATGTATTCAGCCTCACAACTACTTAATGCAACTGTTCTTTGTTTTTTACTTTCCCAAGATATTACAGAACCAGATTTCATAAAGCAGTAACCTGTGTAAGACTTTCTTTCATTTACATCACTAGCCCAATCGGCATCTGCAAATCCTTTTATTTCTGTATTACCTTTAGAATACTGTAAACAATAATCTTTAGTTTTTGACAAATACTTTAAAATTAGCTTAGCGTGATTCCAGTGATTAATTGTATAAGAATTATTGAACTGGCTCAAATAACTGACTGAAAAAGCTATATCGGGTCTGGTCAAAACACAAGCTAAGCTAAGTACATTAAACTGCCCAATAACTTTTGATAAGGTAACTTGTTATTACAAATATCAGACTTTTCTAAGTTTAATTTACATTCAATAGGAGTTTCAATACCATTACAGTCAGACATATCATATTGTTCTAAAGTTTCTGTCAACATTAATTCTCATGCCTAAGTATTGTTTCACTTGACCTAAATTCTTTATTTTAAATTTTAATTTCAGAGCTTTTATCAAACTTTCAGTTTCACATGCATTATTTTAAAATATTAAAAAATCATCGACATACACACCAACTATAGTTTTAGAATTGTCATTGTGATTCTTTATAAATACACATGGTTCTACTTAGTAAAACCTAAATCACACAAAGTTTCATCAACTCTTTGATACCAGGCAAACGAAGCCTGCTTCAAACCGTAAACAGCCTTTTTTAATTTTAACACTTTATTAGAATTATTATTTTTAGAATTAAAGCCTTCTGGCAAACACATAAAAATGTTTTCTTGTAGATGACCATTAAGAAAGGCTGTGGTAACGTCTAAATGGGTTACATCCATATCTAACTGAACACTCAATGCAAATAATAACCTCAAAGTTGAGTGTCTAATGACAGGGGAAAAGGTTTCTTAGTAGTCTATACCAGCTTTCTGAGAAAAGCCCTTGGCTACTAACCTTGCACGGAAGTTCACCTTATTGTCACAGTCTATTTTCTTTCGTAACACCCACTTGCAAGATTGAGGACATGCAGCAAGGAAACCGAAAAAGTAACATAGAATTAAAAAATGTGCCAAGGAAAAATAATGAAACGAAAGAAGACCTAGTTGAAATGGTAATGAAATTATCGCAGAATATAGACTGCAAGGTTGATAAATTGGATGTTAAGGATATTTATAGAGTACGTGGGAAGAACACTGAAAAGCAAAACACTCCAATTGTTATAGAAACTGGATCTACACTTATTAAAACGGAATTTCTAAAAAAGGCGAAGGCCTTCAACACAAGAAATAAAAATAAATTGTGTGCTAAACACTTAGGTTTCACAGTGCAAGAAGATACACCCATCTTTCTGTCAGAACATCTGACACAGAAGGGCTCTCGTTTGTACTTTCTCGCCAGAGACCTCGCTAAATCCAATGCCTACAAGTTCTGCTGGACTTCCTACGGCAAAGTTTATATAAGGAAAGATGAGCAATCACCGATCATCATCATTAGAAGCGAAGATCAGGTACATCAACTTCTTTTAAAAAAATGACTACTTTTATTTAATCCTTGTTTACAATATCAGTTTCTTAATCCTAGGCTGAACCTAAACAGTCTGTCCTTGCGTACTGTAATAATCTTTTTTGCTGTCTTAATTGTGTCTTATCAGTACTTTACTTTAACAAAGCTCATAAATTGTACTTTTATAATAATGCTCACTCATTCTACAACATACTTTAATAACAATAATACATATTATAAACAAAACACAGTATATATACTGCTTAAAGCCATATATTATTATTATCATCTGCAAAGTAGCGAAATACACTTTTACTATAAATTTAATCCTGGGTTTACTTTCTCCTGCTATTACAAGCTTTCTTTAATACATCTAATGAATAACGCATATAATTGTATTAAATATTTAATAATTGACATATATATATATACATATAATTTTAAATGGGCGAGTCCTTTCAAAATATAGAAGAAATAGACAAACTAGAAATAGCTCGTGCTCTTGAATGTGACACTGTTGATCTAGGCGATCACATACATGTAAACCAGAATGATCTTACTATCATCTCACAAAATATAAGAAGTATTTATTGTAACTTCGATGATTTCTTACTGACTGTCTCGAGCTTCAACTTTAAACCAGATGTATTAGTTCTCACCGAATGTAGACTTGATGGTAATAAGCCTATTCCACAAATATCTAGCTATGACTCATATTTTACTACTAATCAATTAAATCAAAATGATGGAGTTACTGTTTATATTAAGTCTTCATTAAAAGCTAATGTAAAGGAGATAAAATTATCACATGCCTCGTGCATTCAAGTAGATGTATTTAATAATATCCTGTTGTGTATTTATCGTTCTCCTTCGAACACAAATGCTGAAATATTTTTAAATTCTCTTAGCGCGCACCTTGAAACAATCATGACGCATAAAAATATTATAATAACTGGAGACATAAATATCAACCTTAAACCAAAAGATTCAGAGCCTGCTCAGGAATATAGAAATAGAGTTAACTATCTTAACATGCTCTCAGAATTTAGTATACTTCCTGGCCACACATTACCTACTAGAGAACTCTCATGTCTGGACCACTTCATGTTAAAAATTGATCGGAAAAAAGTTTCGGCATTTATTGCAATAATGCATACAACTACTACAGACCACCTAACAACATTATTATGCCTGTCTAAAATTAAATACTCACATAAATCAAACAACAACAAAACTAAAACTTCAATAGACTATGAAAAAGCTCAAAAATATTTACAAAAATTAAAATTAGCCGAATTACTTTACTGTAATGATCCTAATATGCTAACTGATCTTCTTTTGCAAAAGCTAACAGATTCTATTAAATATAATACAATTACTGTTAAAATACCAAAGAGCAAACGGATTATAAAACCGTGGATTACTTTTGGCATTCTTAGATGCATAAATAATAGAAATAAGTTACAAAAGAATTTAAAAAAAGATCCACATAATGTAGTTTTAAAAATAACTTATACTAGATATAGAAATTATTGTAATAATTTAATAAAAAAAATGAAAAGAAAATATGAAAGAGAGCTACTTTCTAAATCAGTTTCTGACAATAAATTACTATGGAAAAATATTAAAACAATTACGTATTCAAATCCAACTAAAACTAAAAACACAGATTTATTGAACGTTAAAAATTCACCAGCTGAATCAGCAAACTTTGTTAACAATTTTTTTGCAAACATTGGGAAACAACTTGCTCAACAAATTCAACCTATTCAATTGTGTACTTTTGGTAATCCAACTAACCCACAACCTACACAGATAAATTCATTTGTCCTTTTAGACACTGACTGTGATGAAGTTGATAGTATCTTGATGAGCCTTAAATCAAATAGTGCGCCTGGCTGGGATGAGATCCCTACCAAGTATTTAAAATTTATTAGAAAAGATATAGTTCCCATTATAACCCACCTTGTCAACCTTTGCTTTGACAAGGGCATTTTCCCTGCCTCACTCAAGCAATCCATTATTACTCCAGTTCACAAGGGTGGGGATGGAACAGATGTTAATAACTACAGACCTATATCTATATTACCTGCTATTTCAAAAATTTTGGAAAAATTATTAAACAATCGCTTACTTAAATTTCTAAATAAATATAACATACTGGCTTCGTCACAATATGGCTTTAGGAAAGGTGTATCCACAGAAGATGCTGTAACTGCTTTAACAAATTTAGTAACAGAACACATTGATAAAAGGAGGAAATGTTTAACTGTGTTTCTGGATATCAAAAAAGCATTTGACACCGTTTCCGTCCCTATCCTTGTGAACAAACTGCAAAATATTGGAATTCGGGGTATAGCATTAGCTCTTTTTAAAAATTATCTTTCTGAGAGAAAGCAAAGAGTTAAATTGGAACAGTACTGCAGTGAAGACACAGAGGTAACATACGGCGTACCTCAGGGTAGTGTATTAGGTCCTACTTTATTCTTAATTTACATCAATGATTTGTGTAATTTAGGAATCAATAACGCCAATATTTTCTCGTACGCCGATGATACAGCTGTTGTCTTCTCTGGTAACTCCTGGGAATCTGTAAGAAACAGTGCTGAAATAGGAATGACTCAAATATCTACTTGGTTGAAAAATAATTTACTATCTCTGAACACAACCAAAACCAAATACATATGTTACAGTATTTATGACAGTAATCAGCCCGCTGACAACTTCAGTGTAAAAATTCATAATTGTAATGGCACTAATAACTGTACCTGTCCAATTATTGACAAAGTCACATACTACAAGTATTTAGGTGTTGTCCTGGACCAGAGGCTATCTTGGTATCCCCATCTTGACCAACTGGCTGGAAGAGTGAGAAAATTAGCATGGATATTTCGTTCACTAAGACATGTGGTCCCAAGGGATGACAAATCTATGATGGAAAGAGGCGCACAAAATAAGATATTGAATAGAATATACATTGCCTTGGTGGAATCTATCTTGGCGTACTGCATTCCCATTTGGGGTGGTGCGGCAAAAACTAAGTTTATAGAAATTGAGCGCGCGCAGCGTGCTCTGATAAAGTCTATGTATTTTAAACGCTCTAGGTACCCTACTGATCAACTTTATCTTGACTGTGGGTTGCTATCAGTAAGGAAACTATTTATAATACGTATAATTATAAAAAAACACAAGAACTTACCGTATATTCCAAACAATAAAAAATCTAGAAGAAAATGTAATGTGGCTATAGTTCCTTCAACAAGAACAAAGTTTGCTACTTCACAGTATAACAGTCTTTCGGCCAGAATCTATAATAAAATTAATAAGGAACTAGATATTTACTCCAAAAATTATAAAGAATGTAAAAACATGGTACTCACATGGTTAGAATCACTTGATTATAACATGACAGAGCTATTCTTACAAGAAATAAAATAATACCTTACCTAGTATATTATACTATACACGTCCTCTTTTAATATTATAGCATTTATATCCTTTCTATCACACAATAAGTATAATTATAATTAATTGGATTTGTATATATATATATATATATACGCAAAACACACGCACACACACACACACACATACACACACACACACACACACACACACATATTCTCATGCACTCAAACACATGTACGCATGCATGCTCACAAACAATTTACTATAATAATCTGTCTTTATGTTTGTTTATAAATAAGTTGTGATGTATTATTAGTTATACATAAAATGTAAGTAATGGAAGAGCGGAGTCAACTGGAACAGGCATTTTTTGCTTAAAAGGAGACTCCGGCTACTAACTACTGTAATGTAAAACCTTTTTATCGAAATAAATTTATTATTTATTATTTATTATTATTTATTATTCACTGTACTACACTAGCATTGTCCGAAGTATCAATTAGTTCCCACACTTCATTTTCTTCAAATGACTTTAGTTCATCAGAAATAGCGCGCAACCATTGTTTTTTCTCTGCACCTCTAATAGCTTCTCCGTAGGATAAACCATTTAAATTATCTTCGTCTTCGCCTATGTTGTCATTACTTACAGCAGTAAAACCATATCTGGCAGGTTTCTTTATCTGTCTCTTCTTTCTTCCTTCAGTCACTGTTATGGGTCTATCTGTCGTTTCACAGTCCTCCGTCTCTGACGTTTGTGAGTCAATTTCTGGACTTGATGTTCCTTCCTCTTTTTCTTTACTTAAATGTTCAATATCTTCCACGACAATAGATTGAGGTGAAGTGACACTTTCAGTTGGAGAGTCAGCTTCGGGTTCATCAACCATAGATTCATCATATGATAATAACTCCCCCACTGAATCTGTGGTTCCTATAGAGACTTCCACTGTATTCAAATTCTTTGACATTTCTTGTACAACAATATCTCTACTTGTTGTGACAATGTTTCTGACAGGATCATAAATTCTATATCCTTTCACATTTTCACTATAACCAACAAGTATGTGTTGTTTAGATTTCTTGTCCCATTTGGCCCTTTTTTCTTTTGGAACGTGTACCATCACTGGACTTCCAAATATCCGAATATGTTCTAAATTTGGCTTTCTACCTGTCCATATTTCATAGGGTGTCTTGTCTAAGCCTGAAGCGATCGATCTGTTTTTAAGATAGACAGCTGTGTTCGCAGCTTCTGCCCAAAATCTTTTTTCTAGATTAGCCTCGAATAGTAGACATCTGGCCCTTTCAACAATGGTACGATTAGATCGTTCTCTAAGGCCATTCTGCTCAGGGGTATAAGCATTAGTCTTTTGATGTACAATAGGGTATTTTCCAAATTTTTGAAAACTGCTTATATTCAAAGATTGGGACGAACAGTATAACAGAAAAATGAAAATAAATTAAATAATGTCTTTTTTCTCCATTAAAATAATTAAAGTCAATTTTATTTTTAATGGTTTTGAATTTACCGCCAAAACGCTCAGTTCGATAATGTCTACTATGTGACGTCAACTTTGTGTTAACCTATATAGTCTGTGGTACAATTTACTCTATTGTTTACACAAAGTTGACGTCACACAGTAGACATCATCGAACCGAGCGTTTTGGCGGTAAATTCAAAACCATTGAAGTAAGTTTGACTTTAAATTGGTTTAATGAAGAAAAAAGGCATTAATAAATTTATTTTTATTTTTCTGTTAAATTGTTCGTCCCCATCTTTAAATATAAGCAGTTTTAAAAAATTTGGAAAATACCCTATTCCTTTTTCTTTTAAATATTGTTCAAACTCATTGCTGCAATACTCAGTTCCATTGTCTGATCTTAAAATTTTTATTTTCTTGTTATGCTGGTTCTCTACCATCGACTTAAATTCTTTAAAATGTCTTAATGCTTCATTCTTATTCTTCAAAAAATATATGAAAGTCATTCTACTGAAGTCATCGATAAACAACAAGAAGTATCGGGCTCCTCCAATGGATTTGCATTCCATTGGGCCGCATATGTCAGAATGAATAATCTGGAGTGGAGTATTTCTGTGGCTCTTGTGCCAGTCGAAAAAGGTAACCGTGACTGTTTGCCCTCACAAAAAACTTTACATTGAGATTTTGTTATATCATAAACACCATTATAAGACAAACCATCAACAATACCGTTTCTCATTTTATTCATGTCTTTACAATTCATGTGTGCTAATCTTCTGTGCCATAACTCTACACTAACTACTGGAGCGGCTAACACACAACCTTTTTGTAATCTCAACTTATAAACACCGTTTGTTAATTCAGCGTCTGCCACTAGATCACCGTCTCGATTCTTTATCAGACATCTATTTTGTTCAAATTCTACGCTGTTTCCATTTTTAATTAATTCACTCACTGATATAAGATTAGTAGTGAGATCCGGTACACATAAAACATTCTTTACAGTTATCATATAGTTGTGATTGGTTACAATATCCACATCACCCGAATAACTTCTGGCAAATCTGACCTGTGCGAAACGTTCTTCAACCAACTTTCATTTGCAGTCATATGCATACTAGCCCCGGAGTCCACATACCAGCCATCTTTACTGAATTTTCCAGTAAGGAAAACAACACTAAAAGCGTTAGACTGTTTCTTATTATTCGGCTTTTCTTTCAATAGTGGACATTGATTCCGATAGTAACCAGTTTCCTTGCATTTGTAACATGTTACTGTTCTTGATACTTTTTCATTTTGTGTACTTGAAGATGCTGACCTCCCGCCATTTTGTTTGTTGCCTTCACCAAACTTTGCCGCCTTTTTCTTTTGCCAACCTTTTGCAATAAAGGCACTTTCATTTTCATTACCTTCAATTGGTTCCATATCCAATAATTTGGTCTTAACATAAACTTAATATTCACTGAAATAGACGAACAGAGTTCGCTTGGCTGCGAAACCAAAAGTGAGATGAGCCAGTGTTTGTAAATATGTAAACGTGTGCGTGAATTTAGAGATGCACTGAAGTCCATTTTAGGTTGTCGATAACCATAATGTATTATTGCTCTAATAAATAAAACACAAACAAGATTTTGAACAATTTTATTTAAATAATTTCTTAGGCTGGCCCCAGACCTACCGGTTCCGTTTCTTTGCTTTGCTGTGCTACCTTGCTTGAAAGACCGCCGGCCAACTAGGGTAATTTTCAATCTATCGCATTTTGGGACTAGACCAAATTGGCAAGATAGCCATTAGCTTGGTTTTATCAAATATCATCGCCTGGATTGCGAAGTAGGAAGCTTTTAGGAGATATGCCACCCTGAACATGGACTCCGATCGTTAAAAATAACTCGATCGCTTATTTATACAAGATGTTTGGTAAAGCCTTATAAAACTGAATATGGTAGATAGGGACCATAATAAAACTGAACAACTTTTACTATGGGACCAAATCTGAAATCGCGAAAAAAATGAACTGTTTCATACATTTTGATAATTTCGTTATTAATTTTTGTATAAAACAGCAATTTTTTTTTAAAACGAAAACTAAAACTTCTCATCGCACCCCAGACGACGATATTTGATAACACCAAACTAATGGCTATCTTGCCAATGTGGTCAGGTCAAAATATGCGATAGATTGAAAATGAGCCTCTTGGCCGGCGGTCCATGGTAGAACAGCAAAGCAAAGAAACGAAACCGGTAGGTCTGGGGCCAGCCTTATTAAGGTCTCCTTTGAGGCTCCCTGCTTATTTATTTATGACATTTATCCAGTTTAATTTAATCACTGGATTTACAGAAAACCTGGAAATAATTGTTAAATTAGTACTTGAGTTGGTTTAATTTACCATTTGAAAACTGTCGGTTACAAGCAGCTTTAAATAAAACTATCAGTGTTCACAAAGACAAACAAAGTTATATTGGAAATCATCGACATGAGTATCGATATCGATAATTTTTGATCAATATCTACGCTTTATTTTCTCAAGTTCACGGACATAATATCTTTTTATCTAACACATAATGTTTAGAAATCAGCCTTTATATAGGAAATAGGCGTTTAATAGCATCATATTAGTACATAACTTAGTGTGTTTGGGAATATATTCAACTAAAATATGAATTATGAAATGGTAATAGTACAATCATATTTACCTGTGAAATGAGTGTTTATTTGAGTTATTGTCGTAAGTAACATTACAATCCAGTACAGAACCCGACACCATTATTGATTAATATAGCTTTGAGAGCCAAACCGACCCGATCGCGATCAAAATTACAAAATAATCTTGTTGACGCTTTTCACCAAGGTGATAAACGATGATAAATGAAGTCAAACCCGGTTTAGCTGTCAGTTTTGTTTTACTCTTTCTCGCACATCGCATAAGCCGTAAGAATCGGTTTCTCACTCGCACCTTTGTTCGTCTACTTGAGCATAGGGAAAAATTTTCTAAGTCTATGGGTCTTAATTGTGTCGGCAGTTATTCCAATCCCGGAATGTTCAATGGGCATAAATCTTTCTGTTAAACCGGCTAGTAGCAATGAGCCAACCCACTCATCATTTATATTAAAACCAGTGCCACTCAGTCGCTGCGAAGTTTCCACTATTTGTGTCACATAATTCGTCATACTCGAACTATTTTCCAATCTTATTGAAATAAGATGGCGGAGCAAAGTAATTCTCCTCGAAAATCTTTTAAGTTTTGCCCACAATTCCTTCGTGGTCTTTGTCTCCTTTATATGCACAAATAACGACGAGTCAATAGTTAAAATGATCTTTGCTCTTGTTTTAGCGTCTGTTCCGGCGGCGACATCTTCTTTTGTTGGAACCTCACAGTGAAGAAAATTTTCGGCGCCTTCCAAAATCAACAGATTTTGTACCGCGAATGCCCAATCTTCAAAGTTTTCACGCCCTAATAACTTTGGCACACTAGCGAGATAATTATTACTCATTTTTAATAACTTTAGCAGTAATTATAGAAATTAAATACTGGAGCACATAACCTAATAATAAAACACAAGGGTGATGGCGGAAGCAGTGTTGCCAGTTTATTTTGATATAAAACTCTAGCAATATTGGGTATCAAAATAATAAAAGTGTCACTTAAACTGAATCACCAAACAATATAAAAATGTTTAGGTACCTAAGAATTATTTTTAATCACTGAAAAATAATATTAATATATCAAATAATTCAACTGAAAGACGATACTTTGTTGCATCTAAAATATTTCATAAGCTCCTCCTCTATTAGTTTTTTTTAAGAAAGGGTATTTTTTCGTTTTAAATGTAATTTTCAGCACATTCTAAGTTATCAAATCTTTGAATGAATGTCCAAACTTTACTTTGTGAACTTTTCCTTTTTGGTAGCAAGTTCACTTCTTCATCTGAACCACTCTCCTCAGGCTCTAGCATTGAATTAAGGAACCGATCTATTTATTAGGTGACAAATCTATTATTTTGATGATTGACTTACTTTTTAAAGGGCAGAGCTATAGAAAAAAAGTGGATAAAGTTTTTTCTTTTTTAATGTTTGTCTATTACCAATGAGCCTACTAAAACGAAAAAGTCTTTAATCATAATCACGAATAAAGACTCGCTCGACTTAATACTGTTTCTCATTTTTATTTTTGAAAATGGAACTAAAAGCAGCGATCTCTTCGGTGAAATCATTGACTTATTTATACTCTGTGACCTTAAGTTTGACCGTAGAATGCGTGCATTGTGTTTCTTAGCTGCTACAGTAGAAATTAAAAAAAAAAGGCGCGAAATCTTCCAAATTTTTCTCTAATACCAAACTGATTGAATTGTGTGACTGTAAGTAAGTAATAGGAAAGAAATAATTTTAATATTTGCCGTCAAGCACAAATCATTTATTTAAATACTGTATGAAAAGTTTATGAAGTGGAGGATAGAAAAATGAGTGGATTCGTTTACGTAAGTATAAACTAGGTATTTAATATTGTATTTTATTTTCTCGCCTTCGTAGTGAAAAGTAGAGTGTAACACACGACGCTAAAATGACCCATTGCATACGAGGTAGTTTTATTCCCGAGCTTTAGCGAGGGAATAAATAGAAACCGAGTTACGAGTCTTGTATAACAATCTACTATTATGTGCGTGTTTGGAAAGTGATTAGTTTTTTGCAAAATAGTGAATTAGTGAGTGAGAGTCGATACTTTTCGCAAGTTTTGTTTATTTTACTGTGTTTATCTTATACCGATTTGTTCATTGCGGTAAGTTTTATTTGCCATAATGGCTTTAATTCATATGGAGTGTTGTTTACCTGTCTACTTACTTAGGTACCGGTAAAACTTTGTTTTCCAAACTGTTACGAAGTTATAGTTACGTTAGCAAGACGGGTTTTTAAACATTTTCAATATCAAACCTACATCTTTGTACGAACAATATACGTGGATGACAGGCAGTTGCAAACTCAATAAAATGATTTGTTTTCCATGTTTATTATTTTCTGATTCCAACTCATATGAAATAGCACGGGCTAGACACTGTCAATCTCTTATCAGTGCTTTTTTGAATGGTGAAAGTGAGGGCCTTACTTCTGAAGAAACGCTTGAAGCTTGCATCACGCGGTGGTTTTTTTTTTCGGCTTACCTTCGCGATATTTCGACCCCTCGCCACTGCCTCTGATCCACTATCACTCCAAGGTATTTAGTAGAAGCAACTCTTTCGAGTGTTATACATGTACAGCTTTGCCAATCAGTTCCGTTACAAACATGAATTTTTACTTTAAGGTAATTATCTGGTTGTGTTACCTTGTTGATAGAAAAACACATGTAATTGGTTTTTGAAATATTTAAAGTTAAAAGATTAGCTTTTAACCAAGCAGATACTACATTTAAACCACGATTACCAGCATCAAATACAGACTCCCAAGTCGAGCCCTCGAAGACAAGTACTGTATCATCAGCATACGAGTTAACCTTTCCCCGTCAATTTTAAGATTAGTTAGATGGTTAGAATAAATGAGAAATAGAGTGGGGCCCAAAACGCTTCCCTGGGGAACGCCATAAGAAATTTCCAACTCATCACTCACATACTCGCCAATCTGAACTCTCTGCTTACGACCGTATAAATAGTTTTTGAATAGATCTAGAGCTAGGGGAACACCTCGGATTCCAATGCTTTCTAGCTTTTGTAAAAGAATGGAAAGAGAGACAGTATCGAAGGCCTTTTTAAGATCAAGGAAAACAGCCATACATCTTTTACCTTCGTCGAGCTTCTTAGATATCAGGGTTGTCAATGACAAAATTGCATCTTCCGTCGGTTTACCATGTCTAAAACCATATTGTGAATTAGATAATATATTCAGCTTATTGAGATAGTTTATAAATCGCGTGTTGATTAATTTTTCAATAATTTTAGACAATACGGGAAGTACAGAAATTGGCCTATAGCTATTGGCTTCATCTCTCTTTCCATTCTTATACACCGGAGTAACTATAGATTGTTTGAGAGGTGCAGGAAATTTTCCGGTTCGGAAGCAGAGGTTAGCAAAATGACTAATGACGGGAGCAAAAAGCTCTTGGCCATAATAATGAATTTTGTTGGTATGTCGTCCCAACCGGCAGCACTATCAGGTTTTAGGCTAGAGATAACATTAACAATTTCCTGTGGGTCAGTTTCAAACAATACAAATGATGAGACATAGTTACACGGTTCATTGCATGATTCACTCAACTGGTTTAGATGACTGAATGAAGTCTCTGGAGATATAGTTTTGGCAAGTTGTTTCCCAATGTTCGCAAAATAACAATTTACCAAATTTACATTCACAACCTAACAGATCAGCATTCGTATTCTTATTCGTTTTAAAATTAGTAATGGTCCTGATTGTGCTCCATAAAGTTTTAGAGATTTTTCTAATTGTTCTTTCTGGTAGTTTCGTTTCAACTTCTTAATAAGTTTATTGCAATAATTGCGGTACCTTTTAAACGTGATTTTAAGTACTTCATTTAGCGGATCTTGTCTTAGCTTTAACTGCATGTCGTTCCTATTTCTGATGCAACGCAGAATGCCATTGGTAATCCACGGCTTAATACGGTGTTTTCTATTAGACACATGTTCAACTGTTTTACTTTCATTTAAAGATTCCATTAATTTTGCTAGTAAGTTAGTAATTATAAAATCAGGATCTTCGCTGAAAAGTAACTCCTGTAGATTTTTATGTCTCAAGTAAGATAAAGGGTTACGTACGTATCACAAGGTCTAAATTTGAAAGGCCTACGGTCATAACACCTATGGAAAAAAGGCCTAATTTTAAAACTCCTAATCGTCGTAAAACCTAATCGTTGTTAGACCTAAGTTTAAAATGTCTAAGTTTTATAATGCCTAATGGACGAAAGGCCTAATTTTTAAAACGCCTAATCGTCGTTAAACCTATACATTGTTAGACCTAAGTTTAAAATGCCTAAGTTTAAATAACCTAACGATGAAACAGCACTTCAATTGAGTCATAGATAACATAGGTTAAAGGTTCTAATCTAAATTTTTACTTATTACTAGCTGATGCCCGCGATTTCGCGCGCGTGGATTTTATGACTCCGGTGTATTAATATACATAAAAACTAATGCTGTTACATAAGAAAATACTTATAGCAGTGTTATAAACACATCAACTTGGTATAGGGATACAGGTGTTATTTTCATACAAACGAGGTAACTTTGAAGCCTTGGTTTCCTGCCATGTATGTACTGTGCTGTGATCTGATGATGGCTATCTAGGGAGTGAATGGAGGTGACGGCCATCATCAGAAAACACACAACAGCTCGGTACATCCCTGGCAGAAACCCAAGTTTAAATTATATTTATTTTATTTTTTATATTTAAAATAGTAGTTTTATCCAGTTTAAGCAAGTCGATATAAAAAATTAGGCCCAAACTGTTATCGCCTTCACCACGTGGAGGTACTCCCAGCTTATGTTATTATATTATGCTGTTATTATATCACACGTCGTTCGTTAGACAGATCGCGCGCTTTACAAAAATGTTATTTATTAATACGTTAAATTTTAGTCTTTTATTAAATAAAGCAGTAATGTAAACTAATAAACTTTATTTCATACTTTTCGGGCTAAGAACTGTCTATAATTGAATTATACGATTTCGGAAAAACAAATTAATATCGGAAAAAAAGTGTAGGTAGGAAAACTTACTCTAGTCATCTGTAGTTAAGAAAAACAGGTGCAAGCTATTTTCGACCTTATTGACGTTTGAAATTTGATGGTTTTTTGCCGTATTCTCGTTTACTAACTTTGATCTTTCATTAAAAACCGCGATTTTGATAAATGTCAATAAGGTCGAAAATCGCATGCACTCATTTTTTCTAACTTGTGATCACTAGACAATGTTTTCTAGTTAAAAAAACAGGCGCAAGCTATTTTCGACCTTATTGACGTTTGAAATTCGGTTGATTTTTTGCCATATTCTCGTTTACTAACTTTGATCTTTCATTAAAAACCGCGATTTTGATAAATGTCAATAAGGTCGAAAATAGCTTGCACTCATTTTTCTAACTTGTGATCACTAGACAATGTTTTCTAGTTAAAAAAACAGGTAGAAGCGATTTTCGACCTAATTGACGTTTGAAATTCGGTTGTTTTTACCATATCACTCGTTCACTAATTTTGCTTAGCTAAATAGCTTTTACATAATACTAACTACTTAATTGACTTAGTTGTGTTATAAAAGTCTTAATCGAACTAACACAATATCAGGTTGCGCGCGATATTATACTCGTACCTAGCGTGCTGCGAGAGAAACGCGCATATCGTGTCCGCTCCGCTAGCAACAGCGCGCACGCGATGAATGCCCGCGCCCCCGTCCGGCCGCCAACAATGCTACTTGCTGCCACGCGCGATATTCATAGCGCCATAACGTCTACTTACATAGCGCGCTATATGCGCTGTAACAAACGCGTGCAATAATTTATAAAACACTAGTTGGTTATAGAATTATCCCTACAAAGTTAAATAAGTACCTTACTGCAAGTTCTATGCGAGTAAACAGAGCATTCCCAATGAGGGCTTTTCAAAATGACAAAAAGCAGTAGGCTCGATAGATGGCGTTGAAAAAAATAGGGGATTCAAAGTATTTTTTACTACTATCCCCGTCAATTGGTAATGCGCTGGAACCTTGTCAAATTAACATACACATCAACGTCATCCGCAACTAAAAATGACAAAAATCTGTTAAATTCTAATAGGTAATTTAATAAATTAATTATTAAAATCTTATTTTCAATAAGAAAAGGTCTAGGTATATTAAAAAATTACAATTGTTTTTCGTTTTTGAGGTTAAAATCATGGCCGCCAGGCGCATTACCAATTGACGCGGATAGTACCAATGGGGAGGAAAAGCGCAATTTTATCCCGATAGGTGGCGTCTTGTCGTTGGTACAGAGCCGCCTCAAAGAAACTGTCAAAACATATGGGAATCTCTTGGAGTATTGCATTTTTTAATTTTATACTGAGAAAATGCCGCATTGTTATGCATGTAACTTGTAAAATATTGGAGTTCATCGATTTCCCAGTAACAAAAAAAATAGTGGGCAAAAAAATATAAAAAAAAAATATGCTTTTTCCTCGATTTTCTGAGCTAAAGTTAGTATAGAATACATTGTTTGTCCGCAAAACCGAAAAAAATACAATCTAAGAAAGTAAATTCACGTAATACACAGTCAAGACAATAAAAGCTCAAACTGACAATTGTTCCAAAGACTAAGCGCCATCTGTAATTCACTTTGCCTTCGCCTCCCCATTTTGACTTCCCTCTTACCATCAACGCCATCTAGTGAGGCAAATAGTTACTTTTCTTTTTTTTTAATGTCAATTTGAAAACCCCTCATTTAAGTGGGTAATACAGTTATTTTTTTAGTAACAACAAAGAGGTATTAAGCCGCTGATAATTCATATACATTTTTGGAATAAATAAATGTGTTAGTCCTTAATGAAGTCAAACAAATATTCATACTAGCGGCCACCCGCGGTTTCACCCGCGTGGTTCCCGTTCCCGTGGGAATATCGGAATAAAACGTATCCTATGTTTTAATCTAGGCTATCAACTATATATGTGCCAAATTTCAACGGAATCTGATCAGTAGTTTTTATGTGATTGAGGAACAAACATTCAAACATCTAAACATCCAAACCCACAAACTTTCACATTTATAATATTAGTACGATTTATAATTCACAATACCACAGATTACATAATACTATAGTACAGATACCTCATCCCATACTAAAGAAATGGCCATCGTAAGGCGACTATCGGGGCGATTAAAAATGTTTTTCTTGTAGCATGCTAGATGGCGCCGCTATCGTCGCAGCATGCTTAGCATCAATAGCAACAAACTTTACCAAATTTTCAACGCAAAAAGCAGAACGATCTTATTAGTACAAATTATTGCCGATAGGTGTCACTCAATTTTTATTGAAATTTATTTATTAAACCCTTCATTTTACTGCTTCTTTACAATTTTGCATTTGGTGATTTTTTTAAGAAACAATTTAAAAGTTTCATTACTATTTTTATCTGTATTTGAATATTACAAAAACAAATCGAAGCAGGTACCGCCATCTAGTGAGGTAAATTTAAACTAATTCTAGCATTAGTTTAAATATGCCACTAGATGGCGGTACCTGCTAACTAAGCCACATCTGTTGTTCCCGATGAGACCCCATGACAATACATATTTTGTTTAATTCACAATATTGAATAATTTGCATTTCATCACTTAAAATTATAATTTGAAGTAGACTGTATGCTCACTCACCCCTTTGTTCGCAAAATATTCTTGCATTGGACGTGTGAAAAAAAACAAAAAAAACCTGCGCGCCTTTTCTCATCATAATTATCATATTATGCTTTTGTCGTATTTGTTGCTGTGTGGTAAATTACTTCAATTTTTTCCTCGCAAATGTGTTGAAAAACGTCGTATGAAACACGTGAGCTTTTGCCATAGCTTTTGCTCATTGCACGCACACTCGGCTGAGTTTGCCCTCGCCTGCGGCTCGAGCTGCAAGCTGCAACCCACAGCTTTGTGTGCAATAAGCAACCTGAGCTAATTTGTCTCATAATGTACTATTACGGATCTTCAGACATCAACTTCTTTGTTTATAAACTGATTTAGATTATTCTTATTTTGTTGGAAAAAGAATACCTTAAGGGCCCTATCACATTTTTTCATCGAAATTTCGATTTTGACGGATTTTAGCGATACAACCCAGAGAAACCTTTGGGTCTACTAAATACATTTATGTCCGCGACAAAAAGTAATATGATGACTCACTGCAAAGTTAAAGGGTTAGAAAGGAAAATTAAAGTTGATGAACGTTTTTTTAGAGTCAAATTTGAACATACACAGAAAGCCTCACAAGTACAAACAACAAATAAAAGTATGCAATTTGATTTTCTTATAAACTAGAGATTATTATGATATAATTTTTACGTAATAATAATAATGTATCTAGGAGAAATCCACACTTAATTCTGAGCTTTTTTAGTAGTTTTATGGTTTTTGATTGGGATTTTTTTCTCATATTCTATACATAATTTCAAAATTCTGAGGCCGCTATGAACTATTCGATTATATAAGAGATAGCATTCATTTTTTTTTTATTTCAATTGTTTAACACAGTTGTTCAATCCATGAACTCAAAAAAGTGCCTTCGCGCATTTTATGAAAATCTTTCTCTGCAATATCGGGTTTAATTATAAAGTTAAGCAAATTTTAAAAAAAGCGAGGCCGCTATGAACTATTCCAATAGCTATTCTGCACCATTCAATAAGTCAAAAGTGTAAATGTATTTTTGTTTCTGAGATCGATAACGCCAAAATTGGCCATTTTACGCAAAAATCACAGTCGAAATGTAATATGCCTCTTAAGAGTAGTATCATATTAATTTCATTGGCATTGGACGTTGGAATTTTGAAGATACACACGAGAACTCTTCAAATCAAATTTTATGTAGGTACTATAGTGATTACATTAAGTATTGAAAGGTTTGGTATCAGCCATTTTTTATTGTCACTGCTGGGGCTGGGATACAAGCCTCACTTATGGGTTGACGAGGAAGATGGGCCATAATAACCTACCACGCGGGCCCAATGCGGATTGGTAGGTATTAATATTGTCTGTATGTATGGCACTTCTTACTCAAAAAATATAATTCTTAATAGCTTACCTTGTTTTGATTTATTTACGAGTAATTGCAATATTTTTACTTTCTATAGTCAGTAGTTTAGTAAAAGACCTATGAAAAGCTTTTGGATATAAATTTTCAGTTCGATGCCTTAACATGGGTAGTCTTAGTATGTCATGCTCTCTTTAATCATTTCTGCGGTGGTGTCGTATGAGGCGGGTCGTTACGTTCCCTCAAATATGGTTGAGCGAAGAGATGGCTGGTTCATGCGTCATGCCATGCTCGTGAACTGGTGCTGCCAGTGGGAATGGGTCTGCTTCTGACTACCTATCTTAACGCATATTGTATTGTATATTTTTCTTTTATTTTTATTAATTGTAACAACCTAGACTGAATAACAAGTTCAAACTTTGAATTTAGCTTAAAATCTGTAAATTGATTAAGAAATTTGAAATTCATTAAGAAATGAGCTAATTCAATAATGTTATTTATTTGTTAATCTTTGTTAATATAAAGTCTGGAAACGAAATACATATTTGTAAATATCGTTCCATCTGATAATAAAGCTGACAAGTTTTTTGCGCCCATTTTTCTTGTCAGTTAAAAGACGTCATAATGGGTGGTAGGGTAAAAGAATTGACGATTTAAAAATGCTTATTATGTGAGCTTATTTAAATAAAATATATTTCACTTTCACTTTCACTTAATAAGTGAAAATGCAGCTGGTCTAACGGCTTAGCGTGCCTTCTGAAATACTGAAAAACGGAGGAGCTCGAGGTAATACACTTTGGTCACCCATCCCATGACTGACCCTTGCTAATATTGCTTAACTTCCACAATTGCAGGCCAACGGACTTCCAAAGGTCGCGGGTTCGATTCCCGCCCGAGAATATGATTTGGTGCGAGTCGAATTTTTCTACTATTTTATTTTAGTACCTATTGTAAAAAATAAAAATAGCTAGGTATGTGAATGGTAGAATCTCAAATTAAAATATTATAAAGCTGTTTCTATCTTCTTTCATAGGTAGGTACTACCTACCATAAAAAAGTTTAAAATAAAAAAGCTTTTAACAAAAGAAAAACCGCTTTCAAAAACCTAAAAATAAAAACAAAAAATGCTTCAAAATTAAATACCTCTAAATACCAAGAAATAATATTCAAATCATTAGATAAGTGTCGAATTAAAAAAAGTGGTCCCTCAGCCCCACTCGACTTCAATAGACGTGTTTTATTAAAATTGATATTTTCTTGAAAACAAGAAATAATATTCAAATCATTATTTGAATACTATTTCTTGTTTTTCGAAGTATTTAATTTTGAAGCTGTTATTGGTTTGAGGTTTTTTGTAGGAGGTTTTTTCTTTTTTTATTTGATCTGATTATTTGTGTTATAACTTTATTAAATACAACTTACAAAGAATTTACAGTTTTTTCATTAGAGTTATCGCAAACTTATAAAATAAAACATGAAAGAAAATTACATGTAGCAGAGATGAAAATGCTAAAGTGGATGAGTGGTGTGACGCGAATGGATAAAATTGGGAATGAGTATGTGAGAGGAAGTTTGGAAGTAGCACCAGCCAGTAATAGAAAAGTTGAAAGGGAATCATCTGGTTTCGTATGGGCATTGTTATGAGAAGGGATGAATGGCATTGTTACTAGAAGAGTAATGGATATGGATGTCGATGGCTAGGAAGTAAGAAGAAGACCGCGGAAAAGATGGATGGTTAGTGTGCGGAATGATATGAATGTTATGGGAGTAGATGAGGAGATGACGAGCGACAGGAAGGAATGGAAGAGAAGGACGCACTGCATCGACCCCAAATAAATTGAGATAAGGGTAGGGGGATGATGACGTGCCTAAAATCACTTACATTTGCATGACATAAAATTTTACATAAACTTTGAAAAGTATTATAAAAACATCGAAAAATCCGTATATATGTGAAACGATAATTCCTCAATCCGGATTTTGCAATCTCTACTAGAGGCATCCATATAGACAGGATGGTTCACATATATTCTTTCTTGACATTTGATATCCCATGTTACATTCACATACATTTGGGCTGACACATGTGCCGTTGAGGCATCCAGATGGACAAAATGGTTCACATGTTTCCTTGCTAGACATTTGGTACCCTGTTTTACATTCACATACATTTGGGCTGACACATGTGCCGTTGAGGCATCCAGATGGACAGGATGGTTCACACGTTTTTTTGCCAGACATTTGGTAGCCCGTGTTACATTTACATACATTAGGGCTAACACATGCACCGTTGAGGCATCCAGATGGACAAAATGGTTCACATGTTTTCTTGCTATACATTTGGTAGCCCTTGTTACACTTACAAACATTAGGGCTAACACATGTGCCGTTGAGGCATCCAGATAGACAAAATGGTTCACATGTTTTCTTGCTAGACATTTGGTACCCTGTGTTACATTCACATACATTTGGGCTGACACAAGTGCCCTTAGAACATCCAGATGAACAGGATGGTTCACACGTTTTTTTGCCAGACATTTGGTAGCCCGTGTTACATTTACATACATTAGGGCTAACACATGTACCGTTGAGGCATCCAGATGGACAAAATGGTTCACATGTTTTCTTGCTAGACATTTGGTAGCCCTTGTTACACTTACAAACATTAGGGCTAACACATGTGCCGTTGAGGCATCCAGATAGACAAAATGGTTCACATGTTTTCTTGCTAGACATTTGGTACCCCGTGTTACATTCACATACATTTGGGCTCACACATGTGCCGTTGAGACATCCAGATGGACAGGATGGTTCACACGTTTTTTTGCTAGACATTTGGTAGCCCGTGTTACATTTACAAACATTAGGGCTGACACATGTACCGTTAAGGCAACCAGATGGACAAAATGGTTCACATGTTTTCTTGCTAGACATTTGGTACCCTGTGTTACATTCACATACATTTGGACTGACACAAGTGCCCTTAGAACATCCAGATGAACAGAATGGTTCACATGTTGTTTTGCTAGACATTTGGTAGTCCGTGTTACATTTACATACATTTGGGCGTACACACGTGCCGTTAGAACATCCAGATGGACAGAATGGTTCACATGTTTTCTTGCTAGACATTTTGTACCCCGTTTTACATTTACATAGATTTGGGCCGACACATTTACCGTTGCGACATCCAGATGGACAAAATGGTTCACATGTATTCTTGCTAGACATTTGGTAACCTGAGTTACATTCACATACATTTGGGCTTACACAAGTGCCCTTAGGACATCCAGATTGACAAGATGGTTCACATGTTTTCTTGCTAGACAGTTGGTACCCTATGTTACATTCACATACATTTGGGCTGACACATGTGCCGTTGAGGCATCCAGATGGACAAAATGGTTCACATGTTTTCTTGCTAGACATTTGGTACCCCGTGTTACATTTACATACATTTGGGCGTACACACGTGCCGTTAGAACATCCAGATGGACAGAATGGTTCACATGTTTTCTTGCTAGACATTTTGTACCCCGTTTTACAATTACATAGATTTGGGCCGACACATTTACCTTTGCGACATCCAGATGGACAAAATGGTTCACATGTTTTCTTGCTAGACATTTTGTACCCCGTTTTACATTTACATAGATTTGGGCCGACACATTTACCGTTGCGACATCCAGATGGACAAAATGGTTCACATGTATTCTTGCTAGACATTTGGTACCCCGTGTTACATTCACATACATTTGGGCTCACACATGTGCCGTTGAGGCATCCAGATGGACAGGATGGTTCACACGTTTTTTTGTTAGACATTTGGTAGCCCGTGTTACATTTACAAACATTAGGGCTGACACATGTGCCGTTAAGGCAACCAGATGGACAAAATGGTTTACATGTTTTCTTGCTAGACATTTGGTACCCTGTGTTACATTCACATACATTTGGGCTGACACAAGTGCCCTTAGAACATCCAGATGAACAGAATGGTTCACATGTTGTTTTGCTAGACATTTGGTAGCCCGTGTTACATTTACATACATTTGGGTGTACACACGTGCCGTTAGAACATCCAGATGGACAGAATGGTTCACATGTTTTCTTGCTAGACATTTTGTACCCCGTTTTACATTTACATAGATTTGGGCCGACACATTTACCTTTGCGACATCCAGATGGACAAAATGGTTCACATGTATTCTTGCTAGACATTTGGTACCCTGTGTTACATTTACAAACATTAGGGTCAACACATGTGCCATTGAGACATCCAGATGGACAAAATGGTTCACATGTTTTCTTGCTAGACATTTGGTACCCCGTGTTACATTTACAAACATTAGGGTCAACACATGTGCCATTGAGACATCCAGATGGACAAAGTGGTTCACATGTTTTCTTGCTAGACATTTGGTACCCTTTGTTACATTCACATACATTTGGGCTGACACATGTGCCCTTTGAACATCCAGATGAACAGAATGGTTCACATGTTTTTTTGGTAGACATTTTGTAGCCATTATTACACGTGCAGGTATTAGGACCTTTTTTTTTTTTTTTTTTTATATGTCGGAGAAAAACGCTTTTACGCGCTTCCCCTCTCGCAGGTGAGCGAGAGGGGGGCATGTGGGACTCGCCAGGAGGAGACAGTTGCGGCTCCCTCCACGACTGCCTCCCGTGATCCCACCCAACCAAGTGGTTCGATGGGATTCCGGGAGGAGGGAATACCCACGAAAAAACTCCGGCACTTGCCCGCTCGCCACCGGTTGGTCATACGGGGGGCCATGGGTGGTAATCACCCCACTGACCCGGTGGCACGCCCGGCTACACAGGCCTCCTCGCGGTTGGGAGATGGCCGGGCAAGTTTGGCCATCTCCCCAGACGGACAGGGACCGTGCAATGCAGGCGATGGGTCACCTCCCATCGCCCGCGTGGTCCCCGTTAGAGCGGTATGAGGTGCGCGTAGCGCCTTCTCCTAGCGCCCAGCCGCCTGCGTCGGAGCCGGTTCACATGAGCTTCCTCTTCGCGAACCCGCTCCGATGTCTCCTTCTGGAGGACCACATCCTCGCAGAAGGAGACTGCCGCCTCCCAGGATCTCTCGGTGGCCAGCATGGCTTGTACCATACTGGGCAGCGAGAGATCTCTCCCAATCACAGCGACCAGAGCGCCGCGCTGCGGAGCCCAGGCAGGACACACCTCAAGGGTGTGCTGTGCACTGTCCTCCGCATCGCCGCACTCGTAGCACTGTGCGGACGCTTCCTTACCTATTCGACACAGATACTTTCCGAAGCACCCGTGCCCGGAAAGTATCTGTGTCAGCCTATAAGTAAGCGCCCCGTGCTTCCTAGAGCACCAATCCTCTAACCTCGGATAGATTGCTTCTGTGGTTCTCCTCCCGTAGCGTTCCGTCTCGAGCCTCTCCGCCCAAGCCTCCAGCCTAACCTCCTCCACCATACGACGGGTGGCCACTATTTCTTCAGGAGCAGGACGTTCTCCTCTTTCAAGCGCTGTTTTGCGCTCCCTGTATACCTCCCTGAGTACCTGAGCGTCTAGCTCCCAGGGAGGCGT
Source organism: Agriphila tristella (assembly GCA_928269145.1). Lineage (NCBI taxonomy): Eukaryota > Metazoa > Arthropoda > Insecta > Lepidoptera > Crambidae > Agriphila > Agriphila tristella. The sequence continues at coordinate 4,298,972 of OV743440.1, forward strand.
ACCCGCAAGTGCACATGCAGCTGCGCACGAGACCGTCCTATAGCCTCGGATTATACGTATGGCCATGGCTCTCTGAGCTTGGTGGAGCATCCTTACGTTGCGGTCATTTAGCCGGTCTGCCCATACAGGTGCGCCATACATAGCCATGCTCCTCAGCACGCCAGCAAATAACTTCCTGCATTTGTCACTTGGGCCTCCGATATTTGGCAGGACTCGCCCTAGTGCATTGGCCGTCTTGACGAGTTTTGGGGCCAGTTGACGGAAATGCTCCTCAAAGTTCCACCTCCCGTCTAACACCAGCCCCAAATACTTGATTGTGGGACGCAGCGGAATTGACGCACCGTCAACGAACAGGCATGCCCCGGCGGGAGGACCTCTCCTTGGGCCATGAAAACAGGTAGCTTCCGTTTTTTCTATGGCAACGTTGAGCCCCAATATCCTTATTCGCTCTATGACTAGAGACGAACCTACGCTAGCCAACCTCTTCGCATCTCGAAACGTCTTGCCCCGGGCGGTGACTAAGGTGTCATCCGCGTAACAGAAAACCCGCATCCGGGGCAAGAGAATCCCACGCAGGACCCAGTCATACCCGATGTTCCACAGGAGTGGTCCTAGGACCGACCCCTGTGGAACGCCGCGCACCATCTCCCTAGCGACCAAGCCTCCCTCACTGGAGGGGTAGACCACTTCCCTATCAATCAGGTAATTCTCCACTATCTTCACCAGGTAGGGGGGCAGGCCGTGATACCTTAACCCATCTTTGATGACTGAGAAGGGAAGGGAGTTGAAGGCATTCCTTATATCTAAGGACACTGCGATAACTACCTCCCCTCTCTCTGTTGCCCTTTCTGAAAGCTCCCTAAGAGCCTGCACGGCGTCGATCGTCGACCGCTGCCGCCGAAAGCCATATTGATTCTCGGCCAGGTTTGGGCCCACCGTCTCTAGGTGTTGAACGATCCTGTCCGCGATAATTCTCTCAAGCATCTTCGCCAGTTCATCCAACAACACCACGGGGCGGTAGGCCGACGGGGAATCGAGCGGTCGACCTTCCTTCAGGAGGAGGCATAAACGCCCACGTTTCCAATCCCTAGGGAATACTCCCGCCTCAATGCAATCACTGAATAATTCTCTGAGAGATTCCCCTAGGTGCTTAAACGCCGTGGGCAGAACTCTTCCAGGTATTCCGTCGGGACCTGGCGCTTTTCTTTTGGACCGGAGTCTGTCAATCACCCCCTCCATCTCCGCCTCCGTCACCGGGAAGAACCCTGAGTCCTCTTCACCCGCACTTCGGGGAACGATCAGAGGTGCGACTGGCAGGGTGAATCTGGGGAACAAGCCGTCCACAATTCTGGAAAGGACCTCCGGCTCCATGGTATCCATCGGAGGCGCCTGATGGCGTAGTTTGCTACGCACCATCTTAAACGGGCGCCCCCAAGGGTCTCTATCCAGACTGGCGAGGAACTCGTCCCATGCCTGGTTCTTCGCTCTGGCGATTCCGGTTTCGAAAGCCTTCTTCGCCTCCCTATAGGCCGTCAGGAGCCTCTGCTCTAACCCGGGTCTTCTTCTGCGTCGCCTTCTGTACCTTTGTAAGGCACGTCTGGCTCGAAGACTCGCCGATCGAAGAGCTTCCATCTCCCCCGACCACCAGTAAACCTGGGACTTTTCCGGGGGACCATGGGATCTTGGCATTGCAGCATCGCACACAGCTGTTAGGGAGCGAGTTATTTGCTGCACCCTATTTACGATGTTTCCCACCGCTGGCTGCGCCTCCATGCACCATGCTTCCACCAGTGCAGCCTCTTCAACCCGCTCCTTATTCAGTTTGGTGATAACCCATCTCGGGAAGTGGGAGTTTACTTGGCGCATAGTCGCCGTCGTTCCTTCCCTTGGGGAGACCCTAAATCGGATGTACCGATGATCTGACAGAGTCTGCGGACTTGTCAGGACAGTCCAACCGCTTACCCGGGTAGCCAGGGCAGGTGTTGCGAATGTTAGATCCACCCTGGAGCCCCCAGTCCCCCTAACGCACGTAAACGTGGTTCCCCTATTCAGGATAACCAGACCAGCAGACATCGCCCAGTCGTTGACTAAAGTGCCCTTTCTATCCGTAGAGCGGGAGCCCCATGCCAGGTGTTTAGCGTTAAAGTCTCCCGCGACTATCACCTGCATGGGGCTCAACCGTCGGACCACCCCACTCATCAGATTAAGCCAACGCACCAACTCATCTACGGGTCGGTTTGGGGAGAAGTAGGCGCCCAGTAGGGCAATATCCCCCCAGGTTGTGGCCACGTATCCCGGTCCTCTCTCCCTGACTGAGAGGGGAGGGGAGTGGGTGGCCTTAACCGGGACTAGGATAGCAGCCATATCGTCAACACTACCTGCCCAATTACTACGCTGAGGAATGCAGTAGGGTTCGGATATGATTACTATGTCCGACTTGTATTCCACTGCGTGCTGCATCAGGATGTCCTGTGAAGCGGCGCAGTGGTTTGTATTCGCCTGTAAAAAGCTGAGGTCGTGTCTGTTCATTCGGGTACGATCTCGGCTACCTCCATGGCATCATTGCCAGCCCTACTAACATTTTGCCCAGTGCTCAGAGACGGACTTACTTTTATTGGTGGAGGGCGACAGCTCTTTCCACCCATTATATGTCCTGCAGGCAGCTTTGCCTCAGAACACACTAAACACTTTAGCTCCATGTTGCAGTGTGCAGCCTTGTGCCCATCCCTGCCACACCTATAACAAGCGTTGGAGCGATCCACGGCTGCCGGGCACATCTGGCGCACATGTCCCACGGCCAAACATTTAAAACAGCGGAGCGGGAGAGCTTCCAGCACCTTGACATGTGCACAGCTCCACCCGACCATTATTCGCCCCGCCGTTACGAGAACTTTCGCTGCCGCCGTAGGACATTTCGTCATGACGACTCCCAATCCACCTGGGCCAATCCTAATGGGCCCAACCTTTATGAGCTCTGGAGAGCATCCACCCTTTTCAGCCATGGTATCCCGGAGGCTTTCTGCCGTGACTGAATCATCCAGCCCGGAAATGCGCAGATCTACGCATTTCACGGGTCTGGAGATATATGCGATCCCTTCCAACGCAACTCGAAGCTTGGCAGCCATTTCATCTGCCTTTTCCGCCCCTAAAGCTCCTGGTATCTCAATCATGCGAGCGCCTGTCTGTGTGACTTTAACATGGACTCGCTCCAGCCCTAGCTCTTCCAGTTTCACCGCCTGTTTTGCCATCCCAATAACGTCCTTATAAGTATTCCCCTTCTCTGCAGACTCTGGCGGAATAGTTATTATCACCGCTGCAGTGTTAGGGGGGGTGAGCTTTTTCTTTTCCGGCGCTTTCTGTGGTTTAGGAGCAGGGATATTTTTCTTTTGCTGCGACGTTGTCTGCTCTGCCCAGTTCTGTTTTTTTGTCTTTTTCGGCTTGCCTCCCTTCCCAACTTCTTGCCAATGACCCTCATTCTCCTCATTAGAATTGTACGATCCCTGTGCCTGTGCCGCAGGGCTCATACTCGGACCAGCCGATTCTGCTGCAGCTTCTGCGTATGAAGGTTTCAGCCTTTTCTGCGCTATAGCCTTTGCGGCATTCTGTTTGCTCACTCCCAAGGGAGGACGACGAATTTCACCAGGCAAAAGCCTGCCATCAATCTCCAAGCCCTCAAATCTAGTCTGAATCAGGTTCTGCGCAAATCCCATAATGGTTCTTTGCATTTCTACAATCGCCTCGCTTATATCAGTGAGGTTCTCCTCCCTCCCTTCGACCACAGGCTGTTTCTTAGCTTCTAATCGCTTTAGGTTTGCTACCTCCTTACTTTTCTCTTGAAAACTGTCTTTAAACGCTTTCAACTCCCCTCTTAAATTTTCTAACTCCTCGCTCAACCTTTGGTTCTCAGCCTTCAGGCGCCTAATCTCTTCATATTGGTTCGGGTCCTTCCCCATAATTTCCCTCATTCTTGTTAGCGACTCCACACAAGAATCCTTCTTAGATTTGGCCATTCTTGATCCAGGGGCACATAGAGTGTCCCAGAGATTTTTGTAATTCAACTCAAAGATCTCATCGGTGTTACGCTCGGGCGGGGGTTTGACAACTTTTCCACCCTTCTTAACATTTTCCGAGGACCCCTTCTTAAAGATTTTGGCACCACTTCTTCTAGGAGCCTGTTCAGATTCCGACATCTCAACGCTTCCATCACTGTCTTCCTTCAAGCGTTTCTTGGCTGTACTAACTCCCGTATAGGGACCCGCATAGGCCAGGTATGTAGTACCTGCAGATCCTATTTGTGAGCTTGCCGTCTTCTGAGCACTAGCCATGGGAGCTCTCTTCGTCACCTCCTTAGCAGCTCCCTTCGCCACCTCCTTAACAGCTCTCCTCGTCACCATTTTAGTGGCTCCCTCCGCCATCTCTTTTGCAGCTCCTTTCGTCGCCTCTTTAATAGCCCCTTTAGCCACCCCCTTGGCAGCCTCCGTGATAACCTCCTTGGCAGCTTCCTTGGTCACCTGATTTGGATGAGCACTCCCCAAATCCTCCACCGAGTTAGCCGCTCCTTTCGTCACCTCATTAACAGTCCCTTTAGCCACCCCCTTGGCAGCCTCCGTGATAACCTCCTTGGCAGCTTCCTTGGTCACCTGATTTGGATGAGCACTCCCCAAATCCTCCCCCGAGTTAGCCGCTCCTTTCGCCACCTCATTAACAGTCCCTTTAGCCACCCCCCTGGCAGCCTCCATGTCAACCTCCATGTCTGCTTCATTGGTCATCCGACTCTGTTGAGTATTCCCCAAATTTTCCGTCGAGCTAGTTTTACGTTTCCCTCTCATGTTTGGATCATCCGAATGAACCGTGTCATTCGGGTACGTCAAACAAGCGGAACGATCCGACTTCCCTACCAAGTTCGACCTAGTACGGCCGAGCGGTTTTGTTTCGGCGCAGTTTATACCCGGACTCAGCGCTTTGTCCTCTGAACAGTTGTTCCTCCCCCCAGAATACGAGAAGGATTTGCCAAGCACAGAAGTGCTCGGGAGGGATTCTCTTTCCGTAGAACGGTCCGTACCCTCCTGGGGTATTGTCTTTTTACAATTGTCCATTGTCATGGGATTAAAGCCTCTTATTAAGGGGACAGGCTCCCCTTGGTTTTTATAGTGGAGTCCTTCCACGCAGCCCCCACTAAGAAGTGGCGGCCTCCAGCCCCGCACCACGTACGGGATTCCGGCGCTCCTGACACTACGTCCCCAAAAGACCGCTGGGCCTACTCAAGGCCCTCAACTCTCCGACCCGCACTACCGCTACTCAGAAACGTCCGAGACGCCAGCCGGGTCCCACCACGCCAGACTATTCGCCGCCACCGCAATAGCGGTGGCGCCCAGGGTGCACCGCGAGGAGGTTGTCTGGCAGACACCCCAGGTATTAGGACCTGTACAAGTGCCATAAGGGCACCTATTTTTGCAGTAAGGCCGACAAGTATACTTATTACTGTCCATTTTATACCCTGAGTTACATTCACATTTATTTGGAGCAACGCAACGTCCATTGTCGCATTTATTTGCGCAAGTTGGTTTGCAGTTTTGTTCAGTAGCTGGGACCCACGGATCTTTCATATAACCCTGGCAGCATACATTTCGTCGTTTCCATTGCATTCTCTGAAATGGAAAACGAACTTTTAGCATTTAATTAAATGAAATATAATTGAATAAATTCAATCCACGTGAACCATTTTAGGTGCGTTTCTTAGTGACGTCAAAATTATACAAAAAATTTACAGATCTCCACACTACGTGCGAATTTCTTAGGCATTGTAAATGTAATTTAGAAATAAAACACACGGTAAGCCCCATACATACTTAATAGGAATTTATTCTTTGTTTATCACACTGACGATAAAGTGAACGCAGACTGACCTCGAAAAAAAATCAGCTGTTCCATACATTACAGTCGAGTCAATGTTGTACTTTTCTATGGAACAGCTGATTTTTTTTCGCGATTTCGTGGTCGGCCCCATAGTAAAAGTTGTTCATTAACGTGGTCTGAACAACTCTTTTCATTTTTAGATATACTTTAAAAATAACGGTGTATTTTATTTAAAAAAGATGACTATTTATCCTAATCTAGATGACAAAAAACAAACAAACAAAAGAGAAAGCAGCCTAATAAAAACGTGTTAAAAATACCAAGTTGGGCAGCTTAAATTAGTTATATATGTCGGAGTGCCGAGCTGACCATATAATTTAACCATATCCGTGGGCGTTGGAGAAAGCGCTATTTATTTTAAGAGGTATGCAGAATTGCGAGCGAACGAACAGCGCCACGGCTCACGATCGAATGTGTCCCACCCAATACGAGCGCCGCCGCCCGCTTATAAAGGCCGGTCGCGTCCCACTACTACCCACTCAGGCCACGGCGCAACAACAAGCAAAACAAGTTCGGGCGCTGACGTCACTCGCAAGCCCGCACGGACGTTAATCCCCTCTTTGATTATTTAACTTGATTTTATGACTTAACAATGTTTCACCATTGTTTTATTGTTTTAAATTGTAATTATTATTGATTAGCAAATAAAAACAACAAGAAATTACTAAAAATGCGTAAAACAACATAAATGCGCCGTCATATAGTTACTTACTTGGTATACTTAATAGTTGCCCACTCAGTATTTTTGTCACCCATTTAGAGTTTTCACTGCTAACTTAAATTATTTATCACCCACTCGCGACTTCGTCTGCGTGAGAAGATTTTTTGCTATCCCTCGGGAACAATAATTTTTTTCGGGATTAAAGGTACCCTATGTCCTTTTTTGTACCCCTGACAACGTGTATGCAAAATTTAATGATGATCGGTTCAGTAGTTAGGATGTGAAGGCGTAACAAACAAATAAAATGACTTTCGCATTTATAATATTAGTAAGGATATTATGTAGTCGCCAGTTTTGAGTATTTTTTACACGACTGCCCAAAGCAAAAAGAGTGTATATGTGTTCAGGGTTCATGTATGTTTGTGGGTTTACACGACTGCCCAAAGCAAAAAGAGTGTATATGTGTTCAGGGTTCATGTATGTTTGTGGGTATGTGAGTTTCTTTATTCCACCATAACTTCTAAATGCCTGAACTGATTCGGATGTATGGGGTATCTTTAGAATCCTTACATCATCCCGAGTGACAATGGCTATATTTTTTTTATTTTTAGAAAAAGTCAATATGGCGACTGTACGACGCTATTTTCAAAGTTAAAAAAAAAAAAATTTTTTTCTTCTATTATTACAATATGGGCATCATAGTCGTAGGAGGCAAAAAAACGAAGAATACGGCTATCCATGAACCAAAGATTTCCTTCGGTAGGATTGATCCTTGGGTTCCTAAAATGGGTTTACGAAGTGGAGCCACCTGGATTTTTCAAGCAGGTGGGGGGAGGGGGGAATTCTGCCTTAACGAAGTCCGAGGTTAATAACTGTCTAAGTTTAGATACTAAGCCAAGTTTGGTATCATTTTTGGATAAATCAATGACGTATTATTCATTTCTGGTATAAAAAATGCAATTTATTAAGAAATTTCCTAAATATTACACAATAACCAATATTTTCAACTGCATTTTTTTTACTTTAAGTCACCGTAAATATTAAACTGAATTTCTTATTTGCAAACAAAAAATACGTTAACAAAGCTTATAGAAAGAAGACTTGAAAAAATATAACTTACAAATTTCTTTCTTAACAAAAACTTACTTCTACTTCTACTTCTCACAAACAAGTTTCGAATTGATGTTTAAAATTTTAATATTTAATAATAGTACATTACTGACGCGGTCAATAATGACTGCATTGCTGGCAGCGCGATGATGATGGCCGTAGCTTAGCGCAGGTCCAGGCCGTCACAGCGCGGTCAGCATTGCAGCCCTTGATGGCCAAGCTGGAATAAAGGCCGAGACCGAAGGTCGAGGCCTTTTTAGCGTGGACAGCAAGGGCTGCAATGATGACCAAGCTTGAAGGCCGAGAGCGTAGTCAAGCTCAGCTTGAGGCCATCATAGCGTGGCCAGCAGTGCAGACATTGTGGACTAAGTCTTGTATAGTGCTTTACTCAAAAATGTCAAAAATGTAAAAAACAACAAAAAATTTAAAAAATGTCAAATATGACGAAAATGTCAAAAATGGACATTTTGGTAATTTTGGTAATTTTTGTCATTTCTGTCATTTTTGTATTTTTTGTAATTTTTGTAATTTTTGACATTTTTGATTTTTTTCTCATTTTTGTCATTTTTGACTTTTTTTAAACTTTTAGATTTTTGCATTCACAATGCTATTTTTATATTAAGATGAATAAATAATGAAAAAATATTAGAAAAAATCGGCTCACCCGTAGCAACACAGACGGGGTCGATATTTTTGACTTTTTTGACTTTTTGACATTTTTGACATTTTTGAGTAAAGCACTATACAAGACTTGGTCCAAAATGACAAAAATGTTAAAAATTGTTAAAATTACAAAAACTATGTTTAAAACAAAACTCGACAATAATGGATTTTCAAAGGAAATTGCTGGTGGCTAAAACTCGACAATAATGAAATCCCATACAACTTTGTTGCATCACTATCGGAGGAGCACGGCAACCTCGACTTTGTTCAAAGAAAGTTGTCAAAATAATGGCCATATTACAAGCATTTTTGAGTAAAAATAATAACTTCCTTACAACGGTAACAAAGTTATTTTTTTAATTAGCCAAAACAAGAATATTTTATTATATTATTATTTTAAAAATAAAAGGCTATAAGAGCTCCTACGAGGTATTTTTCTTTTTCAAATATTCCAATTTGTGTATTTAATCGCAATTTTTTTCTTTAATCAAGCGAGTATTTTATTTTTGTTTTTATTTTTTTAAATAGTTTAACAATTGAAGCGTACAAATATGAATCCAAAAATTAATTCGACACCCTAAATTCATACGAATATGATATCAAACTGGGCATAGCAGCTTAACTAATACATCTATCAAGATTGGGCTGAAAGCCAAAACTTAAAAAAAAATACTACAAAAATCGTGGTGGCTCCACTTCTTATACCCATCCTAGGGTCCTAAGGCATGTATTCTGTGCCTAAGGACTAATCCTACCAAAGGAAATCTCTGGTTCACAAAACGCCGTATTTTTCACCCTACTGACGCCACTATCAAATGAAAGGAAACAATAAAATTAAGCTTGAACATAATAGATGTAAGTAGATGAATGTGCAATATGTCTGGGATAATTAGGTCCCACATGTAATTTAGTTTACGAAACAAGACGTGACCATGACCATTGTGTTGGGTTTCTAATGAAGATTAATTTTAAGGAATATTGTTAACCTGTTTGTGGTCCTATTTAAAAAAATAAATAAAAAAGGCCTTGATGAGCACATCTATATATATAAAATTCAAAGTCCTGACTGACTGACTGAGATATCAACGCACAGCCCAAACCGTTGAACCTAGAGGCTTGAAATTTTGCACACAGATACCTTATACAGTGCACGTGGTAGGTCCCATAATTTCAATTTCAATTTATTTATCAATTCACATGCAGGCTTACAGAGCTTAAGCTACCAACACACCAGCAAGTCAAACAAAATGTCAGAAAATAATTATATAAATCAAATAAATAAATAAAATAAATAAAATAAATAAAATAAATAAAATAAATAAAATAAATAAAATAAATAAAATAAATAAAATAAATAAAATAAATAAAATAAATAAAATAAATAAAATAAATAAAATAAATAAAATAAATAAAATAAATAAAATAAATAAAATAAATAAAATAAATAAAATAAATAAAATAAATAAAATAAATAAAATAAATAAAATAAATAAAATAAATGAAATAAATAAAATAAATAAAATAAATAAAATAAATAAAATAAATAAAATAAATAAAATAAATAAAATAAATAAAATAAATAAAATAAATAAAATAAATAAAATAAATAAAATAAATAAAATAAATAAAATAAATAAAATAAATAAAATAAATAAAATAAATAAAATAAATAAAATAAATAAAATAAATAAAATAAATAAAATAAATAAAATAAATAAAATAAATAAAATAAATAAAATAAATAAAATAAATAAAATAAATAAAATAAATAAAATAAATAAAATAAATAAAATAAATAAAATAAATAAAATAAATAAAATAAATAAAATAAATAAAATAAATAAAATAAATAAAATAAATAAAATAAATAAAATAAATAAAATAAATAAAATAAAATAAAATAAAATAATGAATTGGCCTAACTGGGTTGTGGTACTAGAAATTAAATAAAACCCGCATTACTTTTCAATATAGTCTAGTTGGGGAATTAGTGGCAGAAGGTCAAAATTTGTCATTAGATGAATTCACTTGGCACATATGTACCTTAGGTAAAACTGAGCTGATTCAGCCCGGTAGCCATCAGCCCCCCCTTGGCAGGTAGGGGGGGGTGGCATTTAAAGTTTCACACCGCCGCACTTCAGAAAAAAAGTCATATCTCCTTCAATATACCTGCCACCTCAAGTGTGATATCATTTTATGATGAATCAAGGATGAGGAATTCATTTTTAAAACTTTAAATGTACAATGTCATAGAAAAAAGGTAAAATATTGACGATAGTTTAAAAATAAGTTTGCTATATTTTTTTTCAACAGTCAGTATCTATTAAAAATAATCATTTTGTGCAATGAAAGAAAATATTATCTTAAAGTAAATTTATTCAGCTTTTTAAAAATATATACTTTATGTATAGTTATCGTTCAATGGCTATCTGAAAAAAAATCGAACATGGTATGCGACGCTGTTTCCAAACATCCACGATTGAAAGTTAAGTTGGTTTTTTCATACAAAATGTATAGAGTACAAACTTAACTTTGCGTTCGGCTGCCGCTTATGGTCTTACGATCTTATAGTCTCTTTTAACTATTTTATGTTTTGATGCATATTTAGTTCTTTTTGTAGCAGGCATGAGGAATTTATTTTTGGGACATTTAATGTATAGTTTCATTGAAAAAATAAATATGTTGACCAAAGTGTCAAAAATCGGTTTACAATTGTTTTTGTTCAACAGTCGGGTATCTTTTAAAATGCTAATTTTATGCAAAGGAAAAAATACCACCTTAAAGAACATTTATTCAGCTTTAAACTAATACAAACTTTATATATAGTTATCATACAATTTCCATCTGAAAAAAAATCTAACATGGTATGCGACGGTGTTTCCAGATGTCTGCGATTGCAAGTTAAGTTGGTTTTTCATACAACATGTATGGAATACAAACTTAACTTTGCGTTCGACTGCCGCTTATGTTCTTACGGTCATAAAGTCTCTCTCAACTATCTTACGGTCTGATACATACTTAGATCTTTTTGTGAGAGTCATAAAGACTATATAAAAAAATAGACAGACTTGATCTATGTATAAGAAAGTCATAAAACGACGAAGCGTCGTGACGTCAAAAAATTAGATCTGAGAACGGTCAGGGAGGAAAATGTCTTACCACATTAAAACTAAAGTGCAAAATTTTTTAAAGTTTTAATAGGTAGGTTCCTTAAGGACCTAGGCATATAAATATACCGTAGAAATTAAAATATTTTCCATTGAGTATTTTTTGTACACTCGTGAGCAGAAAAATTAAATCACAGACCAATTTTCGAACAAACGGGGTAAACCTACAGCTTTGGTTCTCTGCCCAGGATTGAACGAGGTGTGTGCTGATGATGGCAAATTAAAGAATGAATGACGGAGGCTCATTATGCTAAAAAAACCTAACAGATTAGATGAGCGGTTTAGCTCAGGGTTGAACTTAAAAAAATATCAAATGAAAATTAAGAAGTATGGAAAATGTAACACTAAAAGCTCCAGACGGTCTCTAGTGTAAACGACTCTTCTGATCCGTTGGGTTTCTTAAGCGATCTTGACCTCCTCCATTCACTCTTTGGATAACCATCATCAGATCACACCTTGTTCAATCCCTGACGAAGAACAAAAGCTTCAAAGTTACCTCGTTTATATGAAAATTGGACTGTGATTAGGGTTGCGTTCCTGGGTTCCCATTTCTGGGAATTACCGGGATGTTTTTTAAACCCGATCCCGAAAAATATGCGCCAGGATACCCGGAACGACGGGAGTTTATATTGCGGTTAAAAAGTTTAATAACTATTATATTATTTAAGCGTTTCGTTTTACATTTAAACAAGAAAATATCAATGACATTGTGACCGTAAATTGTAGCAGAGGGAAAAAACAAAAGCTTTTAGAGACAACTAATACGACAAGTATTAAAAGACCCTTGACTAAGCCAGGACCTCCATATTCTGCCCACCATCAGGATAGTTTTTGCATACCTGGGAAATCAAAAGCAATGAAGATATTGAAGGTAAAAGTAAATGAAAATTAAATATTCATAATTCCGAATACGGTAGAAGGGACCATCAAACTAAACAACTTCTTCTATGGTACCAAAATGTCGAAAATACCCGATTTCTGGGAATTCCCGGGAATTGCAAAATGTATATGAAAATGAAAGGGTGTCATTATTGTACCAAAAATAAAAAACACATCTTAGATTTATCATATTTTAATTGAAAAAAACAACTTATACCTAGGTACTTAACTTATTAATTGTAGACGCTTCGCTTAGAAACAGCGTCGCATACCATGTTCGATTTTTTTTCAGATATACATTGAACGATAACTATACATAAAGTATATATTTTTCAAAAGCTGAATAAATGTACTATTAGATAAAAAAAAATTTCATTGCAAAAAAATTGTATTTTTACAGATACTGACTGTTGAATAAAAAAATAGCAATTTTTTTTTTAAACTATCGTCAATATTTTACCTTTTTTCTATGACACTGTACATTAAAAGTTTTAAACATGAATTCATCATCTCTAATTCATTATAAAATGATATCACACTCGAGGTGGTAGGTATATTGAAGGAGATATGATTTTTTTTCTGAAGTGCGGCGGCGTGAAACTTTAAATGCCACCCCTCCCTACCTGCCAAGGGGTGGCTGATGGCTACCGGGCTAAATCAGCTCAGTTTTACCTAAGCTACATATGTTCCAAGTGAATTCATCTAATGACAAATTTTGACCTCGCCATACATGAGTGCCAGTACTGACTGGACTAGTCTTCTATAATTACAACACACGTTTAAGATCGCTGAATCAACATTTCATTACCTTTAAAAAAGTAGTCCGAATTTTTGCCTTCAAAGTGGCCTGAAACGGCCGATTGCAATTCTTCATCATTTTCAAATTTTCTTCCCCGTAGGTCTTTCTTCCAATTCGGACATAAGAAGTCTTTAGAGTGCTATAGGAAGAGGAAAACTCGCCATACACGCCATCCAAACGCTGTTTGATCGTAGCGGGCGAATGGCCTTCCTTATAAAGGAATTGAAACACTCCGGTACCCGATTTTCGACAATTTCAGAAAACTATCTACACGGCCCCGTTCAAACTATCAATTGCAGGTTGATACAAGTTTCACAGCAGGTTATTAAAGAGTCAAAGATTCGTATACCGCAGTCTAAAATTATTGAACATGTTTAGAAATATATCAGGCCAGGTCATTATGGGACCGCCTGGTAGGTATCCACTAAGGAAGGATTTTTGAAAATTCTATCCCTAAGGGGATGAAATAAGGGATGAAAGTTTGTATGAAAGGCCCTCAGTTTTGGAGCTAGGATCTTCAAATTTTGTATTTAAGCTGATGATTGAAAATTAATAAATACGTGTCTCAGCGTTTTTCAAAATTCTAACCACGTAGGGGTGAAAAGGGGGATGAAGTTGTAAAAAGTCGGGCTGTAAAAACCACGTATGTGCATTTCTTCAATTAATTTTACAGAAGATGCATAAAACAGTATAGTGAGAATTCTTCACGATGTACATCAATAGATGGCACTACAATTATCAGATCTGAGTTTCTTCGACGTAGACATGACTGTATTACGAGGTTTTCTCACGAAAAACAGCTAAAAGAGTTTTTCACTTTTGCGACTTACGAGGTTTTCACAGCCCGCTGACGAAATGTAGCTGGGACTGACTGCTTAACGTGCCTTCCGAAGCACGGAGAAGCTCGATATAATAAATTGTTGGTCACCCATCCCACGACCGACCCGTGCGAACGTTGCTTAACCTCCGCAATCGCTGGCCCAGGCGCTAAAACGACTGCGCCACCGAGCTCCTTAAAAATGTCTGATGGTCATTATTATAAAAACATCTTTAGTCTAATTAGTCAGAATATTAATCTTTTATAAGACTACTAGCGACCCGCCCCAGCTTCGCACGGGTACAATGTAGTTACTATAGTCCGTGCCAGTTAAACGTGCATAAACGGTGATTGCCCTCTTCTGTACCAAGAATTCTTGAAATATAGCGATAAATATCGTTCTTCATACTAAACTGTCGCTAACATTAAATCGTTCACGTTTCATAATAATACACAGGGTATTAAAACATAAAATTACGAATCAGTAGGACATCTGCAATAAAATTTAATCATAATTCATTTTTTATTTTTATTAATATTTAAAATATATTTTATTACTGATAATAATAAATATCTGGGTAAACCTGGGTATCTGGGTTATTATTTATTGTAATACTAGCTGATGCCCGCGACTTCGTACGCGTGGACTTTATGACTCCGGCGTATGCATATAAATATGAACTAATGTAGTTACATAAGAAAATAGTTGTAACAGTGTTATAATGTTAAAAGTTAATATTTTATTTTATTTTATTTTGAATATTTAATAGTGTAAACATAGTTTAAAAAAAATCTTTATAAACTATGTTCGGAGTATTTTTTTCGGGAGCCAATATGAAAAAACCTGAAGCGTTACTAACCCTGGAAAAAGCCACATCAAGTTGGCCATGCGAAAAACAACCAGTCCTTAAATCGACACCAGCGACTTTAAGCATCTGGTACCTATTTAGGCAAGTCGATATCAAAAATTAGGTCCAAACTGTTACCGCCTTCACCACGTGGAGGTACTCCCAGCTTATGTTTTTTATTATATTATGCTAAACTACTTTAACCTGATCTCATAGATTTCCACATCAGATGATCTTAATTTTTTGTAAACACATGGTTATATGCAAATAAATTAAACTTGGTTCTGCATCAGGTATTCCAGATCTTCGATTTTTATACCTCAACAAAAAATGCTAATCAGGCTAAAGAACTTTTGCTAAGATGTCACTTTTATATTTTGTATAGCTGATGCCCGCGACTTCGTACGCGTGGACTTTATGACTTCGGCGTATGCATATAAATGAACTAATGTAGTTACATAAGAAAATACTTGTAGCAGTGTTATGGTTCTGCATCAGGTGTTCCAGATCTTCGATTTTTATACCTCAACAAAATTGCTCATCAGGCTGAACAACTCTTGCAAAGATGTAATTTTTATATTTTGTATAGTTTAGCTAGATCGTTATGGTTCTGCATCGGGTGTTCCAGATCTTCGATTTTTATACTTCAACCAACATGCTCATCAGGCTGAACAACTCTTGCAAAGATGTAATTTTTATATTTTGTATAGTTTAGCTGGACCATTATGGTTCTGCATCAGGTGTTCCAGATCTTTGATTTTTGTACCCCAACAAAAAATGCTCATCAGGCTGAACAACTTTTGCTTAGGTGTCATTTTTATATTTTGTATAGTTTAGCTGGATCATTATGGTTCTGCATCGAGTGTCCAGACCTTCGATTTTTCATACCTCAACAAAACTGCTCATCAGGCTGAACAACTTTTGCCAAGATATCATTTTTATATTTTGTATGGTTTAGCTGGACCATTATGGTTCTGCATCAGGTGTTCCAGTCCAGATCTTCGATTTTTGTACCTCAACAAAAAATGCTCATCAGGCTGAACAACTTTTGCAAAGATGTCATTTTTATATATTGTAAGTTTAGCTGAACCATTATGGTTCTGCATCAGGTGTTCCAGATCTTAGATTTTTGTACCTCAACAAAAACTGCTCATCAGGCTGAACAACTTTTGCTAAGGTGTCATTTTTATATTTTGTATAGTTTAGCTGGACCATTATGGTTCTGCATCAGGTATTCCAGATCTTCGATTTTTATACCTCAACAAAAAATGCTCATCAGGCTGAACAACTTTTGCTAAGGTGTCATTTTTGTATTCCTTATAGTTAAGTTGGACCATTATGGTTCTGCATCAGGTGTTCCATTTTCCAAAATCAATTATACCCTAAGTTACACCCAGGCTTAACAGCTATATAACAAAAAAAGTTTCATTCGAATCCGTTCAGTATTTCCGGAGATTAGCGTATTCAAACAGACAAACAAACAGACACACAAACAGACAAACAAACAGACAAACAGACACACTTTTTTTTCAAATTCTTACTCTATTTCTATGTCTCTTTCGCTCCAGATGTTTTTTTTGAAATAAATGTAATGTACAGACACACTTTTTCTACTGTTTTAGGCTGGCCCCAGACCTACCGGTTCCGTTTCTTTGCTTTGCTGTTCTACCATGGACCGCCGGCCAAGAGGCTCATTTTCAATCTATCGCATATTTTGACCTGACCACATTGGCAAGATAGCCATTAGTTTGGTGTTATCAAATATCGTCGTCTGGGGTGCGATGAGAAGTTTTAGTTTTCGTTTTAAAAAAAACTGCTGTTTTATACAAAAATTAATAACGAAAGTATCAAAATGTATGAAACAGTTCATTTTTTTCGCGATTTCAGATTTGGTCCCATAGTAAAAGTTGTTCAGTTTTATTATGGTCCCTATCTACCATATTCAGTTTTATAAGGCTTTACCAAACATCTTGTATAAATAAGCGATCGAGTTATTTTTAACGATCGGAGTCCATGTTCAGGGTGGCATATCTCCTAAAAGCTTCCTACTTCGCAATCCAGGCGATGACATTTGATAAAACCAAGCTAATGGCTATCTTGCCAATTTGGTCTAGTCCCAAAATGCGATAGATTGAAAATTACCCTGGTTGGCCGGCGGTCTTTCAAGCAAGGTAGCACAGCAAAGCAAAGAAACGGAAACGGTAGGTCTGGGGCCAGCCTAAGGCTGGCCCCAGACCTACCGGTTCCGTTTCTTTATTATTAATCACACAGATTGAAAATGAGCCTCTTGGCCGGCGGTCCATGGTAGAACAGCAAAGCAAAGAAATGAAACCGGTAGGTCTGGGGCCAGCCTTATTATATGTATATAAGGATGGTGGTGTTTAGGTGATAACAAAAGTGCTTTAGCTACTTACTTTGGGATCAGAGCAATGTACGAGTATGTGATGTTTTTCGATATTCGTAATCTCAACCTTACAGGACTTTTCACAGAGTAACGCCATCTATTGCCCATTTCTCTTATTACATAACTCGTAAGATGTAGTTAATCCTTTACATAATAATTCCGCGAGGCGTAGTAGTTAGTTTTGATGGCATCATCCGAGAGATGGCGTCATAAAACGTGTCCGAAAAACTGTGTTTAAAATTTGTATCGGTAATTTTTTTGTTTTGCACTATTGCTTCACAAGTCTCAATAAAATAAAAACTCGAAAGCAACATTAACTACATTTTTTAAACTTGTCTAAAAACAATAAAAATAAAATAAAATATATAAACTTGAACAAATATATGA
Source organism: Agriphila tristella (assembly GCA_928269145.1). NCBI lineage: Eukaryota > Metazoa > Arthropoda > Insecta > Lepidoptera > Crambidae > Agriphila > Agriphila tristella. Next base: position 4,316,623 of record OV743440.1, read on the forward strand.
AAAAAGTAAGTAACCGAGCGGGATTCGAACTCAGAACACTCATTTCTTATGGTCCGCGTCCTAACCCGCTGAACCAAATGGACATTGGCCGGCCGCGGAAGAAATTAGCGACCATATTCTGCGTCGAAAGAAAAACGCATGAAAACGCAAAAATGCGCGTTTTCCCAGACATAAGACTAATCTAGATCGATTGTTTACCCCCGAAAACCCCCATATACCAAATTTCAACGAAATCGTTAGAGCCGTTTCCAAGATCACCGAAAAATATATATATATGTTACGGCTAATACCCGAAGTGCGGCTAAACCTAGTTTTAGCCGGCTAAAACTAGGTGTAGCCGATTTGCTCGCGGCTAATACTATACTAGGTGTAGCCGGCTAAAACTAGGTGCAGCATGGGATATAAAGAAAGTTTTTTCTGTTGTCTGTTAAAAAAAATAACCTCGAAATTTAAATTTCTAACCTAACCCGGGACCTACAGGAGTAAAGCAGATCGGTTACACCTAGGTTTAGCCAACAGCTATCGGCTACACCTAGTTTTAGCCGGCTAGAACTAGGTTTAGCCGCACTTCGGGTATTAGCCGTAACATATACAATAATTGCTCGTTTAAAGATATAAGATAAAGCGAAATACCTTCTAATACCTTCTTTAGTACCAAAATAAAAAGAAAAAAAAAATTAGTTAAAAACTAAATCAATTAACACACTAAATAATACCCCAACGCAAAAAGGAACATACTGCCGTTGTATTTTAGTTGGTCGTGTCGTGATAGTGACGTCAGCGGTCATTCGATGCAGGAAAATACAACGGCAGTAAGTTCCTTTTTGCGTTGAGGTATCATTTAGTGCATGGGTCTCCAAACTTTTTAGCATAAGGGCCAGATTAACTCCTCCACGAAGTCCCAAGGGCCAGGATTTAGCTAGCTCATCTTACCAATATACTGTAAATTACAGTATTGTTGGAACGATCCGGCCTGCTTTCGCGGGCCGGATTGTTGGTGGTCGCGGGCCGGATGTGGCCCGCGGGCCGTAGTTTGGAGACCCCTGATTTAGTGGGTTAATTGATTTAGTTTTTAACTGATTAGAAGGTATTTCGCTTTATTATTATTAACAACAAAAAATATATTTTAAATGATGAATAAAAATAAAAAATCATGATGATTAAGTTTTATTGCAGACGTCCTACTGATTCGTAATTTAATGTTGTAATGCCCTGTGTTTAATGAATTTAAACGTTAGCAATGTAGTGTGAGCGACAGTTGAGTATGAAAAATTCACAGATTTCGCAGTTCCCGCAAGAATCGGAGCATTGAAAATGAATACAAATATTTACGAAAAAACTAAATCAAATCAAAAGCAAAATCCTATTTTTTTAAGGTATACTAGGTACCTTTTTATTTTTACGATCGATTGTGACACTCGGCTGCGCCTCGTGTCACAAAAGTGCCCCTGACTGCTTCGACGCGGCTGAAATATTATTAACCGATTCACAAAAATCAACTAATGTACTTCTCGTCTGCTTCCGCATCTTTCAATACCTTTACCATGACGATCGGTCAATAATCATAGAAACTACACGACTTTTTATATACCGAAATACCCGTTTTTCTACAATTCCAAATCTAAAGGGACCACCTACAGGTCACAAATTATAAACCAATTATCAAAAAAAATTCGCTATTTTGTAGCTAAACTAATACCCTAGGACCCTTTTTTTCATTTTTTCTTAAGTCGGTTTTTTTCTCGAAATATTTACAATTTAGTAAACAAACACCCCCCAAAAACCCCGAATTTTTTGAAATTTCAAAAAAAGTTACCAGCCGATTTTCAAAATTCAAACGTTTACACGTGTCTCAATAAATTCCTCAACTTTTGGTATTATTCTCATCTCGATCCTTCTAAAATCCTCGGAACTATGACCAAAAATACGTCTCAGGCGATTTGCATTTGATAACCATTTTCAATGGTAAAAACGCTATTTATATATATATAATTTATATATATATATATAATTTCAAGAATTCTTGGTACAGAGAGGGCAATGACCGTTTATGCACATTTATCTGGCACGGACTAAAATAGGCATAGAGTAAGATAAAAGTATATACATGTAAAAAGGTCGTTAACCATTTCTTTGACAATAGGTAGCCGTTAGACAATGAGAGCATCCTTCAGTCCTTAACATTGACGTCAGCCAATAAGCGCGCGCAAAGTGATGGTTATTCGCGATTTACCTAATAGGATACTCTGGATTTTTGTAAAAATCCTAAACTACTCGGACGATTACAATAATCTGTCTCAGATTCTAATGATTCGGTTTTTTGCAATCGTACTAAGATTTTTGTCAAGATCTGTCTCCTTAACATGAACATCTATCTAGAGAAAAACGAGCGTAAAAGTACTCGACAGAGTAGTCATCTATGGAAAATCTCATTTAGCTTTTCGGCGATAGATGGCGCTGTGCAAATTTCTCATGCAAAATTACTCTATCGAATGTTTTTACGCGCATTATTCTTTTCGATAGCTGTTCGTGCTAAAACGGTACCGATTTGTACGAATATCGATATATCCACCTATCATTAGATTAATGATATATGAATGATGAATAACTGAGTAGATGGCGTTGTGCAAAAGTATGTTGTCAATGTCAACTTGTCAACCCTGACATGATTTGTTAAAAAATATCTATCTATCCTGTCCGAAGAAATAATACTGTTTCACAAAACACCTGCAGAGGCCGTACTCTGAGCTCTTAGGCTGGCCCCAGACCTACCGGTTTCATTTCTTTGCTTTGCTGTTCTACCATGGACCGCCGGCCAAGAGGCTCATTTTCAATCTATCGCATATTTTGACCTGACCACATTGGCAAGATAGCCATTAGTTTGGTGTTATCAAATATCGTCGTCTGGGGTGCGATGAGAAGTTTTAGTTTTCGTTTTAAAAAAAACTGCTGTTTTATACAAAAATTAATAACGAAATTATCAAAATGTATGAAACAGTTCATTTTTTTTCGCGATTTCAGATTTGGTCCCATAGTAAAAGTTGTTCAGTTTTATTATGGTCCCTATCTACCATATTCAGTTTTATAAGGCTTTACCAAACATCTTGTATAAATAAGCGATCGAGTTATTTTTAACGATCGGAGTCCATGTTCAGGGTGGCATATCTCCTAAAAGCTTCCTACTTCGCAATCCAGGCGATGATATTCGATAAAACCAAGCTAATGGCTATCTTGCCAATTTGGTCTAGTCCCAAAATGCGATAGATTGAAAATTACCCTGGTTGGCCGGCGGTCTTTCAAGCAAGGTAGCACAGCAAAGAAAAGAAACGGAACCGGTAGGTCTGGGGCCAGCCTTATAGCAACCTTAAAGTTATGTTGTTATAGAGACAGAGCTATACATCTCGTATAGCGCCATCTCTTTCACAACATCGCTTCAAAATTACTTTTGACAGTCATTGTAGGGGGGCAGATCAATAAATTCAGGCATTTTTACTAAAAATCACAAATAATAACCACTAACAAGAATGAACATTGACAAGAAAGTTGGACAGCTACACCGACAACGCTCACAGTGCTTCGGTAGAATACGCTGAGCCACAGAATACATAATAGTACAAGTACTGAGCGTCGTTAGCACATGACGTCACTTTAACTTACGTTAGCGTTGTAAGCAAGAATCGGACCGGGCGTTAGGACGCTCATAGTGCTATAAGCGTGATTCGGAACGCGGTCTTAGAATTTTTCGCTAGTTTTTTTGACATCATACTTTTTGATAGCGCCATCTAGTGAGGAAATCGTTTTTTTTTTCCTAAAAACGCGCTCATTGGGGTAGGTAGTATTTAATCGGGTAACAATAAATTCCCATTTTGGGTATCAAAATTACTGAATACTGAGTGGGCGACGGACTGAGGGCGATTACAGATATTGAAAATGAGTGACTTTAAAATACAAATTGAGTAACTAGTTATTCAGAACGGGCGACCAAATTACTATTTGGGCGACAACCTTAGAGCACACAAAACATTTAAAATTTGTCATATATTTTATTTAAAAAGGTTGACTATTTTCCTAATCGAGATGACAAAAATACCATGTTGGGCAGCTTAAATCAGTTATTTAGTTGCCTACTTGATATAATAGTTGCCCACACCAATGGGGAGGCGAAGGCAAAGTGATTACAGATGGCGCTTCAGTCTTTGGACCCATTGTCAGTTTGAGCTTATATTGTCTTGACTGTGTATTACGTGATTTTAATGTCTTAGATTATATTTTTTCGGTTTTGCGGACAAACAATGTATTCTATGCTAACTTTAGCTCAGATAAAAGAAGAATTACGGAAAAGAAAAGCCAAAACAATAGGCAACAAAGTTTATAGCAACTTACAAAAAATTGCTAACAAGCGTTATATTTCTTTAAATTTCGTGTAAGATTTACAAGTAATCTTTTATTTCAGATTAGAAGCATATGATTTAAATTTTAACATAGCAACTGAGTGTGAATTTCCGTGTTTATAGTTGCCTCATGATGCCTTCTGTGCAATAGTAATTTCAGGTTTCTGTACTGGAATTTCTGTACCATCCAAAATTACACGAACCGTTTTATCATATTTATTTTATTATTCTACGTTTCTTGAATGACTCTGGCAAATAAAATTCTATAAATTCTCTGTTTGGCCCCAATATTGGGCTTATTCCACATTTGATATACCTATCAAATTCATCCAAGTTATAAATATGTTAGAAACTGCTGAGGTTAAAATATTAAAGAACAAAGCTGTTATAATTCAAATGTTGTTTTATTTTGGCGAAGCTTGATTAAATTCATAAAACATTCCTTTTGATTTATAATGTTTCTCAGGCTCAGTTAAGGAGAAAATCGAGGGAAAAGCATCTTTTTTCTATATTTTTTTACCCAATATTTTTTTTGTTACTGGGAAATCGATGAACTCCAATATTTTACAAATTACATGCACGACAATGCGGCATTTTCTCAGTATAAAATTAAAAAGTGCAATAATCCAAGAGATTCCCATATGTTTTGACACTTTCTTTGAGGCGGCCGGGTACCAAAGACAAGACGACACCTATCGGGATAAAATTGCGCTTTTCCTCCCCATTTCCATTGACGCGGCCGCGACTTGGCAGCCGCCCCGCCGCGACTGCAAAATTACACGCGACTCGAATAGCCGCGCGCGACTCAACATCTATGCAATAGTAGATTGTATTACAAGGGAGCAAAATAATATTTTTACGGCGAGGGATTCAAAGTATGTCGCCCTCGCCAAAAATATTTTGCGCCCGAGTCATATACTCTACTTTTCATCCCCTTTCTATGAGAAAAAATAATTACAAATTTATAGTTACGTCTGATACACTAGAGCAATTTTCAAAAGTTATTGTACTAAGTACGTAGTTAAGTACGTACTAATTACAAGAACACAGACTTAATTCGCGCGCTTGTTTTTTTTTTCAGTTTGCGCGGGTTATCGCGCCGCGGCGACGTCGCCGCGCCGTCTGTACAGCCAGTCAATCAATACATATCAGCCGGCGCGCGGCGGCGGCGTTCGAATGGGGATGGAAACTGAGGAACTAATGGCGCCACAAGCGGTTGTACCAAAACATTTGATTGGTTGTTTCAAATATCAAATGTCATTTGTGACACATTTTAACCAATCAAAGTATTGATAGCGGTTAGATCGCCGCTGGCGCCATCTGCGATTAGCTTTGCGTTGCCAACCCCATTCTTTGAAAGATACATGTTCTAAATTCAAATCTCTTTTCCTCCCACTAAAAAGTTCTTACCAGAAAAGAGCTATTTTGGTCCCACTTATATAGGAACAAAGCATCATTTTTCGAATAGAGGGGATGAAAAACTATTTTGCAATATCGTGAGTTCGTGACTAGCGTAGCGACTAACGTAATAGTGACCAGCGGCCGGTAAGTATGCAGCAAAGAGAAAATCAGTAAAGAACGAATAAAATGCACCTTTTGTAGTACGTTCTCTTAACAATGGATGTATGCAAAATCTATGATTTCGTTTTCTTTTTACCCGACTGCAAGAGGGTTATGTTTTTCGCGCGTATCTTGATTGTATGTAATATTCTTTATTACCTCATATCTTTCAAACGGCTGAACGGATTTCTATGACTAAGATATCGTTAGATTTGTCTTGTCAGCCCAAATGTTCTTAAGAAGGTGGCGTTTTAAAAAAACCAACATGGCGGCTGTACGGTGCTGTTATACGTAGTGGAAAAAAAAATTTTTTTTTAGAATACTACGATATGGGTGTCAAATTAAAGGGCTTTTTATAAGGATTTCAAAAAGGTCACTCTCTTTATGCATGCCTCCGACTGCATGTTATTATGTTGCCTTTAATATTTAATCTTGTTTACATCTTTTCAGTTGACTTGTCTTTTTTTGTTAACAAGTAAAGACATGTTATTTCTTCGACGTCGATTTTGAAAATAAGCTTGGGCAGAGACCAGACTACCAGAGTCACGTGCGACTAGTCGCGCACTCAGTCGCGTCAAAGCTAGCCGCAAGCGGCTGGCGGTCGCGCGCGACTAGCCGCCTAGTGGAAATAAGCTCATAGGCGTGAAATACATAGAAGCGATGCGGCGGAGATAAGGCGCAGATACGGCGGCGACGGCGGCGATACGTGTATTTGATTGGCCGAAAGCATCCGAAAGTCTCACATCTGCACCGTATCGCCGCCGTATCCGTGCCGCGTCGCTTCTGTGTATTTCACGCCTTAGGAACATTTTTTTTTTTTTTTTACATTGTATTTTCAGGATTACTTGAAACTACTAAACCGATTGGAAAAAAAATAAATGGGACCATCTCGCAAGAAAACTCAATCGAAATTTACTGAAAAAAAAAAAACTTTTTTAAAAACACGTTTTTAAAACGGACTAAATTATTACAAAAACATCGGACTAAAACATTAAAACGGACAAGTAAAAACAGACTAAAAAGTATAAAACATTTTTTTCTGTAAATATTTATAACCTACAGAAATTTTAAAGGGATGAAATTTAATGACCACCAAAAAAAACAATGGTTACCCCAAACAGCCTCATCCAAAAAAAATATAAAATGTACAAATAAATAAAACCTGTACCAAAATCTTTCAGGCTATTTGAGTCATGCCTGCACTACAAAAACTTTTCATAACCCAAAAAGGCCACGCGTGCACCAAATTTTAACTAGCAAAGTTTTGTGTCATTACTACCCAAATATATTACTACGTTTGCCATAAAATGTATGCATATAACCAAGTATATTATATTGAAGGCAAATTGGTAATTGATATATTATACACGCTGAAATTTTAATCATTTGGTTCCCGCCGTAGGGTGGTTCCACTCATGATAACAAGCAACTTTTACTATGGGGCCAACACTCCTGCTCGCAAAAAAAAATCAGCTGTTCCATACATTAAGATCGAGTAGGTAGGTACTGCACTTTTGTATGGAACAGCTGATTTGTTTTTGCGAGCAGGAGTGTTGGCCTCATAGTAAAAGTTGCTTGTAATCATGAGTGGAACCACACCACGGCGGGAACCAAATGATTAAAATTTCACGCTGTATTGAAGGGGGGGCTCGAGGGGGGCTCAAGGGGAGCTCGAGGGGGCTCGAGTGGGCTCGAGGGGGGCTCATTGAGTTTGGAATCGAACCTGCTTTACTCCTGTAGGTTCCGGGTTAGGTTAGAAATTTAAGGCGAGCGCGAAGTGCAGCGGAGCGTGAGCCTTAAATTTCGAGGTTATTTTTTTATAACAGACAACAGGAATAAACTTATTTTACACATTGCCGGTGGACCAGCAGGCATTGTATCCAATGCCTAGGCAATGTATAAAATGAATATCATTTCATACATTGCCTGATCTTTTCAGGCATTGTATACAATGCCTAGGCATTGTATACAATGCCGGATTATACACATTGCCGGTAACAGATACAAGGAGGAGCTCGGTGGCGCAGTGGTTTAGCGCCTGGCCCAGCGATTGCGGAGGTTAAGCAACGTTCGCAAGGGTCGGTCATGGGATGGGTGACCAAAAATTTATTATCTCGAGCTCCTCCGTGCTTCGAAAGGCACGTTAAGCCGTTGGTCCCGGCTGCATTTGCAGTCGTTAACACCCACCAATCCGCATTGGGCCCGCGTGGTGGGTTATGGCCCATCCTCCTTACCACCCATAAGGAAGGCCTGTGCCCCTGCAGTGGGGACATTAAAAATGGCTGATAGACAGTAGATACAAAAATAAAATATTCACTTTTTATAAGTACTTACCTACTCCTGAGTTTGTATAAATAGCCTTTAGTAAATATTTTACGGTGTATCGGTAAACCTTTAGAACTTCATTTATATTTTTTGGGTAAACAATGATTTATTAGGATAAAATTGTGTAACATATTTGAATATTTTTTTTAAATAAAATGCGAGTACATATTTGGTGCATGCGTGGCCTTTTTGGGTAGCTCAACGATTATTCTGAAGATACTTGCCTAGCCTTTAGTAAATATTTTACGGTGTATCGGTAAACCTTTAGAACTTCATTTATATTTTTTGGGTAAACAATGATTTATTAGGATAAAATTGTGTAACATATTTGAATTTTTTTTTTAAATAAAATGCGAGTACATATTTGGTGCATGCGTGGCCTTTTTGGGTAGCTCAACGATTATTCTGAAGATACTTGCCTTTTTTAGGTTAGCGGACTATACGTTTATTGGTTATAATTTCATAGGCTCACGCTCCGCTGCGCTTCGCGCTCGCCTTAAATTTCTAACCTAACCCGGGACCTACAGGAGTAAAGCAGATCGGTTGCATCTAGTTTTAGCCAACAGTTATCGGCTACACCTAGTTTTAGCCGGCTTGAACTAGGTTTAGCCGCACTTCGGGTATTAGCCGTAACTATGTACTTATAATGTTCAATATTTACCGTAAGATTTACTATGTGGTAATTATTTTTTATTCTAGTATACCGCCAACAAGACCACCATTTTTTGTAGTATTCTATTGATGTGAAATATCGTTGCTCTGTATAAGTGACGAGATATCTGAAAAAAAAATAAGTTAAGTACAGTACGAGGCATATATCTTGAAATCGGGTGGGGATTGCGCGGAACGCGTCTTTTGGGCATGCGTTGCGGTAAGGTGCACCGTGCAAGACTATTCTAACAAAACCTGCACCTTTTAATCCTTAAACGGTGGGACTAAACATTAAACTGTCACTCTGATGAAACACTCTTCCATACATAAAATAATCAACTACACAACATTCAGATAAGTTCCTGAAAAAAGGGTCGAAAGTGAAAATTTTAGGTTTTACTTCGACGAAGTAACATTTGAGGATCCGTAACGATTTTAGTTGAGAATGCAGATTTATGATTTATGCTAAGAATTCCTAAGATACAGTGAAAAAATTGTTGGTTCTACAACAAATATTGACGAAGCTATGATCATATTACTAGCGCAGTTCGCTGATCGGGAGGCACGAACCGGCCCGATGGCTGTGACGTCACATCTTCCGAGCCGCTCTAAGTTTATATGAAGTCCATATGGCCCCCGACGCATTGTGGAGGCTAACGTTCTCAATTATTAAGATAGAATAATGAAAATAGCATCAAAAGATGCGCTACTAAAAGTCCTATAATATTGTAAAAAAAAATTGTTAAATGTTACAGGGTGGATTTTAGAGACGGTACATTAAGGGCAGGTACCTTAATCGTAGTTACAGGAAAACGTTCCTGGGAGACCTTCCATAACTTTTTAAGATATTCCGAACTGCATTCACAGATTTTAGGAAAAAGTTACCGTTAGCAAAAAAAAATGCTAAAATACCATTTTTTTTTTGCCAATGCCAATGATCCTATTTTGTGTGGGGATCAAAAGACTTAAAAGGACCATTTAAGGTATGAGTACTAGAAACGACAGAAATCGCCAAAACTTTTCCCATACATTTTGTACGGAAAATCTAAAAATTTACTCGATTTTTTTATTGCCAAAAGATCTTATTTCTTACCGTGATTAAAATACTCTTTAATGGCTCCAGCACACCGGATGCGTAAGCGTATGCGTAAGCGTGCACGTAGACGTACCATGACATTGTAATGTCTGAAACTTTATGAGACATGGCACACCGCTTGCGTAACGTACGCGTGCACGTAGACCGATGCGTAACCCTTCGCGTTGCAGCTCTCATGAGACAACCAGGCTGCGTACTTACGCAGAGCGGAACGCATTGATGACGTTGTACTCAATGGCATTCCCTATTGGACGTCACACCGAACAAATACGAACACGCACGTATCTTTCCTGCGCATCACTACGCGCGTAACCACGCGCGTGACTATGCATTCAGTTGTATTTGTTTACAAATAGTACCGGTACTACCGGTAGTAAGTAGTGTTTTCTTTTGATTTAAGTAATGAATAACGATATTAAAGAAAAACTAGTAAAATTAGTGCGAAAAAATAAGTCCATTTACTCATTCTTCATCTGACATCGCGCAATAGAATCGCAAACATGGCTGCCGCAGCGGCTGGATACGCAAGGGACAGGTTGAGTTGCGTGCCGCGTAGACGTATGCGTAACCCGGTGTGTCAGGGGGTTACGCGCATCACTACGCGTGTGTACGCACGCGTGACCACGCACGTGTCTACGCAGCCGGTGTGCCCAGGCCTGAAATTTGAGTACAGAAACTATTTTTTTTATCTAATGTTGTAAAAGATTGTGCCTGCGTGTGAAGACGATGTTGTGTGTGACTTACGTAGTTTCTGTATCAAATTTCAGTTGGCCTTAAAGAGTATTTTGATCACGGTAAGAAATAAGATCGCTTAGCAATAAAAAAAAATCGAGTAAATTTTTCGTTTTTCAGTACAAAATGTATGAAAAAGTTTTTGGCGATTTTTGTCGTTTCTAGTACTCATACCTTTAATGGTCCGATAGAGTCTTTTGATCCCCACATGAAATAGGATCGATTGGCATAAAACATTTTTTTGGTATTTTAGCATTTTTTTGCTAACGGTAACTTTTTTCCAAAATCTATGAATGCAGTTCGAAATATCATAAAAAGTTATGGAAGGTTTCCCAGGTTAAGGTACCTTTAATGTACCGTCTCAAAAATCCACCCTGTATTTGTTTTTTATTAAAAAATATAACGCTGAGTTTTGACCGTTTCTTTTGGGACTTTTTTCAAAGAATCTTAAACTACTCGAAAACAAAAAGATAAAAACCGGCCAAGTGCGTGTTAAGGCAAGCAACAACAAAAAGTTGACAAACTTTCACTCTCTTCTCCTTTTTCACACGTTTTTATTACGTTGCTTTCTTGTTTGTTTGTTTGTGTGTCCCCAAAATATGCAAACGATTTTATATTAGCTTCCCGATGAGCTAGAGACTTGAAACTTTAAACATACTTTAGGTCAGAACTGGAAGGTAATGCAATATTATGGTGTCATTGAGCTGATCTGATGATGAAACCGGAAGAAGGCTACAGTAACTCTGTGATAACAACCCCATCGAGATTGGGCTCGTTAGAATCGTCTTGACGAGTAGGTACTCTGTTGGTAAAAAGTGTCCAAGGGTCTGATGATGTAGCCAAAAGAAGGCTGCAGGAACTCAGTATTTCAACCATGCAACCCCATCAAGTTTGGGCTCGTTTGAATCGTCTTGACAAGTACTCTGTTATTAAATAGTGTCCAAGGGTCTGATGATGGAGCCGGAAGAAGGCCACAGGAACTCTGTAATAAAACGATGCAACCCCATCGAGTTTAGGCTACTTTAAATCGTCTTGATGAGTACTCTTTTGGGAAATAGTGTCCAGGGTCGGGTGATCGAGCCGAAAGAAGGCCACTGGAACCGTGTAATAAAACCATGCAACCCCATCGAGTTTGGGCACATCCGATTCGTTTTGACTACTCCAATAGGAGATGGTGTATTTTTATTTGAGTTTTATCTCGATGACTAAAAGCAGAAAATAATAATTTCTTGATAATTTTTTTTTATAAGTAAACACGTTTTTTTACATACCTTTTGATTCAATGGAGTGGGGAGTTATTCAAAGGGGCTTTTGAAATGATTTTGAGGTTTCATTATCCATTTTTTGAGGTTCCCTATAGTGTAATGGCAAAAAACGGAACCCTTATAGATTCGTCATGTCTGTCTGTCACCCTAACGCGCACCCACGTAATAGTTTCAGAATAAAGTGGCTGTGACATACGGACGGACAGACAGACAGACTGACATGACGAATCTATAAGGGTTCCGTTTTTTGCCATTAGACTACGGAACCTTAAAAAATGGATAATTACCTTATAATAATTACAAAAGCCCTTTTGAATGACTTGAATGACTCCATTGAATCAAAAAGTAAATAAAAAAACGTTTTTTTTTAATTATCAATAAATTTTTATTTTCTGCTATGAGTCAACGAGCCAAAACTAAAAGAAAAATACAACATCTCCCATTGGAGTACTCGTCAAAACGAATCAGATGAGCCCAAACTCGATGGAGTTGCATGGTTTTATTACACGGTTCCTGTGGCCTTCTTTCGGCTCGATCACCAAACCCTGGACACAATTTCCCAAAAGAGTACTCGTCAAGACGATTCAAACGAGCCCAAACTCAATGGGGTTGCATGGTTTTATTACAGATTTCCTGTGCCCTTATTCAGGATCCATCATCAGATCATTGGACACTATTTCCCAACAGAGTACTCGTCAAGACGATTCTAACGAGCCCAAACTCGATGGGGTTGCATGGTTTTATTACAGAGTTCATGTAGCCTTTTTCCGGCTCCATCATCAGACCCTGAACACTATTTCCCAACAGAATACTTGTCAAAAAGATTCAAACGAGCCCAAACTCAGTGGGGTTGCATGGTTGAAATACTGAGTTCCTGCAGTCTTCTTCTGGCTACATCATCAGACCCTTGGACACTAACTCCCAACAGAGTACTTGTCAAGACGATTCTAACGAGCCTTATCTCGATGGGGCTGTATGGTGTTATCACAGAGTTCCTGTAGCCTTCTTCCGGTTTCATCATCAGATCAGCTCAATGACACCATAATATTGCATTGCCTTCTAGTTCTGACCTAATGTATGTTCATAGTTTCAAGTCTCTAGGTCATCGGGAAGCTAATATAAAATCGTTTGCAAACTTTGCGGACCCACAAACAAACAAACAAGAAAGCAACCTAATAAAACCGTGTGAAAAAAAGAGAAACAAGAATAAGTTTGTCAACTTTTTGTTGTTGTTTGACTTAACACGCACTTGGCCGTGGCCGGTTTTTATCGATATCTCTTTTCGTTTTGGAGAAGTTTAAAATTCTTTGAAAAAAGTCCCCATAGAAACTTTTACAAATCGGCCTTTTTTTAATTACCTAAAAAGTACCTGTAATTTTTTTATTGCAGTATTGTAGGTCTTATAGTAACGCATCTTTTGGTGCCATTTTCATTTCTCTATCTTAATAACTTAGGACGCTAGCCTAGCGGGCCATATAAACTTCGAGTGAAGCCCGTCGATAAATATTTGCTTTACAAAAACTGAATGACTGAATGACTGACTGACTGACTGATCTATCAACGCACAGCCCAAACCACTGGACCTAGAGACTTGAAATTTTGCACACAGATACTTTATACAGTGTAGGCATCCACTAAGGAAGGGTTTTTGAAAATTCCATCCCTAAGGGGATGAAATAAGGGATGAAAGTTTGTATGAAAGTCCCTCAGTTTTGAAGCTAGAATCTTCAAAGTTTGTGTTTAGGCTAACGATTGGAAATAAATAATACGGGTCTCAGCGTTTGTCAAAATTCTACCCCCGAAGGGGTCAAAAGGGGGATGAAGTTGTGTATCCTTTATTTTCGAAGTAAAAATCGCTAAATTTATAAAATAGGCTTATGGATGAAAATCTAACGCAACGTATATTGTTTTTGTTATTATTTTAACCCCTATGGGGATGAAATAGGGATGAAAAGGGATAAAAAACCTAAAAATAGATATGGATATCGTTATCGGGGTTTTCTGGGATGACGATTGCAAAAATGACATTTATTTTGAAGTCCAACACGCTGGAAATGATTTTAGCCCTAAAGGGGTGAAAATGGGGTTCAAATTTTGTATGGAAAAATAATATAAAAAAGACATTACAACTTTCAACTTCGTAGGAGCATGTCTAAAACTAAATAGGCAAACATTTATTTTGTGATTTTGAAAATCAACCCTAAGGGGTTGATTTTCTCACCCCATTTAGCCCCTAAGGGGGCTAAATGGGGTGCGTAAACATAATAATCGATATGGATGTCGTTTTCGAGAATTTATGGGATGGGAACGGGAACGGGAACGGAAAACGGAAAGAAAACGGAAACGGGAAGCCTCGTGCGAGGTCCGCCACACGCGGCAAATGTTTTGTTTTTTTCGCGAGGCAGCGCGCTTGGTGGAGACCCGCCTAATCGCGTAAAAATGGCTGGTTGGATCCTGGTTGAAGGTTCCTTAAGGATTTCTCTAATATCTACGCGGACGAAGTCGCGGGCAGAAGCTAGTGTGTTATAAAATCGCAACGGATGGACCGATTTCGATAATTTAAAAACCATATTAATGAGAAAGCTTAGCGAAACACTTTAATATTGGTTTTGAGTTGATTTGTCGACCTAGTACTGATCCTCATTTTAAAAAAAATACAAAATGGATATTTCATCAATTCAAACTGATTTTAAAAACCTAAGTGGTTTTTAAAATTAGTTTGAATTGATGAAATATCCATTTAATATTTTTAAAAGAATTGTTAAAATGTTACTTCGTCGAAGTAAAACCTTTCATCCCTTTTTTCAGGAACTTATCTGGATGTCGTGGAGTTGATTATTTTACGTATGGAAGAATGTTTCAAGACAATTATGTTGCAAAAGGAAAATTTGAAAAGTTCTTAATACAAAAGGAGTTATGAATTTTTTTGTTCAGTTTGGTAGAAAATTCGCTAAACACATTTAAAAAATCATTACTTCGAAACTACGAAAAATCGCGGAACATACATAGAGTATTTTTGGATGCACCCAGGTGTGAGTAATCTAAATAAAGTTTTTGGACGTCACTGTCTGGACCACCCTGTATATTATGTGCACTTGGCATGGCATGGCCAATAATTGGCGCAGTACAGGCCAATAATTGGTCAAGGGGGCCAATTTTGTAAAAACTAGTTTAATGCCTTAAAACGACTGATAAAACTGGAATAAATAGATTGTATGTAATAATCACAATATAGTAATTTATCTGAACGGATAAATGAATAATAAATGTAGGAAATCTTAAATATTTGAGGAGCTTTTTCGTAACGTATTGCTTAGAGGGCCAAAAATTAGCTGGTTTACTTTATATAAATTATCTTATTATAAAAATAGCTTTGTGAATGCCTAAAATCTATAAATTCAATAATAGGTCTTTACTTATGAAATTGCCGATTTGTATGGAGAATTTTGAAGAAGTTGCATTTTTCCTACTAGCATTTTCTTTTTTCATTTAACAACAGTGAACACTCATGTATCAAAACTTTTATGTAAGTACTAATGTTTGAACATTATGCTAACTTATTCCATTTACGATAAGCGAAAAAAATAAGTTTTGGCTAACTTACAGCAACCACTCCGGACTCACCCTTTTATTTGCTACAAAAAAAACTTTTAAGAACTTTTTAAAATGTTAAGAAAGCTTAAATATGGACTTTACTTTTACTGGTAGTTGACTATCATGGTCACAATTCGATAAACATCAAGATTTTGTTAAATATGTTAAATCATAGAAGTTGTTATTTTCTCTGTATCCTATGTGACAAAATATCGTCAATTTCATAGGTAAAGACTAATATTATTAAACATTAATAAATAGGTGTAGTGATTTACTCACGATATCCGTTGCGTACATAGCTGGCTTTGCACTTCAACACCGTTTAATAAAACAATAAAAAATCCAATACTAAGGATTCCAACAAGCATCATCGCGCTTCAAAAATCCAGCTTAATATAAAATTTCAGAACGGGACAATGAGACAGTATTTCAGGTGTCCGTGTTTTTATACTGTCGATTAGTCATTTAATATACCTACCTAGGTACTGATTTATTATTGACCGAGTGCTTCAGCTCTGCTTCAGGTTGGGCAAAATTTTTTTCGTATGTCTGGCTGTCTGTTCTCACCTATGGGTCGCAGTTTTCAATTCTGATGAAATTCGATTCTCGTGAAATTTTGTAAGCACGTTCAAAAATTTACAGATTTTTTGTCGAGCCAGTTTTCACAACAAACACAATAGAAAGGTACAATAGGTGTTAGCCCATAGAAATTGAGCGCAGCGAAAATAAATAGCGCTTTCTCCAACACCTATGGATATGGCTGAGGCTCGAGGGGGGCTTGAGGGGGGCTCGAAGTGGCTCGAGGGGGCTCGAGGAGGGCACGAGGGGGCTCCAGGGGGCACGAGGGAGCTCGAGGGGGGTACGAGGGGGCTCGAGGGGGCTCGAGGGGGCTCAAGGGTGCTCAAGGGGGGCACATTGAGTTTGGAATCGAACCTGCTTTACTCCTGTAGGTCCCGGGTTAGGTTAGAAATTTAAGGCGAGCGTGAGCCTTAAATTCCGAGGTTATTTTTTATAACAGACAACAGAAATATACTTATTGTACACATTGCCGGTGGATCAGCAGGCATTGTATACAATGCCTAGGCAAAGTATAAAATTAATATCATTTCACACATTGCCTGATCGTTTCAGGCATTGTGTACATTCCTCGGAAACGGCTCTATAGATTTCGCTGAAATTTGGTAAATGGGGGTTTTCAGGGGTAAACAGTCGATCTTGATTAGTCTTATCTTGATAAGTATTAACTAGTTAATCTGCAAATTCACTGATTTCCGCACTTTAACGGTGACATATATATAAAAAACGTGTTAAAAAAATGTCACTGACTCACCACGAAATCTCAGAAATAACAATTGTTAGGGGTCTCAAATTTTGCATTGGGGTTCCTTTTAGGATGTTGGTGCTCACTAATTTTTCGGGATCACGGGATTTTGCGAAATTCAACCCCTAAGGGGATGAAACAGAGTGGCAGTTTGTATAGGAGAACGCAATTCCTTGGCCCGATTGACTTGAAATTTGGCATAGATAAGACATTCTTTCACAAAATTAATTGAACACATGTTTCGTATTTTTTTGAAATGTATCTATTTTTAGGGTGTGTGTTTTTTAGGGTGATTGATTTCGATATCGGAATTAAAACTTCTTAGTGCATTTGAATGATTAAGAAAAATAAATGTCAGTTGTCAGGTTGTCACCTCCCCTGAGAGTATAATTATGTTCCTTGGTTCACCACAGAGAAAGCAATAAGTTGTCACCGCAAGAGCTGGCGTTTCATTTCTAATTTTCAATAATTTTCCAAAAGACGTTCATGTTGTATAGGTATTAGGTTTTATCCCGATTTTCACTATTTTTAACCGACTTCAAAAACTTTGAAAAGGAGGAGGTTATCTATTCATCGCGTATATTTTTTTTATATGTATGTACACCGATTACTCGAAGACGGCTAAACCGATTGAAATGATTCAAATGTTATAACATGAGGTTTGTTCCCAAGTTGGTCCCATTTTTTGAAATTTAGAAATCGGTTCAGTAGTTTTCAAGTAATCTTGAAAATACTGTCGTTTTCGTTACCATTTTATATGAATTCAGACCGATTTTCAACCATTACTTTTTTGTTTATGAACCGATTTAGACAATTCTTTTTTTGTTTGAAAGAAGACACCTTAAGAATGATACCATATTAATTTCATTGGTATTGGACATTGGATTTTGAAGATACACGAGGGAACTCCTCAAAATCAAATAGGAACTGTACAGTGAAAGTGAAATTGAAAGTGAAAGTGAAAGTGAAAGTGAAAGTGAAATATATTTTATTTAAATAAGCTCACATAATAAGCATTTTTAAATCGTCAATTCTTTTACCCTGCAACCCATTATGACGTCTTTTAACTGACAAGAAAAATGGGCGCAAAAAACTTGTCAGCTTTATCAATCAGATGGAACGATATTTACAAATATGTATATCGTTTCCAGACTTTATATTAACAAAGATTAACAAATAAATAACATTATTGAATTAGCTCATTTCTTAATGAGTTTCAAATTTCTTAATCAATTTACAGATTTTAAGCTAAATTCAAAGTTTGAACTTGTTATTCAGTCTAGGCTGTTACAATAAATAAAAATAAAAGAAAAACATACAATTCAATATGCATTAAGATAGGTAGTCAGAAGCAGACCCATTCCCACTGGCAGCACCAGTTCCCGAACATGACGCATGAACCAGCCATCTCTTCGCTCAACCATATTTGAGCCTCATACGACACCACCGCAGAAATGATTAAAGAGAGCATGACATACTAAGACTACCTATGTTAAGGCATCGAATTGAAAATTTATATCCAAAAGCTTTTCATAGGTCTTTCACTAAACTACTGACTATAGAAAGTATAAATATTGCAATTAAATAAATCAAAACAAGGTAAGCTATTAAGAATTATATTTTTTGAGTAAGAAGTGCCATACATACAGACAATATAAAACAGATCTTTTATATACGAGTTATACGACGCCCTTAATACAAGCAGACAGAAGCAGACCCATTCCCACTGGCAGCACCCGTTCACGAGCATGACGCATGAACCAGCCATCGCTTCGCTCAACCATATTTGAGGGAACGTAACGACCCGCCTCACACGACACCACCGCAGAAATGTTTGAAGTGAGCATGACATACTAAAGCTACCCATATCAAGTCGTCGAGTCAAGAAGCCAGAAGTACGTTTTTAAGTAGGTAGGAAACTTCTCACAATTTTATACTTAGAAATAGTAGTTTATGAAACTGACACATAAAGAGGGGTATTAAAACACGAGTGTGTGTTTAAAAACCGAGCCGCAGGCGAGGTTTTTAATAGTATCACACGAGTGTTTTAATACCTAGTTATGTGCAGTTTCATACACTGCTTTATCTACACTCATACATTTGGGATTGAACCTACTAAATAAAAGATCAACGTTAGAAAAGAGAGAGAGAGAAACTTTGTTTATATTAGCTAGGTAGGTACCTACCTTGTAATAAATCATTTCCTTAGCTGCATCTAAAATATCGGGCAGTCAAATTTTTTTCACATTTTAAAGCAAGAATAAAAAAAAACCTACAAAATTCAGTAAGTATAACAAAATGTAAAAATTGAAATCAAAACTTTATTTGAAATGCTTTAGAAATGGCGCGCATTCCTTAAGAAAAAAAAGATGAGTGCATTCCAACAAACTAATCGCACTAAGTCATCTATTACCATAGAGTGCATTTTAATCATGGAAAATATATGGGAGAATATCGTTGTTTTTTTTTAATGTTACGGCACTGCCTTCTTTTTGGATTTGCCCTGTATCGTAATGAGAAAAAAAGTTATTTTATGATGCAGTTGACTGCATCGTAATGAGTTTTTTTTTTAATTTTACCTATCCACAAAAATAAAGAACGTATTTATATGACCTTTTTTGAATTCATATTTGGAACATTACGGTGTGAGTGTAGATAAAGAAAATCACGATTCGAGTTTAATTAAAGGACTTTTATCTAGACCTATGAAAGAACCCCGGACTTTTTCTAATCAATACTGAGGTATTAGAGTAATAATTAACAATACAAAAGCTTTGCCCATGCCTTTTTATCCTTCAAATAATCGTCAACAGTGTAATAACCTTTACTCATTAAATTGGATTTATGTATTGTGATTGAAATATTGGTAGGTTTATTATTGTCAAGGACGTTCTGGACTAGAGTTGAACTGCGAAGACCCAACGGAACACCTGTGGACATTGAGTTATTCGGGGTATACCATTGAAAAATGTGAAACATTATACTTAACGTTTTATTTTATAAAATCATCGTATACATACCTACCACAAAAAAGTTTAAAATAAAAAGCTTTTTAAAAAAAGTAAAACCTCCTTCAAAAACCTTCAAAAAACAGCTCTATAAAAAGCAAGAAATAATGTTCAAATTGATTAATTAAAACACGTCTATTGAAGTCGGGTGGGGCTTTAAAAATATAAACATCACAATAAGTAAAAAAATAATACTTCCAGCTCCACCCGACTTCAATAGACGTGTTTTAATTAATCGATTTGAACATTATTTCTTGCTTTTTATAGAGCTGTTTTTTTAAGGTTTATGAAGGAGGTTTTACTTTTTTTTAAAAGCTTTTTTAAATTACAAATAAGATAATGATAAGATTTTTTTTATCACAAAAATAAATAAATTTTAGATAGGTACGCTTGCTAACTATTTTTTAGCAATCGGTAAAATTGCTAATTTAGTTGGCTAATTTCTAATAACAAATTCAGCTAAGTGAGGTTCGAAGTGAGATGCTAATTTGGTAACAGAATCGACAGACAGCGCGGGTAAAACCGCGGGGTGCAGCTATTACCTATATAATCACAAAAATGTAAAAATGTGAAAGTTTTGATGTTTGGATGTTGTTCATGTTGTTACTCAATCACGTGTGAACGGATTTAGACGAAATTTGGGATTATAGTCTGGAATACTTAACACAGGCTTCTTTTTATTTTTATCCCGATCATTGGTTTCCAAGGGAAGACTGACAACGATTACAGACTCCCAGGCCGCCGGCCGGGGCGGAGTTATGGGCAAAAGCTTCGATCATCTATACTGTGGATATTGCATGACAATGGCATTTATGGGACACTTTTAACTCCCCTAAAACGCAGCCCACTATGAAACTCCCCCAAGACTTTTCATACAACATGACATTTAGTGTCGCGTGATTTGTCAAACGGCATGTGCCAAATTTCAGCTTTGTTATTGTATGACGTGCTACATCCTCAGGTACAGATGATCAAAGGGCAAAAGCTATAGTACATAGTATAAAACAAAGTCGCTTCCCGCCGTCTTTATGCTTCTCTTAAACTACCTACGCATAAAAACAGCATTATAAGTTTGGGAGCTAGGTTGCCTGTGACAGACAGACACACATACACACGTCAGTTATATTATAACACCCCTTGCGTACGTCGTATGTAGATATCCTGTAGTTTAATCTAATAACTTCACACTGCCACCACATTAGCACAGTTTTACATCAGTAACTACATTGCTCCCGTGCGAAGCCGGGGCGGGCCGCTAGTATTATATAAATCACTACTATTTTATAATATAGACAGTTATTTAGGGAAACCGCAAAAAGATACCTACTTATATCCAGGGCTCTCTAGTAAAGTAACATATTATAAATATATTTTGTGGCGAAGGCAAATACTAAAATAGTAATTAACCAAGTAGAAATTAATTTTACTGCTGTTTTTTCCTTAAAAGTCTACCAAAAACAAAATTATACAATGTGTTTGGTCTTATACTAGCGATAATTTAAATGCATGAAATATACCTAATTTTATCGACAAAACACCCACATTTTGGGAGTCCACCTAGGGTTGCCAACTCATATTCACAGATATCCGGGACATCAGACATTTTTATGCGGACTTACCTACCCAAAAAAAGCGGGACCTGCCTACAAATGTACAGAAACGAGAAAAAACCGTCAGAAAACGGCCGCGCAGCGCGATTTTTAGTCAATTTCATCCACTTATCTTGTACTCTTGCCTATAGTAAAAAATATTGCTGCGCAGCGCGACTTTTAAGCCGGTTTCGTCCACTAATCTTGTGATCTTGTGAGCCTAAATTATAAATAAACGGCCGCGAAACGTGATTTTTGTGCGCAGTCGATGTAGGTATGTGCGTGCGTAGATGTGCGTAGCTATTTCTGAAAAGCGGGATATTTAGTGTCCCGCACACACCCTAAGTGGGACGTCTCGTTGAGGGTCTCAGAAACGGGACGTCCAGCTTCCGATTTTTTTGTAATAATTTAGTCCGTTTTAAAAACATGTTTTTAAAAAAGTTTTTTTTTCAGTAAATTACTATTTTCTGCTTTTTAGTTAGGTAACGAAATAAGACTAAAAATATACCATCTCCTATCGGAGCACTCGTCAAAACGATTCAAACTCGATGAGGTTCCATGGTTTTATTACAGAGTCCCAGTGGCCTTCTTCTGGCTCTACCATCAGACCCTGCAAACTATTTCCCAACAAAGTACTCGTCAAGACGATTCAAACGAGCCCAAACACGATGGGGTTGCATGGTTTTATTATAGAGTTTCTATGGCCTTCCTCCGGCTCCATTATCAGATCCTCGGACACTATTTCCCATTAAAGTACTCGTCAAGATGATTCAAACAAGCCCATACTCTATGGGGTTGCATGGATTTATTACCGAGTTCCAGTGACCTTCTTCCGGCTCCATCATCAGACCCTGGACACTATTTCCCAACAAAGAGTTTAGTTGAGAATTAATACTCAATACTCAAATACTCAATGCTCAAATCATTTATTGCATTATAGTACTCGTCAAGACGATTTTGACGAGCCCAAAGCCCAAACACGATGGGGTTGTATGGTTTCATCATAGAGTTCCTGTGGCCTTCCTCCAGCTTCATCATCAGATCAGCTCAATGATACCATAATATTGTATTGCTTTCAAGTTCTGACCTATGTTTAAAAATTCAAGTCTCTAGCTTATCGGAAAGCTAGTATAAAATCGTTTGCAAACTTTGCGGACAAACAAACAAACAAACGAGAAAGCAACCTAATAAAAACGTGTTAAAATAAAAAAATAACAATATTCGAAAGTTAATAACAGCAATATCAAGTAAACTGTGCGTTAATTTCAAACTTTAATACGTCATAAAAATACTGATATCAGGGTCATGCCGTAGATTTTGCCACAAATAGCGCAAGGGTGGTGGCGCAAAACAGTAGGTAGCGCAAAATTATTAATGAGCACATACATTGATGTGATTTTATATAACAAACATGTACCTAAAATGCATCTTGCCTTCGTAAACACACTTCCCAAAGTTCGCATCGATCGATATTTTATGCTGTTTTTCAAACATAGTCACCTCTACTCGGTCTTAGTGAACATTATTGCTCGTTGTGTGAATTATAGGTGACGTGACGGGGTAATAGTGATTTTAAAAGGTAGAGGATTAACTAGGGGTGTGGCTCCATTAAAGAGTTTCCGATTTTTATTGTTTTTTAATTAAAGCAAGGCAAAATCTTTTGAGGGCTGGTGTTAGGGGGGGGCTGGAGTTAGGCATATCCACCCTACTAGCAAGAGGATTTGCATCACACTAGAAAAAGAAACACGATGTTAGTATGTAAGTAGGTATATTCAGTGAATAATTAACAATAATTGTATCTTGAAATCTCTACTCTACGCGTTCCCGAGAAAAAAGTCGTAATAGACCAGAAGGTCAACGAAATTATCTTATGTCTTTTTTCCTTTAGAGGTACAAAATTTTAATAAGATGTTTTGAAGTAAGTAGGTAGGTAACTAGGTAGGTAAGTACCTGAAAAGCAGAGTAATAAATAGCACACCTGAGTAAATTGACAAACATTTTGTATTCTATAGACTTTACCAAACATAATAAAGCACTTACGGCTACATATTATCGACTTTACCTTATGATATGTTTTGTTTATTTTCTCACCACAAACCAAATAGGTACATAAAATCAGGATAAGCTAATAAAATAACAAAAATAAGTTTGGTTGTGGATCGCTGGTGCCTGTGTAGGTAAATAAGACCTGTAATAATTAAACAGTATTGGTTGTTTCCAAAGAAATTGTATTTGAAATACCTACCATTGTCAAAAACCATTCCCTATCTCACCTAACCTGAGGTTATACTATACGTGTAGAGTGTTCACTCATTTTTTAAGTTATATTATTATTAACAACATGCTTGTCATGTTTCTTTAGCTGAATTACAGCTAAAAGCAATTTCAAAAACACTTGCAACCTATTATTCAATAGCGTAAAATAAGTGGCGCAATTTGGTATCGCATGGTATCGTAAAGTGGCATAAAGCAGGGTTGCCAGATGCCTAACTGGTCAAGTCGCCACTTTGCGATGAAAAGATAGCCCAAAGTAGCCCAATTTGAAAAAAATAATAAAAAAAACCTTTAAACGTGTTATGCTGCTGTTCTATTACACTAGAATTACGATTATTTATATTATTATTTACCCCATTTTCACTTTTTGTTTGATTGTTTGTTCACTTACTCACCCAGCCTGCGCGCATATAAAGAATAGACTAGACAACGCATAGAGAAAACTATGTAAACTGATATCAATAAGTCGAAAAACGTGTCGCCCAACAGGCGATAAGTCGCCATTCCATAATTTTTAGTAGCCGCGACGGTCTCAAAGATAGCCCAATTGGCTATATGTCGCCCAATCTGTAGACCCTGGCATAAAGTCAGTTTTGCGGTACCGAGGCGCAAATGAAATCGATAATAACACTTAAAATATACTGTTTTACAAGGCTAATTTAACTTATACAGATCATACACATCTAATTAAACTATGCGCAACAACAATTACTAGTGGCTCCGTGAGCTGTAGACCTCGCGTTAAAAAGTAGCTCAAATTGTATGTTGTTTAAAAAATAATCTAAAAGATGTCGCCACCCCTTTTTCCCACACTGTTCACGAGCTTTTCAAAGCACGTAGTAGGTACGTGCTGTTTGGTATTATTTGGTAGGTATGTTCGCAGCTAAATGGCGCTTCTAATTTTAAACATTTTTTGAAATGGTGATTTCTGGCAAATTTAGAAAAACTGGCTAAACTAAAAAAAACTTTATAATTATCGAACCTGTTCACAAAATTTCACGAGAATCTGTTGAGAAATGCGACCTGTAGAGGAAAATGGACAGCTGGAAAAGCAACCTAATAAAAACGTGTTAAAAAGCATCCATAGCAATGTAGAGATTGGATTGTGTGATTTTGTGTTTGCAGTTTTTGGAGTGTGTCTGATGGTTCTATAGACCTTGAAATCTCGAAAAATGCACTGCGCAAAGTAGGTGACACTTTTTACTTTGATCGCCAGTGTCACCAAATTGACAAAAAATATGTGGCCATCAATCATCAATATGGCCTCAATCAAGAAGCTTATACCCACAATGGAGATTGCACGCCTAGTATCATAGTGAAGATTGAAAAAAGACTCTTTAGTGACGTCACGGCGTATTGCTATCTCTTTCTTTTCGTTTTACAATACGTTTTCGTTTCTCACGAACGAACGAACGATGAACAACGAACACGTATTGTAACACTAAAGAAGACACAAATACAAAGAGGTTGCAATAAGCCGTCACGTCACTCAAGGACATTTTTTCTATCTTCACTATGACACTGGCCGTGCAATCTCCATTCGAGGGAGGTATAAGCTTCTTGGCCTCAATGGCTGTATTGACCATAGAGTACGTTACTTTAGTGTTGCCAGCACTCAAAAAACATTTTACTAAATGTTTTAAAACTACAAAATGGATGATAATAGTTGCACAACATAACTAGCGCAAAGAAATTGTTTTTCTAAATTTTTTTCTTATTGCCGAAAATTGATATTTTTTCTTAGGAAACACGCAAAGATATTAAAGGCATGGCTTACTTATTATTATTTTAAAACGTCAAATCAAACAGCTTATTAATATGTTACCAATGCGGACTCGCAGTTTTTATGAAAATATCGTCACTTTTGGGGGGGAAATGTCAAATAGTTTTCCAAATCTATAAACTTATCCAATTATCTTTAGCTGCCTTGGTTTGCTATTTCTTATAATTAGAGAGCTATTGAAAATTACTGCAAGAGTTATCTCAAGGTCCTTCTCTCAATATGATAGAGTGTTTAGGGCAGGGGCGTAGCTACCGCCGTATCAGCCGTATCAATTATACGGGGCCCCCGGCCCACGGGGACCCCAACGTGCGTAAGGAAAAATTAATAAAAACTTTTTTTAATGGAAAAAGTAAAAGAATAATTTTTTTCCCGCGTAAAGCGTGCGCATAAATCAGTTGGCCGAAAAATAGGCAAGGATAGTATACAACGTGTAACAGAAAGGGGTATCAACCCGCAAGGAGGCAGGGTTGCCACCCGTCTCGATTTATCCGATACATCAGTTTTGTCCCGATTTTTGACGTAACACGCGATCAAAATCTAAGTGTTTATAAAAAATGGGTCCAAATGTTTAAAAGATTAAAGGACAACAAGTTAAATGCCTTATTTTGTGTTGTACCTATCCCTTCAAATTCTTATGTTGAGCGAGTATTTTCCCATATGACGCTTAAATGATCTAATGTTAGAAATCGTTGCCCTGCAGATTAAGATTAAATGAAAGCAGAATTAAAAAGACATGTCTTGTTCGGAATTCCCGTAGAAATACAAAATATGCATGGAAACATAGTCAAATAAAAATAAAACATTAAATCAAATGTCTCTTCTTTCCCTACAGCTAGGTAAGTTCTCATTTTTTTCTTCTTACTTTGCTGAGCCGCCCGTTTGCTTCCATTGATTTTGAGTATTTTAATTACAAACAGCCTTCATTTATCCTGCCTGACATCCTTCATTTATCAGTTACCAGTCTCTACAGTAGTTTTACTACCAGTAAACATTTAGAAAATAGACAAAAAAATTTTCGCGGCTCGCGCTTCGCGCTCGCCACCGACCTTATCCTGACTTTTTTGTTCCTAAAGGTGGCAACACTACAAGGAGGTCAATGTACTCGTGAAAACTGATTGATCACCTAACTACAGAAAAAAATTCTTGAAATTTCCATACAAAATGTTGGCGGCAAATTCAAATTTTCTATGGAGATTCCAAATTTCTTTTTCGATTTGAATTTTCTTTTCTTTTGGAAGGTGTTCAGATTCACGAGTACATTGACCTCCTTTCGGGTTGATACCCCTTTTCTGTTGCACGTTGTATATTTGTAAAAATTTTGGAAAAAGTGACAGTTAATAAAATTATTATGATGAATAAATATTTCTTTTAATTTATGCAAACATTTTTTTTTCTCTTGTGAGAAATCTTTACCCTTCCTAAGGCCCCCAAACAAATTTTTATACGGGGCCCCGCCAAGGCACGCTACGCCCCTGGTTTAGGGTGTACTCGTACATGAGGTCAGCACCTAGTCCCGGCGGCGGTGCCAGGAAGTGGAACACCTGTACCTTGATTACGTAAAGCTGTTGCTAACAATTCTCGATTGAAATCGATTGAAAGCGCGGTTGCATTGCTGCTTTAGTTAAGATAGTTGTCACATTGGTTCTAACTAAAGCAGCAATGTAACTGCGATTTCTGTCAGAGTTGATTGCAACAAAATTACAAAATCACCCCCCTGGCGTCAGCACGCTTCCAAACATGTAGCATTTCGACATGCCCTACAAGAGTTATCTCAAGGTTCAAATTTGGCAGTATCGTAAAGAATAGCACAAAAAAAATAAGACGGCAGTCAGACCGCAGTGTCATGGAACATGCCGAGTCAGCACGCCACGTAAGTTGTATGAATTTTAAGGTCGGTACAAGAGCTATCTCAAGGCTGAAAATTCGTGTACTGCTTAATTATTATATTTATTATACATTATTTATGAAAATAACAGTGAGACTACAGTGTCATGGAACATAGGCAGTCAGCAGTCGCTCAAAGGGTGGAGTCCAAACAAGCTGTTTGGAGCTACAACGTGTTACAAAACAGGATTACACCGTTGAAACTTGGTAAGTTTTATTCTGTACACCGCTTTACGATTTTTACAAAAATGAACAAAACAAAAGATCAAGGGGGGATACATGAAACTTAACATAATATTTTTTTTTAATCAAATGTGCAGGGTCTTTAGATAGCTCTTTAAAAATGTCATTGAGGTTCCTAAAACAACTTTTTCTCAAAGTCGACCTTTTGGAAGATATGCACTTTCTAAAACGGTAAAATGTGTGTCCTCCCCCTTTAACATTTAAAATAATAAAGTGAAATAAATAAAGTGAATCTTAAAAAATCGCTCTCGCTCTCAGGAAAAACGCATTGAACCCCATTTTCACCCCTTTAGAGGTTAAATCATGTCCACCGTGTTGGACTTTAAAATAAATGTTATATTCGCAATCACAATCCCACAAAACCATAAGAAGGAAATGACCACTTAATTCGTTGTAACTTAGCCGATACTTATATTTTTCACTTATAGTGGCGTCAGTAGGGTGAATACGGCGTTTTGTGAACCAGAGATTTCCTTTGGTATGATTGGTCCTTAGGATCCTAGGATGAATATAAGAAGTGGAGCCACCACGATTTTTGTAGTAAATTTTTTGAAGTTTTGGATTTCAGTCCGAAAAAATCGACACACATTTTTTCTAATATTTTTTCATTATTTCCTCTCAAGGTACCTAACAACATCTGAAAAATCGTAGTTACATGCGCGCTTGTAATATTTGCCGTTTTGTTGATATTGACTGGCAGTTTTTGTTTTTTTTCTAATCATTTACTGATTTTTTTTAATTTAGCGTTATACTTTTTAAGTTTATTTGAAAACAGTTACATTAATTATATTGTTATAATAAAAAATAATAATATTTCCATAAGTGTAAAAGAAATTGATGGCACGCGACAGTGAAACTTTTTTTCGCTATTTTTTGTTAAGAAAGAAATTTGTAAGTTATATTTTTTCAAGTCTTCTTTCTATAAGCTTTGTTAACGTATTTTTTGTTTGCAAATAAGAACATCAGTTTAATGTTTACGGTGACTTAAAGAAAAAAAAATGTTGTTGAAATTTTCGGTTATTGTGTAATATTTAGGAAACTTCTTAATAAATTGCATTTTTTATACCAGAAATGAATTCTACCTCATTGATTTATCCGGAAATGATACCAAACTTGGCTTAGTATCTAAACTTAATCAGTTATTAACCTCGGACTTCGTTAAGGCAGAATTTCCCCCTCCCCCACCCACCTGCTTGAAAAATCTAGGTGGCTCCACTTCGTAAACCCATCTTAGGAACCCAAGAATCAATCCTACCGAAGGAAATCTTTGTTTCATGGATAGCCGAATTCTTCGTTTTTTTGCCTTCTACGAATGGGGCTATTAACACATTAGCGTTATTGGTTGTTTAATAAACAAGACAATGTTGGTATGGAAAATGCAAACTCTTTAAAATTCTATGGAGAATTTTAAAGAATTTGCTCTTGTATGGAAAAAACGGCAATATCATACATAAACCCTTTATATAATTATATTTTTATTAAAATCTAAGAATTGTTTATAGTTTTGACTTTATTTTTTGCACTCCATTTCAATGTTGCCGTCTGGAACATGTGGCAGAACTGGAAAAGAAACATAAAATTATTATAATAAAAAAATCACCAAAGTAAATAAGTTTTTTTTCATTAATAGCATAATTTATTAACTTTATTATGAGAACCTGCTAAAACCACGCTAAAACCATATTTCTATTTTTTTTAAGTGGGTAAATCTTATCGTTGAAAGAGATTCCGTTAGTCGAAATAGAAATAAAAAAAATATATTTATTTGCTCATGCTTAGGATATTATTATTGTCCATTCGTTTAGATAGTGTCGCCCTTTTATCGCGCCGCCTTTGCACGTGCCGCTTCTTGTCAAAGGATGCCGCCGCATAAACAAAGGATACCGCGTGCGGCGTACACCCGCAAGTGAATTTGGAATTTGGCAGTTTGCATCGAAGCGCTGGCGGCGGCGCTGTAGTGAAAGGTTGTATTTGTTGACTCTGCTACATATATGCACTGAAAATGTTTTTTCGTCCTTGGGAGGTCAGTGAAATGACTCAAGATGAAACTTTAAGTGAACCAACAAAAAAAGACGGGTGTTTTGTAAAACATGTAAACAAATTATTATGACCAATGTCTATCGAAATTGTGTTGAAATATCGATATTTTGGTAATTCGATTCGGAAAGTGATAATGTTGTATCTATTATCATAAATACAGATGATAATGACTCCAACACTTCGAGCAATGAAGAATAGTGGTCCAATTTTTCTTTACGTATACCTATGTACTCAATTTATTTCATTAAAATTATCTTTGCACCGCGCTTGTGTGTATTATTTGTATGCGTATTTTATTACAATAAACATAAGGGACACAAGTGCTTGCGGGTGTACCGACACTATCTAACCGAATGGACTTTACAATACGAGTATTAATTATTAATGAACATAGGGATTGCTGGTAAAAAAATCGAAATTGAAAATTAAGGACCTCTAAATTAAAAAGCTGCGTCATATTAGCAATGAAATGAAATAAATAAACAGTGACATTGACAATTTTTTAACGGAGAGTTTCAAAGATTTTAGAATTTTTAAGAGAGTTACCATATTTGACGCCTCATTTCAAAATACTTATTGTTTTTTTTTTTCATTAAAAACTATTTAACCATGCATTCTATAAAATTATATGTATTTTTCTCAGAATCAGTAATTTTTTCTGCATCTTTGAGTTGGTGTACATAGACGTGGCCCATATTGGGACATGTCCTTTAAAGAAAGCAGAGTTGTAGAAAAGGTCCAGGGGGCCTATTACGAAAATAACGTAATATGTGGATAACGGTGTGGGTTTTGCAATGAACCAAACAAAATTGTATAAACTTGTATACTTAAGTAATACTATATTGTGTAAACTATTTGTTGTCTCCAATAAAATAAAATAAAAACGTACGCAACTGCGTAACGCAGGACTGTAGAGGCAGATTCCCCGAAGTCACTTGGTCACAATAGTCGTCCGCAGTTAGTCGGATGTAGTTATTACAAACATTTTCAATGTAGCTATCGTAGTCCATAGACTATTGAACTAATAATGACGGATCCACTAGAGAGAAACTGTCAAATTTGAGCAATCACTTTGCAATATCGCATATGCAAGTGTTTTGTAATAGGAAACAATCATAACGAAGCACGGACGTAGCTGCGTGTAATCGCATTAAACTTTTCGTAATAGACCCCCTGCATTTCAAATCGGTAAAAAACCTATTACTTGGGTTTAAATAATATCTTACCATAAGATCCTTTTCTGAAGCAACTATTTATCATTCTGACAATGAAAAGTATTAATAAAACTATGCAAATTGTCGTCAAAATTGCGATTAGGGCAATGTTTGTGGAGTTGATAACATTTCCTTCGATAGCGCCGCTTCTGTAAAAAACAATAATAGTACGTAGATATCAGACCAAAAAACCGGCCAATTGCGAGTCGGACTCACGCACGTAGGGTTCCGTACCAAAAAACGGCAAAAACTGTCTACCTGTTGTCGTTATAATATCGAGCAAAAAACGGCAAAAAAAACATGTTTGTAGTATATGGGAGCTCCCCTTAAATATTTATTTTATTTTGTTTTTAGTATTTAATAACTACAGCAGGTAGTCAGTTAAAATTTTCACAGATGATGTATTTATGTTGCCGCTATAACAAAAAATACTAAAAACAGAACAAAATAAATATTTAAGGGGGGCTCCCATACAACAAACGTGTTTTTTGCCGTTTTTTGGTACGGAACCCCTCGTGCGCGAGTCCGACTCGCACTTGGCCGGTTTTTATTTGATCTAAGATGT
The DNA here is from genome assembly GCA_928269145.1 of Agriphila tristella. Classification (NCBI taxonomy): domain Eukaryota; kingdom Metazoa; phylum Arthropoda; class Insecta; order Lepidoptera; family Crambidae; genus Agriphila; species Agriphila tristella. The sequence continues at coordinate 4,348,158 of OV743440.1, forward strand.
AAATCATAAAAGTAGCAGATTAGTTCCGGATTCGTCGTATTCCTGACTCGTTGTATTGTATGCCTAATTCGTCGCATTCCAGATTCATCGTAATACGTACAATCCCTGCTAAATTTACTAACTCTACAAAAATCCCAGCAACTCTTTAGAAATGATTTGGCTTTTTGAATTGAAATTTGTAAGCAAATAGTGTAACATTTTTCGATGCGGTCTGTCGGGGAGAGTTTTTTTTTTTTATTTCTACTGTTTTTGGTCAAAGATGAGGAGAATTTTTTGTTCCATTGTTTTAATTTATTCATCAAAGTAAGTGGCAATTTTATTTGGTTTTCATTTAATTACGAACACGCTTCTTATTTATTATTATTAATTTGGCATCGACTGTATTCCGATGAATCCGGAATACGACGAGTCAAGAACACGACGAATCGGGAACAAATTGAAAATGATACATGATGCCCTGAGCGGTGAAGAAATGAATAAAACAACTGCTGAACAGCTCGCACTTGTCCGGTTTTTTCTTCTTATTATGACTATTTCGTTAAATGCACTTGCGCATTCCAGATTCATCGTAATACGTACAATCCCTGCTAAATTTACTTACTCTACAAAAATCCCAGCAACTCTTTAGAAATGATTTGGCTTTTTGAATTGAAATTTGTAAGGAAATAGTGTAACATTTTTCGATGCGGTCTGTCGGGGAGAGTTTTTTTTTATTTCTACTGTTTTTGGTCAAAGATGAGGAGAATTTTTTGTTCCATTGTTTTAATTTATTCATCAAAGTAAGTGGCAATTTTATTTGGTTTTCATTTAATTACGAACACGCTTCTTATTTATTATTATTAATTTGGCATCGACTGTATTCCGACGAATCCGGAATATGACGAGTCAAGAACACGACGAATCGGGAACAAATTGAAAATGATACATGATGCCCTGAGCGGTGAAGAAATGAATAAAACATTATATATATTTCGTTAAATGCACTTTAAGCAGGCTCCAGATTCCTGCGTGATTCACGGCGTGAATTCACGACGTAATTTTGCCGCGAAGTCGGCGTGAAAAGCATGACCCTCCACACTCGCTATCGTTCACAGTTTAGTTCGCGCGCTCGTCGAGAATGGACGCCGAGTTATGCACTGCTATCTTTGTTTTTTAGCATCCCATAAAATGGTTTCGGCATGATAACACTCAATCATCACAAGTTCCTGCTCGTTCGTCCAAATGACGGTCATTTTGACGCACCGCACTCCGCAATTAAATAAAAACCTCAAGGCACGGTACTGTTTTCACGCGCGAGTGTGGATGCGCTTGCGTTCACGGGAGGTTCGCGCACCGCGAACCCTTTGAAGCGGGCGCAAATACCGACACCGAACGGGGGACAAGGCGTGAACAGGCGCGAAGCCCGTGAACGGGCGCGAAAACCATCCACATTCACGCTTCACGCCTTTCACGGGTGTTCGGTATTTGCGCCCGCTTCAAAGGGTCGCGGTGCGCGAACCTCCCGTGAACGCAAGCGCATCCACACTCGCGCGTGAAAACAGTACCGTGCCTTGAGGTTTTTATTTATTTGCGGAGTACGGTGCGTCAAAATGACCGTCATTTGGACGAACGAGCAGGAACTTGTGATGATTGAGTGTTATCATGCCGAAACCATTTTATGGGATGCTAGAAAACAAAGATAGCAGTGCATAACTCGGCGTCCATTCTCGACGAGCGCGCGAACTAAACTGTGAACGATAGCGAGTGTGGAGGGTCATGCTTTTCACGCTGACTTCGCGGCAGGCTCCAGATTCCTGCGTGATTCACGGCGTGAATTCACGACGTAATTTTGCCGCGAAGTCGGCGTGAAAAGCATGACCCTCCACACTCGCTATCGTTCACAGTTTAGTTCGCGCGCTCGTCGAGAATGGACGCCGAGTTATGCACTGCTATCTTTGTTTTTTAGCATCCCATAAAATGGTTTCGGCATGATAACACTCAATCATCACAAGTTCCTGCTCGTTCGTCCAAATGACGGTCATTTTGACGCACCGTACTCCGCAAATAAATAAAAACCTCAAGGCACGGTACTGTTTTCACGCGCGAGTGTGGATGCGCTTGCGTTCACGGGAGGTTCGCGCACCGCGAATCCTTTGAAGCGGGCGCAAATACCGACACCGAACGGGGAACAAGGCGTGAACAGGCGCGAAGCCCGTGAACGGGCGCGAAAACCATCCACATTCGCGCTTCACGCCTTTCACGGGTGTTCACGCCGCGAATGTGGAGCGCTCTTAAAGAGCGCTCCACAGAGCGGTTTTGAGCGGTTTTCGCGTCCGTTCACGGGCTTCGCGCCTGTTCACGCCTTGTTCCCCGTTCGGTGTCGGTATTTGCGCCCGCTTCAAAGGGTTCGCGGTGCGCGAACCTCCCGTGAACGCAAGCGCATCCACACTCGCGCGTGAAAACAGTACCGTGTCTTGAGGTTTTTATTTATTTGCGGAGTGCGGTGCGTCAAAATGACCGTCATTTGGACGAACGAGCAGGAACTTGTGATGATTGAGTGTTATCATGCCGAAACCATTTTATGGGATGCTAAAAAACAAAGATAGCAGTGCATAACTCGGCGTCCATTCTCGACGAGCGCGCGAACTAAACTGTGAACGATAGCGAGTGTGGAGGGTCATGCTTTTCACGCTGACTTCGCGGCAAAATTACGTCGTGAATTCACGCCGTGAATCACGCAGGAATCTGGAGCCTGCTTTATAATCAAATTCAACAGCTTTATTAAGAAATAAGCAATTTCTTAATCCGTATTCCTATCTTTTAAATCACTTAAAATGAATCTACTAATATTATTAATTTTAAAGTTTGGATGTCGTTCCGAGATTGAATTCAAACATCTAAACATACAAACGAATGTCACAGTTATTATATTAGTAGAACTAGCTGATGCCCGCGACTTCGTACGCGTGGACTTTATGACTTCGGCGAATGAATATAAATGAACTAATTTAGTTATATAAGAAAATACTTGTAGCAGTGTTATGGTTCTGCATCAGGTGTTCCAGATCTTCAGTCTGAACTGAACAACTTTTGCAAAGATGTCATTTTTATATTTTGTAAAGTTTAGCTGGACCATTTTATTGACATTTTATTAAAACTTAAGTATAATTTTTAATTTTATTGACATTTTATTACTTATTATTAGAATATTGTATTGACATTTTACCTACTTTTATTAATTTTTCTAAATAAACCCGAAAATGCATGGAAAATATTTAAATTATTTTTAGTGGTGTTCATTATTTTAATAGAATGATAATTAATTTATGATTTTAATAATGTATAATATTTTTTTTATGTATAATTTAATAACTATTTTGCCTTTTTGCATGCTGAAATATTCAGCGAAACATGTTGAACTTTTCATTTTATAACATCTACATTGTATAATACCGTGTTTCTAACAAAATAAAATTTATGATTATGATTATTATGGTTCTGCATCAGGTGTTCCAGATCTTCGATTTTTATACCTGAACAAAAAATGCTCATCTGGCTGAACAACTTTTGCAAAGATGTCATTTTTATATTTTGTATAGTTTAGCTGGACCATTTTGGTTCTGCATCGGGTGTTCCAGATCTTCGATTTTTATACCTCAACAAAAAATGCTCATTAGGCTGAACAACTTTTGCAACTGTGTTATTTTTATATTTTGTATAGTTTAGCTGGATCATTATGGTTCTGCATCGGGTGTTCCAGATCTTCGATTTTTATACCTCAACAAAAAATGCTCATTAGGCTGAACAACTTTTGCAACTGTGTTATTTTTATATTTTGTATAGTTTAGCTGGATCATTATGGTTCTGCATCGGGTGTTCCAGATCTTCGATTTTTATACCTCAACAAAAAATGCTAATCAGGCTGAACAACTTTTGCTAAGGTGTCATTTTTATATTCCTTATAGTTATGTTGGACCACTATGGTTCTGCATCAGGTGTTCCATTTTTCAAAATCAATTATACCCTAAGTTATGCCTAGGCTTAACAGCTATATAACAAAAAATAGTTTCATTCGAATCCGTTCAGTATTTTCGGAGATTAGCGTGTTCAAACAGACAAACAAACAGACACATTTTTTATTTCAAATTCTTACTCTATTACTATGTCTCCATCGCCCCAAATATTTCTTTTTAAATATATGTAATGTACAGACACACTTTTTCTACTGTTTTATGTAAAGCCCGCTCCAGATTCCTGCGTGATTCACGGCGTGAAATCACGCCGTAATTTTGCCGCGAAGTCAGCGTGAAAAGCATGACCCTCCACACTCGCTATCGTTCACAGTTTAGTTCGCGCGCTCGTCGAGAATGGACGCCCAGTTATGCACTGCTATCTTTGTTTTTTAGCATCCCATAAAATGGTTTCGGCATGATAACACTCAATCATCACAAGTTCCTGCTCGTTCGTCCAAATGACGGTCATTTTGACGCACCGTATTCCGCAAATAAATAAAAACCTCAAGGCACGGTACTGTTTTCAGGCGCGAGTGTGGATGCGCTTGCGTTCACGGGAGGTTCGCGCACCGCGAACCCTTTGAAGCGGGCGCAAATACCGACACCGAACGGGGAACAAGGCGTGAACAGGCGCGAAGCCCGTGAACGGCCGCGAAAACCATCCACATTCGCGCTTCACGCCTTTCACGGGTGTTCACGCCGCGAATGTGGAGGCTGCTTAAGGATAATCAATCATAATCATAGCTGATAAATTTTATGACAAAGAAACTGCAGAGAGCTGCGGCATCAATCAACGCGTCGGTCGTGTCACGTTGCAGCAGCGACACTACTGGCAATGTCGCTGCGATCTTTATCTGGATAACGTGACATTTTGTCAATTGTCACACATGACAATTTGTTTTACATTGCGGTGTATAGTCAGTGGCACGAATCATGAAAATTTTTCGACGGAGTGGGGATAAGTTCGCGCATGTGCTCTTGTGAGTGACCAATAGCGCGCGCCCCTCTCCCGCCGCCCGCGCCCCTCACCGCAACGCATACCCAAAATACGCGTTTCGCGCAATCCCCACCCGATTTCATGATTCGTGCCACTGACTGTAGCTATAAGTAGTTTGTTCTATTTTCTAATTGGTTGACGCAATTAATATGAAACTGTCATGACTGGTGACAAATTGTCACGGTTATAATTAATAGACCCCTGGTTTCTATGTAAGTAATTATATAGCGACACGTCGTCTTCACAGAAATACATAGAAACCAGCAGTGAAGCGGCGACACGTCTGCTGCTGCTGTCTGCAGTCATCTACTAAGTCGTACCTTTAGTAATGATAATTATAATTTTTAACTTACTCTGCATTGCTGCTATTCTTGGCCGTAGTTTGTATGGTGGTGGGCGTCGTATTTGAAGTATCTTTAGTGATAACATCTGCCTTTTCTTCATCTGTTGTCACATTATATTTTTTTGTAGTATGATCAGTGCCATTATAGTTCTTCCTATTTACTTCTATTGTTGTATAAACTGTCATTTTATTGGTGATATATTTTGGTGTATTAGTATTGCTACTACCCGTATTAAAATTTGTAGAATCTATATTTTCTTTGTCTGCTGTTGAAATAGGAATCACTGTCTTGTTTCCCAAATCACTATCATTAATTGAAGGTCTTAATTTTATTGGAATTACAGAAAATGTTGATTCAGTAAGCTCCTTTTCATTCATAGTACTTCTAATTTTTAAACCATCAATAGCTTTTTGTGATGAATCCAACACCGACTTATCTGTTGTTGAGTGAGACATACTTATTGTACTTATTTTTTCTTTTAAATCGGTATCTGTAGTTATATTTGATGCATCATGAGGCTTAATATCCAATGGATGCTTTTCTTTAGTTACATTTGTGCTAGCTTTCGTTGAATTTCTTATAATACCTTTTACTGAAACTATATCTTTTATAGTCTCATTGCTTGATGAAACCAATAGTGACTTATCTGTTGAATGAGATGTACTTACTGTACTTGTTTTTTCTCGCAGTTCGGTAAAGTTAATTTTATCTGGTGCATTATAAGGCTTAATACCCAATGGGTACACTTCTTTAATTGCAGTTGTACTTTCCAAAGAATCCGTAGTATTTGTTGAGTTTCTTATATCTTTGAGTGAAACTATGTCTTTTATAGTACTATTAGTTGATGAAACATACAGTAATTTATCTGATGAGTGATAAATACTTACTGTACTTGTATTTTCTCTCAATTCAGTTAATTTAGATATATCTGATGCATTATAAGGCTTAACATCCAATGGGTGCACTTCTTTAGTTATACTTTCCGAAGACTCCGTAGTACTTGTTGATTTTTTTATAATATATTTGAGTGAAACTATTTCTTTTACAGTCTCATTAGTAATTTTAGTTACATTAGTGTCAGTTATAATTTCGGCAGGAGTTCTGATGTCAGTTTTCGTATTTATCGTTGCATCTTTCACAGAAGAATTAAAGTGCAGTGTAGTAGATTTGTTTCGTTCAGTGGTTGTAAACTTAGGCTTTTCAACTTTTTCTGCTCTACTACTTTCATTAACTTTGCTCGAGTTTGTTAACTTGCTTACAGCTGGTGTTACAGCTATGATGGTATAACCTGTAGTTAAATTCTTAGAGATGCCAGTTTTGGCTTTTGTAATTTCAGTGGTTACATCTATTGTATGTGTTAAATTCAATACCTCTGTTGCAGGCAAATATTTCTTATCTTCTACTGTATCTTCTGTAGAAGTATCTGTATGCAAGTGTGTAACCGTTGCTCTGTGACTTTTACTAGATATAGTACCCTTAGCCGCTGATGCTGTAGTTTCAGTTGTGAAGATATGCGTAATATTAGTTTGGTACCTGCAAAAATTGAAACAAACATAAGTTTTATGCTCATTTTCATTTTATTTTAGACAACATAATATATAATTTATTGTTTTTACCCTGCACATTCACACATGCTATCGGCGCTTATCATTAGGTTTCTGTAAGAAAGAAATAAAATTAATTTATTTCCTAACAATTTCGAATTTAAATACTAAAGATTGATAGATGTTTTATACTTACCCGCCGGAATTAAAGGTGCTTAAGTGACACGGCTCCGAAGTCTGAAAATCATTAAAATTTAAGTCACTTTAGTGTTAATATGTCAGCAATCAGCATAGGTTATATTTATGATAAAATTAAAACCTGTTACAAGCACGTGTGAATGTCATAGAAGCTAAGCCATCGGTTTGCAAACTCTAAGCAAGAGACCTTGTAATGAGAAGAACCGGCAAGAAACTCGTCAAGGGCTGCTTTTTTTCTCCCTGTATATTTCATACAGAGTCGTCAAAATTGAGAAATGACCTCAGCATTTAAAGTGAGCTCATTTTCCATCACAATAAATAACAAAAGTTTGTATGTACCTTATGCGGCGGAGACGTTGCCTTTTCGTACCTGTAATAAATAAAAACAGAGAACTACTTAAAAGAGGCTAAGGAACTGACCATACGCCATTAACCTGTAGTTACCGGAAAACTATCACTTTTTTACATTGGCGTTGGGTTATAGGTACCTATTGATGCGCCTGGATGTAACTGGTCCGCAATTTTTTTGTCCTTTTTTGTTTGCTGGTCGCAGTTCTAACAGGTGGCACCCTGAGCGAAAGTGGCGCCGCGGTGAATTTTATTTAATATTATAATTCTAATACACAATTTTAATATTTTTTTACGTGGAATTTTCAGGGCCCACAGTTTAGTATTTTTAGACGGTATCGTTACATTCCATCGTAGTCACTGCTAGAAGTAGATAGCAAAACTGCTAAAAGTAGCCGTTTTTGGCACATACATTTGCTATCAACTTCTACGAATCACTACGAGGGCATGTAGTGATACCTTCTAAAAATACTAGACCATGGGCCCTAAAAACTACACGTAAAACATTGGTAAAATCTTTTTATATTTATAACTAATTAAATAAAAACCTCTGAGGGCGCCACTTTCGGTCATACAACCACAGAATAAATAATAATACAACCGCGACCTAACTAACCAGCCTTTCTATTGTCTAATTTAAAAATCTATCGCAATCGCTTTCAGAATGTAACACATTGAGGCTTCTTTTTGGCACAAATAAAATCGTACCAAAGAAATGCAGCAATGTGTCACATCCATCTGTCAAACGAAAGCGATTGCGATAGATTTTTTGAATTAGACAATTAGCCCCCAGCCTTTCTATTGTCTAATTTCAAAATCTATCGCAATCGCTTTCAAGATGTAATACATTGATGCTTCTTTTTGGCATAAATAAAAACTTACCAAAGAAATGCAGCAATGCTTTACATCCATAATGAAAGCGATTGTGATAGATTTTTTGAATTAGACAATTAGCCCCCAGCCTTTCTATTGTCTAATTTCAAAATCTATCGCAATCGCTTTCAAGATGTAATACATTGATGCTTCTTTTTGGCATAAATAAAAACTTACCAAAGAAATGCAGCAATGCTTTACATCCATAATGAAAGCGATTGTGATAGATTTTTTGAATTAGACAATTAGCCCCCAGCCTTTCTATTGTCTAATTTCAAAATCTATCGCAATCACTTTCAGGATGTAACACATTGATGCTTCTTTTTGGCACAAATAAAAACTTACCAAAGAAATGCAGCAATGTTTTACATCCATAATGAAAGCGATTGTGATAGATTTTTTGAATTAGACAATTAGCCCCCATGCCAATGGAAATAAATCAATTACGTTTTATCATGGGCTAAGGTAAAAAGTTTTGGTTATTTTGCGAAAATATGCCCTTTTAATATTTTAATATTTCATGGCCCATATTAAGCAATAAGTTATGAATCTCGATATTGCTAAATGTGGCCACTTTTGGCACAATTGCTTACGACTTACCAATTACTTAAGTCAGTTCTTGAAACTATATTCAGAAAATGCATTTTACTCTTTTATTTTAGCGAAATTATCAAAACATTTAATCTAAGCCTTTCATAAAACGCAATTTATTTATTTCTATTAGTGGCGCTACTGAGCTCATCGTTCTCCGCATTTTAGCCATAGCGACGGATTTAACATATAATATATGTTGGTACTGACCGAATACCTACACATAATTTACAATCGTATGGAAATTGTTATTGATATACTTACTTGAGACAGGAACACAAAACATCTTTGTTCACCACATTGATCATTCTGGAAAAAAAGACCCAAAGTTCAGTTAGTTAGGTGGCGACGAAGCATTTTGAGATTTTTCGTCGGACTCTCTTCTATATACCTAAAACTGGTTTGTATGTGTTCCTTGTGCTCTACGAAACACGAAACTGACGGTTTTAAGAGGAGGAAGTGGGGACACGCATAGCTGTGACGTCACAAAGATGGCGGCCGACCGCAACAAGTTTTTCTTTATTTCTCGAGTTCTATTGCATCTATTTCGTTGTTTGATATGTCATTTGAAAGCTTATATAACTGTCTATGATTGTTCTTTTGAAACCTACTAACTTAGTCTTGTCGTTTTTGAAATATTAACAAAAGTATGGTTTTTTTTCATATTTTTTTTCTTAGTTACAGGTATAAGCTAAATTAAAAAAATCATTCGTGTACCTTAGTTTGTAAGTTTATAACAAAAATAAAGTCTGTTTTAATATCTTCTCAGAAAAATATAAACATCATTGTAGTGCAATAATAAACAAACAAGTTGTTACCAATTCTGTAAGGAAAGTACTCATCTAGTTTTTTCAATTTCTTCTTTATTTCATCAAGTTTTTCTACATTTATCGAGTTCTACTGCATCAATTTCAATGTTTGATATGTCATTTGAAAGGTTATATAATGTTCTATGATTATTCTATTGAAACCTACTAATTTAGCATTGTTTCATTAAAATATTAACAAAAATATGTTTTTTTTTCATACACTCTTTCTTATTTACCGGTATAACTAAATAAAGAGAAACATAAGTGTGTCTTAGTTTGTATGTTTATGTAAAACAAAAATTATGTCCATTTTATTACCTTTCCAGAAATATAAAGGTGATTGTAGTGCAATAATAAACAAACAAGTTGTGACCAATTCTGTAAAGAAAGTACGAATCTGATTTTTACAGCTGTTTTCACTATTGATTTGAAAATGATAAGTATTTAAGAGAAAAAGCTGTGCTTTTTACAAATGAAAGTATAAATCTAATATGTGTTTACTTTTTTATTATAATATCAGATGTAATATAATTTCATACTAGCGGCCGCCCACGGCTTCATCCGCGTGGTTCCCGTTCCCGTGGGAATATCGGGATAAAAGGTATTCTATGTTTAAATCTAGGCTATCTAATATCTGCGTGCCAAATTTCAACCAAATCCGTTCAGTAGTTTTTGCGTGATTGAGGAACAAACATCTAAACATCTAAACATCCAAACCCACAAACTTTCACATTTATAATATTAGTAGGATATTCATATTATAATATCACACATCCAGTAAATTAGAAGTAATATAAGCTTAGCTATTATAGAAACAATGTACAAAACAAAGTATTATTGTAATCTTAATAATAGTGCAAATAGAAACTATCCCCAAGGTGTAATGAAAATTACTTATTTTTACGTAAACCACATTGTACAAAATAGAAAATAACAATGAAATAATGAATGAGATAATGTTGACATAATTGAATTATCGAGTTTAGTGAACAGAGCATAGCAAGCAACATATACTACTCATTAACAAACATCCATAATGTTATGTTGATTAAAATATTTCTTTTCTAATATGGCATACTCCTTTCAGTATACGTTTCTGCTTTGAGCGTGCACAGTCGCATTTCATTGTCAGGCAGTCTGTCTTACACTGGCACGATATGAGCTTGATATCTTGGTAATTTCAGTTTGTCTAGGTTTTTAACATTTGAGAAAACCGGTGGTAATTTAATTACCACCTTCTAGAGAAGTCAGAAGCACCATCTACACAGAGCTAATTACCAGACTTATTTGGAAAACTGCGAATATCCCGATCCAAACCCTACTCTTACCAGAAAAATGTGGCTGGAGGTTATATAACAATTCCCTAATTCCCATCACAAGCTTGAAACCTCCATCCAATATGTCTGCAAGATATCGAGCTCATATCGTGCCAGTGTAAGACAGACTGCCGGACGACGAAATGCGACTGTGCACGCTCAAAGCAAAAACGAATGAGAGGATTGGAAAAGAATTAATTATGTTTTAATCAGCATAACTTTCTTGATGTTGATGAGTAGTACTTATATGTTGCTTGCTATGCTCTGTTCACTAAACACATTATCTCATTCATCATTTCCCTACTTAATAAGTGATTTTCACTACACATTGGGAATAGTTTTTATTTGCACTGTTATTATAGGTTACAATAAATAATACTTTGGTTTTGTACATTGTTTTTTATTATAGCTTAGCAAGTACATCTAAATTGCTTGATTTGTCATATTATAATACATATAAAAGTAAACGTATATTATGTATACTGTAATTTGTAAAAAGTACAGCTTCTTTTTCACAGCTCTTAAATACTTATCATTTCAAAATCAATAGTGAAAACGGCGGTAAAATCAGATGAGTACTTTCTTTACAGAATTGGTCACAACTTGTTTGTTTATTATTGCACTACAACCATGTTTATTTTTCTGAGAAGGCAATAAAACAGACTTTACTTTTTGTTAAAAATATACAAAATTAGGTACACTTATGTTTCTCTTTATTTAGTTATACCGGTAAATAAGAAAAATTGTATGAAAAAGAATCATATTTTTGTTAATATTTTAAAAACAACAAAACCTAATTAGCAGTTTTCAAAAGAACAATCATAGGCAATTACATACACTTTCAAATGGCATATCAAACAACAAAATTGATGCAGTAGAACTCTAGAAATAAAGAATAACTTGATAAAATAAAAAAGAAATTTAAAAAATCAGATGAGTACTTTCTTTACAGAATTGGTCACAACTTGTTTGTTTATTATTGCACTTCAATCATGTTTATATTTCTGAGAAAGTAATAAAACGGACTTTATTTTTTGTTATGAACTAACAAACTTAGGCACATTTATGTTTCTCTTTATTTATAGTTATACCGGAAAATAAGAAAAAATGTATAAAAAAAAATATTTTTGTTAATATTTCAAAAACGACAAACTTAAATTAGTAGCTGTCAATAAAGAAATCATAGACAATTATATAACCTTTCAAATGACGTATCAAACATTGAAATTGATGAAGTATAACTCGAGAAATGAAGAAAAATTTCATAAAATAAAAAGAAAATCAAAAAAATTTATGAGTACTCTCCTTACAGAATTGGTCACAACTTGTTTGTTTATTATTGCACTACAATGATGTTTATATTTTTGAGAAGATATAAAAACGCACTTTATTTTTTATTATAAAATTACAAACTTAGTTACACAAATCTTTTTCTATATTTAGTTTAAACCTGTAAATAACAAAAAGTTTATAAATAAAAATCATATTTTTGTTAATATTTCAAAAACGACAAAACTAAATTAGTAGGTTTCAAAAGAGCAATCATAGACAATTATAAAACCTTTCAAATGACATATCAAACAACGAAATTGATGCAATAAAACTCGAGAAATTAAGAAAAACTTGTTACGGTCGGCGCCATCTTTGTGACGTCATAGCTATGCGTGTCCCCACTTTCTCCTCTTAAAACCGTCAGTTTCGTGTTTTGTAGAGCACAAGGAACACATACATACTAGTTTTAGGTATATAGAAGAGAGTCCGACGAAAATCGTGAAGGAGACGACTTATTAAATATTTGCCTCCTGACTAAGTATCTAAAGCCCGCCGGTAACGATCAATTGCGATTGTCAATTTTTTCGTCAATGCCATTGTTGGAGCAAATGACAATCGCATGATTTGCACGCGTAAACGATAAATTTCAACGCATCAATGGGCGTCAATGTCGAAAAAATTGACAATCGCAAATGATCGTTACCGGCGGCCTTAAGGGAATTAGATCTGAATGATCTGGTTTAAAAATGTCTTAAATATATTTAATTGGCATTCAGTATATAAAGATTTAAAAACTTAGCTTTGACAGTATTTTCATGGATTCCAAATATCTCAACATTACATTAGTTTTAAACAATTTAAACTTGAAGATCTACTTAACAGTGACAAAAAAGTACCGAAGTAAAAATTTTACGTTCCCGGATAACTTTACACTGTTCATTAGATATTCTCATTCGTGACAAAATTAGTATAAAATATGTCACACAAAAATCTGACTAAAGATTAAAAACATACCTATCTTTTAATTCTACTTTGACCACGCATAGCGATGGTAATGATTTCACGTCTATTGACGAAACCCCTATAACCTGAAAAAAAAGAACAGTAATGAAGTCTAAAATATTTACGCATGAAAAAAAGCTTCTAAAATTATGAAGGGTCACAACATACTACTGCAAAAGACTAGCTTTTAAACGCAGAGTAACAATTAACTGCAGCGAATAATGAATAAAAATCGTAAACTGAATACCTAGACAAACAAAACAAAGTTAACATTTTTAGGTCTATGGAGCTTGGCACGAAAACTTTTAAAGATAAACACCTAGTTATACTTATGATTGTATAGTATATGACTATAATATTCCAGTAAGTGGGTAATTTTCAGTGATGTACAAAATACCCTGTACAAAGTATTTGGAATACAAAATACAAAATACTTTTAAATTAAGTATTTCAGATACCAGATACAAAATACTTTCGAGAAAGGTATTTGAAATACTAGATACAAGATAGGTATTTTAAAAATACTTTATCAAAATACAAATACTTTTCTAAGAAAACATTTTAATTTAAGTTTTTGTTTATTACAGCGCCCATTATAGATCATAACACAAGAATAATTATTTTAATTTTAAGTTAGACTTAAGTAAAACCAGCTCTTCAAACATCTTTATCAGTCATTTCCTTCGATGTGACCTCATGATCATACCCCAAAAGAAAAGAGTCGCTCCACAGGGGCAGACCTCGGCCAACAGGTGTTGTATTTTAAAAATATATTTTATACTTTTAGATTTTTGCATTCACAATGCTATTTTTATATTAAGATGAATAAATAATGAAAAATATTAGAAAAAATCGGCTCACCCGTAGCATCCATCCCGTCTAAGTTGCTACGGGTGAGCCGATTTTTTTCTAATATTTTTCATTATTTATTCATCTTAATATATTTTATTCTAGGGTAAATATTTAAGCTCTTAAAAAATAAGCTAAAATATAAAATAAATAAGCTCTTAAATATTTAAGGCTTATATCTTTATTATTAAGGTATTGCAGTGCTGGCAGTAGACCCCGTGTTTTCGCCACTTGCAATAGAGGAATCAGAATCCTCTAATAAAAATATGTAATAAGAGTCATCATTTGACTTTTTAAAACATTTTTATTAGGTTGCTTAGGTTTTATACTAGCTTCCCGATGATATAGCTAGAGACTTGAAACTTTGAACATAGGTCAGAACTGGAAAGCAATGGAATAATTATGGTGTCATTGAGCTTATCTGATGATGGAGCCGGAAGAAAGACACGGGAACTCTATGATGGGACCATACAACCCCACCGTGTTTAGGCTCATTAGAATCGTCTTGACGAGTACTCTGATGAAAGATGACCCAACAAGCAAAAACGTCGCATAAGTCCTGACTTGTACGACTTTAAGTCGGATAACAGTCTTATAATAGTAATGAGATGACTGCTAGGTCCTATAGACGTCTTAAATTTAACTTTTTAGTCATGCGACAAATATGTCATAATAAACTGGTCATAGCAAAGTCGGCACGACTAAATTATACAACGTTATATTAACGTTTTTGCTTAAACCTCTGTACGACTTGTAGTCGCATTTGAGTCAAGTTTCGACTTTTAAATGACGTTTAACAAAATGGCGGCCTTACTTGGTCTTCAAATAACCTTAAAATGACTTTTTGTCTTTAAAACGTCATATAGAGATTAATGTGCGACAAAATTAACATGGCTGACATTTTTAGAATTAAATATAATTTTATTAATACCATTTTTATGTTTTAAACGCAAAACTACGAAGGGGCATGAAAATATGAATTGTATTTACATAGGTATATTATCATAAAATTTTAATTCCCAGACAAACTAAACGGTATGAGAGACAAACAGAGTTAGCAAGATATGAAAGTTAATTAATACTCACCATTTATTACCTTGTAATGGATTTATTTTGCACTCAGATCTCGAAACATAACCACAAAAACGAGTCACTGACGAAAATTAAAAATCAGTCGTACAAGTGTTGTTACTTGACTCATATACAACGTTTTCGTCATTCAAAAACATCTGTATGACCACAATATAACGAAAGAGTCGTTGTAAAGTTTTGATGCGACTACTGTACGATGAAAGTGGTAATCTTGTGACTTTTGTATGACCATTAAACAACAATGTAGGTCGTATAAATGGGGCCCTTTTCGCGTTGAGTAAACGTTATTATAACGTTAGTGTGACCTATCTTTTGCGACCAGTGGTAATATGATAACGTTTGTACAACCATTGTACGATGTAAAATTGTTAGTTGGGGAGGTCCAGAGTCTGATGATAAAGCCGAAGGCCATGCCATAGGAACTCAATATTGAAACCGTGCAACCTCATCAAATTTGGGCTCATTTGAATCGTTTTGACGAGTGATTTGTTGGGAAATAGTTTCCAGGGTCTGATGATGGAGCCGGAAGAAGGGCACTGGAACTCTGTTATAAAACCATGCAACACCATCGAGTTTGGGCTCGTTTGAATCGTCTTGACGAGTACTTTATTGGGAAATAGCTTCCAGGGTCTGATGATGAAGCTGAAAGAAGGCTATTGGAACTCTGTAATAAAACCATGCGACCCCATCGAGTTTGAGCGCGTTTGATTCGTCTTGACGAGTAGATGGGATATTTTTAGTTTTAGCTCCTTAACTAAAAAGCAGAAAATACGTCCCATGTTTTTAGGTTCAAAACTTCTGTAGGTAAGTATAGGGTTATAAAAATATTTACAGAAGAATTTATTTTATACTTTTTAGTCTGTTTTTACTAGTCCACTTTTATGTTTTTATTTATATCATCACCTATATTGTCCAACTTGATCGAAGTCCAAAGCCTCCGACTTTTGTTTTTCAGATCGATTTGTTTTTCGTGTTTCAGTCAGGACAAGTTCTTTTAGATATTCTTTGCGCACATTTGGTACGTCCACTTCATTTAAAAAAAATGAGATACTGAGGCTAAAATGGCATCATTTGCTGAAGGCTTTCATGTTTCAGTCAGGACAAGTTATTTTACATATTTTTTACGCTCATTTGGTACCCACTTCATTTAAAAAAAGGATGTGATACTGAGGCTAAAATGGCATCATTTGCTGAAGGCTCTAACTGCATTAACTTTTTAAAACGTTTATTTATTTATTTATGTTTATCAGAAAAAGTATTTATCAGAAAAAAGTATTTATAAAATACTAAGATACTAAACAAAAGTATTTAAATATAAGATACAAAATCCTTTCTAAAAAAGTATTTGAGATACAAGATGAAAATACGTATTTTGTATCTTGTATCTGTATTTCAAATACTTGTATCTTAGATAAGTCACATCTCTGGTAATTTTTTTGTCTTTAATTTTTTATTGCATCTTACTTAAAAAAATAGTAATTAAATAAAGATAGAATGATTTCAATTTGACTTTGCGTATTATGTGTTTAGGGAGTTAGTTAAAAAAATACTTACTGTCAGTGTTAAAATCCATAAATAACACATTTTTAATCACGAACTAACACGATAGTGGTCGTTATTAGAGAGGGGTCTAACAATAATTACAACTATATACAAAGTAGTCAAATTGTTGTCTGTGTATCATTGAGTGAGTCAGGATTTTTTCCTAGAAATTATTTTAGATAATTTGTTACATTGTTTTACTTTCCTGTGGGATGATATTTTTTATTTCTAAAGTAAAACACTCAAAATATCATCGTTAATTTTAATAATATTGTTTTTATTTATTTCATTAAGATGTAACCTTTAATATAGGTATATGATTTGGATACAAATGCGTACAAACATACAAACTTAATACTAATTTATTCTGTGATGAAATTACCTAATAATAATATTTAAAGTTCTTGATACGAACCTTAAAGCAAGAAGGGCTTAAGCCGACGTTGCTCTAAAATACGAACGTAATACTTACAAAAGTCAAATTTTTCAGAAGTTTTCAGCAGTCATTTGTTTCATCAACGATTTAAAAAACAATATATCTACCTACTCATATACGTAGGTATGATATTTCTAGTACCCTAACAAAGAACTTATTGTAAAATTTTTTTGTGAAATTGTATGTTTTAAATAAACTGCAGTCTTATCCTTACTTGTCTTAATTAGAAAACAGTTTTTGACAGTTTTCATACCTCTTTTAAACTTAAATCGCTGTCAAAAAATATGTTGTCTTATTAAATCAAATTGCGATTAATGAACAATATATTTTTTTTGTCTATGTTTGGAAAAACTACTATATAATATAATCCTACTAATATTATAAATGTGAAAGTTTGTGGGTTTGGATGTTTAGATGTTTGGATGTTTGTTCCTCAATCACGCAAAAACTACTGAACGGATTTGGTAAAATTTGGCACACAGATAGTAGATAGCCTGGATTAAAACATAGAATAGTTTTTATCCCGATATTCCCACGGGAATGGGAACCACACGGGTGAAACCGCGGGCGGCCGCTAGTTTGTTTATATTTAAATGATTACTTACTTTAAAAAAACTTGGATCAGGATTGTTTACCAAATAGGGTAAGTAAGGATGAACAGATTGTATTTTAAAACAGTCATGATAGACAAACCCGTGGTATAATACAGTATTAGAGGAAATAATGACTTTTCGGGGATATTAATTGATTTGATTACACTACATTTTAATTCGGTAAAAATACAGATAACATTGACGTTATGAAGCCATGATAATGTAATGTTTATGTTTTAGCCAAATATAAGTCATATATTTTTAACCGACTTCAACAAAAGGAGGAGGTTCCCAGTTCGATTGTATTTTTTTATCGTTGTTCGCGCGTATCTTCGACATTTATGAACCGATTTTGATGATTCTTTTTTGTTCGATTGCGTTTGCTTGCGAGATGGTCCCATTTTTTTTTAAATCAGTCCAGTTTCCAGTAGTTTTCAAGTAATCCAGAAAATACTATGATTTTGCATCAACTACCTTGACGACTTTCTTATTTATGAACTGAATTAGATGATTTTTATTGTTGGAAAGGGGATACTTTAGTGTAGTCTTTTTAACCGACTTCAAAAAAAGGAGGTTCTCAGTTTGACCCATATTTATGTATGTTTCTCCGCGATTATCTCACGTTTGGCTGAGCCGATTTTTCTACCTAAATAATATACCTGACCAACACTACCTAATAAAAAAGGAACTTACACAAAAAATAAAATAAAAAAATGTTTAAAAAAAAGAACTTCAAAAAACCTGCCTATAAAAAGCAAGAAATAATATTCAAATCAATAGCAGATATGCATTATCATTGTTATAATAAAACACGTCTATTGAAGTCGGGTTGGGCTTTTAGAATAAAAAAGGAAGTTGTACTCCTAGTCCCATTCGTAGAAGGCAAAAAAACGAAGAATACGGCTATCCATGAACCAAAGATTTCCTTTAGTAGGATTGATCCTTGGGTTCCTAAGACGGGTTTACGAAGTGGAGCCACCTGAATTTTTCAAGCAGGTGGGGGGAGGGGGGAATTCTGCCTTAACGAAGTCCGAGGTTAATAACTGCCTAAGTTTATAGGTAGATACTAAGCCAAGTTTGGTATCATTTTCGGATAAAGCAATGACGTAAAATTCATTTCTGGCATAAAAATGCAATTTATTAAGAAGTTTCCTAAACATTACACAATAACCAATATTTTCAACTAATTTTTTTTTACTTTAAGTCACCGTAAACATTAAACTGGTGTTCTTATTTGCAAACAAAAAATACGTTAACAAAGCTTATAGAATAAAGACTTAAAAAAATATAACTTACTATTTTTTTTATTAACAATAAATAGCGAAAAAAATTTCACTGTCGCGTGCCGTCAATTTCTTTTACAACTATCAAATGAAAGGTAATAAATAGCCAATTCCAAATATATATACCAGGGGTGCCCATACTTTTTCTTAAGGAGATCGACCTAGCAAAAACTTATGATAAAGAGATCGACATTTTGACCGTTTAACCCACCAAATATTTATTAAAAAAAGAAATTGCATAAGTAAAACTACATTGGGTGCATAAACTGCCAAATGTGTTATCCTTGGCGATCGACCTTAAAACATTTCGCGATCGACCGGTCGATCGCGATCGACCGTTTGGGCACCGCTGATATATACATTATAACACTTTTATGTAACTGTTTTGAAAAAAACTTATAAAACGCAGAATTAAAAAATATCAGTAAATTATTAGAAAAACAAAAAATTCCTGTCAATATCGACAAAAAAGGCAAGTATCACAAGCACGCATGTAACTACGATTTTTTTAGATGTTGTAAGGTACCTTGAGAGTAGTTTTACCCAATTTTTAACCCTTTGAAACTCTGTACTGCTGGAAAAACATGGCACTTGTTTCAGTATTTTCGAAAAACTTCCTTAAGGAAGCGTTTTTCAGGTATCTCTACCCAATACTTTTATAAAGCTAACTAAATTTGCTACAATTTGAGCCTATCACAAACAAGTTTTGATGTGATTTTTTAATTTTTAATGTTTGATAAAAAAAATAACTTCCTTACAACGGTAAAGAAGTTATTTTTTAAATTAACCAAACAAGAACATTTTCTTTTATTATTATTTAAAAAATAAAAGAATAATAGAGCTCTTTCGAGATATTTTTCTAGAATAATAGAGAGTGAATTTAATGGCAATTTTTTTCTTCAATCCAAAAATGAATTCGACACCTTAAATTCATACGAATATGATATCAAACTGGGCATAGCAGCTTTACTAATACATCTATCCAGATTGGGCTGAAAGCCAAAACTAAAAAAAAATACTACAAAAATAGTGGTGTCTCCACTTCTTATATCCATCCTAGGGTCCTAAAGACCAATCCTACCGAAGGAAATCTCTGGTTCACAAAACGCCGTTTTTTCACCCTACTGACGCCACTATCCAGCCCCACCCGACTTCAATAGACGTGTTTTTATTATAACAATGATAATGCTATTGATTTGAATATTATTTCTTGCTTTTTATAGGCAGGTTTTTTGAAGTCGGTTTTTTTTGTTTTAAAAAATAAATTTTGTTGATGTTTTTCATAGAACAGAAAAACGTAACAGGATTCAGGATTATCTGACATATTCAAATTAATAGAAACTCAACCAGCCCTCTTACTCAAATGGCCCTTTGAACGCTACGCTTAATATTATTAAGCTTTAAAATAAACAGTAAAATTATTACAAAAAAATTGGAATAAAAAATATTTAAACGGACAAGTAAAAACAAACTAAAAAGTAAAAAATAAATTCTTCTGTAAATATTTATAACCTTAATAACCTATACCTACAGAAATTTTAAACCTAAAAATTTTAAACCAAAAAACGTGGGGCGCATGCTATAGACAATATAGATGATTAATATTACAAAACGCGCCCCACGTTTTTTGGTTGAAAATTTTTAGGTTTTAAATTTCTGTAGGTATAGGTTATTAAGGTTATAAATATTTACAGAAGAATTTATTTTTTACTTTTTAGTTTGTTTTTACTTGTCCGTTTAAATATTTTTTATTCCAATTTTTTTGCAATAATTTAGTCCGTTTTAAAAACGTGTTTTTAAAAAATATTTTTTTTCAGTAAATTATTATTTTATGCTTTTTAGTTAACGAGCTAAGACTAAAAATATACCATCTCCTATCCGTCTCCATCCTTCCGGCTCCATCATCAGAACCTGGACACTATTTCCCAACAAAGTCCTCGTCAAGGCGATTCAAACGAGCCCAAACTCGATGGGGTAGCGTCGTTTTATCAAAGAATGCCTATGGCCTTCTTCCGGCTCCATCATCAGATCCTCGGACACTATTTCCCAACAAAGAACTCGTCAATACGTTTCAAACGAGCCCAAACTCGATGGGGTTGCATGGTTTTATTACAGAGTCCCAGTGCCCATCTTCCGGCTTTATCATCAGACCCTGGAAACTATTTCCCAACAAAGGACTCGTCAAGACGATTCAAACGAGCCCAAACTCGATGGGGTTGCATGGTTTTATTATAGAGTTTAATTGGCCTTCTTCCGGCTCCATCATCAGATCCTCGGACACTATTTCCCAACAAAGTACTCGTCAAGACAATTCAAACGAGCTCAAACTCGATGGGGTAGCGTGGTTTTATTATAGAGTTCCTATGGCCTTCTTCCGGCTCCATCATCAGATCCTCGGACACTGTTTCCCAACAAAGTACTCGTCAAGACGATTCAAATGAGCCCAAACTCTATGAGATTGCACGGTTTCAATATTGAGTTCCTTTGGCATGGCCTTCCAGCTTCATCATCAGACCCTGAACCTTATCTTCCATCAGAGTACTCGTCAAGACGATTCTAACAAGCCTAATCACAATGGGGTTGTATGGTTTCATCATTAAGTTCCTGTAGCCGTCTTCCAGTTCCATCATCAGATCAGCTCAGTGACACCATAATATTGCATTGTATTCCAGTTCTGACCTATGTTCAAAGTTTCAAGTCTCTAGCTCATCGGGAAGTTAGTTTAAAATCGTTCGTAAACTTTGCGGACAAACAAACAAACGAGAAAGCAACCTAAATACACCAGAGTCTTTATTCACATTAATTTGCGACATGTGATTTGATCGTCTATTGGTCCTATATTTAAGCTTTAATAGTAGGCGTAGCGTTCAAGCGTATAGAATGTTAACCATTTGCGTAGGGGGGCAGAAAATGTAAAAAAAAACAAAAAATGGGTTATCCTCCAACATTTACACGTTAGTACATACTTACTTAGTATACCTACTATTACTTTATGGGTTTTCGTCATCTACCCAGCCTACCAAATTTTCGTCTAGAAAAATATAATTTATTGATCAATGGGTTACAAATCTTTACTCATTACTCATTACCTAATCCTTACTAATATTATTAATGAGAAAGTCCGTTTGTTTGTTTGTTACGCCTTCACGTCCTAACTACAGAACCGATCATCATGAAATTTTGCATACACGTTGTCAGGTGTACAAAGAAGGACATAGGGTACCTTTCATCCCGAAAAAAGTATAGTTTCCCAGGGATAACAAAAAAAACCTTTCCACGCAGACGAAGTCGCGAGCGGCCGCTAGTATTATAAACTCGAAAGTCGGTTTATTTGTTTACATCATACTGCTCGGCAACTAGGATTTACTAGTATAGTAAGAGGCCGTGTAAGTTGGCATGTGCAACACAGTGCATTGTTTAGATAGAACGTTCCATTTTCAAATCACTTTACAATTCAAGCCTGGTGAATGCTTTAACTGTAAAGTACACTTTACAATTCAAGCATTTAAAACTCCTTAGTGAACCAATCTCTTTTTTTTATAAACTGTGGAAACTTTTTACTGAAAAAAAAAACAATAAATATGGCGGCATTTCATTTCCGTTCAAGCTATGCAAAACTCCTTAGATTTTGATTTGATTTTGATTTTGATTTTGATTTTGATTTTGATTTTGATTTTGATTTTGATTTTGATTTTGATTTTGATTTTGATTTTGATTTTGATTTTGATTTTGATTTTGATTCTGATTCTGATTCTGATTCTGATTCTGATTCTGATTCTGATTCTGATTCTGATTCTGATTCTGATTCTGATTCTGATTCTGATTCTGATTCTGATTCTGATTCTGATTCTGATTCTGATTCTGATTCTGATTCTGATTCTGATTCTGATTCTGATTCTGATTCTGATTCTGATTCTGATTCTGATTCTGATTCTGATTCTGATTCTGATTCTGATTCTGATTCTGATTCTGATTCTGATTCTGATTCTGATTCTGATTCTGATTCTGATTCTGATTCTGATTCTGATTCTGATTCTGATTCTGATTCTGATTCTGATTCTGATTCTGATTCTGATTCTGATTCTGATTCTGATTCTGATTCTGATTCTGATTCTGATTCTGATTCTGATTCTGATTCTGATTCTGATTCTGATTCTGATTCTGATTCTGATTCTGATTCTGATTCTGATTCTGATTCTGATTCTG
This sequence comes from Agriphila tristella, assembly GCA_928269145.1. Classification (NCBI taxonomy): domain Eukaryota; kingdom Metazoa; phylum Arthropoda; class Insecta; order Lepidoptera; family Crambidae; genus Agriphila; species Agriphila tristella. The sequence goes on from OV743440.1 coordinate 4,371,445, forward strand.
ATTCTGATTCTGATTCTGATTCTGATTCTGATTCTGATTCTGATTCTGATTCTCATTCTCATTCTCATTCTCATTCTCATTCTCATTCTCATTCTCATTCTCATTCTCATTCTCATTCTCATTCTCGTTCTTTTCATTTTCATTTTCATTTTCATTTTTATTTTTATTTTTATTTTCATTTTCAATTTTATTTTTATTAAATTTACCTCGCATGAATGATGTAAAGTAGTATGCTTACCTCGGTTGTAAGTAGCTATTACACCCTCGAACTATATTCGTCTTACATACCTACCACAAAAAAGTTTAAAATAAAAAAGCTTTTTAAGAAAAGCAAAACCTCCTTCAAAAATCTTAAAAAAACAGCTCTATAAAAAGCAAGAAATAATGTTCAAATCAAATAATTAAAACACGTCTATTGAAGTCGGGGGGGGCTTTTAGAATATAAACAATACAATAAGTAAAAAAAATACTTTCAGCTCCACCCGACTTCAATAGACGTGTTTTAATTAATCGATTTGAACATTATTTTTTGCTTTTTATAGAGCTGTTTTTTTTAAGATTTTTGAAGGAGGTTTTGCTTTTTTTAAAAAGCTTTTTAGTATTTTTTGTTAATCGGCAACAGAAATACATCATCTGTGAAAATTTTAACTGTTAGCTATCATCGTCCATGAGATACACCTGGTGACAGACAGACAGACAGACGGAAGGTGGAGGCTAAGTAATAGGGTCCCGTTTTTACCCTTTGGGTACATACAGAACAGGGTAGGTAAGTAAAAAGAAAGTCTTGTAGAATAAAAAACGTGTTTTTTAAATTAATTTATAAAAATAGGAATTATTTTCTTATTATACTCATGATATTACATAGTAATGTAGGTACAGTACATGTTTCTTGTAAAACACAATTTATAGAGTAACTTTACAGACGAGTAACTGTTATAGATGTTAGTGAGTAACTTTACAGACTAGTAACTGTTTTCGTAGAAGTTAAAGTCCTCTTCTTTCAGTTATGCGCTTCTTCTGTCACAACTTTTCAATGTAATCAAACGATGACACACGTGGCAGGTCGGTGTTTAGTCGAATTTCTATTTCATCCGCCCCATTCTTGTTATATTTACATTGGTATTTCTCCCCCATAAATGTCCCCGTTGAGGATATGGCACTACCAAGTTCACCTGAAAAATAAGTAGATGTTATTTTATTTAGAACACTTAAGAGACCGTACACATTTTGCAGCTGACTGCCGCTCTCTCGCTCGCACATTTCATGTTTTCTCAAGATCTCTTAAATCTGAGTGCGTAAAATGTGTCTCGGCCACTTTTCGCAATATAATATTAAGGACATTTTAAAATATATTTTAGTTTTTAGTTGCTAAAGTACAAAATGTAGTAGTTCCTAATAGTTATTTGAACCGACAAAAACGATAACTTTTTGTACTTCAGCAACTCGAAACTGATGGCCGATTGCACTAAACTTAAGAATCGCCTAAGTCTTTTCCTAACTACAAGTACATGACCAAATCAAAACGGTGCCATAAACTTAGCCGTCATGTAGCTGTCTGTCATTCGCTAAGTTAACTTGGTCGAGTTGTAGATAAGAAAATTAAGGCGATTCTTAAGTTTAGTGCTTTCACGCGTGAAATTCTTATTATGTTAAAATGTCCCTAATCTTAAATAGCGAAAAATGACCGAGACACATTTTTCAATTACGCACTCAGATTTAAGAAATCTTGAGAAAACATGAAATGTGCGAGCGAGAGAGCGGCAGACAGCGGCAAAAGGTGTACGGACGGCTCTTAAGAAAAATAGTTACTTCTTAAATTTTCTAAATAACATTGTTGTACCCCAATTACCATAGTGTAGGTAGGTAGATAGCTGGCAACTTTCTGTCAATACTAATAAAGATACGAAGTGTTTGACGTTACATTGGTCGGGGTTCAATGGTCATGACATGATCATGACTATCATCCTAGAACTAGCTTCAATGTTAGAATATGAACCTATAGCAGGACTAAAACGTCTTTAGATTACTAGGCTTAAATAACCATCATGGCAGAATGATGCATCTGACTTCAAACATCCGATGACTGGTCAACCATCCGATGACTGGTCAACCATCCGATGACTGGTCAACCATCTGATGACTGGTCAATCGTCCGATGACTGGTCAACCATCCGATGTCTGGCTAACCACAGTGACAATACCATCAGCAGCAATGATAGGTTTTTTTTTTATAATTTTTAAATGAATTTCTATATGGTTTTTAACATGAAATAATAAGCTTATCACAATGACAAAAACCAGTTAGTTTTCTTTTCACATTATTAGTACCCGTCTCAATTTTATTTGGTCTGAGATTAGTACAATCAAACTCAGAATTCGCTAGATATCCTTTGTCAGGCCTATTATTTATTATATGGTCAGACCAACCATAAATTCCAGATAAATAAAGAAATAAATTAATATTAGACAATATCACAAACATTTCTCTCATTCCAAGGTAATAAGTAGCATTAACTTGTGTTATAGAAATCAGAGACAACGGTGGAACTACAAACACCCAGACCTGAGCCAATATAGAAAAGTTCCTTTTCTAAATTGACCCAGCTGGGGATCGAACCCGGGGACCTCAGAGATGGCGGCACCTTGAAAACTGGCGTACAAACCACTCGACCACGGAGGTCGTCAATAAATGTAGATAAGTTGTTACCCTACTACACTACTCGTATTCCTATTGAACGTAAAAACTCTCTGATTCTGAGGACCTTGCTTGATCCTCCTACGACATCGATCATTAAATTGATGAATGGTTAAAATTTATGTGTTACCATTGGCTATCCGCTTTCGTCTGCACCTCAGTTGCCACGTTCTAATGATGACAGCCAATGCGATGATAATGATGAGGATCCCAACGACATAAACTGGAATCCATGAGAAGCTCGCGGACCTAAGACACATTGATAGGATTTATTGAAAATATTGGATGCCGAGGAGCACGATGGCGCAGTGGTTTAACGCCTGGCCCAGAGATCGCGAAAGGTTCGGTCATGGGATGGGTGGCCAAAAATGTATTATCTTGAGGTCCTCTCGAAAGGTAAGTTAAGCCATTGGTCCCGGCTGCATTTGCAGTCGATAACATCCACCAACCGCATTGGGCTCGCAGGGTTATGGCCCACGCTCCTTATCCACCCTTAGGGAAAGCCTGTGCCCCAGTAGTGGATAAAAATTAAAAAGACGGTAAAAATTGGTTATAAGTATTTCGGATCACTCGGCTCTGAATTTTTCCATAGCTTACTCTTTTTGACACAAAGAAACATTGTTTGCTAGTGCGACAATACATCTATTGGTGATAACTGTCTCATCGAAAGTGAAGAGCGTGAAACCAGCCAAATGGTATCCTCACTCTAAAACGATGTTTCTGTGTGATGAAAAGAAAATAGATTGAAACAGTGCTATATTTTGCGGGACATACTCACAATGCTTCTTTGTGATATTGTTCACAGCTGTTGTTGTGTACTTTATAACCCTCGTTACAATGACAGACCTCAGGTTCTATGCACTCTCCGTTACTGCAATATGAGCAGTAAGGCTTGCAAATGTTACTAACATTCAAGCGAACGTATCCAGTCCAGCAGTCACATTCATCGGGAGCAACGCAAGTGGCATTGACACATAGTACTTTGCACGTAGCCATGCAAGATTTGACAGTCTTATCATAAAAGTAACCTGCATTACATTCACAATTCTCTGGTGTGGAACAGTAGCCATTAACGCACGGCTTACTACACATTGGTTCGCATATATCGTCATTATTCTTAAAATACCCCTCATCGCAGGTACATTTGTTTGGTTCTCTGCATACACCATTTGGGCAATTTTCGCATTCAGGTTCGCATTCATATCTACTAGAACCTTCAGCTTTATATCCTTCGTTGCATTTGCATTTGTCAAAATCTATACAAATCCCGTTAACACATGGTCGGCTGCATTTGGATATACAGAAAAAATGAGTAGTAAATCTGTCGTTGTGAAATCCGATGGGACATTTTGGACCACAGTGGGTCTTATTAAGATGGACCAGGCCAGGGTCACAAATACACATATCGATGTCAGTACAAATCCCGTTCACACATGGTTCGATGCATTTGGATATACAAGTGAAGTTAGTAGTGGATAGGTCGTTGTGAAATCCAATGGGACATTTTGGACCACAGTGGGTCTTATTAAGATGGATCAGGCCAGGGTCACACGTGCAGGTGTCGATGTCAGTACAATTTCCGTTGACACAGGGGTGGCTGCAATCGGGTACGCAGAAGAGGCTAGTAACTGATAGGTCGTTATGAAATCCGATGAGACATTTTGGTCCACAGTGAGTCCCATTAATGTGGACCAGGCCATTGTCACACGTGCAGGTGTCGATACCTGCACAATTTCCTTTGACACAGGGATGGCTGCAATCGGATACACAGGAAAGGCTAGTAACTGATATGTCATTGTGAAATCCAATAGAACATTTTGGACCACAGTGTGTCTTATTAAAATGGATCAGGCCAGGGTCACAGGTGCAGGTGTTGATATCTGTACAATTTCCGTTGACACAGGGATGGCTGCAATCGGGTACGCAGAGGAGGCTAGCAACTGATAGGTCATTTTGAAATCCGATGGGACATTTTGGACCACAGTGAGACTTATTAAAATGGATCAGGCCAGGGTCACACTTGCAAGTGTCGATATCTGTACAATTTCCGTTGACACAGGGCTGGCTGCAATCGGGTACGCAGGGGAGGCTAGCAACTGATAGGTCATTATGAAATCCGATGAGACATTTTGGACCACAGTGAGTCCCATTAAAATGACTCAGGCCAGGGTCACACGTGCAGGTGTCGATACCTGTACAATTTCCGTTGACACAAAGATGACTGCAATCAGATACACAAGAAAGGCTAGTAACTGATAGGTCATTGTGAAATCCAATGGGACATTTTGGACCACAGTGAGTCTTATTAAGATGGATCAGGCCAGGGTCACAAGTGCAGGTGTCGATATCTGTACAATTTCCGTTGACACAGGGATGGCTGCAATCGGGTACGCAGAGGAGGCTAGCAACTGATAGGTCATTTTGAAATCCGATGGGACATTTTGGACCACAGTGAGACTTATTAAAATGGATCAGGCCAGGGTCACACTTGCAAGTGTCGATATCTGTACAATTTCCGTTGACACAGGGCTGGCTGCAATCGGGTACGCAGGGGAGGCTAGCAACTGATAGGTCATAATGAAATCCGATGAGACATTTTGGACCACAGTGAGTCCCATTAAAATGACTCAGGCCAGGGTCACACGTGCAGGTGTCGATACCTGTACAATTTCCGTTGACACAATGATGACTGCAATCGGATACACAGGAAAGGCTAGTAACTGATAGATCATTGTGAAATCCTTTAGAACATTCTGGACCACAGTGGGTTTTATTGAAATAAACCAGACCAGGGTCACAAGTGCAGGTGTCGATATCTGTACAATTTCCGTTGACACAGGGATGGCTGCAATCGAGTATGCAGGTGAGGCTAGTAACTGATAGGTCATTATGAAATCCGATGAGACATTTTGGACCACAGTGAGTGCTATTAAAATGAACCAGGCCAGGGTCACACGTGCAAGTGTCGATATATGTACAATTTCCATTGACACAAAGATGACTGCAATCAGATACACAAGAAAGGCTAGTAACTGATAGGTCATTGTGAAATCCAATGGGACATTTTGGACCACAGTGAGTCTTATTAAGATGGATCAGGCCAGGGTCACAAGTGCAGGTGTCGATATCTGTACAATTTCCGTTGACACAGGGATGGCTGCAATCGGGTACGCAGAGGAGGCTAGCAACTGATAGGTCATTATGAAATCCGATGGGACATTTTGGACCACAGTGAGACTTATTAAAATGGATCAGGCCAGGGTCGCAAGTGCAGGTGTCGATATCTTTACAATTTCCATTGACACAGGGATGGCTGCAATCGGATACACAGGAAAGGCTACTAACTGATAGATCATTGTGAAATCCTTTAGAACATTCTGGACCACAGTGGGTTTTATTGAAATAAACCAGACCAGGGTCACAAGTGCAGGTGTCGATATCTGTACAATTTCCGTTGACACAGGAATGGCTGCAATCGAGTATGCAGGGGAGGCTAGTAACTGATAGGTCATTATGAAATCCGATGAGACATTTTGAACCACAGTGAGTGCTATTAAAATGAACCAGGCCAGGGTCACACGTGCAAGTGTCGATATCTGTACAATTTCCATTGACACAGGGATGGCTACAATCGGATACACAGGAAAGGCTAGTAACTGATATGTCATTATGAAATCCGATGGGACATTTTGGACCACAGTGAGTCCCATTAAAATTACTCAGGCCAGGGTCACACGTGCAGGTGTCGATACCTGTACAATTTCCGTTGACACAGGGATGGCTGCAATCGGGTACGCAGGGGAGGCTAGCAACTGATAAGTCATTATGAAATCCGATGAGACATTTTGGACCACAGTGAGTCCCATTAAAATGAACCAGGCCAGGGTCACAAGTGCAGGTGTCGATATCTGTACAATTTCCGTTGACACAGGGATGGCTGCAATCGGATACACAGGAAAAACTAGTAACTGATAGGTCATTATGAAATCCGATAGGACATTTTGGACCACAGTGAGTCTTATTAAGATGGATCAGGCCAGGGTCACAAGTGCAGGTGTCGATATCTGTACAATTTCCGTTTATACATGGATGGCTGCAATCGGGTACGCAGGGGAGGCTAGCAACTGATAGGTCATTATGTAATCCGATGAGACATTTTGGACCACAGTGAGTCCCATTAAAATGGACCAGGTCAGGGTCACACGTGCAGGTATCAAAATCTGTACAAATCCCATTCACGCATGGTTCACTGCATTTGGATATACAAGTAAAGTTAGTTGTAGATCGGTCGTTATAGTAACCATTTGAGCATTTAGGCCCACAGTGGGTCTCGTTCAGATGGATCAGGTCATAGTCGCAGGTGCAATTCTTGTCTTTATATATCCCGTTGACGCACGTTGGCCCTACACAGACATCGCTTTCTTTTATGCATTTGCCATTGCAGCTTTTCCAGCCAGTGCAACATATATATTTCAAAACAGGCTCGCTCTGCAAAAAAAAGAAAATAAATCAGACTTACAAAAATTAAATAAAGCCTTTTGAGACACACTAATCATTATTTACAAGTATAGACTCACACATCCCTATAAGATTTCTCATCATTCTCCATATAAGAGCAATGTTAACAGCTACTTTACCAATTATTATGCATAATTATAAAGGAAATATTTCATTTCACAATTTTATATACAAAAATGGAATCGGAAACTTTTTTAATAAATTTCTCACAAAATAATATTTCCTTTCCTTTCAAAGGAAATTGTTCGAATTGTACCTCTCGATTTCTCTGTTGTCATAAATTTTTTAATGTAATTTTTATGACGGATGTATTGGTGTGTCTTGACACAGTAGCTTTCTCGTTCCTCGCTTTCAACAGAGGTATGCTTTAGGTGCAATAGTGCATACCCCAATTTCTCAAAAAAAGTCAAGTACCTATGGCATGCGTTTGCCGCAAGACGAATTGAAGAAAGCGACTCGGTGAAGATACACCAAATGGTTGTCACATCGATTTTCATAATGCTTGACATTACACAGTTCAACCAAATTGATTCATTTTGATTAAAAGAAGCAGAAATGTGTGAAAATTTGGTTGAGCAATGACATTGAATGATTAACTGATTTGTTTTCCTGATTCAGTTTTGTTGTTTCATCCAAACAACAGTTGTTTTGTGCAAAGGGATTGTGTTTCCTGTGCATTAAGACTTATTTTATTTCTTGCATAATATCGTTGTTTTTGTTGTAATATCATAATGAGTCTAAGTATCTGTTTTTGTTATTGTATAATTATATTTGTGCCAATTGTGTCTAATCGCTCCTTTGGCTCTGTCAGAATATCAGTGCTTCTGGTCATTCTGTATATCAACGAATGACCTAATGTTAATTTTGCTGAGACATGGCATGGCCCATTAGCAGCACACTTTTTGTTTTTATTTCGTTGTTTCAATATGTATTTATTCATCTGTTCTTGTTTGTTTCTTATTTCGTTGTATACGTTTGTATTCTATTCTATCCTTAAAATTTGGAGAGCAAAATAAAAATGCAGCCTGTACTGTGTTGAGAATAATTTTATACCTCACCCTTTGCTTAGTTCGCTGGCACACTTTCTTGTCCTTGCCACAGAAGAATGTTATATTGAAATTTCTTAATTCCCTGAAAAAAAAGTTTCAGTGTTTATCGTTAAATACCTATTTGAAGTTTAATTACTTAAATAAAGAGATAATGTAACTAACAAAGCATAAAAATTGTTACTCCTTTCAAAATAAACAAAATACAAATAAAAATTAAAGAAAATTAGAAACCGTAACTGATATTTTATTCTTGTGTGGTTTATACCTAAGTTTGTGGTTTTTACGTCTTATAAATAGTGTTACTTTAGATACCTAATTGGTATCTCAGTAGGTAGTGCACAAAATATTATATCTAAGACTTTTTAAGCAGCACAATGCTTAGGCGAACTCTTGCATTATAAAATACCCTTTATGTTTATGTTTATAATGTAATACCGTTTTAAAAAACAGTTTTTGACTTACTTTACAGTGGTCAGACAAACATTTTCATCACCCATACTCAGTGCATCATCACACAATAAGTCACCATTCAGAAAAACAGACACAAAAATAAACAGCAATATTTTACACGACATCATGGGAACTGTGCGCGAAACAATAACCCGTAGCTATTCGTTTTGTATGAAAAAAATGTAATCTATAATAAGCAACATTGTCAAATCGTTAATTAGTTGTCAATGGCATTGAATTTTCCGATATAGAGGTTATTCCACAAGCTGATATTGATTTTAGTAAATATCCAATGTAAAAATCTCTTCAGCCGCGTAAAAAATCGTAGGTTCGTAAACAGTTTCAAAGTTATCTTTGTACAAAACTGGTTTCGATATAAGATTTTTTCTTCCTTTACGTTACGTATGAAACAAGCTCTTTCTTACGTATTTTTCGTGGACCCGACCACCTTTGATCATGAAAAATTATAACTATGAGAATTTACACACGTATACCATGGACATGGGCAAGCGTCGCTTAACTACTCCTAAGGTTACTCTTCTCTTGCACGCCGCGCCGTCACAACATACGTTTAGTTCGTGCGGGGGCGATCGCACATGAATTTTGCTGATCACTGGTTAAGCGACGCTATTGCCCATTCCGTTCTCAAAAAAAATCTTTAAAAGCTACATAGACGCATTACGTCAAGAACGGACGAATCATTTGCAAACGCCGTAGCTGTAATCGGCTAGGCACACTTATTGCAGAGACATGGCCTGCCCCCGTATTACAAACCTCTTAAAACTTGTTAGTTTTCTGAATGGCTATTGAATTTGCTACACAGCGAGAAAAAGCGCATCGGTAGCCATTCAGAAAACTGACAACCTGGCATGTAAAGAAATTGTAACCCCGTCTCCCCTCCTGTGCTCCAGCAGGGATGACATTAAAGCAATATCTGAAAAGTTATTTGAGTGTAAATAATTTCATTTTAAATCCTCAAAACTATGCCTTTTTTCCAGGTCATGACCATAATACCCTTAAACTGCAGTCTATCGATGACGTAATCATAACCGATGCATCATCATGTTCCTCCTTATCCATCCATCCATTATTATAGCTTCCACCCACGCCTCCATCCACGTGGAATTCCACTTCCCGTTAGAATTTCGATAACTCCTTTCTCAACGGATGCCTACGTCATTACCTCTACTCTGTATGCCAAATCAGTGATGAATCAGTCAGTGAGTCAGAGTACATTTATTTTTTAAATAGATAAGGAACTTAGAATAATAATAACACTAGAACGATAGTTCTCTACAAAGCGCACTGTCAAAAGTGAGGCAACTAAAACAGCCAAAATGGCGCCGTTTTCAAATTCTCCATTATTAATCATCATTACATTAATCATTCCTAATCATGCCGAATAAGTACAAAACAGTTTCAATTTTCCTACATTTATTAGATTAGTTACTATATTATTGGGTTTTAGTTACGATTAGGTAACGTATGAAGGAAATAAATCTGAAAACTAAGACATTTTGGCTTAGTATTAGTTACCTCACTTTGCAGACGAGGACACGGCTTCTAGATGTTATTATTCTAAGATAAGGAGGTCCTGTAGGTATGTGTCCCAACTAGGGTTACCAGGATATCTCAGGATTTGTCCTGAGAACTCAGGATTTTTGGACCTTTCACAGGATTGCGGCCGGATTTTGAAAATCTCAGGAAATCTCAGGATTTTTAGAATTTTCAATAAAATTTAGTAAAAAAACCTGTGAATCTACAGTTGTACCGTGGCCGCTTGCTACTTGAAGCTATTTTGGAAAAGACGCCGGACCGACTGACCCTTGCGAAACTTGCTTAACCTCCGCAATCGCTGGGCCAGGCGCTAAACCACTGTGTCATCGAGCTTCTCATTCTTATTTACTCTTATTTTTATTATTTTGGAGGAATTCAAAATAGGCTTTGTTTTTAGGCTAATAATTTTAATTTCATTATTTTCTTAATTTTTTAATTTCATTTATTTTCAAATTACATGATACTATACTCAACATGAAAATAAATTACAAATAAGAATAATAAAACATTTTTTTTCGGAAAAAACTACAAGTCTAAACGTGAGTCTCTTGGACTCGGAGAAGTTTATTTCACCTAGTGAATTAGGGCTACTCTGGGTGAATGAATTAATTAGGGCTACTCTGGGTGAATGAATTAATTAGGGCTACTCTGGGTGAATGAATTAATTAGGGTTACTCTGGGTGAATTAGTGAAATAGGGCCACTCTGGGTGAATTAGTAAATTAAGACCACTCTGGGTGAATAAGTTAATTAGGTCTACTCTGGGAGAATAAGTTAATTAGGGCTGCTCTGGGTGAATAAGTGAAAAAGGGCCACTCTGGGTGAATTAGTAAATTAGGGCTACGCTGAGTGAATTATTGAATTAGGGCTACTCTGGGTGAACTAGTGAAATAGGGCCACTCTGGATGAATTAGTAAATTAGGGCTACTCTGAGTGACTTAGTGAATTAGGGCTACTCTAGGTGAATTAGTGAATGAGGGCTACTCTGGGTGAATTAAGGCTACTCTGGGTAAAAGGCTACTTTCATATTCGCAATAAGTATTAATACTTGTTGCTTTAAATGTTCGTTAAAAACAAGTGAAACAAAAATTGTAGTAATATTAAATTTATTTCTTTATAGTTTAATTCAAAATATAAGCAGTTAATGACAGAGGAGTTAATAAATAGTTATTTTCTTTTAATTAGGTATCACTCAGATAATATCTGGTACTTTTTTAACAAGTCTTAAGTGGATCTCACTCAAGCAATTCAAATAGTGAGCATTCGAAACGCTGTACATATTTGTGATAATTTGTTAAACTTAAAATTAAGTAAGAATAATATAAATTTAAGTAATAATTAAATGACTAGGTCATTTATCCCTCACCTTTTATTCCATTATTAAATAACGCTTTTGAATGAAAACAAATAATTATTAGAAAAAATTCGTTACTCATATTCGGTCATTCGTCGGTTAATTGACTTAAGTGAACTCAGTCATTATTTGAATCGTTATACTGTATTTAGTTTATAGTCATTATCATTCAAAATAATTTCAATTTCAATTAAAAGTAATACAAACATTCAAAGACAAGCAGTAAACTCAAATATTACGATAGTTAAAACCACACTTTTCTTGCCGAGACAGGAAATGTGTTAGTGTTACATATTTTTTATAACAATTTACAATAAACAGATTTGACAAACATATTTCACATTTTTAGAAAGCTTACCTACTTACTCATTTTTCTCAGAATTTTATTCTAAAAAAGTTCCTACCCTCATAATAGGTACAATAGGTACTAGATGTTTTTGTTAAAAAAAGTTTTTATATGGGTATCACTTTATAAAAAAAAATAAAAAAAACCCGCCTGCATCAAAAGACGAACCAATGATAGAAACAAGATTAAATATTAAAGGTAACATAAGTAACTGATTTGAATTCTATACCTCCGACTGCATGTTATTATGTTGCCTTTAATATTTAACCTTGTTTCCATCTTTTCATTTGACTTGTCTTTTGATGGAGACGGGTTTTTATTTTTTTAATTTATATCTTTTTAGTTATTATATACGTATTATGGTCATGATATACCTTTTTGGAATGATAAGCCCTTTAATTTGACACCCATATTGCAGTATTCTAAAATATATATATATTTCCACTTTGTATAATAACTAGCACCATACAGCCGCCATGTTGGGTTTTTTAACGACATTTACCTAAAAACACTTGGGCTGTCAAGACAAAACTTATGATATAATCCGTCGAAAGATATGAGGTACCGATTAAAGAATATTACATACAAACTTACAAGAAACGCGCGAAAAACATAACCCTCTTGGAGTCGGGTAAAAAGTAATTTAAGTAGAACATTATTAATTAAATAAATTAGTAATTTAATCAAAGGTTATTAATGAAATGTGATTGCCATCAACCCCATACTCTGAAGAGTTATGGAAAGGGTAGGTACTGCATAACAAGCTGCTATCGCACCTAGAGAACCACGAACTACTCAGTGACCGTCAATTTAGTTTTCCCCGGGGACGCTCAACTGAGGATCTCCTAGTGTACGTAACGCATTGCTGGGGTGAAACAAACGAGAATCATGGCGAAACACTTGCAGTGTCGCTGGATATCTTGAAAGCCTTTGACCGGGTCTGGCACGCTAGTTTGCTGAGCAAGCTTCCAGCGTATGGTTTACCTGCTGACTTTTGCACTTGGATTTCGGATTTTTTGAGCGAACGGTCAATAAAAGTGGTTATGGTGGCTGCTCTTCTGACCTCATGGCTATAGAAGCTGGAGTTCTTCAAGGATCCGCTTTTTCCGCAACGCTTTTTTTGCTGCATATCAACCATCTGCCCGTAATTGTTGGGTATACAGACGATAGCACGGTTGCGGAGAGGTATTTGTCCAATACAAATGCCAGCAGTGAGGAAATTAGTTCCTTGAAAGAGGCCATGGTAGAGCGGACTAATATGACTTTGAGTCTTGTCTCCCAATGGTTCGACAATAATTTGGTCACTTTTCGTTAAAAGTGACCAAATTATTGTCGCACCATTGGTAGCGTTCTACCAAAACGCAGGCATGTCTATTCACCGCAAAAATGAATCTTCTGAACTTGACTCCTACTTTCCGAGGTGTTACTATAGCGGTCACCGAAAATCTCTATCTCCTTGGCATAAAGTTGACTTCCGATCTCATCTTTGGTGACACAATCGAGTCGAAGGCTCAAACTGCGGCTAAAAAAGGCATCTTGAACAAGGTTAAGCGATATTTCACGCCGGGACTTGAAGCTTCTAACTCTTTACAAAGCGCAGGTCCGGCGTCGTGCATGAAATATTGCTGCCACCTGTGAGATGGGTCCGCAAAGTTGGTACTTGCGGCTAGCTGGTGCTAGCCGCACTCGACTCGGTTGGACGCAAAGCCAGAAAACTCATAGCGGAGTAAGCTATTAAAAACCAAGCTTCACAGTCTTTCCCACCGCCGTAAAGTAGCTTGTCTGGCGGTGTTCTACAGATTATATTTCGGAGAGTGTGCTCTTGAGCTCATTCCGCCATCCCTGTTCTACCATCGGTCGTCCAGACGCATGGCGTGGTTTCACCCCTATTTGGTTACATTCCACACATGCGCACGCTAAAGAGTGGAATTCCCTGCCTGCGTCAGTATTCCCGCAAGCATATCATACAACCCAGCCATATTTTAAGTGAATAGGCTTCTTCTGGGCAAGCTCGCTTCATCTTCGGCCTCTCCTTAGCCTTCTGGTTCTCGAATGTGGCCAAGAGTAAGCCCATATAATGTAAAAAAAACGTTTAAAGAGCTACTGAATAATTTACACATGAAATTGGAACATTCTAGATAAATTGAAAAGGAGGAGGTTAGATATATATTCGTCGCACTGTTTTTTTTTTCTAGATAATATGTTCCCAGATTACTTTGAAGACAACTAAACCGATTGAAATGATTTAAACGTTATCACATTAGGTTTGTTCCCAGGATGGTCCCATTTTTGAAATAGGTTCAGAAGTTTTCAAGAAATCCTAAAAATACTGTCTTTTCTTTACGATTTAATAACAATATATTATACGGATGTTTAACCATAACTTTTTTGTTTATGAACCGATTTAATTGATTCTTTTTTTTTACTTTTAACAAAACAACATATTTAAATAACTATCCAAAAAATTCACTGATCTGTCTGTCTGTCTGTCCGTCCAATCTCTGTCTGTCCAATCAAACATTATTACGTCATTTCTTTCTGTGCTATCACCTAAAGTAATATCTAACCTATCTTAACTTTAAATTCATATTCTATCTACATAGTCGTTTGAAGGCAGTCGAGGCAGCAGGTCCAGATTTGTCTGTCTGTTCTCCACTTCATCATATTCTGCTTCTTCTTCGATACTGTCTCTATCTTCTGTATCTTGGCACTTCTGTCGAATCAGAGCGTCAGGTCTGGTGAACATCAGGGTGTCCTGTCCATGGTCTGAAACAATAAAGTCACGTATAGGTGCCGGCACGAATCTTGAGCGCTGAGAGAAATTGGAGGGATTACTGCGCATGGTTACATGACCCGCACCACGTCTCTTGCCAATAAGACCCAAAAATGTTTGGGTCTAATTGCCGGGAGACGTGGTGCAGGGCTTCTGCAAACATGCGCAGTAATCATTACTTCTGCGCATTTACTATCACCCACAGAACAAAGAAAAAAATTCTATCACCATTCAAGATCCGTGCCGAGGCCTGCATACGCAAGAATGAAATTTTTCAGACTAATCCCCGTTTTTTGGTGAATTTTTGCAACACTTTTTGTTGGGTTAAATCCTTAGTTAAATCATATTATCGGAAGTTAAACATAATTAAAAAATAAAGAAATAAAATATTACGAACAACTCACAACAGTTATTTATTTATCACATGCTTTACAACTTTGCAGAAAAGTTTGTGTGCGCGCGCTTCGCTTCAGCGCGTAGGTACTAAACATATGGAAGTAACGACGCGGAGTGCAAGAGAATCTAACCTTAGAGGTGGTAAAGCACCGGCGTAGTCGATTGTACCTCAATAAGAATTTTACATAGGGCGCAAGCCTTTTTAGCGATGGGGATTTGCTCCGCACGCGGTACTGGCCAGCGTGTAAATTCAGGCTTCAGAGCCACTCGAATCCAACTTCAACTCGCACCCCACATGGAAGTCACGCTTCATAATAAAAGACTAGACGAAAAAGTTCATTGCGGGTGCTACGTACACGGGTGCGAAAAATTATCATTCCCTATGACACTAAAAACGCCCTCAGAGACAATTTTTTATACCAATCACAGAAAACCTGGACCACGCAATTCTAAGCTAAGACCTTGGTGCATGGGCCAGGACCTCGACCACTGCACCAAGTCAGGCCTCCTTCACTCGCTCAAGGTCGCGCGATAAGCACCTACCGCTAGCCGTTCGTTCGAACGAACAAGTGAGCAAAGGGTCACCACACGCCCGCCGCCGTACAAGCGCGGCATCTTACTGCCTGCGTAGATATTGCCTCTTTATTAACCGACTTCAAAAAAAGGAGGAGGTTCTCAAGTCGACGGTATTTTTTTTTTTTTTTATGTATGTTTTAACATAGCTTCGTCAGTTGTTACCCGATTTGTACAATTCTTTTTTTAACTCAAAGAACATAGTTCGTGTGTGGTCCCATAATTTTTTTACAGAGATCTGGCCAGTAGTTTTTTCATAATCCTGAAAAATATCAATTATTTAGCTCGCCATCGCACGAGTTTTTATGGAATTTCGGACATAACTTCTTTGTTTATGAACCGATTTAGATTTTTTTTTTTTATTTGAAAGGGTATACTTCAAGAGTGGTCACAATTTAATTTCATTGTTATTGGACTTCGAACTTCGAAGATACATAAAGGAACTCTTCAAAATCAAATAGTATAAGTAAAGTGATTTAGGTTTTGGTAAGTTTATGGCAATCCAAAACAAACCAAATCATGGTTTGCGATGCAACGTTCTGGACTAGACTTGGACTACGATGACACAACGGAACTCCTCAAAAACAAACAGCGTAAATTTGGAAATTGAGTTCTGGGCATTTTACCATTGAAAATATTATAATTGAGTTCTGGGCATTTGAAAATATTATAATATAAAGCAAAAAAATATTTACACGCTGCGCTTACATACCTACCACTAAAAAGTTGAAAATAAAAAACCTTTTTAAAAAAAAAGAAAAACCGCCTTCAAAAAACTGAAAACAAAAACAGCTTAAAAATTAAATACCTCTAAAAAGCAAGAAATAATATTCGAATTATTCGTTACACAAATCAATATTAATAAAACACGTCTAATGAAGTCGGGTGGGGCTTTAAGAAAAAATGAAGTTGTCCTCCAGCCCCACCCGACTTCAATAGACGTGTTTTATTAATATTGATATGTGTAACGAATGATTCGAATTTATTTCTTGCTTTTTAGAGGTATTTAATTTTTAAGCTGTTTTTGTTTTCAGTTTTTTGAAGGCGGTTTTTCTTTTTTTTTAAAAAGCTTTTTTATTTGCAACTTTTTAGTGGATAATATTTTCAATGGTAAAATGCCCAGAACTCTATTTCCAAATTTACGCTGTTTATTTTTGAGGAGTTCCGTTGTGTCTTCGTAGTCCAAGTCTAGTCCAGAACGTTGCATTGCAAACCATAATTTGGTTTGTTTTGGATTGCCATAAACTTACCAAAACCTAAATCACTTTACATATACTATTTGACTTTGAGGAGTTCCCTTGTGTATCTTCGAAGTTCGAAATCCAATAACGATGAAATTAAATTGTGACCACTCTTGAAGTATACCCTTTCAAACAAAAGAAGAATCATCTAAATCAGTTCATAAACAAAGATGTTATGTCTAAAATTCCATAAAAACTCGTGCGATGGCGAGCTAAATAGTTGATATTTTTCAGGATTATGAAAAAACTACTGGCCAGATCTCTGTAAAAAAATTATGGGACCACACACAAATTATGTTCTTTGAGATAAAAAAAGAATTGTACAAATCGGCTTTATAATAGTAACAATGTCGAATCGACATTACTGTGCCGTATACGGATGTCAAAAACAAAAAAGCAATAAAAAATTGACATTTTTCACATTATGATATACGCTACGCAGTTCAACCTTAACGTTGCGTCATTAGAAAAGGTAAGAGCACGCGATAGAAAGAGAGGCAACTACTAGGTGAATATAAACTGTACTGCAGGCCATTGCGCGACCTGAATTGCACTTTATTGTGTCGGAGCAAAAGTTGCTATTTATTTAAATTACTATGCGGCGTGCTGCTTCTGTACTTTGTACTATTACTTATTCTGTGACCAAGTGTTTGCAACAGAGGATAACATAACATAAGGATATGCTTACAGTCATTTTCTTTTGCTTTCCGCTCGAAGTTCTTCCTCTGCCGCCAAGTTCGATGGATGATCACCAACACCAAGACAATCAACAGGAGCCCTAGCGCGCCGCCGAGCATCCACGTCAGTTGGAGACCAGCCAACCTGGAACGGAACCAAAGTATTGTTTAATAGAGATGAAGGCGCAGTGGGTTAGCGCATTCACGCGAGTGTCGGTCATGGGATGGGTGAGCAAAAATGTATCATCTTGAGCTCCTCCGTTATTTGGAAAGGACGTTAAAGCATTGATCATTTTAAAACGTCATATCCATACATGTTTCGAAGCGAAGCGATAGCGAAAATTTGCAAATGTGACTTTGGCTAGGGGGTCAGGTGTCTATATCGCAATCGCTCTCATTTGACAGATGGATGTGAGCTGCATTTGCAGTCGTTAACACCCACCAATCTGCATATAACCGCGTTGTGGTTTATGGTCACTCCTCCTTATCCAGTTATCCACCAAGAAGACCTGTCTCCCAGCCGTGGGGACATTAAAGTGGCTAATGAAAATTATGTTTATGTCAATGGGTTTAAAACTAACTGTTGTTACTACACAAAACATTCACCATGAAGATATTCATGGCTTAAGAATCTGCACATACGACAGATTTTTTTGTGCTATCAAGTCTGCGAATTATCTTTGTTACTCAGAGAGTGATAATAGTTAACCTAAAGTTGAACTTGTCCCCATTTACAAAATCGTCCGATCAAGTTCAAGCTTCACGTCTAAATAGAAGATAATGCCGAGGACCCCGTGGTCTCTGAAAAAGTTTCGCTGTCTGCGAGCCTTAAATGGGATGTACCACCAAGAAATACTTTAACATCCTCATGTCAAAAAATTAAAAGAGCTATTCAATCGGAAGGTCGGTGTGCAGTCCCAATACAAATTCAATGAAATACAAATGCTGGCCAATTGGCCATACTTGGCCTATTTTTCAAAGTATGTGGTCGTTTCTGAATGACACGAAATAAAATATAGAGCACTTAAGCCTATCACAAAGCCAAACATTGTGACTTCAAGGCTATATCAAAATATGAAGCAACTTACGTAGGAGTAGATGCTACAATGGCCCCCTCCGTCGATGAAATGCACAATGTCCCGTTGGCGCACGCGCACACAGTCTCATTGCAAGTGGGTTCACATCCTTCGCAGTTCCGACTGAAAGAAGTAAAGTAAATTAGTTTGTAGTTTATTGACATCTTTTGTTTATTTATACCTATAGAATATTCTATACAGGTATGGGTGGATATAGGTGAAAATCTAGTCCTTGAGATATTCCCTCTAAGTACATTCAATTCTTTTTTTAAAGCTAATTATATAGATATGTTGCAGGTAATCGCAGATAAACGCACAAATGAGACCTTTACAAAAATCCTAGTACTTATGATTGCAAAAAAATAGGATATTAGAATCTGAGACAGATTTATGCAACCGTCCTAATAAGGTTTAGGGATTTTATAAAAATCCAGCGTATCGTTAGAGCATATTAGGTAAATCACGAATGACCACTATTTTGCACGCGCTGATTGGCTGACGTCAACGTTATGGACTGACATATGCTCTGATTGGCTCATGTTAGCATGAAGAGTCATGTTCTAACCAATCAGACTAAATCGACTCTTAGATTATCCAATCAGCATTCAAGTTTCCAATTGTCCAAAACATACTAGGATTTTTACAAAGATCCTAAAAATTGCTCGGACGATTGCGAAAATCTATCTTAGATTTCTCTCATCTCAGATCTTAGCTGAAGTGGCAGAGCAGGACACATAACGCGAAGAACCGATGGACGCGCACCGGACGCTCCGTGGCTGGCTTGGCCCCCGACAAGGTGGACCAACGATCTTGCGAAGGTTGCGGGAAGCCGCTGAACACCGGCATCGCAGGACTGATCATCGTGGAGATCCTTGGGGGAGGCCTATACCCAGCTGTGGGCGTCGTGCGGCTGATATGATGATGATTATAATGATGATCTTACATTCCAATTTTCTGATCTAGGATTTTTTCAAAGATCCGGCTTATACGACGTATATATTTCGATTATCAAGAGATAGGTATCTATTATAAATACTTACAGAGGAATGAGCTCACACGTATTGTTACGTTTCCCATAACCATCTTCAGTTTTAAAACCATCGCCGAAAGAGTACCCAGGATTGCATTCACACTTCTCAGGTGCTGAGCAGTAACCATTAGTACAAGGTTCCGTGCACAAAGGTCCGCATACGCCGCTGTCATTTTTAGCATACCTATCATTGCAACTACAGTTGTTTGGTCCAACGCAAACTCCGTGTCCACATTCCTCGCATTTCGGCTCGCATTCGAATGTACTATTGAGTTTTAACATGTATCCTATATTACAGGTACACGTGTCAAAGTCTGTGCATATTCCATTGACGCATTCGTTGCTGCATTTTGACTTGCAAGTTAGTGCGGCGACAGAAAAGTCGTTATAAAACCCCTGGGTGCATAATGGCCCGCAATGGGTCTCGTTCAGGTGCACCAACCCGGGGTCGCATGTGCAGTTATTGTTGTCGGTGCATTGTGCATTAACACATGGTTGTTCACATACGGGACCCTCGGGGATGCATTTTCCTTTATACAACTTCCATCCGTTACAACAGATTGTTTGCTTCGTTGGCACCAACTGAAATGAAACAATTTCAATGTTTAAAAGTCAGTTTATGCGCAATCTCTATTAACTAATTCACTTATGATTTTGCTTTGTCTTTACCCCTGCAGGCCTATTATAGTACTATTATCACAGAATACATAATAGTACAATTATACGAGCATATTATAATGTGCTCTTACATAAAAAAAATTAAAAAACCCGCCTGCATAAAAAGACAAGTCAACTGAAAAGATAGAAACAAAGATTAAATATCAAAGGCAACATAATAACATGCAGTCAGAGGCATGCATAAAGAAAGTGACGTTATGAATGATTTGAATTGTATTTTTAATTATTTCTTTTTAGTTATTATTATATATTTACTGTCATGATAACTCCTTATAATCCTTTTTGAAATTCTTATAATAAGCCCTTTAATTTGACACCCATATAGCAGTATTCTAAAAAAAAAACCGCTACGTTTAATAGCACCGTACAGCCGCCATGTTGGTTTTTTTATAACGCCACCTTCTTAAGAACACTGGGCTGACGGTGCAAAAGACAAATCTAATAATATCTTAATGATAGAAATCCGTTCAGCCGTTTAAAAGATATGAGGTAATGAATAATATTTCATACAAACAAACACACGTACAAACAAACTAACATACTAACAACATATGCGCGAAAAACATTATCCTCTTGCAGTCGGGTAAAAAGTATATCGGACGCAATTCGTCGTACAATTTACTTGATATTGAACCTTATTCGTGTGTAAATTAGAATCCCGGAGTGGGACGAACATAATCCTCTTATCGCATGTTCTATGTAATAATAGGCCTGTCATCATCATCATCATCATATCAGCCGCACGACACCCACTGCTGGGTATAGGCCTCCCCTAAGGATCTCCACGACGATCGGTCCTGCGCTGCCCGGCTTGCATCCACTGGCTTCCCGCGACCTTCACCAGATCGTCGGTCCACCTTGGGGGTCGTCCATTAATCACGTGAGCCTCTAAAGGGGGGGGGGGGAATATTTGAAAAAATCACGAAGTATCACAAGGGGGGACGGGGGGGTATAATGAGATGTCACGTGTATTAATTTTTTTCGTTGAATGCGTGACTTTTAAACGAAAACTGCGTGTGATTGTTGACTCACCGTTACCTTCCCCGCCCACCGCGACATGTTCGTGCTGAAAATTGTTGAGATCATTTTGTACTTGTCCCCTTGTCGGGGGCCTACCCACGGAGCGTCGTCCGTCGTCCGGCCTGTAATAGGCCTGTAATACCTTTCAAATCTTAATTTTAATACTTACAATATCAATTTTTCTGGTGCATAATTTCGTCCGTCTTTTATTTCCACACGAATACTTTTCTACGACAGTTTTGCGAGTTCTGAAAAAAAAATCTGCGTTGTAGGTTCTTTCAAAACCAATCTAATCAACGTGGTGATTTCGTGGGAAAACAATTTTATTATAAACTGCTGAATTGAGTCATACAAAAAGGAAATAAGTAGTAATAACAAACTTGTTTTCCCATTAATTTACAGCTTGACCATAAAGAGATGAAATTAAATAAAATGGAACTAAAATTTCTCAGTACAAAATGTAGTCAGTGTTGCCAAATAATTCGTGATTTTGACGTGTTTACATAGAAAGTGGCGCCCTCAATTTTTGTCAACTCTTTATGGTCAAGCTGTAAGGTGGTGGACCAATGGAATTCAATTCAATATTTATTGCACCATAATGTTGATCCACCAAATTACAAGTTACGAGTTAAATAATCACTTAATTTTGAAATATGTGATATATTTTAGGATTGCTCATTACGATGACAACACACTCGCTCTAAAGATCAATGTCAAAGTCAAAGTCAAATAAGTTTGAATCGTCTATATTTTCCTACCACCCGTTCCAGACTTTTTTAGCTGACAAGAAGAACGAGCGCAAGAAACTTATCAGCTGTAACAGCCATATGTAACGATATTTACAAACTTGAATATATCGTTACCAGATAATTACAATACAACAGGGTGACAGGTTTATTGGCAACAACATAGACTTATTATATTACTTCAACAAAATACTTTTAGTAGCAAGTTATGTGTTACATCATTTCCACGCATTTTGATCTTTAAGATAATCGTCTACTTTATAATAACCTTTACCCATGAGCGAATTTTTAACATGGTTTTTAAATTCATGCAAAGGAAGATCAATCACTTGTTGTGGAACTTTATCAATAAAGGCTATGCCTTTCCCCTTATATGAACCTCTAGTACTATAGAGCTATAGAATACTCAATACTTATGGAAGTTATTTTTAATCGGATAGTTATTACAGGTTGGAAGATGACAGGCAAAATTATTTTGATTCGTCCAAGCAAAATTCCTAACATCCAACCTGGGATAGATAGTTAGGTTGAAAGATGGGAATAAGTCGATCAGACGCGTAGTAGACTAACCCAGTTTCTGAGGTACTTCATTACTTTAAACCAGATAATGTGGACTCCTCCGATAAAGTTAAACCTCCGATAAACCACCGATAAGTACCTGAGAAACCGGGCATTTGTCGCAAGTCGTTATTTTTGCCATCCTACGCTATTTCCGTTCGAAAATTCAATTAAAATCTAAAGAACTTAATTATTCGTACAGACTTCCCTTGTTCTCAATAAGTACTAAAAACACTTTAGTTTATTATTTACTAAGTTTTGCATAGGTAACAAATAATACCAATATCAGCTAGGAGGGTATCCCTTTAGGCACTTAATAATTGGCGTAGTTTTTGAGCAGCAGTATTTTATCCATCTTTATTAAAACTAAAATAACTCGCTGCGAAGGCTACTGATAAAAAATAAAACATACGATATATATACCTATATTTCGCCAAAGCTTATGATAAAAAAAACCTTTAAATTACCAACCTAACATTTTCAACGCAGACACCAGTATCCCCTTCATTTAGTTCATCATCACAAAACACAACCTCAAAAAAAACAACCAAGAAAAATATAATCACTAATTTGCCCGCCATTTTTTTCACACTGATTATACCAACATGGTCGATCTGACAATGTGGTTATTTGTTCATGAATACAACAACACTGGTTGGTCCTTATCAGTCCTACTTCCTGTATGTATATACTGTAACCAAAGTCTCTATATTAATTACAAATGGAATTATACTTTATTACCTTGGTGGGAAAATAATTAGTCATACTTAATTAATTATATACCTCATTATACACAATACAGCTATATCTAGTTATCTAGTTCCCGTGAAGCTGTTTTATTATTAACCTGATTTTTTATTAACTTTGCTTATTAAAACTTTTAATTAAGTGAAATAAATAATGTTATACTGTAATCGTTAACATTGTAAAGTACATACATACACACACTCACGCCTGTTTCCCATGGGGGTAGGCAGAAACTATGGATCGCCACCTGCTACGATCCTTGCACACTTCCTTCGCTTCATTCACATCCATCAATATTTTCATACATGCCCTGCGGTTTTTGTCACTGCGTACACCAGCCTTTTTTGTAATAACCTCTATTTGGTCCGCGGAGGTTTTTCTGGGACGCCCTTGTGCAATCGTTCCTTCCACATTCGCACAATATATCTCTTTCGTAATTCGCCTTTCATTCATCCTATCTAAGTGACCAAACCACCGGAGCATTCCTTTTTCAATTCTTGTCACTATATCATCTTTCAGACCACACCTTTTACGAATCACTTCATTAATCACTCTATCACTCAATTTTACTCCGCACAATTTTCCTCAAAGCAAGCACGCACACGGGGAAAGCGCTCTACCGTGATTCGATCCGTATATCGAGAAGGTAGGACGGACCATGGGTCGGTGGAGGATTGCTTCCACGATAGAGGTCATGTAGTTACTGTAGGTCCTACACTGTTAATTTCTGTAAATAAACTGTTAACAATTCGTAAATACATAATCTGTAAATACTATTCTGTAACCAACCTGTACATAATTTGTAAATATGTTTTAATATTTATGTAAATAACAAATGAGTTTTATTTATTGTTTATTTTTTTGTTTATTATACTTAGTATACTTCACTGTAGTTTTGAAAGAATTATTGTTTGTCATGTTCAGTTTCGTCCACGCGGACGAAGTCGTGGGACATTGGATGGGGGACCAAAAATTTATTATCTTGTCTTGAGCTTCTCCGTGCTTCGGATCGGAAGCCATGTTAAGTCGTTGGTCCCGGGTGCATTTGCAGTCGTTAACTTCCACAAATCCGCATTGGGCCCGTGTGGTGGGTTATGGCCCATCCTCCTTATCCACCCATAAGGAAGGCCTGTGCCCCAGCAGTGGGGACATCAAAAATGGCTAATGGTCAAATAAAATTCAACGTGGCACCACTTTCGGTCAGGAAAGCGCCTTAAGATTGCCGTAATAAAAAATAACAAAAAAAAAATATCAATTTTGGAACACTCACACAAACTTCTTTGAGTTTTTACATCTATACATATAAAACTCTAAATTGATTGACTGATTGACTGATTCATTGATTCACTGATTCATTGTTGGGATAGGCGTGGAGCCCTAACGGCCTAAGGCAGAGACATCATTTTTGGAGGGTAGATACCTTTCATGATGTAGATGAGCACTAAGAAAGGATTTTAGAAAATTCCCGTCATACAGGGTGCTACAGGTTGTTCAAGTTTGTATGAGAATTTGTATAGGGTTGAAGGTAGAGACTTAGAGACACCATTTTTGGAGGGTAGATACCTTTCATGGTGTAGGTAAGCACTACGAAAGGGTTTTGTGAAATTTTCTTTATATAGGGTGCTACAGGGTGTTCCAGTTTGTATGGGAATTTGTATAGAGCTGAAGTTGAGACACCATTTTTGGAGGGTAGATGCCTTTTATAGTGTAGGTTTTAAGATGAATAAATAATGAAAACTCACCGAGTCGATTGAGTCGATTTTTTCTAATATTTTTTCATTATTTATTCATCTTAATATAAAAATAGCATTATGAATGCAAAAATCTAAAATTTTAAAAGTGTAGGTTTTGTGAAATTTCCGTTATACACGGTGTTCCAGTTTGTATGAAGGTAGAGACACCATTTTTGGAGAGTAAATACCTTTCATGGTGTAGGTAAGCACTAAGAAAGGGTTTTGTGAAATTTTCGTTATACAGGGTGCTACAGCGTGTTCCTGTTTGTATGGGAATTTGTATAGGGCTGAAGGTAGAAACACAATTTTTGGAGGGTAAATACCTTTCGTGGTGTAGGTGAGCACTAAGAAAGGGTTTTGGAAAATTCCCGTTATACAGGGTGCTACAGAGTGTTCCAGTTTATACATGATTTTTTATGAGAAAATTTAAATATGTGAAATGAGGTCTTCAGATAAACCTAGGTATATTGGCAATCCGTGACTTTCAAAATAAATGCAAAACTTCTTAATCACGCGAACGAAGGCGCGGGCAAAAGCTATTTATTTATAAAATCTAACCTTCGAGCTTCGGCC
Source organism: Agriphila tristella (assembly GCA_928269145.1). Lineage (NCBI taxonomy): Eukaryota > Metazoa > Arthropoda > Insecta > Lepidoptera > Crambidae > Agriphila > Agriphila tristella. The sequence goes on from OV743440.1 coordinate 4,397,234, forward strand.
TTATTGATAAACGAAGAGTTTATTTACATTTGGTTTTCATCTATCCATCAGCCACTTTTAATGTCCCCACTGCTGGGGCACAGGCCTTCCTTATGGGTGGATAAGGAGAACCTAGTTTAATAGTACCTGGTTTGATCCATAGTATTTAATATTTCTTCTTCATAAGAAAGAAAATAATATTGCCTAAATTAGATATAATAAAGGTGGTAGTAGCCTAGTAAATCCACAAATGTTACTTTTGCTCCAAAAATTAAAACGACCCTAATTATCTTCTTTATAAGGTACCTAGGTGAAACTGACTGAATGAGTGGCATATCAACGCTCAGCCTAACTAAACTATGAGGGCTAGAAATTACGATTTCGCACAAGGATTACTATCATATCATAATAAATATGGCCAAGCACAATGAAAGGATTTTCGAAAATTTAACTCTTCAAAATCCACGCCAAAGAAGTCCCAAACAGATGTTAGTAGCACTATAATCTCATTTTTGAATCCTCAATAACGAAATTAGACATAGAGCCTTTGGTCACAAGTTACGTACTTAAGCAAAATTGTAAAAAATAATATTTAAAAACGCACAATCTGAATCGCACTATATCACAAGTTCCACTCGTTCGAAGCACTGACACTGTAGTGTAGTGTTTACATTTGCGATGCGAGCGTCACTTGTTTTACGATTCGACGACAACGCGCTCCGAATTTAACCCGCAGTTTTATTTTATTCGTTTCATGAATGAATGCATTGACCAATTAGTCAGCTGAAATTAAGAAAAAAAAATGAAGGATCGATTTCACTGCAGTACACATTTCGGCAAGAAGGGATAAGGAATTTGAATTACATACCTACACTTGATTGAAAATCTCTTTTATTTTTTTTTTAATTCAGAAAATAAGAGTGTGAAAATGTAAATCTATTATTTCTGAATAGATAGGTGAACATTTTACTGCACACACACATTACTAAGAACAAATTAAAACTCAAATTTTTGGTGGGCAAAGGCGGTCTTATCGCTGGAACCGATCTTTTCTAGAAAACCTTTGATTTAGGATAGTTGAGAAGAGATTTGGAGGGCAGTGTGCTAGCTACATATAAAAGTTAAATATTTCAATATTACTTTTTTTTTTTTTTTTTTTTTTTTTAATTTATTCGGGACAACAAACAATTGACCAATGTATGTTACTTAAATAAACTAAGAACAATGAAGAATACTAATAGGACAATCAACACCGTTATCCACAACTTAAATAAGAGAGTGGGTACCTGCTTTTTAAACCTTTTTTAAAGGTACTTACTTAAATAGAAAAAGAGAAAAACAAAAAAAAATAGAAATACAAACAAGAGGGGCTATCATATCATGCATTTATAAAGGAACACCAATATCTAATAGCTGATATCTAATATTAAAGAACTGTTATCAGTGCAACCTTATTAATTATTTACAAAATACAATCTGTTCGTCTGCGAGTCCCACAACTACTTCCTTTCTGAAAGAGCGTGGTGATAATGCAAACAAATCAACATCGTAAAGAAAATCGTTGTACAGTGACATCATTTTATAAAATGGAGCTCGCTTACCTGCGTTAGTCATTGTGTGCGTCAGATGGAAAAGCTTGTGCGGGTGTTTGTTACGTATTCTTACAGAATTGCTAGGGATACGATAGTAAATGCTGTTGGTTAATTCGCAGCAGTCAAAAACATGATGAATTATTTTATACAGGGTCATTATACCCAGCATTGTTCTACGTGTTTTTAAAGTTTGTAAAGAATATTTGTTAAGTGATTCGCTATATGAACGTTTAGGGAGCCGACATCTGTAGTTAACTCTTTTTATATATTTTCTTTGAACTGACTCAATAAGTTGGTTATACTTCTCGTAATGAGGGTTCCAGATGGTTGTAGCGTACTCTAACTGTGATCTCACTAGACTCTTAAGTAGATGTATGTATGTTGCTGGCTTTTTAAACTTAGAACCTATACGCATAATAAATCCATACATTTGGTAAGCCTTACCAACCACATGTGCAATATGATTACTAAGATGGAGCTCAGAGTCGAGGAGTACACCGAGATCACGGACACAACGAACCTTCTTTAGAGTGGCTGTACCAAGAGAGTAAGTAAAGTTAGTTACGTTTGTTTTCTTGGTGAAAGTTATCGATTTGCACTTTTCAGTACTCAGATGTAATTTATTCAAAGCGCAATATTCGACCAAACGATTTAAATCTTCCTGGAGTTTACAACAGTCACTAAAGTTATGTATTTGTTTAAATACTTTTAAGTCGTCGGCATATAAGAGAAAGCTACTATTTTGAAAGCACTGATCTATGTGATTTATGAAAATTACGAACAGCAAAGGCCCTAAAATAGAGCCCTGCGGAACGCCAGATGTTACCATAGTATTGTTAGAAGCATATCCCTTGATAACCACCCTTTGAGTCCTGTTCTCCACATATGACCTGAACCATCGCAAGAGATCACCTCTGATACCGTTATATGCTATCTTCCTAAGAAGAATCTCGTGGTCTACCTTGTCGAAGGCCTTGCAGAAGTCCGTGTAGATTGTGTCTATTTGAATGCGCTTATCCATATTTTCGAACAGAAAATTACTAAATATCAGTAAATTAGACTCTGTTGAACGGTGCTTAACAAAGCCGTGCTGTTGAGTTAATATGAGAGAATGTAACTGAGGATAAATAGCATCATGGACCAATCTCTCCAAGACCTTCGACAAGACTGACAACAGAGAAATGGGACGGTAGTTACGGACGTCATTTCGTGGTCCACACTTATAAACCGGGGTGACATTTGCACTCTTCCAAACATGGGGTACGGTTGCTTCTTTCATGCATTTATTAAAGAGTATTACTAGCGGGATAGATATGCTATCAGCTGTCAATTTAACGAACAACGGTGGGATATTGTCTGGCCCATGTCCTTTATTAACATCTAGTGTCCTGAGCACCTTAATTATGTCTTGCCGTGTAAAACTTATATTGCATATTCTGAAATTACTATGATAATTTTCAGACTGTAAGGAATTAATATCAATGTTGTCGACGGTATTTTCTTCAAAGACGGAGCTAAAGAAACTGCTAAATAGGTTACATATTTGTTCGGGATCGTCAGACTTCGAATCATTATACGTCATAACATCCGGGATACCACCCACGTCATTATGCTTACGAACATAGGACCAAAATGCTTTTATGTCATTACGTATACTTTTCTCAACTTTGTCAATATAATTATTAAAACATACCTCAACATTATTTTTAAATCTACTACGGTGTACAGAGAAAGTCTCATAATCAGATATATTACCTGATTTCTTCCATGCCACCCACGCCTTTTCTTTGTTTTTAAAAATGTGTATTAGCGGCCGAGTAAACCAGATTGGGAATTCCTGAGACTTAACAGGCCTTAGAGGAATATGTTTAGCAATTATTTGGTATATACGCTCATAGAATACATTGACAGCTTCATCGACAGGAAGAGCGTCAAGTGCTTCACTCCAATTGATAGCGTTAATGTCGTTGTTAATAGAGTTATAGTCACCCTCAATAAACCTGTATCGAGGCACTTTGTTTTCAGCCATAGGAGTGCAGTTTGTTTTGAGAGTCGTTTCAGCTTGGAAAGGGGGGTGATGATTGTCGACAGGCACTAATGGCGAAAGTGACAGTTCAATAGTGCAATCTACCGAATTCGAGATAAACAGGTCCAATGTATTACCACTGCTATTTCTATTTACATTATATTGAAATGATCGTAGGTATGAGATAAAGTTAATAACCGAGTAATCTGTGTCGCCACTATGTTTAGTTAGAACAGGAACCACAACTGAATCTTTATTTACCTCCCATTGAAGTGTTGGTACGTTAAAATCGCCAATAACATATAGGTTATCGATACTATTCGAAGAGACTGTACACTGAATGGCGTTTAAAAATCGCTTATAAATATCTGATGTCTGACGGGGTGGTATGTAAAGAGCGCATATTACGTGAAAGCGGTTATGAATATCTGATGGAAGTCGCACCATCACATAGTCAATACTAGGTGACAGGGTGTGGGAGACGGACACATCAACAGAATCGTCATCATCGCCCGAGCACAGCTCGAATCGGCTCGCCGAGATCCCGCGACGAAGAGCCACCAGTACACCGCCACCGTCAAGTTTGCCGGATGCCTCCAAGTTGCGATCGCAGCGAAATATTATATAACGACTGTCCATTAATGACCCGTCTAATATTGAGGGAACAAGCCAGGTCTCAGTTAAGATAATGACATCATATGACTCAGATAAAATATTCATATAAAGTATATTGAGTTTTGTACGTAATCCCCTGCAGTTCTGGTAATATATCGACAATTTATTAGCCATTGCTTAAGAAATTGTAGTTATAAATCAATAGTTGCAACTGCAGAATATAACAAAAAAGAACTATATGTATGCTCGACAGTGCTTTGCCAAAAACAAAGTGATTGGTCCAATAAATTACTACTGTGATTGATGAAAGTGAAAGTGAAAGTGAAATATATTTTATTTAAATAAGCTCACATAATAAGCATTTTTAAATCGTCAATTCTTTTACCCTGCCACCCATTATGACGTCTTTTAACTGACAAGAAAAATGGGCGCAAAAAACTTGTCAGCTTTATCAATCAGATGGAACGATATTTACAAATATGTATATCGTTTCCAGACTTTATATTAACAAAGATTAACAAATAAATAACATTATTGAATTAGCTCATTTCTTAATGAGTTTCAAATTTCTTAATCAATTTACAGATTTTAAGCTAAATTCAAAGTTTGAACTTGTTATTCAGTCTAGGCTGCTACAATAAATAAAAATAAAAGAAAAACATACAATTCAATATGCATTAAGATAGGTAGTCAGAAGCAGACCCATTCCCACTGGCAGCACCAGTTCCCGAACATGACGCATGAACCAGCCATCTCTTCGCTCAACCATATTTGAGCCTCATACGACACCACCGCAGAAATGATTAAAGAGAGCATGACATACTAAGACTACCTATGTTAAGGCATCGAATTGAAAATTTATATCCAAAAGCTTTTCATAGGTCTTTCACTAAACTACTGACTATAGAAAGTAAAAATATTGCAATTAAATAAATCAAAACAAGGTAAGCTATTAAGAATTATATTTTTTGAGTAAGAAGTGCCATACATACAGACAATATAAAACAGATCTTTTATATACGAGTTATACGACGCCCTTAATACAAGCAGACAGAAGCAGACCCATTCCCACTGGCAGCACCCGTTCACGAGCATGACGCATGAACCAGCCATCGCTTCGCTCAACCATATTTGAGGGAACGTAACGACCCGCCTCACACGACACCACCGCAGAAATGTTTGAAGTGAGCATGACATACTAAACAAGTATGTCATGCTCACTTCAAACATAAAGTAAGTAACAATAAGTCAGTAAGTAAGTCAGTAACAATAAAAGTAAGTAAAGTAAAGTAAAGTAAAGTAAAGTAAAAGTAAGTCAGTAACAATAATGGTAAATTATATTTAGCATAACAAAATGTGCTATTTAATAAAATATATAATGTCGCAAAAGTATAAGTTAACTGGTAAGTTTGCTCTTCATCAAAAATTACTACATAATATTGCTGCGATAGATTTATTTGCACTCCCACCAAAACGCTAAATAACAGTACACTTAAGTTATCCACTAATGTGTTGACATGGAGTTTTTCACTAGACGAATGTCCACTTAAATACAATCGATTATATCTGTATAGACCGATGTTAATTATGGTTAAAAACGCAATTTCCCAGCGGCAACGGGAGTTTGATGCAATAATAAATAGTAACGGGATATATCTTTTGAGTAATAGTATGAAAAAGACAAAGAGAAAGTGTTGAAAATAAACAAAAAAATTAATGTAGGTACTTACAACCGCTGGGTATCGGTACGTAGTAAATCGAAATTTTGCCACAATATTTGAGCACCACATTTCTTTTACGGTAAAACAATATCTTAAAACACGATACAAACACATTTTTTCATAGATTTGCACTAATAACGCATAATTTGCATGATAATTTAACACGAAGGTACACTGATAACGACCGCCACATAAACAAGTTCGCAAGCAACCGAAGTAAAACCACAGAGTAATGATAAAGTCAGAGATATCACTTACAATACAAAACTTAAGTGTTAGAAATAATATTATTATAGTAGATATTACTGCTAGTGTATGTTTGGAGGTCAACTGAGTCCGCTGATAATTAGTTAGTTTTCTTGATTTTGAGTAAGTCCTCCTGGCGGCGGACAGCAAATATCGGGGAAGTATCATTCTCGCGGACCAAGATGACTCCATTCTTAACCCAAGTGTATTTAAAACCATTGTTTCTTGCGGCCAATCTTGTTTCACGAAACAAATGCTTATTTTTCAACGTCAGATGCTCATTACAATATATTTTCTGCGGTGGTCCTGACATATTAAGTTGATCCGTGGTGACACCTTTAGCCAGCCGAATAGCCGACAACAGATTATCACGCAATATCTTGCTAGTCAACTTAAGAACAACATTCTTGGGTTTTTTGCTCTTGCTATCGGCGTGCGGAACTCGGTGAACAGTAATAATATCCTGACGTGAGATAGGCTGTTTTGCAATAACTCCCAAAGCTATAACCATGGAAACTAGATCTTCTCCACGCCTTTCAGGCAAACTATTTATTTCCAGGTTGCACTGGCGTGCATTTTGCTCCATTACTTCTATTTTTGTTTGTAACTCAGAAATTTGACGAGCTTGAATATCGTTTTTTTCTGATTTTTTTTCTAAAATGTTAAGGCGGTGGCACATGTCTTCAGTCTTCTTATGCAACTCCTCATAATTAGTATGCATAAAATCGAGAGATTTTTTTACCTCCTCAAATTCATACAACAACTTGGACTGTTTCTCGTCGTATTTTGTAAACCACTTTTCCAAAGTTGACGTAATTGTATCCTGAAAGGTTTTGAAATCCTTTTGAAGATCATGATCTGGTTTATTTCTTTGCGTGATGAAGTTGGGTGGCGTCACTTGCTCATTATCGCTGCACTGCAAATAACTGAGTTCACCCACACTCATTGCTTGTTCGTCTTCCTGTTGATTCGGGGTACTGTATACGTTGCTCATTACGTTACGTTACGTTTTTCTCTGATTGCAAGCTACTCTGTAACCAGTGACTGAGCGAGAATACGATAGATGGCGATATAAGCAGGTACGGTACTAGCGACCACAGCTCGTGTGTTGTCGTAAGCACGGCGCGCGACGGAATATTACAAAACTTATATGGAATAACTTTTTTATAAAACGGCGCGTGACGTGACGCGTCGTATAATTTCAACTAAAGATTTTATTTTTATTTTTAGATTTTAGGCATTCACAGTGCTATTTTTATATTAAGACAGTTATTTTAATAGAAAAAAATACTAGAATAAATCGACTCACCCGTAGCTAACTCCCTTTCATCCCGTCCCGTCGGGATGAGTCGTTTGTTTCTGCTATTTTTTCTATTAAAAAAAGCGTTTTAAAAAAGCAAAACCTCCTTAAAAAATCTTAAAAAAACTAATCGGTGTACATACATAGTAAAAAAAATATACGCGACGAATAGATAACCTTCTCCTTTTCAAATTTTTGAAGCCGGTTAAAAATAATTATCTTATTATAAAGATTTTTTAAACAATTGATGAATCTTAATACGACGTTTGTTTGACACCTCATTAATTACGATTTTGGTATTCCAATCATGGCAACATTAAATTGTCAGCAGGCAACTAATATTTATGGCTTATACTTGGCTAAGGCACCGTATCATGTTAGAGAACAATGACACTTTGCATTCGCGAGACAACCTGCGCCGGCGCACAGCGGCACTTCTATGTTACCGCTTGTCAGGGTTGACAACTCCCATGATTATTTTATTTTATACTCGTAATTTGTAATACTTACGGCATTAAAAGGCAGGAGATCAAAAATAGAAAAAGTCGACAGCAGCTAAAGGTGTTGGGATAAAATTAAGAACACTGTTCAGTATAATACGCTAGTCTAGTACTATTATCTATTCTGTGATAATAGCGGATTTAACACGATAAGTTCAATCTTGTTTCAAGTTTAGGCCAAACTTATCGCACAATAACAATTTAATGACATACCCTCAGGAAATATACATTTAATCACGAGTTAAAAGTTTAACAAAAAAAATACCACAAAATAAAAAATGGTTGACTCCAAGATCATGACCTCATGGTTATCTTCGCAAAATAAAAAAATTGGGGCATCTAATTCGTAGGCATGTAGCGTATTTGAAGTATAATACTTGTACTATTATGTATTCTGTGGTATAATGCGTAATAAACTTTGTAAAACTAAACCACCTAATAACTTGATAAAGTGTTCTTACTACGATGGCCGATTTGGTATTGTGGTTAGTGACCTTGACCGCAAACGGTCACGAGTTCGAAACTCGCAGGAACCAAAATGTTTAAAGCATTTGTGCGTATGGTTTATAATAGTGTCTATAATGTATGTTTTGTTCAAATCAAAAGTTGGTTCATGTTTATCATAGTTTCTGAACTTTGTTTTAATCAAGTATAATTTAACAGTTTTTAATTATAGTTTCGTTCTATCACGCATCTTTGAATCATACCCTAGATTTTAATTTGTGCAATGATAAAATATAGATTGTTATCAAATTGTCTTTATCAAATTGTCACCACGTTGTTATCAAATTGTCTTTTGAATAAAAAAACCATCGTGCTAACTAGCACAATTTACATTTTCATTATTACCTATTCTATTAATAACGAGTGTAACAAGACACTCAACGAAGCCGAAGTCCACGTGTTCCGCCCATCATTAGGATCATTTTTGTCCTTAGACTGTACCTGGGAAACCAATAGCTATGAAGAAGGGCAGCAGCGGCGAAAATTTTTTTTCAAAATTTTTATGAAAACTTATTTTATTCGTTATTTCCTAATTTTTGTCTACATAAACATTGTCAAAATTTTATGTATTTCGCAACAAACCAATGGCTTCAAAACGTCATCACTGAATGTATTTCATGAGCACGCACATAAACGCTGCCTTTTAACTCGGCCGCACGCAGCTGTGTAGCATTCACTCACAGGCGCGGTCTTTTGTACGCATTATATTGCGTGTTAATAGGTACATTACCATGATTATTTGGAGTTATAATAATTAAAATCCTTTCCCAGCAATAATTTTGAACAGAAATGGTCCTGATGATGGGCAGAATACGTAGACCTCGGCTACGTTGAGTGTCTTGTTACACCCGGTATGTACCATTGACAGCCCTAGGAAACGCAACATGACCACCCCTTGAGTAAAAAACATAAAATGACGATTAATTTAATCGATTGGGTAGTCGTTAAAATTCACAATCGAACCGTTAGGGATCGCAAAATCGATTCTTTATTAGTCAAACTAAATTATTCGTTGCACTTTTTAGTCATGTTTACGACCGCAGAAATAAGCACAAGTTTAAATTGTTAGACAGGCGGTTGGAGCCTAGAATACTAAATAAACGATCGTGTTTGAAATTTATTAATTTTTATGTTTGTAAATGTAACCTCAAAAGAGGAATCAATAAATTGAACACAATTTATAAACTGTTTTGTGAAATTTTATAACAGTTTTTAGTATCCCAGTTATTTAGTCATTGTACCATGTTTTTTTAACAACTTGTGGAAAGTTTGGAAACTAGACATGAAACTGTAAAATTACTTTGTGCATAATAGGGAATATGCATAAGTCACCGATTTTGATGAATTTGAGCTTGATCGCTGCGGACACTTATAAAAACATGATGGAACAGGAAAAAAAATAAAAAAATGTATAATCCTAGTTTTATCACACGATGAAATCAGGGGAAAATAACGATTTTTTTTTTCATTTTCGGATATAATACACTTTACAGTCAGATAGAATATCGAATAAGAAACAATATTTTGTATGACACATATGTACTTAAACGCAAAATGTAGGGAGATAATTGAAGATTATTGGCTAACTCCATATAAAACGCGCCGAAACACTCCTGAAACGTGATGTGTGACGTCACCATTTTGTATGGAGCGTTTTTGGCGGGTGCTGCTGCGCGCTAACTTCAAGTAACAATATCACGAGAAAAAAACGCAAGAGAAAAGTTTTAATATTACAGTTAACTTTCTCACGCATTATACTTTTGATTAAGATTAAAAAAAAAATTGATGCATATTCCCTATTGTTTGCCATCCATAAAATAAATCAGTTAGATCTTTTTACAAATACAATATTATTATTTCTTAGTTAATAACATCTTATTAATATTATTTTTAGTTAGATGAGGCACACGTCATGTAATTTTTCAATAATAAAATCTTTATTAAAATAATCTTAAATCAAAATTTAACAATAAAAAGTCTAGACATAGATAATTAAAGCTGAAATACAGTGTGCCTGAACTAGGTTGAACCTGTCAATCATTGCTTAAGTATTGATTTTATTGAACAAACTTTTTGACATCTTTTTTAACCGACTTCCAAAAAGGAGGAGGTTCTATGTTCGTCTGTATATTTGTTTTTTTTTTGTGTATGTCCACCGATTACTCGAAAACGGCTGGACCGATTGAAATTATTCAAACGTTATTACATTAGGTAAGCTCCCAAGTTGGTCCCATTTTTGAAAATTTGGAAATCGGTTCAGTATTTTTCAAGTAATCTTGAAAAAAGCACGAAAATAGTATGATTTATGTGAATAACCTCGATGATAATGTCGTATTACTTCTTTGTTTATGAACTGAATAAGATAATTATTTTTTTGTTGGAAGAGGGATATCTGTGTAGTTCTTTAACCGACTTAAAAAAAGAGGTTCTCAGTTGTCAAACTGAGAACCTCTTTTTTTAATAAAGTATAATTTATTTTATACATACTCGTATATACATACGGGTCACCGTATGTATGTGTCGCAGGCGTATTGTATATTTAGCCGTATTACATAGCAACTAGCTGTTTTAAAAAGCGGCGCCGTATTGTAATACGGCGAGTCAACGATACGCCAGATTGACAATGTGATACGTTGTTCAATACGGCGGAGCATGTTTAGCCGTTTTGTATCAAAGTTCTGTTGTAGAGTGACCACACAAACAAAATAAAACAGTGCTTAATTAAAAATAATTTAGTTTCAATAATTATGAAAAAAGGTAGGTTTAAGTAACTTCTAAAGCACCTAATGAGTAGTACGAAAAATATTGTGTTCTTTTCATTAGTTTTAAGGAAAGTGCAAGTACTACTTCTATCAAATAAGTAGGTACGGTACAAAAACGGTTTGGTTCTTGTTTGTAAAATTGTAATATTAGTTAGACTTACTAGAACATTTAGCAAATTTATTTGGTTTAAATAATTTTAAATCTTTTTAAAAGTATTTTTTTGTGTATCTAATGTATCAATATAGTGTTCTTTGGGCACTGCCCAAATAGTTTTTCGAAATAATTATGTTTCTTTAATCTTCACTAGCTACACTCATTACGTTGTATTTTTTACACCAATAATATTGCGTAGAATTCCGGACAACACCAGAAACTATTGCCACCTTAGCAGTTTTAATCTCGTTCTTTGATCCACGGCTTTTTCACACTTCCTCATTGAGCTGCGTAGAAACTATTTAAATGCACATTAAAAAATGTCCTTAAAACAATTATCTGTACACATTTGGCACGTTTTCTTTATTTAATTCATCCACATTCTTACTTATTTTCGATACAATATCCGCACTTGACGCCATTTTTATTGTTATGGTAGGCAGCGCCGCAAGTGTTCATAATTAGTACTAAAAACTGACGGAAAAGCGGCTTATGAACCGCCTAATTACATTACGGCTAGCCGTATCGAAAATAGCAAAGCGCTCTATTCAATGCGGCGTACTTTTGATCAGCCGTTTTGAATACGGCGTATCTTTAATCCGCCGTATTACAATACGGCGCCGTTTTCTAAAACAGCTAGTTGCTATGTAATACGGCGAAATATACAATACGCCTGCGACATATACACCGTCATTTTGTAGTCGTTTTAATTAACTTAAGGGTGTGTTGTACCAATGAAACTAAACATTTTTGCCCAAGAAACATGGGTCAAAAAACGACAAAAAATTTTCAAGACAGCTAAAACATTGTATTTGTATGGGAAAGTCAAAATTTTTTGTCGTTTTTCGACCCATGTTTCTTTGGCAAAAATGTTTATTTTCATTAGTAGAACACTCCCTTAAGTTAATTAAAACGACTACAAAATGACCGTGTATACGAGTATGTTTCTTCGCAATTATCGCACGTTTGGCCGAGCCGATTTTAATATCTAAATAATATACCTACAAGGTACCTACACTAAAAATAAAAAAATAAAAAATTGTTTAAAAAAAGCAAGAAATAATATTGGTAATAATAAAAACACGTCTATTGAAGTCGGGTGGGGCTTTTAAAATAAAAAACAGGAATCTATACTCCAACCCCACCCGACTTCAATAGACGTGTTTTTATTATTACGAATATTATTTCTTGCTTTTTAGAGGTAGGTTTTTGAAGTCGGTTTTTTGTTTTTTTTTAAACTTTCATTTGAAAGCTTCCGGAACATTTAACTTAATTGACAACCTTAAAATGAAATTAGGAATTTGATTAAAATTTTCAATATTTTTTTAAACATTATTTGATGTTTACGAGCTAAGAGCTTTTCATTTTCAAATCCAATACACTTATTAACGTCTCTATGCGCTAACATTACATTACACGTGACTATTTCTATTTTTCCTGTTTGATAATAGTAATGTAAAAACATATTAATTAATTACGAGTTCTGTAATGGAAAACTAGCTGCAGGATAGAACTATGCTAGTATGTGGTGCAACAGATGGTTGTGGCGATAGGGCAGAATTAGTCACTATGAATGTTATAGTTCACGTGACTACGCATGTGCAACTTAGTGATAAAAGCTCCAATAATGTTTCTAAGAACACTTGACTTGACCACAGAAGGACAAAAAGTTAATTGTTATGATGTTTACTGCACCACCGATAATTAATGTCATAGAAATTCTGATAAATCCTTGATATTATGGAAAGATAATTTGTATGAGTTTGTCTATAAACTTGTATACCCTTAGAAAGAAAAACCATCGAGTGCGGATCGAATTCAGAGCAAAAATATAAAATAATGGAAATCTTAGTTACAGTATCTTTGAAGGCCTAATCAAACCTGAGCGATATTATTAGGTATATATTCTGTGGCGATATCCGCTACCTCCGTGTAGTATATACAGCGATATATATGATATGGCAATCTCGCAGCTGTCGCGCGCGGCAAGCGATACGTACTGCGTACCCATTGCGTAGCGGATACCGCTCCGATTTAAGTAGGCCCTTACCGAGGTAGGTGACGCTACGTTATAAAAAAATATTTAAGTACTAAAAAAATAAGTTTGTAGTCGATGCGAACTCGGGTGACAGTGTGTCAATATCAACCTAAAAAGTAGAAGTTATTTGAAATTCTAAAGTTGAAAATAACCCAAATTTTCTTAATTTGCAATTTTGCTGTTGCCCTTAGGTATAAGCTTCTTGCCTTCGATCAAGCCACTGACATGAAAAAATTTTTACCATTGAAAATGGTTATCAGATGCAAATCGCCTGAGACGTGTTTTTGGCCATATCTCCGAGGATTTTGAGAGGATCGAGATGAAAATAGTACCAAAAGTTGAGGAATTTATCGAGACACCTGTGAACGTTTGAATTTTGAAAATCTATTGCTAACTTTTTTTGGAATTTTGCAAAATTACAAAAATTCCGGGTTTTTTTGGGGGGTGTTTGTTTACTAAATTGTAAATATTTCGGAAATAAAACTGACTTAAGAAAAAATGAAAAAAAGGGTCCTAGGGTATTAGTTTAGCTACCAAATGCCGAAATAATTTTGAAAATCGGTTTATAATTCTGACCTGTAGGTGGTCCCTTTAGATTTGGTATTGTAGAAAAACGGGTATTTCCGTACATAAAAAGTGATGTAGCTTTTATGATTATCGACCGATCGTCATGGTAATAGTGTTAAAAGCAGACGAGAAGTGCATTCGTTGGAATTTTGAAAATCGGTTAATAATATTTCGGCTGCGTCGAGGCAGTCAGCGGGCGCTTTTGTGACAGGAGGCGGAAATATGTTACTAGGTAACTTTAAAAATAGGACTTTGCATTTTATTTTATTTTGGTTTTTCGTAAATTTTGGTGTTCATTTTCAATGCTCCGATTCTTGCGGGGACTGTAAAATCTGTGAATTTTTTCTATTTAACTGGACTGGCTGTCTGTATGATTTGACAGCAAAGTTTTTGTGCCTCTTTGAAACGCCTCTAGCGTCTGACTAAGGAACTATCTGACGTAACTACAATGAAAATGGTTGCCATGATGACACCAGACTTTAGTACCGTGTCCCTCACGCTACGTCCTACAGCGCCAAAATGGCGGAAATCAAATAGGCACAAGAACAGTTTGACAGCAGCCAGTCTAGTGGAATATATAGAAGTCAATGGATCAAGCATATTATAACCCCACCATTGATTGCGACTTGGTGCCAAAGAAAAAAACTAGTGTTGGTGCTAAAAGCTCTTTAAAAACAGTGCCATCTGTTGTATCATAATGAAATTAAGTTAGCATGTTAACCGCTGAAAACGTTCAAGGAAAACTTTAGGTGCTTTTCCTGCGCTTGTTAGTTTATGTAATGGCCGTGTGTTATCTACACCTTTTCGTCTTTTAATTTAGATTTACGTTATTATGTGATTTAAGAATCAAATCACACAATAACTCATTAAGATTAAACATTTATTATTTTAAAACTACACTTACACGTATTCCACCTATAAATGTTAGAGTGAATAATTCACAAACTACTTAAAATAACTTTATCTACTTATGATGACAGAAAATGGAAAAAAGACACGTAAAGAGTTTAATAAGCAGACATTATTTTTTTACCTGAGGAGAAGATACTAACAAAAGTTAGAAAATACCGAAAAATCTAAATATTGCAATAGGTATGTTTGAAATTGAGATACTTATAAACAATAATGATATGAACAGGAAATGCGTAATCGCATGGTACGTCAGAGAACAAATTTAGGGATGTTCCCGAACTAACTATCGATCTTACAGAAAAGTATTTAACATTTTTCAGTATTAATAACTCATTAAAATATAACTGACCGACCGAGTGTGAAGTGAAAGCGAAGCGACTCCGTTTCAGCTTGGGCAGAAAGCTTTCGTATGGCCGGCTGTTCGTCCGTTCTCCTCTACTTCAGGTCGTATTCTCAACCGATTCTCTTGAAATTTTGTGAGCAGATCCGAAAATTTCATAAGAATTTTTGTCGTTTCAGTTTTTCAAAAAATTTTAAAGGAAAGAACGTTTCAGCTATTTCGAGAAATGATCAAACTTGAGGTCTAGCTCTCAGAGCCACTAGTTACATTTTATCCCATAATTTTGAGACAAAACTTTGGAATAAAATGTAACTACTATGCACAAATCCCAAAAAAAATGATATTAATTTTAGATTTTAATTTTATTGATATTGGTATTCCTTGAGGATTAAAATTAAACAGGCGCGCTGTCATCATCATCATCATCATCATATCAGCCACACGACACCCACTGCTGGGTATAGGCCTCCCCTAAGGATCTCCACGACGATCGGTCCTGCGCTGCCTGCATCCACTGGCTTTCCGCGACCTTCACCAGATCGTCGGTCCACCTTGTCGGGGGCCTACCCACGGAGCGTCGTCCGGTGCGCGGTCGCCATTCCAGAACCTTTCTGCCCCAACGGCCATCGGTTCTTCTCGCTATGTGTCCCGCCCATTGCCACTTCAGCTGAGCAATCCTTCGAACGATGTCGGTTACTTTAGTTCTCTTGCGGATCTCCTCGTTTCTGATTTGATCACGTAGAGAAACGCCGAGCATGGCTCTCTCCATTGCACGCTGAGCGACCTTGAGCCTCCTTATGAGACCCATAGTTAGCGGCCACGTTTCACTGCCGTAAGTCATCACTGGCAACACACACTGTTCATAGACTTTCGTCTTGAGACACTGAGGTAAGTCGGACGCGAAGATTTTTCGAAGCTTCCCGAATCTCTTTCTCGAAGTTGGACCTACCTAACTGGACTGCCTGTCCTAGGTATACGTAATGGTCAACAACTTCAAGTGTAGTGTTCCCAACATGAACTGGAGAGGGTACAACATGGGCATTTGACATAATTTTCGTCTTTTCCATGTTCATCCTAAGACCCACTCTTTGGGAAGCACTACGGAGATCTTCGAGCATTGTGTTCAGGTCTTCCATGGTCTCAGCCATAAGGACTATATCATCGGCAAAACGAAGGTGTGTTAGGTACTCGCCATTAATGTTGATGCCGAGTCCTTTCCAGTCCAAGAGCTTAAAGATGTCCTCCAACGCAGCTGTGAACAGTTTCGGAGAAATAACGTCTCCCTGTCTCACACCACGCTGCAGTTGGATAGGATTTGTGTTCTGGTTCTGTACTCGGATCGTCATGGTGGCATTTTGGTATAGGTACCTCAACACCTCGATATACCTATAGTCCACTTGGCACCTTTGGAGAGACTGCAGCACCGCCCAGGTTTCAATCGAATCAAAGGCTTTCTCATAGTCCACGAACGCCAAGCAAAGTGGCTCATTATACTCCTCGGTCTTCTGTATAACCTGCCGCAGCGTATGGATGTGGTCTATGGTGCTAAAGCCTTTTCGGAACCCAGCTTGTTCGGGAGGTTGGAAGTCGTCGAACTTGCGAGCGAGACGATTCGTAAGGACTCTCGAAAACAACTTATAGATATGACTCAGAAGCGAGATGGGTCTATAGTTCTTTAAGAGGGACTTGTCACCCTTTTTAAAGAACAAGATCACCTCACTTATGTTCCATGTCTTTGGCGTTCTGCCCTGGACGATGACGGAATTAAAGAGCTTCTGGAGGACTTTGAGTATCGGCTTACCGCCCGCTCTCAGAAGTTCTGTAGTGATTCCATCGTCACCCGCCGCCTTGTTGTTTTTCAGCTGTTTGAGAGCCATACTAATCTCGTACAGGCTGACGTCCGGGATATCTTGGGTATAGTGTCGGGTAAGCTTGGCTCTGGGGTCTTTAGCCTTGCTTTCAACAGGTGTCTGCGTGGAATATAACTGCCCATAGAAGCTCTCGATCTCCCTCAGGATTTCAGGCTTTGATGAAATGATGCGTCCGTCGTCAGTTTTCAGCTTCGTCATCTGGCTTTGCCCAATAGACAGATCTCTCGCGAACACTTTGGAGCCTTTATTCCGCTCGATAGCCTCTTTAATACGATTCGTATTAAATTGGCGAAGGTCGCTCGTCAAAGACTTAGATATCTGTCTATTAAGCTGCCGATAACGATTAGCATCTACTGAACTCTGGAGCCTCATTTCACGTCTCTGATCCATGAGTAGGAGTGTGTGGTCTGAGAGTTTCTTTATCTTGGGACGGCGGGTCTTAAAGAGCTTGGACCCTACCGTACGGACAGTATCCACCACCATATTGTTTAGATCGTCCACATCTATGCTGTTCTCAAGGGCTTCGAAGCGGTTTTGGAGTTCGAGTTGAAAGCTCTCGGCGCGCTGTCAAGGAACAGTAATTAAAAGTAAAGTGGTACTACCTATCTAAGTACTAATTATACACTCGGCGCCAGAAAAATCGCACTTTTTCAAAAATTTCTTCAAAGTTAATTTAATTATATCTAATTTAATGGTAAGTATTGTATAATAATGTGTAGGGAAGGTATGTTGTTGATACAATAGTATCCATCTTGGGTATTCCTTTTTTAATTGAACTCTTGATGTGTGTTTTCTCCATAATCTTGATAGCGAAATTACCCGCATTTCCTGAATTGACCCCTTTTATTTCCCGTTTATGGCAACGCAAGCAATAACGCTTTAAGCGTTTAATTATGGTAACTGTTATGTTAATAAAACCAAACAATTATTAATTGAAAGCTTATTAAATGTACTTTGAAGAGATATCAACATTTACACAATAAAACGTTTGCTAGAAATAGCAGGTGGTTTAGTTTGGTTGGTGGTTTGGTTAACCGCCTCTGTGGTTTAGTGGTTTGCCCATCCGTGTAAGTCGCAGGAGGTCCCGGGTTCGATTCCCGGAGGGGGGTGGGGGGGTACAATTTGTACTCAGTTTGGTTGATGGTAGGCCTTATTTCAAGTCCGCCTGGCTAGCTACCACCATTTTACCTAAGTCTGACGCCATAACAACAATAAAAAAAATTTGTGTTTCGGCCAGTTCCTCAGTGATGGGGATTCCGGGTGTAGTGCGCCTCCACCTTCGGCCTTATCGTCAATTTAAACATCAGGTGAGATGAAGGCCAAGCACTACCCCGTTGTGCATAAAAAATGTGGCCAAGTCTCAACTTATTTTCGAAGAGGTGCGATTTTTCTGACATCGAGTGTATATTTTGTGCTAAATGTACAAGTTTGCTATATTCTCTTACCATTAAAGCTTTTTATAATCCTTGAAAATCAACGCAACTAAAACACATATAATTTTATCGACATTTGAATCTCATCTCTACGCACAACAATGCGTGACACTTATTTCGCATGCGCGCACAAAGCCCGCGCATCCTGCTTTTGCAATGAATATACTTGGTGTACGACAAACGGAGATCTTATGAATTTCAATATAAATACATTACGTCTCAACATTGTATGGTAATCGATACTTTTTTCTTTAAGTCTACTCTATCACTGTCTCGTCTTTCTTATTTATAGCATTGTTACGATTCTGAGTCCGGATTTCCGATGTCCGGTTATCGAAAGATAGTTGTGGATAAGACAAATATAGTAAGAAGTGAATAGAGTGGCTTATTATTATGAATAAAAAGGTTAAATTGGGACGCCTACCTAGAAATTTACTTTTACATTACAGAAGGAAGACTCTAGAAAATGTGCTTTCCATGCCCTATCGCCAAGTGGCTTTTTACAATTCGAATAGATAAATTTGTATGTAATTGACGTAAGCTGTCGCTCACCATGAACAATCATGACGTTTTGAAATGTCGATTTCATACACTTAATGTCACATGTATTCTATTCGAATTATCAAAAAGCCAAGCGTTTGCCACTTGTCTAGGTTAAGCGTTTGCCTCAAGAGCTCCTTTAGATCGAATCGAATCTTCGATGAAAAATGATTGAAATTTTAGTTTCTTTTACGGAGTCAGGAGGCGCTGTGCTGTACAAACTGCCCTACTATCTATACACATACTTCATTTCGATAATGTTCGTATTGGTTTGAGATATTACCTAGTGACACCCGAGAGGATTTTGTTGATTTATTACTAAAATTTTGTACAAGATTAAGTTTAAAGTATATAAATATAATTAAAGATAAAGATAATATTAATTTTATTAAAGAAATACAACGCGAAATATATAGTAGGGAAAACTGGGACTTTCCTAAAATTAATATCTTACCTAATGTAGTTAGAATAACGAATGAAAGAGACAAAAAACAAATATTAAATGATTTCCATATAAGTATAAAAAACCGTAATAAGTTCAAACAACCGAAAATCTTGCGCTCTTTGATCGTTTGCTAAATATAAAAATATATTTCTACTTACTTTATATCACTTTCACAGACGCCTTTCCCTTTCAGTTTACAGGTCCCATTACAATTTTCATCTGGACTGAAGCAGACATGAGGGTTCGTGTCATTCTTCTGGTAACCCTCATAACATGAGCAGGTATTAGGCGCAGAGCAGATACCATTTACACAGGAAATGGTACAGACCGGTTCACAGGATCCATTCACTTTTGAGAAGCCTTCTTCACAAATACAGACGCTGGGTGAGATGCATATGCCTTTAGCACAATCCTCACAATCCGGCTCACAGTGGGTCTCGTTGATCCTTGAGAAGCCATTAAGACAAGCGCATTTATTAAGAGACACACAAGTAGCATTCACACAGTCTTCACATTTCGGAAGACATTTGGAGTCAACTAGCTCATAGCCTGGAGAACATGAGCACTTGTTTGGGGCTATACATGTCCCGTTGATGCAAGAGTCACACTTTGGAATGCAGTTGTGGGCACTATCGATTTCATATCCACGGGGACATGAGCATTCGTTGGGAGCTATGCATGTTCCGTTGATGCAGGATTGACACTTTGGGATGCAGTCGAAGTTTCTATTAATTTCATATCCAGGAAAACATGAGCACTTGTTGGGGGCGATACATGTCCCGTTGATGCAAGAGTCACACTTAGGGACGCAGTTGAAGGCACTATCGATTTCATATCCACGGGGACATGAGCATTCGTTGGGACCTATGCATGTTCCGTTGATGCAGGATTGACACTTTGGGATGCAGTTGAAGTTTCTATCAATTTCATATCCAGGAAAACATGAGCACTTGTTTGGGGCTATACATGTCCCGTTGATGCAAGAGTCACACTTAGGGACGCAGTTGAAGGCACTATCGATTTCATATCCACGGGGACATGAGCATTCGTTGGGAGCAATGCATGTCCCGTTCTTGCAGGACTGACACTTTGGGATGCAGTTGAAGTTTCTATCAATTTCATATCCAGGAAAACATGAGCACTTGTTGGGGGCTATACATGTCCCGTTGATGCAAGAGTCACACTTAGGGACGCAGTTGAAGGCACTATCGATTTCATATCCAGGAAAACATGAGCACTTGTTGGGGGCTATACATGTCCCGTTGATGCAAGAGTCACACTTAGGGACGCAGTTGAAGGCACTATCGATTTCATATCCACGGGGACATGAGCATTCGTTGGGAGCAATGCATGTCCCGTTCTTGCAGGACTGACACTTTGGGATGCAGTTGAAGTTTCTATCAATTTCATATTCAGGAAAACATGAGCACTTGTTGGGGGCTATACATGTCCCGTTGATGCAAGAGTCACACTTAGGGACGCAGTTGAAGGCACTATCGATTTCATATCCAGGAAAACATGAGCACTTGTTGGGGGCTATACATGTCCCGTTGATGCAAGAGTCACACTTAGGGACGCAGTTGAAGGCACTATCGATTTCATATCCACGGGGACATGAGCATTCGTTGGGAGCAATGCATGTCCCGTTCTTGCAGGACTGACACTTTGGGATGCAGTTGAAGTTTCTATCAATTTCATATCCAGGAAAACATGAGCACTCGTTGGGGGCTATACATGTCCCGTTGATGCAAGAGTCACACTTAGGGACGCAGTTGAAAGTTCTATCAATTTCATATCCAGGTTTGCATTTGTAGCAGTGAGTAGTATTGTAGATTTGGAAGTCTTGTTTGCAGGTGCAGGTATTGTTGCCAGTGCAGTAGGCGTTAACGCAGAGGTCGCAGACTGGGGTGACACAGGTGTTCTTATTGAGTTGTGCAGGGGGGTCGCACTGGCATTGTTCTGGGGCCACGCAACGGCCACCAACGCACCCGGTGCTGCAGAGGGGTACGCAAATGTCTCCTTGCGATTGGTACTGCCAACCGCTGCAGCACATCATCACGTTTGACGTCACTGCGTATGGCTGAAAGAACACGGAGTTGGATCAGTATTTTTTTATAGCACACGGGAGTTAGTTGAAAATGGTGGACTTAATGCTATAAGACATTGTTTCCCAATCAACCAGAAAACATTTTTATCATTGAATTCGAACTAACAAAACAATTAAACACTATTCAAATGTACGAGTCAGTTTATTCCATCAAAACAAAGAAAATCCAATGCCATTTCATTTTAAACTATTTCAAGATTTGACGCTTCCAGGAATCTAACTTGGAATACATTGCAGAACAGTGGTTCCCAACTAGATTTTTCTACGTACCCCTCCAAGAAAGACCTCAGATTCGCGTACCGCTTATTGCAGGAAAGATAAATAAAAATTAAATCAGGGGGCCTACTCAAATGGCTACTTTTCTATTCGTTCGTTAACTTAAAAAATAAATATAAGTCATAAACTCAAAAATTACTTGTCGTAGGCTTGTCATTTCAATACATTACAACAATGTCTGTGATTTACATATACTTGCGATGTGTGACTTGATCGTTTAATTGCTTATTTTTAAGCTTTAAGTTAGCGAACGAATAGAAAAGTGGCTATTTGAGTAGGGAGGCAGATGTATGAAATCGTGTAGATGAGATTGCTGAAGGTACCCCTTGATGCAACCTCGCGTACCCCTGGGGGTACGCGTACCACTAATTGGGAACCGCTATACTAAAGTCTAAGCCAGGGGTACTCGAGTTTAAAGAGCCAGGGCCTCTTACTGGGTTGCAAAACTAACTGACCTGAATTTTCGCAATTCTCAAGATACATTTTTTCTTCCCACACCATTTAGTACTGTGTTTCGTATAAAAAACCTTTTTGGTTTTCTTCGAGCTGAAATAAAATTATATTATCTTTAATTTGGTACACGCATATTACCTCGTTACATACATTAATTATACGTTATAGATTTTATTAAACTTGGAAAATTCTTGCAAAAACAAAATTTACTATAAGTAGGTACGCAAAATTTTCCATATTGCAATTTTATTGCTGTTTTCACCAATCTTTAGTAGGTAGCACCTACGTTGATTTAATCTTTGAAAAACTTCGGTCACTTTATCGATCATTCAGACAAATCAAAAAACGGAAGCGTTACAAAAAACCAAAGGATAAACCTTATTTTTCCCACGCACACTCCATCACCACCTTCTAACAAAGCCGACACTTCCTTTATGTAATCCGTTACAAACAAAAACACTAAACAAAACACGATCTTTCTTAAAAACATTTTCACTAGACCAATTTCAAAAACAGAGCTTCCAAAAAGTTTGCATTTCGAAGAACTTTTTAAATTTTCGGATCAAAAAAGTTTGTATATCTTTTAATATTCTCGCACCACCATTTCGTTTCGGAGGCAACTACATTGTGATGATGGTGGCTATCACCCAATCTACTTAAAAATGCCCATATCATTAATAATTATCAATTGTTCGTTCACGATGTGAACAAATACATCCCTTATTCCTAGCACCAGAAGAAACCTTTTATTTTGTTATGTGGGAACTAGTAAGGACACGAAAGTTCTGCACATGGTTTTGCTCAACAATTTTATGATTTCACTTAGTGATATATTTATTTAAAAATATTATTTTGAAACTTAAAATGTGTTTTTAACTAACTTAATAAAGTAATCTTGTTAAAATAGTCTTGACGTATACATGTTTACGTTCAAATAATCTCGCTACGGATTTATAAGAATAGTTAAGAAAATTCAGATTTCTAAACTTTTAATTTTTTTTTTAATTTTATCTACTCTCTATCTATCTATGTAAGAAGCATTTCTGCTAGTGTCTAGCATATAAAATAATGCTGCAAACAAACCAAACCTAGATATTATTTGTAATTGTTGATCCAATAATATCAATCAATCAATTACAAATTTTATCGAAAGGCCTTTGAACTGGTTCCAATTGTACATTTACTCTGAATGTAACAATGTAAGTAACCATATATTATAATAATAAACTAGAAAATGATTGTACAAGCACTTTTTAACCAACGTCAAAAAGTTATATTTTTGGAGAGTGAAAGCATTGTTTCTACATATTTCATGAACGTGCATCTATCAATCAATTTTGTTTTTTAAAACATGAGTTTTTACTTAGCTCTACTTTTCTCAAGATATCTATTTAATTTTGTGAAGATTAGCAAAATTTTTCGCGAATTCAAAAGTACACGAGCAAACTGCAAAACGTAAACAAACAAACAGTCATAAAATCCATTTAACTTATGACTTGTTTCATGCACAACAATGTTCTAATCTTGTCGAAATTCTAAAAAATATATAATTTTCGAATAGCGTCCATACAAACAGACAAAACAATAATTATATTGAGCAAGTTCACAGAAAGCGGGGTCAACAGCATCGCAGTCAACCACCGAGATAACTCCCTATTGACTGATAATAAGTATTTTTTTGCCTATAGATAAAGTGCCCTTTTTAGTATTAAAAGGCTATAAACGCGTCTGTTCGACTTATCGCTCGGATGTGATTGTTGCTTTATTATTTTTATTTTCTATTTTTAGCAAAAATGTAAAATAAGTAAACATTCCGTCCGATGGCCACAGTTGTGATGTGAGTAATTTCAAACCTTTTATCATTTACAAGAAGCACTAGACATGTTATGTATGATTAGCCATCATACATAACATGTCTAGTGCATATTCACTGTTTTATTAAAACAATCCAACATTTACCAATCGTCATTGGCAAAACCTATACCAAACTCTAATGGTAAAAACCCGAAAATGGTAGCCCTTTTATAAAATCCTTACATTTACCTGGGCTTTTACAATAACATCAATAACATTTATAATTTGTATATCTGCTGTCGTGGATATCATCACATTCCGCCAAAACATGGCATACAAGGCAACGTCATACATGATCTTACAAGATGGCATAAAAATTAACAAACGTGATTGCAGCAGCTGTTTTGGTACTGTGGTTTATAATATTTTCTGTAGCTTAGCATTCGTCACTTTTACACACAACATTAGTTTAATACCCACGAACATTATAATTTTATTAATCGTGTATATTTAGTATATTAATATTTCCATTAGAGAACGTAGGTGATAAAGTAACGCTTAGTATAACATCATCCTATAAATATTTAAGTAGGGAAAAATATATACTCGTTGAATCATCATAAATAGGAAAATAAAGTGTTATCGAAATTTGTGGAACTAATATTTACAGCAGTAACAAACGGTACGCGATCGGAAAATGAGCGTCGTTTTAATTTGGAAAAAAAACGATTGATAAAGTTATTGATAATGTACCGCTTTTGCTTTGTGATTTTCGTGGTAAGTTCGGATTGGTAATTATATTATTAAACTAAATTTTGTTTTATTATTAGATAGATACATACCTTTATTTATGCTGCCCTGCAAAGCCAAGTTACAGTGTTTTGGGTTTATAGGGCCAAATCGATTTATTTAAGTGTATTTTATATCCCTATAAAATAATTTTTCAGTTTTATATAATATATAAGGAGATATAAGTATATTCAAAACACTGTAATTAAATTTTATTCATAGTTTGTCATGCCAAAACACCCTAATTCAAATTACAGTGTTTTGGCTTTACTGATTTCGCGAGACAAAATATAGTTACCGTGTTATGGTTAGCCAGTTTTGTCGGACCTATCGTGCAGTAGCATTTAGCATGGAGGAGTAGCTCTACGATAAGTGGTCGTGCCAGAGTCGCGTCACGATCACGCAAAAATGTGTGCCAGTGGTCGCAGTAAAAAAAAATGCAACCAGTGGTTTAATTTTATTGAATCGTGTACAACATTTATAGCCATCCCACTAGAGCTACTATGGCGTCAAAATTAAACAGTATATCAATTAAAAAGGACAATAATAGCACCCGCAAAAAAGTGAATTTTGGCGCCAATAGATCATACGAACGTCGAATTTAATGACACTTAGGCCCTCCGCTGCCTTGAGCGGGATCCCGGCGCGGGCGTCCGCTCCGGGTGCTGTTTCCTGTATTTTCATAGAGCAGCGCTGCGTGTGGCGGATTGCCCGCCGCACGTGGCGCGGGCGGCGAGCACGCTCGCGGGTCCCGCGCGACGGGTCACGCGAGCGGGGCTGTTTCATGTATATTCATAGAGCAGAGCTGCGTGTCCGAGCCCGCGACGGGCTATTTGTCTGCGACGGAGCACGGCGCGGGTCCCCGCAACGGGCTGTTTGTCCGCGACGGAGTACGGTGCGGGCCCCCGCGACGGGCTCCCGCACCGTGTACCCGCGCCGGGATCCCGCTCAAGGCAGCGGAGGGCCTGACAAGTATTCCAAATTCTATTTTAATAATTCACGCATAAAAGTGTCTTAAATACATTATCTTTTAAATAAGTCAGGAAAATGTACTGGAGATACAGTGTTGTGGTGACAAATAGCAAAATTTCTTACGGTTTTGTTACGCCAATACACGTTTATGAGTATTATTGCAAGAATATTCATTGTATTGGCCTAAAACTTGCATGGCTATATAGATCATAAAAATATCTTTCGATTGATATTTAACACTATACACTTTAATTGAAAATTATAACTTAAATCGTCAAAAATATGAAAAAACTTTTAAACGCCGTTTTCTCAAAACGGGTGTTTCAAAGATACAGTGTTTTGGATTTATAGGGCAGTGTTGTCATGTTATTTTGTATGTCGTGGATATTTGCCGTGTAGCATATTTTGATCTTTCTTTACAAATTGATATAGCTCTATCAAAAAAAGCTATAATAATTTATGTTTTCCTGCACGCTCTTCTATCGTGTCAGAAATTAATTGATTTATTGATATAAGGTATGTGCAGTCCTCTATCGTTGTTACTATAAATAGAACGTTAATTTTGGTAATAGAAAATCTAATATTTTGTAGAGTTGACCATTATGAAATCACTTTTTGTGTGGAAACAACCCTGAAATCCTGAAAAAAAAAACCATTTTATACACTTTACCAAAATACAAATAAAATTAAGCATGAAACAGCTAATAGCTCTAGTTTTCCGAATTCAGAGTTATTCCCATTCAAAAATTAGGTATCTTTATGGTTTTCAGATTTTCTATTAACAAAAATAAAGCTGTTTATTTATTTGGATTTTTTGTAATAGAATAGTTTAATTATAAAAATAATTAAATGATTTTTTAAATCCTACTATCATATTATTTATATTTTTTTCTTCTAATATTCATAATAAAAACAAGTTTTTTTCAAAAATAATAAGAACATATACTTAATAAGAATACTGTTGTCTTTTCTATTCATGTGTTGTTCACCTTTCAAATTTGTTACATTTAGCAATAAATAGGATGTTACTATAAGTTAGTGTAAACAAATTCTGGTGATACTATTTAATCTATCTATAGGTACATATAAAAATCTAAATTGATTGATTGATTCATTCATTCATTCATTGTTGGGATAAGCGTGAAGCCCTAACGGCTGAAGGTAGAGACACCATTTTGAAGGGTAGATACCTTTCATGATATAGATGAGCACTAAGAAAGGATTTCAGAAAATTCCCGTTATACAGGCTGCTACAGGTTGTTTAAGGTTGTATGAGAATTTGTATAGGGTCTAAGTAGAGACACCATTTTTGGAGGGTATATACCTTTCATGGTGTAGGTGAGCACTAAGCAAGGATTTTAGAAAATTCCCGTTATACAGAGTGCTACAAGTTGTTTAAGTTTGTATGAGAATTTGTATAGGGTTGAAGTAGAGACACCATGTTTGGAGGGAGATACCTTTCATGGTGTAGGTGAGCAATAAGAAAGGGTTTTGGAAAAATCCCGTTAAACAGGGTGCTACAGGGTGTTTTTGTTTGTATGGGAATTTGTATAGGGTTGAAGGTAGAGACCCATAGTTCTCTCGGGGTCTCTGCTAACTATGGGTCTCATAAGGAGGCTCAAGGTCACTCAGCGTGCAATGGAGAGAGCCATGCTCGGCGTTTCCCTACGTGATCAAATCAGAAACGAGGAGATCCGCAGGAGAACTAAAGTAACCGACATCGCTCGAAGGATTGCTCAGCTGAAGTGGCAATGGGCGGGACACATAGCGAGAAGAACCGATGGCCGTTGGGGCAGAAAGGTTCTGGAATGGCGACCGCGCACCGGACGACGCTCCGTGGGTAGGCCCCCGACAAGGTGGACCGACGATCTGATGGAGGTCGCGGAAAGCCAGTGGATGCAGGCAGCGCAGGACCGATCGTTGTGGAGATCCTTAGGGGAGGCCTATACCCAGCAGTGGGTGTCGTGTGGCTGATATGATGATGATGATGAAGGTAGAGACACCATGTTTGGAGGGAGATACCTTTCATGGTGTAGGTGAGCACTAAGAAAGGATTTTGGAAAATTCCCGTTATACAGGGTGCTACAGCGTGTTTCAGTTTGTATGGAAATTTGTATAGGGCTGAAGGTAGAGACACCATTTTTGGAGGGAAGACACCTTTCATGGTGTAGGTGAGCAATAAGAAAGGGTTTTGGAAAATTCCCGTTATACAGGGTGCTACAGCGTGTTCCAGTTTGTATGGAAATTTGTATAGGGTTGAAGGTAGAGACACCATGTTTGGAGAGAGATACCTGTCATGGTGTAGGTGAGCACTAAGAAAGGATTTTGGAAAATTCTCGTTATACAGGTTGCTACAGGTTGTTCAAGTTTGTATGACAATTTGTATAGGGTTGAAGGTAGAGACACCATTTTTGGAGCGTAGATACCTTTCATGGTGAAGTTGAGCACTAAGAAAGGATTTTGTAAAATTTCCGTTATACAGGATGCTAAAGGGTGTTCCAGTTTGTATGGGAATTTGTATAGGGCTGAAAATAGATGCACCATTTTGGAGGGTAGATTCCTTTTATAATATATGTGAGCACTAAAAAGGATTTAAGAAAATTCCCATGCTACAGGTTGTTCAAGTTTGTATGGGAATTTGTATAGGGTTGAAGGTAGAGACACCATTTTTGGAGGATAGATACCTTTTATGGTGTAGGTGAGCACTAAGAAAGGGTTTTGGAAAATTTTAGTTAAATACAGGCTGCTACAGGGTATTCCAGTTTGTAAGGGAATTTGTTTAGGGCTGAAGATAGATGCACCATTTTGGAAGGTAGATTCCTCTTATAATGTATGTGAGCACTAAAAAAGGGAAAATTCCCGTTATACAGGATGCTACAGGGTGTTCCAGTTTGTATGGAGATTTGTATAGGACTGAAGGTAGAGACACCATTTTTGGAGGGTAGATACATACCTTTCATAGTGTGGGTGAGCACTAAGAAAGGGTTTTGAAATATTCTCGTTGTACAGGGTGCTACAGGTTGTTCCAGTTTGTATAGGGATTTGTATAGGGCTGATGGTAGAGACACCATTTTTGGAAGGTTGATACCTTTCATGGTGTAGGTGAGCAGTCACTAAGAAAGCATTTTGGAAAATTCCCTTTATACAGGTTGCTACAGGGTGTTACAGTTAATATGGGTATTTTTATAGGGCTGAACCATTTTTGCTGGTACAGATACCCTTTTTGCAGGGTAGATACCTGTCATGGTGTAGGTGAGCAGTAATCATAATCATAAATCATTTATTTGCTCGAATATGGTACAATACAGATTTTAATTACATGGTTTCCGCATATTCTACCGAATGGTTTGATGTGCAAATACTTTTATCAATGTCCGTCCAATGTTCATATAATATTAATCTGACTCAAAATATAATTAATTTTAAGTAATGATTTGAAAAAATAATTAAAAATGAAATTACAATGTCATAAGTATGGTCAAAATTAACTAAACAAACAAATTATACGAGTCATAATAAAATTAAATCATAATATGTCAAATTTTATTAAAGAATTGATTTCATTTTAATGATTTGTTATTTAGATTTTCAGTAATGGTATAATAATTATTTTCCTTTAAAACTTTTGATAACGCACTTTTAAACTTAGTTAAAGTCAACACAAAATAAGAAGCCCGTTTTGACAGCATATAAACGCAATGTAAAATTATGCTAAAGGAATAAAGCTCAAGAAAAATACCGTTCCGCCATTATAGTGAAAAATTATGTTCGAAAATTATACTTTATTTCTTTGGGGTAGACAATATTTTTCTTTTAACACGTTAACTGTCAAAACGGGCGTCTATTTTGTGTTGACTTTAGTGGCAGTTCCTTCAATTTATTATATAGACGTATTGCCATATATAATGAATTTTTAGAATGCAATTTAAGTCTTCGCTGAGGAATTAACAAATTATTTTCCTTTCTACCTCTGTAGTTGTAACAATAATAATTATTTGTTTTAAATAAATAAGGGTGTTTCTTAACCCTTAATTTGGCAAAGAAAAAAATGCAATATAAAACAAAATGTTTTATTGAAATTAAATTTTGAACATTATTAGACATTACAGAAAAATGTAGAAAAAAAAATTGGTACTTTAGTGCTCCTGAAAAACCATGTATGCCACAGTATACATTGCCAAGTGGACGGGAAAAGAAGGTTGTATGCGGGGGCATACACTGCCAATTAAAGTTAAAAGTATTTATCATAGTATTTTTTAAAAATATTATTGAGAAACAACAGTAATTATCAAAAGACCTAGGAGTAACTGCTCAACTAAGCTCGCACGTGATAATCTAGTTGACAAGTTGTTCTAGAACTTTTGCCAGTTACAAACCACAAATAGACATGACAATTTCATGCATTTGACACTCTTTAGCTTCTAGCACAGCCTACATCGACTTTGAGTGGTAATACGAGTAGTAATCCAAACAAGATGGATCTTGAACATCAGTGTAATTAGAGTCTTCTTCTATAGTAGCCCTGTGTCGAAAACGAGCTTTCTTCAATTTGTAACTCAGACTGAGCTTTGTAATTCGACTAGATCATTTAGGGACAGAAAAAGTGGGACGACGTTGTGTTGTGATACTTGTGATCCTGTATTTCTAGACAGACGTAACCTGGAGGAGGTGACTTGCACAGCAAGTGAGGGGTTGCAGAGTGACTCATTGTTGGTAAAGATGGCAGGGGTTAGTGGATTTGCTGGGGTAGCAGGAGTCGCTGGGAGTGACGGTATGTCACGCAATACTGGTACTTTGTTACAATTTGGTTCCAGAGAAGGACTTGAAAAGATAGTTTGAAAGATTGATGTGAGTCGAACATTCTTGCTACTGGAGTCTTCGTCATCGCCTAAAATGTTAAGCTTTTCTAAAGAAGAATCAATAGGAGGTGCTGGGGAAGTTGACATAGAAAGTGGGGTGCGTGCGTACCCGAAATTCCTCTTCCACATCCGAAAATTCACTATCGTCAGAGGCTGCATTCTGAGAAGGCACAAGAGCTTAAATTCTACCACCACGAGATTGAAGCTTTTGCTGGCGATAAAGAAAAAAATCATAATCAAACACAAAGTAAAAAGCTACCATAAACTGGCAATGTATACAGTGTCATACAAACAAAACCGAGGGTCTTTCATTACGAATTTGGCAATGTATGCCACCGCATTCATCAGGTTATTGACTAAAATAAATCTGATTACGAAGTAAGAATTCACAATTACATTTCTAACTCATTTTATTACACTATAATGCATAAAATATATTCATAACACTCATGATAAAACATGTAATATTAGTGAAAATAATAAAAATACCTTGGCCAGTAGAACTGTGCGGCCATGAGCGTAGCCAGCCATGGGCTCAGGGTGGGGCAGCAGTCTAAAATAATATGTAACTAGCAAACTATACCCGGGGTCTTACCCTGGTAAATATTTTTTTATGCATTTTCCATGCATATTTTGTATTGCTACGGGCCTATCTCATTTATTCCGCGTCATTTTTATATTTTCTTACTTAGGTAAGATTAGGTAGGTACCTCAGAGGTCAGAGCCAGGGTGGGGCAAGCGCCCCAGCCTGCCCCACCGCGGCTACGCCCATGTTCCGCCGAGCAGCCATTTTATTGAAATAATCTCAAAAATTGATATTGCCAGAGGTGTGTTTTATTTTTTTGTAGAAAAATAATTAGGGCTGCCATATATTAAAATTAATTATAACACAGATAATTGTTATTTATTTGACAAATATTTTTGAGAAGTTCATGTATGCCAGGACTTACATTGCCAAATTAAGGGTTAACAAAGGTGCAAACCTCGTATATGTATGTAAAGACAATTTTTTTTTCACATTTGTAAGTGGCGACGTAGTGTCGCCATATTGAATTTAAAAAAATATAACCAGTGTCACTCGGAACAATGTAAGGATTCTAACGATACCCCATACATCCAAATCTGTTAAGGCAAATGCCTTAACAGATTTAGAAGTTATGATGAAATAAAGAAACTCACATACTTACCCACAAACATACATGAACCCTAAACACATATACTTACACTCCTTTTTGGGCAGTCGTGTAAAAAAAACATTTTTTTTCTGATCTCCGACATTCGAGTTCTGTTCATATTTTTTTGCAATCTCTACGAGCTTATTTCCCTTGTTTTTATACTCGGTTGATTTCATAGACAACAGAGGTGCCCAAACGGTTGATCGCGATCGATCGGTCGATCGCGAGAGCTTTCAAGGTCAATAAGGTCTAAATATAAAAATAATCTTCATTATCCACAGACAAAAAATTGCCTTAGAATCTAAGAACTGTAATGTTATGTGTATTAAAGTATACAATAAATTACCAAAAGATTTTAAGGAATACAAGTTTTCTAAATTTAGATGCTCTTAGAGAATGGTTAGCATGTAAATGTTTCTATAGTACACAAGAATACCTAGTTTATAAGTAGAAGTAATGTATTAATTTTTATAATGTATTTTTTTTTATGTGTATACGCCTGTAAAGGTAGAAACCAGTGATACCTTTTGTAATTAACAACAACATCTGTTTTTTGTTACCTTGTTTCTATGCACAATAAATATTATATTCTATTCTATTCTATTCAATCGCCACGCATAACAAATTTGACACTTTGCACCCAATGTAGTTTTTTTAAATAAAAATTTGGTGGGTTATGAACTTTTGGTCAAAATTTCGATCTCTTAGTCTTAACTCCTTAAGAAAAAGTATGGGCACCCCTGACTTAGAACAATTTTCGCTGCGCGTATGGCCAGGCTCGTCGACTCACAAAACCGCGGTATTGCAATGATACACTGGCGAGCATTACCGACGAGTCATAAAACCGCGGTTTTACTCGCTCGTCGATCAGGGCCTTAACACTATTACCTATTTATATCCATTGAATCATTATAATTATGGGAAAATATGGTGTTATTGAAATTTATGAAACAAACTGCAGTAACGAACGGTACGCGATCGGAAAATGTGCGTTATATCAATTTGGAAAACAAACTTTTTTGAAAGTTATTGAAAATGTACCATTTTTGCTTTGTGCTTTTTGTGGTAAGTTCAGATTGGTAATATTAGGTATTTTTAATATAAACTTTTTTTTTATCAAGTAGGTATTAGATAGATACTTACGTTTATTTGTTATCGTCATGTTGTTTTGTATGTCGTGGATATTTGCCGTGTAGATACTTTGATCTTTCTTTACAAATTGATATTGCTCTATCAAAAAGAAAAATACCTAATGTTTTCCTGCACGCTCTCCATTGCGTCAGAAATTGATTTATCAATATAATGTATGTGCAGCCTTCTATCGTTATCATACATTACAACTTTCCGTTAATTTATTGGTATATAATACAAATCTAAAATATTTGTAGAATTGACTATTATGAAATGAACTGTTTGTGTGGAAATAATTCCGAAATAAAGTCCATTCGCTTAGATAGTGTCGGTACACCCACAAGCACTTGTGTTCAGAGACAGGAATACCGGTAACAAACACAACCTTTCACTACGGCGGCAGTTTACGGCACTTCTATGTAAACTGCCAAAATCCAAATTCACTTGCGGGTGTACGCCGCACGCGGTATGCTATGTTTATGCGGCGGCATCCTTTGACAAGAAGCGGCACGTGCAAAGGCGGCGAGATAAAAGGGCGACACTATCTGAGCGAACGGACTTTACACTTTACCATAGTTAAAATAAAATTTTGTATGAAACAGCTACTTAACAGGTCTATCAACTCTTTATGTTTTTCAGATTTTCTATTAACAAAAAATTAAGTTGTATATTTATTTGTATTAATTGTAATAAAATAGTCTAATTATAAAAATATTCCAATGATTTTGAAATCCATTACTATTATATTATTTGTCCTTATTTTATTTCATATATAAAAATAAATCAAATATGTCATAGTAAATAGGTAGGTGTTGTCTATTCTATCCATGTGTTCACCTTCAAAATTTGTAATAATAAACAGAATATTACTATAAGTTGGTTTAAGTAATTAGTGTAAACAAAGTCTAGTGTTCCTAATTAATTAATTAATTACAGACACTTACAAATGTCGCCGCCGCGTTTGGATCAAACTGCACCAGTTATTATGTCTTAGTGGAGAAACATTATGATCGCGACATAGAAACCACCACTTTAGACATGCGCACGTAAGTATTGCAAAAAAAACTATACATCTAACACCTACAAATAAATAAAAATTTTTATGTAAACGTTAAAAATGTAAAATACCGCTTTATTGGTAACATTGACGAAGCTTTTAATTAAGTTTATTTATAAGGGTCTTTAATGCTTATATTAAACACTACCAATAAAGCTATGTTTCCCCCAAGACTTTCTAAAAATTCAGTCCTGTCCATAATCAATGTTAAAGTCCATTCGCTTAGATAGTGTCGGTACACCCACAAGCACTTGTGTTCAGAGACAGGAATACCGGTAACAAACACAACCTTTCACTACGGCGGCAGTTTACGGCACTTCTATGTAAACTGCCAAAATCCAAATTCACTTGCGGGTGTACGCCGCACGCGGTATCCTTTGTTTATGCGGCGGCATCCTTTGACAAGAAGCGGCACGTGCAAAGGCGGCGAGATAAAAGGGCGACACTATCTGAGCGAACGGACTTTACCAAAGTGTGCTAATTTTTTTTTTATTAACTTAATTATGTACATTGTTTTATAGATAACTCATTAAAGCCTTAGCCTTGTGTTGTGTATAGAACTTGTACTATGTATTCTGTTAAAATGAGGGAGTATATTAAAATTAGGGCACATAGTTAAAAAAAGATCTACGTGACTTAATCATAATCTACTAAAATATTTAAGGTTAATTAAATCTTAGTATACCTACGGGGTGAGGAGCTCGATGGTGCAGTACGTTTGGGCAGTTAGCAACGTTCGCAAGGGTCGGTCATGGGATGGGTGACCAAAATATATTTATCTCGAGCTCCTTCGTGCTTCGGAAGGCACGTAAAGCCGTTGGTCTTGGCTAAATTTGCAGTTGCTACTTATATTGTATTAGGCTGGCCCCAGACCTACCGGTTCCGTTTCTTTGCTTTGCTGTGCTACCTTGCTTGAAAGACCGCCGGCCAACCAGGGTAATTTTCAATCTATCGCATTTTGGGACTAGACCAAATTGGCAAGATAGCCATTAGCTTGGTTTTATCAAATATCATCGCCTGGATTGCGAAGTAGGAAGCTTTTAGGCGATATGCCACCCTGAACATGGACTCCGATCGTTAAAAATAACTCGATCGCTTATTTGTACAAGATGTTTGGTAAAGCCCTATAAAACTGAATATGGTAGATAGGGACCATAATAAAACTGAACAACTTTTACTATGGGACCAAATCTGAACTCGCGAAAAAAATGAATTGTTTCATACATTTTGATAATTTCGTTATTAATTTTTGTATAAAACAGCAGTTTTTTTATATAACGAAAACTAAAACTTCTCATCGCACCCCAGACGACGATATTTGATAACACCAAACTAATGGCTATCTTGCCAATGTGGTCAGGTCAAAATATGCGATAGATTGAAAATGAGCCTCTTGGCCGGCGGTCCATGGTAGAACAGCAAAGCAAAGAAATGGAACCGGTAGGTCTGGGGCCAGCCTTAGGTCCGCAACGGGGTGTAAAATGACCTCACAATTAAACAGTCTAAAAAAACTTAATTTATTATTAACAAGCTATCTGCTTCCTGTATTTCTGTGTTCTAATTTATTTGTTATTAACCAACAGTGAACAAAATCGTTACGCAAACAAACTTCGTATCTACAAGTAAGTGTATTAATGTTTTAGTAATTAATTTTAACTAAACAGTTATATCTAGCAAGTCTAACTATAATTGGGATGTTGACAAGGTAAAATAATTATTTCGCTAGCTTGAAAACTGCCGGAGATATTACAATGTGAAATGCACACAAATGGACTCGCCCAAAAACGCTCCATACTAACGGCTACTAAATTATGACGTCACGCCTCAGTAGTTTGTATGCAACGCGTAGGAAATTTGTTCGGCAGCTATATTAAATATTGTGTTTATCAAAATGGTTTCTTAGACAAATTTGCTATACATTTTACGAACAAATTAAAGTTATCATTTATTTTAATAAATTTTATACTTTTTAAATGGACTTGTCCACCCAACTTTGAAGGGTCATAAAACAAATAAAATGCAATATATAAAACCAAGAGGTATACAAGCTACTCTAAAAGTTTAATATGTTTACGATATTTATTAGTATTTTGTTATTTTATTCATTAGTCAACATCCCAATATTGCTCTATTCTTTATTTATACTCAGCCCCCTGATTGTGAAACTCTGTTGCTAGAAAACCCCGATTGAAATCGTTTGAAAATTTATGAAATTTTTCAGTTTAAGTAAATTTTTTGTGCTAATAGAGTGGAGTACCTACTCTATGTACTCCATTATCAACTGAAACAGTCAAAGGATGTCACCAAAAATGGCCCAAATGATGGACCGAGGTACACTCTGTGGAAAAAAATACCCTGTAATACCTGAGTAATATAACAATAATATTTTTTTTCTGGTTATTTGGAGACGAGAAAAAAAATTAAAAATGCACTCGATATAAGTACCTATTACACAGATTATATCATTACATTCCAAGGGTCTGACATGCTTTGATAGAGCGAGATCGTCTTATTGAGATTCCTATAGGAGGAAATAAAGAAGAGTTTCATGTTTTATCTCTATCACCGACCGGACTTTTTTTCATGGTCGGGTTATAGGCACAGTTCAACTAGGCAAAACAAACAAGTGAGGTTATAACAAAAGTGCCAAAGAAATTAAAGGTTTTGTGGATTACTACCTAATTTATACATACAATTTATTATAAATCGAATGTGTAGTGTTTGTGTCTAGCCAACAAAATGGTGGGGTGTTCAATATTTGGCTGCAAAAGCAACAAATTAAGAAAAGAAGCGGGTGTTACATTTCATGCGTAAGTACACTGTTTTCTATATATTGATCACGTATTTCTTTCTCAAACCTCACAGGAACCAAGTTTCTGAGCTAAATCATTAGTTATATCATGAAAAACCTGATAAATAGGAAAACTCTAAAAATTATTTCTAAAAATAACCTCGGAAACATTTGACATGCAAACCAGGAAAATTGCGTATTAATCTACGTAATAGAAGCCAGCTTAGCATTGACGTCCACTAAAATCAGTAGGTTTATAAATCGATTTCCGGATGCCTACCCATATAGAAATTTTTCCCCAAAAATTACCCCATATTTCAGGGAATTTCAAGCGATTTGATTTTTCCAGATTTCCGACGGAAGATAAAATTCGTGAGAAATGGATAGAAGCAACTGGAAAAAAGAATTGGCATAAGTACACACGAATTGATTTGTAGAAAAAGTGTGTCTGTACATCCTTATCCTTACATATAATAAAACAGTAAAAAAAGTGTGTCTGTACATCCTTACTTATAATAAAACAGTAAAAAAGTGTGTCTGTACATTACATATATTTCAAAAAAAATATTTGGGGCGATGGATACATTAGTAGAGTAGGAATTTGAAAAAAAAGGTGTGTCTGTTTGTCTGTTTGTTTGTCTGTTTGAACACGCTAATCTCCGGAAATACTGAACGGATTCGGATGAAAATTTTTGTTATATAGCTGTTAAGCCTGGGCATAACTTAGGGTATAATTGATTTTGGAAAATGGAACACCTGATGCAGAACCATGATGGCCCAACTAACCTATACGGAATATAAAAATGACACCTTAGCAAAAGTTGTTCAACCTAATGAGCATTTTTTGTTGAGATATAAAAATCGAAGATCTGGAATACCTGATGCAGAGCCATAATGGTCCAGCTAAACTATACAAAATATAAAAATGACACCTTAGCAAAAGTTGTTCAGCCAGATGAGTATTTTTTGTTGAGGTATAGAAATCCATGATCTGGGAACACCTGATGCAGAACCATAATGGTCCAGCTAAACTATACAAAATATAAAAATGACACCTTAGCAAAAATTGTTCAGCCTGATGAACATTTTTTGTTGATTTAGTAACTTTTAACATTATAACACTGCTACAAGTATTTTCTTATGTAACTACATAAGTTCATATGCATGCGCAAGTCAAAGTCCACGCGTACGAAGTCGCGGGCATCAGCTAGTTACATATTATATGTATTTAAAAAAAAATTTATTGTCTGTTTGAACACGCTAATCTCCGAAAATACTGAATGGATTCGAATGAAACTTTTTCTGTTATATAGCTGTTAAGCCTGGGCATAACTTAGGGTCGGTCTGGACAAAAAGAGTGGTTGGTCGGGACCACTTATTTTCGCGATTTCGCTTGCAATACTTTGTTTAATTAGCGAGTCAAAATGTTGACTTTCACTCACTACGGAATTCAAGTACTGTAACGATTCCAACTACATTTTAGGGTATTTTTTTTGCGATCATGGCAGCCCCATATTTTGACGTCATAATATATCTATCCCTTACACCCGGTCGCTCGGTGGCGCATCTACCCCTTTTTAATATACTATATCTATGTTACATTCAGCTCTTTGATACTCTAAAAAACTGTCAAGTTGACAGGTGTCATTGTCAGTTGAAGTTGATTTTATGAAGTCGGAACAAGAAGCTTATACCTCCCTCCAATGGAGATTGCACGGCCATATGTCATAATGAAGATTGAAAAAAAGCTCCTTTAGTGACGTGACGGCTTATTGCAACCTCTTTCTTTAGTGTTACAATACGTGTTCGTTGTTCGTCGTTCGTTCGTTCGTGAGAAACGAAAACGTATTGTAAAACGAAAAGAAAGAGATAGCAATACGCCGTGACGTCATTAAAGAGTCTTTTTCAATCTTCAGTATGATACTAGGCGTGCAAACTCCATTTTGGTTTTAAGCTTCTTGAGTCGGAATGACGTTTTTCTAATGACGTTTAATTTGACAGTTCTTTTGACGTTTTGTTACTTGCACTTGCACACCATAGATATAGTATATTAAAAAGGGGTAGATGCGCCACCGAGCGACCGGGTGTAAGGGATAGATATATTATGACGTCAAAATATGGGGCTGCCATGATCGCAAAAAAAATACCCTAAAATGTAGTTGGAATCGTTACAGTACTTGAATTCCGTAGTGAGTGAAAGTCAACATTTTGACTCGCTAATTAAACAAAGTATTGCAAGCGAAATCGCGAAAATAAGTGGTCCCGACCAACCACTCTTTTTGTCCAGACCGACCCTAAGTTATGCCCAGGCTTAACAGCTATATAACAGAAAAAGTTTCATTCGAATCCATTCAGTATTTTCGGAGATTAGCGTGTTCAAACAGACAATAATTTTTTTTTAAATACATATAATATGTAACTAGCTGATGCCCGCGACTTCGTACGCGTGGACTTTGACTTGCGCATGCATATGAACTTATGTAGTTACATAAGAAAATACTTGTAGCAGTGTTATAATGTTAAAAGTTACTAAATCAACAAAAAATGTTCATCAGGCTGAACAATTTTTGCTAAGGTGTCATTTTTATATTTTGTATAGTTTAGCTGGACCATTATGGTTCTGCATCAGGTGTTCCCAGATCATGGATTTCTATACCTCAACAAAAAATACTCATCTGGCTGAACAACTTTTGCTAAGGTGTCATTTTTATATTTTGTATAGTTTAGCTGGACCATTATGGCTCTGCATCAGGTATTCCAGATCTTCGATTTTTATATCTCAACAAAAAATGCTCATTAGGTTGAACAACTTTTGCTAAGGTGTCATTTTTATATTCCGTATAGGTTAGTTGGGCCATCATGGTTCTGCATCAGGTGTTCCATTTTCCAAAATCAATTATACCCTAAGTTATGCCCAGGCTTAACAGCTATATAACAAAAATTTTCATCCGAATCCGTTCAGTATTTCCGGAGATTAGCGTGTTCAAACAGACAAACAAACAGACAAACAGACACACCTTTTTTTTCAAATTCCTACTCTACTAATGTATCCATCGCCCCAAATATTTTTTTTGAAATATATGTAATGTACAGACACACTTTTTTACTGTTTTATTATAAGTAAGGATGTACAGACACACTTTTTTTACTGTTTTATTATATGTAAGGATAAGGATGTACAGACACACTTTTTCTACAAATCAATTCGTGTGTACTTATGCCAATTCTTTTTTCCAGTTGCTTCTATCCATTTCTCACGAATTTTATCTTCCGTCGGAAATCTGGAAAAATCAAATCGCTTGAAATTCCCTGAAATATGGGGTAATTTTTGGGGAAAAATTTCTATATGGGTAGGCATCCGGAAATCGATTTATAAACCTACTGATTTTAGTGGACGTCAATGCTAAGCTGGCTTCTATTACGTAGATTAATACGCAATTTTCCTGGTTTGCATGTCAAATGTTTCCGAGGTTATTTTTAGAAATAATTTTTAGAGTTTTCCTATTTATCAGGTTTTTCATGATATAACTAATGATTTAGCTCAGAAACTTGGTTCCTGTGAGGTTTGAGAAAGAAATACGTGATCAATATATAGAAAACAGTGTACTTACGCATGAAATGTAACACCCGCTTCTTTTCTTTATTTGTTGCTTTTGCAGCCAAATATTGAACACCCCACCATTTTGTTGGCTAGACACAAACACTACACATTCGATTTATAATAAATTGTATGTATAAATTAGGTAGTAATCCACAAAACCTTTAATTTCTTTGGCACTTTTGATATAACCTCACTTGTTTGTTTTGCCTAGTTGAACTGTGCCTATAACCCGACCATGAAAAAAAGTCCGGTCGGTGATAGAGATAAAACATGAAACTCTTCTTTATTTCCTCCTATAGGAATCTCAATAAGACGATCTCGCTCTATCAAAGCATGTCAGACCCTTGTTGCACACAGAAAAACTGTTCAAATAGTTGATTTGAGAGGTTAGATTCTGTTTGCCTTTGTGTTAATTAATTCCGATTTCCTACGTGTAATGATTTTTTAACATGTGTAACTAATATAAATGTACCTACACTTGCGTTATTAAACTGAAAGTGAATATTCAGTATTGCCATAATTAAATTGTGTTACAAGGAGGTAGGTAGTTTACACTTTTGATGATTTATTTCTATGTTTTTAGTAAATATTGTACTAAAATAACATTATTTTCGAAATCCTCGACATCGAACCCTCGAATTTTTTCCTATATTTTTATGGTATACATGTACCTCAGGTACCTGAGGTAGGCAAAATAGGACCCAAAATGGGCTAAAATGTATGAGCGATTAGTGACCAACTTTCATTAATTTCAAAGGGTTTTAATCGATTTCAAACGGGGATTGTTAGCAACAGTTTTAGGTTATCAGGAGGCTGATCTCAGGATTGAAATTTAAAATAAGACCAAATTTCAAATGATGTGCTGAATCGCATTTTCAAATAATCCAATGCGGTTTTTTTCAGCAAGGAAATAAATTGGAAGACATCCAAAATAAATACGGATGACCCAGATCTCGAGAGATTTGACCACAATTGTGTCATTGATCTAGTATGCCGTGACGTAAAAAGGGACTGTCTAAAAAAAATAAAACCTGAAATTGTTACTGGTACTGATTATAGAATTTCAGACAAGGTGAACACCACTATTTCGAATATTTCATCTGATCATGGCAAAAAAGATGAAATGTTAAAGAAAGCAAACTCAACACCAGACGATAATTTAGGATTAACAAATACAAACAAAACGAACACGACTATTTCAACTGATCACGGCATTGAAGATGATACTTTGAAGAAAACAAACCTCTCTGAACCTGATCATAAGATTGTAAATTTAGCACCAGACGATAATTTGGGATTAACTACAGTCACAGATACAAACAAAACGAACACGAATATTTCAACTGATCATGGCGTAGAAGATGATACTTTGAAGCAAACAAACCTCTCTGAACCTGATCATGAGATTGTAGACTTAGCACCAGACGATAATTCAGGATTAACTACAGTCACAAATACAAACAAAACGAACACGAATATTTCAACTGATCATGGCGTAGAAGATGATACTTTGAAGAAAACAAAACTCTCTGAACCTGATCATAAGATTAAAGACTTAGCACTAGACGATAATTTAGGATTAACTACAGTCAGAAATACAAACAAAACGAACACGAATATTTCAACTGATCATGGCAATAAAGATGAGATTTTTCCAAATTCTACCCTTAGTTCTACTAACGAAATAGCGAATGCCAAAGAAACAACCAACCTCAATAATAATGTAATTGATTTGGAGTCTAAGCCGCAAAATGCAAAAGTTGATCCAGTAGAAAATAAAAATACGTCAACAGAAGAAACAACGGACATTAATAAAGAAGTAATATTACTTAAAAATAAAACAGCTTTGCATAATAGCAACAATACTAGGCTAAATAAGTCAGAAAATTATTCCTCTCCAACCAACAAGCAGACGTCTGGTGCTCTGCAAGCTGGGAAAATCGCTGCTGGAATTATGGGAGCCGGTGCATTAGTAGCTGTGGTCCTAGTGGCGAAAAAAATGATTGCTGGATGCTTACAATCTGGGGTCTATAGTAAGTATTTTTTCATTTTTCTGTGTAGAAAAATAAACTTGCAATGTTTACTTTGCATTGTCTAACAACGTTGAAGGCGTCTTCCATAAGCCAAACATAAAAGATTTTGTACAAAATTATGAAGATATATTTTCTACTTCAGACTTTAGTCCACAGCTGGGTCCTAAAAATGCAAAATAGAGCATGGAATCTTCAAAAAATTTTTCAGATGTCTTTTGAACATCTTAAATTAATTAATGAAAAGTCTTCAATTTATTTCATTTTGGAATCTCATACTTATTATATTATAGATAATGTTTTAACACGTTTTATGGTTTAAAAGAACTTATCATTTTATGAAACGTATTATTAAACATCCCCACCCTGGGGCCCAATTGCGCTAATTCTGAGCGATTAAACCAAAACCATTATGTTTTCGAGAGGAGCTCGGTGGCGCAGTGGTTTAGCGCCTGGCCCAGCGATTGCGGAAGTTAAGCAACGTTCGCAAGGGTCGGTCATGGGATGGGTGACCAAAAGTTTATTATCTCGAGCTCCTCCGTGCTTCGGAAGGCACGTTAAGCCGTTGGTCCCGGCTGCATTTGCAGTCGTTAACACCCACCAATCCGCATTGGGCCCGCGTGGTGGGTTATGGCCCATCCTCCTTACCACCCATAAGGAAGGCCTGTGCCCCAGCAGTGGGGATATCAAAAATGGCTGATGGACATTATGTTTTCATTTAGATTATAATATAACCTAAATTAAAACATAACGGTTAAAAGCTAAACCAAATTTTTTTAGGTAAATAATAATTATTTACCTAAAAATCTTTGGTTTGGCTTTAAATTGTCATTTAAATTATCCAATATTGTCATCGAAAGACCCCTAGGCAATAGTTTTTTTTTTACAATTTTAACATAACTAAAGCGAGTATTTTTCTGTAAATGAAATTTAAACGGTAACGAATTACTCGAAGCTTTGGCTTTATCGTTGAAAATTAGCGTGATTGGGCCACAGCCCTCCTACTCGAATAGCCGAAATTCTATTCGTCTGTTAACTTCTAGCTTAAAAATAA
Source organism: Agriphila tristella (assembly GCA_928269145.1). Lineage (NCBI taxonomy): Eukaryota > Metazoa > Arthropoda > Insecta > Lepidoptera > Crambidae > Agriphila > Agriphila tristella. The sequence continues at coordinate 4,440,868 of OV743440.1, forward strand.
GCAATTAAACGATCAAGTCACATGTCGCAAGCTTAAGAAAATCACAGATATTGTTGTATTGTATGGAATCGATAAGCCTACGACACGTAATTGTAGAGTTTATGGCTTAAGCTAGGGTTTCCTAGGATGTACACGGGCGTAGCCAGGGGGGGGGTTGGGGGTTCAAACCCCCCCCCCCCCCCCCCCGAAATATACAATAGGCATCATCTATTTATTGATCTATAACATTAAAATAAAGTTAGGCAAGGCGAGGAGTATAAATTATTTAGCCCAGTAAACGAAAAGGTGTAGAGAGAAATGATTGGAACACAATTTTTGACTTCGTAACTTTGTTTGGACTAGTTAGGAGGTGAACATATCATAAGTCCCCGCCCGTAGCCCTTACCGACCGAAATTGATGCGGAAGAAGTAGTTCATATATTTAAGGCGAGGTGGTGGTGAAAGTGGCGTCGCCACTAAATTTATTTTAATGGGGAGGAAAAGCGCAATTTTATCCCGATAGGTGGCGTCTGGTCTTTGGTACCTGGCCGCCTCAAAGAAAGTGTCAAAACATATGGGAATCTCTTGGAGTATTGCACTTTTTAATTTTATACTGAGAAAATGCCGCATTGTTATGCATGTAACTTGTAAAATATTGGAGTTCATCGATTTCCCAGTTACAAAAAGAATAGTGAGCAAAAAAATATCGAAAAAAAGATGCTTTTCCCTCGATTTTCTCCTTTGCTGAACCTGAGAAACATTATAAATCAAAAGGAATGTTTCATGAATTTGATGAAGCTTCGCCAAAATAAAACAACATTTGAATTATAATAGCTTTGTTCTTTAATATTTCAACCTCAGCAGTTTCTAACATCTTTATAACTTGGATGAATTTGATAGGTATATCAAATATGGAATAAGCCCAATATTGGGGCCAAACAGAGAATTAATAGAATTTTATATGCCAGAGTCATTCAAGAAACTTAGAATAATAAAATAAATATGATAAAACGTTCGTGTAATTTTGGATGGTACAGAAATTCCAGTACAGAAACCTGAAATTACTATTGCACAGAAGGCATCATGAGGCAACTATAAACACGGAAATTCACACTCAGTTGCTTTGTTAAAATTTAAATCATATGCTTCTAATCTGAAATAAAAAGATTACTTGTAAATCTTACACGAAATTTAAAGAAATGTAATGCTTGTTAGCAATTTTTTGTAAGTTGCTATAAACTTTATTGCCTGTTGTTTTGGCTTTTCTTTTCCGTAATTCTTTTTTTATCTGAGCTAAAGTTAGCATAGAATACATTGTTTGTCCGCAAAACCGAAAAAAATACAATCTAAGAAATTAAAATCCCGTAATACACAGTCAAGACAATATAAGCTCAAACTGACAATGGTTCCAAAGACTGAAGCGCCATCTGTAATTCACTTTGCCTTCGCCTCCCCATCACTCGTAAACCAAGTCAATATTTAAAAAAAGCACAGGTAATAATCTCTTAAATTGCCTCTAATATTTTTTGAATAACTCTTCAACAGTTATCATTCATTCTGTAAGCTATAAAATTCACAATTGCCAAAAGTGGCCACTTTGAGCTAAAATTGATTTTAAAACTTACAGAAAGAATGAAAACTGTTGAAGAGTTATTCAAAAAATATTAGAGGCAATTTAAGAGATTATTACTTGTGCTTTTTTTAAATATTGACTTGGTTTATGAGTAATAAAAATAAATGTAGTGGCGGCGCCACTTTCACTACCACCTCGCCTTAAGAAAAAAAAACAAAAGACTGATCCTCTAATGCCATTTATTTTGTTAAACCCCCCCCCGATACAGAATTCTGGCTACGCCCGTGGGATGTAGTCTATGTAAACAATACGGCGCGGTTTCTGACGTTACGGTGTCGCCATATTGTTTACATAGACAATATTCAACGCCGCTAAATTACGGCCGTAATATGACGGCACCGCTATTCTAGGAAACCCTAGCTTTAGCTTTAATTTTTAAGTTCGCGAACGAATAGAAAGTTGGCCATTTGAGTAGAGGGGCCAGCTCCCTGATTACGTAACTTAGTTGCAATCAACTCTGACAGAAATCGCAGTTACATTGCTGCTTTAGTTAGAACCAATGTGACAACTATCTTACTTAAAGCAGCAATGCAACCGCGCTTTCAATCGATTTCAATCGAGAATTGTTAGCAACAGCTTTACGTAATCAAGGTACTGGGGCCGTACCGGCTAACGAATCGATTTTCATAAAAGTCTGCTGGGTTTCAAATTAAAACAGATAAATCGAGCCCTAATTGGGCCAAAATGACGAACCCAAATTCATGATGTCACACGAACATCGATATCTTCCGAATCACGTCAACAAAAAGTACAAAACGAAATTGCTTACTTTGATTTCTCTGTTTTAAGTTAAAACCCAGCAGACTTTTATGAAAATAGATTCGTTAGCCGGTACGGCCCCTGGTCTCTCCCAAGGGACGCCTTGAGAGTGGGCTTCTTTTTTCATTATCCGACTATTAAATGTAAGATTTGCTAATCAATAATTTTATTATTTTCTTTTTCTTTCAGATATACCAGCGTAATATTGCTATATTATATATTTTGACACTATGGTGTGTTGTTGTTGTTAAAATAAGCAATTCTCCTATTTATTTCCTAGCTACTATTTTAGTTATAATTAAATGTAATAATAATAATGATTATAATGTAAATATTTAAAATAGTTGATTAAGATTATAATTGTAAAATGAATTTATTTTTAGTTTAACAATTATATCTGTCTGTACCCTTAGATGAACATTTACCTACAGCATCAATAACCTCGCAGGAGTAAGTAGATTACTAACGTCATAAACAACAACATTTGTCATACGACTTTTTCGAAAAACAACAAAAAAATAAACAAATGTCCAAACAGCTGATCGAGTTTTGTATGAAAAATTGATTTCTTTTTAGGGTTCCGTACTCAAAGGGTGAAAACGGGACCCTATTACTAAGACTCCGCTGTCCGTCTGTCTGTCTGTCTGTCTGTCTGTCACCAGGCTGTATCTCATGAACCGTGATAGCTAGACAGTTGAAATTTTCGCAGATGATGTATTTCTGTTGCCGCTATAACAACAAATACTAAAAACAGAATACAATAAATATTTAAGGGGGGCTCCCATACAACAAACGTGATTTTTTTGCCGTTTTTTGCTCAATATTAATAACGACTGCAGTGCAGGTAAACAGTAAAAATTTTCACAGATGATGTATTTATATTGCTGTTATAACAACAAATACTAAAAACAGAATAAAATAAACATTTAGAGGGGCTCCCATACAACAAACGTGTTTTTTTTTGCCGTTTTTTGGTACGGAAACCTTCGTGCGCGAGTCCGACTCGCACTTGGCCGGTTTTTTGTCTTTTATGGAAACTCGTACAACAAACTTCGCTGTTTATGATGTTAGTAATCCACTTCTACGAGGTAGTTGGTATTTTACAAGTAATCCTGAAAATTGTGACAAAAAAACTAGAGTATAAAAACTGCATACAAAATTACCTACTCTATAGGTAGAGTTTTTTTTCTTGATAGCTTTTCCTGCTAAGAGTAAGTACTGATAGGGCAAAAATTGAGACAGAATTACATAACTACGATTTAACATTTGCTGATTGTTATAAAAAATCATATTATTTACATTACCATTTAATAATAACCGAATTCTGTAAAAATGGTGCTAAAACTATTTTTACGAGTATCTCCATCGATTGAGATTTTTTCTGTGATATTTATAAGTACTACGTAACAGGAAAGTCCATATGTAAGTATGTACCTATATAGCTTTTATGCTTTATTCAATAGCAAAATACATTTTAGATAAATCTTTCCTGCTACAACATTAAAATTAATAAAGTTTATATTATTCAGTTTTATTATCTATCATATGACTCAGTGTAATGGTATTATTATACTATATAGTAATTTACCTGACATGCGTTATCCTTAAATTTATAAATAAATAAAAAAACAACTTCAGAAGCCTATAGCGAGACTATAACGCAGTGGCGCCCTCGTCATTAAAAAATAATTATATTATTTTATTTATTTTTGTATAATTTATACATATACAGGGTGTCCCAAAACTTTGGCAAACGGACTGAAAGTACCTTAAATATTGAAAGTAGAAAAAATTACAGAAGGTAGTCTTTATTTCGTTATTAAAAATAATGAAAACTGCATTCAAAGATTTAAAAAAACGCATACGATACGATACAAATTGATACATACGTAATAATTATTATTTTTATGTTATCATGGCCTTCCTTTTGTTTAAGATGATGTGTTACGTAGGTGCTCAAGAAAAAAAAATCCTTATGAGTAACCCTTTCGATCGGTATCGTAAGAATAAAAAAAAGTTTATATTTGGTGGGTTAGATTAGATTCCTGGTTAAGGCAGGCGATTGTTCGAAAATCTTTGAATGCTGTTTCAACGAGGGCTTTTCAAAGTGCCATTTAAAAAATAAAATAGTAACTATTTTCCTCACTAGATGGTGTTGATACACTTCGAGGCTTAAAAATAGTAACTATTTGCCTCACTAGATGGTGTTGATATTCTTCGAAGCTTAGTAAAAAATCACAGTGACATACATTTTTATCAACGCCATCTATCGAGCCTACAGTTTTTTGTCATTGTGAAAAGCCCTCATTATTTTAAAAATCAAAATGAAGACTTTTTCAGTAAAATTTCCTACCTTCAATTTTTAAGGTACCTACTTTCCTTTCGTGAAACAAAGTTTTGGGTCATTCTGTATATTCACTGATTAAATAGAAATCCCTTGTTTTCGTATAATGGTTTTATACCTAATTTGATTTGGTATATTTTTTTGTCATAATAATACTTTGGCATAATTGTTTTTTGGCATAAGCATAATAATCATTTAAACTATTTTTTTTTTCGCATAATGTTATTAGGCATATTGTCTATTCGCCTAACAATAAGATACATATTTTTACGTACTTATTTATTTTATTGCAAAAGGGGTATGTATTAAAATGCCGAAAATTCAAAATACGTACGACTGAAATATCGACGACGTATAAAACACCTATTTTCAAATTACCAAAAATCCTAAATATCGATATCCGATAGACCGTAACTTAAAAGATCGATAAATTAAATGACCGATAGTTCGAAATCCCGAAAGTTAAAATGCCGATAGTTCAAAATCCCGAAAGTCTGTTTAGGTCTATTAGGTGCGACGACGAGCGAGCGTAGCGAGCGAGGAGGAGGTTAAGTTTCATTGCGACCTACAATAACCGACCAGCCAGAACCGACCTGCTGGCATGTAACCCTCAATTAACCTTCAGTTTTTTAAGCTACGGGAGTTAGTATTTTCATTAAAATGTCCTTTCGTGATTTTAAACTTGAAACGTACGGCCAAACAACCGATCGACCATTTGATATTCGGCGTTTTGTCCATGGGTCTTGTAAAATTCGTTCTTTTCAACTTCGGCATTGTAAATAATACATGTGACAATATTTATATTTTTTTCAAGTGTAAATTTTTAGCAATAGCTTTAGAAGTGTATTCATTTTTAAAGTCTAAGACAAAGGTCGTCAGATAAACAGCCACACGCGCAATAAAACTTCGTTAAATAAACTTGTTATTTAATTTTTATACATAATCCATGTTATAATACTTTTTTTGCAATATTGCTGTTTAATTTCCTCCCAATCGAAGTGAAAAGCAGAGTGTATAACTCGTACTTATAACCCATTACACCCGAGCCGCAGGCGAGGTTTTATGCACTTGTTGTACAATCTACTATTGTTACAATACAAGTAATCAATCATCAATACAAAAGTACCATTTGAATCCTCAAGCATACCTCTTTAAAAATACATGTTTAATAGGCGATTGACACAGTTATGTCAATAATGAAACAGCTGTGAGCCAATAATCGTCAAGAACTTAACGACATTCTTCCCGATCCGCCCTACAAATGATTTATCCATCGACATCTTACTTGCGCATGTACAACCAAAGACAATTTTATTAAGACCTCCGCCGTTAAAACTCATTACGTCGTTCTCACCTTATAAATGATGGAAGGGGGAGGGTTGGGAGGTCAGGTAACGCTTGTCCTGAACAACTTCAGGCGTGTCGAGCTCCGGACGCGTTCGGCTGTTTTCGGCTTTCGTCGTGTCACGTACAGTCTAGGCTTTCAGACATCGGTGGACGGACTGAGGTAAGTATTTCAATATTGATAGCTTTTGGAAAGCTTTTTTACAACTTTTTTTTTCTTGAAAGGAAGACTCTACATATTAGGATCTTCTTCTTCTCGAGTCGACGGTCACATACAGGTCATTAGGATAATTAATATATTAGAAAAAATATTAGAAAATATTAACTCACCCGTAGCATCTCAGACGGGGTCCTACGGGTGAGTTGATTTTTTCTAGTATTTTTCTAATATATTAATTACCTTGATATCAAAATAGCATTGTGGATGCCTAAAATCTAAAAATTCAACACTCTACATAATATTTCTGAATTTTATTGCACCTAGATAATGTTACCTACCTGTTTAGTAATAAAATATTTGCTCATTTCTTCGTTGTTATTTATAACGTGAAATTTGAACGATCAAAAAAAAAAATGATTCCTTAATTTTTCAAATGTAGAGCTTTATACTTTCTCGTAGCCAGTTCGTCTCTGGATATAAGGGCGCACCGTCCGCGCCGGCGCGTAGCGTCGACACACCGCCGCCCCTGTCGAGCGGCCGAATGCACGCTCCATGTTATCTTCATCACGAAAAAATCCCAATCACGCACCGTAAGAACCCAATCGAAAAATCAAACAAAAAGAAGACACTAAAAACCTATTCTAAAGAATTTCCATCGCGTTCCAAAATCAATTTGAAAATCGAACGTCGCTATCGGTTTTTGTGTTTAGGTGCCAGTGACTATGAAATAGTGCTGTGATCGTGTCATAATTTTTACTCCCAAGTGTCCTTTAGAAAAAATGGTAGATGTTTTAATTAATTCAACCGCTCTTTAATTAAAATGGAATTGGTAATAAAATACGCATTGAAAGTGATGTGAAGACAGGGGAGCGTCTTGCGTAACTTCAGCCGGCGTAGGTAAGTATCGAACGCGATGTTTTCATTTCGATCATTGTGACATAACACCTCATTTAATGACCATCATTCAGTAAAGTACGAGGATGGTTTGGTAAGTACATGACTTTGGAAAGAAGAAACACTTTTTTCAACATATTTTGTTTTTTTTCTCTACATAATCTTTTTGTAGCTCTGCATATAAGTTCCTACCCCTTTAACCAATTTTATTTTCTTTCGTCGCCTGTAAATGTGGTAACTGGAATGAGGGTCTATTTTAGATTTATGTTTCAAAACTAATATTTTTTTTCAAAAAGCGTAAAGCTTCTAAAAGTGTTGCTTTTTTAGAAAGTCATGGACTTTATCCGACCTCGTAACTAAATTACAATCATATGATAGTGAAAGGAATTGTTGAGACTCAACATTTTACACTTTATTTTTTATTACCTACTTTAAATATCTTTTATAATTTAGATACGTATAAGATTAAAAAATGTTTTTACACATTAAGTTATCTGATAGAAAATTTTTCAAATTTATTCATTGCTTTAAATTTTTACCTTCTTAACCATTTTTTTTATTATAAACAAATGTATATAAGTAATTAAAAAAACATTTTTACAAGGGAAGCGAACTTAGAGAAAATGTGAAATATGACCTCTGAATACACAAACTCCTAAAATAATATTTTCTCTTTGATCAAATTTTGCCCTCGTTGAGAAACTTAATCTGATCTTTAATTAACGAAGAAATAAGAGTGCTTTTAGGTCAGGTGAAGGTGTGGCGCCACAGATAATGTAGTAGCTGGTAAAGATTAGGTGTTATATTTCACACCAAGAAGCTCGGTCGAAATCAGGTTGAGCTCGGGAAAAATCAACAGAATTCAATTGGAATAGTGATCAATTTTGCTTGCGCGGTTATCTGAAGCGCTTTGTAAAAAAGGTCAATATACTTTTTTTACCCGACTGCAAGGAAAAGCCAAAAAGAAGGGGAAAATAATTAAAAACGGCGAGAACGGATTTCTATGGTTAAGATATTATTATTATTATTTATTTAAATCAGAAAACATGTTCCACAAATTTTACAAAATTTAATTAATTGGAAAATAAATAAAATAAATATCAAAACAGTATAACATTGTTTGCCTGCAGATGTATCATGTCACAATGATACAGGTACTGGCAGTCAAAGCGCTCGGCAAAAGCTCGCAGGAGACTGTTCGGGCTGGCCCGTACCCTGCGCACCAGGGATGTGCACCTCTTGCGCATGGTTGTGGAAAAACAATCCACGCGCGCTTCAGCGAACATCCCTGAGGCGCTACAGAATCGAGGCAGCCCCAACAGAGTCCTGAATGCATTATTGAATTGGACGCGTAAGGCGCCGTACTGCTTCTGCGTATAGCTCACCCACAGACTGCTCGTGTAGAAGGACGTGCAAAATGCCCTGAACAGGGTTATTTTGACGTCTCTAGAACAGCGAGCAAATCTGCGAGCTATCATATTCGCACGAACAGACAGTGCCCTACCATAGAAAAATCAAATAAGTAGGCCAACTCGAGCTGTGAGCGAGCGATAATAGCCTAAACACTGGCTGACTGGTAGGGCTGTCGCTTATAGTTTATTCAATCGTCAAAATGCATATGTAGGCAATCTTTATGTAAAACAATTTTCCCCTGTAGGGTAAGCATCAGGGATCTATAATATATTTTTTTTATTATTTTTGTACATAGACTAGGAGCTGTCTACAATGTTTAACAACAACCACAACAACACTACAACCTACCTACTCAAGTTTATTGCTTATATACCTACTTAAAATTTAGTTTGATTTATACAAATTTCTACTTAAGTAATTGGTCCCTTCTTTTCGCGGTGGGGCATACTTAGTGAACTATTAAATCAAACCACAAATTGGTATCTGGTCAATGAAATTCGGAGCAGAACTAGGTATTTCCTAAACACTTTCAGATTTGTAATAGCTAACACATTATTTAATTATGTACGTTCCTACGTATGATATAGTAGGGTAGTAGATTAGATAGGTACTCACCGTTCTTGTTCGCTAGGTAATGGCCGGTATACATTTACAAATACAATTACTTAACACTAAACAGAGACTGTCCGCACGTGTTTTTTGCTAAACACTAAACGAGCCACTCGCACTAAACACTAATCAAAATGTATACCTACCATAATGCGAAGAAAGACAATTCCGAATCAGACAAACTGCTATTTAGATATCCATAAACACTGCAATATTTTCTAGAGGTCATCTTCACGAATTTGTATTTAAAGGAGGTAAGTAGGTAGTGTACATGTACGGCGGAGCGTGCGTGAGCGGCTGAGCGCGGGCCAAAGAGTAAAATAATATATTGGGAAAAGAGCGCCCACTCGTGGCAATTTTTTGAAACACTGATTTGAAAGGCCATCAGCGCCTCTGGAGGTTTGAGCGGAACTAATGACAAGAAATGCGTGAAATTATAATTGCTGAAAATATTTTTTCACATCCATATTTTGTCATTTTTTGTAATATTCTTTATATGAAACAAAAAATATTAATTAAAAAGAATAAAATCTAAACAAAAAACACAAAAAATAAACATGTAACTTTCGCTGGATTTGAACTCGGTATTCGTCGAACGATTGTAGTACTGTGTATTCGGTGGAGGCAGGTGTGGTAATCCGTTACGCTACTGGGTCATTACTTCGAGTGTTGAATTTTATCATTATATTGTAATTCGCTCAATGACCATACTAAAAAAACCATCTCATCTTTTAAATAATTTTGTTTTAAATCACTTTACTTACCCAGTTAAGAAGGCGGCTTTTATTGTACTGTCCAAAATTTTATTTTGAACATTTTATATTATAAGTACGACTGTAGAGACATCTTTTGGCAAACTTGAAGTATGAATTTTTCATGTATATTTTTTGTCTTTTTTGTAATATTCTTTATAAAAAAATTAAAATATTAATAAAAATAATAAATCGAAATAAAAAAAAATAAACAATATTGTGATAATTCCTAGGATCTAACTCGGTATTCGTCGAACGATGGCAGTATTGATGTATGGTGGTTGTGTAGTTATCCTCTACGCTACGAAGACATTACGTTAAGTGACGAATTTTCTCATGATATTGCAATTCGCATCATGATCAAAAATAATGATCAAAAATTACTTTTCTTTTCATCTTTTTAAAATAATTTTGTTTTAAATTACTTTATAGCTATTTGAAAAGGCTATTTTTATTGTACTGTCTTCTTAATTTATTTATTTTATTTTGAATATTATAATTAGTCCGACTGCAGAGACATCTTTTGGCAAACTTGAAGACTTTGTTGTAAAAGTTGATGGTTCAAACTTAGAGATGACGCTACTTTTTTCTCCCACTTGGGTTGTTCAGAACAACCACTTGTTCTAAGTGTGCCCCCCCTGGCGCGGGCGGTATTAAGTACGACGCAGCCACGACTGACGCACCGCTATCACCTTTAAGTTGTGTGAGTGTGTGCGTGCGACGACGCATACGTACGGCCGCGCTCACATACAAACCGCGTTCGGGCGTATAATGAGTAAGACAACTTACTTAGATGGCCCTACGCTCCCTTTCAATATCCGCATTGTCCTTCAGGTCCGGGGTTAGAATGTGCCCAAGGTACTTAAATTTTTCTACTCTGTTGAGAGGGCAGCCATACAGTCTAAGTTTGGGTGTCTGTCCCAGGGACCTTCCCCGAGCCTGAAAGATCATCCACTCGCTTTTCTTTACATTATAAATCAAACCATGTTGTTTAGCATATTTTTCGCAAATGTCAAGCAGCTGTGACAGTCCACATACAGAGGCACTCAGCAGCACCATGTCGTCCGCGTAACTAATATTATTAAGGCAGACTCCACCAATATGGCAGCCGACATGTGTGCTGCTGAGCTCCTCCACAAGTGCGTTTACATACAAATTAAAAAGCTTTGGCGATGTCAGCCCCCCCTGCCTCACGCCGTATGAAGGGTAACGGGAAAGAAGGATCATTCAGTTTAGTTCAAATTGAGGTATTACCCCCATCTGCTAGAAAATTAAACTTGCTATAACTTGACATATTCAGAAAAAGGCATAATGTTAAAATACACCTAGCGGAATTAACTTTATGGAAAAAGGCAAAAAGAACCATCGTCAACACAACAACATGCCAGAGAGATCATTGTCAAGGGCATAATTATTTAAAAAAGGAAATAAGTTTTTTCTCACTGACTCTGATGTTTCTTTTCCCTTATAACCTTCATATCATCGTTAGATTTTTCTTGATATCTCAAGAGTTCTATATAAGTGACGTTAAAAAAATCACAGATTATGCAGTCCTGCAAGAATCGCAGCATTGAAAATTTTACGAAAAACTAAAATGAAATGCAAAATCCTATTATATTTTTAAAGTTACCTAGGACTCTAGGTAGTAGGTACCTATTTATTTTTACGATTGTGACCGCGCCCGCTGACTGCCTCGACGCGGCCAAAATATTATTAACCGATTTTAAAAAATTCCAACGAAAGCACTTCTCGTCTGGTTCTACATCTTATAACACTATTATCATAACGATCGGTCAATAATCATAGAAGCTACATCACTGTTTATGTACGGAAACACCCGTTCTACAATTCCAAATATACAGGGACCCCACCTACATAGGACCTTATTTTAATTTTTTCTTAAGTTGTTTTTTTCCCGAAATATTTACAATTTAGTTGACCAACACCCCCAAAAAAACCCGAATTTTGCAAAGTTCCAAAAAAAGTTACAAATAGATTTTCAAAATTCAAACGTTTACACATGTCTCGATAAATTCCTCAACTCTTTCCTTATTTCTATTCCTTAATTCTTGAGGAAAACTCAACAACTGGGAATAGTAATTCCCATCTCGATCCTCCCAAAATCCTCGGAGATCATATGCATAGTCATATGACCAAAAATACCCCTCAGGCGATTTGCATCTGATAACCATTTTCAATGGTAAAACCAAACATAGCGGCAGTTAGGTGCTATTATTTAAAAAAAAATAGAATATTGCAATACGGGTATCAAATTAAAGGGATTATATCATGACCGTAACTTATAATTACTAAAAAGACATAAATAATAAACTAAAAAAACCCGCCTGCATCAAAATACAATTCAACTGAAAAAAATAAAACAAGATCGTATATATTACAGGGAAACTTAAAACATTATTTTATTGATGGTATAGAACTTTTGTTCAACATAATAACAATGACATGCAGTCGGTGTCATATAATTTAATTTTAAGTCAAATTATTCATAATGTTTCTCTTATCTAATTACAGGTAAAATAACAGTTAATAACTCATTGGTCGATTCGGACTGAAATATGGCATTGATAGTAATTATGACGAAGATATACGCTACGAAAGGATTTTAAAAAATTTACCTCCTGGAAGTGTGACTTTGAGAAAAGATAGTTTTAGAAACCTCAATGTAATTTTTGAAGACATATCTATGGACACCTCGTACGTATAGGCTTGATAAAAAAACAGTTTCAGTTCCATGTATGGGAAACCCCCCTTAAACTTTTTTTATTTTTATTTTTGTGTAATAATCCTAAAGCAGTTTACATAATACATCTCTAACCAAGTTTCAACTGTGTAATCCTAATAGTTTCGGAATAAAGTGGCTGTGACATACGGACAGACACGCAGACAGACATAACGAATATAGATTCGTTATGTCTGTCTGTCCGTCCTATAAGGGTTCCGTTTTTTGCCATTAGGCTACGGAACCCTAAAAATCAGCAGGCAAAGTACTCATTTGTTTAGTCTCTATGTGCAGTCGGCTCCTGAATCTGTGTAACCATAGACATAGAAAAATTTTCGCTGCGCTCAAGAAGACCAACAAAGCGTAGAAAAGAGAAGTTAACATCATACGGACACGGTCTATGTAAAAAAGAGACAAAGGATCAAGTGACATGTGCCAACATTTTTTACAGTAAGAGCCCCTAGCGACCCGCCTAGCAAATGAGCAATCACAGTTTGTTTAAAATATTAGTTAATCTTAATTATAAATTAAAATAAAGGTATCGTGGAGCCATGGTGTCTTGTGCTCTAAGTAATTGTGGTGTGACAAAAAGAAACAATCCAAGTAATCACACTTTTCACAGGTAAATAAGATATTGCCACACATTTCTCTAAAACCAAATTTCGCTACATTTATTCGTATAGCGACGAAGAAAACAGTATGGAACATAGTTTATTAATTTCCTTTACCATATATAGTCATATTTTATGAATCTGAGTCATATTTTACGTATCTCGCGTATCTCATATAAAATGTAGGTATACGTAAAATTTCGGATCACCTGTTTATTGACATTGTTGTTCTTTGACATTCTATTTCTATGAGTGTAACCATGTCAAACTAAATTTTTTAATGTACGTTACTAGGGTGGATATGCCTAACTCCAGCCCCCCCCCTAATACCAGCCCCCAAAAGTTTTTGCTTTGCTTTCATTAAAAAACAGTGAAAATCGGAAACTGTTTGATGGAGCCACACCGCTAGTTAATCCTCTAAGTTGGAAAATCACTATTAGCCGGTCACGTCACCTACAACTCACACAACGAGCAATAATGTTTACCGAGACCGAGTAGAGGTGACTATGTTTGAAAAACAGCATAAAAGCTCGATCGATGCGAACTTTGGGAAGTGTGTTTACGAAGGCAAGATGCAATTTTTTTTAGGTTTTAAGCTTTGATACTAGTAATAGATTAGATATATAACGTTTTGACATTACTAGTTTGTAATTAAATTTACTAATTTCGAAAAAAATAGGGGGGCTGGAGTTTGACTGGATGATTTTCAATAACTTTCTATTACCAGCCGGGGCTGGTATTGGGTATTTAACTTTCGTTTAAGAAATCAAGTTCATCTTAATTTGCTCGTCTCAAGGTTGGAATTTGTAGTGCTATTCACTAGAATTACTAACCCTGCACCCTATGACCTAATTACAGCCGGGTGAAAAATGTTCAATTCCTAAGTTATTTGTTCTGCAAATTAGGGGCTGGTATTAGGATATGTATGAGAACCTAACTCCAGCCGGTCATATAACTTTACGGCAATATACAGGGTGTTCTCAAATATGATTTTAATTATTTTGTTTTATTTTTTAATGTTAGATGTAAAAAGTAATAATAATTAACATCATACTTTTCTTCACTCATAGAAACAGAAAATAAATTCAATATAAAAAAATGTATATTGAATTCCACTTATTGGAAAACGCTTAAAAAGTTTCAAATAATTAAAACGATTTCATACTCATTGATTATATGTTTATTAAACCAAAGTTAACTTTTTGTTACGCCATTTTTAATATATGTGTATTCTTAATTGATTAATATCTACAGAAGAGGTGTAAGTTTCAATGACTTGCTATGGGAATCATAATTTATAGCCTTTAGTGTTTTATTATCACTATTGAGAGTTACCAAATTATATTTTTTTTATTTTATACTAACATTGTTGTATTATTTTAGAACACCCTGTACCCGGCTGGAATTAGGGAGCAAAGCGGCTGATATTAGGGCAAAAGCGGCTGGAGTTAGGGTTTTTCGCCCTTCGGACATTTAAACGCTTCTCTATTTTTTTCCCACAAAACTACGTAAAACTAAGTTCTATTTTCGTAATAAAGATGAATCAACCTACCTAAAACTGTATCAACAATATTTTTAAGATAGCAATTGTGGCAACAACAGAGATTCAAAGTTGAAAAATCCTTGGGGGGGCTGGTAATAGGCATATTCACCCTACAATGTAACAACCCAACTCTATTAAAACTATAATTAGTTTGACAAAGTAGAAAAGCGTTAAACTACTTCTAAGGGGCGGTCTGTACAATAAAATTAAATGAAAACAAATACTTTGGAATCGTAATGTAAATTATAATTGCTGGTACACACCTAGTTGACAACTCATAAAACACAAATTCGTCATGATTTGGATAATTGCCCATGATGACTTGAGAAATACTATATACATATCCTTATCCTTACATATAATAAAACAGTAGAAAAAGTGTGTCTGTACATTACATATATTTAAAAAAGAAATATCTGGAGCGATGAAGACATAGTAATAGAGTAAGAATTTGAAAAAAAAATGTGTCTGTTTGTTTGTCTGTTTGAACACGCTAATCTCCGGAAATACTGAACGGATTCGAATGAAACTTTATTTGTTATATAGCTGTTAAGCCTGGGCATAACTTAGGGTATAATTGATTTTGGAAAATGGAACATCTGATGCAGAACCATAATGGTCCAACATAACTATAAGGAATATAAAAATTACACCCTAGCAAAAGTTGTTCAGCCTGATGAGCATTTTTTGTTGAGGTACTAAAAATCGAAGATCTGGAACACCTGATGCAGAACCATAATGGTTAAACTATACAAAATATAAAAATGACATCTTTGCAAAAGTTGCTCAGCCTATGAGCATTTTTGTTGACGTATGAAAATCGAAGATCTGGAACACCCGATGCAGAACTATAATGATCCAGCTAAACTATACAAAATATTGCTCAGCCTGATGAGCATTTTTGTTGAGATATGAAAATCGAAGATCTGGAACACCCGATGCAGAACTATAATGATCCAGCTAAACTATACAAAATATTGCTCAGCCTGATGAGCATTTTTGTTGAGATATGAAAATCGAAGATCTGGAACACCCGATGCAGAACTATAATGATCCAGCTAAACTATACAAAATATAAAAATGTCATTTTTGCAATAGTTGTTCAGCATGATGAGCATTTTTTGTTGAGGTATGTTGAGGTATAGAAATCGAAGATCTGGAACACCTGATGCAGAACCATAACACTGCTACAAGTATTTTCTTATGTAACTACATTAGTTCATTTATAAGCATACGCCGAAGTCATAAAGTCCACGCGTACGAAGTCGCGGGCATCAGGTAGTATTTGTAATAAAATAATAGCTTTTATTTGAAAAGGGGAAAGAAGATACTTTAAGAAAGGAGGCAATAATTAAGCTTTCGGTTAAGCCCTTACAAATAACACTTTCCAAAGAACTAATCTAGGGATCCTCTTTGCCTATTCGCTCATCGAAGAAGAAGGAAAAGACAAAAGGACGTCCTTTTTTACCTACACAAAGTAGTTTTTCCCTGGCGGCCTTTTATTAATTTGCCACACAACAGCTCGCCGTGTCACTCCGAATGAAATTGATGTTTCTTTCCCAGTAATGAAATTACGAAAGTGAGCTTGGATTTTACCGAAAGAATAAAACGTATCTCACCTAAAAAACTAAGTAAAATAAAGGTACCTAATCGTATAATAAATTTAACTGTGCTATATTTGATTTCTCTAGATGGTGGATTTACCATCAAAAAAGATAAACGGATATAGACTTATTACATGAGTTGAGTTTTTACTAGAGTTCCGTACCCAAAGAGTAAAAACAGGACCCTATTACTACAGTAACACAGTATAGTATACAGCATTTGATTGAAAAGGTCCTTGAAATATAAAAAAAAGAAAAGTGCGAGTCGGACTCGCGCATGAAGGGTTCCGTACCAAAAACAGCAAAAAAATCACGTTTGTTGTATAGGAGCCCCCCTTAAATATTAATTTTATTATGTTTTTAGTATTTGTTGTTATAGCGGCAACAGAAATACATCATCTGTGAAAATTTCACCTGTCTAGCTATCACGGTTCATGAGATACAGCCTGGTGACAGACAGACGGACAGACAGACAGACAGCGGAGTCTTAGTAATAGGGTCCCGTTATTACCCTTTGGGTACGGAACCCTAAAAACTCTGATCGACATCATCTACTTACTTACTTACCCTGATAAATACTAATGCATGGGAGACAAAATCACATTGGTAAAAGCGATAACCATCAATCAATTGCCTATCGAAAGATGCAGACATTAGTTTTCGCTAACCATAGCGATTTAAAATGCCAAATCCATACATTTTCCCATACCTAGAAGTTCGTTAAACTTTTACAAATATATGACTTGTCAAGCAGAACAAGTTTCATACATAACTATATTTAGCGTTTTGAAATGTCAAATCGATACATCTTCTCATAACAAAGTTCGTAAAGCTATCTCAAATGTGACTTATCTAGACTAGACAGGACAAGTTTCATCCACAGCTATAAGGCTGCGTTCAAACGATAACACATGACCCGACCTCAACCCGAACTCAACTCAAACTCACCTCAAACACAGCCCACCTTGAAATTCATCGCTTACAATTTTGAGTCTTATGACACTTTAATAAGGTCCTGTGTAATGTCCATGTGAGTTTGAAGTGAGTTCGGTTTGAGTTCGGATTGAGTTTGATTTGAGTTTGGGTTGTGTACGGGTTGAGTTTGAGTTGAGTTCGGGTTGAGCGCGGGGAGTATGCAGTTGCATCGACAAAATATAAAAGAGCTTATTAATGTGTCATAAGACTCAAAATTGTAAGTGATGTATTTTAAGGAGTGGGCTGCGTTTGAGTTGAGTTTGGGTTGAGGTTGGGTCGTGAGTTATCGTCTGAACGCAGCCTAATTATAGTGATTTAGTGATTAAACGAGCGTAGTGGCCATCTTTAATGCACTGCAATTTAAAGAGATTATTTTTAAATCCAAGCTATAAAACTGAACGTTCAGTCGTTAGCTGGTGTAAAGTGACTGTTAACCTATTTTTGCAGTACCTAATTAAGTACTATTACAAAAATATACACGATAACTACCTATGAAATTGTTTCATTTGCCCGTTGCTTTTTCGTAAAATTCTTGAATTCCATTCCATGCTTGGTAGGCGAGTTGAATATCGCAGTACTAGACCGCTTTCATCGTTATAAACGATGCTGCCCTTACTTCTATATGCTTCTATGGTCTGAGATGCTGCCCATTTTCTAGTTAGGGCCATCCATAAATTACTTTACACGAATTTCATGATTTTTGACCCCTCCCCCGTCCTTGTCACAGCTGGTCACATAAAATTTGTGAGACCCCCCCTCCCTAGTGTGACGTCACATATTTTACAAATTTACATCTAGAAATAATTATTGAATTAAAACAGCAGTTCCGAAATTTGTTTTATTTCAATTTTAATGATTTGAGAGAAAGAAAGAAAAATCATTTATTTGGGATCACACAACGATAGACAATAAAAAAAAAAAAAAAAAGGAAATAAACACTTACAGATACACGTTGCGCATCGTCGCGTGATGCCAAAATGTGCAAGCGAGGGGCCTGCTGCACTGATATTCTGCTTGACACATTGTGAGACCAAACACGACAAAACCAGAACTTATTAAAAATTGTTACAAAATGACATGAAAAATAAAACAATGATAAGAATACGGTCACAAAACAACAAAATTATTATGAAAAAGCTTTTTAAAAAAAGCACAACCTCCTTCAAAAATCTTAAAAAACAGCTCTATAAAAAGCAAGAAATAATGTTCAAATCGATTGATTAAAACACGTCTATTGAAGACCCGACTTCTGGAGCTGGAAGTATTTTTTTTATTTATTGTATTGTTTATATTCTTAAAGCTCCACCCGACTTCAATAGACGTGTTTTAATCAATCGATTTGAACATTATTTCTTGCTTTTTATAGAGCTGTTTTTTAAGATTTTTGAAGGAGGTTGTGCTTTTTTTAAAAAGCTTTTTTATTTTAAACTTTTTTGTGGTAGGTATGTAAGTGATGATTTTATAAAATAAATCGTTATAATGTTTCACATTTTTCAATGGTATACCCCGAGTAACTCAATTTCCTCAAGAGTTCCGTTGGGCCTTCGCAGTTCAACCATAGTCCAGCAGGTCCTTGACAATAAATAGGTACTTAACTTGTTTTTGATTGTCATAAACCTGCCAATATTTCAATCACTGTACAGTTCCTATTTGATTTTAAGGAGTTCCCTTGTGTATCTTCAAAATCCAAAGTCCAATACCAATGAAATTAATATGGTATCATTCTTAAGGTGTCTTCTTTCAAACAAAAAAAGAATCATCTAAATCGGTGCATAAAAAAAGTAATGGTTGAAAATCCGCCTGAATTCATATAAAATGGTATCGAAAACGACAGTTTTTTCAAGATTACTTGAAAACTACTGAACCGATTTCAAAATTTCAAAAAATGGGACCAACTTGGAAACAAACGTCATGTTATAACGTTTAAATCATTTCAATCGGTTCAGCCGTCTTCGAGTAATCGGTGTACATACATATAAATAAAAAAAAATATACGCGACGAATAGATAACCTCCTCCTTTTCAAATTTTTGAAGTCGGTTAAAAATTAAAAAGCCCACATCATCCTCAAAATGAGGATAAAACTATTTTAGAAAGATTTTGATATGTGACGTCACGAAATTTAAGACCCTCCCACCCCTTGTCACACAATGTCACACTTCGTGGACCCCTAATATGGATGGGCCCCTTAGATGCACTACTTTGAAATCACTGGTCGCATTTTAAGGGTCGGTGCCACCAGTCACACTCCACATGATACGTATATTTAAATAAATTATAGAATTCGTTGCACATATTTCAAAAATATTACAAAGAAAAAAACTGGCCAAGTGCGTGTCGGACCACGCGCCGTAGGGTTCCGTAGTTACCTTATACCATACGATATTTCATACCACTATTATTATTCGTCTGCAAAAATAACTTTGTTTTTCACAGTGTTGGTATGAATGACAAAGTAATATTTGCGGTTTTGGAAAATGTGCTGTATCTCAAAAACTAATTATTATATTTCGTTCCAACAAATTTTCGTTGAAAGTGTTTATTAAGATCTACAGCATATTTTTTTCCGATTTTTCACTCTCTTATTTCAAAAGTTAGAGGGGTGGGGGGGGACACATTTTACCAGTTTGGCAATGTTTATCTTTCAAACGGTTTACTTTGAAAAAAAATCGTCTTAAAAACCTCAATGCCATTTTTAAAGACCTATCTATAGACACACCACACGTATTGGTTTGAAGAAAAAATAATTTTCAGTTTCAGTTCCATGTATGGGGAGCCCCCCCCCTTAATTTTTTTTTTTTTATTTTTGTGTTAAATTCGTTAAGCGGCATCTACCTACCAAGTTTCAACTGTGTAATCCTGATACTTTCGGAATAAAGTGGCTGTGACATACGGACGCACAGACAGACAGACAGACATGACGAATCTATAAGGGTTCCGTTTTTTTGCCATTTAGGCTACGGAACCCTAAAAACAACCTTCATCTATTTTCTTGGTCTCATCTTGTGCTAAAAGATTGGAGAAAAAATAAACTTGAAATGTCTTTCAGTGTTTAAAATAACCAAGACTCTGGAAGAGCTTTTTGCATTTCAATTCAATCCTATCACAATATGAGATCGAGGAAACTTTCTTAGCTGAACAAATTGCTTTTAATTCAAATGAGAACTTTAAATGTATTTTATACGTACAAAATAGTAATAACCTCTTAATGTAATAATGGACGAAGTGCAATTTACCCCTGTCTTACCACGTTTGGCAACTTTGGCAGCTACAAATTGGCGTAAATATAGCTCCATAAATGGGCTTCAAAAAACATGCATTATGCTGATGCATTGCACCAAAGCTCCGCAGTGCAGGCCCACTTACGACGCACGAGTTACAGCTTTACTGCTATTAAAACAACGTCTCTTTTTCCTTGAGTATAGTTAAACCATCAAAATCACAAGTAGGTACTGTAGTCGGGTGTTAAGGGTTGATAATCGTTGATTTAAGGGCGCAGCGGTGACCTACATTTTGGTATTGTGTCGCTTCTGCGACAGAATTTTTAATACAAATTTTAATTACTTTACGAGTTATTTTGAGTTATAACACTGCCTGGTCAAAATCCAGAAGCATGTTATCCTTTACAATGGAATTTGGCTTAGGACTTACATGTCCATCACCTATTTTTAATATCCCCACTGCTGGGACACAGGCCTTCCTTATGGGTGGATAAGGAGGACGGGCCATACATAACCCACCACGCGGGCCCAATGCGGATTGGTGGGTGTTAACGACTGCAAATGCAGCCGGGACCAACAGCTTAACGTGCCTTCCGGAGCACGGAGAAGCTCGAGATAATAAAGTTTTGGTCACCCATCCCATGACCGACCCTTGCGAACGTTGCTTAACCTACGCAATCGCTGGGCCAGGCGCTAAAACTGCGTCACCGAGCTCCTTTAGGACTTTACATATCATAGTATAAGTAAATGATAATGTAACTCTAAATTCTACTTCGAATGATTTCATGGTGAAACGAAATGTTCCACATTTCTATAAGAAATAGGTAACTCAGTAAAAATGTTTCTTGTAAACTATCAGATATATCAGATAACAGCTCCAAGTTTCTTCTCGGAAGACTTGTAACAGACGACTTTAATGGAGGCTGCTCGGTCGTTCGACGACCAATATTATGACCTCAAATCCTAGTTGGCGCAATACACTACAGTAAATACAAGAAAACCGGCCAAGTGCGAGTCGGACTCGCGCACGAAGGGTTCCGTACCAAAAACGGCAAAAAAACACATTTGTTGTATTCCCATACAACAAACGTGTTTTTTTTGCCCCCCTTAAATATTTATTTTATTCTGTTTTTAGTATTTGTTGTTATAGCGGCAACAGAAATACATCATCTGTGTAAATTTCAACTGTCTAGCTATCACGGTTCATGTGATACAGCCTGGTGACAGACAGACAGACGGACAGCGGAGTTTTAGTAATAGGGTCCCGTTTTTACCCTTTGGGTACGGAACCCTAAAAAACGATTACGATCCGAATAAGGAATTACATAACTGATAGTAAAAATGTCGCAATAATAAAAGAAACGTGTATAAGTACCACTAGCATGACCACACAAAATCCATGTTTTATCTATAAAGGGATAGTGGTTGGCCTTCACCTCACCTGATGTTAAAGTGACGATAACACCGAAGGTGGAAGAGCACTACACCCGGAATCCCCATCACTGAGGAACTATCTTACCTCTAACTGTCAGAACACGACAACTTTTAAATTGTTGTTATGGCGTCAGACTTAAGTAAGATGGTGGTAGCTAGCCAGGTCGACTTGAAATAAGCCCTACCATGGGATACCATCCGTCCGGATTAGTCCGGACATGTCCGGACTTTTGGACTATTGTCCGGACTTTGTCCGGCTTTGTTATTTGTCCGGCTTTTTAAGATTAGGCGCTGTAGTACTAGAAAAAACCTAAATAGCAGTAGTGTTCGAAAGAGAAGTCCCGAAATGTATGGAGTCTGGATCTGTCTGTGAAAATGTCCGGACTTTTATTGACATGTCCGGCTTTTTGTCAGGACTTTCCAATTTTTGAAATGGTAACCCTAACCAGGCTAGGCGCACTCCGCGCTTTAGGTACGAAGCTACAAGTAGCTAGCGGGTCCGTCCGGACGGACTAATTTCAGAGGGCTATCGCGTGCCGGCTGGGTCGAACGTTAGCAGTTCGATTTCGATAGTCACTCACTCGAGCCGCGTTCACGTATTGCCGCGTCGTTCGTTCGCACGTTTGTGATATATTATTATAACCAAAATGAAGGCATATTACATCGCAATGGGCTGCCTTAAGAGGCATATTACATTTTGACTGTGATTTTTGCGTAAAATGGCCAATTTTGGCGTTCTCGATCTCAGAAACAAAAATACATTCACACTTTTGACTTATTGAATGGTGCAGAATAGCTATTGGAATAGTTCATAGCGGCCTCGCTTTTTTGAAAATTTGCTTTACTTTATAATTAAACCCGAAATTGCAGAGAAAGATTTTCATAAAATGCGCGAAGGCACTTTTTTGAGTTCACGGATTGAACAACTGTGCTAAACAATTGAAATAAAAAAAATTGAGTGTTATCTCTTATATAGTCGAATAGTTCATAGCGGCCTCGGAATTTTGAATTATGTCTGGAATATGTGAAAAAAAATCCCAATCAAAAACCATAAAACTACTAAAAAAGCTCAGAATTAACTGTGGATTTCTCCTAGATACATTGTTATTATTACGTAAAAATGATATCATAATAATTTTTACTTCATAAAAAAATCAAATTTCATACTTTTATTTGTTGTTTTTACTTGTTTGTCTTTCTGTGTATGTTCAAACTTGACTCTAAGAAATCGTTCACCAACTTTCATTTTCCTTTCTAACCCTTTAACTTTCCAGTGAATCATCATATTACTTTTTGTCGCAGACACATAAATCTGTGCCCTAACCACCAAACCGAGTACAAATGGTACCCCCTCTGGGAATCGAACCCGGGACCACAAAAGAAGTTTAAATTAAAATGTCAATATACCTTTAGAAACCTTGAATGTTTAGTGGTCATATGCTACAGGGACAGATTTGAAGTTTAAAAACAATTCAGGATTATTTTATGCGACATAAACATAATACATGGGTCGAAACACAACATAAATATTCGAACCTCTCACGCTAACAGATCCAGCTGTCAAGTTAGACACGATGAGGAGAAAATTTTTTGTCGTTTTCCGACCCATGTCTTTTTGAAGGAAAATGTTCAGTTTCTTTGGCAGAACAACTACCGACATGTAGGTAATTTCACCTTGTATTGTATATGTCCTATCTTCGTACCTTACCTTAGCCTGAGGCTATGTCAGACGTCAGACATGTAGTAGGTAGATAATATGAGGAGCTCGGTGGCGCAGTGGCTTAGCGCCTGGCCCAGCGATTGCGGAAGTTAAGCAACGTTCGCAAGGGTCGGTCATGGGATGGGTGACCAAAAGTTTATTATCTCGAGCTCCTCCGTGCTTCGAAAGGCACGTTAAGCCGTTGGTCCCGGCTGCATTTGCAGTCGTTTACACCCACCAATCCGCATTGGGCCCGCGTGGTGGGTTATGGCCCATCCTCCTTACCACTCATAAGGAAGGCCTGTGCCCCAGCAGTGGGGACATCAAAAAATGACTGATGGACATAATAAATATATGGCGACGTTATTTACGTGTTGTCTTTCTTAATATACCTATAGGTATTTTTCCAGTCCATTATCATGAAAAATATGGGCGAGAAGTCCCTGTAGTCTCTTTGTAAAACACCAGTAACTTCGCAGAAGTAGATTACTAACTTAAACAACAACATTTGTTCTACGACTACACCGAAAAGAGACATGAAAAAATCCACTTCTCATACGAAACTCAATCAGCTGTTTAGACATTTTATATGGAAAGTAGATGATTTTTTGTCTGTTTTCGGAAAAGTCGTAAAACAAACGTTGTTGTTTATGGTGTAAAATAAAAGCTTAGAATTATTATGCTGTTTTCATAAAATGACTAAAATGCTTTCAGGAAAAAAGTTTTTAAAAGTCAATACATTTCTAAGTTCACATCATGTTTTCTAAAGTCTAAATACAAGCACAGATTACATAATACTAAATAATACAAGTGAAAAGTTTCATTTATATATGTTACGGCTAATACCCGAAGTGCGGCTAAACCTAGTTTTAGCCGGCTAAAACTAGGTGTAGCCGCTAGCTGTTGGCTAAAACTAGGTGTAGCTGATTTGCTCGCGGCTAATACTAGGTGTAGCCGGCTAAAACTAGGTCCAGCATGGGATACAAAGAAAGTTTTTTCTGTTGTCTGTTAAAAAAAAATAACCTCGAAATTTAAATTTCTAACCTAACCACAGAATACATAATTGACCTAACCCGGGACCTACAGGAGTAAAGCAGATCGGTTACACCTAGTTTTAGCCGGCTAAAACTAGGTTTAGCCGCACTTCGGGTATTAGCCGTAACATATACATAAGTACTTTATAAAATAGGTAGGTACGTAATTAGTAGCAACAGTTTGTTACTAAAAAGCCTTCGTTTCAGTAAAACACTTTAGTTTATTCGGGTGATTAAGGTAATTTTATTAACTCCGACTAATTGTAACAGTTGTACTGAATTAGTAACGCATGAACTCTACCGTCACGCGACCTGTAAAATGTTGTTTATTTTCTTATCGATAACTATCTGAAATGTTTAACATGGTTGACAGTCAGACCCACTAATATTATAAATGTGAAAGTTTGGATGTTTGTTATTTAGTCACGCAAAACGTCTGAAACTCTGAACGGATCTGGATGAAATTTACCGCAAGAATAGTTTATCACAAATATTAAATAAAATAGGTTACTTTTTATCCTTGTCAAATTATTGCCTAGGATTTTGAATGCTCATGATGAACTCGCGGGTGGAAGCTAGTATTTCATTTTAAAAATATAATAATATAACTGTTTTGCATTCCAACAAAACAGATATTATGTGTGTGAGAAAACGCACAGCGTTGGTGAAGAAGCGTTCTGATTCTGCATAAGAAAATATCGTACTTACTGTGATAATCCTGTCTAATTTCTGTCTTTAACTCACCACTAAGGCTGCATGATCGAATTCCTTTACCTGGAGCAGGCAGCCCTATGGCGCAAACGTCACTGTCAACTTCATAGTAGTCTTCACCTGCAAGCACTTACGCAACGCTGTGCGTTTTCTCACACACATAATATCTGTTTTGTTGGAATGCAAAACAGTTATATTATATGTGCTTCTAAAACGCACAGCGTTGGTGAAGACCTGTTTGATATCTGCTGGTGAAAGAAAGACAAACGCTATGTGAATTCTCACTTATTCAACAATCTAAAATAATATTTATTTTAATAAATTATAAGATAGCAGGTAATATTAAATATTGTTTTAATATTTAAAATTATCTGCAAATGAATAAAATCTGTAATATTTATTAAACAAATGGTGTAGGTAATATAATTCTAATGAAATTCAAATATCTGAGATCAATGAAACTATCTTGAAATAAAATACCAATTAAACTGATCTATAGAGGTCATCATCATCGTCATCGATGTCGTGATTGACGTGAGAGGTACTTAATTACCATCTATCTTTATCTTCTTTGCGCACTCCTGCACTGGATTTATAAAAAGTAGCATTTTCTTACTACTTACAATTTGACTCTAGTTTCTTTAGATTCTATTCTTGTGGCTGGCGCCAATCAATTAAGAGAATTAAACTTGTTTCAGTTATCTAAATTGAAACGTACATATTATAGGTGTACCTATTCTTAACAATATTGCTATAATATACAGAACTGTACATGTTGAACATCAAGGGTTATTTAATTTAAATAAATATTATTAACCCTTGAAAGTTACTTATTTTTATTAGTCAAAAATTTAGACCACTACCAGTATTTTATCACTTCCTATTTATGGTAGATAATTCAAGTAATGTAAATGCATCTCCATTACAGGCCAGCAATCAAATCAGAATTGTTGCTATAATTTTCTTACAGTATCTCTGAGAGCTGTGTGTTCTGTTCTGATAAGGTAAAGAGTACTTTTTTGACCCAAATTTGTGATTTAATAGGGTGTGGTCTTGCCAAAGACATGTACTATGACACTAATCTCTGAGGAAAAATAATATATTTTACCAGGTAGATAAGATATTTTTGTAGTCAATATGTAGGTAGCTAGGTATATGTAGGTATAAGAATAGTATAATTTGTATAATTATTCTGAAATATTTATTGCAAGAATATCTTTATCTCAATACTCTGTAGATGTTACTCTACGTTTACTATAAGTGTGGACCACTTTACTCAAAGAGTTTTATTAGTTAATGTTGAATAACGTTAGCTAATACTAATATAGCTCTTAGCAGGAACCAGTGTGAGCTAACTGATCTGCCCCCACCCCCAATTTTGTAACTATATAAGGGTTCTAGTTAGATTAACCATTTGAGGTGGGTTCTTACCCATTGTGAAATAAAACTATCTGATATGTAAGTTGTTTATACTTAAGGTTCTGCAAAGGCTCATTATGCCTGGAGGTCCACAAGCAAGAATATTTAGGAACCAAGGTTACCTGATGAGATGAATTTATCTCGGAATCTTGGGCACAGAATACATAATAGTACAAGTACAGAAGATCCACTCCGCAAAGTCAATTATTTAAATAGCGACTCTATTACATACACAATAAAGTGCAATTCAGGTTGCACACCGCTCCCTTGGCTACAGTTATATTCACCTAGAAGTTGCCTCTCTTTCTATCGCGTAGCTCTTATTTCCTCTAACGAATTCAGGGTTTCACTTTCTTCTTTTATATAATAATTAAATAACAGGAAGTTAATTTATTACAAGTTATGAGGTTGTGAAATAATGTGTAGGTACTTAAATATATTTCAAGGTAACCTAGGATAGGTACAGTCAACGCCACATCAGACATGCTGACTTTGAGTCAATTTGCTTTCATACGAAATGAAACTGTATTCATAATTAACTTTATTTCGAAAGTAGGTAAGTGTACCTACCTAATCTATAAATTATTATTTCAGTAAATAGTTGGGTGAATATTGTTTAACAAATAAGACAAGTAAGTACCTACCTAAGAATAAATGGATACTAAATACTAATACGTTTCGATGTCGTTTGGAACTTTTGGCAGTGTGAAAAACACGTGAGGTTCGGATCCTTTTTATTAGTATTAAGGCAGCCCATTACGAATGTCATATGCCTTCATTTTGGTTATAATAAAATTATTATTGAGTGACTATCGAAATCGAACTGCTAACGTGCGACCCAGCCGGCACGCGGCAGCCTCTGAAATTAGTCCGTCCGGACGGACCCGCTGGCTACTTGTAGCTTCGTACCTAAAGCGCGGAGTGGGCCTAGCCTGTCTTGGGATTGATTGTGTAAACATAGACAGCATCTGAACTGCCAAGGACGGCACGGATGAAGGGTTGTCAAGTCTTGCATAGCCATGCTTTAAGTCCCAGGTGAAGTACCTTATCCAAGGTTACCAGGTCACCGCTTGGGACACCCCATTTAGGTATAAAGCCTCCGAGGCCTGGGGCAACGAGTACGAGGCCACTCTAGCACCGTCGTCTCAAACTTGGCGGTCGGCAGAGCCGTTGTACCCCCCCGAGAGGTACGCCGCCGAAAGCGTGATGGTAAATCACTCGGCTATCCTGCAGCCCTACCGTCCATTCGAGCAAAGTAATTGCTCGCCTAACTACCTCCCTGGTAGCGGAGGTGTATCGAGCAAAAGCATACCTACACTACAACCCTGGTAGTGGAGGTGCTTCAATCAAACCAAACGCATACCTACCACAATGGCGGTGGTGTTTCAATCAAAGTTTTGCTGTCTAACTGGTCGACTAGGTCATATTACTATTATATCATTCCTGAGGTGCATTAACAAGATTATGTTGTCCTACTGGATAAGTATGTACATACTTTGAGACCGGGATCCGCTCCCTGCTCTTATTGGCACCTTAAGGATAAACTGGCGCATACTGGCGCAGACATACTTAGAAACATCTGAGTGTCAATACTGCCAATGTCTCTTGTGGTGTCACTATTACTTTAGACTAGCTTATGCTGAGAAGTACTTACTCACCTTAACCACCAAAACAGTTATGTAATAATAACATTTGCAGGTACCACAAAAAATAATAATAATAAAAATAATAGTACTTAAGGACTGTCAACCATAACCAAGGCCTCTGTCTAGGCTACCAAGTCCCTGTTGGTGGTACGACCCCATTTTAGAGTGAGGCCTCTGAGGCCTGGGGAATGTGTTGTATGATTTTAATCTAACAAATTAGCTCATATTGACTCTGTGAGGTAAGATTCTTCATCATAGATCTGATGAGTGAGATAGACACTTCATGAATAAGAGTCAGTTAAGCAATCGAAAATATTATGCCTAAATCGACAGTGTAAACACTCTTTTGGGCTTGTTTGTATTATACAGTTCAGTAGCCCCACATATTTAACATCTCGCAAAGGGATGTGCTCATTTTGAGAACTTCTGATAGTACAGTGCACTAATCTTCATTAATGTTTCGGTACTTATTGCCGTAGTAATGTAACTTTGACTGCTAAACTAAACTTTGACCTTTGTTCCAGGATTGACTCCTGTAAATTAAATACTTTCAAGAGACATTAACACTCCTGGAGTTTGACTAGTTAACCAATCTCAATATTGCTCTATTTACCAGCAAATAGTTTTCAAGGTAGATTAGAAGTCTTAATTCTCCCGTACACAGAAAGAATATCTGACCATGTTAGACAGTTATAAAAGTATGGAGGCTGAATATAGTTGTTGGAATAATTGATTTCTACTTTTACCGTCAGACCCATTTGTCTTAAATTAACTGTATTCCTTTGTCTAGTTTTCTTGCTAAACTCAGAGGTGTTTATTGTTTGGATAAGCTATTACTTATAAATTATTTTATATTTATTTATATCAGGATTTATTTTAATTCTGGTATTTACTAGCAAAACTCAGTCGCACTGTGCAGTGACATATTCAAATATTCGTTATTCAAATAACTAAAATCCTTTGCTATTATCAATTCACTACTATATTAACACACATAATTCAATCATTAATTTAATAGCCCAACTGGGAAACATTTATAAAAGTTACATAGGTACTGTATAACATACATTCTAAAGTATCATTTGCCATCCCAATGGCTTACCTACTCAAACTAATGCACAACACTTATTTTCTTTTTATTTACTTTATCTTCAGGATAAAAAGTAGGTATTTGTAACACTCTCTGATTCTAAACCTGCCACGCTGTTTCAAAAAATTAAGGCCATTTATTTACTACTCTACAAGTAATGTAGCCACTAGCCTGTGCCCTGTATGTAATGTATACCACTGTTTAATAATGAGTTGTAATCATATTACTGTATTGAAACATAATTTTACATGCTGGAAACAGCTTATCGAGTAGTTTCAAACCTGAACCGATAAGTTTATTTAAATAATTTTGCATGTTGGAAACGGCTCATCATGTAGTTCTTAACAAGATGGTCTGGAAACATCATTGAAGAAAAATTTTTTCCCTTCTTTTCACTAACATAATGAAAGCATATTTTTAAATAGTGCTTACACTATAATTATCCAAAAAAAAAAATTTATATCATATCGTCTATACTCATATCGACTATCTATCTATATCTACTTAACTCTTATGTAAATGTAAGTATGTGACATAGGTCTTAAATAACCCGTGTGTCTAATTTTGGGAATCACAAAAATACTGTATCCCAAAATTCAACAACTTTTTTACTGAATAGATAGATACTCAGCACCTAGAGAAATTCTTTAGGTAGGTATATACTACTTATTTCTATACATCACTTATTCTTCTTTGTCGATAATCTTATAATAGCAGTTATGCAAATGTAAGCCAGGACAAAGTGATAGTCAACCAACTTGTTCTATTAGTAAGAAAGGTTTAACTCACTTGGCTGAGTTGCAGCCCAATATGAGAAGTTCCGAGTGATTATGATTGTATCTCAGGTCCCGGTACTACACACTTGCACTTGAGAGACTAGTCATGCTCCTAAACCTTTAAATTTACTGAACAGAGACAGTTCAACACTGACTGGTGTAGCAGCTTAACATTTCAAAACAAATAGTCCAATGACAAAGTTTCTTTTATTCAATATGTGTCAAGAATTCAGACTCATGGCAGCTGGTCGCTGTTTTAGCCCTGGGACCGGTCGAAACAACCGAAGAGTTAATACTTTTTAAGTTGATTTGGCAATTTTATTAACAAATTCTGAAAACTTGACTCATAAAAATATCGCACGGGCGAGATGCGTGGGCAATCGGTACGGTTCGTTCGGTACTGCTTTCTCTGTTAAGAGAGAGAGAGAGTTTGGAGTCAGTGTCCATCATCCGCTGATGAAACATCCCCGACCAACAATGTACAAGATTACTGCTCGCTCTTCGTCCGAAGTAGCGAGCGTTGTATCTGTATTTCGAACACCCGTAAGCACCACCATCTCGTAAAATAATGCAACAAAACTTACGAAACCATCAGTTTTGTAGTTAGGATTCTTGAATTCACTATCACATTCAAGTAAACCGCACTTTTAAACTATTTTTCTTTAATACAAAACATTTTGCACGCGGTCTCGGCAAAATCAAAAAACGCTATGAAGTTGACAGTGACGTTTGCGCC
The DNA here is from genome assembly GCA_928269145.1 of Agriphila tristella. NCBI lineage: Eukaryota > Metazoa > Arthropoda > Insecta > Lepidoptera > Crambidae > Agriphila > Agriphila tristella. The sequence continues at coordinate 4,471,993 of OV743440.1, forward strand.
ATAGGGCTGCCTGCTCCAGGTAAAGGAATTCGATCATGCAGCCTTAGTGGTGAGTTAAAGACAGAAATTAGACAGGATTATCACAGTAAGTACGATATTTTCTTATGCAGAATCAGAACGCTTCTTCACCAACGCTGTGCGTTTTAGAAGCACATATAATATACATGCAAAAGTGATAAACTGGACAGGTACTTATACAAGTAAAAAATATTTTAAATGTTTATTCAATTTAAAAACATGTTCCAAGTAACTTTCAAATTGTTTTAACCATTATTTGTATGCCAATTCGCTAATTCTAATAAACGTGGCAATAAATACCTACGAAAATGGGAAAACTTTTACTATGGAACCAAATCTTAAAAACAGCTGTTCCATGCTAAAATTAACAACGAAAATATCGAAATATATGAAACAGCTGTTTTTTTTTTCACTATTTCATCATAAATTAGTCACGGCAGCGGAGGTTTTATGGGGGCGCAACTTTCAGCACTTCTAGTAGGTAGGTATACCTACTTATTATATCTATATTCGGTGATTGATTTATACCCAAATTGACAACAGCCACGAACACTAAGCTTCTTACGTAAATTGATTTTCTTTTCGATCTAGGAGCTATAAGTAGCTGCTAGATCGAAAAGAAAATCAATAATAAGGGCCTATGAGTAACATAAATTTATATTACTCATAGGCCCTTATTACATTCGGTGAATGAAGTGCGAATATCAATGTCAATGCTGTCGTCAGGTCAGACACACCTGTTTTTTTCTGACAAAAGGACTATACAAGCTAGGCCATGATGCGCTTTGATGAAATTACCAATATACTATAGTAATTTTATAGTGATTGCGTGGGAAGAATATCATTAAAATATAATGCGGGAAAAAAGAGAAATCTCAATCTCAAGGAGCCGTTTGGGGTTATATAATTTTCCTTTTATATGACATTTTGTTATACCCCTTTTTGACATGGCATGAGTCTTCACAGATATTATGGTTAATGCGCATCATGGCCCAGAATGCGGCATGATCCTTTATGTTACATCGATCTCTCATTTCGTCGAATCAAGAGAATTTTATCCTCATAGCAAGATATTCACAGGTTTTTTTCTTTTCATTCACTGAAATTTTTTTTCGTGATTTCAAAATAGGTCCCGTAGTAAAAGTGGTTCAGTTTGATGGTCCGAAGAAGCGGTTTTCCCATTTCTAGGTCATTCAGCGAGTGTAAACATAATTTTAAATTTGTAGCAGATATGTATAGGTCTATACCTATGTAGATAAATATAATAACGTCACATCACATAACGACGGACGTAAGTAACATTAACAGTCACTTATTATCAATAATATCTATTTACGCCTCAGTTATAATAATAATTAACATAAGTAAATGTTATTTTCATCAATTTCTGTAAGTCTTCGGTAGTATAGTGGTAAGTATCCCCGCCTGTCACGCGGGAGACCGGGGTTCGATTCCCCGCCGGAGAGATGTTTTTTTAGCAGAATATTGCTGTTATTGATTCTTTTTGCTCGACTTTTACGAAAATAACACAATACTTATATTTAAGTATATTTATTTTACTGATCCTACTAATATTATAAATGTGAAAGTTTGTGGGTTTGGAATTTGGATGTTTGTTTCTCAATCACGAAAAAACTACTGAACTGATTTGGTTGTAATTTGGCACACAGATAGTAGATAGCCTAGATTAAAACATAGGATACTTTTTATCCCGATATTCCCACGGGAACGGAAACCACGCGGGTGAAACCGCGGGCGACCGCTAGTGCAAAAGTAAAAGTTTCTTACATATTATTAGAAAACCTTTGTTGAAAAATTATTTTGATAATTTACACATTTGACAATAACCATTTTGAAATCCTTATGATAAGCCCTTTAATTTGACACCGATGTTGCAGTATTCTAACAAAATATTTTTTTTTTCACTTCTTATTTATAGGTAATGGCACCGTACAGCTGACATGTTGGTTTTTTTAACGCTACTTTACCTAGGTATAAAGCTTAGCTTACAAATCTAACGATATCTTAATTACAGAAATCCATTTAGCCGTTTGAAAGATCTAAGTTAATAAAACAAACAAACACACATACAAACAAACGAACATACTTACGTCGGGTAAAAAATAAAAAAATATATAAAACCCGCCTAATCAATCTAAAAGCACAGAATACATAATAGTACAAGTCTAAAAGAACTAACTGGCATCAGTCATAACTGAACCTGCAAGACAGCCTTCGATATTTTACAACACATTTTTTTTGAGCTCGATAAATTGTTGACTCAAACTTCCAAATCCAAACAACTTATACATGTAAAATATCTCATTTCCTTAGAAAACAAACTTATAATACCGAGAAACCCTTCACGAGGTACAAAATTATACCACACTTTGAACATAATTTAGTTTTAGGAAATATCCGGGACAAACTGACTACTTGAATTATTAATTAAGTTTCCAACTACGCCTACAATTTCCTAAACATAATTTTCCCCTCTAAATCATAATTTCGTATTTGAACTTTATAGTCTTTTCCATTCACGTCATGTTCTTCGCAATATTCTTTATTTATATTATTTCAAAGTTTCAAGTAGGTATTTTTAATATGCTGTAGGGTAGATATTTAAAGTTGGACCAAGACTTCCTTGCTTCAATTTATTTTGTTTGTATTTTTTATTGTATTTTTGTATCTAAACTGTTTGTTTATCAAGTAAATATTTACTTTTACACTAGAACACAAAGTTTTTCGTAAACTTCAATAAGAACGATGTCCATGTCCTTAAATAATATGGATAGTTGGGTTAAATTTTTAGTAATCCAAATCTCAGACGAAAATAATAAATGTCGATTTTTCGAAAACTCTTGTGTGATACCACAGACGGGACTCGAACCAGAACCCTTGGGATTCCGGCCCAATGCACTGACCAATTATGATAACAAGTCGCTAGTGGGAGCGGCGAAATTTTCTAAAAATTCAACCCTGGTGTGGACAATCAGATCCTAATTTTCAGCTGAAAAACTACCTACCTAAGTTCATTTTTTTATATTCCAGCGCACCGAAAGCCGTGTGGGGGCGGTGATGTCGGGATGGGGGTGGTGGTGCCGCTGGCGCTGGTATGCGTGCTCGCGGTGAGCGGCGCCCCCAACACGACGCGCCCACGGCCTGGCGAGCCCGTGCAGCCCCAAGAGGACGACGACCTGGCAGTACTAGACTACTACGATGAGGAGCGCATCAACATATCAGGTGGGCACATGACGATATGAGGGCAACGTTGACATATTCTGAGGTCGGGTTATGGTGTCAGTGGCGCTTGTATGCGTGCTCACAGCGGTCATAGAGACGGCTGGCCATATGAAGTCAAGATATCAGATACATTGAGGACGAAACCATAAAATCACATCGACAGGTGAGCACATGACAACATAAACCCTAGCCCTTGCATCAGAAGAGACCAGAAGAACCCTCTCAACAAGGTACTCAAGATCAAATCAAAAACTGATAAGTTTTTGATTTGAGGACAGCTCTAGCTCTGGGGACGTTAATCAGGTAAATGAAGTAACTTCTTGTCGCAGATAGCTGGAACCATAACGACGACTGAAATCTATACGCGGCAAGTTTTTATTTCTAGCACCTGAATTTCCAAATATATTTCAGACATATTCATATTCATTTTCTTTTATTTCATATATTTCAGACGTTTACGGTCAGATATAATTAAATATCAAAAATAAACATAATCCATTTCAGCTTTGTCTAACTTCACAAATTAATGAAAGACCATTGCAAAAACGAATGATGAAAATTAACAATAGGGATTACTTTCGCAAAATCTTTAACAAGAATTGAAAATATCACTGGATTTATAAAATATTTATAAATAGTTGTGTACCCGTTTGTTTTCGTTTGTTTCTTTATTTATAAAGAAACAAACGAAAACAAACGGGTACACAACTATCGGCGATCCAATAGAGTTCACAAAACTAACAAGAGCTTCAGAGATCAATCAAACATCTATGTTGACCTCAAATATGGATTTGAAAAATGTTCTATCATTCAGAGGATTCGACACGACACAGCTGCGCCCTGGGGCTATCGGCAAATTAGGGACAGGCAGGGATTGTTGTCCAATCGTACAAAGGTCGTTATATCCTTTACAATCCAGCAATAAGATCTCAACATAATAGTTCTGAAAAGGAATCATATAATAAGGTATACTTAGTCCGTTTATCAGAGAATTGGGAGAGGCAGGTGCTTTACAAAACTTTGTCACGCACAACCAATAATGGTGTCAATATTCTCTGAGCGATACAGGTCCTATGTCAAGTCAAAGCAATGCTGGCTGTCAAGCCAAACAAATTGAGGATCATTACCTTCGTAAATCCTTCGTAATCACTTGTCGGTTTGGTTGTAGGACTTGTAGGGATCGTTAATAATGTGTCAGAATGGGTAACGCTTTTACTAATTAACCTTTGTTGGGATAAACATGAACTTCAATATTATTCCTAAAATGTCGATCATAAATTATACTAACCCTATGAATATTTTCTTTTTATTTTAACATCAAGTGGAGCCTACATAAATCTCACTAGGTACTATTAGGTAATCGTAAATAGAATCTCTGCACTATTTAAGTTCGCCATTTTAATACGTAATGCCGCCGAGTCTGCCATGATCGTTCCATAACGGAGGTCTTGGCGGCGCGCCAGCTACGAACAAACACCCTTCCAATCATGTTTAATGAAATTGCTAAATTGAATACTATGCGCCACTAACCGCAAAAGTAGAGGTAGAAGTATGATGTCATGTCGGTGTTGTTTTGTGAAACTAATGATCTGTAAGTTGTCAACACTTATTTAATAAGAACCTTGAGAAATGTGAACTATCTACTATAGAAGATGCAGTAATTAAACGAAATTTTAATTAAGATTTGTTCAAGGTGACTTAACAAGTAGCGTGTTTTTTATTCTTCTGTTTTTTTTAGTTTAGACGAAGTCTTTATTCTAATACTGACTTTCAATATTGTTTCTAATATTGTTTCTGTACCTAAAACAAATAGACAAGTTCATATCGTTCCTTTTAAAATATGATTCTCAGTTATCTTTGAAAATATAATAGAATTGACTCCTAAATTATCTCTCCAAGATTTCATCAAGAGACAACATCCTCGAAAGCACTCCAAACGGAAACGTACGAAATAATAACAGGAGAGATCTGAAATTCTGAATTATTTCGAATTCGTAATGTAAGGAGATAGGTACAGTATCTTTTGAATGAACAATAACGTCGGTCGTGAATGGGCCTGCTCCGATGGTTCACCGGTTCCATTTATTTGTCGATCGTACCGATTGACATCTTCCGGAGCATGTCTTTCTGATTATTTTTCTTTCAGATTTTTTATTGTGTGCAGATTCTGACTTTTTTACCGTCGGATTGCTTTCTAAATGCATACCTACTATAGCTTTAAGTTCTAAGAAGTACCTAGGTACAAATTTTCTTTTATACCTATTATCTATTTTGGCGTTTAAATAGATTCTTGATAGATGAGTTTCAGATGTTGTTTTCGCTAATCTTTTAGTATTTCATTCATTATGGTAAAATAACCATCGTTAGCGTTGGCTCAGCAATGATGTACTTTATTTTCGGTTTATATTTGCTCACAGGGACATTTCTTTCACAAAATATCAAACTGAAGGACAAAAATATTCCAAACCTTCATTTTAGTTCACACGAATCCGATATTCCTAGGAAACGTTAACCGCAGTGGCCTCCGTTTCATGCACCAACGGCGTCACAGCCGAGCAAAGCCTAATTTGAAGCTCAGCGAATTTATCACCCAATTATGAAGAGGAACTAACTCGATTTCAACATTCCAGAGTTTGCAACAGGATAGGAAAAGGATATTCGTGTAGCGGCATTAAATAATCGGTGAAACTTATAAACTTAGGACCTTTAATACCTAGGAATGTTTAGGGCTTTAATTCATAGAAGACACTTATACCTAAGTGTCTTTTCAATCAACGTTAACTGAAGCCAACTTTAGCGCTCACTAAATAGTAGTTTTTTTTACATTTATCATAATATAATAAGTCTATGACATTTATCTATTTTCCCTTCAAATAAAACTTCCTACGACTGCGACTCCTGAAAGTGATCTATAAGATCAAGAAATGAAAAAATCCATTCAAACTGAGCAACAGTAGAATTTGCTGCTTTAGCATTTGTATTTTATTTAAGCCATAAGGGTCCGTTTAATCTGCCTTAATTTGAAATGGAACAGCATCACGCTCACCTATAGTTATATCATTCTATCAATCTGATTCACGAACCCCAGCAAATGTAAGTATGAATGAATGATCAGTTATCGACCAGTTTGCGTCGCTGGACATCAATGTCGGAGGAAGTTGTCGAGGGTAGTTCGGACAGCTTCTTGTTCCAAGTTCTGTGGACATTAGATAGTTGGGTTGTATGTAGTTAGGGGTTTAATATGCAACGTTATTTGATATTAAAGCTGTTTTACTACGTGGCATTAGAAAATCTTAAGATCTGAAGAATTAGATAACGCTTATGTTTTACTAACTTTGTAAATTTATTGCATTTTTTGATAAATATTAAACAAATTCGAAACCTATACAAAGTGTTACAAAAAACCCTTAATGCCGAGTATGGTTGATAGGGACCATCAAACTGAACAACATTTATAATGGGTCCAACACTGAAATCAAGAAACAAAAAACAGTTGTTTCGTACAAAAAAATAATAACGAAAATATTAAAATGTATGAAACAGCAGATTTTTTTGTGATTTCGGAGTTGGTCCCATAGTAAAAGTTATTCAGTTTGATGGCCTCTATCTACGATATTCCGCATTAGGGGTATTTTTGTAACACATTGTATAGACTCAGCTCTAAATTGTCATATGTGTCATAGTATCAGATAAGGTCAAGAAGCTTATATCTCCCTCCAATGGAGATTGCACGGCCAGTGTCATAGTGAAGATAGAAAAAATGTCCTTGAGTGACGTGACGGCTTATTGTGTGCGTGCGTGTTCGTTCGTGAGAAAAGAAAACGTATTATAAAACGAAAAGAAAGAGATAGCAATACGCCCTGACGTCACTAAAGAGTCTTTTTTCAATCTTCACTATGATACTAGGCGTGCAATCTCCATTATGGGTATAAGCTTCTTGGATAAGGTATAAAGGTTGTTGGAAATAGCTTCACATTTAAATCTAGAAAGCGCTTAAGAAAAGAAATGCATACTTACCTATTTCCTATTTTTCTTGTTTGCCCTAAATAAGGTTCGTAAATGCACAAAAATATAAAACGCGATCATGTGGCGTGTGCATACTGTGCATTTGTTGACCTACTTCGCAAATACTGCAACACAATTTTCTATTGTTGCACATAATTGGTTTTTTTCTTATATTTACGCTTGGAACTTTATTATTTAGTACGAAAACTCTGGAGGGAAGCAGTGATGGATCGGATTCCACTTAATGTACACATTTCTTTTCTAACAGAAGTTTTACAAGTAAGACCCATCTAGTTTTCATGAAAGGTTTGAATATAATAAATAAAAAAATATAAAAGATAACTTAATTGTAATTATTTATATAATCATCATTTATCTGTTTCCTCCTTTGTGAAGAAAACCTAACATTCAGTTTCCCGCTCCCCATATTTTCCCCCAGACAGTCTCACTTCCGTCTTTGTAGATACTTCGCTTTGATCGATAGCGTACAAAACAAAGATAAGAATGAAACAAATGTTACATATGCATTTCTCACTCACATCATATCTCCACTCACATCATATCTCCACTCATATCATAACTCACTCCATCGCTATATTGTGATAACCGATACTTTCAGAACGAAAAATCCGAAATACTGATACTTTAAAAGCTCTGCGTACCTACTATCATCGAAGGCTTTTATTTAGTTAGACGTTTGTGTAAATTTTGAATACATATAGATTCTCTTTCAATAAGAGAGGTGTTAAGAAATTGTGAATTTGGTTCGTCAAGATACTTGAAACAAAACAAACCCAGCCTACTACGATGGTAATAACTTCTTCTGCATTATCATTAGACGTTGAACTGTTGATATTTGTTTACTTCAAAGGCTGAATCCTATAGGTGACAAGGATTTGAAAATAATGAAACAAATTGTGAATGTCTCTACTTCTGAAATATTGTGATTTTTTCAACTCCTTCCACTCCTGTAATTCTGAACCATCTATACCTAGTCTCCACGGCTGCAACTACGGCCAGAAAAAGGAACTGAAAATCAGAAAATAAAAAACAACTACCAATAATAATTGGGAGTACTTAGCTTAAATATGTTATAATAAATTAATAATTCCAGCACGATGCTCGTATCGATAAATTCGATTCACTGAAGCGTGCTCGCACACGAAATCAATTTTTCCATCAATCGGAGTTCTATCTTTGGACACCTAAAATAGCATATCAGAATGAGGCTCCTGTGTTAAACGAAATCTTCCATATTTTTTCTCCTTCTTTGACGATAAAACCGTTCAAGAATTACCTGTAACTTCTGAAACACAGAAACGAATGGCAAATTAGTACCCAACTTCTCAGATGATAGATAAAATCTGGAATTTTTGTATTGTAAATCTTCGTACTTTGCCCATAAAATCACAAAAGGTTACAAAAATAAAGACAGTTGATTTTTCGTTGTTATTTTAAAGGCCATAATTAACTTGTTCACAATTTTAGACTAAATACAGTAAAACAGTTTCGTTGATGGCGTGTTTGGGAATCCCTCGCCTCAGCAGCATGAGCACATTGTTAAATATTTAATTTGTCATGACCATAACGAAAATAGGTAGTTAGGAAATGTTGGTTGTTTTGTGGTAATAATAACTTTTTTATGGTGGAAAGGTACCTGAGCGTTTGACCGATATATCACGCTTGGTGGTAATAAGCGAGAATGCGATATACGATGAAACGCACTTTCCTAAAAGTAATCTATTCACTCGCGTCTTGAAGCGACCCCCAGATTCTACCTATCAGGAAACACAGACTCAGGCAAGAAGTTACACTCTCTAGCGGTACGGATGATAAACTTTGAAGCAAAACGCTTAGTGCGAGTCTTTCAAATATCAACCATAAAACTATGGCGCAGATTCGTACATCTGGTTGTCCGATGGAAGAAGGGAGATGGCGGCATAAGGTTTTGCAATTCCGCTGCATACTCACCAAAATGTATCCGATATAAAACGGATAAGCTTGCAACCTTGCGTCTATGCTCAAGACTTTTAAACTTATTTCAGAAAATATGGTTGTTTCCGATGTGCTTCTTGGCCCCCTGGCTCCGCTCTATAGACTTAAGCGTAACTCAACTCCAAACGAGCAGCTAAGTTGATATTTCTCTTAATGAGTAAAGTACCATCAGAGCCCAAAGATCTAAAGGGTTGAGTTGAAGCCAAAGTTGGCCACTTTTAAGTGTTGTCATTCCCATACATATAATACTTACTTATTTCCTACACGGCTACGAAACCGAAACTACTCGTTAAAAACATATACTTACTATACTTACCGTGTAAAAATTTACCCAAACTAAGTATAGGTACCTACTTACGTCCAAAAATTGCCCATCTTTTGGGTTACCAAAGATTGCCCATCTTTTGTTAGTACACATAAACTGTCATCAAACGTAACCAATACCCAGCATTGGATGTCGTGCGGCTGATATGATAATGTCATCAAATAGGTATTATGTCTTCCTCCTCCTTTCCTCATTTGATAAGAAACCAAACGATATAATGTACGAGCTTAATTGACCTTCTATAAGCGAATCCAAAAAAGCTGTCTGAAACAAAACACGTAGCTATAGAGAACTTGATTCGAACCAATTTTATGTGGTCTACGTGTCCAAAGGAGACTGTTGCACTAACGAGAACTGGCAGAATAGCAGACATTACGGTCATTATGAATATCGTACCAGCTGGACTTGGCACTTGGCCAGGTGGTGCTGCCAAACGACTGCCATACTTTCAATCATACCGCCAAACTGACTCACTTTTCTATTCTGTGCTTATAAGTAAGAACATACCTTAATATTTTTAGTCATAAAGAGAAGTTATTAGGTGCCATTATAACAGTATTTTTAATAGGTAAAGAATACATCTCTCATGTCATGATTACTCCGCCAACTAAAGTGATCGATATGGCTCGAAGGATTGCTCAGCTGAAGTGGGCGGGATGTTGGGGCGGGAAGGTACAGGCATGGGCGAATCTAGAGTCCCCGGGCAAAGGGGAAGAGGGGTGGGGCGATGCTAGAGTCGCGTTACAGTTTTGAAGGGCAATAAATTTTGAAGGGCGAAAAATATATCAGGTTTTTTCTGGAGTCGGCCTTCCGCTCCCGCCTTTTCTACGCCAATGTGTTCAGGAAAGATGACCGTGCACCATACGACGCTCCGAGGGTAGGCCCCTGACAAGGTTGTCAGACGATCTAGTGAAGGTCGCGGTGCGCCGCGCCGCTGGATGCGCACAGCGCAGGACCGATCGTCGTGGAGATCCTTGGGGGACGATACCCAGCAGTGGGTGTCGAGCGGCTGATATGATGTCTGCCAACACTGTTTTTATTTTATTTTTTTTTTGGTTTCCAACCAGCACTCTGTCTGTATGTAAGAGTGAAAATATGTAAATAAAATAGGTAATGATGTTTTTGACTGCGCAAAGCGATTTCGGTTTCTATTTCTTGTACAAATAATAACATTTCCATTAAATACAAATACGGATATGTTTATTTTGGCAACAAATACAAGACACAATATGAATAGTAGGAGATTAAACTAATACAATACAACAAATATTTGCAAAACAGACAGGGAACTAATATTTACTTACTGCTTCTTATTTATTCCACACTATCTACGCCTACGCTACGATTCGTGTGTAGAACTCTGCTCGTAGAGTCTGTCTAAAAAGTCAGTTTACATGGGTAAATTCAAAAATATTTTTTATACCCACCTAAATCCCCAACCACCCCACCAATACCCATCTAAATAAATAAATAAAAAAATATGTTTACTATTAGAATTTGGACAGGGTTACCTGTATAAGTTTTTTTTAATAATTTAATAATTTCTCAGGTAAACTGACTTTTTAGACAGACTCTATCGTATATGCGGAGGTCCTGGACCTCCGCAAGCCCTCCGCACATGGCTCGTGCGTAGTAGTCTCGTAAGCGTATCGTTACGCGACGAGTACGATACGAGCAGAATTCTACACACAAATCGTAGCGTAGGCGTAGATATTATTCTAGAATATAAACTAGTGCTTCACGTTGATGAAAATTTATCACCAAACATATAAAAAGTATTTTCTACGCTTCTTTTTTAAGCCAGTACGCTACGACTATCGGTATTGACAATAAAATATCATACGACGCTTACGCTACGACGCCGTGTGCGGACTTCTTCGAAGATGTACGTGCTCGTATTGCTCCCGTACGACGCGCGTATTACGGTACGCTTACGCTACGACGCCGTGTGCGGAGGGGCTTAGCTTAGGCCCTCCGCACATGGCTCGTAAGCGTATCGTAAAGACGCGACGAGAACGATACATGGCTCGTGCGTAGTCGTCTCGTAAGCGTATCGTAAGACGCGACGAGTACGATACGAGCAGAATTCTACACACGAATCGTAGCGTAGGCGTAGATATTATTCTAGAATATAAACTAGTGCTTCACGTTGATGAAAATTTATCACCAAACATATAAAAAGTATTTTCTACGCTTGTTTTTTAAGCCAGTACGCTACGACTATCGGTATTGACAGTAAAATATCATACGATACGCTTACGCTACGACGCTGTGTGCGGACTTCTTTGAAGATGTACGTGCTCGTATTGCTCCCGTACGACGCGCGTATTACGATACGCTTACGCTACGACGCTGTGTGCGGAGGGGCTTAGCTTAGGCCCTCCGCACATGGCTCGTAAAGCGTATCGCAAAGACGCGACGAGAACGATAAATGGCTCGTGCGTAGTCGTCTCGTAAGCGTATCGTAAGACGCGACGAGTACGATACTTACGGAATTCTACACACGAATCGTAGCGTAGACGTAGATATTGTTCCAGTTGATGGAAATTCACCACCAAACATAAGTATAGAAAATATTTTCTACGCTTGCTTTTTTTACGCCAGTACGCTACGACTATCGTATTGACAATAAAATCTCATACGATACCAGGCACGTATCCAAGGGGGGGGGATAGTTGGGATTTATCCCCCCCCCCCCCCCCCCGAAATCCAGAACACACAGTACAGGACTAAATTCAAATTTAGCGGGCGAGGCACTCTCCGGTTTGCGGGATGCCGTTGTCCCACCCCCCCGAAATAAAAGTCTGGATACGTGCCTGTACGATACCCTTACGCTACGACGCCGTGTGCGGAGGGGCTTAGCTTTGCATTGCCAATATTGCCATCCCTCGAAATGTCGAATCGAGAGCTGTGACAGTTAGGGTTGCCAACTTTTTTTACAAAATAAAAAGTATATTAAGGTCGGAAAAGAAAAATAAACAGTATTTTAGAAAAAAAAATAACAGTAGTTTATATTTTTTTGTTTTTAATAAATATTTCTTAGTGTTTCTCGCACAACTTATCAATTTTGTGTCGTTTTTGAAAGAGCCTCAATATCTTCGATCATCTAAGTCAATCTAAGAAACGAGGTCTCCGCTGCACCGCGCGCCTATAACGTAGTTTGGGCGTTTACTTTTTAAACACATCAATGTATACCAGTGTCGCTTGCTGAAAACAGTATTTTTGTATACTTTTTGTTTGTTCAACAGTAAAAAGTATAATGCAGTGAAAAACAGTTTAATTTTTTTTTTAACAGTGTGACAGTAGCTAACGCGAGACGTTTAAAAATAAGTGTTTTTATCACAGAATATTTACGAATAAGTCACCTATCTTTTGTACAGTCACGTCTACAAAAATAGAACTTTGTCTACTCCAAAGCTATTACTTTTTTTAACAGATATATCAATAACAAATGACAACTACAACAAGTGACAAAGTTCTAAACTATATAACTAGGTACATATTTTTAAACGTGACTGTACTTATCACGCGTCATTTGTTTCTAACTTTTGGGGCACATTTAAAAAATAATTTTATTTTGTTAGATAATACAGAGAAACTCTTGCAAAAAAATTGGGTATGTTTTATTTAGAGTTTTAGGAAAATAAATAATTACTTCATAGTCAAAAACAGGACGAAATTTTAATTATTTGCCATTAATCTGCTTTCCTTTGATACATTATAATATTCAATTACTTTTTTCATTTGAAAATTATATTTGACTTAGTTACTGAGCCGACATAATAATATTTCCATTTAAATTACGCTTAATAATTCAACACGGATTAATTAGCTTTCTTCTTGACGAACTTATAAAATCTTGTAGAAACTCTTCTTAGGTTTAGTTTTATTTCAGTTCTACTAACGAAATTAGTTTCAAGGAAAGTTCTATTATAGAAATGTAGATAATTTTCATATTAAAATACAGTCTTGCTACATAATTATCTTGATTTATTTTTATGAAAGTTTCTTTTTACTTACCTACATTAATCTGCCAGTTTTTTTTTAATTGACCGAGCGAGCACGAAGTGCGAGCGAAGCGACTCTGCTTCAGCCTTCAGCTTGGGCAAAAATGCTTTCGTATGTCCGGCAGTCTGTTCCAACCTACAGGTCGCATTTCTCAACGGATTTAAATAGGTTTTAAAATAACATTCAATTTTTTTTGTCACGCCAGTTTTTAGATATTTTTCTAATTGGTGGAGATATGTTAAAAAAATATATTTCAGTCCAGCTTTCCAGGGCTGTCTGTTCTCCTCTACAGGTCACATTTCTCAACCGATTCTTGTGAAATTTTGTGAGCAGGTTTGAAAAATATATAGATTCTTTTTATCAAGCCGGTTTTTCTCTCTCGGGTTGTCTTTGCTGGTAGACGTGTGTTACTCGTGCGCAACTAAATTCAGTCACAAAAATTGCCATTGGCCAATTTACCTAAATTTCAATTCCTGCTTCCTCTTACGGACCTTAAGTTTTATTACTCCTCCTAGTTGACGTGTCGTGAGTGAGATAGTTATAGAATGGTTTACGCATCTTCAAGTCGAGTTAATATTACGTACAGTGATTGGTGCGTGATTTGAACCGTGGTCTCTAAGGTGCGACGAGGGACTTACAACCACCCGGCTACCGCTGTACTTGTCAACACGGGTGAATTTTGCGATAAGGATCGGCAGCTACGACCATTGCTACGAACGCTGCTACGACGGAGCCCCCACCTCACCGGACGTACGCTACGACTGCATGCTACGAGAAGCTAAGGACACAGACCCCTGCCACCCTCCTCACTTCGAGGGAAGAGAACGATTGACATTTTTTTGCTCGTTCGCTCGAGCCTACGTACTTCTCATCAACAACTGCGGCTACGCAACTGAGCTCAAGGCCGTGACTCCGTGAGTACTTTATTGTAAACACAAGCGGACCGTTCGTTTAATTTAGTCTAACTACTGGCGACGCAGTGCGATTCAATATAAAATAATGCCTTTAAATCATTCACCTCCTAAAAAGGCTGTCTCCGATTCAAACCTCAGTGAGATTTCCTCGGCGATCGAAGGATCGGATTCTACAAGTAATATTAATTTGAGCCGCCAGAAAAGAAAGCGTCCTGATGATCTGCAAGAAATTATTTCGGAGATGCGTGGCCTGTTCAATGATTTTGTTGCAAGCCAAGAATCTAAATTCGCCTCTCTTCATACGGCTTTGAATGATATCAAATCACAAAATGAAACAATTACTAGTTCCATGGAGATGTTATCCAATAAATATGATGAAATGCAACTGCAGTTGCAGGCAATTAAAAAAGAAAGAGAAGAATATCTCAATTATATAAATACGCTTGAAACAAAAATTGAATCATTGGAGAGGAGTACCTGTTCTGCGAAAGTTGAAATTAGAAATATTCCTAAGTTGCCGAATGAATCGAAAGAAGAGCTCTCTAACGTTGTTGTCAATATTGGAAATGCGTTACAGATTACCTTACAAAAATCGGACATCAAGGATATTCACCGCGGGTTTTCTAAGGCAGCTGTAAAGCCTATCATATTGGAATTAACCTCTGTAATTAAAAAAGAAACGCTATTAAAGTCAGTAAAGAAGTTTAATGCCTCTAACAAAGTCAATAAACTGAATACCCATCACTTAAAAATGTCTGGACCGGAAACGCCTATTTATATTTCCGAGTGTTTAACTATGAAAGGCAAGAGATTGTTTTACTTGGCCAGAGACTTTGCCACATCTAATAATTTTGCCTATTGCTGGTCCTCGTACGGGAGGGTATATATAAGGCAAAAGGAAGGATCCCCATATTTTAGGATAGACAGCGAAGCTGATTTTGCTAAAATAAAAAACAAACTGTTGTGACTAAATTTAATTCGTTTTTATAAAAAACTTGTTTTAATTTGTTACACAATCTTGTCTTTTTTGATATGTCTTTTTTGCATGCTTAATTTAATTCACATTTTTCTTAATATTTTTACATGTAACAAATTCATAAATACTACACATAAATTTTTCAAGCTACTCAAAAAGGGAATTATTTTTATAAATTTTTACATTTTATTTTATTCTTTAAACGATTTTAATTGCACAATTAAACTGTTCCTGTTGCTTAATTTCAAATTTATTAATGGATGATGAAATAAACAATGAATTAGATCAATTATTTGGCTCTGAGACAATAAGTTGTGATCCGGAAGACTGTCATAAGTATGTGCTTTCAATGCCTAACAAAATTTCCTATTTAACCCAAAATATACGCAGCATTAATTGTAATTTTAGAGGGCTTGAGGTGCTTTTACAAAGATTAAGTATAGAGTGTGACATAATTATTTTAACGGAGTGTCGATTGTCGCAATTCATAATTCTTCCACAGTTATCTGGATATATCTGTCATGCTACACAAAATAATCCAATACAAAATGATGGGGTAGTCGTATACGCTCATTCAAATTTAAATATCAAAGTTGAAGAGCCTTTGCTTGAAAACTGTAACTGCCTGATAATAAAAATTGGATCTCATACAGCTATTGTCTGTATTTACAGATCGCCTTCTTATAGAAACTTGGATAACATTATAAATTCACTAAATTAACTACTACCTCAACTTTCAAGTTTCAATAATGTTCTATTAATAGGCGATATTAATATTGATATTCGTGAAGAATTTTTAGATATGGGAGGTCGTGAATATCTAAGTATGTGTGCTAGCCATGGCATGATTCCAGCTCACCAGAAAACGACACACCAGAGTGGTTCATGCCTAGATCATGTCATTTTAAAATCTAAAAGCCCAGTCATTACATTTATCTCTGATTCCTACCTTACTGATCATACTGCTGTTATTACGTGCATTAGTAATCACATAAAAAAACCAAAAGCTATTAATTCACGTACGATTTTATATTACGATCGAATAATAAAAGATCTTGAACTTACCTTGAGACATTTTTTGATAACAATGATGTCAATTATTTAATGGAACATTTAATAAATTTAATACAGCGCTCTATTCAAACTAACTCTAAAGTTTTGCATCTACCTAGGCGAAAGAGACCTATAAAGCCCTGGATTACACCAGGCATAATACGCTGCATACGTAATAGGGATCAACTTCATAAAAAACATAGAAACTCACCAGATGATATCATTGCTAAGATGACCTGTATAAGGTACAGGAAATTCTGTAATAACCTTTTGAAAAATCTTAAAAGGCAGTATGAGCGAAATGAACTATTAAAAGCAAACAAAGACAGTAAAAGATTGTGGCAACTCATTAAAAATATCACATATACAGGTACAGTAAAATCATCCTCTTCTGAGCTTTTGTCTGAGTCCACTGAAAACACTTCATCTAATATGAACAGTTTTAATGAGTTTTTTGTCAATATAGGGAAGAGCCTAGCTACTAATCTTATGAACAATGAATCTAATTATGAACCTGGCACATCTGTGCATTTCAACAACCGTGAGCCTCCCAGTATTGCCAACACCTTCGTTCTTTTGCCATGTGATGAGGCTGAGGTCAGTAATATCATCAGGAACTTAAAAAGTTGTAGCGCTGTGGGATGGGATGGAATCCCGAATAAAATCATTAAGATCTGCTCTCACATTTTGGTTCCTATTTTGGTGCACATTTTCAACCGTTGCTTTGAAAACGGTGTTTTCCCTCTTGCTTTGAAAAGATCTCGAATACATCCTGTGTATAAGTCGGGGGATAAACACCAAATCAATAACTACAGGCCCATCTCTATTCTCCCAGCAATCTCAAAAATTTTAGAGCGACTTATATATAACCGTCTGGTTGACTTTCTGGACAAATTTGATCTATTATCAAGTTCTCAGTATGGTTTTAGGTCCGGTAAGTCAACTAATGACGCAGTTCTTGAGGTTACAAATTACATCGCTTCAAATTTGGACAAAGGCAATAAAGTTGTGGGAATTTTTCTCGACCTGGCTAAGGCCTTTGATACGGTGTCGATATCTTTGCTACTGGGTAAGCTTGAACGTCTAGGAGTCCGAGGTTTACAGCTGCAATTGTTCCGGGATTATTTATCTGATCGTTCTCAATGCGTTACTATCGGAGAAAATGTTAGTACCTACTTGGAGACAGAGTACGGGGTGCCTCAAGGCAGCATCTTAGGACCAGTTCTATTTTTGGTCTATATTAATGATCTCCTTGATCTTCAGTTGGCACAAGGCAAATTGGTATGTTATGCCGATGACACTGTGCTTCTTTTTTCCGCAAAAACTTGGGAGGAGTCGTTTTGTTTAGCTCAGACTGGTTTTAACAACGCTTCAATATGGCTTAAACAAAATGTACTAACATTAAATGCGGAAAAAACTAAATACGTCACCTTTGCTATGAGAAGTACAGGGCTTCCTTCCACTGATTTCCACTTAAGAGCACATCGTTGTAACAACTATCAATCTGTATCATGCATTTGTCCAAATATCCAAAGCACTAACTGTGTTAAGTACCTCGGTCTGTATATGGATTACTCACTCTCTTTCAAAGAACAAATAAATGTCCTGACTAAGAGAGTTCGTAAACTCATCTATGTCTTTAAGAACTTAAGACACGATGCAGATCAAGATCTACTTAAAAAAGTCTACCTCTCACTGTGCCAATCTATCCTAAACTATGGCATAATTGCCTGGGGTGGTGCAAGCAAGACAACGTTAATGGCTTTGGAAATAGCACAAAGATATGTTTTAAAGGTTTGCACGTTCCGACCGAAATTGTATCCCACTGCCCTTTTATACAAAAACTGCCAAGTGTTAACAGTGAGACAGCTTTTCATATTGCAAGTGATTCTTAAACAGCACTCCATCTTAGAATATGACAGAAACAGAATTGCAAGACGCCGAAATTACATGGTTTGCCCCACTGTTACATCTAAACATTCGTTCATTCATAATTTCTTTTATTTCCTTGGTCCTTTTTTATATAATAGAGTAAATAAAATAAATAATGTATACAATTTAAACATTTATGATGTGAAAAAGTCCGTCACTGCTTGGCTACAATCCTTAACTTATGACGAAACAGAAGCCATTTTTGAGATAGTACGGTAATGGGTATTTGCTTTCGTAGTTATCCCTTATATAACTTTACTTAAAATAATTCCTTTTTATTTTGTTTATTTTATATATTTATTATATTTTAAATATCACACACCCTCTCCACACACACTCATTCACTTACGCTCTACTCACCATGAGAGGTTCATTCATTCATTCTACACTAGTTTTAGTTTTATTGGCATATGGCATTATTCACTGTTTGATTTTATGTAACTATCACCTGTTGCTAAACCTTCTGTTTGGCGTTATTGTATAGAGAAAGAGCACTGCACCTGAGATACAGGTTTCCTAGTTTGGGTGCAGATGTTTTTAAATCTAAATTGTAAATTTTTAAGGTTTAATCAAAATTGTTTTCAAAAGATTTGTTTTGTTTCTGTAAATTTTGTGTCAATAAATTTTATTATTTATTATTTATTTATTTATTTTAATTTTTTTTTTTAAATGGTGGAGATTGTAAAGAAAATCATATTTCAGTCTGGCTTTCCGGCGCTGTCTGTTCTCCTCTACAGGTCGCATTTCTCAACCGATCCCGGTGAAAATTTGCGATCAGGTTTGTTTGTCACTCATCTCTAAAAATGATCTAAATTAGAAGCACCGTCTAGCTGCTAATACTCCAAATAATATACCAAACATCACGTACTGTGTGCTTTGAAAACCTCATGAATACATTTTATTTTTGTACAATTTGAGCCACTTTTTATCGCGAGGTCTACAGCTCACGGAGCTATTAGTAATTATAAGTACCTAATCATATCAGCTGAACGTCACCCACTGCTCAGTATACTTAGGTCTTCCCCAAGCCTAAGGATATCCAGTAGTTAACGCGATTCAGCGCGTACCTTATTAAATATTGTGATTCTTGTAGTTACAGAAATAGTTTCAAAAAATATTAAGTATAAAGCTCGAAAGGGGGGGGGGTGTAATCAGTCTTGTTACAAAAGATTTATAAACACCTGTTTAACTTAGACACTGTTTAAATGTCATGCAGTCTCTTTCAAACAATAATGTCAAAAAAAAGTGACAGCATCACCATTTATAGACAATGGTGTCGATTCGGTTAGCACGACTTAACTAAATTGACAGGACTAAACTTAATTTTAGCATTCTGTTCTTGTCTTTTCGATACAGAAAGAAAAGAATGGAAAACTAAATTTAGTTTAGTCCTGTCAATTTAGTTAAGTCGTTGCCAACCGAATCGACACCAGTATCTATGTTAAACAGGTGTTTAAAAATCATTTGTAAACACTGCACTACACATGTTTCTCTAGACATTTTTATCACGTTGCTTAATTTTCCAGAATTTAAAAAAATATTCTGAAAAAAGTTTGATCTGAAAAGAGGTTAATTCTATCTAAAAAGGTAAAACAATGAAGACCCGTCTATATCGATTACGATTTGCGAGAATGTATTCTGTGCCTCATGGAATAGCGACCACATCAGCATAATCCTGTAGGCCCTGAAACTAGGGCATCGTCCGCAAGGGAAAGGTCAAATCTCAACAATGAGTTATAAAAGAAACTGTTAAGACATGTTATTGCTATTCGATAGTGTTGTTTCTGTAGACGAGTAGGAAATAGAGCTTTTATAGCGTCATAACAGTGCGGAAAGACGTTATTTATAAGTACCTAGCTTGTGTACCCCCGTAACCACGTCGAGAAATACAAAAATCTTAAACCCAAATCAAAATTAAAAAGAAAACTTTAAATATTACAGCCGAGAACGAGTCGAGAATGGTTTGAAGCCCGATCCGCAGGCGAGCTAGGGTTTTAATCATTCGAGGCAATGCAAATAGCTTCCAGTACAAGGTTTGTATAATACTTTACTCACGAAATGCGAGGAAATAATTTTTTCTTAGTAAAAATGTGATTTTAGATTGGTTCGCGTGGCCATGTTAAATGACCAGTCATGCAACCATAAAGTTTTATGAAAATAATGCTATTGAATTTGGAATACTCACTGCCCGCACAAGTGCGGGAAGTGAGTATTGAAATTCATTTCCGCACTGAATTTCAAATTTAGAATGTGATGAACCAGACCCCTACGGAAATGTTGAACGCAAGAATCTTATATTAATATTCTATTATATAAAATTCTTGGTTGAACGCCCCGCATTCCTTTTACAAATGGAGTGATAACATTTCATAGTATACTTAAGTGAGTAAAAGTATTTTATTTCAATTTATAGTACTCGCGGAAATCTTATATAGTGATTCAATAAAAAAAACTTGGATAATGGGGAATGTTCGAAAATAAATCAAATTGACTAAATTTTTTTAAAGTAGGAATAAGCTCTCTTAGTAATAGAAAAAAGTTTCAGAATTTTCCGTTGCGTAAAAAAATTTAAAAAAATTAAAGTCTCTTCGACTTTACAAATATGCAAAAGTAACAGCAGAATGGAGATTTTACCTTTGCCACCAACGAACTTTGCCACTACCTGCCACAACCACAATACGAATTAAAAAAAAGTTTTGACATTTTGTGTTGAAACTTTTTTTTAATACCATGTTGTGGTTCGTATTGTGGTTGTGGTAAGTGGTGGCAAAGGTAAAATCTCCATTCTGCTGTTACTTTTGCATATTTGTAAAGTCGAAGTGACTTTATTTTTTTTTATTTTTTTTCGCAACGTAAAATTCTGAAAACTTTTTTCTATAAGAAGGGAGCTTATTCCTACTTTATAAAAATATTCAGCCAATTTGATTTTTCGGACATTTCCGATTATTATCATAGTTGAGTAACATTATTTAGGTTGACAATGACTAAAACAATAAATGATCGTGGGAACCAGCTGTTAGGCAACATTATTTTATCGGCGCAATCCTGAAAAGCTGTGCTGGATGTTTTTCAAGCAGATATGCCATTGAGCCATTGAGGGCATCCTATCTTATCTAGCCCTGAGCTAGTGGGTCGGCGCTTCCCTTGCGTTACACAAACCTATTTGTTAACTGTGGTTTTGAAGAAAAATGGGCTTAACGACCCCTTTACTACAATTTATATGTATTTTATAGGGTTCCAGCCTTAGAACAAACAGCTATCGAAAAAAATTTGTTTCTCGACAGATTTTCGAGCTAAGGGTAATGGACTTATACTATTTATTTTGTATTCTGTGGCTCAGGGGAAAAAAAGAGAAAGTGTCATTCTATCAGTCTGAACTTTGTGTTTTAGCGTCATTTTCCAAATTAAACTTTAGCTTTATTTTCTAACTAGCGGCCGCCCGCGGTTTCACCTGCGTGGGTCCCGTTCCCGTGGAAATATCGGGATAAAAAGTATTCTATGTAATCTAGGCTATCTACTATCTGTGTGCCAAATTCCAATCAAATCCGTTAAGTAGTTTTTGCGTGATTAAGGAACAAACACCTAAACATCCAAACCCACAAACTTTCACATTGAAATATTAGTATAAGGATTAAATTACTCTTTCATACTTTAATGAAATAATTGTTCATCGAATCAGAAAATCATTTGAATTGAATGTATGTAGGTACCTAATTATCTATTCGTATTACTTGCCTATTTACCTAAAGTAAATTAGATTCTATAAAAATACGAGTTTGAAAAATATCGAGGGCCATATTTACGTTAGCAGAGGGAAAGATGAAAAGACGAGCCATTCCAGTCAAAAGGTAAATAATAAATTAGGAGATAGGTACAATCATACTGTGACAACATTTGTAACAACAAACAAAAACAGAGAAAAAAAAAATGAAAATATTAAGCGATTTGCGAAATATTAAGTTTTAATTTACAAAATTTTGTTAGAGTCAAGTATTCTCTACCAGGTAAACGGTTGCTATTGGATACTTACGTGAAAAAAATCAGGGCTAATCATAATTAATTTGAAAGGAAAACTATCACTGCTAGGTCTAGGCTTTAATTAAGTTGACGGACGAGTAATATTAGTCAAACAATTTTAACGCAAAAAATATACTTGGAAGTAGGTAACTAAATATCTTTAGAATTAATAGTTTATGGCTGTTATCCTTAATTCGTTTTACTTACGCATTACCTAATTTTGGCTGGCTTTCATTTTTCATTTCCATAAGTAAAATTATGTTTTAAGCCAAAACGTGCAAAAAATGTTGGTAAAAATTCGCTGAAGTCCGATAAACTCCTGTTCAATATTCTGCCCCTCGTTTAAATAGTCAAGCTATATAAAAGCTTTCTAGTCCCAAAGTAAATGTTTACATAAGCTCTGTATTTCAAGCATGATATTACCAAAAGGAAAATATTCACTTCCAAATATTTCCCTTAACAACCACTCAATATGAGATAAGAATCCAATCAGAAATGCTGCGTTCAGATAAATCCAGCTCGGTCTAATCCTAGCAATCTTTGGTGAATATCAAATCTAGAAATTCCTTTTGTCGATCAACATTGCAAAGTTTGCGAGTACCTTCTTAAAAGTTAAAGACTTTCAAACCCTACTCTTAACTTAATCCAGTAGAATTCCTGATGCTAAAGTACCGTAAATATCCGACTTGACATCCAGGGCAATGTAAAAATGTTGCTTTGTGCTAAATTGCGAATTTCTTGGCAGGGAAGCGGAATTAGCTGGCATTCGCCACGTGCTAGTAAGAACGTCATAAGTCTGGAGAAAAAACGCTGGAAATGAGCTGTTTCACACACACACACAGAATCTCTTGTTCGACGCCGAGAAAGGCAGTCATTGCAGTGACGTGACGAAAGTCTAGGCGTTTTTAATTACTGAAAAGAGGCTCGATGAAGAAAAACTCCGTGAGTTTGTATGAGAAAGAGCAATGTTGAACTTAAAAGGTTGTTTGTATATGTTTATGTTCTCTTATTTATGAAAGTACTAAGGTACTTATTTATGTAATGTTAGTAAAGTGAACCGTTTGATTCCAGGAAAATGAGACAATATATAGGTATTTCATTGATAGGCTACCGGTGTAGCCGGAAAACAATGAAATACCTATCTATAATTCAATATCTATAATTCAAGAGATAAATGATTTTAATTAAAATTAAATTTCTTGAATTAAAACCAGTACATACCTATTAGCACAGCAAATAGTTATACGGAGCACAGTCTGAACTAAATAATCAATTAGTTAACCGACTATTTTTGAACCGTATAACTATTTGCTGTGCTAATAGGTATGTACTGGTTTTAATTCAAGAAATTTAATTTTGACCGTACTGCTCAAAAGAAAACAGGTTTAGAGCTAGCTTCTGAAAAGTATTTTTATGATAAATTCAATCTGATTTTATATGAACTTGATATTTAATTAACTTGCGGACTTTTCTGTCGATTTACTATATTTTCTCCTATTCACCGTGTGTCAGTTAGGATTGTTATTTTTATTTCACGTATTTTTGTACGAAACTCCAGTTCATTTCTATGTTTAGTAAATTAAGCTGTTACCTACGGTAGAAAGAGTAAAACAAATTATAACTGATTATTTTAATTAATAGTACCTAGATGATGAAAAATTACATCGCAAACTGAAATTTTGATTCTATTAAAAATGAAAACTTTCACGATATTGATACAAAGCAGAAGGAAAGTGGGTCATAAAGTAAGACGTAGTCGACAAGCCAATGCCTCAGTAAATTGTAGAAGCAATCTCTCCTAACCTCCAATTTGCCGTTCGGAGTGGGAGCTACCAGTAAGTAATTAGACCAACAAACTAACTAGCTAACTTTATGAAGATTTGTACCTACCTATGTCTTTTGTCGCCTTGAGCTTTATTGAACTGTTATAATTTTGAGGCTCAAAAGGTTACGATTGTAGCTCAAAAAGGTTTTAAAATGAGTTGGAGTGAATGTCAGAGAACGTGACTGTGACGCATACGGTCTCCATGAACGGCGTGCGATGAATTTTCGGTATTTTGTATTGTTGTTGAAATGCCTAAGAATAGATCTGTTTGCTTAGATTTTTTATATTCATTGTAGATTTGAAAATATTGGCACTTAGTTTTTAGGCATCAAAATAACACATTAAAAAATAATTACTGTAGACACTGTAGTTAGAGGATTATCATCATAAAATGCTTACGGAACTGTACAACATTCTGCATAAGATACTCGCAGATTCCTGCTTAGGCATTTATGAACTGTCCTGTTTGGTTTAAAAACTTAATCCAAGTTTATCTAAATACAAAATTGTACAACAATTTAAATCAAGTCAAATGTAAAAGTTTAAATCAAAATCGTATATTACTTATTTGAACAGCACGGTACAAGTATTTCTCACTTGAATTATTTATCTAGGTTCACATTTAACTCCTTTGGGGGTAGGGCTGCGTACATACATAACATACCTACTTATCTACATCATTTTTTTATCTGGAAGTCTGGATTTGTTCAGACATGTTCGCGCCGCACCCTGGGCTTCTTTTTCCAGCTTTCTAATTTGTTTGTATTTACATGTAGGTACAGCAGAAGCAAATCAAATTTATATACAACACAAAACAAAGTTTTTTTTTTTATTTTGTCATACAATAAATTTATTTTACTCAAAAATGCTTGTAATATGGTCATTATTTTGACAACCTTCTTTGAACAAAGTCGAGGTTGCCGCGCTCCTCCGATGGTGACGCAACAAAATTGTATGGGATTTCATTATTTTTTAGCCACCAGCAATTTCCTTTGAAAATCCATTATTGTCGAGTTTTGTTTCAAACATAATTTTAATCATTTTTGTCATTTTGGACCAAGTCTTGTATAGTGCTTTACTCAAAAATGTCAAAATGACAAAAATGACAAAAATGTCAAAAATGACAAAAAATTACAAAAATGACAGAAATCTCAAAAATGTCGAGAATGTCAAAAATGGTCATTTTGGTCATTTTTGGCATTTTTGACATTTCTGAAAATTTTGTACTTTTTTGACATTTTTGTAATTTTTGACTTTTCTGTCATTTTTGTATTTTTTGACATTTTTGACATTTTTATATTATTTTTCATTTTTGAGTAAAGCACTATACAAGACTTGGTCCACAATGACTGCACTGCTGGCCACGCTATGATGGTCTCAAGCTGAGCCTAACTACGCTCTCGGCCTTCAAGCTTGGTCATCATTGCAGCCCTTGCTGACCGCGCTGTGACGGCCTGGACCTGCGCTAAGCTACGCTATCGGCCATCATCATCGCGCTGCCAGCAATGCAGTCATTATTGACCGCGTCAGTAATGTACTATAATGTTTGCAATTCCATGGTAATTTGACGTCCTGCTAACCGCACTGCAGTGCAATCTGCATTGCACATAAGTACTTACATGAAAATATTTGAAAAAGCTCGCTCGGGCCGCTAGTACGGGTGGCAACCCTATAATAAAGCATACTTATTTTATTCCGGGGTAATTGCATTCTATACTTTATCAGGAAAATATAGTACGTGAAAATACTTTATTGCACATGGTTTGTTTAAATATTGGCAAAAGTAATAAACAATATGTTTTAAATGTAAAAATAAATAATACTTAATTACCATATGTACTTTACTTTACTTTACTTTACAATGTACTTTTTTCTACCTTTAGCAACCAAGATAGTTTATTAGTCCAAAAAAAGGTGGCAACCCTAGACCTTTCCTAGGCGCCGCCCGCCCCGTGAGCAGCGGAAGTAGCGGCGCGCGGGCGGAAGCTGATGCCATTGCCGCGCCAGCGTCAACTTTCACACTTTGTTTGCCTTTTTACGTGAATGTTGAGAAGTTTGAGCTTGAGATACGGTGCAGACTGCAGAATATACTAAAGTTAAAGTACGAGAAATACACCGTTAAATAAAAACATGGAATTTATTTTCATGTGTTTTTTTATAATAAGGTTGACACGGGTTACTGAATAGTTTAATAATTGAATATGTTTTATTCTGTGCTTTAACTAGGGCAAGCTTTTCTAGTAAAGGCCAATCTTTGCGGTTTCTCAACATTTTAAGATGCAAGGCTATTAAAATGGGCTAGGAAAGCTAGGACCAACTTAGATTAATGAAATTCAAGTTAGGAGATTCATAAATTGTACAATAAATATTAAAATAGCATGTGGAATAAATCCAGTACCTATCTAAAATAATATCGCATAACCAGCCTTTCTATTGCCTAATTTCAAAATCTATCGCAATCGCTTTCAGGATGTGACACATTGATGCATTTCTTTGGTAAGTTTTATTTGTGCCAAAAAGAAACATCCATGTGTTACATCCTGAAAGAGATTGCGATAGATTTTGAAATTAGACAATAGAAAGGCTGGTTACCTAAAACATTATAAATGTATGTAAAAATATTTTGTTGGAAATAACTTTATACGAGTTTCGTATAGAATAGTCAAGAGAGCTCGGAATCAAAAGCTTGGCCTTGCAAAACAACAAAACTTTATGCTGTACTCGACTTTTCCGGTTTCCCTGTTTTTAATTTCGCACTAAAATTTCCCCGTTTACCTCGTTGCAATTCAACTTAAGCATTTATGTACTTTATGTACGTTATTATGAACCTCTTTATAAACGCTGCCAACGCATTTTAAGAATAAGCTTTGTATGAAAAACGTATTATTATTGAGAATAAAGTTTAATGTGCTTGGAACAATTTGAAAATGCTTTAGTTAATCTATTGTGGATCTATGCAGATTTAGTGCCTATATTAAAAATGTGATTTATCAGTTTATGAAGTAGATAATATAACTAGGTACCTGAATTTTATTCGAAACTCCATTCTTTTTGGGACAATGATACGAGTATCTAAAGATATTTGACTACTTTCTCGATGGAAGGTACTCGTTGTCTATGTAAATAAATACTTATTATTATTATTAGACTTTGCATGTAAACTATTCCAACGAATAGCACTTGCTGTTCTTTTGAACAGCAAGTGGTTTTTTTGGACAACATTGTCTTACTTTCAAATTGGACTAATAAGTCAAAGACAAAGTTCCACAACATTTTCGATTTCTCACTCATTGACAAAATCTATTTTTTAACCGACTTCCAAAAAGGAGGAGGTTCTCTGTTCGTCTGTATATTTGTTTTTTTTTTGTGTATGTCCACCAATTACTCGGAAACGGCTGGACCGATTGAAATGATCCAAACGTTATTACATTAGGTAAACTCCCAAGTTGGTCCCATTTTATAAAATTTGGAAATCGGTTCAGTACTTTTCAAGTAATCTTGAAAAAAGCACGAAAATAGTATGATTTTGCACACAAAATCGGCCATTATCATCGAGGTAATTCACAAATTACCTCGATGATAATGGTCGTATTACTTCTTTGTTTATGAACTGAATAAGATAATTATTTTTTGGTTGGAAGAGGGATATCTATGTAGTTCTTTAACCTACTTAAAAAGGAGGTTCTCAGTTTGACCTGTATGTATGTATGTTTCTTCGCAATTATCTCACGTATGGCTGAGCCGCGATTTTACTATCTAAATAATATATCTACAAGATACCTACACTAAAAATAAAAAAATAAAAATTGTTTAATAAAAACAAAAAACCGACTTCAAAAACCTACCTCTAAAAAGCAAGAAATAATATTCGTAATAATAAAAACACATCTATTGAAGTCGGGTGGGGCTTTTAGAATAAAAAAGGAATCTGTACTCCAGCCCCACCAGACTTCAATAGACGTGTTTTTATTATTACGAATATTATTTCTTGCTTTTTAGAGGTAGGTTTTTGAAGTCGGTTTTTTGTTTTTTTTTTTAAACAATTTTTTAATCGAAGTTTACATCTAAGTAATTGTTTTTCTTTGTCCAATTCCAGAGAAGGGCATGTACCTGGGCTCGCCGTGTGAGTTCACGTGCAACCCGCGGCTCATGCACGTGTTCTGCGACCCGACCACCTCCTCCTGCCAGTGCGACCCCAAACACCCGGTCTCGCTCGGCGTTGCTAAAGGGTGCGCTAAGGGTGAGTACCTACCTACCTATTAAAATATTTAAGCCATATAACACTCATAAGGGAAGAAAAGTATTGCCACAAACAACAATCAACTAAATCAACGAGTCTCCTTTGTAACATTGATGAAATATTTCCTTAACCTAGTCCATCAGCCATTTTTAATGTCCCCACTGCTGGGGCGCAGGCCTCCCTTATGGGTAGATAAGGAGGACGGGCCATAACCCACCACGCGGACGCAATGCGGATTTTCGGGTGTTAACGACTGCAAATGCAGCCGGGACCAACGGCTTAACGTGCCTTCCGAAACAGGGAGGAGCTCGAGATAATACATTTTGGTCACCCATCCCATGACCGACCCTTGCGAACGTTGCTTAACCTCCGCAATCGCTGGGCCAGGCGTTAAACCACTGCGCCACCGAGCTCCTCATAGCTCCTTAAACTAAGGGTGCCAATAAATGCCTCTCCATTTATTGGGATACCTGACCACACCCTGAAGGCCTGGTTATGACTGAGGGTCGCGACAGCATTAAGTTACTTGATGCAATACGGTTTGGTCTCCATTATTGTCTAATGCTTTGAGATAATACACTTATCCGTGATCTATTTTTCTGGTCCTAACTGCAAAAAATGGTCAAATAAAATATAACACTACAAAAACCGGCCAAGTGCGAGTCGGACTCGGGCACGAAGGGTTCCGTACCAAAAAACGGGAAAAAACACGTTTGTTGTATGGGAGCCCCGCTTAAATAAATATTTTAAATTGTTTTTAGTACCTATTTATTATTATATCGGCAACAGAAATACATCATCTGTGAAAATCTCAACTGTCTAGCTATCACGGTTCATGAGATATAGCCTGGTGACAGACAGACAGACAGACGGACAGCGGAGTCTTAGTAATAGGGTCCCGTTTTTACCCTTTGTGTACGGAACCCTAAAAAGGAATGTTTTTAATTATTGATTTTTGCATCTTTCGCCCAATGAAGCAAAAATCTAGACTTCGAAGTTCTAGGTTTAGAAAATACCACAAAATAATGGTAAGATATAAATACGAAGTATTTGTGTTCTGAATATAAATTAGTTTCTATGGGACGTGCTCTTTCTGAAACAGGCATTAGGAGTTAACAGCCGGTATAATGAGTGTAATTTCTATTCTATTCCACAGGCTGATTCGAGTGTTTCTGTAAAAACTGAAGCTGAAAGAGGGTAAACTGTTGGCTTTTTAGAACTATGAAAATGTAAAATGCGCATTCAATTAGTTGTGTTACTATTTTTGGTAAACTGCAACTAGTCCTCAACCCTTTGTGGCTATGTTTTAATAACACACTGATCAAAATAAAATTGGCCACTATATGCGGTTTTCCATACAAACGAACTAATTTCTGAAAGTTTTTTTTAATATACAGGGTTATTTGTAAAACACCAACCTCGCAGGAGTATATTAGTAACATCATTTCCAACAACATTTGTTTTACGACTTTTCCATAAACAGACAAAAAATTGACTTTTCACTAGGGTTTCTGATTTCTCGACCTTTTATTTTTCTCGAGTTTCGGGAATTCTCGAGGCCAAATTCTCGAGTTTTCTCGAGTCTCGAGTCTTTTAATTGAAACTATTGAAATCTGTTGAAATTTAATAAAAATACAGGGTTTTTTTAATCTAAGATCCACATTCAATTAGAATTTGGTACCTCTTATTATGTTAACGAAATAAAACAAAAGTTTAATCTTCTTACATCCTATTAACTAATAATTAAAACTTAGCTATTAAGTAATAGGGACATTAGTCATAAAGACTAATGTTGACTTTTCCTAGACTAAATCAGCCTAGAAGCAACGTTAAATAATTAGAAAACTAACTTTTGTCTTAGAAAATGGGCTTTCAAAAATATAAAAAAAAAGAGTGAACAAATGAATGAATGAGCACGGAGTGCGGGCGGTGGTGTACGGCTCTTATAGCCGTCCACTAGCGTCGCTAATATATTTATTTTTATTACTTGTAAACCAAGTTCATATAAAAAATAAAACAACCATGCCCTCTTAAGATAGTTCGATGAGATCAGTAGCGCCACCAATGGAAATAAATCAGTTACGTTTTATCAATTAAAAGTTTTAATAATTATGCGTCAATAAAGGATTAAAATGCATTTTCTAAATACACCGTCATTTTGTAGTCATTTTAATTAACTTAAGGGAGTGCTCTACTAATGAAAATAATCATTTTTGCCAAAGAAACATGGGTCGAAAAACGACAAAAATTTTGGACTTTCCCATACAAATACAATGTTTTAGCTGTCTAGTTAGTATGGGAGGACCAAAATTTTTTGTCGTTTTTTGACCCATGTTTCTTGGGCAAAAATGTTTAGTTTCATTGGTACAACACACCCTTAAGTTAATTAAAACAACTACAAAATGACGGTGTATAGTTTCAGGAACTCAAACTTAAGCAATAAGTCATGCATTTCAATAGTGCTAAAAGTGGCCACATTAAGCAATATCGAAATTCATAACTTATTGCTTATATTCGAGGCCACGAAAAAATATTTAATAAAAATTGGACTTACTCTTCCATTTGCACAAAATAACCAAATTTTTTATTTTAAGCCCTTGATAAAACGTAAATGATCTATTTCCATTGGTTGCGCTACTGAGCTCATCAAACCACCCTTATATTTTTTTAATAACTCTTCAATACCTCGTATACGTAAGTATAATAAAAAAAAATATTGACGGTGCTAGTGGACGGCTGTTAACGCGTTTACGGCGACAAATAGTCCCGCGTTGCGTCTGCCACGATTCGAATTCGAAACTCGAGAATTCTCGAGCTCCGGTAATTTTTTTCTCGTCTCGAATGAAGCCAAATTTCTCGAGTTTTCTCGAGTTCGAGAAGGCTCGAGCAGAAACCTTACTTTTCATACAAAACTCGATCAGCTATTCGGACATTTTGTATTATGGAGAGACACATTTTTGCCTGTTTTCGGAAATGTTGTAGAACAAATGTTGTTTATGATGATAGTATAATCTACTCCTGCGAGGTTGTTGGTGTTTTACAAATAACCCTGTATTTTCAATCAGATTTTATTTAAATTTAATATTGTTTGAAAGCTGTGTGCAGCTTTTTTGTCGACTTTATTGTCGAATTTACTGTATAATTTCTCCGATTCATCGTGTGTCAGTTAGAATAAAAAAAAACCGGCCAAGTGCGAGTCGGACTCGCGCACGAAGGGTTCCGTATCAAAAAACGGAAAAAAATCACATTGGTTGTATGGGAGCCCCCCTTAAATATTAAGTTTATTCAGTTTTTAGTGATTGTTGTTATAGCGGCAACAGAAATACATCATCTGTGAAAATTTCAACTGTCTACCTGTTGTCGTTATTAATATAAAGCAAAAAAAACGACAAAAAAATACGTTTGTTGTATGGGAGCCCCCCTTAAATATTTACTTTATTATATTTTTAGTATTTGTTGTTATAGCGGCAACAGAAATACATCATCTGTGAAAATTTCAACTGTCTAGCTATCATCGGTTCATGAGATACAGCCTGGTGACAGACAGACAGACAGACGGACAGCGGAGGCTTAGTAATAGGGTCCCGTTTTTACCCTTTAGGTACGGAACCCAAAAAAAATGATAAATATTTGCGTGTTTTTGTATGAAACTCCAATTTCTTTCTATTCTAACTAACACACGGCGAATAAGAGAATTTACACAGTAAAGTCCGCAAGTTGACTATTGGGTACAGCTTTCGAACAATATCAAATTCCAATGAAATCAGATTGAATTTATCATAAAAATAACCTTTCAGAACTTAGCTCTTTTTTATGGACAATCATATGATGGACCCTATTTTCTTTTGAGCAGATCCAACTGAAATGAGAATGATAATACAAAAAATCACAAAAGATAAATAAAATGTACTTACTTATATCAGTAATACTAAATAATATACTCGAAAAAATGTGACTCGGTAGCTCAGTTGGAAGAGCATTGGACCAAAGTTCGACTCCCGCCTGAGAAAATGATCAGTACCTTGATTGCGTAAAGCTGTTGCTAACAATTCTCGATTGAAATCAATTGAAAGCGCGGTTGCATTGCTGCTTTAGGTAAGATAGTTGTCACATTGGTTCTTACTAAAGCAGCGATGTAACTGCGATTTCTGTCAGAGTTGATTGCAACAAAGTTACGTAATTACCCCCCTGGAGACGAGTCGAATTATTTCTAGTGCCTATATTATTTAGTACTGTATAAAAATAGCATTGTGAATGCTAAAATCTCTTCTGTTCGTTCCTTACTCGTTCAAAATACCTGTCTTTATAAATTTTAAAATTTATAAAATAATTGCTGTCGCCATATTTGGATAGACAATTGGTGAATAGCTCGTAAATCATGCAACGAGCGATCAAGGCACTGCCTGCTTCCGTGATCTAACCTACTGGCTCACCATCAGCTATAGAAACCACCAAGGGCATGTCTGAACCGAGCATAGAACCTTGCACGGTGACCTAGATCGACTAACTCGGTCAATTTCCTATTTAGCTACGACTGTCGTTTGTTCTGTTCCATAAAGTTCTTGCACAATACAGTTTCGAATATCGGGATGACATGGTTATAAACTTTTATTACCTACTGTCTTAAGACTTGAGTTATAACTTGGCATCGAGAGCGAAAAACATAAATGTGAAAATTAATAATATTTTGTGCGATCAACAAATTTTGTTGACCGAACAAAATCACTACGTCCGTCATATCAAACAAAGTCCCTCGCCGCGTCTGTTTGTTGCCGATAAACTCAAAAATTACTGAACGGATTTTCATGCGGTTTTCACCAAATGATAGAGTGATTCCTGAGGAAGGTTTATGTGTATAATAAGTTGGGGTTTTATATAATTCAAGTAAAAAAATGTCGATAATATAATATTAGTAGTGAAGATGTCGGCAAAAATTATGCTGACTGGGCTAACATAAACCTTTTGAGCTATAACAAAATAATTTATGATGAAGCGAGGGCGGGTCGCTAGTAAACTTATAAATAGGTAATATGAAAAATTTAAGATTCTGAAATCTGAAGACTGTCGCAATTCAAAGTTAATTGAAAGTATGGTCTAATATTTCATCTGTATTTAATGACAAAACTTATTTTTTATGTTTTATTAACTTAAATCTTAAATGCAAATAATAGTGTCAATTTGCTAGATTGTTAGGCAGGCACATAAGCTCGCAAATGATGGATTACTTTTATATTTTATGACAAAAGTAAATAATTATTACTACCTACTAAGATGATATCTATTTTATATTAATTCTTTTATTTTATATAGGTATAATAATAATAATAATAATAAAATGTTTTTATTCGTCACTTCACAAACTTAATACATGGATGGATGTGTACATAGATCAAAGCAT
Organism: Agriphila tristella; assembly: GCA_928269145.1. NCBI lineage: Eukaryota > Metazoa > Arthropoda > Insecta > Lepidoptera > Crambidae > Agriphila > Agriphila tristella. The sequence goes on from OV743440.1 coordinate 4,505,942, forward strand.
TTATAACCTAAATTTGTGAAGGACTGGTGCCCGAAATAGGTTTCGCAGAAACCTGTACCACAGGTCACCAGCCTCCTCCCGCAGAAAGGATTACAAAAGCTAGATAACACTGAGCAAGCTGATGAGCTATGAAATCAATAACTTTAAATAGAAAAAAGAAAAACAAAAAAAGGTTTAACTAAGGTAATGATAATTATAAATTAATTAATCTCTAGTAGCAACTAGATAAGTTATAGAGAACCAAGTATGAGTATGAGTGATATTAAAACTGTGAATGTTGGTGTGATTGTGTTAGAGTTGTGTGTGTATTATGATTGTGTGTTTGAGTGACTGAGTGTTAGTTTAAGTGGGAGGTGTGTGTATGTTAATAAGGGAGAAACGCAAGTAGTGAGCGAACGTAAAGGACGAAGTGGACAATCCATAGTGGGTAAGCACCGAGACTGGGACATCAGACAAAAAAAAAAACAAAAAAAAACATGGGATGAAAATATAAAAAATAAATAAATATAAAAAGTTTAAATAAAATAAAAATAAAAAACACCTAATAGCGAGCAAACAGTTTCCTGTTTACGAGAGGGGTAATAGTAAACACTCAGTGGCCTCATAATCCAGTGTCTTCAGGTGTTGTTTTAAGGAGCTTTTACAGCTGACTGTAAGTAGTGGGTAGATGTTGAGAGTGGTGTTGAATTTATTGTACAGATAGGATCCTAGATGGCAGTAGAAGCTTTTAGCGAAGGAAGTTCTTAGACTTAGAGAAGTGCAGACATCACCTTTTCTACGTTTACCTTTCATCTTTTCAGGGTCGTATGGGGTTTGCACATGCTTTCTTAAGACTATTTTGAGAATGAACGTTTGACGGACCGTAAGCATGTCCCATTCTCTATAGAGGGCAGTAGTTGGGTGACGATATGGGAGTCCCGCAGCAACCTTGAGAATAAGGCGTTGAGCCCTCTCCAGACCCAACATGTGGGTTTTGGCAGCTCCGCCCCAAGCTGTGATACAATACTCGAGAAGGGAGTGACATAAGGCATAGTAAACTGTTCTTATGACATTACGATCAGCGACATGCTTGAGGTTTCTAAAGATGTACGTAAGTTTCCTCAACCTTGAAATCGTAGTGTCAATATGAGGCTTGAAAGTAAGGTTGTGGTCCAATATGATGCCTAGATACTTTATGCACTCCGTTCTTTCGATGGAAGGGCAGTCACATGTAGTTAAGGGTGATTGGGAGAAGCAATTGTGGGCAGTAATACCATATGATTGGGATGGAAGCTGGTCCGATCTGATCGCAAAAGGGAGATATTTGGTCTTTGTAACATTGAGAGTTAACATGTTGCTTCTCAGCCATTGGTTGACCTCGTCGAAACCCTTTTGCGCATTGCCGAAGGCTTCATCCCAGTTGTCTCCACTAAAGAAAAGGGCGGTATCGTCCGCAAATGTGAAGACCTTACCGCCAGTGAGGACAGTTTGGCAGAGGCCATTTATGTATAGCAGGAACAATGTAGGGCCAATAATGCTGCCTTGAGGTACACCATAGGTGACGGTGGCTTCATCACTGATCCAGCAATCAATTTTAGTCCTCTGAGTTCGGTTGCTCAAATAGTCTTGGAAGAGTTGAAGGGGCAGTCCTCTGATTCCGGCCCTTTCCAGGCTAGACAGAAGGCGGGGGATCGAAACCGTGTCGAAAGCCTTTGCTAGATCTAGAAATACAACCACACACTTCCTTTTAGCGTCCAATGTGGTGACGATTGAATCAACTAGGTCTTGTACGGCGTCACTCGTAGACCTGCCCGCTCGGAAACCGTACTGTGAGGGTGATAGGAGATTGCTAGTCTCTAGGTATTTTACTAATCTCTCATTCATCAGGCGTTCGAGAATCTTAGAAAGGGTTGGAAGTATGGAGATGGGCCTGTAGTTGTCCACACGATCTCGATCACCCCCCTTGTGAATGGGTTTAATTAGACCAATCTTGAAAACGGTTGGAAAAACTCCACTAGAGATCGACAGGTTGCAAATGTGTGTGATCGGAATGACCAAGAATGACGCATACCTTTTTACAATTTCACTGGATATTTGGTCTATTCCTACAGCACACTTTTCTTTCAGTCCAGCCATTATGCGAAATACTTCGGACTCATCTGTTGAAGTCATCACGAAGGAACTCAAAGGTGATGTATTTAGGGGAGAGTTGGTAGAGGAATCAATGTCAACAGTGGGCTTAATCCTGTCCGCAAGTTTCTTGCCGATGGTCGCAAAAAAATTGTTTGCCTCATTTACACTACATTGTGGATTTTGCAAAGAAATAAGTGATGGAGACTTATCAGAGGACCGATTCGAGCCACTTATAGTCCTAATTACCTCCCATAGCCTCTTCTTGTTGTTACCTGCACTGGCGATTTCCTGCTTCTCGAATGCACGCCTTGCCTTTTTAATTGCCGAAGAACAAATGTTCCTATACCGTTTATACCTATCCGTGGTCCTTAGTATTTCGTTATCGGGATTCTTTTTTAGTTTTCTATGCAGATTATCTCGATTTCGCATGCAACGTAACAAACCTTTTGTAATCCATGGCTTATTTGTCAATTTCCTCTTGGGTTGCCTAACTGTATAAGTACAAGTCTCAATTGCGTCAGAAAGGTAAGTAACTAGAAGCTGTGCGGCCTGATTAGCATCTGTGGTATCAAGAACAGGCTGGAAGTCCAGACCTCCCACGATTCTGTCCAGAAGATCAAAGTCAACACGGTAAGTTTTATTATGCTTAACTGACGGGAGACTGAAAGTAAGATCTAGGCTAAGGGCAACACAGTCATGATCTGTAATGGATGAGTGAAATACGAGACATGTAGCATTGAGTTTAGTTTTAAGGTTCATGTGATCAAGACAAGTTCGACCATGGGTTGGTTCCGTATGACCGGGGAGCAAGCCATGGCTGGCCAATAGATTTAAATAGTCACGAGACCGATTGTCTGTAGTTGCAGGTGAAATGTCGATGTTAATGTCACCACATAGCACTATGTTTTTAAAACAGCTAAGCATAGATAAAACGGTATCCAGAGAGTTTACAAAGTTAGAGGTATCAGTACAGGCCGGTCGTCGATATATGCCAACAATACTGGTTTCATTATTTAATTTAAGAATAAGGCAATTTGCATCAAGAACGTGGGGCTCCTCAATAATTACATTTAATTGTTTATTGTAATAAATTACTACGCCCTCATTTTGGGTCCTATTTCTTGTAGTGGCTGCAAAAGCGTAGTTGTCTATATCTGGTATAAAGGAGAATGGCAAACTGGGAACCATTTTCCAAATTCATAAATACTGAGCGTGCCCAATTCGGACCTTATGAGATTTAAAGGTCATAATTTGGTGGTTACTTTTCAATTTAAAGTGTTCGTAAAGAAGGAGGCAACATTTAGAAAAACATGATAGTAATATTCTTCTTAGCTAGAAACAAAACGCAATTGATCTGAAACAAAACGCTTTTGTGAGGTTTGGTTTATTATTGTTATATTGGCCCCTCTAGAAAAAAAGACAGGGAACCAATCACGTCACGTAAATATATATATCCAGGAAAGCCAACATGACAGCAGTCTAAGAACGGCAATGTTATTAAGGCTATATTCCGAATCACGATAAAATCGATGTCAGCGCTCACGTTATCTGTCAAACCCATACAAAATCACCGACTCGGAACGCATTTTAGTGCACTGTCGTCGATTTTAGTGTGATTCGGAATGCAGCCCATGTTGGTTTGCCTACTAGGTGCTGTTTTGAGGTTAAGTTTTAAAATCAACTTTTTATCCCCAGCTTTAAAGTGTATCTTACGATTACATAATTAATTAGGCTTTAATAGAGGATTAAAGTCATGCTATTTACTTCTTGGCACGCTAAGCCTTTATGTGGTTCTGAAAATATATGGGCACCTGCCATTCTCCTTTAGCTAACGGAAGCCAGCACTCTGATAACACAATAACGTCCCATGGAATTTCGGATCTTTGTAAAAGAGTAGTGAAGTTTGGCATATTGCAATTAATGCTTCGCACGTTAGGTACTAGCGGCCGCCCGCGACTTCGTCTGCGTGGAAGTTTTTTTGCTATCCTTCGAGAACAGTAGGTACTTTTATTCTGGATAGCCTCTGCCCGCGAAACCGTTTGCGTGGACGCGGTAGAGAAATTTCTTTACCGTGGCGTAGACAATAGAAAAATCCCCAGGTAGGTATCCCTTTTGCCCGCGATTTAATAATAAGGCGACCAGTTTAAATGTCTCCTTAGTGTATGATATCTAGTACTACGGAGAGTTCAAGCTGTTTCCCTGGTTCTGCTTACCCGAATTAGATGAAACATAGCTTAGGTTTTAAGTTGGACCCTATGGTACCAAACTGTGAAAATCCCATCAAAATCTGTTCAGTGGTTTTTGAGTTATTTGGGCACAAACATTTAAAATCTTCTGTTTTATTATTTGTATAGATTTTGTGTGTTCAAATAAATCAGCAAAACAAAATAGTGTTCTAGACAGTCCAGGACCGACCCATCGTTTCGTTAAGAAATAACAAGTCAAAGGCATAACAAGTAAAATAACAAGTAAAAGAATAACTAATAGTACAAGGTATCAAAGGCTAGTTGGTAGATAGCACATATCACCCAGATCTGTGGTAGATAGTAATGGATGTCAATTGTAAAATCTTGTCAAGAACATGTAAGTCAAGTCGTTTTTATATTGACACCCAGATAGGTAGAAAGATTATATGAAATTAATTGTGTATATATTTTTTTTTTTTTTATTTATTTTCCATTAATTGAGTATACAGTGTTTCACAAAAATAACACCTGCCAAACTGCACAGCAGTTTGTCGGCAGTAATTCTCGCCTTAGTTTTTAACTTACAGTCTAATTATGTGCTATAAACTTATTTTAACATAACAAATAACAAATCGCACCCCATTTTGTTCATAATTGGTAGGTACAATGACTTATTGAAACTTATTAGGTGGTATAATTTTCTGTCTGAAATCTATGACTGTTTGATACATATTTTTTTTGCTTTATGTTTTTTTTTTTTTTTTGTTTTTTTGTTTTTTTTTTTTAAGCTTTATTTATTTATGAATATATGTAGCATGAATTTTCTTTTTTCTATTGAACTGTACTTATATTATTTTTGTCTTTTTACATGTATTTGTTTATTTATTGCTAATAAATATATTACAAATCTTTTGTTCTGGACTATTATATCTATATGTATATATGTGTATATATATTTATGTATATGTATGTAAACATGTAAACATGCGGTTGTAATTATTATTTAATTAAATTATTAGAATCTGTACACGATTAATTTTATTATTTATTTCTGTGGTGCCTGTTAAAAAATACCTGGAGTAACTTTAGAAAAAAAGCAAATTTTTATAAATGAGGGAGTGATTAACATGCATTTTATAATGTATTTTACGTTTTCCCTGAAAATTAATTTAACTCGACACATCACATGGGACGAATAAAATTAGAATACCTTATCAACAACTTTACCACAAAAAAACGTTTAATGAATGAAGGAGTAACGGACGGAGTAACACATAATGTTAACATCCATAATATATTTTGCGTTTTCCCGGAAAATTACTTTGACCCAGCACATCACTAGGGATGAATAAAAAATTACGTCATTTTTACTTCCGATTGCCCTTGGCAGACTCCTGATGCTCGTCCTTTGAAAGAGGTTTATTGAAGAACTTTATTGTGACTTAGACACGGTATTCTTGAGTAGGAGAGATGGTTCTATTCTGGCTTTATAGTCAGAATAAAGCTGAAACCCTATTAAAATTGTAAACCTTGTAAATTGTGAAAAATGCAGTAAGTAATATATCTAATTCTAAGCATATTTCGTTGGGTTCGTACTCGGTTTGTTATTCATAATGATCATCATATCAGCCGCACGACACCCACTGCTGGGTATAGGCCTCCCCTAAGGATTTCCACGACGATCGGTCCTGCGCTTCCCACATCCAGTGGCTTCCGGCAACCTTCACCAGATCGTCGGTCCACCTTGTCGGGGGCCTACCCACGGAGCGCTGTCCGGTGCGCGGTCGCCATTCAAGAACCTTTCCGTCCCAAACAGCCATCGATTCTTCTCGCTATGTGTCCAGCCCACTGCCACTTTAGCTGAGCAATCCTTGGAGCGATGTCGGTTACTTTAGTTCGCCTGCGGATCTCCTCATTTCTGATTCGATCACGCAGGGAAACGCCGAGCATGGCTCTCTCCATTGCACGCTGGGTGACCTTGAGCCTCCTTATGAGACCCATTGTTAGCGACCACGTTTCACTGCCGTAAGTCATCACTGGCAATACACACTGGTCATAGACTTTCGTCTTGAGACACTGAGGTAAATCGGACACGAAGATTTTTCGGAGCTTCCTGAATGCTGCCCATCCGAGTTGGATTCGACGAGCGACGGTTCGTTATTCTGTTCAGTCAAAACTAACTGGTCTATATGATTGTCTCGGATCTGGTATATGTGGTATATGTGGTACCATTGTTGTCTCCAATTTCCGTAACAAAAGAGCTAATTAGTTAGTTTGTATTGTATATACAGTTGTGGTTACTAACTGGATCTACAAGAAAATGAGCATAAACCTGTAATTTTTCATCAACACAGCAAAGAAACTGGGCGAGCAGTGCTTCTACCGGCAGACATGCCGCGCGTTCGATGCGCACTCGTCCTGCGTGCAAGTCAACCACAACGCGTACTGCCAGTGCGACCCCGGCTACCACAGCACCACGCACAACCGGCCCACGCAGAGGGTCTTTTGTACTGAAGGTAAGAAAGAGAAAGAGACTGTAATTTCTTAAACCAGTCAACCACAACGCGTACTGCCAATGCGACCCCGGCTACCACAGCACCACGCACAACCGACCCACACAGAGGGTCTTCTGTACTGAATCACTACTGCTGGACAAGAGCGTCGCCAAGGGGGAGCAGAGAGGGGCCGCTGTCCCCCCTGCCTAGAGATAAAAAAGTAGTCAACTGCAAAGCCACCAATGTCCTAAGGCCATCCAATTGACTTGCTTTGCCGATTAATCTCGCAATTAATTCACTAGTGTAATTGAGATATTATGTGGAAAAGTTCATGCTCTTGACTGTACCCATCTACAATTCATAATTTTCTCATCCTCCTTAATATTAATTATCTTGACCCCCTGGGCCATGGGCTGGCGACGCTCTTGCTTCTGGAAATAAAACACCATCATTTTCACAGAATTGGTCCTCACAGAGATTTTTGAACTGATAGTAAAAGTAGAAAGAGGCCTGATGAATATAATAAAGAATTTGAGATAAAGTCACATTTGCTAATCTTCTCTGTCAAGCCTAAAAAAAAGCGTTTTTGGTTCGTAGTGGAGAAATTGGCGTTCTCACGAGATTCTAGTACACTCGTTACCAAACTACTTACTGCAGACCTGGTGCTGCTGACGGCGGACATGCCGACGCTGCTGGGCGTGGCGTCGGGCATCTTCGTGCTGGCGGGGCTGCTCTGCATGGTGCTGCACCTGTACACCAAGGCGCGCTACCACCCCACGCACCTGGCCGACGCGCGCCTCACCCCACCCTGCCTCTACTCGCTCAACGACACTGGTGAGACACTTCAACATTTAAGAAAACTTTGATTATGCGGGAATTTAACATCTCCCTACTTGGTTATAAGAAGACTTGACATGTCCTGCTGTGGTTGTACTTCGATCGGATTCGAAGGGGTCGGTCCCACTATTCCCATTACTCATTGCAATGGTAATACTGAAACTTCATTTTTTTCTCAAAACAGTCCCACTATAACCATCGCTTTAAGAATTGACCAATGTCATCCATAAAACGTAATGGTAATTGTGGGAAAGTTAGTGCCACTATTACCATTAATGATGATTCTCGATGGAAATAGTGGGAAATAGTGAGATTTTGTAAATGTATATTAACCGCGGAACCATTGAGCTGCTGTAAACTTTTCTGTTACCTTCACATCTCTTTGAATCTACCGAAGATATAAAAACTCTTTCTGAATTTTAGTAGATTACCTACTCAGAGGAAAGAACGCAGAATAGAGGGCCTACTCCGAAAACAAAACCACGATGTGCGATCAGACGAAGTTTGTTCCGCCTCATTCATGAAATATTATGTGGTCCTAAAGCAAACGACTGACAACATCTAATTATCACGATTAATTTTCCAAGTAAGCCCTCTGGTTTCATCACAATGTCTCGTCATGGACCGTATCTGTCCGGCAGGCGGTACACTGAGCGCGACGCGGGCGTCGTCGCGCGCGTCGTCGCGCACGTCGGGCTCGATCGGCACGGGCGCGACGAGCGGCACGCTGGAGTCGCGGCGCGCGTCGCGGCGCGGCGTGCCGGTGTCGGCGTCGCGCGCAGGTGCGGCGCGCACGGCGGCCATCTTGCTCATCTCGCGCCACCTCAGGGCCGTAAGGCGGGACGGCGGCGCGCACCCGCCTAAGTGCGCCGCCAAAGGTGATCCGGATAATGTATGCAGCGCGCGGCCCCTACTGCACGTCTCGGTGTTCGGGCACCGCCGCCGCCCTCCGCCCCCCCTCGAACGTAGCAACCTGGACTACATTCATCGTTCAACCTTTGATTTAAATCCCCTCAAACAATTTTTTTCAGAACCCTCCCCTAACTGTACTAGTCCATCGAGGAGATCATATGGTTGGTGCCATCTAAACCCTATTTCTAGATTATTTTGATTTCAAAACACTGGTTCATTTTCCCTGAAAAGACATTTTCCCGATTTATAAGAAGACAAGAAAATCCAAAAAACAATGGCACAAAAGTATTCCTTAGACTTTCATAGTCTCGCAAAGCCAATCGAGAGCCGATCACTGTAACACCACAACAACACATAACAACACAACTGCAACGCAGTATGTTCAAATAAAAAATAGCTTGTTGTAAGGGAGTGCTCGTTCGAAGGGCGGCAGGATGCATGAGGGGCGCGGCGCCCGCGTCCGTTAGATGTTGCGTGTCGGTGTTAGCGGCCACGGCGCTACTGCGACTGCTCCACCTGATGTTGAGCCAAATATGCTGTTACCCCATGAATTCATCCAAGACCTTTAACCAGAAACTGACTTGGAAAGTCCAGGGTCATATTAGTAATTATCTACTCGTACTTCATTGGTTCATGTGACTATTAAAAACAGTTTTGTTTTACTACGTACTCTGATATATTATAAATTATGCGTTTCAGTCTAATAGACATTTTCATTAGTATATATTTTACGCTCTTGTAAGATTTATTTCATTAACCCATCAACGAAGTCTATTAATACTTCAATTTGGCTACAAGTATTCATCTTTGAGATCAACTCTCTAATTTTTTTTTTGATATTACAATAATATCATACTAGGTTACTTCTTTCTTACTTTCAAACGCCAAAACAGCATATTTGGGATACATCGTTGTAGTGTGGTGTTTCAAAAGTTTGTAAGTATGCTTGATGTGTAAGCTTCGGGGCATTGGCACAGTGTGGTGAAACATCCGGGACCTTACCTGGAGTTGCTATCGGTGTGGTGTCAGTCGTACGTACACGCGAGCGCGAGCAAGATGGCCATGGTCCTTGTATTTCCTTCTCTGTCTCTATCTCACAGCTTGATACTTACGCTACCGAAGCTGAAGTTTCGATGGTCATAATCTCTCTAGTATACACAATTTGAAACATCAATGGAAAGAGAAGTATTATTGTTTTCAATTTTATCAACCGCATAATTTTGAATGCCGCCGTAATTTTGATTTGAAAGTTGAACACAACACATACTGCAATAACGCTTAGCTTTTTACAACACATCGCTTATGAACGGATCACACTGTTGTGTACAGTTAGCTATTAAGAATGTTGTATATTCTTGATTCCAATTCAAATCAATGCAGCTAAATTTCAATTCGACACATGATCAGCAGACTCATTCACTGTTTTCAAGCTCAAATTTAAATTATTTTAAAAATCTTCAATTGTAGGCACATTTGACTACATTTGAAGACTGTAGAAGCAAATCTGGAGTAATCCCAAATAATTTTGTTCAATAAACAGCAGGCCAAAGCTTCAGTTTCTAAGCTCAGCACGTGCTTTATGCTTTTCGTCTACTTGTCCACGTAGCATTGGCTTGCATGCAAGCATATTGTGACACAAACAATTAAAATATCGTTTCTTTGTTACATTCAATCATTATCACCATTTTTGCCCATCTGTACCAACAGAAAGTATTTTGAACCAGTTTTGTCAGTTGTGTAAGATAATCCTGTCCTGTAGCTCAGTATACCATGTAGGTAACTTAATTTTGCTATATTTTAAACTTTCGATAAATCTATCATGAAAATATTGAAACTGTAATAAACTCACCTATGGATTTTTACGAAATTGCTTCCGAATTCAATATCCTATTACTTATCTTAAAGTTTGTCTGATATGGAAAAGCGTTTTAGCTTATCTTAAATAAGTGGGTACCTACTCAGCTTAAGAAAAATCTTATCAACTGAAATATTGCCATTGCTTGTCACGATAATTTCAATACATTTGTTTTTAAATTACTGTATTTCTTTTGACACAATACCTACAGCTGAAACAACTTGCAAACACTTAAATGCTGGCACTATTTATTTTCTCATGCGAATCCATATGAAATCTGTCGCAATATCTTCACTCAGAAAAACTTATTCTAACTCTAAGCTAAATTAGCCGCTGCTTACCACAACTAATGCGATCACAGCAGCAGCTCAGCACTTGCAAATGAATACAACTGAAAATATACAAATGGTTGCTTTTCAACGGGCACAGGTTCGCGACGTCCAAGTTTAACTTCGCTGCAGAGCAGTTCGTCTTCAGTAAGGAGTTACAGCGCGAAGAGGTGGGAGCGAGAGAGGGAGCAGAAAGAGAGACGGCAGATGAGCATGCGACTTGCTCAGTTGCACGACAAGATGGCGGCCGGAAGAGAGATGCCAAAGCATGCCCCTACGCCGTCGCCGCGCTCACCGAACAACTCCACCGACGGACTGTTGCCGTCTGTATGTGAAATTAGAGAAGTACGATCCTCTTCCTGTCCTTTGTATGTACTACTACTAGTGTAAACTGAATACCTAAACCCACGAAACTAATCAAAGTTCTATCATCATTGGCTTCTTTTGCAGACGATCCATAGCGAGTGTCTGACTGCAATAGGCAATATGCATTATTTTTTTGTATCAAAAATATGATGCGTGAGAAAATCAACTGTAATATTAAAACTTTTCTCTTGCGTTTTTTTCTTGTGCTAAAGTTACGTGAAGTTAGCACGCAGTAAACAAAACACAACGGTCATGATTTGTGACGTATTTCAGGCGCGTTTATAATGGAGTTAGCCAAGAATTTTCAATTATCTCTTATTTATCGTTTTACGTATGTGTCATACAAAATATATTTTTGTCTCGATATTGTATGTATCTGACTGTTAAGTGCATTATATCCGAAAATTAAAAATAAATTCGTTATTTTTCCTTGATTTCATCGTGTGATAAAACTAAAATAATAAATTTTTATTTTTCTGTTCCATCATTTTATACTCATCATTTATGTCCGAAGCGATCAAGCTCAAATCTTGGTTCGTTCAAGGCTCAAATTTATCAAAATCGGTGACTTATGCATATTATTTCCTATTAGATGATGCAAATTTTACTTTGAATAATAGACTACTACCTAGTGCTATTGTTGCAGTATTCTGATTTGAGGGGTTTCATATCGTTACATTCATCATTATCATAGGGACTAAGTTGAGATTTATTCAGTTTTCACTGGTTTGTCCATTTCTACAAATTGTATCCATTACTATTGTCATGCACAACCAAAACACTTTCAAAAACCTATTGTCTGTTTGATGTGATCTGAAACCAACCTAAGTACCTATTGTCTTTATGTGATGTTGTCTGATGTTGTGAATGTTATTTCTTATTAGTTACTCTGACATGGAAACTACCCATACCACACCCAACAAAAAGTTGTAGGTTTTTACCTTTCTCCATTTGGGCACCGTATTGTTTTAGAATTATTGTTTTTATATATTTAATTAAACAATGACTTAGGTAAGTCAACAATTAAATCATTAACAGTTCAGACAACTAAGTCAGCAATCAATAAAATATTACAAAATAATGCCGTCACTTTATATTCTTCTTCAGAACAGTTTTTTCCTGTTTATTCTGCTTCATGGCGATCTGTGTATTCACAATAAGCCATTTCTTTGGCTGGTCCTAGATCTAGATTTTACATATCTATGAGAGTCATATCTAGTTGTAAAGTTTATTTACAGCTAACTCTTGTTATGGCTAGGTAATTAATCTTTTAAGTAGTCTTCATAACAGTAACTAAGTACGTAAAAACCAAGAAAGATAGTGCTGATGACATTTACTCCCTTCCTCAACAGTTAGTAGCAAATCAGGAGCAGCGTCTGCAAGGAGTGGACGGGCCGTGCTCCAGCTCGTCGCTTTACTGACAGCCGGCCCTCGCCGCCCGCTCCAAGCCGCTGCGCCGCTCCAGGGACTCGCTCTCCTCCGACGGCTCCCCCGCCATCGCCTGGATGTAGACTCAGGCTGGTTAGAACTCCTTTGCCTTACCACCGACAAAAAGACATTAGAAACTTTTTAGAACATTGTGTAGTGAAAAAAGTGCGATCATCGAAGTACTCCGATACATAAACAGCTGTGTCTTATAAACATGGAAAGCTTAGATTAAAATGGAAAGTGTTGCTGTGGTTCATAGTGTAAACTCCAAACAGAAGACCCCCGGCGAAAACTCCACACATCGGGTTACATTTATTCGAGATTAAGTTTAAGACTGGCGATCGACGGCGACTGTAATGTCCTCAGATAAGTCTAACACTTCAGACCTTTTATTTTGTAGTAGTTTGTAATTTATTTTTAGCAACTTCAAGAATCTATACCTGTAAAACTTAACGCCATAAAATGATCAAAAAATATAGAACATCTTTTAGGACCGTATCTTTGTCACATAATGCAGAGCCTTGGACGAATCAACCACGGGACGCGAAATGACAGCCATATTTGCATTTACCCCTCTGCCGCTTACTGTGACTAATAGCCCCAGTAAACGATATCGCGTTGTCAGTGTGATGCTAAAGCTCGTGGCGAAACATTGGTACAAAAATGGGCAAAATGCTCCGTATTGTTCAGCAAAAAAAACGGGCAATCAAGAAATGTTTCTTTTCACGTGTAAGCACAATTTCAACCTATTTATAGTTCATACATTTTTCTTACGTTACGTGTCCAGTGGTTGATTCGTCCAAGTGCAGAGCAGAGCATATTAAAACTAACATAGAATGCAATAGACGTAGAAAGTCGGAAAATTTCGCTACAAACGAGTTTCTCGTACAGCGAGAGCATCAAATTGTAAGAAGCCCAAGCAGTCAAATGCTTGGACATGTTTAAGTAGGTACCGATGATGTCAATGGCTGTTCTGATATATGTTTTAAAATGCGCGGTTCTGTACTGTAAACAGCTGATACTTATCATACGGCATTATCACTCTCAGGAATAGTTTCTTGAAGTTTGTCATCGTTAGAAATTACCACTGCCGATTGAACAATTCGTTCTGAAATATCTATGATAACTACCTCACGATGTAGCGCTAACCATGAGCAAGCCTATCTTCGTGAAGCCGCCGCTGCCGCTGTCGTATCATTGCATAAAATTAATAAGGAAAGAACAATTCATTTGAGTTCCTACTTTTAAGTACTTACCTACCCATTTCAAGTCGGTGTTGCTTTAGAAAAGTAATTTAGGTAGGATGGTCAAGATTGTAAAGGGTTTTACAATCTGCCATTGATATTTTCGAAAAAGCGAAGGTATATTTTGTTGAATTTGTCATCGTCAGCATGAACCCAAAAACCGCGGTTTCGACGCATGCTACAACGATGAGCGAATAACTCAGAAAGGTCCAAAATTAAGTTAATCGAATCTTCTTCTTATTATCGTGTGAGGATTAGTAGCCACGTTAGAGTTTATCAAGCCGCCTGAAAGGTCTCTTACTTGGCAATCTTGGCATTGCCTGGAAGGCCTCTGACTTGGCTTAACGACTGTTATCAGATGACAACAGCCGGGACCGACGTTTTAACGCACCCTCCGAAGCACGGAAGCGCTCAGTTGTAATGCCACTTAACGGTCATCCATCCGACACCTGGCCGGACCGAGCGTTCGATCACGTCTGTCAAGCTGCGCCAAGCGCTTCTTGAGTTAATCGAATGATGAACATCGTCCGATTATCATGATTATTTTTTCGTGGCAGGCTCTGGTCGCTGGAGTTATGTATTGTCATCGAAAACAGTCATTTCAGTAGCTAAGTAGATAGAAATTAGATAAAGATAATCTATATTTGTTGCAGAAGTGTGCATCGAAACCGCGGAAATGTGGAAAAAGTAATATTGAGCAATACGAGTATAATCCAAAATCGATCAAAAACTCAATCGATTTCAAGCGCTTGAGGCTTCTAGACACAAATTCTAGATTTATAAAATAAGGCTAATATGTACGAGTATGATGGACAAATGTAAATAGGGATAATGTATCTAATTATTACGCTAAGCAGTGTGGAAGTATTCGATTTGTCACCTACAGCTACATAAGTCTGTTATTTATATTAACAAATGTATATAAATTGATAGGTAAATCGCCATATACTTAACACAATATTTAAGTAACTATATACGTGAAACAATTAAAGATGCATAATTTTCGCTGTCTCTGTTTAAGAAATGCATAAAAATAAGTGTAACTTGGTTGTTTGCCTTCAGGGGCATAAGGTCCATAGTGGCATTACGTCTACAGTATCATTTCGTCCATAGTATCATTACGACCAGTATAATTTCGTCTAGTTCATCGAATGGACCATAGTATCAATTCGTCCAAAACATCAATTTGTCTATCTATACTTGAAACCATCCGGGCTGTTTGGAACTAATCTCGAAATACCCATTGCTCAATACAACCTAAGATCTAAAAGAACTTTGCTCATATGGGATGAAACCCGAATGGAATGGACTTACTAACAAAAAGAGCTGTTTTTAATATATACTATTGCCACACTTTTAATAATTTCATGTTTTTATTAGGAAACTAAATACTTGTAGCTACTAGATAATCTCTTTGGCTTGTTGTTTGCTTTTTCTTGTGGCTACAACTGTACGTTATCTATATGAAAATATGGCCCGCGCAAACCATGTTTTCCTATTATGGCCCCTTAAGTCTTATGTACACTATTTTACACACTTTTACCTAAGAGTGTAAAAAGATTTTACTCAAAGTATACGAAAAACTAGACGTAATGATACTATGGTCATTTTGATAATGTAGACGTAATGATACTATAGACGAGATGATACTGTAGGCGTAATGATACTATGGACGAAATGATACTGTAGACGTAATGATATTATGGACCTTATGCACCGGAAGGGTTGTTTGATCTAATTTAATCTCAAAACGATCCATACCCTAGTTAGTCAATCAATTAGGTAATCTCAATAATTTGTGAAGGTAATAGCACAGTTTTAATTTATTATACTGTGGTAATAGTATTGACACCGCGACTAGATAACGAGACCATTTTACATTTGACATGATGGCAACTAGTTATTTGTATGAGTTGTATCACTGTCAACATTGTGAAATAAATAACATTGTTATATTTTGATCAATTTATTGAGTTAAGTGTTATTAAATAAGGATGTCAAATACTCCATTAATTTTATTAAAGTTAAGAAATAATACAGCCGCTAATACATGTAAAGTGTAAGATAAGTTCGGTAAATTCAACTAAGTATGATAATTACACTTATGTGTTTATTATTTAACGAAATGGAATGATCGATCATTAATGTACTATTGTTAATTATCGATATTTTGTTGTTATTTTTAAATGTATTAAATTACCTAACTTATTTACTCGATAGACTGGATGATCTACAATTCTACATAATATTCTGTGGTCATACGTAAAACCACAGAAGGTAAAACATACGAACCTTGGACGAATATACGAACCAATCACAGAGCTCTATTTCAACGCAGTGCGTTCGCATAGGCAAGGGTCGTTTGAGTATTGTTGTTGAATACGGGTGTCAGCGCTCTTCATTTTGTGTCATTATCAACCCAATGCTAGCCATTATTATATAGGCTTCCCCCAAGGATTTGGACAATGATCGGTCCTGCGCTGCCCGCATCCAGCGGCTTCCCGGGACCTCCACTGCATAATAGTGCAATAGGTTTAAAAATAAATTAATTGAATTAAATTCACCAATTCGCCGGTCTGCCTTGTAGGGGGCCTACCCACAACCCACGTACCTATCGGGTTAGTATTTAATTTACTAGCAAGATAGTATCAAAGACTGAATGAGCTCGTTTTCACTCAAAACCGAAAACTGGCGAATAAAATCTTCCAATCTTTGGATCAGGACAAAATTCTACTTTTCAGTTCTGCCCTTACCACGATGCCGAATAATTTTCACACAAATTCAATATCCTCATTTCCGAAAGCTTAGCTGATCCCCATTTACTCCAAAAAGTTTTATGGCTTCAATAATCTTATGATTTTTTGAAAAGCTATCCAATTTCAGAATTCGTCAAATTTTGGGTACCTAAGTGATGTAAATTCTGACAAATGTCGACATATAATCAATTTGCTCTAGGACTTCTTCCCTTATTCCTCGGAGATAACCATGGCCAGATAACTGGTTATCTGTGAAGAATTTTTTTCTTCCCATATAACCGGTTATCTCTTAGGAATATATTTTCCTCGCAGATAACTGTCAAAATAATTAGTTATCTGTGAGGAAAATTTATTCCTAAGAGATAACTGGTTATCTCCGAAGAATACATTTTCCTAGCAGATAACTGTTAAAATAAATAGTTATCTGTAAGGAAAATCAATTCCTAAGAGATAACTGGTTATCTCCGAAGAATACATTTCCTCTCAGATAACTGTTATAAAAACTTGAATACATTATAAAAAAATAGTAAAATAAATTTTAATCCGAAATTAGTGCGCTATTTTAAGCTTTTTTTTACAGATCTCAAAAACTAGAACATTAATGTGCAATTTTATTGCATTTTTATAATCACGGGAATATTATCTACAAAACAACATCAAAATCATTGCTCTGAGTTGCATATTTCGAGAGTAATTTATTGTTGTTTGAATATGACCCTTACATAACCAATAAAAATTTTTTTTTCGAATATGAACAGTTTTAAAATCATTTTCATCAGTTTTTAAATTAATGCGTGCCCATGAGAGTTCGCAGGCTTTGAGCATTATATAAATCAAAACATGAAAAATGGAAAAGAAAGCATGCATAACTTACTTATAAAGTGCACGCACAAACATTAGTCGTTAACTCGTTATGTATATTATATTGCTTTATTCGAAATATGCAACTCAGAGCAATGATTTTGATGTTGTTTTGTAGATAATATTCCTGTGTATTATAAAAATGCAATAAAATTGCACATTAATGTTCTAGTTTTTGAGATCTGTAAAAAATAGCGCACTAATTTCGGATTAAAATTTATTTTACTATTTTTTTATAACGTATTCAAGTTTTTATAACAGTTATCTGAGAGGAAATGTATTCTTCGGAGATAACCAGTTATCTCTTAGGAATTGATTTTCCTTACAGATAACTATTTATTTTAACAGTTATCTGCGAGGAAAATGTATTCTTCGGAGATAACCAGTTATCTCTTAGGAATAAATTTTCCTCACAGATAACTAATTATTTTGACAGTTATCTGCGAGGAAAATATATTCCTAAGAGATAACCGGTTATATGGGAAGAAAAAAATTCTTCACAGATAACCAGTTATCTGGCCATGGTTAACTCCGAGGAATAAGGGGACTTATTTTCTTCTTTCTGACTCTCAAGAAACTGCATAAAATATAAACTATAGTTTTCATATCGACAGCTATAATGTGGCTATAGTGTAACTTGAATCCTTTTGTGGTATGGCAATGAAGTCACTGTAATGCGATATAAACAGGAAGCTGATCAACATTTTTATGTGTAGATACAGACGGGTTTCAATGATTGAGAACGGAATTAAGTATTGGTTTAAAACTGGATTACACATTTTTCTTTGTTTATATAAATATTAGGTTTCTTCTATCTATTTTATCCCCGTTCACTAAAAATAGCAAAGATTTAATTTTCACTGAAACGCGTAATATGCATAGTAAAGATTTATTATTTCATCCAAATAACCTCGCAGCGATATGTTATGTCTTGCTAAAAATAGCTGGCCATTACATTCAGGAATAGATTCTTAAATTTATTCTGGGATGAAATCTGTTGCTACGATGAAGATCTAGCGTCCTTCCAGTTTTAATATTTACTGTGTTTAGTTTATTGAATACTGTTTTAGCTGAAAAGCAAGAAAGAAGCGTAGACATTATACAAATAATTGTCGTTAAAATTTACTTCGGATCAATAAGTCTATGTTCGGATAATTAATTCTGTGAGACAAGACAACATCATCAACAACCAAACGAGAATAACGCTAGAAACACATTACTACAGTGTGTCGTGTCGACACAACACAACACAATAATGTATTTCTAACCATACTAAATGTATGAAACCGATACGTACCTCGTCGCGACACGCACGACACAACACAACACAATAGTATATTTCCGTCTGGTTCGTACTAAGTACTTATATAATTTATACTACATTGTATGAAATAAATGGAAAATTCTGTTGTGATTGCGAAATAGCTTTTTTTTAATGTGTATCTAAATATTTTCAATCCAAAAAAATTGGATGAATCATTGTGATTGACCAAGAAGTTGTACGATATAATTGAACATTGATAGAAAATATATTTCAATGAGATTTTTTATGTAAGAATTTAAACCAATATGGCGAGATCTCCTAAAATGGTATTCAACCTCGAAAGTAGTTCAAGGTAACCTGGTATACCACCTCGGATTCAGAATGTCACTTTACTTAGACTTAAAAATTGGAACAGGGGTCTTCAACATTTTCAGTCAAGTTTATATACTTACCTATAAGTAGTCTAGAAACTTATGAAATGGAAGTAAAATTATTTTTACTATAAACACGTGATTGTTGCATTACAAGACAAGAATTATTAGACAGAATCGTTGTTTATACAATAACACTAATGACAAAGAAAGTAATTTTATGGTTTTTTTTTGACAGGCTGTGGTGTTTTTACACGACTGCCCAAGCAAAAAGAGTGTATATGTGTTCAGGGTTCATGTATGTTTGTGGGTATGTGAGTTTCTTTATTCCACCATAACTTCTAAATGCCTGAACTGATTTGGATATATGGGGTCGTTAGAATCCTTACAGCATCCCGAGTGACACTTGCTATATTTTTTTTAGAAAAAATCAATAAGGCGACTGTACGACGCCATTTTCAAATGTGAAAAAAAATGTTTTCTTCTATTATTACAATATGGGCATCAAATGAAAGGCCTTGATGAGCACATTCCAAAACTATATAATATGTCACTAAAATGTGTGAAATAAAAATAAATAAATTAAAAAAATATTAAAAACACGACTGCCCTGCCAAAAACGAACTAAAAAGTTAAACAACAAGTGTCATTGCAGTCGGGGGACATCTTTGATCAAAAATTGTTCCATAATAAGGTCCCCCGACTGCAATGACACTTTTTAGTTCGTTTTTGGCAGGGCAGTCGTGTTTTTTTTTTTGTAAAACTAATTTTTCTTCTTTACACAACATGTATCAAATATGTATCTACTTTCTGGACTATACAATATATGTATCAAAAAACCTGTCCGATCCTGAAACAGGTGATAGTTTTACTGAAACGAACAACGTAGGTACTCCAAGGAACATTGTCGAAAAACGAAAAAAAATTCGTACTCCCATACGAATGTATGGTCAGCTGAGCGACTTACTATGGAAAGGCGAAAAAAAAATTGTTTTCGACCTATGTTCCCTATGTGAGAACGTTGTTCAGTTTCAGCAACCTAACACCTGTTTCAGGATCGGACAGGGTTTTTGATACACCTCGTATAACTTCTTCAGAATCTATACCTATCTATCTATGATAATTATCAGTTTGTTTATATTAAAAGTGGGAGACCCCTAGTCCCATAAGTAAATATTTTAAGAATCATTTAAATAGTCTGACTAAAAGTGGAAGTTCATATTGCGATGCGGCTGCTTGGCCAGGCCTTACTGATCAGGGATCTCTTTGGGATTATAGGGAATAGGCTAGTGCTAGATTTAATCGTTTTGTACCCATAAATACCTAGTCTAGAAATTGTATTCTGGTAAAACAGGGGTTTTATCATAAGCCTATAGGATATGAGATGGTGTCTACCTACGACTGCAATAAATAATAATAATTATACGTACGGATTTAAGAACTTTATGATAAGACCCCTGAAATGGATTTGTATCGCAATATCAAGTTTTCAAACGTGTCTACATTTTACATTTTTTTCATCATTTTTTATCTTGTTTTCATTATTTTCATCGCAATGAATTCATTAAGTGTAACTACCTTCCAAACCAATTTTCTACCAAATACCTACTTATTAGTTCACTATGTATTATTTTGGCGCCAAAAAAGAGCGATAGAGGTGACATATTCGTATAATTTATAAAAAATATTTATGGCACACGTGCTTGGAGTGAATGATACAAATGAAATCGCGCTTGTTTTCAATTCGATCGTTAATTTTGACGAAATCGTGAAAATTAGCGCTCTGCTGTTGAATATTAGTGCGCACTGGGCCTAAATGTGGTTCGGATAATGTATGATAAAATATACTTAATTAATTGTAGGCTATATTTAAAATGTCCCGTTGTTTTGTATTAGCAAAAATGCGATTAATAAAATGGTTTGAACGTCCTTTTCTTTTATTCAGTTAATGTTGTCAATTTTAGGTACACTCACGGCCGAATACCGAAACGTCTCTCAATGCCACACACAGTGTGCCAAGTGTGTGGATTGGATTGAGTGTTCCTGTGTGCGTTACCCCAGCAAAAAGTTGTGCTTTAGAGAGATGAGACCTTATCAGATAATTAGTGTGTCATGAGGAGAAATTTGTTTACTAATAGCAAAATTTGTGTGAGTTGTAGTTTTTAAGATATATGAGAAAAACAGATTTTGCTGGGGTCACGTTTTAAACATTACCCTGGCAAAAAAAGTTGTTTCAGCCTGGAACTAAATACATGAATAGATAGCTTTTGTTGCAAATAGCAAAAATTGTGTGTGTTATGGTTCTCGAGTTATTTAAGTTTTTGCTGGGGTAACGTTTTGGGTTTTGCCAGATCTCGAAAACAGCTCAACGCAGAAGTTTGAAAAAAATACCACTAAGAGACCTTAATTTGTTAAAATTTGTTTAATTGTTAGTTTTTGATTTGGTTGTCGCAAACCAACGTAATTAAATGGTTTCGAAAAACAGAAAAAACGAATTTGCAAGTAAACTAGTACACTTATAATCAAATAAACAGCTGTTAAAAATAGCCGTGGTAGACACTTATTACGTCAAGAATTTTAGGCTTTGTAACTTTACACGATATAAAGATATAAACAAATTTGATAAATTTTAGATCGGTCGTACTTTAGCGATTGAATACACAGTTTCCATAACATTAAGACACATGGCATACATTAAACAAATTTAAGTAATTCATTAACATTACTTCCTGTTAATTTCAGCTTTCAATTACGCCTATCATGAAAGTTTTAACAAAAACAAGATTACGACAGTAATTCTTGAATAAGCCGACCAAATTGTAAAGGTCACTAAAAAGCGACCGCACCATACGTACGGGTTATCTTCGCAAATTAGCAGCTTAGTATCCGATGTTTTGTACAGTTATGAAGAAAAATGTTATTCATATAGCTTAAGATTCTACTAGTTTTCTATTTTATAAATTAATATCGTTTTTATTAATATCAAATAATACACTCACGCGATTAATAGTATTTTTAAAGAATGTAATGATTCACGAAAGTTAAAAGATTGAAGGCACTCAACATTACATAAATAAAGGTAAATAATAATCTAAACCTAAGTAGGAAATAATCTCGCTAAGCAATTTATAGTGTGATTTATTTGTCAGTATCAATATATACATTTATAGTAATTTGTTGCTTCTGTTTGATCAAACCAAATGTTTTATTTTAATACCAAACCTACTCATGTCAATCCAGTGACCACTATGTTTGACAGGTAAAAACATTTACCCATAAAAACTGTACCTACCTAGGAACAGTTTTTACGGAAACTACCTCGTATTTTTTCCATATATATTTCTCACCATTTAAACCTTCCCCTGGAATACGACAAACATTTTAAAACCAAAATCGGCCAAGTCAATCTTGAGTTTTCGCGAGACTAACGTACATTATATATTTAAAGATAATCTGACCAGCAAAGTTTTGTACGCAACTGTACTAACAAAAGATCCATAACATCCCGTTCATTTAAGATGGTTACGCTTATGTATGGCGCGGTCGCTTTTTAGTGACCTTTACAATTTGGTCGGATTGTTCAAGAATTGCTGTCGTAATCTTGTTTTTGTTAAAACTTTCATGATAGGCGTAATTGAAAGCTGAAATTAACAGGAAGTAATGTTAATGAATTACTTAAATTTGTTTAATGTATGCCATGTGTCTTAATGTTATGGAAACTGTGTATTCGATCGCTAAAGTACGACCGGTCTAAAATTTATTAAATTTGTTTATATCTTTATATCGTGTAAAGTTACAAAGCCTAAAATTCTTGACGTAATAAGTGTCTACCACGGCTATTTTTAACAGCTGTTTATTCGATTATAAGTGTACTAGTTTACTTGCAAATTCGTTTTTTCTGTTTTTCGAAACCATTTAATTACGTTGGTTTGCGACAACCAAATCAAAAACTAACAATTAAACAGATTTTAACAAATTAAGGTCTCTTAGTGGTATTTTTTTCAAACTTCTGCGTTGAACCGTTTTCGAGATCTGGGAAAACCCAAAACGTTACCCCAGCAAAAACTTATATAACTCGAGAACCATAACACACACAATTTTTGCTATTTGCTAACATTTACTATGCAACAAAAGCTATCTATTCATGTATTTAGTTCCAGGCTGAAACAACTTTTTTTGCCAGGGTAATGTTTAAAACGTGACCCCAGCAAAATCTGTTTTTCTCATATATCTTAAAAACTACAATTCACACAAATTTTGCTATTAGTAAACAAATTTCTCCTCATGACATACTAATTATCTGATAAGGTCTCATCTCTCTAAAGCACAACTTTTTGCTGGGGTAACGCACACAGTGTTCCTAATAAACCCATATGAGCATAAAATTAAGGAATTGCATGGTAATGAATTGAACAGGTAAATACTTTGTGAATATGTAGGTAGGTAGTTGAAACAAATTCAGCACATTTTTTAACTTAGGTACCTACCTAATTATTTAATTAAAATACAGTTGTACGCGTATGTACCTTACACCAGACCAGATATACACTCAAATCACATAGGTATCTCATAAATGTAAGGCGATGACAAACTCGGTCGAATCGAACTACCGACTACACAAAGGAGTTATTTTTTTTTATTTTATTTAGATTATAGCTACGATCTTCCATTCTCAAGATCCAGGCAGAAAGGTTTCAACAGCAAATCCACACATATCTCCTAACTAAACGCAAGACCGACCGAAAGTTTTTGTGCAACAAACTCCGGCCTGAGACTCCGGCAAACTAGGGAGCGTCCATTAATCACGTGATGTTTTTTTTGGCCAATTTTTAACCCCCCTCCCCCCTGGTGATGCATGGTGAGGTTTTACGTTAACCCCCCGCCCCCTCTAAATCACGTGTATTTTTTGGTACCTACAAAATAATTTCAACAATTTTCAGTACCTACGAATATGTCGCAGTCGGTTAAAAGTCACGCGTTTAACGAAAAAAATTAATACACGTGATATCTCACTACACCCCTCGTCCCCCCTTGTGATACTTCGTGATTTTTTCAAGTATCTCCCCCCCCCCCCCCCTTTCGAGGCTCATGTTATTAATGGACGACCCCCTAACGGCTACACACCTTACGACCTTCCGTTTGCGAGATCTGTGTGGCGCAGCTGTAGAGACGCCTCTACAGCTGCGCCACACAGATCTCCTAAACCGAAGACCGACCAACTCTGGGGGCCGATTCTCACGCAATAGACATAATGTCGAAATAGAGATATGTCGAAATAAAATGGCGGATTCGCCATTTTGTCTATTGAAACCAGTTTTTGGTATTCTCGCAATGTCACCATAGAGATATGTCGATGGCTGGCACTCGACATGCAACGTGTGGTCGACAGCGGTAGAGATTGAATATCTCGAACGTTACGTTAGTCGAAGTGTCGAATTGTCTCTTTCTTATGAGATGGGTGACCATTTGGGACTGCAATAACGAATGTTAAGCTACTTTTGGAGAGGCCGGGTACGGGATGGGTGAACATTTAGGACTGCGATGATGAATGTTAAGCAATTCTAAGAAATGGCCGGGTGTGAGATGGGTGACCGTTTGGAAATGCAATAACGAATGTTAAGCTACTTTTGAAGAGGCCGGTTACGAGAAGGGTGATTTTGGACTGCGTTGACGAATGTTAAGCAATTCTTAGAAATGGCCCGGTGTGGGATGGGTGACCGTTTGTGACTGCGATGTGACGAAAGTAAAAAAGCTTTAAATAAGGCCAGGTGTGAGATGGGTGACCATCTGGTAACCACTTTGAAAATGGTGACCCATCTCAGATGGGTGACCGTTTGGAACAGCAATAACGAATCTTAAGCTACTTTTGAAAAGGTCGGTTGCCAGTTACTAGATGGGTGACCATTTGGGACTGTGATGACGAATGTTAAGCAATTTTAGGAAATGGCCAGGTGTGGGATGGGTGACCGTCTGTGACTGAGATGCGACGAAAGTAAAAAATCTTTAAATAAGGCCGGGTGTGAGATGGGTGACCGTTTGGAATAGCAATAACGAATGCTTAGCTACTTTTGAAGAGGCCGGTTGCCAGTTACTAGATGGGTGACCGTTTGGGAGTGTGATGACGAATGTTAAGCAATTTTAGGAAATGGCCGGGTATGGGATGGGTGACCGTTTGCGACTGCGATGCGACGAAAGTAAAAAAAAATAAGGCCGGGTGTGAGATGGGTGACCATCTGGTAGCCACTTTGAAAAAAAAGTCGGGTTTGGGATGGGTGACCGACGATTCCAGAAGTAATCAATGTTAAACAACATTTACAAAGACTGATGAGATGGGTGACCGTTTGAGACTTCGATAACGAATGTTAAACAACTTTGTAAAAAGGTCGGGTTCGGGATGGGTGACCGACTAAGCCAGCAGTAATCAATGTTAAACAGCGTTGCGTTTCTTGCAGGCAGACATCGGGCGCGTGCCATAGTGTCAAATTCGAAATATCTCGAAAAAGTCAAGAAATTTTAGAGATTCCAAAGACTTTCGACTTGTAATGTCGAAAATTGCCGAGAATAAGTTTTTTGGCTGCAGTAGAGATTTTAGTGACATTTTCAATAGAGATTTGTGATTAGAGATGATCTCGAATTCGAGAAATGTCGCAATGCGCGAGAATAGGCCCCCTGGTTTTTGTGCGACAAACTAATGGCTTACACACGCAAGTAATTATCAGATTTTCGCTTCGACCTTCCGATTTCGAGATCTGTGTGGCGCAGCTGTAGAGACGTCTCTACAGCTGCGCCACACGTACCTCCCAAACGCAAGACCGACAAACTCTGGTTCTTGGTGACAAACTACCAGCTACACATTCAGATTTTCGCTACGACCTTCCGTTTTTGAGATCTGTGTGGCGCAGCCAGGCGGGGTCAACTTATTAGGAAATTATTAGAATACCTACGGGGGCTAGGAATGTGTTGCCATGACAAACTGTTTCATAATTTTCATTTTTATTATCTGGCAACTTCGTTGTTTTCTGTCAGTTGAAATTCAAATTGGCTGCCGATCGTGTCGTTTGTATTTCATTAATAATTCTTGCGTTTTCAAACTTTTTGTTATTTTTGCCATACGTTGAGTTGAATTGTAGATTCCTCCGTAATTGTGTGAATACATAAGTTATTGTGCGCATGAATACGAGATAGTGACTCTATTAGTTAAGTTTTTATGTTACATACTTTATTGTGGTTCGTGTTTACGAGTTTACCATGAAGGAAAATAAAAGGAAATGCGTCAAGTGTGGCTCTTCGCCTGCTGATGATTCTGAAACCACACTGTTTAGGTTTCCAAAACCAGGTTCCAGAAACATTGCTCGGTAAGTACCAGAACCTTCGAAGATGTCTATCTATAGGTTCTATAATAGATATAGGTATACAGTTTTCAGTAGGTCTTATTTTTTCTTTTATTGGAATCACATACTTTTACTGTTTTTTACATAACATTAAAATATGAATCATTTAACCAAACTACACCTAGTCGGAGAGTCAGGTTCGAGAGTGACCGCATTAATTAATAAATTAGATATTCATTCATTGATCAAATGAAAAAAGTCAAAAGTACAGATGCCTCAAAATTTACACAAAAAGATAATATAAGTCAGTCTATCAAGAATTTCAATATGTAGGTATATAGTTATGCATCTTATAACATTTGATAGAGTATATTGCAAAAAATGTTTATATCAACCTGTATGAATTTCATTATTCAAATAAATTACACAAACAAAATACACAATGTTTAATTTACATTATTATGTGTTTCAGGTGCGAGTTGTGGGCTAAATACTGTTTTCCTGATAAACAATGGAACTCTGTTAGCTTTCAAGCTAAACTCCATTCTGAACATAGAATGCTATGTCATCGACATTTTAAGGATACAGCATTTGTAGACTTTTCCTTGAAAAAATTACGACGGTTCGCTTCTCCTGATGTAGAGGTTTGTTTGACAACATTAAGTGTACTTATTATTATCATGATATCGATAATTAGTATCAATCTGAGAAATAACTTTTTCGTAGTAACTTTATCAATAGTTCCTAGAGTAAATAGTAAATACCAATCACCCACCAATTCGACATGGATGGTTGGTTATGACCAGTCCTACTTATATACCCGTCTTGAAGGGTCCCAGCAGTGAAGTGCCGTTCTTGAATAAATAAAGGACAACAGCTTAATCATAAGAGTATTTTTTAATTGTAAATAAAATAAACAACTTAAAAATCTTCGTTTTGCAGGAAGAGACTACTATGCCATTTCTTGAAATTGGACAAAACTCAAGAGTTGACCAATTGTCACAACAACAACAGCCTTTCTTAGATACAACAAATTCACCAGGACCATCAGGAATTTCGGGGCCTTTCAGTTTACATAGACAATCGGATGTCGAAGTTGAACCTGTACCATCAGGAGTACCTGGGCCATCAGGATTAGCTCGTAATTCAGCGATACCCATAAGGGAAAATCGTAACTGTGACCAGACTGCCTACATAAAGTGTAGAAAATATTTAAAGAAAATCTGCCAATTAAGAAAACAAGTAAAATATTTTAAAAACCAGAAGTATTTATTGGCATTAAATGCCAATAATTCGATAAGAAAGTTGTCAGACAGAATAAGTCCGACTTTTGCATTGTTGTTACAGTCACAAATAAAAAATTTCAAAAAGTCTGCCAGAGGACGAAGGTGGACATCTGAAGATAAAATAACAGCGTTAAGACTATATAAGAGGTCGCCCACTTGCTACAGACTATTGCGCCGAATGTTTTGCCTTCCTGCACCCAGCACTTTAAAAACAATTCTGAAGAAATGTAATTTAAAAGTTGGTATAAATTATGAAATATTTTTGATAATCAAGAAATTCATTTCAAAATACCAAGACATAGATAATGAATTTGTCCTGATGTTTGACGAAATGTCATTAAAAAAGCATCTACACTATAATATAAAAGATGATAATATTGAAGGCTATCAAGATCACGGTTCGCAAGGCAGATCGTCACAACCTGTTTCTTATGCCCTTGTTTTCATGGTTGCTGGAATAAGAAAAAAAATAAAGCAGCCTATTGCATATTATTTATCCGGCGCTTCTGTCACTGCAGATAGATTAATGGTGCTTATAAAAGAGGTAAGCTATAAATTGCTGCAATTAATATCACTATCAAAATATCTAGTCTTAGAATTACAACTAAGCCACCAAACATTGACCATAGTAAAAGATTGCACTGTGAAAGATTGAGCTTCTTGTGATTTAGCAAATTAATTCACAATTTGATATCTTTTCCTCATTGCATTTGATTGTATTTTTTCAGGTTCTAAAAAATGTCATGAATATGGCATAAATATAGCTTCCACTGTGTGTGATATGGATGGAGTGAATAGACGCGCTCTAACACTTTTAGGAGCAACTGCTTCTAAACCTTTTTTTGAATTTCAAAACAAAGAAATTATCACACTTTTTGATGCACCTCATTTAATTAAGTGCTTCAGAAACTTGTTTCTTAAATATGACATCAAATGCAATGTTGATGTTACATCTGCTCAAGGAAAAAAAGGATCAGGTATGTATGATATCAAATGTTTAAATGAATTCAAATGATAGATGCTATCGAAAACCTCATTTTTTTGTATTTTAATTTCAAACCATTTTTTTTTCAGGTTTAGCAAGTTGGAGCCACATTCGTCAATTCTATGAGTCGGACAATGCCAATAACAATTTTGTATTTGCACCCTCCCTTAAACAAGAACACCTCAACCCAAATACCAAACAGAAAATGAAAGTGAAATTAGCAGTCCAAGTTCTCAGTCATACAGTTGCAGCTGGCATGTTCGCAAAAATATCCCAAGGTATTTTTTTTTGCTTATTTGAATTCTGTGAAGAATTGATCAAAGTATTTATTTATAATCGGGCAACAATGGCAAACTATACAGGGTTATTTGTAAAATACCAACAACCTCGCAGGAGTAGATTAGTAAACAACATTACATGTTGTTGTATATGATGTTACTAATTTTGTTCTACGACTTTTCCAAAAACAGACAAAAAAAAGACTTCCTACAAAACTCGATCAGCTATTTGGAGACTTGTGTGGAGAGTCGAACTTTTTTTGTCTCTTTTGGTAAAAGTTGTAGAACAATTGTTATATATGATGCTAGTAATCTACTCCTGCGAGATGTTGGTGTTTTACAAGTAAACCTGTATATGGATGTTTCTTCCTACTAGGACAGGTTGGACAGCTTACCATTAATAATAATAGAAAATAATATAATATAATTTATTTCCCAGAATATGGTAGTATACATTGATGACATAATATAATATAAGATCAGCATATTCTGCCTCCGTTGGGTGTGGAAATCTGTTAGTACTAAATATAAAACTTAAACTTGGAAATCAATTCTTAAAAACATTAATCATTAACTATTACATTTATTTTTCATTACCCATTATTCAATTCATTTCATTATTCAATTCATTAGATAAGCCATGGTGATTTCCCACTATTCATTATTCCTAGCTGTTTGAGTGTTTGTTTAATTTTGCTATGTCTCTGATCTGTGATATTGTCAGTACCCTAATAAAACAGTTTTTTCTGAGATATCTTCAATGTACAGACCAGACCAGACCAGACATTCACATATTCTATTTGTTGCAGGTGAATTAACACAAGATGCAGTCGTTACTGCTGATTTAATTTCTAAAATGGACAAGCTGTTCGACACATTAAACAGTGACTCGGCCGATCTGCGGAGAGGGAAACCATTATGCTACCAACATTAAGGCATCTTCTCCTCATTTAGGATTTATAAAAGAAATGAAGGCGTTTATTCAGAATATTGAATTCGTTGGTGCAGCACGCTCGCCACCGTCACAAGAAGGCTGGCAGTGGACATTAAACGGCGTTGAAAGGTTGTGGCAAATTCTTCAAAAAAAGCATAAAGATTTAAAAAGCCTAGCCACAAGGAGGCTGCAACAAGATCCTTTAGAAAATTTATTTGGATGCATTCGTGGGAATTGTGGTGCAAATTGCAATCCTACAAGTGGCCAATTTGTAGCAGGCTTAAAAACTGCAATTTTGAGCAACCTGTCCCACATAAGCAGTGGAAATAATTGTGAAGTCGATGAAAATGACGCAATAATTGACAATTTTAAAACATTTTTAAAAGAAAAAAATCAGCATGCTGACTCTGAAGAAGAAACAATTTCTTCAGTGACGACATGGCCACAATTAGGCGATGGAGACATGAACATGTTTGATGAATGTGGTGGTGAAACACAGGCATGCACATATGTATGTGGTTACATTATAAGAAAATTAAAACGAAACTGCCAAGTTTGTATGCCAATTTTCACCACCACTGAGCGAACATCAATGCATATATTCACTAAATTTAAAGAATATGTTGACAGTAAAGAAGTGTTAGTATATGCCAATAAAGATTTTGTGCTCTGTGTAGAACAGTGTGCCACCGCACAGTAAACATTTTTTTAGAAAATAATGCATACAAGGAACAGTTATTAAAAGAATTAATTATATTTTTGAAAGATCAAATAAATTTTGATTTTTTAAATAATTGCACAGAGCATAAAGACTGTAATTTTAATTACATTGTAAAAACTGTTGCCCTAATAATAATTAAAAGGTTCTGCATACTTAAGAATAGAACGTTTGCACAATTTTCATCTAAAATTGCACTTAAAAAGAAAATCAATATTTTAAAACATCAGTAAAAATCTGATTTGATGTGTAAAGTCTGATTTAAACCAATGTAGAGTAAATGTCTTTATATAACATTAATCAAATTATTGCTTTACTTACCAATTAATATTTAAAAACTAGTTTTATTATACATTTTTATTTACCTTTAAACCAACCTAGCAAGATTGTTTACTTTTTCTCTATATTGAATTGGAACAGATTATTTATACTAATGTTTTAGATTCTAATGGGGAATGTCTGAGAAAAATCTAATTGGCTGAATATTTTTTATAGGTAGGAAAAAGCTCCCTTAGTAATAGAAAAAAGTTTCAAAATTTTCCGTTGCGTAAAAATTAAAAAAATTAAGTCCTCGGACATTCCCCATTACCCCAAAATAACGTTTTAACTAAGAAATTTCATATAATTGATTAGTAATGTATAGCAGAAGCTTTTAAAGAATTCTACATGCGCCAACTAACACAACAAAATAGTTACATTAATTTTATATTATGTATCTTTCAATCCAGGTTAATAGTTATTAATAGAAACAAGCAGATGATGATGATGACAAGCAGATGCCTTGAACTCTTCAATACTTTGCATCCTTTTTATTATTGGTTTCAAAACAAAAGAGGTCACTTTTGGTTTAATCCATGCAGCATGTATGTTTTTCAATTGCTAACCAAATGGTTTGATAGCTACGTCCTAGCAGAACTCAGTCGGATCAAATGAATATAATTTATGTAGTAAAATTAATGTCTAATGTAGCAAAACATAAAGTGTAAAAAAATTGCAGAATTTTGGTTGCAATTATTGATTTTGTGGAGTTCTGCCAGGAACCATACTTTTCAGCAGGACACATTTGGTTTTACGATTTTATAAGGATATGTTATGTAAAAAATATAATGTATTACTAATTATATTTCATGAAACATTAATTTGTACCCAACTGAGTTTCATAATATCATAAAATTTAAATAAAACATGTTTTAAAATTTACTTCTATACTATCGTTACTACAAATGGTGACAATATAACATATTAAAAACATGTTTTAATTGTCATCATATTATAGTAAAGAATTGTATTTATTGTAAACAATTTCCTCAGTTGCGTACTTACCGAATTATACGTTAATTTTATTCATTTATTTGATTTATTTACTTAATCCGTAGCAGTGTAATTCTATATTACATATAAGTAATATTATCTATGTAAGAATGTATTTTTTTAATTTCTGAAAATAAATTATATTTTAATAATATCTAGGAATTTTCTTTCAATCCTTTCCTTCAAATTTATCCGTCCTGTACTACAGAACTAAACTTAAGTAATGCACTTATCTAGTGTGTACTTAAGTTTAGTTCTGTAGTACAGGAATAAATGGTTTATTTAGTCAAAAAGATACAAAACAATTTGAATTTCCCGCTTTATCAAAAAAGACAGGGCGGGGGCGCTCAACAGAGGGCGCTTGTGAATGTACTATTTTTTTTGTATGTAAGTTGACGTTCTTCTCCCCTGAGTAATTGTGTTCTGTGGGCGCAGCTGCAGAGATGTCTCTACAGCTGCGGCACACACGTACCTCCTAAACGCAAGGCCGACAAATGCTGGTTTTTGTGCGACAAACTATCGGCTACACATACGAGAAAAGTCAAATAGTTGATCAGATAGGAATAAAGTCGCATACAGGGTCTCAACGGCACAACTAGTTGATCGGAATGGAATAAGGGGAGTAATCAAGATTTTCGCTACGACCTTCCGTTTTCGAGAATTGTGTGGCGCAGCTGTAGAGACGTCTCTACACCTGCGCCACACGTACCTCCTAAGCGCAAGACCGACAAACTCTGGTTTTTGGCGACAAACTATAGACTTCATCATACATAGCATAGTCAAAAAGACAGATTTCCAACATGCGCATGGCGCAGCTGTAGGCCGGCTCGTGTTTAATTATTATTAAAGCAAGATTCGTTTTAGTGGACAGGTTCCTGCCTAAATAGTGAAAAAATAAAAATCATATATTTTTTATGTATTTTTATTAATTTTAATTAACGAGCATCTCGATGCCAACGAAGCACGCGAAGATCCCGCCAGTATCGGTGTGTGGAATGTGTTTAGTCGACCTCCTCGATGGTGGGGCCTGCACCGCCACCAGGGGCGGCACCGCCCGCGCCCGGGGCTCCGCCGGGGAAGCCAGGCATACCGCCCGGCATGCCCCCGGGGGCACCACCGGCCCCCTGGTACAACTTGGTGATGATCGGGTTGCAAATACCCTCCAGCTCTTTCTGTTTGTGCTCATATTCCTCCTTGTCAGCCAGCTGGTTGGAGTCGAGCCATTTGATGGTGTCGTTGCACTTGTCGAGGATGGTCTGTTTGTCCGCCTCTGTGATCTTGTCTTTAAGATTGGCGTCCTCCATCGTAGACTTCATGTTGAAGCAGTAAGATTCGAGGGCGTTCTTCGCGCTGATCGTCTCCTTCTGCTTCTCGTCTTCGTTCTTGTACTTCTCGGCTTCGTTGACCATTCGCTCGATCTCCTCCTTCGAGAGGCGGCCCTTGTCGTTGGTGATGGTGATCTTGTTCTCCTTGTTGGTGGACTTCTCGACGGCGGACACGTTCAATATGCCGTTAGCGTCAATGTCGAACGTCACCTCGATTTGAGGCACGCCACGTGGCGCCGGGGGAATGCCGGTCAGTTCGAACTTCCCGAGGAGGTTGTTGTCCTTGGTCATGGCACGCTCACCCTCGAATACTTGAATGAGCACACCGGGTTGGTTGTCAGAATAGGTGGTGAAGGTCTGGGTCTGCTTGGTGGGGATTGTGGTGTTACGCTTGATGAGGGTCGTCATGACTCCGCCAGCGGTTTCGATACCGAGCGACAGCGGTGTCACGTCAAGCAGGAGCAGGTCCTGAACTTCCTCCGACTTGTCGCCGTGCAAGATGGCGGCCTGGACGGCGGCGCCGTACGCGACGGCCTCGTCAGGGTTGATGGATTTGTTTAACTCTTTGCCGTTGAAGAAGTCTTGCAACAGCTTCTGCACTTTGGGAATACGAGTGGATCCACCTACGAGTACGATGTCGTGGATCTGGGCTTTGTCCATCTTGGCGTCACGGAGAGACTTCTCCACGGGCTCCATGGTGGACCGGAACAGATCTGCGTTTAGTTCTTCGAAACGCGCCCTGGTGATCGATGTGTAGAAGTCGATACCCTCGTACAAAGAGTCGATCTCGATGCTGGCCTGGGTAGAGGATGAGAGGGTTCTCTTCGCTCTCTCACATGCTGTTCTGAGTCGTCGCAGCGCCCT
Source organism: Agriphila tristella (assembly GCA_928269145.1). Classification (NCBI taxonomy): domain Eukaryota; kingdom Metazoa; phylum Arthropoda; class Insecta; order Lepidoptera; family Crambidae; genus Agriphila; species Agriphila tristella. Next base: position 4,539,990 of record OV743440.1, read on the forward strand.
CTTGTTGGTAGTGAGGTCTTTCTTGTATTTCCTCTTGAACTCCTGGACAAAGTGGTTGACCATACGGTTGTCGAAGTCCTCTCCACCCAAGTGAGTGTCGCCAGCTGTAGATTTTACCTCGAAGATACCATCCTCGATGGTCAAAATTGACACATCAAAGGTACCACCGCCGAGATCGAAAATAAGGACGTTTCGTTCTCCACCTCCCTTTTTGTCAAGACCGTACGCAATCGCAGCAGCAGTAGGTTCGTTGATAATTCGGAGAACGTTCAGGCCAGAGATGGTACCCGCATCTTTTGTGGCCTGTCTTTGGGAGTCGTTAAAATATGCTGGAACCGTAATGACTGCATTCTGCACTGTTTTACCGAGGTAGGCCTCGGCTGTTTCCTTCATCTTTGTAAGCACCATTGAGCTCACTTCTTCAGGGAAGAAGGTCTTGTCTTCACCTTTGTATGCTACTTTAATCTTTGGTTTGCCTCCATCACTGACTACTTCAAAAGGCCAGTGTTTCATGTCGGCTTGAACTGTGGCGTCTTCAAACTTGCGTCCGATGAGACGTTTGGCATCTGAAACAATGGAAAAGTTTATTAATTCCAAATTGTAAACAGGAAATATTTCTAAACAAACAGAAGTAACTCAGAATACTGTTATCATTCAATATGTTCAGAGACTCTAGTCTAGTATATTGGGTATCATCATAAAAGCCTATTTCTTTCCTGAAAAACAACTTATATTAATTATTAAATAAAAAATATTTTTATGAACTTTTTTAGTATCCCTGTCAATTGGTAATGCGCTGGAACCTTGTCAAATTAACATACACATCAACGTCATCTGCAACTAAAAATGACAAAAAACAGGAAAATTCTAATAGGTAATATAATATATATTAATTATTGAATTCTTATTTTCAATAAAAAAGAGTCTAGGTATATTAAAAAAATAAAATTGTTTTTTGTTTTGAGGTTAAAATCATGGCCTCCAGGCACATTACCAATTGACGGGGATAGTAATGACAAGTTAACCCTGACAAGTTTGAAGGTCATACAAACTTTTTTAATTTAGAAGTGAAAATCAACAACAACATTGGCTAATCAATGAATTTGATACACACATTCAATAATAATGTGTTTACTTTAATTCTACCTCACATTCAACTATTTATGAATTATTACAGCTGCGAGTCGAAGATATGTTAAAATACTAACCGAAGATGGTGTTGTTGGGGTTCATCGCCACCTGATTCTTGGCAGCGTCGCCGATGAGGCGCTCGGTGTCGGTGAACGCGACATACGACGGGGTGGTCCTGTTGCCCTGGTCGTTGGCGATGATCTCCACCTTGCCGTGCTGGAACACACCCACGCACGAGTACGTGGTGCCCAGATCGATACCAACTGCTGGTGCTTTCGCCATCTAAACAACAAAACCATGGAATTACTTAAAAGTCTGACCAAATATGAGCAGTTGTGCGTTTGTTCCCAGTAGTTCCTTTTGACAGTTCCTCCAAAGGGACTAATGGTTTTTTCCCATTCATTCCTTCGAAATGATTAAAGGAATGGGAACAAAAAGTCCCATTAGTTCCTTTAGAGGAACTGTCAAAAGTAACTACTGGGAGTAAACGGTTATCGAGTTTAATGTAGACACTTTATCAGGTGATGTGATATGGACTTAAAATGATACGCGATATGATACACGACGGTGATACAATAGGTCGCAAAATTTAAGCTTTTAGGTCAAGTACAGTCAGCAGCATGTCAGGTAGTAGGGTGGATATGCCTAACTCCAGCCCCCCCCCTAACACCAGCCCCCAAAAGATTTTGCCTTGCTTTAATTAAAAAACAGTAAAAATCGGAAACTCTTTAATGGAGCCACACCCCTAGTTAATCCTCTACCTTTTAAAATCACTATTACCCCGTCACGTCACCTATAATTCACACAACGAGCAATAATGTTCACCAAGACCGAGTAGAGGTGACTATGTTTGAAAAACAGCATAAAATATCGATCGATGCGAACTTTGGGAAGTGTGTTTACGAAGGCAAGATGCAATTTTTTTAGGTTTTAAGCTTTGATACTAGTAATAGATTAGATATATAGCGTTTTGACATTACTAGTTTGTAATTAAATTTACTTATTTTGAAAAAAATAGGGGGGCTGGAGTTTGACTGGGTGATTTTCAATAACTTCCTATTATCAGCCGGGGCTGGTATTGGGTATTTAACTTTCGTTTAAGAAATCAAATTCATCTTAATTTGCTCGTCTCAAAGTTGGAATTTGTAGTGCTATTCACTAGAACTACTAACCCTGCATCCAATGACCTAATTACAGCCGGGTGAATAATGTTCATTTCCTAAGTTATTTGTTCTGAAAATTAGGGGCTGATATTAGGATATGTATGAGAACCTAACTCCAGCCGGTCATCTAACTTTACGGCAATATACAGGATGTTCTCAAATATGATTTTAATTATTTTGTTTTCTTTTTTAATATTAGATGTAAAAAGTAATAATAATTAAAATCATACTTTTCTTCACTCATAGAAACAGAAAATAAATTCAATATAAAAAAATGTATATAGAATTCCACGTCTTGGAAAACGCTTAAAAAAGTTTCAAATAATTAAAACGATTTCATACTCGTTGATTATATGTTAATTAAATCAAAGTTCAGTTTTTGTTACGCCATTTTCAATATATGTATATTCTAAATTGATTAATATCTACAGGAGAGGTGTAAGTTTCAATGACTTGCTATGGGAATCACAATTTATAGCCTTTAGTGTTTTATTATCACTGTTGAGAGTAACCAAATTATATTTTATTTTATTTTATACTAACATGGTTGTATTATTTTAGAACAGCCTGTACCCGGCTGGAATTAGGGAGTAAAGCGGCTGATATTAGGGCAAAGGCGGCTGGAATTAGGCTTTTTCGCCCTTCGGACATTTAAACGCTTCTCTATTTTTTTTCCACAAAACTACGTGAAACTAAGTACTATTTTCGTAATAAAGATGAATCAACCTACCTAAAACTGTATCAACAATATTTTTAAGATAGCAATTGTGGCAATAACAGAGATTCAAAGTTGAAAAATCCTTGGGGGGGCTGGTAATAGGCATATTCACCCTACTAAACTGTAAAGTCAAATTTCTCCAATCAATTTTAACCCTTAAACCGTGGACGTTAAGTTCAAAATTGATTGAGGAGACTTGACATGTGGAAACTCAAGGCATAAGAATAAATAAATATTCTTATAAGAAGGTAACTTGAGCATAAATGCTCAAGTTACCTTTGACTAAGTACTGAAATACTGGATTGATAGTGCTGAACTATAAGGAGACATCAATGCTGTTTTCAGAAAGTGTAATTTAGCCAATTTCACTAACAAAACCTATGTCAACACGTCTACGATACCGGATAGCGACAGGCGTTTAGGTTAGGTCCGATTCCGACAAAGATTTATCCGACCGCCATTTTGCGGAAGAATGAATAATTAAATTCCCTATCGAATGAATCATCGGTATTGTCCACACCCGATTTTATCGCTAAACTAATCACTGAACGATGGTGACACAAAATGGGATCGTTGCACCGAGTGAACAAAGGGGTGCCGTGCGCGGTCATCACCGGAAAATCGATGACGAAGGTTCTGGAATGCAGTATTTCTATAAATACGTTAGCTGCAGTTTATGGTGCCGTAAATACATTAAATTCAAAAAATCTGTAGATAAATGGACTGTAAAAAGAGTAGACAAGAGGCAGAAACCTGAAACTCATTCATTGACCTCGTGAACCCTTTGTTACGCGTAGGTTTCACTAGCCGCCACGTGAGATCGTATCACCGATTTTTCGGCAAAATTACAGGAAAATCACTAATTTTATAAACAAGGATATAAGAACACATGGAAAACTACTTAATTAAAACATAATTTAACCAAATTCTCATTGGCTTCCCATGCGCGCGGTGACTTTGGTTTTGCGGTAAAATTGGATCAGCAATCTTCATAAAAAATCAAATTTTGATCCTAGATCTAATATACCACAATAATTTAAATAAAACCAGATACTTACTTTGTAAATTTAACTATAACTTGTTAACTTAAATAGAAGAACACTCGGAAAACGTGCGCGATTGACGGCTATTTTACTAGAAATAAAATGGCGTCACTGACGCATGAGTCTTTATATGGCGGGTTGCCGCTATTCGACGTCACGCGTATATTCTGGAAAGTTCCTGAATTATAACCAATGGGAGCAATCCTTTGCCAGTCACACTATTTCGCTATTGGCTATCACTATTTGACGTTGGCTGACTTGAATCAAAGCTGAGTCATGACAACAGTGATGTGCAAGCACAAGCTTTATCGACTTATCGATCATCGCGGTAAGTTTGTAACAGGTTGTTGGAACTGTTATTTTAGTGTAACAGTAACAGTCGTAACAGGTACGCAATTTACCCTGTTAAAACCCACGTCTAATTTTTCCCGCGAAACGCCGCGACGGAATGGAGAAGGTTTGTTCGTGCGCAAACGCATGTTGTCATTAATTTTTCTCCAGAACGGTTTGACTGATTAAGATGCGGTTTTCTATATAGCTGCGTTGTTGACATGATCCAAGTATACTTGGACCAAGTAGTTTAGATGGCTACTTGGATCATGTAAACGAGTAATCCAAGTGGGCTTGGATCAAAATTCTAATCCAAGTAAACTTGGACCATGCTCTACTTTCATCCAAGTCTGCTTGGACCAAGTAGTTTTGACGACTACTTGGACGCTACTTGGATCATGTAAACGAGCAATCCAAGTGCACTTACTTTGATCAAAGCTACTTTGTCCAATTTACTTGGTCCAAGTATACTTTGATCATGTCAACGCGGCTTAATGGGTGTTCTAGCTAGACTAGAATATCGGCGATGATGGTTTTCAATTTAGTTGTTATGGTGTTCCATTTATTTCCAGAACAATTTTACCGACTTAGTTGCGGTTTTCTGTAATGGGTTTGAAGTTTATCAGCAATGGTTCTTAGATAGGTGTTATGGTGTTGAGCGGCTAAGAGGGCGCGCTGTCTTTATCATGTTCCCATTTATCTGCAGAACGGTTTGACCGATGCGGTTTTAAAGTATAATAATATAACGTATGATATTTAAAAACTTTAAAATAAATTACAAGATGGTAAATGAGTTAAATGACTAAAAGTGATGTACGTACTACTACGTACTATATAATATTATTTATCAACCTATTCATAAATTATAAATTAAACTTAAGAAAATCCGTTGGGGCTGTTATTGCCATCTTTGTTCTATTTACCCAACTACAGCGAAGCAAAATGGGGGGCATATGTTTTTTTTAAGCAACTAAAAATTATCTTTGTCTCCACAAGTACATTCCCAATACTCAGGCCTGGATCTAACGGGGGGTCGTGGCATTGCCCCAGGACAGGCTTATGCCGAGATACTCTTTGACTGACTAGGAATTACTCTGGTTTGGCTGTATTTAGCTAGTCTTTGATAGAGTAATATGCTACGAGATGAAACCTCAAGACGATATAAGGCAAGGAAAACGGGGCGGTGCGGGTAGGTTTACCATCTGATAGGCATTTGCCGCATTTGAAATTTGAAAGCTGCAATACACATATTACAAGATTTGTGAGATTAGTAGACAAAACTGACAAAAAACGTGCTGCGCGGCCGTTTTTTTTTAGTTTGGACAGGCAAATTACAAAATTAATGTAACTGACTAAAACTCTGTTTATTTTTTTACTAAGAATTTCACCTATTCTTTAGCGGTTTTTATAATAAACAAATTTTTCTAAAATAAAATTAAACTCTTAGCGTAGTAACTCTAAGCGCGGGGCGAAGGAGGGATATGTTGAAATAACGTAACTTTATGTTTACGAGTTTATGCACAGGCACTATAGTCAGTCAAGTCAACAGGGATTGCTTTGAAATAATCGCTAGACGCTTTCTCGTTAAATTAAATTTCTGCATTTAACTAACTTTTTTTAAAGAAATAATAAGTTTTTTCTGTAGTACGGAACTAGTACAGTAACCCCCCTATATAAATAATGTCCTAAAGTTATCTGTTATTAATGATAGAAGCGTGGCCAGGCCAGGACCCATGGGTTATGACACTTATGACACGTGTCATAGGCTATGACACGTTTTGACCTTACAGGCATAATAACCATCATGTATGACCTAGTGTGTATGGCCAGCTTTTATAATTTGGGATGAAATTTAATGACCACCAAAAAAACAATCGTTACCCTAAACAGCATCATCCAAAAAAAATATAATATGTACAAATTAATGAAACCTGTACCAAAATCTTTCGGGCTATTTAAGTCATGCCTGCACTACAAAAACTTTTCATAACCCAAAAAGGCCATGTGTGCACCAAATTCGGTTGAGTCTCGCGGCTTTATTACCACCCCTCCCATCCATCGATACATAAGTTAAGATTTTAAAACAAAGGACTGGGATTTTATGTTATTTGAAGACTGATTCTTCATTAGTATTTTTAAATAATTATGACCATACAAATGACTGTTTTAATGTTGGTTGTTTGAAGACTCATTTATCACTAAGATTAAGTTTTTTGAAGATCCACTCTTCATTAAAATTACACTAAGGACTACCTTATTAAGTTTTAAGTTTATTTGTATGTAAACTGCCGCTTTAAATGGTAGCCATTAATAAATGAATGCAAACTAATGTTCTTTTTTGGGGGCCGTTATTTTATTGAAAGCTCAGCCTTTAGTATTACATTTTACGGTAGTATCGGTAAACCTTTAGAACTTCATTTATATTTTTTGGGTAAACAATGATTTTTGTATATATAATTTACTTTATTAGGATAAAATTGTGTAACATATACGGATAAAATTTTTAAATTTATTTTATTTTTTTATTTATTTTATTTATTTATTTAATTCAGGCAACTAGGCCCATACAATATATACCTTACAGACTAACATACATATTTATATTAAAATTACATTTTATAAAACTATTTTCCACGTATTGATGGCGGCGACGTGTTGCGCAACGTAGTGTCCGGTATCCGACCGCGAAACCGTCGGAACAAAACACCTTTCGGCCAAAAATCTTCTTTCAGGAAGGTCGACAGATGTTCGGTCGGTGCCCTCACCACAAAAAATAAATAAAATGCGAGTACATATTTGGTGCATGCGTGGCCTTTTTGGGTAGCTCAGCGATTATTCTGAAGATACTTGCCTTTTTTAGGTTAGCAGACTTTACGTTTATCCTGTATTCCCGTTGTCCCCATGATTTTGTCCCCATAATGGGGACAACGGCACGTCAAAAAATTTCAGTGCCGTTGTACCCATAATATCTATTTTAAACGAGGGTAATAACTAATACTAATACTCAAATAAACAAATGGTTAGTAAAGTATAAACACTAAATTTATGAAAAGTAAGTACATAGATGCATCTATTAATTAAATAAATACATCATAATATATTTTTACCTGGCTTACATAAATATGGAGAAGGTTAACTTTTATATTTTCACTATGTAATTTTTTTCTCCGTACCTAAAACATTGGTGAATTGACTGAAAAAATGATTGAAAATTATGGAAGTTGACTTTCTCCATATTTATGTGACCCTGGTACTTCGGTGATGTAATAAGAATAAAAGAAAAAAAAGAAAAAACCTTCCTGATCATGATCACACTGCCTAAGTTAACCTTCTCTATATTTATGTGATCCTGGTACTTTGCTGATGTACGGAGAATAGGTATTTTTAAACATTTCTTATTATATGATTTGTAAATATTTTTTAAATACCTATAATTCATAAAATTACCTTATTTTATTGTATTTATGTATCTATTTTTTTTAGCTGGTTGAAAAAGGTTTGAACTGCTGGTCGAAACTGGAAGTAATTTAATGAATTTTATGTGCCGGAAAAATGTAGAACAGAAAGTAATTCAACCCAGTTGAAAGTAGAAAATATATTCACCGGTAGAAAAATCGCCGGTTGAATGTGGAATTACCCATTGACTACTTAACTAAAAGAAGATAACTACTTCTAGGTTTTTATGATTCTACACCCACACACATATACACCGTCATTTTGTAGTCGTTTTAATTAACTTAAGGGTGTGTTGTACCAATGAAAATAATCATTTTTGCCCAAGAAACATGGGTCAAAAAACGGCAAAAAATGTTGGTCCTCCCATACAAACTAGACAGCTAAAACATTGTATTTGTATGGGAAAGTCGAAAATTTTTGTCGTTTTTCGACCCATGTTTCTTTGCCAAAAATGATTATTTTCATTAGTAGAGCACTCCCTTAAGTTAATTAAAACGACTACAAAATGACGGTGTATACTTTTTTGAAATGCATACCTACCTACATACTATACATAATAACAAATATATTATTATTATACCATAAATATGCATGCATACAAATATTTGTCTTGTGCGGGGATCAAACCCACAACCTACCTATAAACCTATATAATAATCTCACGATTAACTCACTATTGAGGCACTCTTCCTTTAATTTCAACGTAATGGGGACAACGGGAATAAATTTTAATTATTTTATTGAATTCCAGCTGTCCCCATTAATGGGGACACGGTCAATGGGGACAACGGGAATACACGACGTTTATTGGTGATAATTTCATATTAAAATGGGGATTAAATTCTGGTAAGTACTTACGATTTTTTGGGCGTTATATTTCATAATATCTGGTGATTGCTTAAACCTAAGCCTTATAATTTTGCGGTTTGCACTTTTCACTCCATCAATATCGATAAATCGATAAATTTTTCTACTACAACCATGTTACAGCACTAGACGTTTAAACTTTTTAAAAATTAATGGCTTTGGGCATTGCTAATTTGCTAGCAAAAATGTATTTTTTTAAAAGAATACAAATCCTGAGCATAGCGAAGAAATCCAGATCTTTGAACTTATTTTAATATACTATACTATATCACCTATGTATTTAATCAACGAAAATTCTAGTCTTCTATTCTATAGCAACAACACAGTTTCTGTGGCTGGAACCTTAGAGTAAGACGGGCTTCTACAGAAAGAGAAGCCATACGAAGCGTTTCCCCTCTGCCGAAGTACAAGCCCAAATGGGCATACGCGTTAGTAAAACCAGTTGCGCCCGGATTTCTTTCTAGACCGAGTCCAGTCGCGCATGTGAACGCTGCTCTGTTTAAAATGTCGAATTGATGAGTTATTTGCTGTTAAAAGAGATCTTGAACATCAAGTATACAAAAAGACGGTTTTACATTTCACATAAAAGTAATTTTTTATCGTATTATTGCTATTTGTTTACATTTAAACATTAAATTCGTATATTTTATTCTTGATTAGTTGTCAAATTTGTTCAGTGACATCGAGTCTGCTAGTCCATGGCTCGATCGTACAAATTTCAGATCTGTCGCTAGATAAATCCGAGTTCTCGCCGATGGGCAACTTAGTGATGTTACCGTTAAATAATGTTTGTCGATAAAGTGTTGGTCAATCTGGCCCTGATTCTGCGCCAAATTCATTTGCGAGATTTTTGCATGATTTCCTCTGCACTGATGTGAGCGCGACAGATATCGCGAAATAAATGTCGAAATAGTAGATTATACAACAAGTGAATAAAAAGGGAATTTAGTTCGAGGGACTCTCGAGCAAGATAATTAGGCGCATGATAGCTGCATGACAGCTAAGTTCATGACACCGTTTTAATTTGGTCGAGTTGTAGTTAGGAAAGACTTATGCGATTCTTATCCAAGCTGAATACTGACCGTAAGTAGTACTGTTAAATAAACCATATTCAAATTAAAGCAAATAACACTGCTAAGAGCTGAATAGTAGCCGAAGATTCAGCATCGCTCTGTATAACTTAAAATCGCTTATTATTCACTCTTATGGTTGAATTAAACGCACTTTTTAGAGTGGCGATGGTAAAAAAGCAATTATTCAATGATGTAACTGTGATCAACGTTAAGACGGGGAGCGATCACCGATTGTTGTTATTCACCCCATCGTAAAATGATTGAGTTTGTAACCTTTATTCCTTTTTCCGTATCGATATTGCTGCATCGACAGTTGAGCCCAGCCCTTTATGTCAAAAACGTGTCATATTATATTTTGATGTGTGACTCATCCGTACACAAATTTTTGCTGTTTTGTTTTATTTTTTATGTGTGAGTGTCGTCATTACAGTGTAGTTTTTGTATGTGGGTATGCGGAACTGCACTTGTGTGCATTTTCCCCCCCGCAAAAAATGCCAGAATAATTTGAATAGAGTAATATCGCTAAAGAGCTTATTAGATCATCCTGAATTAAGGATACGGAATTCAGAGTCCGATTTAGGACGAGAAATTCAGTCGCCAATTAGACCGTCCTGAATAACGGATCCGATATCACAGCTTAACGATCATACAGTAGTTACACGAATGTACTTGCGCAGAGCAACGGAGGCGAAAATACAGTGACCGTAAATGCAGGCCACACACCATCCAATCGATCGTCCAATCGGCATGAAACTACCGATTGGATCCAACCAAACTGACCGTGTGTGGCCGTGGATCGGTTGGACGATCGAACTGACGGAAAAATCAAAATGGCTGGATCATGCCGATTGGATCATGCCGATTGGACGGTGTGTGGCAGTGGGCAATCGATCGTACGATTTTCTTAACCGACTTCAAAAAAGGAGGTGCTTTATTCGATTGTATTTATTTGTTTTATCATTGTTCGCGCGTATCTTCGATATTTATAGACTGATTTTGATGATTATTTTTTCTTTTTTCTTTCTTTTTTCTTTTAACCGATTTCAAAAAAGGTAGGTTTGACCTGTATCCGCGATTATCTCACGTTTGGCTGAACCGATTTTAATGCGGTTTTCAGAAAAGTATTTGTTGAATTTAGGAGAAGGTTTTAGTATTTTAACTGACTTCAAAAAAAGGAAGTTCTCAGTTTGACCTGTATATGTATGTTTGTCCGCGATTATCTCAAGTTTAGCTAAACCGATTTTGATGCGCTTACCAGAAAAGCATTTGTTACATTTAGGAGAAGGTTTTGGTATTTTAACCGACTTCAAAAAAGAAGGAGGTTCTCTTTTGGATTGTATATATATATTTTTTATCATTGTTCGCGCGTATTATTATACGCATAGCTACCACCAAAAAGCTGAAAATAAATAAGCTTTAAAAAAATAAAAATCTCTTTCAAAAACCTAAAAATAAAAACGAAAACAACTTTCAAATTAAAATAACAATGATGAAACATTTATTATATACAATCGAGTTAAGAACCTCCTCCTTTTTTGAAGTCGGTTAAGAAAATCATACGATCGTTCGCCCACTGCCGATTGGACAGTAGAATTGATCGTGTGTGGTGTATATGGACGAGCTGCAAATTGGATCCAATCGGTAGTATCATGCCGATTGGACGATCGATTGGATGGTGTGTGGCCTGCTTAAAAATACATGTAGGTAGGAGGTATAGGTAGGTAGTAGGTACGTGTCATTTTCAATGCTAATCTGAACTAGGTTTATTAATGTAGGTAAGTACTAGTATGTAATTTGCGAATAACTCATCTAATAACATACCTAAAATCAAGTTTAAAAGCAAATACAGATGACAACTGTCAAACTTAAAACAACAATTTTTACGACTTTTAAACGATTTTTACACAAAATATAAAAAGTATAAAAGATTAAGGGGGGATGGAAATGAAATACCTACATGGAACTGAAACGGAAAAAAAAACATCTAACCTAGGGGAAGCTGGGTACAGTTGTTCCCTAGGGGACACTTGGTAAACTTGATTGACGAATCTACCAAGCGTGTTACAGTTCTTTATGTTAGCAACACTTATTCGTTTATGGCAATGATCACTTTATGTCATGATTTCGTTTGACAGATATCAAAGGCTTACAAATGGTGGCCGCCAAAAATTTGTAGTGTTAAAATATTTAATTTATGGCAAGTTTTGACTTGATTAATTTAATATGATGCTTTGAAACTGCTTCCTGGAAATGTTTTTATCTTTTAAGATGTTTATTTTTCTGCCGATTAACATTACTTACCATGATATAAGTGATAAATTGGTTCGCAAAAAAACATGTTTTCTAACCTCAATATGTATGGGTAGACTTGGTCCTTTTCTTTGGGGGTGGAATGATCCCAGGGATCATGTGTCTCCTATAAGGGATCAAATCTACCCTATGTAGATTTTTGTCAGTAAAATAAAGACTTTTCACAGTTTTTATCTTTTTTTATACAAAGGAAGTCTTTTTATATTTACTTAAATTTTTTTTGATCTACCTACTTTTCTGAATCTGAGATTGAGAAAATTGTGAGACATTTTAGTCAAGATTTTTAGAAGGTAAAGGTTTTTGCTATCCCTTGGGAACAATACTTTTATTTTTCTGGATGAAAGTACTCTATGTCTTTTTCTGTACCCTGACAACGTGTATGTAAAATTTAATGATGATCAGTTCAATGGTTAGGACGTGAAGGCGTAACAAACAAACAAATAATCAGTCAAACGGCATTTCGCATTAATAATTTTAGTAAGGATAAGAATAAAAAAAGTAAAGATGATCACTAATTACGTTTTGGTTTGTTATGGATATTTGATTCTAGACTGCTTTAATTTGTAGTCCGAATATTAATTACATTGTTCTAAAGAGATTAAAACTATTTCATATTTGTTTCCCTTTTCGAAATTGAGCTGCATATGAGCATAAAGTTCAAATAAAAGAAGCTGATTTGATTACAGATTTACTTATTATTTGGTACCTACAGGCACGTATCCAGACTTTTAGTTCGGGGGGGACAACTGCATCCCGCAAACCTGAGAGTGCCTCGCCCGCTAAATTTGAATTTAGTCCTGTACTGTGTGTTCTGGATTTCGGGGGGGGATAAATCCCAACTATCCCCCCCCTTGGATACGTGCCTGGGTACCTAGCACTGTTCTTTTTTTATATTTAAAGATATATTACTCTTTTCGGATATATGAGGCTGAATCCAATATTGTTACCGTGTGTCCCCGATGTGTGGTAGACTTGAACCCCAGGATCAAGTCTTCCAACTGGTGGGAAACATCTCTCCCCTATATAGGGGACACATGGTAAAAAGTTACCATACGACATTAAATTAAACTATAATTCCAAATATAACCGAGCCTTACCCTCTTTCATATATTTGGTAAATAGATAAATTCTTAATATAATAACTCAAAAAAAATCTTTATACTGTGAATAGTAAAAAAGTTAGGGACCAAAATGAAAAGGGGGGATCAACCCTCCCCAGTCTCCCCTATACGTGTAGGGGTGCCTATGGATAGGTCTTTAAAAATGACATTGGGGTTTCTAAAAGTATTATTTCTCAAAGTCAACCGTTTGGAAAATATACACTTTCAAAATGGTAAAATGTGTGAGTCCCCCCTCTAACTTTTAAACTAAGAGAGTGAAAAATAAAAAAATAAAAAATGTTGTAGATCTTTATAAACACTATTTACGAGTTTTAGAGATATAGGTAGCACATTTTCCAAAACCGCAAATATAACATTGTTGTTTATACAAACACTATGAAAAACAAATTTATTTTTGCAGATGAAAATGATAGTGGTATTAAATAAAGTATGGTTTTAAAATAGTTAGTTATGGTATATGGTAACTACGGAACCCTACTGCGCGTGGCCTGACACGCACTTGGCCGGTTTTTTTTAATTCAAAAAAGCAAATCACAGACTGATTATGCCGTTATACACTTAGTTTTGTCGTTTCGCCAACTGTCTATCTAGACGAACGGCGGCTTTTTTTTCACCAACATAAAAAGCGTTGACTGACTGTATACTCTTTAGGCTGTGGTACTACTGTGTCGGAGCAGAGCGTCCTGAATGCGATTACACTGTCCTAAGTGCTTCCGATTTAGCATCCTTAACGCCGGAGACCATTTCTATCCTAACTAGGATCCTACCTTCCTGAATGCAATTACACTTCTCTGAATTAAGGAGCGACTTCATTCCGGATCCTTAATTCAGGATGATCTAATAAGCTCTTAAGGCTTCTCCCTTCGTGACAAACGAAGCCTTTTGTTGCTCGAAGGCTGGAACGGTTGGAAACCTTGGGGAACTGTGTTTTAATTTTCAGCCTGTGTGTGGCCTTTTAATAATCCCGGTCGAGTTAACTCGGGACCTGAAGCGCGATTGACCCCTCTCGTTTTCTCCTTTCTTCACACCACTCCGTCGTCAATTTTTTTAAAGTTTTCGATAGATTATTGATAAATTATATATCGCTAAGGAATGTACTGTGAATGTACTTACGCTATTGGCATGACGACAGTGGCGTGAGGCAAGAAAAAAACGAGAGGGGTCTATCTCGTGCTTCAGGTGATTCAGGTCCCGAGTTAACTCGACCGGTACCTTGATTACGTAAAGCTGTTGCTAACAATTCTCGATTGAAATCGATTGAAAGCGCGGTTGCATTGCTGCTTTAGTTAAGATAGTTGTCACATTGGTTCTTACTAAAGCAGCGATGTAACTGCGATTGCTGTCAGTGTTGATTGCAACAAAGTTACGTAATTACCCCCCGGTATACTTTTAATTTTATTAACGCCCTTATTCTGTCATGAGCATAAGATTCATGTTCATGATCGTATATTATTCTAATATATGACTATTTTTTGCTAATCTAATATGAATGGAGGTCAAGCACTTCGATTTCCAACAAAGTTGTGCTTTTAAGTAATACATAAATCCAAAATTATATATATCCTGCCACCGACTTATTTCCTGCTTGAAAACTGATCGCACAGTGCGCGAAAGGATTAGAAAATAAAAACGGCGAAATATATTTTAAAAAGTTGTTTATTTTCAAAACATTCCCATAAACAAACAAATCAATAGTAACAAATAAATTCACTCTCGCGAGTTCATGAAATTAATGAAAAAATCGAACGCACTTCAAAAACTTGGGTTTTGTAGGTATCTACTTATTATACCTACCTACTGATACACTGATATTCTGCGTCTGCATGCACTGCACTGGATTTGAATCCAGGGGCGTAGCTACCGCCGTATCAGCCGTATCAATTATACGGGGCCCCCGGGCCAGGGGGGGCCCCCAACGTGCGTAAGCAAAAATAAATAAAAACTTTTTTTAATGGAAAAGTAAAAAAAAAACAATATTTTTTTTCGCATAAAGCGTGCGCATAAATCAGTTGGCCGAAAAATAGGCAAGGAGAGTATACAACGTGTAATGGCCGGTATACATTTTGATTAGTAAAGTGCTTAGTGTTTAGTGTTTAGTGCACTGTTTAGTGTTTAGTGTTTAGTAGGTGATGTCCCATACTGTTTAGCATACGCTGTTTAGTACAGGCTTTGTTGATATAAACTAAACACTAAACAGTCCTGTCCAGACGTGCTTAGTGCGTGTTTAGCTGCAAGTGAGGGGTGGAGGCGGGACGTGCGGGACGCGCGGGAGGAGCTACTCGCAGAAAAAATAGAACGCGCTTCTAAACACTGTACTTCGCTCGCACTAAACACTAAACAGAGACTGTCCGAACGTGTTTTTTGCTAAACACTAAACGAGCCACTCGCACTAAACACTAATCAAAATGTATACCGGCCATAACAGAAAGGGGGTATCAACCCGCAAGGAGGCAGGGTTGCCACCCGTCCCGATTTTGCCGGGACAGTCCTGATTTCGATCATATTGTCCCGCGTCCCGACGATCCATCAGTTTTGCCCGATTTTTGATGTATGATAAAAAATGGGTCCAAATGTTTAAAAGATTAAAGGACCATTGATTTTGAGGATTTTAATTACAAACAGCCACATACATTCAATATGTCCTACATTTATCACTTTACCTCTACAGTAGTTTTACTGCCAGTAAACATTAAAAAAATAGACAAAAAAAATTCTCGTAAAGATCACTGATCACCTAACAAAAGAAAAAAAAACTTTCCATACAAAATGTTGGCGGCTAATTCAAATTTTCTTTGGAGAATACACATTTTTTTTTCGATTGTTTTTTTTCTGTTGGAAGATTTTCAGATTCCAGAGTATATTGACCTCCGTTCAGGTTGATATACACGGTTACACGTTGTATATTCAATTCGGATTGTTTGTAAAATTTTTGGAAAAAGTGACAGATAGATAATTATGATGAATAAATATTTCTTTTAATTTTATGCAAACATTTTTTTTCTTTTGTGAGAAATCTTTACCCTTCCTAAGGGCCTCCAAACAAATTTTTATACGGGGCCCCGCCAAGGCACGCTACGCCCCTGTTTGAATCCTTGTGCATATTTTCATTATACAAGGTGGAAAAAAATATGGTAGTTAGAGGGAAAGTACCCTAAATAATTATGATGACAATTTCTTTTATTTTTAACTAAGTAAAACTGCTATGATAAATTGCTTGTCTCAGCCGGGAATCAAACAAAATTTTGAACTTATCCGGTGTAGATCGTAGGTATTTCTGGCGCCTATAGTTAAAACGCTAGTTTTTTACATTCTTTTTGCCTATAGTCACACAACACACTGTAAATAGAGACTTCCGGCCACCAGCAATTCTGTCGTGAAAAAATCTACTTATCACGAAAAGGCAATGGCGTTGGCGCCAACAAAAGTTATCGATAACAACTCGGGACAGTCTCATTTTTGTACTTATCAGTAAATGGCAAAGATACATTTTATAGGCATTTGGCAACTGTAATCTGCAAGTTTCAGTAACTTAAGTGCTCCAAACATAATTATTCGTAGTAGTTCGTAGTAATTTCGGTAGGTACTATTATTTATTCTGTGATACATATACAATGGATATCGAAGAAAAAAACACGATCTATTTCATTGAAATGTATGTGTTCAATGATCTATTTATTATCTGTTGTCCCTCACAGGAACTTTTTCTCTTCCTATTGCATTTCCTTTCACATCTGCTCGTGATATACATTTGGAAATTATACCTTATAACTATAGCATTAAGATTCAAGATTGCTGTCACCCATCGTTAGTTATTTTAACACTTTCTGCGTGGGGTTTACGCAAAAATAGCAACATGTGTTCTGTCTGTTCCTCTTTGTACACACATCAAGATGTAATGTATTTGTTTTCATGATCCACGTGTCCAAGTAGTCGTCAAAACTACTTGGTCCAAGCAGGGACCCTATTTTTGAATCGCTCGTCTGGCGTAGAGCGCCCGTTTCTACTGATTTTCGTTCGACATATCTTCTCAAATGTATGGGATGTCGAACGAAAATCAGTAGAAACGAGCGCTCGACGCTAGTCGAGTGATTCAAAAATAGGGCCCCAGACTTGGATGAAAGTAGAGCATGGTCAAGTTTAGGTACTTTGATTAAAATTTTGATCCAAGTGCGCTTTGATCGCTCGTTAACATGATCCAAGTAGCGTCCAAGTAGCTATCCAAACTACTTAGCCTAAGTATACTTTGATCATGCCAACGCAGCTTTGACTGGTGGATAGATTACATACTTTTTTATTGTGACGATTTGTGCTTCTCTCAATGCAATTTCAAAAAGGTTTACTTGTGTAGGTACATAATGATAGGTAACTTTTGATAAAATACGTTCATTAAAGTACATACATTAAATATTTTGTCCAGATTTTCTCTCACAAAATTAAACATACAGAAAACAACCTTAAAATAAAACAAATCATCAACGTAACGTAACAAAATACTGATAATCATATTCACTAGGAATCATAAACAATTAACATTTCACAACAATAAAACTTGAACTTTCTACGAATGTGATGGATGACGCATTATTGACACACTTATGCCTATTGCATACCTACTCATCATCTTAGTTAGATGAGTCATACACAATTCATCTATTTCGTCATATTATTAGACCTTCAACATTTTGATCAAATCATAATATAAGTGGGCTTAGTATCTATCTACATTATGTTAAAAACGTGGCACCCCCATTAAAAATAATAAGTATTTAGGGTCTAAAATTTAGGGCATAGCAGGACTTATATGTATTGAACTGCCTTACTTTTTCGTACTATGACCTCAGAGGTTAGTTCGAAAGCAGGCCTTAAGCAGTCCAATTTAAGGCCTGCTGCTTTTCGGAATGGTTTCTTATTTGCTGATGGTAAGCCCCCAGGTAGCTTGCTTAACGCCTAGGACCTAGTCACCTAGCGTGTAGGTAGACTAGCGAAGGCGCCAATCGCGCAGAGCGGCCGACCTTCGCTGGTTGCTATCGCTAGTCGCCTAATTGGTTACGAACATTTGTGAACGGTTCTTTTACTTTGCTACACGCTCGGTGACTGTCTAGCTAGGCGCTAAGCACTAAGCAAGCCACCTATCGGTGCGTACGTGGCCTAAAAATTAGGCTAGGCGCATGACAGCTAAACTTCACCGACAGTTGTATGGAAATACGTAACATCGTCGCGATTCCCTCGCTCGTGGAGACAGCCCCTTAGACTGATAAAAATAAAATAAAATAAAATAAAAAAGGCTTTATTTATCTCATACTAAGAGGTACCTGATTACATAATGTACTTACATAATGCTTTATCTTAAGTTTAGTATGAGAGGCTGATCTGAGATGATAATTATAATATAGTTAATACGACTAAGTAGGTACCTACTTACTAAGTATATTGTACCATTTAACAGTCTAACTAATAAATTAGGTACTTATTATTACCAAAACGGTGCTTATGAAGTTAGCTGTTTTGCGCCTTGATTTTTTTTGGTAAAATAAAAAAATCCACCTACACCTATTGAAATTAAGAGTAATGCCGTAAGTAATGCATCTACCTGTTTGCAATTCATCAAATAAATTTATGTACTTAAGTCTTACGTAGGTAGGTACTTAACCTACTCATGGAGTATTTTTTAACAGCTTTACTTCATAGTTCAGTCAACACTATTAATATCACATGATGTTATTCGAAAATCATCTTAAAAGTTTTATCGAACTTTATGCCTTTAACATAAGTTATAATTTGCGTAAGAAAGTAGATTATAAAAAAAACGTTTTCTCTTGTAACTTTTAATAACAAATCGTAACAAACGCACACCTTAAGCTATTCGCTTGTAAAAATGTCTTTATAAAAAAACTTAACTTATTGAATAAATAAAAAATAAATAAATGTTGTACAGCAACGATCAAACATGCATAGAATATCAATTTAAATAATAAAAACAAACACGGATCAAAACAATTGAGCCACTAATTTAAAGGGCATTATTTATATGGACGCCACGCCAATTTAAAAACGAACCTACCTAATATAACGTCATTTTAATACATGAAATGGCTGGCTATAGTTGACTAGACTACTTTTTAGATGATTTCAGCTCTGGGATGTATTCTGTGCTCTGGGTAATTCACACAAGGTATTTTACGTTACGTCATACAACGGGTCAAAACAAGGACACCAACTACGATTAAGTTTTGGTGATTAACTTGTATGGTAAAAACTTTTTTTTTTCAATTTTAAATTTAATTTTTTTGACGCGACAATTTGTCAATGAGGATCAGTAACAGGTTTGAATCCTATAGTTTTATTGATATAATATAAAATAAGATTATAGGTATGAAACTTAGTGAAATATTTTTTGAAATTCGTTTAGAAATGGATGAGTTATTAAGGGTTTGAAGGAAATGCCAAGCTCAATGCAATATTTGCTTTATCACGTACGGCATAAGGTTCGCGTGCGTCGCTATGACGTCATAAGGACCCCCCAAAATGACAGTGTTTTAGTATGTTTTAGCTCGTATATCTTCTCAGGTTTAAGAGATATCGCAAAATTTCTTCACAGTTAATCATGTGGTGGCATAAGCTTTCTGATAAGCCACTAAACAAAAATAGTTACTGATCCTCATTGTCATGACATGACAATTTGGTTTACATTGCAGTGTGGCCATGATTAGTTTGTTCTATTTTTTTATTGTTTGCACGTTGTTTGGACACAATGAATATAAAATTGTCATGACAGGTGACAAATTATCACGTTTATAATTTATTGCCCTGTGATGATGTGGACTACGATGGAGCATGCTCAATTTATAAAAAGCCCCTATTTACTCTAGATTTGAAAAGGCCCAAGTTATAATTATTGGGAAACACATCAGCAGGCAGCCTGATCCACTCGGTTTTAAAACAGATCGTCACTTTCGCAAATGGTCATCGCGAAAAATTTGGTCACTTTCGCAGAATGTCATTCACAATTTCGAGAAAAAAGAAAAAAAATTTATGACATTCTGCGAAAGTGACGTTTTGCGAAAGTGACCAAATTTTTCGCGATGACCATTTGCGAAAGTGACGATCTGCGTCAAATCTTTCACTCCTTAGCCACAGTACATATATAAGTTTTTTCAAACAGTATAGGAGCTCCATGGAAACGTTCGAATTTGACGGCTGACGTCACTCTAACCCCCGTATCTATAGAAGAGTAAGTAATGACTTGAGTAAAACTTGCAATTTTCAAATGCTTCTAATAATATATTCACACGCATTTTACAGTATAAATTAACTTTAAATGGATAAAAACTGCACTAAGAAGTCATTTAAGATGAATTTGACTATAAATTGGATGTGAATATGATATGAGAAGCATTAGAAAATTACAAGTTTTACTCAAGTCATTACTTACTTGTCTATAGATACGGGGGTAAGAGCTCTAAGCAAAGTTCGCAGTACTTTGGTCAGGGTTGTGATATCGCGTCGCCGTTGTTTCCATAGCGTTCGCGCGTAGCATTCCACGAGACGGCCGGAAAATGCCAACCCTAGCGATCCGACGGAGTGCAATGACAAAAGGGCCTAAGTGACGTTAGCTCCTCTACTGTTTGAAAAACTTATATATATACTGTGCCTTAGCTGTCTATCTTATACAACGCGTGTTTTACGTGTTACAAGAAACCCTAAAGACGAATATGGTAGATAGGGACCATCAAACTGAACAACTTTTACTATGAGACTAAATCTGAAATCGCGAAAAAAAATCTTTTTGTTAATATTTTATGTATGAAACAGCTATTTTTTTCGAGATTTTAGAGTTGCTCCTGTAATAAAAGTTGTTTAGTTTGATGATCCCTATCTAATCTACCATATTCGACCTTAGGGTTTTTTTTTGTAACACGTATAGTATATCTTATCTTAGTTTTTGGCTTTCTGTTCAAAAACTTTAAGTTGTCAGAATTTTTTTAAGTAAGTATTTTACGTAATACTTAACGAATGATAAAACATTGAACAGTACAGTCAATTGTAGGCTGTACCTTTAGCACAAAATTTCAACACATTGTCTTTGTATGTATGTATTGAAATTTATACAGCACCACCTACTCGACACTCGTACCTCCGTAACGAGACTTAAAAAAAACTAATACTAAAAAAAAAACATTTGTACGCAATACAAATTTGATTCGCGAAAATTTTCGTGCTAAGGGGACTGGACTGGTCTATGTTTTGACTTCTTAATGGGGCCTTTTCAAAGTGACATTTAAAAAATATATTTTTTTAACTATTTGCCTCACTCAAGAAGCTTATACCTCCCTCCAATGGAGATTGCACGGCCATATGTCATAGTGAAGATTGAAAAAAGCTCCTTTAGTGACGTGACGGCTTATTGCAACCTCTTTCTTTAGTGTTACAATACGTGTTCGTTGTTCGTCGTTCGTTCGTTCGTGAGAAACGAAAACGTATTGTAAAACGAAAAGAAAGAGATAGCAATACGCCGTGACGTCACTAAAGAGTCTTTTTCAATCTTCAGTATGATACTAGGCGTGCAATCTCCATTGTGGGTTTAAGCTTCTTGGCCTCACTAGATGGCTTTGAAGGAAATGGATGAGTCAAAATTGGATTTTAAAAATTAACGGCCTGTACCAAAGAGGAAAGTAAGCGCTCTCTGGCTGACATCTGCCTGAAGAGAAACATTTTCTGTCTTATTCAAAGATGTTTCACAAAACTGGAGTGCAAGACTGTTCTAACAAAACCTGGTTTAATGCTTGTAAGCCAATCACAATGCACCTTTAACCCTCAAACGTTGGGACTAAACGTTAAACTGTCACTTTGAATACGATTTGCGCTAAAATGGCGTTAGTCCGCAGTCTAACGCCATGTTAACTTTGGCCCTAGTTTAACGAACGCACTCTGAATAAGACAGTTTAGGGTTACATCTGCCTGCCTACCTGAGTACTCTTCGAAGATTAGTAAAAAAAATATTGAGACATACATTTTTATCAACGCCATCTATCGAGCCTACAGCTTTTTATCATTTTGAAAAGACCTCATTCCTTTGATTGTTGACAATTTACTCTTATTATATTCCTTTTAGAAGTCCCTTTTCGCCTTTAAGTATAAAATTACTCCATAACAATATTTCAAATCTCCTAAAGCTGTATAAAGGTGGTGTTAAGATCAGGAGATCCGGAAGTAGGTTTGGTATCCGGCGCCGAGGGCCGTGGTGAGGAACCAGGCGAAGTTGCACCACCAGGTGGCGAACCCGAGCACGCCGCGGTACACCTCCTCAGTGAACACCTGGTTGGAACAAAACAGAGATTCATATAGAGTTGCTAATACAACGTGATATAAAATATAGTAAGTATAAATGTGTAAGAGAATTAATGGCTAAACCAGAATATGGTGGATAGAGACCATCAAACTGATCAACTTTTACTATGGGACCAACTCTGAAATCGCGAAAAAAAACAGCTGTTTCATACAAAAAAAATTTTTCGCTATTTCAGACTTGGTCTCATAGCAAGTATAAAAGTTGTGTTTGGTAATTCCTGTATGTCATATTCGGATTTAGGAGTTTTTTGTAACAATTAAAGATTGAATTTAGATTTTGAATTTGTAATTTATTATACCTAATTGTGTTATTGTAGTGCCGTGTATGTGCCGGCCTAGAATAGCACTACCCCCTATCATCCCGTGGGTGTCGTAAAAGGCGACTAAGGGAGCATAGCCTTCAAGAGACGGGCAGCAGCGTCTCCAAAAAACCTTGGCCTACTGCGATCGCCAACCCGCCTGCCAAGCGTGGCGATTATGGCAAACCCCCCCCCCCCCCCCCTCATGCACAATGGATCAAAAAATTGGCCCCCAGTCCCCGGCAGCCCCGCTATTCCTAGCTACGGTAGCGGCTACGGTAACGGCGGGGCAGGGGGTGCTAAGAATCCCCGGGTGCGGCTCGGCTACCAAAAACGACGACAACTGCACCTGGCAACCTATAACACGCGCACACTAAGGACCGACGCGAAGTTAACCGAGTTGGAAGAAGTTATCAGCAAGGTACACTGGGACATTATCGGGTTATCTGAAGTCCGAAGAGCGGGAGAGGACTCGATAATCCTCAACTCCGGTAACTTGCTTTACTACCGGGAGGGCGACCAACAGTCCCAAGGTGGTGTCGGGTTCATCGTCCACAAGTCCCTTGTCAACAACGTGATTACCATCGGAAGTGTGTCGACCAGGGTGGCGTACCTTATACTCAGAATATCCAAACGGTGTTCGCTGAATGTTATACAGGTTTACGCACCGACCTCAACACACCAAGATGACGAAGTGGAGGCTATGTATGAGGAGATCTCTAAAGCCATGCATAGCTACAAAACCCACTACACTGTTGTGATGGGGGACTTCAATGCAAAGTTGGGGAAACGATGCGGTGATGAGCTGAGAGTGGGGCAATTTGGAGTTGGGCAACGGAATGACAGAGGGCAGATGCTGGCTGACTTTATGGAGAAGGAGAACCTCTTTATGATGAACTCCTTCTTCAGAAAGCCGGAAAGCCGGAAGTGGACCTGGGTCAGTCCGGACGGTAAAGTCAGAAATGAGATAGATTTTATCATGTCGACGAAAAAGCAAATATTCAATGATGTCACTGTGATCAACGCTGTTAAGACGGGGAGCGATCACCGATTGGTACGTGGCACATTGAATATCAACCCAAAGCTGGAAAGATCTCGACTGATAAAATCAACAATTCGACCATTGCCGGCCCATATTCAAAACCCCGAGAGCTTTCAACTCGAACTCCAAAACCGCTTCGAAGCCCTTGAGAACAGCATAGATGTGGACGATCTAAACAACATGGTGGTGGATACTGTCCGTACGGTAGGGTCCAAGCTCTTTAAGACCCGCCGTCCCAAGATAAAGAAACTCTCCGACCACACACTCCTACTCATGGATCAGAGACGTGAAATGAGGCTCCAGAGTTCAGTAGATGCTAATCGTTATCGGCAGCTTAATAGACAGATATCTAAGTCTTTGACGAGCGACCTTCGCCAATTTAATACGAATCGTATTAAAGAGGCTATCGAGCGGAATAAAGGCTCCAAAGTGTTCGCGAGAGATCTGTCTATTGGGCAAAGCCAGATGACGAAGCTGAAAACTGACGACGGACGCATCATTTCATCAAAGCCTGAAATCCTGAGGGAGATCGAGAGCTTCTATGGGCAGTTATATTCCACGCAGACACCTGTTGAAAGCAAGGCTAAAGACCCCAGAGCCAAGCTTACCCGACACTATACCCAAGATATCCCGGACGTCAGCCTGTACGAGATTAGTATGGCTCTCAAACAGCTGAAAAACAACAAGGCGGCGGGTGACGATGGAATCACTACAGAACTTCTGAGAGCGGGCGGTAAGCCGATACTCAAAGTCCTCCAGAAGCTCTTTAATTCCGTCATCGTCCAGGGCAGAACGCCAAAGACATGGAACATAAGTGAGGTGATCTTGTTCTTTAAAAAGGGTGACAAGTCCCTCTTAAAGAACTATAGACCCATCTCGCTTCTGAGTCATGTCTATAAGTTGTTTTCGAGAGTCCTTACGAATCGTCTCGCTCGCAAGTTCGACGACTTCCAACCTCCCGAACAAGCCGGGTTCCGAAAAGGCTTTAGCACCATAGACCACATCCATACGCTTCGGCAGGTTATACAGAAGACCGAGGAGTATAATGAGCCACTTTGCTTGGCGTTTGTGGACTATGAGAAAGCCTTTGATTCGATTGAAACCTGGGCGGTGCTGCAGTCTCTCCAAAGGTGCCAAGTGGACTATAGGTATATCGAGGTGTTGAGGTACTTATACCAAAATGCCACCATGACGATCCGAGTACAGAACCAGAACACAAATCCTATCCAACTGCAGCGTGGTGTGAGACAGGGAGACGTTATTTCTCCGAAACTGTTCACAGCTGCGTTGGAGGACATCTTTAAGCTCTTGGACTGGAAAGGACTCGGCATCAACATTAATGGCGAGTACCTAACACACCTTCGTTTTGCCGATGATATAGTCCTTATGGCTGAGACCATGGAAGACCTGAACACAAGGCTCGAAGATCTCCGTAGTGCTTCCCAAAGAGTGGGTCTTAGGATGAACATGGAAAAGACGAAAATTATGTCAAATGCCCATGTTGTACCCTCTCCAGTTCATGTTGGGAACACTACACTTGAAGTTGTTGACCATTACGTATACCTAGGACAGGCAGTCCAGTTAGGTAGGTCCAACTTCGAGAAAGAGATCTCTCGCCGAATCCAACTCGGGTGGGCAGCATTCGGGAAGCTTCGAAAAATCTTCGCGTCCGACTTACCTCAGTGTCTCAAGACGAAAGTCTATGAACAGTGTGTGTTGCCAGTGATGACTTACGGCAGTGAAACGTGGCCGCTAACTATGGGTCTCATAAGGAGGCTCAAGGTTGCTCAGCGTGCAATGGAGAGAGCCATACTCGGCGTTTCCCTACGTGATCAAATCAGAAACGAGGAGACTAAAGTAACCGACATCGCTCGAAGGATTGCTCAGCTGAAGTGGCAATGGGCGGGACACATAGCGGGACACATAGCGAGAAGAACCGATGGCCGTTGGGGCAGAAAGGTTCTGGAATGGCGACCGCGCACCGGACGACGCTCCGTGGGTAGGCCCCCGACAAGGTGGACCGACGATCTGGTGAAGGTCGCGGAAAGCCAGTGGATGCAGGCAGCGCAGGACCGATCGTCGTGGAGATCCTTAGGGGAGGCCTATACCCAGCAGTGGGTGTCGTGTGGCTGATATGATGAATGCATCTTTCTATTGAATGAACATTATTATTATTTTGTTTTTTCTTTTCTTATTATTATTGTTGATAGGCTTACCATTTTGAGATTCTCCCAAGCCATTTGGTACTGCTCAGTACCCTCAGGGTCGACGGCAACAGGCGCACTCGGTACCGTAGCGTTGGCCACTTCCGCGTCGTACACCAGCGCCTGCCAGGAGTACCCGCCGAGGGTCTTATACATGAGGGTCAGGTACACCCCCATCACTAGGGGGCAGATGTACTGGAGCGCTACCACGCATAGGTAGTAGAATACTGAAGCGATCTAGAACACGAACGGTAACTTTACTAAACATGTACATATACTCATCAACTTTGTCTAGGGATACAGGTGTTATTTTCGTACAAACGAGGTAACTTTTGAAGCCTTGGTTTCTTGCCAGGGATGTATTGTGCTGTGATCTGATGATGGCTAGCTAGGGAGTGAATGGAGGAGATTCAGATCGCTATACACACACACACCCAACTGATCTGATCAGCAGTCTAAAAGATTAATGGGTCAGAGTTCTCAGTTTCAAGATTTCCATACATTTCCATGTTATTTTCGCTGGTCGGTCGATAGATCGATCTAAATCTCCTCCATTCACTCCCTGTATAGCCATCATCAGATCACAGCACAGTACATCCCTGGCAGGAAACCAAGGCTTTAAAGCTACCTCGTTTATATGAAAATAACTCCTGTATCCCTAGGTTTAAGAGGAAACACCGACGATCGAGAGAATTGAAAAATTCCTATACAAAGTTGACAAAATCAACGTTTCGTTGTCTCCTGTTTCCTCCTCCAAAACCAGACAGATTTAAATATATTTTGATTTTTTTATATTATTTCGTCAATTTTGATTGCTGGATGTCTAAACAATGACATTTTTTTAGGTTTTTTAAAGATTATTTTCTCTTTTAATAATTAATTTATGTAAAAAAAAGGAAAACATAGAAACACAGCCAAATCTTTTTTTTAACCGTTTGACCGTGGTGTTTCCTACAATAGAAGTATTTTTTTTTAGTGTATGTGGAAGAAACTAGTCTGTAAAGTAGAAAAATTAAGTAGTGTTGAATTTTAGAACATTAAATTTTTGGAATTTGAGCCTTCTGGACCGAGAATTTACCTCATGCTCAACTTTACTTAAAGAAATTTGGAAGCTAGGTATATACCTAGCTTCTAAATTTCATATAAGATTCCAGAAACACTGGTTTTTCGGGGGTCCCTATGACGTCATCGCGACGAACGCGAACCTTATGTCGTACGTGATAAAGTACATATTGCATTGAGCTTGGCATTTCCTTCAAACCCTTTTAACTCAACCATTTCTTAAAGGATTTCAAAAATTCTTTCACTAGGTTTCATAGCTATCAAAATGTGTTTATATTATATTACATCAATAAATTGAATCCTATAGGATTCAAACCTGTTACTGATCCTCATTCATTCTTTGTCGTAGGTACTGACGATAAAGTGAACGGAGCGGTAGGCTGACCTCGCGCTTAAGGGAGACGCTACAGCCTATAGTTTTGTCCGCCCGCCTCCTATATGATGGCTCAATCAAACTGTAGCTTAATGGGCATGATAACTATTTTTTTTTATTTTATGTTACGTAAATTACCTCTAAAAAAAAAGAAACATTGGTAAAAGAATTATTTCGCTAGCATGAAAACTGCCCGAGATATCACAGTTTGAAATGCACAAAATTGGACTCACCCGAAAACGCTCCATACTAACGGCTACTTAGTTATGACGTCACGCTTGAGTAGTTTGTATGCAACGCGTAGGAAATTTGTTCGGCAGCTAAGTAGGTAGGTATATTAAATATTGTGTTTATCAAAATGGTTTCTTCGACAAATTTGCTAAGTATACATTTTATGAATTAATTAAAGGTATTATTTATTTTAATAAAATTTTTAATGGACTTGTCCGCCCAACTTTGAAGGGTCATTAAACAAATACGCAATATATAAAACCAAGAGGTATACAAGCTACTCTAAAAGTTTGATATGTTTACGATTTTTATTAGTATTTCGTTATTTTATTCATTAGTCATCATCCCTATTCAATCCCGAGATCCATTTTTTTTTCGTTTCGTTTGTTACGTACCTTTTTCTGTAGATCCACGTTGGTGATCCTGCCCGCCTCCTTCTGCAGCGCGCGCACGCGGCGCTGCGCCATGTCCAGGTACGCCTGCAGGTGGCGCGGCAGTAGCCACGCGCGGATCACGCCAGACCCCACGGTCAGTACTATACGGAGCGTGTCGAAAGCGCCAGACCTCATACTGTTCACGACATGAAATAGAAGAAGATCATTCAAAGTCAAAATATCTTTTTCACCTCTCCAGCACGAAAAGGGCGCCTTTGGCGCGTAAAAACTCGCAGCAAAATAGATTTTTGCTGCGAGCGTGAGGCAAAGTGCTTTTTTAATTTCTAACACCAACTTTAAGAATAATAAAGAAAAAAGAAATAGAGTGACAAGGATGACACTTGTAAAATTGATATGTGGGAAAAGGATAGATAGAGTGCTTTATGGTGTCATACATGGATTAAAAAGTAAAAAAATAAAATGCACGGATATACCAAGGAGTTTTAAATAAGATTTGTTAAAAAAGAAGGTTGATAATTCTAAATAAAGAGTATGGACGAAATGAGGTCGCAAGTATGAAATAAATATAAAATAAGAAAAAATAATGAAATTTATTAACAAATTAGTGTTTTATGATTATACATAAATAAATAAGATGGGATATTAATGAATAAGAGAAAAGCACAACGTAATAATGTAAAACAAAACGGCGGGAATCTACTTTATGAATAAAAATTTTCAGCATAGGTTTGATCGAACTATTCCAACGATGAAGATTTGGGATAAATGTCAAAAAAATTGTGCGTCCAACGATGAAGATAGTTGTCTAACTCCATAAGAGTTGAGTGAACAAGTTTTTAATGCTGAATTTAGCTTTTACCAGGAAACTCACGTAAAATTTTCTCGCTGGTAGAGGTGAAAAGTTGTATGTTTTACACGAGACCAAAATTTTGATCTGCCTCGTGACTTTAAATCACTCACTATGCTCAGTAGTCTATATTAGAATCACTCGCTATGCTCGTGATTCAATTCTAGACTACTTCGCTAGTTCGTGATTTAAAGTCGACACTCGCAGCACAAATCAATTTTGGTCACTTGTATAACAAATAACTATTTCACCTCTACAGCACGAAAAGGGCGCTTTTGTTTATTTATTTTAATTTTTTTTTTTTATTTTTTTATATAAGGTACACCAACAGTTTTACATGCAATTATATACAAGTGGGTCTTGAAGTTATTAACGATAAGGACATACATGAAAACCAATTACTGGTATACACAACATTTCCCATATTAAAATTATTATGTTATCCTATTAAAATTTGGGAAGCATTGATTGGTACTTAAATTTAAAAAACAATCATACATTATTATCATTACAACCAATTATTGTACACATTACATTAAATCAATACAAATTAAATCAACAATATTAAATTACCTAAATTAAAATAAATTACTTAAGCTAAATTAAATTCAATTAAATCAGATCAAATAAAATCAAATCAACATAGTCAAAAATAAAAATAAAGTTAAAAATAAATGAAATCGAAACAAACAAAATTTTAATAATTAAACTAAGAATCATTATTAAATTAATAAGTCCAACCGACCAATTAATTCACGTGTTTCAGCACTTTATCTTTGAAACTACGTAAGTTGTCATTGAAGATATCAATTTCATTTGCTTTTGTACTAATCGTATTGTATTGAGAGCACATTCTGGAAAGTGGCTGATGTTTGCCTAAATTCGTTCTACAGCTAGGAATATTAAATGGCTTGGAGCAAGGATAGCGTGGGTATTTGTGGGGAACCCGTAAAGATATTTGCTGAAGCAGATGGCTGCATTTGGTGGTACCGTTTACGATCTTATGTAAAAACATCAGATCTGACACAGTACGCCGGTCACGCAAAGAAGATAACTTGAAAAAGGCGAGTCTTAAATTATATGGTTGACGATGCGATATTCCAGGTGAGACATATGCCAGATGCCTGGTAAAAGCTCTTTGTATTGATTCGATTCGTTGAGACTGTTGACTGTACACAGGATTCCAAGCGACACTAGCGTATTCCAGTCTACTACGAACTATGGAATTATACAGTGTGATCCTGGTTTCAGAGTCTTTGAAACTTCTAGAGTTACGCTTTAAAAAGCCAAGGAGTTGTGCTGATTTTTTTACAATAGTATCAACGTGTGCAGTAAATTTTAGTTTACTATCCAGTATCACGCCTAGATCTCTTATCTCGCTGACAGTAGTCAAGGGTGTATCCTTTAAGAAATAGCGTGTTGTGAGAGGAATTCGTTTTTTAGTAAAACTGATGTGGTGACATTTATTGACGTTGAGAGACATGTCGTTGAGTTCACACCATGAATTAATATTCCTGAGATCACATTGAAGAAGCTGTGCATCTGATGAATTATGGATAGTCCTAAAAATTTTTAGATCATCAGCAAATAGTGAAATGTTGCTGTACTTTATGTAAGAAGTGATGTCATTAATAAACAGTAAGAACAGGATTGGACCAAGGTGTGAACCCTGCGGAACGCCAGATTTGGCGTAGAAAACTCTAGACTCATATCCCTTGCAAGCCACAACTTGCGGTCTATTTTGCAGATAAGATCGAAACCAGTCCAATATAGGTGCTCCCAATCCACTTAGCTTTAGCTTCGACAGTAGTATTTCATGATTTACTTTATCAAAAGCGCTGCTAAAATCAGTGTACAGCACGTCCACCTGGTGCCCCTTATCGACCTCAATAGAAACAGTAGAGACAAAAGATGCGAGATTAGTTACCACAGAGCGTCCAGTTCTAAAACCATGCTGAAAATCTGATAAAGTATCATCCAGAAGAGAGTACAATAATGGACAGACAAGCGATTCAAAAACCTTCGCAAAACACGAAAGTATGGAAATGGGCCTGTAATTTTTCACGTCGGCCTCGTCACCTTTCTTGTGAACAGGAATTATCCGTGTCATCTTCCATTCATTTGGGAATTGACCAGAAGCCAGAGAATAGTTAAAGATTAGGGTTAGAGGCAAGGCCAACGCTGACGCACATCTCTTAACAAAAAGGGGAGGTATATTATCGGAGCCTGGTCCCTTATTTGTGTCAATACCTTTTAGCTTTTTAAGAACCTCACTTTCAGTGAAATGTACTCTTGAGAGGTAACGGCTACCGGAAATATATGGACTAGCAACAGCACGATTGTTACCAGAATAAGAGGACTCAAAATTGGTCGCAAAAAGATTCGCAGCGTCAGCTTTTGGCGCGTAAAAACTCGCAGCAAAATCGATTTTTGCTGCGAGCGTGAGGCAAAGTGCTTTTTTAATTTCTAACACCAACTTTTGAAATAATTACTAAGAAAAAAGAAATAGTGTGACAAGGATGAGACTTGTAAAATTTATATGTGGGAAAAGGATAGAAAGACAGCTTTATGTTGTCATACATGAATTAAAAAGTATAAAAAATAAAATGCACGGATATACCAAGGAGTTTTAAATAAGGATTCTTAAAAAGAGTATGGACGAAATGAGGTCGCATATATGAAATAAAAATTAAATACCTAAGAAAAATCAATGAAATTTTTAAACAAGTTAGTGTTTTAAAAATATAAATAAATCAATAAGATGGGATAATAATAAATAAGAGAAAAACACAACGTAATGTAAATAAAACTACAGGAATATACCTATATTTTAATCTATGAATAAAATTTTTCAGTATAGGTTTTATCGAACTATTTTTGTGATATATTACAAAAAATTAGTGCGTCCAGCGATAGAAGATAGTTGTCTAACTCCAAAAGAGTTGAGAGAACAAGTTTCTAATGCTGAATTTAGATTTATACCAGGAAAATCACGTGAATTTTTTCTTGCTGGTCGAGGTGAAAAGTTGTATGTTTAACGCGAGACCAAAGTTTTGTTCTACCTCGTGCCTTTAAATCACTCACTGTGCTCAGTAGTCTATATTAAATTCACTCGCTACGCTCGTGATTCAATTCTAGACTACTTCGCTAGTTCGTGATTTAAAGTCGGCACTCGCAGCACAAATCGACTTTGGTCACTTGTATAACAATAGTAGATTATACAACAAGTGAATAAAAAGGGAATTTAGTTCGAGGGACTAAGTTGGATCCCGAGAGTAGCGAAGGGTTCTAGAGTTGAATCCCGAGAGTAGCGAGGGATTCAAAAGTAGAATCCTAAGCGAAGCGAGGGATACAAAGGACCGAGATGAAATTTTTTATTCACGAGTTGTGTACTCTACTTTTTACCATTGACTGCGAGAAAACAAATAGGTACCTCTGACAGTACTTTATACTTAGTATTTATAGTTGACCATCAGCCATTTTTAATGTCCCCACACTGCTGAGGCACAGGCCTTCCTTATGAGTGGGAGGATGGGCCATAACCCACCACGCGGGCCCAATGCGGATTGATGGGTGTTAATGACTGCAAATGCAGCCGGGACCAACTGCTTAACGTGCCTTCCGAGGCACGGAGGCTTAGAGCATTTAAAACGGAGGAGCTCGAGATAAAACTTTTTTGGTCACCCATCCCATGACCGACCCATGCTACCCATGCGTGAAATTAGAAGTTTTCCAATGACATAAAACAACCACGCCAAGAGAGAGATTACATGATCAGTCTGGCATCAGTCCATTTCATCAGTCTGCATAGACTTTGAATTTTTGCAGACTGAATATCGTACCATACTGATGGAATGGACTGATGCAAGACTGAACATTCAATCTCCCTCTAATCGATAGAAAAGAACCTAAAGATAAGACACTAAAAAGAACCTAATTAAATTTGGCGGGATATTTTTTTCGTTTAATTTTATTGTGTAACTATGGCTCTATGGAATAGCTCCATAGTAGCCAGTAGGTATAGGTACTTTTTTGTACTAATTGATGATGCGCGCTTGTTCTTTGTGTTTGTGTTGCGCGCTTGTTGTTGTGTTGTGGGTGTCGTAAAAGGCGACTAAGGGAGCATAGCCTTCAAGAGACGGGCAGCAGCGTCTCCAAAAAACCTCGGCCTACTGCGATCGCCAACCCGCCTGCCAAGCGTGGCGATTATGGCAAACCCCCCCCCCCCCCCTCATGCACAATGGATCAAAAAATTGGCCCCCAGTCCCCGGCAGCCCCGCTATTCCTAGCTACGGTAGCGGCTACGGTAACGGCGGGGCAGGGGGTGCTAAGAATCCCCGGGTGCGGCTCGGCTACCAAAAACGACGACAACTGCACCTGGCAACCTATAACACGCGCACACTAAGGACCGACGCGAAGTTAACCGAGTTGGAAGAAGTTATCAGCAAGGTACACTGGGACATTATCGGGTTATCTGAAGTCCGAAGAGCGGGAGAGGACTCGATAATCCTCAAATCCGGTAACTTGCTTTACTACCGGGAGGGCGACCAACAGTCCCAAGGTGGTGTCGGGTTCATCGTCCACAAGTCCCTTGTCAACAACGTGATTACCATCGGAAGTGTGTCGACCAGGGTGGCGTACCTTATACTCAGAATATCCAAACGGTGTTCGCTGAATGTTATACAGGTTTACGCACCGACCTCGACACACCAAGATGACGAAGTGGAGGCTATGTATGAGGAGATCTCTAAAGCCATGCATAGCTACAAAACCCACTACACTGTTGTGATGGGGGACTTCAATGCAAAGTTGGGGAAACGATGCGGTGATGAGCTGAGAGTGGGGCAATTTGGAGTTGGGCAACGGAATGACAGAGGCCAGATGCTGGCTGACTTTATGGAGAAGGAGAACCTCTTTATGATGAACTCCTTCTTCAGAGAACCGGAAAGCCGGAAGTGGACCTGGGTCAGTCCGGACGGTAAAGTCAGAAATGAGATAGATTTTATCATGTCGACGAAAAAGCAAATATTCAATGATGTCACTGTGATCAACGCTGTTAAGACGGGGAGCGATCACCGATTGGTACGTGGCACATTGAATATCAACCCAAAGCTGGAAAGATCTCGACTGATAAAATCAACAATTCGACCATTGCCGGCCCATATTCAAAACCCCGAGAGCTTTCAACTCGAACTCCAAAACCGCTTCGAAGCCCTTGAGAACAGCATAGATGTGGACGATCTGAACAACATGGTGGTGGATACTGTCCGTACGGTAGGGTCCAAGCTCTTTAAGACCCGCCGTCCCAAGATAAAGAAACTCTCCGACCACACACTCCTACTCATGGATCAGAGACGTAAAATGAGGCTCCAGAGTTCAGTAGATGCTAATCGTTATCGGCAGCTTAATAGACAGATATCTAAGTCTTTGACGAGCGACCTTCGTCAATTTAATACGAATCGTATTAAAGAGGCCATCGAGCGGAATAAAGGCTCCAAAGTGTTCGCAAGAGATCTGTCTATTGGGCAAAGCCAGATGACGAAGCTGAAAACTGACGACGGACGCATCATTTCATCAAAGCCTGAAATCCTGAGGGAGATCGAGAGCTTCTATGGGCAGTTATATTCCACGCAGACACCTGTTGAAAGCAAGGCTAAAGACCCCAGAGCCAAGCTTACCCGACACTCTACCGAAGATATCCCGGACGTCAGCCTGTAAGAGATTAGTATGGCTCTCAAACAGCTGAAAAACAACAAGGCGGCGGGTGACGATGGAATCACTACAGAACTTCTGAGAGCGGGCGGTAAGCCGATACTCAAAGTCCTCCAGAAGCTCTTTAATTCCGTCATCGTCCAGGGCAGAACGCCAAAGACATGGAACATAAGTGAGGTGATCTTGTTCTTTAAAAAGGGTGACAAGTCCCTCTTAAAGAACTATAGACCCATCTCGCTTCTGAGTCATGTCTATAAGTTGTTTTCGAGAGTCCTTACGAATCGTCTCGCTCGCAAGTTCGACGACTTCCAACCTCCCGAACAAGCCGGGTTCCGAAAAGGCTTTAGCACCATAGACCACATCCATACGCTGCGGCAGGTTATACAGAAGACTGAGGAGTATAATGAGCCACTTTGCTTGGCGTTCGTGGACTATGAGAAAGCCTTTGATTCGATTGAAACCTGGGCGGTGCTGCAGTCTCTCCAAAGGTGCCAAGTGGACTATAGGTATATCGAGGTGTTGAGGTACTTATACCAAAATGCCACCATGACGATCCGAGTACAGAACCAGAACACAAATCCTATCCAACTGCAGCGTGGTGTGAGACAGGGAGACGTTATTTCTCCGAAACTGTTCACAGCTGCGTTGGAGGACATCTTTAAGCTCTTGGACTGGAAAGGACTCGGCATCAACATTAATGGCGAGTACCTAACACACCTTCGTTTTGCCGATGATATAGTCCTTATGGCTGAGACCATGGAAGACCTGAACACAAGGCTCGAAGATCTCCGTAGTGCTTCCCAAAGAGTGGGTCTTAGGATGAACATGGATAAGACGAAAATTATGTCAAATGCCCATGTTGTACCCTCTCCAGTTCATGTTGGGAACACTACACTTGAAGTTGTTGACCACTACGTATACCTAGGACAGGCAGTCCAGATAGGTAGGTCCAACTTCGAGAAAGAGATCTCTCGTCGAATCCAACTCGGGTGGGCAGCATTCGGGAAGCTTCGAAAAATCTTCGCGTCCGACTTACCTCAGTGTCTCAAGACGAAAGTCTATGACCAGTGTGTGTTGCCAGTGATGACTTACGGCAGTGAAACGTGGCCGCTAACTATGGGTCTCATAAGGAGGCTCAAGGTCACTCAGCGTGCAATGGAGAGAGCCATGCTCGGCGTTTCTCTACGTGATCAAATCAGAAACGAGGAGATCCGCAGGAGAACTAAAGTAACCGACATCGCTCGAAGGATTGCTCAGCTGAAGTGGCAATGGGCGGGACACATAGCGGGACACATAGCGAGAAGAACCGATGGCCGTTGGGGCAGAAAGGTTCTGGAATGGCGACCGCGCACCGGACGACGCTCCGTGGGTAGGCCCCCGACAAGGTGGACCGACGATCTGGTGGAGGTCGCGGAAAGCCAGTGGATGCAGGTAGCGCAGGACCGATCGTCGTGGAGATCCTTAGGGGAGGCCTATACCCAGCAGTGGGTGTCGTGTGGCTGATATGATGATGATGATGATGATGCTTGTTCCAAATTCAAATTATTTTTATTCACTCGGTGAATAAAATCGCTTATTATTCACTCTTATCGTTGAATTAAACGCACTTTTTAGAGTGGCGATGGTAAAAATAACTATTTACCATAGCCACTCTAAAAAGTGCGTTTAATTCAACGATAAGAGTGAATAATAAGCGATTTTATTCACCGAATGAATAAAAATATTTGAATTTGGAACAAGCGCGCATCATGAATTAGTACAAAAAAGTACTCATACCTACTGGCTGCTATGGAGCTATTCCATAGAGCCATAGTTACACAGTAAAATTAAACGAAAAGAAATATCCCGCCAAATTTAATTAGGTTCTTTTTAGTGTCTTATCTTTGGGTTCTTTTCTATCTATTAGAGGGAGATTGAATGTTGTCTTGCATCAGTCCATTCCATCAGTCTGGTACGATATTCAGTCTGCAAAAATTGCAGACTGATGAAATGGACTGATGCCAGTCTGATCATGTAATCTCTCTCTTGGCGTGGTTGTTTTATGTCATTGGAAAACTTCTAATTTTACGCATGGGTCGGTCATGGGATGGGTGACCAAAAAAGTTTTATCTCGAGCTCCTCCGTTTTAAATGCTCTAAGCCTCCGTGCCTCGGAAGACACGTTAAGCAGTTGGTCCCGGCTGCATTTGCAGTCATTAACACCAATCAATCCGCATTGGGCCCGCGTGGTGGGTTTGGCCCATCCTCCTTATCCGCCCATAGGGCAGGCCTGTGCCCCAGCAGTGGGGTCATTAAAATGGCTAATGGTCAACTATAAATACTAAGTATAAAATACTGTCAGAGGTACCTATTTGTTTTCTCGCAGTCAATGGTAAAAAGTAGAGTACACAACTCGTGAATAAAAAATTTCATCTCGGTCCTTTGTTTCCCTTGAACTAAATTCCCTTTTTATTCACTTGTTGTATAATCTACTATTATGCACTTTAGAATCGTTTATATTTTTTTCCGCTACTTTTTTTAACTGACAAGAAGAACGGGCGCAAAAATCTTATCAGCTTTAACAGAAATAAAATAAGTAACGATATCTTACATTCGATCGTTCGTTACAAACCCATCTGACCCAGTGACTAACACTGTTAAGTGTTAAATATTACGTTATTGTTTCTTAGGTCATGCCGTCGTTGTCTGTAGACGACAGCGACGCCGTCACCGAGTCAGATAAGTTTGTGCTGTTCGAGTGCATGTTGTCAATAGGGAATATGCATCAAATTTTTTTTTTACCAACGCCACTCTAAAAAGTGCGTTTAATTCAACGATAAGAGTGAATAATAAGCGATTTTATTCACCGAATGAATAAAAATAATTTGAATTTGGAACAAGCGCGCATCGTATGAATTGTGTACAAAAAAAAAAAAACGTGCTGAAAGTATGGAGCTATTCCATAGATAAAGCCATAGTTATACAATTAAATAAAAAAAAATATCTCGCCAATTTTATTTAGGTTCTTTTTAGTGTCTTATCTTTGGGTTCTTTTCTAAAAAAAATATCTCGCCAAATTAATTAGGTTCTTTTTAGTGTCTTATCTTTGGGTTCTTCTCTTTAGATTAGAGGGAGATTAGATGTTCAGTCTTGCATCAGTCCATTCCATCAGTCTGGTACGATCTTCAGTCTGTAAAAATTCAAAGTCTATACAAACTGATGAAATGGACTGATGTCAGACTGATCATGTAATTTCCCTCATAGCATGGTTGTTTTATGTCATTGGAAAACTTAGTTTCACTATTTTCTAACGGTTAAATTACCGATCACCTATCTAAATAATAAAATTTGATAACTATAAAAAGGTACTATAGGTGTAAGTACTGCTATTATGTTTTCTCGCAGTCAATGGTAAAAAGTAGAGTACACAACTCGTGAAAAAAAATTTCATCTCGGTCCTTTGTATCCCTCGTTTCGCTCAGGATTCTACTTTTGAATCCCTCGCTACGCTCGAGATTCAACTCTAGAATCCTTCGCTGCTCTCGGGATCCAACATAGTACCTCGAACTAAATTCCTTCTTTTTTCACTTGTTGTATAATCTACTATTATCAAAATCAAAAGTATATTGCGTGAGAAAATCAACTGTAATATCAAAACTTTTTTCTTGGGTTTTTTTTATCGTGATATAGTTACTTGAAATTAGCACGCAGCAGCAACCGCCGAAAACGCTCCATACAAAACGGACATGATATATGACGTCACATATATATCACGTTTCAGGCGCGCGTTTACTATGGAATTGGCCAAGAATTTTCAATTATTTTCAATTATCTCCCTAAATTTTGCGTTTAAGTACATATGTGTCATACAAAAAATGATTTCTTATTCGATATTCTATCTGACTGTTAAGTTCATTATATTCGAAAGTGAAAACAAAAAATCGTTATTTTTCCCTGATTTCATCGTATGATTAAACTAAAATAATACATTATTATTTTTGATTTTCCTGTTCCATCATGTTTTTATACGTGTCCGAAGCGATCAAGCGATCAAGCTCAATTTTATCAAAATCGGTGACTTATGCATATTTCCTATTGTGACATTACACCATAAAAAAATAACGCCGACTTGATAACCTCCTCCTTTTTTTGAAATCGGTTAAAAAGAGCGCTTGACGCCAGCCGAAAAATTCAAAAATATAGGCCCCTATACATATTTATGTAACCTAAACCACATGTAATTTAAGATAGGGCGTAGTGAGGTTCATTTTGATAATCATCACAATCAGACTTACATCGGAGCTTCCATGCCACTGAACACGCGCTCAGTAAGGTAGTACCGCGTTATAAGGCGGACCCACAGCAAGGCTAGCACGAACGGCATGGCGAAGTTTATGTTGGTCATATAAATCATTAAGATCGGGGGTAGTGAGGCTCATGTTGATTATGATTACATTCAGACTTACATCAGTACCTTGATTACGTAAAGCTGTTGCTAACAATTCTTGATTGAAATCGATTGAAAGCGCGGTTGCATTGCTGCTTTAGTTAAGATAGTTGTCACATTGGTTCTTACTAAAGCAGCAAGGTAAATGCGATTTCTGTCAGAGTTGATTGCAACAATTTTACATAATCAGGGGGCGGAGCTTCCATGCCGCTGAACACGCGCTCAATGAGGTAGTACCCATAGATTTAAATCGAAAGATGAGCCCTGTGCGTCTGAAAAGTGTCCACGTAATAATTGTCTGTGTGCGACGTCTCACACGCACGACACATGGGCGCGCGCCGCTTCATTGGTAGGTAAATACGTCGCACGTCTTCATAAACTTGACCCCTAGTACGGACAACGGTCAGTTATTCAAGAGCTCAACCTTATCTGGCAGGTAACCAATGCTATAACGACGAAAAAAGAGACATAGCGTCATCTTGCTCACTCATACTGCAAATTGTAACCATTCGCTCTCTGTCATACAAACACGTGACGAACACCAATTTAATTTGTTTATTTAATTAGGAACAGTGAAAATAATTAATAATTCTGTACTTAAGCATAAAATGTGATTCCCTTGGATTTGTTTGTGTGTCTTGAGTTATTAGAACACTTTCTGAAGGCACAGGAAGGCATTTTTGTAGCTTAAGAACCTAATTAGCTAAATCAAAAAATGTTTACGTAACGTGCACCGCTCACTGCTTTCTACAAGCGACTGACACGGGAAGAGTGAGTTCACTCTTCCCAACGATGCCACTTTTTCGGCCGCTATAGTATGGCAAGGGCTCATCTTTCGATTTAAATCTATGGTAGTACCGCGTTACAGGGCGGACCCATAGCAACGCTAGCACGACGGTATCGCGAAGTTTATACAGGGTAATTTTGCGACCTCTTTACAAAATCAAAATAAGTTCAAGGAAGTAATAAAAAAAAAATTGGTGAGATAATTATGAATAATTTCTTTTTAAATTCAAAGTTTTCAGATACTTTTTATGTCCAAAAATTTTAGGCGCGCACGCTCACCCTCGCGCAAGCGACGCGAGCGGGGAGGGCGGGTGGCGGGAGGGGGGCTCGCGCGGGTTGACCGTGCGATGCGCAAACAGTGACAACAATTTCAATTTGTGTAGGGATAAGTTTGGGGCAAAAATGTAACACAAATTGATTTTACTGCTGTTATAGAATGACCTGACAAAATTTGAAAAGGGGTCCAAAAATGACCCTGTATTGATCACATAATCATTAAGTTCGGGCCGTGAAGTTCATGTTGATTATGATTACAATCAGACTTACATCGGAGCTTCCATGCCGCTGAACACGCGCTCAGTGAGGTAGTACCGCGTTATAGGGCGGACCCACAGCAACGTTAGCACGAAAGGCATGGCAAAGTTTATATTCAGTAAGAGGCCCTTCACTTTGTTGTCGTCATAGTACCTGTTGATAGAAAAAAGGTGTCAAAAGTCCATTACGTACAATCTTGGAAAAGTAGTTATCAAAGTGTGAACAAGCCTTTACTTATAATATAATTTCAGCATCTATGAATACCAATTAAATATACAGTAAAAAGTATCAATTAGTAATGGAAGTTTTTACTTCTGTATTTTATCTTTAAAACAACGACTCAATCACAAATCACATTATTCATAAAATCTGCTCCCCCCTTATTTTACTATGCAACGTGGTATAAAAAACCCCATAATGCTGAATATGGTAGAAGAATATTGGACCAACTCTGAAATCGCGAAAAAAATAGCTGTTTTACATTTTGATGTTTTCATTGGGGAATATATAAATGCACTTTAAAAACTGTAATGATAGATGTAAGTTGGAAAAAAAAAATAATAAAAAAAATAATGAAACACACTTTAAAATGTTTAGCTTCAAAATTTATTGAATGAACTTTAAAAATAATGGTTTCCACTATAAATATGGTAAGCTTTAAAATTTATATTTCGCACTATACAATTTAATTGTTTAGCTTTAAAATTAATACTTTCCAAAATACAAATTAATTTTATAACTTTAGTACTGGTAAACAGACGATAGTGCAACGACGAGTGGGCACAGCGAGAGGAGCTGAGGAGGAGGGTTAGGTTCCATTGCGACCAACAACGCTAGAACCGACTTGATGAGACTTACCATCTCATTAGTCTGACATGGTTTGACAGAAATTAAATGATTTCGGAGTTGGGACCATGTTGGGACACAGTTATAGTGCAAACAATTGTTTTTGTAGTGATAATATTAATTATAGATCTATTTTTATTTTAAAGTGCTGACAAAATTGTTATAGTGCAAACCATTATTTTTGTAGTGATAAGATTAAATTATAGGTCTATCATTATTTTAAAGTGCTGATATACAATTTTATAGCTGTTTTCATCAAATTTAAAGTGCTATTAAATACATCCCGTTTTCATTAAGTATCAATTTTTTTCGCGATTTCAGGGTTGGTCCTATTGAAAAAATTGTTCAGTTTGATGGCCGTTACGGGTTTGTTTTTTTGTAACACCCTGTATAACTTTTTATAGCCCTTCATGATGATTATATTTATTATTAAATAGCGAATATTCCTTACCGCAAAGAATCCCAGTGCATCCTGGCAACTCTAAGGCCCGGGAACGTAAACAAGGTTCCAATCAGTGCTGCCCACACTGCCATCGATAACTTTATAATCAGCTTAGATGCCGGACCTCTGCAAAATACACACAAAATTTGCAACATTGTCTTCATTGGTTATCAATTTTTTTGGCATAACTAGATATCCATAATAAATTATAAGAGGGAGAGGGATATGAAAAGGCCCGTTTGGTGGGGACCCGCCTAATCACGTAAAAACAGCCGATCTGATTTTGATGAAATTAAAATATAGAATACTATTTATCCTAGTGAAAGGTTTTTTAAGGATTTTCTTGAATATCCACGCGGACAAAATCGCGGGCAGAAACTAGTAGTAAATAAATTAATAGTTATTTCAAGATTGCATCAAATGATCATACTATTGACTAAAAGATAGCTGCTTGCTTACATAATAAATTTTTCATAAGGTTGCTGAAAGCTCTGATAAAAAGTTATTTATTTTGTGGTGTTATAATAGTAAAATATTGTACAATATCACATACATTGCTCTGATTCCAAAGTAAAGAAGCTTAAACACTTAACAACATTTTTTGGCATACTACTATTTTGAATCTACTAAAAGTTAAATTTCATGATAACTTATATTTTATATCTATTTATGTAACAATCTAGGGAACTATAGGTTTTTAAGCACATGTTCTTTTGCAATTATAAAAATGTATGACTGTTTGTAAACGTAGTGAATAACTTACACAGAAGATAATCCTTGGTTCTCCAAAAACTTAGAAGCATTCTCGTAAAAGCTGTCGTAAGCTGGATCTACCCCCACCTCCAGATTTGAATCGTCGACGATGAGGACCATCATGGCGATCAGTAAGAAGACGCAGAATGCCACAATGCATGTGGACCTTTCTCCTATCGACTCTTCGCTGGTAAAATACTGCTTTGTCAGGGATAAAAGAATTTTACTGTGCAGGAGTTAAGGATAAGTTTTACTTTGGTATTGATAATGGTATTTTTAACTATTTGTCAATGTTCAATCATTATTAATTTTAAAAAATACTGGCATTACATTTCTTTAATTCATCAAACTCTGAGTGGCTACTAGTAGTCCCGACAACAATGAAATATCTAGTGTGTCTCGTTTTGCTGGGGTTCTACTCCATTAACAAGAATTGTGTTAAAGTTAAACCATGAGAAAGTGTTCAAATTTTGTAAAGGATACAATGAGAACAAAACCACTAGGAGACACCAAACCATACTCAAGTTGAATTCATCCTTCAACGGAAATACTGCCGTGTATACCTGAAATTATAATTTATTATGTATAAAAACTAGTTAGTTTTCATCAAATGCTTTCAGTGCACACTCAGCATAAATTTTCTTGTTGAACAAATTATAATTAGTTCTATTACTTAGTATTATGGCAAACACTGTGAACAGCTGTGAACTGGCATACGTGTTTACTTTTTAAATTTATATTCGAAATGTCCATTACATTATGTCTTGCTGTTGAGGTACCATTATATAGTATGTACTATAAATGTAATAGAATGAATATAATGAATGAATGCTTGGTGAATAGTAACCTGTTGTAGGTGACAGATATAGGTCGGAGGGTCAGGTTCGATGACAGAGACTACTATAAGAATCAAGTATTTACAAAGTTTTGTTGCTTACCTCAGACATGGTATAAACTATAGCAGTATACAAAGAGAAGTCTACAATCCACACATATTCTGTATAAAATCTCAAATGTATCACATCTAAGGATGTCACCGGTGCAATCTCCAGGTGCAAGTCCAGACTGCGAGGCACGTGAAAAGTCTCAGGTTTTCCATTTGCTTCACCTTTACCGCCTTTCTTTCCCTTCGGATTTTTGTCTTTAGGAACGCCTGCTAAGGCTTTCAACTCATTGTTATCTGGATACAGGTACCGGTACAACCCCTGCGAGCACAGGAGCCATCGAGCAAATGAGTAATTGCTCAATTTCTGTATAACTGACACCATTATCAGCGTAATAACGAGTTGGGCTCCCAGAAGCGCCTGAAAAGAAAAAAGTAGGTATGAGATCTCTTGCAACTCATAAGTGGAAATTGGAACACAACACTTGAAACTAGGTCTTGATACCAACCATTTTGAGCTTTTCAGATTAACCGTTCATAGTCTAATAATAATTTGTATTTTTATTCAAACCCTAATCATAACCTCAAAACACCACCCACACACAACCACAGAATACAATAATACAAACGTCAAAAATATATTAAATATATCAAATCAAAACAGCTTTCGTAACTGGGGCGGTTAATACTCGAAGTGCGAAAAAAATTATGAAGCTGACTGATCTAACAGTTTTCAGTTATTTTAATAACAATTATTTATCAGATTAAAATTATTGAATATAAATAATAGTAGTTTATGAAACTGACACATAAAGAGGGGTATTAAAACACGAGTGTGTGTTTAAAAACCGAGCCGTAGGCGAGGTTTTTAATAGTATCACACGAGTGTTTTAATACCTAGTTATGTGCAGTTTCATACACTACTTTATCTACACTCATACATTTGGGATTGAACCTACTAAATAAAAGATCAACGTTAGAAAAGAGAGAAAGAGACTGTTTGTATTAGCTAGGTACCTTGTAATAAGTAATTTCCTTAGCTGCATCTAAAATATCGGGCAGAGTCATTTTTTTCACATTTTAAAGCAAGAATAAAAAATACCTACAAAATTCAGTAAGTATAAGAAAATGTAAAAATTGAAATCATAACTTTATTTAAAATGCTTTAGAAATGGCGCGCATTCCATTAGAAAAAAAAAGATGAGTGCATTCATAGCCTTCTATATCTTCCAAGCCCTGAAGTTGAGCAGAACGGCAACATCGCATGTGGTCAAGCACAAAGTATAAAATTATTTTAAAAATTATTTATTATTTGTTTTTCCTATATTATCTATGTTTAAACTAGTTGT
The DNA here is from genome assembly GCA_928269145.1 of Agriphila tristella. Lineage (NCBI taxonomy): Eukaryota > Metazoa > Arthropoda > Insecta > Lepidoptera > Crambidae > Agriphila > Agriphila tristella. Next base: position 4,584,733 of record OV743440.1, read on the forward strand.
AAATTGTGATGTAAGATTATTTCAATAAAGTTTTATATTTATTATTATTATTTATTTATTAGAACATAAGGTTTGAGTCAAATTATTTGAACTTTTCGGGGGTCCTTTAGTACGATGAGCATTTTGATCTAAGCCTCCTCTAGCAATAAATCTTACATCATTGGAAAGGTATTTAAATTTGAAACACTTTATTGTACCACTGTAAACGTCAACCATTAGTACTTTGAGAGTTATAACGCTCTAAACTTGACCATTTTTTTTAACGTTAATGACCTAAAACTCCGAAAATACTAACAATTAATAGAAAGTATGTTTGCAGCAAATATTTGTCATATAAAAACCGTTCTTACGATATATCATTCATTTCTATAGATGTGGTAGATCAACTCCCATAGACAATAAACCACTTTTATACTTTAATAACCTTTAACTCCAAAAGTATTAACAATTGATATAAAGTATATTAACAGCAAATGTTTTTCTTTAAAAGACCTTTCTAATGATATATCATTTATTGCTAGAGGGCGTGTTAATCAACTCCCTGCTGAAGAAAATCAACAAAAAAGATGACATCTTTGACAGCCATTTTTTCCTGGTTAACATTGATATTTTTCTTATTGTTTAATATACAAAGCATTTCAATAAAAGAACTAAATTATTTTCATATTTTAAACCTCACACGATTACTATGAAAAAAAATATCGACCTCTTAAAATTGAAATATTCCCATACATTTAGTATGGAGACTGGCGGACGACATGACCACGAACTGACAGTAACAGACGTTGCCAAACTTATGTTCACGGCTTGGAAATTAAGAAGGCTATGGTGCATTCCAACAAACTAATCACTCTAAGTCATCGATTACCATAGAGTGCATTTTAATCATGGAAAATATGTAGGAAAATATCGTTGTTTTTTTTTATCTTACGGCACTGCCTTCTTTTTGGATTTGCCCTGTATCGTAATGAGAAAAAAAGTTACTTTATGATGCAGTTGACTGCATCGTAATGAGTTTATTTTTTAATTTTACCTATCCACGAAAATAAAGTACGTATTTATATTACCTTTTTTGAATTCATATTTGGAACATTACGTTGTGAGTGTAGATAAAATTATTTATTTAATCGATTTTTCTTAAACAAAGTATAGTCCAATGAGCGGTTTTCTGACAGCAGAGAATTTTAGTATAATTTTATGTCAACAGATGGCGTTACTTCAACTAAGTCGATTTTTTAAAAATAATTTCCCACTAATGGTCATATTGGTTATAGAAAAGTTTTCGTAACACGCCATCGGACAACTAACGCACAAAGCAACAAACCACATACTCAACAAACGTATAATAAAAAAGTAATAACATTTCATATTTTTCATAAAAAGCTACCTACTAAGTACAACGACATCTAGTTCTATTTTATGAACTACTTTTTTTTCTTAAACTGTCTTTTGAAAACCGCTCATTAATGAGGATATTTGTTGTATGGTGACTTCCGAATAATTCTCCCGTCTATGAAATTTGGCATGTGATGAAGTTAGGTACTACAAATTACAGATGAACAATAATCCAATAAATTTTGTTACGAGAAGTTAGGTATTTTTACCTAAACATGAAAATCGCTTATATCTCTCTGTGAATATTTCCTCGGGCTAAAATACTTTCTGTATACGTACTTATGTATTAGTTAGAATAAGTATGTAAAGAAATCCAACATTTTTTCGATTTCAGAGATACCCCAAATTTAAATTTTAATATTTTTCAATTTATCTTCTGTTGAAAAATTTATTTGCTGATTATTTTTTTTTATATGTTTTTATACCTTTTATTTATAGCTTTGTTCAGTAAGCCAATAAATTTTCTTCTTTAATCATTTATTTTTATTTTTTGGTCTAAAGAGGTAAGGTGAAAAAATAGTCGGTCCATTTTTATACGTTTATGTATAAATATGATTAAAGAAGAAAATTTATTGGCTTACTGAACAGAGCTATATATTAAAGGTATAAAAACATATAAAAAAATAATAATCCACTAATAAATTTTTCAACAGAAGATTTATTGAAAAATATTAAAATTTAAATTTGGGGTATCTCTGAAATCGAAAAAATTTTGGATTTCTTTACATAATTATTCTGACTAATACATAAGTACGTATACAGAAAGTATTTTAGCCCGAGCACACAGTTTATTCACAGAGAGATATAAGCGATTTTCATGTTTAGGTAAAAATATCTAACTTCTCGTAACAAAATTTATTGGATTATTGTTCATCTGTAATCTGTATTACCTAACTTCATCACATGCCAAATTTCATAGACGGGAGAATTATTCGGGTTGCATAAGCCTCGTTGATTGGACTAGTACATCTAGATAAAACACTATATAATTCAAAAAGTACATGTTCGAGCGAAAGAGATGAAATCAAAAGAGATAGAAAGAGATGGCTAATATGGCTATGTGTTCTTGCCATACTCGAGTGGTTTCCCCTTATTTTAGATCTTAATTATTGCTTTTATTGTGTGTAGGTAGAATAATGCGGATTGGTGGGTGTTTCACTTTTAGAGGGGAGGCCAAGTGGTCAAAATTTGCATATTTACGAAGTTCGTAGGACTGAAAAGGTTTATACCAACAAATAGTATCGTAGGATTCAGCATAGTTTACATCAAATCACTTTTTGTCACTCGATAAAGTAGTGGAACAAGTCAACAAGTACCTACGATGTCGTAAAGGTTAGGTGGCGCATTTTAGGTTTAGATTTTGACAATTATCTCGGTAACTTTTTATCTGATTAAGGCAAGCTAGGTATGCAATTATAGGAAATTAAAATTGTAACAAAACATGGAAAAAAATCGTTATTGTAGGTATTTTATTTAAAAAAATATTAGAAGAAATGTAAATTTTTAAGAGTATTTTTTTGGCCTCAATAAGTTTGGTGTGCAATATACCTAATAAAAATTTAAATTAGATATACATTTGGGCAATAAATAATTAGCTACATTACCTATTGAAGTCTGTTACTTTTATATGCTGTTTGTTTTCCGTGAATATAAAAAATAAAAAAAAATCTGTAAAAATTTTAATTAAAAAAAATTCATAATCCGATTTCAGAAAATATGTTATCAAATGAAACGTAATTAAGTTTGTAACAAAAAAAGAAATTTACTTTTGTTGTAGGTATAATATAAAAAAAATTATATGCGTATTTTTTTTATAAACACAATATTATGTGTGTACACAATACGACTATATATTATTTGGAATAGATATAAACACACTTGGATAATCCTACTAATATTATAAATGTAAAAGTTTGTGGGTTTGGATGTTTGGATGTTTAGATGTTTGGATGTTTGTTCCTCAATCACGCAAAAACTACTGAACGGATTTGGTTGAAATTTGGCACACAGATAGTAGATAGCCTAGATTAAAACATAGGGTACTTTTTATCCCTATATTCCTACGGGAACGGGAACCACGCGGGTGAAACCGCGGGCGGCCGCTAGTAAATAATAAGCCACATTTTTGAAGTAGGTATACCCCAAACTATTTTTTAAATTACTGTGAAAATAACATAAATATAACAAAACAAACACGCATGTACATTTGTTGTAAAAGCGATCCTCGTTTATTTACTTTCTAATGTTTTGGATTTTGTAATTTTTTTGATTTTAGATTTTTTAAAGTATAGCTACAATAAAACTTGATGTCCTGTCCATGTTTCGTTATAAATTTAACTACGTGCCATTTGATAACATATTTGTTTAAATCGGATAAATGGTAACTGAAATAAGTCATTGACAAAATTTTAAACCCGGCCGGCTCATAGATTCGTGCAGATGAGAGCGTACGTGCGGGTGTATTATTTGTCATAACTTCATCATTTTTGCAGAAATTAGAATAATTCAACGTTTGGTGTACATTGAATAACGTAGCTAATTATTAATTGCCCAAATATTGATCTAATTTACATGTTTTTTTGATATATTTCACACCAAACGTATTGTGTTCATAAAAAAACACTCTTAAAAAGTTATTTTTAATTAAATATTATATCAAATATAATACTTACAATAAAAATTACTTCCTATGTTTCGTCACACATTTAATTACCTATCATTGAATAGGATATATACTAAGCTGTTTGGAATATAACGTTAGAAGGTTAAGATTTTGTTTGTCTAATCTAAAAACAGCATCCCGCCCGCAATTCAAATATCGCGCACGCGTGGATGAACCACCACCAGAATTGTCCCCCTCGCCGGATCCTATGCTGCGTGTCACTAGCGCCACGTCGGCGTCGAGCACCCAGGACATCACTTAGCTTGTAAGTGCATTTAAATTCACTTTTGGGTTTTAACTGCCACCGATACGGTGTAACTTTGTACGTTAGTAATTAAGTTTTCTAGATGTTTTAGGCGGACCGAGGCACCAGGGCGGAATCCTTTGCACAGGGCTTGCTTGGCAGTCTTTTCGCATCCAACCCGAGTCGTCATTTCCGTGGCTTGACCCGAGTCATTCTCGTGGTTCGGCAGGATTGTCCCTTTCGTGGATCGGTCCGCCTATAACGAAACAAAGCTATGCTTAAGGCTGGCCACCACGGACGTAGCTATAGCTTTGACAAGGGGGGGGTCCTCAACGCAAAAAAAAGTGCTCTAACGCCAATTAATCTATCATTTACAAATTAAATATTGCCTGTCAGTGCCGGTTTTAGCACTACCAGTGTCCTGGGCGACATTTCTACGAGGCGCCCCCTATCTGCGATTCCAAGATTTTTAATTTTGCCTGTTAGTTAAAAAATGGCCGCGCAGCGCGATTTTTAGTCAGTTTCACCTACTGATCTTGTAATCTTGCTTGTTTATAGCAAAAAAATAACGGCTGCGCAGCGCAATTTTTAATCGGTTTCATCTACTAATCTTGTAATTTTACTTATTACAGTAAAAAAACCGCCGCGCAGTGCGATTTTTAGTCAGTTTCACCTACTAATCTTGTAATCTTGCTTGTTTATCAGCAATATTTAATCGGTTTCATCTACTAATCTTGTAATTTTACATATTACAGTAAAAACAACCACCACGCAGCGCGATTTTTAGTCAGTTTCACCTACTAATCTTGTAATCTTGCTTGTTTATCAGCAATATTTAATCGGTTTCACCTACTGATCTTGTAATCTTGCTTGTTTATAGCAAAAAAATAACGGCTGCGCAGCGCAATTTTTAATCGGTTTCATCTACTAATCTTGTAATTTTACTTATTACAGTAAAAAAACCGCCGCGCAGCGCGATTTTTAGTCAGTTTCACCTACTAATCTTGTAATCTTGCTTGTTTATCAGCAATATTTAATCGGTTTCATCTACTAATCTTGTAATTTTACTTATTACAGTAAAAAAACCACCGCGCAGCGCGATTTTTAGTCAGTTTCACCTACTAATCTTGTAATCTTGCTTGTTTATCAGCAATTTTTAATCAGTTTCATCTTCGAATCTTATAATTTTACTTATTACAGTAAAAAACCGCCGCGCAGCGCGATTTTTAGTCAGTTTCATCGACTAATGTTGCTTGTTTATAGTAAAAAAACAGCTGCGCTGCGCGATTTTTAGTCGGTTAATCCACTAATCTTGCTTGTTTACACTGAAAATGGCCGCGCAGTGCGATTTTTGGTTAGTTTCATTCGTCGCGTCGTCGCTCGTCACCAGGCAACAATACGATTGATAGTCGACCCGTGGTCGGGCGTTGTTGGCGCCCCACACACGAGGGCGCCCAGTGCAGTCGCACCGCTTGCACCGCGCCCTAGGGCCGCTCCTGGATGTTACAATGGCCAAATCTTAAATGGCACATGGTAGCGAGCGATGAAGTTTCGACGAGATCTTGCCAAGTTGTTCTGATCATGTTTTGCCACCATAACGATTTTGTCGCTAATAGGGAATTTACGATAGTAATAAAATTGTAGGACTGTATAAAGGTAAACTGTAGAGGTGTGCGGCTGGGGATATAAAAGGGAGCCCCGGGCGGTCGCCCCTGCTTGACCTGAAACCCTGAAAGACCTGTGCTAACTTCGTAGTGATCGAAAAACCTCAACTTATTTCAGTTTTTGGGTAACAACTTCAAAAAAATGCATTCCACGGCAAAGTTGTCTATTACACTTTTAAAGAAGTTAAAATTACCAACAATTTCTCCGCTTTGAGTGTCGTATAATATCTCGAGATCCCTGCGACGGACTAAGCATCTATCGTTTTCTACAATCGGCGCGGTGCATGTAATTTTTTTCTGTTGGACAAGTAAGATGGATATGAATGGGGGGGGTCCGGACCCCCAAAACCCCCCCCTTATATACGTCCGTGCTGGCCACAGACCTACCGGTTCCGTTTCTTTGCTTTGCTGTGCTACCTTGCTTGAAAGACTGCCGGCCAACCAGGGTAATTTTCAATTTATCGCATTTTGGGACTAGACCAAATTGGCAAGATAGCCATTAGCTTGGTTTTATCAAATATCATCGCCTGGATTGCGAAGTAGGAAGCTTTTAGGCGATATGCCACCCTGAACATGGACTCCGATCGTTAAAAATAACTCGATCGCTTATTTATACAAGATGTTTGGTAAAGCCTTATAAAACTGAATATGGTAGATAGGGACCATAATAAAACTGAACAACTTTTACTATGGGACCAAATCTGAACTCGCGAAAAAAATGAACTGTTTCATACATTTTGATAATTTCGTTATTAATTTTTGTATAAAACAGCAGTTTTTTTTTAAAACGAAAACTAAAACTTCTCATCGCACCCCAGACGATGATATTTGATAACACCAAACTAATGGCTATCTTGCCAATGTGGTCAGGTCAAAATATGCGATAGATTGAAAATGAGCCTCTTGGCCGGCGGTCCATGGTAGAACAGCAAAGCAAAGAAATGGAACCGGTAGGTCTGGGGCCAGCCTAAATCTGATAAATAGTTACTGAGATAATTGACAAGACCTAAACCTAGGCGGTGGCTCATCTTTACTTTACGTCAAAGGTATGTACTTGTTCCATCACTTTACCGAGTGATAAAAATTATTTGATGATCAATAAACTACGCTTAATCCAAGTATACCATTTGTCCTTAACCTTTAGCATAAACCTTTTCAGTCCAAAGGAAATTAAATATTTCAACTTGGCCTTTCTCCTGCATTAAAAAAAACTGTAAATATTAGTCTTTTTAAAATTGCTAGCATCATAAATAAATATATAAAAAAAGCTTTTTAAAAAAAAAGAAAAACCTCCTTCAAAAAACCTGAAACAAAAACAGCTTCAAAATTAAATACCTCTAAAAACCAAGAAATAATATTCAATTAATTAGTTACGCATATCATTATAATAAAATATGTACGTCTATTGAAGTCGGGTGGGGCTGGAAGACAACTTCTTTTTTTATATTTCTAAAAGCCCCACCCGACTTCATTAGACGTACATATTTTATTATAATGATATGCGTAACTAATTAATTGAATATTATTTCTTGGTTTTTAGAGGTATTTAATTTTGAAGCTGTTTTTGTTTCAGGTTTTTTGAAGACGGTTATTCTTTTTTTTTAAAAAGCATTTTTAATTTTCAACTTTTTAGTGGTAGGTAGGATGTAAACAAGCGTGTAGATATTTTTTAACTTTATATAATATTATCAATAAGACAATGCCCATAACTTAATTTCCAAATTTACGATGTTTGTTTTTGAGGAGTTCCGTTGTGTTTTTATAGTCCAAGTCTAGTTCAAAACGTTGCATCGCAGACCATGGTTTGGTTTGTTTTGGATTGTCATAAACCTACAAAAATCTAAATTACTTTACCGCCGCACAGTTCCGGTTAAGAATAGGACTGACCCATCTCATCTCGTGGGTATCGTAGAAGGCGATAGAGGGAAGTTTTAGGGACCCGGTGCAGACCATCGCACAAAGGTTCACTCGAATGGCAGCTAGGAAACTGTCAACAACAGCATTCCCAAGGAGGGTTGGTGTCAGGCAGGCGGCCGACCGTAATACTTTGCCAAAACCTAATGCAGTATGTATTACATGCTGCGCCGACCCCAATAGTGGTCGTTCTACGAGCGCAAAATTTTATTTTGTGTAGAGCACTACAAATAAATTGGGATAAGGACAGGAGGATGATGATGACTTTACATATACTGTTTGACTTTGAGGAGTTCCCTTTTGCATCTTCGAAGTTCAAAGTTCAATACCAATGAAATTAATATGCGACCACTCTTGAAGTATACCCTTTCAAACAAAAAAAGCATCATCTAAATCGGTTCATAAACAAAGATGTTATGTCCGAAATTACGAAAAACTCGTGCGATGGCAAGCTAAAAAATTGATATTTTTCAGTATTATGAAAAAACTACTGGCCTCTGTAAATAATTTATGGGACCACACACAAACTATGTTCTTTAAGATAAAAAAAAGAATTTTAAAAATCGTTTGACAACTGACGAAGTTATGTTAAAACATACATAAAAAAAAACCGACGACTTGAGAACCTCCTCCTTTTTTTGAAGTCGGTTAAAAAATAAATACATTACACTAGTGGCTCCGTGAGCTGTAGACCTCGCGTTAAAAAGTAGCTCAAATTGTATGTTGTTTAAAAAATTATCTAAAAGATGACGCCACCCCTTTTTCCCACACTGTTCACGAGCTTTTCGAAGCACGTAGTAGGTACGTGCTGTTTGGTATTATTTGGTAGGTATGTTCGCAGCTAGAGGGCGCTTCTAATTTTAAACATTTTTCGAAATGGTGATTTTTGGTAAATTTAGAAAAACTGTATAATTATCGAACCTGCTCACAAAATTTCACGAGAATCTATTGAGAAATGCGACCTGTAGAGGAAAATGGACAGCTGGAAAGTCGGACTGAAATATGTTTTTTTTACATTTCTCCGTCATTATGAAAAATTTCAAAAAACTGGCGTGATAAAAAAAATCTATGTAAATTTCAAACCTGCGCACAAAATTTGACGAGAATCGGTTGAGAAATGCGACCTGTAGAGGAGAACATCCAGCGCCAAAAAGCCGGCCTGAAATATATTTTTCTTACATATCTCCGCTATTACGAAAAATTTGGAAAAACTGTCTCAATTTTAAAAAATCTATATAATTTTTGAACCTGCCCACAAAATTTCACGAAATTCGGTTGAGAAATGCGAACTGTAGAGGAGAAAAGACAGAGCCGGGAAGCTGGACTGCAATATGTTTTTTTACATATCTCCGCCATTTTGAAAAAAATCGAAAAAGTGGCGTGACAAAAAAAATCTATATTATTTTCAAACCTGCTCACGAAATTTCACTAGAATCGGTTGAGAAATGCGACCTGTAGAGGAGAACATCCAGCGCCAAAAAGCCGGACTGAAATACATTTTTCTTACATATCTCCGCCATTACGAAAAATTTGGAAAAACTGTCTCAATTTTAAAAAATCTATATGATTTTCAAACCTGCCCACAAAATTTCACGAAATCCTGTTGAGAAATGCGACCTGTAGAGAAGAAAAGACAGAGCCGGGAAGCTGGACTGCAATATGTTTTTTTTACATATCTCCGCCATTTTGTAAAAAAACGAAAAAGTAGAGTGACAAAAAAATCTATATTATTTTCAAACCTGCTAACAAAATTTCACGAGAATCGGTTGAGAAATGCGACCTGTAGAGGAGAACAGACAGCGCTGGAAAGCCGTAAAACCTGTTTTTTTTTAACATATCTCCGCCATTTTGAAAAATTAAAAAAATCTGGCTCGACAAAAAAATTATATATAATTTTCAAACCTGCTCACAATTTTTTACGAGAATCGGTTGAGAAATGCGACCTGTAGAAGAGAACATACAGACATACGAAAGAATTTTTGCCCAAGCTGAAGCAGAGATGCTTCGCTCGCACTTCGTGCTCGCTCGGTCAATTATATTTGAGTACATAAAGAGTTATTTGGCGATGTTTTATAAAAATTCATTCAGCCGATTTCATAGCATAGCGTGCGCGTCGGTGTAGTTCTTGTTATAAATTCGTTATTTTCCAGAAATCTGCATAATTTAAAGTTTGGGGTACACTTCGAAAATGTAGTTCATTATTTAACTGCCCAAATGTTTTAATATAATATACACATAAGTATAATAAAATATTATTTGGGTATATTGCGCGCTAAACGTAAGTCCATAAAAATACTCTTAAAAAGTTACATTTCTTTTAATATTTTTTTAAATATAGTACCTATAATAACAGTTTTTTTTACAATTTTGATTACCTATCATTGCATACCCAGCTTCGTAGCTGGGCACAGTTAATCCAAAAGTTAACTTCGTTAATCCGCTACTCAAAAAGTTAACTTCGATAATCGTTAAAGCGTTAACTTTTTGAGAATTTAACGCAAGTTAAAGTTAACCGTTAAAAGTTAACCAAACCTATTGTTCCAAGATTAAAAATAATACCGAACTAAAAAAAATAAGTTAATAAATTTTAATGTACTCCAATAAGTCAAATATAGAAAGCTATCTTATGTAAGTCAAGTGAGAATGTCGTGCTTGCAGACGAACCATATATTTGGTTTTGCGGTACATGTGTCTAAATAATGTCAGTGTAATTGTTTTTAAGATATAAATAATAAAAAAAAGGTTTAGGCAAGTTTGCGTTCATAAATCAACTTTTTGCTCAATCTTGATTTAAATGTTAACATAATGGGCAAGGATTTTGGGTCTTCAACAGCAGGTCTGCATTGCTGCTTTCACTAACAGATTCAATGCATTCTTGGTCTTTAGTGTCCAATATGTCCATGCATGATGTAATGCACATTTTATTTGTTATAAGTAATTATTAATTTCACTAACCACAAATAAATTAACAGTCAGTCAACAACACTTACCACAAAAAGAGCCACTTTTTCGTAAAAAGTTAGGTTATAAAAAAACAATCGCCAAGATAACTAAAGGGATTTCGTTCTTCTGTAATTGTAAAACTGTGTCTATACATTGCAAACGTATTTCCATAGCTATCTCTTAGCATGGCCTGTGACATGGGCAGCTGCCTGGCGCGCAAATCGAAAACAAAATAACGTCAAAAGTCCATGTAACGGTCTTAAGTTAACGGAAGTGAAAAGTAACAGAAGTTAAGAAGAACGTTAATGTTTTTCGAGTTAACTCAAAAGTTAAATCGTTAAGCACTTTGTTAACTTCGTTAATTAACTGTTAACGGATTAACGGTTTTCTGCCCAGCTATGCCTAGCTTGCTTAAATCAAATAAAAAGTTACTGAGATAATGGGGTGTATCACGCAAAGCTAATCGCAGATGCCGCCAGCGGTGACTTGGCCTCTTTCAATGGTTTTGATTGGTTAAAATACGTCAGAAATGACATTAGAGATTTGAAACAACCAATCAAACTATTTTGGGACTGTCGCTTGTGGCGTCATTAGTTCCTCAGTATCACACCCCATTGACAAAATCTACACCTAGGAGACGCCGCATTTGTGATGTCTTAGGTACTTGTTCCACTACTTTAGCAAGACTAAGTAACAAAAAGTGATTTGATGATCAGTAAACTACGCTGAATCCAACGATACTATTTGTCGGTATAAATCTTTTCAGTCCTACGTAAATAAAATGTTTACCGGGTGGCCAACCGCCAATCTACTATTTCACCAACGAAAGTCCCACCGTTCTCCAACAGTCTTTTCGCGTTTGGACTAATAGGAGTGAGTGACCAGCAGGCTGATTATCTAACTTGAAACCACCTAGCGACCGGTCTCATTTGACAGATGAATGTTATACATTGCCATTTCATTTTGGGGTAAAAAAAACATATCAAACAAAAGAAGCAATGTATCACATTCATCTGTGAACTGAAACCGGTCGCTAGGTGGTTTTTAATTAGATAATCAGCCTGCAGGGTTACATTAGCGATTTTTTTTCTATTCGAAATGTTGCTGTTGTTAATTGTTATTCACCACGAAAGTTGCTAATCACCCCAGTTTTACCGGTTTATTTTTGTTCAGGCTTGCAACATTACATTCAACTGTAACTGTCATCTGTCTGTCACCCACCGCGACGAGCGATGACGAAACGAGTGGCTGCTTTGTTGTAGAGAAATCGTCAATCGTTTTATTGATTGATTTTGGCCATTTATTCAGTTTCGTCGCCGTGAAAGTCTGCTCGCATGCAGATGCGACGGGCCTGTTATTAATTTAGTACCTATTAAATAGTTTTTTCCTGTGTGTGGTGTGTGAAAAACGTGCAAAATGGGGTCGTTGTTTAGAAGTGAGGAAATGACATTATGCCAGCTTTTTCTGCAAAGTGAAGCGGCGTATGCCTGCGTGTCTGAACTTGGAGAACTAGGACTTGTCCAGTTTCGAGATGTGAGTCAACATGAGTATTTTTCATAAGATCTCTTTTTCATATGAACCTCTACAATCTCCACGTACACTCGGCACGGCAGTACTTTACAATTACAATCGACGACCCCAATATTGTTCTACGATGGCAATATGCTCTAGTTTTTCAGTAGTTATGTGATAAGAGATCATTCCTGCCTTATTATTCACTAGCGGCCGCCCGCGACGTCATCTGCGTGGACAGTTATATTTTCTCTATCCCTCGGGAACTACTTTTTTCGGGATGAAAGTTTCCCTAGACCCTCTGTATTGGTTGAGTAGTTTTAAGACATAAAGGTGTAAAAACAAACTCACTTTCGCATTTATAATATTACAAAGGATTTATCATGATTTCATACATGCATCAAACTAAGTTTTTCTAAATAATTACTCACAGCACAACTTCAGAAGACTTCTCTGATATATTATGGTCTATATGATTTATTTAAGCTATTAAGGTTTGTTATTATCCTTAGAAAATCTTATCTTTATTACATAACTGGAAGTTTAGTTAGATAGGACTTGCAGGAATATGCAGAGGCGTCTTTACCTATTGTGCAGGGTGTGCAGCGCACACGGGCGCAGGGTCTTAGGGGGCGCCGCGCCGACCGAGCGGCGCTGGCGCTTGCGACGCGAAACGTGGTCACTCGCGGCGCGGCGCCCCGGGGCGCTCTCAAAGACCCTGCCTGCACCCGGGCCCGGCGTGGTCACTCACGGCGCGGCGCCCCGGGGCGCTCTCAAAGACCCTGCCTGCACCCGGGCCCGGCGTGGTCACTCGCGGCGCGGCGCCCCGGGGCGCTCTCAAAGACCCTGCCTGCACCCGGGCCCGGCGTGGTCACTCGCGGCGCGGCGCCCCGGGGCGCTCTCAAAGTCCCTGCCTGTGCCCGGGCCCAGCGTTGTTACTCGCGGCGTGGCGCCACGGGGCGCTCTCAAAGTCCCTGCCTGCGCCTGGGTTCGTGTTATGGCCGAAGCCGGTGTTATGGTCGAACCGTCTCTGTTACCCTAGCACTAAGGCCACTGTCCAAATGCTGTCGCCATTTTCGCGGACATCAAACAAAGCGTTAGGTACATCTCTGCACTGCCGGATTTAAGCATAGGCTACATAGGCTGCAGCCTAGTGGCCCGCATCACATGTTTTTTTTTGCATTTTTGGATAATGTGGATGAAACCACAGATTACAAAACTAGTGGATGAAACTGGCTAAAAATCGCGCTGCGCGGCCGTTTTTTCACTTTAGACAGGCAAGATTACAAGATTATTGGATGAAACTTGACTATAAATCGCGCTGCGCGGCCGTTTTTTTCCTAAAGATAGGCATGATTATAAGATTAGTGGCTTAAACGGACTAAAAATTGCGCTGCGCGGCCATTTTTTTATCGAAAAACAGGCAATATTATAAGATTAGTGGCTGAAACAGTGAAACACACTAAAAATCGCACTGCGCGGCCATTTTTTATCGAAAGACAGGCACGATTACAAGATTAGTGGCTGAAACACACTAAAAATCGCGCTGCGCGGCCATTTTTATCGAAAGACAGGCACGATTACAAGATTAGTGGCTGAAACACACTAAAAATCGCGCTGCGCGGCCATTTTTTATCGAAAGACAGTCACGATTACAAGATTAGTGGCAGAAGAACACTAAAAATCGCGCAGCGCAGATTTTTTTTTTCAATCGATAGGCAAGATTAGTGGATGTAACTGACTATAAATTGCGCTGCGCGGCCGTTTTTTTCTAAAGGAAGTCATGATTACAAGATTAGTGGCTTAAACTGACTAAAAATCGCGCTGCGCGGCCACATTTTTTTTACAATCGATAAGCAAAATTAGAAGTTTAATTGATGAAACTGACTAATTGCGCTGCGCGGCCACTTTTTACAATAAACTGGTAAAAATTATAAGATCAGTGGGTAAACTGGCTAAAAATCCAGCTGCGCGGCTTTTTTTTTCAACTATAGACAGGCATTTCTCTGAAAAATCGCGTTGACACCGCTCTCTCTACAACTGCATTTTACTACTAGACGGGGGGCTCGCACCACAGAATGAGCCTAGGGGTCCATAGTTCTTAAATTCGGCCCTGCATCTCTGTATGATTTACACTGTGACGTGACACTACACAATGACTTTTGTTTCAATTTCAACGTGAAATCAGCCTTAAAACCGATAATTAAAGATTGATTATAATGATTGGAGCAGTGTCGAATCAAAGGCGCGTGCCGGCCGACACCGACACCTGTTTTGATGAAACACCAACAATCATTGCGAACTCGGCTGTATTAGAATACTATAAAGTGTAAAAAATGATTTTTACTCGTGTACCCATCGCTTCCCGATCCCGACATCATTTAAAATTGCACTATATTTGAATAGAATTGTAAGTATTCCATTTTGACCGCACGCCTACTAGAGGGCGCCAGGGTATTTTTGCACACAGGCGCTACATGGGCTAGAGACGGCTCTGGGAATATGGGAATAAAATATAAATTGCATTCAATTTGTAACACCAGAAAAGTCTCTTAGTAAAAGAAGACAATTTTTTATGAGTTGTAGGAAGTTTTAAGTTTGAAATTTTAGATATTTGGGCTCAGAATTGGTAAATGGGTACCTAAAAGAAATACATTCAAAATAAAATCATTAACCTTGTAGAGCATAAAACTGACAATAATAATTAGAGTAAGTATTTAAAACAGTAGATTTAAATAAAGTCAAAAGTAAATCATAGACAAAAAATTAAACTATTTAATTACAAATTCCTTATTTGAAGACTTATGTTGTATTTTTACAAATTATAAGAAAATACAACTAAAAAGAATATAATTTTTATGCATAAATCATTGTATTAAAGATGTCATAGTTACATCCCAAATTAAACTCTTTAGTTTGGGTCTTTAGTATATACAGAATGAAAAAAAAATACAATAAACATTATAAACATATTATCATGAGAACATGAGATATCCTAGATCAAAACGCAAGGATTCCGGTCCCTGCTTCCCAAATCAGCTGGGGTAGGGCCTCCTTGTTTGTTTGCGCCAGGACCTTCTACCCTGGGTTGTCAGTTGTGGAAGGTGTTGCCTTTTCAGCTCCTTAATATTGGTCCACCACATTGCTGAGGTCTTCAACGTCAACATGGTTATAAAATGTATTTGAAATATTATGCCTTGTGCTGACTGTCCAGTTTGTTACCATTTTGTATGGGCCATCCTAAAAAAGATTAAAGGAACTGTAACTCACAGTTACATAATCAAATATTCAGTCATGTGATGGTAACAATAATCCAAATTATAGGTAGGGCTAATTCTGATTGATAATGTTGTAATCTACAGAACATGGCATTAAGATAACATGAAATTTGTGATTTCCCCAATTATATCTTTATCATTAATTTATCTTCTTTCAATTTGATTCATTGATTTTATACGAAATTAAAAGAATAATTGAAATAAGGCAATTGAAATAATAAATAAACTGTAGCTGTTCCTGGCAAATTAATGTTTATCCATTTTATTTCATCAGTTTTACCCTACTCCCACTCTCACAGGAGTCAACAAGATTATCATTTGAAAATGAAGCTATGTAAGAGCCACTCATTAAGTAGGCTCAATAAGCCTGGCTCATTAAGGAGCTATATCAGTAAAGCGAGATAGCAATGAGAAAAGGTAGCGTGCTGGAGCGAGACCGTTTCGCAAATTAGGGATAAAAAATCAAATGCTATAGGAGTAGATCTTCAAAACCATTGCTTAAGTTGAATTGATAATAGTGTATATAGTATTATTATGTTTAGTCACTCGACAATTTATTAGCCATCCTGGAAGTTATCGCGCATCATTGTTATTACTAATCGCACGCACCATAATAGTGTACTAACTAGAGGTCTGCGCACACGAGCTACAAAACTCCGCTGTACATACGCTACGCTATAAAATCCGTTAGGCATCTATGCATGTTGGACTAAGAGTTAGCCCCGGAAATTGGTGGACAATTTACAGAGCGACAAAATCCCTCTTGTTAGTTTGCCATAGTGGTATAATAGCAAGCCAATCATGTATCTAAATCGAATATCACATTGCCGCCAGGAATTTTGCCTAATGGAAAAGTAGTGCCAGGCCAGCCAGGCATCAAAATGCGCTAAAAAGTGGTAAAGTTTGATGCTGCCTGGCACTACTTTTCCACCAGTCAAAATTCCTGGCAATGTTATGTTCAATTTACATACATGATTGGCTTGCTATTATACCACACCAAATCCAGAGCTCTGTAAATTGTATACCGTCAATTGCTTTTCAGCCCCTTTGTTGCTCAACCACTCCCACCCCCGCCACTGAAAATCTGCGAGGTCTGGATCTGTTAATAATGATAATATGGCCAACTAACTACTAACTAGAGGGATTTCGTCGCTCTGTAAATTGTCCGCCTATTTCTGGGGCCAGCTCTTAGTATATGTGAAAACTTCAGTCCACCCGTTCTGTGGCGGCGTTTTGTGGCTCGTCTGCGCCGACGACTTTAAAATAAGCTATCGATATCGTTAATTTTTTGAACTTATTTTGATTTTAAATACAAAATTTTACAGCTAGAGGTTTTCTCTCTTCTCATTGAACTTGGTACCTACTTGATGGTCTTGCATGGGTCATAATTTATCTACACCCATGCTTTAAATCCTCTATAAAAGTTTTTGGTTACTTTGCTTTGGTTCATTAAGGCTGGCCCCAGACCTACCGGTTCCGTTTCTTTGCTTTGCTGTGCTACCTTGCTTGAAAGACCGCCGGCCAACCAGGGTAATTTTCAATCTATCGCATTTTGGGACTAGACCAAATTGGCAAGATAGCCATTAGCTTGGTTTTATCAAATATTATCGCCTGGATTGCGAAGTAGGAAGCTTTTAGGAGATGTGCCACCCTGAACATGGACTCCGATCGTTAAAAATAACTCGATCGCTTATTTATACAAGATGTTTGGTAAAGCCTTATAAAACTGAATATGGTAGATAGGGACCATAATAAAACTGAACAACTTTTACTATGGGACCAAATCTGAAATCGCGAAAAAAATGAACTGTTTCATACATTTTGATAATTTCGTTATTATTTTTTGTATAAAACAGCAGTTTTTTTTAAAACGAAAACTAAAACTTCTCATCGCACCCCAGACGACGATATTTGATAACACCAAACTAATGGCTATCTTGCCAATGTGGTCAGGTCAAAATATGCGATAGATTGAAAATGAGCCTCTTGGCCGGCGGTCCATGGTAGAACAGCAAAGCAAAGAAACGGAACCGGTAGGTCTGGGGCCAGCCTAAATGGTTACTATGACACTGGTTGTTTAAATGTTGGCAATAAGCTTACTGTTTCAGAACCTTTTATATGTAGAGGATTCATTAATTAACATGAGTGTAGATAAATTCTTGTATGCAACTGTACATAATTAGGTATTAAACACTCATGTGATAGGTACTATTATCACACGAGGCGACAGTTGCATAAATAACTAAAATGCGTTTTTGTCGACCTTGAAATAGTTAATTAACTGTAAAAACTGACTAGATAAAACCTTTGCTTTGAAGAAGAACCTGACCCTCCGACCAAGACACGCGATAGGAATGTCAGTAGCTATCCGATCGTAATACAAAAGCATAGTTTACATAGCATAGATATGGCGTAGCTGCGTGCGTTTTTTCCAAATCAAAGAAGCCAGCGCAACAGATGCCCCTCGCCAAGCAGCGGTGTTCTTTGATTTTCCAGAAACAGACGCTAAACCCAGCGGGAGCCTGTCTAGATATTTGACTAATTTCATTTTATATCTTTCAACTAGCTCAACCCTGACGTCAACGCCTTCCAACGCAAGTTCGTCAATGAAGTCCGCCGCTGCGACGAGATGGAGCGGAAGCTCCGCTACCTGGAGAAGGAGATCCGGCGGGACGGCATCCCGATGCTGGAGATCCCCGGGGAATGCCCTGAGGCGCCGCAGCCCCGCGAGATGATCGATCTCGAGGTAACACCAGCCCAGGGCTGATTTATATTATCTCAGCTGTTAGAGAGTAGATGTACTATGGGCAACAGCATCGATTAACCAGTTAACAACAAAATTCGTGTGCGCGCGTATCGCTCCTGCACGAACTAAACAATATGTTGTGACGGCGTGCAATCGACGTTAACCTTAGGAATAGTTCAGCTGTTGTTAAAATCAACGAACATGACAGGCAATGTACCTCTACAAAAGCTAAGATAATGTGAACCAACCATTATTTTTGTAAGGAAGAATATTTATTATACCCTAAAAAAGTAACGGGTACATCTTTCTATTCCCTTAATCCCTTTACTAATCAAGTGTGTGCAGTAAAAAAATTTAACATTGCATAATTAGTCAAGATTTTGATTGAGGTTTGTTTGTATCCCGCGGATTTATAGCTAATCCATGGACCTACACGCGCGTAATGAAAAGAGAGGGTATTGTTTATATCATGGAAAGAATGAATGCGTCTACTTTTAACTGCACATACATATTCAGTAAAGTGGTCTGATATCACCATTTCACTTTTAGATATACTTAAGTACTTAAAAATGTAATGTGTATAAGTATTTATCGCCTGTGATCATGATTAAACTTGGGGGGCTGTAGCTTGATGAGCTCGACAGCCAAGTTATGTCTACAATGAATTTATTTAAAAAATTACTCTGTAAAAAATACATTTAGCCAAACATTTTGTTGAGTTCGTTATGCTACGCCAGCAAGATTATGAATGTCGCAAACCAGTCTTTTAAAGCTCAATTGCTTCAAAAGACGGTATAGAATAATGTAATAGTACCTACTGCTATATCGTCGATGGGCGTGCAAGACCGCACAAGAGCAGGTTACATTATCAACATACGCGTATCAATTTTTTTTTTAATTTCACAGGGCGCAGAAAAAATCGTAATACTTATCTTGGCCATTTAATTACATTTTTTTACTGAACTTGTTTGTAGTTTCTTTGAATAGGTATTGTTTTATAGGAATGTGTCGTAATTTTACGAAATTTACCGATAATTTCATAAGATTTTCATCTTTACGCTTTGCTCTTACGCGGTCTTGTACGGTACGCCCATCGACAATATGCTATGTTATTTTTGGTTCAAAATCCATTTGTTCAGAAATCAGTCTGCCATACATAACTAGGTCGTACCTACATGCCGTACACGGTTAATGGAAGAACACGTTTTGCGCATAGATACAGCACGTGTAAAATAAACGAATAAGATAAATTAATATAAAACAAACAGCAATTACGCATCATCATTTCTACTTGCATCCGGTATCGTAAGAGCATAGCAATATGAATTAATTAAACATTGTTTGTCGTTCTCCACATTTTTCTATTGGCCATGGGGAATGTCTGAAAAAAAAACAATTAATATTTTTTATAGGTAAATAAGCTCCCTCATCTTTCAGTTACAGAATTTTTGGTTGCGTAAAAAAATGACTAAAGATTATAATCACTTCGTCTTCGAAAATTTACGGAAGTAACAGCAGAATGGAGATTATTCCCTAAAATAATCTAATCACCACTTATAAAAATAAGTCAACGGACAAGCAGTACCATTTTAAGTCAAGTTGTCAGTTGACTTTGCCTAAAATGGCTAGGTATGCAGAAAATGTCAAAAAGAGCAGTTGTCAGTCGACTTTTTTTTATATGTGGTGATTAGAGAATAATCACCTTTCTGATGTTACTTCCGTAAACTTGAGAAGATGAAGTGATATTTCTTTTTTAACTTGATCAAAATTCTTTTCACGTGATCAAAATTCTAATGGAAGCTTATTCCTACCTTTATAAAACATTCAACCAATTGGATTTTTTCAAATTCCCCAATTGGGAAGGGACGATCTTCGCTTTCAGAGCTTAAAGATTGTATAATAATTACCTAGATCTTCACGCAATTGTCTGATAACAAGTATACTTACTTAATAGAGCTATAAAGTGCTTAGTGGTCTTCTCGCCTGATCATATAAGATCATTGACCTCGCTCGTTGTTTTTGAATTATCTTGATACAATGATAACTCATAGAAACTACACAAATGTTAACTATTAAACACAATATTGAGGACTGAGTAGATGATACATTTGAATAGCATATTGTAGAGAGGTCATAAGTACAACAATTTTGTTTATCAAAGTTTTTATATTTATAAAAACTTAGATAAACGGAATATTCCATCCTCAAAGTCGAAACAAATTATGCAAAAACGGCATCGGACCGAACACTCGGGTACAATCTCTCAAACATCAAACTAGGTAGGTATATAGTTTGTGCAGAAAGTTTGTGCTATTCACTGAATTTCCTAAAGTATTTTTTTTTACAATATGCGATTCATTTGCTAACCAGCTAAGTATTGACAAGCTTCGAAGTCATTCAAAGAAATTTTGATTAAAATAAATGATGTACTTATTCAGATCAGCAAAGCCAGAACATCAGAATTCGTTACACAATCATAAGATCCGATTCATTTGCGAATAGCCTTGACAGTCGTGAGATTTCATTGAAATCTGCCTGTATAGAAAATATACGTCACTTTTTCACAACCACTACAAATTCCATTCATGAATTCGAGTTGAAGTCCGTGATAAAATTAAGGTTTTACAGAATTTTCTTACATTATTTATTGTAAGAAAATTCTTAGACGCCCCATTTTATCAAAAAAATAATTAATAGTGCGATCAGTGCATGGACTTTTTCCTTATGCGTCCAGTTAGTTCATTCTTAATAAATCTAGGTACTCACAAAAATCATTAAACAGTTAAATATTTTCCGCATCTTTATATCACCAAGTATGCAGTTACGAACCCAAACATGCATGCTAGGTCCTCAAATTCTGATTGTCAACGTATTCGCCAAGCATCAAAACAAAATGTCCTTAGATGTCTTCATTGAGCAAATATTGATACTGTAATAAATCTTCCTAGGCTACGTTCGAGAAATTGGAAAATGAGCTTCGTGAAGTAAACCAGAACGCTGAAGCTCTAAAGAGGAACTATCTCGAGCTTACTGAGCTCAAGCACATCCTCAGGAAAACGCAAGTGTTCTTTGACGAGGTAAGTCCGAATCATGCAATCCATCCAATTAGGCGCTTTCATATTTGCCTTAGTTACAAATAATGATACTTCTACATAAACAGCTTTAGAGCCTACTTAATTCCGGGAGGCAATTAACATTTTATGCAATAGTTTACAAATATAAACAAGAGTTTCCTTAAGTTTAAATAATAATGCAGTATATAATCACATGACTCCGGCGCAATTTGTTTGCAGAGGCTAATGATAATCCCTTTGCTTAGTTACAAGCTCACATCCTATTCTTATTTAATGAGATACCTTTGCGTATATCGGTTGATAAGATAAACTACCCACTGTTGCCCTCGTGATGATGTTAACGTAAAACTTATGAATTCCAAACTGGTACGCGTTGCAATGTTTGACTACTACGCCCCACCGCGCCGGTTGTCATAATTTAGTCTCTATTATCTTGACTCTAATGTATGAGTTGTAATTCACATGAGTTTTGATGTTCTGCGGTAATTAGTTTACTTTTTGCTACGATATTCGTATACAACAGGGGCATAATTTGTTGGCAAAACACATAATAATATGCTTTATATTTTTTTATCGTCTACCTAAAGGACGGAGTAAAAATGATTATATATCAAATAATGTTATCAGTTAAAGTTGTTATAAAGTCAAGGCTGTTGTAGAAAAAAAATAGCTCCACGGTCAATTGTCCGGTTATGTTTAGTTACCATCGTTTCTTTTTTTAACGCCTTGTTTTTGTCAATGTTTCATATGTTAAATTGTTTTACTTTATGTTGACTCTGATTATTTTATTTGATAGGAAGCACTCAATAACAGAAAACAGTAATTGAATACTAATCATGTGTAATTGTTTTAAATTATATTCATGTCCTTTCTAATAACAGTAAGTTAATGACGTACATACAAATCTTTTTTAATAAAGGTCGTGGTTTTCCTTTTCTTTTCTTATTATGTGAACAACGCAATGACGAGAAACGTGGGCTTCAAAAAGTATTTCAAATAAGAATTCATTATAATTTCAAACACTGAAACCTTATGTCTTGTCCCATTGGCAATGTCACGTTTGTCGGTTTGTCAAACTTATCAATGGTCTTGAAAATCTTAAAGTCAATTAATTGAGAATAATGGTTGTGCCTGCGGACCATTTTCACGCTAGTAATCAGATTTTTTACGGCTCATTCGAATGTGACATTGACATTGGACGCGTCACTGACCTTGACGCCATGTTGGCGTGTGTGTGCACAAGATGGCGGACCCGTCGCGCGAGGAGGAACAAGTGACCCTTCTAGGGGAGGAGGGGCTCATGGCAGGAGGGCAAGCGCTCAAGCTAGGGTATGCTCAACTTGATTATGTCAGCTCTGTGACCACTTTGACTTCTACGCTTTCAAAATTTTTACACGGGGGGGGGGGGGGGGGGGGGGTACATCGTCAGGGAACCTTTAGTCATACTCAGCGTAGAAGTGAAAGCATGTCCTAAAGCTATATTATTTTTGCAGCGCTTGTACTGTGACGCTGATACGGGAGTCTACCGATCACCACTCAGGCAAGCATTGGAGTCGGCCGGTTTATAGTATATCATCGACATAACACCTCTCTTTGACTTCTTGTGTGATGGAATGACAGCTTTAGCGTAGCGAGGCACTCCCTAGAGATACGATAATGCCGGGCTTCGAGATCTTGTTCTGATCCCCATGTGGAGCGTGCTAACCGATTGCTGCCTGAGTGAGTTTTAAACTAACAGTGTTATCCCAAACATGATTTATTTTTGAAGTCCATTGATGGTAGCGAAAGGGAATTCCAGGTCGAACGATGTGTGATAGTGATAGTCGTTATCAGTATTTATTTTTTTCGTTTCATTCCGTCATGCTTTCTATATCTATACTTTGTCATATGCATGCCATTATTATTTTATGTTCTTGTTATATGTAGTTTTAGCATCACGATAATATCAATGTCAAGCGAGGAGTCATATCGCCCCCGCTTAATTTATGTACGTTTTAGTTTTCACTGTAATGATGATACACGATGTTATTTGAAGTAGATACCGACTAACAATACAAATACCGCTTTTGTTTAGAAGTAGCTAGGTTTCACTGGCACCGAGTCTCGAAGTTTGTTTTTCAGTGACGCGTTGGTGCTACTTTTTTACTACAACAGGCATTGGGAACATTCGATCGTGAGCAAGTGTACGTTGACGTGGCGGGGTTAGCTTGGGTGTGCCGTCCTGGGCATTTGTACATGTTTATGTTTGTCCGATAGCACGAGGGTGCTGCGAGTACCACAGAATCGATGACGCGCGCCCTCATATCCGACGACCCCAACAAACATATGGGACATGTCCAACTAGGGTATGTATTCGTGTGTACATACGGCACTTGTGTGACACCACCGGTTCAACAAACATAATCCCCTATCTCGACAGATGAACCGTAGCTGAAGAGAACTTCATACTTTGTTTATCAAACAGCTACTGTTTAACTGTTATGGAATCTGGCATTCTATCGATGGCACTTCCGCTCGGTTCAAGTTGATGATTAACAACCGGTTTGTACTAAAACAAGTACGCGGTGAACGTCGCACGAGCCGTTGGTAGTGTGATCGATCAAGATGTTCATACAGATAATACAGATATTGACATTGACTTTTTAAATGTTTCTAAAACAGATCGTCTAGACAAACACACGATTGAAGAGGACGCAATGTCTTTTAATCTTTATGAACATCTGATATACAATCTGGGTTACATAGGCTTCAATCTAAAAAAAATTAAAGCATTTATGAAAAATCTATTGCGTATATTTTCTTCTATCTGAAGCACAGATAGACTACGTAATATCGAACTAAAACAAACGCTAATGGAATTAATATAAATACCCCATTAATCATAGTAATTTTTGGATGAAAAAAGATGCTTTAGAAATTAGAACTACTTTCTATTAATTATTGAAATGCTTAATCGCTGTATTTATTCCCTAGTTTACGGGATAAGCAAGAATCCTTGGAATTCCTGCCTTGGTTAGTAGTGTACATTGTATTATTATTGTAGTTGGGTCGCTAGTAGTAGCTGGTGCGGGTATATTGGTGTTGTTCTATGTGTGTGTCTGGAGACAGGATGATTTGAAACAAAATTGAAAAAAACTTTTTTCAATTTTGTCAGAGCACTCGGTACTCAACATATCTTTCAATATAACACTCACTTCGCTTACTAACACTTCACCTTCTTCACACGTATTATGTTACTCTATTGAAGCGATGTGCGAGGTTACTTGGACTTCAAGAATAGATAATGGCTTAGGTGCGAACATTGTAAATGCTGAAATTCGATCTGTTTTGTGCTCACAGTTTTTCCTTTACCTGTTTCTGTAATACCTAAAATGTAAATAAAGTTGTGTACCTAGTGTTGACCCTTGTGGTACTCCTTGTAAATTATTTCCGGACAGTGTACAGTAAACATAAAATATGTGAGCAACAAAAAAATTGTTACGTATGTACTTTCATTTGAAAGTTTCTAACCAGCGTCTTGGTACGAGTGTCTTAGATATTAATGTTTTTATTTTTATTTTTGTGCAATCCTACAATATCCCTCTTGGCTCTAACAAATAAGCGTACATTAAGTTTGGAATAATTATTACAGATAATTTTCTTTTTATAACAATGTATATAGAATATACATAACTATTCCAAGCTTGTACAGTTTATTTATAAGGCCATATAAGTTAACTCGTGTTATTTATTCACGTAACGGTAAAGTACGTTTCAATAACAGTTTTTTTTCGTATGATACAATGAAACCTTTTGACTCAACCGAACAAAGCATCGAAAGTTTCAACCTTGAATTAGTTTTAAGAATCTGATACGCTCAATTAATTTATCTAGTCTGCCAAAAGATAATAATTTTTGATGTTGCCATAATTCTAATACAGAGGATTATAGATATCTTGCATAGTAACATTGGTTGAAACCAAGTTGACTATTAACTATAGGACTTTAATGTGCTCAGTTGGTACTTTGCATCACAATGTCTCGTGACGTGTCGCACTTTTGTGATCGATTATTAATAAGCGATCATAAGCAGTCACCATTGTTCTGGGTTCTCGTCCATCAATCGTAGTGAAGTCTGCTTCTGTAGTCTATTCTATTCTTGTATCTTACAATAGCTCATGATTAGTTCCAGTAAGGACCTTAACTATGTCATAAATTAGAAATACGGCACAAATATATGCGTTACTGTAAAATTATATTACACGTTTGATTGGTGGACGAGTTAATGTGCACGACAAATTCAAAAGCTGTATCAAATCAAGTATATTATATTGGAATGTTATTATTTATTGATGACTGATAAAAGCAGCGATTTGGTCTCACTCGATCTGTATCAGATCGTATCTTAAAAATCTGGGAAAAAAACGAAATTTCCATGTCTCTGTATATGGTGTCACGTATTTTATGAATCTGTTATCATGAGTAAATTATCTATGCTATTCGTATTTCCTCTAGAGTAAAATTTTGTCAGGTTATTGAGTCATTGTGCTGTAATCATATTAATGGAAATCTCTTTATCTGCAGGCAGTGGACTATTGTTAATAGTCGCCAATAGTTATGCTATGTTGGTTTTCATTTTCTCATAGTCTATATAGGATCCTGAATGAGGCACTTTTCTGACTTTGTCGTCTTTATATTTATTCACTTTTATAATTGATGTACACAATAAAATAGCCTCCATCGTCACATGATGACATGACTGAGCGAATGAATGTGCGTTCTTGATAGCATGTTATTCCCGCGTATACTAGTTCGATGATTCATGGTTAATTTGTTCGTGTATTTTATTATTTTCCAATTTCCTTTTAACAAAGTATCTGTTCGTAACGATGATATGATTGTATTAGGTCACTGGATAAAGCAATCAGCCAACATTTTCAATAATATCATCGTTTGTTCAAAGCTGTAAACCTAGTACCTAATAAAAGTAGGTATTTGTTTATCACTCGAGCAACACTTGCTGCATACGTGGCTGTTTCTATTATTATAACATGATTACAGTTTAAAGAACCTGAACCATTGTTAGATAAAACCAAAGGTAAAATAATACAACATTTCCCTAATCGGAAAAAAAAGGTAAACTTCTCATGTTGTCCTAAATTAAAGGCCCCTAACATGTGTTTTATGGTGTAAAAAATGGCGTAAAGCCAAAGAGGCCAAGATTTTTCTAGTTCAGTACTTTTTCGCAGAAGGAAACTCGATGCTGCGTTTTTAAGAAATTCCTTGTTGTGATGACTCAGAGATTTGACTAACAGATTCCCCAAGTATGACATACTTTTTACACGAGCAACATATTATGATGATGAGTGTTACTTATTATGTTACTGGGGGCGTTAACGAGATGGCCACGACCTGAGGTTGACGATCCGAAGTAACTGTATCGATATGTTATTCATACTGAAAATGAATTACAGTTAATAAAATAGTGGGTGGGTTTCGATTCAGACGGATTCGTAATGGGGAATAACTGAAAAATAGAACAAATTTGCAGAATAGTTTTTATAGGTAAGGAATAATAGTACAGTAGCCCGTAGTACATTTAAATTACGAATAAGGTTACCGTTTGCCGTTGTGATATACTTATTTATTACGAAATTATAGATATTTTAACCCAAGTTTTACTGATCGCAACCTGCCGTAACCATACACAGATTTAAGACCAGATAAAGTCCATCCATTTTCATCCGGTCTTAAATCTTTGTATGTCTACTTTTCATAGTCTTACTACTATCAGTGGCAAACAAACAAAGCTGTAGAACACGACAATAGCTAAACCATGTGGTAAACCTCGAAAAATAAAATTAATTTTTTTTGGAGATATACAAATATAGGTTACGGCCGGTCGCGATCTGTAAAACTTGGGTTTAAGTATCTATAATTTCGTAATAAAGAACTATATCACAACAGCGAACCGTAACCTTTTTCGTAATTTAAATGTACTATGGGCTACTGTACTATAAGCTCCCTTATTCAAATCACTTCGTCTTCACAAATGTACGAAAGTAACAGAAGAATGATTATTCCCTAATCACCACAAATATCAAAAAACGACAACTGACAACTTGACTTTTTTAATATGGCATGTGGCCTATACCCAGCAGTGGGTTGATGTGGGCTGAATATGATGATGATGATGATGATGTGGCAATAGAATATGAATATAATATTCTTGGCATGTGGACTGGTGATTAGGGTATAATCTCCATTCTGCTGTTACTTCCATAAATTTGCGAAGACGGTGATTTTATTTTTCTAAAAAATTTTCATGCAGTCAAAAGTTCTGAAACTTTTTTCTATTAATAAAAATATTCAGCCAATTTGTTTTTATTTCAGACATTCCCCATTGAATTTCCCAATGAAATTCTCCACTGAAAGTTTCAAGTTGAAGATTTTATGTTGTACCATATTTAACACCTTTGTAGACATTACGTCAATAGGCGGTTTGAGAAGTGACACTTCGACTTATGACGTTGTGTGTTGTTTGGAAAATGTAGGTATGAAATTTTTGATGTCATTTTTAGAACTCACCACGTGGTTCTTGTGCCCACGAAAGTGTTAAGTTTGTAGTAAGTAAGTATTCGTAATTTTCTGATTTGCATCGCAATGCGATGTGTGTCAGTTGATTTTTTTTAAACTGCTTTTATCATTATAAAAGGTTTCAAACGTACGGACGGATATTATACTTTTAGCTGTTGAATAAATAACACGAGTAAAAACTTATTTATTTTTATAGTTTTATGGAGACGTTGATTTGTATGGTATATGAAAAAATATAATACTTAGTTTCGTTATACTTAATGTTTTACAGCCAATAAACAAAAGTAGTTAAAAGTTAAACAATACAGGTCAGGATATAAGTACAATATTTTATTTTATGACTCTGCCTATATTGTCTACCTACTAGAGGTCTATTTTCATACAAACGAGGTAACTTTGAAGCATTGGTTCTCCGCCCAGGATTAAACGTGGTGTGATCTGATGATGGCCATCCAGGGAGTGAATGGAGAAGATTCAGATCCCCATACACACCCAATTGATCTGATCAGCATTCTAAGAGCTGTTTGGATATGTTTAAAAAACCACGAAAATAGCATTAAAATGTATGGAAATGCTGTAACCGATAACTCTTATCCTTACAGCTCTTAGAATGCTGATCAGATCAATTGGGTGTGTATGGGGATCTGAATCTTCTCCATTCACTCCCTGGATGGCCATCATCAGATCACACCACGTTTAATCCTGGGCGGAGAACCAATGCTTCAAAGTTACCTCGTTTGTATGAAAATAGACCTCTGTAGTACTTAGTTTTGCAGGCCAGTGTAGTTATTATTTTGTTGTTTGCTAAGATATTATGACTGTATGAATGCAAATACATCAGCCATTTTGAATGTCCCCACTGCTGGGGCACAGGCCTTATAGGTGAATAAGGAGGATGGGGCATAACATAACCCACCACGCAGGCCCAATGCGGGTCGGTGGGTGTTAACGTCTGCAAATGCAGCCGGGCGGGACCAACGGCTTAACGTGCCTTCCAAAGCAAGGCACGTTAAGCCGTTGGAACTCGAGATAATAAATTGTTGGTCACCCATCCCATAACCCTTGCGAAAGTTGCTTTACCTCCGCAATCGCAGGGACAGGCGCTTAACCACTGCGCCACCGAGCTCCTCGTAAAAAAATCAAAGACTACTATGAAAAAAAAAGATAAACAATAGTTTCTAGTCTTTTTACCAAATTCACATGATTGTTTACATTTTGAATATATCTGATTGAAATGGACTGACAGTATTTTATAAGCTTCTATGCAAAACGAGTTTTTGTAAGTAGAAACATTTGCGTTTCAAGTTTGAGGAAAACGAAGCCGAATAATGCGATGCGGTTATTTTACGTGTTTCTTAGTAGATTAATAATACCTTTTCAATGTTTTAGATTTTAGTGACTTTAATTTAAATCTGTTTTAATTACCCATCGACTGACGAGGTTTACTATACACATCATTATGCCCCTAAAATGTCAGCTTCTTAATACTAGTTAACGTATTAAAATAGATTTGAAATATCGATACTTTTGGCACAAAATAGATATCTTTTGGTCAACCCTCGAGACTCGAGAGCGGTTTTGTCTACGTCGAAATGTCAAAAATAACACTTAGGGGTAGGGCAGACAAATATGACTTTGTGCTGTAAGTACCTACTACCACAGAATACATAATAGTACAAGTGTACAACGTCAATTAATGACCATTTTAACGATTCATTCATTTCCTACAACAATGGAGGATTACACGATCATTCAGACTGATGCAGGGCTGCCATTTGTACTATTTTTTTTCTAAGAAATTCTAAGAATAAATCGTACAATAGGGAATATGCATAAGTCACCGATTTTGATAAATTTGAGCTTGATCGCTGCGGACACTTATAAAAACATGATAGAACAGGAAAAAAAAAAAAATATTATTTTAGTTTTATCACACAATGAAATCAGGGGAAAATGACGATATTTTTTTTCATTTTCGGATATAATGCACTTTACAGTCAGATAGAATATCGAATAAGAAACAATATTTTGTATGACACATATGTACTTAAACGCAAAATGTAGGGAGATAATTGAAGATTATTGGCTAACTCCATATAAAACGCGCCGAAACACTCCTGAAACGTTATGTGTGACGTCACCATTTTGTATGGAGCGTTTTCGGCGGGTGCTGCTGCGCGCTAACTTCAAGTAACAATATCACGAGAAAAAAACGCAAGAGAAAAGTTTTAATATTACAGTTAACTTTCTCACGCATTATACTTTTGGTTAAGATTTAAAAAAAAATTGATGCATATTCCCTATTGGCAGCCCTGTATCAGTCTGATGTCAGTCTAAAATTTTTGCTTGATCGTGTAATTAAAATCTCTCTCTTAGAAACGGCATGCGGGAGTTCAATTTTACATCAACATTACTCAACCGCAAACGATAGTGACTGTTAAATATGTATGTTTATGGACATTTGGAAATTGAGGAACTCCAGTTCTCAGTATAAATATCACGTGCAGACGGTGTTGGTGCTGTGCCAAGCAGACGGGTGCCATGTTACGTATACCTACGTCATGGTCTCGTGAAATGGTCGATGTATCGCATTTGTTATGCGAGTCGTTGGAAAAGGAACCGTGTCGTAACAATGATGTCAAGTTTGTTATGTCGTTCGTGTCGTCGTCAATCGACTTGGATGTGTTAGGTTTCCGTATATGATACGAGAGTATTTTAACATCACTCGAAATGAAGTTGATTGAAATGATTAAATTGAAATAACACTCTTGATCTACCACACGCTACTAATAGCAAAGGCTTATATATAACCAAGTTCCGCTTTTGACAGTACTAACTAAACCCATCTATTACGTACGTAATCCATCAAAATGGATACTTTTGTCAGTTTCTTAACAATTGTGTTCTCAGCCAGCCATAACTAACATGATTGATGACAGCCAAGTTAATTAATTCCATATTATTTCAATGTCGTCATTTTGTAGCTGTACAACTATTTTATTTACACATAAAAATACTTTAAAACCAAGAAACAATACTAATAATACTAGCCTTGTATTAGCTGTGTGTTAGCTCTTAGCTGATGTGTTAGCTCTAACTAAAGGGATTAATACTTCCTAGCATGTGGTTTCAAACCGCAAATTGAATCTGCGTTGGTCTAGCAATATAAGTTGGTATTATTTTATGAATCTTGGTCAGATTGTGTCGTCTGACATAAAAAGCAAACTAAACTAATTTAATTCTGTTGCAGATACTCCAAAGTTTACATTTCAGTAAAGCCAAGGTCTTTTACTAGAAACCGAGCTACTCTACTCATTTGTTAGTTCTTAACATTTGCCATTCTTGTTCGTTCCCTACATGGATATAATGAAACGAATGACGACATCGTGTACAGAGTATAATATTTGCTCGTTGATGCAGGTTTCATTTAATTTGATACCAACTAACTTCCCCAAGCAGGTTTTACGTGGGCATACATTTTCCGCGTATTTGCCCATTCGCAGAATCATGCGGTGATCACAAAACAAATGGCTTCTTTGGGTTTACCAAGTATAGTGTGTGTGGTTCATCGATAATAATGCCATTTATGTACACTTGAAAATCAATGAATGCTAAAAATAGAGTTTATAGACCTAATCGCCCGTAGTACTGGCAACAAGAATAAATTCGTTTTTTGATTTAAGTACTAGGTATGTTCTATGAAGCCGTAAATTAACACATTTACATGTATTTGCATTTTACTACTTACAACAGGGATAAGTACTCATATACTGTTATTCTGTATCATTGTGTAAGTTAGTTATTTTATAACTTGCTAAGATTAATGTTTATTGTATGATGTTACAATCAGCTGTTTATTCGCTCAGCTAATAATTACTGAAATTATTGTAACATACTAGATAGGGGATATTAATAGATGAGTGTTTTACCTGATTATGTGTAGTTACAAACATACATAACTTTCTCTTTATCAATCCATAAATCTTTTTAATGTATTTAGAAACTGTCCCAGTATTGCCTGTTGATTTTTAATTAGAACTATTTTATTTTTTACGTAGGTACTAAGATATTTTAGGTAATTAAGATGCATTAATATTCTTCATATATTATTTATTAAAAATGGTCATGCAAATTGACGTCTCCTTATATTGCAGTTTATAATCTTAAAATTGTATTTCTATTACTTATTATGCCTATGGCGTCATTGTTACTGGTACCCAACCAGTAGCGATTACGTTTAATATCGAAACATTCGAAATCAATCATATATTATGATAAATGGATATTTTTTAAAACGCTTTGAAGAAAGTGCTTTGGACTAGCTTCAGGGTACAGAAGAAATGCTTGCAATCCACATGGAAATAAGGAAATTTAACGTGGTAAACCTTGTTGAATAGACATTATGGTTGGTCACATGATGTAATACGTATTCATCATCAGGTAAATTAATTATTGTTTATAAACTGCAATCATTAGTATAGTATTTATTTTGTAACATTATTACCTACTTTTTGGTTTTCCCTATTTCTAATTGCGTGTGGTCATATATTTTTAATGTAGTGGTCACCATGCATCCATTGTTTTCGGGAATTTCCTTTTATTACACTGACGATTTTAAAATTTCATTTCTTACATTACAATCTGTATTGGGAATTAACAACTTCATTATTAACGTTAAAAACTAAATCAAAATCAAAGAGACACTGTAAAAATGTTGTACTACTACATAAACAATACATTATCTCTATCACTATGGTTGTGGTTTGGTTTTTGTCGTGCATTACAATATTTTCACCACACGCAAATCTCATCTGTGACTAAGGGCGGTTAAAGTCTACTTTCCCGTGCACATACTGAACGCTTTTTCCGTGCAGTTTCGTGGCGGGCGTGATCTTGCGCGAGCGCATCCCCGCGTTCGAGCGGATGCTGTGGCGCGCGTGTCGCGGCAACGTGTTCCTGCGGCAGGCGGAGATCGACTCGCCACTAGAAGACCCGTCTTCTGTAAGTATTATGATGTATTTTGGCACAGTATTACACTATGGGTCTCATAAGAAGGCTCAAGGTCTCCCAGCGTGCAATGGAGAGAGCCATGATGACGTGATCGAATCAGAAATGAGGAGATCTGTAGGAAAACTAAAGTAAACGACATCGCTCGAAGGATTGCTCAGCTGAAGTGGCAGTGGGCGGGACACATAGCGAGAAGAACCGATGGCCGTTGGGGCAGAAAGGTTCTTGAATGGCGTCCGTGCACCGGACGACGCTCCGTTGGTAGGTCCCCACAAAGTGGACCGACGATCTGGTGCGCCGCTGGATGCGAGCAGCGCAGGACCGATCGTCGTGGAGATCCTTGGGGGAGGCCTAAACCCAGCAGTGGGTGTCGTACGGCTGATATAATGATGGCATAGTATTAATTAGTAAGACTGATTAAGGCTGTTTCTATCTTACGCAGATGCGCGTGCGGGTGTGGATTTCTTCCGTATGCAAAGGTCCTTTTTTTAGTACTTTACATAAAAAAGTATGAAGAAAAGAGCATTTGCGGACCAACTGCATGCGGACGGAATCCGCACACAAATTTGCAATAAGATAGAAACAGCCTTGAATTTTTTATATAAAGTTAGTATCCGCCGGAGATGGATGCCTTATAAGACATTCTGATTCTTAGTATAAATTAGTTTCATAAATTATCTAATCACAGTCAAATAACAATGATTTATCATTCATTAAAGAAAAGATAATATTTTTTTAATCTATGTAACAGTTTCGTTGATGTAAGAGAACTATGAAATGAAATGATATCTTGAAGTGGTCTTTAATTTTTACTTGAAGTTTCGACCCATTTTCATTCATTGGGATAAACTTCAATAACTTTTCCTCGTATCATAGGCGTAGCCAGGACGGCCAGTCGCTACGCCCATGCCTCGTATATTTCTTAATAACTGAAACGTAACATCGTCTCATTTTCCCACAGTCCGACCAAGTATACAAGTCGGTGTTCATCATATTCTTCCAAGGAGACCAGCTCAAGACTCGCGTGAAGAAGATATGCGAGGGCTTCCGCGCCACGCTGTACCCCTGCCCCGAGGCGCCCGCCGACCGCCGCGAGATGGCGATGGGCGTCATGACCAGGATCGAGGACTTGAACACGGTATGATATTATTTGATTGAATCAGGCGTCACTTGGCGGAAGTCCCAAACCATTTTGAAAATAGAAATAATATGTAGCTTATTTCCGCAAACAATATAATATGCAAGATGCACCGCCCGCCGCCGGCAAAAATATGCACATGCACACCACAAAATATCAGTGCACAATACCTGCATTTAGCAAGACAGCAACACACCTTGCACCTTCACCAATTAGGCTACTACACGCGATTCTTCTTTCAAAAAGGTATGATATTGTTCACCATTTGTACAACGGAGATCAGCTCAAACGCGTATGAAGAAGGTATCGAGCGAGGGTTTCTGCACAGGTTTAGAAACTTTACACTGCTTATTTGTCCATTCGTTAACCAAATCGAAACCTACTAGCAAGCGCTTTAAAATGCTAATATATTTCTATAGTTTATTTAAGTTCTGGATAGTACATGCACAAGTTAAGACCAATAGCAATTTCAATGTTACAATGTACAGTGTCTAGTATGTAAATTCATTATAGTCATCCTTTATGTGCCAAGGAACTATCCATTTTGCATATATTTATGTTCGAGTAAATACTGTTTGATTTATTGTTTAAAATTGACATATGATATGCAGCACTGCAACCAATGTTTAATTATCCTTCATTTAACACAAGTGCCCATTATACAACAAATATATGACTAACAATGGGTTACACTGCGTATAGTTAACAACGTGCCCATAAATTGCCTCTAACTGTAGAGGGGAATAAATAATTTAGCCGTACAAGAGTACAGGGCGGAGCGGCCTTGCCGCTATTATCGAGATTTTACGACGGCGGCATTATGCCGGCGCAGGCGCAAGCCGACGGCTATTATAGCGCTCACTTGTGACTTTGACACACTAAATACTTATACCAACCTGATCAATTAATATTGATAAAAATATATTTGAAGAAAACTTCATCTTCCTCCTTTATTATAGGGTAGCAAATGTTTGAAAATATTTTCGACAGTGGTGTCAATTCGGTTGGCAACGACTTAAAAAGACCGGCGCACAGTGAACTTCCTATACCAAAATGGTTTGCGATATGAGCGTAATTTCACTGTTCTTGTGATGTATTTGTCTAAGGTTCTATTAAATAAAAAAAATCCAAAATACTATAACACAATTCAAAATAAATGCCATTTACATTTTTTATACAAAACTGTAAATCGCATTCATTTTTATTTCATTTAGTATTTCGGATTTTTTATTTAATAGAACCCTAGATAAATATTGTCTTAATCCGTATGACATCACAAGAAGAATTAATTATGCTCAAATTGCAAATCATTTTAGTATTGTTTTGTATAGGAAGTTCTCTGTCCGCCATCCTCTTAACTAAGTTGACGGGATTAATATAAATTTAGTTTTCCATGATTTTCTTTTTGTATCGAAAAGACAAGAACCGAATGCTAAAATTAAACGGGTTTAACTTGTGCCAACCGAATTGACACCATTAGTAACTAAATTTTAATCCTTAATCTTAAGCCGTTGTAATCCAAAATTTTTATCATTGGTGATTGATTTTTGTTATCAGGCTAATGTTTTAATTTGTGGAAAGAAATCATGTGATGTATCAGGTTACTAAGTGGATCTTGGCCTTTGAGTATTCTGCATGAGACTTGTACTATTATGTATTCTGTGGCATGAGACGAAACAAACAGTTTTATGCCCGAAGACGAGATTTGTTTCGCTTCGCTCAATGTCGCTACCGCGTCTTTCACTCCGCGAGCTAATAGACTAATCCTTACTAATATTATAAATGCGAAAGTCCGTTTGTTTGTTACGCCTTCACGTCTTAACTACTGAACCGATCATCATGAAATTTTGCATACACGTTGTCAAGGGTACAGAGAAAGACATAGGGTACCTTTCATCCCGAAAAAAAAGTGTTGTTCCCGAGGGATAGCAAAAAAACTTTCCACGCAGATGAAGTCGCGGGCGGCCGCTAGTCTAATATAATAATCATCATTATACAAGGTGTTTTGTAAAAGCTTTATAAA
Organism: Agriphila tristella; assembly: GCA_928269145.1. Lineage (NCBI taxonomy): Eukaryota > Metazoa > Arthropoda > Insecta > Lepidoptera > Crambidae > Agriphila > Agriphila tristella. The sequence continues at coordinate 4,620,909 of OV743440.1, forward strand.
GCCGAATATGGTAGACATAAATCTGAATAACTTTTACAATGGGACCAACTCTGAAATAGCAGCTGATTCATACATTTTGACATTTTCGTTATAATTTTTTGTATGAAACAGCAGATTTTTTTGCGCGTTTTCAGAATTGGTCCCATAGTAAAAGTTGTTCAGTTTGATGGCCCCTATCGGTAGATAGGGGCCATCAAACTGAACAACTGAAAACCGAATATGGTAATATTCGGTTTTATTAGGCTATTACCAAACACCCTAGAATCTCTTTCGAACTCTGTTCATACAAAGCAAAGCGCAATTCGATTAGTTTCGTTTCGCTCCCAGTGTGGCCTGCACTTTAGATACAATTCCAATAACATCATATAAATAATAGTATTGGTTTTCTATGACGGCGGCAAATATGAATAATGTTATTTACATTTTACTATCTATTGTGTGGAAGTTATTGCTAGATGTTATTATTGTTTGTTTTTGCAACCATTGATACTTATTTCAGACACCTCACATCGCAACTAATACACATTTATCTTTTAATTTACATACAAATCTGAATCTTAGGGAGCGTTCAAGTATTACGTAACGCAATTTTTGGAGATTTTTAACCCCATTTTTAACGCTCCCTTATCTACGTCGTAAGATAATCATAAAAACCGGATCTTTGCAAAAATCCTAAGTCGATTGTAAAAGAACCTATAATCGGAATCTAGATTTTCGCAATCGTCCGAGCAATTTCTAGGTTTTTTGTAAAAATCCCAGTATGATTCGGATAATTGGAAAACTGAATGTATAATAAGAGTCTGTTTAGTCTGACTGGTCAGAACATGACTCTTCTTACAGGACTATAGGGAGCCGTTAGCCAATCAGAGCATCCGTCAGTCCAAAACGTTGACGTCAGCCAATCAGCGCGCGCAAAATAATGTTCATTCGCGATTTACCTAAGATACCCTAGATTTTTGTAAAATCCCTAAACATTACTCGGATGTTTGCAAAAAATTGTCTCAGTTTCTAACTATCCTGTTTTTTTGCAATCATACTAGGGTTTTTGTAAAGATCGATTTGTTTGTATCCTACGATTGAGAAGAAAAACAAACTTTATATCCCATATATTTTGTCCAGGTTTTAGGCCAAACCCAAGACCACCGCCACCGCGTGCTGGTGGCCGCCGCTAAGAACATCAAGAACTGGTTCGTGAAGGTCCGCAAGATCAAGGCCATCTACCACACCCTGAACTTGTTCAACCTGGACGTGACGCAGAAGTGCCTCATCGCTGAGTGCTGGGTGCCGGCGTTGGACATGGAGACTATACAACTGGCGCTGCGGCGAGGAACGGTTAGTACTTTTTTTATGCAGAACGGGATTGTGCTTGGCTTTCACATCTCCTGATGTTAAGCGACGTTAAGGCCGAAGGTGGAAGCACACTACACCTGGAATCCTCATTATTGAGGAACTGCCTATCTTACCTCTTAACTGCCGGAACAAAACAATTTTTTAGGGTTCCGTACCCAAAGGGTAAAAACGGGACCCTATTACTGAGACTTCGCTGTCCGTCTGTCAGTCTGTCTGTCTGTCACCAGGCTGTATCTCGTGAACCGTGATAGCTAGACGTCTTTCTGTTGCCGCTATAACAACAAATACTAAAAACAGAATAAAATAAATATTTAAAGGGGGCTCCCATACAACAAACGATTTTTTTTACCGTTTTTTGCTCAAAATTAATAACGACAACAGGTAGCCAGTTGAAATTTTCACAGATGAAGTATTTCTATTGTCGCTATAATAATAAATACTAAAAGCAATTTAAAATAAATATTAAAGGGGGGCTCCCATACAACAAACGTGTTTTTTCCGTTTTTTGGTACGGAACCCTTCGTGCGCGAGTCCGACTCGCACTTGGCCGGTTTTTTATTGTTGTTTTGGCGTCATATTTAGGTAATATGGTGGTAGCTAGCCAGGCGGACTTGAAATAAGCCCTGGCACCAACCAAACCGAGTAAAAATTGTACCTTCCCTGGGAATCGACCCGGGAGCGAATTTACAAAGGCTATACTATTTCAGTCACGAGTCAGACTCTAATGGTTGAGCTTTTGTTTATGCATATTACTCAACAATACCTAAACTATTTCAGTAAAAGAAATGACTCAAATGGATTAGCTTTTGCGTTGATATTTTCAAAGAAAATGCACGGACAAAACCTAGTACGGTATTATACATATTCACTCAAATAGTTAAGCTTTTGTCCTAGTCGAGTAGAGTCTCACTGCCTTGTTTATCGCGAATTAAATTATTAAAATAATTAAAATACTCGTTTTTATTCTGTATTTGATTGACAAAAAAAAACGAATCTTCAAACGAACATTTATTACGAAAGAAACAGGTACACACCCAACACTTGTTGAGAGTACTTACAAATAAAAATAAAATATTTTTTCCTCTAATGTAAAATACAAAAGGCAGATAATTATTTTTATCTACACCCATGCTTTAAATCCTCTGTAAAGGGTTCTGAAACGGTTATCTTACTGCTAACATTACGATATCCGAGCGAGAGGAGGTCGCGCTTCGCCGCGCGCGCCCGCGCGAAGTGTTAGGTACATTATGAAATTCAGTACAACATTATAACACACTTTCGGAAGATATCATGATGAGGAGGAGTAAAGTCAAAGACAAAGTCAAAGTCAGAACCCTGTGTAGAGTATACATATCATGGGTGTAATTAATCCATATGTATTAAATTAAAATATTGTTGGTTTCCCAAATAAAAATATAAAAAATATAAAAATGGGTGTTAATAAGGTCTTGTATGCAACTGTACTTAATTAGGTATTAAAACACTCATGTGATACTATTATAAACCCACATTCGTGTTTTAACACCCCTCATTATAGTACAGTTGCATAAATAACTATTATCTTCACTCACAACGTAAAGTTCCATATGGGTTCAAAAAAGATAGTATAAACACGTACTTTTGTTCATGAATAAAAAAAGCCATCACAGTTAAACATTCTGCATCATAAAATAACTTTTTTATTTTTATAGCACACTTTTACTTTTTAATTTTAATAAAATAATAGTACTAACCACAGACCATAAAACAATACTATGTAGTACTAACGTATGGGCTCTAGTATTAATACGGTCTGTGGTGCGGGGTGCGCCATTTACAGAAAAGCCATTTTTAACTGTTTGTTGTACTGTTTTTATTCTTGCTTTAAAATGTCTGATAGCGGTGAATGTGAAGATTTGACTCTGCCCAATATTTTAGATGCAGCGACGGAAATGACTTCTATTGAAGGTACCTAATACAAGCAAAAGTCGGTCAGTGTTAAGGTCAGCCATTGTTGTAGTACAAGTCATCACATCAATAGACTATTATTTGTCTGTAATATGCGATCGAGCGCCATTGCTATTTGTTTTGCTTTAATAAAAATAAATAATTATAATTTTGTTTTATTAAATTCTTAATAGGACATTTATGAAATATGTTGTTATATATGAAAAATATATAACAGGATGATGAACCGAAACTGTATGTATTGACAAAGTTTTTGTTTTACGTTAACAAAACCAACTGTTGAATAAAAGGTATATTTAATAGTTAGACTTATATCTTTATATTATATTGAAGTCATCCATAATTCCACTATAAAATCATTATATTAAGGTTTTTTAAAAACGTTTTTAGACCAACAAGTTGTTTAGATGTTATAATAATGTCTCTATTTTGATGATATTGTCTTAAAAAAAAACCTTTTTACGACTGAAACGTTCTTACGACTTACCATTATATTACTGTTACTTAATTGAGTTGAAAAAACGTTTATTCGAGGTTGTAATTAGACTAGTTAGACGACTTAATCATCAGATGTACTTTGTCTATAAGAACGATAACAGAGTTAATAACCAATATAAAACTTAAAGAGTAAGTAAGTAATACATAACCCTTCATTTATACGACTTGTTTGCTTGTACAGTACTAGGTTTTATCCGTGCATTTTCTTTGAAAATATCAACGCAAAAGCTAATCCATTTGAGTCATTTCTTTTACTGAAATAGTTTAGGTATTGTTGAGTAATATGCATAAACAAAAGCTCAACCATTAGAGTCTGACTCGTGACTGAAATAGTATAGCCTTTGTAAATTCGCGACCCGGGACCCTTGCGTCTTACACGGGTAGGCGAACCACTAGACCACAGAGGCGGTTAACACTATTTTGAGCGCTTATCCGATCTGTTACCCTAAAGAATCCACCCTGAGGTGAATTCTAGGAAACGTATATCGAAGAATTTACCCTAAGCTAGGGAGGGAGCTTGCATAGGGAGAATTCTAGGTGAGCGTCAGGATGGCTGGTTGTCTGCATCGGTTCGTATCAAGCTGGTGACCAAAAATTGCTACCTATTTGCTACTATTTGCTACCTACAGCCAATTGATTGCTACCTAACTATAAACCAAAATAAAGGGATTTCAAAATGTCCAGCCATTCTGATATCAGGATGGCTGGTTCACTCTCCGTTTGTGTAAACTATACAAATTCGTGTTATTATTTTTACTTCAGTAATTGCTACCTGATTGCTACCCTCACGTTTATCAATGTCTACCTTGTAGCTTTAATAAGTAAAAAGTTATGGTCATTTGAAAATTTTACAGGGGAATGGACTACGGGTATTGAAATAATAGTACAGACAAGAACTGGAAGTTAGCAATTACATTGTCGAGGACAGTTTGACGGTCCTTTAGACATAAAGAAAAAGCAAATAGAAAACCTATTTTTCCAAAAAAATCCATACATTTTTTATTTGTATTTTAATGTGTTTACTTTTCTCCTTTTCTTTTTTCTTCAAAATAAGTTGTTACCTATTTAAAATTGAATTTTCTCTCATTTCTTGATAAAATCACTATACAAGCCTTGTATGCATATAGTACTATTATCTATTCTGTGATATAACATCCCGTTCTTGTTTGTAATGTACTATTATTTTAATACCCGTAGTCCATTCCCTGTAAAAGTTATAAATGATCATAACTTTTTACTTGTTAAAGATACAAGGTAGATTATTGATAAATGTGAGGGTAGCAATCAGGTAGCAATTACTGAAGTAAAAATAATAACACGAATTTGTATAATTTACACAAACGGAGAGTGAACCAGCCATCCTGATATCAGAATGGCTGGACATTATGAAATCCCTTTATTTTGGTTTATAGTTAGGTAGCAATTAATTGGCTGTAGGTAGCAAATAGTAGCAAATAGGTAGCAATTTTTGGTCACCAGCTTGATACGAACCGATGCAGACAACCAGCCATCCTGACGCTCACGCTTCTAGGACATTAATTTCCCAGAATTCACCTCTGGGTAGATTCTTTGGGGTAACAGATAGGAATAACCGATTTTAAGTACCATTCCATACAAACCCCCTTGCAGTGTGTACACGAGACCGATGTGTGCATTAGTATGTGCGTTATTGTCACTAAGGGTTGTTTGATAAGACCATGGCTTTGAAGAAAGAAGAAACACTTTTTTTGGCTTATTTTGTTTTATTTCTCTACATAATCTATTTGTAGTTCTGCATATTCAGTCCAACGAAGTTCCTACTCTTTGACCCATTATTATTTTCTTTCATCGCCTGATAAATGTGAAAACTAGAGAATAGAAGGGGTTAGGCAATTCGTATCGAATTCGATGAGTTTTGATTGTTTGTGCTTAAAAATAATTGAATTTTTAATGAGAAATCTGACCTATGACCGAAACAATACAAATAATATTATTCGTTTAACTAATTGATTATTACAATTAAGGAAACCACACACACGACATAAATACCAAAATGTTATTCATACGTGTTATCATTCTCACGCTGAGCTATACAACAACAGCCTTTGTGCAGTAGTTTTGATTCACACGACTCACAGGAAAAATCCTATTGTATACTGTTCATAAGTTCGCAAAACATTCACCTATGTCAATGGAATGTTTTTCAGAAAACCTTTTGATTAAAATAAATCGATCAAAATTTTAAAAATAATTTATGAAAAGCTTTGTATCAATGTTTTGAAGTGAATACGATGTTTTTAATGTCTATATTCAGTTATGAAAATAATTTGCTTACGACGTTAGGCCCTTTACTCGTTTGTCGGCGTGATACAGAATCTGTACCGCGCCGAGCTAATGTTGCACCGAAAAAAAAGTAACGCTCTATTGAAATAGGCGTCCAGTATGCTGTCGGTATGTTTTCGGTACCGCGTATACCGAGCATGCTGATGACGTACCGATGCTGCACCGACAAATGAGTTAAGGCTCTTGGTAATCTCACTGACTTTTTCGAAAGAGAATCAATTAAGAATGCAACTGATCCTAGCATTTTTGCTGTCGCTTTTATCCTCTAAACCCTTCCAGAGGGCCTAGCCAAAGTAACATTGGCAAATCTTCGTTATCGCTTCGCTTTCGAAACATGTATGAGATTGACATAAGGTTTCGTTAACTAACGAATTTTAAAACGTCAAATCCATACATGTTTCGAAGCGAAGCGATAGCGAAAATTTGCAAATGTTACTTTGGCTAGGGGGTCTGATCACACTACGTAAAAAGCGAAAAGACTATGAGGGCAAAATGACCAAAACGCACAATGACTAAAACGTGGAATAACTAAAACGCAAAATGACTAAACTGCAGAATGACTAGAATCCAAAATGACTAAAATGGAGAAGAACTAAATAACTTCATTTCAGAATGCCTTTAAACAATAAGTTCAAATAGAAAGTAATAGTGTGATTAAATATCTATGGCCATACGTATGTATTTCAAACAAACAAAGAAGTTTATACCAGGATAATTTGCGACAGACGTTTTGCGATTTAGACCTTTTTAATCATTAGGCCAACTAATGTTTAGTCATTCTGCGTCTAAGACCCGATTACACCAACTACTTAAACAGCCGATTAATTATTAACCATCTGATTTTGACATTATCTCCATACATAATAACGTCAAAAACAGACGGTTAAAACTAATCACCTGTTTTAGGCTGAAGTTCACCAACACTAAAAACGGCGATTAAGTTTTAACCGTCTGTTTTTGACGTTTTTATGTATGGAGATAATGTCAAAATCTGATGGTTAAAAATTAATCGGCTGTTTAAGTAGTTGGTGAAATCGGGTCTTAGTGTTGGTGAATTTTAGCCTTAGATAATTTACTTAGTGGACATTTTGCTCTTGAGATATGTTTTTTTTTTCTTCGTAGACATTTTGATTTATAGGCAGCGTGATCAGGAAGGCTCTAAACAATTCTTTAATTATCATTTCTAGCTAAGTATTTATAAACCATCTTAACATGTCTTTAAAGTAAATTTTTCCGTGCAGGAACGCAGCGGCAGCTCCGTACCGCCCATTCTGAACCGTATGGAGACGGCCGAAGACCCCCCCACGTACAACCGCACGAACAAGTTCACGATCGCCTTCCAAAACCTCATTTACGCGTACGGTGTCGCCACCTATCGGGAAGTCAACCCTGGTGAGTGTTACTTCTATTTTTAACTGACTTCAAAGGTTCTTTGTTCGTCTGTAAGTATGTTTACCGACTACTCAAAAACGGCTGGACCGATTGAAATGATTCAAACGTTATTTTATCGGGTTTGTTTCCAAGCTGGTAGGTATCGTTTTTTTGAAATTTTGAAATCGATTCAGTAGTTTTCGAGTGATACTGAAAATACTGTAATTTTTAAGTAACTATTGCACGATTTTTGACGGGTCATCAGACATAACTTTTTTTAAATACTTTACATATACAAGATTTTTTTTTTAGTTAATACAAAACCTCTCATGGGGTTGATCAGACTATCAAACTGAACAACTTTCATTATGGGACCAACCTCGAAATCACGAAAAAAAATCAGCTGTTCCATACAAAAGTACAATCCTACTCCATCGAAATGTATGAAACAGCAGATTTTTTTTTTCGCGATTTCAAGGTTCGTCCCGTGATGAAAGTTGTTCAGTTTGATAGTCTGATCAACCCCATGAGAGGTTTTGTATTAACTAAAAATAACATTGTACCTAATACTAATATCATAGTCTTAAGTCCCCGGTCGCGAAGCAGAAATAATGTTGTACAATGAATGACCCGTCTATACTTGTCTCTGTCGCTCGCGCGCTAACATATGGTTGTCTCATTCACCCAGATGCTATGACCTCGGTCTGTGCGAGCACAACGGCAATATGTTAGCACGCGAGCGACAAAGACAAGTATAGGCGGGTGATGTCCAAAATTCTTTCTGCTTCGCGACACGGTCGTCCGTCCGTCGTGGTCTTTGATAATGTCGGCTGACATGTTCTTTTGAAAAAAACAATGTCCGGACTTTTATTGAAATATTCGGCTTTTAAAACTTTGTGAAATGGTAACAGTGTGACAGAAGAAAAAAAAAAACTAATAATGGGGATGGCAACGCAAAGCTAATTGTAGATGTCGCTTCGTACGCTTGTTCCTAAGACAGTAGACGTTCAGAACAAAATGTATGGGAAAATAGATATTTATTTTGTGGTTTTTTTTACCGAAAAAGACCCAATGACCCAAAATGGATATAAAAGACTATTCTACAATGCAAATGCCGGAATTTAAAGCCAAATTAAGAAGTTTTTATTCTTACAGAATTTATAATTTTTTTCTATATCCAGATTTTTGGGCAATATGTAAGTGCCAACATTTTTAAAGCCTATAACACAGAATTCAATCATTTTAAAGCTTAAAAAACGATTTTTAAGTAAAAGTCCTTTGTTTTCATAGTTCTCGTGGAACAAGCGTACGCAGCGCCATTTTGACAGTTGCCTTCCCCATTGTTCATCATACAAAAAGTGTCAATTTACTTGTCAAATTATGAACACCTGTGTTCATGTGGCAAATTCTCCTATTAACTGTGGTCCCACCGCTATGCTCCTCGGCTAGAGCGACTGTTCTTAGGCCGGCCACACACAGACGGAATCACGTAACGGAATCTCGAAACGTAATCCCGATTCGGAATTCCGAACGCAGCAATTGCATACAAAATCTATGGGCCTGCCACACACATGCGTTAACTTTCCGTACGTGATTTTATCCGTTACGGAATTCCACATGAGGGCCCGTGCGTTCGGAATCACGCACGGAAAAAAGCCATTCCGGACGCACGACTTCCATAGATTTTGTATTGGTCGCCACACACAACCGTTTTTATTCCGTACGGAATTTTTTTATTACAGCTTTGGATACCAGACTTTTGGCCATACTTTTTTATTGTTTTGTTAAGTTTTTCGTTCTATTTTAACAAAAAAAAAACAATAGAATTGACCTAAGCGTAATGTAAATAATAAATGGTCTATAATTATGCATTTTTTCTTTATTTTTAGAAGATAATTTTAGTTGAATATGCACTTGGCCAAAAGACTTGAAGCCAAGTTTATATTTAATTCTGATATCGAACATTTAATAATAGCTGTTGTAGGCTACCCATGCACAGCTTTTTTTGCATAGGTAAAGTAAAAGCGAAATCGCTATTAAAATAGTACATCGTCGTCAAAATAATTCATCTTCATTCAATGTTTACTCTTCAAAGTCTGGCGTCTGACTGAGCCGTGATTCCGAACGAAAAAAAACGTCTGTGTGTGGTGGTACGTACGGAATCACGTACGTACGGAATCCCGATTCGGAATTCCGTCTGTATGTGGCCGGCCTTAATGTTACTTTCGTATTTTTTTATTATAATTATTTTGCATGTGGACATTGTTATAATGCGTGTTTTATTCCAGCGCCGTACACCATAATAACATTCCCGTTCCTATTCGCGGTGATGTTCGGCGACCTGGGCCACGGCGCGCTCATGGCCGCCTTCGGGTTCTGGATGTGCTACAAGGAGAAGCCGCTGCAGGCCAAGAAGATCGACAGCGAGGTACGCAACTCAACCTTACTAGATGAATATTGCTTTTTTATATCTACAACACGGGATACTTGTTGGCCTTCACCACAGAATATATATAAGTACTACCGTACAGAAAGGAAACTCTCCGCCCCGCCCCACAATCAATAGGGAATATGCATCAAATTTTATTTTCACCTCTCCAGCACGAAAAGGGCACTTTTGGCGCGTAAAAACTCGCAGCAAAATCGATTTTTGCTGCGAGCGTGAGGCAAAGTGCTTTTTTAATTTCTAACACCAACTTTTGAAATAATTAAGAAAAAAGAAATCCACCAAGATCGGATCTACCAAGTAGTTTTAAATAAGGATTGTTGAAAAAGAAGTTTGATAATTCGAAATAAAGAGTATGGACGAAACGGGGTCGCATGTATGAAATAAATATTAAATAAGAAAAATCAATGAAATTTTTAAACAAGTTAGTGTTTTATAAATATAAATAAATCAATAAGATGGGATATTAATAAATTAGAGAAAAACACAACGTAATGTACCTAAATAAAACGACAGGAATACATTTTAATCTATGAATAAAAATTTTCAGCATAGGTTTGATCGAACTAATTTTGTGATATAACAAAAAATGAGTACGCCCAGCGATGAAGATAGTTATCTAACTCCAAAAGAGTTGAGAGAACAAGTTTCTAATGCTGAATTTAGATTTTTACCAGGAAAGTCACGTGAATTTTTTCTTGCTGGTCAAGGTGAAAAGTTGTATGTTTATCACGAGACCAAAGTTTTGTTCTGCCTCGTGCCTTTAAATCACTCACTGTGCTCAGTAGTCTATATTAGAATCACTCGCTACGCTCGTGATTCAATTCTAGACTACTTCGCTAGTTCGTGATTTAAAGTCAGCACTCGCAGCACAAATAGACTTTGGTCACTTGTATAACAAATAACTATTTTATCGAAATGAAAAGTATAATGCGTGAGAAAATCAACTGTATTATTAAAACTTTTTTCTTGCGTTTTTTTCTCGTGATATAGTTACTTGAAGTGAGCACGCAGCAGCAACCGCCGAAAACGCTCCATACAAAACTGACATGATATATGACGTCACATATCAATCACGTTTCAGGCGCGCGTTTACTATGCATGGAGTTAGCCAAGAATTTTCGATTATTTTCAATTATCTCCCTAAATTTTGCGTATAAGTACATATGTGTCATACAAAAAATGATTTCTTATTCGATATTCTATCTGACTGTTAAGTTCATTATATTCGAAAGTGAAAAAAAATTTCGTTATTTTTCCCTGATTTCATCGTGTGATAAAACTAAAATTATACATTATTTCTTTTTATTTTCCTCTTCCATCATGTTTTTATACGTGTCCGAAGCGATCAAGCTCAAATTTATCAAAATCGGTGACTGTGTAGCGTCTGTGTAATAAGAGTTGAAACGCGGCGCCTGTATGGAGTGCCCGGGGTGTGCCTTCACCTCACCTGATGTTAAGTGACGATAAGGCCGAAAGTGTCAGCACATTACACCTGGAATCCTCATCACTGAGGATCTGGTTATTTTACCTCTAACTGCCGGAGCACAACAATTTTTAAATTGTTGTTATGGCGTCAGACTTAGATAAGTTATTTCAGGATAGCGGTACCGCGACGGTGAAAGAATAGTAGTTTATGATACAAAGTTGGTAAAAAACCTTAAGAACCGTGTCCCATACTACGTTTTTCAATACATTTGCGGGAAAACATTATAAGTACCACTAAAATTGTACTCTGTCATATTATAATAAAACTGTAAATTCTAAATATTTGTGCGCTAATTGCGCAAAAACCGCTCAACGAATTTTGATGGATTTTTCACAATTTAGTAGATTGAGGTCCAACTTAAAATCTAAGCTATGTTTCATCAAATTGAGGTGAGTGGAACCAGGGAAACAGCTTGAACTCTCCGAAGTACTAGCTTTCTTACACTAAAGGGGTTATTTTAAACTGGTCGCTATATTTTTCTGCTGTCCACGCGGACGAAGTCACGGGCGGAAGCTAGTAGAAATAAAAAAAATGTTTGTAAACAAAAACGCACGGCGCCGGCGTTCGGTAAAATCAACTTTCCGCACGCTGTACTAATCCGTAAACAAAAACGCACGGCGTGCGGTAAAATCAACTTACCGCACGCTCGAATGTCATCGTAAACTTACATTTTCGAGCAACTGTATTGAAAAACTAGTTTTAACGCACCAGAGCCTGTAGCCAATGTCACATTTACAAATTTTCGCTATCGCTTCGCTCCGAAAATTGTATGGATTCGACGTTTTAAAATTCGATAGTTAACGAAACCTTATGTCAATCTCATACATGTTTCGAAAGCGAAGCGATAACGAAGATTTGCAAATGTTACTTTGGCTAGGGGGTCAGTTTAGCGAGTAAAGCGAAAGTATTTCCTGAATTTCTCGTCATTACGCACCCACTGTAGACAGCGATGCCAAAAAATCTCAAATGCAATTTATTTGAGATTTTTTGCATCTGTACCACGTTCATTGAACACCTTAATCATCTTCTCCTGATGATTGATCATGCTCCAAGTATACAAGGTGCATTTGTAACCACTCTCCAAATTTTAAGGATGTGTTCAGTCCATTAAACTGAACCACTTTCTCTAAGAAAAATAGGGCCAAATATGTAAAAAAAAATGACTTTTCATACAAATCAAAGAGATCACGTGATCAGTTTAGTATGGGACAATCAAAATTTTTTTGCGAATTTCGACACATGTTTCATGGAGAAAGTTGTTCAGTTTCATGAACTGAACACCTTAGGACAGTGGTTTCAAATGCACTTTGTATATAATGCTAAATCAAATCAAGACCTTTTTTTTTCCTGTAACAGAAAACGTCAAAGTGACGTCCGTAGCGGTGTTGTTACTTAACTTCACATAACACATAACTTGAACCGTAGACGGCTTTCTTTTCACGTCCGTAAAATAACGGCCGCTATGCGACGGCACCGTTATCCTAGGAAACTAAAGCTTGGATCGCATGATTTTTTTATCAATGTTTTTACCACTGCCCTTTTAATATCACTATTTCTACTCCACAGATCTGGACCATATTCTTCGGCGGGCGCTACATTATCCTGCTGATGGGCCTATTCTCCATGTACACCGGCATAATCTACAACGACATATTCTCCAAGAGTTTGAACATCTTCGGCAGCAGTTGGCGCAACAATTACAACTTGACAACGCTGCAAGAGAATAAGCTGCTGCAACTGAACCCGGACTCTTGGGACTATCTGCAGACGCCGTATCCCTTCGGAATTGATCCTGTGTGGCAGGTATGGATTAAAGAACTACAGTCTCTATAAAATATGAATACAGTTTAGAAGTTTGTCACTTTAAAAGCTATTTTAAACAAATCAATGGCGGGATAATTTGGCTGGATTCACAAATCGTCCACCAGTCGGCGCACTACCGCTAAATTAGCGCTAGTGTAGATCTGTCATTTAGTTGTTTTGTGTTTGCTATCAATTTTTGGATGTTGGAAGCGATTTTTCGTAAATATAAATTTTTCTTCCAACATATTTGGTTTTGGTTTTCTTCAATCTTTAATTCGTTTTCTACCCGACTTCCATAATAAGTATTTATTAGAATCAACCAATTTTAGATATAATCCTACTAATCCTACTTCCTACGAATATTATAAATGTGAAAGTTTGGATGTTTAGATGTTTGGATGTTTGTTCCTCAATCACGCAAAAACTACTGAACGGATTTGGTTGAAATTTGGCACACAGATAGTAGATAGCCTGGATTAAAACATAGGATACTTTTTATCCCGATATTCCCACGGGAACGGGAACCACGCGGGTGAAACCGCGGGCGGCCGCTAGTTTAAAATAAATGGGAAAATCGGGGATAAATGCCCGTACAAAGGTCTACAAAAGGCCCGTACAAAGCAGCAGTAGCGCCGTAAAATCCGCCAGTAGCGGATAAATTTTGCGACATCCCGCCATTGGTAATGCGCCTGGCGGCCATTTTTTTAACCTCAAAAAGGAAAACAATTGTATTTTTTTATATACCAAGACTCAATCTTATTGAAAATAATAATTTTGAATAAAAAGCTCGGTCGTGCTCAAGTCATCACAGTGAAAGGTTGAACGGTGAAATAAGTGTCTTCAATAAAGTTGATAAGTAAAGTCGTAATACCAGAAGACTTTGACGAAGTTGTCGTGATACGCTATTCCTGCTGGAGAGATACCACTGCTTAAGGTCAGGTATTAGTGTATTATTGTATTGAATACTGTTTAAATTGGTAATAGTAGTACTTTCCCATGATATCGAGTAATTGTATGCTTTGGAATTCTTGTTTAATACCAAAACTAATTATACATAGATACAATTAAAACTAGAACTTGTAATTGCTCATGATGTTTTATTTTAATTCCTTTTAAATAAATTCACCAATTAGAATTTTCTTGTTTCATGTCGTTATGTCACAGAATAGATAATAGTACTAGCGTAGAGTAAGTGGTACGGTAGAGTGGAGGCCGAGGTAGGGGGTGCCCATGGTGATAGCTACTCCACTCTTCCATATTTCAGCACTCTACTCTACCAATGTTGTCTACATTAGTAAAGTTAGTAAGATACCATGCTACTCTACCGCATACTCTACCCTTGTACAGCATTATTTAAAGCGATTACTTTTTGAACATAAATCAATTGACAAATGACAACTATAAAAAAAAGTACTAAACTGTATCAATATTTTTAGACGTGACTGCACACGACACTTATTGCAGATAAAAAATTTCATGTTAGTGGTTTACGACCACTCTGTTTTATAGATAAATTAGCTTCCGCCCGCGACTTCGTCCGCTTGGACATTCGGAAAATCCCTAGGGAACTTTTGACAGAGATAAAAAGTATCCTCTATTTAAATCCAAACTATCTGTGTGCCAATCTGTTCAGCTGTTTTTGCATGATCAAGTAACAAACATCCAAACTTTCTCATTTATATATAATATTAGTAGTATATCCCTTACACTATATCCCATATAAAAAGTCAACGCGATGCATTATACTACATTTCATCTCTCGTTTTTCTGGTTATTAATAGGTGAATTAATAACACTAACTCATTATTTAATCAGTGTGTTATGTCACAGTATTATAAAGCACCTACCAGTAATTCGACTTTTTTGTTCATAAACGCATGCCGCCAATGCGTAGGTATGTGCACAGAAACTCCGTCAAGGGTCAGGGTTGTCACAGCAAAAACTACTCAAATATTTTACATAAAAAATTAAACAGAAACAGCAAACACGAAACCGCTGACATTTTTTCGCGATTTCAAAGTTTGTCCCATAGTAAAAGTTGTTCAGTTTGATGGTCCCTATCAAACCTTGACGTGGATTTACAATTAAAAATTGAACAAATCCTGTAAACCATTATGACGTTTTGAAATTTCGTAACGCTTCTTAAAACGTACACCCCTTCAAGTTAGAGAGCGCAAACTAGAGGAGATTGCGCTCGCCGACTCCGCCGCTCACTTCCCCGCGTACCCCCCATCGTTGCCCCGCGCAAGTACATGAGTCGGACAACTGTTAGTAGTATTAAAACTGTGCGTCAGCCTTAGGTAAGATGGTGGTAGCTAACCAGGCGGACTTGAAATAAGCCCATAAATCAACCAAATCGAGTAGAAATTGTACCCCCCCTGGGAATCGAACCCGGAACCCCTGTCTTGCACGTGTGGTTGAACTACTAGACCACAGGCGCTTAAAACCTTACTTAAAATAAAAAAGGATTTTTCATTTTATTTCATTAGAAAATCAAAATATATTTTTTGAATTGAAATATTATTGAGAGACGCTTACGCACCATAGGATATTTTTAAAATTGGATCGGACCGCAGTCAATCGTGCAAAGGGCCGCATGTTTGACATGCCTGGTGTAGAACATACCACTGGACTATTTGACCAGTAGACAATAACATGAGTGATATTCCACAGCTGGCTGAATCCAACAAGATCATCTTCATGAACGCGTACAAGATGAAGATCTCCATCATCATCGGCGTCTTCCACATGCTGTTTGGAGTCTGCCTCTCTCTATGGAACCACCTGTAAGTCTCCAACAGTTGCATACTGCTACTTAATTTTTTATTGAGAATTTGAGATGCCAAAAGTTTGGTGAAAGATATATTGCATTTTTTATATTAGAATATTCGATTCAGTTCTTTCTGTAATTGTATTTATCTTGAGCTCTTTCGTACTTCGGAAGGCATGTTAAGCCGATGTCTCTAGCTGTATTTGTAGTGGATAACAACTATAATCTTTATCCACCCATGAGGCATATCTATGCTTCAGCAAAAAATCACTGATAGCGAAGAACCGATAAGTTCTCTACTCTCTATCTCATATACATACAACAATTGAAACACTGTATAGTGGCGATCACATAATTAAAGACAAACGATGTAACTTTGAAGCCTTGGTTCTCCGCCAAGGATTGACCTAGCTGTCATCTGATGATGGTTATCCAGAAATAGTTCAGTAAAATTACGGGAGCTAGTATGGCGAAATAGAAATAATTTGCAATAGCGGTCTTTCTTCTTTTGATCGTTAGATTAAATGGCTAGCTGTCATTTTGTAAATAAATCCAACTAATTTTCACTAATTTTTTTTTTACTTTACTGACAAACATATTAATTTATTTAATTGCTTTAGCAAAATTGCTAATTACATAATTTCTTTACTTTTTGCTTGATTTGGAACTATAATTTGATTGTGAATGTAAATCCAACAAAATAAAGTTACAACTACGCTGTATTTTTTTGTATTCGTAAATTTAGTTGGATTCGTTTATATTAATGTTTTATGATCACATCAAAGTCAGATTGCAAAATTACAGCTTATTACCATTTAATGTTTTGCGAACCCGTAATTTTACTGAACTAAAAGTGAATGGAGGAGATTCAGATTGCAATACACACCCAACTGATCTGATCCGCATTCTAATTCTAAGAGATATAAGGATCAGTTTTCATTTTCAGGATTTCCATAAATGTTTATGCTAATTTCGCGATTTATTAAACACTAGCGGCCGCCCGCGACTTCGTCTGCGTGGACGGTTTTTTTGCTATCCCTCGGGAACTATACGCTTTTTCTGGATGAAAGGTACCCTATGTCCTTTTCTGCACCCCTGACAAAGTGTATGCAAAATTTCTTTTTTTTTCAAATTTTTTTAGGTTCAGTAGTACGACGTGAAGGCGTAACAAACAAACAAACGGACTTTCGCATTTATAATATTAGTAAGGATATCCTTATATCTCTTCGAATGCTGATCAGATCAGTTGAGTGTGTATAGCGATCTGAATTCAAATTAACTCCCTAGATAGCCATCATCAGATCACAGCTAGGTCAATTCTGGGCGGAGAACCAAGGCTTAAAGTTACCTAGTTTGTTTGAAAATCGACTTGTGTCTTTAATTATGTGACCGCCACTGTATATCGTATATCCTCGTCAGGTACTTCAAGCGGCGCATCAGCATCTACGTGGAGTTCGTGCCGCAGATCCTGTTCCTGGTGCTGCTGTTCTTCTACATGGTGCTGCTGATGTTCATCAAGTGGGTCGGCTACGGCTCCACGCCGCCCTACTTCGGCAGCCAGGACCCAGGTAACGGGCTCGCTACATTAACACTAGCCTCATACAGACAGAATTCCGTTACGGAATTCCGTACATACGTAATTCCGAACGCGGCAAATGCAAACAAAATGGGCCTGCCACACACATGTGGGATTTTTCTGTGCGGAATCTTCATACATTATCGAAATTCCGAATCGGGATTCCGTCTGTACGAGGCCGGGCTTATTGAAGTTATGAGGAAAGGTCACCCGGCACATTACATAGATAATATGCTTAACATGTATACGATTATCTTGATTTTGGTCTTAATTTTTTTATGCACGAGGAGGTACTTCTTGGCCTCCACCTCACCTGATGTTAAGTGACGATAAGACCGAAGGTGGAAGCGCACTACACCCGGAATCCTCATCACTGAGGAACTAGCTATCTTACCTCTAACTGCCGGAACAAAACAATTTTTAAATTGTTGTTATGACTCCAGGCTTAGGTAAATTGGTGGTGACTAGCCAGCCGGATTTGAAATAAATCCTATCTCCAACCAAACCGAGCACCAATTGTACACCTCCTGGGATTCGAACCCGGAACCCCTACATCTTACACGGGTTGGCGAGCCACTAGACCACATATGCAGTTAAATACAACCAATAACACAACATATTACAAAAACTCTTAAGGAATTTTGTAACATGGCTTTAGAGCCGAATATAGTAGCTAGGATTAAAAAAATAGCTGTTTTACTCAAATATTAATAACGAAAATATTAAAATGTATTAAACAGCAGATTTTTTCTCTATTTCCGAATTCGTGCCATAGTAAAAGTTGTTCAGTTTGATGGTCCCTATCTACCATATTCGGCTTTAGGGGTTTTTTGTAACATGTATTTTTTTACATTGTTTATTAATATTTTTATATATATTAAGAGGGCCCCAATCATGTTATTTCAATGCGGACGAGCGGGTCTATCAGCTATAGGGCGACCGGTTAAATGAGTCCCCCCCCTCCTGCGGGGCACGGGGGCGCGGGGGGCAGGTGACGACGGGGAGCGCGAGGGGTGCGGGCGGCGGGCGATACACGAGAGGCGAAATGTGCACTGGATAGTTCTTAAGATATGTGACGTCACAGTGGTTAACGGTGAACAAGTGGCTATTTTTTTATTGGAAAATTAATTGATGACTACAAAATTTGAATGAAACCAACTATGACTATGTAGATATATTATATTATAAAATATTGGGTAATAAACTTATGTACAATTTATTATGCAAGATTAATCAAAATTTTGAGTCAATCATCTCATTTTATTTCAGCATGATTTGGATCCAGTTTTTTTTCTAAAATATTCGTATACGTTAAAATTCATTTGCCTTTACTGATTATTCATTTTATGTCCGAAAATATTTCGACGCATCTTGATAATGTAATCTCCTGTGTAATCTCACAAAGCGTCCGCAATTTTCAACACGTGCGATCGCTAGCCGCGTTGCCAGCGAACTGAGTTTAGGCAAAATGCGCCTGCCGCCCGCACCTCTCGCGCTCCCCGTTCTCGTCTTTCCCCGCGCCCCTGTGCCCCGCAGGAGGGGACTCATTTAACCGGTCGGCCTATAGAAAGAGTTAAGTTCATGTTAATTGTAATTTGACAGACGGATGTGATACGTTGCTACTTCATTTTGGCACGTAGCTATGTATCACATCCATCTGTCAAATTACATGAACTTCAATGTTTTTAACCGATAGACCCGCTGGAATGACCGTCAGATTTCTGCCTCTGATTATAATTAACACTTTCTTACGCCAAATATTCTCCGCAGAGATCGTAAAGTCGAGCGCGTACTGCGCGCCCTCGATCCTGATCACGTTCATCAACATGATGCTGTTCAAGAAGGAAGAGAACCCGCGAGCCGTCTGCAACGAAACCATGTTCGCCGGACAGATGGGCTTGCAGAAGGTATAGTAGTTTTATACAGAAGATGCACTCTGCAAAATCATTTAAATAACTATCGACTCTTGCTCCAACACAATAAAGTGCAATTCAGGTTCCCTACAATTATTCGTCTATGGTTGCATTTTTCTTTTTACACGACTGCCCAAAAAAAAGAATGTATTGTGTTCAGGGTTCATGTATGTTTGTGGGTATGTGCTTTATTACACCATAACTTCTCAATGCCTGAACAGATTTGGATGTGTGAGGTTAGAATCTTTACATCACCCCGAGTTACACTAGCTATAGTTTTTTAAATAAAAAAAGCCAAAATGTCGGGTCGTCGGTCGGGTATCGAATGAAAGGCGTTGATGAGCACATTCCAAAATGATATATTTAGTCACTAAAATATATGAAATAAAAATAAATAATCTTAAAAAATATAAACATGACTGCCCTGCCAACAGTACACACACACGGTACGATTCCCCGACTGCAAGACCATAGAAATAGAATGTCAAAGAACTACAATGTCAGTAAACAGGTGATCCGAAATTTTCCGTATACATTTTATATGAGATACGTAAATTATGACTTAGATTCATAAAATATGACTATATATGGCAAAGGAAATTAATAAACTATGTTCCATACTGTTTTCTTCGACGATAAACGAATAAATGTAGCGAAATTTGGTTTTAGAGAAATGTCTGGCAATATCTTATTTACCTGTGAAAAGTGTGATTACTTGGATTGTTTCTTTTTGTCACACCACAATTACTTAGAGCACAAGACACCATGGCTCCACGATACCTTTATTTTAAATTATAATTAAGATTAACAAATATTTTAAACAAACTGTGATTGCTCATTTGCTAGGCGGGACGCTAGGGGCTCTTAATGTAAAAAATGTTGGCACATGTCACTTGATCCTTTGTCTCTTTTTTTACATAGACCGTGTCCGTATGATGTTAACTTCTCTTTTCCACGCTTTGTTGGTCTTCTTGAGCGCAGCGAAAATTTTTCTATGTCTATGGCAATGACACTTATTAGTTCGTTTTTGGCGGGGCAGTCGGGGTTTCAATATTTTTTAAATTATTTCTTTTTTATTTTATTTTCTTTGGGAGCTTACGTTACACCATAATTTACAAATTACGCCTGACATTTTTGAACACGCATTTGAACACAATCTTGTCGCATACAGATACAAGTGTATGATCATGATGTGCCAAATGCTTTACCACTTTGCAGAAAAGTTCGTGTGCTCGCATTTCGCTCCAACAGCGCTGGGAAACCTTAGGTAAAACTTTGACTGGGATGAAAAGTATCATGTTTTAATCTAGGTTATATACTATCTATCCAAATCCGTTCAGCTTTTTGACGTGAGAGTAACAAACATCTAAACTTTCACATATATAAGGTGGTACCAAATGATCTGATGATACTTAAACAGGTGATAGTGTTGCTTAAACTGAATAACTTTCTCCAAGGAACATAGGTCGAAAAACGAAAAAAAAATTTCACACTGCCATACAAAATGTACTAGTCAGCTGACTGACTTACTATGGAAAGGCGAAAAAAAAATTAGTTTTTCGACCTATGTTCTATGGAGAAAGTTGTTCATTTTGAGCAACACTATCACCTGTTTAAGTATCATTAGATAATTTGGTACCACCTTTTATACATAGAATACACTCGGCGACAGAAAAATCGCGCCTTTTCAAAAATTTCTTCAATGTTAATTGAATCCTATTTAATTTAATGGTAAGCGTTGTTATATACTTCTTCTAAGCGTTCCCCTTCGGACATAGCCAACAGTCTCTAGAAACCGTTGGAATACACGTCGAACGGAATCAATTACTGAAACTCTGTTTCCGAACAACAATACATTGAACATTTTTTTTGTGATATTTGAGCAACTTCATGTGCAATAGTATCCTCTTGGGTATTCCTTTTTTTAATTGAACTGTTGAAGTGTGGCTCCATCATCTCGATTGCGAATTTACCCATATTTCCTGAATTTACCCCTCTTATTTCCCTTTTATGGCGGCGCAAGCAATAATGCTGTAAGCGTTTAATCATGGCAACTGTTATGTTAATTAAATCAATCAATTATTAATAAAGCTCATTAAATGTACTTTCAATAAATATCAACATTTACACAATAAAACATTAACTAGCAATAGCAGGTGGCCGAGTCTAAACTTATTTTCGAAGAGGTGCGATTTTTCTGACGTCGAGTGTAGTAAGGTTTATTGAATGTAAATGCGGTATGTATGTGTGACACATTGTTGTTTGTTGTAGTTCTTTGTGATCTCCGCCCTGCTGTGCATCCCCGTGATGTTGTTCGGCAAGCCGTACTTCGCCATGAAGGAGCAGAAACAGCGCGCCGTGAGTATACTCTTATACTATCCCCGCAAATTGCTAATATGATGGAACCTTGTCACATTCAAATCCACGTTGACGCCATTCGCAACAAAAAATTACATGTAAGAATAAAATGTTAATAGATATATTTTCAATAAAATGGTATATAAAAAGAATACAATTGTTTTTCGTTTACGAGGTTAAAAAAGCCGCCAGGTCATTTAGTAATTTGTGGTTAATTCACTGACATGATTTTTTTTTTCTATTTAACTGGACTGGCTGTCTGTTTGATTTGACAGCAAAGTTTTTGTGTCTATTTGAAACGCCTCTAGCGTCTGTCTAAGGAACTATCTGACGTAACTACAATGAAAATGGTTGCCACGATGACACCAGACTTTAGTGCCATGTCACAGCCTTCTCTATCGTTGTACACAAGCCATGCTATTAGGTTTGGCAACGTTGCACGTGAACCTATAGGCTGTTGATTTAAGATGGTAAAAAAGCACCATGACTTCTAGCATAGCCTTCTATATTTCCAAGCCATGAAGTTGAGCAGAACGGCAACATCGCATGTGGTCAAGCACATAGTATTATATTATTTTAATAATTATTTATTATTTGTTTTTCCTATATTATCTATGTTTAAACTAGTTGTAAATTGTGATGTAAGGTTATTTCAATAAAGTTTTATATTTATTATTATTATTTATTTATTAGAACATAAGGTTTGAGTCAAATTATTTGAACTTTTCGGGGGTCCTTTAGTACGATGAGCATTTTGATCTAAGCCTCTCCTAGCAATAAATCTTACATCATTGGAAAGGTATTTAAATTTGAAACACTTTATTGTATCACAATAAACGTCAACTATTAATACTTTGAGAGTTATAACGCTCTGAACTTGACCAATTTTTTTATCATTTATGACCTAAAACTCCGAAAATACTAACAATTAATAGAAAGTATGTTTGCAGCAAATATTTATCATATGAAAACCTTTCTAATGATATTTCATTTATTGCTAGAGGTGGGGTAAATCAACTCCCATAGACAATAAACCACTTTTATACTTTAATAACCTTTAACTCCAAAAGTATAAACAATTGATATAAAGTATATTAACAGCAAATATTTGTCTTCAAAAGACCTTTCTAATGATATATAATTTATTGCTAGAGGGCGTGTTAATCAACTCCCTGCTGAAGAAAATCAACAAAAAAGATGACATCTTTGACAGCCATTTTTTCCTGGTTAACGTTGATATTTTTCTTATTGTTTAATATACAAAGCATTTCAATAAAGGAACTAAATTATTTTCATATTTTAAACCTCACACGATTACTAGGAAAAAAAATATCGACCTCTTAAAATTGAAATGTTCCCATACATTTAGTATGGAGACTGGCCGACGACATGACCACGAACTGACAGTAACAAACGTTGCCAAACTTATGTTCACGGCTTGCAATTATAGAAGGCTATGCTTCTAGTAAACGGCGTCTTTTTAATTTGTCGTAGTTGCTATTTGTGTCATGTGATTTGTGTCAAATCGGTTCACGCCTAGTACCGAAATGCGACGTTGCCAAACCTAATAGCATGGCTTGTGTGCAACGATAGAGAAGGCTGTGACCATGTCCCTCACGCTATGCTCACGCTACGTCCTACAGCGCCAAAATGGCGGAAATCAAATAGGCACAAGAACAGTTTGACAGCATCCAGTCTAGTGGAATATTATAGAAGTCAATGGGTTAATTACTGCAAACTTTCCTAGTATTTTCATTTGATACTACAGTGTTAAACTCAACTCGTAACAAAATATTTTGGAATCAATATTGGAGTTGGAGATGGTAATTTACTAAGTTTATTTTATTGTTGTCTATTTCTTTTTTCATGCAAATTTCGGACTCTTTAGTTGATGGTAAGATTAGACCGATTTCGAGATAATTAATTGTCATAAATATTTTTTGTGTTTTACCCTACTTTTGGAAATAACACTCAATATTGCTGTTATTATGTTTAGTATGTATCTTATTATATTATTTTAGAATTTTCAATATATGTGAAAGAAAGCTTTATTAATTTAAAAAGTAGAAGCCCAACTCGTATTTTTTTGTAAAAAATTAGAAAATAAAAATAGGGTATGCGCAAAATAACTTGGCGGTTCTGAACTTCGCGCGGAACGCTGCGCAGTAGACGAATACAAGCGTGCGCGGGGACGGGGCGCGGGCATATATCACTTGCGGTTAACTTCCGAGCCGCCAAGTTATTTTGTGCATTTTATAAGTATTTTGTATTTATTGTCGGTTTTAGCAGTTTTGCTATCTACATTCTGTGTACTAAGTATCGGGAATTTGTCAATAAAACAAAAAATACAAATTATTCATCTAAATTTATTTTATCGCCTTCAAAGTAGGCCCCATCGCTTGCAATACAACATCTCCACCGCTTCACCCAGTCTTCCATACATTTTTCATAGGCTATTTGCGGTATGGCCTTTAGCTCATTCAGCGAATTTTCTTTTATGGCTTCTATCGACTCAAAACTTTTTCCTCGAAGTTAATTTTAACTTGGGAAATAAAAAAAAGTCAGACGAAGCCATATCAGGTGAATACGGTGCTTGGTCGAGAACTTTTGTTTAATTTTTCGCTAAAAACTCTTTCACTATAATGGCTGTGTGTGATGGTGCATTATCATCAAAATCGCCGCCGAGGACTCAAAACTATCACCAACAAAAAGTGTAGTTTAAAACAAATTAAATGACAGATCCCGCTCAAATTTTGCGCGCTTAATCAGTACAGTGCTACCAACATACAGTAAAAAAATTAGATCGACCTCTTTTACGCGGGTCTTTTTATTGACATATTTCCGATACTTTTTACACAGAGTAGTACTTCTAGCAGTGACTACGAGGGAATGTAACGATACCTTATAATAAAAATACTAGACTGTGGGCCCCAAAAATTCCACGTAAAACATTATTAAAATTGTGTATTAGAATTATAATAATAACTAAAATTCACCGCGGCGCCACTTTCGCTCAGGGTGCCACCTTAAGTATTTGTCCGTTAATAAGATAATTGTCCATTGTTACAGCGCCAAGGCCACCAGACCATCGAAGGAACAGCCGAGAACGGCGCGGCGGGCGGCGCGCCCGTGCCCGCGCCCAGCCACGATGATGACATCAGCGAGCTCTTCATACACCAGGTCAGGAACCACCATCTAATCTAACAATATGCTTTTTTCATTTATTTGTGGCTACAATGCATTACAGCCAAGAACGGGAAGTTGTAGTTGTAAATAATAATTCCTGGACTGAATTTACAATTTAGAATGTGATTCACCAGACTGCCATGTAAATATGTGGACCAAACGGCATTTTTTTAAATGTAATGATCATATTTCAGAGCATGAGTGAGAAAACAATCGTGCATCCTTGAGACACATAGTTAAGGAAGTCCATTATTCTTAGAAATAGATCTAGTGTGGCTATAGTTGCAAATAAACCGTTTTAATCCGTGGTTTTACATTTAATTAAATCGGTTTAAAAACACGACCACCTCATTAGTATAAAAGAGGATAAGGATAAAAGAGGTCAGACATTGGTGGACGATTTGTGTTTTAGCAAAATAATCCTGCACTTAAAATATTTATTGATTCAAGTAAACTCACATATCATACGTTTACTACTTTTTTAGGATTAGACAGACTGAAAACAACCTTGATATGCGTATTTTATTAAAATTTACATTTTAATAATTGATAGTAACGCTGTTTTTTTATTTCGCACTCAGCCGTTGCATATTTAGAACATATTTTGTTACAAATAGCGTAAGAAATTATTTACCTTCCAGAACGACAACTCCATTTTTTTAACTTTCATAAATTTCTAGATCCCTTTGTGTGCTCCAGTGAGTTCTAATAGAAATAAATATATTTTAAACCAATATTAAACCGATATTTGTATTTCAAATCGTTTTTAATAAAAAAACTGTTTCAAATTATTTTTGCATCTATAGTTGTGGTCTTTCCTCGTTATCCACCCATAATGCGCTCTCCAGACTCACGCGCGAGCGAATCGCGCGCGAAGCCGCGAACTTCCCGCGAAGCATGAGTGTAGAACCGATTCGCATATTCTTCGCCGCTTCGCGTCGCCTTCGCGCCTCGTTCCCGTAAATTGTCGGTTTTTTGCCCCGCGACAAAGGGTTCACAAGCCGCGGACTTGGCGCGAAAGCGACTAAGCCACAGAATATATACTTAGGCTCCATATTCGCACTGTGTTCGCGTGAAGGCGAGTTTAAAAAAATCATAACTTTTATAAGCTGAGAGTGTTATATGTGTTACCGGCCAAACCCGATTTCAGGACAAACTAGTTTGGCCTAGGCTAAACTAGTTTGTCCTAAGCTCGATAGGATAAACCAGTTTAGCCTAGGCCAAACTAGTTGATCCTGATATAAATACGCACATTCCAGGATAAACTAGTACGGCCTAGTCTAAACTCATTTAGCCTTGTCGAAAGTAATGAAATAGAATAATTTAGGTATAATTATTGTTTCTTAAACATAAATAAATATTCGCTATTTAAAAAAAAGGTAACTAATTTCATAAAAAAATCTTTAATATTTGTTATAAATTATTGTTTTTTTTTTAAACACTTCATTATTTTGTTACTAGCTTTTGCGCAACTTCGTTCGCGTGGACATTTGAGAAAATCTTTAAAAATTTTAAAATGCTGTAGAAGGCGTTCCCGTCCCCGTTTCCGTTCAGAATAGGATCCAGAGATATTTATTATCCCGTTCCTCTTCCCGTTGCCGTTTTCATTTGCGTTCCCGTTGCCACTTTTCACTTGTCACCTGTCATTTGCCACTTCACTTTTCACTTCACGCTTTTGCTTCCGCTTCCGCTTTCACTAACCGTCACCGTGACCATCAATCTTTATATCTATCTACCTTTTCTTTTTAATGCACAACGGGATAGTGCTTGGCATTCACCCTACCAGATGCTTAGTGACGATAAGGTCGAAGGTGGAAGCGCACTGGATGAAACTCCGCATTTCTTACTTCCTGCGTAAGATATTTTTTATTAAGCATCTGGTGAGGTGAATGCCAATTTCTATCCCGTTGTGCATTAAAATGAAAAGGTAGATAGATATAAAGATTAATGGTCACGGTGACGGTAAGTGAAAGCGGAAGCGGAAGCTAAAGCGGAAACAAAAGCGTGAAGTGAAAAGTGAAGTGGCAAGTGACAAGTGAAAAGTGGTAACGGGAACGTGAATGGAAACGGCAACGGCAACGGGAAGATGAACTGGATAATAAATATCTCCTTATCCTATTCTGAACGGAAACGGGGACGGGAACGCCTTCTACAACATTTTAAGAATTTTAAAGATTTTCTAAAATGTCCACGCGAATGTAGTTGCTCAAAAGCGAGTAACAAAATAATGAAGTGTTTTAAAAAAAACAATAATTTATAACAAATATTAAAGATTTTTTTATGAAATTAGTTACCTATCATTATTTTTTTAAATAGCGAATATTTATTTATGTTTAAGAATAAATAATAATTATACCTCAATTTTTCTATTTCATTACTTTCGACAAGGCTAAACGAGTTTAGACTAGGCCGTACTAGTTTATCCTGGAATGTGCGTATTTATATCAGGATCAACTAGTTTGGCCTAGGCTAAACTGGTTTATCCTATTGAGCTTAGGACAAACTAGTTTAGCCTAGGCCAAACTAGTTTATCCTGAAATCGGGTTTGGCCGGTAACATATGCATTGAGAGCAATTTTCATGAATTTAAAATTATGTTTGATTAATCTACTTTTTATATCAGCATAAGTTGCTGATGCGCAAAGTAACCCTGCACCAGCAACTTCGACGTCCATCTTTATTGAGTGTGTGAACTATAAGGCTAGGCGTATGCTGAGACGCAGGCGACGCAGGTCCACGCAGGGCAGAGCAGAGCAGATTTTGTAAAGCATGGAACGTCATTGAACTACGTACGCTGCGGCGCAGGCACATGCGACGCAGACATGTGTCTGTCCTGCTCTGCGTCTCGTTGTAGTGCCGGCACAGAATACATAATAGTACAAGTGTGCCGGCACAGAATTCTGCGCGACGCGTGCACGTCGAGTCGGGTTTATTAACAATATTTTATAATTTTGTTGCAATGACTGCGAATGATGCCAATATTGCCAATGTCAGTTGCGTCTCCGCATGCGGAGGGGGCACATGTCTGCCTTAACTGCCCTGCCCTGCACTGTACTGTGCTGTGCTGCGTCGCCTGCTTCTCAGCATACCCTAGCCTAAATGTTGAATCTGGCGCGAACTTCTGCGAATGTGGAACTGTGGGGCAGTTTTGCCGTGATTCGCGTGTGATTCTGGGGAGGCCTTCAGAAAAGCCTGTGCCACTGCAGTGGGGATATATGTTTTAATTGATCGTTCGTGTGTGTACGCAGGCGATCCACACGATCGAGTACGTGCTGGGCAGCATCTCGCACACGGCGTCGTACCTGCGCCTGTGGGCGCTGTCGCTGGCGCACGCGCAGCTCGCCGAGGTCGCCTGGAACATGCTGCTCAGGAAAGGTACCGTACCGTATGGCTTGGATGACTACACACCAAATGAGATCACTACATAGTCACAGAATAGATATAAGTACTACCGTACAGGAAGGCCACTCTCCGCCCCGCCCCATAATCAATTACCTCACCCCGCCCCGCGAGTTCGTGTGCCAAATCGTGTGCTCGTTTAGTCGTGTTTGTCAACGGCAACTTATTTTGATCAAAGCAATGCGTCGTAACTTTTTAGTCATGTTTGTCAACTGTCGACTTATTTTGATATTCAAAACAATGCGTCGTAACTTTATATACCAAAAACTTCGAACTATGAATTGAACGCCGCTCATACAGTAAAAACAAACGTTATAGGTAAGGAGCCACCAATCCTGAAAACGGAGCTTTCAGGATTGGTGGCTCCTGGGCTATTAAGTGACTATAATTTTGAAAATACTTAGTTAAAAAAACAAAAAAATTGTGGTAGTACAGAAGGACAGTTACAAAATTAAATAAAATGTTTAATAAAGTTGATCTCTAAATCTATGCTAGCCTGGTACTTTGGTTCTATAATAATTGTTTATTCAATAAAATGAAAGCAAAATAAATGTTTCAATTTATTTGAATTTATCGAATACCTATATAGGGTTTTTTGTAAAACACCAACAACCTCGCAGGAGTAGATTAGTTAGACATCATAAACAACAACATTAATTCTACGACTTTTCCGAAAACAGACAAAAAAACCGGTCAAAAGCGAGTCGGAGGGATTGAAATATTCCTCTTATCCCACCTGGGTGGGAAGAGTGAAAAAAAAATCATTTTTTCCCTCCTAGGTGGGATGGCCAGGTGGGATAGGTGGAATAGGGGCAAACTGCGCGGTAGCCCTAGACTTACACACACAGTTGCGCGTGTATAAAAACGTTATCTGACGTCTATATAATGGCGCGGTTGTATGGAGTGTCCGGGGTGTGGCGTGAGTAGGATGACCACTCTCCAAAAGAGATGAATGATAAAACTTGAAAAACTTCTAAAAATTACTTTTATTGCAAAATAAAATTGTAACGCTAATTGATGAATTGCAAGTTGAATGTGGACTGACTGAAAACAGTAAAAATAATTACATTATACAAATTAAATGTAGGTCGTTACGTCCATACAATACATCTACACATTTCTTATACAGGGTGTCCCATGCCACACGGAGGGAAGTACCTTAAATATTGAAGATAGGAAATAAGACTTAATTTTGTTTTTAAAATATTGGGAACTACATTAAAAAGTATTTTTTTTCAAATCGCATACTGAAGGATGTTTAAAAAAACCGCGAAATTAGCATAAAAATGTATAATCCTAAAACTGAAAACTCTGATCCTTATATCTCTTAGTATGATAATCAGATTAGTTGGATGTGTATAACGATCTGAATCTCTTCCGTTAATTCCCTGGATTGCCATCATTAGATCACAGCTAAGTCAATCCTTGGCGGAGAACCAAGGCTTCAAAGTTACCCCGTTTGAATGAAAATCAATTGGTGTCCTTAACTGGCCACCAATGAACGTATACTGGTACTGGGTGATAGGAAAACCAGACGTATTCCTTGAAATGACCTTCTATGACTCTTTATCTTTATAATACAAAGGTCAATTTGTTGATATGGAATTGAAATTGAAATTTAATAGATGATAATACATAAACATTTTTCGTCTATTTGCAATGAATTTCATACATGTATTTTGGCAAACTTAAACTTTATGACAGCTGATGTACTTAAATAACGTAGCAGGTTTTATAACCAAAAGACAAATAATCTGAATTAATTTTTTAATGAGTGAGCGAGCGCGAAGCGTCTTCGTTTTAGCTTGGGCAAAATGCTTTCGTATACTTCTGTGTACTAAGTATCGGGAATTTGTCAATAAAACAAAAAATACAAATTATTCATCTAAATTTATTTTATCGCCTTCAAAGTAGGCCCCATCGCTTGCACAACATCTCCACCGCTTCACCCAGTCTTCCATACATTTTTCATAGGCTATTTGCGGTATGGCCTTTAGCTCATTCAGCGAATTTTCTTTTATGGCTTCTATCGACTCAAAACGTTTTCCTCGAAGTTAATTTTAACTTGGGAAATAAAAAAAGTCAGACGGAGCCATATCAGGTGAATACGGTGCTTGGTCGAGAACTTTTGTTGAATTTTTCGCTAAAAACTCTTTCACTATAATGGCTGTGTGTGAATTGTGTGATGGTGCATTATCATCAAAATCGCCGAGGACTCAAAACTATCACCAACAAAAAGTGTAGTTTAAAACAAATTAAATGACAGATCCCGCTCAAATTTTGCGCGCTTACTCAGTACAGTGCTACCAACATGCAGTAAAAAAATTAGAACGACCTCTTTTACGCGGGTCTTTTTATTGACATATTCCCGATACTTTTTACACAGAGTAGTATACGTCCGGCTGTTCTCCTCTACAGGTTGCGTCTCTCAACCGATTCTCGTGAAACATTGTGAGCAGGTTCTATAATAATATGTTTTTTTTGTCGATTCAGTTTATTGAAATTTTTCAAAATGGCGGAGATATGGGGAAAAGTCATATTTCAGTCATTTAAAAACGTTTAAAAATGTCACAAACGCGAAGGCCACAGCTCTATAGAGCTACTAGTAGTTAAATGAGATTAATAGACAATTTGACAACATTGAAAATATACTACAAATTGTGGTCATCCTAACAGATAATGGCGTAAAAAAACATATTCAACTATTATATGTACTAAAATTTAGTTTAGTCACTAAATTAAGTCTATTAATTGATTAATTTCACCTAGAAAATGCAATAATTTTAGAATTTTTTTCTGTGGCGAAAACGCTCTAAGATGACTGATGACGTCACATGCCTCTAAATAAATATGGCTTCAGATGTGTGGGTCTCCAGCTTCCTCATAGGCTATAGAGAAATTCTAAGCTTGCCATATTTTAAAGCATAATAGCAGCAATCAAACTTCCAGACAAAATAATAGCAGCCACCATAAGTTCGTTACCATGAGTTGTTTTATGTGTGTGAGCTGGCGACACGTGTCTGCAGCTTACACATCCCGTTAAGGCAAACCAGTGAGGTTACGGTTTTAGACTATAGTCAAAAATTTAGAGCCTAATTGCAACAATAAGATCCAAAAAAACTAACCATCACACTCAAATACTGTTGTAACTACGAGCATAAAACTGTGTGCGAGCTGGAGACACGTGTCACTGGCTTGCACATCTGTATTTTCGTAATTATTTAAGCTACAATTATGTTATATAACTCAAAATTCTCAGCCAAATTGGAGCATTAGGCTCCAAATTTATCAAAGCTTTAACTCGAAAAGTTTTTGAGCTACGAGCCGATATCTATGTGTAAGCTGGTGACACGTGTCTCTGGCTGACACATGGTGAATTGCTGTAACTGTATATGTTAGAGTTTCGTTTTAAAAATCAAATAATACGTTATAATTGCAGCACACACGAGGCATAATTTCAAATCTCTGGGCCTCTTAGTTTCAAAATTATAAGCCAAAAACCGTTTTCCCGCCAAAAAATTCAAAATAATGGCTCGGAAGCGCCTAATCGCGCCGTTGCCGCTCCGTGCGCTACACTATTGCAATCGAATTTGAACCTAAGAGCTAGTATTATTTTGGTTCATTTTAATTTACGCTCTCGATCGTTTTAATTTCTGTACTGAGAATTTTAGTCTAGGAGGTAGAAGCCGTCTGATATAACTGGTTACCTAATTTTAAAGAAAAACAAAGACTATTTATTTAGGAATATTTATATAGCTATGCTTAGTTATTATACAATTTTTTTACACTAATCTCACTTACATTAAAACTTCGAACATTTGTTTGTCTGTCTGTATGTTTGTTACTCTTGCACGCCGAAATTTGGCATACAGACAGATATAAATATGGCCTGGACTGGAATCGGGATTAACACAATCAAAAAATAAAAATAATCCTATAAACAGTTATAAACAAAATCACGCCATCTGTTCGCGCACCAAGGAATTATTATTATAGCCGTGTAAATATATCAGTGTGCGCGCGCTCTGTTTTATCATTAGCACTAGAGGTGGTTAATATAGCATCTAGCGCCATATTATAGCCCGCTATATTTACATAGCGCACATAGCGCGCTATGTAAGTAGACGCTATGGCGCTATGAATATCGCGCGTGGCAACAAGTAGCATCGTTGGCCGGACGGGTGCGCGGGCATTCATCGCGTGCGCGCTGTTGCTACCGGACGCGTTACGCGCGTTTCTCTCGCAGCACGCTAGGTATGAGTATAATATCGCGCGCGACCTTATATTGTGTTAGTTCGATTAGGACTTTTATGACACAACGAAGTCAATTAGTAAGTATTATGTACAAGCTATTTAGCTAAGCAAAGTTAGTGAACGCGAGATATGGTAAAACAACCGTATTTCAAACGTTAATAAGGTCAAAATCTCTTGCACCTGTTTTTTTTTAACTAGAAAACCTTGTCTAGTGATCACAAGTTAGAAAAATGAGTGCAAGCGATTTTCGACCTTATTGACATTTATCAAAATCACGGTTTTTAATGAAAGATCAAAGTTAGGAAACGAAAATACGGCAAAAAATCAACCAAATTTTAAACGTCAATAAGGTCGAAAATCGCTTGCACCTGTTTTTTCTCACTAGAAAACATTGTCTAGTGATCAAAAGTTAGAAAAATGAGTGCAAGCGATTTTCGACCTTATTTACATTTATCAAAATCACGGTTTTTAATGAAAGATCAAAACCAACCGAATTTCAAATGTCAATAAGGTCTATATTTCTCTATAGCCTTAACGGGATGTGTAAGCTGCAGACACGTGTCGCCAGCTCACACACATAAAACAACTCATGGTAACGAACTTAAGCCTCAATTACATACGCCGATTTAGCTTCCTTACTGGGGATCCAATCTAGGAACCCAAATTGGATGTAGTGATCACACTATGCCCCAATTAGGACATGATTTCACTGATTAGGGTTGTCACCAGTACTTGATAATAACATTATTGTACATAGATTAAACAATGAGTTTTCACTATTAACGGAAATGTAAAGGTAGGTTTTGATGAGTACTCTGATAGGAAATGGTTTGATGATGAAGCCGGACGGAAAAAGGCCACTAGAACTCTGTAATAAATAAGAAATAGAAATAGAAAATTATTTATTGCATGAATGTGGTACAACATACGCACAATAACAACAAAAAACAACACAATTTTTTAAATACTGAAAATCCAAGATGGCGGTCAACTTTTTTGTTTTTGGGCCGATTTTGATAGAACTCGGTTTTTGGTCCTATTTTGACAAGAAAATATTAAGGCAATGTTAAATATCCAAGATGTTGGCCTATTTTTTTGTTCGTGGTCCGATTTTAATAACACTTGGGTTTTGGTACCTACTGATTTTTATTATTTGAAAAATTTAGTTGTTATTTTCTTGCCAAAATAGTACCAAAAACCAAGTTTCATCGAAATCAGGCCAAAAACAAAAAGTTGGCCCCCATCTTAATTTTTGGTACGCACTCAAATGGTAGTGGTGGTGGTAATGCAATGTAAATTATTGACAAGCCATGCTTGATCATCTAGCTAGGGGCTACTTATAATGTGATATAGGTACCGGCATATAACTTGGCAAAACAAAGATGAGACAAAAGATGCACCGAGTTTAGTGTTTGTAGCTGCTACGCAACTTTTGTCTCATCTTTGTCTTGCCAAATTACGTGCCCGTAGTAATAGACCCGCAGAAATGCAAACTAAAGAAAAAAATATGACTGAAGACTTGGCTGCATGATCAGTTTCATTTGCCTTACCTATATAGCCTTGGCTAGGGAGGCAACCCTTAAATTCCCCAACTAGGATCCAATTCGGGGCATCGTTTCCAATCTGAAATTGAATCCCCAGTAAGGAAGCTAAATCGGCGTATGTAATCGAGGCTTTATGGTGGCTGCTATTATTTTGTCTGGAAGTTTGATTGCTGCTATTATGCTTTAAAATATGGCAAGCTTAGAATTTCTCTATAGCCTATGAGGAAGCTGGAGACCCACACATTGGCTTCAGGCGTTTGATACGACCATAGACTTGGGATCCGCAAATGATGGCTGTCAAATGGCTAAGGATATTACAATGTTTACAGGCTTGTGACGTCAACAAGTCACCTGTCCTGCGCCATAGCGTTTTTGATGCGGTTTAAAAATTTTAAACCTTAACATTTATTTTTTAATGAAATACATTGATTTTTCCTGAAATATCAATGTGGTGCGCTTATTACGTAATAAGGAATAATTTAAAATGGTTTTCCAAAGGATTATGCCGATTTTTCTATACAAGCTAGGCCATGATGCGCTTTGATGAAATTATCAATACACTATAGTAATTTTATACTGATTGCGTGGGAAGAATGTCATTAAAATATAATGCGGGAGAAAAGAGAAATCTCAATCTCAAGGAGCTGTTTACAGTTATAATTGTTTGACATTTTCCTATTATATGACATTTCAAAGTCAAAGTCAATGAGATATGTATGGTTAATGCGCATCATGGCCCAGAATCCGGCATGATCCTTTGTCAAAAAGTCTATTGCATTCACAAAATAAAGGTGACTAACTAAAAAGCCTAATCCTGTTGTCCCCCACCTTAGTCCACCGCTGGGGGATATCGGAAAAAAAGTTTTTGTTTATTTTTCCCGATATCTGCCAGTGGTGGACTACGGGATTTTTTGATGTATCTTCATGGATATTACAAAAACACTTTACACTTTCATATGTGCAATAAAAAAAATAACTTTCGAACTCTGAACTTTAGATCTTCCACACTTTATTTCCCGATATCAACCAATGGTGAACAGTGGGGAACAACAGGAATAGTCCAACCAAAACACCTTGTTTCCTAATGTGTGTGTTTCTTCAGGGTTGATGAGCAAGGGCTACGACGGCGGCATCGTGCTGTACGTGGTGTTCGCGGGCTGGGCCGCCATCTCCGTGTCCATCCTCGTGCTCATGGAGGGGCTCTCCGCCTTCCTGCACACGCTGCGTCTGCACTGGTGCGTGTTACTAAGCAATACGATGTCACAGAATATATACTCTAACGCGAAAAGAAACGACACTTGAGCATGTATGCTCGTAAAATCGCACGCGGCTATGTGTGCGTGTCTGGAGGCGCGCGGGGAGTGCAGCCGCCAGTCGCCGACTGGCCCGGCAAAGGGTTCTACATTTCTTTACCGTGGTTCTACTGTTACACTTCACTTTAGTCTTAGTTACATTCACTTTCATCCCTTTTCTCACAAAATCTTCATTCATAACCGACATCATTTCCTGCAACTCTTGCGCAGAAGACGCAAGTATAACTTGGTCGTCAGCGTAGAGAAGGCACTTGATTTGAGTCCCATTCATCACAACCCCACAGACACGTTCTTTCAGACCTTTCATACAACTGTCCAAAAACAGATTAAAGAGCCATGGTGACGCAACACATCCCTGTCTGACACCCCTAGAGATGCCAAACCAGTCAGTGTATACGCCGTCAATCCTGACGCATGCACGGGAATCCTCATAGAGAGATTTCAGTGCATGAATCAGTCTGCTCTCCAATCCGTATTCGGACAACACCTTCCATAGCTCATTCCTGTCAACTCGATCGTAGGCCTTCTCCAGGTCCACAAAGGCACAGTAAACCTTTTTGTGCTTAGCCAGGTGTTTTTCGGTTAAGCACCTCAAGGAGAAGACCTGATCCGTGCATCCCATTCCCTTTCTGAATCCCGCTTGCACATCCCAAATACTCTGATCAGTTTTTTGCATCACTCTTTCAATCAGTACCTTTGCATACAATTTACTGACAATGCTGAGAAGACTGATCCCGCGGTAGTTTTTAGCATCCTGCCGTGACCCTTTCCCTTTGTACAGCGGCACGACCACGGCTTTACGCCAATCTTCCGGCACTTTGCCACTGTTGTAATGTAAACTAACCATTAGACTGTATGTTATATAAGTACATGTATATTAATGATACATTTTCATCCCCAGGGTCGAGTTCCAAAGTAAGTTCTACAAGGGCGAAGGTTATCTCTTCCAGCCATTCTCGTTCGAGATTATCCTGGATTCAGCCGGCCAGGGCGAAGAGTAAATTAAATAATTATCGCTATCTACTGTGGCACTTCTATCCTAATCGTAGCTCTGTGGGCAGTTTTATCTCATGAAGTTTTGTCTATGCTTGTTATTAGATGTTTGTGTAAGCATAGTAAAAACACTTAAATGTTCATGCCATAACTACGTAAATATAAATAAAATATATCTATCTACGTTGGGTGGATTGAAATAATATTCCACCTGGTTAAAACCATGGTAGCGTCAAAGTAGCTAATCATTGTAACGTTAATAAAAACTGTTTCTACTATCTTAACTTATATTGTAAGCGAAACGTAGTCTTTTCCGAATCTTTCTCAGGTAGCTTGAGTAAGCGAACTAGCTTACATCTTATCGTATTTTTTTATTCGGTAGTTGAAATTAGTGCTTTTTTATCCAATCCCATTTTGTATGATTATAATAAATGTGTGTGAGCGATTAAGTTTTGTATTTTTTATCGTAATCCCTAATAGCTATGTTCCAATTATGTACTTAAAATGTTATTATAAATCCCATTAAACCCAAGGCTCTCTGTATTGTTATTGCGAGAATTGTTATAATTACATATAGGATCAGCGCCATTCCAGTAGATATTCAATTATATAACTGATAAATAATAATCAATATTGTTGTTGTAATCAAATCGATGTAATGTTCCGCATATAGTAGTGTGTATATTACGGTAATAAAGGTTTTTTCGTAGCATCATTTATTTGTTTTATTTCATGGTAAATATACAGGGTGTCCCAAAACTTTGCCACATGGAGGGAAAGTACCTTAAATATTGAAGATAGGAAATTTTACTGAAAGAATACTTAATTTTATTTTAAAAATTAATATGAACTGCATGCAAACATTTTTTTAAATATCGCATTATTTCCTATACAAATTGATACAATACGTAATCATTAAAATTTGAATGTAAAATTTAATGGTCTTCCTTTTGTTTAAGATGCTGTGTTACTTAACAAAAACTAATACTAATGATTAACCCTTTCGATCGGTATCGTAAAAATAAAAAAATGATTTTTTTTCTAATTTGGTAGGTTCGATTCCTGGTTAAGGCATGCGATTTTTCGAAAGTCTTTGAATACAGTTCCAATTATTTTAAAAATCAAAATGAAGTCTTCTTTCAGTAAAATTTCCTACCTTCAATATTTAAGGTACTATCCCTCCGTGTGGCAAAGTTTTGGGACACCCGGTATACTAGACTAGATTGGAAATTCGGTTTATCGTGCTTGCCAAAATAAGTATGAGTAGTAGAGCGATATGTTTGGTGATATGGTGAGTGAGTGGTAAGCGCAGTTTACCGAATTTTCCAGTTACATTCTTTATCTGCGCGGGTTAGTACAGCTCGCGCAATACAACTTGACCCAATTTTTAGTACCACGTGACCTGCGCACTATATTTTTTGTAATACTGTACTGCGTAAGCCTCATTGTCTATGGTTTGGTTCAAGTTGTGTTGCGCGAGCTGTAAATACTTCTACATCACTTTTTCGATAGACTAAATTCACATAGGATTATAAATAAAATTATATGTATATACACTTACATGATTACTAAGAAGTTCGTAAAAAACAGATTCAATAAATTATAAGTTCGACTCGTCTTAAATATTTCATGCAACAACACTTGAAAATATTATTGAGGGATCTTTAGATATCTTTTATAAAACAAGTATTATTTTACTTATGTGGTATTATTTAATCGTATTCAGCGCCTATAGTGATGCTGATGTCTCCGGGAAGAACGTTCGTCTTGTGGTACCAGCGATTGGTGTCCACCACCACTGGAACAAATGGGCCTTGTTATACACATCAGCTAAATTAATAATGAATATCGAGTCAAACTTATGAATGTGATAAATAATAATAGCATATGTACTTTAAATTGCTGTAATCACTTACAGATTCCGGCAAACATCTTGACACTCTTTCAACGGAGTGGGGATAAGTTCGCGCATGGGCACTTGCGAGCGACCAATAGCGCGCGCCCCCCTCTCCCGCCGCCCGCGTACCTCACCGCTACGCATACGCAAAATACGTGTTCTGCGCAATCCCTACCCGATTTCAAGATGTTTGCCGGCGTCTGGCTCAGCGATTGCGGAGGTTAAGCAACGTTCGTAAGGGTCGGTTATGGGATGGGTTACCAAAAAATAATTATTTCGAACTCTTCCGTGCTTCGGAAGGCACGTTAAGCCGTTGGTCCCGGCTGCATTTGCAGCCGTTAACACCCACCAATCCGCATTGGGCCCGCGTGGTCGGTTATGGTCCGTCCTCCTTATCCACCTATAAGGAAGGCCTGTGCAGCAGCAGTGGGGACATTAAAAAGACTATGGTATGGATCTTCAGGTTTTCTAGTAACTGACGTATTTCTCCGGGTTGTACGGTGAACTCGATGGGGCGGCACTTGTACAGGCACTCGGGCGGCGGCGCCAGCTGCCACAGCTTGCGCCCGCGCACCTGCGCCTGCCACGACTTGTGCCGCACCGAGTCCACCTGCGTGATATGATAGACAGTTTTGTTTTTAGGGTTCCGTACCTCAAAAGGAAAAAAAACGGTCTAAGAGCGTCCGCTGCGTTAAGCGGGATCCCGCCGCGGGTACACGGCGCGGGAATATAGATTGCTGGTTTTCTGACGAACAGATGCTTGCAGTGCATGAGTAAGCTCTAATCTATGTCGCCCAATCTATGACGTCCTCAAGGTATTAGATCACTTTGTTTGTGTCGAGTTAAAATTAAAACCATGCACTCAGGTCTACAAGTCCCTTGTTTTTTTTTATTGTAAGATAGGCAAGCGCTTGACTGCTATCACGCCTGGTGGTAAGCGATGATGCGATCTGCGATGAAAGACGCTTGCCTAGAAGTAACCTTCAATCGTGACTTGAAGGCCGCCAGATTATATTTGTACACTTAACAGGAACAGACTACGGCAAGAGTTTCATTCTAGCGGTACGGATGGTAACATTTGATACTAGTGCGAGTCTTCGGAATATCCACCAAACGGTGGTGCTGATTCGTACGTCTGGTTAAATGATGGAAATATTGCTGATACAACAAGGTTATCCAACATGGCTTTCTTCAAATATTTTAACCGCTTCTAGTGGTTACTCACACGAGGGGAATTCTTGGACTCTCGTGTCTCGTGATGAGCACTGGCTCATAAGGTCGTGTGCGATGGCATGCACAGTGTCGTAGCTAGGATAATGAGCGCCCCTGTGGCAAGATTTGAATTTTGCGCCCCAAGACTTAGAAAGACTTTTTTCTAGCTATGCATTAGCAAAGTGCGCCCTCCTGAGGGTTGTCAGCTACGACGCTGGGCACGCACGGCTTTTCTATATTTGCTTAACTAGTGAAAGGCGACTCACATGCATATGCGCGCCCTGCCCCGGGCCGCCCATGAACACCCAGTCGAGCATGTCACTCTCCGCGGTAGTGGGCAGGAAGTACGGGCGGCGGTAGTACCCCCGGAGGTACCGCACCTCGTCGCTGTAGCACGTGCTCCAGCCCACGTACCACGGGGCGCCGCCGGTCAGGTTCGCGCGGACTTCGTCCATGGCAAATACCTTGAGAAAGAGGGCATAATTATTTGGACAGAAAGTGAACATTCCTCAAGACCCATACAAGTTTTTTGACACTTTTATTGACAATTTTACGAGACACACCTACTTCATGTCTAACTTTTATGGACAATGCCAAAAGGCACATCTAATTCATGTCTATACTCTTATATGGACATGTCATACATATCGTAGGTATAAGGCACACTGGCACGCCTACTTCATGTCTAGGTTGACTTCAGGCGAAGTTCGATATCGGTTTCTTTGTACCTAGTTTTACCTAGGTAGGGGTCTGCAGTCCCTGGTTCACTAAATCGTTTCATGGTGAATTTAGAAAATAAACTTTATAAGTACCTCGGCATCTATTTGAATAAGATGGAAAACTTGAAAATGAAAACACAACGTTTTCCATAAGAGCACAACACACGTATTGTAAATTTATCATACAGTACAGTTAAAAACCTCTTGTAAGGAGTGCAGACCGGACTTGTAGGCGAAGAAAAAACAGTCGTTTATCTGATTGCCCATCTTGACGTTCCGGTAAAAGTCGGCGAAGAATTTGAAGTTGAATTCCTGTAAATAAAGCAGGCGATCAGAATAAAGCAAGCAAAAGAAAAAAATGTAAAACTGCATCTAGTTTAACTACGGTCTGTGTTGAAATGCCTAAGCTAGTAGTTACAACCACATTTCAAAGTTTTTAATTAAGTAGATGTAGGTACACTATACCGCAAAGTCGACAAAATAGTTTTGCCTTGGTCACTAAAGTCTAAAATAAATAAGCCATTGGTTGGTTGGTCGTCTAAAGTTCGTCTTTGTCGTTCGCCTTTGACATGGAAATTGGGCAATAAAAATAATATTTCACTTATACAAACGCCCTATAATACCTTGATTGCTTTCCAGTCTTTGGTGGCATCAGTGACGACGACCGGGGTGGTGCCGTACGCGTACTCTTGCTCAAACTCTTCTGCAGTAACGTTCGCTAGTCGCACCACGTCTTCTACCCCGATGCACATGGCGCAGTCCTCAGGGGGGCGAAATAGCGGCTTTGAAGACGAAGGTACTTCTAGGAGACAACTCTGGAAAAAATATTTTTTGGTTACATGTAATTTTCTAGTAACACTCGTATTAGGTCTTTACCTATGAAATTGCCGTTTTGTTTGAAAAAAGTTAAAGTTTTTTTTTTTCGATCTTATTTATTTCTTTTATTCAAAGTAATCACCCCTGCAATCAATGCATCTTTGCCAACACTGTGGCAGTTTATGGATGCCCTTCTTGAAAAAATCAGCTGGACGGGAGACAACAAACTCTTCAAAGGCGTTTTGTACTGCCTCTCGGGAATTGAATTTTTTTCCCGCTAAAAAGTTGTCCAAATTTTGGAAAAAGTAATAGTCGGTAGGCGCAAGATCTGGTGAGTATGGCGGATGAGGGAGAGCTTCCAAACCCAACTCATGCAGCTTAGAGACGGTCTGTTGTGCAGTATGGGGTCGCGCGTTGTCGTGAAGTAGCAGTGGGGCACCCATCTATCAAGCTTTTTTATCTTGCCAATCTGTCGCAAATGGACCAATATTGTTTTGATGCTAACATCAAAAGCTGCTGCCAGCTCAGCTGTAGATTGCGATTCATCTGCTTCCACAATCGCCTTTAATTCATCATTGTTGTCCAAAGTTTCCGGACGACCACGAGGTTCATTTTTCTAGTCAAAATTCCCAGAACGGAACCGAGCAAACCAATAACGGGTTGTACGTTCGTTTGTACAGTTCTCTCCGTAAACGTCGTTGATGTTACGTGTCGTTTGTGCCGCGTTGGTGCCACGACGGAACTCATATTTCATAATTACACGAAATTTCGAAGTATCCATTATGAGGAAAAATGTTGAAATGTAATGAAAATACAACGCTAATCAATAAACAAAAGACTGATTTTGTAAATAGAATGTCATATTTTTAAAACAAAATTAATTTAAATTTAGAATTCATAGCCAATCAAAACTTTATTTTGTTTGAAAAAGTCTGTACTGCAATACGGCAATTTCATAGGTAAAGACCTATTATTAAATTTTATTAAGCTGGTGTAGGGACCTATACTATACAGATAGAGAAATGTAGGTCCTAATGGAAAGCCTTGTGGGAAGCCTATTCTTAACAATGGGCATGTCAATGCGATTGATAATTATGATGATGGTAAAGATAATGGAAACCATAAATCATTTAACAAAACATTACCATTTAGAATATCAATTCTACGGATAGAGATTAGGCATAAAAATAAATAAAATTTATTTATACTTATGGATTAGGTACAGATAGCTACAAGCTACACTACATACAACCGATAATGATAGGTACACTTTCTACGTCTACCGTATTCACTACCTCTCAGCAAACTATAATGAATAAAGTAGTGTAAATTACAATATTTTACCAACCTTCGACGTCAACTCGTTGTAAAACCACTTCAAAAGAAAACCAAGAAACAAAACTCCTAACCCGACACCAGAATAGACTTTAGGAAAAGTTGCATTTTTTTTCTCCGACTTCTTAACTCTTTCGTGTAGTTTCAACTGTGAAAGGTACGAGTCGTTTATCTTAAAAGTTTCCATTTTGTTCAGAATTTTCTGTATTTTAAATTCGGCGGATTTAGTTTTTTTATCACACGGTTTATTGTTCACAGTGTGGTTCATTTTGCGGATTTTCTCGTGTCCTGTCGCGGAATGGAGAGGGTTTTACTGTCTCAAGGGTTTTTATAGAGCGTGAGCGTGACTAATATAGAGATGTTCATGTTACTGTTGGAAGTGTAATATTTTACCATCGTTAGATCGCAAGAGTAATGTATTCTATGCATTAAATACTTCTATGGTGTGTTTTCTAACGTGTGACTTTTTCATTTTTAAATCATTCGTAGTTAGGTTTATTAGTAGTAGCCAACAA
Organism: Agriphila tristella; assembly: GCA_928269145.1. Taxonomy (NCBI): domain Eukaryota; kingdom Metazoa; phylum Arthropoda; class Insecta; order Lepidoptera; family Crambidae; genus Agriphila; species Agriphila tristella. The sequence continues at coordinate 4,663,934 of OV743440.1, forward strand.
TCTCAGTAGTAGCCTACTTTACCTACTAAGTAGGTTATTTAATTAAACAGTATACCTAACTATTCAACACTTTCATTTTGTATAAAATAGGTAAGTAGGTACCTACATACATTAAACATTAAGTATTTATAAGTTATGTAAGTCAGTCAACACACACTACAGGCCTAGTCCAAAATAATATTTAGCATATGTGGCTACTATTATAATACCCACATGATAATATGTCGACATTATTGATAGCCAAGCTATTCCGATAAATACCATCATAATTCATATCGATGTTATAGTTGTAACAGCTCTATCGTTATAAGAACCGCACATCATCAGCGTAAAGTGTGCAGTCGCTATGAAATTGGAATTCATTATCTGCCCGGGACACAACTGTGTCCCGTTTCACGCCTTGCCGCCTCCTTTAAACCATTGCCTCTAATCTGCGAATTGCTCATAAATTATATTAGGATAGGACATCGATGAACAGACGGACGCCAAGGCGAAAATTGGCTGTTTTATTTTATGATTTGAGTAGGTAGTATAGGTTAGGTAGGTAGGTATAACTTCATAATTTCATCTGAGTTAACAATAAGTATATTTACATACTTAAATCTCTAATGCCCGGTTTCTGAGGAACTAAAATTTTAATCGCCTCTGTGGTCTAGTTACGCACGTTGGGGGCCCCGTGGCCCGGGGGCTCCGTAAAATTAATACGGCAGATACGGCGGTAACTACGCCCCTGCCTGGGGCCCTATTTTTGAATCGCTCGACTGGCGTCGAGCGCTCGTTTCTACTGATTTTCGTTCGACAAATGTATGAGCTGTCGAACGAAAATCAGTAGAAACGAGCGCTCGACGCCAGCCGAGCGATTCAAAAATAGGGCCCCTGATCTTCGGCCATCGTCACTTAACATCAGGTGAGGTGAAGGCCAAGCACTAGCCCTTGTGCATAAAAAAGTACCTATCAGAAACCGAGGAATCGCAAGACAAGTACCTGCTGTTCAATCAGTTGCTGCAATAACCGTGGTGTTCCGCAAGGTAGCGTATTGGGACCACTTTTATTTTTAATATACATAAATGACATTCCCAATATAACCAACTATCAGTGCGTACTATTTGCAGATGACATATCCGTTGTTATACCTGACGATCAACGATCTCAGAACCAAAGGATATTGCATGACAGTGACATTCGTGACACATCCCAAATTCAGCCAAAACGCAGCCGTGGCTGAATTTTCATTTTAATATCGCATGATCCATCAATAGAGTAACATGAACAAGTGCTCTATAAAAAATCGCAAGAATCACTCCTTAGTTCGGGTTAAAAAGATGGTGTGACGTGTCACCGGTAAGTAAAAAAAATTAAGATCGAATTTATCCAAAAACTAGCTCGAAATACACTTCAGTTATTTAAAGTTTAAAATTTTAAAATATAAAACATAAAAAGCAACGGTTCTTGACATAATCGGAACAAAGTCATTTTTTACGAATGGAGTCGCCAATCATAATATTTTTTTTATTTATAAAGTAAATATTTCCAATTATATTTCTTCATCAGCTTTCCACAAAACTATAAAATGAGCCTTTCGGGCCCGTGGACCTACCGATTTGCTCTACTAGTAGGACCACGGTATGCCACTATGTACTCGTGGTCCTAGTGGACTAGGGCTTATTATAAGTATACATAGGGCTTATCATCTATAATTTAGTATCGCTATTTAATGATTTCAAATAAAAATCAACATATTTTATATTCAACTAGCTTTTGCCCGCGACTTCCTCCGCGTGGACATTTGGAAAATCGACGCGGAAAACCAAGGTTGCAATAATATTGACGCCATTTTCTGAGACAATTTATTTCATTTGTTCATATATTTCTGTTTATTTAAACACACAGGTCACATGGCACAGTTTAGTATGATCGCAAACAACATGGTATAGTTAATTATCCATAAATAAATATAATTCACTGTAATACTTATCAAAATTAAGATAAAAAAAATTGACCCGCAGTTACAAATTCATAAAATTTTCGTAAGATCTTCAATAAATTGAGGGCCCATTAGTTTTATTCCAAAAACACCATACACGTTTCACAGAAAATTAAATTTGCCGATGTTTATCACCTAAACAAGCCGCGTAACTCAAATAGTATATTTACACTACAATTCCACCATTTTATGATTTCACTACACGCTGCCCAGCCATAATTATTATATAAAAACATCATATTCATCACACATTAATAGAAATTAACCCAAAGAAAGTCCCAATTTCCACTGAATACTGCAATTTACGATTCGGAGTGAATGAAATAATGAGCGGATATCTGACGTTCATTCATTCAATTAGTGCCAATAGGGTGCTTAAGGAGTGAAAATAGCGGTTGTAAGAAATTACATGCGCTATTATGAAACTCTACTGGATCTATTAAAATAGGTTCTAAAGTCGCCCCTTTAGGTCTAAAGCAGCTGCAAAAGGGTTGCATAGCGCGCTATGCCGCTGACTCTTGCAGCTTCTAACTGTAATTATATACGCTATATAGGTCTTAAGCAGACGTCTTGTGCTGGTTGGGGTTGATTGCGAAAATGACATTTATTATTTGTTCCGTCATCGATATCCGGAATCCATATTGAGTCAAGCACCTGTCTTTTTAGCGTTCTTACCTACATTTCCTCCCTCTAAGCGCCACTTCCGCCTTACCCCTCCATGCGTTTCCGGTTCCGGTGGCGGGGTTACGCCCGAGAGCGCGCTGCGCGCGGCGACTTTTCTTCATTATAGCATCGTCTTTCACAGCGTTCAGACGTTCCTACTATTTTACATAGTGCAATATTTAAAGTATTATTCTGATTTTAAAGCAAAGTAAAATCAAGTAGTTTTACGATTTTGGTTCGGCATTTTGCATTCTTTAAAATCAGTTAATTTTATTCCTCCCTCATGGAAAACGTATTGGAAAATACGGGTGAGCCTACGGCAGAATCAAGAAAAAGGAAGGGTAGCGGTGCATCGAGCGACGGTGCCGGAAATTCAACATCTTCGAGTGAAAGCTCCGACAATGAAGTACAACCACCTCGTAAGTCAAAGCGGACTTCACAAGTAAGTGTTCAATATGAATTTTTGTCGTAACAAGTGGCCTTCTTAACGCAATTAATGACTCAATCGCAAGTCCCAACGACACAACCGCAAGTTGCAAGCGCGCATGTTAACGGGGGCAACCCCAGTACTTTAAAAACGACAAGCGAGTCAGGTCTTAGCACAAATCTAGTGCAAGTAATCGATTCAAGTGCGTTCACAGTACCGAAACATGTTAAATTTGGGAAGATTTCATACAGCATTGCTTAGGAAAAGTGTGATGGGAATGGGACCGGCTATATATAACAAAATACCTGACGAAATTAAGGAATTGACTAATTATAAATTTAAAAAGAAATTGACATCTATATTATTAGAAAAATGTTATTATTCCATTACAGATTTTCTAACTGATAAATTTTGACATTATACGATTTATTACTTATTATTTGTAATTGACATTTCTTAGTTTATGAATATTTGTTTCAAATGATTGAATTTTTGAATTGAATTTGAACTATTTTATTGTGAACGATCAAGATAATATGAAATTGAATACTTAGTTTACCTGAACTTTAATTTAAATATTTGCATGCTAATTTTTGGCAGAATGTACTGGACCGAAAATTCTTTAACAGCAATATGTATGTACCTACATTCTCAGCAAATAAATGATTCTGATTCTGATTCTGATTCTGATCTAGTTGATAATTCGGATATGAATTTGGCATTGCAGCCACCAACCGTTAATACAGAAAAAATTGAATTGAAGCTCTCCGATCCTACCACTACGGTGAAGGAGCCAATGTTTCCCAAGTCGAATGATTTACATTTAAATAAATTATCGAAGCTTCAGCGTTTTGATGCAGATGATTGGAATGCGATTAGATATTTGGAGGCTCAGAAAAAATATGCTACTACCCCCGGGTTTATAGAATTGTCGATAAATGATGAACTAAAGCGTCTTGGATCATCCCATGAAAATCATAAACTACGTCTCCTAGATCGTACATTTGCTTCCTTGTCTAACGCGATTCTTACACAGAAAGATGAATTACCCAATAATTTACAAAGCTTGATAGATTGGTCTAGTGAAAAGTCCACAACATTGTCGCCCTCGACACTTTTTGAAAAAATTGAACTGTTATTTAACGAACAATCTAGTTACATGAAAACGACTAACGACATTTTGCAAATAAGTTGCGGAAGGAGGGCCGATGTGATTGAGTCAAGGAGAGAATCTATTCTAAAACAAATACCTGACGAATATATTAGTGACGTTTTACAAAAAATCCCGCCAAGTCAAGAGTTTCTGTTTAATTTGGATAAATTCAATTCCTTTGTTCAAAAAATAGGAGGTGCAGATAAACTATTAGCTTCAAAGGTTGCAACGCAGTCGGCATCTACAAGCCGAGGTGGATCCAACGAGCTCGCTAAGCCACCTAATAACAAGTAAGCAATCTAATGAAAAGTTTTTTCGACGCAGCAACTCTAAACGTAAAGCCAATCCAAACCAGAATCAATCAAAGGCCAATGTTCGAGGGCGACAATTTAACAAAGGAAACAAGTCGAATCAAAAAGGTAAGAAACGCCGTTCTCCTTCACCACCAACTTTTAAAGGACGCCGTGCATGACTCTCAACGGTTTCGAGGGGGCTGTCTAATGCGATTTCAACATATTTGGAGAAGCTTAGGCGCACCCGCTTCAATATTCAAACTGTTGAATGGTATCCACATTCCTTTTGTAATAAAACCGCCATTAATATACCCCAACCAACAGGCACTAGAGATTTTCAAGACAAAACAAAGTCGACAAATGACTGCTCAAATTCAAAGCATGTTGGACACACAATTTCTCGAAGAGGTGAAACCATCACCGAGCTATCTATCGACCTTCTTCCTAGTTCCAAAAGCGGATGGATCTCTACGGCCGATATTCAACCTCAAAGGACTGAACAGGTTCGTAATAGCCAAAGACTTTCAATTATTCAGCCATTTTCGAGTACCCAGTTTCTTACAACACGAGGATTGGTTGGTAAAGTTGGACTTAAGCCAGGCGTACTTTCACCTACCTATCGCACCAGACCACCGCAGGTTCCTGAGGATGAGCTACAAGGGAAAACTCATGCAAATGACTTGCCTTCCCTTCGGACTATCATCAGCTCCGATAACCTTCGCCTCTGTCACGAACTGGATTGCAGAATACCTAAGAAGACAAGGCATCAGGTGCGTAGTATACTTGGACGATTTTCTCCTCGCAAGTCAATCTTACGAGATGCTCCGAGCCCAGATCAGCTACACGGTAAAGTTGTTGAAAGAGCTCGGATGGACAATCAACTTCGACAAATCTGTACTGGTTCCGACGCAACACCTAGAATTCCTAGGCGTCACTTGGGATACCAAACACAATACGAGATCCCTGTCGGAACCAAAATGCATGACGCTCCGCAGGGCTTTGCAATGTCAGATGTCGAAGGGCAGTTGGTCTTACAAGCAAGCCCAGTCGCTTCTTGGGAGACTCAACTTCGCCACTTTCGTGATTCCACGCGGGAGGCTGCACTGTCGAACGATGCAATACCACAGTCGACGGTTGTCTCGAACTCGCCCTTACAGACAGTTCCCGCTACCGGAACCTGTACTCGCGGAGATGGAATGGTGGATAGAAGCTGCATCAATGTCACTGCCGATACATTTGCAACAGATATCGCACATACTGACGACCGATGCTTCCGATATCGGATGGGGAGCTCAGCTAGAAGACACCATGCTAACAGGTCAGTGGACACAAGATCAGAGTTCTTGGCATGCGAACATGAAGGAGCTTTACGCGGTGTTTGCCACGATTTCCCACGAGCAGCGACGCTTACAGAAATCGCACATCCTTTTGCAAACGGACAATCGGACAGTAGTGGCACATATCAACAAGGAAGGTGGGACGAAATCTGCAAGGCTCCTGGAGTTGACGCGACAATTGTTAACACTCCTAGACAGAAGGGACATTTGCTTAACAGCCCAATACTTCCCAGGCCGTTTCAACGCAGAGGTGGACGCTTTATCTCGGGGGAAAACTCGTCCGGAATGGCACCTAACAGCAGTTGCGACAGAGAAAATATTTCAAATGTGGGGAACACCGACAGTAGACTTATTTGCGTCGAGAACTGCTCACGTAGTGCAGAACTATGTGTCGCTGGATCCTCACGATCAGGAGGCCCTTTTCCACAACGCATTTCATCACCAGTGGAGCTACGATCTAGCATGGCTGTTCCCCCCTCCCAACCTGATACCGCAAGTACTAATTCACCTCAACAAGGCTCAAGGTCAGTACATACTTATAGCGCCGAACTGGAACAAAGTGTTTTGGATGGCAGATCTCCAACAGCGAACCATCAGGAAGCCATATCGAATCCCGGACCTTCAGCAGGTACTCATAGATACAAGGACCAAAACACACCCACCAGACATTCAGAACATTCACTTGGAAGCTTGGTTGATACAGGGTGGGCAGACATGATCGAAGACTGGTCGGAACGGGAAAAGAAATTGTTGATGTCCAGTTGGCGAGAATCCACAATCAAAAATTATACACCAATATGGAGAAAATGGAAATTGTGGTGTGTCAAAAATGCAGTTGACTTCAAAAGCCCTGAGCCGACACATGTTGCACGCTACTTGGCTTATCTACATAGTGATCTCGGTTTGGCTTACAGAACAATACTAGTGCACAAGTCTGTTATCGCTACGTTTGCTAAACTTACATCAGGTACGGACATTTCCTCAAATTTTTTTGTCAGACACATATTGAAAGCTATTTCTGTCGCAAAGGTTAAAAAGTCTAAACCCCCCATCTGGGATCCAAATATTGTGCTACAATATTTGTCATCACAATTACCTAATGAAAATAGCATTTATGAAGTGTCGAAGCGCACAGCAGCCTTGCTTTTACTCACATCAGGCCGCAGGGTCCACGACCTCACCTTGTTAAGAACAGATGTAGATAGTTTAATTGATGAAGGTAATTGTATAATTCTGTGGCCATCCTTCGGTTCCAAAACTGACACGGCTAATTACAGACAATCTGGATGGAAGCTTTTAGATCACCCTGATCAGAACCTGAGTTGTGTTTACTGGATTCGACGTCTTCTGGAAATAACTCAAGATCGTCGTGCAGAAGGTAATTTATTATCATTGTTCATTAGTACCAGAGGAGATCCTAAAGAAGCTTCGAGAACAATAATCGGTGGTTGGATAAAATCCGTTCTTAGAGAAGCAGGAGTAGAAGCACCTCCAGGTTCTGTTCGCTCGGCAGTGGCGTCTCTTAATTGGCTTGAAAATTTCACAATTGATAATATACTTGCCACAGGTAACTGGACTCAAGAACATACATTTCGAAAATACTACCATAAACAAATAATTTGTAATCAGAAATCCCAAGAGAGATCCGTTTCTTTATCTCGTTATTTTGAAGCTATCAAATAGTGTCGATTTTACATTAAATAATCTAGAATCATAATTACTTAGTGATTAATTATTTCATTGCATGTCGTTACATTACATATCTTTTGTTAAAAAAAAAAAGATATATATAATAATAATAAATTATATTTATTATTTTCTATTATGTTTTATTGACACATTATAGCATCATTCCATTATTTTTAGTTACCAGGAGAAACCAAACACATCACTCAATATGGATTCCGGATATCGATGACGGAACAAATAATAGAGAGTTTTACCTACCAATAAAACTTACCTATTATTTTTCCTGAGATATCCGGAATCCAGGTAATCCCTACCTGGTAATAATTGAGTTCTATAATGAAGAAAAGTCGCCGCGCGCAGCGCGCTCTCGGGCGTAACCCCGCCACCGGAACCGGAAACGCATGGAGGGGTAAGGCGGAAGTGGTGCTTAGAGGGAGGAAATGTAGGTAAGAACGCTAAAAAGACAGGTGCTTGACTCAATATGGATTCCGGATATCTCAGGAAAAATAATAGGTAAGTTTTATTGGTAGGTAAAACTCTCTATTTTTAATTCCAACACGGTGGACATGATACCCCTAAAGGCATGAAAATGGGGTACAAATTTTGTATGGAAAAAAATATAAATATAAATATTTGACAACATCACATACATTGCTCCAATCCCAAAGTAAGTAGCTATAGCACTTGTGTTATGGAAAATCAGAAACAACGGTGGTATGGCACATACCCAGACCTGAGACAATATTGAAAAGTTCATTTTCTACATTGACCCAGCCGGGGATCGAACCCGGGACCTCAAGAGATGGTGACGCCTTGAAAACCGGCGTGCGAACCACTCGACCACGGAGGTCGTCAAAATTACAACTTTAAAATTCGTAGGAGCACGTCTAAAAATAAATAGGCAAACACATAATTTGTTATTTTAAAAATCATCCCTTAGGGAGTAATATGGTTAAGTAAACATAAAAATCAATATGGATGTCGTTCTTAGGGTTTAATGGGATGGTGATTGCGAAAATGACATTTATTTTGAAGTCCAACGCGGTGGACATGATTCAGCCCCTATAAAGGTGAAATAAGGACTCAAATTTTTGTTAAGAGGTCGGGGACGAGACGAGAAGGGTATGGGAAAGGATGATGGAAAGGATGAGGGAGAGGGAGAGGGAAAGGGAGGCCCGCCACACACGGTTAACGTCTTACCTCGCGAGGCAGCGCGCTTGGTGGGGACCCGCCTAATCGCGTAAAAACTGCTGGTCGGATCCTGGTTGAAGGTTCTTAAAGGATTTTCTTAATATGCACGCGGACGAAGTCGCGGGCGGAAGCTAGTTATTATATAATTTTAAAGAATTCTAAAAGTCTGATAGAAAAAAATAAAAAATAAATAACATTTTGCTACTCCACTGCTCTTTGTTCCTGAAAGCCTTCTGTCAGCTTCTAAAATTAACTTATGTAGCTTCAACTGGCCGTTTGTTTTACATTACTGCTTCATGACCGAAGAAATTTTATAGGACTCAAGTGTCAGCAGCAATGTATGGACAGAGCCAGTCGAAGCATAATATGGTGAAATTCAACGCATGTGCCACATTTCAACTTTGCTATTGTATTGCGTAGTGCATCCTTTGGTTCTGAGATCGTTGCTGACGATAATAAATCTATTGACCATGACAAAACATTAAGATTAACAATTGACTTATTTAAAGAATGGATGACTAAAAACTACTTGACATTAAATATATCGAAAACGAAGATAGTACAATTCAATAATTATAAAAACACAACACATAAAATTAATATTAAAACAGACAATGACCTAGTTGACGACATAAATGAAATTAATTTCTTAGGCATTACATTGGATAGTAATTGTAACTGCACGCGTAGCATGACCAACATCGAGATAAGATTCGACTCACAGAACAATGGCTTGTCTACACCGAAATGTCACTTTTGTCGGGTTGAGATCGAGATACTCATGCTCGCATTTTACAACCGTAGACTCGCATTGTTCTTTGTCGTGGCCTAATGTCAAAAGTCGACAAACAGGAGCTTTTGTCTTCAACTGACATTAATTTGACAGTTGAGTGGGAGAAATTTGTCTACCACCCTTCGAGTGGTCGAGAAAGATTTGTCGACTTATTTTTTTTTCTGAGTTTTTAATTTCGCAATAAAAATAAATCTAAGTTGTCCGTGTTTATATTTTATTAAGGTAAGAAGAGAAGTTACAGCACAAACGACAAAAACAGCTGTCCGGAAAGAAAAAAAATGAAAAATTGTATTTAAGTAATTCTTTTTTATTATAAAATAAATTAAATATAAAAAAAAATATAAAAAAAAGAAATATAATAAATATTTACTACTAGTAAATAACGAATAAGTATTTTTTATTCTTAAATTTTTTCATAAATTTTATAAATTAAAATAATACAATAAATAATTTATTGTAAAAAGGTACCTACCTATTCAATAATATTGTTTCCTAATATTACACTTTTTTCCCTTCAGTATTTTTTTTACTTTTATTTTACTTAATTTTAATTTATTTACTTAAAACGTAAATTAAAATTATTTTCATACATTGATTTCAATATTTATTACATACTAAATTAACAAGTGCGTTGGTCTGTGTCATCTTTTCAAAAATCTCTCAATAAAAGGAAGGCAAACGAACTATATCCATACGGCTATATTTAACTCGGTTTTAAGAGTTTTGCGTCGTGAAACGTATGGAAAGGAACGCCCTTTAAGAGAAATGATGGAAATAATTATAAATATTTACTAGTGGCAACATTATTCTTCTCGAGCTCGAGAGAGCTTTGTCTACGGAAGTGAAAGCTTTTGTGAGTGTCTCTTTATCTTAGAACTTATTAAAAAATAAGTATCATGTTTAAACTAAATCATTTCGAATCATTTCAGATAATTTCGACGTTTATTGATGTGGAAATAAAAATATTATATTTTAAAACTCATATTTGTATTAAAAGACATAAAAAGGTTGTAAAATTCTGAGAGTGAGTCCCACCACTGTGCTCAGCAATCTAGAGGGTCGAGACGACAAGTCTTCGTAGACAAGAGTCCCGTTTGCTCATGCTACGCGTGCTGGAAGAGACATATAAGTAAGTTGTGCACAAAGTTGAATAGATTCGTTTATGCACTTAAAATTATACGCAAAACTTCAGGTGAAAAAACAGCCCTAGTAGCTTATCATGGTTACGTAGTTACAGTACTGCGTTACGGAGTCATTTTATGGGGTAGCTCACCAATCTTAATATATAAAATCGTAAACTGAATGACTGACTGACTGATCTATCAACGCACAGCCCAAACCGCTGGACCTAGAGACTTGAAATTTTGCACACAGATACTTTATACAGTGTAGGCATCCACTAAGGAAGGATTTTTGAAAATTCCATCCCTAACCGGATGAAATAAGGGATGGAAGTTTGTATGAAAGTCCCTCAGTTTTGAAGCTAGAATCTTCAAATTTTGTGTTTAGGCTGATGATTAAAAATTTATAAATACGGGTCTCAGCGTTTTTCAAAATTCTACCCCCGAAGGGGTGAAAAGGGGGATGAAGTTGTGTATTGAAGAAAATCCTTCATTTTCGAAGTAAAAATCGCTAAATTTGTAATTTAGGATTATGAGTGGAAATCTAACGCAACGTATATTGTTTTTGTTAGGATTTCAACCCCAAAGGGGATGAAATGGGGGTGAAAAGGGGTAAAAAACCTAAAAATAGATATGGATGTCGTTATCGGGGTTTTGTGGGATGACGATTGCAAGAATGACATTTATTTTGAAGTCCAACACGGTAGACATGATTTAAACCCTAAAAGGGTGAAAATGGGGTCCAAATTTTGTCGGAACGGGAACGGAACGGGAACATAACGGGAACGAAACGGGAACGGGAACGGGACGGGTACGGGAACGGGAACGGAAGGGGTACGGGACGGGTACGGGACGGGAACGGACTAGAACGGAACGGGAACAGGAACGGAACGGGAATGAAACGGGAACGTAACGGGAAAGAAACGGGAACGTGACGGGAACGCAACGGGAACTGAACGGGAATGGGAACGGAAACTAAACGGGAACGAAACGGGAACGACTCTGGAACAAAGCGGGAACGGAACGGGAATAGAACGAGACCGGAACGAGAACAGGACGGGAACGGGATGGGAACGGAAACGGTAACGGGAGGGGTACGGGATGGTTACAGGACGTTTACGGGACAGAAACGGAACGGAACGGGAACGAGAACGGTGAACGGAACGGGAATGAAACGGGAACGTAACGGGAAAGAAACGGGAACGTGACGGGAACGCAACGGGAACTGAACGGGAATGGGAACGGGAACGGAAACAAACGGGAACGGAACGGGAACGAAACTGGAACAAAACGGGAACGGAACGGGAATAGAACGGGACCGGAACGAGAACAAGACGGGAACGGGATGGGAACGAAAACGGTAACGGAAGGGGTACGGGATGGTTACAGGACGTTTACGGGACGGGAACGGAACGGAACGGGAAAGAGAACGGGGAACGGGAACGGGAGCGGGAGGGGGAACGGGACCGGGACTGGGACTGGGACCGGGAACGGGAACGGAACCGGAACGGGGAACGGGAACGAGAACGGGAACGGGAACGGGAAGCCTCATGCGAGGCCCGCCACACTAGGGATGTTCGATCCGGGTACCTTGTATCGATATTCTGGATCGTAATGGATCGTAATCCATTGTATCGATCCATGAATCGATCCATTAAAATTGATACGATTTTTTGGATCGATCCAGTATCGAATCATTTTTTTAGAAAAGTCAATTTTTAATCACACTTTATTATAAACGTGATATCAGGTACCTAATGTACTTAGTAATGTTTAATAAATAAATAAAATATTTTGAATTTTGCCAATGTTTAAATTTTAAATTACGCAAAAACAAAATTAAAAGTTGCTGGTTGTCAAAGTGAACAAAACGTTTTTACGAAGTAAAATTGTTCTCAAACTGAACAAAAAGCAATACTTATAATCGTTATTACGAATTTGAGGGTAATTCAAATATGATATGGCAAAAATTGATAAAATATTTTTTTATATAAATAATATGGATCTCGCTATACTTTAGTATTTTAAACAAGGGAAAAGTTCAAGTTCAAATATTCTCTAAGTAATTACTATACAATATGTTTGGTTAGCGATGTCGGAGCTTTTAAAGGCAGATAGTATGATAAATTTTAATGAAATAAAACATGTTGGGGTCTATCCCCTCTCCTATTGGAATGACCGGCATTTTAAATTTGACTTTTTATTTTAGATGGCCCTGCCGAAAAATATTAATTTCTCCGGATTTAAAAATCCTACAGTTATAACAAAATACTTTTAGAAAGCTAATAATATCAACTATTACATAGAACTGTAGGACTTTTAAATCCGTAGAAATTAATATTTTTCGGCAAGGCCATCTAAAATAAATAGTCAAATTTAAAATGCCGGTCATTCCAACAGGAGCGTAGACTAGGCCCCAACATGTGGGGGGTTTTGTCGATAAAATTGATCATACTATCTGCCTTTAAAAGCTCCGACAGTTAAATACTTTATACGATTTTTTCGATCCGATCCTCTATGTATGTGTATCGATCCGCCGAAGGATCGAATGCTATTGTATCGATACAAAAATCGAGTGGATCGTAACGCATTGTATCGATCCACGCAAGTATCGGATCGGATCGAACATCCCTACGCCACACGCGGCAAATGTCTTGCATTGCGAGGCAGCGCGCTTGATGGGGACCCGCCTAATCGCGTAAAAATGCCTGGACGGATCCTGGTTGGTTAAATTTCCCTGAGGATTTTCTCTAATATCTACGCGGACGAAGTCGCGGGCAGAAGCTAGTATTCAATAAGGCTTTTAGAACTATTGTCACTTTATGACTATTAAACTATACAATGAGATCCCAAAATCCATTCGTGAACAAAACTTTACTGACGAAATGGCTAATGGATAAATGTTTTTATACTATTAATGAATTTTTAAATGATAAAACTTGACAATATTAAATACCTAAATTAAATTTATTTATATAACTTTTTTGAATTATGTTTTACTATTTTTGCAATGGAGCTTAATATAAAATATTTTTTGTAAGAAATAATCTAATGAACATACATTTGCACGCCATTAGATTTGGCAAAATATGTCGAACTATTTTAGAATGATAGCTACACGACTGCCAAGTGCCAACTACGTCCCAGCCAAGGTGACCTTGGTGGCAATGGCAACCGACGCAGCTTGTTTCGGTTGTAAACCTCGATCTACACAGCTGTAAACCACCAAGGTCACCATGACTGGGACCGCTAGAACGTGGTTGGCAGCCGTGTAGCAGACACTTTAGGATCACTTAGATTTATAATTGAAGCTGGCTGATGGTGTTTTAAATATCCAATTTTTTTTCCATTCTGATGTTCCTAGGTACCTATTGGAAGAATCTGACTTTTACAAAAGGGAAACCGAATTAACTATCCACCCGATTCCACGCGCTCTAGTAGTGGGAACAGTAAAAAATCTAAGTAATGATGATCCATCACGACTAGGCAGCTGCCCTTATATGCCCAACCAAGCCATACCCAACTTCACCAAATAACAGAAAATAATAATCGATAACAAAATGTTCTGAAGAAACAAAACGCAATGTCAGACACGCAGGTTGACATTGACAGCGAACTGTCATTGTCATGATTATTGCATGTCATGTCACTGTCAGTGAAAAAGTGGCCGACCATAGAGTAAGATAAAAAAAAATAGGGGTAGAGAGCCCTCTGGCGATTTTAAAACTTACTCATTTTGAAGCGCCATCTCTGATCGGCGATTTTCTTGTTAGTTTGTTTTTTTTTTTTAGTACCTAATATAGCAATCCTACCTACGGCTTTGTTCTAATTATCTTTTATAACATTCTTAACGCCGTGTTCACTAGTATTAGTATTTTTTCCGAAGAAAATAACTAACACATGAGAACAAACGTTTCAAATGTTATAAGAGATAACTAGAACAAAACAGTTAAAAACATAATTACAAAAGGGAGAAAAGAAAAGGACACAAAATTAAACAATTAAGTGAAAGAGTCATTATGTTTTTATTTATTCCTCTCAGTTTATGCCTAGGGATAATGTTATTCAAAATTGTTCATATTCTTATTTCTTAATATTTATTCATTCACAAACACGGTCAGGGTGCCTACTAGCGTAGTAGGTACCCTGACCGTGTTTGTGTAGTACATTAGTATACCTACCTAGTAGTATTAGGTATACTAATGTACCTATCAGTGGCGAAGGGTCCATACAAGACGATTCCCATTGGCTTACCTTTTAGAAATCCCACCCTACAGATCCACTATGCAGATCATAACACTTTTGTTGAACGGCTTGCCTTCGCCATAATTTCACCCCTCGCCACAGCCATTAATTTTTCCCAGGTAAGTATAACATAATCTTGTTAAATGTAACCTATTAAAGAACACATCACTTTAATAAGTATAGCTAGCAGTTTTAATGAAAATACATTTTCATCAAAACATGTTGCGCAGCCAGTAATTGATAACTGAATATTAAAACCATTCCAGTAAAATTATTCGTAAATAAGCAATTAATGCTTCCGCATAGAAAAACAGGAAGGATGGTGCACGGTCGAACCAAAATAATTTAACTGACACCTATACGAAGTCCTATATATTATTACGAGATATAATACAATCATTTTACTTACACCCTTACTTTAAAGGTGCAAACAAATTATCGGACGCGGCTTACTGCCGCGGCTGATCTGAGGTGTGCAAACTATCGGATACGTCCGCAACCTACTACATCCGCAGCCTGATTATCTAAAAAGAAACTATTTAGCGACCGGTCGCATTTAACATACATTGCTACTTTTCTTTGGTATGTTTTTTTTTACCCCAAAGAAAAGTAGCAATATATTACGTTCATCTGTGAACTGCGACCGGTCGCTAGGCGGTTTCTAATTAGATAATCAGCCCGCCGATAGTTTGCACACCTCAGATCAGCCGCGGCAGTAAGCCGCGTCCGATAATTTGTTTGGACCTTGAGTCTATAAAACGATTATGGAGCCAAAGAGTCCCGGAATTAAAACAAGTAATGATACTTGTTTTTTATAAAAAAAAATATTAATTTTCATCATTTGCGGTTGCCACAACTAAACTGCTCGATAGCTCGTACTGCACCTGTATCAGGATGACAACAGAGTGGGATGGGGGTGGGCTGTGATCTGAAAAAAAAAAATGTTTGTAATTTTATTATTAAAAATATTGTAGCTTATGAAATTGATGCATAATGAGGGCATTTGCAGTTACGTCTTTGTAATTCTAGAGGAGCGATGTTCATAACAAAACGTGTGCGTAAAGTAACTGCGTTTTACCTGCACGTAACGGTACAATTATTTTGAGAAATATCTACCCTTAATATGCGTAAACAAAACTTACATGATATTTCTGGTATATGAAGACGAAGTGGGATGGGTTGGAATTGAAATGGGTCTGGAACTGGGATGGGTCTGGTTGCCTGAAAAAAATATAACATAACAAAATATATTTTCATAAACACTAAAAAAAAATACAAATTTCCGCGCCGGGGTTATAGTATCATTTGAAAGGCCTTACGAAACTCTACAAAGTTATATATATTTCAATTTCAAAATCAAGCGCCCCATTTTTAAAGCCAACCCCAAAAAAATGTACGTGATGTTGCTTCAGTGGAAACGCACCCTAAATCAAGGACGTAGTAATTTGATTCTACTATGGTACCTACCTAGTGATATAAAATACAACTTTAAGATTGCAGTATTAGTTTAATAGCTAAGTTGACAATAATGAGTGACAGCCAAGACATGCAAACCCCGTTGATGGCACTCTCTGGTAAACGACGAAATGAGGTTGTAACATTCGTCCGCCCCAAAAGAATCATTCCATCTCATGAATTAGTCGACGAGGAGGTTTAATTGTACGCTTGCTCCTACGTGGAGCCAAAGATGTAGATGCCGTGGACATGCCAGCTTCTGTAACAGGTTCAGATGCAGGTTCAGATGCAACTGGAACCACAGATGATTGACCAGCTCTTTCAGCGGGGCTTTCTTCTGGCTCAGGGAGCCGGGGTCGTATATGGTCTGCGTGATACCTTTTCTCCACCCCAACTGGAGTGTTAATGACATAAGAGTATCGATTCGTGCGTCGCGACACCGTGGCAGGCTCCCATCGTGGCTGTTCCCTGCATCGCACATACACAGCCTCACCTGGTCTATGGTTTGGGGTCTGATCATCAGAGTTAACATTCGCTTGTATTTGTTTATATTGCAACAAGCGTCTAGCACTTGGTCGGATGTTGTCAAGCACACAATGTAGCTGCCTTCCAAACATTAGCTGGCCCGGGGCTTTGCCAGTGGTGCTATGAGGTGTGATGCGGTAAGCGAAAAGAAAATGTTCTAACCGTTTCTTGAGACATTTTGTGCTGGATGACATTCTGGTCTTGAAAGTCCTTACGAGCCGTTCGGCCAATCCATTCGTCCGCGGATGATAAGGTGATGATTTGATATGCTTAATTCCCTTACTTTCACAGTAACCCTGGAACTCCTTAGAAATGAATTGAGGGCCATTGTCAGACACCAAAAATTGAGGCAGGCCAAAGGTAGTAAAAATTGTGTCCAGTTCGTCACAAAGTTTGGTTGTCGTAATTTTGGCCATCGGCCTGATCTCGATCCACTTGGAAAAAGCATCTGACAGAACTAACCAATATGTGCCTTCGAAAGGCCCGGCAAAGTCAACGTGAATCCTTTCCCAGGCTTGATCTGGCATGGACCATGAGAAAATTGGTAGATCTGAAGTATTAGGCCTATTCTCCTGGCATTTGTGGCAACCCTTTACATGTGTGTCAATGTCTTCATCTATAGTTGGCCACCAAACGTAAAAACGTGCTAGTGCTCTCATTGCTGAAATGCCTGGGTGTCCAAGATGCAAGTATTTTAAGGTCGCTTTCCTCAGAGCTTCAGGAATAACAATACGGCCCTGCCACATGATTATCTTATTTTCTAGGGACAACTCACCTCGCTTTCTGGCGTACGGTTTTACCTCGTTTGAGTATTGATGCTCACGCCAACCAGTTTTAATAAAGTTAGAAATTAGCTTCAGTGTAATATCTTTTCGAGTTTCGTCTCGTATAACGCTTTCAGATAACGCGAGATCTCCGATGCTATCAGTCTGCAGTCGCGCTACAATTTTGTGAACCTTAAGCTCAGACTTAGAAGCAAGTTCGTCAGGGTTGGGCATCCTTGATAAATAGTCTGCGATCAGGTTGTTACACCCTTTTGTATACTGAATGTTGTAATCATAACTTCCAATTATTAAAGCCCACCGTACTAGGCGATTATTAGCAAGTTTGGGTAAGCTTCGTTGAGAACCCAAAATGTGTATCAGGGGCTTATGATCCGTGACTAATGTAAATTTTGTGCCGCGAAGGTATTGGTCAAACTTTCTAATCCCAAAAAATATTGCGAGAGCTTCGCGGTCTATGACTGAATACTTCGACTCTGCTGGTCGGAGTTTCCGTGATGCGAAAGCAATTGGTTGTTCAATATTATTCTTCATGTGAAAAAGCACTGCTCCCACGCCTTTTTCTGACGCATCGCAGGCTAGATAAAGTGGAGATTTATCATTGAAAGCTACAAGTGGTTTAGAATGAACAATCATTAACTTAGCATGTTCAAAAGCCTCAGCTTCCTTGTTGGTCCATTGCCATTTCATCCTGTTCCCCGTTAGTGTATGAAGATCGGCACAAACACTGTGTAGGTGAGGTATAAACCGCTCATAGAAATTAACTAACCCAAGGAATGAACGTAGCTCCTTGGCATTAGTTGGCGGGGAAGCTTTGCTGATGGCTTCTAACTTTGATTTTGTGGGCCGTACTCCATTTTTGTCTATTGTATGCCCAAGATATTCCACTTCTGGCTGTAAAAAGGAGCATTTCTTCAAATTGACTTTTAATCCGGCTTGTTCTAGTCTTTCAAATACGGTACGTACTGTTTCAAGGTGGTTTTTGTCAGTTTTCCCTGTAATCGCAATGTCATCAAAATAGACAGCTACATTTGGCAGTCCCTCTAGAAGCTTGTCAAGATAATGTTGGAATACTGATGGAGCCGTGGAAATGCCAAAAGGCATTCGGTTGTAGGTGTAGTATCCTTTGTGTGTCGATATTGTCAAGAACTGCTTAGATCCAGGCTCAATTTCAAATTGTAAGTACGCGTCTTTTAAATCAATTTTTGAAAATTTTTCGCCATCTGCTAGACTCTGGCGTAGTTGATCGAACAAAGGAACAGGATGTGCGTGTGTTATTAGAACAGGGTTGAGTGTGCTGCGGAAATCACCGCAGATTCGGATCTGGCCATTGGTTTTCACCACGTTAACTGTCGGTGTTGCCCACTGGATCGGGGTTATGTTTGGGTCTACTTTAGTTATAATTCCTTCTTCAACTAAGCGATCCAGTTCAAGTTCTATGTTTTTCTTCATTGCGAATTTAATTGATCTGGCTGTGATGTGTTTCGGTTGTGCATCGGGCTTAATATGTATGTTTACTTGATAATCTTTTACTTTTCCGAGTTTGCCGTCGAAAAGGGTTGCATGTTTGTCTAGAATTTGTTTTAGTGTAATGGGTTCCTGTCGAGTTTCCTTGATCGAGTAGACTGGTTTTGGGAAATCCATCTGGAACATTTCGCTCCACTGTAGTCCGAACAACATAGGGTCTGCTGACTTCATGACGACAACAGGGAGTAGTCTGTCCTCATTTTGAATGCGTACGGTAACGTTTGTAAGACCCTTTGGTTTAAGTCTTGTATTTCCATATGCGCGCAAACTGGGAGCCTTCATAAGGGCAGGAGCTCCGATACGAGCCCAGAATTGTGTACTAATAATTGAATAGAGTGACCCGGGGTCCCAGTCCATCGTGCAGGGAACGTCGTTAATGAAAACATCAATTCTTTTGCTGTCTTTGCTTTTAGTTTTGCTTATTTGACAAACAACGTCCGTTTCATCTCCGCTATCGTCTGAGTTGGAAGAATGAGACGAGTGGCTGCTGCTTCCGTCATGCTTAAGTTTGTGCAGCTTGTTTCTTTTAGTAAACGTTGTTTTATAGTTTCGACTGGGTAAGAATGCTTTGCCTGATTTGATGCAGCAATCGTCAAAATGGCCTGGTGTATTGCACTGTTTGCATCTATGCGCTTTTGCAGCACACTGGTTTAGTGGATGTCTTTCGGGCTCACCGCATCTAAAGCATTGATGGGTCCGTAACTTGCGCGGTGACGTTGACGTGTTCTGGTACGTTGACGTGTTCTGGTAAGATTTGGGGTTTCTTTTGATCTTATTGACTTTGACGTGTGTGTCTGCATCACCCTCTGCTCGTTCCCGCGATTGAGCAACGCTAAAAATCTGAGAGAAAGTCACTTCTTTCATCTTACCATCTTGAAAATCTTGTAGCTCCGGCCATTTTTGTTTGAGATCGATCTGTAATTGTTCGTGGTTAAGCCCGGTTGCAAATCGGTCACGTAACTGTCGTTCTAATAAGTCATCGCTATAGCCACAATCTTTACTTATTTCTTTCAGCCTGTTAGCATAATATTCCATGGATTCGTTGTCTTTTCGTATGCAGTTCCAAAAGTCTGTTAAGGCTCTATACCTTGTGCGTTTGATTCTAAATAGGTCGAGGAGCTTATTTCGAATATCTGCATATGTACTGTTTTCAAAGTGTGGAAGAAGGGCAACCTTTATTTCATGGAAGGTATCGGGTGAGAGGCAGGTGAAGAGTAGTTCCTTCTGTATGACGCGTGCATCCTCGCCCCAAAGTTTGCATTTTGTTTCGAAATAGTCTATAAAGTTTTCAACTGCGGTATCGTCCGGGTTGAATTTGTCGCTCTTAAAACCGTTGTAAACATTGTTTCTGTTACCCTTAGTGTTCGAAGAGCTAGGTGACTCCGTGCCGTTAGTCGTTAATGGTGTGGAAGTCACGGCAGCTGCGTTTTGCTGTTGCGCTACCAGCAATTGTAATATGTCTGAAATTTGTTTTTGTTGTGTTACTTGCACTGCAATGAATTGGTCAAATTGCTCGCTGTTCATTTTGTGACGATTTCTTTAAATCCTCGTCGCCACTGATATAAAATACAACTTTAAGATTGCAGTATTAGTTTAATAGCTAAGTTGACAATAATGAGTGACAGCCAAGACATGCAAACCCCGTTGATGGCACTCTCTGGTAAACGACGAAATGAGGTTGTAACACCTAGTACCTACATAAAAAACTTACACGATGAATTGCCGGTAAGTGAAGGGAAGGTACTACGCCTACAGGCCTTATCCTGCTGGCGAAGGTGCTGGTTGCAGACCCCATTCTTTTAACTTGTCAACACATTTTCACCAACAATCTCTACCCAATCTTTAAAACTATCCGGGCCCTTATTCTTTTGTTGGGAAACGGTGGAATCGAGCAACTGAAATAAGTAAACGTGCGAAATAAACACAGAAAAAGATTTTTGTGATATTGCTAAAGGAAAATTCTGACAATTAAATTTTGTTTTTGATAAAAAGAGTATACCTACCTTTATGAATGTACTCTCGCTAATGACTATTAGAAAATCATTGTCTATTCCCAAACCATAAACTGCTTGACAAGCATTTACGTGCTTGTCAAGCATTGCTTGATCGTTGAGACAGTTCTTATAAAAAAAAAATTGTATGAAGTAATGATCTTCGCCGATGAGAGATGAAGGCACTTCCTTTACAATAATGTCACTTAGTATAGGAGTGTCAAGAGTGTCCCCCCCCTGTGGCCGACACTCCAAAAGAAAACAATACGACTTTTTTACTAAAACAAAGTATTACAACTTTTCAGCGTACTAAAATAGCAAATACAAAAATTACGGCGACGTATTTCTTAATTAAATTATTTGTTGAATATTTACCTCCTCGATTATGGCTGCGATTCTTGGCGGAGGCCTAGGCGGCTTGTCTACCGGTTACTATTTGCTTAAAAACAACATAAATAACAATAACAACCTCAAACTGTTCTTGTTGGAAGCTACGAATTACTGTGGTGGCTGGATAAAGTCCATAAGAACAAAGGATTACACATTTGAACAAGGACCCAGAACAATCAGGCCAAAAGGAAACTTAGGATTAAACACTTTAAACATGATGCAAGACTTAGGACTAAGTGAGCACATTGTTCCTATAAAACCTGACCATCCCGCAGCAAAGAACCGAATGATTTATGTTAAAAACCACCTGCATTTATTGCCGTCAAGTTTGAAAGGAGTTTTTCAGAAAAATACACCTTTTTCGAAACCCCTAATTTTCGCATTGCTCAACGATATAAAACAGCCCAATAATAAACATATGCAAGACGATTCCATTTACAACTTTGTTGAGAGAAGGTTTGGGAAAGAAATAGCTGATTATGCTATTTCACCAATGATCTGTGGAATATGTGCAGGAGATGCAAAAGAAATATCAGTGAAGTTCCTAATGAAAACTCTTTTTGAGTGGGAGCAAGAACATGGAGGTGTCGTCAAAGGCATGATAAGATCAATGTTCAAGTCTAATGCTAATAAAGAGTTAGAGTTGGGCGATCTTGCAATTAGGGCTCAGGACGAGAAATGGAGTGTGTACACAATCAGAGGTGGTCTGGAAATATTTCCTACCACTTTACACAACTACCTAAAAGAAAATGATGTGGATATGAAATTAAATACTAAAATAGAAGAAATAGAGTTTATAGATTCTAGTGCAGTTGTTTTGAAAAATACAGCAGGAGAAAGAACAGAAGCAAATCATGTTTATTCCTCAATACCTGCCTATTCTCTTGCTAATTTAGTATGCAAACAGCACCCGGAGTTAGCTACAGAATTAAGGAACATTCCATTTGTCACCGTTGGCATCGTTAACTTGCATTTTGCAACAGACAAGTCCTTGATAACACCTGCATTTGGTTTTCTTGTGCCTCCTATTGAAAATTCTCCAATTCTAGGAGTTGTGTTTGACTCTTGTTGTATTCCTGATCAAAATGGCACAGTTCTGACAGTCATGCTTGGTGGAAGATGGTTCAGGGAGAAATTTGGTGAAAACGTCAAAACAAACACATTGTATGACATTGCTCTCAAAGAAATAAACTCTATTTTGAATATTACAGAGAAACCGGCTGCACATAATGTTAGTATTTTAAACAAATGTATTCCTCAGTATGTTGTTGGACATTATGAGAGAGTGGAAAAGATAAGACAGTATATAAAAGATAAAAACCTGCCTATTTCACTTGTCGGCTCAAGTTATGATGGTGTTGGCATAAATGATGTTGTGTATTCGGCTAAGACTCAAGTTGAAAAGGACTGCACATGAGCATACTAATTGTGTAGGTCTTCCAATTATACATAATGTATAGATAAACTGACATCTCATGTTGTTGATTAAATATTTATTATTTTCTATTTGGGATGGTTGTTGGTGAGCTTTGTTAGACAGAAAAAGAGTTAATGTAAATAGTAAAAATGTTTGACTTGTTATAATTATGTGGTTGGTTGTTTTGTGTATACTACTAAGGGTTAAATAAAACATGTTGTAAGCAGAAATATATTATTATATTTTATATTTTGCTATAAACTCAATAGCAAATAAAATACTTTTTGCAAAATGCAATACAAAATGTGCAATAGTTTACTTTGTGTTATGGTAAAATAAATATGCACAGAGCTGAGTGATACATTTCATTAGTACTTAAGACTAAATTAATCCTTAATACTAAGTTCAAATAAAACTAAAGTATAAAAAAATAAATAACAAAAATCTCCCATGCGTACATTCACAACACAAATGGAATTTCATGAATAATTTCATGTGAAAGCTACACAATCTTTAGGCACATTTTCGTCTCATATATTCCCTTATCCTTTTATACATAGCTGCTATATAATATTCGATATATTGAGTCATATTTAACAACATACAATAAATAAAACTCTTACTTATTTTACGCGGAGCGACTAGCAGGAGAATTATAGTTTTAGCTGATCAATCAGCAGCGGTAGATGATTAAATTGGATGATAGTAAGAATAGAAAGCTAATCTTTAATGGGCGATCTCGATCAAAGATTTTTTTCACATGATTCATTATGTTTGACATTAGCTTTAATTTATTTACAGTTTTAGTGTTAACCTGTACTTAACGCATCGGCGCGGGCGGCGTAGACCGGTTGGAGGACAACCGACCGTTACAAGATAAAAGTATGGTCGAGGCCAGGCACGTATCCAAAGGGGGGGAATGTTGGGATTTATCCCCTCCAAAATTTGTAACACACAGAACAGGACTAATCCAAATTTAGCGGACGAGTCACTCACCCTATTTGCGGGAAGCGTTTGTTCACCCGATTTGCGGGAAGCAGTTGTTCCCCGAACTAAAGTCTGGATACGTGCCTGGTCGAGGCAGTTCTTCGGGCTTTTAGCAGAATTCAATTGAGGTTTTGTGTCATCAATAGGTTGTGGTAGTGATCACAACAATTCCCCCATCTGTACCACAGATGAACAACGGTAAATCGTGTTTTCACAGCACTGCGAGGGGAAGTCCTGGGTTTGGTATTACAGTCTTGAGTTATGTTGATGCACAAAGCATTTCTTCACGATTAAATTGGTCTTGTCAGTATATGTAGATATCTATTGCACTTCACCAAGTTGTAGCACCACTGCGGTATATAAGGTGTGGTCTCGGTGCGGTTGCGCGTTGGCGGCGGGCGGTACGGTGTTGCGGTAAGAGTACTGTAGAGCTAAAGACGCGCTCGCGGGTGTCCCGGCTTCCGCGGTAGGAGACGTCTCCACTTCGAGGCGGAGCGCTAGCTTGTTGGATTTCCGCCAGAGGATGATGCTGGAAATGGTAAAACTGTTTTAATACAAAAAAATATTACGCATAGATGCATCGTGCGTGTGTGGTGCAAAGTGTTAGAAGAAGTTGGGAATTAATTAATTGGGTGACTGGAAATAATAATAAATAAATATTTGACAACATCACATACATTGCTCTAATCCCAAAGTAAGTAGCTATAGCACTTGTGTTATGGAAATCAGAAACAACGATGGTATGACACACACCCAGACCTGAGACAATATTGAAAAGTTCATTTTCTACATTGACCCAGCCGGGGATCGAACCTCGGGACCTCAAGAGATGGTGACGCCTTGAAAACCGGCGTGAAAACCACTCGACCACGGAAGTCGTCAAATAATTTACAGGCGTTTGTTAATGGGACCGGGCAGCGGTTTATTTTTTGGGCGACAAAATGACTAAACAGGCGACTAACTGTGGATTATAAAAATACGTAAAACGGGCTACTACATGTGGGAGACAAATAATTTAAGTTAGCAGTGAAAATTCTAAATGAGTGACAAAAATACTGAGTGGGCAACTATTATACCAAGTAGGTAACTATAACTGATTTAAGCTGCCCAACATGGTATTTTTGTCTTCTCGATTAGTAATAGTCACCTTTTGTAAATAAAATATATGCAACATTTTAAATGTTTTGTGTGCCCTAAGGTTGTCGCCCAAATAGTGATTTGGTTGCCCATCCTGAATAACTAGTTACTCAATTTGTATTTTAAAGTCACCCATTTTCAAAATTTGTAGTCGCTCTCAGTCCATCGCCCACTTAGTATTTCAGTACGCTACATTCAGTATTTTTGATACCCAAAATGGGAACTTATTGTTACCCGATTAAATACTACCCGAAGAAGTTGTGTACAGACAGTACATCAGACTATTTATATTATGTTGACCTTGAAAGTTTTCACAGTTTAACTGATTAACTTACCGTGCTGTCGTGCGGTACATAAAACATGATTTTAATCAGTCGCGGAGGGCAGGGCGATCCGTCAACTTTAACCAATAAGCAACAGTAAACTATTCAAAGAACGAACTGCGATTGTATTACACGCTGGCTGGCCCACAACAGGGTAATCAGTTTCAAACTTAAATGCGAAGTCATTAAGGTTCAAAATTAACTAAAGAGTTTTGTCAGTTTTGTATAACCTGACATGCTGCTAACTGTACCAGAAACGTCAACATACCCGCCAGTGTCGTGGTGCGCGTCGTCGTCGTACTCGGCGGCGTCGTCGCGTTGTGCGAGCGTCAGCGCGGTGGCCGGCTCCAGCACTGCGCTCGTCTGTGCCTGTGAGGAGACATCGCTACATACCCGCCAGTGTCGTGGTGCGCGTCGTCGTCGTACTCGGCGGCGTCGTCGCGTTGTGCGAGCGTCAGCGCGGTGGCCGGCGCCAGCACTGCGCTCGTCTGTGCCTGTGAGGAGACATCGCTACATACCCGCCAGTGTCGTGGTGCGCGTCGTCGTCGTACTCGGCGGCGTCGTCGCGTTGTGCGAGCGTCAGCGCGGTGGCCGGCGCCAGCACTGCGCTCGTCTGTGCCTGTGAGGAGACATCGCTACATACCCGCCAGTGTCGTGGTGCGCGTCGTCGTCGTACTCGGCGGCGTCGTCGCGTTGTGCGAGCGTCAGCGCGGTGGCCGGCGCCAGCACTGCGCTCGTCTGTGCCTGTGAGGAGACATCGCTACATACCCGCCAGTGTCGTGGTGCGCGTCGTCGTCGTACTCGGCGGCGTCGTCGCGTTGTGCGAGCGTCAGCGCGGTGGCCGGCGCCAGCACTGCGCTCGTCTGTGCCTGTGAGGAGACATCGCTACATACCCGCCAGTGTCGTGGTGCGCGTCGTCGTCGTACTCGGCGGCGTCGTCGCGTTGTGCGAGCGTCAGCGCGGTGGCCGGCGCCAGCACTGCGCTCGTCTGTGCCTGTGAGGAGACATCGCTACATACCCGCCAGTGTCGTGGTGCGCGTCGTCGTCGTACTCGGCGGCGTCGTCGCGTTGTGCGAGCGTCAGCGCGGTGGCCGGCGCCAGCACTGCGCTCGTCTGTGCCTGTGAGGAGACATCGCTACATACCCGCCAGTGTCGTGGTGCGCGTCGTCGTCGTACTCGGCGGCGTCGTCGCGTTGTGCGAGCGTCAGCGCGGTGGCCGGCGCCAGCACTGCGCTCGTCTGTGCCTGTGAGGAGACATCGCTACATACCCGCCAGTGTCGTGGTGCGCGTCGTCGTCGTACTCGGCGGCGTCGTCGCGTTGTGCGAGCGTCAGCGCGGTGGCCGGCGCCAGCACTGCGCTCGTCTGTGCCTGTGAGGAGACATCGCTACATACCCGCCAGTGTCGTGGTGCGCGTCGTCGTCGTACTCGGCGGCGTCGTCGCGTTGTGCGAGCGTCAGCGCGGTGGCCGGCGCCAGCACGACGCTCGAGCAGCTGAGCGACGGCCGGCGCTCCATCACCTTGTACCAGGAGGGGTCCTGGAAAGGTTATTCTGGCTTATATTTAATTTTAGAGCACTGCTGGGCTAATAATTACTGAGATATCCCCTAGATGAGATCTAAACGACAATAATAAGAATAAGTATGTGTATTTTACGTGTTTTCATGTGCAATAAGGTATCCATTATTATTAAATAGGTATTGAGAAATTATATATGAGAAATTACTACAATAACGCAGTATAGGTAATGAAGGTAATTTTTATGCACTACTCTGTGTGTAATTAGTGCTAGAAAGATCTAGTGTAAACAATAACGCCGTAAAAGGCGAGTAATGGCTACGTCTCTCTCCTTAAAGTCTAAAACTGCATTCTGCAACCCGCCCTCATACATGGCATAAATATTTTGGCATCATCCTTCCACAGGAGATGCTGTCATAAGACTTTTCGGTCGACGGTTTTGCGGTTGCTTAGTTACCGACATTGTGTAAATGGCCTTTGGGAAAAATTTATATCTTCCGTGCAAGTTTTATTGCGCGACATATGGCGACCGTATGACAGAGGAAGAAAATTTTCAGCGGAAAAGCAATAATGGAACCTTTAAAAAGAAACCGCACACAAAAAAGACGCGAATTTACAGTCGCTGCAGAAGCAGTGGAAAGGGTCATCGAACTGTAAAATGTAGAAATATTAGATGGTGCCTTCGCGCTTCTAGCAGAAATAGCAGACAACGTATTATCAATTGAGTCTCTCGACTCTCGACGAAAAAGCGTTCCAGGCAGACCAGGGGGCTAATTATCTAATTTAAAAATCTATCGCAATCGCTTTCATTTTGACAGTTGGATGTGACACATTGCTGCATTTCTTTGGAAAGTTTTTATTCGTGCCAAAAAGAAGCAACAATGTATTCCACCCTGAAAGCGATTGCGATAGATTTTGAAATTAGACAATAGAAAGGCAGGACAAGGCGCTGGAATACCGCCAGCGATGGCTCCACCTCGAAAGCAAATACAAAGAGGTAACAAATACATCGATTCCTAAAGCCAAAAGCGAGTCATCACTAAGGTCCGAGTCTTCCGTCAAGTGCGTAGTAGACGTTAGTCATGCAGTGGACTATACCTTACCTTTTCCAAGTTGAGTGACTTCTCGAGCGACTTGTCGATGGTGTGGGGCTCGTCGCCGTCGTGCGGCGGCAGGTCCTCGGGCCGCAGCAGCTGCAGCCGCATCTCGTGGCCCGTGGGGTTGCTCAGCTTCAGGATCAGCGCCGACTTCACGCCCGGCTTCACGCTCTCGTGGGATATGATCTTTACTTCGGGCACATGGTAGCTAGGGATGGAAAGTGCCATTAATAGATTCTTAAATAAAAATACCGCCGATTGCCGAGGTGATGTAATAAAAAAAATATGCAAGTACTTTTTGCGGTAAACTTAGCGATATGATTTATCGAATGCTGATGGAGTTGAAAGTCGTCTGCACTAGTTACAAATTACGACAGTTAAGCAACTTTTGCAAGGCAAGTTACAGAACTAAAATCGTTAAACTCCTGTCACACCACACCAATAATCGTGATTTAAAATAGACTAACAAGGTAAAATAATAATAGAGTAGACTTACTAAGCCAGCAGCTCGATCTTGAACTTGATGGAGCCCGGGTTGTACTCGGGCTTGGTGAGGTTGTGGTCGCAGGCGCGGCACCGCTGGCTGCGCTTGACGCTCAGCAACTTGGCGAGCGGGTGCAGCCGCGCCACGCCGCACGGCTGCCACGCCGGCGACGCCAGCCGCTGCGACATGCTCGTCGCTGGACAGACAACGCAATATGCCTATAACAACTTGCTATGTAAACCACGACGCTCAGCAACTTGGCGAGCGGGTGCAGCCGCGCCACGCCGCACGGCTGCCACGCCGGCGACGCCAGCCGCTGCGACATGCTCGTCGCTGGACAGACAACGCAATATGCCTATAACAACTTGCTATGTAAACCACGACGCTCAGCAACTTGGCGAGCGGGTGCAGCCGCGCCACGCCGCACGGCTGCCACGCCGGCGACGCCAGCCGCTGCGACATGCTCGTCGCTGGACAGGCAACGCAATATTTAATTTAATTTAATTTATTTAATTTCGGACGACCAACAGCTACTATAACATAATACAAGTTAGTATTAGTTAGGAATTTGACAGTTGAGTGTCGATAAAATGCTATATCACGCGTTATAAATCGGTCATGCTAGGCAGGTTGGAACCTTTTCTTCTCTCTTTATCTTGTCTAGAAGAGGCGAATTCCCCGCGATTGTGGGTACGTTGCTGTTAATATTTCACACTTTGCTGACGTTGCTGGTCCTAAGCAAAGATCATTATAATACTAAGCGAACATTATATATCGAATTGCGTCTCATTCACGCGTAGCTCTAGACAGCCTCGTCGACGACACCAGCCGCTGCGACCTGCTAGACGCCGCAAGCAATGAATTTATTAACGTCTACATGAAAATATTTACACAAAAGGATCACACACAGTGTGTGATGTATGTAGCCATACAGATTTTAGAAACTTAGATCTAAATATTACTAGTTTAAACGAAACCATCAGTTTCATTAGAGAACAGAGTAAAAACAGAAAAGAAAAAATCATGAATGTTTTAATTACCATTTCCCAGTCATAGTTGAACATAGAGCTCATGTGGAATAAATCCTTTCCGCGTAACTACGTCCAGTTATTGTCACAGTCTATTTAAAACTATCTACGAGGGTGGATTGATAAGTCCATGACTTTTTAATGAAGAAAATTATTTTTTCGGAATATTTTGTTTTATTTCTGTACATAATCTTATTGTAGCTCTGCATATTCAGTCCAACGAAGTTCCTACCTCTTTAACCCATTATTTTTTCTTTCATCGCATGAAAACTGGTAACTGAAATGAGGGTCCATTTCAGACATCACCTTTTGGCTTGATGAAAATCTTTGCACGCCAAGACATTTATTAAGACATTTATTCATGTTTGGTAGGAGAAAAAATCACACTGGAGTTGAATCTAGAGAATAAGAAGGATTCGCATCTTCTTTCGATGAGTTTTGATGTCACGAGTGCCGCCGAGAGGGTCGACAGGGTCATTAAGAAAAGTTAGAAGTCGCTTGAGCTTTCTGTTTTCAAAAGTAATAATCTTTTGCCGAATTTGAAAACATGTAGTGTAAAGATGCCTTAAGGAGTTTCTTTTTAAGACACAAAAATAAATTATGAAAAAAAAAAAAACTTCTTTTCAAAGTCATGGACGTATCAAACCACCCTTGTATCTATTAATTCAAACTCACTCAGTTTCAAATTGACATCTTGTGTGTATATGTCTTCAGGCAGCTCCTCAACCTCGTCCGAGGCCTGGCTGGGCGTGAAGTTGGCGATAGCAGCAGACGAGCCACTCTCGCTGGACGGGAGCCCCGCGATGTTGCGCGCCATTGCGCCCGTCAAACCGGTCTTGTCCTAATAGATGTAATAATAATATCAATAATTTAGAGATTTCTCTCTCCTCTTATTCTATTCTTCTCAATTTTCAAGAAAGAAGTCCGGTACTATGTTTTTTAGCATAGAGCTGATTGAAAATGTTAGTTAATGAAGAAATTCATTAAGGAGTTGAAAGCAATAAAGTTTTTTTTTATTGTAGACTGGGCAGGCATTTGACCACCATCTTGCTTGGTAAACAGGATGTGGTCTAAGGTGTAGCACGCATGCCCAGGAAATGCCTACTCACTCTTGCCTAGAAGAGAGTGATTTTTATTACTTAGAAAGGAAAATCAGGAACATTGTATTGTAGATTAAAATTAATGAATGTAATAATCCATACTATTATTTTAAATGTGAACATTACTCTGTTATATTTTCATGTTTGGACCGATTTTGATGAAATTTGGTATGGATATAGATGGGATTTTTGGGGAAGGACATGGCTACTATTTATCCCACCGCTGGGCACAGGTCTCCACCTGCACGAAATAACCTGTAGTCTACGCAGGTAAAGCTGCGAGCGGAAAGCTAGTAACAGAATAAGGTCCTATGCTTATAATTAAGAGACTCAATTCAAGGTTAGGCGGCCATTACATGCTCATGCAAGCGTCAGTCAAATTCCATCAGTCATGAATTACGTTTGATTGACTGATATGGAAAGAAGAAATCAACTTCATGCAACCATCAGTCACTACATTACATGGTAGGTTATTTGTCAGTCACAGGAAATGTAATTCATGACTGATTGAATTACATGACACTTGCATGAGCGTGTAATGGCTGCCTTACATTTCCAAACTTACTGTGAGTGTGATGTATTTCCCTCTAATAGCAAATTTCTTTCTCTCCCTTTCCAATTTCTCTTGCTTTTCTTGTTGCGCTATGGCCTTGTAGTAGTCAAGTAATTGGTTAAATCGAGTTGTGAATGGATTTGTCCTCTCTGGCCAGCCACCGGACGCTAAGAATTACAAGATTTATTACAAATTATAATTACTAGAGTTATAACAAGCTTTTTAAAGTTTTAGATTTGGTTTTAGCTATAAAAATCTCTTTTACATGATTAGTGGTGGTGGTCTTTAAAAGCAACTAGTAATTTGGAGGTAAGATATTAAACACCTTTGATCAAAGACCTTAGTGCAATATGCACATTATAGGCTCTGCTTCAGCTTGGGCAAAAATGCTTTTATATATGTCTGTCCATTTGTTCTCCTGGTACAGATCGCATTTCTCAACCAATTCTCGTAAAATTTTATGAGCAGGTATAATTATACAATTTTTTTGTCAAGCAAAAAGAACCACATTTCAGCCTATTCAAAAAAAATATCAAATATGTCACAAATGCAAGGTCTACAGCTCACAGAGCCACTACTGATAGGCTTTTATGATAAAAGTTACTCATCATATCAGCCGCACGACACCCACTGCTGGGTATAGGATAAAAATTACTAAAACAAACAAAATACAACTATAATAGTTACCCACCTACTGGCTGATCAGGAATACCAACATCTCTTGAAGTCCACCTACAGTTGAAACATGACAAATAGTACATTTTCTTGGGCTGTTTGTTTTCCACCTTCGTGTCACCTCCGGCTGCATCCTGTGCAGTCTGCCGAGGCTGTGCTAATGTAGCCCTGGTCGAGAGGGTGTGGAAGCAACTTGGGCAGTCAAAGCAGCTGCTACACCTGTTCTTCTTAAGCCGGGCTTCTGATGAAGGCATGTTTTCAAGGCAGTTGGCACAGTAATGAGAATCAACCTGAAATAAATTACTATTGAGCAACATCGATATGTATTTGTATTGAACTATAACAACGGAGTTTAACAATCACTGACACAAATTCAGAAGCAATCGCAAAAAACACAATAGTATAAAAGGAGTGCCTTAGGTGCGCCAATTTGTTCTAATTTTCTAAGTTAATGAATCGTCCTTTATTTGACAGTAGGTACCTATGTATCTATCAGCAAATTTTTTTATGGATAAAGGGTGTAGAATACAACGTAGAAGTCTTTGGATAAAGGCGAAGTTATTGAAATAAAATAAGGGAGAGTTGATTACCTCATGACAAATACAGAAACCGCAACGTATCTTCAAGCAGTGCCGACAGAAATAAAGGCTAGTAATAGGTTTGAGTTGTCCGCACGAACACACATATTTCACGTAATCTGGCTGGGTTAAATAAGCCATCGTGTCGATAGGAATTTAAACTATATTGGAAAAATCAAAAGAAAAAATGAAACGATTTGCGATGAATAACCAACCATGACAGCGATCACAACTGAAACTGACATTGACGTATGACGTGACGTTTTGTTTTTTAATTTTTTTGTATCAGCAAGTGTGAAGCATAGAAAATAAGTATTATACAGCCAACATTTTAATTCGAATCATTAAAAAAAATCAGTTAAAAGCAAATTAGTGATTATTTCCGCTATGATGATACTGACTGATCATTTTCTTAAGATTATTGACAACAATCTTTGTTTAGGCGGTTTATCAAAAAGACTGCTATGCTATATTTATTGTATTTTATCACTAATTACTTATAAATTATTAGTGTCCGATTTTACTAAATCGGGTACCTAGTCAGTGAATTTTAGGTAGGTAGGTACCTATTTATATTAAAATTCCAAAGTGTGCACCTATGTTAAACTCTTCATAAGTCACCAAATAGAACAAAAGCGAATTAATCACTGTAGTGGTAAAGTAGAACGACAATTTGTCAAACGATTCGGTTAATTTAAAAGTCGCACGTAGTTGCAATTCGTCACCTGTTAAATGCGACTTCACTCTATTGGTTCCGTACCACATTTACGATCACTTATTGTTTTAATTGTTCACTTGAAACTTGAAAAAGATTACTTATTATATACAAGTGCGATGAAAAACTGTAGTTTTAGTTTAGGAAAACGTAGACTTACCTACCTAGCTATGTCTTGATAAGGAACATTAAACATGGATGGATGATCTAAAAGTTTTAAGGTGCCTTTGCTGTAGGTAGGGGATGATGCCACATGAACGTGATCCCTCCCTGTTCTAAAACGCAGACTAATGAAACAAATGAAAAGAAACTGATGCGGTTTGTTATGTGCTAACTTTATTCCACGAATTAGAATAAGGAGGATGGGCTAATACTATAGATAGATATAACTTTTCCGAGTAGGTAGGACCCCCTACAAGCTGGATTGTTGGTAGCTTGAATAATTAGTTGCATCTTATTACTTTTCAGTGCTATTAAGTATTTCTGCCGTATGACAATATGGATGGATAGCGGTCTACTCTGTTGAGGAAGCGATACGGTGAAAAATTATCAAGTTGTTAATTGGTTTCAGAACGATTTTTCATGTTAGTGCACTTGTCTAACATCAATCTCAATAAAACTATACTTAAGTACTTACGGTAGGTAAGCACTTAATTTCATAGGTATATATTCCTGAATTTCTGCCTACAAACAAACACTGTGACGATCAAGAACTTTGCGCAACACGATATTCAAAAGAAAACAATAACCATTTATTTTGGGTAGGTTAAGATTTTATAATCGTTTTAAAAAATATAAATATAATCGAAAAGAAAAATAGGTACCTACCCCAAACATGAGCACAGTCTTAAGTTGTCATTCAAGCAGTGGTGTCGTCGTGAGTGGCGTTCGAAGCGGCCGCATGCATATGGACGCTGCGCCTGCGCCGGTCGCATGCCAACAGGAGCGCGTACGTGCACCCGGCTTTCTAGCGACGTAACGCGTTGCGTTGGACCCA
This sequence comes from Agriphila tristella, assembly GCA_928269145.1. Lineage (NCBI taxonomy): Eukaryota > Metazoa > Arthropoda > Insecta > Lepidoptera > Crambidae > Agriphila > Agriphila tristella. The sequence goes on from OV743440.1 coordinate 4,698,107, forward strand.
TCTTATGTCATAGTATTAACTACCCAGGATCGTGTATGGTGTTGATGTACTTGATGTATGCGATTAATTGTAAGGATCCTTAAAAGATGACTGGCGCGTAGGTATTTATTTGTTGAAGCATACAGGGGGGGTATTACAACTCTTTCTCGCTGTATTGCAAATAAAAGAGACGCATTGATAGCCATTCAGAAAACTGGCAAGTTTTAAGAACTGCCACGGACGTATATAAGGGGGGGGGGGGGTTTTGGTGGTCCGGACCCCCCCCATTCATATCCATCTTACTTGTCCAACAGAAAAAAATTACATGCACCGCGCCGATTGTAGAAAACGATAGAAGCTTAGTCCGCCGCAGGGTGTATCTCGAGATATTATACGACACTCAAAGCGAAGTAAATTGTTGCTAATTTTAACTTCTTTAAAAGTGTTATAGACAACTTTGCGGTAGAATGCATTTTTTTGAAGTTGTAACCCAAAAAATGAAATAAGTTGAGGTTTTTCGATCACTACGAAGTTAGCACAGGTCTTTCAAGGTTTCAGGTCAAGCAGGGGCGACCGCCCGGGGCTCCCTTTTATATCCCCAGCCGCACACCTTTACAGTTTACCTTTAAACAGTCCTACAATTACTATCGTGAATTCCCTTTTAGCGACAAAATCGTTATGGTGGCAAAACATGATCAGAACAACTTGGCAATATCTCGTCGAAACTTCATCGCTCGCTACCATGTGCCATTTAAGATTTGGCCATTGTAAAATCCAGGAGCGGGCCCTAGGGCGGTGCAAGCGGTGCCACTGCACTGGGCGCCCTTGTGTGTGGGGCGCTGAAAACGCCCGACAACCGGTCAACTATCAATCGTATTGTTGCCTGGTGACAAGCGACGACGCGACAAATGAAACTAACCAAAAATCGCACTGCGCGGCCATTTTTGTGTAAACAAGCAAGATTAGTGGATTAACCGACTAAAAATCGCGCAGCGCAGCTGTTTTTTTACTATAAACAAGCAAGATTAGTCGATGAAACTGACTAAAAATCGCGCTGCGCGGCGGTTTTTTACTGTAATAAGTAAAATTACAAGATTAGAAGATGAAACTGATTAAAAATTGCGCTGCGCGGCCGTTATTTTTTTTTTTGCTATAAACAAGCAAGATTACAAGATCAGTAGGTGAAACTGATTAAAAATCGCGCTGCGCGGCCATTTTTTAATTAACAGGCAAAATTTAAAATCTTGGAATTGCAGATAGGGGGCGCCTCGTAGAAATGTCGCCCAGGACACTGGTAGTGCTAAAACCGGCACTGGCAGGCAATGTTTAATTTGTAAATGATAGATTAATTGGCGTTAGAGCACTGTTTTTTTTTGCGTTGAGGACCCCCCCCTTGTCAAAGCTATAGCTACGTCCGTGAGAACTGCAAACTCGTTTTTTTCTCGATCGATGTTCATGCTAGGGTACAGACATAGCCTTCTATATTTCCAAGCCGTGCACATAAGTTTGGCAACGTCTGTTACTGTCAGTTCGTGGTCATGTCGTCCGCCAGTCTCCATACTAAATGTATGGGAATATTTAAATTTTAAGAGGTCGATATTTTTTTTCATAGTAATCGTGTGAGATTTAAAATATGAAATTTATTTAGTTCTTTTATTAAAATGCTTCGTATATTAAACAATAAGAAAAATATTAATGTTAACCAGGAAAAAATGGCTGTCAAAGATGTCATCTTTTTTGTTGATTTTCTTTTGCAGGGAGTTGATTAACACGCCCTCTAGCAATAAGTGATATATCATTAGAAAGGTCTTTTAAAGACAAATATTTGCTGTCAATATACTTTATATCAATTGTTAATACTTTTGGAGTTAAAGGTTATTAAAGTATAAAAGTGGTTTATTGTCTATGGGAGTTGATCTACCACACCTATAGAAATGAATGATATATCATAAGAAAGGTTTTTATATTGCAAATATTTGCTGCAAACATACTTTCTATTGATTTTTAGTATTTTCGGAGTTTTAGGTCATTAATGTTAAAAAAATTGGTCAAGTTTAGAGCGTTATAACTCTCAAAGTACTAATAGTTGACGTTTATAGTTAAACAATAAAGTGTTTCAAATTTAGATACCTTTCCAATGATGTAAGATTTATTGCTAGAAGAGGCTTAGATCAAAATGCTCATCGTACTAAAGGACCCCCGAAAAGTTCAAATAATTTGACCCAAACCTTATGTTCTAATAAATAAATAATAATAATAAATATAAAACTTTATTGAAATAACCTTACATCACAATTTACAACTAGTTTAAACATAGATAATATAGGAAAAACAAATAATAAATAATTTTATACTATGTGCTTGACCACATGCGATGTTGCCGTTCTGCTCAACTTCAGGGGCCCAATTTTTGAATCGCTCGTCTGGCGTCGAGCGCTCGTTTCTACTGATTTTCGTTCAACATCTCCATACATTTGAGTCAAATGTCGAACGAAAATCAATAGAAAAGAGCGCTCGACGCCAGCCGAGCGATTCAAAACTAGGGCCCCAGGGCTTGGAAGATATAGAAGGCTATGGTACAGACATAGCCTTCTATAATTGCAAGCCGTGAACATAAGTTTGGCAACGTCTGTTACTGTCAGTTCGTGGTCATGTCGTTGGCCAGTCTCCATACTAAATGTATGGGAATATTTCAATTTTAAGAGGTCGATATTTTTTTTCCTAGTAATCGTGTGAGGTTTAAAATATGAAAATAATTTAGTTCCTTTATTGAAATGCTTTGTATATTAAACAATAAGAAAAATATCAATGTTAACCAGGAAAAAATGGCTGTCAAAGATGTCATCTTTTTTGTTGATTTTCTTCAGCAGGGAGTTGATTAACACGCCCTCTAGCAATAAATTATATATCATTAGAAAGGTCTTTTGAAGACAAATATTTGCTGTTAATATACTTTATATCAATTGTTTATACTTTTGGAGTTAAAGGTTATTAAAGTATAAAAGTGGTTTATTGTCTATGGGAGTTGATTTACCCCACCTCTAGCAATAAATAAAATATCATTAGAAAGGTTTTCATTTGATAAATATTTGCTGCAAACATACTTTCTATTAATTGTTAGTATTTTCGGAGTTTTAGGCCATAAATGATAAAAAAATTGGTCAAGTTCAGAGCGTTATAACTCTCAAAGTACTAATAGTTGACGTTTATTGTGATACAATAAAGTGTTTCAAATTTAAATACCTTTCCAATGATGTAAGATTTATTGCTAGGAGAGGCTTAGATCAAAATGCTCATCGTACTAAAGGACCCCCGAAAAGTTCAAATAATTTGACTCAAACCTTATGTTCTAATAAATAAATAATAATAATAAATATAAAACTTTATTGAAATAACCTTACATCACAATTTACAACTAGTTTAAACATAGATAATATAGGAAAAACAAATAATAATTAATTTTATACTATGTGCTTGACCACATGCGATGTTGCCGTTGTGCTCAACTTCAGGGGCCCAATTTTTGAATCGCTTGTCTGGCGTCGAGCGCTCGTTTCTACTGATTTTCGTTCGACATCTCCATACATTTGAGTCAAATGTCGAACGAAAATCAATAGAAAGGAGCGCTCGACGCCAGCCGAGCGATTCAAAACTAGGGCCCCAGGGCTTGGAAGATATAGAAGGCTATGGTACAGATCAATTATTTAAGACGAATGATCAATTATTTTACTGTTGAAATCTACTGTCTCGTATCTTGGGATCTAGCCTTCATACATAAAACATCATACATTTGTGACCTTTGTAGTATTGTTTTATATTCATTATTGTGAAGTCGTACCACCTTGTCTTTTCTTGCTAAATAAGCAAACATACTACTTAGGTATTTGAATGTGAATATTCATAGGTTTCCAAACGACTGGACTAGTAAAGAACTATTAAGTAATAGGGAATTTCTGAAAAAAAAAAGAGTTACATAATAGCAAGGATAATATTTATTTTCTATTCTGCGGTTATTTCCGTACGTTTTGCGAAATTGAAATAATATTAAATTTTAAAAATTTGCAACGACAAAATCTAAAACTTTTTTAGGGTGCTTTGCTTATTCCTTCAAATTAAAAGAAAATTCAGTGAATTAGATTTTTTTTCAGACTCGATCGATCCATCGATTAATGATGTAAAATAATACAATATTTTCAAATAAAGAACTTTGATAAAATCTACTCATTTCTTCTACATAAATGTATCATTCTCATGGAAAAGAAAGAACACCAAACGAAGGTCATGACGTGATTGTTGAGTCCAAGGTATTCTTCCGATCTAACAAAGTTAGCTTTTACACAATATTATGGCACCACAAGGTCTTAAGCTTGTACCCCGGAACCTCTCTCTTTGAAGCATAGACAGACATGGTATTGCTACTTTGCGAAATATATATATTTGCATTGATTGGCAGAAGCACTTTGTTGAAACGATTATTTTAACCCTGCAAAATCTACGCAACTTTTATTGGGATTCAATTCCATCATTGATATCATGAAATAAGCTGACCTTTTTAGGGCTCCGTACCGAAAAGATATATAAAAACGGGACCCTATTACTAAGACTCCATTGTCCGTCAGCTGTCTGTGATAGCTAGATAGTTGAAATTTGCACAGATGATGTATATACCTATTTCTGTTGCCGCTATAACAAAAAATACCAAAAAGTGTTTTTTTTTTGCCGTTTTTGTTTTTATGTTCGTTTTCAATCGTATAGCTATTTTCACATTTGTTGAGCCTACAGAACTTGCCTTACTTGTCATATAATAGACAGGCCGTAAAAGTTTCCGAGAAAAAAAGCAACTCACATAGGTATACCGAGCCCAACCAATGCGGAATGATCCAGTCGCGATGTAGGGCAAGCTACTAACCCCAACTGGTTTGTAGCTACTTACCTAAGCGCTGGCTCACTTTATGCTCTCTGATAAGGTGATAGAATAAGATGCGGTCTCAAGTACCTATAAAAATTTAATGATGACCATAAGACAGACCAACACTCGCTTCGGTTTTATCTAAGATGAATGAAAGACATTCGACATCTTTGTAGATGTACTTAATATATGAAGTTAGAACTTAAACCACATAAAATTATTGTGTTAAAAAGGAATTAGCATTAAAATAGAAGGTAGAAAAAATCTTCTTGAAGATTACGTGAAAAATGAGTGATTTCTATAAAAGAACTAACCTTTCCAATAATAGGTAAGTACCAGAGTATGTTTATATTTGATTACTACGTACATACCTACTCATTATTACTTAACTCAAGATACCTACCAAAGGCGTTGCTAAGGGTGGGCTAAAATATGTAGCTAACTGCAAAATAACCAAAGTCCTGCAATGTAATCCTGCAGTCCGGCCATGCAATTGACTTGCTTTGCTGATAAATCCCGCCCCATCTCAAAACTTGAATAAACTCACTAGGTGTTCTTGACTGTACCTACTATTCATATATTTCTCATCGTCCATGGGCTGCCGATGCCCTTGATACCTACATTTATATTTGTTTAGTTAGTTCAAGAGTAACCACTATTTGTGACCACATAAATAAAAGTGAGTGTGTGAGCGCGTTGATGTCTTTTGCATTGAAATATATTAATTACAATAAAGTTCTCAAATGAACTTGTTTTCTTTGATTTTTGGTACTTGTAGTAGTAATGAGTGTGTAGTAATGTGTAAACACACTTTTTCTGTTCGTACAAAAGATGATCTTCTCTTTGGTTATTTGAAAAGCGTTGGTAAAGTTTTTGTTGTACGTTGTTCTCACCAAATGACATAGATTTGGAGTGTTAAGAATGTTCCAATGTGTGAGAAGCGGTACAAGCGGCGAAATAATGGTTGTTTTTTTGCGATTGCATACCAACATTATTTTCTTAAGTTTAAGAAAATAGGATACTATTGAAACATTACTAAATAATATACGACTCGCACCAGATCAATACTCAGACGGGAATCGAACCCGCGACCTTTGGATATCCGGTCCAATGCTCTGACCGCTGAGCTACCGAGTCACCGGTGACATCGTCGAATTTCTTCTAGTGTATCCTACTCTTACGCTGCAAGCCAGCGTTATTTCACCAATGTGAGGAATTACCTCGACATTCAATTGAAATATCTTTGCAGATATAATTTTTAAATTTGAGATTTTTGCATTCACAATGCTATTTTTAAACAATACTAAATAATATTGGTACTAGAAAAAATACCACTATTGAAACATAGGTACCATTTATTCCTGCCTACTTAATTCCCCAGTATTTGAGGATTCCAGGTGCAGTGCGCTTCCACTTTCGGCCTTATCGTCGTCGGCCTTACATTACATCAGGTGAGGAGAGATGTAGGCTAACTTACCACTAACCCGTTGTGAATATAAAAAATAAACATATTCAGACATTAACTCACCAATTATAAAATTAGCTGAGCGAAGCTAAAATAACAAAAACAGACACGAGTTGCACCAAAACGCTGTCAAAGTTAAAGTTATCGTCAAATGATAATGCTACCTATTTGTCACGCCAAACTTGTCAAAGGACATCATGCTGGCTGGCATGGCAACCTCTTTTTTGGCTAACTTGTGCGTTATCGGTACTTTAACAAGCTTGTTATCGTTAAAGTTAGGTGGTGCAACTGAGCCTTAAAAAACATATTTATAAATTAAATCTACTCGAATACACAACCAAGGCTTGTATAGTCAGCAATGAATGTCACTTAACGCTTTTGTTCTTTGTCATAACAACTTTTTTGACAGGTGTTTCACGGCTTGAAACATTAATCAAAAAATTACTATGACAAAGTACTAAAGTGTTAAACAAACTTCCATTGCTGACCGTACAAGCATTTAATTTTAGTGCAGATTTCATCCCAAATTTCGACTAGAGTACAGTTTGGCAGCCATTGGTGGTGATCCTGCCTTCTGTGTAAGGGCTCCGGGTTCGAAACCTGGCAAGGGCAATGCTTATGTTAGATGAGATAATGCAATAGAATGCATAAGATTTTTTTCATATTCTTATTTGTGAATTTGTTTGTATATTGTTTTTATTCTTAAAGGTCTTATACACACCACCCATACAGCCATTCTGGTAGCGGTTACGACTTAGAGTGCACACATTTGTGTCGAAACATATTTTTTCAGTAACTTTGTTCCGTCACAATGAGTAGCCGTGTCGACCGTTGTTCCGTCGCCGTTTCGAAAAGTGGGGACGATTTGTAACATTTGGTAACAGTAACTTTAAGTCGCACTGCGTTGTTTCCGCGTAGTCACATCGCGACGTATTTGTGCTCACTTCTATCAGGAATTCATTCATTCATTCGTTCAGCAGTTCCTTTGACTCGTGAAGTGACAAATATGGTGACATGAACTATTAATTAAAATAAAAGGTAGCGCCATCTTTTTCCAGGCAAGTAATATTTATAAACAGATTTTGTTCAATATTGTTTTTATTAATGCTCAAATCGTAATGGGAAAAAAATTTGACTGTGTAGTTTCATCAAATAGAATGAAATTTACTAACGCGCCACAATATTATCACAATTTTAGTATTGTGGTGGTAAGTAAACATTATTTATTTGTACACACCGAGTGCTCAAATGCTTTTAATTATTCATAATAGTTAAAGTCAAAACAAAAAACAATATATTTTAGCAATATTAAACAGTAAAATTGATAAATATTAAAGAAAAGCATTTTTTGTAGGTGAAAATATTCTCGTCACAACTAGTCACAAAGTAACTATAATGTGTCGACATGGTTACGTAAAGTCGTCACAAAGTAACGGGAATTCAAAAATGGTTTCTCAATTTTTTTGCTTCCAGCGTTTCTCAAAGTTTCGATATTTGTTGCAGGGTCAAAAAAAATCCAACATTTCTGGAACAAGCGGTCGCAGTCAGAACAAAGAAAAATAAATTATGCTACTTATAAAAGTGGAATATTGGCTATTTCAACTCGTGAGATGTACTCGTACCTATTAAACTGAACAGATTGCATAACCTATTTTATTAGTAAAGGGGCTGTTTATTTATACTGAAATAAATATTATACCTTTTTCTTATAGCTTCTCATTTTACAACTAACCCCAATATTGTTATGCTAGTCAATACCTAGTTGGTTTGATCGGCATGATCAAACCTTAGCCTCACCCCCGTAGCATGTCCATCGAAATATGATAAAATCGCGTCTTGGCGCATAATGTCCTTTTCTCAAAATGTCCTTTTCTCGAAATGTCCTTTCTCAGAATGTCCTTTCTCAAAAAGTCCTTTTCTCAAAATGGCTTTTTCTCGAAATGTCCTTTTACTCGAATTGTTCTTTTCTCAAAATGCCCTTTTAATATGCAATATTTTTTTAAACAAATACATATTACATTAAAACATGTTTTTATACATGTTTTAAGAAAACTATGATTATTACAAAAGGAAGATACTTGTTTGGATAATTAATACAAATTTTAATGTTAATAATGATAAATAAATAATATTTTTGACTACAAAAAGGAGACTGGTTCATGATTATTATTACTTTTTTATTTATGATCCTTTCCATAATTTTTCTACAATTTTATAACTACATTACTCATTACTTTATAACATTCTTAGACTTAATAAATATTTGCATGCATTGCATGTCTGTGTTTTTGATGATAATTTAGATAAGCGACTAACAAAAAATGCTTTAATATGTATTTATTAAAAAAATATTGCATATTAAAAGGACATTTTGAGAAGAGGACGTTTCGAGAAAAAGACATTTTGAGAAAAAGACTTTTTGAGAAAGGACATTCTGAGAAAGGACATTTCGAGAAAAGGACATTATGAGAAAGGACATTATGCGCCAAGACGTAAAATCGCGTGATATAGCGTTTTATCAACATTCAACTGTCGAAATACATTGTCTTTTGACAGTTACACGTGATAAATCGGTATATTATATCGTGTTTCGGTAGGCATGCTAGGGGGCAGAAAACAAAGGCAATATTTGAGAGTGACTGGATTTGGTGACGCTCATTTGTATAAGTTAGATTATCTGGTATTCCGGAACATTGTCGTAACGTTACAACACATTGTGTTGTAATGTTACCATCCCGTTACCACACAGTGTTACAACTTTGTACTCTAGTTGCAAACTGAGCACAAAGTGTATAGAATGTATGGACACAGATCATTGTGAATTATGTCGACACAGCGACGACACAAAGTTACTGAAACTAGTTTCCGTAACTTTGTTACTGAACTGTTACAACACCTTTAAACAAAACCCCACACAGTCGCAAATAGTCGCAATGTGTCGTATCAGTTACGAAACTGTAGCGACTTGTTACATCTGTTGAAAATCTGTGACCAAAAATGGTTGTATGGGCAAAGCTCTCTTTTCGTGTCGCTGCTAGCGTGGCGCCACCCACCGCCCGCCGCCGCCCAGGCCATACCACCACCAGGTTCATTTTTCATATTTTTTATCCACTAGAGGAACTGGCTATCGTACCTCTAACTGCCGGAACACAACAATATTTAATTTGTTGTTATGGCGTCAAACTTAGGTAAGATAGTAGTAGCTAGCCAGGCGGACTCATAAATTCATTACAAGAAACAAAGACAAACTTACTGTTCCAAAGCATAGACTGCATAAAACCGGAAATTCTTTTTTGTGTAGATGTATTACTTTTATTTATAATAAGATACCACAACAAGTCACAGAAATGCCCTTGGAAAAATTTAAAAATACTGTTAAATCCAATCTTATGAGTAAAGGCTCTCTGTTGACGATTATTTGAAGGATAATAACGCATGGGCATAGCTTTTGTATTGTTAATTTTTACTCTAAATCCTAATGCCTCAGTATTAGATTAGAAAAAGTTCGTGGTTCTTCCATAGGTCTAGATAAAAAGTTCTTTAATAAAACCCCAAGTAATTAAAATCGTAGATTTTTCTTTTCTAAGTATGAATTGTGAGAAGTGTCCTACCTACTTAAAAAAGTACTACTGGCTTCTTGACTCGACGGCTTAATATGGGTAGCTTTAGTATGTCATGCTCACTTTAAACATTTCTGCGGTGGTGTCGTGTGAGGCGGGTCGTTACGTTCCCTCAAATATGGTTGAGCGAAGCGATGGCTGGTTCATGCGTCATGCTCGTGAACGGGTGCTGCCAGTGGGAATGGGTCTGCTTCTCACTACCTATCTTAACGCATATTGAATGTATGTTTTTTTATTTTTATTTATTAGATTAGATTAGATAATTCTTTATTCAACACCAAAAGTGAAAAATACATAGAAAGACTTAACAATAGAACTTAGTGCTTAACATGGCGGCCTTATCGCTAAAAGCGATTTCTTCCAGGCAACCCGAGGCATGGAGTTATTGACAGTAGATGAAAAAGAGGGCGGTGTAAAATAGCACGGACGGAAAGTAATTAATGAAAAGTTAAAGTCATAAACATACATAAAATAATATAATATCATAAACTTACATAAACATACATACACTTAAATATACAATAATAGGTAATTATTGAAAACACATTAACAACTTATTTGCAGTATATTAGTAGTAAGTTATAATTTATATTATAATATATTGTAACAGCTTAGACTGAATAACAAGTTCAAAGATTAAGAAATTTGAAATTCATGAGCTAATTAAATAATGTTATTTATTTGTTAATCTTTGTCGATATAAAGTCTGGAAACGATATACCTATTTGTAAATATCGTTCCATTCCATCTGATAAAGCTGACAAGTTTTTTGCGCCCATTTTTCTTGTCAGCTAAAAGACGTCATAATTGGTGGTAGGGTAAAAGAATTGACGATTTAAAAATGCTTATTATGTGAGCTTATTTTAATAAAATATATTTCACTTTCATTTGAAATAAGCCCTACCACCAACTAAACTGAGTACAAATTGTACCCCCCTGGGAAATCAAACCCGGGACCCCTGCGTCTAACACGGGTGGGCCACTAGATCACAGAGGCGGTTATCCGTGATTTAATACATTGTACAAGCGCTCTGCTTAGTTTGTGACTAAATAATTAGTAGAAGTTATGCGGTTTTGCCAATTATTATAATGGGTTTTGCAAAACCCATACTTCTAGGTAAAGCCAGGGCTTCCTAGGAAAACGGTGCCGTCATATTACGGAAGTAATTTAGCGGCGTAGTACGTTGTCTATGTAAACAATACGGCGCGGTTCCTGACGTTACGGTGCCGCCGTATTGTTTAAATAGACAACATTCAACGCCGCTATATTACGGCCGTAATATGACGGCACCGCTATCCTAGGAAACCCTAGATTAAACCAACTCAGTCGTAATCGTCGTCATCATTTATTATACCACAAGTTTTAATAATGTAGCAATCTGTTTGCTTCAAGTCATAACTAATGGGGAATGTTTGAAAAAATCAAATTGGCTAAATATTTTTTATAGGTAGGAATAAGCTCCCTTAGTAATAGAAAAAAGTTTAAGAATTTTCCGTTGCGTAGAAAAATTATAAAAAATTAAAGTCTCTGCGACTTTAAAAATGTGTAAAAGTAACAGCGGAATGGAGATAATACCTTTGCCACCACCTAAAATTTTTAAAAAAAATTTCACGCAACCAAAAATTCTGAATCTTTTTTTCTATTACTAAGGGAGCTTATTCCTACCTTTAAAAAATATTCAGCCAATTTGATTTTTTTCGGACATTCCCCATTTAGCTTTCATCAACAAAGCTTGCTTCCAATAAACTAAGTAAATAATGAACTTTCATATTGGCTCTCTAATTGTCAGTTGACCTTTATTCCACAGCTTCTTAAAGGTTAAAAAAACAAAATGCTGTTTGGTTAACAATTAACCGATGACACAGATTATGTAAGAGTAACTAGACAAACGTTTTTGTTGTTGGATATAAAATGGAATTATAACGTTTATGTAGGTATTGAGATTCAAATTTTATGACCCGTGAACTGTGGTATAATATTTAGTCTTTAAGGTGTGTACACACTGTAAGTAAGTACCATTGAACGAGAATTTGTAAGTGTATTTGTAGAAAATCAGAGCTCAGGATAGGTGCGATGCGAGCTGTTTTTATTCTTTCTAGCTAGCGACTCGCCCTTGCTTCGCTTCGGTGCAGTGTGGAATTTGAGACCATGTATTATACATATGAACCTTAATTCCTCTTGAATTACCGCGATCTATTTAAAAAAACCGTATCAAAATCCATTGCGTAGTTTTAAAGATCTAAGTATACATAGGGACAGACAGCGGGAAGCGACTTTGTTTTATACAATGTAATGGTAAAATTATGTTATGAAAAATTATATTATAATGTTTGAACGTAATATGCACTAATGGTGTAGTCTTTTGATTTCCATTTATACCCTACTAGCGGCCGCCCGCGACTTCATCTGCGTGGACAGTTTTTTGCTTGTGGAATTATACGTTTTTTCTGGATAAAAACCCTTGACAAAGGTGTATGCAAAATTTCATGATGATCGGTTCAGTAGTTACGACGTGAGGGCGTAACAAACAAACGGACTTTCGCATTTATAATATTAGTAACGACTAATGAATAGTTTAAATCTAAAAGTTGGAATATGATTTTCATTTTAATAGGCTAACTAAATCTACCGCAACCGTAAAGCGATTCTGTTAACAGTACGTTAGCACAGAATACATAATAGTATAGTACAAGTACGCACGGACGTATATAAGGGGGGGGGTTTTGGGGGTCCGGACCCCCCCCATTCATATCCATCTTACTTGTCCAACAGAAAAAAATTACATGCATCGCGCTGATTGTAGAAAACGATAGATGCTTCCGCAGGGTAATTTTAACTTCTTTAAAAGTGTTATAGACAAGTTTGCCGTAGAATGCATTTTTTAGAAGTTGTAACCCAAAAACTGAAATAAGTTGAGGTTTTTCGATCACTTCGAAGTTAGCACAAGTCTTTCAGGGTTTCAGCTCAAGCAGGGGCGACCGCCCGGGGCTCCCTTTTATATCCCCAGACGCACACCTTTACAGTTTACCTTTATACAGTCCTACAATTACTATCGTAAATTCCCTTTTAGCGACAAAATCGTTATGGTGGCAAAACATGATCAGAACAACTTGGCAATATCTCGTCGAAATTTCATCCTATTACAAGATTAGTAGATGAAACTGATTAAAAATTGCGCTGCGCGGCCGTTATTTTTTTACTATAAATAAGCAAGATTACAAGATTAGTAGGTGAAACTGACTAAAAATCGCGCAGCGCGGCGTTTTTTTTACTTTTATAAGTAAAATTACAAGATTAGTAGATGAAACTAATTAAAAATTGCGCTGCGCGGCCGTTATTTTTTTTACTACAAACAAGCAAGATTACAAGATCAGTAGGTAAAACTGCCTAAAAATCGCGCTGCGCGGCCATTTTTTAATTTAACTAACAGGCAAAATTAAAAATCTTGGGATCGCAGATAGGGGGCGCCTCGTAGAAATGTCGCCCAGGACACTGGTAGTGCTAAAACCGGCACTGGCAGGCAATCTTTAATTTGTAAATGATAGATTAAATTGGCGTTAGAGCACTGTTTTTTTTACGTTGACCACCTTTTTTTGACCCCCCCCCCTTGTCAAAGCTATAGCTACGTCCGTGCAAGTACGTTAGTAGGTACTAGTCATACACTCAACTTTGTAATGCTAAATGTATTCCGCGTCTAAACTACTGTTAGGTAGGTAAGTACATTAATGCACATGTGCGTTGAGTGTGCTCACCCTTAAGTGATGATATAAGTGCGGTAAGTCCACAATGTGTGGGCATGAAGCGAAGCACGGTCTGCCACGGGGGCAAGAAATTTAGAAGATTGCATACTTTTGATATCGTGCTTTGACCGCGTAACTATTATTAATAATTAGTCGAAGTATACTTCGAACAGAAAGCTTCGGTGCAAAAATTTCAGATATTAAATTCTAAAATGACACGAAACTTTGCATGAAGATGGCTTTTATGCCAGATTGCGTAAGCAGCGTTACAGTGCGAGGCATGTATCTTGAATATTTTTCGACGGAGTGGGGATAAGTTCGCGCATGTGCTCTTGTGAGCGACCAATAGCGCGCGCCCCTCTCCCGCCGCCCGCGCCCCTCACCGCAACGCATACCCAAAATACGCGTTTCGCGCAATCCCCACCCGATTTCATGATTCGTGCCACTGACTGTACTTTTTATTACCTTTGGCGATCAGAAATTAACCAAAACCGATTTTTTTTTGTTAAGTATTTATTTTTACAATACCAATCGATAGGGTTACTTTACTCATAAGGATTATTTTTTCTTCAGCGAAACAGCATCTTAAACAAAAGGGAGACCATGAAATTTAACATTTATTTTTTTATTATTACGGATTGTATCAATTTGTATCGAATCGTATGCGATTAAAAAAAAACTTTTAATGCAGTTCCGTTTCTTTTTAAAAGCAAAATGAAGTCTTCTTTGGTCTGAAAACTGTTCCAGTATCCAAATTTAATGGCTTAAAAAAATGCTATGGACAAAAAAAAAGGTGTCACCATAATGCTATTTTCGCATTGGACGTTTACTCTAATAACGTTAAGTTACTGCGTGATTTAGGAATTAATAATGATAAATCAAAATAATAAGAACTTAATAAATTTAACAGGTTAAAAATATTGGTTGTCTAATTAATCTCTCTAGTAGGAGAGAAATAAAAAAATTGGAAAAATGTGCATTTACGCACATATTTGCATAATTCTTTAGTTAGAGGATAACTTACTTACATCACATTACTTAAATGATTTGAAGTACCTACCTATATGTAGATAAGTTATCTTTAAATTAGACTATCAAAGCACACAATGCATGAAGCATGCATGAAGATTAAGGGCGACTTGCACGTCTTACACAAGACATTATTTAGGTCGTAGAGTCACATTAAATCAATAGTTTGTAGAGTAGAAATGGTAAGTTTCAAACTATAAACACGTTTAATTTGCAAATGCACGAAGTTTTAAGACGAATTAATCGTTTCTAATAAGACTAAGTAGTTTCTTAGTTGCTGCGAAATGAAGCTTATGAATGAATAATAAAATCCGCAAAGGCCGCCCGCCGGTGCGCGCGATTAATTCTATTGAGCAATATGGCGCACGCAGAACGGAGGTGCACATGCGCGAACATTTTCCCGCCAAACGCCGCGCGCGCAGTGTCGCCTCCAAAAAAAGGGACGTCGTTATTTTTTTTAATTTTTATTTAAAAAAAAATATTAAAATGTGGCAACCTTAATAAGTTCCAGTTAGCGAATTTCTTTAGGAAATTTTGCGAGCTAGGGCTGTGTTAGTTGTTAAGTGTGGTTTTTCTGGTGGTGTATGATGTAAACACAATGTGGAGGGCTTTCGGGCTTATGTTGCTGATCTCCGAGGCTGTGGTGGCTGTTCATAACGTGAGCTTAGATGGATCTAATGAAGTGGTATGTATTTAGAGTGTAAAACAGTTTTAATGAGTAATTAAAAAAACTGTCGGCTACTGCGATCTAGGAATAGTACTTAATTTAACGCAATATTAAGGTTTTACCAACCCATACAACGTGTTACAAAAAAACACCCTTAAAAATAAATATGGTAGATAGGGACCATTATACTTAACAACTTTTACCATGGGACTAAAAAACCGATCAGCTGTTTTATACATTTTGATGTTTTCGTTAGTAATTTTTGTATGAAACAGCTAATTTTTTATTGCGATTTTTGAGTTGGACCCTTAGTAAACGTTGTTCAGTTTGTTGGTCCCTCTTTTTATCATATTCGGCTTTTGGGGGGGTTTTTGTTACACGTTGTATATTCTTGATGGTTAATTAATTCCTTTATTTACTTTAGCTATCATATAGATAAACGTATCTGTTGAAATGCCTAGGTACTGTTGTATGAAATTGTTTAATATCTAAACCAGATCGCAAAACAGGGTTTTAAAGACAGCGCTTACTAGTTTGGTCATACCGCGACGCACTTTTATAATAAATACAAGCTAATTTATGACGGACAAAAAAACGGAAATTGGTAACTGGATGTGTTACTTACCTACTTCGTAGTAGGAATTCCGATATTTTGTCTGTAAAACACGAAATTTGCCGGTACGTTGCATCCTACAATTATAAGCAGAAACATTTAACCTATTCCAATTAGAAACGATGAACATTAATCAAATGTTTTAGTAAATAAATATTCAATGAAAAAAATTAAAGTTCATAGTAAAGATTTTTATATTTTGTGCCTGGATTTATAATACAAATGATGTCATAACATATAAATAAAATTTAATTTGATAATGTCCAGATGTCAAAGTTACATACTACAAAATAAAAATTTATAAATTCTCAAATTAATGTCAAAATTATACAGAAATTCAAAGATAATTACGATTAAAAAAAATACATTTAAATCTTAATAATTTAAAATGATTTGTCTCATTAATTGTATAATATGCTTTTTCTAGTTTTTTTTTTAGATTTTAGGTGCCATACAGAATAGGTACACTTTTCTATAAAGTGCACTCTTGCTAGGTATCAGCACCAAGTTCTTATTTCTCCTTGCCGATTTAAATATTTATAAGTTCAAATTGGATTCGGAACCCTAAAAATCAGCTGTTCCATACAAAGTGCAGTCCTTGTCTTCGACCTTAATGTATGGAACAGCAGATTTTTTTTGCGAGGAGGAGAGTTGTCCCCATAGTAAAAGTTGCTTGTAATCATGAGTGGAACCACCCCACTGCGGGAACCAAATTATTAAAATTTGCGTAGGTAGGTTCTAGACAATGTTATAAACAGATCTACCCAAAACAAATATTTCACGGTTTTTAAGATCGCTGTAAAACCTAAAAAGTCGGAGCTTAAAATTCTTGTATCAATATCTGCAAAAAATGATTTGTTTCATTAAAAATGATGATAGGTATGCGCCGTAGTCAAGAAAGCAGGAATTTTTTTATTCATAAATACGTGGAGTACTTAGTAGATGGCAACAAACTTGGTTATGGAAAGCTAATGAAGTTAAGAGTGGGAACTGGGAAATGATTTATGTTACAGTAAAACACAAAAACTAAAAAGAAACGTTTGTCGACTCCGCCTTTTCTAATCTAAGTTGATTTATATCCTTAATAAAATAATGTAAATAAGTTTCACACGTAATAACGGGTTCTTCATCTGCACGCGCATACTAAGAAAGTGTTGACAACTATAAACAAATAATTCGTAAACTTTTAATTTATGTTATTTTTATAACCTGTATTCATATTTTTTTAAATATAAGTAGGTATTAGGGTGTCAAACAAAATGATTTATCTATAAGCTTAAGAATCAATTAATGAGTACGTTTCAAGCACGAATTAAAATTTCTCGGTCACCCATTCAATAACTGACGTTTACGAAAGTTGCTTAACTTTAATAATCATGACCACCGAAACACAATAATGTCGCGTTTTATCGACACTCAACTGTCAAAATCCATTGTCTTTTAACAGTGAAACGTGATGAATCGCATATCATATCACGTTTCGGTGGCTAATAAGCTATCATCATCATCACCATATCAGCTGCACGACACCCACTGCTGGGTATAGGCCTTCCCCAAGGATCTCCACGGCGATCGGTCCTGCGCTGCCCGCAGTTAGTGGTTTCTCGCAACCTTCACCCTCACGTCAGTCCACCTTGTCGGGGGCCTACCCCGAACCCACGGAGCGTCGTCCGGTGCGCGGTCACCATTCCTTCTGGAATGGTGACCGCGCCTTTCCGCCCCAACGGCCATCGGTGCTATATGCTAGAGGGGCAGTAATTAGAAGCGATACTGTTTGTATCATTATGGAGTAGAGTTTAGACAGTGCATCTATATGTGACGTCTTTGGATATACGGTGGTGGACGGATAATTAGAAACACTAGTCAATTTTCATACAAATGAGGTAACTTTGGAGCTTTGTTCTCCGCCTGCGATAGGTCAAGCTGTGATCCGCCCCCTGATTAAATAACTCTATTGTTAACAATAGGGAATATGAATCAATTTTTTTAATCAATATCGAATGTATAATGTGTGAGAAAATCAACTGTAATATTAAAACTTTATCTTGCGTTTTTTCTCGTTATGACTTGAAGTTAGCACGCAGCAGCACCCGCTGAAAACGCTTTATACAAAACAGTCATGATTTATGACGTCACATGTCACGTTTCAGGCGCGTTAACTATGTAGTTAGCCAAGAATTTTCAATAATTTTCAATTATCTCCCTAAATTTTGCGTATAAGTACATATGTGTCATACAAAATATTATTTCTTATTCGATATTCTATCTGACTGTTAAGTGCACTATATCCGAAAATGAAAAATATAATTCGTTATTTTTCCCTGATTTTATCGTGTGTTAAACTAAAATAATACATTTTTTTATTTTTCTGTTCCATCATGTAAAATACGTGTCCGAAGCGATCAAGCTCTTTGTCAAAATTTGTTGGACTGGCTGGCGAGCTAGCAACTGGTTGGCAAGTGTCGCTAGTGACATGAAAATATAGTAATCTGCCACATTGTCAATTAGATAAAGGAATGTAATAAAATACGAGTGACCGAACCGTTTGTTGTGTAATTTATACAGTATTTAGGTAAAACGCTACTCTGCTGGCAGCTGAATTTACAATAAAATCGGTGACTGATGCATTTCCCTATTCTCGATTGAAATCGTTTGAAATTAACGAAATTTGACAGTTTCAGGTGCTAACAATGTTCTAACAGAGTACATAGGCCTACTCTAATATCAAATAAAACTAACAATAAAAAAATGCAAACGGTTTCAATAGATTTCAAACGAGTATTGTTAGCAACAGAGTTACGTAATCAAGGGGCTGATGATGGCTATCCAGGGAGTGGATGGAGGAAATCCAGATCGCTAACTCACCCAACTGATCTAATCAGCATTTTGAGAGCTGTAAGGATCAGTTTTCAGTTTCAGATTTTCCATTCCATATGTTTTAATGCTATTTTCGCTATTTTTTAAACATATCCAAACAGCTCTTAAATGCTGATTAGATGAGTTGGGTGTGTACAGCGATCTGGAATATCTGGATCTCCTCTATTCACTCCCTAGATAGCCATCATCATATCACAGATCACAGCTCGATCAATCCCTGGCGGAGAACCAAAGCTCCTTAACTCGCTTGTATGAAAATCGATTGGTGTTTCTAATAAATCAATTTATTTAAGCATTTATGAGAATTGTTAAATAATTATTATGCAGCTCGAATCGGTAGTCACGCCTGCAATGTGAGCATTGTTTGTTATGTAATGATGACGGCCAAGAAAAATGAAATTAATTGATTTGTTTACTATAGAAAACGAACCTAAATAAAATTAGAAAACAGTAAAATCCTAATGGTAGGTAATTTAATTCTAACTTTTGTTGGTCGTCATAGCAACAGTGACTAACAAAGTAATTTATGTAGGCCAAGAAGCTTATACCTCCCTCCAAAAGCTTCTTGATGTAGGCATAGCCGTAGTGATTATTTCCTCTGTGGGCATAGCTAATTTCCCTCCTAATAAGAATCTTAACTATTACTTTCAGTCATACATATTTTAATAATGAAATTTTACAAACTTTCTCAAAACCACGACTTGGTTACATTTGAATATTATAGTTAAGTACGTAAAGTTGAAAGTCATAGTTGGCCCTGCCCAACCTTAAGCATTGCACATTCATATTATCTTTCTAGAGATGTGATTCATTCTTCCTAAAGTAGTGCAACAAATACGAAATACTTGCGGAATGACAATTTTATTTCATAATTTGGCTCAATAGGATGTATGACAAATACAAACATAGGTACTTAAGGCTACGGCGCATTTCACAATCCATACTAATATTATAAATGCGAAAGTAACTCTGTCTGTCTGTCTGTCTGTTACGCCTTCACGCCTAAACTACTGAACCGATTTGAATGAAATTTGGTACAGAGGTAGAGTTGAGCTCGAGAAAGGACATAGGCTACCTTTAATTGCGAAATAAGGGTTGGAGGGGTTGAAATAGGGGATGAAAGTTTGATTGTACCACAGAATATAGAGACTACAGAAGTTATGCCACTATCGTATTTATTAGGTACTCACTTACATACGTTTACACTACGAGATTATGTTGTTTAATCGACTACCATGAGTTAAATTTGACAGAACGAAATTCAAAATCAAAAATACAAAATCCATGCTTAATCCATACTAATATTATAAATGCGAAAGTAACTCTGTCTGTCTGTCTGTCTGTTACGCCTTCACGCCTAAACTACTGAACCGATTTGGATGAAATTTGGTACAGAGGTAGAGTAGAGCTCGAGAAAGGACATAGGCTACCTTTAATTGGGAATTAAGGGTTGGAGGGGTTGAAATAGGGGATGAAAGTTTGATTGTACCACAGAATATAGAGACTACAAAAGTTATGCCACTATCGAATTTATTAGGAACCCACTTACATACGTTTACACTACGAGATTATGTTGTTTAATCGACTACCATGGTTTAAATTTGACAGAACGAAATTCAAAATCAAAAACACAAAATCCATGCTTAATTCATACTAATATTATAAATGCGAAAGTAACTCTGTCTGTCTGTCTGTTACGCCTTCACGCCTAAACTACTGAACCGATTTGGATGAAATTTGGTACAGAGGTAGAGTAGAGCTCGAGAAAGGACATAGGCTACCTTTAATTGGGAATTAAGGGTTGGAGGGGTTGAAATAGGGGATGAAAGTTTGATTGTACCACAGAATATAGAGACTACAGAAGTTATGCCACTATCGTATTTATTAGGTACCCACTTACATACGTTTACACTACGAGATTATGTTGTTTAATCGACTACCATGGTTTAAATTTGACAGAACGAAATTTAAAAATCAAAAACACAAAATCCATGCATAATCCATACTAATATTATTAATGCGAAAGTAAGTCTGTCTGTCTGTCTGTCTGTTACGCCTTCACGCCTAAACTACTGAACCGATTTGGATGAAAGTTGGTACAGAGGTAGAGTAGAGCTCGAGAAGGGACATAGGCTACCTTTAATTGCGAAATGAGGGTTGGAGGGGTTGAAATAGGGGATGAAAGTTTGATTGTACCACAGAATATAGAGACTACAAAAGTTATGCCACTATCGAATTTATTAGGAACCCACTTACATACGTTTACACTACGAGATTATGTTGTTTAATCGACTACCATGGTTTAAATTTGACAGAACGAAATTCAAAATCAAAAACACAAAATCCATGCTTAATCCATACTAATATTATAAATGCGAAAGTAACTCTGTCTGTCTGTCTGTCTGTTACGCCTTCACGCCTAAACTACTGAACCGATTTGGATGAAATTTGGTACAGAGGTAGAGTAGAGCTCGAGAAAGGACATAGGCTACCTTTAATTGGGAATTAAGGGTTGGAGGGGTTGAAATAGGGGATGAAAGTTTGATTGTACCACAGAATATAGAGACTACAGAAGTTATGCCACTATCGTATTTATTAGGTACCCACTTACATACGTTTACACTACGAGATTATGTTGTTTAATCGACTACCATGGTTTAAATTTGACAGAACGAAATTCAAAATCAAAAACACAAAATCCATGCATAATCCATACTAATATTATTAATGCGAAAGTAAGTCTGTCTGTCTGTCTGTTACGCCTTCACGCCTAAACTACTGAACCGATTTGGATGAAAGTTGGTACAGAGGTAGAGTAGAGCTCGAGAAGGGACATAGGCTACCTTTAATTGCGAAATGAGGGTTGGAGGGGTTGAAATAGGGGATGAAAGTTTGATTGTACCACAGAATATAGAGACTACAAAAGTTATGCCACTATCGAATTTATTAGGAACCCACTTACATACGTTTACACTAGGAGATTATGTTGTTTGATCGACTACCATGAGTTAAATTTGACAGAACGAAATTCAAAATCAAAAACACAAAATCCATGCTTAATCCATACTAATATTATAAATGCGAAAGTAACTCTGTCTGTCTGTCTGTCTGTTACGCCTTCACGCCTAAACTACTGAACCGATTTGGATGAAATTTGGTACAGAGGTAGAGTAGAGCTCGAGAAAGGACATAGGCTACCTTTAATTGGGAATTAAGGGTTGGAGGGGTTGAAATAGGGGATGAAAGTTTGATTGTACCACAGAATATAGAGACTACAAAAGTTATGCCACTATCGAATTTATTAGGAACCCACTTACATACGTTTACACTAGGAGATTATGTTGTTTGATCGACTACCATGAGTTAAATTTGACAGAACGAAATTCAAAATCAAAAACACAAAATCCATGCTTAATCCATACTAATATTATAAATGCGAAAGTAACTCTGTCTGTCTGTCTGTCTGTTACGCCTTCACGCCTAAACTACTGAACCGATTTGAATGAAATTTGGTACAGAGGTAGAGTTGAGCTCGAGAAAGGACATAGGCTACCTTTAATTGCGAAATAAGGGTTGGAGGGGTTGAAATAGGGGATGAAAGTTTGATTGTACCACAGAATATAGAGACTACAGAAGTTATGCTACTATCGTATTTATTAGGTACTCACTTACATACGTTTACACTACGAGATTATGTTGTTTAATCGACTACCATGAGTTAAATTTGACAGAACGAAATTCAAAATCAAAAATACAAAATCCATGCTTAATCCATACTAATATTATAAATGCGAAAGTAACTCTGTCTGTCTGTCTGTCTGTTACGCCTTCACGCCTAAACTACTGAACCGATTTGGATGAAATTTGGTACAGAGGTAGAGTAGAGCTCGAGAAAGGACATAGGCTACCTTTAATTGGGAATTAAGGGTTGGAGGGGTTGAAATAGGGGATGAAAGTTTGATTGTACCACAGAATATAGAGACTACAAAAGTTATGCCACTATCGAATTTATTAGGAACCCACTTACATACGTTTACACTACGAGATTATGTTGTTTAATCGACTACCATGGTTTAAATTTGACAGAACGAAATTCAAAATCAAAAACACAAAATCCATGCTTAATCCATACTAATATTATAAATGCGAAAGTAACTCTGTCTGTCTGTCTGTCTGTTACGCTTTCACGCCTAAACTACTGAACCGATTTGGATGAAATTTGGTACAGAGGTAGAGTAGAGCTCGAGAAAGGACATAGGCTACCTTTAATTGGGAATTAAGGGTTGGAGGGGTTGAAATAGGGGATGAAAGTTTGATTGTACCACAGAATATAGAGACTACAAAAGTTATGCCACTATCGAATTTATTAGGAACCCACTTACATACGTTTACACTAGGAGATTATGTTGTTTGATCGACTACCATGAGTTAAATTTGACAGAACGAAATTCAAAATCAAAAACACAAAATCCATGCTTAATCCATACTAATATTATAAATGCGAAAGTAACTCTGTCTGTCTGTCTGTCTGTTACGCCTTCACGCCTAAACTACTGAACCGATTTGAATGAAATTTGGTACAGAGGTAGAGTTGAGCTCGAGAAAGGACATAGGCTACCTTTAATTGCGAAATAAGGGTTGGAGGGGTTGAAATAGGGGATGAAAGTTTGATTGTACCACAGAATATAGAGACTACAGAAGTTATGCTACTATCGTATTTATTAGGTACTCACTTACATACGTTTACACTACGAGATTATGTTGTTTAATCGACTACCATGAGTTAAATTTGACAGAACGAAATTCAAAATCAAAAATACAAAATCCATGCTTAATCCATACTAATATTATAAATGCGAAAGTAACTCTGTCTGTCTGTCTGTCTGTTACGCCTTCACGCCTAAACTACTGAACCGATTTGGATGAAATTTGGTACAGAGGTAGAGTAGAGCTCGAGAAAGGACATAGGCTACCTTTAATTGGGAATTAAGGGTTGGAGGGGTTGAAATAGGGGATGAAAGTTTGATTGTACCACAGAATATAGAGACTACAAAAGTTATGCCACTATCGAATTTATTAGGAACCCACTTACATACGTTTACACTACGAGATTATGTTGTTTAATCGACTACCATGGTTTAAATTTGACAGAACGAAATTCAAAATCAAAAACACAAAATCCATGCTTAATCCATACTAATATTATAAATGCGAAAGTAACTCTGTCTGTCTGTCTGTCTGTTACGCCTTCACGCCTAAACTACTGAACCGATTTGGATGAAATTTGGTACAGAGGTAGAGTAGAGCTCGAGAAAGGACATAGGCTACCTTTAATTGGGAATTAAGGGTTGGAGGGGTTGAAATAGGGGATGAAAGTTTGATTGTACCACAGAATATAGAGACTACAGAAGTTATGCCACTATCGTATTTATTAGGTACCCACTTACATACGTTTACACTACGAGATTATGTTGTTTAATCGACTACCATGGTTTAAATTTGACAGAACGAAATTCAAAATCAAAAACACAAAATCCATGCATAATCCATACTAATATTATTAATGCGAAAGTAAGTCTGTCTGTCTGTCTGTTACGCCTTCACGCCTAAACTACTGAACCGATTTGGATGAAAGTTGGTACAGAGGTAGAGTAGAGCTCGAGAAGGGACATAGGCTACCTTTAATTGCGAAATGAGGGTTGGAGGGGTTGAAATAGGGGATGAAAGTTTGATTGTACCACAGAATATAGAGACTACAAAAGTTATGCCACTATCGAATTTATTAGGAACCCACTTACATACGTTTACACTACGAGATTATGTTGTTTAATCGACTACCATGGTTTAAATTTGACAGAACGAAATTCAAAATCAAAAACACAAAATCCATGCTTAATCCATACTAATATTATAAATGCGAAAGTAACTCTGTCTGTCTGTCTGTCTGTTACGCCTTCACGCCTAAACTACTGAACCGATTTGGATGAAATTTGGTACAGAGGTAGAGTAGAGCTCGAGAAAGGACATAGGCTACCTTTAATTGGGAATTAAGGGTTGGAGGGGTTGAAATAGGGGATGAAAGTTTGATTGTACCACAGAATATAGAGACTACAGAAGTTATGCCACTATCGTATTTATTAGGTACCCACTTACATACGTTTACACTAGGAGATTATGTTGTTTGATCGACTACCATGAGTTAAATTTGACAGAACGAAATTCAAAATCAAAAATACAAAATCCATGCTTAATCCATACTTAATATTATAAATGCAAAAGGTACTCTGTCTGTCTGTCTGTCTGTTACGCCTTCACACCTTAACTACTAAACTGATTTGGATGAAATTTGGTACAGATGTAGAGCAGAGCTCGAGAAAGGACATAGGCTACCTTTTATTGCGAAATAATGGTTTAAAGAGTTAAACTAGGGGATGCAAGTTTGTATGTAAGTCTGTAGGGGTTATAATAGGGATGAAATTGTAAGAGAAAAAAGCGGATTCGCGCGCTTGGTGGGGACCCGCCTAATCACGTTAAAATGGCTGATCAGATTTTGATGAAACTAAAACATTGAATAATGTTCCCATTGGATTATCTCGAATATCCACGCGGACGAAGTCGCGGGCAAAAGCTAGTAAAAAATAAAAAGCGAATGGGCTTTGCGAATTGACGTGTTTCATTTTCCTAATTGGACAACGAGATATTGGAGTTTGTCTTATTTAAAACTCATGTGTATTTTCCAGTCAAGTAATTCAAATAATTTTCAATAATGGACAATCTATTCGATATTAGCTTTTCCCGTTTCAATATTTAATAGGTTCCCCTCTATCACGTGACATGCCTTTATAAAAGCTCCAGCTAGTAAATTTTCCATTTTCAGGCTCCATGAAAACGTGAAAAATGTATAAAACTTAATAGTACAATGTTATGGGAATGGTTTCCATAGATCCCACATCAAAACTAGAGATAAAAATAAACAAATTCAGTTCGTAATGGCCATGTAAGTAGGGTAGAAGGGAATCGGG
The DNA here is from genome assembly GCA_928269145.1 of Agriphila tristella. Taxonomy (NCBI): domain Eukaryota; kingdom Metazoa; phylum Arthropoda; class Insecta; order Lepidoptera; family Crambidae; genus Agriphila; species Agriphila tristella. The sequence continues at coordinate 4,724,029 of OV743440.1, forward strand.
GTCCTGTGGTTGCGTGTGAGGAATTTATGTCCGTATTTTTCATTTACGTTAAGCCTGAAAGAATAGTAAACTATTAAATTTGAATTTGTATTAGATTGTTATCCCGGGGAAAATGCTATGCCTGTAAAGTTTTGAAGTATATCGAGTTCATTCTGTTATGGTAAATTGTTTAAGTTTAATCTTTATAATTTTACTATTTTTTTACTTTAATATATTTTACTTTTTATATTGAGACCATTTTTAAAGGGTTTAAGAACAAATAAGTACTTATGGCTAAATTTTTAATAAGACAGATGTGTGAAATGTGTGTGACGAACGAATTAAAAAAAAATTGGTCAACAATAGCCTTATTGTTTGTTTTGATTGCAATATAAATACTTGCTTGAAGAATTTGTGAAAAAGGCACAATTGACTAGTCCATAGCCAATATAAAACTAAGTTTTTATGCAACCACCCATACGGGAATCCGTCACGATTCAAAGAAAACATTAAGCAATAAATCCTTGAATTTGATGTTGTTATTCGGTTTTTGTATGTCGTCCCGTCCCGTCACGTTCTCTTCGCACGTAGATTCACGTAGATGACACACCTGCGAAATATAGCTTCGAAATAGAAAGGGTTCTCTAAAGCTAAGCATCCATGGTTCCGTACATCGCATTAAACAGATTTTAGTATACAATAAATAGGAAGGTGATCTGCATCGTAGGCTTTGGTCGCATATAAGCCCCGTCAGTCGCTTACAGCGTCACTCACATCCGATAAAAAGTACCGATACATTTCGCATGCCAACGACACGTCACCGTTGGCCACAATACATTTCAATAGTAAGCAAAGTCACATCACATACACAGCTCAGATTCCAAAGAAGTGGGTAAAGCACTATGTTATGGAAATCAGTATCAACAACCCGAGACAATATTAGAAAAGTTCATTTTCTACATTGACCCAGCTGGGGATCAAATCCTCAAGAGATGGTGATGCCTTGAAAACCGGCGTGCAAACCACTTGACCACAGAGGTCATACTGTACATATAGAAGAAGCCAAAGCCAACGGAACGCAAAAACCGTGGTTGGTTCATAGACATAGAAAAATTTTCGCTGTGTTCAAGAAGACCAACAAAGTGTGGAAAAGAGAAGTTAACATTATATGGACACGGTCTGTGAAAAAAAGAGACAAAGGATCAAGTAACAACGTGCCAACATTTTTTACAATAAGAGCCCCTAGCGTCCCGACTAGCCAAAGAGCAATCACAATTTCTTTAAAATATTTGGTAATCTTGATTAGAATTTTAAATAAGGGTATCGTGGAGCCATGGTGTCTGTTAGTGATTGTGATGTGACAAGAAGAAACAATCCAAGTAATCACACTTTTCACAGGTAATATTGCCACACATTTCTCGAAAACCAAATTTCGCTACATTTATTCGTTTATTTTATGTATGTAAGTATATTTTTACGTATTTGATATTATGTATAATGTATACATTAGTTTTTCGGATCACTTGTTTATTGACATTGTTGTTCTTTGGCATTATATTTCTATGGATTGGTTTGATTTGATGCGATGCGTCCGTCGCGTACGATTAGTGGTCGCTTACCCTATTCGATGTAACCACCTGTGTTTACATCCATCGACCATCGATCCATAGATCGACCCCGCACCATGTTCGGATCATTCATCAATCCCAACGACATACGTGTAGTAAAGATTACGACAAAAAATCTCATAATAACAGCTATTATAGGCTTCACGATTTTTCGAGACGCAATCGCAACTGCAACTTAAAACATCATCAGCACTAACCTTCGACTTCCGTGTCAAATGTGAACGGAATCTTTTAAGATTCTTTTAAGATCGATAATAGCATTAAGAAATGTGTTATGCGATTTAAAATTAATGCCCTTATGGAAGGTTTGTTTAAATATTATAACTTATGAATGTATTTTTATGTTGAAATTGTGACAAGCAAACTCCCACTTTGTCATTCCATAAATTATTACTTGTCAATACTCAATAATTCAAGTTATGTTCTACGTATCTACTTGAATCTTGTGAATCTTTCAAAATACCGGAAATAATTTTCTCTTCAACTTACTAACATTATTAATCACGCCAGGAATTGAGCAGATTGGGTACCTAATATTTACGTATGTCAGGTAAAATATGTTTATATATACTCTTTATTGCACTAAAAACACAGTTATACACACAAGTTACAAAAAATGTGAGCAAAGGTAAGCTTATCTCTAGAAGAGATAAGCCCACCATATGTTTCATGATATTAGGACAGAGAATAATTACCCAATTGATTAGGGATTATGTCGATACCAATTTGCGATACCGGTTTCAATAGATCAATGTCGAAGGTTCCGTTGACAGGCGGTACCAGCGGTGGGCCTCTAACGGTACCATAAATTTTATTACTTTTAACGAGTATTACGCGAAACTCTGTGTGTTATGTAACATTCTGGTTTATTTTGAGTTTGTGTCTCTATAAATCTGTGGCCTCAACCAAATGAGTTCTTATGAAACAATGGAGGCAGCGGATACCGAAAATTGAATTGGTATGAGGTACTGTGACCCATTGGCGGATCCAGGGGGGGGGCCAAGGGGGCCATGGCCCCCCCCACAAGGCCGATTACCTTTGCGGATAACATTGAACTAGCATTGAAAATTACAGTTGAAAAAAAAAATCTTAATGTTTTAATGCTGTATGTGTACTGACTGACTAGTGTCAGCCTCTAACTTTATTATATTTTTTAATCATAAAATGTGGCCCGAGTAGCGTTACCATCTAACAGGCATTTGCCGCATTTGACAAGCTAGCGCTGTGCGTGACACGTTTTTTCCTATAGACAGACAAGACTAACGGATGAAACAGACTAAAAATGGCACTGTGTGGCTGTTTTTTGCTAAAAATATGCAAGATTAGTGGATAAAATTGACTAAAAATCGGGCTGCGCGGCAGTTTTATTTTTACTATAGACAGACAAGATTAATCGATGAAACCGACTAAAAATCGCGCTGTGCGGCCTTTTTTACTATAGACAAGTAAAAGTATAAGATTAACGGATGTAACCATAGATATAGAAAAATTTTCGCTGCGTTCAAGAAGACCAACAAAGCGTGGAAAAGAGAAGTTAACATCATACGGACACGGTCTATGTAAAAAAGAGACAAAGGATCATCATGTCACTTGGACATGTGCCAACATTTTTTACAGTAAGAGCCCCTAGCGTCCCGCCTAGCAAATGAGCAATCACAGTTTGTTTAAAATATTTGTTAATCTTAATTAGAATTTGAAATAAAGGTATCGTGGAGCCATGGTGTCTTGTGCTCTAAGTAATTGTGATGTGACAAAAAGATTAATCCAAGTAATCACACTTTTCACAGGTAAATAAGATATTGTCACACATTTCTCTAAAATCAAATTTCGCTACATTTATTCATTTATCGACGAAGAAAACAGGATGGAACATAGTTTATTAATTTCCTTTGCCATATTATAGTCATATTTTATGCATCTAAGTCATATTTTACGTATATCATATAAAATGTATGCATTCGTTTTTGGATCACCTGTTTATTGACATTGTTGTTCTTTGACATTCTATTTCTATGGATGAAACTGACTAAAAATGGCGCTGGCGCGGCCATTTTTTTTTTACTAAAGACAGACAAGATTAGTGGATGAAACTGACGAAAAACCGCGCTGCGCGGTCACTTTTTTTGCAATAGACAAGCAAAAGTAAAAGTATAACGGATGAGACAGACTAAAAATGGCGCTGCGCGGCCGTTTTTTGCTAAAGATAGGCAAGATTAGTGGATGAAATTGCCTAAAAATCGCGCTGCGCGGCTGTTTTTTTTACTATAAACAGACAAAATGAATTGATTAAACCGACTAAAAATCGCGCTGCGCGGCCTTTTTTTGCAATAGACAAGCAAAAGTACAAGTATAACGGATGAAACAGACTAAAAATAGCGCCGCGCGGCCGTTTTTTGCTAAAGATAGGCAAGATTAATGGATGAAATTGACTAAAAATCGCGCTGCGCGGCTATTTTTTTTTACTATAGACATACAAGATTAATGGATGAAATGAACCTGACTAAGAATCGCGCTGCGTGGCCGTTTTTTACTATAGACATGTAAAGAGTACAGGATAAATGGAAAAAACTGACAAAAAATCGCGCTGCGCGGCCGTTTTTTTAACTATAGGCAAGCATTTTTCTGAAAAATCGGGCGTTTTTGCATCCTAGACAAGCATCCTCCCTTACATAGATGATAACCCTAGGCCCGAGGCTCCGAGGGCCCCCCCCAAATTGGAATCCTGGATCCGCCCCTGCTGTGACCTAAGATGGCCCGGCTCTTATCATGGCCCACCTTTAAAAATTAACAGTTATGGCTGTCCAATCTAATTAAAAACTCGTGGGTGTATGCGACTGCAGCCATAAACAATATTGCAACTTCATCCGACTATCAGCAAGCTGCCATTTTTAATATGGCAAACGGTTTGCTGTGTTGCGTCTAACTAGTACACGTTTTCTAACTTTAGAAGAGTAAGTTTTTATTAAAAACTAGCTTTTGCCCGCGACTTCGTCCGCGTGGATATTCGAGATAATCCAATGGGAACATTATTCAATGTTTTAGTTTCATCAAAATCTGATCAGCCATTTTAACGTGATTAGGCGGGTCCCCACCAAGCGCGCGAATCCGCTTTTTTCTCTTACAATTTCATCCCTATTATAACCCCTACAGACTTACATACAAACTTGCATCCCCTAGTTTAACTCTTTAAACCATTATTTCGCAATAAAAGGTAGCCTATGTCCTTTCTCGAGCTCTGCTCTACATCTGTACCAAATTTCATCCAAATCAGTTTAGTAGTTAAGGTGTGAAGGCGTAACAGACAGACAGACAGACAGAGTACCTTTTGCATTTATAATATTAAGTATGGATTAAGCATGGATTTTGTATTTTTGATTTTGAATTTCGTTCTGTCAAATTTAACTCATGGTAGTCGATCAAACAACATAATCTCCTAGTGTAAACGTATGTAAGTGGGTACCTAATAAATACGATAGTGGCATAACTTCTGTAGTCTCTATATTCTGTGGTACAATCAAACTTTCATCCCCTATTTCAACCCCTCCAACCCTTAATTCCCAATTAAAGGTAGCCTATGTCCTTTCTCGAGCTCTACTCTACCTCTGTACCAAATTTCATCCAAATCGGTTCAGTAGTTTAGGCGTGAAGGCGTAACAGACAGACAGACAGACAGAGTTACTTTCGCATTTATAATATTAGTATGGATTAAGCATGGATTTTGTGTTTTTGATTTTGAATTTCGTTCTGTCAAATTTAAACCATGGTAGTCGATTAAACAACATAATCTCGTAGTGTAAACGTATGTAAGTGGGTTCCTAATAAATTCGATAGTGGCATAACTTTTGTAGTCTCTATATTCTGTGGTACAATCAAACTTTCATCCCCTATTTCAACCCCTCCAACCCTCATTTCGCAATTAAAGGTAGCCTATGTCCCTTCTCGAGCTCTACTCTACCTCTGTACCAACTTTCATCCAAATCGGTTCAGTAGTTTAGGCGTGAAGGCGTAACAGACAGACAGACAGACTTACTTTCGCATTAATAATATTAGTATGGATTATGCATGGATTTTGTGTTTTTGATTTTGAATTTCGTTCTGTCAAATTTAAACCATGGTAGTCGATTAAACAACATAATCTCGTAGTGTAAACGTATGTAAGTGGGTACCTAATAAATACGATAGTGGCATAACTTCTGTAGTCTCTATATTCTGTGGTACAATCAAACTTTCATCCCCTATTTCAACCCCTCCAACCCTTAATTCCCAATTAAAGGTAGCCTATGTCCTTTCTCGAGCTCTACTCTACCTCTGTACCAAATTTCATCCAAATCGGTTCAGTAGTTTAGGCGTGAAGGCGTAACAGACAGACAGACAGACAGAGTTACTTTCGCATTTATAATATTAGTATGGATTAAGCATGGATTTTGTGTTTTTGATTTTGAATTTCGTTCTGTCAAATTTAAACCATGGTAGTCGATTAAACAACATAATCTCGTAGTGTAAACGTATGTAAGTGGGTTCCTAATAAATTCGATAGTGGCATAACTTTTGTAGTCTCTATATTCTGTGGTACAATCAAACTTTCATCCCCTATTTCAACCCCTCCAACCCTTAATTCCCAATTAAAGGTAGCCTATGTCCTTTCTCGAGCTCTACTCTACCTCTGTACCAAATTTCATCCAAATCGGTTCAGTAGTTTAGGCGTGAAGGCGTAACAGACAGACAGACAGACAGAGTTACTTTCGCATTTATAATATTAGTATGGATTAAGCATGGATTTTGTATTTTTGATTTTGAATTTCGTTCTGTCAAATTTAACTCATGGTAGTCGATTAAACAACATAATCTCGTAGTGTAAACGTATGTAAGTGAGTACCTAATAAATACGATAGTAGCATAACTTCTGTAGTCTCTATATTCTGTGGTACAATCAAACTTTCATCCCCTATTTCAACCCCTCCAACCCTTATTTCGCAATTAAAGGTAGCCTATGTCCTTTCTCGAGCTCAACTCTACCTCTGTACCAAATTTCATTCAAATCGGTTCAGTAGTTTAGGCGTGAAGGCGTAACAGACAGACAGACAGACAGAGTTACTTTCGCATTTATAATATTAGTATGGATTAAGCATGGATTTTGTGTTTTTGATTTTGAATTTCGTTCTGTCAAATTTAACTCATGGTAGTCGATCAAACAACATAATCTCCTAGTGTAAACGTATGTAAGTGGGTTCCTAATAAATTCGATAGTGGCATAACTTTTGTAGTCTCTATATTCTGTGGTACAATCAAACTTTCATCCCCTATTTCAACCCCTCCAACCCTTAATTCCCAATTAAAGGTAGCCTATGTCCTTTCTCGAGCTCTACTCTACCTCTGTACCAAATTTCATCCAAATCGGTTCAGTAGTTTAGGCGTGAAGGCGTAACAGACAGTCAGACAGACAGAGTTACTTTCGCATTTATAATATTAGTATGGATTTGCAAAAATAAGTAGATTTTCTTTGTTTTAACAAGTTAAACTACATTTTTAATCTGTTTGCCATCAAATTATCGGTAAGTATTATTAATTTCTTATTTTTGTTACTTTTTATTACAATTTATATTGAACTGGGGTAAAGTTTCCTATGAAAGCCCACCCCATTGGTCCAAAAGATAGCCCACTTTTTTATTTCCAATTAAAAGTGTTTTAAGTATTATAGAAACAATTTATATAATAAATAACATAAATATAAAATAAGTTGGTTAAGAATTTCGTGTTGAATAGTTTGATTTTTTAATTGTTACTAAATTATGATTTTTTAATGCTTATTTTTTTGCATTAAATGCAATTATCAAATATATTATAAGTCATTATAATCAAAATAATCAATTAAATGACATGTTTTGGTGGATTCATGCTTTTGTTTTAGGTTTTTTAAAGTAAATGTAAGTCGATTTTTCAATACCCCTAACTTGGCCCACGTACCAAGGTCATCGAAAATTAATCACCGAATAAAGAACTTTTTGATTATTTTTCTGTTACCTACTATTCGGATGAATTTCTGTTTGTGTGATATATTCAATTTAATAAACATATGGTCGTTTTTTAATAACTTTAATTTTTAATAGATTTAAGATGGCCCATAGCCAAAATATGGGTAATATTTTAGACTTTTGTTATTAGTTTTATATGAAAACTGTATTTCTCGATCAGTATTAAAAGAAAAAAAAGTTTAGATGTTGGTAAAGCATACATTTAAATTAATATATTACGGGCCTTGTTAGGTGACCACCTTCCTAAGATGGCCCAACATCAACTTTTAAAAAATGGTGATTTTTTTCTATTAACATCGAAATAATATTGCATTTTTTTATAAATTGTATTTCTCAATTAAATACCCTAGTTTTATATTTATGTTTTTTCTTTATAATATCCAAATTGACGATTTCACAAGGTTTTGAAATTAGGTGGGCCTTACAGGGTGCAAGTACCTTACTAGAATTGCAGTTTTTGTAACAGCCTAACGAAATGACGAGATTATTGAAAGTCGTAGCATTAATAAATCGCAAACCTTATGTAATTTTTTACGTTAATCTGACAAAATTTAATTAAGTTATACCTACTGTAATGATATGTATTATAACTTCTTTTTAAAATAAACTTATGATATTAACATTAAATATTTTACAACATCCATAATACAGATGAAAATTACAGAAACCCTTATAAAAACAATATATACTTATTCCTGGAAAACTATTTAAAATCTATACAAAGAATTAATACAATACAAAAGTGAGTAAATGATTGACTTTTCATTTGAGGTATAAAGCTGATCGTATAAATAAACAACAAAAATAACCAAAGAAGAAGTAAGGTACCTAAATAAATAACTACTATTTTAGCCTCAATGTTTTTGCATACGAATAAGTTACTTCCCAGAAACTTACTTACACCCGTTTGCATTGAAAGTATTTTCCTAACTACTTATAACGACCAAGATAGGCACATGACACCTAAAGGTGCGTCCAGATATGTTCTTTAGCCCGTACCGTACCTCCGTTCCGATCAGCGTCGCGATCAAAGAACGCTAGTCTGGACGCATGTTCGGAACGGTACGAAGGTACGCCGTTCCGTTCGCCGAACAGGTACGCCCCTATCCACCTCGAATCTCTCGCTCTTTTGCCCGTACCCGTATCTCTCGCTCTTGAGCGTCGCGAACAAAGAACGCTAGTCTGGACGCACGTTCGGAACGGTGGAGGTACGCCGTCTCGATCGCCGACAGGTACGCTCCGATCCATCGCGAGTCGGTTTTTCGCCCCGTTCAAAGGAAAAACGGAACGGAGGAACGGTACGGCGCTAGTCTGGACGTGATCGCGGCGACGCCGACGTTCGGAGGTTGTAGTACAGTAGCCCGTAGTACATTTAAATTACGAAAAAGGTTAGGTACCGTTTGCCGTTGTGATATAGTTATTTATTATGAAATTATAGATACTTTAACCCAAGTTTTACAGATCGCAACTCGCCGTAACCTATATTTGTATATCTCCAAAAATGAGATTTTTTATTTTTCGAGGTTAATCACATGGTTTAGCTATTGTCGTGTTCTACAGCGCTATGTTTGATTACCACTGATAATAGTTAGACTGTGAAAAGTAGCCATACACAGATTTAAGACGAAATGGATGGACTTTATCTGGTCTTAAATCTGTGTATGGCTACTTTTCAGTCTTAATATTATCAGTGGCAATCAAACATAGCGCTTTAGAACACGACAATAGCTAAACCATGTGATTAACCTCGAAAAATAAAAAATAATAATTTTTGGAGATATACAAAATATAGGTTGCGGCGGGTTGCGATCTGTTAAAGTATCTATAATTTTGTAATAAATAACTATATCACAACAGCAAACGGTAACCTTTTTCGTAGTTTAAATTTACTAAGGGCTGCTGTACTATTGGATCGGAACGTTGATACGGAACGGAGGTACGGTACGGCGCTAGTCTGGACGTGATCGCGGCGACGTTCGGCGGTTTGATCGGAACGATGGTACGGAACGGAGGTACGGAACGGGAAAAAGTAGCGTCCAGACTTATTTGATCGGAACGCTGGTACGGAACGGAGGTACGGTGCGATCAAAAGAACATATCTGGACGCACCTTAAGTTTATGACACCTAAGTTTATGACACCGTTTGAATTTGGTCGAGTTGTAGTTAGGGAAATCTTAAGTTTAATGAAAAGTTAGGTTCTTATTTAATTTAACACCTTAGTTTAAAACACACTTCTATCTAATACGCATTCGAAGAAGTCATTCAGTTCAATTTCTTGCCAACCTTATTACCTTCTAAATCATGTTTTTGGCTTTAATACCTATTATATAACGTTAAATATTAATCGGTTGAGTTCCCAAGACCCTGTACCACATAAGTACGTTCCGAATTGCCAAAATCTCATCACCATTCATTACGTTCATATCACAACTAACCAGTTTGGAAGCCGATAATCGAGTTATTAGGAGTTTCCTCTAGAACTAGAGATCATTTGGCAGTGAGTGTCGATATTGCGGCAGAATCAATCATAAGTATATAATTCTTAAATAGTTTCTGCCCGCAACCTGCGTGAAAATTCGGAAAATCCCTAGGGAACCTTAACCAGGTTTCAAGTACAGCCTACTTGAAACCTATTTACAGTGTTCTATGTGTTAATCGTGGTTATGAACTATGTGTTACCCATACATCCAAACCCATTCAGCCTGCCTAGCATGACCGATTTATATCGCGTGATATAGCGTTGTAAAAAACTAAAACCCGACTACGGAAAAATCGTGCTCTAAAAAGTAAGAAACAAGAAAATATTCATAAAAGGATAACCGTAGTCGCATGCCACTTTGTCCTAGACAGGCACGGCACGGGCTGGAGGTGGCATGCGACTACGGTTATCCTTTTTATGAATATTTTCTTGTTTCTTACTTTTTAGAGCACGATTTTTCCGTAGTCGGGTTTTAGTTTTTAAACTTCTTTTTTATTTTAAATATTTCGGAGTTGTCAATAGGGTGAAAGCAAGAAAATCCACGGGCAAAAGCTAACAATTTATATATTTTTGAAAAGTGCTCATTAAGCCCTTTCATTTGGTACCCAACACGGCATTATTAAAAAATATTGTTTTTTTTTTAGTTCATGTCTTTAACTCCTCTAGAGGGCGCCACATTCAATATAATGTAACGTCATATAGCCTATGTTCATTGGACGATTAAGACGCTTCTAACGATACCTCATTTGTCAAATTATAACAAGTAGTTTAGAAGTTATGATGGAACAGATGAATTTACAAACATACATACAGGTCAAAATCATTTACAAAGGAGTTTGACAGTTGAGTGTCGATAAAATGCTATATCACGCGATATAAATCGGTCATGCTAGGCAGGCAAGTGCTTTTGCATGAAGAACAGTTTGACACATGTTTTTCTGTGACATTTCCAAAAAAAAATCACGAGACAACCTTTTGTTTAACCGTCAAAAATAACATTATGATGTAGACATAACTTTTCCTGCCAGAAAACAAAAGAAACTAAATGATTTTTTTGTACTTAAACGTGTGATTTTTAACACGTGAGTGCAAAAAATATAAAGTTAACAACTATTTTGCAATTTTATAACGTTATGACGACGTGTAAATATTTGATTTTCTAAAGAAACAGAAAGTTTATTGCGCTAAAATTGTAGAAACATGAAAAAAAAAATTATTTCACAAAGGTAATTTGACCGAATACCTAAATAACAAATAAATAAAAGAGAGACAAATAATTCTAAACATTCAGGGGGTTAGTTGAAACAAAATATTATTTAACATCATTAATAGCTTCAGCTAGGACATTTTATTTAATAAGTGTACTTATACAGCTACATCTGAAATTTTTATTTACGCCTGCCGTAACTTTGTAGCTGTTTTAAAACCCAAAATTTTGGTACTCCCTAGTACAAACTAGACAGCTAAAACATTAAGTACTAGTATGGGAAAGTTTTATTTGATGTTTTTCGATCTATGTTTCGCTGGCAAAATATTTATTTCATTGGTAGATAGAATACTCCAAACTACAAAATGACGGTGTATAATGCTATCATGAATACCGATGAAAATTGACTTAAGGCGTAGCAAGTTTGTGGCAGCCACCGATAGTCACCTTACGATCTAAGATATATTATCCAAAGTGCAAGGAGCAATAACATACGTTCGATGTCTTGATTTATTATAACCAGGAATACTTTTACAAAATTCCATTTAACATAATCTATTAAAACATCTTGAAAACCAATGTTACCTTAACTATGTTGTTTATTGTTATATTCATTTTTTTTCCAGTCAATACTAGATCTCATACTTTAATATCATGTAGGTACCTATTTTAAGGGCACCTTATTTGACTTTTATTTAGGTATCAGTTAAATTAGAATTCAGGATTTAAGTACCTAAGTTTGTTACATAGGTAACAAAATAGCTATCTCACAAAGCTCAACAATTTTCAAATTATTATAAGTACCTTCACAAAACGAGTAGTATAGTGGTTGTATAATAAACTTAAAATCGTATAACAAACGACCTTAAATGTGTTAAGGCATGAAACCTTGAATTTACCTATTTGTTCCTTTGATAAATATCTTATGTTTTGTGTTGACTTTAAGTTCCTGAGTACAACAAACGGATATCCTTTTTATGTCAATGTCGTATGCCCTTTAAAAGCCTTTTAATTTTTCAGCAAATAGATTGAAGGTCTATTTGGAAATACTTAACGAACAACTTAAAATAATATTTGAATTACATACATACTATTAATAATGAAATGAAATCGATTGCTCTACCTAGCAAAATAATTCTAAGTCACAGGTGGTACTTTGCGCATCTGGCACTATGCGTCGAAAGGACCTACACGGTAAATTTTTAAGTATATCTAATAACTAGCAGCCGCCCGCGGTTTCACCCGCGTGGTTCCCGTTCTTGTGGAAATATCGAAATAAAAACTGTCCTATGTTTTAATCTAGGCTATCTACTATCTGTGTGCCAAATTTCAACCAAATCTGTTCAGTAGTTTTTGCGTGATTGAGGAACAAACATCCAAACATCCAAACCCACAAACTTTCACATTTATAATATTAGTAGGATGTAATGAGTGTATCTCTTCCCTATTCTAATGAGTACCTATGTACAGTTAACAGTTTAAAATATAAATAATTGGTCGAGATATTGAGGTTTGTTTATGTCCCAAACTCTTACTGATTTCTGGATTTAGAACTCATTCATAGAATTATTTTTTTCGATGTTTTCAAACTAATTATTAATTTTTAACTTTTAACTGCACATTCATATTCAGAAACGTGGTCTGATATCCCAATTTAATTTTTAGATATAAGTACTTAAAAATTAACGGTGTAGGTATATTTTTGATTTAAAATCATACTTACGACTAATTGTTAATAGAATTTGTAGATTTGAATGCACATATCTTATTATCATTGGTCAACACTTGTTTACCGTGTTGTGTATGTATGTAATGTTTATAAACACTTGCATGGTCCACACTTCTACAAGAATTTGCATCAGATGTTTAAATGCCTTTTTTACGTTTTTTTTCTAAACTTAACATTTGTTTTTCTAAATTAAATCGTAATACCATATCCAAACTATTTGTTATTTCTAAGCTCGATCGAAGCTAAACCACAAAGTAACACTATTGCGCTGTCAAGTTATGGCGTGGCGCGATAAAAGGACATTGTAGGTAACTCATATACAGCTAAAGATTTACAGCCCGTTTATAGCTGTTTCGTAACACTTGTATAATGTGAAGCTTGGGACTATACAAAGAAAAATGGAAAACAAAGTGAAACTACTTTAGTTGACCTCAAAAGGGCGCTACCTAGGTAAGTAAGTACCTCAATATTCTCGCAGAGTTCATAAGTTAATAACCTTAAGTACATAAGGGTCATTCATATTATGTGAATTATTGAATACTGTGTAGTTAGGTTAGTTTACGAAAATTATTAAGAAATTTGTTATGCATGTACTAATGTTACAAATATGCAAAGGTCTAAAGGGTGTTCTTGTGTGTAAACTTTACTGTTTTAACAAGAGACTAAACCTAAATATGTGTCTCTTAAGAAGTAATTTTATAAATAAAGTTATGACTAATTAATTTGCAATCATCTTAGACTATTTCAATGTTTTTACTTACTATCAAATTTTAAAACATTTTTAAATTCACGTTTTGTATAAACCATTTTTTGAAGATGATGAAAGAGAAAAAAATGTAAATCGTCTAGTACCTAATCAAAATGTAAAATACTTAGCAAAAATGTAAGCTTGCCCAGTAAAGCGGCACCAGTGCAAAATAGCTCTTTAGTAACCTAATAGAAATACTTCACTAATTATTAGATATTTGTTTCAATATTGCACACGATGACCTTCAAAGACAGTAATTTATGCAATTAAAATTGCATCAAACGCCTCTTACTATTTAACCGATATGCCAGTTATATGTTAATTCGGACGAGTTGACTATTGACCAAAGATCTATATGAGTGGATCCTTGTCCATATGATTACTGAGGTTATCTATTGTAATGCCCACAGCTGGGCAAGTTGCGTCATAAATCCGGTTATATTTCGATTTACATAAATTGGTGTAAAGGAGGTTCTAGATTTATGGGTTCTTTATGGGTGCCTGCGAATTAACGCTTAATTAGTTGTACTTATATCTTATTCATACATTGGTTTCACTTTTTTGTATATGTATTGAAAAAGAGTGCGTAATTACTATCGAGTGAATGGATGAATAAATTAATTTTAGCAGACTTATAGTCTGCGGTGGTAATGAATGACTCTATAATAGGCATGACGAATATTTTTTTATTATTATTTAATGTTACATAAATTACCTATAAAAAAACATGTAAAATAATTATTTCGCTAGCGTGAAAACTGCCCTAAACATCACAGTTTGAAATACACACAAATTGGACTCGCCCGAAAACGCTCCATACTAACGGCTACCCTAGATATGACGTCACGCCTAGGTAGTTTGTATGCAACGCATGGGAAATTTGTTCGGCAGCTATATTAAATATTGTGTTTATCAAAATGGTTTCTTAGACAAATTTGCTATAAATTTTATGGACTAATTAAAGGTATTATTTATTTTAATTATACTTTTTAAATGGACTTTTCCACCCAACTTTGAAGGGTTATAAAACAAATAATACGCAATATATAAAATCAAGAGGTATACAAGCTACTCTAAAAGTTCAATTAGTTTACGATTTTTATTAGTATTTCGTTATTTTATTCATTAGTCGTCATCCCTATTAAGACGTAACCTACGCAAAAAAGAGAAAACTCTTGAAAATTAAAAATTTTTGATAAGAGAAAATTGTCAATTTAAAATCCTTTGGCAATAAATACTTTCTATTAAGATATAAAAATAGCATTGTGAGTGCCTAAAAATCAAAATATTCAATAAATACTTTCTAAAAAAAAAAAATTATTTTCAAGAGTTTTTCCATTTTGCATTATGTGGGATTAGTTGTGAAGATTTATCATCATTTAGTACGCATATTAATCGAGTTACAAACCAGTTGTTTGGCAAACATTCGCAAATTGTCGGAACACTTATGGTGCGCGCGCGCCTCGCGTAATGTTTGTTGTGTTGCGCCAATGTTTATCGGCCTATCGAATTATATGGCCTCATTGCTTCCTTGACATCGACTTTCGAATTTATTAGATGTCTTAGTTGAATGTATGAAAACTGCATAAGAGCCACTTCGCCAAAAATTGAACTACACTGGCCTTCAAAACTTAGTAGGTACTTACACACATTTTTAAAATTGCAATAACTTTTAAAATACACAAGATATTATAAGTTTTCGAAATAAAAAGGATTAGAAAGAGAATTCAATTCTTTAAATAATATCTTCATAGGCGATTAAAATTAATCATTTTATTATTTTTAACTCTAACTTCTACATCATCATCATCATATCAGCCGCACGACACCCACTGCTGGGTATAGGCCTCCCCCAAGGATCTCCACGACGATCGGTCCTGCGCTGCTCGCATCCAGTGGCTTCCCGCAACCTTCACCCTCACGTCGGTCCCCCTTGTCGGGGGCCTACCCCGGAGCGTCGTCCGGTGCGTGGTCGCCATTCCAGAACCTTTCCACCCCAACGGCCATCGGTTCTTCTCGCTATGTGTCCCGCCCACTGCCACTTCAGCTGAGCAATCCTTCGAGCGATGTCGGTTACTTTAGTTCTCCTGTGGATCTCCTCGTTTCTGTCGTTTCCAACTTCTATAGTTTAAGAGAAATTGCAATTTTAAAAGTGTAGTAAATACAAGGCCAGTATATTATGAAAAAAAGCTTTTTAAAAAAAAAGAAAAACCGCCTTCAAAAAACCTGAAAACAAAAACAGCTTAAAAATTAAATACCTCTAAAAAGCAAGAAATAATATTCGAATCATTCGTTACACATATCAATATTAATAAAACACGTCTAATGAAGTCGGGTGGGGCTGAAGGACAACTTCATTTTTTCTAAAAGCTTTTTTATTTTCAACTTTTTAGTGGTAGGTATGTAAGCGCAGTGTGTAAATATTTTTTAACTTTATATTATAACATTTTCAATGGTAAAATGCCCAGAACTCAATTTCCAAATTTACGCTGTTTGTTTTTGAGGAGTTCCGTTGTGTCTTCGTAGTCCAAGTCTAGTCCAGAACGTTGCATCGCAAACCATGATTTGGTATGTTTTGGATTGCCATAAACTTACCAAAACCTAAATCACTTTACATATACTATTTGACTTTAGGAGTTCCCTAGTGTATCTTCGAAGTTCGAAGTCCAATAACGATGAAATTAAATTGTGACCATTCTTGAAGTATACCCTTTCAAATAAAAAAAGAATTATCTAAATCGGTTCATAAACAAAGATGTTATGTCTGAAATTCCATAAAAACTCGTGCGATGGCGAGCTAAATAATTGATATTTTTCAGGATTATGAGAAAACTACTAGCCAGATCTCTGAAAAAATTTTATGGGACCACACACGAACTATGTTCTTTGAGATAAAAAAAGAATTGTACAAATCGGGTAACAACTGACGAAGCTATGTTAAAACATACATAAAAAAAAAACCGACGACTTGAGAACCTCCTCCTTTTTTTGAAGTCGGTTAAAAACGAAGGTCTAGTTTTTTATTTATGAACCGACTTTTCTACATTCGTTTTTATGAGGTTTTTTTCCGATCAACTTGCACGTTTGAAAGTTTTTAAAAATCGGGTAACATTTATAAATAGTAGTTAAGTTCGGTATAGCATTATTTTATGTTTTATAGGAATTATTGCAAACCTATATTTTTCACGAAAATAATATATTATGGTATTTTTAGTGGTAGTTCTAGAACAAACTATACCACTATAATTTTGCGCTAAATGCAACCTATGATTTTTGTTCTTGGTCACTGATTCGAATATGGACAAAAAGCTGGAAAAATTTTCGTAATAAAAATTATCGAAATTATTGACCACATTAATAAACTATTTCTTATTTTGAAAAACTGACAATACTAAACTAGAGAGTTAAGTAAAATAAATAGCGTAGGCTTTTTTATTATAGTTTCAAGGTTATAGGTTTATTATTGGTTGGCACATCAGTGAAAAACTACGAGGTCACTTCAAAAATTTGAAAAGGAGGAGGTTATCTATTCGTCGCGTATATTTTTTTTATTTATATGTATGTACACCGATTACTCGAAGACGGCTGAACCGATTGAAATGATTCAAACGTTATAACATGACGTATGTTTCCAAGTTGGTCCCATTTTTTGAAATTTTGAAATCGGTTTAGTAGTTTTAAAGTAATCTTGAAAAAACTGTCGTTTTCGTTACCATTTTATACGAATTCAGGCGGATTTTCAACCATTACTTTTTTGTTTATGCACCGATTTAGATGATTCTTTCTTTGTTTGAAAGAAGACACCTTAAGAATGATACCATATTAATTTCATTGGTATTGGACTTTGGATTTTGAAGATACACAAGGGAACTCCTTAAAATCAAATAGGAACTGTACAGTGATTGAAATATTGGCAGGTTTATGACAATCAAAAACAAGTTAAGTACTCATTTATTGTCAAGGACCTACTGGACTATGGTTGAACTGCGAAGGCCCAACGGAACTCTAGTGGAAATTCAGTTACTCGGGATATACCATTGAAAAATGTGAAACATTATAACGTTCTATTTTATAAAATCATCACTTATATACCTACCACAAAAAAGTTTAAAATAAAAAAGCTTTTTAAAAAAAAGCACAACCTCCTTCAAAAATCTTAAAAACAGCTCTATAAAAAGCAAGAAATAATGTTCAAATCGATTAATTAAAACACGTCTATTGAAGTCGGGTGGGGCTTTAAGAATATAAAGAATACACTAAAAATAAAAAATCTTCTAGCTCCACCCGACTTCAATAGACGTGTTTTAATTAATCGATTTGAACATTATTTCTTGCTTTTTATAGAGCTGTTTTTTAAGATTTTTGAAGGAGGTTGTGCTTTTTTTAAAAATCTTTTTTTTCTATAGAGAAAAGTTTTAGCTATCATGTTTTTGTCAATCACATACTGTTTTCTACATTATTTTTTGGGACCGATAAATCAAGTAATACTGTATGAGAAATCTTTGTTCAAAAATGTGTATTGAACGTTGTAAGGCCCCTTAAAGTTGTTTTGTTGTCTTACGTAAATCTACGGATAAAGAAGTGTTAATTAATCAAAATTTCTTAAAGTTGGATAGTAACTCATGTAATGAAAAAGCAGGAAAATCGTGAAACCAGTTATAAACTGCATCTAAAAATAGTTACCCACTTTATGTCAAGTCAAACGATTACGACGTTACTAAACAGTAAAAAAGAATATGTCGAAAATTATAGATAACGGTTAACGTAAGTAAATAAATTATTAAACCGTCCGCTAAGATCACTGGGGGCATCGGAAATCTTCTGATGTCGACACGACACGCACTTATAGCACAGCTTATATGTGCTTATAGGCTACATTCATAACGACACGCATGCTTATCGGTCAGCGAAAAAATTATGATAATAAAATATGTACATAGTTAAGTAAAAACAATATTGCTGTATTGTAATGTTCTTTTTACATACAGATATACCCGCGAAAAATATATCCCTTTTCTTGCAGTCGGGTAGAAATGTATGGTTTTGCATCCCATAATTGACCGAGCGAGCGTGAAGCGTCTCTGTTTCAGCACGTTTCAGCTTGGGCAAAAATACACGTATGTTCGTCCGACTGTCCGGCTGTCCGTTTGTCTGTAATGTCGCATTTCTCAACCGATTCTCGTGAAATTTTGTGAGCAGTTTCGATATTCTTTTGACGATTCAGTTTTTCAAAAAGCGGTCTGTAAGCTCACATAGCCGCTAGTATAAATACATAATTTATGTTTTGATTCTTTGATTTATTTTATCGACTAGGAAGTAGATCACATCTTTATGCAAGTTCGTTCTCAATCATAAGGTCATGAAGAAGCTCATTTTTTTTTATTTCCATCTTCTTTTGGATTTTTTTTTATCAAAAACTTATATTCATCATTTGGCTAAGAATATCCTTTTGTACAAAACATCCTTACTAACACTTGTTTTTTTTCCACAAAGCGATATTGTCATCGTGCGTTTTGTGTGGCTAACATTTAAAAACGTTTCGTTGTCTAAACGTGGCTTTATGGGATAGCCGGATCTTTTGGCGATGATAATTTTCTTTGTCAAATTAATTAACATACACGTTAAACAATGGTTTACCTGTTCTCTCAATATTTCTCAGTCATGTCGTTTTACCTCGATAAGATCTTATTTCGAAAGTATCGGCATTGTCTTTGGCTATTTCCTTTGGGAAAATTATCAGATTTTCATACGCTTGTTAATTAAAGTTAGGTTTCATGAAATACCTAGGTGTTTCTTTTATGTGAAAAATCTTTGTTGCGTTATACCTAGGTGCTTGTTGCATTGTATTTCAAGCTTGTGGCTTTGAGTAATTTTCGAGGTACCTATTTTATTTTTAATAACAAGGCAGCTGTGTAATCTTTATCTAGGAATATTTTTAAAGCTTGGTTTAAAAAAAAATCTAGTTTAATTAATGACTTGATTAAATTAATGACTTGATTAATTAAGAGATTTGTCTAAGATTTGGTCTTTACCTACTTATGTAAGTAGGTTATAATGCCAAATTCATTTCGGAAAATTACAACACCCCCATTTCATGATTATGTAACACTCTATGTTTTTTTAAAAGGTAATATGTTAATCATTTTTAACTTATTTGACATCTGACAGAAAAGAATCTGTAAGACCTACTATTTCTTCAGAGTTCATAGTTTGAGTTCATACGCATTTGTGTTGAGGTTAATATTAATATTAGGCTTTTAGATGTGTTGTTTTATAGGATCTTAGCTTGATCTTAGGAGTAATTTTATTTCGGGAAAAACAGATATAATTCACAGTCGTATAAATACAGGCGACCCCCACCGCAAGTGTTGTCGGCATCGCTATCTAGTCACTAGATAGCGATGCCGACAACACTTCTAGTCCGTCTGCTGAATAAAAAATACGGCGTTTGGTGATCGAGGGATATCCTTTGGCAGGCTGTTTTCTTCCTGCAAGAGCCCAAACTTAGTTAATGTTTGGAAAATTATTTTCCGATTTTTTTTAAACCAGTATCTGCAAGGTATTAATATTGTATATATTTGGAATCAGCTCAAAAATCCCTTTTATCCGATATCCCACACGATGGGTTTAAAAAACAATTCAAATTCCATACAAAAAAAAGAATTTATTATATCTCCCTCCCATACAAAAATCCAAGATGGCTCCCCTTCTTAAAATGATGTAAGGGTTCAGAAAGTGCACCATGCCAAAGGATATCCCTCGATGAACAAATTAACGCCGTATATTGCACTTTTATGTCGTGAGGAAACGCAGCTAATCGGCTTCATTTGACAGATGTTGGTGACACCTCGCTACTTTTCTTTAGTAAGTTTTAATATGACCTAGTTATTTATTTTAGTGATTTATTTTTCCCAAAAAGAAGGTAGCAATGTGTCACATCCATCTATCAAAAGAAGCCGATATGATGCCGACGACCCTTGTGCGGAAGTTGTAAGTTTGTAATTTGGTGCTTTTTCGCTATAATGTGATTTCATTTAAGTGTCAGTCACCTACTTGGCATTATTTATGTAAAAATAGCAGGTTTTTATACATACCTACATGTACGGTTTTATTTGCAAGTTTTATGTACAATAGGTAGGTTTGTAATTGTAAAGTATTGCAGCAATGCGTGCGGTGCGTGTTGGTGATCTTTAATCATGTTTTGAATGGTTACTAGTTTGATTTATCTTTGTTTCTATCATTTTCGGGATGTTCCGTTTCAATAAGCTTATGAGTAATATTTACTTACTTACCTTAAATAATATTTCCGTGGGCATGTAACCAGTTTTTTTACGAATAATTATACTAATAACCAGTTAAAGACGTGTCATAATGTGAAAATGTATATTTAACTAAATTAAGAATAATAGAATTTTATATTAATTTTTAAATACTTGCAACCATTGCTTGTTACATCAACTGCCTTTACCGTCTTTTTCGTTTCAACATTGTATACCTACAACAATTTTACACCGACATAGTACCTATGTCTATGTACCTAACATTATGAATGTGAATAAATGATTTATGATTTATGTATAGGTAATTATACAGTTTAGAAGTTTGTCACTTTGTTGTAGTTTGTCTTTGATTAACGTTAAAAAAGTAATAGCTTTTTAGACTGACAAAGTGACAAGAGTTCTAAACTGTATACATATCTATAGACGTAAATGTACGTACATACATAGTATTATGTACTATGTTATGTAATGTATACATATTAGGGAATATTGACATACATATCTACTGTGTCATATGGGCACCATAGAGATTATTAGAAAGAGTGTTATAAATTAAACAGGTAGTGAAAGTACATCATAATTGACCGAGCGAGCACGAAGTGCGAGCGAAGCGTCTCTGCTTCAGCTATGGGCAAAAATTCTTTCGTATGTCTGTATGTTCTCTTCTACAGGTCGCATTTCTCAACCGATTCTCGTGAAAATTTGTGAGCAGGTTCGAAAATTATATGGAATTTTTTTGTCGAGCCAGATTTATTTAATTTTTCAAAATGGCGGAGATATGTTAAAAAAACAGGTTTTTCGGCTTTCCAGCGCTGTCTGTTCTCCTCTACAGGTCGCATTTCTCAACCGATTCTCGTGAAATTTTGTGAGCAGGTTTGAAAATGATATAGAATTTTTTTGTCACGGCAATTTTTCGATTTTTTTCAAAATGGCGGAGATAAGTAAAAAAAAACATATTGCAGTCCAGCTTTCCGGCTCCGTCTTTTCTCTTCTACAGGTCGCATTTCTTAACCGAATTTCGTGAAATTTTGTGGGCAGGTTTGAAAATCATATAGATTTATTCAAGTTGAGACAGTTTTTCTAAATTTTTCGTAACGGCGGAGATGTAAGAAAAATGTATTTCAGTCCGGCTTTCTGACGCTGGATGTTCTCCTCCACAGGTCGCATTTCTCAACCGAGCAGGTTTGAAAATAATATAGATTTTTTTTGTCACGCCAGTTTTTTGAATTTTTTCAAAATGACGGAGAAATGTTAAAAATACATATTTCAGTCCGGCTTTCCAGTGCTGTCTGTTTTCCTCTACAGGTCGCATTTCTCAACCGATTCTCGTAAAATTTTGTAAGCAGGTTTGAAAATTGTATAGATTTCTTATGTCAAGCCAGTTTTTCATTTTTTTTTAAATGGCGGAGATAATGTAAAAAATTCAAATTTCAGTCCGTATTTCCGGCGCTGTCTGTTCTCCTCTACAGGTCGCATTTCTCAACCGATCTCGGTGAAATTTTGTGAGCAGGTTTGATAAATATATAGAATTTTTTTATTGAGACAGTTTTTCGAAATTTCTTAAAATGACGAAGATATGTAAAAAACCATATTTCATTCTAGCTTTCCGGCTGTTTGATCTCCTCTACAAGTCGCATTTCTCAACAGATTCTGGTAACATTTTGTGAGTAGGTTCGATAATTATATATAACTGTTCAGTCAAGCTAATTTTTCCAAATTTATAAAAAAATACTCACCCATTTTGAAAAAAATGATCAAAATTAGAAGCACCATCTAGCTGCAATACTCACGTACCCACTGTGTGCTTTGAAAACTTCATGGCGACATTTTATTTAATTTTTTTGCGAGGTCTACAGCTCACGAAGCCACTAGTTTATTACTTATTGATTCTCAGTAAGTACCCAATAAATTCTTTGAAACAGTTCCATCACAAAAATTGCTCTAGTGCTACTTAATGAATGCAATCAAACCATATGCAACAAGACAATCACATGCCTTAACAGGCACAAAGTACGGACTTATGTAAGGGTCCAATGAAGAGGTTCCATGCCATTAATGACACATAGTCAACAAATTACTAGTGTGATATTTTCATCAGTTCATGACGTAACACTGTTCACACGGCCTAGTTTTTTTTCAATAGGCTTAGAATAAGTATTTCTGAAGCATCCTAAAAAAGCACCTCTTTACAAAAGTGACCTTAAACGTATTTACTTGCGCCATTTTGGCACCGTGAGAAAAATACGACGTATCCTAATGCGTATTGTTTCATCATTAAACGACTGGTGATGACATTGCGATTGACTTTGAAAGTCTGATTTAGGCTCGTATTACAGAATCAAACTCAAATCTCTGCTTGAGTACAGTTATGAGCTGCTTGAGTGTTATTCATCGCATATAGCGCCATCCCTTTCTAACTGTACTCAAGCAGCTATTCTAGTAGTCCGAAAACAAGCCTAAATTTAATATACTTAATATAAACTGGTAAAAAATATTCCGGTTAAGTCGCACTAATATTTAACTAAGCTAAGTAAAACTTAAAGTAGTAATAACAAGGTTAGACGCGAACTCAAAAATAGAACAAAAATATAGTTCACAGCCTAGAACGGTAAAGTTCGGAGTACCACAGGGAAGTGTATTGGGACCTCTGCTGTTCCTTATTTATATAAATGATCTTCCCAAAGCTATTAACCACCCCATGATTTTATTTGCCGATGACAGTACCGCTATTTTTGCTGACGATGGCTCGAATGTAGATGGATTTGAAAACGAAGTTAATAAATCTTTGACATGTATAATTCAGTGGTTAAATCAAAATAATTTAAAAATAAATCTTTCTAAGACAAATACTATGACATTTAAAAATAAAAACGCAAAATTTGACAAGCTAAATATCAACTATCTAGAGCTCTAGACCAATCAATAGAAGAGGTTCATAATACAAAATTCCTAGGTATACATATAGATGATAATTTATCATGGAAAACACACATCGAAAACATATGTGCAAGGCTAAATCAGTACGCATATGCTCTATATATGCTACGTAAGGTTGCGAGTTTCAACACTTTGCTTTGTGCCTACCATGCTCATGTAGTTTCAATATTGAGATATGGTCTTTTGTTTTGGAGAAACTCCGTTGATAAAGAAAATATATTCAAAACACAAAAAAATGCATTCGATCAATGTGTAAGCTCCACCAAACTGATTCGTGTAAGCCATTTTTTATCAAATTGAAGATACTAACACTCCCTTCGCTATATATTTATGAAGCAGCATTATACATCAGAAACAATCTGAAAAATTATGACACTCTAAACAGTAAGAGACATAAGTATACTTTAAAAACGCTAGGCTGCAAAACTAGCAACCATAGGAAAAGCATTTTTTTTGGGAATAAAAATTTACAATAAACTACCTCAGCATTTGAAAACAGAGGCATCGTTAAATTGTTTTAAATATAAACTAAAGCAAATTTTACTGGATAAGGCCTACTACTCTGTAAATGAATTTCTTAATGATGATAGCATTAATTAGCCATTTGACATAGAATTCTTGACATTTGACTATGGTTTGAATGCATGATTTTATATTAATTTATTTCTGACATTATACTTGCTATTATTTATTTTATTAACTATGATTATTATTAAGTTGAAAAGATATAAATGTTTTGAATTGTTGATATTTATTTTAATGTAATTAATGATTCATAATTTTGAAATGTAACAAATTAAAATGTAATTAAATTGATTAGATTATAAACGAATTTTGCACGCCTAGTAAGGTTGAATATGGAGAGCCAAAATTTTCTTGACATCACATTTATTGTAATCCACCCATAATCATGCAAATAAATGATTTGATTTGATTTGAACTTGTATCTACTATAGTAACTAAATATACGTACTTACTTAAATAAGAAAATTTAACACCAATGACTCGTGAAAAAAAGGATTATCAAACCAGTATTCGAACCTTGGACCTTAGAATTTAAAGGCTCTACTCTGCCTGTACGTACACCAATATTGGCAGTTGGGTCTACCGACCTTTGCCGATAAGGGGCCATCCATAAATTATGTCACACGTTATGGGGATGATGGGGGTCGATGAAGTCTGACATTGTGTGACAAGGGGGTGGGAAGGGTCCTAAATTTCGTGACGTCACATTTCAAAATCATTAAAATTGAAATAAAACAAATTTCGGAACTGCTTTAATATAAGTACATACACAATAATACAAATTCAATAATTATATCTAGATGTAAAATTGTAAAATATGTTTCGTCACACTAGGGATGTCACATATAGGGCTGGGTCTCACAAATGTGACCAGCTGTGACAAGGATGGGGGAGGGGGTCAAAAATCATGGAATTCGTGTGACGTAATAAGATGTAGGTCATAGAAATGATTGTGTTGAACTAAAGTTACTGAAAGCTTTAGTCAGGCTTAGTAACAAGCAAGTTAACGATGATGAAACTAAACACTATACAAATTAACCGTGGTCGTGAGGCTTATTTAACCGAAGACCGTTATTACAGAACTACATAGTTGCTCTACTCTTGCGATAGATTATAAGGGTTAAAACGAAATTAAATGTACGCTTAGAAAGGCACAAATGCATAATGTCAAGGTAGTCTCATAACTATTTTGAATGGACGTAACATCTCGTTATTTTAATGGCTAACACTGCCTTGTTTTGTCAATCCTGAAAGTAGGTAGAGTCTGTCTAAAAAGTCGGTTTACATGAGAAATTATTAAATTATTTATAAAAACTTAACTGGTAACCCTGTTGGTGCTGTCAAAATTCTAATTGTAAACATATTTATTTATTTAGATGGTTATTGGTGGGGTGGTTGGGGATTTAGGTGGGTAATAAAGTTATTTTTGAAATTACCCATGTAAACCGACTTTTTAGACAAACTCTAGGTACCCTCTCTCAACAGCGCCAGCGCGGTATGTAACCTTTTTACATAATTATATCAACAAAATAATTATTTTACTATTTTAAGATCGTCTATTGTTAACACAAAGTTAGCGCTTGAGTACAACCAAGAAGATTAAATTTATTAAAACATTAATTTACGTACAACTTAGACGTAGTAGAGTTACCTATAAATTAAATTAAATGTAGTGTTTTATCACGCAATCGCCGGCGAGCACCCACCAATGACTTTACGCAGTAATCGACAACAATTTTATACCGGTATTAATTCCCAAACCCTTTTATAAAATAAAAATACCTACTTGCTATAAAATAAAATGTTTTATGGCGAATTGCTATTTGACTTCTATAAATGACATGGCCTCATAAGTCTTACATCAGACCTTGTGCCAATAAAAGCCACAAGAAGCGCAAGGACTGTGTTCTCCTGTCCTTAGTCAATATTACCACGGAATACACAAGTCTATTAAATATAATCTTTAGCTCTGTAATAACCTTTGCTCATGAGCACCTTTTCAACATGTAAGTATTTTGAATTCATGCAAAGGCAGTTTAATTACATTTTGTTGAATTTTATTAAAAAAAGCAATTCCTTTCCCCATTAATGAGCCTCTAGTTTTTGCAAGTCTAAAATTTGGAACGGCAAGTTTATTTTTATTTCTTGTATTAAAACGATGGACATCACTATTTTTAGCAAATATGCTATAATGTTTCCTTAAATGAACTAAATCATCATATTTCTTTAAACAATTCTCTTAAAGAATCTCACGGCCGAAGGTTGTATATGGCGCGAACAGCATTTTTTGAAGCACCAAATATTTTCAATATTAGCAGCTGAGCCCCACAACAACTACTTAAACCACTAAACTAGAGGTACCTCGCGCAAAATAACTTGACCCAAATATTAGTACCACCACGTGACCTGCGCAGTAGCAATTTTAGGTAAAAACATGTTTAGTGTGCAAGCCTCATTGTCTATGGTTTGGTTCAAGTCATATTGCGCGAGCTGTACCTATTTAGAAAAAACTATAAGGGTTCTTTGTTGAGTTGACTACGGAACCCTTATAAGGGCCGAAAGCACAGAATAAACCAAAATTTTCTTTATCCGAAAGTTATCGAAATGTTACTACGCCTTTGAACTTTTTTGTTGTTTTTTTTTAGACCAATAGACACAGTTGAAATGCTAATCTAGCTGTAGCAGAATTCTATACATTCCTACCTGTTAGATTTTGCGTTTTCTTTAAATCAAAACATAAATTATTTTATCCAAACTTTAAAAGGTTACATTCTGTTGCAACTCGGCGCATAGTTCATGATGTCATATCAATTTGTGGCGAAGTATCTCACTTATTTAGTTGCGCGTATCGTATTTTTTTTTAATATGGAAGCTGAATAGGGTTGCTACTATTAAGAAAGATAAAGAGTTTTTTTTATAAGAGAGTTTGCAAATACTTTTAAATGTATAATTTTTTTTAACGGTTAATTTTGAAAACTCTACATTTTACGGCTTAAAAAACATAATTTGTTCCTTGAAAAGAATATGACTAACTACGTAAAGTAGTTATTTTTTTGTATATTTTAGGCTAGTGAATTTATTTAAGAAATCAACTAAGTTAATTTTAAGTGATAATGTTTGTAGATTAAACCTATTTTGATGAAGTACAAAAATGAGTTTGTCTATCTATAGTTCGCTGACAACAGCGGTCCCACGCTGCCCGCATACAGCAGCTTCCCGCGATTTTTACCAGCTGAACCTATAAACACTCGGATTTGAAAGCTGGCAACCCTAGCGGTTACTGCCAAACCCACCTGTGTTTACTAACACTGAGTGATCATTACACTTTCATCTCACGTTTAGATCAGAACGTATCGTGACCTACTGTGCAATAAGTACGCAGTTTGGCAAAAACTCGGCCGTTTGGGCAACTTCTTGCATATAGTAAGACAATGGACTCCTTTCTGACAACAGGCAAATACTAGTATAAACGATATATCTCCATCCTCTATCAAAAGATTCCTTCTGGACATCTTGTAGAATACCTACCTACCTATGGTCATTGGGGGTCGTCCATTAATCACGTGAGCCTCGAGAGGGGGGGGGGGGTAGTTGAAAAAATCACGAAGTATCACAAGGGGGACGGCGGGGTGTAGTGAGATATCACGTGTATTCATTTTTTTCATTGAACGCGTGACTTTTAACCGAAAACCACGTGTGATTGTTGACTCACCTTCACCAGGACGATTTCCCCGCCTACCGCGAAATATTGTTAAGATTATTTTGTACCCAAAAAAAATACACGTGATTCAGAGGGGGGGGGGGGGGGGGGTTAACGTAATACCTCACCATGCATCACCAGTTTTTGTCTCCATATAATTAATTGTGTACTTAATAAATCACTTCCCTTACATTAAAACAAGTTACTGACATATTAAAACAATTTTAAATTCGTTGAAATTTACAAAATTTCATTTAAATGTCCACTTAAGTATGTATATTATTAAAGTACATACTTAAGCCCTTTTTATAGCTAAGCTTATTTAATTATGTAACTAAAGGTTTTCCTAAGGCTTTTGCCATGAATTTCGTGCGGTACAAGTATGACACATGTAAGAAGCAATCAATAGTTTTGCTTTTGCAGCCGAGTAAGGCTGGCCCCAGACCTACCGGTTTCATTTCTTTGCTTTGCTGTTCTACCATGGACCGCCGGCCAAGAGGCTCATTTTCAATCTATCGCATATTTTGACCAGACCACATTGGCAAGATAGCCATTAGTTTGGTGTTATCAAATATCATCGCATGGGCTGCAATGCAACGCGAAGTTTTAATTTTAGTTTAAATTATCAAAATGTATGAAACAGCTCATTTTTTTTTCGCGATTTCAGATTTGGTCCCATAGTAAAAGTTGTTCAGTTTTATCCCTCCCTATCTATCTACCATATTCAGCTCTATAAGTCTTTAGCAAACATCTTGCATAACTATTCATTTATTTTTAACGATCGGAGTCCATGTTCAGGGTGGCATATCTCCTAAAAGCTTCCTACTTCGCAATCCCAGGCTATCTTAGTCCTAAAATGCGATAGATTGAAAATTACCCTGGTTGGCCGGCGGTCTTTCAAGCAAGGTAGAACAGCAAAGCAAAGAAATGAAACCGGTAGGTCTGGGGCCAGCCTAACATTCAACAATATCTATTTAATTTATGATAAGTAGGTACTAAAATCAATCCGATCAGATCAAACAAATCCGCCTGTTCTACAAAATAAAATAAATACTAAAGACGTACCTAAGTAATAAAACTAATTATAATGATTTTATGAAAATTAAAGACGCTATTGAATTATAGGTATTTATATTTTTAATTTGCAGTCGTTAATTTTAATTTGCAGGCTGCATTTGCAGTCGTTAACACCCACCCATCCGCATTGGGCCCGCGTGGTGGGTTATGGCCCATCCTCCTTACCACCCATAAGGAAGGCCTGTGCCCCAGCAGTGGGGACATCAAAAATGGCTGATGGACTGGATTGATATTTTTAATAAAATCGCTCCTGTTTTTAATCGTTTTCTTTCTACCACCCTGTCCTATCAAAATGTATCTTTCTTTATCCAGGAAAAGTTTTCAAAGAGTTTTGGTAAACACGTTTGAGAGGTGTTAGTGCGTTAGCCAAAAGAGGGAAATAATAAAGTGAAGCTATATAAAATAAAGGTATCTATTGTGTTTTTCAAGCTCCTATCCTGACCTATCACAACCTCACAGACATTAAAAAAATTCAGTCATTATTTATTATGGGAATCACGAATCAATTATGTGGCATAATTAAGTAAAACGAGCGATACCTTCGCGTTCCATCATTATAGATTTGTGTAGTGTGACATAACTTGAAACTTCATTGACATTCAAGAGAGGTGTGATTGCATCGCACGCATCCGACTGCGCGGACGTGTCACCTCTTTGAAGTGATTCAAGGCTGATATAGGTACGAAGACTGATTTGTTTTATTTAATAGTAAATTTAATAGCCTCGACGTTAAGTGACATAAAAAACTTTTTTATTTGTTGAGGCTTTTATTTTTTCATTATTTTGAGAATTTTAGTTACATCGCATCGCACTGTATATAAAGCTGTTTTGTCGCTATATTGTTCTTTTTATTTAAGTTCGAGACTGCCAAAATAATTAGATTTAAGTATAAAATACAGAGTAAGACAACAAAAACGGCTCATACATTATCAATGGACAATGAATTATAAGTATCTCGTTATAAATAGCAGTCAGTATTTATTGAAATGCAACATAGGTCTTCTAAAATTTTATTAAGTTTTTATGAAGATTTCCCGTTCATTTTCTCGTCCCTCTCTCAACAAATCGAAGTTGTCTGTCACTAGATCCTAATTGATACTATTTTCTAGAACTTAATTATAGATAGCTCTACAATATCGAAAGCCCTCATTGACAGTTGCACTAAAACAGACGTAGGTACGCAATTCACCGTGGGCGAGGTGCGCGGCTTCGGCAGTGACGCACAAGCAAGGTCGCTGCGGCGTCTGCAGCGGCCTTAATGGCTTTATTACCCTTGATGTCTCGGACAACGTGACTCGGATGGAAAGCTTTTTTTAGAGGGGGGAAATTCCAAATTTTTCAGTTTCATTTTATAGTTCAGCCTATCATCGTCCACTGCTGAACATAGGCCTCTCCGAGTGCACACCACTGTTCACGATCCGCCGCATGCTCATCCAGTTTTTGCCAGCCACCTTGCGAAGATCGTCGCTCCACCTTGTCTGAGGGCGTCCCACACTACGTTTGCCGATACGCGGTCTCCACTCAAGACCTCGTCTGCCCCAGCGGCCATCGGTTCTACGCCTAATATGGCCGGCCCACTGCCACTTCAGCTTGGTTGCAGATTTTTTACCAATGCGCCTAAAGGGAATATTTTTTTTTTCAATATTTACTTTTTATTTTTTCTAGGACTTCATTATTTGGTACTGTATGAATAAACACTACAAAATAGAAAAGGAGAATATTTAACTACTTAATTGTTTCGTTTGCGTTTTCCGTCGAACCATTACAACATCCAAGCGGAACATAAAATACTTTACCGATTATGTATGCACATTACAGACAGTTTTACGTCTCAGATTTTCAAGAAGAGCGTTATTACCTAAAAGCTCTTATGTTTGTTGAGCAATGCTGTAAATCTTGCACAAAGTTGCTTAAAGTGACCTTGTCTTTCTTTTACATTTATTTTTGGTTTAAAGTCTAGTAAAAAAACGTTTTTTTTAATCTTTATATCAAAGTTTTACACAAAAGTAGAAATTGTATGGGCACAGTTATTTTACAGTGTTTTATAACACCTGCCCGCGACTTACGCCTGCGTAAAAAGTTTTTTTGTTGTTCTTCGGGAACAATACTTTTATCTGGATGAAAGGTACCCTATGTTCTTCTCTGTACTCCTGACTACGTGTATGTGAAATTTCATGATGATCAGTTCAGTAGTTAGGGTACGTACCCATACTACGTGACCCATTTTTTTTTAATTGATGACCCCCCTCCCCCTAGTTTTCACGTAGTAATTCATAGATATGGTTTTATATTATTTTAACAGAAATTCAATAAAAATATTGTATTGACGCCATACTTGAATACCGAAAAAGCACCAGATTTTTCCGTAGAGGATATTGACTATGTGACGAAACCTAGGCTCTCTCTCCCGCCCCTGTGACCAAGCGTGGCGTTTTAAAGACCCCTCCGCCCCCTTAATGGGTCACGTAGTATGGGTACGTTCCCTTAAGACGTGAAGGCGTAACAAAAAACAATCAAACGGACTTTCGCATTTATAATCTTAGTAAGGATTCTATTTTCTTTTTCAGTGGCCACTGCGGTATCCCCCGCGCAAGTCGCACGTCCGGCGCCAACGCATGATCCCCGCAACGACGCCGTTCCCGTGCGAGGATGCCGTCGCGTTCGGTCGGAGCTCGGCGGTGCCCACCTCCGTGCACCGCCTGCGCCCGGGTGACATCGAAGTGGTGGCCGCTATTGGGGACTCGCTGGTCGCTGGCAGCGGGGCGCTGGAAGAGTTCGCTCTCGGAGCCTTCGTCGAGTACAGAGGCGTGTCGTGGTGTGCGGGTAAAGTGTTGTTCTACTGTCAACATTTACTGTTCAGGCTTTCCATACTTTTGTCCTGTCACCTCAATTTCCAAACACTTAGCGCCATCTCTGGCATTAATACGTAAACATGGCTGTGCGACAATTGCGCCCTCTAAAGAAGACTGAAAGAAAATGCTCTTCAAAACTTTTTTGGTCCTTCGAGCCGGATTTGAACCATTTACGTCTATCGACAGCAAAGTCATGACTTGTTGGTCGCTATCGCTAGCCAATGTTTGCGTTTAATTTTTTTGCTA
This sequence comes from Agriphila tristella, assembly GCA_928269145.1. Lineage (NCBI taxonomy): Eukaryota > Metazoa > Arthropoda > Insecta > Lepidoptera > Crambidae > Agriphila > Agriphila tristella. The sequence goes on from OV743440.1 coordinate 4,756,449, forward strand.
ATTGAGACAGCGCGTGTCATTGAGAGTAGACATGAGACACATGAGACAGAGGGTAGCGTTTAAGGTAACATATACGCATTGTTGCCAGGTGGCGACAGCACGTGGCGAGAGTTCCTGACGCTGCCCAACATTCTAAAGCTGTTCAACCCGAAGGTGCGCGGCTTCTCCACCGGCACGGGCGAGTGGCTGACCCGCAACGCACGCTTCAATGTCGCCTTTCCCGTCGCTTCGGATGGAGATGCCCTCAAGCAAGCTAAGGTGTGTTTTGGAGATAATGTTTACTTGCATCTTTCTTTCAAACTTGCCCACTAGCATGGACCAAAGCAAAGATTCTCCACCGGCTTTGAGCCTTTACTAGCGCAGAAATTAATGTGAATAGAATACAAGACTTGGCTCGTCTTGCTTGTCTAGCATGGGTCATTTATCATTTATTATTTATCATTTATTTATTGCATGTCACAAAGTTTATAATGATGTTACATGTAGATAGATACAGATCATGTGACACCCTGGAAGGGCGCAGCAATAGAGAGAGCTTATTTATTATTTTCAAAATACATAAATTAAATAAAATCAATGTAGCAGGCACGACAAGTCTATCTCACTTTAAAAAAAAACATTCAATTTAAATGCAAAATTAAAAATAATCAACATGCATACAAAAAAAAAAAAAAAACAAATTTGTGCATAAATAAACAAATTTGATGAATAACATTACGAAATTGGTACTTAAAAATCTCATTACAATAAAATAGTAGGACTAAAATTTAACAATAAAATTCATTATACAAAATTAATCGACGATAGTACACTATATAAAATTTATAGTACACTTTGTATAAATAAAACCATTTTTTATTTTACCGATCGATTTTACAAAATAAAATAATATTTTAAAAAATCTAGTAGAATTCATAATACTTAATTATTTAAATTAATTCAATTCAATAAAAAAAAAACATTTAAAAAGAGAAATCTAATGCCAACATTTAAATAATCTAAAAATAATAATGTTATAATAAAAATATATTCAAAACTTTTTCATATTATTAAATTTAAATAAATAAATTTTAGCGCACATGTCAAATGTCATTTTTCTCTTCAAAAAATTCTTTAATATTGTAATAGCATTTGGAAAGGAGATATTGCTTTAGTTGTTTCTCGAAATCAGTGGGGTTTTCTATATTTTTGAGAGAATTAGGCAATTTGTTATAGATTTTAATCATCATTGAATGTGGGGCATCAGAGTTCAATTTTAAAGTTGTTTCGGGCAGTTTCAATTTATTTTGATAGCGATTATTACGTCTAACCAATTTAATTGGGGAATACAGATATTGGTGCTTTCTCACGAACTTACAGGCCTCGAAGATATAAAGTGACGTAAGTGACAATATTCCGAGTTCTACAAAAAATGGGCGACAAGTTTCGGTTTGCTTTAGATTATATAAGATTCGTATACATTTTTTTTGTAGTACAAAGATTTCCTGTATATTAGAGCAATTTCCCCACAGAACGATACCGTACGTTAATAGTGAATGAGCATAGGCATAATAAGCCGATAGTGTCGTTTTTAGATTAGTTAGTCTTTTTAGTTGACGAAAGGCATAAATGAATGTTGACAGTTTTTTTGCTAATCTCTGGACATAGGGTTTCCAATTTAAATGTGTATCCAAATCTATTCCTAACAATGTTGCTGAATTAACCGTTTCTATTTTAATTCCTTTGAATGAATAGTTTATCTCTAAAGCTTTTTTTTGATAAGGTTTAAACTGTATAAGCTTAGTTTTTTCTAGATTTAATCGTAAATTGTTACAACTTAGCCAATTTGTTGTTGTGTTTAAAATTTCATCCATTTTTGTGTTTAAACTACTGGTGTTAGGACAGCTTATTATCATGGAGAAATCGTCAGCAAAGGAAACACAGTGTTCTTCTAGTGACTTTGGCAGGTCGTTGATGTAGAGGAGAAAGAGAATACAACCTAAGACACTTCCCTGTGGAATTGAGCCCGTTATGGGAACACTCTTTGATCTTACATATTTGACTTCTCCCGTAGCGAAGTTTGTATTCTCTACCTCCACACACTGCGAACGACCATGCAGATATGATTTGAACCAATCGTGTGCTGTGCCTCTAATTCCATATCCATATAATTTGTTCAGTAAAACACCATATCATCGGGTCATCAGGGGGGCTACTCAAATGGCCACTTTTCTATTCGTTCGCTAACTTAAATCTTAAAAATAAGCAATTAATGATCAAGTCAGACGTCGCAAGTTTATGTAAATTACAGACATTGTTGTATTGTACAGAATTGACAAGCCTACGACACGTTATTTTGGTGTTTATAGCTTTATTTTTAACTTTTAAGTTAGCGAACGAATAGAAAAGTGGCCATTTGAGGAGCCCCGCTGGTTGGCTACCGAAACAGCTTGAAAATACGATCGAAGTAAGGAAGTACCTATCAGTCCGACTGCCATCCGGCTTACCCTTTTAGAAATCCCACCCCGACGATCCACTATGTTGATCACATTTTTTTAGAACGGCTTATCTTCGCCATAATTTCAACCCTTGCCACGGTATCCCTAGGAAATGCTTTAGTTATTGGCCCCCATACAGTTATTGGCCATTTCAACTTTGATGGTAAAACACTAGCAACAGCCTAGTCGATCTTGAGGTCGCTTAACTGGCCAATACTAATATTACTAACTAGCTGATGCCCGCGACTTCGTCCGCGCGGACGAAACTGAACATAACAAACAATAATTATTTCAAAACTACACTGAAGTATACTAAGTGGTTAAACTGGTTTCCTTTCTAATGGTTCGTTATAGTCCTCGGCACTCCCTGGGAGCCAGTAGGTTTCCCTCCTCCCCAAATCATTCCGCGCGAAAAACCTCAAGGTCGGCAGGGAGAACTCCAGCAAGCACGGGTAACGCTGCGGAACTGCACGTCCTTTAAGCTCTCGTCAATAAAATAAGTGCCGGCCTCTGTGTACTGAGCAAAGCTCTCTTTACAATAAAAACTGAGGAGCGTGGGTACCATACGGCTGCAGCGTAGCACAGGACCGTAACATAGGTTCCTTTGTATAAAAGTTTCAGTACTAATAACTATACCGTTTCTCCTATTATAATTTAGCCAACTGAAGATTTTTGATCATATTTAAATGGGTTAATTACATTTTGAACAGCAATATGAGAACCTATGCATTCGTATAAGTTTAATATGATTTGCAAACACAGGAATGAATAATACGCAATGAATTACCCACCGACCGGCGCGCGGTCGTAGTCATGACCACTAGTGCGAATTAACATTTGAGCACGAACACCGTTTAATTACTAATCGCATGTAATTAAGCTTTTTTTATAGATGTATTATTGTTATGAAGTCTGCATTGTTACGTACGAATAACTTCGGTAATTATAAGACAATGATCAGAATCAGAATTACGAAATTCATTTGGTTCATCTTTTGTTGGTTTGAAGATATTAGGTACTTAGTTGAAATCCATTTGAAATGTTTTTTTAATAGCTGACACATCTACCAATGCTATGGAAATTTACAATTAACTCCTAAAATAAATTATTGGACTGGACTTGCAATATTATTTTACTTAGGTACATATGTATTACTTCGATTCTTATCTCGAGGACTTTAAGTAATTAATCCGCAATTACCCAAGATCTAGAACACCTCCAAATGCTGAAACTATCAATTAACAGTCATAAAAAGCAACAATATCAGTTTAAATAAAAAGTAGGTTTACTTACCTACAAGAATCAAGGTTTCTAGTGTGTACACATTTGATTTCTTAATTTAGGTATATTGGCTTTGAAAACAATAAATAGTAGATTGTTATACAAGACGCTAAAATGACCCATTGCATACGAGGTAGTTTTATTCCCGAGCTTTAGCGAGGGAATAAATAGAAACCGAGTAGCAATGGGTTTTAGCGTCGTGTGTTACACTCTACTTTTCACTACGATTGCGAAAAAATAAAATCCAATATTAAATACCTATAGTTTATACTTCCGTAAACGAATCCACTCGTTTTTCTATCCTCCACTTCATAAACTTTTCATACAGTATTTAAATAAATGATTTGTGCTTGACGGCAAAAGATTAAAATTATTTCTATCCTATTACTTACTTACAGTCACACAATTCAATCAGTTTGGAATTAGAGAAAAATTCTAAAGATTTCGCGCCAGTGCTTTTTTTAATTTCTACTGTAGCAGCTAAGAAACACAATGCACGCATTTTAAACTAAAAGTCACTGAGTATAAATAAGTCTATGATTTCACCGAAGAGATCGCTGCTTTTAATTCCATTTTCAAAAATCGAGCGAGTTTTTATTCGTAATTATGAATAAAGACTTTTTCGTTTTAGTAGGTTCATTGGTAATAGACAAACATTAAAAAAGAAAAAACTTTATCCCCTAGGGGTATTTATGCTATTTTATCCTGACTCTTGTACCTTACAATGGCGGACTTTTTGAGCAAGAGGAGTGAAAAAAACTTTGGTTGAAGCATAATAATTAAAAAAAAAAGTGGTTGAACGATGTGAATGTTTTTATGCACAACATAGGTAGGTATGTGTTTTTCCTTTTATGTGTTTGTTGTCGATGTGTTATTTTTCACGGGTTTTGCCGAAATCAAGGTTTTCTTATAGCATAATAAACGTTTGTATTGTCTTTATTTATTTATTTATTTTATTGAAATGCTATGATATAATGATAAAAAATGAAACATGTCCTGCAAGAATGCGACCCATACCACTGCGTAGCAGATACATTTATCTACATACCAGCCTGCCTAGCATGACCGATTTAGGCTGGCCCCAGACCTACCGGTTTCATTTCTTTGCTTTGCTGTTCTACCTTGCTTGAAAGACCGCCGGCCAACCAGGGTAATTTTCAATCTAACGCATTTTAGGACTAGACTAAATTAGCAAGATAGCCTGGGATTGCGAAGTAGGAAGCTTTTAGGAGCTCTGCCATCCTGAACATGGACTCCGATCGTTAAAAATAAATGAATAGTTATGCAAGATGTTTGGTAAAGACTTATAGAGCTGAATATGGTAGATAGATAGGGACCATAAAACTGAACAACTTTTACTATGGGACCAAATCTGAAATCGCGAAAAAAAAATGAGCTGTTTCATACATTTTGATAATTTAAACTAAAATTAAAACTTCGCGTTGCATTGCAGCCCATGCGATGATATTTGATAACACCAAACAAATGGCTATCTTGCCAATGTGGTCTGGTCAAAATATGCGATAGATTGAAAATGAGCCTCTTGGCCGGCGGTCCATGGTAGAACAGCAAAGCAAAAAAATGAAACCGGTAGGTCTGGGGCCAGCCATCGCGTGATATAGCATTTTATCGACACTCAACTGTCAAATTCCTTTGTCTTTTTGACAGTTAAACGTGATAAAATGCTATATCACGCGATATAAATCGGTCATGCTAGGCAGGCTAGCCCTTTTTCATTTGTGTACGCTACAGGTCAAATGTCCCAACAAAATGCCAAATTACCTTTACGCGCGATTTTGGTTACACACGTTGCTAAAGTCGCGGTCCTAAGCGAGCATTGTAAATTCACACGTAGCTCTGGACAGGGTCTTAGGCCCGTATTTATAAACCGCTCTCAACGTTGAGAGCTCTTGATGAGATCGAGTGAGATGCTGTTCCTATAAGAAGAACATCTCAAGTATGATCTCACAAAGCTCTCAACGTTGAGAGCGGTTTCTTACGGACCTTAGATTGTAACTTAAACCGTTCCAGATAATAGTAGCCCGCATGAAAGCCTCCTCGGACATCGACTACGAGCGCGACTGGAAGATGGTGACCATATTCCTGGGCGCCAACGACCTGTGCTCGGCGTCCTGCCTGTCGCCGGTCGCTTGGTCACCCGCTGCGCACGCGCGCAAGCTAAGCCGGGCGCTCGACTACTTGTACGCGCAGATGCCCAGGGTTATGGTCAACTTGATTCCAGTGCTGGGTAAATATGTATATTGGCAGAATATCTTGTAAAGAAGTTAAGGATCTGCAAGTTTCTGGATACTTGCGAACCTAAGGTGTAGTCAACCCTATTTCTGTGTCGCAGATCGGAAGTAATGCAACATTGTCTTCAATACCATACAAAATAGTTGATAACATTTAAAAAAGTTATGTTACCTCCTCCACAGTTATTGGCAAGATATTTATGTGGCTCCGATCCGGGTGGAAATATCCTCTTTAACTTATCCTTTTTTCTCCTTCTTATAGTCTGTTACGTATCACAAGCATAGCATACCACAAACCACAAGGCAGTGAAAAAAAATTGGTTACATTATGGCTAGTATGGATAGGGTACGTCTCCGACTCTCCGTCCGACTAAGCTTAGCTATGATGACGCTAACATTTTTTATCTCTGCAAAGTGATGTGCTTACTTTGATCTTTTGTTGTTTGATGTATGTTGTTGCGCAGACGTGTCGGTGTCGGTGCGCGTGGGGCGGCCGCTGATGTGCCGGCTGATGCACCCGCTGTTCTGCACGTGCTTCCACCGCGGCGGCGCCGGCACTGAGTTGCCCCGGCTAGTCGCCATGGCGCGCCTCTACCAGAAGGCCGAGTCCCAGCTGGTGAGTCTCGTGCCGCTGATGCACCCGCTGTTCTGCACGTGCTTCCACCGCGGCGGCGCCGGCACCGAGTTGCCCCGGCTAGTCGCCATGGCGCGCATCTACCAGAAGGCCGAGTCCCAGCTGGTGAGTCTCGTGCCGCTGATGCACCCGCTGTTCAGCACGTGCTTCGACCGCGGCGGCGCCGGCACTGAGTTGCCCCGGCTAGTCGCCATGGCGCGCCTCTACCAGAAGGCCGAGTCCCAGCTGGTGAGTCTCGTGCCACTGATGCACCCGCTGTTCTGCACGTGCTTCCACCGCGGCGGCGGCGGCACTGAGTTGCCCCGGCTAGTCGCCATGGCGCGTCTCTACCAGAAGGCCGAGTCCCAGATGGTGAGTCTCGTGCCGCTGATGCACCCGCTGTTCTGCACGTGCTTCCACCGCGGCGGCGCCGGCACTGAGTTGCCCCGGCTAGTCGCAATGGCGCGCCTCTACCAGAAGGCCGAGTCCCAGCTGGTGAGTCTCGTGCCGCTGATGCACCCGCTGTTCTGATGATGATGGAGCCGGAAGAAGGACACAGGAACTCTTTAATAAAACCACGCTACCCCATCGAGATTGGGCTCGTTTGAATCGTCTTGACGAGTACTTTGTTGAGATATAGTGTCCAGGGTCCGATGATGGAGCCGGAAGAAGGCCACTAGAACTCGGTAATAAAACCATACAACCCCATTGAGTTTGGGCTCGTTTGAATCGTCTTGACGAGTACTTTGTTGAGATATAGTGTCCAGGGTCCGATGATGGAGCCGGAAGAAGGCCACTAGAACTCGGTAATAAAACCATACAACCCTATTGAGTTTGGGCTCGTTTGAATCGTCTTGACGAATGCTCTGATAGGAGATGGTATAATTTTTTTTAGTCTTAGCTCGTTAACTAAAAAGCACAAAATAATGATTTACTGACAAAAAATCTTTTTTAAAAACACGTTTTTAAAACGGACTAAATTATTAAAATAAACGAATGTTTTTAACATTAAAATGACGTAGTAAAAACAAACTAAAAAGTAAAAAAACTAAAACTAACACTTCATGACAATGTCACTAACACTTCTTCGGCCAATACATGGAAGTTTCTTCACTGTCTTGGTCTGGGAAAATCTTCCTCCCACTCCAACACTTATCCTTTTTCAGTCAACGATTTCAATGACCATTTTTCTTCTGCTCCCTCTCTGGACCCTGTCATCAAATCTAACACCATCTCCGACATTGCTTCCAAAGGCCTACTACACTCCGAATCCTTCTCTTTCTCTCCGGTGACCATAGACGAAATCAGTAAGGTTGTAGCTTCCCTTAAATCTAAAGCTGTAGGGTGTGATGATATCAGCAGGAAAATGGTTGTCTGTGTCCTGGAACAAATTCTCCCCGTAATTGTCCACATTATAAATTACTCCTTACAAACAGGTCAATTTCCTCTCCTTTGGCGTAAGGCTTATGTCACTCCTTTGCCGAAAACTTCCTCTCCTCGAATTCTTAATAACTTCCGACCTATTTCTATCCTCCCTTTCCTCTCCAAAATCCTAGAAGCCGTAGCGCATAAACAAGTTTCCTCCTTTATTCATTCCAACTCCCTTATCACTCCCTACCAGTCTGGCTTCCGTCCTGGGCACAGTACAACAACAGCACTCCTCAAGGTAACTGAGGATATTCGACTGGGCATGGATGGTCAACTTGTCACTGTCTTAATTAGCTAATTGACTTTTCTAATGCATTCAACATGGTAGATCATGACATCTTACTCGCCATTCTGAAGTCTTTTAACTTTTCGTCGCTGTCACTGGAGTGGTTCTCTAACTACCTTCGCGGCCGCCAACAGGCGGTGCGCGTAGGGTCGGATGTGTCCCACTGGAATGACCTCGCTGCTGGCGTTCCGCAGGGTGGAATTCTATCTCCTTTACTATTCTCCATATTTATCAATTTTCTTTCCTCTTCGCTTGGCTGTTCTTATCATTTCTACGCGGACGACTTACAAATATATGTACAATCACCAGCCGAAGATGTTGACTCTGCAGTTTCTTTACTAAATAGTGTCTTAGTTAGCATCAACACCTGGTCAATAAACTTCGGTATCGCGGTTAACCCGTCTAAATGCCAGGCCATCATAGTCGGGGGTTCTAAGCAGATTGCCAAGATCGATAACAACTCGATTGCGCCCATAGTTTTTGACAATACTACCATCCCCTTGTGCTCCAGTGTTAAAAACCTTGGTCGTCACATTGATTCCACGCTTAGTTGGACAACGCAAATTGCCGAGGTGAGTCGAGCAGTTACATTTTCCCTTCGCTTCTTGAATCGATTCAGAAATTTCCTCCCTATTCCTATTAAGATCACTCTCGTAACTTCTCTTATCCTTCCACTCATCGATTATGCTGATGTCTGTTATCCGAACTTGAATGGGGATCTTCTTAACAAGCTGGACCGCCTTTTAAATAATGCTATCCGTTTTATCTTCTGCCTTCGCAAGTTCGACCACATTTCTTCGTACCGGTCACAGCTTAAATGGCTTCCTATCCGTCAACGCAGAGAGCAAAGGCTACTCTGCACCCAAGTAGCACATTGGCTGATCAAGTGTCAAATTATACACCTACATAAGGTTAAAAGTGTGATTAAAGATGTTTAAAGGTTTTCGTAGCTTCTCAAGGCTGATATGTTGCATTTAAAAAAGTTATTTATTTAATAATCTGTAAAAGGCACTCCAGAAATACTTAATTAAGCTATGGGCTGTTTAAGAGTTCCTAATACATATTTTACTACGTTTGCAGCTGAAAAGCGGCGTAAAGAAATTCTTCAATAATGTTTTTTGCTGTTGAATGGTCTAAAATTAATCCTTTCTAACACCAACTGGTTAACAGTACGTCTGAAAGGTATTGTAAAGTTAAAAGCTGTACATTGATCTTGAAGGCATCTTTTATGACGCTTTTGAGCTACATGTGGAGTAATATAATACCACTGTAAGGTTGTCTGGTTAAGATCATTAAGGAAATACTTTTAACAGCCTGTTGCTGCTGAAATTACGCCTAAGTAGAAAATAATAACTCTTCAAGCTGAAGAAGTGTATCAAATCATATATTTATACAGCTTTATTTGAGAAACTGTTGTAAACCATTTTTCAAGCGCTTTGTAATTCTCAAAGAGTTAGAATGTAATTTGTCTATACTATTAAACAGTTTTTGGCACCCAATTACACCACATTAAAGTTCGTTGCTGTTATTGACTCCATTTAACAGCTTTTCTACCTATCTGTTGCAAAATTTAATTATTTTGGTTACTAGCTAGTATTCGAATAAACTACGAATTCAAGGTTTATAAGTATTAAAAATTAATAATGGACAAGCCTTGGTCGACAAGAAAACGTAATAGTACCGAATTTACAAGAAAATAAGTAATATTTTAGACTATACCTACCTATAAGATAAATGTTAGTTGGAGGATGATTTTCTTTTTGGTAGAGGACCCCTAACTTGCTGCAAGAAATAGTTGTTGAAATACAATATAACTCATAAGTCATTAGAACGGCATTTCCGGAATCCATATATGAACTAAAAGTGTAAATTAACGTCTCTTATACAGAACACGAGCAGTCTATGGCTGATTAATGGTATTTTGTTCAGCAAATAGTGTCACAAGATAATATTTTAACGATTAAAGCTGAGCACCTCATGGACGCCATAACTAACCTAAAAATAGCTTTTTTATTATTTTCTAAAACATTCTTAACTGCAAGAATCCGCCTTAATTTAAGCCCTTACTTCATAGTCAATTTAAAGAAACCATTTTTACTAAATATCTCATTTAATTTTCCATAATAATAGATTAAAACTTTTGCACTCGTGATTTGTCCATATATTTCCTAAGTTAAAATCTAATTATTCGAAGGGCGCATGAAAATTTTGTAGTTAATTGGTATTAACTTCACGATGTAGTTGCACTCGCATCCTGAACGCATTTGTATAAACTGCGCATTTGTAAAACTTTCTAACAAAAAATATCCCAGTAGAAATGGTGGACGATGATGGAAGATTGAATATAGTTAACTTTACACCATAACTTTTAACAGTCCTTTACATACTTAATTTATTTTAAGATGACTTGCTAAGAACAAAGACGTTAAAAAAGTTTGAATAGGGAGTTGCAAAAGGTTAGAAGCTGGTTAAGAGCTGGTTGGGAGAGTCCTGCACAGAATTAAACTTTTTACAGTGCTTTATTAATGCTCTATTAAAACTTAAATAAGCCTGACCGATGCTTCTCTCCAGCCATTGTAATACCAAAGGCTGTATAATTTGGGGCCCTTTTTAGCTGTTTAAGCGCTTAAACAGCTTTAGTACAGCCAAATTGGTATACCCTTAAACAGCTTTAAGATTCGATGTCAGCATTAATTAAGCACTTATGCAGCATTTGTGTGCTACTTGGGGCACGCTCTACTCTATTCTTAATAATCCCCATACTCCAGATTACCTGAAATGCAAGTTTCATTATCTTTGCGACTCTCACAATCGTCAACTTCGATCAACTAACTCTCTTTCTCTCTTTACTCCACTCTTTCATTCCGGCTACATGTCTGATTCTTTCACAATGCAAGCTCTGCGTCTCTGGAATAATCTCCCTGAATCTATCAGAAGTTCTCCCAGCAAAGTCTCCTTCAAAAAGAAAGTTCATGTCTTACTCTTAGAAAGCTCATAGGTTATGTGAAATCATCGATATTTGTATCTCTTTCATAAGTATTTGATAAAAATTGTATATTATTATTTATATATATAGTATTTATGTTTTTATATATATGTATTGATATTATTAATATTTTATTTATGTTATGTTGTATTTATCTCCTACTATTTTACCATATGTACCGCCTTCATTGATATCTGTTTCCTAAAGGTTGACTGGGAGAGAATGCTTTTAGCATTAAGTTCGCCTTTTGTAACATTTATTTTAAATGTATGTACAATAAAGTTTGTTAAATAAAAATAAAAATAAAAAATAAATTCTTCTGTAAATATTTATAACCCTATTATAACTACAGAAATTTTAAACCTAAAAACGTGGGGCGCATGCTAAAGACAAAATGGATGACAAATTTTACAAAACGCGGACAAGGGCAGGTCCTTGAGAGTTATAGAAATTGATGTAATTTCTCGTGATTATCAGGTGGAGAGCGGGCGGTACTCCGGGCGGGAGGACTTCGCGGTGCTGGTGCAGCCGTTCATGCGGCTGTTCAACCTGCCGGCCGGCGCGCGCCCGCCGCTCGCGCGCGTCATACACCAGTCCTACATCACGCACGACTGCTTCCACTTCTCGCAGAAGGGACACGCGCTAGGTACCACACCATTACTGAAGTTATACTCCCTGGTACATCACCATAGTATCTACAGTAGCAACAAGACAGCACTTTCGTAGAGCAATATTTGACAGGGAGGTGACGGACGAAGGTACACAAACTAGCTGAGTTAGCACACTCTTAAATTCTCTACACAGAGCTTATACAATCAATGACCCTCTACTAAGAAAGATAATAATAATATAGCAGATGTATAGTTACACAGTGTTTTGTCATTTTCTTTTCAATATCAAACTCAAATAGTTTGACAGAGAGTAACCATTGTGCATCAGCGACACGGAATCGAGTTCACATCAGGATCGAAATATGTACATCAATTTATTTTTATTTTGGTACCTACTTAGGAAACGGTTGCCATGATTTCCATTGTACTGCTTAGACTTTTATTCGGTTCAGACTCGAACTCGATCTCGTCGGTTGCACCCCCCAGTTTTATATCTCACAGTCGTAATACTGATTGTGATTAGGTAAAATGCTATTAATATACATATCGAACTTTAATTTCCAGCGGCAAACCTCCTCTGGAACAATCTCCTGGAGCCAGTAGGCAACAAGTCAGCAAACGCGCGCCCCGTACTGCTGGATTCGTTCAAGTGCCCCACGAGAGAAGCGCCCTTCATCTTCACCGACAGAAACTCTAAGACCTACCTCGAGACGGGAATTCAAGATGGTGCTTACGACATTTAGATACTTCTAATGAGTATCCCGTCGACACCGCCATTAACTGGCGCGAATCTTCGCTGGAACAATCAACTGAAACCAGTGAACCAGTTGGACTCATTTGTAAAAATTCTAAGACCTAAGTACCTCGAAACGGGAGCGCAAGATGGAGCTTACGATATTTAGGTACCTCTATGAGTGTCCCAGTGGAAACCACCATTTGGCTTCTATTTTTAACGGCGAACCTACTCTGGAACAATCTACTGGAACCAGTTGGACTCGTTTGAATGCAAGATGGAGCCTACGACATTTAGATACTTCTAATGAGTATCCCGTCGTCACCGCCATTAACTGGCGCGAATATCCGCTGGAACAATCTACTGGAACCAGAGAACCAGTTAGACTTATTTGTCTTCACCGGTAAATCTAAGACCTGCCCCGAAACGGGAGCGCCAAATGGAGCGTACGATATTCCAGTTGAAAGTTTCGGCATTGGTAAATAAAAGTCCAATTTCCAACGGTGAACCTCCTCTGGAACAATCTACTGGAACCAGTGAACCAATTGAACTCATTCGTCTTCACGGGTAAATCTAAGACCCACCCCGAAACAAGAGCGTAAGATGGAGCTTACGACATTTAGGTACCTACTTGTGTGTATCAATGTCGAAACCACCATTTGACTTCTATTTCCAACGGCAAACCTCCTTTGGCAATCTACGGGAACCAGTTGGAATACTTTGTTCTAACCGACAAGGAACTCTAAGACATACCTCGAAAAACCGTCGTGAGATAGCGCTTATGATACGTGGACGAAATTTTAAATCTTCTTCTTCTTGCTGTTTATATTTGAAGGTTAAGCACTTATTTTACTTCCATTCTTCTCTACCAGCCTATTACCTGATCATTCACTCCAAAGATCTCCCTATACAATCTTATATTCCTCGCCCATTCTATCCTTATTTTTAATCTTATTTCCTCTACTTGAGTAACCAGTATCAGTCAACTTGTCTACACCGTCATTTTATAATCGTTTGAATTAACTTAAGGGGTGTTCTACCAATGAAACAAAAAATGTTTGCCAAAGAAACAGGGTCGAAAAACGACAAAAAAATACTTACTGTCTAGTTAGGATGGGAGGACCAACATATTTTCTTGTCGTTTTTAGACCCATGTTTCTTTTGACAAAAATGATCAGTTTCATTGGTATAGGTACATATACAACGACTACAAAATGACAGTGTAATTATAAATAAATGATGACGATATCCGGCAGAACACGGAAAATGTATGGTGCAATAATCCAATTTGATTTGGTTTGGTTTGCCATAATGTGATTTGACGGCAAGAACTTTAAATTCATATTCTAGTTTGAGGGTCTGTCAGTCAGATATCACAGCCTATTAAGCACTAAAAATTACAAGTCGTTACTTTTAAGCTACGAGTATAAGAGAATAGAACCACAAAATATTAAGTGTGGATAGAACTGTATTGTTTGATGTTGATGACTCCCGATCAACGACCATCTTCTTTTCTGCCGTCCTACTCAAATGGCCAACATTCTATTCGTTTGAACGCTACGCTAACTACATATTAAAGCTTAAATATGACCAATAGACGATTAAATCAAATGTCGTGAACTTATGTAAATCACAGGCTTTAATGTATTGTATGGAATTGACAAACTTAAGTACGTTACGGCACATAATATTATACACTGGCCTGCAAAACTAAGTACTACAGAGGTCTATTTTCATACAAACGAAGTAACTTTGAAGCTTTGGTTCTCCACCCAGGATTAAGCGGGATGTGATCTGATGATGGCCATCCAGGGAGTGAATGGAGAAGATTCAGTTCTCCATACACACCCAATTGATCTGATCAGCATTCTAAAAGCTGTAAGGATTAGAGTTATCAGATACAGCATTTCCATACATTTTAATGCTATTTTGATGGTTTTTTTAAACATATCCAAACAGCTCTTAAAATGCTGATCAGATCAATTGGGTGTGTATGGGGATCTGAATCTTCTCCATTCACTCCCTGGATGGCTATCATCAGATCACACCACGTTTAATCCTGGGCGGAGAACCAAAGCTTCAAAGTTACTTTAAAATACTTGAAACGTTACTTGAAAATAGACCTCTGTAGTACTTAGTTTTGCAGGCCAGTATAGTTTACTGTTTAGTTGGTAAGCGTAACGTTCAAACGCATATACTGTTGGCCGTGTCAGTATGAGAGCGGGCTGCATAGTTATATTTTTCAAAGTACGATACATTGCTCCAATTTATAATTGCATGGTCACCCATCCTAAATTTCAGGCCATTGGGAAAGTTGCTTGACTTCCATTGTTCGTATTAATTATCTAGTTGCATTATTAATATAAATAACAATCTAGTATTTATGTTGATTTTATTTATTTATAAATTTATTAAAATATCAATGTTGTAATTTCCAAACAGTGATGCATCGATATTTTAGGAAATTAATTTGAAAATAAAGTACTTACTAGAAAATCTAGTATTTTTAAGTTAAATAATGTAATAACATTAATTGTCAATCCAAATCACATTTGAAACCTTAGGTACTGTTAAACATTATCTGATTTTCTTAACATAAATACTTAGACTGTATTAGCTAAAGATTTTTTATGGACAATACAACCTATTTTTCAATAATTATTATTAGGTGTAAAAAAATTGTATATAGGGTATTAATTGAAGCATTTAAAAGTTCTTCTATCTGTTTTTAAAGGTTACCTGTAGGTAAGGTAAAGTAGGTACCCAATGCGGTAGGGGAGACTGGGGAGGGTTGATCCCCCCTTTTCATTTTGGTCCCTAACTTTTTTACTATTCACAGTATAAGGATTTTTTTTGAGTTATTATATTAAGAATTTATCTATTTACTAAATATATGAAAGAGGGTAAGGCTCGGTTATATTTGGAATTATAATTTAATTTAATGTCGTATGGTAACTATTTACCAAGTGTCCCCTATATAGGGGAGACTTGTTTCCCACCAGTTGGAAGACTTGATCCTGGGGTTCAAGTCTACCACACATAGGGGACACACGGTAACGATATTGGATTCAGCCTCATATATCCGAAAAGAGTAATATATCTTTAAATATAAAAAAGGAACAGTAGTAGGTACCAAATAATAAGTAAATCTGTAATCAAATCAGCTTCTTTTATTTGAACTTTATGCTCATATGCAGCTCAATTTTGAAAAGGGAAACAAATATGAAATAGTTTTAATCTTTTTAGAACAAGGTAATTAATATTCGGACTACAAATTAAAGCAGTCTAGAAACAAATATCCATAACAAACCAAAACGTAATTAGTGATCATCTTTACTTTTTTTATTCTTATCCTTACTAAAATTATGAATGCGAAATGCCGTTTGACTGATTATTTGTTTGTTTGTTACGCCTTCACGTCTTAACTATTGAACCGATCATCATTAAATTTTACATACACGTTGTCAGGGTACAGAAAAAGACATAGGGTATCTTTCATCCAGAAAAATAAAATTATTGTTCCCAAGGGATAGCAAAAACCTTTACCTTCTAAAAATCATGACTAAAATGTCTCACAATTTTCTCAATCTCAGATTCAGAAAAGTAGGTAAGTAGATAAAAAAAATAAGAGTAAATATGAAAATACTTCTTTTGTATAAAAAAAGATAAAAACTGTGAAAAGTCTTTATTTTACTGACAAAAGTCTACATAGGGTAGATTTGATCCCTTATAGGGGACACATGATCCCTGGGATCATTCCACCCCCAAAGAAAAGGATCAAGTCTACCCATACATATTGAGGTTAGAAAACATGTTTTTTGCGAACCAATTTATCACTTATATCATGGTAAGTAATGTTAATCAGCAGAAAAATAAACATCTGAAAAGATAAAAACATTTCCAGGAAGCAGTTTCAAAGCATCATATTAAATTAATCAAGTCAAAACTTGCCATAAATTAAATATTTTAACACAACAAATTTTTGGCGGCCACCATTTGTAAACCTTTGATATCTGTCAAACGAAATCATGACATAAAGTGATCATTGCCATAAACGAATAACTGTTGCTAACCTAAAGAACTGTAACACGCGTGGTAGATTCGTCAATCAAGGTTACCAAGAGTCCCCTAGGGAACAACTGTACCCAGCTTCCCCTACCGACCTATACCGCATTGGGTACCTACTTTGCAATGGTAAATGTAAAGTAATTTAAAAACCTTTGAGGTTAAAAGTTTTGATTTTCCTTACCTAGGCCAAAAAAAAAATGTGTTTAGGAGAAACCGATTTTAAAGATATCATAAATTTTCAAAAATTTTCAGCTTGAATTTTCCACCTTTTCATTAAAATTAAACTTTATTTAATTGTATTTCTTTACCAAATTAGAGTTTAAGTTATACATAAAGGATTATGCCGATTTTTCTTGTATAGAAAAATCAGAAAAAGAGAAATCTCAATCTCAAGGAGCTGTTTACAGTTATAATTGTTTGACATTTTCCTATTATATGACATTTCAAAGTCAAAGTCAATGAGATATGTATGGTTAATGCGCATCATGGCCCAGAATCCGGCATGATCCTTTCTTTAAAAACCATAAACAAAGCGCCATGTGATTCAATGTCGTAATAATTTTAATGTTGGTATGCTAGTGCCATTAATCATAACAATATTTTACATACCAAATGACTTAATTTTAAGAGAGTGATTTGTAAAAAATCTTCCTTATTTAATGAAAATGAAACAAAACAAACAAGCACTTGTTTTATTTAGTTCTATTCATCAGCACTCGTATTGTCACATGTATGTTGGTTTGACTTTGACCGCCTCTGTGGTTTAGTGGTTCGCCCAGCCGTGTAAGACGCATGGGTCCCGGGTTCGATTCCCAGGAACCGCGCTAGTATCCTTTAAAAATCTGTTTTATTTCACATGAAGGAAGTTGTTCTTTTTTTAAGTTTCCTTGTAAGAAAAAAGGTTGCTTTTGGCCCTTGAGACAGAAACCAAAAAAAATTTATGTTGTTTTGGTGGTGTGTTGGCACTAATCACATTTTTTTATTAGTCTGCATACCTAACTAGTTGTGTCGTCAGTAAAAATCAGTCGAATTGAACACCTTTACCTTTTTTGAAATTGGTTAAAAAAAGTAAGTGATGGTTCCTTAGTGGTTGAGATCTTGAAGCCGAACAGTATTAAAAGCAATGTTTTTTCTGCTCAATTTTTAACTTTTGCATGTCTGTAGGAGTTAGGACGATTAGTTTTGCATTCACAAAACATAAGGCAAGTAAAATTAATTTGAGATTAGTTTTTGAACGAAGCTAAGTTTTTTAACACGTTTTTATTAGGTTGCTTTCGCGTTTGTTTGATTTTATCCTAACTTCCTGATGAGCTAGAGACTTGAAACTTTGAACATAGGCCAGAACTGGAAGGCAATGCAATATTATGGTGTCATTGAGCTGATCTGATGATGAAGCCGGAAGAAGACCACAGGAACTCTATGAAGAAACCTTACTACCCCATCGTGTTTGGGCTCGTTAGAATCGCCTTGACGAGTACTTTAATAGGAGACGTAGTTTAGGGTCTGATGATGAAGCCGAAAGGCCATGCCATAGGAACTCAATATTGAAACCGTGCAACCCCATCAAATTTGGGCTCGTTTGAATCGTCTTGACGAGTTCTTTGTTGGGAAATAGTTTCCAGGGTCTGATGATGGAGCCGGAGGAAGGACACATGAACTCTTTAATAAAACCACGCTACCCCATCGAGATTGGGCTCGTTTGAATCGTCTTGACGAGTACTTTGATGGGAAATAG
Organism: Agriphila tristella; assembly: GCA_928269145.1. Classification (NCBI taxonomy): domain Eukaryota; kingdom Metazoa; phylum Arthropoda; class Insecta; order Lepidoptera; family Crambidae; genus Agriphila; species Agriphila tristella. The sequence continues at coordinate 4,774,919 of OV743440.1, forward strand.
TGTCCAGGGTCTGATGATGGAGCCGGAAGAAGGCCACTGGAACTCGGTAATAAAACCATCCAATCGTATCGAGTTTGGGCTCGTTTGAATCATCTTGACGAGTACTTTAATGGGAAATAGTGTCCGAGGATTTGATGATGGAGCCGGAAGAAGGCCATAGAAACTCTATAATAAAACCATGCAACCCCATCGAGTTTGGGCTCGTTTGAATTGTCTTGACGAGTACTTTGTTGGGGAGTTTCCAGGGTCTGATGATAGAGCCGGAAGAAGGCCACTGGGACTCTGTATTAAAACCATGCAACCCCATCGAGTTTGGGCTCGTTTGAATCGTCTTGACGAGTGCTCCGATAGGAGATGGTATATTTTTAGTCTTAGCTCGTTAACTAAAAAGCATAAAATAAAAATTTACTGAAAAAAACTTTTTTTAAAACACGTTTTTATTACAAAAAAGTCGGACTAAAAACATTAAAACGGACTAGTAAAAACAGACTAAAAAGTATAACATAAAATTTTCTTTAAATATTTATTACCCTACAGAAATTTTAAACCTAAAAACGTGGGGCGCATGCTAAAGACAATATGGATGATAAATTTTACAAAATGCACCCCACGTTTTTAGGTTTATAATTTCTGTAGGGTAATAAATATTTAAAGAAAATTTTATTTTATACTTTTTAGTCTGTTTTTACTAGTCCGTTTTAATGTTTTTAGTCCGACTTTTTTGTAATAAAAACGTGTTTTAAAAAAAGTATTTTTAAATTTGAAGATAACTTTATGTTAATGTTTGTTTGTTAGTACAAAAGCGTGTTAATGAATTAACGCAAAATGAGAAAACCGTTTCTTTAGACCATCAAACTGAACAACTTTTCCTATATGACCAACTCTGAAATGGCGAAAAAAAATTCTGCTGTTTCATACAAAAATTAATAACGAAAATATAAAAATTTATGAAGCAGCTGATTTTTTTTTCGCGATTTCAGAGTTGGTCCCATAATAAAAGTTGTTCAGTTTGATGGTCCGAAGAAACGGTTTTCTCATTACCCGACTGCAAAGAAAGGGTTATGTTTTTCGCGCGTATCTTGTATGTAAGTATGTTTGTTTGTTTGTATGTGTGTTTGTATGTAATATTCTTTATTACCTCATATCTTTCAAACTACTGAATGGATTTCTGTAATTAAGATATCGTTAGATTTGTCTCGTCAGCCCAAGTGTTCTTAAGAAGGTGGCGTTATAAAAAAAACAACATGGCGGCTGTACGGTGCTATTATACGTAGTGGAAAAACATTTTTTTTTAGAATTTTACTATATGGGTGTCAAATTAAAGGGCTTATTATAAGGATTTCAAAAAGGTATATCATTACCGTAATATATAATAACTAAAAAGATATAAATAAAAAAAATAATTTAAAAATTAGAAACCCGCCTGCATAAAAATACAAGTCAACTGAAAATATGGAAACAAGATTAATAGTAGATTGTTATACAAGACAAGACGCTAAAATGACCCATTGCATACGAGGTAGTTTTATTCCCGAGCTTTAGCGAGGGAATAAATAGAAACCGAGTTACAATGGGTTTTAGCGTCGTGTGTTACACTCTACTTTTCACTACGATTGCGAAAAAATAAAATCCAATATTAAATACCTATAGTTTATACTTCCGTAAACGTTTTTCTATCCTCCACTTCATAAACTTTTCATACAGTATTTAAATAAATGATTTGTGCTTGACGGCAAAAGATTAAAATTATTTCTATCCTATTACTTACTTGCAGTCACACAATTCAATCAGTTTGGAATTAGAGAAAAATTCTAAAGATTTCGCGCCAGTGCCTTTTTTAATTTCTACTGTAGCAGCTAAGAAACACAATGCACGCATTTTAAACTAAAAGTCACAGAGTACAACGTCATTTTGTAGTCGTTTTAATTAACTTAAGGGAGTGTTCTTCTAATGACACTAAACATTTTTGCCCAAGAAACATGGGTCGAAAAACGACAAAAAATTTTGACTTCCCCATACTAATAGAATGTTTTAGCTATCTAGTTAGTATGGGAGACCCAAAATTTTTTGTCGTTTTTCGACCCATGTTTCTTGGGCAAAAATGTTTATTTTCATTGGTACAACACACCCTTAAGTTAATTAAAACGACTACAAAATGACGGTGTATAAATAAGTCTATGATTTCACCGAAGAGATCGCTGCTTTTAGTTCCATTTTCAAAAATCGAGAGAGTTTTTATTCGTAATTATGAATAAAGACTTTTTCGTTTTAGTAGGTTCATTGGTAATAGACAAACATTAAAAAAGAAAAAACTTTATCCCCTAGGGGTATTTATGCTATATTATCCTGACTCTTGTACCTTACAATGACGGACTTTTTGAGCAAGAGGAGTGAAAATAATATTAAAGGCAACATAATAACATGCAGTCGGAGGCATATAATTTAAATCATTCATAACGTCACTTTCTTTATGCATGCCTCCGACTGCATGTTATTATGTTGCCTTTAATATTTAATCTTGTTTCCATATTTTATTTATTTTATTTATAAATCTTTATTGTACAAATACATTGAGTAAGGTACAAATGGCGGACTTAATGCTAATAGCATTCTCTACCAGTCAACCAACAGTAAACAGATAAACGCGAATGCGGCACAAATAAAGAAGAATGATATTTACATGCATACAAGATACATCGATACACACTAATAAATACATAAAGAATTATATAATAATAATAAACTTACATTTAAATAAATATATATGTGTATAAATATATATATATATATTAACTACTATATATATATACATATTAACTACTATATATACATATTAACTACTATGAACTTACATATAATACATTATATACACCAAATACTGAGTTTGGATAAGTAGTGACGTTGACCCTTCCACATCACGGACATAAGCCCTCCAACAGATATTTTCAGTTGACTTGTCTTTTTATGCAGGCGGGTTTTTTAATTTTGCGTTAATTCATTAACACTTGTTGTTGTATAATAATATTATTTAAAGTGACACTGATGCCTCAATATGCATGTACAAGTTTTAACATAACGGAATCACAAATATTATGAGAAAAATAAACCCGTAACGGAAGTTAAAATATTTCTGGAGAAAAACAACAATTATTTTTCTTTCTTGTTATTTCAAATATTTGCAACACCTTTGCTTTATTTCAAGACTTGATATCATACATAGTCTCCATTAGTATTATCGACATAAAGTCTAATGTTACCAAGGCAGCTACATTATTTTATACCTACCTATCCCATTTTATTCTGGCATTGTCGGTCAACCGTATCCTAATTTAGGTCCTAATGGAGACGAGACTGTCTGCCATGACATAGTTTAGTCCATGTTTATTTAGTCAATCTAATAAGTCGATACAAAGTCATTTTCTATAATAATTGTTTTACGACTGACTGTTAGCAAATTCAAAATGATCGGATTTATAATGTTTAATAAGATGAATAAATAATGAAAAAATATTAGAAAAAATCGGCTCACCCGTAGCAAGCAACTCAGACGGGATTCAAACCCGCACCCTTAGGATTCCGGCCCAATGCACTACCAATTATGCTACTGAGCCACTAATGGATTTGGCGAAATTTTCTAATACTTTTTACGTTTCCGCTGAAGATCAGCGCCATCTCACCAATGTCAAGAGAACTACTTCGTCATTCGAATGTAGCACCCATTGCAGGTGCCAGACAATCAATTAAGGTGAAACAGTCATACAATTTTAAACTTTTAGATTTTTGCATTCACAATGCTATTTTTATATTAAGATGAATAAATAATGAAAAATATTAGAAAAAATCGGCTCACCCGTAGCAACTCAGACGGGATTCGAACCCGCACCCTTAGGATTCCGGCCCAATGCACTACCAATTATGCTACTGAGCCACTAATGGATTTGGCGAAATTTTCTAATACTTTTTACGTTTCCGCTGAAGATCAGCGCCATCTCACCATTCATGCGTAAAATTCGCATTGTGAATGCAAAAATCTAAAAGTTTAAAAATGTTTAATAAGTTGTATTTTAATTCTATTTTTCAACAGATTAACTTAAACAATTTGTCGTAATTAGTAAAGAATGTGCACTTTAAAGAGCCATACAACGCCAAATACACATTTTTGAACAAATATTTCACAGAGTATTACCTGATTTATCAGTCACAAAAAATAATGTAGAAATTGATTGAACGTGTTTAGCTAAAACTGTTCTCGATAGAAAAAAATCGTAAAGTCACCTCCAATTTTGTAGTAATTATAATATATGTAATAATTATTGTTTGGCATATCAGTAAAAAAACTACAAAATTGGAGGTGACTTTACGATTTTTTTCTATCGAGAACAGTTTTAGCTAAAACACGTTTCAGTCAATCAATTTCTACATTATTTTTATAAATAATGAAACAATGATGAAATCTTAAAACTATAATAAAAATAAACCTTAACTAGGTCACTAGTTTTGTGATTGACGGTTTTCCAAATTAAGAAATAGTTTAGTCGATAAAATTGAATAATTTCGATAAATCGGATGAAGCTGACGACGGCTTGACTTGAATCTCGACCCTCAACACTCAATGTCGACGTCGTCAACGAGATCGCCTGCAGCTACGACTACGGCAACGAAACCGAGCAACGCTTACTAATTTGTTTTATTTAAAAGATACTTGATCAGCACTAAACGAACATATTTCCTCTAGAGTCTAAAGACCAGCGAACTAAATAGACTCATTCTCTGGTATCTTTAAAAACTTAGTTTGTATTATTCCAAATTAATGAGGGCTTTTCACAATGACAAAAACTGTAGGTGGCGTTGATAAAAAACCGGCCAAGTGCGTGTCGGGCCACGCGCAGTAGGGTTCCGTAGTTACCTTATACCATACCATATTGAATACCACATTCATTTTTCGTCGTCAAAAATAACTTTGTTTTTCATAGTGTTTGTATGAATGACAAAGTTATATTTGCGGTTTTGGAAAATGTGCTATATCTCTAAAAGTTATCAATATTATCTCGTTCAAACCAATTTTCGTTGAAAGTATTTATTAGGGTCTACAGCATACATTTTTTTTAGATTTTTCACTCTTTTATTTCAAAAGTTAAAGGGGGGGGACACACATTTTACCACTTTGGAAGTGTCTATCTTTCAAACGGTTGACTTTGAGAAAAAATCGTTTGAAAAACCTCAATGTCATTTTTAAAGACCTATCTATAGACACCCCACACGTAGAGGTTGGATGAAAAAAATTTTTTTCAGTTTCAGTTCCATGTATGGGGAGCCCCCCTTAATCTTTTATTTTTTTATTTTTATGTCAAAATCGTAAAGCGGTTCACAGAATACATCTACCTACTAAGTTTCAACTGTGTAAACTTAATAGTTTCTGAATAAAGTGGCTGTGACATACGGACGGACAGACAGACAGACAGACATGACGAATCTATAAGGGTTCTGTTTTTTTTCATTTTGGCTACGGAACCCTAAAAATGGGTGACTTTGTGATTTTTCTACTAAGTTTCGAAGAGTAAATTGTAGTGCTAACCCCCGTTAGGGCACTACAATTTTTGCATGATGCATGATGCATGATGATACTTTTAATATTTACCACCATGACACAATAAAGATATTTGTATTTGTATCAACCAACACCATCTAGTGATTCAAATAATTACTATTTTTATTTTTTAAATGTCACTTTGAAAATTATGCAAGCGATGTAGGTAAATGTAGTAATTATTGAGTTTTGAATTCAGGTTTTTTATTTTAGGATTCCCTGACGTTTGCCGTTTGGGTATGAGTAAGGGTTTGGTATCCGTAAGTATGTCGGGGTGACTCAATCCAAATTGAGCAATCGCATAATTTTGCTATTGGATAGGAAATAAAACAATTTAACGGAACTACGGCGACTACGACTTTTCAGAAAACAGACAAAAAAACTACTTTCCCTATGTAATGTCCGGTATAAAAAGTCGATTCTTTTTTACTGTTTTCGGAAAAGTCATAAAACAATAATGTTGTTGTTAATAATCTTCTCCCGCGAATTTGTTGCTGTTTAACAAATAATTAACCCTGTGTATCCGTAGTTCCGTTAAATTGTTTTAAATCCAATACCAAATATGCCATTACCAACATTAACTTTTAGCTCAATTTGGTTTGAGTCACCCCGAGGGGTTTTTATTTCATTTATTTTCCAAGCAGCTGAAACATTTTCAGGTTATCACTAGATACAATTTTTCATGCCTAACAAAACCTTCTGTTTGGTGAGATTAGGTCATTAGATATCTAAATATCTAGGTAGTTCCAAATTCAGTCCAGACGACTGAAAAAGTAGTGCTTAGCCCCACCACGACACGAAATGTAGGGTGTGCGTAAGGGACTATTCTAAGCTACGGGATATCATCGCACGAAAATTTTTTAACTGTAAAGAGACAATAAATAAATCCCTACTAAACTAATATTATAAATGCGAAAACTCTGTCTGTTACGCTTTCACGCCTAAACTACTGAACCGATTTTGATGAAATTTGGTACAGAGATAGATGGGACCTTAAGGAAGGATATAGGTTTCTTCTTATCCCACTGTTGGGCACGAGTCTCCACCCGCACGATATAAACTGTAGTCAGCGCGGTCGGAGCTGCGGGCGGAAAGGTCGTATAAAATATTAACTTTATTATACATACTTTTAAATTTGATTTTTCGAACTTTTGAAAATTATTGTTTTGTGGGATATGGCACCGAAAATTACAAATTCATTTGATGTCTACATAATGCTCCAATATCATAAAATCAAAGACACATGGCATCGAGTCGGTCGGCACCAGAATAGGCGCTTCGCCCCCCGGTATATAACCGGCGGGTGCTCCTCGCGCCTCACAGTCAGGCCCGGTGCGTTGCCTCGCGAACCGCCTCGCCGCTACCCCACTCCGCCTCGCCGCTACCTCCACTCACACGCGTACTCTCCTGAACTTCACCACTTCAAAATGGTAAGTCTGGATACTTAGGATACATATTAACTGGAGGTAGTTAGTTAAATTATTACAAAACAAAAACTAGAAGAAAAGTAAAAAAAACGTTTTCGCGTAAATAACATTGTTTTTATTTCTATTGATTCCTGAAATAGAGCTGAATGATAGGAAAATATAAAAAAAACTACATAAATATAACTTAACAAAACAAACACGAATACATCTCTTGTGCAAATAATTTTTAGTGGCTAAAAAAAAGTTTTTTTTTCGATTCTGTTTTAAGTATAAGAATTATCAAATCTTGGAAAATATGACTGATTACCAATTAATTTAATAATGATGCTAGACTTTATTTAACTAGTTTATATTGATAAGAAACATGGAAAAGATATGAAATAAAAGACTTTTTACCCGACTGCAAAGAAATGGTTATGTTTTTCGCGCGTATCTTGTATGTAACTATGTAAGTATGTTTGTATGTGTGTTTGTATGTAATATTCTTTATTACCTCATATCTTTCAAACGGCTGAATGGATTTCTGTAATTAAGATATCGTTAGATTTGTCTCGTCAGCCCAAGTGTTCTTAAGAAGGTGGCGTTATAAAAAAAACAACATGGCGGCTGTACGGTACTAATATACGTAGTGGGAAAAATTTTTTTTTTTTTAGAATACTGCAATATGGGTGTCAAATTAAAGGGCTTATTGTAAGGATTTCAAAAAGGTATATCAAGACCGTAATATATCATAACTAAAAAGATATAAATAAAAAAATAAATTATAAAAATTAAAAATCCCGCCTGCATAAAAAGACAAGTCCACTGAAAAGATGGAAACAAGATTAAATATTAAAGGCAACATAATAACATGCAGTCGGAGGCATATAGTAATTCAAATCATTCATGACGTCACTTTCTTAATGCATGCCTCCGACTGCATGTTATTATGTTGCCTTTAATATTTAATCTTGTTTCCATCTTTTCAGTGGACTTGTCTTTTTATGCAGGCGGGTTTTTTAATTTTTATAATTTTTAGCGGATACTAGCGCGGTTTTATGTTAAAAAGTCTTTTATTTCATGTCTAGTGAGCGCGTAAGCTTGAGAAGTGAATATGGAAAAGATACTTGATAAGCTTCCTAAAAGCTTCGTTAAAAGATAATCCGGGAATAGGAGAACTTTGGAGAATTTGATGTTCCGCAAAAGATTCTTCCTAATTCTCCTTTTAAAGTGTTATAAAAACTTAGTATATGATTTGTGAAAACGTAAAAGAGTTTTAAACTTTATTGAAAGAATTTAGGCATTCACAATGCTATTTTTATTTTATTATATTAAGACTAACGGCCGCCCGCGGTTTCACCCGCGTGGTTCCCGTTCCCGTGGGAGTATCGGGATAAAAAGTATCCTATGTTTTAATCTAGGCTATCTTCTATCTGTGTGCCAAATTTCAACCCAATCCGTTCAGTAGTTTTTGCGTGATTGAGGAACAAACATCTAAACATCCAAACCCACAAACTTTCACATTTATAATATTAGTAGGAAGTAGGATAATTTATATAATTAAAAAAGTACTAAAAAAAAACGACTCACCCGTAGCAACTCAGACGGGACTCATAAGTTTTAAACTTATTATATGTATATTTTATTATTTTAAGTTAATGATTAAGAAAATGTTTTCTTGTATTATTTCTTTGAGATAATAAAATAAAATTATAAATTGAATTAAATACTTATTCGGTTCTATACCAATGAACTATACTTAGTTAAAAAATATTTCTGATGATGATGATAAAGCTTTAAGTAATTTCTTGAAAACCATTATTCATACTCGCTAAATAGCGATAAACGCTCTATAAACCTTTGTTAAAGTGAAAGAAAGGTGTTACGTAATTTATCCCTATTTTAGTGAATAATACGGCTGACTGTAGGTACAGTACCATAAAGTTAATATTACCTAGTACAGTACATAACAGCTGATTGAAGTGACAGCTTTCACGTTATTAGCTGAAATGCTAAAAACAATGAACTTCGCAACATATTATTTCTGTATGGTGCTGGTGTTGCTATATCTACGTGTTTTACAACATATTGTTGACATATTTTAATGATAGTATTTTGTTTTCTATTTTCGGAAGATGTAGGTATCAGCCAGTGGATTTGTCTGTTTTGTCTATGAATTCATCAGAAAATCAAGTATCACAATGCGAAAATTTTCTTAAATGACGGGCGATTAAGACTTAAAAGCCTTATCGGCATTTAAACTTCACTCTTTTTTAGGGTTTTTTTTATGTATGAGGCGGTTAGATATTAATTAACCACTATTATTCCAATTTAAGTTACACCTTAGTAAGAACCCTTACAAAACTGAAATTCTGTTCAGCCAAAGCTCTAAATTATCAAAGTTCGTTTCACAGCATAATATGCTCCTGAAATAATTCGTTTCAGTCACGAAGCGACTTCAGCAGTACCTATAACAGCTGTTCTTTTCCCAGACAATGCCTGTTCAATGATAAATACTTTTATTTTTTTATAGCACAACATCAATATAAACGTTATTCATTGCCTTATTGCAGAGAACAAAGGCAATAAAAATATTCAAAAAACTTTCCTGAAAATGCGGTGTAAAAATAATGATTCATTGTTATGACTTATCCTTTAATATTTTGAATACCAAATCACCGACGAATAAAGTCTTTCATGCCAGACACTGTAATGTGTCTGGGTCTGTCGGCTGCTAACGATGTAATAATGTCTTTAGATGTACTGCTCAACTTTTTCAAGAGGTATAATGTAATCATTATTGTGTGTGGGTAAAAATTACCACTTTTCCCATATCACGTATTTTTTTAAATCATTTTAACCATTTTGGTATTTAGAGTTCAACATCATATTTTTTTAACGAAACCAGTAACTGAAACGTGAAAAAATATTAATTTGATGATGAAAAGTATAACAGCTAATACTTTCATACAAAAAATGGTCATTGAAGAATCTACAAATGGTTTTTTCAGATTTTATGTGAACAAAAACGGATCAAATCCCATAAACGACCCTTGCTTATGTTGTTAAATTGTCTAATAGCAGTTTATTTGATCTGAGAACATAGGTGTTTAAATTTTCCCGACATTTCGACCGAGTTGCATCGGCCGTGGTTAGTTCTTATTGTTTAAAAGGGCGTTTAATACCTTATATTTTAATCTAATAAAAGAAAGTTTAAAAGTGTAAGAACATGTGATATTGTGTAATATTTATAATATCGTTTAGCAGTTAAGCCGGTAGTTATTCTACCACTAACGGTCACGGTTGGTCAGCCGTGACGCTTGGCGATACAGTGACCACTCCACTAAGATTAATTACAATCATTATTCTATTATATTTAATATTATTATTATACTGCCTTAATAACAGCCGATTGTCATAACAAAGCTCCCCGATTGTTGTATTGTATTTAAATCATTTACCGTAGTCATGATACAACAGGCTATATACATTGTAGAATTCCTACGCTTTTCGAAGAGGTAAATATACCTGTTTGTATGTACTATGTACATATTTCATCCCTTTATTCTTAAATGAAGGTGATAGCATCAGTTTAAACCAGGTCTAACTTTAGTCCACATTTTAGACCCAATAAAAGGGAATATGCCACAAAAATCTTAAATACTTACCAAAGTAAATAAATCAAACCTATTTCATCAAAAGTAGCTTTGGCTAGCTAGATGAACTTAATTATTGAAAAATGTAACTTATAAATAATAAGAATATAAAAATATTATGAATTTTAATGCTTAAGTACTTATAGTGCTAATAATTTAATAGTTTTTAATAGCGTATACATAGGCACTATTCTTAAGTAAAACTAAACATGTTATAGGAAGCTCATTAAACATACGATTAAAACAAGACTATAAACAAGCAGAAATTATGGCTCGTCTATTCGCAGAAAAAGTGTGAATTTTGCATGCATGCGCCCGCGCCGAGTGTGGAAAGAGTTATTAATTATTTATCGATTCGCTGCGCTTGGGCAGTTGTCACGAGCGACATTACAATACAATGATGCTGATTGCTGTCGCGCCTCGGCTTGGCGAGGACTCTAAGATATGTAAGCAAACTTAAATTAAGAGTTTCTAGTCTAGAGAATGATAGATTTTTTATCCTCTATCTCAATGGCAAAAGGTCCATACAAGCCGATTCCCCCACACCACCGATCCACTAAGCAGCCTATCTATTGTCAAATTTCAAAATATACCTATCGCAATCGCTTTCAGGATGTGATACATTGATACTTCTTTTTGGCACAAATAAAAACATACCAAAGAAATGTAGCAATGTGTCACATCCATCTGTTAAATAAAAGCGATTACCTACAATAAATTTTGAAATAAGACAATAGCCCCTTGATCATAACACTTTTGGGAAACGGCTTACCTTTGCCATAATTTCACTTCTTGCCACTGCTATCTATATTTTTATCGAAGTATATGTCTCGCAGAACACTTCACTATATTTTGGAGTTACAAACTTACTTTCATAAAAGATATTAGTTAATTATCGCTTGTGGAAGTTTTAGAACTCCATGCGACTTAAAAACTTTTACGATACTTTGAAGGAACCATTTCGCCAACTGCAGATTCCCAAAGTTATGCGAAGAACAACTTGAAATTCGGATAGGTACTTATTATAACTTAGCAGGGCATTTGGCTTTATCGAATCTAACCCAAGAGTTAGAATACCAAGTATCCTAAATTTATAGATATGAAAATTTTAGGAAAACTTAAATATGAAATATTTTGTAATTTCTAAATAAACGCTATAAAATTAATACACATCCCTATATTTAATTAACATAAGTAACATAGAAATGAAGGCAGCTCTTGCAGAACAGCTGGAGTGGTTGTCCAGCAACTTTAATCACCGGTGGACTTGTCAAAATCACTTTGTTATCATTTAATACACCATGTTGTTATCTTGGTATCGTCCCTAACTCTAGTAGTGGGCAAATTAATATAAAAGTTTACATTATGCACTCGCGAAGCTAAAGATAAGTACCAGCCAAATGATAAAACTGACCGGCTGTCACAATGTAAAAAACCTATGTATAGTAAATAATCCACATCATACTTTTAGGGTGTATGATAACCATAGACTTAGAAAAATTTTCGCTGCGCTCAACAAGACCAACAAAGCGTGGAAATGAGAAGTTAACATCATACGGACACGGTCTATGTAAAAAAGAGACAAAGGATCAAGTGACATGTATTGTGCCAACATTTTTTACAGTAAGAGCCCCTAGCGTCCCGCCTAGCAAATGAGCTATCACAGTTTGTTTAAGATATTTGTTTTAAATAATTTGTTAATCTTAATTAGAATTTAAAGTAAAGGTATTGTGGAGCCATGGTGTCTTGTGCTCTAAGTAATGGGGAATGTCCGAAAAAAATCAAATTGGCTGAATATTTTTCTATAGGTAGGAATAAGGTCCCTTAGTAATAGAAAAAAGTTTCAGAATTTTCGGTTGGGTAAAATAGTTTTTAAAAATCAAAGTCTCTTCGACTTCACAAATGTATAAAAGTAACAGCAGAATGGAGATTATACCTTTGCCGCTAACTGCCACAAAGACAACACGTATTAAAAAAAAAGTTTTGACATTTTGTATTGAAACTTTTTTTTAATACCATGTTGTGGTTGTGGCAGGTGTTGGCAAAGGTACAATCTCCATTCTGCTGTTACTTTCATACATTTTGTGAAGTCGAAGAGACTTTGATTTTTTGAAATTTTTTCACGATACCGAAAATTTTGAAAATTTATTCTATTACTAAGGGACCTTATTCCTACCTATAGAAAAATATTCAGCCAATTTGATTTTTTTCAGACATTCCCCATTGTGATGTGACAAAAAGAAATAATCCAAGTAATCACACTTTTCACAGGTAAATAAGATATTGCCACACATTTCTCTAAAACCAAATTTCTCTACATTTATTCGTTTATCGACGAAGAAAACAGTATGGAACATAGTTTATTAATTTCTTTTGCCATATATAGTAATATTTTATGAATCTAAGTAATATTTTACGTATCTCATATAAAATGTACGCATTAGTTTTCGGATCATCTGTTTATTGACATTGTTGTTCTTTGACATTATATTTCTATGATGATAACAAAGATATTTTGTTCAATATGAACTTTCGAATGAAATGAAAAATAATATCCGATCTCGTACCTACTGGAGTAAAAATATTGTGAAGCAAAAGTAGTAATAAGTTGTGCAGGCAGCTTTGAAATCCTTGAACATTTTCGTGCGTAACATATTTTTCACACGTGCGTATTTTTTTATTTGTTATCTACCCACCTAACCTATTTTAGCAATTCAATCAATGTTACGATGTTAAAAACATAGTTAGTACCTATCAGTTGGTCTAAAACGCAACTAGTTTAAGGTCTAAAACGCGACTGGTCTGCCTAATCACAAATTTTCACACAAGCACTAAACTAGCCACACCTATGCGTGACCCGACCCATCGGTCACCGGCAAACAATCGGTGTCACTGACCTCTAAAAATTTTTAATTACTAAGGTAATGAATTAGCATTACTGATTCATTTAGGTTTTAGGTCATGGTAGCTACATGAAACCTAGAACTTAATAAAACACAGCGGAAACTAGCACAAGTAGAGCTTAAAATAACCTGTCGCGTTATCAAAAGTTCAAATATTATAAACCTCTAATTTATGATTGTAGTTTTATACTTAATGACACTACATAGAAAACAATGGGATGTATTTTATAGCACTTTAAATTTAATGAAAACAGCTATAAAATTGTATATCAGCACTTTAAAGTAATAATAGACCTATAATTTAATATTATCACTACAAAAATAATGGTTGCACTTTAACTGTGTCGCAACGTCGTCCCAACTCCGAAACCATTTAGTTTCTGTCCAACCATGTCCGACTTGCCACCATCTGACCACTGTTAAAATGAGATGGAAAGATGAAAACAACTTGTGGCATAATGCACAATTATACGCCATCAGGTCGGTTCTGGCGTAGTGGGTCCTAATGGAACCTAAGCTCCTCCCTGGGCTCCTCTCTCGCTGCGCCCGCTCGTCGTCGCACCTAGACGTCTGTTTATCCGGGGCTAAAGTTAGAAAATTTATTTGTAAGGTTCAAAGTAGGTATTAATTTTAAAGCTAATCAATTAAATTGTATGGTGCAAAGTATTAATTTTAAAGCTTAGCATGTGTATAGTGGAAACCATTATTTTTAAAGTTCATTCAATAAATTTTGAAGCTAAACATTTTAAAGTGTGTTACATTATTTTTAAAGTGCATTTATATATTCCCCGAAAACAATACTAAATATTAGTTTTTCCTAATAGGTACCTATCTATAGCCCTATTATACATATAAGAGTAAAATGGATTACAATAATTATTGGGCAGTCCGAAAAATAATTTTTCATTGTTTTCTCTCTACATATCATAATTACCTAAATTATCCTTTATTGTTCAGTAAATGAAAGCCTTTCCGGCTTCGTTATTAAGCAAAATGTGTACCTGTATTTGTTTGTTAAATGGTCTGTGAGGTAAGTTACAACTCATTTATGACCGAACTAGCGGCCGCCCGCAACTTCGTCTGCGTGGACAGATTTTTTGCTATCCCTCGGGAACTATACGTTTTTTCTGGATGAAAGGTACCCTATGTCCTTTTCTGCACCCCTGACAACGTGTATGCAAAATTTCATGATGATCGGTTCAGTAGTTACGACGTGAAGACGTAACAAACAAACAAACAAACGGACTTTCGCATTTATAATATTAGTAAGGATAGCTTTCTTAGAAGCTTTATTCTCATAAGACAGTCATAGAGGTAACATAAGAATAGTTGAGCATATTTATTATTAAGTTACGAATAAGATTCAGATATAAGCAAATCTTAACGTCAAAAGTAAGCAAACTATAAAATTATCAACATTGTTGAACATAGCCACCAAAATTGTAGAGTCATGAGGAGGTTTATTAATTTGATCAACGAAAATTTCTTTATTCAATTTAATAAAGAAAGAATCATAAAGCTATGACTGGATACGAAGTTAAAATAGACGAGTAGACAGCTCATGCCAAACCGAAGCAAGTTTTTTTTTGTCGTCGTGATTCATCACAACAGACAAAGCATGAACTCTGCAACAAAATTATCCATGAATAATTCCTGTTAAGTCCATATTTCAGTGCTCAGTACAAAATTTCCTGGAACTGTCTTGAATTATGTTAAAATGAGTCTTGTGTGACACTGATAAATGGCGTTTAGCGAAAAAAACTATGTTAAGTATTTGCTGTCGCAGTTATTTTATGATCAGATATATGAAGTGTTCAGTCCCCGATTCAGTTTGCCATGTTATTTAATTAACTTTTTGTGTGAAGAATGAATTACTTACCTTTGAATTTTATGGAATTACAATTCTATGTACTCCATATAAACGTGGTTAATTCGTCCAAGATATAAACTCTGTGTTCTAGTTACATAAATACTCTGTCTAGAAACTCTAATAAAAAATATAAACAAATATTTTCGATTTCAATAAATCGCTCAAGTTGATTGAAAAAAATCTTTTTAGGTAAGTAAGTAATTTTTTTTAAAGTTTGTAGCAAACTTTTTATTATAATGTATCGCGTTCTATGGCTTCCTTTGTTTAAAATAACAAGTATAAAACTTAGGCAGGTTGAGCAATGATCAGTGTTTTTGCCCAGATTCAATGAACTTGCACTTCACGGTTTGCAAACATCAAGTTGTATTTTAAAAGTAACCAAAATAAGTCTTGGTGTGTATCCTAATCGTAAACATAACTTTAACTTAACAATTTGTATTTTTCAAGTTTGTACGATTTAGTACTTCCGTGGACATAAAAAGGTTACTAAACTCAATTTTGTGAATGCAGAAACAAAGAAATTTTGTTGTTTTTAGAAACAATGTATAATAATCTAAAGTTGAATTATTAGTGTCCGAACAATGTATTATAAGTACTTACAGCAAGTCATGTATACCTTTGATCTTTAATTGTCCTCACCTCACATTAATATAAAAAATATTTGATAATAATTAAGGAGCTCGATGGCGCAGTTGTTTAGCGCCTGGCCCAGCGATTGCGGAGGTAAATCAACTTTCACAAGGGTCGGTCATGGGATGGGTGAACAAAAAAATATTATCTCGAGCTTCTCCGTGCTTTGGAAGGCACGTTAAGTTTTTGGTCCCGGCAGCATTTGCAGTCGTTAGCACCCACCAATCCGCATTGGGCCCGCGCGTGGTGTGTTATGGCTCATCCTCCTTATCCGGGCGGGAGTGGCAGTATATGGCAGTGGGACATTAAAATGACTGATGGTCATTACGTTAATTGTTAAATTAAGTAAGTACTGATTATGATAGTAAATTACGTGAAAGCATAATGAAACTTTTTGATTTAACTACTGAAAATATTTTTTTTTTTCATTCCTTGATATATTTTTTCAGCACTCCTAACAGTTTTTCTTAATGAAAGTACAGATCCAAATGTGTAACAATATCCTCTCACAAAGTCATGTGCTTTTAGGCGTTGAGTCACCTCGGGAGTGGTTGTGACATCATTCCTCCCTACAGACGACACTCCCCCTTCCCCACTCCTCTGGGATCTTGGCAATAGGGATTGGGGAAATTAAGTAATGAGTAGGTACGGTCAGAAATGAAAGTAGCTTAACACTTTAGTACTTTGTCTTAGCAACTTTTTTTACAGATGTCCTATAGTTTTAGTTTGAAGCGTAAGTCAAAGAGTTACTATGACAAAGTACTAAAGTGGTGAGCAACTTTCATTGCTGACAGTTCATACCTGTATTGCTTTAATTATATTTAGCAATATTTTTTTATTACTTATATGTAAGGATGTGATTTGATTACTTCAATAGAATGAGGACTATTTTTAATTCCCAGGTAAAAGTTAATGACGGATACCTAAGTATCGATGAAAATTTTAATGTGTGATTTTCTCGTGACTTTTCTTGTATTAAGGGTGACATTATTGTAGAACCCTTACATCGCCACTTGGCTTCGACCTACAAACAAAACAGCAGTGTTTTCCCAGATTACAATACGGCGATGGCAGCACCGAATATTCAGCCTCCTACCGCGCAATCCATCAACGAACAATCCGAATCCAGCCGTGACTCCATGCACAATGGCCTGGCTGCATGAGCTGCGTCTTTGCCTCCATCTCCAAACTTTTTTATTTCCTTTTTTTTAGTGTTGCCAGTCGAATGCCGTAGAAATTAGTGGTAGTTCGTCGACCTCACGCGCCACTCTATGCAATCATGTAATGGACATTGGCACTTATAATATTGTTGTTCTCTTCCTGAATGTTTCATTATATCCACTTGTGTATTGACTCGGCTAATCATAACACAAGTTATTTTTGGTACTTACTTACATTAGGTTCTGTTTCGTCTCAAACGAAGAAATACTTAATTTTACTTTCATGTAGGTATTTCTAAGCTCTGTGACTTTCCAAATGAGGCTCTGGAAACTTCCAAAATATATGTTTTAGAAACTAAGGAAAGAAATAGTAAAAACTTACTGAAAAAAACGCATTTTTAAAAAGAACTAAAAAGTATAAAATAATTTCTTACGTAAAGATTTATAGCCCTATTCAGAAGTATCTAGGGTTACCATATCTCAGGGTTTGAAAAGGGTTTTGTTAAAGTTTATTTTAAGTTTTTTTTTTACTTTTTAGTCATTGAGCTAAAACTAAGAACACACCTCTTATCCAAGTATTTGTAATGACGAATCTAACGAGCCCTAACTCGATGGGGTTGTACGGTTTTATTACAGAGTTCATGTGGCCTTCTTCCGGCTCCATCATCAGATAAACTCTTGGACGAATCAAGCTCAATGACACTATAATCATTTTGTGGACAAACAAAGATACAAATAAACAAGAAAGCAACCTAATAAAAACGTGTAAAAAATAAAATTTTCATGGTTAGGTTTTTCAATGTGGATCGTGAGATTAAAAATCTTCAGTAGATTATAAAAAATATAATTTTCATTGCATTATTTTTCTATGTGCATCGTGTGATTGAAAATTTGACAGTAGATTAGAATTTACCATTTGACCGCAAATAGTACGTAAGTACTTACCTAGTAAATAAATTTCGCTAAAATCCGCTGTTTTCTTGGTTGTACCACCTACTCATATCAAAGCTAATGATTATTTCAGTCAATCATATTTTATAACTAGACATAATTATTACAAACTGTAAGTAGGTACTACTCAAAAAACCTTAAATCTCCATCATCCTTATCCTGAGTAGCAATTATAATGACATTATAATTTTTTAAATTGGCTATCATCAAACACGAAAAAACTTCTGTTCTGCCTTTTTGCGTCGAAACTTTAATAAAGTTTTATTGCAGCCTTTGAGTCTTGACTTGAGTCACAACTTAACAAAGGTCTAAAAATATAGCTTGGTTACTTTACTTACGATTAGAAATTAACTCAAGCTAAGTCAATGATTTCCATAATAGGTCTATGACCTAAGTATTTATTTTTGAGATATTGTCGTTTCAGAGAGTGTCAAATTTTATAATTACATTCAGATGCTACACCAAAATAATGCAGTGAATGATTATTTTTAAAATAAGCAATAATTCATTAGTAAGTAACTTAGTCACAAGATAAATCTTAATATTTACCCGCTTGATTGAGCAATTTGCTCACTTGTTTTTTTGTTGTTTTTTTTTAACTTTTTTTTAATTTTTTTATTTTAGAGTTGAGTGATTGTCTTTTCACCTAAACAAGTAAGTATCAAATTGTGTCATTACAATAAGTTAAAACAAAAAATACGATTGTCTTTTGAAAATTTATACTTAGAAGGTACCTAATTTGATTCCATAAAAATATGCTAGGCCAGGTTAGGTCTAAAACTCAACCCTATATAGACATCGATTGCTAAAAAGCAACTTCCGGAGGGTTAGAACATGAGTGGTTTCATCGGATATCCGCAACAGGAAGTATAGGATTACGACATTGGTGCAAAAAGCTAAGTAGGTGCTTTCTATATGACAGTTTTAAAATAAAAGTGAAAACCTAACCAGACTTAAACTCATGTGATAGACTACCTATATATTGAGCTAGTGCCCCCTACTCAAATGGCCAACATTCAATGCGTTTGATCGCTACAGTGGCGGATCCAGGACTATGGTTTGGGGGGGGGGGGGGCTTAACGTAGGTGAGGGCAGGCTTTACCAAGGTAATCAACCAACGATCTAGGTTCTGAGATCGTTGTAATCAACAGATTTGTTGGGTGGTCCCAAATGATTTGGGGGGGGGGGGGGCTTGTGCCCCTTAGCCCCCCCCCCCCTGGATCCGCTAGTGGATCGCTATATAAGATTTTTACAATTTACATAAGTTTGCGGTGTGGTTGTGATGTGATTTAATCGTCTATTGCTCATGTTAAATAATGTTGGTCTTTGAATAGGGAGGCTGGATGTAACTAAGCTAGCTACTTTCTAATGTAGCCAACCATCTGGAGGGCAGAGTAGAGAGAGACATACAATATCTTTAAATTTGGGTGGACAATCATCAATAGGGATACAATAGAGTCCTACGTTAGATGAAGTGAAGTACCTACGCACATATAAGTAAGTACTTCACTTCATCTGACTGACGTCAATGTCCCATGGGGCAATAATGTCCTTAATGGGCGACTAACCACCGTCCTGTTATTCGATGATGAATAAAAGTTGTCAGGTGAACGAATAAGCGCCAAGTTAATATCAGAAAAGAATAGTTCCTCTGAAGTAAAACGACCCTTGCCTGTGCGAACGCACTGCCTTGAAATAGATCTCTGTGATTCTCTATGTTTGTAGATACGGATGTTAGTATTGTCAGTGAAAAAACAGACATTCTCTGAACTTCTAACCCATTGTCATAAAACTTTATTGTTCCAACAATTTTAACAAGATTTTTGATGTGACATTTTATAATATTACCTACATCGCTTACAACCAATACATGTCACGGTTGATTTCATTTAATGGTCCTCTGAGCAGAATGAGATCACATATACATAAAGACATAGACATACTCAAAATGTACACTTGATTTCGGACCTTATTGTAAAGCTGATGGAATTTAATACCCTTCTATGGTTAGATGTCGAAGGTGCAACTAAATCGTTCTTTGTTTTTGTCAAATGGTGCGTGGCCGGAAAATTGAGATCGTTTGTTTTGGGAGATTATAAATCTGATAGTTCTGTATTCAAGCGCCGGTTTTTTAATTATTTGTTGTAACTGTTAAGCGTGCCCGCAGACTACAGACTTTCTATCGGCCGATAGCTGGCCCGATAGTTGGTTTTGTATGAAGAATCGGCCGATACCGAATCGTTGTAGTGTGCGCACTTGCATACTTCTTCATACTGATTGGAGAGCCCGACTAAACTGTCGGCCGATAGAAAGTCTGTAGTCTGCGAGCACGCTAAAGCTTCATAGCAAAGTCAAGTCATGTCAAAATTGCTTTATTCAAAAAAACTTTATAATTAAGCACTTTTGAATCGTCTATATGTTCCAGACATTTTAACTGACAAGAAGAACGGGCGCAAGAAACTTATCAGCTTTAACAGGAATAAGTTACGAAAATTACAAAATGTTAAAATATTTGCAAAAGCACCGAAACCCGAGTCTTTTATAAATAATCTTCATAATTTCAATATTTTATTAAAATTATGAAGATTATTAATTATATTATTGTTATATATAATTGTGTAACTAGTGTAGCGAGGTTGTAAATTGAATGTAATTGTTTAATTGGACAAGATAATAATTCCGTTAACCCTTTAACTAACCGTGGGTTAACTCGACGTCGATACTTGCACTAAATCGCCTAATAGTTCTTGACCTAACTAAGGAGCAATTGAACACCCACCATCTCATTTTGAAACGAATTTATAGCACCAATTTGCTTCAAGATCGCATTTTGTTCAAATGGACTTAATATCAATTAAATGTAACAGTAGTTGCCTGACTTTATTGGTTAAGGAGTGATTAAATCTCTATATAGGGCAGTGAGTGGGAGAGATGTCTCGTTAAACTTAAACAATAGGTTTAAGTTTAAATAGGTAAGTTAAAAGTACACATAGTTTATTTATTTTAAACGTTAACCCCAAAAAGAACATTTTTAAAACTTTTTGAAAATTGCCGACATCTTGTTACAAATACCTAACTTGTTATAGCATACGAATAAATAAATAGGCTTAAGTAGTTTAAATCCGTAGGTATATCAACTACCTACGTCGATGTTAGATTCGATTTTAGTAATGTGAATTTCAGGTGGGAAAATTGTGAAAATTCACCAACTTTGTTCACTCACTGAAAAAACAGGTTGACATTTATAAATTATTCAGCGGTTTCCAAACTTTCAAGCTGTTTGTAAAGATTTTTCGTGGCATTATAGTGTTGAACCCATCGTATTTCCATACATTTATGCCGACTCATACGTTGATGGATGGAGGCTCGCGGTACCACGCCGTGCCTCCCGTCCGTATCTGAACTCGATACGTTCTTATTAGAGAACGATCAAATTGCAATATTGTACAATACTGCGATGACTAGCGAGGCTTTTGAGTGAATTTGCAGTTAAGGCACAGAATAGATAATAGTACTAGCGTCGTTAAGGTAACAAGAAAAACGTTGAAATAGGTACAGTCGAGTTCAATAATACCTTTGACACTCCATCAACTTTTATGCCTTTGTAATAAAAGTCAACATCTTCTCAAAAGTGCCATCATATGAATTCGACTGTACTTTCAAATTAAAAAATCACAGAATAATCTTGACATTCATTAGGTATGCAATAAATATGTAAAATCGAATGTTTTTCCTAATAGGGAATATGCATAAGTCACCGATTTTGATGAAATTGAGCTTGATCGCTGCGGACACTTAGGTATAAAAACATGATGGAACAGGAAAAAAAATAAAAAAAATGTATTATTTTAGTTTTATCACACGATGAAATCAGGGGAAAATAACGATATTTTTTTTTTCATTTTCGGATATAATGCACTTTACAGTCAAATAGAATATCGAATAAGAAATAATATTTTGTATGACACATATGTACTTAAACGCAAAATTTAGGGAGATAATTGGAGATTATTGGCTAACTCCATATTAAACGCGCCGAAACACACCTGAAACGTGATGTGTGACGTCACCGTTTTGTATGGAGCGTTTTCGGCGGGTGCTGCTGCGTGCTAACTTCAAGTAACTATATCACGAGAAAAAAACGCAACAGAAAAGTTTTAATATTACAGTTAATTTTCTCAGACATTATACTTTTGATTAAGATTAAAAAAAAAAATTATGCATATTCCCTATTGTAAGAAAAAAGCTCATGTCAAAGAAACTTCATTCATATTCATATTGTTTTTAAGTTTGTGATTTATGATCAAAGTTTCATCAAAATTTGTAATTGTACAACAAGACAAAACTATGAAATAGGTAGGTACTTACCTACTCAAATTCCAATAGCACATTCATACGACACGTAAATAAATAAATAGAGAAAGTAAAGAATCCTCCAAATGCATAAAGAAAGACTGCTCCTGACTAACATGTCGCGCGCGATCCCCGTGAGCTTGGGACATAAAACCTCCACTTGCCTGGATCATCCAGGTTTTATGAGCATGCTTACTTATATCATACATAACATAAAGTATAGGGTGCATTTGCCTTTTTTACTATGGAAATTAGAAAATTGGAAAACTTACAAGGAAGCGCAATTTTTTTTGGGGATTCTCACCTTTTATTAATACTGAATACTTTAATATTAATAATAAATAAGTAATTTTTACAAAAAATCCCTACAATTTGCTGAAAATGTTTTTTTCACGTGGAAACGAAACTATACCTAAGTATTACGAGTTATTTGCATGATTTAATCCCGACAGTCTGCAAATCAAATTTTTTTTCAAAGAAAACCTGTAGAAAACATACAATAATGAAATAATCATTCGCAGTTGATAATAATAATTCTCTAAACGATGTTGATAATTCAAAGAGAAATTAGGATATTATTGACTTTTATTTGAGGATTAGTATACAATATTGCAGGAAAATATTTATAAATCTAATTGCACCCAGGGGTAGGTATATCAGTTACAATTTAATTAAGAAGCGTTCTTGAGTCATATACTTGTATCAAAATGGACACAAAGATTACAAGCAGTTTGTTGAGGATGTTCAAACAGCCATGTCGCGTAACTCATACGTGGAGAATGTGGCTCGTTCATCTTACGAAGGGAGCTTTGTTTCGTCTATTTGATATGTCCTTAGTGTTATTAGATATCAATCAAGTCACTATCATCTCATGAGATATGTTTGAACAGTATTTTTTGTATAAAAGTGCCAAACCCAATGTATGACCCTAAAGTAATTACTGTAGCCTCAAAGGTGAAATCGCAGTAAGTTGAATTCTAGAATATTCATTTGATAGTAAGGACAATATTTTTTAATATTATTTTATTTTCAACTTACTTAAAGCTAGGCCTCATTAGGGATAACTACTGCAACATATCGTTTGCAAGAATGGAATTTGCTAAAACCAAGATGTAAGTAAGTCATTTGGATTTTTAGCATTTACAATGCTATTTTTCATCCCTTCTATTCGAAAAATGATGATTTGTTCCTATATAAGTGGGACCAAAATAGCTCTTTTCTGGTAAGAACTTTTTAGTGGGAGGAAAAGAGATTTGAATTTAGAACATGTATCTTTCAAAGAATTCGAACGCGCCGCCGCCGGCTGGTATGTATTGACTGGCTGTATAGACGGCGCGGAGACTAAAAAAAAACATAAGCGCGCGAATTAAGTCTGTGTTCTTGTAATTAGTACATACTTACGTACTTAGTATAATAACTTTTGAAAATTGCGCTAGTGTATCAAACGTAACTATAAATTTGTAATTATTTTTACTTTTCACGTGTCTTTTTTAAATAAAGAACATTTTCATTAATTAGGTACATAAACACAGTCTCCTATTTATTTTCTCATAGAAAGGGGATGAAAAGTAGAGTATATGACTCGGGCGCAAAATATTTTTGGCGAGGGCGACATACTTTGAATCCCTCGCTACGTTCAGGATTCTACTGAAGAATCCCTCGCTACGCTCGGGATTCTACTCTAGAATCCCTCACTTCGCTCTGGATTCAAAATAGCGCCCTCGCCGTAAAAATATTATTTTGCTCCCTTGTAATACAATCTACTATTCTATATACTTTATTTATCTTACGATATAAAAAAGGTATTACTTAGGTAGGTACCATGTAATTAAAATACCAAAGTAAGTAAATATATCAAATTATTCCACGCCACGCATTAAATGTTTAGTTAGTAATTAGTACATTCTCCTCATTACTAGGTAGGTACCTTATAAGTCTAGTAAGTATTAGATTTAGAACCAACGACCTTTCCTCGAAAACAATTAACCTATCCGTATCTGAAAAGCCATTTATTTCAGAAAACGTTAGATATAATGCTCTAGTTATCATTCCGATGAAATTAAGGGTTGCCATTCGTCCAATCTAGTGTTTATGAGCTTCAGGGTCCTATTTAATAAACGTGACGATTTGTCACCTGTCATGACAATTTTGTATCCATTGCGTAAACTAATTTGAAAATAAAAATAAACTACTCTTAGCTACACCGCAATGTAAACCAAATTGTCACGACAATTGACAAATTGTCACGTTATTGAATAGGACCCGTTACTATTCGCCCAATCTGGTGTTTTTGGGCTTCGGTCTGGATATTGAAAGGCGTTTTAATTTTTCTGTTGTTTTCTTTCTGATGTCTCATTTAGATTAAAAAAAACAAATATTGTTCTCATTAGTGCTTTTTAACACGTTTTTATTAGGTTGCTTTCGCGTTTTTTTGTTTGTTTGTGTGTTTCTCCACAAAGTTTGCGAACGATTTTATCCTAGCTTCCCGATGAGCTAGAGACTTGAAACTTTGAACATAGGTCAGAACTGGAAGGCAATGCAATATTATGGTGTCATTGAGCTGATCTGATGATGAAGCCGGAAGAAGGCCACAGGAACTCTATGATGCGCATGCTAAAGACAATGTGGATGATAAATTTTACAAATGCGCCCCACGTTTTTAGGTTTAAAATTTCTGTAGGTATATTTACTTACAGAAAAAAATATTTTATACTTTTTAGTCTGTTTTTACTAGTCCAATTTAATATTTTTAGACCGATTTTTTTTGTAATAATTTAGTCAGTTTTAAAAACGTGTTTTTAAAAAAGCATTTCCCTATTAATTCAGTTGATTGTTACACGTCCTACTAATATTATAAATGTGAAAGTTTGTTGGTTTGGATGTTTGTTCCTCAATCACGCAAAAACTACTGAACGGATTTGGTTGAAATTTGGCACAGATATAGTAGATAGCCTAGACTAAAACATAGAATACTTTTTATCCCGATATTTCCACGGAAACGGGAACCACGCGGGTGAAACCGCGGGCGGCCGCTAGTTATTGATAATTCAGTTGATTGTTTTGTTACACATATTATTATGATTGTTACACATTAGTTCAGCCCACGGCCCATAAAAGTTGCGTGACGATAGTTTTTGAGCGCCGTAACTGAAAATTGGGGCAGCAACCTTGAATATTTATACTAAACTATTGTTTAGTGAAAAGTGCAGAAGGTTTTTAAAGCAATCTTTTTGTGTGGTCTTTTGAAATCTCGGTGTGGAAGCCCTATTCACAAATCGAGTCTACGTTACTTGGACGAATTATGATCATAAGCCAGGCAATGACCCGGGTATCAAGGCTGCTGCCCCAATTTTCAGTTACTACGCTCAAAAACTATCGTCACGCGACTTTTTGGGGTGTGGGCTGAATTAATGTGTAACAATCTATTAACTGCTACTATTCCTTGGAGGAGCTCGGTAGCGCAGCGGTATAGCTCCGCCTCCGGCCCAGCGATTGCGGAGGTTAAGCAACTTTCGCAAGGATCAGTCATGGGATGGGTGACCAAAATGTATTATCTCGAGCTCCTCCCTGCTTCGGAAGGCACGTAGCCGTTGATCCCGGCTGCATTTGCAATCGTTAACACCCACCAATCCGGATTGGGCCCGCGTGGTGGGTTATGGCCCATCCTGTTCACCCTTAAGGGAGGCCTGTGCCACAGTTTAATAAAGCTGTGCCTGTGCCCCAGCAGTGGAGACATTAAAATGCCTGATGGTCAATTTCTTGTTTATCAACAGTCTTCGCAAGTTTGATTTGATATAAGAAAATATAGGTACTGAAAGAAAACCCAACCATCTTTGACATTATTAGACACGATTAGCTTGCAGTGGATTTGAAATGCTTATTCTCTTCTTGACGTTATTTTAGTTTTATTTAGATTATGATGGAGTAAAGTCACAAAGCAATTTTACCTGAAGTGAGTCTGTGTAAAATTGAATTCTAAACTTAACGATTTTTATTCTAGTTCTTTCTTTAGTTTTTCGACACTTTTTAGAGACAATTTTGCTGTAGGTAAGTACCTACTTATATTTTGATTAACGCTTCACTTAAGAATACGCTCTAATTTACTTAATTACGCCGCTACGATAAATTATCAAGTCAGCCGAGCAACAAAGCCGTGGCTTGAAAGGGAAAAATAGCTGAACCAAATACATAGTGTTGTTATAATGAGCTGCGATTAACATAGAGAAACGGACAATAGCTGTTTATGGTCGGATATCGAGCTTTTGTAGGAATATCGAATAATATTATTGTATGCTTTATGTTTAAGGGAAATAATTTGCCAAAGACACATGATTAAAGTTGAATGAAAAAGATTGAATGGGGGCCTAACTTTTAGTTAGTGAAACAATTTACATTTTACGTATTTAGATCTAGTTATAACTCGTGCCAAGCCAACTCTTCGCTCTGAAGTTGAATCGCGCTTGTCTATCAGCCATTTTTAATGTCCCCACTGCTGGGGCACAGGCCTTCCTTATGGGTGGATAAGGAGGACGGGCCATAACCCACCACGCGGGCCCAATGCGGATTGGTGGGTGTTAACGGGTGGGGACCAACGGCTTAACGTGCCTTCCGAAGCACGGAGGAGCTCGAGATAATAAATTTTCGGTCACCCATCTCATGACCGACCCTTGCGAACGTTGCTTAACCTCCGCAATCGCTGGGCCAGGCGCTAGACCACTGCGCCACCGAGCTCCTCAATCAAATCGCGCTTGCGCTTAGTATATTTTCCGTTCCTAAAGATTGGGTGAAATTATGGAGATAGAAGTTGGGGATAAAATGAAAATGTAAAACCGGAAGCACAGCACAGGATCTTAATAATCTCCGGTTATGAAGACAAGGTTAATAATACGATTCCAATATTCAAATGATTCAAAATTATTCTAGAGTAAAGTAGCATTAAGTGTTAGAACTTAGAAACTTGTTAAAGGCGATAGTTGCCCTCATGTTTGCTGTGTCCTAGCAGGACGTCCTTTTACTATACCAATTTTTGTAACACCCATTTCAACATGTGATTTGCAAATAAATGAATATGAAAGTCCAATATTTCATTTCCTTGTTTTGTTTCCAGAGGGAATGCATCTCTGTCCACATCGGCCAGGCTGGAGTCCAGATCGGCAACGCCTGCTGGGAGCTGTACTGCCTGGAGCATGGCATCCAGCCGGACGGGCAGATGCCCTCCGACAAGACCCTGGGCGGTGGTGACGACTCCTTTAACACATTCTTCTCGGAGACCGGTGCTGGCAAGCACGTGCCTAGAGCAGTGTTTGTCGACTTGGAACCTACCGTTGTCGGTAAGTTGGAGAAAATACATTTGTCATTTATTCAATCTGTGAGCCCTACTGCCCGGAACATGGCCTCCAGCCGGACGGGCAGATGCCCTCCGACAAGACGCTGGGCGGGGGCGACGACTCCTTTAACACATTCTTCTCGGAGACAGGTGCTGGCAAGCACGTGCCTAGAGCAGTGCTTGTCGACTTGGAACCTACCGTTGTCGGTAAGTTGGAGAAAATACGTTTGTCATTTATTCAATCTGTGAGCCCTACTGCCTGGAACATGGCATCCAGCCGGACGGGCAGATGCCCTCCGACAAGACCCTGAGCGGTAGTGACGACTCCTTTTTAACACATTCTTCTCGGAGACAGGTGCTGGCAAGCACGTGCCTAGAGCAGTGCTTGTCGACTTGGAACCTACCGTTGTCGGTAAGTTGGAGAAAATACGTTTGTCATTTATTCAATCTGTGAGCCCTACTGCCTGGAACATGGCATCCAGCCGGACGGGCAGATGCCCTCCGACAAGACCCTGAGCGGTAGTGACGACTCCTTTTTAACATATTCTTCTCGGAGACAGGTGCTGGCAAGCACGTGCCTAGAGCAGTGCTTGTCGACTTGGAACCGACTGTTGTCGGTAAGTTGCAGAAAATACGTTTTTATGCACTACGGAATAGTGCTTGGCCTTCGCCTTCGCCTCACCTGATGTTAAATGATGATAAGGCCGAAGGTGGAAGCGTACTGCAGCCTGGCGCAACTCTCACAGTAACCGAAGCGATTTTATAACCCGTCTAAGGTTGAAAGAACGTTGACAATCTACAAAGCAGTAGATAATTAACAACATTCGAATTTAGGCGTATTACTTATACTTCGCCCCATCAAAGAGTAGGTAGGTACCCGTTTGACCGCCATGCCGTTTCTCTTTTCACAAAATAATAATACAACATTATAAGTCTTTGAATTAATTGTTATATTTTTGGGGTGGTGGGCGGTTGTTTGCAGCTTTATATTGTCAGATGTTTTCGCTTCCGTTTCATAGGTACTCACACTTTTTGTATGACACTCCCGTCTCTTAAAACGCTAGTTTTTTTTACATTATCTTTGGCGTACTGCATCCGGAATCCTCATCACTGAGGAGCTGGCTATCTTACCTCAAACTGCCGGAACACAACAATTTTTAAATTGTTGTTACGGCGTCTAGGCACGTATCCAGACTTTTAATTCGGGGGGGACAACTGCATCCCGCAAACCGGAGAGTGCCTCGCCCGCTAAATTTGAATTTACTCCTGTACTGTGTGTTCTGGATTTCGGGGGGGCATAACTCCCAACTATCCCCCCCTTGGATACGTGCCTGACGGCGTCATAGACTTGGATAAAATGGTGGTAGCTAGCCATAGCCACAGAATACATAGCGGACTTGAAAAAAGCCCTACCACCAACCAACGTTTGTCATTTATCCAATCTGTGACCTCTACTGCATAGAACATGGTATCCAACCGGATGGGCAGATGCCCTGACAAGACGCCATAAATGTAGAAATTTAAATTTTCTAAGAGAGCACTCTGATTAAATTAGTAGGTACCAGAATATTTTATACAACAGTATTTTTCATCAGTCTAACAATACTAGTCTAGTACATCTACCTAGTATTAACCACAGACACAGACTTCATTTACTATAAAGTTAGAATTAAAAGCGTGCCGACTGCCGTGTTGTGAAGGTTGTAATTGATCTGCCGGGGTATTGAACCGCAGACCGAGCGGTTATTCGGCAACCGCCCGTCATTACGGTCGACATTGGACGATGACCAGTAAATTGGTTTTGGATTGTTTTGTATTATACGGCAGACGTAGGTATAGACAATAATTTGTTATACAATTTAGACAATTCTATTTAGAACAATTTTATTACAATTATTAAGTACCTACACATACTAACGAATTTATCTATAGTTAAGTACCTTCTTTAGTTAGCCTTAATAGGTAGTGCTGCTTTTGACTAATTTCTTCACCAATAAGATACCCGCATGAGTGCCCGGCGGCGCCCCTTAAAGTGCCCCGCCAATTTTTTGGGGCAGATGACCGGTTAAAGGTAGGTGAATAGAAATCATAAAAAGCCAGCCAGCAACCCACTGACTTCATTTGGTTCTTCCTCCATGCAAATACACATAACTGTTTTTTTTTACTGTTAATCGAGATCATTACCCGCAGATCAATAGACCATTGCAATCAATTCGAAAAAAAATACAAAAAACATCTTAGCTTGGACAGATAATAAATAACTGCGGAAGAACGAAGTTGTGAAACAAAAAGAAAACAAGCGATTTATTAACAAACTTCGTGTTTAGCGATGGCGTGGTTTACCGTGATAATGATAAATCTTTCGAATTCGGGTTTCGAGTTACCATTAATCGAGAAATCTTTACTAAAGATAGGTAAAGCTTCCCTAAAAGCTGCCTCAGATAAAATCACAATCAGTCATTTGTTCGTGCTTTCAACGCCACTCATAAAACAAAAACAAAACACCATTCTCAAAAGTAAAAGTCAACTCTTTATCAAAGTACGTAAAGCTTGTAATCGTTTAATACTTAAGTCTCGTTACAGGAATTCTCCAGAGCTTCCTATTGCTTTATTATCTTCACGAACGCTTCGGACTCGTGCAGGGAAACTCGGATGATGGCAATTAAGGCAACTCAAGTGGTTACGGACCATCTGCCCTTATTAATCTTAGTTTGCGCACATTGAATCTACCTAATAATTTTATTCGCGAAATTTATGCCATGAAAGTGAATAAATACAGTGTTATTTTTAACCCACTGTCCAAATAATGATGTGTTCAGTCCATGAAACTGAACTTTCTTCTTTAAAGATGTGTCGAAATCCCTACCACAAAATATTGGTTCCTTACTAAAATGATTATGTAGCGTGATCTTTATGGATAGTGAATTTTACATATTTGGCTCTATGTTTCTTAGAGAAAGTTGTTCACTTTCATGAACTGATCCTTAAAATTTGGATGGTGACTAAAAAATAGCCCGATATAGCAACGGCGCAACGCTGTGTGTAGGATGTATTTCAGCTAGGTTTTCGGGCATTTTCTCTTGGTATAAATTATGAACAAGTAATCAAGGGTAAACTAACATTTTAACACACACAAACCTTGCAAGAGCAAATTCTGAGTTGGATTGTAAAAAACGCATTAAAATAAAAACAAAACCACGAAACTATCTAACGAATGTTCTAATTTACACGTTTCTTGTTTAGGTACCATTCGAAGAGGATCATGTGATTACCTCCCAAGATTCCAAGATAATACGTGTTGGAATGCCTTAGGTTGATCGGCTTCTGAAACTGTTCAAAGATATATCGGCTAGATATAAAATTAATGTTCTCGTGGAAATTGAAGCTCGTCTTGTCATCAAACTACCCAACATGTTTAGAAACCCACTAGAAAACTCACAATTAATGAGACAATTGATGATGTCCTTGTAAAAAAATATAAAGATCCAGAAAGTGAAAAAAATCAAACTAGGTACATAGGTACTTACCTACTAACTAGTTCTGTCTAGACTTAGATTAAATAATTGATAGGCCGGTACTGATAGTGCCCATACATATAGGTACACCCGCCATTGCTTTTTGACATAATGGCAAGATCCACAATAATCAAGATCCTGAGTCAAAATCGCGCGATTTCGAGGGTTTTAAAATTATTGTCCCACTTCCAACAAGTAATATTTATTTACAGATGAGGTGCGCACGGGCACCTACCGCCAGCTGTTCCACCCCGAGCAGCTGATCACGGGCAAGGAGGACGCGGCCAACAACTACGCGCGCGGCCACTACACCATCGGCAAGGAGATTGTCGATGTGGTGCTGGACCGCCTCAGGAAGCTGGCGGATCAGTGCACTGGCTTGCAGGTTGGTATAACGCGGCCAACAACTACGCGCGCGGCCACTACACCATCGGCTAGGAGATTGTCGATGTGGTGCTGGACCGCCTCAGGAAGCTGGCGGATCAGTGCACTGGCTTGCAGGTTGGTATAACGCGGCCAACAACTACGCGCGCGGCCACTACACCATCGGCTAGGAGATTGTCGATGTGGTGCTGGACCGCCTCAGGAAGCTGGCCGATCAGTGCACTGGCTTGTAGGTTGGTATGACGCGGCCAACAACTGCGCGCGCGGCCACTACACCATCGGCAAGGAGATTGTCGATGTGGTGCTTGACCGCCTCAGGAAGCTGGCGGATCAGTGCACTGGCTTGCAGGTTGGTATTTAGAGAATTCAAGATTGGCGAAAGGTGCAATTGTAAACAATTTACCCGCACTGCGCAGTCGTGACGTCGCGCCTAACATCGAGACTCCATGGAACTTGACTCAATATTGCAGCTGTTTTCTATTAAATTGAACTTCTAGAGCGCGGTCCCTGAGCACAAAGATGGAAGTACCTACCTAAGTAATACTGCTTTCGCCGAAGAAGATATCCTACCCCTATCTACACATTAGTGGCTCCGACCCGACGTGATGATATGAAGGAGGTTACGACCCTCCTGATCTGGAGTCAGACGAACTGTCGTGTGCGTACAGTGAGTGCCCTTATTAATTGATTCTGTTTGTTTTTTCAGGGCTTCCTGGTGTTCCACTCGTTTGGCGGCGGCACGGGCTCCGGCTTCACGTCCCTGCTGATGGAGAGGCTCTCCGTCGACTACGGCAAGAAGTCCAAGCTCGAGTTCTCCATCTACCCTGCACCACAGGTATTATTACGTCTCAATGTAAAAACGCCGTTAAAACATACTTAACACGTTCAACGCCTTTGTATCTCCTAGTACACACCCAATGTCTTCATCCCAAGGCCAGTGTATCCTCAGGTATACCTACACACATACTCTGCCAGCCTTTATTCCAGGGCCAGTTTATTGGATTGACTTTTGGTACAAAAAATATGTCAGGAATAATAAAATAAAGAAAGTTAGCCCCTTGGTCCCTGCAAATGAAAATGGCATTTTTAGCTCGGTGCTGATGTGCTGAAAGTATTAAGTAACTTAAAAAAACAGCTGTCATTTCAGCTATTACCCTAATAGACTTACCTACCTTTCTTAGGTAGGTACTCTGTTGCAAAACTATTCTGGTAATGATTACTTATGTATTCTGTGGTAATGATAATATTTGATGTGCAGGTGTCGACGGCGGTGGTGGAGCCGTACAACTCCATCCTGACGACACACACCACGCTGGAGCACTCGGACTGCGCCTTCATGGTGGACAACGAGGCCATCTACGACATCTGTCGCCGCAACCTTGACATCGAGAGGCCTACCTACACCAACCTCAACAGGCTAATCGGACAGGTAAATAATACATTACCAAATTGACCCACCATGATAGTAGTAAGTAAGTACCTACCTAAATCACACAAAAAAATCTCTCTCCTGCATTTTCGGTTACCTATGGCCTGAAAGTACTTGATAGACTTCCAGCCATTTCGGAACTAACAGACTTATGTAAACTCTCTCTACTTAACTATTGAAGGGCTAAATGATGTCACGCCACAGAATATATAATGGTCACGCCACGTCACGCCACGGGTCTCGTACTGATGTCAAATGGACATGACGTAAATATAACTTTAAAATTTTGACCGGAAGAAGAAGGATTTTCTCAAGCTTCCGGCCAATTTTATTTGCGATAATCTTCTGATCCTCGCTCTTCACAACATTTCCGACCGTGTGCCATGCATTTCATCGTGATGTCATACGACGTAGGCAATATTGTCGCGGGCTTACGGACTATTAAAAAAAGTGAATAAAAAAACCCTGTATACTTAACTCCGTTGGGCCTACCCTAGGTACAAAGAAAAACTGTAGATTGGTAGTTAGGTATTACAGCTTTTCAATTGTCTCGTCTAAATACCTCGATCTCGCTTCTTTACTTTCCCACGATACCTATCCACACCTACTAAATCGTACATCTTCAAATAAATACTTACTTACCCAATAAAGCGAAATGATATCAAGGTCTATTTTCTCCTTTTCCAGATCGTATCCTCCATCACAGCGTCTCTTCGTTTCGACGGCGCGCTGAACGTAGACCTGACGGAGTTCCAGACCAACTTGGTGCCGTACCCACGCATCCACTTCCCGCTGGCCACGTACGCGCCCGTCATCTCCGCGGAGAAAGCCTACCATGAACAGCTCACGGTCGCCGAGATCACCAACGCCTGCTTCGAGCCGGCTAACCAGGTAGAAACATCAGGAATATTTCAGTCAATTGTACTATAATATGTTATAGAAAAAATATAATAGTACGAATAAATAGTAGATTGTATTACAAGGGAGCAAAATATTATTTTTACGGCGAGGGCGCTTTTTTGAATCCAGAGCGAAGTGAGGGATTCTAGAGTAGAATCCCGAGCGTAGCGAGGGATTCTTCAGTAGAATCCTGAACGTAGCGAGGGATTCAAAGTATGTCGCCCTCGCCAAAAATATTTTGCGCCCGAGTCATATACTCTACTTTTCATCCCCTTTCTATGAGAAAATAAATAGGAGACTGTGTTTATGTAATTAATGAAAATGTTCTTTATTTAAAAAAGACACGTAAAAAGTAAAAATAATTACAAATTTATAGTTACGTTTGATACACTAGCGCAATTTTCAAAAGTTATAGTACTAAGTACGTAAGTATGTACTAATTACAAGAACAGAGACTTAATTCGCGCGCTTATGTTTTTTTTTCAGTTTGCGCGGGTTATCGCGCCGCGGCGACCTCGCCGCGCCGTCTATACAGCCAGTCAATACATACCAGCCGGCGGCGGCGTTCGAATTCTTTGAGAGATACATGTTCTAAATTCAAATCTCTTTTCCTCCCACTAAAAAGTTCTTACCAGAAAAGAGCTATTTTGGTCCCACTTATATAGGAACAATGCATCCTTTTTCGAATAGAAGGGTCATCCCTTCTGGATTTAAACTATATTTTCATGGGTGATTCAGTTGTCGTGCTTTTTATATATCAATATCAACTTTCAATGATCAACACATGGAAAAATAAATAATGACTAAAAATAATTAATGTGTAGGTACTATTACTTTTCCTGAATTTTCCAAAAGTACTATATTTTTTGCAATGCTTTGAAAAAATACTATTTTACCTCCAAAAAAAGGTGGCAACCCTAATCAGGAACCAAAATGTCTATCTTTAATTGAATTTAAATCTTATAACGTTTTTATTAAATTTAAATCTTATATTGTTTTGAATTAAGGTTCAAAGTAAATGAAGGATACATCGTCATCAGTAATTTTTATATGACTGCCCAAAAATAAGAGTGTATTGTTAATGAATTAAAAAAAACACCACTGCTGGGGCACAGGCCTTCCTTATAGGTGGATAAGGAGGGTCGGCCATCCATAACTCACCTCGCGGGTCCAATACGGATTGAAGGTTGTTAACGGCTGCAAATGCAGTCGGGACCAACGGCTTTACTTAACGTGCTTGCTGAAGCACGGAAGAGATTGAGATATAATATATTAATTGGGTTGGTAAACTTTTTCGAAGAGAATTGTTTTTTTTTTTTTTTGATGGCACAAGTTTGAAGAATAAAGAAAATAATATTATGATTTTTTTATTTTACCTTGTTAATCAAATATTTTTTTTATATTATTATCGCGATAAAATATCAAACGAACGGCTGAACACGAAGTTCCCTTGCATTTACTGATAAAAAACTGATTGACAGGACAGATTTGACAGAAAGTGACAAAGAGTAATCCAATTATTTTAATCTTTGTTACTTAATCATTAGTCACGACCTAATGTTGTTTGTTTTTCAGCTTATTTATTGTGATTTTCTAGTGTTTTTCTTGTTCAGTTATGGGAAATGTATCAGCTTGAAGAAATCCATTATCCAGCTTATTACGCCGATGAAGTACATACACTGCTTTGATCCGTTTTGTTTGAAATATAGATGTGACCATCCGCAGAACAAATTTTGTACAATTCTCATACCTTTGAAAGAGACGTGGTGCAGAGGATTAGGAAACAGGAATCCTTCAGAGAGCTTTATACGTTTGTGATGATCACGTAATTATATGTATATCTACAAACTTACATTTTAGCTGACTGTGACTAACATGACAACTAGTTGACAATTTGACATTGCCAATGCCAAACTTTTAAGTTTTTTTCATTTGAGCATAAGCATTACGCATACAGCCGTAATAGTGATTTATTGTACTATGTTTTAAATTATTTTTTAAATTAAAATGACGTATTATAAAAATTCCGCAATTGGTTATTCCTGACTCCAAAGCCAAAAGCTACCAGAAAATATATAATTCACAACAGTTTTGAAAAAGTTTACCAACCCAATTGTTGGTTACCCAACCCTCGACCGACCCTTGCGAAAGTTGCTTGACAGTCTCAAGCACAGGGCGGTGCGCTATCTAAGGATACATGTATCTTCTTAGTTAGGACTTTTAACATTTCTTTACCTTAATATTATGGATTTTCATTTGTCCCCAGATGGTGAAATGCGACCCTCGCCATGGCAAATACATGGCTTGCTGTATGTTATACAGGTGCGTTTATGAATTAAAAAAAAACGAAAAGGAAGGTCTATGTCTATGGTGCAAAATATGGTACACCTAACCTACCTAAGTTGTGTAATACTTTTTTTTCTTGTTTAATTTTGAGAAGTAATACAGAGGGGGAGACAGAATAGAAGGTGTGTGTATTAGCTTAATAGACCACATTTTTTTACAAAAATAGATGATCGTAATTTCTTGCGCAGAGGTGACGTAGTTCCCAAAGACGTGAACGCAGCCATTGCTACTATCAAGACCAAGAGAACCATCCAGTTCGTAGACTGGTGCCCAACAGGATTTAAGGTATGAATGAAATGTCATGTTGCGTGTCCAAAATTTAGTGCATGTTATTAATTTAAACTTTATATTACTACCTACGCTTTCCTGAGAAAAAGGACAGACACACATATAGGCAGGCTGTCGGGTGACAAAGTGATCCTTTTATAGGAACGGAACTGGATAAAATGCATGTAGGTACCAGAAAAACCAACTCCTTTCCCACCCTAACTCAGTCCACAACTATTTGCGATCCGGGCCAACGGGCAAATGATCTGTCCAACTACTCGAAGGTTCAAATTATGAAGTACTAGCGGCCGCCCGCGGTTTCACTCGCGTGGTCAGAGCCGTCTCTAGCCCATGTAGCGCCTGTGTGCAAAAATACCCTGGCGCCCTCTAGTAGGCGTGCGGTCAAAATGGAATACTTACAATTCTATTCAAATAGTGCAATTTTAAATGATGTCGGGAAGCGATGGGTACACGAGTAAAAATAATTTTTTACACTTTATAGTATTCTAATACAGCCAAGTTCGCAATGATTGTTGGCGTTTCATCAAAACAGGTGTCGGTGTCGGCCGGCACGCGCCTTTGATTCGACACTGCCCCAATCATATCAGTTTTAAGGCTGATTTCACGTTGAAATTGAAACAAAAGTTATTGTGTAGTGTCACGTCACAGTAGGGTTGCCAACCCTACTATATAATATAGTATCCTACTATATTGAGGGCTCTCCTACTATATTTTTTGAAAAAATATATAGTAGGTAAAACTACTATATTTTTACTAGTGAAAAAATTAAACAAAAGCAATAAAAAATATTACTTATATGCACAAAGTAATAGCATAATAATTTTGTGATTAAACACTTGTCTTTATGGTTTTTAAATAAATTATGAAAATGTTAGTACTTAAGTATGAAAAATGCAACTTCTTTAAAATCCTCCATACAAAACGGCAACCTACTATATTTTTTTGGACTTTTTCGCCATCTACTATATTTTTACACTAAAAATCTTGAAACTACTATATTTGATGCAAAAAAAGTTGGCAACCCTACGTCACAGTGTAAAAATAATACAGAGATGCAGGGCCGGATTTAAGAACTATGGACCCCTAGGCTCATTCTGTGGTGCGGGCCTCCCGTCTAGTAGTAAAATGCAGTTGTAGAGCGGTGTCAACGCGATTTTTCAGAGAAATGCCTGTCTATAGTTGAAAAAAAAAAGCCGCGCAGCTGGATTTTTAGCCAGTTTACCCACTGATCTTATAGTTTTTCCTGTTTATTGTAAAAAGTGGCCGCGCAGCGCAATTAGTCAGTTTCATCAATTAAACTTCTAATCTTGCCTATCGATTGTAAAAAAATGGCCACGCAGCGCGATTTTTAGTCAGTTTAAGCCACTTATCTTGTAATCATGACTTCCTTTAGGAAAAAAACGGCCGCGCAGCGCAATCTATAGTCAGTTACATCAACTAATCTTGTAATCTTGCCTATCGATTGAAAAAAAAATTCTGCGCAGCGCGATTTTTAGTGTTCTTCTGCCACTAATCTTGTAATCGTGCCTGTCTTTCGATAAAAAATGGCCACGCATCGCGATTTTTAGTGTGTGTCAGCCACTAATCTTGTAATCGTGCCTGTCTTTCGATAAAAAATGGCCGCGCAGCGCGATTTTTAGTGTGTTTCACTGTTTCAGCCACTAATCTTATAATATTGTCTGTTTTTCGATAAAAAAATGGCCGCGCAGCGCAATTTTTAGTCCGTTTAAGCCACTAATCTTATAATCATGCCTATCTTTAGGAAAAAACGGCCGTGCAGCGCGATTTATAGTCAAGTTTCATCCAATAATCTTGTAATCTTGCCTGTCTAAAGTGAAAAAACGGCCGCGCAGCGCGATTATTAGCCAGTTTCATCCACTAGTTTTGTAATCTGTGGTTTCATCCGCGTTATCCAAAAATGCAAAAAAAAAATGTGATGCGGGCCCCTAGGCTGCAGCCTATGTAGCCTATGCTTAAATCCGGCAGTGCAGAGATGTACCTAACGCTTTGTTTGATGTCCGCGAAAATGGCGACAGCATTTGAACAGTGGCCTTAGTGCTAGGGTAACAGAGACGGTTCGACCATAACACCGGCTTCGGCCATAACACGAACCCAGGCGCAGGCAGGGTCTTTGAGAGCGCCCCGTGGCGCCGCGCCGCGAGTAACAACGCTGGGCCCGGGTACAGGCAGGGCCTTTGAGAGCGCCCCGGGGCACCGCGCCGCGAGTGACCACGCCGGGCCCGGGTGCAGGCAGGGTCTTTGAGAGCGCCCCGGGGCGCCGCGCCGCGATTGACCACGTTTCGCGTCGCAAGCGCCAGCGCCGCTCGGTCGGCGCGGCGCCCCCTAAGACCCTGCGCCCGTGTGCGCTGCACACCCTGCACAATAGGTAAAGACGCCTCTGCGCGTGGTTCTCGTTCCCGTAGGAATATCGGAATAAAAAGTATCCTATATTTTAATCTAGGCTATCTACTATCTGTGTGCCAAATTTCAATCAAATCCGTTCAGTAGTTTTTGCGTGATTGAGGAAATCACGCAAAAACTAAACTACATCCAAACCCACAAACTTTCACATTTATAATATTAGTAGGATAGGATAATTGAGAGTGATCTGTGTATAGGTGGGCATCAACTACCAGCCGCCGACGGTGGTGCCGGGCGGCGACCTCGCCAAGGTGCAGCGCGCCGTGTGCATGCTGTCCAACACCACGGCCATCGCCGAGGCGTGGGCCAGGTTAGTTGACTACTACAGCCGCCAAGGTGCAGCGCGCCGTGTGCATGCTGGCCAACACCACGGCCATCGCCGAGGCGTGGGCCAGGTTAGTTGACTACTACAGCCGCCAAGGTGCAGCGCGCCATGTGCATGCTGGCCAACACCACGGCCATCGCCGAGGCGTGGGCCAGGTTAGTTGACTACTACAGCCGCCAAGGTGCAGCGCGCCATGTGCATGCTGGCCAACACCACGGCCATCGCCGAGGCGTGGGCCAGGTTAGTTGACTACTACAGCCGCCAAGGTGCAGCGCGCCGTGTGCATGCTGGCCAACACCACGGCCATCGCCGAGGCGTGGGCCAGGTTAGTTGACTACTACAGCCGCCAAGGTGCAGCGCGCCGTGTGCATGCTGTCCAACACCACGGCCATCGCCGAGGCGTGGGCCAGGTTAGTTGACTACTACAGCCGCCAAGGTGCAGCGCGCCGTGTGCATGCTGGCCAACACCACGGCCATCGCCGAGGCGTGGGCCAGGTTAGTTGACTACTACAGCCGCCAAGGTGCAGCGCGCCGTGTGCATGCTGGCCAACACCACGGCCATCGCCGAGGCGTGGGCCAGGTTAGTTGACTACTACAGCCGCCAAGGTGCAGCGCGCCGTGTGCATGCTGGCCAACACCACGGCCATCGCCGAGGCGTGGGCCAGGTTAGTTGACTACTACAGCCGCCAAGGTGCAGCGCGCCGTGTGCATGCTGGCCAACACCACGGCCATCGCCGAGGCGTGGGCCAGGTTAGTTGACTACTACAGCCGCCAAGGTGCAGCGCGCCGTGTGCATGCTGGCCAACACCACGGCCATCGCCGAGGCGTGGGCCAGGTTAGTTGACTACTACAGCCGCCAAGGTGCAGCGCGCCGTGTGCATGCTGGCCAACACCACGGCCATCGCCGAGGCGTGGGCCAGGTTAGTTGACTACTACAGCCGCCAAGGTGCAGCGCGCCGTGTGCATGCTGTCCAACACCACGGCCATCGCCGAGGCGTGGGCCAGGTTAGTTGACTACTACAGCCGCCAAGGTGCAGCGCGCCGTGTGCATGATGTCCAACACCACGGCCATCGCCGAGGCGTGGGCCAGGTTGGTACTAAAGCTTTAAGAGTACTTAGACAGTATAGTAACCTCATAGATCAGGTGACAAGGATGATGGAAGTTGTACCAGAGCTGTTTGGAGATAGAAAGATCCACAGTTAATGATCTCTACTACAGATTCACCTAAAACCCTATTTATGGCATTAGACACCTACATAACGTCAACCGCATAGTCGGCAAGTCAAGTTTCCTGACAAACTCTGGACGTTAAGGTCAAAATAGATCGTGGAAATTTTACTTTGGTTACTAAACTTCCTTGAGGATGCCCTAAAGTTGACATGTAAAAAGAATAAGAAAGTGGTTGTGTGTGGTGATTTTAATGTCAATATTTTAGAAAACACACCTATAACAAATAGGTTTCTAAATCTATTCAAATCATATAATTTAGTGAATATCTTTTCAGAACCAACTCGCATCACCCCTACCTCAGCCACTTGCTTAGACAATATTTTTTGTAATTGTGATTGTAATGTCCTGCAAAAATCTATAATAAACTGTATTAAATCTGATCATAGCGGACAGTTGGCCTCTTTTGAGCGCCATGATGTTCCGGCTGAACATAATGTTTTGTGTAGACCTATCACCAAGAATAAAATCGAAAGTTTTAAAAATGATATTAGAAATAAAATGGGATACCTAACCAATAGTGATGAACCCAATGTTTTATATAATGATTTGTTCAACTCTATTAAAGACGAGTTTGATAAGAATTTTAAACAAAAATCTGTAAAATCCAGTGTACCAAAAAAAAAGTTTAGCGATTGGGCTACACCTGGTATTTATAAAAGTAGAACTAAGCTGTTTGAATTATATGAAGAAAAATCTCACTCAAGAGATCCCATGTTTATTGAGTATGTAAAAAAATACTCTAAAACTTTTAGAAGGGTTTGTGCTTTAGCAAAGGCTAAACATTTTTCTAGAATAATAAATTCAGCAGATAACAAAGTGAAAGAAACGTGGAATATCATTAATAAAGAAACGGGGAAAACAAAATATAAGGACCGTAGATATTCTTTAGAAGTAGATAGTAAAATTGTCAAATCTAACGAAGCGGTAGCCAACACATTTGAGAACTTCTTTTCTAGAATACCTGGTGAAACTACTAAAACTCTTAATTCGTCTTCGAGTCTTGCTATTACCCTCCTGAAGTCAAGTGTTGATCGGTGTAATGACATATTTAACTTTAGACATATCAACAGTGACATAATAATAAAAACTTTTAATTCTATTAATATAAAGAAAACAGAAGATCTGTGGGGCATCTCAACCCATGTTATAAAATCAATAATT
The DNA here is from genome assembly GCA_928269145.1 of Agriphila tristella. Taxonomy (NCBI): domain Eukaryota; kingdom Metazoa; phylum Arthropoda; class Insecta; order Lepidoptera; family Crambidae; genus Agriphila; species Agriphila tristella. Next base: position 4,816,761 of record OV743440.1, read on the forward strand.
ACTTCTATTGCGCCTCTTTTAGCATTTATCTTTAATAAATGTATCGATCAGGGAATCTTTCCGGATCTAATGAAATACGCAAAAATTATTCCTCTTTTCAAGTCTGGAGACAAAAGTAACCCTACTAATTTTAGACCTATTTCTATTCTACCAGCGCTAAGTAAAATTTTTGAAAAAATTATTTATGGTCAATTATTAGGTCACTTTTGCACAAACCAATTACTGCATGAAAAACAATTCGGTTTTTCAAGAGGAAAGTGTACAACTGACGCTGGTATTGCACTACTAAAACACATTTTTGATGCTTGGGAGGGTAAACAGGATGCAATCGGTATTTTCTGTGACCTGTCAAAGGCATTTGATTGCGTTAGTCATGAAACATTATTGTATAAGTTGGAGCATTATGGCGTCTCAAGGATTTCATTGGCACTCATAAAGTCATATCTATCGGCAAGAATACAAAAAGTTGTCATTGGGGAAGCAACGTCTTCGGGTGCTCTCATAACAATGGGAGTACCCCAGGGATCGATATTAGGTCCATTACTGTTCCTTATTTATATCAATGACCTCCCTCACTATACTAAAGATATGTGTGAGACAGTATTGTTTGCGGATGATACCTCTCTAGTCTTTAAAGTTGACAGAGGTAGTTTGTGTTCTGACGAAGTAAACAATACTCTTTCTAAGGTGGTGCATTGGTTCACTACCAATAATTTAAAACTTAATTCTGATAAAACTAAATATATAAAATTTTCCCTTCCAAATGTGAGGCAGGTTACTTCACATATAAGCATAAATGGCGAAACAGTCGAGTTGGTTCATTCCACAAAATTCTTAGGCTTAACTTTAGATTCAAATCTTCAATGGGATCCTCATATCGATGCCCTGTCGAATAAACTTAGTTCTGCCGCCTATGCTGTAAAGAAAATAAGGCTCTTGACTGACGTTGAAACGGCAAGATTGGTTTATTTTAGCTATTTTCATAGTGTTATGACCTATGGTTTGTTGTTATGGGGCTCAGCTGCTAGTATTGATAACATTTTTATTCTTCAAAAAAGAGCAGTGCGCGCCATCTATAACCTACGGTCTAGAGACTCACTTCGAGAACTGTTTAAAGAAATCAATATACTGACCGTTGCATCTCAATATATCTATGAAAATATAATGTTTGCAAGAAAAAATTTAGACACTTATAAAAAAAATTGTGATGTTCATAACTTTAATACAAGAAACAAGAATAAACTTGCTGTTCCAAGTTTCAGATTGCATAAAACAAGAGGCTCTTTTTTGGGTAGATGCATTGCAATGTATAATAAGATTCCAGGTAATATTACAGAATTACCATTAGACAAATTTAGAGATACTGTTAAATCTATTCTTATGAGCAAGGGGTATTACAAGATTGTAGATTATTTAGATGACAAAAAAGCATGGGAGTAAATTCCTTTTGTATTTACATGTTTACTTAGATATGGTCTTTGTAATCTCTGTGTGTGTGTGTTTTTTTTATTTTTTAATTTTATTTTTATTGTGTCTGGTAGGTAACGATATAATAAATTGTAAATATCGTTACTTTTGATGAAGCTGATAAGTTTCTTGCGCCCATTCTTCTTGTCAGCAAAAAGACGTCCCGAATGGGTGGTAGGGGAAAAAAACTGGACGATTTAAAAGAACTTGTAATAAGTCTATTTAAATAAAAAATATTTCTATTCTTGAAATAAAAGACTTTTTAACGGATACTAGCGCGGTTTTATTGAAAGTACTTTGGTAATTAGTTGGTATTTGGTTTGATTTTTGATTTTTTTTTTTTCCGACGTTTCGGCACCTTTGCAGCTGCCGTGGTCACGGGGGACAGGCGGCAGCTGCAAAGGTGCCGAAACGTCGGAAAAATCAAAAATCAAACCAAATACCAACTAATTACCAAAGTACTTTCAATAAAACCGCGCTAGTATCCGTTAAAAAGTCTTTTATTTCATGTCTAGTGAGCGCGTAAGCTTGAGAAGTGAATATATTTCTATTCTATTCTATTCTATTCCTTTTACTGAACTCTTTCTAAACTCCTCTGTCGTCTAGTCTTTCGCCCACTCATGTAAAAGGCAGGGGTCCCGGGTTCGATTCCCAAGAGGGGAGTACATTTTTACTCGGTTTGGTTACAAAAATCTAAAAGTTAAAATTATATGACTGTTTCACCTTAATTGATTGTCTAGCACCTGCAATGGCGCTGCTTTCAAATGTCGAAGTAATTCTCTTCACATTGGTGAGATGGCGCTGATCTTCAGCGGAAACGTAAAAAGTATTAGAAAATTTCGCCAAATCCATTAGTGGCTTGGTAGCATAATTGGTAGTGCATTGGGCCGGAATCCTAAGGGTGCGGGTTCGAATCGCGTCTAAGTTGCTACAGGTGAGCCGATTTTTCTAATATTTTTCATTATTTATTCATCTTAATATAAAAATAGCATTGTGAATGCAAAAATCTAAAAGTTAAAATTATATGACTGTTTCACCTTAATTGATTGTCTAGCATCTGCAATGGCGCTGCTTTCAAATGTCGAAGTAATTCTCTTCACATTGGTGAGATGGCGCTGATCTTCAGCGGAAGCGTAAAAAGTATTAGAAAATTTCGCCAAATCCATTAGTGGCTTGGTAGCATAATTGGTAGTGCATTGGGCCGGAATCCTAAGGGTGCGGGTTCGAACCCCGTCTAAGTTGCTACGGGTGAGCCGATTTTTTCTAATATTTTTCATTATTTATTAATCTTAATATAAAAATAGCATTGTGAATGCAAAAATCTAAAAGTTAAAATTATTACAAGTCCGCCTGGCTAGCTATCACTAAGTCTGACGCCATATATAAAAATTGTTATGTTCCGGCAGAGGAACCCTCTCCTCAGTGGTGAGGATTCCGGGTGTAGTACGCTTACATTTTCGGCATTATCGTCACTTAACATCAGGTGAAGTAAAGGTCAGCCACTGTACCGTTGTAGATAAAAAAAACTGTATCTAATCACAACAACTACCCCCAGGTTGGACCACAAATTCGACTTGATGTACGCGAAGCGCGCCTTCGTTCACTGGTACGTGGGGGAGGGCATGGAGGAGGGGGAGTTCTCCGAGGCCCGCGAGGACTTGGCGGCGCTCGAGAAGGACTACGAAGAGGTCGGCGTCGACTCCACGGAGGGAGAGCTGGACGAGGAGAATGAGTACTAAGACTTAGGACTGTTTTAGAACCCAGTAGAACTTGATGCTGAGTAGTTGAGTACTGGCATTAGTACTAACCTGGAACTGTTTTAGAACCTAGTATTAGGACTTGATACTGAGTAGTTGAGTACTGAATACTGGGAATAGGTACAGTCCCGTTCAATAATACGCACCTTTGACAGTTCATCAGTCGCTTCATTTAATGTCTTAATAAAAGTTAACATTCTGTCAAAAGTGCCAACATATTAATGAACTCGACTGTACTGAGCACTAGAACTAACTAAGATTATAAGGTATACTATGTACTAGGTCTAGGTATGGAGTATCATGTACTACCACATAATATGTACATAATAGTACAAGCTAGTACTAGGTATTCAGTACCAGTACAGGGTAGTAAGTAGGTATCAAGACTTATGATGATGGCATTGCTTGAGCCTTTTTCGGTACTGAATATTAACGGTTTAACGTGTTTAAGGTAACACTGATCATATTGTAAAGATCATTTCCATTCATCGATTCATTTTAACACTTTTACAATTTTCATCGGTCATGCATGTGTGTGTGAGGTCAATTTGGAATCAATAAACTATTATTAAGTAATTTTAAGGGAAAGTGAGCTTGTTAGGATCGTTAACAGTACAAACTTTTGAAAATTAACTTTCATAACTGAAATTCAAAGTTTGCAACATTGTTTGTTAGTTAGTGCATTTATTAATTTTAAAAATCGTGATAAAATCTAACATTCGTAATATCGAATTTAAGGCTAGTTTATATCTTAATAATAATACAAAATAAGCTACAATAACTTATTATTATTGACTTTTATTTTATGCTTCTTAAGGTAAAGATTTGTACGATTGAGAATAATTTATTTTTAATGCACAATAAATTTTTACACATTAACTAATTTTGTCTTTTATTTTATAAGTCAACATTAAAACATTTCATAATAATTTAAATATTATTTATTGTAAAAAAAAAGTTATTTTTTACAGAATACTTATATACAAAAAACCTATTTCAAAAATAAAACTTTATAAAAGTATTTACACATTTTAAACTAACTTTTAATATTACGAATTCTTTTGTTCTCGAAAAACCCGAAAATAAAAGTAACATTGTAAACACTTTAAAATTGTAGACTAAATTAAATTACTAAAGACTTATTTTCACCGGTAATATTATGTAGGTATGACTAAAAAACTGTTACAACCATAATGAAATATGACATTTTGATAACGAGATCTTTTACATCGAGCCATAATGGAAATATTGACTGATATCCATTTACCCTATAGGACATGAGTATCATATTATATATACTTTGTAAAAGACGAAACAGTGTGAAAATTTTGTTCTTGATGATTTCTGCCAGAAATCTAAAACCCGAATTAACTGTCAAGACGCCATTAAACTATATTTTTGTGCACACATTTCATAAGTAGAGTCCGCGCCTCGAAAGAAGTCCTGCGAGACTATTATGGAACTAAAATATACAATTTACTAATGAAAAATTGTTATTTGTTATACAAGTGACCAAAATCAATTTGTGCTGCGAGTGCCGACTTTAAATCACTAACCAGCGAAATAGCCTAGTTAGCACAGTGAGTAATTTAAAGGCACGAGGCAGAACAAAATTCTAATATAGACTACTGAGCACAGTGAGAGATTTAAAGGCACGAGGCAGGACAAAATTTTGGTCTCGTGTAAAACATACAACTTTTCACCTCTACCAGCGAGAAATTTTTCACGTGACTTTCCTGGTAAAAAGCTTAATTCAGCATTAGAAACTTGTTCACTCAACTCTTTTGGAGTTAGACAACTATCTTATTAGACACTTTATTTAGATAACTATATTACTATAGTAGTATAGTTCGACACACAAAGGACCATGCCCATGGGTCTATAGAAGTTCCGGCCCACGGTACATCGTGGTGTACACAGACGAATTGTGTATTAAATGAAAGCATGGCATGTCATAAACTCAATAAACTGAATGTTGGTTAAGAAAATAAGTCGCCTTTTTTAGATAAAACGACTTTTTTTCGTCAGTATGGGCACAATTTATTTCAACAATTTTCATATCAAAGGCATTTGTTTTATCGTTTTAGTCACTCGAAGTCAATTTTAACTAAATGTAATCTTGTTTACTTTGAATAAACTAACCAGAGCTGCTTCCAGAATCCAATGCATGCGAGAGTCAAGTGGGCATTTCCATTCCAGATTATCGTTATATAAAATAGCGGGGCCTAACTCCAAAGTTCGGGATAGGGTCGGAGACTCGGAGTCCATTAGCGTAAAATGGGTCAAAAAGTAAAGGATGCACGAGAAATACACACTCACTGCAAAACACTTCCAATACAAAACAAAACAACAAAAAACAAACAAACGACAATCAAACGTTGTGACGTCGCCGTCGTCGTACTGTCACCATTGTCAAACTGACAGTAGATCAGCCGAGTACGTAGTGCTGCCATTGTTCTATCGGAATCGATTACTAAATCGATTTTAATCTCGTTCAATACTGTTATAATCTAAAAAATATTTTATCATTTCACTGGTTTTATTAAAAACTATATTTTTTGAAGTTATATTCAGTCAAACAAGAATTGCCGTTACAAATAATGTTAGTAATTAATAATATATTTTGTTGGTATCGATTTTTATATCGCATCGATTGTTTACGAGATTTTTTCGTACCTCGAGCAACGTCACTCGCATAAAAATCTTTGAATTGTTATTAAAATGGTTTTGGTGATGGCGACTTTATTACACACTAATTCCAATTTCATTATTCATAATAAATTGAATAATGATTTTTAAATTTTATGGAAAGTTTGTACACGGTATTTTAAAGTTGGGCCGTAGATGGGCGTAAGCCTTTTTGTAATTTATCACAAAAAATAGTTTGATCAAACCTATGCTGAAAATATTCACTTCTCGAGCTTACGCGCTCACTAGACATGAAATAAAACAATTTTTAACGGATACTAGCGCGGTTTTATTGAAAGTTCTTTGGTAATTAGTTGGTATTTGGTTTGATTTTTGGTTTTCCCGACGTTTCGGCACCTTTGCAGCTGCCGTGGTCACGGGGGACTGAAGCCACCATTCATCGCTTGAGGGTAGGCTCACGAGTGGCTTCAGTCCCCCGTGACCACGGCAGCTGCAAAGGTGCCGAAACGTCGGGAAAACCAAAAATCAAACCAAATACCAACTAATTACCAAAGAACTTTCAATAAAACCGCGCTAGTATCCGTTAAAAATTGTTTTATTTCATGTCTATGCTGAAAATTTTTATTCATAGGGTAAAGTAGATTCCCGTCGTTTTGATTACGTTATGTTGTGTTTTTCTCTTATTCATTAATATTCCATCTTATTTATAATCATAAAACCCTAATTTGTTAATATATTTCATTAAATTTTCTTATTTCATATATGCGACCCATAAAAAAAATCAGGTCAGTGATGCGACCTCATTTCGTCCATACTCTTTATTTCGAATTAGCAACCTTCTTTTTTAACAATCCTCATTTAAAACTCCTTGATATATCCGTGCATTTTATTTTTTACTTTTTAATCCATGTATGACACCATAAAGCACTCTATCTATCCTTTTCTTACATAACAATTTTATATAAGTCTCATCCTTGTCACATTATTTATTTTTTCTTTATTATTTTAAAAGTTGGTGTTAGAAATTAAAAATGCACTTTGCCTCACGCTCGCAGCAAAAATAGATTTTGCTGCGAGTTTTTACGCGCCAAATCGCCCTTTTCGTGCTGGAGAGGTAAAAAAAGGCTTTTTTTAACGACTTATAAGATATCTGCACCGCGTCTACGGGACTTTTTTGGTGGCGCGGACTATAGTTTTTTCAATGGCCGATTTTCCGACACAAAAAAAATTAGTTCAAAAAATCTCGATAGATGGCGTTTTATAAAAGCCGTGCCTTCCCCCCGTTTAGGTTCCACTTTCCAAGGCAGAGAGTACCTTACCTACAGAATTTCTACGGCAGCAAAGAACAAAGAGACATCTGCATTTTTTACGAAAAGTACTTTTTACATGACTTGTTTACATGATTCTACTCAGAATTCCCCAAACTATCATAGGAATAAAAAAAATACATTATTATTTTTTTCTTATATATTGTTATTTTTTTCTAGCGTAGAAATATTTACAACTTTTTCACAAAGTGACGAAGTACACACCGACATATTATACCCTATATGTCCATTATTTTTTGCTGCCGCGCACATCGATTTGCTATCAAAATTTTCAAAAAATTTAATGATATAAATTGATTAGGCTCAATTCACCACCTAACTTTAACGATAACAAGCTTGTTAGTACCGGTTAAGCACAAGTTAGGCAAAAAAGAGGTTGCCAGCCAGCATGATGTCCTTTGACAAGTTTGACGTGACAAATAGGTAGCATTACCATTTGACGGTAACTTTAACTTTGACAGCGTTTTGCTGCAACTCACACTTAGTGTGATAGGGTTACCTTTACGGCTCGGCATTCATAAAACGCCATCTATCGAATTGTTTTGATTTTTTTTATTTGACCTGTCAGAAATTATTGAAAATACACAAATGTCACCGTATACTCGTATGTTCGTCGCTTGTCGTTCATGAGGCGTGCGCGTGCGCGTGCGCGTGCGCCGGGGCGGCGGCGGCGCGCGGGAACCAGCCGCGCGGCGCGCGCTCGCCGTCCGTCTCGCACGCGCGCTCGCCGAACAACCAGTGTCTATAATACAAGTGGAATGTTACATTAATTCATATTGAATGAGAAACACTTCTTCGCTTATGACCATGACCATCAGCCATTTACAATGTCCCCACTGAGGGTACAGGCCTTTCTTATGGGTGGATAAGTAGGAACTGCCATAATCAGTGATCGGAGTAGGTAGATTGATTTGGAGTCAACAAACTGACACGTATAATATTAATATGGATATGCCTCCGGAATTCCACAAATTTAAAATTATTAAGTTTTTTTCCGAAATTTTAAATTGTATATTGTGTAGATTTATAGATTATAGATAAGAAGATTTTTTAACCCTTTCGCCGTCTCTTTAACGGTATAAGTGATCGGCCTTCTATAGTAATAAAACTAGGGCATGGCTAAACTAGAGTAAAAACGTAGCAAACGTAAATTGGGATTCCATTATTAATAGTTACTGAAGTGCGTGCGACGAAAGTAGTCGTTCAAAAATCCTTATAATATTCACAATATTTGATTTAATCCCGAAAGTACTGAAACGAAATTCCGGAAAAAAGGCTTATCCATGGTATGATTTCTAGGACTATTCATGATGCAAGTACGTAAAAAATCAATCTACCTACTCCGATCACTGGCTATAATTCACCACGCGGACCCAATGCGAACTGGTGGGTGTTAACGACTACAAATGCAGTCGGGACCAATACCTTAACGTGCCTTCCGAAGCACGGAGGAACTCAAGATAATAAATTTTTCGTCACCCATTCCATGACAGACCCTTGCAAAAGTCGCTTTACCTCCGCAATCGCTAGGCCAGGAGCCTCCGCAATCCCATACTAAACCGATCACGTTATTACTCTGATTTGTATGAATAATCTAAAAAATTGTTTCGAATTTCGACCTATGTTTCTTGGAGAAAGTTGTTCTGTTTCATGAACTGAACACATCCTGAAATTTCGTCACGTGTCTTAAAAATCACATTGTAGTTGTTATATCTTACGAAGTCCGTTCGGCTGTGAATGTTGTTAGGCGTGTATACGCACAATGTTTTAGTGTGCGTCTGCACGTTTTCTTATTACGCATACTAAAATAAGCATGTGCACGCCAACAACAATCAAAGCCGAATTTTAACAACTAAAAATACATCTTTAGCTGAGATCTTCTTAATAGGGAATATGCATCAAATTTTTTTTGAATCTTAATCAAAAGTATAATGCATGAGAAAATTAACTGTAATGTTAAAACTTTTCTCTTGCGTTTTTTTCTCGTGATATAGTTACTTGAAGTTAGCGCGCAGCAGCACCCGCCGAAAACGCTCCATACAAAATGGTGACGTCACACATCACGTTTCAGATGTGTTTCGGCGCGTTTAATATGGAGTTAGCCAATAATCTTCAATTATCTCCCTAAATTTTGCGTTTAAGTACATATGTGTCATACAAAATATTGTTTCTTATTCGATATTCTATCTGACTGTAAAGTGCATTATATCCGAAAATGAAAAAAAAATATTGTTATTTTTCCCTGATTTCATCGTGTGATAAAACTAAAATAATACATTTTTTTTATTTTTTTTCCTGTTCCATCATGTTTTTATAAGTGTCCGCAGCGATCAAGCTCAAATTCATCAAAATCGGTGACTTATGCATATTCCCTATTTTAAGAAAGCTGTCAGTTTTACAGTGTGTCTGTCAAATTGACAACTTATTTGAAAATAAGATGACCTTAACTATAATATAAGAATAATTTGAGTATTTGGCCGATAGACTCATAACAGCCTGGCCAAGCAAATGCTAGCCGGTGGTATTGCAAGCTAATTTCTATTTACCGCTGTGCGATGAGCGTTTTGATTAATCAGTCATTCGCACGAAAAAATATGCAAATACAGGGGAAGGGACGTCGATGGCTGCCTTCGGGTAAGCACAAGCACTCCGGAGATTTTGCTAGAGAAGTCTTGGCTAGAGAAGACATAAGTATAAGTGCTGCAGCAGTAGCAGGCAGGTAGTTTTACAGTTCAGAGTGCGTTGATGGCCCTCCTGGGGTACTCAATCACAAGAAGAACAAGCACTCTAGAGATTTTGCTAGGAAAGTCATAACTATGAGTACCTGCGCTGCCTAGTGACCCTCACTACGTCTCCCGGCTTCAGCACGAGCCGATGCTCGTCAGTGCAGGGCGCGTTGATGGCCGCCCGGGGGTACTACAAGCACCTTGGAAATTTTGCTAGAGAAGTCATAGCCATAAGTACCTGCGCTGCCTAGTGACTCTCACTACGTCTCCCGGCTTCAGCACGAGTCGATGCTCGTCAGTGCAGGGCGCGTTGATGGCCGCCCGCGGGTACTGCCACAGTGGCACCCACCAGCCCGAGTACGGACACGTGATGCGGTACAGCCGGGACCGGAGCCGTTTCTCTAGCTTTTGGGCTTGTTGCTCGCGCTGGAGGAGAAAAAATATTGTTAATTTACTGTCTTTTTTTATTTAAATTAAATAAGATTAATGTCTCTTTAAATGTGAAATTTTAATATGAAAAGAAAACACTCAACTTGGAAACGTCATGGGGGGAACACAAAAGGGGCTAGCCTCTGCACCACGTAACACCACGTAACAAAAAATTGGCCAGTTTATACAAGAAATTACTTACAGTCAATTCGTATTCCCCGCATATAGGCTTGACAGGCCAGCTCAACCCGTTATATTTCCCGCCCAGCACTAACGCAAGGGTTATTGCGCCATCCCAGGTTGTACGGGAAGAGGAAGGGGTGTAGCCCCTACTCCACACGAATAACACCACTTAATATAGTCAGTTTATACTTATACACACAAATTACTCACAGTCAAGTCGTATGTCCCGCATCCAGGCTTGACAGGCCAACTCAACCCGTTATGTTTCCCATTCAGCACTAACGCAAGGTTATTGCGCCATCCCAAGTTGTACGGGAACACGAAGGGGTTTAGCCCCTGTTCCGCACGTCTTCCTATCGCCTTCTCGACTATCCAGTCTTCGATTGTGGTTTGATTGCGAAGGATGCCGCGCACCTGGATGGACAGTTTTTGTGTAATAGTACATTACATCCGAGAACGGGAAGCTAGCGATTGCATTGTCGAGGATGGTTTGAAGCCCGAGCCGCAGGCGAGGGCTTTAATCATTCGAGGCAATGCAAGTAGCTTCCAGTACAAGGTTTGTATAATACTTTACTCACGAAATGCGAGGCAATACAATTTTCTTTGTAAAAATGTGATATTTAAATTGGTTCGCGTGGCCATGTTTACTGACTGGTAATGCAACCATAAAGTTTCATAAAAATAATGCTAGCTGATAAGTTCGACCGATTTGACTTTGGAAGTATTGAATTTCATTTCCGCACTGAATTTCAAATTTAGAATGTGATGAACCAGACCCCCACGGAAATGTTGAACGCCCCGCATTCTTTTTTCAAATGGAATGATAACATTTCAGAGCATAAGTGAGAAAAAAAATTAATTCTACTCTAAGAAGTTGAATGCTATTTTAATTGTAAAAGTAATATTGTAAAAGTTAGTAAAACTGTTTAAGACACTTACGAATTAGAGGTAACTTTAATAAAAATAAAAACAATAAATGGCAGTAAATGTCTAAAATAAAATTTACATCTTAAACCATATCAACATTTTAAAATCTCAAAAGTAGAGCCTAAAAATGTTGTCAAATATAAGAATTAAAAGCAGTTAATAAAAATAGACACCTTAAGTTTTTTTAATGGTTAAGTAATCACAAAGTACAGCTACCAGTGTCAACAATTCTTTAACACTAAGCAAAAAAAAAACCGGCCAAGTGCGAGTCGGAATCGCGCACGAAGGGTTCCGTAGCAAAAAAATCACGTTTGTTGTATGGGAGCCCCCCTATTTTATTCTGTTTTTAGCATATGTTGTTATAGGCGTTATAGCAGCAATAGAAATACACGATCTGTGAAAATTTCATCTGTCTACTTGTAGTCGTTATCAATATGGAGCAAAAAACGGCAAAAAAATCACGTTTGTTGTATGGGAGACCCCTTAAATATTTATTTTATTCTGTTTTTAGTATTTGTTGGTATAGCGGCAACAAAAATACATCATCTGTGAAAATTTCAACTGTCTAGCTATCACGGTTCATGAGATACAGCCTGGTGACAGACAGACAGACAGACAGACAGACGGACAGCGGAGGCTTAGTAATAGGGTCCCATTTTTACCCTTTGAGTACGGAACCCTAAAAAGCGAAGATCAGTTTACAAACCGAACATTTTAGAACAAAGGACTTGTAGTCTAGGGACGACATGGGATCTTTAAAGTGGTTGTCCATCAGTGGCGGTACCCCCATACAAGCCGAAAAGCCCGGCTTGCCCTAACAATAACTTACTTACACTACTAATGAATCGTAATTAATAACAACAAAACAATATTATTAACGAATGTTAATTTTCAATAATCAATAACCACAAATTCATTTTTTACAGCAACTGATCGAGAGACAAGTCGCTAAACTGCGTTACTTTCCTCAATAAACCCTACAAATGCATTTCATCTCCCTCGCACTCGTTGGCTTGCAATCGGGCTTTGCGATCTGTATATATCTGCTCTCTTCTTACTTTAACAAAACTGCTACCGCATCATATGCATACTGCTGTAGGTACTATAGATTCTATGAGAAATACAGAAGCCGACTAAAAGCCTGGCTTTTTGCTTCAATCTGTGACGACAGCTGTTTTGAAACAATTGTTTTGCCTTTATTAGTGTTTTTATGTTAAAAATGAATTAAAACTTCAGTTTAATGATTGATAATGGTCCCTTGTGATGGATTGAAATGTTTATTAACTGTTGTGTGATCTATGAAAGTGTACCTAGGAGTCGAGTCGATTCCAAGAGAAATACAAAATAACGTAAGTAATAAACCTTTTCATTTGAGTATTTTGCAAAGAAATATAATATTCTTCAATGTATCGTAATATTGTAGTGGACTCTTTACATTGTTGGTTGTTCTTATAAAAATAAATAAGTAAGGTTAGTTTTGCGTCTTTCATTTGAACGACAATTTAAATGTTTGTTTGTAAATGTTTGTTTGGAATGCAGGGGATAGGATTTGAATTGCCTAGCAGGGACGCTATTATTATCGAAATGATTTAGATATTTATTATGAGTGACACATTTTAAACGAGAAATTTAGTTTTGATTACACAATAATTAAATTTGATAAAGCCACGCCATCTAGCATTTTGCGGCGAACTAATTTATGAATAATTAAAGTACGCTTAAGGGTTGTGCTTTTGGTGCTTTTTTGAGAGCTATCTATGAATTCGTTTAGATGGCTCTGGGCGGTGTCGCATCTATATTTTGGTAAAGATCATCGTATGAAAAAAAATCTTAAATTAGTAACGAGAAATTGTGGGATGCATTGGTTTTTTGCTTGTATTGAGCTGATAAAAAAATTGCTTGATTTGAGGGTTCGGGCTTGCACTACTATGTAGGCCTAGGCACGCCACTGTTGTCCATCAGCCATTTTATGTCCCCACTGCTGGGGCACAGGCCTTCCTTATGGGTGGATAAAGAGGACGGGCCATAACTACCACGCGGGCCCAATGCGGATTGGTGGGTGTTAACGACTACAAATGCAGCCGAGACCAACGGTTTAACGTGCCTTCTGAAGCACGGAGGAGCTCGCGATAATAAATTTTTAGTCACCCGTCCCATGACTTGCTAGACGTCCGCCACCTATGGGCCAGGCGCTAAACCACTGCGCCACCGATCTCCTCGTGTGGTTAAATGCTAATTATTCGTACCTGAAAGTACAGCAGCGTGCCCACTGCGAGCACCACGCCCACAGCCATCCCGATGGCCAGCAGCGTCAGCATCAACGTCCCGAGCGGCATCAGAAGCCGCGCGCCTCCGGGGTAGATGCGCGTACGAGTTATCGCGTAGTACATGCATATTGACAGCTCCTACATGTATAACCACGACATTATAATCGGAGTAGGTAGATTGATTGAGGGTCAACATACTGACACGTATATATTAATATGGATATGTATCCGGAATTCCGGATTTTTTAAATTATTCAGGGCGACTTGCACGAAACTTTCTTAAATCTCGATTTTGTTAAAGCTAGCTTTAGCTCTAAATTCAGCTTCAGTTAAACCCCACCAGGGTTGTATTGCACATCCTAAATTACATTCGACTTAACTAAACCAAGATTTAGCTCAACATTCACTCGCTGTTCATAGAAAACAAAAGAACAGATGGTTACAAAAAAAGGTCAAGTAAGCAAATGGTTTGACAAATCATAAAAAAACGTAGGTATAAATAATGGGGTCCGAGTGTCGTCCTTTGTTATTTGTTTTATAGTTAAAATTTCGGGCGAATTTTAGTAGGTATTTAGGAAATTACGAATAATTTTACTAGGTAGGAGTGGTTGCACTGTGTTTACTTACCCAAGCGGAATCTTTTCAAGAATTCGTCATCTTGTAACATGTTAAATATAAAGGCATATGTTAATGAGACCAGGAGACTTTTGTGTATATATATATTGAGCCGGTTCACAAGTTACAGCACTGTTATAACATAATTTGTACTTTACATAGTTTCTGACCTAATGTCTATACATCTCGACGGATCCACAAGAAGTGTGTCAAACTACAGAGTGCTGCGCATGTCCAAGCAGATTGACATAACAAATCTAACTTGAAATTCGAATGCACCATAGAGCATAGCACTTCGTGAGAAACCTCCCTCGACACACCCCCTCAATCTGCTGCACATGCTGACCATACTTGCTGAAACAGTTACCTGTCCAGCACTACTAACTGCCTAATCAAACTTATACACTCTTAGATGCTTCCTACCAACAGTTACAAACCTATCTCAAGTTTATATAATATTAAAGATATTAAAGTGTTTGGTAAAGTATTAAAGTTTTATTAAATTGTCCATTATTACCCATGTCTACCCCGTAACATAACATTTGACATTATTACTCATGTCTACCCCTTAACATAACATTTGACATAACCCGTTACATCAAAACTTTCTATCTGCCTCTCGATTCCTATAACCCGTAACACCACTTCTCGAGCTACTTACTACCTTTCAATTAACTACACCTTTCGAATACTTGAACTTCTACTCGACCCTACATTACAAGACCTAACCGTTTTTTCAAAACTCCTACTCGACCCTACATTACAAAACCTATTTTTTTTTATATAGACAGACAAAACAACCTTTAAACTCAATTATCCATCATTACATAAAAAATACAAGCATAGTACAAAATCAAATCAATTATCAAATACATTCAATTATATAAAAGTAAACGTAAATGTGTGATAAAAACTTAAAGCCATAATAATGTCCAAATAATAAACGTATGAAAATTTCTTTCAAGTTACTTGTTTACCGTCGTTTGCTTTGTTATTTTTGGATGATGATTCATTTATTTTGCAAATATTCCCCAAATGTTTCCACACCCCCTTAAATGAATCATTACATTATATGCCTATGCATCCCCTTAAGCATTGTACGTATACACCCCCTTAACTCTTTAACTGAAACTGTGAATTGAATGGGCTTCTTAAGTTTACATCACGCCTTTACATCTTTCTTATACAAATTACACACCCCTATAAAACTTACACACTAATTCCCCACATATTGACCGAAAACGCATTTAGTTCACTTTTGCCCGCACTTATCACTAAACACTCACTCTGATACGAGTTTTCTTTGACACCTTTCAAACTTCACAGGTGGCAAACACTTTGTAAGTATATCTGCTATCTGCGAACCCGTTGGACAGTATTTGACCGTTATTCTGTTTGCATCAATCTGATCTTTTAGATAGTAGTATCTCACGTCTATGTGTTTACTTCTTTTATTCATAATTCCTTTCTTCATGAGCCAAATAGCTGACTGGTTGTCCACTTTCATTTCTATTTCTAATTTCTCATTGGTCATTTCAAATATGAAGTCTCTGATGAACAGGAGTTCTTTGCAGCATTCTGCTGCGGCTATAAACTCTGCTTCCGTACTTGACAGCGCTACGATCGGTTGCTTTCTTGAGCTCCATGCCACTGGTCCACCGTTTAGCCAAATCACGTAACCCGACGTGCTACGCCTAGTGTCTGGATCCCCCGCGAAATCTGAGTCACAGTACCCTCGAAGCACTTTATCACCTTCACCAAAATGAATACCTTTGTTTTCCGAACCTTTTAAAAATTTCAAAATAGTTTTTGCATTATTTAAATCATTCAAATTTGGAGCACTTTGTTGACGCGAGCAATACCCTACATGGAAGCTTATGTCTGGCCTCGTTTTATTCGCCAGATATAATAAAGATCCTACCATTTCCCTATAGAGTTCATGGCTCTCTGTGTCTATTTTCAACTTTGGGTGTTGTTCTATCAAAATGGTTGGGGTTTTACATTCTCTTGCTTCATTCAAATTAAATTTCTTCAAAATTTTTTCGATGTAATTTTTCTGACAAATTTTCACTCCTTCCTTTTCTTGTGTTATATCCAGCCCGATGTAATTTGATACTTCTTCGCAGATTCTTAGATCGAAACCTTTTCTTAATGTTTCCACTACATGCACCAGATCTTCTTCTCTCTCACCAACTACTAGTCCATCATCAACATAAATCGCAAGAATCATCCTTCTTTCACCTTCCATTACAAAAATACATTGATCTAACTTTAATTGCTTAAATCCCATTTTAATTAAATGTTCTGTAAATTTAATATTCCACATTAATGGAGCTTGTTTTAACCCATACAGACTCTTATTTAATTTGCATACTTTATCTTCTTTGTTGCTGTAACCTTTTGGAACTTTTAAATAAATACACTCTTTTAAATCTCCATGAAGAAACGCTGTTTTAATATCGAACTGTTTCATTTTCAATTTTTTATTTGCAACAATTGACAATAGTACTCTCAAAGAATTTGTATTTACAACTGGACTATATGTTTCATCATAATCTATTTTATATTTCTGTTGAAATCCTCTTGCGACTAATCTTGCTTTGTATCTTCCATCTGATTTCACCGTGAAGATCCATTTGCTTGTTACTAGCTTTCTTCCTTCCGCTTCTTTCTTATCTACAAAGGTCCACGTATTGTTTTCTTCTAACGATTTGATTTCTTCCTCTATTGCTTTCTTCCATTTATCTTTTTCGCTTGATTCTATCGCCTCCTCGTACGTTAACATGGAAGCTTCCGTATCAAACTCCATGACATAATCTTTATATCTTTCTGGTAACCTACGTTCTCTCGCAGGTTGGTTTCTTCTTCTACTATCTTCCACCACTCGACTTCCCTCAGTTTCTTCATTACTCTCTCCATTTTCTGCTTCAATCTCTACTACTCGACTCTGACTTTCTTCAATCTCTTCATTTATATCGAAAAGTTCTCCACTTTCTTCAGGTTGTATAATACTATCAAAATTTAAATTACTTTCAAAATTGTTTCTACTATTTATACTATTTTCGTTTCTTTGTTCTTCATTTGTTCTTCCGTCATTTATTTCACCATCATTTGTTTCACCGTCACTTGTTCTGTCTTCATTTATTCGACTGTCGTTTGTTCTACCTTCGTTTGTTTCTCTAATACTTCTATTTCTTCTTTCTCCACCTTCTCGACATTCTTCATTGCTTACTGTTGAATTTTGATTTATTTCTTCTCCTGTATGTTCATCTTCAACCAATTTCCACAGTCCATTCATTTTCACCACATTTTCTTCATCATCTAAATATATTCCTTGTTCTTCTTCGTTTATTCTTACATCCCTTGCTCTTATTATCTGTTTCTTTTCATCCACCCAAATTTTGTAGCCGTTTCTAACGTAACCGATGAGTATTCCTTTGCCGCATCTTTCGTCCAGTTTTCGTAGGCCAAAGTTTATTTTGTAGTACGCTGTAGATCCAAATCTTCTGATGTTCGATAGGTTGGGTTTTATCTTGAACCACATTTCCGCTGGTGTTTTGTTTCTGCCTTCTGTTGGACTTCTGTTGAGCAGGAAACTTGCTGTTAACAGTGCTTCACCCCACAGATAGTTTGGAACCTTGCCATCGAACATTAACGCCCTTGTTCTCTCCATCAGGGTTCTGTTTAGTCTTTCAGCTTTTCCATTTAGTTGAGGCGTGTACGGAATGGTTGCATCCAGTACGATCCCTTTTGCCTGGCACCACGCATGTAGGTTATTGCTCGAGTATTCACCCCCATTATCGCACCTAATTTTCTTTACTTTGCTATTGAAATGATTTTCAGCTAAACACACAAATTCTTTAATTTTGTCAAGGCACTCACTTTTGAAGGCGATCAAGTACACGACACAGAAGTGCGTAAAGTCGTCTAAAAACGTGATAAAATATTTTTTATTGTCCCAAGTGGGCACTTCAATTGGGCCGCAAATATCACTGTGAATAATTTCCAAAGGGAATTTAGCTTTAATTCTATTATTTCCAAACGGTTTTCGAGTCATTTTAGCTTTTGTGCAGATTTCGCAAAATTTGTTCGAATGTTCCCCCCCAATTTCGATACCATTTACCAATTTCGCCAGACGAGGCACATCGGATACGTGACCTAGTCTCCGATGCCAGATATTGACACTCTCAGTGAGTAGCGCTTCGCGAGTATAGTTAGCCAAGAACTCTGTTTCATACAACCCGGTCTTAGTTTTGTAACCCGTTAAAATTATCTTATTTTTGTATTTAATAAATACCTTGTCTCCAGCGAAGTGTACATTGCCTCCATTGTCAGTAATGGCGCTTACTGAAATCAGGTTCCGTGATATTTCTGGGACAAACAGTACATCCTTCAGCTCTCCAAAGTTTGTTACAATTTTGCCGGTCCCCTGCGCTGTGATGTTGTCAGAATTTGCACACCTGATAGAGACATCTATTTTCTCTGCAATTTGTATAATATTTTTATTGCTGAAAAAATGTGAAGAGGCACCTGAGTCAACTATTGCTTTGATTTTGATTTGGAATTGTTCGCTTACCAGATTATTTGACTTATTATTGCGGCAGAACCTCTGTACGTGGCCCTTCGCCCCACAAGTTCTGCAGATTTTTTCTAAAAAGCAATTTTTTGTGTTATGGCTTGTTTTGTGGCAGATGGAACAGCCTTTTCTGCAGACCCTGGCAATGTGCCCTTGCTGCCCGCAGTTGTAGCATTTTCTTTCGTCTGATTTAAAGGCTTGGTTGTTAGTTCCTGACGACGTGGGCATGTTTGGATTGAGTTTTTGAATTTTCATAATTAAATTGAACACTGTTTTTTCCGCTTTAGGGGTTATATCCCAAACTGTTTTAAAATAATTCAGGTTCTCCGGCAGAATAGTCAAAGCTTTGTTCATTAACATCTCCTCTGTGATGCTGTTCGGTTCTATCATATTTATTTCTGAACACAGGTTTTGGAGGTGGCTAATATCGTCAACTATGTTTGCAGTGGGAATGTAGCTGTAGAATTTTATTATTTTCTCATGATTGTCTTCCTTTCTCTCGAAGTTAAATATTAAGTCTAGTTTCTCAAAAATTTCTGTAACTGAGGTGCAGTTAATCACATAATGTAGGTATTTTTCATCTATTGTATTTAGAACGAAGAACCGTGCCTTTGCGTCGTTGAAGTCTTTTGCACCTTCAATAAGCCCTTTTGATTCAAGAAATAATTTTGTAATCTTACGCCAGTTTTTATAATTTTGTACGTCCTTCAATTTGTTGATATTTTCCATGGCCAAAAGTGTAGTTCAAAAACAAATAAGTTCAGTTTCAAACTAAATTCAGTTCAATTAAAAGCCAATTCGTCAAATAAATTTTTGTCAAATAAATTTTTTTTTCTTCACATTCTTTTGTTTTTCGGCCATAACTGTCACCAAATTCGAATGCACCATAGAGCATAGCACTTCGTGAGAAACCTCCCTCGACAAAATATAGGTATCACCTCCAATAAATAAAGACAGTTCGGGAGAAAAACAAGGTTTCTAAATATTGCATGATTTCCTCGTCATTGTCTGTTATTAAATTATGACCATTGTACGCTGACACAGCTAATAAATCCATTTTTACGTAATATCAGAGAGATCAACCAATAAATAATAACGTCATCTGACAATAAAATCGAGATTTAACAACTTTAAAATATCGTCTTCGTCAGATAGTAACGTAACTCATCATCGCTATCACTCAAATAATTCAGAAACATGCTCATTTCTCGCAATAATTCACAATATATGAAATCAACAAAATTCTACACCCACTTAAGCCAAGATTAGGAACTTAAACTGCCGACCACGCCGGTTTAAATTTAAATCTAGTTTAACTCTAAATCGACGCCATGCAATACGATAAGTTCGACTTAAGTTTAAACCGACTTTAAATCTTACTAAATCGAGATTTAACTCACTCGTGCAAGCCGCCCTCAGAATTTTTCCGTTTCAAAATTTTATAATGTGTAGAATGAAGAATATATCACGATTCCCCTTTCGCCGTCTCTTTAACGTTATAAGTGACCAACCTTCTATAGTAAAAAAACTATATCATAGCTAAATTTGAGTAAAAACGTAGCAAACTTAAAGTGGGATTCCATTAATAACAGTTACTATTAATGTTGTATTCACGAGCATGCAAACATTCACAATATTTGATTCAATCCCCTAAGTACCGAAAAGAAATTCCGCAAAAAAGCCTTATCCATGTTATGATTTCTAATTCAATGATTCAAGTACGTAAAATCAATCCCTACTCTGATCACTGATTAAAAATAAAATTGAGTAAAGAGAATTTTGACAGCACCAACAGGGTTACCAGTATAAGTTTTCATAAATAATTTAATAATTTCTCATGTAAACTGACTTTTTACCCACGACGGACGGAACGGAACGGAGGCGGTATATGCGTTTGGGGTTAGAGGTTGTGCGTTTGTTTGTTTGTGTGTTTGTCTGTTACCATTTTCCTCGGAAACTACTAAGCAGATTTCCATGCGGTTTTTTGCATTCAAAAGGTTTTATTTCAGAGCAGGTTCTTAGACATGTTTCATAGTGGTAGACCACCAGGGGGCTCTGCAGCAACAAGATAAGTCAAGTTTGTCTATTACCATTTCCCTTGGAAACTACTTGGCCGATTTCAATGCGGTTTTTTGCAATCAAAAGGTTTCATTTCTGAGCAGGTTCTTAGATATGTTACATGGTGGTAGACCACCAGGGGGCGCTGCAGCAACCAGATAAGTCGCACTTGAGAAGTTCTCTAAAACTACTCAACTGATTTCGATGCGGTTTTCTGTAATGGGTTTGTAGGTTATAGGCGATGGTTCTCAGATAGATGTTATGGTGTTTAACCGCTAGGGGCGCTGCAGTTATCATTTTCTCATTTATTTCCAAAGCGGTTTGACCAATTTGGATGCGGTTTTCTGTAATAGTTTTGTAGTTTGTCGGCGATGGTTCTTGGTGTTATGGTGTTCAGCCGCTAGGGGGCGCTGTAGTAATAATTTTCCGAATGGTTTGACCAATTTAGATGCGGTTTTTAGAGTAGATAACGTATGAATTCTTAAAAAAGTTTAAAATAATATGGTAAAATTAAAATTTTGAAAAAACCCACGACGGTAAAAATTGTAACTCCTTATTTAAAAAGACTAAAATAAGTTTTACAAAAATCCCTCGACTAAAAGTGATGTAGGTACTATACATACTTTATCTACCTATTCATAAATTACAAACGCAAGAAAAATCCGTCAGGGGCTGCCATTGCCATTTCTCTAAAGTAACTATAACTGAAAAATATTTGTTCATTTGGGGGCAGGTAATGGCAGCCCCAACGGATTTTTCTTGCGTTTGTAATTTATGAATAGGTAGATAAAGTAAGTATAAAGTAGTAATAGTACCTACATCACTTTTAGTCGAGGGATTTTTGTAAAACGAGTTACAATTTTTACCGTCGTGGGTTTTTCAAAATTTTTAATTTTGCCATTTTTAGACAGACTAATTAATAATGATAATAGGATTTCATGAGCAGTTTATTTATTTATTTATCAAACAGTACTTACAGTGGCGGTCAAATAATTAATGCACCAATAGATTTTCATACAAATGAGGTAACTTTGAAGCCACGGCTCTCCACCAAGGATTGAACTAGCTGTGATGACTTGAAAATGGCCATCCAGGGAATGAATGGAGGGGACTCAGATCGCCATACACCCAACTGATCTGATCAGCATTCTAGGCGATATAAGAATCAGAGTTTTCAATTTCAAGATTTCCATACATTTTTAGGGTTTCGTACCCAAAGGGTAAAAACGGGACCCTATTAATAAGACTCCGCTGTCCATCTGTCTGTCACCAGGCAGTATCTCATGAACCGTGATAGCTAGAAAATTGAAATTTTCACAGATGATGTATTTCTGTTGCCACTATAACAACAAACACTAAAAACAGAATAAGATAAATATTTAAGGGGGGCTCCCGTACAACGGAACCCATCGTGCGCGAGTCCGACTCGCACTTGTACGGTTTTTTGCTAATTTCGCGGTTTTTTTAAACATATCTTTATATCTCTTAGAATACTGGTTAAATCAGTGTGTGTGTATAGCGATCTGTATATCCTCCATTCACTCCCTGGATAGCAATTAGCCATCATTAGATCACAGCTACGTCCATCCTTGGCAGAGAACCAAGACTTCAAAGTTACCTTGTTTGTGTGAAAATCAACTGGTGTCTTTAATTATGTGACCACCACTGTATGTATAATTTTACCACAGCAGCATAGGTACACCCAATGACAGCGCATGTGAGGAATGTGGTGAAGTAGCAATGGTTGGCGTGCCCCACACAACAGTTGATCCACGGACAGTGGTGGTCCATTTTGAGGACACACTGCCCACCTGCAAGAATACCAATCTGTAAAGTACGAGCATAAAGACGGTCTGAAGGTCAACATGCATAGTCTGATGTGCTGTCGTCTGTACATTAAGTACAAAACATAGTTTTGAGTATTTTAACCGACTCTGTGGTCTAGTGGTTCACCCACCCGTGTAAAATGCAGGGGTCCCAGGTTGGATCCCCAGGGGGAGGGTACAATTTGTACTCTGTTTGGTTCATGGTTGGGCTTATTTCAAGCCCGCCTGGCTAACCACCATCTTACCTAAGTCTGACATCATAACAATTTAAAAATTGTTGTTCCAGTAGTTGGAGGTAAGATAGCCAATTCTTCAGTGATGATGATTCCGGGTGTAGTGTACTCAGGGAATGAGACCGTTATTTTTTAATGTAACGTTATTTTTTTCTTTTTTTAGTGTTAATTTTAAAATTAACGTTATGTCAATAAATAACGTTAATTTAGATAACGTTACATTGAAATTAACGTTATTTCAGTAAATAATGTTAATTTTAACGTTATTTCTTACTTTTTTTACTGTTAAACTTTAAAATTAACGTTATTCCAATTAATAACGTTATTTTTTTAGCCATAATTTTACCGGTATATTGTACCGGTAACGTTTAACGCTATATTTAACGCTAATTTTAGCGGTAAAATATTTTTAACGTTATTTTTACCGGTAAATTTACCGATAAAATGTTTTAACGGAATTTTTAATGTTAATTTTTTTATCGTTATATTTTTTTAACGGTATTTCAAACCCTGAGTGTACTATTCCACCTTCGCCTTATCATCACTTAACATCAGGGAGTCAAGTCTGCTAATGTTAACGTCAAAATCGTGGTTCAATGGTGTTTGAATTGTAATGCTTTTTGACACAGTTCTTGTTTCGTAAACCCAAAACCGAAACACATTGTGTGTTTTAAACCCAAAATGGAAACAAATTGTGTCTCGATTTTGGGTTTAAGAAACAAGAACTGTGTCAAAAAGCATTACAATTCAAACACCATTAAACCACGATTTCTACGTTAACATTGGCAGAATTGACCCTTAGGTGCAGTGACGGCCAAGCACTTGTGAATAAAAAATAGAATCCAGGTGGAATAATAAAGTGATAGATGAGTATTTAAAAGTAAACTTACATTTCTTGCAATGATGTGATCTCGGAGCTTTATAACTGTTACATATTGTACAAAACTGTAAATATTCTGTATCCTCTTCATTCTCCTTGAAACAAAACAAGTGGTTAAAAAGTAAAGTTAGTTCCAAAAACAAATGCTTTTAGTACTTAAATACACAATTTAATACATTTTCTGACCAGTCCCACAATTTCTTTAACTCCAGCCAACTTACAGAATAAATCTTGTAAACATGTTGTAAGCATATGATAAATGATAAAAAAAAGAACATTTCTTATTTGGTTCTGACCAGCGGTGCTATTCTCTAACATGTAACTTCACTGTCAGTCTGTCATTTTGGTCAAGTTTCTGACAGATGTCATATACCCATAACTAAGTCACTAGGCAAAATGCCATAGATTCCAAAGAGTTTAATCAGTAACGGAAATATGACACCTGCCAGACAACACAGCTGCAGCAACGAACTGGACGCTGCAAACTTTAGAGAATAGTATAGCAGAATAGTTGTATGAATAATCTGACTAACTTTAGTACTTACTGGTTTCCACCCAACAGGAACAAACCCTGGCCCTTCAAGTAAGGACTGTAGAAAATAGTACAAAGTAGCAGCGGCAAAAGACAAAAAGACCGCAGCGTTAATAGCTCCCCCGAAGGAGGCATGCGGCGGCCACCATACCCCTAAGAAATGCACCATGCACCAGGTTATTAGTTTTATGATACCTGAAAAAAACAAAGGTGGCAATGAATATTTAAGGATAAATAATTAAGGACATAGTTGCACAGAGAGTATCCAATCCTATAGAGGCCAATAATGGTTAGGTGTTAGAACCCGGAACCTGACTCTCCGCCCAGAAGTGGCTCTATATATGGTGGTTATGTGGTTTAAATATTGCGTTATTCACCTGGATCTTTTACGACATTAAAGGTATCATTCCCAAAGACCCCCCTGGTGTACACAACTCAATTTCGGAAAAGTATGTATTGAATCCTTTTCGCGTAACTGCGTCCTAAAAACGACCGTCCTGTTAGACTGAATTTGAGTAAAACAGACAAATACATACCTAAAACAGCGATAGGCCCCCAATGGCAAAGTCTTCGTATAGGTGAAGATACCATTTTGATATTGGATTATAATAACAGTAACATGGTTTTATTACATAAGCAGACTATACATGGCATTGCCTTTTCATAGAGGATCCTACTTATTTCATAATAAACTCATTTTTGGTGATTTCTCAAACAAATAACAAACAAATTTTCATGTTTCTAATTTTCTTCCTGAAAAACCAACGAAAAACTTTTTTGACAATTTTGACATTGACATTGAGTGCATTCCAGCAGAGCAGATCAATCGCTAAGTCATCGACCATCACAGTACAACTGTCTATTAGGGCTGCGGTCCGCATAGCTATAATATCGATATTATCGTGATTACAGCCGCACCCTCGGGCTGATTATCTAATTAAAAACCACCTAGCGACTGGTTGCAGTTCACAGATGATCGTGGTCCATTGCTACTTCTTTTTGGATAAAAAAAAACATACCAAAGAAAAGTGGCAATGTATGTCAAATGCAACCGGTCGCTAAATAGTTTCTTTTTAGATAATCAGGGTGCCTGATTATCTAAAAAGAAACTATTTAGCGACCGGTTGCATTTGACATACATTGCCACTTTTCTTTGGTATGTTTTTTTTAACCCAAAAAGAAAGTAGCAATGGATCACGATCATCTGTGAACTGCAACCAGTCGCTAGGTGGTTTTAATTAGATAATCAGCCCGCCGGTCCGCATGCACGTTAGCGCGTTTAAGCCTCGATTACATATCCCGATTTGGCAAACCAATTTAGAGTTGCCACCCGTATAAATAAGTTAAAGTTTAACAGTGAATTTGCACAAATAACAGAAAGGTAAAAAAAAATTATGATTTTTTATTTTCAATTCTCATCTCCAATCTTAAACAATGTTTACTTTTCCGTTATAGTGTAAATTCAATTTTAAAATCGAACTTATTCTACAATATTTTATTGTCAAGTACGGGTGGCAACCCGAAATTGGTTCCTAAAATCAGCGTATGTATTCGAGGCTTTACAATATCTAGCGTGATGTCACTCATGACGTCATTACCAGCGCCATCTTGGGCTTACAGCGACCATGCCTCGGAGCGTAATCACTGTGAACGTCCTGTCAAAAGTTTCAAGTGACTGTCAAACGAATCGAGTGCTAGAATTTTAATTCGTCAAAAAATTAAAAAATTATAGTGTTCGTTACTAAAAGAGCTTTTCATCACTTCACAACAACAGGATAGAGCATTATACTATTGGTAAGTATTTTGTTAATATTAATTTTGAGCTTATCGAAAAAGGTGGCTGATGTAAAAAGGTGAAAAAAAAGATGTTGGGTGCACACGACTCAATAATCAAACGTTTTTATCAATATAATCACTTTAGCGATCAAATATGGTTTCTAGCAATCATTCCGTTTGTATTTGAGGTTAGAATAAAATGTTAGCGCGCTTACGAGCGGTCCGCATTCACCAACTGTCATTTGTCAATTTAAGCGCGATATCGAATGTGGGTGGACCGCGCGTAAGCTTGCAAACGCCATTTATCGAAATTATTGCCATGCGGAACGCAGCCTCAGTCATGACTTGCAACACTGTAAAATAGTGTCGGTCGTCTCCTTTCATTTCAAGCATGAAGGTGCGGGCACATTTGTCTGACGCCACGCGTTAACACGTGCTAACACGCCTTCAGATGACATCGGCGGGCTGATTATCTAATTAGAAACCGCCTAGCGACCGGTCGCAGTTCACAGATGAACGTAATACATTGCTACTTTTCTTTGGGGTAAAAAAAACATACCAAAGAAAAGTAGCAATGTATGTCAAATGCGACCGGTCGCTAAATAGTTTCGTTTTAGATAATCAGGGTGCCGAATTCATAGTAAATGTATGTGTCGTAGGATAATCGTATAAGCCGGATCTTTACAAAAATCCTAGGTCGATTGTAAAGAACCGGATAATTGTAATCTAAGATAGATTTTTGCAATCGTCCGAGAATTTTTTAGGATCTTTGTAAAATCCCAGTATGTTTCGGACAATTGTAAACTTGAATGCAGCCTGCCTAGCATGACCGATTTGTATCGCGTGATATAGCATTTTATCGACACTCAACTGTCAAATTCCTTTGTCTTTTTGACAGTTAAACGTGATAAAACGCTATATCACGCGATATAAATCGGTCATGCTAGGCAGGCTGATTGGATAGTCTTAAGAGACGATTTATAACATCTTCAATCTGATTGGTCAGAACATATTGCTGATGGGTTTTGGGGTTATTTCGTAATTTTGCCGAATTAAATTCTTCAATTAAAGTTTTAACAAGGTTTTGCACAAACATGTTGACGAGCGCTGTAGAATTTTCTTAGCTCTGTGTAGAAAAGTTATTTTTCGGTTATACTTAACCTCTAAATTGACTGCACTGATCGAGCCCAGCATTTGTATAATATCCAATTCACTCACTTCACTCATCGTACATTAATGTCTCTTGATAGATTTGAGCACTCAGTTTTCTTTTTTTTTTAATTAGAAAAAAAACGCTAGAGAAATCTTGGACAATAATTATCACAATAATAAAAATGGACGCAGCAATTTTGCCCTTAGCCAATCAGAGCATCCGTCAGTCCATAACGTTAACGTCAGCCAATCAGCGCGCGCAAAGTGATGGTCATTGGCGATTTACCTAAGATACGCTGGATTTTTGTAAAAATCCTAAATATCACTCGGACGATTGCAAAAATCTGTCTTAGATTCTAATCATCCGGTATTTTACAATCATACAAGGATTTTTGTAAAAATCCTTTTTGTACAATTATCCTACGACATATGCACCACACTTATCTGATAACACGTCCATACAAATACGGCGTGTTAAGACGTGGTGTCAGACAAATGTGCCCGCAACTGACACTATGACTTTATAGATTAGCGTATAGTTGGCAGCCTCACCATGGAATTAGATCGCCGCTGGCGCCATCTGCGATTAGCTTTGAGTTGCCAACCCCATAGTCATATCCTCATTTCAATGCTATTGATTTGATATAAACAAATATTTTTCAACCCACTTCTTTTTAATTTTTTTTTTAATTTTTATATAATTTTGATTGTGTCAATACTCTACTCTCAGTTCATTTAATTAGTTATTTATTTCGGAAAAACTATTATATTTTATACTTATATTATCTACTTCCTTTCCTACCTACTTACCTACCTACTGATACTAATTTTATTATAAATCTCACTAAATAGGTATCTAACGTTAAAATTATAACTGAGAAATTGACATTATTTTCCGAGAGATGGCGCTATTCTTATTGTTTGTAATTAATGAATCTAATCTAACCGCTATCAATACTTTGATTGGTTAAAATATGCCACAAATGACATTTGATATTTGAAACAACCAATCAAATGTTTTGGTACAACCGCTTGTGGCGCCATTAGTTCCTCAGTTTCCATTCCCATTGACACAGTCAAAAATATAAATTTAACTTTTTTGCTTGATAGTACTCACCTCATGATTGCAATCAAGTTTAAACCTTATTACTGTTGAGCAAAGTTCAATATTGATCGACAGCCTATATTCAGAGTATTAAGTAGAAGTTAACATTCGATTTTTAGAAAATAGCAATGAAGAATTCTTTTTTTATTTATATCGTAAGAATCACAATTTCACTAACAATTTTTTGATATATTTATTTGTTTTAAACTTGTACCCGTTTCTCTGGAATCGCCATCGCCAGAAACGTCAAGTTAGCAGCCCACTTTGAGACCGTAATATCTCGGGTTGTATTGAAGCAATATTATTGAAATTTTGCGTTCTACGATTCACTATTTCCTAACAATTTTTTGGCTTATAAATCACATTGATACGAATTGTATTTCTTAGGGTGTCTGCCAGCTTGACGTAAAGTTAGCAGCCTCACCAAGATACTCAAATATCTTTTGAACCATAGTATCACTATTTATATGCTATAGTTCACTATTTATCACTATTTACTAACAATTTTTTGACCTAGTCAAAACCTTAGAATTCCATGGTGAGGCTGCCAACTATACGCTAATCTTTATAGACAGACTGTATATGTTACCGGCAATGTGTATTCTCCGGCATTGTATACAATGCCTGAAACGATCAGGCAATGTATGAAATGATATTCATTTTATACATTGCCTAGGCATTGTATACAATGCCTGGTGGTCCACCGGCAATGTGTAAAATAAGTTTGTTTCTGTTGTCTGTTATAAAAAAATAACCTCGAAATTTAAGGCTCACGCTCCGCTGCGCTACGCGCTCGCCTTAAATTTCTAACCTAACCCGGGACCTACAGGAGTAAAGCAGGTTCGGTTCCAAACTCAATAAGCCGCCCTCGAGCTCCCCTCGAGCCACCCCCCGAGCCCCCCCGAGCCCTCCTCGAGCCCCCTCAAGCCCCCCTCGAGCCACCCTCGAGCCCCCGAGCCCCCTCGAGGCCCCCCGAGGCCCCCCGAGCCCCCCCGAGCCCCGCTCGAGCCCCCCTCGAGCCCCCCGAGCCCCCCCTGTAGAACTTTCTTAGCTCTGTGTAGAAAAGTTATTTTTCGGTTATACTTAACCTCTAAATTGACTGCACTGATCGAGCCCAGCATTTGTATAATATCCAATTCACTCACTTCACTCATCGTACATTAATGTCTCTTGATAGATTTAAGCACTCAGTTTTCTTTTTTTAAATAAAAAACGTAAAATTAGAACAAAACGCTGGAGAAATATTTGACAATAATCACAATAATAACAATGGACGCAGCAATGTTGCCGTGAGCCAATCAGAGCATCCGTCATTGCATAACGTTAACGACAGCCAATCAGCGCGCGCAAAGTGATGGTCATTGGCGATTTACCTAAGATACGCTGGATTTTTGTAAAAATCCTAAACATCACTTGGACGATTACAAAATCTGTCTTAGATTCTAATTATCCGGTATTTTACAATCATACTAGGATTTTTGTAAAAATCCTATTTGTACAATTATCCTACGACATATACAATGCCTAGGCATTGTATACAATGCCTGCGTTTCATACATTGCCGGTGACATATACATTTTAATCATAGCCGGAAAGTAATTTGTTTATAATGATGTCAATTCGGTTGGCACGACTTATCTAAATTAAAAGGACTAAGCTTAATTTTAGCTTCTTTTCTCATCTTTAAAGTCATGATTTTAAAATGTAGTAACACTGTAGTGCCGTGCCCAAGGACCTTCATATAAGGACTGAGTACTCTACAAAAATTCTCAATATACGTTTAAAAGAAATTCAACTTTATTCTCTTTGTTATAGAGTTGAAATTTTATCGACGACATTTACTGAAGACTCTACTGTGTGAATGAAACATCACCAAGTAGATGAGGATGTCTCGTTCGCACAATTGCCATTGCTAAACAATAATACCACGATGGTAGGAAAAAAAAATGTACGTTACCAATCACGTAGTGTATCAAAGTTAAGGATTCGAAGTGGAATATTGAAAATATACTACTTAAATATTAATTTAGAATAACGCATAGTTATTGTGAAATAAAACTGAACTTACTCTTTTCATTTAAAAAGATTTTCACAATAACGCTAATCAGCTATCATCGGTGAGGTGGTGTTAAATTCAAGTGTCAATCCTGGCAACTCCGATTTTGACTTTGGCGCCAAATTTCAATGGGGAGGAAAAGCGCAATTTTATCCCGATAGATGGCGTCTGGTCTTTGGTACCCGGCCGCCTCAAAGAAAGTGGCAAAACATATGGGAATCTCTTGGAGTTCATCGATTTCCCAGTAACAAAAAAAATAGTGGGCAAAAAAATATAAAAAAAAAGATGCTTTTCCCTCGATTTTCTCCTTTGTTGAGCCTTAGAAACATTATAAATCAAAAGGAATGTTTCATGAATTTGATGAAGCTTCGCCAAAATAAAACAACATTTGAATTATAACAGCTTTGTTCTTTAATATTTCAACCTCAGCAGTTTCTAACATATTTATAACTTGGATGAATTTGATAGGTATATCAAATATGGAATAAGCCCAATATTGGGGCCAAACAGAGAATTAATAGAATTTTATATGCCAGAGTCATTCAAGAAACTTAGAATAATAAAATAAATATGATAAAACGGTTCGTGTAATTTTGGATGGTACAGAAATTCCAGTACAGAAACCTGAAATTACTATTGCACAGAAGGCATCATCAGGCAACTATAAACACGGAAATTCACACTCAGTTGCTTTGTTAAAATTTAAATCATATGCTTCTAATCTGAAATAAAAAGATTACTTGTAAATATTACACGAAATTTAAAGAAATGTAATGCTTGTTAGCAATTTTTTGTAAGTTGCTATAAACTATCTTGCCTGATGTTTTGGCTTTTCTTTTCCGTAATTCTTCTTTTATCTGAGCTAAAGTTAGCATAGAATACATTGTTTGTCCGCAAAATCGAAAAAAATACAATCTAAGAAAGTAAAATCACGTAATACACAGTCAAGACAATATAAGCTCAAACTGACAATTGTTCCAAAGACTAAGCGCCATCTGTAATTCACTTTGCCTTCGCCTCCCCATTTTAGAATTTCAATATTTAGGTAATATTCCTTTTAAAAAGTAGGGTGACCATAAATACTACACCATTTCAGATTTTCAAAAAACGAAATTGTTCTATTGAAATAACTGAAAGTCGCAGGCGAGGGTTAACGTTAAAGTTAATAATCAAATTCATGTTTTTGCGCCGATTTCGATGAAACTCGGTTTAAGCAACTACTTCGACAAGAAAATAATAACGCAGTGTTAAAAATATTAAAAAAGATGGCGGCCAACTTTTAAGTTTGTAGACTGATTTAGATGAAACTCGGTTTTTGGTACAATTTTGACAAGAAAATGACAAAGCAATTTTTAAAGTATAAACAATCAAAGATGGCGGCCAACTTTTTTGTTCGTAGGCTGATTTCGATGAAACTCGGTTTTTGGTACTATTCTGACAAGACAATAACAATGCAATGTTAAAAATATTAAAAATCCAAGATGGCGGCCAACTTTTTTGTATGTAGGCCGATTTCAATGAATCTAGGTTATTGGTACTATTTTGACAAGAAAATAACAACGCTATGTTAAAAAAAAAAAAAAATCCAAGATGGTGGCCAACTTTTTTGTTTCTGGGCCGATTTCGATAAAATTCGGTTTTTGGTTCTATTATGAGAATAAAATAACAAAGCATTTTTTTTTAATATTAAAAAATTCAAGATGGTGGCCAACTTTTTTGTTCGTAGGCCGATTTTGATGAAACTCGGTTTGTGGTACTATTTTGAGAAGAAAATAACAACGCTATGTTAAAAAAATTAAAAATCCAAGATGGCGGCCAACTTTTTTGTTTGTAGGCCGATTTCAATGAAACTCGGTTTTTGGTACTATTTTGATAAGTAAATAACAACGCTATGTTAAAAAAATTAAAAATCCAAGATGACGGCCAACTTTTTTCTTTGTGGGCCGATTTCGATGAAATTCGGTTTTTGGTACTATTTTGAGAAGAAAATAACAACGCAATTTTTAAAATATTTCAAATCCAGGATGGCGGCCAACTTTTTTGTTTGTGGGTTGATTTCGATGAAACTCCAGTTTAGGTACTATTTTGACAAGAAAACAGCAACACAATATTGAAAGTATTAAAAATCCAAGGTGGCGGCCAAATTCTTTTCTTGTTCTTCTTTTTTTCAACCCAGTTATATTAAAATCAACTCAAAAACAAAATTGGCAGCCATTTTGACCTTTTGACATTGTTTACATTGCATTATTATTTTCTTGTCAAAATAGTACCAAAAACCGAGTTTCATAGAAATCGGTTCTCAAACAAAACAGTTGGCCACCATTTTGGATTTTTTTATATTTTCAACATTGCGTTTTTATTTTTTTGTCAAAATAGTACTTAAAACCAAGTTTCATCGATATCGGCTCAAAAACAAAAAAGTTATTCGCCATCTTGGATTTTAAATATTTAAAAAATTGCGTTATTTTCTTGCCTAAATAGTACCAAAAACCGAGTTTCATCGAAATCGGCCTAC
Organism: Agriphila tristella; assembly: GCA_928269145.1. Taxonomy (NCBI): domain Eukaryota; kingdom Metazoa; phylum Arthropoda; class Insecta; order Lepidoptera; family Crambidae; genus Agriphila; species Agriphila tristella. The sequence goes on from OV743440.1 coordinate 4,849,818, forward strand.
AAACAAAAAAGTAGGCCGCCATTTTGATTTTTTTATATTTTCAACACTTCATTGTTATTTTTGTCAAAATATTACTAAAAAACGATTTTCATCGAAATCAAGCCAAAAACAAAAAAAGGGTGGCCGCCATCTTGTTTTTTATTATTTTTAACATGGTGTCGTTGAAAATCGGTTGCACCCATTTTTTTTAATTTCACTAGTAAAAAATTGGTGCAAGTATTTTAGACCTTATTGATATATTTACCAAAATAACAGTTTTTAATGAAAGAGAGTAATTATGGTAGAAAACAACCGAATTTTAAACGTCAATAAAGTCGAAAATCGTTTGCACCTATTTCTTTAACTACAGATCACTAGACAATGTTTTCCTACCTTCACTTGTTTTCCAACATTCATTTGATTTCCGAAATACACGCACATTGTATTTTTATCAAAATTAGAATAAACTTTATAGTTATGTCATTATTTACACTTGATTTTTTTATATATTGTTTGATTAACCATATTTATAAATAAAAACAAGAAAGCAACCTAATAAAACGTGATAAAAAAACGTGAAGATTTATTTTTAGTAAACTATTATTTTCTGCTTTTCAGTTAACAAGTTAAAACTAAAAGTATACCACCTCCTATCGGAGCACTCGTCAAGACGAATCAATCGAGCTCAAACTCGATGGGGTTGCATGATTTTATTACAAAGTTCCAATGGCCTTCTTCCGGCTCCTTCATCAGCCCCTTGGATATTATTCCCCAACAGAGTACTTGCCAAGACGATTTTAACGAGCCCAAACACGATGGGGTTGTATGGTTTCATCATAGTGTTCCTGTGGCGTCCTTCCGGCTCCATCGTCAGATCAACTCAATGATACCATAATATTACATTACCTTCTAGTTCTGACCTGTTTTCAAAGTTTCAAGTCTCTAGTTCATCGGGAAGTTAGTATAAAATCATTTGCAAATTTGTGCTCACACAAACAAACGAAAACACAAACAAACGAGCAAGCAACCTTATAAAAACGTGGCAAAAGTATTAAGAGCCATATGACGTATCGACTGTGATTTTTGGTTAAAATGGGGAATTTTGGCGTTGTCGATCTCAGAAACAAACATACATTAACAATTTTGACTTATTGAATAGTGCAGAATAGCTATTGGAATAGTTCATAGCGGCCTCGCTTTTTGTAAATTTTGCTTAACTTTTTAATTAAACCCAAAATTGCAGAGAAAGATTTTCATAAAATGCGCGAGGGCACGTTTTTGAGCTCATGGATTGGACTACTGGTATAAACAAATGAAATAAAAAAAATTGAATGTTATTTCTTATATAGTAGAATAGTTCATAGCGGCCTCGGAATTTTGAAATATCATTGAAATAATATAGAAAAAAAATCTTATTCTAAACCAAAAAACTACGAAAATCGCTTTGAGTTAACTGTGAATTTCTCCTATCTACGAACATATTATTGAGCAAAATTTATACCCAAATAGTTGTTACTTCATAAGGAATAAAGATTTAATAATTTTTAAGCATGAATTTGTTATTTGAATTCAATAATAATGAGAAATCTAACTGCAAAATTACTACAAAATGCGATGCACCGACCGTCAAATATTTCACTCTTTGTCAGTACCGCGCGAGCGCTCCTCAGTGTTGGACGTGTGTCGAATTTCTGCGTCAGAGGCACGTTCTGCCGACGAGTGCGGTTGTTTCATATTTCGCTCTTGTGTTAGGATTCGGAACGACCGAAGAACTTTTAATTAGAAAAACTTCGTTTTCCGTTTGGAATACGAATAATTTAAACTTTCCTATATTCTAAATCAAATAAAATGTTTTTCTGAGGAGCACCATAAAATTTTAATAACAAAAACACAAAAACATGATCAGGGAATTGAACGCGCCTCAGTACTAGTCTGTAGTATAGTGCGACTAATAAGATTTGATCATCTAAGCACAGTACAGGCACAGCCTAAAGATAGTTCATACAGTCGATCATCGGAGGCGTCTAGACAGAGCAATTGTGCGGGGTGGTGCGGTATAGGAGGGGGGTGGGAGGGCCCGAGAGGCCATACTTTGGCAATGTATGCATCTCGGGCCCTATCCCGACAGGGCTTACGCTTTCGATTGGGTTATATTTATATTGATTGAAAATTGTATTTGCAATTTTTTTTACGTTGGTGTCATGAAAAGTATTTTTGGCACGATTTTGATGTTAGATTTGGAATTCAAAATGGCGGCCGCACATTGCTGTATTTGTTTATACTGGTGGATTTTTGTTTGTGGGCCGATTTCGATGAAACTCGGTTTTTTGTACTATTTTGACAAGAAAATAACAATGAAATGTTAAAAAACTAAAAAATCCAAGATGGCGGCCATCTTTTTTGTTTGTAGGCCGATTTCGATTAAACTCGGTTTTTGGTTCTATTTTGACAAGAAAATAACAATGCTTTGTTAAGAAAATAAAAATCCAAGATGGCGGCCATGTTATTTGTGGGCCGATTTCGATGAAACTCGGTTTTTGGTACTATTTTGACAAAAAAACAACAATGCTATGTTAAAAAAAATAAAAAATCCAAGATGGCGGCCATCTTTTATGTTTGTAGGCTGATTTCGATGAAACCCGGTTTTTGGTTCTATTTTGACAAGAAAATAACAATGCCATGTTAAAAAAAATCCAAGATGGCGGCCAACTTTTTTGTTTGTGGGCCGATTTCGATGAACCTCGGTTTCGGGTACTATTTTTAAAAGAAAACCGGAACGCAATGTTGATACTGACAAAAATCCAAGATGGTCGCTAATTTGTTTATTTATCTTTTTGTTCAGCCACAGCAACAACAGCAACGCAATGTTGAAAATATTAATAAATCACAAATGGCGGCCAACTTTTTTGTTTGTGGGTCGTTTTTGATGAAATTCGGTTTTTGGTACTATTTTGACAAAAAACAACAATGCTATGTTAAAAAAAAAAACAAGATGGCGGCCATCTTTTATGTTTGTAGGCAGATTTCGATGAAACCCGGTTTTTGGTTCTATTTTGACAAGAAAATAACAATGCCATGTTAAAAAAAAAAAACAAGATGGCGGCCATCTTTTTTATTTCTGGGCCGATTTCGATGAAACTCGGTTTTTGGTACTATTTTGACAAGAAAACAGCAACGCAATGTTAAAAAAAAAAAAATCCAAGATGGTGGCCAACTTTTTTATTTGTGGGCCGATTTCGATGAACCTCGGTTTCGGGTAATATTTTTATTAAAAGAAAACAGGAACGCCATGTTGATAATGACAAAAATCCAAGATGGTCGCTAACTTCTTTATTTTCTTTTTGTTCAGCAACAACAGCAACGCAATGTTGAAAATATTAATAAATCACAAATGGCAGCCAACTTTTTGTTTGTGGGTCGATTTTGATGAAATTCTGTTATGGTACTATTTTAACAACAAAACAGCAACGCAATGTTGAAATATTAAAAAATCCAAGATGGCGGCCAACTTTTTTGTTTTTGGGCCGATTTCGATGAAACTCGGTTTTGGGTACTATTTCAAAAATAAAACAGCAACGCAATAATAAAAATTGAAAAAAATCCAAGATGGCGGCCAACTTTTTTGTTTTTGGGCCGATTTCGATGAAACTCGGTTTTGGGTACTATTTCAAAAATAAAACAGCAAAGCAATAATAAAAATTGAAAAAAATCCAAGATGGCGGCCAACTTTTTGTTTTTGGGCCGATTTCGATGAAATTCGGTTTTAGGTACTATTTCAAAAATAAAACAGCAACGCAATAATAAAAATTGAAAAAAAATCCAAGACGGCGGCCAACTTTTTTGTTTTTGGGCCGATTTCGATGAAACTCGGTTTTGGGTACTATTTCAAAAATAAAACAGCAAAGCAATAATAAAAATTGAAAAAAATCCAAGATGGCGGCCAACTTTTTTGTTTTTGGGCCGATTTCGATGAAACTCGGTTTTGGGTACTATTTCAAAAATAAAACAGCAACGCAATAATAAAAATTGAAAAAAATCCAAGATGGCGGCCAACTTTTTTGTTTTTGGGCCGATTTCGATGAAACTCGGTTTTGGGTACTATTTCAAAAATAAAACAGCAAAGCAATAATAAAAATTGAAAAAAATCCAAGATGGCGGCCAACTTTTTGTTTTTGGGCCGATTTCGATGAAATTCGGTTTTAGGTACTATTTCAAAAATAAAACAGCAACGCAATAATAAAAATTGAAAAAAAATTCAAGACGGCGGCCAACTTTTTTGTTTTTGGGCCGATTTCGATGAAACTCGGTTTTAGGTACTATTTCGAAAATAAAACAGCAACGCAATAATAAAAATTGAAAAAATCCAAGATTGCGGCCAACTTTTTTGTTTTTGGGCCGATTATGATAGAACTCGGTTTTTAGTACTATTTCGACAAGAAAACAGCAACGCAATAATAAAAATATAAAACATCCAAGATGGCGGCCAACTTTTTTGTTTTTGGGCTAATTTCGATGAAACTCGGTTTTTAGTACTATTTCGACAAAAAAACAGCAACGCAATAATAAAAATTGAAAAAAATCCAAAATGGCGGCCAACTTTTTTGTTTTTGGGCCGATTTCGATGAAACTTGATTTTTGGTACTATTTCGACAATAAAACACCAACGCAATAATAAAATAAAAAAAAATCCAAAATGGTGGCCAACTTTTTTGTTTTTGGGCCGATTTCGATGAAACTCTATTTTTGGTACTATTTCGACAATAAAAGAGCAACGCAATAATAAAAATATAAAAAATCCAAGATTGCGGCCAGCTTTTTTGTTTGTGGTCCGATTTAAATAAAACTCGGTTTTTGTTACTATTTTGATAAGAAATCAGCAACGCAATTATAATAAAAAATCCAAGATGGCAGCCAACTTTTTGTTTGTGGTCTGATTTAAATAAAACTCGGTTTTTGTTTCTATTTTGACAAGAAAACAGCAACGCAATATTAAAAATATTAAAATTCCAGGATGCGGCCAAATTCTTTAATTGTTTTACTTTTTTTTTACAACCGAGTTACATCAAAATCAAACCAAAATCAAAGTCAAGTAAGTTCGCAGTCATCTTGACCTTTTGTCATTGTTTACATTGCGTTATTCTTGTCCTTTATGGGAGAAATTAAGTTTGGGTATTATTTAATCGGGTTAAAGTACAGTCAGCGTTAAATTGATATGAGCGTCTAGAGTAGCCAAAATGATCTGAAAACAAAAATTAACAGATCTCGTGCCTCTCACGACCTTCTGGTACATTGAAAATTAATTTAATGAATTTAACAAAATATTTATTTTTATTCCATTCTTATATATTTTAATATTTTATTGAATGGTGACTTATTTTATTGAATTTTTCTAAAAATTTTAAAACTTTTTCTGAAATAACCTAATAAAAAAAATAATCAAAATTAAATTCAGCATGCGAGACTCTCGCGCCGACTTCATCATCACTCGAATGTGCTATAACAACCCTCATTTTATTGCAATTGTAAACTATGCTTCCCTTTTTTTATTTATTTATCCTTACATATAATAAAGCAGTAAAAAAAGTGTGTCTGTACATTACATATATTTCAAAAAAAAAATATGTGGGACGATGGAGACATAGTAATAGAGTAAGAATTTAGAAAAAAAGTGTGTCTGTTTGTTTGTCTGTTTGAACACGCTAATCTCAGGGAATACTGAACGGATTCGAATAAAACTTTTTTTGTAATATAGCTGTTAAGCCTGGGTATAGTTAAGAGTATAATGATTTTGGAAATTGGAACACCTGATGCATTACCATACAAAACTATACAAAATACAAAAATGACACCTTAACAAAAGTTGTTCAGCCTGATGAGCATTTTTTGTTGAGATATAAAAATCTAAGATCTGGAACACCTGGATGACCTTATATGAATACGCCGGAGTAATAATGTCCACGCGTACGAAGTCACAGGCATCAGCTAGTCAAAAATAAAACATTACATTAGTGTTACACGCACCAAAAATCACGTAGATTTGTCCGGTGCGGATTGATTTGATGCTAGTACGTATGAAAACATTATGTAGGTAAATACTATTATACTATTACTTAGGTAGGTAAGTACAAAGAGAATGTAAAAAAACTAGCGTTTTACGTAAAGATATTTTAGAACTGACAAAAAACATCGAGTTACTCACTTACTAGTCTTACTACAAGCGCAGACTACATAATACTATAGAAACAGGTAAAGACTATAACATTTATCTATAACAAGTGAGTCGTATAGAATCAAAGGCGGCAATGTAGGGTATTTGTCAATAATGACTTATTGATGCAGCAGCATTGCAAATTTTAAACGTCATCGACTGTTAATATTGTTAATATTAAGGTTTTGACATTTTTCATTATTTTTTATCTTTAAATCAAATAGACAATGCAACTTATTGGCCCAATTTTTTTAAAGGTATGGTACAGGAATGAAACTTGTTTCCAAGTTAGTATAAATTTTATCATTAGGGTTAACTTTTACTATGGCACCAAAAAATCTTAGGTGCCACTAACGCCAGAAAAAAATCGTTCATATTTTTTTTGGCTTCAGTGCAGTTGTAACTTTTTTTCACCAGGATAGATATTTTGGTGCCTTAGTAAAAGTCAGCCCTAATGATAATATCGATATTTCGAAACAAGTTTCATTCCTGTTTCATACTTTTCAAGATCTGTCTATTGGGCAAAGCCAGATGACGAAGCTAAAAACTGACGACGGACGCATCATCTCAGCAAAGCCTGAAATCCTGAGGGAGATCGATAGTTTCTATGGGCAGTTATATTCCACGCAGATACCTGTTGAAAGCAAAGCTAAAGACCCCAGAGCCAAGCTTACACTACACTATACCCAAGATACTTCGGACGTCAGCATGCACGAGATTAGTATGGCTCTCAAACAGCTGAAAAACAACAAGGCGGCGGGTGACGACGGAATCACTATAGAACTTCTGAGAGCGTGGTAAGCCGATTCTTAAAGTCCTCCAGAAGCTTTTGAATTTTCATCAAAATTAGCCCAAAAACAAAAAAGTTGGCCGCCATCTTGGATATTTAATATTTTTATTATTGCGTTGCTGTTTTATTGTCGAAATAGTTCCAAAAAACAAGTTTCATCGAAACCGGCCCAAAAACAAAAAAGTTGGCCGCCATCTTGGATATTTAATATTTTTATTATTGCGTTGCTGTTTTATTGTCGAAATAGTACCAAAAATCGAGTTTCATCGAAATCGGCCCAAAAACAAAAAAGTTGGCCGCGATTTTGGATTTTTTTCAATTTTTATTATTGCGTTGCTGTTTTTTTGTCGAAATAGTACTAAAAACCGAGTTTCATCGAAATTAGCCCAAAAACAAAAAAGTTGGCCGCCATCTTGGATATTTTATATTTTTATTATTGCGTTGCTGTTTTCTTGTCGAAATAGTACTAAAAACCGAGTTCTATCAAAATCGGCCCAAAAACAAAAAAGTTGGCCGCCATCTTGGTTTTTTTTTCAATTTTTATTATTGCGTCGCTGATTTTTTTTCGAAATAGTACCCAAAACCGAGTTTTATCGAAATCGGCTCAAAAACAAAAAAGTTGGCCGCAATCTTGGATTTTTTCAATTTTTATTATTGCGTTGCTGTTTTATTTTCGAAATAGTACCCAAAACCGAGTTTCATCGAAATCGGCCCAAAAACAAAAAGTTGGCCGCCATCTTGGATTTTTTATATTTTTATTATTGCGTTGCTGTTTTACTGTCGAAATAGTTCCAAAAAACAATTTTCATCAAAACCAGCCCAAAAACAAAAAAGTTGGCCGCCATCTTGGATATTTTATATTGTTATTATTGCGTTGCTGTTTTCTTGTCGAAATAGTACTAAAAACCGAGTTTCATTGAAATCGGCCCAAAAACAAAAAAGTTGGCCGCCATCTTGAATTTTTTTCAATTTTTATTATTGCGTTGCTGTTTTATTTTCGAAATAGTACCCAAAACCGAGTTTCATCGAAATCGGCCCAAAAACAAAAAAGTTGGCCGGCATCTTGGAATTTTTATATTTTTGAATATATCGTTGCTGTTTCCTTGTCAAAATAAAAAGAAAAACTGAGTTTCATTGAAATCGGCCCACAAATAAAAAAGTTGACCGCCATCTTGGATTATTGCTATTTTTAACTTTGCGTTGCTGTTTTCTTGTCAAAATAGTACCAAAAATCGAGTTTCATTGTAATCGGCCCACAAACAGAAAAGTTGGCCGCCATGTTGGATTTTTGTATTTTTATTAACATTGCGTTGCTGTTTTCTTGTTAAAGCAGTAACAAAAACCGAGTTTCATAGAAATTGGCTACCAAGCAAAAAAGTTGCCCGCTATCCTGGATTTTTTATATTTTTAACATTGTGTTGCTATTTTTTTGTCAAAATAACACCAAAAACCGAGTTTCACCGAAAACGGTCAAATCGGCCCATAAACAAAAAGACATAACCATACTCCATAGTAACATAAAATGTAAGTACTTTTTTAGAAACGACTACTGGCAACACTAGAAATCGTGGAATTTGCATTCCGGAATTCAGATAAATCAAGAAAATACTGTGATCCATGATTCCACAGCCTACACACCTTAGATAAGAGAAGTAAGTAGTTTGGTTGACACAAATTTTTATCAACGCCATCTATCGAGCCAACAGTTTTTTTTCATTACGAAAAGCCTATTGAGCCTTCAAGACAAGGTCCAAAATAAATTGAAAATTTTTGACACTTTGTATAACCTGATGTGCTGCTGACTATACATAGGCATGATTGTTAATTCAAAGTTTTACCCCTTCTTTTCCACTCATTATTAATTACACAATAATAATAATGTGGAGACAAAAGTACTTAATAATTAAGTTTATATGAATAAAGCTTATTTGATTACGGGAACGGAGCGCGGAGCAGACGGAGTTCGCGCGTCCACATATGCTCCGAGGTTCGCGGAGCGCGGAGCGCGGCCTAAGTGGGGACACACCCTGAGACAGTACAGGACAGGATTATTTTCCGCAAAATTTTAAACAGACGGCATCACAAATAACCATGCATATCAGCCATTTTTAATGCACCTGCTGCTGAGGAACAGGCCTTTGTTTTTTTTTGTTGTGGATTGTGGATGTAATAATACATTGTTACATTTCTTATAACAGTGTCACAAAAACCTATTTAGGCCCTTAGGCTAAAAAGTTTGGCGACCCATGTTCTAACTAAGCTATAGTTTTAATCTAAAACGAAAAACTTCCTTTGCTAGATAAAGCACTAGGTAATAAAATATTTTTTTATTTTTAACAAATATATCATCTGTCCCATTTATGGTATCATCTTCCTATAATCTGTTTCTTCACATGCAAATCCATGGCAGTCTAAAAATGTGCGGCATGGGGATAACAAATTACTCCATAGAAATACTAACAAACATAAAACTTTGGGCAAAGTATCAAAATCGCTTGGTCATTAGTTTCAACACAATATTGTGAACTCGTGAGTTGTCGTTAACGCTTCAGTATGTCTTACTAGTCTGTGAATATACGCAGAGTGCAGATTTGTCATATGGCTCTTAATTGTAAATATAGAACTACCTAAGTACTTAAGTTTATATTAAACAGTTTAATGTAATAAGTATGTCTCCGACCAACCATACAGTTTGGTCACCCTATGGAAGAAAGAGATACAATTATCTACTTGACCTTTCTGTCGGCTCGTTTTGGGGCGAAGAGCTCAATCTGGTTTATACCGAAGGGATGTGCTACATCTATGGCCGTGCCATGATTTTCAAATGTGGGCTTTTCACAATGACAAAAAACTGTAGGCTCGATAGATGGCGTTGGTTGATAAAAATAGGTGAGAATGTGATTTTTTTACTAAGCTTCGAGTAGTACCTATCAACACCATCTAGTGATTTAAATAGTTATTAACACGTTTTTATTAGGTTGCTCTCGCGTTTGTTTGTTGGTTTTTTTTGTGTTTCTCCACAAAGTTTGCGAACGATTTTATCCTAACTTCCCGATGAGCTAGAGACTTGAAACTTTGAACTTAGGCCAGAACTGGAAGGCAATGCGATATTATGGTGTCATTGAGCTGATCTGATGATGAAGCCGGAAGAAGGCCGCAGGAACTCTATGAAGAAACCATTCAACCCCGTCGTGTTTGGGCTCGTTAGAATCGTCTTGACGAGTACTCTAATAGGAGATGTGGTTTAGTAATTGGGTCTGATGATGAAGCCGAAAGGCCATGCCATAGGAACTCAATATTGAAACCGTGCAACCCCATCAAATTTGGAATCGTTTGAATCGTCTTGACGAGTTCTTTGTTGGGAAATAGTTTCCAGGGTCTGATGATGGAGCCGGAGGAAGGACACAGGAACTCTTTAGTAAAACCACGCTACCTTATCGAGATTGGGCTCGTTTGAATCGTCTTGACGAGTACTTTGTTGGGAAATAGTGTTGAGGGTCTGATGATGGAGCCGGAAGAAGGCCACTGGAACTCGGTAATAAAACCATGCAATCCTATCGAATTTGGGCTCGTTTGAATCATCTTGACGAGTACCTACTTTAATGAGAAATAGTGTCCGAGGATCTGATGATGGAGCCGGAGGAAGGCCATAGAAACTCTATAATAAAACCATGCAACCCCATCGAGTTTGGTTGGGCTCGTTTGAATTGTCTGGACGAGTACTATTTTGGGAAGTTTCCAGGTTCTGATGATAGAGCCGGAAGAAGGCCACTGGGACTCTGTATTAAAACCATGCAACCCCATCGAGTTTGGGCTCGTTTGAATCGTCTTGACGAGAGCTACGATAGGAGATGGTATATTTTTAGTCTTAGCTTGTAAACTAAAAAGCAGAAAAAAAATATACTGAAAAAGAACTTTTCTAAAAACACGTTTTTTTTACAAAAAAAGTCGGACTAAAAACATTAAAACTGACTAGTAAAAACAAACTAAAAAGTTTAAAAACTATTTTTCTTTAAATATTTATTACCCTACAGAAATTTTAAACCTAAAAACGTGGGGCGCATGCTAAAGACAATATGGATGATATATTTTACAAAATGCGCCCCACGTATTTAGGTTTAAACTGTAGGGTAATAAATATTTAAAGAAAAATTAATTTTAAAAATTTTAGTCTGTTTTTACTAGTCCGTTTTAATGTTTTTAGTCCGACTTTTTTTGTAATAAAAACGTGTTTTTAAAAAAGTTTTTTTTCAGTATATTTTTTATTATTCAAATGTCACTTTGAAAAGCCCTCAAATGACACGACACTACAGTGTTGCTACTTTTTTAAGACTTTATGGACAGACTGTACTTTCCATGGTTAAAATGTGATCTATGGCGATCGATGACTATGCGATCAGTCTGCTGGAGTAACCCATTGACTTTTTGACAGTGGGTGCATTCCAGCAGGCTAACCGCTGGGTATTGTATGGATTGATGGAGGGAAAGATTAAAACCATGGGAAGTAAAATAAATTATAATGAGGGCTTTACAAAATGACAAAAAACTGCAGGCTCGATAGATGGAGTTGTTAAAAAGGTAAGTGACAAATGTAGAAAACGTAGGAAATCATTTTTTTAAGCACAGGCCCTTTATTTTTCAAAACCAATTTTGACACTTCACTTTACCTCATTACCATAACAATCCATGATTATGTGGTTAAAATGTACTCTATGGCGACCGATGACTCAGCGGTTAGCCTGTTGGAATGCACTCAGATACGAATAGACACAGCCAGCCTTGCAATAAGTTATTTAGATTAATCATAATCAGTTATTTTTTCCAAGTATGATGTTTTAACATCATACTTGGAAAAAAATAAACTGCTAACCTAAATATTTATAAGTAGGATTACATTATGTACTAATGTAAAAATTGCATGTTTCTCAGTTCAGTGAGGTTTCGTCCAAGGGTTAAAGCCTCGATTACATACGCCGATTTAAGCCTCGATTACATACGCCAATTTAGCTTCCTAGCTAGGAACCAATTTCGGGTTGCCACCCGTACTATATAATAAAATATTGTACAATAACAACGATTTTAAAATTAAATTAACACTTTAACGGAAAAGTAAACATTGTTTAAGATTGTGGATGAGAATAGAAAATAAAAAATCGTAAAAAATGTTGACTTTTCCGTTATTTGTGCAAATTTACTGTTAAAATTGAACTTATTTATACGGGTGGCAACTCTAAATTGGTTCCTAGCTAGGATGCTAAATCGGTGTATGTAATCGAGGCATTAGCATCCTAGCTAGGAACCAATTTAGAGTTGCCACCCGTATAAATAAGTTCAATTTTAATAGTAAATTTGCACAAATAACGGAAAAGTCAACATTTTTTATGATATTTTATTTTCTATTCTCATCTACAATATTAAACAATGTTTACTTTTCCGTAAAAGTGTTAATTCAATTTTAAAATCGATGTTATTGTACAATATTTTATTATATAGTACGGGTGGCAACCCGAAATTGGTTCCTAGCTAGGAAGCTAAATTGGCGTATGTAATCGAGGCTTACGCCCGATTGCACTAAACTTAAGGATCGCCTAAGTCTTTTCTTAACTACAACACGACCAAATAAAACGGTGTCATAAACTTAGCCGTCATGTAGCTGTCATTCGCCTAGTTATCTTGGTCGAGTTGTAGATAAGAAAAGACTTAGGCGATTCTTAAGTTTAGTGCTTTTGCACCTATAGTTTTTATTATTGCATTCTCTTTTTCCATGTTGTGTTTGTGTTCCGTGTTCACCTTCGGAATATGAAATTTAATATTCTTGAGTTACATACGCCATAGTAGAATGGTTACACATTATCTCTTAGCACAATAAATAGATGTAATTTTAAGTTAGTTTAATGAGGAAGTAATGAGGCTTATAAAATCAAAGGCAGCTAAGTGCACAAATGTCAAATTGACAGGAAACGTCTTTTATGTTTACCCTGGGGGCTTACCATCAGAAAATTAGAAACCGTTCAGTTGAAAAGCAGGCCTTAAACAGGACTGCTTAAGGCCTGCTTTCATTATAGCCTTTGAGGTCATAGTATGAAAAAGTGAGGCAGTTCAATATAAGTCCTGCGATAAGAGCTCATAGTAAGGCCCCAGTTACCTTAATAATCACGTGGTTCACTTTTGTATGGGCCTTAGATGCCTTTTGAATCCATCTTCAATTTTTAAACGTTATTTAAAGCTTAAGCTATTTTTGTTTCTAAAATAAAAGACGTAAATAGTTAATATCGAAAATTCCCTAGATGGCATGATACTCACGCGTGAAAGCACTAAACTTAAGAATCGCCTAAGTCTATTCTTATCTACAACTCGACCAAGTTAACTTAGCGAATGACAGCTATGTAGCTGTCATTCGCTAAGTTTATGACACCGTTTTAATTTGGTCATGTTGTAGTTAGGAAAAGACTTAGGCGATTCTTAAGTTTAGTGCAATCGGCCATTAGTTCGTTTTGGTAATTTATGGCACAATTCTTAAGGTGCTCCCTCACCGGGAGCATTCGCGTGTAATGTAACGTTACAGATTTGAGCATTACATCAGTGAAGGAGGAGAACCGAGCATTACAATGCGCACCTTGTAATGATACAATATGTACGCGTGAAAGCACTAAACTTAAGAATCGCCTAAGTCTTTTCTTATCTACAACTCGACCAAGTTAACTTAGCAAAGGACAGCTACATGACGGCTAAGACTACAACATGACCAAATTAAAACGGTGTTATAACACCGTTTTAATTTTGTCATGTTGTAGTTAGGAAAAGACTTAGGCGATTCTTAAGTTTAGTGCAATTGGCCATTAATATCTTGATACATCTTGTAACATCAATTCAAAAGTCGCATCTATAATATTACATTACACGCGAATGCTCGTCAGTCAGGGAGGTGTTATTGTAATGTAATGCTCAAAGTCGAATCTATAATGTTACATTACACGCGAATGCTCCCGGTGAGGGAGCACCTTTAGATTTTAGTATAAATTCTTAGACCTACTTCATTACTTCGAATTATAAATAGATAATTCGTGTTTTTCTTTGTTATTAATTTTCTCGATTTCACACTTTCTCGATAATTTCTAAATAGTAGAAAAAAAAGTGGCAGTAGTATTTTTGTATTTTTTAGTATGACAACTCCAGTTACCACGTCATTGCAGGCAGTTGTCACATCGTGATATTTTTGTGGCTCTTTTCTTTTTAGGGTGTGTGCATTCTTTATGTGTGTTGTGCTACTTATGTGGATTATTAGGTGATATTCCTTTTTTAACGGGTAAGTCTATATAGAAAATGATAACATTCAGTCCACTAAAAGTTATGACACAGCGTTCAACTACTCCATCCGATTTCTACCCATCATTTCTCTGTGCTCCAAGTCGCCCGCCGCCGGTGACTGTAATTTTATTATAATTGATCGAATTCTCTACTATTTGAAGAATTCTTCAAGTATATTGTAAAGAACAAGTCAAGCCTGTCTAAAAAGTATTCATAGTTTCACTACGACTTCAGTTGGAAGTCACGCGGTGCAAAGAACTATTTTGTCTTCCAACGGTTGTCTCGCGTTCATGTGCCGATGTTTTCTTGAATAATCTTCTATTTGGTTTCAGATAGTTATCCCAAACCGCCACCATGCCGAAATCAGTAAGTATTACAGAAGTGTTTATTTATATAAATCTTAACTTGCGCGCGTCAATGAGGCAAACTGAGTGTATTTGCTCGTGTCTGCGTCATTTTTCTGATTTCACCTTTGCAATGTGATCAGACGACATAGTAGAAATCTCAACAAAATCAATTAAAAAGATAACAAGTTCTATTTACAAACATTCCTCATACGCTCTTTACTTAATTTGAAATCAATGAACTTATGTACTATAATTCAAAAAGTAAAAGTGTTTTGATAATTATTAATGTGTTGTAACATAGGATTGTAGGTTATCACTTAGAATGTGAGAGATAAGATGTTTAAATTGATAGGCTATATAATCTTTTTCTTTGATTATTCAAATACAAATAAACTTTTAAATTATAATCTTATCATCAATACAGATAAATGGTACTGCACAGCAGGCTTTGTTTTATTTTTATAAAGAGACTAATTTTGAGTATGTACCTACTACAGTACAGTGTTGTTGATGTATAACAAATAATATTGTCATACCTACTTCCTTTTTATATTATTAGTCATAAATTTGAACTACTATGTAACATTTTATTAGTTGTAGTAAACATTCATCACTTCTTACAGTGAGTAATGAAACCATAACAGAGTACCTAGATACAAAACAATAAATACAATTAAAGACATAAAACAACTAGCCAATACAACCAAAGAAATACTAAATCATGTGGTCAAGTAAATGTAGTTTTATTAAATAAAATGCAACTTGCTACAAATATTAATCTAATTTCTGAATGTGTTATCAATGGTACATATTTTATTTTTACAGATATTAAATTATATTACCGACGCGCTTGATATAAACTCCGGTAACGAGTTGGTTAGTCGCAGTTTGTAATTTTGACAGTGTGTTTGATTTTATCAGCTATTTTGTGTCTGGTTTATTAGATGATTTTTTAACATGAGTTTTCCTGCTAATCACAATTTTTATAGAATTAATGTTTTGTCATACTTACTCAAATGTGTAGCTTGAAAGTTGGATTAGTTATGTCCTTTTTATTAGCTAGTGCTGTCCATATCTTACAGGGTTATGTGTGTTCAGGGTTGCAAAAAATCATGATTTTTTTATTTTAATCAAAAAAATCAGATTTTTTAAAAAAATCGTGATTTTTTTGATTAATTTGATTTTTTTGATTTTTATTAGGTTTTGCGACCATTACCCTAGTTTTTCTTGTGGGCAACATTTTTTATTAAGGTAGAATTGATGTATAGTGCTGGCAGCACTGCCAAAAAAGTAAAATGTCACATTGACCAGAAAAAACGATTTGAGTAAATTTATGTATCCTACTAATATTATAAATGTGAAAGTTTGTGGGTTTGGATGTTTGATCCTCAATCACGCAAAAACTACTGGACGGATTTGGTTGAAATTTGGCACACAGATAGTAGATAGCCTGGATTTAAAACATATAATACTTTTTATCCCGATATTCCCACGGGAACGGGAACCAAGCGGGTGAAACCGCGGGCAGCCGCTAGTTTGTTTATATTTCCGAAAATGTAATATCTGTCTGTCTTGCTACTTGCATAGCATGTAATGAATGGAAGTACCTAATCATTATTGTTATATTTTACTGGCACAAAAAAAATATATAAATTGGTTTCTATTGCGATAAATAACTTAGTTTACACCTATCAAACTTTGTATTAACAATTTAATATTGTTTTCGAACATTACAGTTGATTAATATGCACTCCCAGCGTTTAATTAATTCTTTTTTTGGATTTCGATTTAAATCAGTGATTTTTATTTAAAAAATCATGCAATAAAAATCGTGATTTAAATCATGATTTAAATCAACTTGATTTAAATCATGCAACCCTGTGTGTGTTTCCCCACCCTTTTAACTTTTTATTTATTTGCATATTAGAGCATGTAGAAAGAAATGAATTTGTGTTATTTTCAATTTTTCAAGCAGTTTTTTTCATTATGCGACTCCTTTTACATGATTTGTATCAATACCATTTTGTGGTGGCTTTGAGGGTTATCAAAAAACAAAGTTACCATGATTAACTTTTAGATTTTTGCATTCACAATGCTATTTTTATATTAAGATGAATAAATAATGAAAAATATTAGAAAAAATCGGCTCACCCGTAGCAAGTCCCGTCTAAGTTGCTACGGGTGAGCCGATTTTTTCTAATATTTTTCATTATTTATTCATCTTACCATGATTAGATAATTTTAAGTAATTATTAGCTATATTGTTACAACTTAATAGCTACCTAATAAATAATATAACAAAATAAAGCTGTTAAACTTTTTATGCCCATTCTTGTCAACTTAAATACCTGCCTGCCGGAGAGTTGTGTTTCATTGATGATAGTAATAGATGATATGAAAGTACTACTTTCTTGGTCTATTTCAGTGGTTCCCAAGCTTTTATGGTGACGGAACCCTTTTCTTTGGAAAACTACATATTCGACCGAGCCCTAAAATAATGAAACAAATCTGTTAACTGAGCTTCCTCATGCTCTCTCATATTATGCAATTCACTACTAATCATTTAGTTAGGAATATATAGATAAATTCTATTTAATTCTGCAACCTATTATCGTAGAGCCCTAGGGATCCGCGGAGCACATTTTGAGAATAGCTGGTCTATTTGATTAAAAACTAATTTCAATAAACTTCAAATTGAACATACAAACAAACAAGGGCTTAGGCATTACAATACAAGTATACCGCTATTGCAAATTATTTCAGTTTCGTCATACGTCATTAATTTTACTGAACTAAAGGGCAAGCTTGTCCCCAAGTGTGTCAAACAAAGCTAAGTTTCTTGCACACAATTTTCATCCTTTTTTGTGGAGGGGGGTTGCTTTTATTCATCCCGAAGGTATGAGAGATAGGTGAAGCTCAATGTCATCCTGAATGGTAAAAAAATATGATAGCAAAAGTACTAAATAACTTCTTTTGAATAAAGACTATTTAATTTAATTTTAACTATTGTGAAATACAAACAAGGGCTTAGGGTGTAGGGCAAGCCTGTCGCCAACTGTGTCAGAGGAAGGAAGCAGGAAAGTGGGCCGCGCGTTATCTGGTTACTGGGCAGTGCAGTGCACTCGGACGGTGCCGACCGACTCCATTCACTCGCCGTCGCGTCGCCCCGACAGCCTTTGAGTGGGTTATGTAAATCCAATACTGACCGATGTATTTACAAACCGGTTAAATGTGAATTGGTCAGATAACCACATAATTAATTATATTAAATGTCTTTTAAATAATGACTTTCAAGAGAGATTTAAATTTTGAAGTAAACTAATTTGAACTTAGTAAATATGAATTGGAATCGACTGCCCATGCCTAAATTTCCCGACGCCCATACACTACTTATTATGTACAGTCAGCAATGAAAGACGCTTATCGCTTTGGTACTTTGTCATACCAACTTTTAAACAGGTGTCTCACGGTTTAAAACATTAGTTAAAAAAGTTACTAAGACAAAGTACTAAAGTGTTAAACAACTTTCTTTGCTAACTGTACAGTGTTTAGTTTTGGTCTCAAATTTAAAAGAGAGAAACAGAGAAAAATAAATCTGAGCTCATCTTTTATTACTGATGATGAGTTACAAGAGCATGCCATAAACTTCAATGGCAATGTTGAATGGCAACAAAGATTGGTGGTGCTGGTGCACAATAGGTAGAACTTAAGATCAGCTCAGTCATTCGCCAAAGGTCTAATAGCAGGTATAAGAATCGTTAAGGTTTTATTGTGTAGGTTGTTTTTCCGTCTTGTTGTTTCCGTCGCCATGTGGAAGCATTCTACTTGTTTCTTTCACCAGTTAGGTGCGTGTGCATCTTATAAAGCCTTACATTTTCACAGTCTTCTGAACCACAGGACTACTTTTGTCAGAATCGATTTCCCGAATCTCTAAAACGACGACACGACTCTAACTAAAATTTTCTATCAATACCTCTATAGGTATTCTGATTCTATAATCTGATGAAAAACCCATTTTACTAAAGACAAAAATAGTCAGTTGTTGTCAAACTCAGCTAAAAGCACATCCCGGAAATGATTTTTGAGACCACAGCCAACTTTCTCTTCTCTTCTCAAACTAAAATTCAAATCCACTCCAATATGTTTTTTTACAATTGTCAAATTCAAATCCACTCCAATATTTTTTTTTTATGATTGCCAAATTCAAATTCAAATCCACTTCAATATGTTTTGTTTACAATTACTTACTAAACTAAAATTCAAATCCACTCCAATATAGTTTTTTTTACAATTACCAAACTGCCTAATTGCCAAATTAAAATTCAAATCCACTCCAATATGGTTTTTTGTATGACAGCCAAACCAAAATTCAAAGCCACTCCAATATGGTTTTTTGTATGACAGCCAAACCAAAATTCAAATCCACTCCAATATGGTTTTTTGTATGACAGCCAAACCAAAATTCAAATCCACTCTAATATGGTTTTTTGTATGACAGCCAAACCAAAATTCAAATCCACTCCAATATGGTTTTTTGTATGACAGCCAAACCAAAATTCAAAGCCACTCCAATATGGTTTTTTGTATGACAGCCAAACCAAAATTCAAATCCACTCCAATATGGTTTTTTTACAATTGCCAGATTAAAATTCAAATCCATTCCTCTAAAGTCAAATCCACTCCAATATGTTTTTTTTATAACTGCCCTTCAAACACCTATTAATATTATAATGAAGGTTATGGTAAAATGAATATAGATTCGAACTGTTTTACAAGTTTTTGTACTGAAAATCTGAAAATAAAAAAAAACTAGTGGGCTAGTAAGTAAAGTCATCATCACCCCCCTATCCCAATTTATTTGAGGTCGTTGCAGTGCGTTCTTCTCTTCCATTCCTTCCTGTCACTCGTCATCTCATCCACTTCCTTCACATTCGTATCATTCCGCACACAATCCATCCATCTTTTCTGCGGTCTTCCTCTTACTTTCCAATCGTCAACATCCATATACATTACTCTTCTAGTAACATGCCTTTCATCCCTTCTCATAATATGCCCGAACCAAGCCAGACGATTCCCTTTCAACTTCTCTGTTATTGGTGCTACTTTCAAACTTCCTTTGACATACTCATTCCTAATTTTATCCATTCGCGTCACACCACACATCCACCTCAACATTTTCATCTCTGCTACATGTAATTTCCTTTCATCCATCTTCTTCATAGCCCAACATTCTGATCCATACATGACTACTGGCTTTATTACGGACTTATAAAATTTGCCCTTTAACTTATGTGGCATCCGCGGGTCACATGTAACTCCCGTAACCTGTCGCCATTTCGTCCTCCCTGCGTTGATGCGGTTTGTTGTCCAAAAAATCTCCTTAAAGCAAAACTAATTTTAGTTAGCTGTAACGTGGTCTCCAATGTCTCCATCCAGCTTAATCATTTATTACATTTTGTTTTTTTACTTGCACAACAAAAGAACTTACTGTATCTAATTCCTATTTTAAATAGCTTGACGTAGGTGTTGTTGTATCTAAGCGATGGCACGACGACGAAAAGTGGCTCCTCAATCCATACGGACATACTCATATTATATGTGTGGATCACGATTCGATTTAGCGATGTATGTACACGTAAAAAAGATAGCGAAACCGAAGGTTGGGTGCGCGCGCGCCGACGAGACGCCTCGGCCTTGAGCACGGGGCGCATCCCCGCGACCGACCGTTCAGTTCTTCAGTTCAAACTCTACCGCCGCGTCCGGCAGACGCGGCCTCGGTGTTACCCCTCACCCTCATATAATAAACCAGTGTTTGTGCTACCTGTGCGTGTGACCTTTGAACTAGCCAAAATGGTTGCCGGCGGAAAACAGGTACATTACATAATCAATTTTCAAATGGTTTCGCAGCTTCGGTTTCAATTTCATTCTCTTCCATAACCGAAAGATATGAAAATTCCGCACCTGACGGTGGTAACTATAAAATGTATGCAACTGTAAACCTTATCAGCATATAACAACAATACATTGCGCCACAGCCTACCTTACTACCTAGCAACAGGTAGCCATCCCCATCATCGAGCGCTTTGTCAACCGAATAAATTACTTGTACAAGTTTGCTGTTGACTTAAATCATAAGTCTCGGTACTGTCGGTCTCGGTGATGTCATCGCGCCTCCGACGTGGTCTCGCTTCTTGCCTTATTATTTATTTTGCATGGTTCAAACGGCCATACGTAACCGTCTTTCGATTGCCCTTCTCTATCTTTCCCGTCCATAAAAACGAGACGGGCTTCTCTTCCTGTTCCACCGACACAGGGGTCCCGGACTTTCGCTTTCGATTCAACTCGTAGAATGCTCCTTTCGACATACAATTCAATTTTCAAATATTGAAATCTCCCAGTCGTAATCACAATCTGTAAATTACGATATAATCATATCACTCTCATAACACGTTAAGTTCATTATAAATTATTCAATCTTATCAATGTTTATTTGTAACTCGTGAATTTGTATAAAATATGTATTTTCATGAAACCTAACTTATGTAATATCATATTTATGAAATAGTGTCAAACAGGTAGAACGAGCGGCCATCATTGATGCAATTATTTTAAATAGACACTTACGCCATGCCAATACTTATTCTTGTTTTCTGCGGTTAGATCATGTTCATTGGCTTTGATAATCTTATTTTCAAACACACTTTTCCTGTGGCTCAGTTTTCCTTATTGCAGTTTCTACATTCTCGATCAACCTGAATAAAAATTATCATGCTAATGTATGCCAACATTTTTCACAAAATTAGAGATTGACTGGGTATACCTAACGCATCACTGAACTTTGAATTTTCAGCTCTACGTCTACAACTAATCTTGAGAAGAAATAACGTACTTATCGGCAAAAACAGCGCAAAAAGTTAAAAAGTCAATATTTCAGATGTGTAGATTCTTACTGAATGTTTTTATGGCCGTCGAGTGTTGATGGGGAAGGTCGATCTTAGAGGGCTAATCTATTGTATCCTGGAATGCGACTTCCCAGACTAAACTGAACTGTATGCAATAGTTGCAGCAGGCAGCGTGTCACCCATACACGGTAATAGTGCAGTGTGACATTGCTTGCCACTCGTTCTTGGAATTAATTTGACGGTCGATATGCTCTGTGCCCATCTAGCGCCGTTTCACTTCGTTTCACTCACACATCGCGATTTCTAACAACAGTTGGGCGCATTTCTATTTCTATCAGCACTGTAAGTTCGTCAGGTTTTACTCTTAAGTTCTTGTTACGATGCTGCTCTTGACCGAGTTGCATTTCACGCGTCGGAAATGGTGAGCTGGAACGTTATATCTCGCTTTCTTCGGCGTTCATTAATATTGTTTAGCACCATAGTATCTTTTCTGGCGAAGTAAAATTTGTAAATAATTCTCAATGCTTACCACTCCTCTGTTTGTGAAAAGGAAGAAGCTATTTCTAAGCTAGTTCACTCCCGTCTTCGGGGTCCCTAAGTTGGGACGCAGCACGTGTCACTATCACCTGTCGCCTGCACCTGCGCGGCAGTTGCATTCAACCCTTGTTTCCAAAACTCGATTCCAACACTGCAACAGGACCTAAAATAAAAAAAGAAACCCCATATTATTCGACGTCTGATGACTTCATGTTAATTTAAGGAAATGATTAAAAGATTCCGTCATTACACTGTTAATATTTTTTTACATATAAATAAATACTTCTAATGTATGTACTTCGTTTGATGGTTCTAATCTAATGTTGAAACTTGCAGTTTCATAATGTGTTTCTCGTCTAACAATGCAATTATAGTTTATGGAAGTTCAGCTACAAATTACAGGCCGAGATGTTGAAGAACAAAATGGCCACGTAATTACTGCCCTTTCAGCCTTGGACGCTTGCATGCACTTCATCGCTTGACTTCCTACTGCCGAGAGAAATTACTTGTACATTATGTACTTTTATTCACATAAATTGGTGGTTTATTGTTGCATGTCAGCTCTTGTCGAAGGAATATCTTTATTGCAAAAGTTCTGTCAATAAATCATCATAACATATTCTAAGTATTTGCCTTACGTTTCCTTCTTTAACTGGTAATTTGTTTTGAAACTGGTTCTTAGAACATTTTGATCGCCGGACAGTTCTTAATACCAATACCAAGCTGCAGACTATCCAAGTGATATTGCAAGACCTTGCAATGAGTCACCAGAAATGGGTATAACGTACTCTCCGGGGCAGTATGTGCGACCTTGCTGTTATTAACATTTTGACATTGTATTATAATGTCATCTAGGAAGACTTATTCTTGACAAAGTATAATTAAAATGCATCATGCATGTGTTTAAATTATAAAGAGAAACATTTTGTTGTCATATATGTTTAACTGGTGTATTCACGATGACATCACCGGTTTTAACGTCATATATTCATGCCAGCTAGTTTATTTAAATGAATACGTAGGCATTCGACTTTTATTATTAAAACTTCATTGAAATTAAATTAATATAGAGACATGTCATTATGAATGCTAAAACTGGTCCTCTGCCGGTTTTTCAATTTTCCAGTTGCAAAAGTATGTTTTGCCATAGCAATATCTATATAAAGCCTCGACCGTACTATGCTTAGCTCAACGTTCTGAAATGAGCCTTAATACTTAGAAAATACACCTGAACATAAGTTTACGCCTGAATCAAAAACATAAATCTATCATGTTTTATTATTACATACTTAGAACCTCGCAAGGACATTGTCTTTGTTACGTGTGTTACTTGTATGATTTTTTTCATCTTCAAAATATTTCCGGTACTGGATATTTGTCGTTTCTAATTATAGTAATTATTCATGTAATAGAAAATAAGTAACTACGGAAATATCTTGTTTCATTACCATTCGCGGCTGAAACCTTCCAATTAGCTACAAATGCTAAAGCTTCTAATTGAACGTTACTTGCCAATTTAATAAGTGATATACAAAAACACAATTCTTTATTAATGGTCATTAGTCGTACAAGAACATTATTATAACGTATAATATGTGACCTTGTTTGTCCCCGCGTTCTTTTCTTGACTTGACACCGTGTCGCGATCATCTCAAACTTCCAGTGTATCGTCACAATCTGTCATATCTATCATCTTAACGACAATATGTCCAAAAGCTAGTTTTTTGTACTCATAAAAAAATATAGTTTTCTGAAATATTTTAGGGAAACTGAATAAGTAATCAGCATACCTATTTTCGTACTGTACTGTATCTTAGTATTCATTACCCATAATCAAAAATGTTGTACAGTAAAACAAGCCAAGCAAGGCTTTGAGTAGAATACAAGCTAATAGTTGCACAAACATCCGCCGCGATAACGCTGCTGTCGCTTATCGCGAATTAGCGTTTCTCGATCGTACACGACGGTGACGGTGATTCACAACTTCTAGTTGCTGTTCAGATTATATTCTACTTCGGTTTTTTGTCATCGTTCTTCTTGTTGTTGTTCCACTCCTATCGGGGGTGGGACTGCATCATGGCTATCTTGACTTTCGAGACCGCTGTCCGAATAGGGATGTAGTACTACGTCTGAACCAATCCCTTAGGTTCTTCAGCCAAGAATGTTGCATTCAACGCTGCGTTGCCATCGTTACATTATTTATTTACTTATGCGTATTCTTCGAAGCGTTCAGTTTTAATGGTTTCATAGAAGAACTCTGTAGACATTAGTTCAGTAGACATTGTCAAGTCTACTGATCTCCAAACTTCAGTATAAATGGTTAACTAAAGCATGATGTATTGTGTAATATTGTAAAAACCGCGCTACTGTTGTAAAAATCGTTTTCAGATTATTGTTTACTCGTTTCACTAACGAATTCTTCACGAATACTCACAAATTCTTAGAAGGTTCTATCAATGGTAGAGCCGGTTATATGAGGGTGACGTTACAACGTGACGCATGTTGAATGTAATCATGACCTCAGTGCTTATATTAGTCTATTAGTGTCATGGAGAAACGTCAGAATTTTGTTATTTCTTGTAAACTTTTAGATTTTTGCATTCACAATGCTATTTTTATATTAAGATGAATAAATAATGAAAAATATTAGAAAAAATCGGCTCACCCGTACCAACTTAGACGGGATAGTTGCTACGGGTGAGCCGATTTTTTCTAATATTTTTCATTATTTATTCATATTATTTCTTGTAACTTAAATATAGATTTTCGTTTAAAAATGACATAATTTTGAAAATAGAATAGAGAGCTCCATCTTTTTCAGAAACAGGGTTGACCACAGGTTGTTCAAAATTTTACCCACCACTATTTTTTCATCATCATCATCATCAATCAGATCAGCTTATGTTATTAATTATATACCGCCTCTGTGGTCTAGTGATTCGTCCACCCGTGTCCCGGGGTCCCGGATTCGATTCCCAGGGGGGTACAATTTGTACTCTGTGTGGTTTGTGGTAGGGCTTATTTCAAGTCCGCCTGGCTAGCTATCACTATCTTACCTAAGTCTGACGCCATAACAGTAATATAAAAATTGTTGTTTTCCGGCAGTTAGAGGTAAGATAGCCAGTTAGTTCCTCAGTGATGAGGATTTCGTGTGTAGTGCGCTTCCACCTTCGGCCTTATCGTCACTTAACATCAATCAGGTGAGGTGAAGGCCAAACACTATCTCGTTGTGTATAA
The DNA here is from genome assembly GCA_928269145.1 of Agriphila tristella. Classification (NCBI taxonomy): domain Eukaryota; kingdom Metazoa; phylum Arthropoda; class Insecta; order Lepidoptera; family Crambidae; genus Agriphila; species Agriphila tristella. The sequence goes on from OV743440.1 coordinate 4,875,126, forward strand.
AAAATAAAAAAATCTATTAGGAATATTGTTTCAACAACTACTTACACTATAAATATAAGGTCTTACGTAAATCGTGATTAAATGCTGCAAAACTTATGTACGATGATGACCTTAGTCGCTCAAAGATAAAGTAAATGCCTCCATGACAGCAAATAATCTTCGCTGTTACCTTCGTTTTTCTGCTTAATGCCACTTAACAGTCATGATAGCATGCGGGCAAGTTGATAAGTTTAATGGGGAGAATCAAGGCAGTGCCGACCTCGATAATATTATGAATGAACGCATCGTGGTATTACAAGTCCATTGTTACTAGCATCCCGGAGATAAAATCTTAGTACTCACAATATGCTTTATTGTTAATAACACTACCTAGTCATCTTCGATAGATCTTAATGATAAATAGAATTCTGAATTTGGTTGAACTGCTTTTGCTGATTTAAATGATTGATCTTTGTTTTTTTAATTTAATTAGTTTATGGTTTGTCTTCAGAAATCGTTTACCGACCTTATAATTCTTGAGCTATTAAGTGCTAATTGCTAGTACTATGTCGCGTCATCATCGTCATCACACAGTCAGGGTAACGTCAATTATGTGAACAAATACGAATCCGAACGTTATACTATAGTGTACGAGCGATTTTATACCGATGGATGACATAATCACCCCCGGAAGATCACATCCGCTTGGCACCGACCCAACTACAACAGCATCGTGTAATTTTAGATCCAAACACAACTGTCTCTTAGTTTTTTTATTTTTGTTGTCGCTTCTCGTTTTTGTTGTCATTCACTTTCTACTGCTCGCGTAGCGGTAATTGGTTTGATTTAGCTCTTTTCGTGTAGACGGTCGTCCCAAGTTAATTTTGTATTAGTAAACTTGTCTGCTGCTTCTGGTAATGGTTTTATAACTCCTCTCTGTTAACTAGTTCGTCTGAAGTAACTAATTATCATAGACCTGTGGATGGCGTTTCACAAGTTTGAATGGATGCACTTATTCATAATAAACTTATAAAACTACGTCGAATTCGTGCCCATATCGCGTTTCGTGAGTCATGCAGACTACCACGACTGATTGAATATTGACAATCTCTTTAACATTATCAGATACATAGAAATTATTAGTTTTACTTATATAATTCTGTAAACGGAACATTTTAGGTATAATGTATTTCTAATTAGTACGTAAATTCGCCTAGTTGCAATTTCACATAAATTAATTCTATTGAAGGCCTAAAATTATGACTATGAAGCAGCCTACTCCCATCTTTGGTTGCTTTCAAATATGCTGCCATCTGGGTTCATGCAAGTAAAATTTTGCCGCCTACACAATTCAGTTGAGTCCTTTGTGCAAGTTTTCTTCGCCATATTCGACCTAAGGTCATACCTTTGCGGTCAGGCACAAGGTCACTTATACGTATGAATTCATTTTACAATGTATTGCGGCATTGAAATAACGAACGTGTCACTATGCTATTGAAAGTAAAATTAAATTCCTGATAAGTGTGGTAGCAATATTCGTTGAAAAAATACAAGCAACCTTGGTTAAAAATCTCTTAATATCATATTTTCATAGATAGGTTCCTGTTGTTTCTATCTCAGGTTAACTGCTTGCCTGTAACAACGAGGTGCATAATGCATCGCAGATAAGTTCCTCGAAGCCATTCTGTGAAACCACTTAGCATTTTGATGACCTCGCTTTTAATATACCATTATATTATACGATCACATAAACCGCTATATCTCGGTAAAGTTAGTTCGGATCAGAACCATTTCTCTATTAATTTTATAGTTTAATAAAATTGCTAGCAAAGCAAAGTAAAAAGCTACTGGCGTTTGTAACTTCGTCTATTCTGTTTTAAACATTTTATAATTTTCCTATTTCCAGATCTCCGAATTTGTGTTATTTTTTTATTGTGTTAAGTTTGTTTCTCCTAATCCCGTTTTGATCAAGCTATTGAAAAATATCTTAGTGGGCACATACTAATTCTGTTGTGTACTTCCAGATGAACGTCCGCGTGACTACAATGGACGCGGAGCTGGAATTCGCGATCCAGCAAACGACGACTGGCAAGCAACTCTTCGACCAAGTTGTGAAGACCATAGGCCTCCGCGAGGTCTGGTTCTTCGGCCTGCAGTACACCGACTCAAAGGGCGACCTTACCTGGATTAAGCTCTACAAGAAGGTTAGTAGCCGACCTATTTATTATTATATCACTTATCAATATGCAGTAGAATTTTAAGGTTTAATCTTAACAGAAAAATATTCAGATTCGAGACACATTTGGTTTTTAAAATTTCAAATTTGTAACTTACTGATCTTACGATGCAAATTATTTTGGCATTAGGGTAAGTAGGTGTTGCTTTAATATGATGCATATTTGATGCTGTTAGATCACACAACATCCGAAGATGTGGGCAGAAATTTACGATTATTGAAAGTGCATAATTATAATCTAGTCTAGCGGATTGTTTGGTTTTATACACTGAGTTGTTGAAAAAAACTTGCGTATGCTGAATATTCGGTCTCATGTTAGAGTCGGCGGACGCGCCGGCACGATGTAATGATTATTTTTAGCGGAACCAATGCGCCGCGGCGCCGACCAAGTTCAAGTTTGTTTTGTTCGCCGGTTTGATAATATTCGCAATGAAATAGAAACGTTCTGGCAGACGGTTCAATTCCAACTTCAATTACGTGCGTGGTGCTTTTTATTTTGTCTGGGAAAGTTGCTTCAATTATTGTAATTATAATAAGGTCTTTTTAATTGTCGTCTAACGTAATCGTAATGGATGTATAATTTTTCGTGTTTTATGTCATGGTTCAACAATTTCCTTATTTGATTTAGACAAACGTCTACGAACAATGGTCTAGTCGTATAGTCCAATACAGCTGACACTTTCCTGCGGCCCGCTTCCTCAAGACACTGCCTTGGCAAATATACAATTCTCATTGAATTCGAGTCGCGTTTCCGCAGCAGCGTTGTTGCCTCCTCACCCATGAATACAATTCTGTGAAATTGTTTTCCTCGCTGTTCGTCGACATTGACCTGTTAACGCAATGTCGTCGTGTACGGAACCACTTTATGTCAAGCTGTATCAGAAAGGACGACCGGTTTAATTCGACTAATTAATATTCTTAAATAGTGATAGCAGTCTCCATATTGTGAAATATCTTGTGGGTAAAGTTACATCGGAATAGAAATAAGTATTTCAACACGATTGATAGGCGTATTGTTTTATTGTAGATGGAGAAATTAGCTTTTCAAACAGCTTTGCATGCGTTACCTAATGTTTACGAAAATGCAGCCCCGACCAAACCTATTATAAGTCTCCGACCCAGATTGATAAATTTACAATCAGGAATTCAAGAGTAAAGATAATTTTGAAGAAAATACGATGTCGTTGGGTTTTTAATTAAGCATGCTGGCCATATAATCTCATAGGATAGGTCCACGCTAATGAGTTAATGGCTACATGTAGGAATCCAGACATCCGATAGAGGCGACACCGTTAGCAACGCGACCTGAGTTAACCGTTTGTCGCGACGACTAGACATGATGTTTTTCCCTATTCGACTTTCTGCAAATACCGAAGCAGTCTCTTTTATATTTCTATGAATACCGGTATACTTTGATATCTTTCAATCTGGAAAATTCCAAAGATGTTAAGGAAATTCTTTGAATTTGTACATGACATGTGGCAGAAGATTTTCTTCTTTGAACATGATATTTTTACATTTCTATAGGTACAGAATGTCAGAATACATTATAGTAAAATTTATACTGTTTTTATATTTACGCTCTAGTCCAAAGTCTATTGCTTCATCATCGTAATATAATGTCGAAACTTTAGCAGGATTAAGATATGCTTCAAGTTTGTTAGTTATCTATACAGCATTTACAAAGTTTCTGATAATTAATGTGCAAATACTTTCATGGTCGATCGTTGTAATTTGTAATGTATCAAACTATAGTTTATCGTTAAAAAGTTTAGTTTAACAATATCATTGTAAGTTCTTGTAATTAGGTTAGATAGTAAGTAATTTTCTTCACAAAATCTTGCAGAATTTATGTTTAGTAGTAGTAGAACATTAAAAAAAAGAAATTGAGTATTTTGAGGTTTTCGATTGTTATGATTGAATTTTTTTAGTTTAAACATTATTTTTATTGTTAAAATTGAAATGTAATCGTACATAAACGATGTATTTACGATTTCTCTGAAAATACCCATACTGATGACGCAAAGGATTAGTGTAGATAAGCGCTAAATGGAATTCCATGGACGCGCCAAGATACCCTGTACCACATAATCATGATAGGTATTACGAAACAAATTGTTTCGATTAATTTAATCATTGATTCCGGTTTCAATCGTGCGATTGCCGAATAGAGACAAGTTTTAGTCAAACCAATTTATGAGGTTAAAGTTAAAAGGTGAGGAAATTAAATGTACTTAACGAGAAACAAAAAGTTTCTAAGAAAAGCCTCTGTGCCGTCTCACTATGAAATTTATTATCAATGTTTAAAACAAAATTGATGTAAATGACACAATTAATGTAAAAAAAACTCACAGTATAAAGAAAGAGATATAAAAGATGAGTGCAATAAAATTCATTTCAATGTAGGGACAAATGAGAATGCCCATTCCTGCCCCAAGTATTCTTACAAGTTACAGTTATGAAATATTTATGAAAAATATTTAATAAAATTACTAATACTAAAAACAAATTATAAATTTAAAGAAAGCAGCGGATAAAAAGTCAACATTTATTAGTTTTTATTAGCATTCTATGCCGTTTCCGGGCGTCCAGTATTAGTCTTATCTATCAGTGTTGCCACCAAACACTTTAATGGACTAAGTCTAACACTTTTTATTCACAAAAATAGTTCTTAAAATGTTCAGATAATGCTGGGTCCATAGCGCATGTTTTGCCCTACACAATCAACAAAACATCTGAGGGCTTACCATCAGCAAATAAGAAACCGTTCAGTTCAAAAGCAGGCCTTAAACAGGACTGCTTAAGGCCTGCTTTCATACTAACCTTTGAGGTCATAGTACGAAAACGTAAGGCAGTTCAATGTAAGTCCTGCTATGCTATAAGAGCTCATAGTAAGACCCCTGAACATTCAACAAAATGCTCATACTTTTTTTTTGTTGAATGTTGAGATGGATAAAACAAAAATAATCATACATATTTTGTTTTATTTTGTTATAAATTATGCCCAAAATAACAAATGGGTACTCTGGTTACCAATCAATCGATTAAAACCAACGAATAGTTCGTTGATTGAAACCCATTTTTTTAATTCAAAATATTGACTTTATAACCCAAGAGTCTATTATCTTAAGTCACACTTTAAATTTTTTTACTAATTATGTAAAAAAAATGCTTTCCATACAAAAAACTTAAGGATAGAACAGGGTTATTGTAAAATAAAAAGCTTTCGTTATGGTATGTTTGTACCCTTATATCTTAAAAGTCTGAGCTTTAGCATAGTTCGTGTTTTATAATTTCAAGAGTACAAATAATAACCTATCAACTGACATATAATTAATTTGTGTAACTGAAAAAAATCTGGTGGGGCATGGCGCCATACAAATCTGGGCATTGTTACAAAAATTTTTTTTAGGTTACAAAAATTTTTATCAAAGAACTCAACGTGCGTGCTCATATGTACTTTAAATTGAATATCGCGATAAGTTCGTTGCTTTTTCGTGCTTTCACTAGAACTGGGAGTTGTCTTGCGAGTTGCGAGTAAGCAAGCTACCTACCCACCAATGGCGACTTGCCACGTGCCCGACGTAAACAAGTCCATTGAGTTTCCCGCAGGTGGTCGAGCGGATATGTTGATAAACCCCAATGACCAATCTCGGTGAACTGATGACAACTCGTAAACAGTGCGATTCAGTTTTATTGATGTTTACAACGCGATTATCGCGTTTATGAATACTGAGGATGTCGAGTAGATAAGTGCGTTCAGCCTTTCAGCCTACGATTGCAAAAGCAACGCAATGTATTTTTTTGTCTCGAGTTCCTCTATGCTTCGGGAAGAAAGCATAGCATCTTCGTAACTGACAGTTCGATTCGAGACGAAGACTAAATTCATGGATTCATTTGACAGCTATTTGGTGTCGGAAGAGTTAATAAGTATCCGTCAAGAATCTTATATTAATATTTATAAGATTCTTGGTATCCGTCGAAAAGAAAATTGACATTTGGAACACGGAAACCATAGAGTAAAATATGGATATTGTGGATAGTTACTATCCACAATATCCATATTTTACTCTATAGCATCGGATACGGAAAGTTTCCGACATTTGTGAGTAAGGGCCCTGATGGGTAATGATTTGTAGTGACTGGTGAGAGTAACTGGTGAGATACAAGCCTCCTTTATTGTTATAAAGGAGGCTTGTATCTCACCAGTGGAGGCATTTAAAAATGGCTGACGATGAAATGATAACTCGGAAAATCTTATCAAAATTTCAATCTTCTCTCCAGAGACTTTAATGAGATTAGGATGGAAATAATTGAGTAAACACCGTAGATACTTCTGAGGATTTCTAAAATAGTCCAAATACAACATCTCGATTTAAAGATGTTATTTGAACAGATGATTTATCATCGCACCCGCTGTAAGAACATTTTATTCCATTTGCAGAAGTTATTTCGGTGAGCGAATCGCATGAGTCAGCTGGTAGTACGTGAGCGAACGCCTTTTCCTTTGCATTTTGCCTTATCGAGACTAGCTGTACACCCACTTAGAATAATATTAAAGAAAAAATGGGATCCGCTCTTACTGTTCTTTGTTGTTGCCATTCGGAAAAAAACGTTTCGTCCAAAATAAATAGACGTCTAGACTAGATAGTAATAAATGTCCAGACTTTAATTCTCACAGCTTTTTCTGTCTTTGATTATATTATTGTAATTAATTCTAATAATTGTATGTAAAGAATACAATTTTCTGAATTTAGTACAGGAAGTGGCTTATATTTTATACAATTTATCAGTTACGTGCATAATTTACACTGCCCCACGTAGTATGCAAATTTTTATTATTGTACGTCACTCTTTGCAATTTATTTCCCAACTGAAAATATTAAAAATGTTATGCTGTCTTTTCAATCAAGAACCGGTAACCTGACGTCAAACGGAATCTTCATTTACACTAGTATTAATATTTATTCTGTGGTTTGCTATAAATAGTTACAGTTTGTAATTACACAATCTTAATTATTAATAAGTTAAATAAAATGCTACTTTGTTCTCGAACCGGAGTTTCACAAAGATAACGCCGTAACAGTTAAACATATTCACATATCGTAACTTTTAGAATCCTTTGATAACTGAGCGAGGCTGCTGTGGTGATATCTATGACTCATGCAGTAGCCAGTATCACAATACTTTTATACTTTACTAGCTTCCGCCCGCGACTTTGTCCGCTTGGACATTCGGAAATCCCCAGGGAACCTTTGACCGGGATTTTTATCCTGGTCAAAGGTTCCCTGGGGATTCGATGTTTAAATCCAGGATATAAACTATCGGTGTGCCAAGTTTCATCCAAATCCGTTTAGCCGTTTTGTGTGGTTGAGTAACATCCAAACTCACAAGAACCGTTAACGGTCGCTTTTAACCTTACTCTGGCGACTTGGGGTCTTGACGACCTAAGTACACAGGTTGGTCAAAAGTTCTGTTACTGAGTTTCTTTATCGATTACTGGCCATTAAAACAAATGAAAAGAAAAAATAAAAATGACATATTATTGACAGTTTTATAAGCTATAATTCCATACCACACGTATATCATATTTTGTTTATTTCACCATGGAATGGGGGTTGAAGAAGAATCGTGTCGCTGTAATTGCTCTGCACAAATGTGGGCAGCCACCGAATATGATTTTCAAGTTGCTACAAAAGTTGAAAATCAACAAGCAATTTATTTATCGCACTATCCATAGGTACAGTAATACCTTGACCGTCGATGACCGAAAAAGATCAGGAAGACCACGCACCGTTCGGACACCAGCTGTGATCAAGGCAGTGAAGGCGAGAATCACGAGAAATCCCGTCCGGAAGCAAAAGTTATTGGCAATACAGATGACTGTGAAGAGAAGTTCCCTTAAAAAAATTATCAATGATGACCTTGGGCTTCACGCTTACCGTAGACGAAAGGGCCATCTGCTAAACGCACGATTGAAGGCTATGAGGTTAGCACGAAGTCGCGCTCTACTAAAGCAGTACGCACAAAACGGCCATCGAAAAATCTTGTTTACTGATGAAAAAATCTTCACAGTCGAAGAAAATTTTAACCGTCAAAATGATAGAGTATACGCTAAGAATAGTAAAGAAGCCAGCATGATTGCTCCGAGGGTCCAACGAGGTCACCACCCCTCATCAGTGATGATTTGGCTGGGGGTGTCCTATTCAGGGCTAAGTAAGGTTCATTTCTGTGAAAAAGGTGTGAAAACTGGCGCTAGAGTCTATCAAGATACCGTTCTGGAACCTGTTGTCAAACCCTTAAGCCACACTTTATTTCAAAACCAGCCATGGGTCTTCCAGCAGGACTCTGCCCCTGCGCACAAAGCAAAATCTACACAAGCATGGTTTCGGGCTAACAAAATTGATTTTATCGCGCAGGAAGAATGGCCATCCTCCAGCCCAGACTTAAATCCTCTGGATTATGCCATATGGCAACTTATTGAGGAGAAAGCATGTGCTAAGCCCCACATGAATCTCGACTCTCTTAAGCGCGCTATTCTCAAGGCAGTCGCAGAATTGGATATGGTGGTAGTTCGTGCTGCCATCGATGACTGGCCTCGTCGTCTAAAGGCGTGTATTCATGCCAGAGGCGGTCATTTCGAATAATTTTAATACATGATAATCTTAAATATTTGTGCTTTCATTTGGTATATAATTCATTGTAGCATTATTTGTAAATTTAGTATTATTCATGTTTTTCATAGTTACAGAACTTAGTAACCAACTAGGTACTATCACTTTCTGCTTTTCTTCTGTACATGCAATAATATCTATTCTGTATACGGGTATGATACCGGGCTGGTTGCTCTTATTAGAAAGCTATAGATTAGTAAAAATTTCAGTCGACACCAGTTATTAAATTTTGTTGAAGCTGATAAGTTTCTTGCGCTCGTTCTTCTTGTCAATTTGTCAGTCTAAGATTCAAAGTGCTTAATTAAGTTTATTTGCATAAAGCAATTTTGACTTTGACTTTAACAGCAAAAATATGAGCCTTATTTACTTGTATGATTTTTAGTAAATCACATCTTAGTTTCGTTTAGCTATAGTAGCGATACTTCTCAATAACCAACGTTATTATAAATATTTATTAAAACACTCAACGCAAATGCTTCAACTTCATCAATCACTCTATACTGTTCGTCTTTCGACAGTTAAACGTCGTGTTCTATTTTGTTCCTTGAGGTTCTTCTCAAAACTAAAATATTTTTTCCTGAACTGAAAGCAATTGTAAGTATTGATTTTTATTAAATAACTACACCTCTAAGATGACGATCGGGATCCTATGAAAATATTAGTTATTCGTTATTAACACTCAACCAAGCGCACTATTTTCTGCGTAAACATTAACGGGTTATGATCATGTGGCTGCCAGACACTGATGGTGTTCACCAGATTCTGTTTTGTCAATAACCAACGTTCAAGGCAGCTAATTTTAGCATGGTAGCACCGGATATGTTGCGTAAAATAAAATAAACATAATTTTCAATTATGTAAGTATTTTACATTTTACTGAAACTTCATCAATCAAAAGTTAAGTTGCGTCATTCTACTATAATAGTCATTACTTGACATGACTTCACGTGCTTGAGTGATAGTCAAATGAAGAATCACTAATAGTTAATTTTGCAATACAGTTAAGTATAGAAAAACTAAAAACGATTTTAAGTAACTCTTTAAAAAAATAAACGAGATAATCTTTTGTATATTTTCTATTGTTGGTTATATTAATAAACCAACTAGGTACCTTATTTAATAAGATTATATTTAGGGTAATAGTTACAAGATGTAACACAAACCTTAAGTGGAGTCTTTCGTCGTAAACCGTTTAGCGACAAAATGTTTAGATTCCGTGCGCGCCGGCGGCGTCGGTTACGTTACGTCACACAATATTTGCCGGATTCCGTGAACACATAGTTACAACTAAAGTTAGATAAACGCAAATCGCACTCCATTATAATCCCCAAGGTTTCTGTGATACAACACTAAATTGTTATTAAAAAAATCAACGTATGTAGAAACTTTTCTCCACTCTCACGATGAACTTGAATCTTAAGAAGTTAAAAAAATGTGCTCAGAGAAAAATTTAATGGTCTAATGTATGTAACATAATATGGCGATAGTGAACAGAGCATAGAAGACATGCATGCATATGCATCACAGACCATAGTAACACACACTAATATACATGCATGATTAAGTTGATATGATTTATTAAGCAATGAACTCTTTGGTTATATTATCTTTAACTACCTGTATGTCACTTCACTGTATATGACAATTATTAGATTATAACTAATTATTGCTTTAATACTAATTTTACTGAAAAACGTCTATTTATGTTGTACAGAGGTGTTTTCAACTTAAATTTCCAAGGAATAGAATCCAACTAATTCAATCCAATCGGATTAAGGTTGAACTAAATCGATAAACTGCAAAACATACATACAGTTTATGTAGTAAGTATTTGTTACTGTTAAACCACAGAATAGATAATAAACTAGAATACAATATTACTTATATTAAACTAGCGGCCGCCCGCGGTTTCACTCGCGTGGTTCCCGTTCCCGTGGGAATATCGGGATAAAAAGTATCCTATGTTTTAATCTAGGCTATTTACTATCTGTGTGCCAAATTTCAACCAAATCCGTTCAGTAGTTTTTGCGTGATTGAGGAACAAACATCCAAACATCTAATCATCCAAACCCACAAACTTTCCCATTTATAATATTAGTAGGATTGTAATCATATAGTTTTTTGTAACGCTAATTTCTTACACGTGCCGTGGCAATTAGCACTATCTAGTATCTACAACACTTTAAATTTACAGATCTGTCGTTTTAGAGTAGCGATTTTTAAGTTGTTAGCATAATAATATGAACCTGAATAAATCTTGATGAAAATAGAAATGAAACTGACCTCTTTGATGTAATTGGTTGTTGTTATGACTAACATCTTAGAAACAAAGACTATGATAAATAAATATGACCTGAATGTGAAAGGGCAATATGCCAATATTCTAATGAAGTTGCCCTTAACACATTAACTGCCATATGAGACAGAGTCAATATTGTTATCAATTGTGGTGATATATTGTTTGCTAGTGAACTAACCAGCTGTATAGGCATAGGACAATAGATATATCTTTAGTTTTTAAATTCGTGACAACGCTTAAGATAATACTTCTTTTTTAGCTCTTCAGTCTCTACATATACTTTACTTTTATATATTAATATCATCATCAACAATTTATAATGCCCCATTACTGGGGCACAGGACCTCTTCATGGATGAACCAAGAGGATAGGCTATGCTATAACTGGTTAGATGGGTTAAAGGATCGCTACTGCTAAGGCTGTAATGCCCATTAAATTTGCGAATTTATTAGGCATAACTGCATGAAGAAAGGATGGCAATATAAGTGATATGAAGCCACCTCTTAGTGACATAACGGCATAAACGAATTTAGTAGGCATTACGTCTGCGTTACCCACATAGGCCTCCAGCTGACACGTTCACACAAAAGGGCTGTTGGGGCGTGTCGCACGCACAGACATCGCAATACACCTATCACGCTTACGTAACTCTTGCCCTCGTTGTCGGTATTACAATCGTTAAAGATGTTTCCACGTTTTCTTATGCTTCTTAAGCGATCAAAATATGCGAAGGTGACGCCAACTTTGAGGAACCCAAAGAAGTGCAAATTGCCGGTCTTATTCAGGGAATATTTTTTTATTGTTTGAAGATTAGACATCAGGGTCACCCTGATGTCTAATCTTGAATCAAATAAAGGACAACGAAGCTTCCAACCTGCCAAAAAATTTAGTCCGGTAGGCGATATTAACATGTCATTAGCTTAGCATATCAACATTGATGTAATTTTAGATTCTCCATCGATTTTGCCATTTACAATTGCATGCATTGAAGTACATAGAGACGACCTACTTTCGGAAATGACCTACTTTACAAATACTTAATATTTAAGCATGGCATTATTTTATTATGTCACCCCTTTTGATGCAACACCTTGCACGCAAACACTTGGAATATTTACACATGCGAATTTAAATATATTTACAACTCATTTCCTGTCATGGGTGTTTTGTGTCTCTACGCTGATCTGGAAATTTCAGAAAAGGTTTGCTATGAGTTGTGGAGTGTCCTGTCTTATGTTTAGCCGACAGGCTCAAAGTTACTCAAAGATTATATCGAATAAGCAACATAATATGTAATAGATATAAGCTTGGAGAATATTAGAAGAACTTTAATGGTTAATTGATTAGTGTTGGTTGGGTTGGGAAAGCCACCGCGCCAGGTTTCACCGTCTGCAGCTATCTTCGTGGTGGTCGCCGCTGGCGATCAACACACGGCAATAAAACCGCACACCCTTTTCTACAACCGTTTTGTTTTCCTCAATAAAGCATATGGTTATTGTTGCTATATGAATGGGTCTTTTTTCAGCATTTTGTATTCTTTCAAACCCTTCCGGACGACTTCGTCATTTTCTTAAACTTGACGCTTTCCTAACTTGTCTCATTTTTAACTCGGCTTTTTCTTAGTTGGTCTCTTTCCTAGATGACTTCGTCATTTTCTTAAACTTGACACTTTCCTAACTTGTCTCATTTTTAACTAGGCTTTTTCTAAGTTGGTCTCTTTCTTAAACTTGTCTGGACGACTTCGTCATTTTAACACGTTTTCATTAGGTTGCTTTCTCGTTTGTTAGTTTGTTTGATTGGTTGTTTGTTTGTTTGTCCACAAAGTTTGCGAACAAAGTTCGATCCACTACTATAAGGTAGGTAGGGTAGGGCATGCGAAATGTTATATTCAGTCAAAAGTACCAGGGCAACATAACTTACGAGGAGTTATTTTGATTTCATGCCGCGAAGATTTCTCTTAGCTCTTTGACTTTTTCAAAAATATAAATCGAAATAACTCCTTTTAAGTTATGTTGCCCTGGTACTTTTGACTGAATTTTATTTATTTTATTTAATATCAAAATAATTATTTCGTAATTATTTTAATTTATTACTCTTATCTATCGATACCTACTATAGGACACACAGACCATACAACAAGTACTTAGTGATAGGACACTACGATATTCTAAAAGCCCTAGTCTAGTAGGACCACGAGTATGTATGTAGGTACATGATAGTAGTCAGCAACTTTTGGCTAGCACAAATTTTAAATTAATAAATGTGTGAGTAAAAAATGAGTTAGAAAATTGTAGAAAGAGCCCATAAAAAAGAGACCAACTTAGAAAGAGCCGAGTTAAAAATGAGACGAGTTGGGAAAGTGACAACTTTAAGAAAAAAACCAACTAAGAAAGAGCCGAGGTAAAAATTAGGCGAGATGGGAAAGTGTCAAGTTTAAGAAAATGACGAAGTCGTCCAGAGGGTTTCAAACTTCTAGTCTAGACGTTCACAAAAGAATATTATGCGGTCGCCGCTATTTACTTTTACCTGTCGTTATGATTGTGTATCTTAAAGATAAGCACATAATATTCGCTAAATGTCTTATCTTAACAATTCTCACGCCCCGATGGAATAATAATAGCTGATGGAATGCATTATTTCATCATGAATAAACAATTGGAAAAGCCGAAAATTTATTGTTTTTATAGTTGTGTCTGACGCCCACATACACCTGTCTATTTGTCGGTAACTTCTAGTCACTCACTGGTTAGCGTCTGCCTGCAATCATTCATGCTTCGTACCGGTTCTCTATTGTATAGTATGTATAGGCGAAAATGTCATGGTCGAACGATCATGACGATATGCGACGTTAGCATTCTGTGCTCGTTCCGATCAAGCAATCGTTTTATCACCTATTAGAAGACTTTGGTGATAAGAAATCTATAATTACTGTGCCCTTATCTACACGAAAATTTGGATAAAGTGTTTTTCTTTTATCATTTCTACACTGGCCTGCAAAACTAAGTACTACAGAGGTCTATTTTCATACAAACGAGGTAACTTTGAAGCATTGGTTCTCCGCCCAGGATTAAACGTGGTGTGATCTGATGATAGCCATCTAAGTATTGAATGGAGAAGATTCAGATCCCCATACACACCCAATTGATCTGATCAGCATTCTAAGAGCTGTTTGGATATGTTTAAAAAACCACAAAAATAGCATTAAAATGTATGGAAATGCTGTAACTGATAACTCTAATCCTTACAGCTCTTAGAATGCTGATCAGATCAATTGGGTGTGTATGGAGATCTGAATCTTCTCCATTCACTCCCTGGATGGCCATCATCAGATCACATCCCGCTTAATCCTGGGCGGAGAAGCAAAGCTTCAAAGTTACCTCGTTTGTATGAAAATAGACCTCTGTAGTACTTAGTTTTGCAGGCCAGTGTAGTATCGCTATCCCTTCTGAGTCCTCGATATTGATTCGATGTTTTTGAATATCTCTTGTTCTGCAGTTACACGAATTCATCTTGTAAATTGATAAACAATTAAGGGAATTTGTTTAGTCATTCACGATATTCATTTCGACATTATTATATCATCGAAAGGAATTTAGCGGAAAAGTATTCATAATTATTATATTATATTTCCAAGAACTGGTAAAGCCTATCACACTGAGTCATAAACACGTCAGGCTGTTTAATTTCCTGCAAGTGTATCCAATGTGTTTGCTACCAAAGTTTGACTTACGGTGATGTCGCATCGTCCGTCTTAACCCACATGGTGATGATATCATTGCGGCAAAAAATTGCTGCCAACTTATACATTGTTTCAGATTCCACCTACCTGTACTCAAATGTGACTAATCGCTATCCCAATTGTCAGTTTTTATCAGAATTACTTGAACTTTTGCTACTTTCACGTAATCATCTTGTTTTGCAATTGATTGTGTATACCACTTTCCATATTATGTATCTTGGATAACATATCCACTGGCGTCATTATAAGATTTCCATTATTTGGTTCAGGAGCTTTAACTCATGACATTATTGTTTAAGTGCTTCAGTTTTCTGGCTTCGGTCCAGTTGACTTGCCCATTGAATTAGAATTATTTGTAGCATGCATACGAGACCTATCAGACTATCAGTATCAATAGCTTGTGCAAAGACTACCTATTGTGTTGGGAATTTTTATATCAGATGGAGATTGATTCGCAGAAACTTATTGTTTAAGTAGCGTGCGTAAATGAGATCTAAGTAATTTCCACAAGTAATCTCAATCTTATGACACGCAATAGGTATCGTTAGTGGGTAGGGGCTTTTGGCAACAAATTATAACCAGGTATGGAGTGTCCTTAAACCGTTTTGGTATCTGTCAGTGCTTAAGAAGGTGCAGTTCATAAAACTGTGTCTGGAAAGATTTATTATCTCACCGAAGAGCAAAATGAATACTCACTCGCTGTTTGTGGCAAGAAACACGCGATCTCGTTCTCCCAAAGAGGAATGTTGCTTTTTGTCGCCGATAATTGCGACTGCCGACTGTTGTGCTGTATGGAACGCCCGAGACGACGCCACCGCTATCTTGCGTCACGTACTCACCACATTACTTGATATACTGTAGTGCGTTGGCACATACGCCGATTGAGAACCTCCGCATACCTAACGATGGAGAAAGGACAAAATCATAATAATAAACGGTGTCATGTATCGCGTCCGTACTGGGTCACAGTTGAAGTAGGTTAATTGGATTAAAACCTATCGCTAACCTTACATGGGTATTCCCTTTAGCTTCTAAATTCTTGGCCATCTTGGCTCTACATAATATTGATAGCTCAGTCTAAAACATACCTGTTTTTTCATTGTCCAGACTCCGAAACAGCACACGTAGTGCGTCCGGCGAAGCGTGACGATGCGCCCGCGTGACCCCGTTCCCACGCGGAATGCCATCACTTGGCCACCACGACTCCCGTATCATTCAGCCGAACAATGACCACCTGGCGTCCTTGGCGCGCTCATTCTGAAATTACCTATTACCGGCAATCATAGAGTCTTATCACTGCGACGACGATCAACATTAAAGCACAAACTAATGTGGACTACCTAAGTTCGATTGCAAGCAGTCTGCAGCAACATTTGTGTAGTAAAACCCAAGGAGTGGCATCGTCAACCGCAGACGGGTGAAAGTGGTGTTGCGCACCTGGAGACGACCTTGCGTATCTACCTGCCGCGTAACAAATCTCTCGGACTTCCCCCCGCTCGACGCAACGACGCGTCGTCGTCGTGACTAGTGTCGTGACCCAAACTAACTCCAAACAGGTTTCAAGCAATGCCATATACCAACTCATTTGAAAGGCTTAATGCTCGAGTCGAGAAAAGATGAGAATCTTTTTGCTTAATGAATAGATATGATAGTGTTGCATCTGTCCTCCCGTGTAAGAACAATTAGTCCTGCAATGAACATAATTGTCCGAAGTAACAGGTTAGAGAAGGGTCAAGCAAGGTGCCATGGCGTCGTCCGCAAACTGGGTTAGCAGTGAACGAGAGGGAGTAGCGTCGTCTCTATCGCTCGCCGTATGTCGCTAAGTAGAACCGACGACGAGTGTGCGATTGATGGCGTTAATGTGGCTTTTTTTAACATCTTCAACATTCCTTCTTTTATTACCGTACCAAGATAGGGACATGTTCTCAATATCACAAAGAAGGTCCCACATCTACATCAGATACCAACTTCATTAAGTTGACTTATGGATCTTATAACGATCGGGACAGATGCGAATACATTCTGCATGTGCGCGAACAAGAACAGCTGATTGTGCAGCGATCGCGGCCGCGGGGTCAACGACCGTACTTTCGCCGCTCCCACGGCTGACTGCTGCGTTGCTCAATCCTCGCTGCGAGGCCTCTTAAGATTCCGCCAATTAACGTCTCGTATCTAACATTTCTACGGGGTATTCAGTAACACTCTTAATATTGAAATGGGACCAAAAGCAAATCCTTAGTAAAGAAAGACCACACAATGCAGACCTTATAATGTAAGAATGACATTTATTTGACCACATGCGATCATGCGTTGCAAATATAGATGACTCTATAAGACGATCTTCGTCATTCGACACACTGTTAGTTTAAAAGAGAACAAATGAAATAATCTTCGCGGCCGTTCCAGTCCACCTACGCCACGCCACCTGTGTCGTATCACCTGTTGTTATTGAGATCACTTTCTGAATATAAAGATTGACATCGATCGCACTAATCACTAATGGTTTTGCCGCAGATCGTCACTTTCGCAAATGACCATCGCGAAAAATTTGGTCACTTTCGCAAAACATCACTTTCGCAGAATGTCATTCACAATTTTGAGAAATAAGAAAAAAAAATGAATGACATTCTACGAAAGTGACGTTTTGCGAAAGTGACCAAATTTTTCGCGATGACCATTTGCGAAAGTGACGATCTGCGTCAAAACCGTACAAGATTCTACAATCATAGCTGTTGATCACACTAAACACATTTTGAGATCTCGTTTTACACTGTCCTCTCTCGAATTTCATAAATGGGTATTGCATTGATCTAAATTCCAACAGATCAAGACTCTCATAGATAACATGAGAGTGATAGTCAAAAAACTATGCTCATGGACTATATCTATTGATTTATTCTACATAGACTTAGTAATCATACGTTCTCAAAAGCCCGACTCGATAGTGGAGAAGACAGCAAGATTTGTGACGACCACCATCAAGAAGCTTTCTTCACCCGAGGAGGATGATGAAGAGGCAGCTTACGATAGGGGTGATGACCTGGTAAGGTCGACGAGGTTACACATATTTAATGTAGGCTAGGACAGCTAGACAGCAAGCTTGGTACTTGGTATAAGAATGTTCTCTTGCTACAATATTGTCCTTTTTGTGGTTTGGCTGATCAATGAGATCCAATGAAATCTGTTCAAAAAAGGCACTGATTTTTTTTCCTACCGGTAGAAATTTTGAAACCCAATAAAAGTGGGCCAAAATTAGATCTACTTTAAAACTGGTGCAGTCACTTTTATTTGCTGAAAACAGTGACAGCTACAATTTTGAACCAGATCTAACTTCAGTCTACGGTTTATAATAAGTAAGTAGAGCTCGTCTTATTTCCATCGTCAAACGCTATAAATATTTTATGTTCATCATGTAGACTGTTCATGGTTGGGTTATGTATAATGGTATGTGGCTTGTTAAGGATTGGCACGTCTGTACTAAACACAGCTGATTCGTCACGTTCCGTTGAAACATTTGCTATGGCACTACAATATTATCTAAAGGCCATTATTGTCTTTATGTTTATTACATCTACTATGTTATATGTTTTGATCTGTTTTACCTACTATTCTATTTTATATTTCTTATGTCAATCATAAATTTAAATTATACAACATTATTTGAATACTGTATACTACTAAAATGAATTTATTAAGACTAAACTCAATCACTAAGCACTTAATTGCATAATATTTAAAATTAAACGCGAAATTTATTGCGCTTTACCGTGACGTGACATCATCGTGAAATAAGTTATTATAATTATCTCATAAATTTAGAAGCGATGAATATTATAAAACAAACATTTGTAAGATGGCCTCGTTGCCATTGTCGTCATATCAACCGACGGCTTTTATCTTATCCGCTGATCTGTCGCCATTACACAACTTTACCGAAAACACTCCTTCCACGGCGACATTTTTATCGGCAATCCTTTACTTTCGCTAACAATGTGTTCGAAAGTACCCTAATATAAAAACATACTTTGAGAATGATAATACATAATACTATCAAAGCTCCATTGATTTTCATTTCGTACTTTCTAATGATCCCTCTGCAGATCAGTGATATTCTTAAGTAAATTGAATTCCGTAAATCTTGTATTATAAACCACAGAGTATTTTTTAAAGAATTGTTTCATGGTAATGACAAAGATAACGACATTATCTTTAATCTAATTAACTACTTTACTGTACGGGCTATTTTTACCAAGTCAATGTCCACATTTGCCTAAGTGATTTGCAACTTACTGTTTCGTTTGCACAGTGATACAGTAATATAAATTTATTTTTACTGAATCACATTACTAATTTGAAGAGCGTTGAAGTGATCATAAGGTCCTCCAACAATTGCGCTTCTTTCAAACTAATTTGGAGCAACTCGGCTAATGGTGCTTCTCAATCTAGTTCGAAAAGAGACCGTTAATTTGACACATGCCTAGTGTAGTGACATCATTCTTGTAGTTCAAGTATGTTTCCTATAACCCGTTTCTTTTAATTGATGCATTAATGCTAATTGGTACTTATTTACTTCCATGTGTGACTAGAGAACTTTTCATTCTGCACTCTGTTTTGGCATTTTAATGTAAAAAGTTGATACTTTCATATATTGCTCTTGGATTACGACATAGCGGTTATTCTGGTCATTCTCTGACCATAACGAAACCAGTAAACACCTCCTTTACTTTCTTGACGTATGTTTAATTGACTGCACAAGCTAGAAATCTCCGATTAAAGTAAAATTGTTTTTTGCGCAAAGATGTATGTTCATATGTTTGCCAGAAACTGGCGCTGAATTGTAATTAATTGTTGCCTTTTTAACGCTCCCCTGGACTTCTTCGTCGGCACACTCCGAAGTCAGGGTCGCTACCGTTCTCCAGATGGGTAAGATCTGTGTGCCATTAACGTAGTCCCTCTGTAATACTTATTATATTATATTAAATCAAAAATAAATGTGCGTGTGGCCAAATCGACACCATATCGATGACATAACTACGAAAATACCACATCTTAAAGCAAGAATCTTCTGACATTTACCACATATTACACTGGTGTATTACTAAGTCATTACTCTAAGTATGACACAGCATGTCGTTATGGTAAATGTTAGATCATTCAAATTTACGTAACACTAGACAATTTGAATTATGACTGTCGAAGATGACCAATCCAGTTTGACTGTCATCGGTCATCGATATGCTGTCGATAGTATTGTAAGTATCCAAAATAAAAATGTGTTTAAAAGACGTTCTTCTTTACAGGTGATGCAACAAGACGTCAAGAAAGAAAATCCACTACAGTTTAAGTTCCGGGCCAAATTCTATCCCGAAGACGTGGCTGATGAGCTCATCCAGGAGATCACCCTCAAGCTCTTCTACCTTCAAGTAAGTCAATGCCATTCACACCACCACTTGCCAAAAATTCCTGGGTTGGACGAGATTTAATAGTTACTATGCTATAATTTAAAAAAGTCGTTATAAATGATAATTGGTGGTGGTGGTGGTGAGAGGAATTCCGCTTTCGTCAGAAATAAAACAGCCTATATATTTTTCTGACGAAAACGGAATCTGACGAAAGTGTCCTAGATCTTATAAAGTCCACCATTTCAGCTCTCGAAGTGGCTATTAAAATTACTTCGTCATTCTACTCTTAAAAACATTAGGCTTCTCATTTTGAGTTTTCTTTTCTTCTTTTATAATTTGTCTGTGTTTGTGTTGACGTTTTCCTAATTTTAGTTTTTTCCAAGTGAAAGTTGCTCATTACAAGAAGCTCTTAAAACTTAACAGTTTTCTGAATGGCTATCAATGCGTCTCCTTTATTGCTACACAGCCAGAAAGAGACGCATTGATGTTCTGAAAGTGTTTATTGCCATATACAGTAGCCGGCAAACATCTTGAAATCGGGTGGGGATTGCGCAGAACGCGTGTTTTGGGTATGCGTAGCGGTGAGGTACGGGGGCGGCGGGAGAGCGGCGCGCGCTATTGGTCGCTCGCAAGTACACATGCGCGAACTTATCCCCACTCTGTCGAAAGAGCGTCAAGATGTTTGCCGGAATCTGTACTAAGGTCCCATTAACATTGTGTCCAGGTAAAGAATGCGATCCTGTCGGACGAGATCTACTGCCCGCCGGAGACGTCGGTGCTGCTGGCGTCGTACGCGGTGCAGGCGCGGCACGGCGACCACAACCCGGGCATGCACGGGCCCGGCTTCCTCGCCAACGACCGCCTGCTGCCGCAGCGCGTCACCGACCAGCACAAGGTTCGTATAGAAATGGTGTTACCTTGCAACTTCTTAGAGCCAAAACGCACTGTCGACCGATCGCCGAGTGGAGTGACTAGTCGACAACGATTGTAATTTCTACTAGCAATTGAACATTGAAGTCTCGGCATCGACATCAGCCTTTTTAATGTCCTAGCTGCAGGGACACAGGCTTTATAGGTGGAGGATAGGCCATAACGCACCACACAGGCCCAATACGGATTGGTGGGTGATAACGACTGCAAATGCAGCCGAGCTTAGCGTGCCTTCCGAAGCACGGAAGAACTCAAGATACCCTTGGAGGACCCTTGCAAAAGTTGCTTTACCTTCGCAATCGCAGGGCCAAGCGCTAAATCACTGGGCCACCGAGCTCCTCATTGAAAGTTTTTAACATATTAGTGATTGCTCCAAACACTCGAACTTTGCCATTAAATCTAGTACTTGGTAACATTCTAACCCCATCCAGGTTGTTGAAAAAAAGTCTGGAATGGGTGGTAGGAAAATATAGACTAGGGATTCCCAAAGTGGTCTATATCAACCCCTTGGAGTCGAAATTGGTTTTCCAGGGGTCGACATAAACAAAAACTGATGTTGGGGGTCGACGAGGTCAAAAACTCGACCTCTATTAATTAACACAAGTTCTTATTTGTAATTTTCAAGATACTGTATAAGTTATGTTACGTGTACCAACTTGTTTTAAGAAAGACGAATATTTTAGTAGTTTTAAATTTGGTAAGTATTCTGTATCAATTAGAAAAAAGTAGAGATAAGATATTTAAAGTAATTTGGCAATAGGAGTCTGAGATATCAGTTCATTTTTGGAAAAGGGATCTCTTCCCAAAATAGTTTAGGAACCCCTGATATAGACGATTCAAAAGTGCTTAATTATGAAGTTTATTTGAATAAAGCAATTTTGGCTTTATCTTTGACTTTGAATAACATCTCGTTCAATCAGCTCATATTTCCCACCAGATGTCCCGCGAGGAGTGGGAGCAGAGCATCACCAACTGGTGGCAGGAGCACCGCGGGATGCTGCGCGAGGACGCCATGATGGAGTACCTCAAGATCGCGCAGGACCTCGAGATGTACGGCGTCAACTACTTCGAGATACGCAACAAGAAGAACACGGAGCTGTGGCTCGGCGTCGACGCGTTAGGACTGAATATTTATGAGAAGGATGACAAGTCAGTACCTATTCCTTAATGCACAGTATGTATAGAAGTAGGAGATCCTTAGGGGAGGCCTATACCAGGGTTGCATGATTTAAATCATTATTTAAATCACGATTTTTATAGCATGACTTTTTAAATAAAAATCACTGATTTAAATCAAAATCCGAAAAAGGAATTAATTAAACGCTGGGAGTGCATATTAATCAACTGTAATGTTCGAAAACAATATTAATACAAAGTTCGATAATAGGTGTAAGCTAAGTTATTTATCGCAATAAAAACCAGCAATGAAATATTAGATATTTTTGTGTCAGTCAAAATATAACAACAATAGATTCATTCCTTACATGAAAGCGAGTAGCATAGACAGACAGATACAGATATTAAATTTTCGGAATTATAAACAAATAAACACTAGAATCTTAAATTTACTCAAATCTTTTTTTCTGGTCAATGTGACATTTTACTTTTTTGGCGGTGTTGCCATCAATTCTACCTTAATAAAAATGTTGCCCACAAGAAAAACTAAGGCAATGGTCGCAAACCCTAATAAAAATAAAAAAATCAAATAATACAAAAAATCTGATTTTTTTGATTAAAATAAAAAATCATGAGTTTTTGCAACCCTGGCCTATACCCAACAATGGGTGTCGGGTCGTGCGGCTGATATGATGATGATGTATAGAAGTTGTTACAAAAAAATCCCTATTGCCGAATATGATAGACTACCAAAAACTGAATAATATTTACTAACAAAGAAGTGCCACGGAATTTTGATGGAGCTAAAATATACGATGTCTATTGCTATGTTCATCAGCCATTTTTAATGACCCCACTGCTGGGGCACAGGCCTTCCTTATGGGTGGTAAGGAGGATGGGCCATTACCCACCACGCGGGCCCAATGCGGATTGGTGGGTGTTAACGACTGCAAATGCAGCCGGGACCAACGGCTTAACGTGCCTTCCGAAGCACGGAGGAACTCGTGATAATAAATTTTTGGTCACCAATCCCATGACCGACCCTTGCGAACGTTGCTTAACCTCCGCAATCTTTGGGCCAGGCGCTAAACCACTGCGCCACCGAGTTCCTCCTGCTCCAGCTCGAGTCTATTGCTATAGTATTGGAATAAAGCTGTTTTTCCAAGGACTTAAACTATACCAGCGCCTCGTTCAAGGGACTTATTTAGTATTTGCGCATGAGGCATAGATGGAAAGGAGGCGGGTGGGTGAATTGTAGTTAGAGATGGGCAAAAAAAAACCCGATTTTTGAACCCCAAACAAATTGAACAAAATAAAATCTTTATAAATACCTAAGAGATGTTCTGTTCTTTGAATATTGTTCTGTTTTGATTTAAAAAGAAATTGTTTCCATAGCATTTATCACATTTAACATATCAATAGAAAAAGAGAAATTGTAAAAAGTTTATGGGTTTTTACTGGGTTTAACTCAGTAGTCGGGTTTAAACCGGCGGCAGGCTGATTATCTAAGGCTGGCCCCAGACCTACCGGTTTCATTTCTTTGCTTTGCTATTCTACCTTGCTTGAAAGACCGCCGGCCAACCAGGGTAATTTTTAATCTATCGCATTTTATGACTAGACCAAATTAGCAAGATAGCCATTAGCTTGGTGTTATCAAATATCATCGCCTGGATTGCGAAGTAGGAAGCTTTTAGGAGATATGCCACCCTGAACATGGACTCCGATTGTTAAATATAAATCGATCGCTTATTTATACAAGATGTTTGGTAAAGCCTTATAGAGCTGAATATGGTACATAGGGACCATAAAACTGAACAACTTTTACTAAGGGACCAAATCTGAAATCGCGAAAAAAAATGAGCTGTTTCATACATTCTGATAATTTAGTTATTAATTTTTTTATGAAACAGCAGTATTTTTTTTAAAACTAAAATTAAAACTTCGCGTTGCTACCCAGACGACGATATTTGATAACACCAAACTAATGGCTAACTTGCCAATGTGGTCTAGTCAAAGTATGCGATAGATTGAAAATGAGCCTCTTGGCCGGCGGTCCATGGTAGAACAGCAAAGCAAAGAAATGAAACCGGTAGGTCTGGGGCCAGCCTAAATAGAAAATATTTAGCGAGCGGTTTCATTTGACATACATTGCTACTTTTCTTTGGTATGATTTTTTATCCCAAAAAGAAGCAGCAATGTATTACATTCATCTATCAAATCAAACCGGTCGCTAGGTGGTTTTTAATTAGATAATCAGCCTGCCGGTCTTTTGCCCATCTCTATTAAAACAGTAGCTCCTGACCACTCCCCAACCCCAGTGCTACCTACTATGTATTTTAATTTTTGAGCTAATTATTTCTCGCATTCCATATCTACCTGAACTCACATATAATGCGTGTAGTGTAGGTAGATAAAGAGATAAGTGTAATATTAACCACGATACGATATAAGTACACCCTTGGAATTTACGTGCAAATACCGTACTTGTAATATAGGCATAATTGTATCTGCTTATCTACGTATCTTATAATATGATAAGAACTATAATGGGATAGGTCACTGACCAAACCATGTGTGTGTCTTCTACATTACACAGATATGATATATGATATATTAATGAAATATAACTATTTGATAGCAAGAAAAAAGTTATAAATTTAATAAAATTAAATCTAAAATCTAAATTGGGCAACAATATATCCATAATTGTAGCTCTATCAATTGAGATGATGCAAAACTGTTTCCACTACCGTAAACATCAGATATACTGCTCACAGTCAATGCGAGTGAAAGAGAGAAAACGATAGTTTACACTAGTCAAAACAGTTTGTATTATAACTTACGGTAGGGAATGAAAACCTAACAGTATTTTATCAATTACTTTTGTAAGAATGCATTTGAACGCGGTAAGCAATATTTGGTAGCTATAAGAGTCCCCGCAAACTAAGACTTTCTATCGGCCGATAGTTGGGTCGAACCTTTTTTAATATGAAGAATCGGTCGATACCAAATCGTTGTAATGTGCGCACTTGCATCACAGCGGCGGCACTCCCTGTATGTGTGAGCTTGGCGCCAGTCTGGCGGCGGCGATGTCACGTGCGTCACGACTTGTGATAGGGTTGGCTATTAGCATCATTACATATTAACGCAAGGAAATAATAAAACGAAAGTTTGATGCAATAAATTTGTATTGATTTTATATTAATTTAAATGCTAATACATTACAATTATATGGATCAATAGCTAATATGATTTCCTGATTTGCACCAATTTCAAGGTTTATTTTTCGTTTGCCCGACTTGTTATTTTTATTAAAATACTCGTATCAACTTCTGCAATTACTTTTACATTCCAAGATTTCCGCGCGTACAGTTTTTTTACCGCTTTTATATTGGTATTAATTCTTTAGAATTATTTAGTTTAATTATCTTATTTAGTTTAATTATTTTAATTAGTTTAATTTAGGTTTAATTAGTTTGGTTTTAGTTTAATTAATTAATTACTTAATAAATGTGTATTAACTATTGCTTTATATTAAAAGGAGCAGAAAGTCCTTCTTTATTCTCATACATAATTATTGTAGCTACTTGAATTCAATAACATTTTAAGTACTTATTTATTTTATTTTTCTGTAGTATAAAGCACTATGTTTCACTCGGAAGAAAGTGCAATTACCACATCACCCCTCAATGTACAAATACTATTATTGAGAAATGCAATAATATGCCCTGCATTGTATTGTACGGAAAGCAAATTACATTGCCTGAATGCTGAATGATTAAAGCCCTCGCATGCGGCTCGACACATATCACTTTAGTTTGTCGTTCTTGCCTGTAATGTTATGTACTATTGCGCGGTGCGAGCGAACTAGGCAAGCTTGATAGCGCGTGACTCCGCGGAGGAGATTCCTCGCCCCGATGGCGTCGCGGCACCCCCGCGCTCGCCCGGCGCACTCACACATAGCCGCGAGCACTTTAACAGCACCCATGCGCAAGTGTCGCTTCTTTTTACGTTAGTATATATTTTCTTTGCTTGCATACTTCTTCATACTGATTAAAGGCCCTACCAAACTATCGGCCGATAAAAAATCTGTAGTTTGCGGGGCTCTTGATGTCATAAAGATTGTGCAGATACTTCCCAAATTAATTATGGCACATTCATTCCACTAAAATTTTCGATCATATTGTTGTAAACAAACATTTGATTCCAGATTGACGCCAAAAATCGGGTTCCCCTGGTCAGAAATCAGGAATATCTCGTTCAACGATCGCAAGTTCATAATCAAACCGATCGACAAGAAGGCGCCAGACTTCGTGTTCTTCGCGCCCAGAGTGCGCGTGAACAAGCGTATCCTGGCGCTGTGTATGGGCAACCATGAGCTGTATATGAGGAGACGCAAACCTGACACTATTGATGTGCAGCAGATGAAGGCGCAGGCGAGAGAGGAGAAATTGGCCAAACAAGCACAGAGGTAAGGTTTAACTTTGGTATAATATACTTCTAAGATTTTTGTTTATGTATTTTTGGTGGGGAAGGCTGCCAACCATCCCGCATTAAGGGGAATAGTTCCGCATTTGATCTTATTGTTCCCCTTTATCAGAAGCGTCCCACAACGTCTTTGTTTCACATACAGAATCTTAGCACGACCAACGTACCTTGGTCCCTGACACGGCGCGGCCCGAATATGTGTAGACCTTTAATCGGCCCATTGCTCACGAATCTCACTCTCAAAACGAGTAAAAAAAATACGAAGTGGCGGATCATGGTTTTTTTTTAGATTTTTAGGTCTGCCCATTTTGTTTTAGGAAAGTTGGAAGCCTTAGGGTAGATATTGGTTAGTATTTATAAACAATTATTGCGGAGATATTTTTTCTTACAAGAACACCGCTCAAATTCTATTTCAGGTTTTTTATGTTAGAATTTTTAGCTTCCACCCGCGACTTCGTCCGCATTTCGAAACATTCGGAATGTCGCTAGGGAATCTTTGACTGGATAAAAAGTATCCTTTGTTTTAATTCAGACTAAATGACTTTAATTACTACTAATACTATCTGAGTATTAAATTTCATCCAAATCTGTTCAGTCGTTTTTGCGTGATTGAGGAACAAACATCCAAATCCACAAACTTTCACATTTATAATATTACTAGCGGCCGCCCGTTTCACCCGCGTGGTTCCCGTTCCCGTGGGAATATCGGAATAAAAAGTATTCCATGTTTTGATCTAGGCTATCTACTATCTGTGTGCCAAATTCCAACCAAATCCGTTCAGTAGTTTTTGCGTGATTGATGAACAAACATCCAAACCCACAAACATTCATATTTATAATATTAGTAGGATAGTACGATCTTTTGTCAAATAGTTTTCCCTGTAGATTTCTTCTCACGCCACAGAGCACTTATTTGCCGTTGCCACAAGCTAAAATAAAGTTAAAGCCATTATTTTCGTATAACGTTAAAAATGTGTGTTTGTTTACAGAGAAAAGTTACAACTAGAGATCGCAGCCCGCGAGCGCGCGGAGAAGAAACAGCAAGAATACGAGGACCGCTTGCGCCACATGCAGGAGGAAATGGAGCGCTCACAGGTACAACACACATTTCATTTACATTTCTAGTTCAACTATACGTAAATATGAACTTTATGTCGAAGCAACTAAAGTCAAATTTATCATCATCCCCCTACCCATATCCCATTTTTTTTGGGGTTGGTGCAGTGCGTTCTTCTCTTCCATTCCTTCCTGTCACTCGTCATCTCCTCATCCACTCCCTTCACATTCATATCATTCCGCACACAATCCATCCTTCTTTTCTACGGTCTTCCTCTTACTTTCCAACGAACATCTATATTCATTACTCTTCTAGTAATATGCTAAAATTAAAAATAATTTGTCGAGGAAAAGATTATAATGTAAATAAAATTTGTATCGTATAATTTGATGAGATTCGTCATTTGTTACATGCACAGTAATAGACGTTTAAAAAGTGAATTTGCTAAAGTGGCATACTTCAAAAGTGCCTAATGTCAGTATATTAGTAATCATGTGTGAAGTGTGAAGCCATTGAAAAACCGATATAACGACGTAATTTTTTTATTGTATACTATATTATCAAAAACAGCAATGCAGAGGCAAAAGTGTTAGAATTTTCTTTTTTTTTTGTTTGTAGGCGAATTTACAAGAAGCGCAAGACATGATCCGGCGGCTGGAAGAACAGCTGCGACAGCTGCAGGCCGCCAAGGAGGAGCTGGAGCACCGCCAGAACGAGCTGCAGGCCATGATGACGCGCCTCGAGGAGACCAAGGTACTACAATACCCACTCACTATTCAGTTACATTTATATTAGCAAAAAAAGCTTTTAAAAAAAAGTAAAACCTCCTTCAAAAACCTTAAAAAACAGCTCTATAAAAAGCAAGAAATAATGTTCAAATCAATTAATTAAAACACGTCTATTGAAGTCGGGTGGAGCTGGAAGTATTTTTTTTACTTATTGTGATGTTTATATTCTAAAAGTCCCACCCGACTTCAATAGACGTGTTTTAATTAATCGATTTGAACATTATTTCTTGCTTTTTATAGAGCTGTTTTTTAAAGTTTTTGAAGGAGGTTTTACTTTTTTTTAAAAGCTTTTTATTTTAAACTTTTTTGTGGTAGGTATGTAAGCGATGATTTTATAATATAAAACGTAAAGTATAATGTTTCACATTTTTCAATGGCAAACCCCGAGTAACTTAATTTCCACAGATGTTCCGTTGGGTCTTCGCAGTTCAAATCTAGTCCAGAATGTCCTTGACAATAATAAACCTACCAATATTTCAATCACTGTACAGTTCCTATTTGATTTTGAGGAGTTCCCTCGTGTATCTTCAAAATCCAAAGTCCAATACCAATGAAAATAATATGGAATCATTCTTAAGGTGTCTTCTTTCAAACAAAAAAAGAATTGTCTAAATCGGTTCATAAACAAAAAAATAATGGTTGAAAGTCGGTCTCAATTCATATAAAATGGCAACGAAAACGACAGTATTTTCAAGATTACTTGAAAACTACTGAACCGATTTCAAAATTTCAAAAAATGGGACCAACTTGGGAACAAACCTCATGTTATAACGTTTGAATCGTTTCAATCGGTTCAGCCGTCTTCGAGTAATCGGTGTACATACATATATTAAAAAAAAAATATACGCGACGAATAGATAACCTCCTCCTTTTCAAAGTTTTTGAAGTCGGTTAAAAAATCATTGAAATTAAATCTCTTAATTAAGTGATTAATCACCTAAACTTAGAAATATTTCCTTTTTGATATTAGTGAACGTAGAAAGTTCTATAAATTTCTTATTATTTACATGATCTGTTCAGTAGCTAAATTCATAAATCTAAACATACACCGTCATTTTGTAGTCATTTTAATTAACTTCAGGGAGTGCTCTACTAATGAAAATAATCATTGGGTCGAAAAACAACAAAAATTTTGGACTTTCCCATACAAATACAATGTTTTAGCTGTCTAGTTAGTATGGGAGGACCAAAATTTTTTGTCGTTTTTTGACCCATGTTTCTTGGGCAAAAATGTTTACTTTCATTGGTACAACACACCCTTAAGTTAATTAAAACGACTACAAAATGACGGTGTATTTGGATATTTGACTCAGAAATTGAATTGAATTGAATTCTAACGCCTGTAGCTCACCTCCGTCGTGAATACTAGAGAAAATCGCAATAGTTCCATGGTCGAAATAGTTCCGCCATAACTTGTCTTCTATCGACGACGATATACGACGATCACACCTACGTACGTACCGATTTTGCGTCATTATTTTCGCGACCGAGATGTGATAACGGTTCGAACTGATCGGGGAGAATCGCGCATGAAAGAGACAGTATCATAGTTAAATCTATGTCAAAAGTCAAAGTTAAATAAGCTTTATTCAAATAAACTTAATTATTAAGTACTTTTGAATCGTCTATATTTTCCTACCACCCGTTCCAGACTTTTTTAGCTGCTTAGTGCTAATAAGTCAAACGGTCTCCCTAAATGGTCAAGGATTTCTTGTAAAGCACGTACACGTAACCTACCATTTGGGGGTGTGGTCTACTTTTGATTGGTCACGGTGATCTATCTATTCTGTGGTGCTTGTCAAGCATCGTTCCTAGACGATCAAAATGTGATTGACAAGCAGAAATATTTACGTGGTTGACGGAAAATGCTTGACCGTTTAGGGGCTCCATTAGAATAAGCTGTTTTGCATCTGTTTTGCTTGTCGTACAACTGATTATTCATGGCGGAACCTACTGCGGTTTTACTGGTATTGTTTTGCGGCAGAGGTGTTGATAGATTTTGTAAATAGCAGTTCTGAATATAAAAAAAATTGTCATATTCTAATCATCTATTGGGTTTTTTATTACGTGAATTAGTGATTATGTGGATCGAGGTGGTGGGAGCCTAGCAACCTATAACACGGGTATTTCTTGCCTAGCATGGGCACCAGACTTTCTCACCTATCTTAACGCATATTGAATTGTATGTTGATTGTAAACTTTGAATTTACCCTGTAATTTGATTAAGTAATTTGAAATTCATTAAAAAATGATCTTCTTATATAATGTTATTTATTTGTTAATCTTTGTTATTATAAAGTCTGGAAACGATAGACATATTTGTAAATATCGTTCCATCTGATAACGTTGACAAGTTTTTTGCGCCCATTTTTCTTGTTAGCTAAAAGACGACATGATGGGTGGTAGGGTAAAAGATTTGACAATTTAAAAATGCTTATTATGTGAGCTCATTTAAATAAAAATATATTAATTTCATTTCAGACTTAAATTACTTAATTCGTAATGTTAATGACCTTGTTCCAATGCCAAGTTTGTGATGTGAATTAAATTATTATTATTATTTGAACAGAACATGGAACAGGCGGAGCGTGCGAAGCTCGAAGAAGAAATCCGCGCGAAACAAGAGGAAGTGTCTCGCATCCAGCAAGAGGTGGAGGAGAAGGACACGGAGACGCGCCGCCTGCAGGAGGAGGTCGAGGAGGCGCGCCGCAAGCAGGTGAGGGGTTCACTATATGTACAGTATTATAAAGCACCTACAAGTAATCCGACTCCTTTGTTGATAAACGCATGTCGCCACTATGTAGGTATACGCACAGAAACTCCGTCAAGGGTCAGGGTTGTCACAACAAAAACTGAAATATATTACATAAAAGTTTGAATTTGTAATAACGAAAGAATAAAAATAGTCAATAGGGCCTTTTCAAGAATAACATCGTAACAAAACAGAAACAGCAAATATGAACCACTGATTGTTTTCTCGCGATTTCAAAGTTTATCCCTTAGTAAAAGTTGTTCAGTTTGAAGGTCCCTATCAAACGGGACAAATCCTGTAAACCATTATAACGTTTTAAACTTTCGTTACGCTTCGTAAATAGGGATGAAACATCGTTCATAAAAAACATCGATGTTTAAACATCGATGTTGAAAACATCGACGTTTATGAACGATATATCGATGTTTTTCTAGACTACCGGCCAGCGCCTCACTAAACTCCCCGCGTAAAAAGTCTAAATAGCGCGGTCCATTCATACGTTCGGGTAGGAAAATAGGTCCAATTATTTTGTCTCTGTAAACTCCTGCCCAAACATTTACGGACCAGCGCGTTTGGTGACTCGTTTCTTGGAACGCAAATGGATTTGTCTGGGACCAGATGTGGGTATTGCGCCTGTTCCACATTCCGTTGCGAGTGAAGGTCGACTCATCTGTCCAGATGACTCGCGAAACAAAGTCCGGGCTCCGCTGCTGCTGAGCCACCAACCACCTGCAGTATGCCACCCGACGAAGCCGATCTGCAGGCAATAAAGCCTGCACCTTGTGGACATGATATGCACGCTGACGGTCACGTCGCAGCACTTTCCATACTGTCCAGTGGGATACCGTTGCTCTTCGCCTAAGCCTTAATAACTTGGCAGCAGTACGTGTACCAAGGTCTGGATTTTGGTGCATCAAGTCTAAAATTTGCTCCTCGCTTTGCACACTGATTGCTCGGCTGGCACCTTCGATCTGTGGCACTATTGGCTGGTTATTCAGTATTCGCTGGTAGGCCTGTGTTATGGTTCGGCTGTCTGGACGTCGCGAATTTGGATATCGCTCGGCATAAATACGCGATGCTCGAGATGCATTTCCACGAGCTTCCCCGTAACACATCAACATCCGCCCGTACTCTTGTGCTGTAAATCGCACGAAGTTCATGTTTATGCACTCACAATCACACACTCACTGAAGTCACACAACACAAAAAACACTTATAAACTAACTAGCTTTTGCCCGCGACTTCGTCCGCGTGGATATTCGAGAAAATCCTATGAGAACTTTAAACCAGGATAAATAGTATTCGATGTTTTAATTTCATCAAAATCTGATCAGCCGTTTTAACGTGATTAGGCGGGTCGCTTTTTCCTCTCATAAAATTTCATTCCCTATTTTGACACCTACAGACTTTCATACAAACTTTCATCCGCTATTTTAACTCTTTCCACCATTATTTCGTAATAAAAGGTAGCCTGTGTCATTTCTCAAGCTTTACTCTATCGCTGTGGCAAATTTCATTAAAATCGGTTTAGTATTTTAGGCGTGATAGCTTAACAGACAGACCGACAGACAAAATTACTTTCGCATTTATAATATTATTATGGATTAAGTATAGATTTTGTATTTTAGATTTTGAATTTTGTTCTGTCAATTTAACTCATGGAAGTCGATTGAATAACATAATCTCGTAGTGTAAAAGTATGTAAGTAGGTACCTTATAAATACGATAGTGGCATAACTTCTTTTTTACCATCGCCACTCTAAAAAGTGCGTTTAATTCAACGATAAGAGTGAATAATAAGCGATTTTATTCACCGAGTGAATAAAAATAATTTGAATTTGGAACAAGCGCGCATCGTATGAATTATGTACAAAAAAAAATAAAACGTGCTGAAAGTATGGAGCTATTCCATAGATAAAGCCATAAAATTATACAATTAAATAAAAAAAATATCCCGCCAATTTTATTTAGGTTCTTTTTAGTGTCTTATCTTTGGGTTCTTTTCTAAAAAAAATATCTCGCCAAATTAATTAGGTTCTTTTTAGTGTCTTATCTTTGGGTTCTTTTCTTTATATTAGAGGGAGATTAGATGTTCAGTCTTGTATCAGTCCATTCCATCAGTCTGGTACGATCTTCAGTCTGTAAAAATTCAAAGTCTATACAAACTGATGAAATGGACTGATGTCAGACTGATCATGTAATTTCCTTCATAGCATGGTTGTTTTATATCATTGGAAAACGTAGTTTCACTATTTTCTAACGGTTAAATTACCGATCACCTATCTAAATAATAAAATTTGATAACTATAAATAGGTACTCGAGGAGCTCGATGGCGCAGTGGTTTAGCGCCTGGCCCAGCGATTGCGGAAGTTAAGCAACGTTCGCAAGGGTCGGTCATGGGATGGGTGACCAAAAATTTATTATCTCGAGCTCCTCCGTGCTTCGGAAGGCACGTTAAGCCGTTGGTCCTGGCTGCATTTGCAGTCGTTAACACCCACCAATCCGCATTGGGCCCGCGTGGTGGGTTATGGCCCGTCCTCCTTATCCACCCATAAGGAAGGCCTGAGCCCCAGCAGTGGGGACATCAAAAATGGCTGATGGACAAATAGGTACTATAGGTGTAAGTACTGCTATTATGTTTTCTCGCAGTCAATGGTAAAAAGTAGAGTACACAACTCGTGAAAAAAAATTTCATCTCGGTCCTTTGTATCCCTCGTTTCGCTCAGGATTCTACTTTTGAATCCCTCGCTGCGCTCGGGATTCAACTCTAGAATCCTTCGCTGCTCTCGGGATCCAACATAGTACCTCGAACTAAATTCCTTCTTTTTTCACTTGTTGTATAATCTACTATTTTACCATCGCCACTCTAAAAAGTGCGTTTAATTCAACGATAAGAGTGAATAATAAGCGATTTTATTCACCGAGTGAATAAAAATAATTTGAATTTGGAACAAGCGCGCATCGTATGAATTATATACAAAAAAAAAAACGTGGTGAAAGTATGGAGCTATTCCATAGATAAAGCCATAGTTACACAATTAAATAAAAAAAAATATCCCGCCAATTTTATTTAGGTTCTTTTTAGTGTCTTATCTTTGGGTTCTTTTCTAAAAAAAATATCTCGCCAAATTAATTAGGTTCTTTTTAGTGTCTTATCTTTGGGTTCTTTTCTTTATATTAGAGGGAGATTAGATGTTCAGTCTTGCATCAGTCCATTCCATCAGTCTGGTACGATCTTCAGTCTGTAAAAATTCAATGTCTATACAAACTGATGAAATGGACTGATGTCAGACTGATCATGTAATTTCCCTCATAGCATGGTTGTTTTATGTCATTGGAAAACTTATAGTTTCACTATTTTCTAACGGTTAAATTACCGATTACCTAAATAATAAAATTTGATAACTATAAATAGATACTATAGGTGTAAGTACTGCTATTATGTTTTCTCGCAGTCAATGGTAAAAAGTAGAGTACACAACTCGTGAAAAAAAATTTCATCTCGGTCCTTTGTATCCCTCGTTTCGCTCAGGATTCTACTTTTGAATCCCTCGCTACGCTCGGGATTCAACTCTAGAATCCTTCGCTGCTCTCGGGATCCAACATAGTACCTCGAACTAAATTCCTTCTTTTTTCACTTGTTGTATAATCTACTATAGTCTCTCTATACTGTGGTACAATCAAACTTTCATCCCTTATTTCAACCCATCCAACACTTATTTCGCAATAAAAGGTAGCCTATGTCCATTCTCGAGCTCTACTCTACATCTGTACCAAATTTCATACAAATCGGTTTAGTAAATTCGGCGTGAAGGCGTAACAGACAGACGGACAGACAGACAGAGTTACTTTCGCATTTATAATATTAGTATGGATTTTGTATTATTGATTTTGAATTTCGTTCTGTCAATTTTACTCATGGTAGTCGATTAAACAACATAATCTCGTAGTGTAAAAGTATGTAAATGGGTACCTAATAAATACGATAGTGGCATAACTTCTGCAGTCTCTCTATTCTGTAGTACAATCAAACTTTCATCCCCTATTTCAACCCTTACAACCCTTATTTCGCAATAAAAGGTAGCCTATGTCCTATCTCGAGCTCTACTCTACCTTTGTACCAAATTTCATCCAAAACGGTTCAGTAGTTTCGGCGTGAGGGCGTAACAGACAGACGGACAGACAGACAGACAGAGTTACTTTCGCATTTATAATATTAGTATGGAAGTATGGATTTTGTATTACTGATCTTGAATTTCGTTCTGTCAATTTTACTCATGGTAGTCGATTAAACAACATAATCTCGTAGTGTAAAAGTATGTAAATGGGTACCTAATAAATACGATAGTGGCATAACTTCTGAAGTCTCTCTATTCTGTAGTACAATCAAACTTTCATCCCCTATTTCAACCCCTCCAACCCTTATTTCGCAATAAAAGGTAGCCTATGTCCTTTCTCGAGGTCTACTCTACCTCTGTACCAAATTTCATCCAAATCGGTTCAGTAGTTTCGGCGTGAAGGCGTAACAGACAGACGGACAGACAGACAGACAGAGTTACTTTCGCATTTATAATATTAGTATGGAGTATGGATTAAAAAATAAAATGCAACAAAAACAATTAACTAAAAACAACAATAACAACATAAACAACTAATAAAACTCAAATACGTCGTCAACGTCGTAGGTACGCGCGCGGTTCGTCTACAGATTCGCAGTCGACTACAGATCGTCAAAGCTCAAATCCTTTTGAAAATGCCGACTAGAGATGGGGCAAATCAAACATGAATAGATCAAAAGATCACTCAAACAGATCGAATGGAATAATAACAAATCCACTTTTAAATCTTACACTATTTCACTTTTTTTTTCAAACATAGCACAATTCTTATAACTCTCTCCCTCTCTGCCCCTTCTCTCTCTCTAATGCTAATTGGTACATACGCTGGAGTATGCTTCAAATAGGAAATAAGAAGTAAAATTAATAGAAATAAATTAATAATCATAAAAAATCATTTCACCAATAACTAGGACGGGTGAAATTGCTAAGCACAAATAAGACTATCAGACATTCTATCGTATTGGAATTATCGAATTGTTTTTTCCTGTTAGCCTTAGAAATAAAACTTTTGAAAATTCCCGACGGGTTCCTTTTACGAAACACATTCTTATTGCGAGTTACTTGCAGTTGCACACATCTTTCACAATTAGGTACGTTCGTCCTAGTAACATACGACTTTAATCGTAAATAATCACTTAATAAATTTTGGTATTTTCAATACAAATGGGGCTTATTAATTTCTTCAGAACGATGATTCGATAAATTACGTAGATCACTCGAATAGTTCGATTGTTGTAATTTCCCATTCGCCCATCTCTAATCTACACAAAGCGACCGCCAACTTCTGCCGAAAGATTCGGTACGTGCTGTACAGTACAGTACACCGGCAGTGTAATGCGGGCTCCAGACTCCTGCGTGATTCACGGCGTGAATGCACGCCGTAATTTTGCCGTGAAGTCGGCGTGAATAGCATGACCCTCCACACTCGCTATCGTTCACAGTTTAGTTCGCGCGCTCGTCGAGAATGGACGCCGAATTATGGCACTGCTATCTTTGAATTTAGCATCCCACAAAATGGGTTCGGCATGATAACACTCAATCAACACAGGTTCCTGCTCGTTCGTCCAAGTGACGGTCATTTTGACGCACCGTACTCCGCAAATAAATTAAAATACTCAAGGCACGGTACTGTTTTCACGCGCGAGTGTGGATGCGTTCGCGTTCACGGGAGGTTCGCGCACCGCGAGCCCTTTGACGCGAGTGCAAATACCGACACGGAACGGGGAACAAGGCGTGAACGGGCGCGAAAACCATCCACATTCGCGCTTCACGCCTTTCACGGGTGTTCACGGCGCGAATGTGGAGCCCGCTTTAAGTGGGCATGTGGATGGTTTTCGCGCCCGTTCACGCCTAGTTCCCGTTCCGTGTCGGTATTTGCGCCCGCGTCAAAGGGTTCGCTGTGCGCGAACCTCCCGTGAACGCGAACGCATCCGCACTCGCACGTGAAAACAGTACCACGCCTTGAGGTTTTATTTATTTGCGGAGTACGGTGCGTCAAAATGACCGTCACTTGGACGAACAAGCAGGAACTTGTGTTGATTGAGAATTGCCGAACCCATTTTATGGGATGCTAAATTCAAAGATAGCAGTGCCATAATTCGGCGTCCATTCTCGACGAGCGCGCGAACTAAACTGTGAACGATAGCGAGTGTGGAGGGTCATGCTATTCACGCTGACTTCACGGCAAAATTACGGCGTGAATTCACGCCGTGAATCACGCAGGAGTCTGGAGCCCGCATAAGCAAATTCTTTTCATCAGTATTGCTTGAAATCAATTTATGAATTGTAAATTACTTTGGTACACAAACGTAATTGGTATGTAATAATTAATGAATGAGGCACTAAATAATTATTAATAAAAATAATGTTTTTAGATCAGTTCATATGAACAGATCTAATAAATCAACCATTGTAATTTGTACCTTATTTCAATGCTAGTAGTACTAAATTTGAATGGTGCGAAAATTATGCACCCGCTTTGCACTACGAACGACTAAAGAGGTATGTGCAACAGAGACAGATGTATGCCGTCGCGCGTCGGCCGACTCGGCCGGCAGCAGCGGGCCGCCGACCGAGCAGTGTCAGCGACCTTAACGAACGATAGCAAACAGCTGTTGTTGTACATTGCGGGTTAACTAAATTTTGATATTTTAATTTTTTTTCTGTAAATTTAGGTTCTATGCAAGTAAGACAGTATCTGTGTGATGGAAAAAAATAAAAAAAACACACAATTTTTCATGAATTTTGCGACGGAAAATTCCACTTCAGATGGACTCAGAATCATGAGTTGATTATGCCCTGAAAGTTTTCGCAAGGGTGCCACTAACACCCTGTATATAAATATTTATACATCGATGTTTTGGTATATGGGTATAAACTAAATTTTATCTAGGAATTAGGAGTAGAAGCACATTAAATACAAGTTATTTAAACACTAGATCAGATAAAGAGATCAACATTTTCCTCACTTTTTCACAAACTGACGAACGAACTGCGCTTTGCAAACACATATAATATAGTCTCATACACACAACACCACAGCCTAGTCGCAGTCACAGGCCAGATTATAATCATAGAGTAACGTAACTTATTTTTTACATTCGCATAGTCTTGCCAAATTTTGTAATGGAAACACCTTTTATGGTTAGTATACGAACCAATGCATAGGTGGCGCTTAAAAACATCGTTCATAAAACATCGTTCTTGAAGAACGATGTTTCATCGATGTTCACAATTTCAACATCGATGTTAAAACATCGATGTTTATGACCAAAACATCGATGTTTTTAAATATCGATATATCGTTTGCATCCCTATTCGTAAAACGTACACCCCTTCAAGTAAGAGAGCGCAAACTAGAGGAGATTGCGCTCGCCGACTCCGCCGCTCACTTCCCCGCGTACCCCCCATCGTTGCCCCGCGCAAGTACATGAGTCGGACAACTGTTAGTAGTATTAAAACTGTGCTATGTGTATGTAGTCTGTTTATACATACTTGTTTTATGTAAACACGTTTTTAAATCGTTGTTTAAAAATAAATTAGTAACTTTATCAAATTGTTATTAATTATAAACAATTCCTTACCTATGTAACTTATGTGTAGAAAACCATTTGCTGTATTTTATTAATGATTATGTTAATGATCAAGGGTGAAAATTGTTTACCAATAAGACAAGGATGAATAGACTTTTAAAGGGTTATTATTTCTAAAACACCAACGAGCAGTCGTAGAATAAACGTTGTTGCTTATGATGTTAGTAACCCACTCTTGCGAGGTTATTGTTGTTTTACAAATAACCATGTAAACCAGAGTAAGTGTCTCTATCCAACAAGTGGTTGAAGAGAAGGACACGGAAACGCGCCGCTTGCAGGAGGAGTGGGGAAGCGCCCCGCAAGCAGGTCAGGGGGCTCCACTATACAACGTGTCACAAAACTATTCCTAATACCGAATGCGGTAGATAAGGACCATTAAACTGAACAACTTTCACTATGGGATCAATTCGGAAATCAGGAAAAAATCTGTTCCATACTTTTTTGATATTGTCGTTATTAATTTTTTTTGTATGAAACAGCTGAATTTTCGTGTAGTTCTTCATATCACACTAGAAACTCTTAATCTTTTTTGTCAGATTGTAAACTAAGGCTCGATCTTTGGTTTAGTTTTAGACTTCTCATTCAAATTATCTAAGATTGGCTTCCTAGGTTCCCTAGGTATAGTTTTCAATAATTTTAACATAATTCAAGCCAGTATTTTTCTGTAAACGAAATTGAAACGGTAACGAACTTATAACTTAGCTTAGAGTATTTTTTTGTGTAATATTAACTACTAGCTTCCGCCCGCGACTTCGTCTGCGTGGATATTATTTTGTCAATCCCTCGGGAACCGTTAATTTTTTCGGGATGAAAGGTACCCTATGTCCTTCTCTGTACCCCTGACAACGTGTGTGTAAAATTTCATGATGATCGGTTCAGTAGTTAAGACGTGAAGGCGTAACAAACAAACAAACAAACGGACTTTCGCATTTATATTAGTAAGGATTGTTTCAATCGGCTAGTCCTAGCGACAGGTACCTATAATTTTTTTCGTCGGTCGGCACTTTCAGAAAAGGCCTAAAAATTTAAGGCGCCTGTATGATCTTCTTTAGCCCGATTGAGTATTTTTAAGGGTTTTTGGCGCCATTTTATCAAGTTTTGTTCGGTGTCTATTTTAGTTATTTGCAAATTTATTCATAGTGGATATGCGCAGTTTTGTTGTACAAGCATAAGAATAAATAAAACTGGTACAAGTGTCTACGCAACTGAACAATATGTGGGATAATTGAAATAGGCGCGATCTCGGTTATGTGAAGCCGAGACTTTTATTGTAGTGGTAAAACAATATCTACCATTGTACTATTCAATACTTGACACTGGCAAAAAATACTTCCAAGAGGAAAGTAGATTGCCAAAACAAAAAAGAAAAAGAAGAAGAGTAGTTTGAAAACTTTTCGTGTTCTAGGATGAAGCGGCGGCGGCGCTAGCGGCGGCGACGACGCCGCAGCACCACCACGTGACGGAGGCGGGCGCGGACGCGGGCGCCGACAACGACGCCGGCTCCGACGGCGGCTCCGAGTCCGGCGGCGGCGGCGACCTCACGCGCGCGCCCGACGGCCTCGTGGACCCGCTCGCCGACCGCACCACGCTCGCGCAGAAGTCCGAGCGCCTGCACTCGCAGCTCAATGTACGTACGACGCTACACATACTGACGCGCGCTCCGACGGCGGCTCCGAGTCCGGCGGCGGCGGCGACCTCACGCGCGCGCCCATAGGCCTCGTGGACCCGCTCGCCGACCGCACCACGCTCGCGCAGAAGTCCGAGCGCCTGCACTCGCAGCTCAATGTACGTACGACGCTACACATACTGACGCGCGCTCCGACGGCGGCTCCGAGTCCGGCGGCGGCGGCGACCTCACGCGCGCGCCCATAGGCCTCGTGGACCCGCTCGCCGACCGCACCACGCTCGCGCAGAAGTCCGAGCGCCTGCACTCGCAGCTCAATGTACGTACACACCCACTACTATACACAGTTATACACACCACTATCTATACACAGTTACACACCACTACTATACACAGTTACACACCACTACTATACACAGTTACACACCACTACTATAAACGACAGCGGCAGCGGCCTCACGCGCGCGCCCGAGCGACGGCTTAGTAGATCCGTTCGCTGATCGCTCCGCGCTCGCGCAGCAATCCAAGCACCTGCACTCGCAATCGCATCAACGTATGTTGTACTCTACTACACACACCACTATTAGACCCTCACATTGAATCGCGACCACTAATGGCCCCGTCAAGCCACTAGACGCAGCCACCGATCGCAGCCGCTAGTGGCTGTGGCCGCCGGGAAGAAGCCGGCTACTGTAGCGAGTGTGCGCGCGATGCGAGCGACAGCGGGCGACGAGCGCAGCTTGTGGCTCGAACGCGGCCACTCGAGCGCGCGATTTGCGCCGATACTACATGTATGAAAAATGATGATGCATTCTTTCAACTCAACTTTTTGCAAAAAGTATAGTTATCCAAATAAAATCCTTATGACACCTATTTACGCCCTGTATTCAATTATATCGGTATCGTTCGCAGGCCCTGAAACAAGACTTGGCGCAGTCCCGCGACGAAACGAAGGAGACTGCGATGGACAAAATCCACCGCGAAAACGTGCGCCAAGGCCGCGACAAGTACAAGACGCTGCGCGAGATCCGCAAGGGCAACACCAAGCGGCGCGTCGACCAGTTCGAGAACATGTAACCACCGGACCGCGAGAGAACGCCGTTGTAAATATTTATTATTATTACTGAATTGTAATTTTATTTTAGACCATAATGTGCTATAACCGAATAATGTATACATTATACTTGAAGAGAATCGTCCGTGTACGTATGCGACGTGCTAAAATAAACTCCTAGAGCCGAATATGATAGATATGGACCGACAAACTGTACAACTTTTAGAACGGGACCAACCTTAAACTCGCAAAAAAATCTGCTGTTTCATTTTGATATTTTCGTTATTAATGTGCTGATTTTTTTTCGCGATTTCAGTGCCGTCAGGGTCCCGTATAGGGTTACCATTGAGAAATTTGAAAATTCCTGACAAAAAGCCGGACAGGATAAGAAAAGTCCAGACATTTTCAGACAGATCCAGACTCCATACTTTTTGGGACTTCTCTTTCGAACACTACTGCTATGTGTGTTTTTTAACTAGAATTACACCGCCCAATCTTAAAAAAGCCGGACAAATTACAAAGCCAGACAAAGTCAGGACAATAGTCTAAAAGTCCAGACTAATCCGGACGGATGGTAACCCTAGTCCCGTAGTAAAAGTTGTTCAGTTTGATGATCCCTATCTACTTTATTGGGTTTTAGGGGTTTTTGCAACGCGTTGTATATCAGAGAGCGCTCGCGCTGTCGAGTCGAGGCACACAGGATTGTTTTTATTATTGTAATTTATAATTTAAGCGATTCGGATTTTATTATTTTAACCTGATTGTGTTGTATTCGTATCGGATGCGATCGGAGCTGTGTGCTTCGAGTTGTCGGTAATATTTTTTTATTGGGTAGATTCGTTTTATTGTAGTTCGCCTGTTGATTTAGTGATGCGCGGTCGCGAGAGGCGGCGCGGCGCGGTCGTAGTCGTGTTAAACACCACTATATATTGTTGATACTTAATGTTTGCGAGTGTTGCTCAAAAAACAATTAAACAATTCCGAAGTGTCTTGTCTGATCGAGTGGCGGGGTGAAAGGGTGGGGGCGTCGCCCCTTATTTATTTTTATAATCATTTATATTTTAGATATAGGAGTTAGAGCTTCAAGTGTAATTATCATTTCCGGATCAGTTGTTCACCTCTTCATGTTCTGTAAATTTATGCTGATATTATGTTATATGATACGTTAGTATCGTGTACTCGGTATGTTCGCCCGAATGCCGCGTGTTAACGATATGCAAACGATCGGCCTACGATTCTGTCTCTACTTAGTTTTTGAACAAAATTTTAAATAGTTACTGACGACTATTCGATCGTATGCTAATA
The DNA here is from genome assembly GCA_928269145.1 of Agriphila tristella. Taxonomy (NCBI): domain Eukaryota; kingdom Metazoa; phylum Arthropoda; class Insecta; order Lepidoptera; family Crambidae; genus Agriphila; species Agriphila tristella. The sequence goes on from OV743440.1 coordinate 4,918,281, forward strand.
CAAAGTGTATAATTTTAATGTTTAAGTGAAAAAAGGCATTCCATAAGTTAGCGGTGGCGTTTACTTGGTTTGATAAAGTTAAAAACTAGTTACGATCATGTTTGCGTTTTGTTTTATACATAAGTGCCATCCGTTGCATGTCCCTGGTTGTTCAGAGTCATCTACCCGGGGGCTTCTTTCACAACAGTCACCGATCACATATCAATCATAAGTACCCTCATAAAAGTAACAGCACTACTGCCCAGTTGTGAACGAGGCCCATTCGTTCTCTATATCTTACAACAGTATTCGACTATTTTTATCTTGTCATTATTTTCTAAAATTATACAATACCATGTTGCCTTTCAAATTTTAGGATGAATTTTTTTTCCAATAAAATGATTAAGTAAATAAAAATGGTGTTTTATTTGCATTATTTATTTCATTTTAATACACTTGATGGAACTGTACATTAATTTGATGTATTTATTATCATAACATGTTTTCTATACAATGTTTTTCGAAGGCCTAATTTTCAAAGTATTTTTTTCATCTGCCATGAATCTAAATGGTTAGCAAAAAAACAGCAGTTAAGTTATTTGGCCAGCAAACAAATAATTTTATTCCACATTAAAGTCCGATTACTAGTCTCCCAGCAAAAATGTACATAGTAGATATCATTTTTATGATGCTATGCATACATCACCAGCAAACAGTAGATCTGGGGGGGGGACACAGGCGAGTTTTAAGTTATTGAGTCAACTTTTAATATCAAAAACGGTTATGATAGGTATCAATAAACAAACAACAACAAAACATCAACTACCTAGTTAATTATTATCCTACTTTAAAATTACCCTCAATGACAATACTTATTATGACTCAAAAATTTATGCCAAAGGTTTATATCTGAAAATGTAACTATCAAGGTCAGTTTGACAGTGATATTTCTTTGTTTACATTTTTGCGTGTGCGTTACCCCAGCAAAAAGTTGAGCTTTAGAGAGATGAGACCTTATCAGATAATTAGTGTGTCATGAGGAGAAATTTGTTTACTAATAGCAAAATTTGTGTGAGTTGTAGTTTTTAAGATATATGAGAAAAACAGATTTTGCTGGGGTCATGTTTTAAACATTACCCTGGCAAAAAAAGTTGTTTCAGCCTGGAACCAAATACATGAATAGATAGCTTTTGTTGCATAGTAAATGTTAGCAAATAGCAAAAATTGTGTGTGTTATGGTTCTTGAGTTATTTAAGTTTTTGCTGGGGTAACGTTTTGGGTTTTCCCAGATCTCGAAAACGGTTCAACGCAGAAGTTTGAAAAAAATACCACTAAGAGACCTTAATTTGTTTAAATTTGTTTGATTGTTAGTTTTTGATTTGGTTGTCGCAAACCAACGTAATTAAATGGTTTCGAAAAACAGAAAAAACGAATTTGCAAGTAAACTAGTACACTTATAATCAAATAAACAGCTGTAAAAAATAGCCGTGGTAGACACTTATTACGTCAAGAATTTAAGGCTTTGTAACTTTACACGATATAAAGATATAAACAAATTTGATAAATTTTAGACTGGTCGTACTTTAGCAATCGAATACACAGTTTCCATAACATTAAGACGCATGGCATATATTAAACAAATTTAAGTAATTCATTAACATTCCTTCCTGTTAATTTCAGCTTTCAATTACGCCTATCATGAAAGTTTTAACAAAAACAAGAATATGACAACAATTCTCTAATAAGCCGCCTAAATTGTAGAGGTCACGTAAAAGCGACCGCGCTATACATAAGCGTAACCATTTTAATTGAACGGGATAATATGGATCTTTTGTTAGTACAGTTGCGTGCAAAAGTTTGCTGGTCAGATTATCTTTAAATATAAAATGTACGTTAGTCTCGCGAAAACTTAAGATTGGCTTGGCCGATTTTGGTTTTAAAATGTTTGTCGTAGTTCCAGGGGAAGGTTTAAATGGTGAGAAATATACCTATATGGAATAAATGCGAGGTAGTTTCCGTAAAAACTGTTCCTAGGTAGGAACAGTTTTTATGGGTTAATGTTTTTACCTGTCAAACATAGTGGTCACTGGATTGAGATGAGTAGGTTTGGTATTAAAATAAAACATTTTGTTTGAAAAAACAGAAGCAACAAATTATTATAAATGTATATATTGATACTGACAAATACATCACACTATAAATTGCTTAGCGAGATTATTACCTAATTAGGTTTAGATTATTATTTACCTTTATTTATGTAATGTTGAGTGCCTTCAAACTTTTAACTTTCATGAATCATTACATTCTTTTTAAAATACTATTAATCGCGTAAGTGTATTATTTGATATTAATAAACACGATATTAATTTATAAAATAGAAAACTAGTTGAATCTAAGCTATATTAATAACATTTTTCTTCATAACTGTACAAAACATCGGATACTAAGCTGCTAATTTGCGAAGATAACCCGTACGTATGGTGCGGTCGCTTTTTAGTGACCTTTACAATTTGGTCGGCTTATTCAAGAATTGCTGTCTTTATCTTGTTTTTGTTAAAACTTTCATGATAGGCGTAATTGAAAGCTGAAATTAACAGTAAGGAATGTTAATGAATTACTTAAATTTGTTTAATGTATGCCATGCGTCTTAATGTTATGGAAACTGTGTATTCGATCGCTAAAGTACGACCGGTCTAAAATTCATTAAATTTGTTTATATCTTTACATCGTGTAAAGTTACAAAGCCTAAAATTCTTGACGTAATAAGTGTCTACCACGGCTATTTTTTACAGCTGTTTATTTGATTATAAGTGTACTAGTTTTCTTGCAAATTCGTTTTTTCTGTTTTTCGAAACCATTTAATTACGTTGGTTTGCGACAACCAAATCAAAAACTAACAATCAAACAAATTTAAACAAATTAAGGTCTCTTAGTGGTATTTTTTTCAAACTTCTGCGTTGAACCGTTTTCGAGATCTGGGAAAACCCAAAACGTTACCCCAGCAAAAACTTAAATAACTCAAGAACCATAACACACACAATTTTTGCTATTTGCTAACATTTACTATGCAACAAAAGCTATCTATTCATGTATTTGGTTCCAGGCTGAAACAACTTTTTTTGCCAGGGTAATGTTTAAAACGTGACCCCAGCAAAATCTGTTTTTCTCATATATCTTAAAAACTACAACTCACACAAATTTTGCTATTAGTAAACAAATTTCTCCTCACGACACACTAATTATCTGATAAGGTCTCATCTCTCTAAAGCTCAACTTTTTGCTGGGGTAACGCACACCATTTTTGCTGGGAGACATATATTTATTTTTATATTTTTCTGCTCACCAAAATAAAATTTTCTAATAAATAATAACGGTTAAAATAATTATAACTGAACACGATAATTTAACATCTAATAAAAATTTATAAGATATGTTATTAAATTAAAATAAAGAGAGGAATATGATTTGACATTACCGATTACTAAAAAGTAAAGTTTAATTGATCTTATTAATAAATCATTGGTCAATAGAACATGACAAATACTATTATTTCTTAAAGCTAGATAATTTTAAATTAAGTAGGTACCATGAGGGTATATCACATTTTCTGTTATTTCTCAATTATGATAAAAATATATTAATTGCAAGGTACACTACTACATGAACCAAGAAAACAAGGTCTGGCAGTCCGGGAGAAACACTTGTTTAGGTCACTATCCAGTTGCGTGATTTAATAGTACTTATAGTTCGCGCAATATAACTTGAACCCAACCATAGACAATGAGGCTTACTAACTAAAAATGATTGTACCTAAAATTGCTACTGCGCAAGTCACGTGGTACTGAAATATGGGTCAAGTTATTTTGTACCAACTATAACAAGCAAATAATGAAGGTTCATTTCTGTCCCACTCACATTATAAAATTATTATATTGCATTTTATTGTGATTGGTTTCTCTTGACATACGAAAAGTTAAAGATGAATGAACGTAATTTTCAATACCGATAGCGGAGATGACGTAAGCAAGTGTGACCCACATGATGACTTCCTGTCTCGGAACGCTATACCTGGTACAGTATACCATGTCCTACTGGAATAGGAAAAGGTTTCGATACAATTTCAGTCATTAATATGTACAGTCAACCGCACGCTGGGCCACCACAACAGAGTAATTTAAACTTAATTGCGAAGGCATAAGGTTCAAAATACATTGGAGATTTTTGACAGCTTTGTATACAAAACTACACTTGAGAATTGAATATAAATATATTCAATTCTCAAGTGTAGTTTTGTATAACTTGATGTGCTGCTGACTGAACCATATTAAGCGGTTTTTGTTAAAGCAAATTAATAGAAGTTTACAATTATTATTATACAATAAATTACAATATTATGATAAAAAAATATACATTGAATGACTACCTACATGCCATTTTTTCACATTCTATTTTTACACAGATGTTTTTATTGAGTTTTAAGTCTTTGATTCAGTTTTTGTTAGAACATCATCATCATCATATCAGCCGCACGACACCCACTGCTGGGTATAATAGGCCTCCCTCAAGGATTTCCACGACGATCGGTTCTGCGCTTCCCACATCCACTGGCTTCCCGCAACCTTCACCCTCACGTCGGTCCGCCTTGTCGGGGGCCTACCCACGGAGCGTCGTCCGGTGCGCGGTCGCCATTCCAGAACCGCCCCGCCCCAACGGCCATTGGTTCTTCTCGCTATGTGTCCCGCCCATTGCCACTTCAGCTGAGCAATCCTTCGAGCGATGTCGGTTACTTTAGTTCGCCTGCAGATCTCCTCATTTCTGATTCGATCACGCAGGGAAACGCCGAGCATGGCTCTTTCTCTTGTTAGAACGTGCAATAAGAAAATGTCAGAAGGCTACAGAAATGTCAAAATGGGACCAGATTGTCGATCTTAAATTAACAACTTAGAACCTTATATACAACATCTTAAGTACTAAAGTTAAAATAAAAATCAATTGACAAAATTGGTCGGTTTTTGACATTCCTATACGATTTGCACAGCAGCAGACATAATGACGTGCTTGAGAAAAGTTGAATAATTTTCTTTTCATTTAAAAGTGGACATTTAAAAGTATTCGCAATCCATACACTTTGTTTAAGGTGGTTAAGTATACCACCGGAAGTGGCGCCCTCAGAGGTTTTTATTTAATAAGTTCAAATAAGTTATTAATAGAAAATGATTGTTTTATGGCCAATGGTCTAGTAATCTTAGAAGGTATCACTACAATCTTTCGTAGTCATTTTATTCGTAGAAAACAGCAAATGTGTAAAAAATAAATAAATTAAAAAAATATTTAAAACACGACTGCCCTGCCAAAACGAACTAAAAAGTTAAACAACAAGTGTCATTGCAGTCGGGGGACCTTATCATGGAACAATTTTTGATCAAAGAGGTCCCCCGACTGCAATGACACTTGTTGTTTAACTTTTTAGTTCGTTTTGGCAGGGCAGTCGTGTTTTAAATATTTTTTAATTTATTTATTTTTATTTTACACATTTTAGTGACATATTATATAGTTTTGGAATGTGCTCATCAAGGCCTTTCATTTGATGCCCATATTGTAATAATAGAAGAAAAAAATGTTTTTTTCACATTTGAAAATGGCGTCGTACAGTCGCCATATTGATTTTTTCTAAAAAAAATATAGCCTGTGTCACTCGGGATGTTGTAAGGATTCTAACGATACCCCATTTATCCAAATCAGTTCAGGCATTTAGAAGTTATGGTGGAATAAAGAAACTCACATACCCACAAACATACATGAACCCTGAACACATAACACTCTTTTTGCTTTGGGCAGTCGTGTAAACACTCTTTTTGCTTTGGGCAGTCGTGTAAAAACGGCCACTTTAAGCAGTTATGCTATCTAATTCTAGCAGTGACTACGAGGGAATGTAATGATACCGCTTAAAAATACTAGACTATACTTAAAAAAACACGTAAAGTTTTATTAAAATAATGTGTATTAGAATTAGAATAAGTATTAAATAAAATTCACCACGGCGCCATTTTCGGTCATACTACCGCCTTAAAGCTACTCACTTATTCACATCATCAACTCAAGATGGGCCAAAGAAAGTCTTTATTATTCTGTCTTCACTACATTATTGACACCGTCTAAAGCAGTCTTGTCATCCTGGTCATTGGTCGGTGCGCCGGCGCCGGGTTGAGGGCGGGGATTCCGCAGTGCGCAGATGCCGCAACAGCGAGCTTTATTATTCTGTCTTCACTACATTATTGGCATCGTCTACAACTATCTTGCTCGTATCATCCTGGTCATTGGTCGGTGCGCATGGTGGTGGTGGGGGCGGGGACTCCGCGGTGCGGTGCGACTTGCGCAGATGCCGCAACAACGAGCTTTTGTCGGTGAAATGTCGCCCGCACGTGTTGCACACGAACATTTTGCCGGTGTGGACCGTCATGTGCCGGCTGAGACCTGGGATGAGTTTGAGTAATAGTTAGGTCAATCCCTCTAGCCAAAAAAATTGCAAATCTAAAATTTGAAAATCTTCGTTATCGCTTCGCTTCCGAAACATGAATTTGATTTGACGAAAAAGCGATTGTTAAGGAAAACTTATGTCAATTTTTTAATCCCTTAAATTTTTCTAAAGCGGAGGTTCCCTAACTAAATTGGGACGCACCCTTTTTATACCAAAAAAAACTGCGCTCCCTCTACCCAAACAATTTTAGGGTCGGCGCGGGGGGCAAGTAGTGCATGCCTCGGACATGCACTATTCCCCCGCGCGACCGCTTGCTGCAGTTAGTGCTTTGAGTAGGCGTTTTTAATAGGTGTACAAACATCATACCTATCTACGGACGTTGTTTCCAAAGTCTGTCCTCCCCCACCCCCCAGGGGGCGCGCCCCCTATTTTGAAAACACCTGTTTTAAAGCGAAAATTTGCAAATGTTGTTTTAAAGGTCCCCTGAAATAAATTATACTGAACTCATTTTCAAAGTTCATTTCATTGACCTCTATATATTCGACTGGACTGGCTGCTGTCAAACTGTTCTTGTGCCTATTTGATTTCCGCCATTTTGGCGCTGTAGGACGTAGCGTGAGCATAGCGTGAGGGACATGGTACCAAAGTCTGGAGTCTGGAGAGACCATCACGGCAACCATTTTCATTGTAGGTACGTCAAAATTAGTTCTCTAGACCTCACGATAGAGGCGTTTCAAATAGGCACAAGAACTTTGTTGTCAAATCATACAGACAGCCAGTCCAGTTAAATAGAAAAAAATGTTTTGAGGTCAGTGGTTCTTTTACAAACTTTATCAATTACTTTGGACCCTGTCATTTGAACTTAAAGTTGAAAATCATTAAGAAATGATTGGCCTACTTACCGGACGCGTACAGGAACACTTTAGTGCAGAACCCGCAGCGGTGCAGCGCGAGCGCGCGCGGCGCGTGCAGGCGCGCGTGCGCGGCCAGCGCGCCGCGCTGCGTGAAGCTTTTGGGGCACTGCTCGCACGCGAACGGCCGCTTCGCTGTTTTTGAGGGGAATTTATAGATTTTAACTATAAAAATAAAATACTAGGTAACTCAATTCAAAATAAATTCCAATTATTTTTTTTTTCATACAAAACTGTAAATCCCATTAGTTTTTATTTGGTTTAGTATTTTGATTTTTATTTAATAGAACCCTAAACACTGTCTTATTCGAATATAATAATTAGAGAAAGAAAAGAAAAGTTATTTATGCTAAACTGTAAATCATTTTGGTATTACGTTTGCATGGAAAGCTCACTGTTCGCCTGCCTCTTAATCGACAACTCCACCAAACTTACGCTTAGAACGCCCGAGATGCTAAAGATTGTATCTTGGTTAATGGCTTAATGTTAGCTGCTTTCTCGTAACTGTTTGTTTTAACAGTCTAGAAATAAATATCTCTGTTATGTGTTACTATTGTCATTACAGTGCGTCCGCTGACAGAATGATTGTATATTTGACAGATTTTATCAAGTTCTTTATGTCCACTGTACACGATTTATTTTGGACTATCTTTTCGGAGACCGAAATCCGGACTTATGGAACTTGATAAAATCTATCTATCTTCTTCAATTTTCCACAAATACCGCTATGCACGAGCTCGTGCCTCGTCATGACCTCGCGCTGCGCGAACCGCTTCCCGCACGTGCTGCACGCGAACGGCCGCTCGCCCGAATGCACGCGCTGGTGGCGAGCGACCACGCTGCGCGACGCGAACCGCTTGCCACAAGTTAAGCACCACCGATCACTGGTTGTAAACAAAACTTACTGTATTCATAAAGAACTAAAGTGATCTAAACAAACTTTACTTATAAAATATGTTTCGGCGAGAGTGCAGTGGAATAGGCAATATACATAATTTTTTTAAAATCAAAATCAAAAGAATAATGCGTGGGAAAATCAACTGTCTTCTTGCTTTTTTTTCTCGTGATATAGTTAGTTACTTGAAGTTAGAACGCAGCAGCAACCGCCGAAAACGCTCTATACAAAACGGACATGATATAATTATGACATCACATGTCACGTTTCAGGCGCGTTTACTAATGGAGTTAGCCAAGAATTTTCAATTATATCCCTAAATTTTGCGTTTAAGTACATAATATAGGTGTCATAAAAAAATATTTCTTATTCGATATTATGTCTAACTGTTAAGTGCATTATATCCGAAAATGAAAAATAATAATCGTTATTTTTTCCCTGATTTCATCGTGTGATAAAACTAAAATAATACATTATTTTTTTTTTCTGTTCCATCATGTTTTTATACGTGCCCGAAGCGATCAAGCTCAAATTTATCAAAATCGGTGACTTATGCATATTCCCTATTGCACAACCTAATTCCGCCATTTCCGTTGTTCCATCGGATAACCTTAGGGATAACCAGACGCACGAATGTGCCACCGTTTTTGGTGGGTATTCCAAAGACTCACACTAAGCGTGTAAGCGTTTTGCTTCTAATTTTATCATCCGTACTGCTAGCGAGTTTAACTCTTTGCCCGAGTCTGCTTTTCCCGATAGATACAATATCCCCCTTCAAGTCGCGAGTGAATACCTAGGTTACCAAGGTATCTTCTAGGCAAGCGAGTTTCATCGTAGATCGCAACATCGCTTACCATCAGGCGTGAAAGCAGGCAAGTGCTTGCCCATCTTTCTGCCCATTCTTTCTTCTTAGTTCAAATTAGATTTATAATGAGGAAGAAAAAGACGGCGATCTCACATATTATGTTTATTCTATTCTGCTTACAATATTAACCGAAAGTTAAAGTAGACTTTAAAATCATTGATATCCTTACATATAATAAAACAATAAAAAAGTGTGTCTGTACATTACATATATTTAAAAAAAAAATATCTGGGGCGATGGAGACATAGTAATAGAGTAAGAATTTGAAAAAAAAAGTGTGTCTGTTTGTTTGTCTGTTTAAACACGCTAATCTCCAGAGGGCCTAGTACGAGTTGGTTTTTTGCTCTCACTTCACTTTTCGAATAGTTAACTATCGTTTCCTCTCTTTCACTCGTTCACTCACTCGCATGATTTCCTCTCTTTCACTCGATACTATTCGCAAAGTGAGGTGAGAAATACAACTCGTACTAGGCCCTCAGAGATACTGAACGGATTCGAATGAAACTTTTTTAGTTACATAGCTGTTAAGCCTGGGCATAACTTAGCTTAGGGTATAATTGATTTTGGAAAATGGAACACCTGATGCAGAACCATAATGGTCCAACTTAACTATAAGGAATATAAAAATTACACCTTAGCAAAAGTTGTTCAGCCTGATGAGCATTTTTTGTTGAGGTATAAAAATCGAAGATCTGGAACACCTGATGCAGAACCATAATGGTCCAGCTAAACTTTACAAAATATAAAAATGACATCTTTGCAAAAGTTGTTAGCCTGATGAGCATTTATTGTTGAGGTATAAAAATCGAAGTTCTGGAACCCCCGTTGCAGAACCATAATGATCGAGCTAAACATACAAAATATAAAAATTACACTTTGGTAAAAGTTGTTCAGCCTGATGAGCATTTTTTGTTGAGGTACTAAAATCGAAGATCTGGAACACCTGATGCAGAACCATAATGGTCCAGTTAAACCCTATAAAATATAAAAATGACGTCTTGGCAAAAGTGGTTCAGCCTGATGAGCATTTTTGTTGAGCTATAAAAATCGAAGATCTGGAACACCCAATGCAGAACCATAATGGTCCAGCTAAACTATATACAAAATATAAAAATGACATCTTTGCAAAAGTTGTTGAGCCTGATGAGCATTTTTGTTGGGGTATAAAAATCGAAGATCTGGAACACCTGATGCAAAACCATTATGATCCAGCTAAACTATACAAAATATAAAAATGACATCTTTGCAAAAGTTGTTCAGCCTGATGCGCATTTTTTGTTGAGATATCTGGAACACTTGATGCAGAACCATAACTCTGCTACAAGTATTTTCTTATGTAACTACATTCGTTTATTTATATGCGTACCTACGCCGAAATCATAAAGTCCACGCGTACGAAGTCGCGGGCATCAGCTAGTTTGCTAATAAGTTACAAATTAAGCAGGTTTTGTATTTAAAGCCTCAATTATGAACTAAGAAGTGCTTGTTAGCGATGATTCAACCTAAAATAAGTTTTTTGACCCAACAGGAAAGATAATTAATCAAGACAAAAGTGTAAACATGCTCACTCAATCTCCTTGACTTTGCTGTCCGTAGTGTCCGTAATTTTGAAAAGTGGTTTTCTTAATGGTTCTTTAACATGATAATTATTTTCTGCAGCTATTAAATTAGGTTTTTCAGTACTACTGCTCTCTTTGTTGTCTTTTAATTCAGTCAAAGTGGCTCCTTCCTAAAAAATATAATTTGATATTGAGAAATGCTAAAGTAAAGCCCGTTTATCCTTATAACTTGTCTTATTTATCCTTATAACTTGTCTTAAAGTAAAGCCAGTTTATCCTTATAACTTGTCTTATTTATCCTTATAACTTGCCTTAAAGTAAAGCCCGTTTATCCTTATAACTTGTCTTATTTATCCTTATAACTTTTCTTAAAGTAAAGTCGCATTACTAATTTCCCAGCAAAAATGTAAACAAAGAAACGTCACTGTCAAATTGACAAACTGACCCTGATAGTGACATTTTCAGCTATTGAAAACCTTTGGTCACTTTTAAAACTTTTTAATTTGTATATTATATTTTGTGTCATTATAAATATAATGTCATCCAAGGTTTTTTAAAAGTAGGATGGTAATTAGAAATTTTATCTTTATATCCTATCATAATTTTTGATGTAAAAAGTTCTTGAAACGAACTGATAAGAACACTTTACTTAGATATTGCCTGTGTGTAAACTATCAAAAATACGTAGCATCACCGCCTGTTCCCCCCCAATACCATAAGATAAATGTTACTACTACAGCTACTACTCGTAATACTAATTTATATGAAATTTTATAAAAAGACCAAAGGTTGATGTGTATGGTTTGCAGTTGATGTGTGCACAGCGTCATAAAATGTTTTCTACTATAAAACTGTTATTATGAAATATTAAATTATATTACTCTTTTTGACGCAAATCTCATGATTCAGAATATTTATCTAATCTATTCTTATTAGGTTTGTGAGGAAAAACCATGTAAGTGTGTTTATTTCTTGACTTAGCAATATACTATTTCATTTTGTGTTGTTTTGTTCTGGCAATACCTTTGTTTACATTTTTGCTGGGAAATTAGTAATGCGACTTAAGCCCGTTTATCCTTATAACTTGTCTTATTTATCCTTATAACTTGTCTTAAAGTAAAGCCCGTTTATCCTTATAACTTGTCTTATTTGGTAAACAATCTTCATCCAACTCTTTATTGAAATAATCAATTATAAATACAACAAATGATTTTCCTCACATAGTGAGAATTTGATTTAAAAATATTGTTAAACACCTGTTTAACTTAAACACTGTTTAAATGTGATGCTGTCTCTTTCAAACAATATTGTCAAAAAAGTGACATCATCACATTTAAACAGTGTCTATTCCGCATATTTTTAAACAACGATATTTTAAACTTAAAAAAAATATGACAACTGTCAAAATCTGGGGGGTTACTCCCGAAACACGAACGAGGTTCTGAGATCGAATTAGTGTCGAATAAAGAAAATCTGTTATTTTAACATGTTTTTATTAGGTTGCTTTCTCGTTTGTTTGTTTGTCCGCAAAGTTTGCGAACGATTTTAGTACATTAAAAACGGTTGCCATGGTTTCCATTGTACTGTTTTGACGTTTACTCGATACCAATTCGATCTCAGAACCTCGTTCGTGTTTCGGGAGTAACCCCCCCGTTTACTAAATAGGACAAGTAAGGATAAGCAAACTTTACATTACAATATAGCGAATAATATACACTTTCAAACTTTCGCGTTGCATTGTACTTAATTATACATATAATGTAGCGAATAATATGTAGTGAATATAGTACATACCTCATCTTCTTCAACAATTTCTAAAATTACTTTACTATTATCCTCTCCCTCTAACTCCACCGTCTTTAGGTTCTCATCCACCATAACCAGCCCCCCCTCCTGCTGCTGGAGCAGCCCTAACTCAAACAGGATTGAAGACAAAATCGTAGACACAGGTAGGTTCGACGTATCTACTTCTAATGTAGACTCGGTTTTCGCTGATGATATATCTTGGACCTGTAATGAAGAATAGTAGTACATTAAAGGTCAAACCGCACTACAGCGGAGCGGCGCGGCGCGGCGCGGCGCGGCCAAATATTATTTCTATTGATTGCAATGATGCAAACCGCACTATAGCGGAGAGGCGCGGCGCGGCGCGGCGCGTACCGGCGCGGCGCTGCAGATTTGGGTGCAAAAGAATATTTTGCCGCGCCGCGCCGCTCCGCTGCCGCTAGTGCGGTATAGCTGGCGGCGCGGCGCGGTCGAATATTCTTCATAATCGAGCTTCAGTCTATAGAGGGTATTTGGAAATATCTATTTCTACTGATATTTCAGTGTACAAATTTTGATTAAATTACAAAGTGGTATTTTACGTGATCATTTCATAAATCATCATAATCATAACTCATCACAAATAAATAAATAAAAAATATGAGGATGTGTTGCTAAATCGTTCCTTGGAAATTCGTTCTAGGGAACGCGTGACTGAGCGTTCCCTTTTCGTTCGTGCGTCCAACTTCAATGAAATCTTGCCACGTCTGGCAATTTGAGCCGCGCCGCGCCGCTCCGCTGCCGCGATAGTGCGTTTAGGAGAGGCCGCGCCGCTCCGCTGCAGTGCTGCGCCGCGCAGCGCCGCTCCGCTGTAGTGCGGTTTGACCTTAATGGTAAAGCGCTTTAGTTCTGCGCTGTCCTCTCCCCTTTCGACTATCGCACATGACAACCTGGGAGGGCAGTCGCTTTCGGTCGAAGGTTCGTTGTCCGGGCACGAAACCAGATGTCCAAGGCGGTTTTTAGTCAGTACGAGTCTGACATAACCATCCGAGCCGGCTAGGTGGTATCCAATGGAGGATTTTCCGCCTCCTTCCCCCCGCTGGAGAGGGTGGCTCCGGACCCTTAAGGCTGAGAGCCCAAAAAAAGCGCTTTAGTTACTTGTCGGCGCGGTAGAGATCCCGTACCGAATCTGTACTGCGCCGAGCTGATGTTGCGCCAACATACGAGTAAAGCTAGGGTTTCCTAGGATAGCGGTGCCGTCATATTCCGGCCGTAATATAGCGGCGTTGAAAGTTGTCTATGTAAACAATATGGCGACACTGTAACGTTAGAAACCGCGCCATATTGTTACATAAACAAACGTTCTACGCCGCTAAATTACGGGCGTAAAATGACGGCACCGTCATCCTAGGAAACCCTAGCTTTACGCTCTATTGAAATATAGGCGTCCAGTAAGCTTTCGGTACCGCGTATATGCGGTATACCGAGAGTGTTGATGTCGTGCCGATGCTTTCCGACAAATGAGTAAAGACTGGGTTTTTACCTAGGCTAGGGTAAGAAGGGTAGTTTTCAAACTAAGGGTTTCAATACTATCGGCCGCCCGCGACTTCGTCTGCGTTGAGTTTTTTTTCTATCCCTGTGGAACAGTGTACATTTTTTGTTCACCAATGTACATAGTAGCTTACAATTATTATTCTAAGATTAGTATGTACATTTTTTGACAACAAACTTGTTTGTTACGCTTTCACTTATTAACTTTTCATCCAATCATGATACAATTTTGCATAAATGTTGTCAGGGGTACAGAAAAGGACGGGGGGTACCTTTCATTCAGAAAGAATCTACACGGATAAATATGATTTCTTAAAACAAGATATTTTGTCTCATATATAGGGAAACAAATATATTATTGGTTCAATGCAATTTTACTTTCTTTCAAGAGTAAATTGCTTTGAACGAAAGTGAATTGCATTGAACCAAGAAAATATTTGTTTCCCTATATTATGAGACACAAAATATCTTGATTTAAGAATATTTTCTTGTTTTAAGAAATCCTTTTTTTCTGTGTACTGTTCCAGATTTTTTTTCCTTTGGCATTTATATATTTGTAAGGATTTTATGTAAGTATATTGGTTACAAGAGAAAACTGTTTGATTGTTACCTGCATTTCATTATTTTGTTCATTTTCTATACTTATTTGGCTTACAGTACTATTTGCAAACCCATTTAATTCCTGAAATCAAAAAGAGAAATTAAAAGCTATCTTACTTTAGATTTACAGGACAAATAATAGATAAACATTAATACTATCCCCGTCAATTGGTAATGCGCCTGGCGACCATGATTTTAACCTCAAAAACGAAAAACAATTGCATTTTTTTATATACCTAGACCCTTTCTTACTGAAAATAAGAATTTAATAATTAATATATTATATTACCCATTAGAATTTTCCTGTTTTTTGTTATTTTTTGTTGCGGATGAGGTTGATGTGTATGTTAATTTGACAAGGTTCCAGCGCATTACCAATTGACGGGGATAGTATTAACTAAAGACCAAAATCAAATGGCTGTCCGTCTATTGACTTTTACTTCTACTTTAACTGATTGATAATATTAAAGGCAGAAAAAATGTCTGAAAGTATGAAAATAATAATCTATGATATAAGAACCCCTATTTCCTAATTTACAAAAAAAATAGTAAAATATAGAAAACATTTTTTTTTTATTAAATTTAATGTTTAAGGCTCCGTACCGATTTTGCCGCTGACTGCCGCTATCTCACTCGCACATTTCATGTTTTCTCAAGATTTTGTAAATCTGAGTACGTAAATGAAAAATGTGTCTCGGCCACTTTTCGCAATATAAGCTTACGGACATTTCAACATATATTTCAGTTTCGAGTTGCTGAAGTACAAAAAGTTATCGTATTTGTCAGTTCAAATAACTGTTAGAAACAATAACTTTTTGTACTTTAGCAACAAAAAACTGGAATATATTTTAAAATGTCTGTAATCTTATATTGCGAAAAGTGGCCGAGACACATTTTTCAATTGCGCACTCAGATTTAAGGAATCTTGAGAAAACATGAAATGTGCGAGCGAGAGAGCTGCAGTCAGCGGCAAAATCGTAACGGGCTCTTAAGTTACAAAACAGTAATGTTTTAACTACAATTTTATTCATCAAATATTTTTTAAGATTTGTTCAAAAAACATGGTGGCAACATAATATGAATGAAAAACTCTTTATTCAAATAAACATAGCTATATTTATTAAAAATTTAATTATTAAGTGATTTTTGAATTGTCTGTATTTTCCTACCACCCATTTGAGACTTATTTAGCTGACAGGAATATAGGCCAGGTGAGCTCTGCCCACCCTAGAACAGTCTGGTGCCCACCCCAGAAAAAAAATCATACATTTAAAATTGCCCTTCAAAATTCCAACACCGTTCTAGCACCCCTCCTAGATTTGCTCCAGAAGTCGGGACCAATCCCCCTGAAAATTATTTCTGGGTACACCCATGTATATAATTGCCATGCTGTCTTAGGCGGCCCCTAGACGATCAATTATATTGCACAATATTTTAACCCTTTGTAGACTCGTGTGATATTTTTTTAACTCACTCTTAGGTTCGGAACGACCAAGAACTTTAGAGTTAATGTTAGCTTCTTAAAAACAGTTTTTATTTGATTTAGATTATAGGAAAGTTTAGATTATTCGTATTCCAAATGGAAAACGAAGACTTTGTACTAATAATGACATTTAAAATTCTTGGTCGTTAAGTTAGTTAAATAAATGACACACGAGTCTACAGGTGGTTAAATATTGTGCAATGTTATTGTATCGTCTAGGGGCCGCCTTATAAAGGGAACTTACTTACCTCTATATTACCTAATTGTATTCCATTGATAACATTGACTAATTCAGGGGGCTTGCTCTCATTGAATAATATCAAATGTTGGACACTTTCTTCCTGTTGACCTGAATCTTCAACAACAATAGGTTCAACCTCATAAATGATCTCTTTCTTTTCTACAACTTTTTGTTGTTCTCTTTCTTTAACTGCTAGCACATGAGACTTCAGCTTTTGGTAGGCAATTTCACACTTTTTACGGAATGTATAGTACTTTTCGAGTTCTTTATAACAATCTAAACATACTTCATTTGGAAGGCAATCTTCTCGGGTTACCTAAAAGAATAAGAAAGTTTAATGTATTTTTTACACATCCTCAACTAGCGACCCGCCCTCACTTTGCTTCGGTGTAGTGTAGAATTCGACAGCATGTATTACACATTATAAACCCTTCTCTGGAATCACTCTATTTATTAAAAAAAACGGCATCAAAATCCGTTGCGTAGTTTTAAAGATCTAAGCATACATAGGGACAGACATCAGGAAGCGACTCTGTTTTATACTATGTAGTGAAGCTGCTGGTTACTATAACCAACTACAAATATTGTAAGACATGATGAAGCACAAAAATGTAAGCTACTTGAGTAATATCCTATCCTACTATTATTATAAATGTGAAAGTTTGTAATTTTGGATGTTTGTTACTCAATCACGCAAAACAAATGTATTTGGATGAAATTTGACACACTGATGGCCAAAAGTATTCAGATGAAATTTGACACACTGATAGTTTAAAGCCTGGATTAAACGAAGGATACTTTTTATCTCAGTCAAAGGTTTCCTAGGGATTTTCTGAATGTTCTCATGAACAAAGTTCACAGGCAGAAGAAGCAAGTTCATAATAAGTCTTTAAATCAGAATTATTATAATAATCTCATAGTGTTTTACTTCCAACTAGGGCTGCCAATTTTTTTACAAGAAATAAAATTTAATTAGGTTTGAGAAGGAATTTTATAAAAATTAACAGTATTTTCTGCTACTACTACCAGTGATGCTGATAACAGTATTTTGTATACTTTATTTCTGTTCAGTAAAAAAGTATTATAGTAAAAAACAGTAACCTACCTCCAGCCCTACGCATATCATGATCCTCAAAGAAAGAGGGCCACAGACATCAGTTCCAAAGTCATCTGAGAATATTTTCACTGAAGCAGTATACTTTCCAAGACACAGTCTACACAACTCCTGGACTCCTTCTATAAGCTGGTACTCAGGCTTTTTGCGAGTGTAAGTTCGCATGTTTCTGCACCCACTGTAAGCAAATTACAAAAATAATTGAGTAATTTACTAAAAAATAAGACCACTAAAATACTAAAACAATGTGTCAATAAACAAAATTTTATAACCTTTATCAATGATGTACTTAAATTAAAATTCACTTCACATAAGATGAATTTTGCTATGATAATTATCTACAATTTAAATATTGTTTTAATGGAAGAGGATTTCAAAACATATTTATTGAAAAATTTATTAATACAATAAATTATGAAAAACTGTCACAGTTCAGTTGACAGTAAATAAATGACAGCCTGGGTGGATTCCAGTAGGCTAACTGCTGAGTCATCGATTGCCTTTTTACCCCGAGCGGCAAACGCCGACAAAATGCAACAAAGGGGAAACGTCACTGACGTCCATTATACAAGTACGCTGGACAGGCGAACGTCACCAATCGTTTGTTCCGATTTGAAAATCGCCATATTGCGCTGAGAGCAGTAGATTCTACTATGGCAGTAGTGAGTGCACTTGGAACTAATTAGTTCCAGTGTACACTCACTACTGCCATAGTATAGAATCTACTGCTCTCAGCGCCAATATGGCAATTTTCAAATCGGTACAAAAAATTGCTGTCATATCATGACAATAGCCTGTCCAGCGTACTTGTATAATGGACGTCAGTGGGAAACGTACGAGATGTCTTGTTCACACGAGCGACTTTTTCAACACCCGATCCAGATTAGGCGATTTAACGCAAATTAGGCTATACTTACCAAAAGATTTTAGGCCCTGGGGGCTTACCATCAGCAAATAAGAAACCATCCTTAAGCCGTTCAGTTCAGAAGCAGGCCTTAAACAAAATTGCTTAAATCGGTACCATGACCGTCTTTTAGGTGAACGGCTTAAAGATTGTTTTGACTCAAGGTGAACGGTTAGTTTGTCTCTGGTATGCTTTGTCACAGATCACTAATGCTTTGTAGACGATGCGAAAACGAGCTAGCCTATACAAATCGATGGGTGCATTCTGTAAGACAAATCTCTGAGTCATCGATTGCCATAAATTTGTTAACCATGGAAAGTAATTTGTTTAGAATATTCATTTACTTTTCATGGTTAAAATGTACTTTATGGCGTTCGATGACTCAGATATTTGTTTGGCAGAATGCACCCAATTTATCGCTTACTATCCCCGCCAATTGGTAATGCACCTGGCGGCCATGTTTTTAACCTCAAAAACGAAAAACAATTTGTAAATTTTTGATATACCTAGACCCTATCTTACTGAAAATAATAATTCAATAAATAATAATGATATAAGATTACCTATTAAGAATTTTCTTATTTCATGGCATTTTTTGTTGCGGATCACGTCGATGTGGATGTTAATGTGACAAGGTTCTTGCGAATTACCAATTGGCGGGGATAGTATATCTGTCTGCCGCGACATATGACGGTCACGTACTAGTTTTTTTTAATGAGAACATTGCAAATAAAGTATCACAACTTCATATTTATTTTTAAGTGCGATTTGCTAGGTGCGTGCTCTAATAAAATGTCGCAAGTCAATAAAACAAATTAAAGTTATATTATTTCAGTATTTTTATTTTCAATATCATTTCACACCATTAGTTTGTTAATTACATCGATATAAAATAAATCATTTTCTTCTTTATTTGATTATTATTATTCATAATAACATAAAATGTAATGCAATTTAGGTACTTATTTATGGGGTCTCAACTCTCATCATTTCTTTTTATTTTAGTGATATTCAACAACAAGGAAGTCGTCGCGTTGCCTTTATCAAGTTACATAATTCACTGTTAAATAATAAACATTAAAAGAAATTCACAAATCTTAAAATTCTCACACCAAACTTATCTAAATACACTAAACAATTTTGAAAAAGCTGATCACGTAGGAACTTTTTATGAATTGCTTTATTTGACATTACAGACGCTATAAAACAGCTCCCAAACTGTCAAACCGTGCGTCGTGGTACGCTTCGTCCATACATAAAAAATGGTGAACGGTTTAAGAGCGTGTATTAAAGGATCATTCCCACAGCTCCGGCGCGTCACCGGCGCGTCACCGGCGCGTCAACGGCCCGTCCGTCAACGTCAAAAATATGTGTGAACAAGCAGTTCAGATCACCGGCGCCGGCACGTCACCGGCGCGTCGCCGGCTCGTTTCAGTCAAGTCAACGTCGCTTCACCGGCAAGGCAAGCAGGGTTGCCACTTTTTTGTTTTAATAAAGTATAGGTTGCTATAATAGGTAGAAAAAAGTACATTGTGGTATGGAAATAATGAATTATTTATTTATTTCAACTTTAAAAACCTACTGTTTAAGTATTGTTTTTTGGAAATATTTTGGTAACTTTATTAGACTTAATTTACTTATTCCACTAAGTTCAAGTAAAGGTAAGTACTATTTTCTCGAATTATAATAGAAATACAACAACGTATGCGAATGTCGGATTTTCGGGTAAACAAATGAATGTCGGAACACAAGTGAAGGCATGAAAACATTGTCTACAGAAATTGTTGTATTATTATTAAAATTCGAAAAAATAGTACCTTTGCTTGAACTTAGTGGTAAAAGTGAATTAAGTCTAACAAAGTTACCAAAATACTACCAAAAACAATACTTAAAGTTCTTAAAGTTGAAATAAATAAATAAATACTTTATTTCTACACCACAATGTACTTTTTTCTACCTATTATAACAACCAATAATTTATTATAATAAATAAGTGGCAACCCTGTTTGCCATGCCGGGGACGCGCCGGTGACGTGACGGCCGGCGACGCGCCGGTGACGTGACGGCCGGTGACGCGCCGGTGACGTGACGGCCGGCACGTCACCGGCGCGTCACCGGCCGTCACGTCACCGGCGCGTCCCCGGCATGACAAACAGGGTTACTACTTTTTTGTTTTAATAAATTATTGGTTGCTATAATCGGTAGAGAAAAAGTATATTGTGGTATGGAAATAAAGTATTATTTATTTATTACAACTTTGAAAATCATTTTTTTATTACTTTTGTTAATATTTCGGTAGCTTTATGAGACTTAATAATTCACCTGTTCCACTAAGTTCTAGCACAGCCGATATTTAGTTCATACAGTCGATCATCGAAGGAGTCTAGACAGAGCAATGGTGCGGGGTGGTGCAGTATAGAAGGGGGGTGGGAGGTCCCGAGAGGCTAATATAATGAAAAAATCAAGATGGCGGCCAACTTTTTTATTTGCGGGCCGATTTAGATAAAACTCGGTTTTTGGTACTATTTTGACAAACAAACAGCAACGCAATGTCAAAAAAGTAAAAAATTCAAGATGGCGGCCAATATGTTTGCAGGCCGATTTCGATGAAACTCGGTTTTTGGTCCTATTTTGACAAGAAAACAGAAACGCAATATTAAAAAAGTAAAAAAAATAAAGATGGCAGCCAACTTCTCTGTTTGCGGGCCGATTTAGATGAAACTCAGTTTTTGGTACTATTTAGACAAGCAAACAGCGACGCAATGTTAAAAAAGTAAAAAAATCAAGATGGCGCCAACTTTTTATTTGCGGGCAAATTTCGATGAAACTCTGTTTTTGGTACCTACTATTTTGACAAGAAAACGGCAATGCACTGTTAAAATGTAAATAATTCAAGATGGCAGCCAACTTTTTGTTTGTGGGCCGATTTCAATGAAACTTGGTTTTGGGTACAATTTTGACAAGAAAACAGCAACGCATTGTTAAAAATCTAAAAAAATCAAGATGGCGGCCAACTTTTTTGTTTGTGGGCCGATTTCGATGAAATTCGGTTTTTAGTACTATTTTGACAAGAAAACAGCAACGCAATGCTAAAAATGTAAAAAAATTCAAGATGGCGGCCAACATTTTTTCTTGTGGGCTGATTTCGATGAAACTTGGTTTTTGGTACTATTTTGACATGAGAACAGCTACGCAATGTTAAAAATGTAAAAATTCAAGATGGTGGCCAACTTCCCTGTTTGCAGGGCGATTTCGATGAAATTCAGTTTTTGGTACTATTTTGACAAGCAAACAGCGCGACGCAATGTTAAAAATGTAAAAAATTAAAGATAGCGGCCAAATTTTTTGTTTGCGGGCCGATTTTGATGAATCTCGGTTTTTGGTACTATTTTGCCAAGAAAACAGCAACGCAATGTTAAAAATACAAAAATATCTAAGATGGCGGCCAACTTTTTCGTTTGCAGGGCGATTTCGATGAAACACGGTTTTTGACACTATTTTGACAAGAAAACAGCAACGCAAAGTTACAAATGTAAAAATTCAAGATGGCGGCCAACTTTTTGGCTTGTGGGCTGATTTAGTTTTTGCTCCTTTTCTTTTTGTTTATGGGCCGATTTCGATAAAGCTCGCTTTTTGATATAACTTTGACAAGAAAATAACAACGCAATGTTGGAAACATTAAAAAATTCATAATGGCGGCAAACTTTTTTGCTTGTAGGCTGATTTCGATGAAACTCGGTTTTTGCTACTATTTTGACAAGAAAACAGCAACGCACTCTTAAAAATGTAAAAAATTCAAGATAGCGGCTAACTTTTTTGCTTGTGGGTCGATTTCGATGAAACTCGGTTTTTGGTACTATTTTGACAAGAAAACAGCAACGCAATGTTAAAAATGTAAAAAATTAAAGATGGCGGCCAAATTTTTTGTTTGCGGGCCGATTTCGATGAATCTCGGTTTTTGGTACTATTTTGCCAAGAAAACAGCAACGCAATGTTAAAAATACAAAAAAATCTAAGATGGCGGCCAACTTTTTCGTTTGCAGGGCGATTTCGATGAAACACGGTTTTTGACACTATTTTGACAAGAAAACAGCAACGCAAAGTTACAAATGTAAAAATTCAAGATGGCGGCCAACTTTTTGGCTCGTGGGCTGATTTACTTTTTGCTCCTTTTCTTTTTGTTTATGGGCCGATTTCGATGAAGCTCGCTTTTTGATATAACTTTGACACGAAAATAATAAAGCAATGTTGAAAACATTAAAAAATTCAAAATGGCGGCAAACTTTTTTGCTTGTAGGCTGATTTCGATGAAACTCGGTTTTTGCTACTATTTTGACAAGAAAACAGCAACGCACTCTTAAAAATGTAAAAAATTCAAGATGGCGGCTAACTTTTTTGTTTGCGGGCCGATTTCGATTAATCTCGGTTTTTGGTACTATTTTGCCAAGAAAACAGCAACGCAATGTTAAAAATACAAAAATATCTAAGATGGCGGCCAACTTTTTGTTTGCAGGGCGATTTCGATGAAACACGGTTTTTGACACTATTTTGACAAGAAAACAGCAACGCAAAGTTACAAATGTAAAAATTCAAGATGGCGGCCAACTTTTTGGCTTGTGGGCTGATTTCGATGAAACTCGATTTTTGGTACTATTTTGACAAGAAAACAGCAACGCTATATTAAAAACATAAAAATATGCAAGATGGCGGCCAACTTTTTGCTTGTGGGCCGATTTTGATGAAACTCGGTTTTTTGGACCGTTTTAACCAGAAAACGGCATCACCGAGTTTCATCGAAATCAGCTCACAAGCGAAAAAGTTGGCCGCTATCTTGAATTTTCACATTTTTAACTTTGCATTGCTGTTTTCTGATCAAAATAGTGTCAAAAACCGAGTTTCATTGAATCGCCCCGCGAGCAAAAAAGTTTGCCGCCATCTTAGATATTTTTATACTTTTAACATTGTGTTGCTGTCGTCTTGTCAAAATAGTACAAAAAACCGAGTTTTATCGAAATAGGCCCACAAACAAATAAGTTGGCCGCCATCTTGATTTATTTTTTTATTTTTAACGCTGCGTTGCTGTTTTCTTGTCAAAATAGTACCAAAAACCGAGTTTCATTGAAATCGGCCCACAAACAAAAAAGTTTGCCACCATCTTGAATTATTTACATTTTTAACAGTGCATTGCCGTTTTCTTGTCAAAATAGTACCAAAACCCGAGTTTCATCGAAATTGGCTCGCAAATAAAAAGTTGGCCGCCATTTTGAATTTTTTGCTTTTTTAACATTGCATCGCTGTTTGCTTGTCAAAATAGTACCAAAAACTGAGTTACATCTAAATCGGCCCTCAAACAGAGAAGTTGGCCACCATCTTTAATTTTTACATTTTTAACTTTGCGTAGCTGTTCTCATGTCAAAATAGTACCAAATACCAAGTTTCATCGAAATCGGCCCACAAGCAAAAAAGTTGGCCGCCATCTTGAATTTTTTACATTTTTAGCTTTGCGTTGCTGTTTTCTTGTCAAAATAGTACTAAAAACCGAATTTCATCGAAATCGGCCCACAAACAAAAAAGTTGACCGCCATCTTGATTTTTTTAGATTTTTAACACTGCGTTACTGTTTTCTTGTCAAAATAGTCCAAAAACCGAGTTTCATTGAAATCGGCCCACAAACAAAAAAGTTGGCCGCCATCTTGAATTATTTACATTTTTAACATTGCGTAGCTGTTCTCATGTCAAAATAATACCAATAACCAAGTTTCATCAAAATCGGCCCACAAGCAAAAAAGTTGGCCGCCATCTTGAATTTTTTTACATTTTTAACATTGCGTTGCAGTTTTCTTGTCAAAATAGTACCAAAAACTGAGTTACATCTAAATCGGCCCTCAAACAGAGAAGTTGGCCACCATCTTTAATTTTTACATTTTTAACTTTGCGTAGATGTTCTCATGTCAAAATAGTACCAAATACCAAGTTTCATCGAAATCGGCCCACAAGCAAAAAAGTTGGCCGCCATCTTGAATTTTTTACATTTTTAGCTTTGCGTTGCTGTTTTCTTGTCAAAATAGTACTAAAAACCGAATTTCATCGAAATCGGCCCACAAACAAAAAAGTTGACCGCCATCTTGATTTTTTTAGATTTTTAACACTGCGTTACTGTTTTCTTGTCAAAATAGTCCAAAAACCGAGTTTCATTGAAATCGGCCCACAAACAAAAAAGTTGGCCGCCATCTTGAATTATTTACATTTTTAACATTGCGTAGCTGTTCTCAATTTCTCATGTCAAAATAATACCAAAAACCGAGTTTCATTGAAATCGGCCCACAAACAAAAAAGTTGGCCGCCATCTTGAATTTTTTAGATATTTAACACTGCGTTGCTGTTTTCTTGTCAAAATAGTACCAAAAACCGAGTTTCATTGAAATCGGCCCACAAACAAAAAAGTTGGCCGCCATCTTGAATTATTTACATTTTTAACAGTGCATTGCCGTTTTCTTGTCAAAATAGTCCAAAAAACCAAGTTTCATCGAAATTAGCCCGCAAATAAAAAGTTGGCCACCATCTTGAATTTTTACATTTTTAACTTTGCGTAGCTGTTCTCATGTCAAAATAGTACCAAATACCAAGTTTCATCGAAATCGGCCCACAAGCAAAAAAGTTGGCCGCCATCTTGAATTTTTTTACATTTTTAGCTTTGCGTTGCTGTTTTCTTGTCAAAATAGTACTAAAAACCGAATTTCATCGAAATCGACCCACAAACAAAAAAGTTGACCGCCATCTTGATTTTTTTTGATTTTTAACACTGCGTTGCTGTTTTCTTGTCAAAATAGTACCAAAAACCGAGTTTCATTGAAATCGGCCCACAAACAAAAAAGTTGGCCGCCATCTTGAATTATTTACATTTTTAACAGTGCATTGCCGTTTTCTTGTCAAAATAGTCCAAAAAACCGAGTTTCATCGAAATTAGCCCGCAAATAAAAAGTTGGCCACCATCTTGAATTTTTTACTTTTTTAACATTTCGTCGCGCTGTTTGCTTGTCAAAATAGTACCAAAAACTGAATTTCATCTAAATCGGCCCGCAAAGAGAGAAGTTGGCCACCATTTTGAATTTTCACATTTTTAACTTTGCATTGCTGTTTTCTGATCAAAATAGTGTCAAAAACCGAGTTAAAATAAATAAATAAATACTTTATTTCTACACCACAATGTACTTTATTCTACCTATTATAACAACCAATAATTTATTATAATAAATAAGTGGCAACCCTGTTTGCCATGCCGGGGACGCGCCGGTGACGTGACGGCCGGCGACGCGCCGGTGACGTGACGGCCGGTGACGCGCCGGTGACGTGACGGCCGGCACGTCACCGGCGCGTCACCGGCCGTTACGTCACCGGCGCGTCCCCGGCATGACAAACAGGGTTGCTACTTTTTTGTTTTAATAAATTATTGGTTGCTATAATCGGTAGAGAAAAAGTATATTGTGGTATGGAAATAAAGTATTATTTATTTATTACAACTTTGAAAATCATTTTTTTATTACTTTTGTTAATATTTCGGTAGCTTTATGAGACTTAATTCACCTGTTCCACTAAGTTCTAGCACAGCCGATATTTAGTTCATACAGTCGATCATCGAAGGAGTCTAGCTAGACAGAGCAATGGTGCGGGGTGGTGCAGTATAGAAGGGGGGTGGGAGGTCCCGAGAGGCTAATATCAACGCAATGTTAAAAATGAAAAAATCAAGATGGCGGCCAACTTTTTTATTTGTGGGCCGATTTAGATAAAACTCGGTTTTTGGTACTATTTTGACAAACAAACAGCAACGCAATGTCAAAAAAGTAAAAAAATCAAGATGGCGGCCAACTTTTTTGTTTGCAGGCCGATTTCGATGAAACTCGGTTTTTGGTCCTATATTGACAAGAAAACAGAAACGCAATATTAAAAAAGTAAAAAAAATAAAGATGGCAGCCAACTTCTCTGTTTGCGGGCCGATTTAGATGAAACTCAGTTTTTGGTACTATTTAGACAAGCAAACAGCGACGCAATGTTAAAAAAGTTAAAAAATCAAGATGGCGCCAACTTTTTATTTGCGGGCAAATTTCGATGAAACTCTGTTTTTGGTACCTACTATTTTGACAAGAAAACGGCAATGCACTGTTAAAATGTAAATAATTCAAGATGGCAGCCAACTTTTTGTTTGTGGGCCGATTTCAATGAAACTTGGTTTTGGGTACTATTTTGACAAGAAAACAGCAACGCATTGTTAAAAATCTAAAAAAATCAAGATGGCGGCCAACTTTTTTGTTTGTGGGCCGATTTCGATGAAATTCGGTTTTTAGTACTATTTTGACAAGAAAACAGCAACGCAATGCTAAAAATGTAAAAAAATTCAAGATGGCGGCCAACATTTTTTCTTGTGGGCTGATTTCGATGAAACTTGGTTTTTGGTACTATTTTGACATGAGAACAGCTACGCAAAGTTAAAAATGTAAAAATTCAAGATGGTGTCCAACTTCTCTCTTTGCGGGCTGATTTAGATGAAATTCAGTTTTTGGTACTATTTTGACAAGCAAACAGCGCGACGCAATGTTAAAAAAGTAAAAAATTCAAGATGGTGGCCAACTTTTTCTTTGCGGGCTAATTTCGATGAAACTCGGTTTTTTGGACTATTTTGACAAGAAAACGGCAATGCACTGTTAAAAATGTAAATAGTTCAAGATGGCGGCTAACTTTTTTGCTTGTGGGTCGATTTCGATGAAACTCGGTGTTTAGTACTGTTTTGACAAGAAAACAGCAACGCAATGTTAAAAATGTAAAAAATTAAAGATGGCAGCCAAATTTTTTGTTTGCGGGCCGATTTTGATGAATCTTGGTTTTTGGTACTATTTTGCCAAGAAAACAGCAACGCAATGTTAAAAGTAAAAAATACCAAATTTCATCGAAATCAGCCCACAAGCAAAAAAGTTGGCCGCCATCTTGATTTTTTTTAGATTTTTAACACTGCGTTGCTGTTTTCTTGGCAAAATAGTACCAAAAACCAAGATTCATCAAAATCGGCCCGCAAACAAAAAATTTGGCTGCCATCTTTAATTTTTTACATTTTTAACATTGCGTTGCTGTTTTCTTGTCAAAACAGTACTAAAAACCGAGTTTCATCGAAATCGACCCACAAGCAAAAAAGTTAGCCGCCATCTTGAACTATTTACATTTTTAACAGTGCATTGCCGTTTTCTTGTCAAAATAGTCCAAAAAACCGAGTTTCATCGAAATTAGCCCGCAAAGAAAAAGTTGGCCACCATCTTGAATTTTTTACTTTTTTAACATTGCGTCGCGCTGTTTGCTTGTCAAAATAGGACCAAAAACCGAGTTTCATCGAAATCGGCCGACAAACAAAAAAGTTGGCCGCCATCTTGAATTTTTACTTTTTTGACATTGCGTTGCTGTTTGTTTGTCAAAATAGTACCAAAACCGAGTTTTATCTAAATCGGCCCGCAAAGTAAAAATTTGGCCGCCATCTTGATTTCTTTCATTTTTAACATTGCGTTGATATTAGCCTCTCGGGACCTCCCACCCCCCTTCTATACTGCACCACCCCGCACGATTGCTCTGTCTAGACTCCTTCGATGATCAACTGTATGAACTAAATATCGGCTGTGCTAGAACTTAGTGGAACAGGTGAATTAAGTCTCATAAAGCTACCGAAATATTGACAAAAGTAATAAAAAAATGATTTTCAAAGTTGTTATAAATAAATAATACTTTATTTCCATACCACAATATACTTTTTCTCTACCGATTATAGCAACCAATAATTTATTAAAACAAAAAAGTAGCAACCCTGTTTGCTTTGCCGTTGACGCGCCGGCCGGCGACGCGCCGGTGACGTGACGGCCGGTGACGCGCCGGTGACGCGCCGGCCGTCACGTCACCGGCGCGTCGCCGGCCGTCACGTCACCGGCGCGTCACCGGCCGTCACGTCACCGGCGCGTCCCCGGCATGACAAACAGGGTTGCCGCTTATTTATTATTGGTACAAACATTGTGGCATGGAAATGAAGTATTATTTATTTATTTCAACTTTAAAAATCTTTTTTTATTACTTTGTTAATATTTTGGTAACTTTATTCTGTACCAAAACGCTGTCAAAGTTAAAGTTATCGTCAAAGGGTAATGCTACCTATTTGTCACGTCAAACTTGTCAAAGGACATCAAGCTGGCTAACAACCTCTTTTTTTGGCTAACTTATGCTTAACCGGTACTATAACTAGCCTGTTATCGTTAAAGTTAGGTGGTGCAACTGAGCCTTAATTCACAACCTCTTTTTTTGGCTAACTTATGCTTAACCGGTACTAGAACTAGCCTGTTATCGTTAAAGTTGGGTGGTGCAACTGAGCCTTAATTCACCCTTTCCACCGAGTTCTAGTAAAGGTACTGTTCTTCGAATTTTGTGTGTGAATGAGTGTGGATTTCGGGTAAACAAATGAATGTCGGAAAAACAAGTGAAGGTTAACAATTTCTTTTTGAGATATTGCTGTTTTAAGTTTGACAGCTGTCATCTGTCAATCTTAAAACAGAAATTTATCTTGAAAAATACTCATCCTAAACTGGCTGGTGGTGTAAATTAAGTCTAAAAAATTTACCAAAATATTACCAAAAGTAATAAAAATAAATGTTTTTCAAAGTTGAAATAAATAAATAATACCTACTTTATTTCCATACCACAGTGTACTTTTCTTTACCGATTATAGCAACCAATAATTTATTAAAACAAAAAAGTAGCAACCCTGTTTGCCTTGCCGGTGACTCGCCGGCGGCGCGACGTGCCGGTGACGTGCCGGCCGTCACGTCACCGGCGCGTCACCGGCCGTCACGTCACCGGCGCGTCGCCGGCCGGCGCGTCAACGGCAAAGCAAACAGGGTTGCTACTTATTTGTTTTAATAAAGTATTGGTTGTTATAAAAGGTAGAAAAAAAGTACATTGTGGTATGGAAATAAAGTATTATTTATTTATTTCAACTTTAAAAAACATTTTATTTTTTAATTCTGTTAATATTTTGGTAACTTTATGAGACTTAATTCACCTGTTCCATTAAGTTCTAGTAAAGGTATTTTTTTTCGAATTTTAATAAAAATACAACAATGTGAGTGAACTTCGGGTAAACAAATGAATGTCGTAAAAACAAGTGAAGCTAGGAAAACATAGTCTTGTGATCTGTAAATAAATTATGACGTCATCCGCGACGTACGCAAATCTCAACAATTTTTTTTTATTGATATTGCTGTTTTAAGTTTGACAACGGCCATCTGTTAATCTTAAAACAGGAATATCTCGAAAAATACTCATCCTAGACTGGTGGTGTAAATTAATTACCAATATATTACCAAAAGTAGTAAAAATAATTGTTTTTCAAAGTTGAAATAAATAAATTATACTTTATTTCCATACCACAGTGTAATTTTCTGTACCGATTACAGCAACCAATAATTTATTTAAACAAAAAAGTAGCAACCCTGTTTGCCTTGCCGGTGACTCGCCGGCGACGCGCCGTGCCGGTGACGCGCCGGCCGTCACGTCACCGGCGCGTCGCCGGCATGCCGTAGCAATATGCGTTTGACGTTGACGGGCCGGTGACGCGCCGTTGACGCGCCATGACTGATGTGTGTGAACAGTGTAGTACAACTTGTATGTAACTATATTTTTGACGTTGACGGGCCGGTGACGCGCCGTTGACGCGCCGGAGCTGTGTGAATGATCCTTTAAGCAGGCCCTCCGCAGGCCTGCTAAATCGAGGTCATGGTACGAAAAAGTAATGCCATTCAGTATAAGTCCTGCTATAAGAGCTCATAGTAAGGCCCCTGATCCATGAGCCATACAGTTATATTAATAAAGTAGATTCTGAATTTTATTAGTTAACAAATATAACTAGGTACTCAGGACGTTGTTTTAATCCTACTTATATTATAAATGTGAAAGTTTGTGGGTTTGGATGTTTGTTCCTCAATCACGCAAAAACTACTGGACGGATTTGGTTGGAATTTGGCACACAGATAGTAGATAGCCTAGATTAAAACATAGAATACTTTTTATCCCGATATTCTCACGGGAACGGGAACCACGCGGGTGAACCGCGGGCGGCCGCTAGTTCTTCATATAGTACCACAATTTTATTCAAATTGATTACAACGCTTCCGGTCCAACTCCGGAAGATATTCCCGATACGTATGCGTCAGTGGCGTGCCCAGGCCTACATAGTAGCGCAAGCCCGAACCCTCAAATCAAGCAATTTTTTTATCAGCTCAATACAAGCAAAAAACCAATGCATCCCACAATTTCTCGTTACTAATTTAAGATTTTTTTCATACGATGATCTTTACCAAAATATCGATGCGACACCGCCCAGCGCCATCTAAACGAATTCATAGATAGCTCTCAAAAAAGCACCAAAAGCACAACCCTTAAGCGTACTTTAATTATTCATAAATTAGTTGGCCGCAAAATGCTAGATGGCGTGGCTTTATCAAATTTAATTATTGTGTAATCAAAACTAAATTTCTTGTTTAAAATGTGTCACTCATAATAAATATCTAAATCATTTCACAAAATCATAGCGTCTCTGCTAGGCAATTCAAATCCTATCCCCTGCATTCCAAACAAACATTTAAATTTTCGTTCAAATGAAAGACGCAAAACTAACCTTACTTATTTATTTTTATAAGAAATGTAAAGAGTCCACTACAATATTACGATACATTGAAGAATATTATATTTCTTTGCAAAATACTCAAATGAAAAGGTTTATTACTTACGTTATTTTGTATTTCTCTTGGAATCGACTCGACTCGTAGGTACACTTTCATAGATCACACAACAGTTAATAAACATTTCAATCCATCACAAGGGACCATTATCAATCATTAAACTGAAGTTTTAATTCATTTTTAACATAAAAACATAATAAAGGCAAAACAGTTTGTTTTTTCAAAACACCTGTCGTCACAGATTGAAGCAAAAAGCCAGGCTTTTAGTCGGCTTCTGTATTTCTCATAGAATCTATAGTACCTACAGCAGTATGCATATGATGCGGTAGCAGTTTTGTTAAAGTAAGAAGAGAGCGGATATATACAGATCGCAAAGCCCGGTTGCAAGCCAACGAGTGCGAGGGAGATGAAATGCATTTGTAGGGTTTATTGAGGAAAGTAACGCAGTTTAGCGACTTGTCTCTCGATAAGTTGTTGTAAAAAATGAATTTGTGGTTATTGATTATTGAAAATTAACATTCGTTAATAATATTGTTTTGTTGTTATTAATTACGATTCATTAGTAGTGTAAGTAAGTTATTGTTAGGGCAAGCCGGGCTTTTCGGCTTGTATGGGGGTACCGCCACTGGTATGCGTATGCCTTCATGAGTATTTAGTAATCGGAGTGAGGGAGTATTATTTCGTTCTCAAACTCAGGGGCACTAGAACCGTTCATTTTTAATTCTATTTTGTTTTTCTTTTTGGCCTTCTTACAACCCAATTAGCCTGATTTGCGATAAATCGCCTAACGTAACCATGCTGGAGGCAATGCGGGAAATCGGGCTTCAAAAAATGTTCGAGTGAACACCGTCGAAACCATAGACATAGAAAAAATTTCGCTACGCTCAAGAAGACCAACAAAGCGTGGAAAAGAGAAGTTAACATCATACGGACACGGTCTATGTAAAAAAAAAACAAAGGATCAAGTGACATGTGCCAACATTTTTTACAGTAAGAGCCCCTAGCGTCCCGCCTAGCAAATGAGCAATCACAGTTTAATTAAAATATTTGTTAATCTTAATTAGAATTTAAAATAAAGGTATCGTGGAGCAATGGTGTCTTGTGCTCTATGTAATTGTGATGTGACAAAAAGAAATAATCCAAGTAATTACACTTTTCACAGGTAAATAAGATATTGCCACACATTTCTATAAAACCAAATTTTTCTACATTTATTCGTTTATTGACGAAGAAAACAGTATGGAACATAGTTTATTAATTTCTTTTGCCATATATAATTATAGTCATACTTTATGAATCTAAGTCATATTTTACGTATCTCATATAAAATGTATGCATTCGTTTTCGGATCACCTGTTTATTGACATTGTTGTTCTTTGACATTCTATTTCTATGGTCGAAACTATACGGTATATAAAAATCACCCGTGCGTACAGGGACTGTGCTGATCGATGACTTAGCGATTAGCCTGCCGGAATAGACCCAATGACAGTTGTTTATTTTTAAATTCTCCCATTATTGAAAAAGCATAAGAATCCATGTTCGTACAGCCAAACCTAATATGTTTTCGTGTCTTTCGTATTCTGTCCGACTGTTCTCTTCTACATATCGCATTTGTAAGCAAGTTTCTAATACTTACGTACATAGAATTTTTACGTTAATTCAGTTTTTCGTTTAATAAATAGTATAGTTAAGATTTGCATTTCTTGAGTGAACGGTCGGAGTAAAATAGGTAGGTACTTAGTTATTCTGACCAAACCAAAGTAACATTTGGAATCTTCGTTACTATCTTCCCCCCTACTCAAATGGCCACTTTTCTATTCGATCGCTAACTTAAAAATAAGCCATAAACTCTAAAATTAGATTGCGTCGTAGGCTTGTCAATTCCATACAATACAACAATGTCTGTGATTTACATAAACGTGCTTGATCGTCTAACTAATTGCTTATTTTTAAGCTTTGAGTTAGCGAACGCATAGAAAAGTGGCCATTTGAGTAGGATTCGCTCTTTCTGCAACGTTTTTTCAGCTGCACATAAGTATGATAATGTGAGACATATCAACGATCTGCTTCGCCGGAATTCTGTTGTTTGAGTAGATGACAGCATGGCTGCAGTGCAGATATTATTATTTATTTATCCAATCCAATGTTAATCCGAATGTATCGAACATATCCAATGCAAATGCCTGTAGAGAGGATATTTTTTTCCTGGTAGAGGGAACAAACTACCTATCTTTCAATGGGGTACCTACTTAACAACAATTTACCTACAAGTCAAGTCTAAATATTCATGGCAAAGAGAAGTCCTATATTCTTGACTCCTATTTTTCGAGATAGTACTTACCTACCTACCTAACTATACCGATTACGGCGGTTAAGCTAGGGTTTCCTAGGATAGCGGTGCCGTCATATTACGGTCGTAATATAGCGGCGTTGAATGTTGTCTGTGTAAACAATACGGCTACACCGTAACGTCAAAAACCGCGCTGTGTTGTTTACATAGACAACGTTCTATGCCGCTAAATGACGGCCGTAATATGACGGCACCGTCCTCCTAGGAAACCCTAGCTTTAGCGAGATTGAAGTTATTAACATCGCCGATTTGTGTGGTTGGTTTTAACATAAACTGTTTCCGAGAAATTTCCCAAATAAGACCAGAAACAGGGTCCACGGAATATTTTTTTTACATCAAAGGTGATAACATTTTTATAAATGCTTTCAATTAAATCTATTGTGTATTATTTCAAGTACATTATATATTTTTTTCCATGATAGCTTCACGCGCGTAATCTTTCAATAATTTGAATTGAATACTGGGATTTGACCCACCTTGAGGCCTTAAGAATCACCATCGAGTCGAAGCTGTCGAAGCAAGGCTCAATCTGTGCCTAAGAAAATGGGTTAAGCTAGGGTTTCCTAGGATAGCGGTGCCGTCATATTACGGCCGTAATATAGCGGCGTTGAATGTTGACTAAGTAAACAATACGGCGACACCGAACGTCAGAAACCGCGCCGTATTGTTTACATAGACAACGTTCTACGCCGCTAAATTACGACCGTAATATGACGGCACCGTCATCCTAGGAAACCCTAGCTTTAACGGCTCGGGCTGCAACCCACAGCCTAGTGTACAATGAGCAACCTTTACTTGTTTCATAATGTACTAATAAATGTGCGACGACGGTGCAAAAGATTTGAACTAAATACTTGGGTAGGTACTAAATGCAAAAGTTCTTTAGTGGATGACCTAGCTTAGTTTACTTAGTTAATGGCTATTTAAAGATAAATATGGATTTTTTAAATATTTTATCTTGAGACCTCGCGGACCCGCCTCCGACCATGATCCTACTGCATAAGAAGATGACTTTGCACTCCAACTATATGGAAAAGATTTTGGAGAATTCCAAAGGTTGCACTATAGAAGCCAAAAACTAACAAAAGTTGGGAAAATGTCGAGATTTTCTGAGTACCATTTAGCCTCTGAGGTGTAGTAGTTCGTGTAAGACGCAGGGGTCTCGGCTTCGATTCCCAGGAGAAGGTAAAATTTGTACTTGGTTTGTTTGGTGGTAGTAGCAGGGCTCCGTCACTCCGCGCGCGACTATGAAGCGCTCGGCGTCCTCTGAGAGGACAAATTTCATACATCAGAAAGGATAAGACCTACGCGATAAAAAGAGAGGCAACTACTAAGTGAATGTTTTGGAGCGAAGGAGCGCTGTGCGACCTGAATTGCACTTTATTGTGTCGGTGCTAGAGTCGCTATTTATTTAAACGATTCTGCGGAGTGAAAATTCTGTACGCTAGTACTATTATCTATACGCTAGTACTATTATCTATTCTGTGGTAGTAGGTTCTGAGTGCCTAGTATGAGTTGTGTTTCTCACCTCACTTTGCGAATAGTAGCGTGTGAAAGAGATGAAATCATGCGAGTGAGTGAACGAGTGAAAGAGAGAAGACGATAGTTAACTATTCGCAAAGTGAAGTGAGAACAAAAAACCAACTCGTACTAGGCCCTCTGAGATCGTTGGGTGGTAGGGTTTATTTCAAGTCCGGCTTGCTGGCTATCACCATCTTAGCGGTATTAGTACGCTTCCACCTTCGGCCTTATCGTCACTTAACATCATGTGTGGCGAAGACCAAGCACGATCCCGTTGTGCAAAAAAAGGGTTCTCTACTTCTGCCTATACAAATCTTAATAACACCCCAAAAACTTTATTATTAAACAAAAAAATAATAGACTTTCGTCTTATTTTTACCCGACTGCAAGAGGGTTATGTTTTGCGCGCGTATCTTGTAAGTATGTAAGTATGTTTGTTTGTATGTAATACTAGCGGCCGCCCGCGGTTTCACCCGCGTGGTTCCCGTTCCCGTCGGAATATCAGGATAAAAAGTATCCTATGTTTTAATCTAGGCTATCTACTATCTGTGTGCCAAATTTCAACCAAATCGGTTCAGTACTTTTTGCGTGATTGAGGAACAAACATCCAAACATCTAAACATCCAAACCCACAAACTTTCACATTTATAATATTAGTAGGATAGTAGGATTAGTAGGATGTGTTTGTTATCTCCTGGTGGCTTGTGTTGCCTAAGAAATTAAAGACGCAACAATGATTGAGTTTGTATTGTAAATATTGTTACACTAGCGGCCGCCCGCGGTTTCACTCGCGTGGTCTCCGTTCCCGTGGGAATATCAGGATAAAAAGTATTCTATATTTTAATCTAGGCTATCTACTATCTGTGTACCAAATTTCAACCAAATCCGTTCAGTAGTTTTTGCGTGATTGAGGAACAAACATCCAAACATCTAAACATCCAAACCCACAAACTTTCACATTTATAATATTAGTAGGATTCTTTATTACCTCATATCTTTTAAACGGCTGAACGGATTTCCATGATTAACATATCGTTAGATTTGTCTTGCCAGCCCAAGTGTTCTTAAGAAAGTGGCGTTATAAAAAAACCAACATGGCGGCTGCACGGTGCTGTTATACGTAGTGGAAAAAAAAATTTTTTTAGAATACTGCAATATGGGTGTCAAATTAAAGGTCTCATTAAAAGGATTTCAAAAAAGTATATCATGATTGTAATAAATAATAACTAAAAGGCATATAACTCAAATAATTCATAATGTCACTTTCTTTATACATGCCTCCGACTGCATGTTATAATGTTGCCTTTAATATTTAATCTTGTTTCCATCTTTTCAGTTGACTTGTCTTTTTACGCAGGAGGGTTTTTAATTTTTTTTAATTTTTCATGACGTGGTTTTTTTCAAATCGGTAAAAATATTACCTGTTTTACTTTAAGTAGGTACCTACTTACACACAAATTACAATATGAAGAAAAAGTAATGTTTTTAACCAACTTCAAAAAGAGGAGGAGGTTCTCAATTCGATTCTATATATTTTTTTCGTTGGTCGCGCGTATCTTCGACATTTATGAACCGATTTCGATTATATATTTTTTGTTTGATTGAGTTTTCTTGCGAGATGGTCCCATTTTTTAAATCGGTTCAGTAGTTTTCAAGTACTTAATTTAATCCTGAAAATACTATGATTTTGGGTTAACTACCTTGACAACTTTGTTTATGAACCGAATTAGATAACCCAAGGCAAAGCCCAGGGATCAGTTTTGGGGCCTATCCATTTCTTAGTATATGTCAATGACATGAATAAAACACTTAGCTACTGCACTTCCTATCAATTTGCAGACGATACTTGCTTACTCATTGCTGATAGTAATGTAAACGAGGCAATGAAAAAACTCCAGTTTGATTTTGACACTCTCAGTAAGTGGTGTCATGACATGGGTTTGGTCTTAAATGCGCAAAAGACTAAATTAGGCCATATTAGTTCACCACATAAAAGAGAAAATTTACAAAACGCTCTAATATCCCACAGTCATACATGTTTTCATAATCAAAAACAGCCAAAATCTTGCCCAAATAATTGTCAGTATATAGAAGTAGTCAGCAGCCACACTTATCTTGGTCTCATTATAGATAGTAACTTTAATTGGCAACCACATATTGATAGTATTTGTACCAGGTTAAGAGCATTTTTGGCTAATATTATTATAATTAAGAAGCGAATACCATTTAGTACACGATTACTTATTTACAACGCCTTTATTGCCTCTGTAGTATCCTACGGACTAAGTAGTTATGGACGTAGTTACCAAACTTATCTCAATGATATTATGCGATTGCAAATAAGAATACTTAAAAATATTGTATCACCAAAAATGAGGATTGATTGTGCTAATAATGACAACATGTTATTCAAAATTTGCAAAACACTTCCCGTCCACGAACAAGTAAGTTATAACCTTCTCAAAGAACAATTCTTTAACCTAAGTGTCCAAGAACTAAAGAAACACAAAATCACTACACGAGAAATAACCAATAATACCTATGGTCGGCGAACTAGCGCATATTTAATTCCTCACTTAATAAACAATCTTGACCTAGAATTAAGAAATAATATAACACATAAAAATATAAAACTAAAGTTAAAACAATACTTTCTACAAAAATTGTAACAGCCTGTATATGTAGCTGCAATATCCTCAGCGTTTGCGCCACCATCGCATGGCGGCGCTCATGTCACTCCTTGTCATTCTATTGTTTGCAGCCTTGCAATACGTAATATTGTTATTCAAGATTAAAGTAAGAAGTGAACTTGCTATTGCTATACGAGTAGAATAACTTTTTACTTAAGTACGTACCTTGGACGAATCAACCACTGGACGCGAAATGACAGCCATATTCGCCTTTGTGACCGATAGCCTCAGTAAACGATATTGCGTTGTCAGTGTGATGCTAGAGCTCGAGGCGAAACAATGGTACAAAAATGGGCAAAATGCTCCGTCTTGTTCAGCTAAAAAATAGTGGGCAATCAAGAAATCTTTCTTTTCACGCGTAAGCACAGTTTTAATCTATTATAGTAGCTATTTTTCGTAAAATAAATAAAATTTGGTATGTAAACAAAGTAGGGTGACTTAGCCGGTTTGCCGGCCCCCTTTGGTTTTCGGCCATTTCGGAAACATAACCAGGCCTCCTTCACTTGCTCAAGGTCGTGCGGATAAGGGCTTTGACAATTTATTATGTTTAAAAATGTTGACCTCCTCTAAATCTATGCTACCCTGGTACTTTGATAATGTAATTTAAAGAAGATAATTAAGTTTTTAATGGTAGTGTCGTGGGCATCGTAAAACTTTGCCAAAACCTAATGCAGTATGTATTATATGCTGCGCCGACCCCGTGGTGTGGTATAGTGGTCGTTCTACGAGCGCAAAATTTTATTTTGTGTAGACATAGCACTACAAATAAATTGGGAAAAGGACAGGAGGATGATGATGATGGTAGTGTCGTGGGCACTGCATATATGAATTTTGTTGTTGTGAATGGAATTTTTCATTTACCTACGACACTACTGGGCCGGTAGTTTAGAAGGGAAAAAAAATTACCCACGGCACTACCAGTAGTGCGGCTTGGTAGTGTCGTGGGTAAGAAGGGCGAAAATTGAACAGGGTAGGTGTGTCGTTAAAGTAGCAAAAAAAATGTGCATGTGAGTTTTTTGGAAGGTAAGTTACAATATTGTTTACGGTTTGATACACATAATTTTAGGTACATTAAAGTAAAACTTACTGTTTTATGAGATCAGCCAATAGTGCTTTTTATTCTGGAGTATAGTTTGCACCTCGTTCACGTTTTTTATTTTCGTTTTGAAACATTTTTACTCACAAAGACAATAATACCAAAATAATAAAAATTTCACATTCAACGAATTTGAAAGAAAAATTTTAGTTGTCAAACCGTACTATGTGTCAAACGCGTTTTTTTGGAAAATTTATATACAAACTTCGGATACTTTACAAAACAAAACTCAACCATACGGTTATCCCATTCATTTTTTAACTTTATTATTGGCAAAAATGTTTAAGGCTCTCATTAGTTAAAGGATTAAATTTTTAGCCTAAAGTAGTTTGATGCAACAACTAATGAAATCATTATGTTAATGATTTCATTTCATGACTAAATGCATTTTTGGGAGTTCATTTGTTTTTCGGCCGCCTGACCGAGAATTAATGTTCGAGTTTCACAATCCATAATATTTGGCCGGCAATTATGGCCGAAAACCGGCTAAATCACCCTATAACATTGTCATTATTTGACAAGTGTAATCCCCCCTCGCCCCGCAAAAATTGGTTGATCGTGATTTCATACATTTAGGGATGCAACATCTTTCATAAAAAACATCGATGTTTAAATATCGATGTTTTTGAAAGTGTAACATCGATGTTGAAAACATCGACGTTTATGAACGATATATCGATGTTTTTACGATGTTTTTCTAGACTACCGGGCACTGCTTCAAAACACGGAAAAAACACGTTTTCTCAATGTATTAACATTACATCGATGTAATATGGATATAAATAATATTTTAGCTAGGAATTAAGAATAGAACTAAAATACAAATTATTTAAAGGCAAAATCAGATGCAGAGATTAACGTGTTCCTTTTACACCACAGCCACAGACCCGTAAAGTATCGTAACTTATTTTGACCTGTGTATAGCCGCGCCCAATTTGTAATGGTAACACCTGTTTTGGTTAGTATACGAACCAATGCATAGATGGCGCTAAAAAAACATCGTTCATAAAACATCGTTCTTGAAGAACGATGTTTCATCGATGTTAACGTTTCAACATCGATGTTAAAACATCGATATTTATGAACGATACATCGATGTTTTTAAATATCGATGTATCGTTTGCATCCCTAGATGTTTCTTACGTTACGTGTCCAGTGGTTGATTCGTCCAAGTTAAGTACCTATTAAGCCTAGTTTAGTCGTACCCAATTTAAGCGAATGACTGCCGAACAGCACATTCCTAATGTAAACCTGCGTGGTTTTTTGTGAATGTAGCAAACAACTTTTGTATTTTTGTTTATTTGGTAATAAAAAATAAAAATAAAAGATGATTTTTTTGCTGGAAAAAGGGATACCTTAAGTGCAGTCCTTTTATTTAATTTCATTGACATTGGACCTTGGACTTCGAAGATATCCAAGGGAACTCCTCGAACTCAAATAGGATATGTATATTGAGATATTGGTAGGTTTATGACAATCCAAAACAAACCGAACTATTGTCTGCGAGACTGCGACGATCTGGAATCAATAGATTTAGACTACGAAGGCACAACAATTCCTTTTAGAAACAAACAGCGTGAATTTGGAAATTGAGTTATGGGCATTTTAAAAATATTTAATGTAAAAAAATATAACACGCTTCTTACATACTAACTACAAAAGAATTGAAAATAAAAAAGCTATTTTGATATTTGTTGCGAAATTAATTAGATAGCAAGTGTTTTCGAAACTTGTGATGGTAAATTAATTATATAGCGAGTGGTTTTGATACTTGTGATGCGATATTAATTAGATAGCAAGTGTGGTATTACCACTTATGATGAAAAATTATTTAGGAAGCGAGAGTTTCGATACTTGTGATGAAAAATTTATTAAAAAGCAAGTGATTTGGATACTTGTGATGAAAAATCATTTAGATAGCAAATGTCTTTGATATTTGTGATGGAAAATTACTTAGATAGAAAGTGTTTTTGATACTTGTGATGGAAAATTATTTAGATAGCAATTGTTTTTGAACCTTTTGATGGAAAAATAATTAAAAAACAAGTGTTATTAATAGTTGTGTTTAGAAATTAATTAGATAGCAAGTGTTTTAATACTTGTAATGGAAAATTATTTAGATAATGAGTGTTTTTGATGCTTGAGATAAGAAGTTAATTAGAAATTAAGTGTTTTTAATAATTGTGATTGGAAAATAATGAAAAAATGAACGTTGTTCATACTTGTGATTGAAAATTAATTAAATGGCAAGTGTTTTTAATGCTTGTGATGGAAAATTATTGAGATAGGATGTGTTTGATACTTGTGATGGGAAATCATTTAGAAAGCGAAAGTTTTTGATACTTGTAATGAGAAATTAATTAGAAAACAAGTGTTTTTGATACTTGTGACGGAAATTAATTAGATAGGTAGCAATTGTTTTCGAACCTTGTGATGGGAAAATAGTTAAAAAGCAAGCGTTTTCCTACTTGTAACGAAAAATTATATAGAAAGCGAGTGTTTTTGATGCTTGAGATGAAAATATAATTTGATATCAAGTGTTGATTGGAAATTAATTTGATAGCAAATGTTTTTAATGCTTTTGATGGGAAATAATTTAGATAGCAAGTGTTTTTGATACTTGAGTGAAACTAATTAGATATCAAGTGTTTTTAATACTTGTATTTGGAAATTAATAAAAAAACAAGTGTTTTTGATACTTGTGATTGGAAATTTAACTAATTTCTAATTAATTTGTCTTTACTAGTATCAAAAACACTCGCTTTCAAAATAATTTCCAATCACAAGTATCAAAAACACTAGTTTTTTTGCTATCTAACTGAAAAAAAAATTGCTATCTAGCTGATAGCAATTCTTTTATTGCTTGTGATGGGAAATAATTTATATAGCAAGTGTTTTTGATACTTGTGATGGGAAATTAATTAGATAGCGAATGTCTTTGATACTCGTGGTAAGAAATTATTTAGATAACAAGTTTTTTTACACTTGTGTGATAGGAAATCAATTAGAAAGCAAGAGTTTTCAAAACTTGTGATGGAAAATTAATGATATTGCAAGTGTTTTTAATACTTGTGATGTTAAACTATTTAAACGCGACTGTTTTGAATACTTGTAATGAAAAATCAATTAGAAAACAAGTGTTATTGATACTTGTGATGGTAAATTTATTAGATAGCAAGTGTTTTTGATACTTGTGCTGAGAAAGTTATTAGATATCAAGTGTTTTTAATACTTTTAAATGGAAATTAATAAGAAAACGAGTATACTTGTGATGGGAAATTAATTAGATAGCGAGTGTGTTTGATACTTCTGTTATGAAATTAATTAGATAACAAGTTTTTTACTTGTGATGGGAAATTAATTAGATAGCATTTGTTTTCGAATTTTGTGATGGAAAAATAATAAGATTGCAAGTGTTTTTGATACTTATGATGGGAAATTATTTTGAAAGCGAGTGTTTTTGATACTAGTAAAGACAAATTAATTAGAAAATAAGTGTTTTTGATACTTGTGATGGAAATTTAATTAGACAGCAATTGTTTTTGAACCTTTTGATGGAAAAATAATTAAAAAGCTAGTGTTTAGAATACTTGTATTTTAAAATTAATTAGAAAGCAAGTGTTTTTTGATATTAGTAATGACAAATTAATTAGAAAACAAGTGTTTTAGATACTTGTGATGGAAATTTAATTAGACAGCTATTGTTTTTGAACCTTTTGATGGGAAAATAATTAAAAAGCTAGTGTTTTTAATACTTGTTTTTCAAAATTAATTAGATAGCAAGCGTTTTGATACTTGTAATGGAAAATTTATTAGATAGCAAGTGTTTTTAGGGTTCCGTACCCAAAGGGTAAAAATAGAACCTTATTACTAAGACTCCGCTGTCCGTCTGTCTGTCTGTCTGTCACCAGGCTATATCTCATGAACCGTGATAACTAGATTGAATTTTCATAGATGATGTATTTCTGTTGCTGTTATAACAACAAATACTAAAAACTGAATAAAATAAATATTTAAGTGGGGCTTCCATACAACAAACGTGATTTTTTGCCGTCTGGTACGGAACCGTTCGTGCGCGAATCCGACTCGCACTTGGCCGGTTTTTTGATACTTGTGATGAGAAAGTAATTAGATATCAAATGTTTTTATTACTTGTGAATGGAAATTAATAAGAAAACGAGTGTTTTTGATACTTGTGATGGGAAACTAATTAGATAGTGAGTGTGTTTGATACTCCTGTTATGAAATTAATTAGATAACAAGTTTTTTACTTGTGATGTGAAATTTATTAGATAGCAATTGTTTTCCAATTTTGTAATGGAAATTTAATTAGATAGCGCGTGTTTTTGATGCTTGAGATGAGAAATTAATTAGATATCAGGTGTTTTTTAAACTTGTGATTAGAAATTAATAAGAAAACGAGTGTTCTTGATACTTATGATGGGAAATCAATTAAATAGCAAGTGTTTTTAATACTTGAGATAGGAAACTAATTAGCTAGCAATGTTCTTATTACAAAATATTTTTATACACCTGTTTAACTTAGACACTGTTTAAATGTGATGCTGTCTCTTTCAAACAATACTGTGAAAAAGTGTCTAGTGTTAAATACCCAATTACTTAATTAATAATTTAGGTTCTTAATTGCAATTATGTTTTATCGTTTTAAGCTGTATTTTTCCCGCTACACTAAACGTGATACTTTCAATTAAAGTAGGTCGTTTTCAGTGCTAATAATTTATAAACCAATCAATTTTAATTGACGTAAGTAGGACCTAATTATATGTATGTTACTCCATGGATTATGGATAAATCACAATGTAATCAGTAGGTAATATGTGAATAAAGTGAACCAATTATTTTAAATTTTAATAATTTACCTTATTACTTTAATCAAAATCATAGGTTTGTTCTTGAATTTAAAAAAGTTATCGATAAAAAATCGATAAAATTAATGCAAAATTTTATTGTGAACTATGAACTTGAAAGTGAATGGGTTCATTCGAAAATGAAACAGCTGTTGACGTGACCACTTTAGAGAGACCCTTCCCCCCGTGCGACTTGAGCGTGACAGACGGCGGCGAGGAAACTACAAGGAAAATCGAAGGTCTTGGTTAATTTGTCGTTGTGGCAGTATTCGCTAGCTAGACTGCCGGGCGGTCAGTTGTCATCACACCACGTCCGTAGGTACAAGTGTGTATCGAATATCGATATTTAGGCGCGCAACCCTACGTCATAACAAAATGCAAATAAAAAGGAGAGTCGACATGTAAACACCATTGGTGAACCGCTCCGTCGTTGTGGTAGTGTTGTGACATGTGCATATTTGTTTTAAAACTATGACTTGGAAACAGATCTCGCTCGTTTGGTTCGCCTTGGTAAGTACTTTCGTATTAGTCCTGTGTCAATTCCGATATAAGTATCCATACAACAAAATCGCGTCGCCAACTTGATTTAAAAGTAAAAGTGGTTTGTTACTTTCTTCGCTGCTCAATGTTGTTACCGGCTTATATGCATACGCATTTAGTTTCAGATATGCAACCGTGTGTGTTGTGTTTAAATAGGTAGGTACTAACAAGCGCTGTGACCGTGGTTTTATTAGTGACATGATAAAAAAAAATACGATTGCGT
The DNA here is from genome assembly GCA_928269145.1 of Agriphila tristella. NCBI lineage: Eukaryota > Metazoa > Arthropoda > Insecta > Lepidoptera > Crambidae > Agriphila > Agriphila tristella. Next base: position 4,962,677 of record OV743440.1, read on the forward strand.
TTAAAAAGGACTAACAACATGTTTGTACCTATGTCCAAATGAATTAGCAATAAAGTTTTAAATAAGCAAATTGGTAAATATTTTTCAACTACAATATATGTTACTTATTTATATTATAATTTATGTTAAATACAAGTGTACTACATTTGCCTATTGAATTTAATAAAGATTGAATACGCGGTACCATACATTAAAACATTGACCACATCGACTTAGGGTTGTCAACTTGTCAACTTTGCTGGCATGAACTGACCGATATGCTGAAAAAGAAAATAATAGCAAATAGCAAGAAAAAATAAATTTACTTACTCTAAGTGAACTTTTTTTGTGATAATTAAAATCATTACACAAAAGTTGATATAATCTCAAGAACTAGCACAGTGTTAATAGTTTAAATACCTACTGTGACTATAGGTACGTGAACCGTTTTTAAAATTGGAAATTTGCATAATTTCTAAATCACTTATTAATTAAAAAATATCTTGAAAATCAACACAATACTAAAAAATTAAGCTTGATGCAAACGAAATAAAAAATACATATAGTAGCTATACCTACCTACTTCATGGAATAAAAAAAGTCTAACTTTGCACAAGCAATCTAAAATATATCGACCCTAGTTATGTTATATGTCTTATCTAATTTGAATAAAATATTGTATAAGTAGTGTACAGTATTGAATTAATAATCGATCTATATTTAGATGAGATTATTGTTTTTATGCGTGTATATTGCACTAATATTTAGATTAGATTTATACTTAGATTGAAACTAGGGTTGATTCCGGGGTTCTTCTATACAGAGTTTATGTATGTCTATACAAACAAAAAAATCGACTTTCGAGTTTTGTATGAAAAGTCGATATTTTTTGGACGTTTTCGGAAAAGTCGTAGAACAAATGTTGTTGGTGTTTTACAAATAACCCTGTATATACACGGTTATTTTTAAAGTTTATCTAAAAATGAAAAGGGGTGTTCAGACCACGTTAATGAACAACTTTTACTATGGGACCAACCACGAAATCGCGAAAAAACAATCAGCTGTTCCATACATATAGTCGAGTCGATGTCGTACTTTTCTATGGAACAGCTGATTTTTTTTTCGCGATTTCGTGGTTGGCCCCATAGTAAACGTGGTCTGAACACCCCTTTTTATTTTTAGATATACTTTAAAAATAACGGTGTATAGGCAAGGCACGGTAAAGAAATCTACTACTAGTAGATCTACTAGCAGATTTCTTTACCGTGATAAAAGTATTATATACAGTCAAAAACGCAACTACTTTAGATGTTTTTGTCTCAGATGTGCTAAAAGGAAAAAATAAAAACCATGACTATATTGCGTTTCGAAAATACACCTTTTTAAGTCGTTTTTTTGTAATACATTCATTAAGGATTGAATTCAATAGGTCTGTCGTGGTACAAAAAAACTGTACGACACTAAACAATTTTGAAAAACCTAAATCGTAATATCAAACACATTTTAAATTTTTCATGGAGTACTAAGAAAATTCATGAGGCAATGAAATCCCGAAATGTTTAAAGAATCTTTAGCTAACTATAATTAAGTATTTGTTTGAAATAGTTGTCCAATTAATAAAAACATTTTAAAACTCTGCATGCATTTTTCTCTGAAACATTTTTATTAGATGCTGGAAGTTTTAACACGTTACTGTTTAGAATATAGAATTTTCCGCATTTGCGACAATTTGATGTTGCTATTTCCGATAGGTATCATAAAATAAACAAAAGTTTTTATATCACATTCCAGTTCTGAGTGATTTTGTTTTTAAGTTTTTATAGGAAAGGCGTAACCGGTTCGTTGACCCTAAAGTTTAATGTCAAAAAGTGCGTATGTGTATTTAACATACTTACATTGTTAACGTAAACAAGTAAGGAAACGAGCCTACAGACAATTAAAGTTTAAAACTTTTAATGACTTCCCTGTTAAAACGTACAAATTAATTATTTTTTGGTACCTAGCAGTGGCGAAGGGTCCATACATGCCGATTCCTATCCCTCTTAGAAATCCCATCCTTGCAATCCACCATACAGTTAGGAGAATTTTTAGAGAAATTATTGGTCCGGCTTACCTTGGCCATATTTCGACTCTTCGCCACTGGTACCTAGCCAACTAAGTACGTTGGAACATTTGTCTCTATCTTTTTCTTTACATGTAAAGAGTAAGGAAAATAACCTCACGTCTGCACTTTTTTGATTTTTTTCGTTGTCTTTTCATCATTATCATTATCTTTCTTGAACAAAAGTAATTAAAATTTCATAGTACGTCAAAGTGTATTTTAATGTAGAATTCAATAAGTTTTCGCTAACTCAAAAATATGAACTTATTCAAGCGCTTTTATTGATTTTCTGTTTTTTTACAGTCATCTGCGAAGTTTATGCGCAATTTAATATTTGTAGCAACTAGCTATAATCTCTTTAGCTTGTCGTATGAATTTTTTGTGGCTACAAATTTACGTTTTCTATGTAAAAAAATTACCCCCCAAACCATGTTTTCCTATAATGGACCCTTAAGCTAGGGTTTCCTAGGATGACGGTGCCGTCATATTACGGCCGTCATTTAGCGGCGTAGAACGTTGACTATGTAAACAATACGGCGCGATTTCTGACGATACGGTGTCGCCATATTGTTTACATAGACAACATTCAGCGCCGCTATATTACGGCCGTAATATGACGGCACCGTCATCCTAGGAAACCCTAGCTTTAGGTCCACTTGGCTACATTAAGATGTAGCCAAGTGAAATTATAGAATTGTTAGTTGGGAATAAATAATTACTTAAACTCAATATACAATAATAATATATTTTATTAGCGATGTCGGAGCTTTTATAGGCTATCTGCCTATAAAAGCTCCGACATCGCTCAAAATGATCAATTTTATCGACAAACATACCCCTGCATACCCCCCATGTTGGGGTCTATCCTCTCTCCTGTTGGAATGACCGGTAATTTAAATTTGACTTTTTATTTTAGATGGCCCCAAGCAACGCGGCTTCCGAGCCACGTTGCTCTAATGGCCCTACCAAAAAATATTAATTTCTTCGGATTTGAAAGTCCTACAGTTATAAATAAAATAAAATTAGCTTAAAATATAATAATAAATAAAATAAACTTTTGGAAAGCTAATAGTATCATCTATTAAGTTAAGAAATTAATTATACCTACGTCATAAAAAAAATACTAAGTAAATAAAATTTTAATCCGAAATTAGTGTGCTTTTTTAGTTTTTCACATAGATCTCAAAAACTAGGACATTTATGTACAATTTAGGCAAGAATATTATCAACAAAACGACATCAAAATCATTGCTCTGTGTTGCATATTTCGAGAGTTATTGTTGTTTGAGTGACCGTAACCAATAAGTTTTTTTTTTAAAATAGACAATTTTTATAATCAGTTTTTAAATTAAGATGATAATTTTATTTGAAAATTAATGTCATTTAACCAGAGAAGCATCTACGAATTTTTAATTTTGACTTTTTTCGAAAATTAACATTTAGTGCTTGTTAGGTTGTAAGGATTATATTCAAACAACAATAACTCTCGAAATAATGAACTCAGTCAGAGAAATGATTTTTGCAAAAATTAATGTCCTAGTTTTTGAGATCTGTAAGAAAAACTAAAAAAGCGCACTAATTTCGTATTTAAATTTATTTTAGTATTTTTTATGACGCAATAAAGTTGAAAGTTTACATAAGTAATTAGGTGATATTATTAACCTTCGAAAAGTATAGATTTTTTTATAAATATGAATGTAAGACTTTTAAATCCGGAGAATTAATATTTTTCGGCAGGGCCATCTCAAATAAAAAGTAAATGTAAAATGCCGGTCATAAAAAATACAAATGTTTTTCGTTTTTGAGGTTAAAAAAATGTCCGCCAGGTCCTTTAGCGATTTGCGGGGATAGTAGCTATTGGCAGATTGGCACTGAAAAAAAATAAGTACCTACCTAATTGTAGGAAAATATGAAAGGAATGTCAACTACATTATCTTCGATTTTTTTATTTCCTTACTTTGTTGACTAGAATTATTTACTTACGTAACCAAGAACAAAGTTGTTTAATAGAGCACAATACAGCACAAAACATACATTATTCGCGTGAAAGCACTAAACTTAAGAATCGCCTGAGTCTTTTCTTATCTACAACTCGACCAAGTTAACTTAGCGAATGACAGCTACATGACGGCTAAGTTTATGACACCGTTTTAATTTGGTCATGTTGTATTGTAGTTAGGTTAGTTAGGAAAAAAAAAGAAAAACCGCCTTCAAAAAACCTGAAAACAAAAACAGCTTAAAAATTAAATACCTCTAAAAAGCAAGAAATAATATTCGAATCATTCGTTACACATATCAATATTAATAAAACACGTCTATTGAAGTCGGGTGGGGCTGGAGGACAACTTCATTTTTTTCTAAAAGCCCCACCCGACTTCATTAGACGACGAATGATTCGAATATTATTTCTTGCTTTTTAGAGGTATTTAATTTTTAAGCTGTTTTTGTTTTCAGGTTTTTTGAAGGCGGTTTTTCTTTTTTTTTAAAAGCTTTTTTATTTTCAACTTTTTAGTGGTAGGTATGTAAGCGCAGCGTGTAAATATTTTTTTAACTTTATATTATAACATTTTCAATGGTAAAATGCCCAGAACTCAATTTCCAAATTCACGCTGTTTGTTTTTGAGGAGTTCCGTTGTGTTTTCGTAGTCCAAATCTAGTCCAGAACGTTGCATCGTAAACCATGATTTGGTTTGTTTTGGATTGCCATAAACTTACCAAAACCTAAATCACTTTACATATACTATTTGACTTTGAGGAGTTCCCTTGTGTATCTTCGAAGTCCAATAACAATGAAATTAAATTGTGACCACTCTTGAAGTATACCCTTTCAAATAAAAAAAGAATCATCTAAATCGGTTCATAAACAAAGATGTTATGTCCGAAATTCCATAAAAACTCGTACGATGGCGAGCTAAATAATTGATATTTTTCAGGATTATGAGAAAACTACTGGCCAGATCTCTGAAAAAATTTTATGGGACCACACACGAACTATGTTCTTTGAGATAAAAAAAGAATTGTACAAATCGGGTAACAACTGACGAAGCTATGTTAAAACATACATAAAAAAAAAAAAAAACCGTCGACTTGAGAACCTCCTCCTTTTTTTGAAGTCGGTGCAATCGGCCATTTATGTATCAACATAAAGTGTGGGAGTGTGTAAAATGTTATTACAAATTCTTGTTCTGTGACAAATACTAAAATTACAGTGAAAACAAGAATTTGTACACCTATACACTAATATGATATTAAATTATATTTTACACTTTCCTGTAACATGAAAAATTACAAAAACGTACTTACTTGGATATACAAAAAAATTAAATGTACCTAATACTAATAAGTAAATAAACTTTATGTTCCGCATTTAATAAGATGTTGTTAGTGAGTAAAAGTAAAGATATTTTTTTTATCTTTTATTAGTTTCAATTTCACCTTCGATTATGGCACCTTATATTTTTTATTCATTTTTTAATAGATCAGTATGTATGTAACAGGTACATTATTGTCGTCATTATGGTTTTGGTTAAAATGACTATTTTACATACTACTATCGTCATCATAACACAAATTAGATACCAACCTAAAACTACCATTGCAAAAAAAGGCCATGAGTTTTTTTAACATAATTCTAGTACAATTTTGAAACAAGTTGATTTCCATTAGATTTACGGAGGTTGTAATATGATATGAATAAAATCAAGCGTCCGCTCTGTTATTTTTTTAACAACTTAAAAAAAAAGAGGAGGTTCTCAATTCGATTGTAGGTATATTTTTTATCGATGTTTGCGCATAACTTTCGCAGTTATAGACTGATTTAGATTTTTTTTGTTAGAATGAGTTTTTTTTCCGACATTGTCCTGTCCCATATTTTTTTAAATCGGTTCAGTAGTTTTCAAGTAATCCTAAAAATACTGGATTTTTTTAGATTAGACTTGCATGAGCTTTTGCGGATTTTCAGGCATAGTTTCTTTGTTTATGAACCGATTTCGATGATTCTTTTAAAAATAACAAAACTTTTGACGACGGAATGCTATGTACCATGTACCACAATAGATATGTACAGTCACCGTACAGTACATACAGTAGTGGAACAGTACAAGTACCTACCAGACCATTTTAAAGTAATTTTGATATTTATTTAATTTTTGGCTTTCCCTTCAGCGTTCGTAGTTAACGGGCGAGTTGACGCAACGAAACATAAAAAAAGAAATTGAACGGAATAGAAAGATAGACTGGATTTGAAATCCATATGCTAAATTTTACAATGTTATGAATGCCTTCAGAATGTTGACGTCATAGTGTTGACTGATTGACGTCACTAATATCGTCACCCGACCGCGTATTTGCTAATGACAGCTATTTTACAACTTTTTATTGAGGACTTTTTTACTAAACTACATACGACAAACACGCGACAAATTTGTCATTAACATGATTATGGCTCTATTTTGTTACATTATTACCTATAATAATGTTACCTATAACTACCATAAATCATTTTGATACTAAAGTTTCATCAAAAATAACGCTTTATGTAAATTACATACTTGCTTCTAATTTGTAAATCCATTGTGATTTGTGATGATAATGGAACCAAAAACTAGGTAGTATTTTATAATTAGTAGCTAGGTATAGGATTATGATTTAAAAACAGTGCACTTGTACTATTATGTATTCTGTGACAGTGCGTGTAGTGACTTATGTACTTTTTAGATATTTTACAACTTAGTTTAGATTTGGGCTTGACGATAGTTAAATATTTGAACATGATTTTTGACCAATGTCAAATAATTAGGAATGTGTTATTAGGTTAGAACAACTCTACAATTTTCAACCGGTTTGGTGATGTGACATAATGGCCAATCAGAAGTGCCGATGCCAATAATTACTTTACACACTTAATCTTTTTTTATAATGACTAATATAATTATGATAAGGAAGTACTTCTACGTTCATGGTGGGAATAAAATTCCCAGTCAAAGATTTATTGCCAATTGTTATTTCTTTAGAAACGTTAGAAGACTTGGTCAATTTGTGTGGTGAAAGTAGTACATACCTACATAGTATTTTTTTATTTATTTATTTATTTAACAAACTTTATTGTACATACATTTAAAATAAATGTTACAAAAGGCGAACTTAATGCTAAAAGCATTCTCTCCCAGTCAACCTTTAGGAAACAGATATCAATGAAGGCGGTAGTAGTATTATTTAACATAATATATAAATAAAATTGTAAATGCAAATATTTAAAACGTAATAATAGAATAGAACACACTAATTATATCCAAGGAAGGCCTGTGCTCCAGCAGTGAGGACATTAAAAAACTGGTTAATGTCAATAACAAATTAGGTATTATGTATACTCTACCTACACCTATGTAGAGATTGTACATAGACGGTTCTCTTTCCGCACAGACTCTAGTTTTATCGCTAACATCCTAGATTTGCAGTTTTACTACGACGTATAAAATAATCTCGATGTGTTTGCCTTCCAGACTGCAGCATCAGCCTACAGACAGATATACCACAACTCGGGGTACTACTTCACGGGGAATCCCCAGCCAGTCTTAGAGAGACGCGCAGAAGCCAGAAACGTGGACGTCCACGAGCGACCAGAGGGGCCGAGCGAGAGGTCCATACCATTCAGAGGCAGTTCCCAAAGGATCCAGGCACAAGAATGGACCAGGTTGAACGATGACCCTGAGCCGAGGCATGGCAATTTGACGGTTAAGACTGCGTTTACGAAGACATACCCGAGCGTGGCGAGTAGACGAGGTTTGTGATCGTGATTACATAATGATAAGTCTTTACCTATGAAATTGTCGATATTTTGTTACATACAGAGAAAATAATAACTTGTATGAGTTATATTTATGTTACTGTAAAACACCAAACTTATGTAATTTACATAAAATAGGATTTACAGTAAATCCTAAGATTTTCCAGTAAAACCTAAGATTTACCAACTCTTAATGGTAAAAGTTCGAACTGTTCTGCGATAATCGTTAATTTCGAACTTTTACCACCATTCAATCGGTAAATCTTAGGTTTTACCTTAGAGACGCGGTTAATGTTGAAAATTATCATTTTCAAGGTGTTTTTTAATCATATTTTACTCATTAATTAATGATTAATACATGAATTAAATCATAATCATTCAAACAGAGAATTTGACTGGCGGGTAATTTTATTGTAGTGTAAGTATTACTTAAAACTAACTCAAGATAAATAAAAATAATAATGAATAATAGTGAAGAATGAATCAAAACGATAATGGAAAATATTTAAGGAGTTTTACTAATGGTAATCCTTACACTAATATTATAAATGCGAAAGTCCCTTTGTTTGTTTGTTACGCCTTCACGTCTTAACTACTGAACCGATCATCATGAAATTTTGCATATACATTGTCAGGGGTACAGAGAAGGGCATTAGGTACCTTAAGTCTTGACAAAAAGTATTGTTCCCGAGGGATAGCGAAAAAACGTTTCCACTCAGACGAAGTCGCGGGCGGTTAGTTTAAAATAAATTACTAAGTTGTGATAGCTAATTCACTATTTTATTAAAATATCCAACATGTACCAACCGTCATTGGTAAAACCTAGCATGTGCCAAACTCTATAATGGTAAAAGACCGAAAAATTCTCCTTTTTATAAAATCCTCAACCAGCTCGTGTTGGTATAAATCTAAAGATTTTCCAGTCAAACCTTCTTAGGTTATCAATAAAGGTACGGGCTTTAACAGTAACATACATTCACACCACACCATTTGGGTCTTTTTTAACCAACTTAAAAAAGGAGGAGTTTATCAAGTCAACGTTTTTTTATTTTTTTGTGTGATTAGGTACATATACAAAATATTTAACAATATCTTGATTATTATATCGAATAATGACCATAAAGTTTTTATTTTAGCTTTCTTAACATTAAAAAAAACAACTTGAAAGTGACTCTTTTTTTTTGTGAGCAAAAAAAGGGTGACCGGTGGAGTTGTAATAGCCGAAACTTATTTTTTCGCTTATCGTAATTATATCGAATAGTGTTCAAACATTATTACCTACATAAAAATTTTGTTACATGAGTGTTCACGGTTGTTAAATGAACAAAGAATATTCTAGCATGAAAAATTCTCCATACAAATCGGCAATTTCATAGGTAAAGACAGATAGTTCTTAAGGGCTCTTTAAGTACTAGGAGTTTTTAAATAAAAAAACGTTTAATTTGAAGAAGGTATCGACTTTGAAGTTATTAGGTAAGAGAATTGAATTATTTTTCAAATCCTTTTTATTTCGAAAATATGTCTTGTGTATTTTAAAAGTTATTGCAATTTTTAAATAGGTACCTAAGTTTTGAAGGCCAGTGTATTTTTATTGAAATATGGGACTTACCAATAAAAAAACCTGCTGGATAAAAAAACAAGTTAACTGAAAAGATGGAAACAAGAATAAATATTAAAGGCAACATAATAAACATGCTGTCGGAGGCATGAATAAAGAAAGTGACATTATTATTGATTTGAATTATATGCCTCTATCCATCCTCTATCTATAAAGAAATTGCAGTATTCTAAAAAAAAATTTTCCACTTCGTATAATAGCGCCGTACCTACAGCTGCTTTTTATAATGCCACCTTCTTAAGAACACGGGCTGACAAGACAAATCTCGATATCTTAATCATAGAAATCCGTTCAGCCGTTTGAAAGATATGAGGTAATAAAGAATATTACATACAAACAAACATTCAAGATACGCGCGAAAAACATAACCCTCTTACAGTCGGGTAAAAAATACTAAAGCGAAAACGAATAATTAACTTAAAATTAAAAACCGTATCGAGTCCGTGTCAAAACTCATTAGTTTTTTTTCGCTCTTTTCCATTCCGTTAGTCAATTATAAAACAAACCTTTAAAACATGTAAATCAGTAGTGTTTTTTTATTACAACAAATTAGGCCGTAAATATACCTAGCCGATTATTTTTTTCTGTATTTTGTAGCCGAACGAAGGTTGTATGTCTGCGTACGCGCACGCAAACAATTTTAGCACTAAGTATTAGTCATATTTGATCAGTCCAAGTGGACATATTTGCCTTGTTACGCAAGTCCATTGCACCTTATATTGCTTTTCGATTTTGTTTTTAACCGCAATGAGAAATGAGGTCGTATAATTAATTACCGGCTGCAATGTTTTTCCCGTTCACTGATGACGTTATTATAGCTGATAGTTCCATAAAATAAAAAAATACCATTGCAGAAAGTGTGTATTTTCAGAGTGCTTCAAAAATATGATTTAATTTTTTTGTAGCTATAGCAACAAAAAATGCACACTCTTTTTGGAGAGAGGTTCTAGTTGCCTTAGCTAGCGTATTCAAAGTAGCGTAGTGAATGTAAAAATCTAAATCCCAATTAAATGTTTATGCAAGATTTTATTCTTTTGCAAAGATTCATTCACATCCTCAGACTGCCTCTCGGTAATTCGGTATTCAAACATAAGTTCAAGACTTGAAGTCAAAACTGTTTTTATCTTAATAACCATCTCAGTGGTGTGGTAGTTAGTAAAGTGGACGAGACGTCAAACCAAGGCTGTCAAAACATTAAACAAATCTTCTGAGCCTTTGTCATATTTCTAAGAAGCGCACTTCTAATATAAAATACGGTAACGTATTCATTGATGAACGGGCTAAAAATCTATCGCAATCGCTTTCATTTTGACAGATGGATGTGAGACATTGCTGCATTTCTTTAGCAAGTTTTTATTTGTGCCAAAAAGAAGCATCAATGTATCACATGCTGAAAGCGATTGCGATAGATTTTTGAGAATTATTGAACGATGACGACACAAAACTTCTAACAGAAACATTATTATAACAATCTTATTATAAGAAGCTCATAGTACGAAATAGCATGGTAAGATTGAATTAAAACTGCGCTAAGACATGGCAGTAGGCACCCAGACCATCTGAGTTTTGAAGTTAGACAATAGAAAGGCTGGATCCATTGTCTTGTAAAATACACATGCATGACTAAGATTCCTTATTCTGTATAGAAGTGACGTTTATGCATACTGGTTGCTTCCCCCAGGCTAGGCTAGGTACTGCTTTCTTTATTTATTACTTGAGTAGCGGCCGCCCGCGACTTGGTCTGAAAGTTTATTTTGCTATCCCTCGGGAACAGTGCTTTTTTTCGGAATGAAATGTACCCTATGTCCTTCTCTGTACCCCTGACAACGTGTATGCAAAATTTCATGACGATTGGTTGAGTAGTTAGGATGTGAAGGCGTAACAAACAAACATCCAACCAAACCCACAAACTTTCGCATTTATAATATTAGTACGAAGTAAGGATAGTAAGGATTGTTTAAACTGAAATTCCTTAATTATTCCTTAATTTGACTGCAGGTAGTCCCGTGGACGTGGACAGCGTGGTGTTCCCGGGGCCGACGTCCCGACGGAACATGTTCGAGCCGGAAGTCCCGCTGGAGTGCGAGATGAAGGGGATCTGCGAGGCAGTGCCCAACTACCCGCAGGAGTACGTCAATGATCTGCTCTCAAAAGTAAGTCCATCAACGGAGCTGGTATACCTATTACAGAACCACAGAGAAATAAAAATGCCCAACGATCGACCAGTAGAACTCGGCGATCGGACCACGGGCAATAAAGGCATCCTACAGCTACATAAGGTCTCGCTATGGCTTTTCTTTCTCTCTGCTTGTAATTCCTTTCTACTTGCCACGATCATAGTTCGTTATTTGCCCATAGTCCCCCAATCAAGCCCGGGAGGCACCACGAGCAAATATTTTAGCCCGTATAACACCCAACGGGGACTAAGGGGTGCCATGGGAAAATTATATGGCCCGTGGTACCCGTCGCCAAATGAATAAATTTCTTTGCTTGAAACTACACTCGACGTCAGAAAAATCGCACCTTTTCGAAAGTAGGTTTAGACTTGGCCACCTGCTATTGCTAGCTAACGTTCTATTGGGTAAATGTTGATATCTATTGAAAGTACATTAACTGAGCTTTTAATTAATATTTGTAAGATTTAATTAACTTATCAGTTACCATAATTTAACGCTTAAAGCGTTATTGCTTGCGCCGCCATAAAAGGGAAAAAAGGGATAAGGGAAAAATTCAGGAAATGCGACTCATTTTCCGAACAACATTACATTGCCTCATTTTTTGGCAATATTTGAGCAACTTCATGGGCAATAGCAATCCATCTTGGGTAAGTATTCCATTTTTTTATTGAACTGTTGAAGTGTGTTTTCTCCATCATCTCGATAGCGAATTTACCAGCATTTCCTGAATTTACCCCTTTTATTTCCCTTTTATGGCAGCGCAAGCAATAACGCTGTAAACGATTAATTATGGAACTGCTATGTTAATAAAATCAAACAAATATAATTTTCACTCCTCTTGCTCTAAAAGTCCGTCATTGTAAGGTACAAGAGCCAGGATAAAATAGCAAAATTACCCCTAGGGGATAAAGTTTTTTCTTTTTTAATGTTTGTCTATTACCAATGAGCCTACTAAAACGAAAAAGTCTTTATTCATAATCACGAATAAAGACTCGCTCGACTTAATACTGTTTCTCATTTTTATTTTTGAAAATGGAACTAAAAGCAGCGATCTCTTCGGTGAAATCATAGACTTATTTATACCAGTGTTGTTCTTGATACGGCAATTGCCGTATTCTACGGTAATCCAGATCGAATTTGACTCGAAATACGGCACCATTCAACAACGATGTCCATACAAATACGGCAATTTTCATAGCTAAAATAGGCTAAAATTCATGATATTTTTCAAATTACGGCAATTTTTTATAATTTTGGGCTTTTTACGGCAATTTTTCGATTTTGAATACGGCAATCCTAAATCTGCCAGGAACAACACTGATTTATACTCTGTGACTTTAAGTTTGATCGTAGAATGCGTGCATTGTGTTTCTTAGCTGCTACAGTAGAAATTAAAAAAGGCGCGAAATCTTTAGAATTTTTCTCTAATACCAAACTGATTGAATTGTGTGACTGTAAGTAAGTAATAGGAAAGAAATAATTTTAATCTTTTGGCGTCAAGCACAAATCATTTATTTAAATACTGTATGAAAAGTTTATGAAGTGGAGGATAGAAAAATGAGTGGATTCGTTTACGTAAGTAATAAACTAGGTATTTAATATATTATTTTATTTTCTCGCCTTCGTAGTGAAAAGTAGAGTGTAACACACGACGCTAAAACCCATTGTAACTCGGTTTCTATTTATTCCCTCGCTAAAGCTCGGGAATAAAACTACCTCGTATGCAATGGGTCATTTTAGCGTCTTGTATAACAATCTACTATTTAAATCTAATGTGCCCATACCACTAACATAGTTATTTAAGTGTATGTGTCGCAGGCAACTGGCTTAATCAGTCGTTCAATTAGCCGCCTAGCCTTTTCATTGAACGTCGCCGTTTCATCAGCAGCCTAAATGACATCCAGCCAATACATCCAAAACAATATCTAATTAACGGGCTGGCAGATGCTAAGGCCGTTGATTGAATAGGTCCTATTCAATCAACGGCCTTAGCATCTGCCACTTAAATTTCTATTCATCACGATGGTTATCCTATTCAATAGGATAACCATCGTGATGAATAGAAAATGAAATATTTTGAAATTGAATTCTTTATTATAATTTAAGTAAAATCCTACTTAATATTATAAATGTGAAAGTTTGTGGGTTTGGATGTTTGTTCCTCAATCACGGAAAAAACTGCTGAACAGATTTGGATATAAAATTTGACACACAGATAGTTTATAGCCTGGATTAAAACATAGAATACTTTTTATCTCAGCCAAAGGTTCCCTAGGGATTTTCCAAATGTCCACGCGAACGAATTCGCGGGCGGAGGCTAGTACTTTAATATCATAGGTGCCTGTTTTGTCTTTTTCTTTCGCAATATTAACTGCTGAGTTTTAACGAAGAAGATATAACACATTTTAAGAAATCTTCTCGTCAACTACACTCGGCTTCAGAAAAATCGCACCTCTTCGAAAGTAAGTTTAGACTTGGCCACCTGCTATTGCTAGCTAACGTTCTACTATGTAAATGTTGATATCTATTGAAAGTACATTTAAAATGCGCTTTCAATTAATATTTTGTTTGATTTAATTAACATAACAGTTACCATAATTAATTGCTTGCGCCGCCATAAAAGGGAAATAATAGGGGTAAATTCAGGAAATGCGGGTAAATTCGCTATTGAAATGATGGAGAAAACACGAAAGATTCAGTTTCCGAGCAACATTACATTGTCTCATTTTTTTTGCAATATTTGAGCAATTTCATGGGCAATAGTGTCCATCTTAGGTATTCCATTTTTTTATTGAACTGTTGAAGTGGGTTTTCTCATTCATCTCGATAGCGAATTTACCTGCATTTCCTGAATTTACCCCTTTTATTTCTCTTTTATGGCAGCGCTAGCAATAACGCTTCAAGCGTTTATTTATGGTTACTGTTATGTTCATTAAATCAAACAAATATGAATTGAAAGCTCATTAAAAGTACTTTCAATAGATATAAACATTTACACAATAGAACGTTAGATAGCAATAGCAGGTGGCCAAGTCAAAACTTACTTTCGAAGAGGTGCGATTTTTCTGACGTCGAGTGTAAAAAAAGTCTCGAATGGTAGTAAAATATAGAAAATTCAAATGCACTTAATTACCTGTTTATTCGAATAAATAATTATTCATTTTCATTTTTCTAATACTTAGGTTCATTAAGCATTTGATTTTTTTGAGAATATGTAACACAGATAACGTTTAAACTATCAATAAAATAATATAAAATCAACAAAAGCATTTAAATGTACAAAAGTTTCAATGCAATGATATTGATAACAAATATTTGTTGTAATTGATACCTTGCTAACTTTAAAAGTTCTTCACCAGCAGCTGTCTTTGTCATAATCACGATATTATCATCGTAAGTACGACACAAGTGTTCATCCAGTACCTAATAGTCTTTCTGTCCAGAACTCATGGTCACCCGAGCTTTCTCGTTTATCGTTTATAACCTCTAACCATGATTCTTTCTAATGTCTAAACTCAAAGGTTTACGGTGAGATGTTAAAAAGAAAACACAAATTATTTTCATATTTAAACTTGACAATAACATTGTTTACGTCAAACATCGGAACAAACAATAAATTACGTAAAAAACAAAACAATCACTTTGATGGTATTGGTCATTTTCTGAGTTTATTTCAAAACATTCTTTAAAACGTTCGTTCAAAGATTGATTTGCACTATTTTTTCACCAAACACTTCCATTTCACGATATTTTCGTGTAAACGAAGTGTAAACGTAATTTAATTGTGAAAAGCACCAGAAATCACAGCTGGTCGACGCCATTTTTACAGATTTGACAGCAACATCGCCTCAGCGTGCCTAGTGATAGAAAATGGAACTAAATTACAATGACTTGGCTAGGCAAGTGGTTAAACGTTATCGAACCAAGACATTTGCCTAGCCGTTAAATGAAATGCCGGGGTGTTATTTAGGCCGATGATTGAATGGCGCCTGACAATGAAAAGGCTAGGCCGCTAATTGAACGACTGATTAAGCTAGTTGGCTGCGACATATGTACTAACAAATTGATCTATGGTCTGAAATAAAACGATTATTATATTATTATTAATTGAACGCTCATTAAATGTACTTTCAATAGATATTAGGATCAATAGATATAACATTTACACAATAGAACGTTAGCTATCATTAGCAGGTTAAGTCTAAACTTACTTTCGAAGAGGTGCGATTTTTCTGACGTCGAGTGTAGGTATATATATCTTTTGCTTCATCTATTCTTATAAAAAATAGGAGGATACAGATGAGCCATTAATTCTAAAAATGTTAGCTGAGGGTTTTGTTCTAAGTGAAGTTATATTTTCCTATCGTTTATCTACCTCATACTACAGAATACTACATAAGCTAGCCTCAGCATGAAGAAATTTGCCTTAACCTGGTTGGTTTTCATAAAAAATTCTTAAACTAGGATAATTGGCGCAAAATTTTCAACTTAGTACACTAACAAAACGTTATTTTTCCAGATGACTGACGTGACAAATAGATTCAACCTGGACGTGGAAACTCCCGAGATCGCGCAGAGGCGAGGGCCTGGCGAAGAAAGCCTGGAGCTATGCCAGCACACCGAAACGGTAGGTTACTTTTATTCAAAATTCAAAACCATTTATTCAGTCTAGGCTGTTACAAGCACTTGTGAATGTCATAGAAGCTATGCCATCGGTTCGCAAACCCTAAGCGGGAGACCTTGTAACAAGAAGAACCGGCAAGAAACTCGTCAAGGGTGGTCAAGGGCTGCTTTTTTCTCCCTGTAGGTATATTTCATACAGAGTCGTCAACATTGAAAAATGCGGCGGCACGGTAACGTCACTAATTATTATAGTTAGTGTTCTGTGTAACCACAAAATAATTTAACAGGTGGTACTAACCGAAAAATCGGTTTTTATTAAACAACCAATCGACCTTAAATATGTAGGTATATTTTTATTAATACGGACTCCCGCTATTTTTTTAGGGTTCCGTAGGTACCCAAAGGGCAAAAACGGGACCCTATTACTAAGACTCCACTGTCCGTTTGTCTGTCTGTCTCCAGGCTGTATCTAATGAACCTTCATAGCTAGACAGTTGAAATTTTCACAGATGATGTATTTGCCGCTATAAATAAATACTAAAAACAGAATAAAATTAATATTTAACTGGGGCTCCCATACGACAAACGTGTTTTTTTTCGTGCGCGAGTCCTACTTGCATTTGTCCGTTTTTATTTTCCTTTTGAATCAAACATTTTCACTCACCTACTTATTATATTACTTGGTTACAGATAATCTTTCCTAAAGCAGCGAAAAACAGCCGAAACAAGTGGGTGTTCATAGTCAACAGAGACAACGAACCAGTGCAGGGATACAAAGGTGAAATGTGTGTGTAAGTTATTTTATTTTATTAGAACCAGCCCTCCATTTGTTAAACTGTGCTTACGTCGTGGCCTCGTGGCCCGGCCTCGGTGCCAAAAAATGATTAATTTTTGTTATGTCAGTAGACTGTACGGGTGCGTATTATTATATACGCACCCGTACAGAACATATTGCTCTGATATTAAAGTTAGGCGTTTAGTCTCTTAAAGTTTAATCTTTTTTAAAGAAAGAAGACGTATATGCAACTCCTCAGTCACCCTTAAACATAAATAATTGCATAAACTTAGCTATTTTTGTTGATAGAAGCCTGACTGGGCCTGGCCAGGCCGCTTAATTGTTGTTGCCTAGCCACAAGAAATGTGCTAAACTAAAGTATAATATCTCGTGAAATAGAGCGGTAGGTACTGGTTTGTTCCTTTTGGGTACCATAAAGTACGAACCCGTACAATCTACTGACATAACTACAGACAGCCTACAGCTTTTTTGGTACCGTCCATTTAAGTTAGGTACATTTTGTAACAACGATAGCGAACCTCGTCAAGTAATCCAGATAGGGGTGTTTTTTTAATAAGTAAAAAAAGTTGTAACAAGCCTTTTATCGACAAAATATCTTTGTTCCAGAAATATTGACCAATCCTGCTCAGACATAGCGTACTTCTCGGAGAAGTACAAGGCCACGTGCCAACAGAAGAGGATGGAGAGGACCATGTGGTCAATAGACAAGGACGGCAATATGGTCAAGGACAGCATCCCGATGCCGTCCTGCTGCACGTGTGTCGTCAAGATAGTCACGTGAATCGCGACGATTACGATGTGAGTAATCATTATCCATCCTACTAATATTATAAATGTGAAATTTTGTGGGTTTGGATGTTTAGATGTTTGTTCCTCAATCACGCAAAAACTACTGAACGGATTTGGTTGAAATTTGGCACACAGATATTAGATAGTCTAGAATTCTAGATTAAAACATAGAATACTTTTTATCCCGATATTCCCACGGGAACGGGAACCACGCGGGTGATACCGCGGGCGGCCGCTAGTTCATTAATAAAGACGCCAACCCATAGTCTCAAAACAAATTGCTGCAAGAAACTTACACAAAAGTAGCTAGAAACATCTTGAAATCGGGTGGGGCCGGATTGCGCAGAATGCGTATTTTAGGTATGCGTAGCGGTGAAGTAACGGGCGGCGGGAGAGCAGCGCGCGCTATTGGTCGCTCGCAAGTGCACATGCGCGAATTTTATCCCCACTCCGTCGAAAGAGCGTCAAGATGTTTGCCGGAATCTTGTAAGCAAGCGACGATGAGGACGAAGGTGGAAATGTACTGCAATCGGAAACCTCAGCCACTGAGGAATCTAGCTCTTACCTTTTACTGCCGGGACACAATGTTAAAACTGTAGTGACCAACATTTTAACATTGTGTTTTAAAATTGTGGTGATTGATGGTATGGTAGCTAACCAAGCAAGCCCACCTGGTCACCACTTCGTCGCCACCACTAACCGAACCGAATAACAAACTAATCGTGAGAATCTGAACCCGGGACCCATGTGTCTTAGGGTAGGGGAACCGCTAGACCACAAAGGTGGTAGTGAATGATTTCTTTCATGCGATGCGACGAGCTTCGAATACCTACATCATTCAACATTGTTTCTCAGTGCAAACCATGTGCAAACATAATGAGTCCACCATCTTTGTTACAGGTTTCTTCAAGTTACCTCCAAGAAACATTCAGAACTTTACTACAAAAATTCAAAATTATCTTCGTTCGTGTTGTGTTGCCATATTTTAAAAAAAACCTGAAGTCACAGAATAAATAAAGTACAGTGCTAACGGCACTTGTTACATGATTTATTTATCAGATTAATTTGGTACAAAATACTGTTAGTTATAAAGACACGTGTGTAGGTATGTGTTTATTTTAAGTTTGTGATTGTGATGTGAGTTTGTGATACAAGTGAAAATTATTGTTTAGTAGGTAGCTAAGTTTAGGCCCCTTCACCGATCTTGAGCGGTGAAATTTATTGCGCAGAAGCATAGCCGTCTAATGGAGTAGCAAAAGAGACGGTTAATAAATTTCACCGCTCAAGATCCGTGCCGAGACCTGAACTTACTTACCTACTTATTTAAAAAAAAATTAAGTAGGTAGGTACTTGTAAATCGATACATTACATTACTTGTAAATCGATGTATTACAAAATAATTGTTCCAATGTTCCAATTAATTGTTGTTTATTTAATAAATACTTAGGTACCTTTGTAGATGTTTTATTACATAATTAGGTAAACCTATTTATGAAAGTGTCATTGTTAATTTAATGTTACTTGTTAAAATCGTGCTCTAAAAAGTACAAAACAAGAAAATATTTCAATTCGAAATTCTGAAACCGTAGTTGCATCGTTTGCTTGTTTTTCTTTGTTTTTTAAATCGTTGTGTGGTCCTAAATAAATGGTTTTTCTTTCTTTCTTTCTTTCTATGCCACTTTGGCCTAGCCACGACACGAGTTCTTGGTCATAGAATAAAATAATAGTATTATGTCAAGATGGTGGGATACCGCCTGGTTTTTTGATATGCTAGGATATAGTGGCATTTTGGTGCCATTTGGTGCCTATGTCCAAAAAATTCTGAAATAATAGTTGATATCAAAACGGCGGAATAACGACGACCGACTGGCAATCCATAATCAGTTGTCGAGCGAGACGTTTTAAGGCCAGTATATTCCAAATTATCGAATTTGGTCTATGTTTGATTCAAAAATAAACAATCAATTATTCTTTATTTTGAGCAGATAAAAATATATGTTGAAGTTTCATAAACGATCTTGATTATTTTACGGTTAAAAATACGATATTCGTATCTTAACTCGACTAAAAAATATGCAAAGACAAAGAAAATTTTCATAAATTTTATATTTTTTGGATAATACTTAAAGTTTATCAATCCCGTATTTACGAAAAAAATATAAAAAATAGGTAATGACATATAGAAGAATATTCAATGGTTACTTTTTCAAAAAGTAACTTTATGCTCAAAATAACAACAAAAACGTTGAAAAAATGAAAAAGTGGGGTTATTTTCATTACTCTTCACACGTAAAGAAAAAAACAGAGACAGAGATTTTGGAATATACTGGCCTTAATAAACACATACAATTTTAATGCGTTTTAGTGCCTTTATGTTAATCGTTATAATTCATTCTCGATTTCAAATTTTTTGTACCACGTGACCTGCGCACTACAATTTTTGTACTGAAAATTGCTACTGCGCAGGCCTCATTGTCTATGGTTTGGGTCAAGTTATTTTGCGCGAGCTGTACCGAAAACCTTTTATCTGATCCTTGGTAGGAATAATAAAAAAATACCTAGTTGAATAGCGCCATCTATCAACATAAAATTATACTAAAACTGTCAGCTGTCAGAAAATCGCACATGGTGTTTACAGGTGAATTTAGTTGACCGGCAAAAATTACTTAACATCTTAGTTCTTAACATCTTGACGTCCAAATACTCAAACGAATAATAAAGCCACCATAAATTCAAAAAAGTTGTCAGATTTGACAGAAACTCTATGAAACTGACAGCTTCCTTAAAGTTAAGGGACCCTATCTTAAGATTTTAGCATGACCGATTTATATCGCGTGATATAGCATTTTATCTACACTCAACTGTCAAATTCCTTTGTCTTTTTGACAGTTAAACGTGATAAAAAGCTATATCACTCGATATTATATAGGTCATGCTAGGCAGGCTGAGTATTCGGCCGAACCGTGTAAACAAACAGCTCATAAATGCTACGATTGCTGCAATTTCAGTTGAATTCATTTATGGCGCCTTCGACGCTGTTCAAACGAGCGCTAAGGCTAAGCCCGCATAGCGAATTTAATTGGCGCGATTTTTTCCGCATAATTCTGTGGCATAATGAATTGTATAAACTGCACGCATTCGCGAAATAAAAACCTCATAGGTCTTAAATCATATTATACAAGGTGTATTTGGACCACTCTCCAAAAAAGGATGTGTTCAGTCCATGAAACTGAACAACTTTCTCCATGAAACATATGTCGAAATCGAAATACGCCAAAAAATTTTGGTCACCCGTACTAAACTGATCACGTGACCTCTTTGATTTGTATGAAAAGTTATTTTTTTTTTACATATTTGACCCGTTTCTTTGAGAAAGTTGTTCAGTTTCATGGACTGAACCATAGCCTTCTTTATTTCCAAGCCGTGAACATAAGTTTGGCAACGTCTGTTACTGTCAGTTCGTGGTCATGTCGTCCGCCAGTCTCCATACTAAATGTATGGGAATATTTCAATTTTAAGAGGTCGATTTTTTTTCATAGTAATTGTGTGAGGTTTTAAATATGAAAATAATTTAGTTCTTTTATTCAAATGCTTTGTATATTAAACAATAAGAAAAATATCAATGTTAACCAGGAAAAAATGGCTGTCAAAGATGTCATCTTTTTTGTTGATTTTCTTCAGCAGGGAGTTGATTAACACGCCCTCTTGCAATAAATGATATATCATTAGAAAGGTCTTTTAAAGACAAATATTTGCTGTTAAAATACTTTATATCAATTGTTAATACTTTTGGAGTTAAAGGTTATTAAAATATAAAAGTGGTTTATTGTCTATGGGATTTGATCTACCACACCTATAGAAATGAATGATATATCATAAGAACGGTTTTTATATGACAAATATTTGCTGCAAACATACTTTCTATTAATTGTTAGTATTTTCGGAGTTTTAGGTCATTAATGTTAAAAAATTGGTCAAGTTTAGAGCGTTATAACTCTCAAAGTACTAATAGTTGACGATTATAGTTTTACAATAAAGTGTTTTAAATTTAAATACCTTTCTAATGATGTAAGATTTATTGCTAGAGGAGGCTGAGATCAAAATGCTCATCGTACTAAATGATCCCCGAAAAGTTCAAATAATTTGACTCAAACCTTATATTCTAATAAATAAATAATAATAATAAATATAAAACTTTATTGAAATAATCTTACATTACAATTTACAACTAGTTTAAACATAGATAATATAGGAAAAACAAATAATATAGTAGTTTATGAAACTGACACATAAAGAGGGGTATTAAAACACGAGTGTGTGTTTAAAAACCGAGCCGTAGGCGAGGTTTTTAATAGTATCACACGAGTGTTTTAATACCTAGTTATGTGCAGTTTCATACACTACTTTATCTACACTCATACATTTGGGATTGAACCTACTAAATAAAAGATCAACGTTAGAAAAGAGAGAGAGACTTTGTTTGTATTAGCAAGGTACCTACCTTGTAATAAGTCAATTCCTTAGCTGCATCTAAACTAAAATATCGGGCAGAGTAAATATTTTTTCACATTTTAAAGCAACAATAATAAAAACCTACAAAATTCAGTAATAACAAAATGTAAAAATTGAAATCAAAACTTTATCGGAAATGCTTGGCGCGCATTCCATTAGAAAAAAAAATTTGATCAGTGCATTTCAACAAACTAATCGCACTAAAGTCATCGATTACCATAGAGTACATTTTAATCATGAAAAATATGTGGGAAAATATCGTTGTTTTTTTTAATGTTACGGCACTGCCTTCTTTTTGGATTTGCCCTGTATCGTAATGAGAAAAAAAGTTATTTTATGATGCAGTTGACTGCATCGTAATGAGTTTATTTTTTAATTTTACCTATCCACGAAAGTAAAGTACGTATTTATATTACCTTTTTTGAATTCATATTTGGAACATTACGTTGTGAGTGTAGATAAAATAATTTTTCAAATTATTCTATACTATGTGCTTGACCACATGCGATGTTGCCGTTCTGCTCAACTTCAGGGCTTGGAAGATATAGAAGGCTATGACTGAACACATCCTTAAAATTTGGAGAGTGGTTACAAATGCACCTTGTATAATAAGTGAAAAAATAAGCATAAAAGGCGTCTCGTCTCCTTTGAATACAAGTTTTGACAGCCATGACCGTGACACGTCAGTCACCTTCTCACCGGCAAATAAAAAATAGTCAGTCGGTTGGTACATTGTCATTGTAGTATAGGGGGCTTATCAACAGCAAATAAGAAACCGTTGCTACTGCATAAGAACTCATAGTAAGAAGGCCCCATCACTTTCACATTGGCATTTTGTCAAATATATTTTTTGGCTGTAGTGTAGCATAGCCTTCTATATCTTCCAAGCCCTGAAGTTGAGCAGAACGGCAACATCGCATGTGGTCAAGCACATAGTATAAAATTATTTTAAATATTATTTATTATTTGTTTTTCCTATAATAAATAAATAAATATTTGACAACATCACATACATTGCTCCAATCCCAAAGTAAGTAGCTATAGCACTTGTGTTATGGAAATCAGAAACAACGGTGGTATGACAAACACCCAGACCTGAGACAATATTGAAAAGTTCATTTTCTACATTGACCCAGCCGGGGATCGAACCCGGGACCTCAAGAGATGTTGACACCTTGAAAACCGGCGTGCAAACCACTCGACCACGGAGGTCGTCAAACCTATATTATCTATGTTTAAACTAGTTGTAAATTGTGATGTAAGATTATTTCAATAAAGTTTTATATTTATTATTATTATTTATTTATTAGAACATAAGGTTTGAGTCAAATTATTTGAACTTTTCGGGGGTCCTTTAGTACAATGAGCATTTTGATCTAAGCCTCCTCTAGCAATAAATCTTACGTCATTGGAATTGTATTTAAATTTGAAACACTTTATTGTATAACTATAATCGTGAACTATTAGTACTTTGAGAGTTATAACGCTCTAAACTTGACCATTTTTTTAACATTAATGACCTAAAACTCCAAAAATACTAACAATTAATAGAAAGTATGTGTGCAGCAAATATTTGTCATATAAAAACCTTTCTTATGATATATCATTCATTTCTATAGGTGTGGTAGATCAACTCCCATAGACAATAAACCACTTTTATACTTTAATAACCTTTAACTCCAAAAGTATTAACAATTGATATAAAGTATACTAACAGCAAATATTTGTCTTTAAAAGACCTTTCTAATGATATATCATTTATTGCTAGAGGGCGTGTTAATCAACTCCCTGCTGAAGAAAATCAACAAAAAAGATGACATCTTTGACAGACATTTTTTCCTGGTTAACATTGATATTTTTCTTACATACATACATACATACATACACTCACGCCTGTTTCCCATGGGGGTAGGCAGAGACTATGGATCGCCACCTGCTACGATCCTTGCACACTTCTTTCGCTTCATTCATATCCATCAATCTTTTCATACATGCCCTGCGGTTTTTGTCACTGCGTACACCAGCCTTTTTTATAATAACCTCTATTTGGTCCGCGTAGGTTTTTCTGGGACGCCCTCGTGCAATCGTTCCTTCCACATTCGCACAGTATATCTCTTTCGTGATTCGCCTTTCATTCATCCTCTCTAAGTGACCAAACCACTGGAGCATTCCTTTCTCAATTCTTGTCACTATATCATCTTTCAGACCACACCTTTTGCGAATCACCTCATTGCTCACTCTATCACTCAGTTTTACTCCACATATTTTCCTCAACGATAGCATCTCTACCGCATTTATTCTGCTTTCATTCTTCTTCTGCCATACCCAAGATTCACTTCCATACATCAGTGTCGGTACCAGCACTCCGTTATGAATAGCCATTCGCGCCTTTGCAGAAACGGTTTGGCTACTCATAACCGAGTGTATAGCACCACTCACCGAATTTCCTTTCTTCACTCGTCTTTCTATGTCTTCCTCACTCTTTCCGTCCCTTGTGAACAAACTCCCCAAGTATACAAACTCACGGACTTGTTCCACTTTTTCGCCACCTAACATTACCGTACAGTCAGTCATTTCTTCATCTCTCTCAAACACCATCACTTTAGTCTTAGTTACATTCACTTTCATCCCTTTTCTCACAAAATCTTCATTCATAACCGACATCATTTCCTGCAACTCTTGCGCAGAAGACGCAAGTATAACTTGGTCGTCAGCGTAGAGAAGGCACTTGATTTGAGTCCCATTCATCACAACCCCACAGTCACGTTCTTTCAGACCTTTCATACAACTGTCCAAAAACAGATTAAAGAGCCATGGTGACGCAACACATCCCTGTCTGACACCCCTAGAGATGCCAAACCAGTCAGTGTATACGCCGTCAATCCTGACGCATGCACGGGAATCCTCATAGAGAGATTTCAGTGCATGAATCAGTCTGCTCTCCAATCCGTATTCGGACAACACCTTCCATAGCTCATTCCTGTCAACTCGATCGTAGGCCTTCTCCAGGTCCACAAAGGCACAGTAAACCTTTTTGTGCTTAGCCAGGTGTTTTTCGGTTAAGCACCTCAAGGAGAAGACCTGATCCGTGCATCCCATTCCCTTTCTGAATCCCGCTTGCACATCCCAAATACTCTGATCAGTTTTTTGCATCACTCTTTCAATCAGTACCTTTGCATACAATTTTACTGACAATGCTGAGAAGACTGATTCCGCGGTAGTTTTTAGCATCCTGCCGTGACCCTTTCCCTTTGTACAGCGGCACGACCACGGCTTTACGCCAATCTTTTCAATAAAAGAACTAAATTATTTTCATATTTTAAACCTCACACGATTACTATGAAAAAAAATATCGACCTCTTAAAATTGAAATATTCCCAGACATAGTATGGAGACTGGCGGACGACATGACCACGAACCACGAACTGACAGTAACAGACGTTGTTGACAGTAACTTATGTTCACGGCTTGGAAATAAAGGCTATATTCCGAATCACGATAAAATCGATGTCAGCGCTCACGTTATCTGTCAAACCCATACAAAATCACCGACTCGGAACGCATTTTAGTGCGCTGTCATCGATTTTAGTGTGATTCGGAATGCAGCCAAAGAAGGCTATGGCTGGGCTGTAGGTATAGCAATAGCAACACTGCAACTGTCATGATTACCTGTCACTGTCATTAATTTTGATAAGTCAAAAAAAAACGAATACCTACGTGATAGCGAAAGTTTCTAATCAATTTATTTTGCCCAAACAAAAGTTTTGTTTGTTCGATTGAGATTATGCTTATAAACTTTAACAGACAATCGTTCTTAACGCTTTATTTATCTATAATTAGACCTTGTTTGGTGGCTGCTCAGCTAAACATGTCGTCTGGAAGCATTGATGCAGGTTCGATCATTTTGATTTTGTTTTATTTACCTATTTGGACTAAATCTTAGATTTGGACCATCAACAAAGACGAAATAATGATCTTATGCTTTAAAAATGAAGGGTATAAGACTAGAAACTTAGAATAATAAGCTAGAACGATGAGGGTCCATTCTTAAGGTTTTTGAGATTAGCTGAATTGAAAATCTTAGTAAGTATTTTAGCAGTCCAATAGGTTTGTATTTTCTTCAAAACTCATGACTCTCATCTTTTGAGCATTCGGTTCTTTGACAAAAAGATAAAGCTTGTGGATAGACAGTAAAATACCATGATAAAAGTCTATAGACAAAAAAACAGTTTTTGGACCCTCATCATTCTGATCGTTCAAGCCCTGTCTCCTTCAAATATTAAAGAGTAAGTATGTGATCCATTAATTCCATTTAGGGTTGCCAGACGCCCGGGATTTCCGGGATTGTCCCGGAATTACGTGCCTTGTCCCGTGTCCAGGAATGACACCTTACTGTCCCGGATTTCAAATACCAACCACTATTTTTTTCATTATTTTACGAGTAGGTTAGTAGGTTAGGTTACGATGCGCTTCGTGCATAGCGTAGCCTACAGTGCGTACCGTTTGCTGTCTGCGCTTCACGTTGTTGCTAGAGTCTGTCTAAAAAGTCAGTTTACATATACACTAAGGTAAAGCAAAAAAAATAAGTTTTGGCCAAGTTAAAAGAAATAAAGTGGTAATTTCTGACAACAAAAAGAGTATTTTGTTACTATTGGTAGTTGTCTTTTCTATGATGGTTATTAATTATTCGATATAATATAAATAATTGATGAATATGGACCCCCCCCCCCGCTACTGTTGTCCCGGAATTGACGCCAGCTAATCTCGCAACCCTAATTCCATTTGTGATGTGTGATTTTGCAGATAAATATTCTGTGGCATATGTAACCGTACCAAACATTGATGTTGGGAAGACGATCGGCCATGGATTGGTGAAGAACAAACTGGCGGCCTGTGTGAACATCATTCCTCAGATCACATCTATTTATGAATGGAAGAACGAAATTAACGAGGACAGTGAGGTAAAGTTATCATTTATGCATACAAAACTATGTGCAGAATTAAATTATTTCTGGGTTTTTGCATTTCTCAAAACAACAATATTAGATATTACAGATAGACACTGCTGTTTGCTATACAATGCGATTAAATTGGCATTAGACAGTGATCCGTGACAATTTCACTCAAGAATGTATGGCAAATAGTACATTTTACAGATAAAAATACATCATTTTGTACAGCAAGTGCTCTGAAGATGGTCACTTCTGTTGTACATTGTTAAAATTAATTGAATCATACTGTACATTGTGCTAGGCTTAATTTAATACCTAGGTATTCCTCAAAAATTCTAGACAAAAGGGAACTGAATTTGTTGTTTCACTATGAACAACAGTATGACTACTTTTGTTTTCTTCCAATGAATTATAATATATCGAGTGTTCCGGCTGGGTAACAATTGATCATAAATTTGTCATACGGATGTTTTCAAACAATTTTAGGCTTAATTATAAGTTTATTTATATTTTTCATTACTGAAATTAATATCTTCGCAAAATTATAAGCATTTAAATAAATCGAAAGTGATTATTTAATTTTATCAACATATTTATTGGTTTCCGGTTGAATTATCTGACTGTGTAATGGTTAATTGTTAATTTTATTAAAATTATTTATTTACTATTTTATATTAATGATCACAAATATTATGACGAACTGTAGTAGTGTAAAAATATTAAGTAACAAATTATAAGATTTTAGTGCACTGATTAAAAGTATGTAAATTGACGGAAGTGTATTTGGCTTTAGAGCAAGGTTCATTTGTTAAATTTATAGAAATATTTAAGCACACTTATGAGCGTGATTCTATTTCAATAACTCTTACTGTCCATTTCAAAATTGTGTTACGTATGCTTTCTTGGAAATTAATGTTTTACAGTTATTATCGAGATAATAAGTAGTGAAATGACTATGGACAGTAACGGTGAAAGAAGTCTCAATTCCCGCCAAGAATAAATGTATAAAAGTGAAATCGAAATAGTGTAACGGGTCAGTCTGATTTTGTGCCTCGCCGAATAATAAGATAAGTATTGAATACCTGTGTTACATCTAAGATGTTATTCTGTTCAGAACACTTTGTTCATTTGTTTGATTGAATGTGTTGTTTTATTGGCATTTTATGCAATGTTCGTTAGAATGAATAATAAAGACTATTTGTTATTTCATTGTAATACAATAAATTTAAAATAGAAGTGATTACAAAAGTAAAGTTTAATGGTTTATTCATGATGATTAATGTTTTATGATTTGTTTATTGGCTATGCTATTATTCACTATGAATAATAAAGTCTAATGTGTTGTTTTATTTGTAACACAATTTAGAATGTTAGTGATTATAAAAGTTACGTTAAAATATAGTGATAAGATTAATTATATTTTCTTGTAAAATCTTGTAAAATCAAATATTATAGTGATTAATAAGGTCTAAGATGTTGTTTCCTTGATAATGCGAGTATTGCTTTTAGTTACTCAAATATATCCTTGTTAAACAGTGACTTAGTGCTTTTAATTATGTATGCCTGATCCCTTAATTTTAACAATTTCAGAAGTGGTGATAACCAGTAAGTCCGAAGACAAGGTGCCAACGAGTTCGAGCCGAGAATCCTTGTGAGCCAGAACAGAAGCGATTGCGTCCGTGAGTTCAAGAGAGGTTTCGCAAGATTCCAGCTCCGACGATAGCAGGGTATTATTGGCACGCAAGCAAAACACAAGGCAAGTCCGTTCCGATTATTTATTATAATAGGCATACATTGATCAAATTCAGTGCATATGTAATGCGATGTTAGGGATGTAAGGTGACGTTGGGAGTAGGATGAAGTGGTTTTTCAATACATTGTGTTCCCTGAATGTTAGAAATATTGAAGTCTTAATATTTCCCTGTAGTCTAAGTTTGCTACAAGTAAAAAAATAATTTTAGTTGGAGCTTATTTAAATATGATGAAATTTTACATTTTTTTTAATTAATTTAAAACTACCGCTTGAAACATTAGAGGCTAGCTTTGTAATATTAAAAAGAAGGTTTTTCAGTATTCCGAAGAGATTCGATATTCAAATGTCGGTTTTTATACAAATACTTAATATCTTATTTGCTGAGTTTAATAATTTCAATGAACGGTTAGTTAATATGGTAGTACATTGACGCTTTGCAAAAACTGTTCAATAATGATAATGATAACGATAATGATGTTGATGTTGATGTTGATGTTGATGTTGATGTTGATGTCGATGTCGATGTCGATGTCGATGTCGATGTCGATGTCGATGTCGATGTTGGTGTTGATGTTGGTGTTAATGTAGATGTTGATACCTACTGATATTGATATTGATGATTGCGTCCGTTTTTATAAATTATAATGATAATTAGAATTATAAGCAATTATAATGATAATATATCCTAAATTATTATTAGCGGTTTGTAAAATTCTGTAGTTGGAAAGTTGTAAAAGGATGCAAGTTTGTTTAGTAGGAATCCCCCTAAGAGACGTAGGCGTTATATTCTTACATAGTTCAAGATAAAAAGTTTCCAATATATTTGAACAAAACAATTAGTTACTATGTGTGTAACTGGAATAAATAATTATTAATGTGTAGTGTAGTGTATACGTACAGACTGCCTGGGGAACACCCGGCGTTTGAGTTCATTTCATTGCGGAGCAAGTTTTAGAAAAGAATAGAATAATTTCATTTGGATAGAAACGTGTCTAACATTGTTGATATAGGTAGATATACATTATATTAGCCAACATGTTTCGATGAACAATCAGTATGCAACATTACGAAAATATGTCTTAAATCTATCAAGTTTATTTTATTATGAAATATAAAAGCTTAACAATGGCTAGTATCAATATTCAATTACATAAGTACCTATACCTTAAAAGTATGTTCGTCTTAAAACGCGGAATGGGTAGTAAATAGGCCAATAACTATAAATTGTGTAAACTTGGAATTGCACCAATCCCTACTAGGAAACTCGATAACCTTTGTTATCATATTTTATTTGGAGTGGTCCAAACAAAGTAATTTATGAGATTTAGCCACAACTGATCATCAAAGAAGTAGAAATAAATTTTATTTATTATTTGTTTTGTGGAAAACCTACTAACAAATAACAACTAGAGCTAAAAGATAATACCTAATTAGTGGATACAATGCTTTGAACAAATTTTTAGTAATATTTAACTTAATTTATATATTAATGTTGAGTTTTAAATAAGTTTTCAAAAAGGACCTACTTCGATCCTGATAGCTTTGAATATGTATTGATTACTTCATCAAGAACATTTTGACATGTATGTATTCTAGCAAATTCCAAGTATAATATGTCGAATGAAAATCAAAACTTGTTTGTGAAAATTTTTAATCAAGAAACTGGAAAAACAAATGGTATAGTCATTCTCTCTTAAAATTAGGAATAAGGTTGGGAAAATCATTCACTTGGGTTCTCTTAGAAAATGTCAGAAATTTAAATTGTTGTCTTAACATTGTTGTTGTCTTGTTGACCTCCTTGAACCAGGTGTCGATAGGTGTTGAGGTATTTAGATTAAAAAAAACCGAGGCTCTGGGTCAATCCTACCAATATTTTTAATCATTAATATTGATGCAATAATATTTAACATTTATTTTAAAGAAGGTACTTTTCCTGGCCTAGTGGAAAATATGTAGTAAATAAAATTGGTTACTTTGTTTGAAGCAGGAGATAAAAAGTGAGCCTAACTTTTAGGCCAATTTACCTGTACCTGTACGTAGTACATATTATAAGTATATTATAATTACATGTACCCAGTAAAATAATGGGAAAAGAAAATAATTCAAAGTTTTCAATTAATTATTAGAATATTTCCCAATTATTTATATTCAATATAAGATTCAATTTAATTTTTTTCAAAGGTAACAGTGATATTGATAATGAAATTGTTCTAACGATGAAATCAGTGCTCCTTTTTAAGTTTTACATTGAAGCAATATAAATGATCAATCGAAGAAAATAAAATATGTTATTTAAATTACCTAATATACTTTTTAATATTAATTTGAATGCAGACATAGCTTGAGTTTGTTGAAAATACAAAATCTCTAATGTACCTATAAAAATGTAATGATTCACGACGACAATCGTATTCAATCTACATATTTATCTTATCAAGATGACTGTTTTGTGACATTTACAGTTTACCTAAAGCGACAAGGCAGGGTTGGCCTACCTTAGTTGCTTTCATAGTGTACTGTACTATGAATAATATTCAATAAAAATATATTTTTATCTCAGCAGCTAGTATTGAGAATATAATTTTTACTTCAAAAGATATGTTTAAGACGTCTGTACGGCAAGCTGTACCACAGAATGCACAATAGTACACCTTTTGTTGCGGGATTATCTGAGAGAATTGTTTAAGGAAAAATTAATATGTTGTGTTGATATGTAAAGTAGTTTAGTTTAAGGCTGTTAGTAATACGGATCAATTGATAAGGTGATACCCATTGTTTTAATACGGGAAATAGAATGAAGTTGCCGCTCCAAGATTTAGACAACAGAAACTATATGTCGAAAGGCATTGCCTTTCGTTAATGAAATTTCACATCATAGTTGCGATTGCGACACGAGCACACGACAGCATAGAGCTGCCTTCGTATAGATTTAAAATACATGGTAAAATTTGCTCACGAGCAAGGGTTATTACAAAATTATTTAAAAGACAGCAATGCTTGTTTTCATTTGACTTAATAGTATTATTTTTTTATAAATATGTTGCAAGGTTGCAACTCTGTATTTTAATAAAATTGGTAATAATAATTACGAGTGGGCATATTATGTAAATAAAGCTACTGAACTTATCTTTGCAGAAGCTGAAAATTAGTTTCCTGTCAGCTAGAAAAGTTAAATTGGTGTTAGGGTGATATGAAAGTCGAAAGTTTCCAGTTATTTTGATTTTATATAAATAATAGTATTCATTGAGGGACCCAATGAGTATAAGTGTATTAGTAGTTGCTTTGAATCCTAATTAAATGCATAAGGCAAGTGATAGTGAGATTAGTGAGTCAATTTGATAGCACAGATAACTTATAGATTTGTTGGAAGGATAATGTTACTGCAATTAATAGAATTACAATAAAATAATGGATGTTACAGTAAAACGAACACCTTATAATTTTGTTAAGGGCCGTCTAACCTGACGATGCAAAAAGGTTACTTTGTTAAGGGCCGTCTAACCTGACGATGGAAAAAGGTTAATTTGCTAAGGGCCGTCTAACCTGACGATGGAAAAAGGTTAATTTGTTAAGGGCCGTCTAACCTGACGATGAAAACGGAAAGTTTTATTTTGTTAAAAGCCGTCTAATCTGACGATAAAAAAGGGTTTATCTTGTTAAAGATCGTCTCATCTGACGATGGAAAAAAGAACTTTATTTTGCTAAGGGCCGCCTGGTTGGCGAGTATTAAGGACCACCTTGGTGTCATGTAACAGGGACCATCTTAATAAAGTTTATCAGAAATTAAGGGTTTGAAATTAAGGGTTTAAATGAATTATACCAAATTTAATGAACTTTCATGGGCAAACTATGTGTAGTAGTTCGAATTAATTAATTTCATGAATATTAAAAGTTATGAATTGTTCGTTGTATTTATATTGATAACTTAAATAACATTCAGTAAATATTGGACGATATTTTGTTGAGATTTTTCTATTTAAAAATAAATAACATAGGCCGTCGGACCAGACGATGAAAAAAATAGGTAAATCATCACAATGGAAATTGGATCATTGATAACATGTAATACAAAATGTTTTCTCATTACAGATATCTCCTACAGAAACCACGTGGTTTGCGGGGTCGCAAATTTGTCAGGATGGACGAACTATAATATATCGAGTGTTCCGGCTGGGTAACAATTGATCATAAATTTGTCATACGGATGTTTTCAAACAATTTTAGGCTTAATTATAAGTTTATTTATATTTTTCATTACTGAAATTAATATCTTCGCAAAATTATAAGCATTTAAATAAATCGAAAGTGATTATTTAATTTTATCAACATATTTATTGGTTTCCGGTTGAATTATCTGACTGTGTAATGGTTAATTGTTAATTTTATTAAAATTATTTATTTACTATTTTATATTAATGATCACAAATATTATGACGAACTGTAGTAGTGTAAAAATATTAAGTAACAAATTATAAGATTTTAGTGCACTGATTAAAAGTATGTAAATTGACGGAAGTGTATTTGGCTTTAGAGCAAGGTTCATTTGTTAAATTTATAGAAATATTTAAGCACACTTATGAGCGTGATTCTATTTCAATAACTCTTACTGTCCATTTCAAAATTGTGTTACGTATGCTTTCTTGGAAATTAATGTTTTACAGTTATTATCGAGATAATAAGTAGTGAAATGACTATGGACAGTAACGGTGAAAGAAGTCTCAATTCCCGCCAAGAATAAATGTATAAAAGTGAAATCGAAATAGTGTAACGGGTCAGTCTGATTTTGTGCCTCGCCGAATAATAAGATAAGTATTGAATACCTGTGTTACATCTAAGATGTTATTCTGTTCAGAACACTTTGTTCATTTGTTTGATTGAATGTGTTGTTTTATTGGCATTTTATGCAATGTTCGTTAGAATGAATAATAAAGACTATTTGTTATTTCATTGTAATACAATAAATTTAAAATAGAAGTGATTACAAAAGTAAAGTTTAATGGTTTATTCATGATGATTAATGTTTTATGATTTGTTTATTGGCTATGCTATTATTCACTATGAATAATAAAGTCTAATGTGTTGTTTTATTTGTAACACAATTTAGAATGTTAGTGATTATAAAAGTTACGTTAAAATATAGTGATAAGATTAATTATATTTTCTTGTAAAATCTTGTAAAATCAAATATTATAGTGATTAATAAGGTCTAAGATGTTGTTTCCTTGATAATGCGAGTATTGCTTTTAGTTACTCAAATATATCCTTGTTAAACAGTGACTTAGTGCTTTTAATTATGTATGCCTGATCCCTTAATTTTAACAGAATAGTGTTATTTGATCCTAATAATTTAACTGCCTCTGTGGATTAGTGGTTGCCCACACATGTAAGACACAGAGGTCCCAGGTTTGATTCCAAGGTTACATTTGTACTAGGTTTGGTAGGTGGTAGGGCTTATTTCAAGTGCCTGGCTAGCTACCACCATCTTACCCAAGTCTGAGTCCATAACCTATTTAAAAATTGTTGTGTTCTGGTTAGTGGTAAGATAACCAGTTCCTCAGTGGTGAGTATTCCGGGTGTAGTGTGCTTACACTTTTGACCTTATCGTCACTTAACATCAGATTAGGTAAAGGCCAAGAACTATCCTGTTGTGGAAATAAAAAAATATTTTGTTTCAGGCACTTCTTATGATAAAAACAAGGACTTCTGAAGTGGATAAGCTTACAGAATTTGTACGATCAAATCACCCGTACGAAGTTTGTGAAGTCATATCGCTCCCTATCAAGAATGGAAACCCTCCGTATTTGAAATGGATTGGTGAAAATGTCCCAGAAAGTGAAACAAAAAGCTAGAATAGATAGTGTTGTTTTAATTTTGTTCCTTATAATTTTAAGATTATCTGCAGATTCTCACTGCTACTATTTTAGTTTGTTAAAGTAATTAAGTGTTATTTATTTACAATAAAAAAATATTCATGGATTCTTGTCTATTGTTTTGACTCAATTATTTAGATATTGGCCTTCTCTAAGTTGGTTTTCCTGTAACTTCTTTATTACCTATTATAGTCTAATTTTATGTGTGTGATAGCAGCAGCTTCTAAAGTCTGTATTTTTATCAGGGACACAAAATAAAGGTGTCACTTCGTCCCTTTTAAAATTATTCTTACAAAATTACAATTATTCTTTAGGTAATTTCAATTAATTAATCCGAATCCGAAAATGACGACATCTCCTTGAGAGATATATGATTTGGTGTGAGTCGAATTATTTCTTTTTACTTATATTATTTAGTACTAGCTTCCGCCCGCGACTTCGTCCGCGTGGATATTCGACAAAATCCTAAGTCCTCGTCCCCGTGCCCGTCCCCGCAATTCGGAATCATCATCCCATAGAACCCCAATAACGA
This sequence comes from Agriphila tristella, assembly GCA_928269145.1. Lineage (NCBI taxonomy): Eukaryota > Metazoa > Arthropoda > Insecta > Lepidoptera > Crambidae > Agriphila > Agriphila tristella. The sequence continues at coordinate 4,998,164 of OV743440.1, forward strand.
CATCCATATTGATTTTTAGATTGTTTACCCCATTTCACCCCAATACGGGTTAAAATACTAACAATAGGCTGAATTTGCGTTAGATTTCCACCCATAAGCCCATTGTTAGCGATTTTTACTTCGAAAATGAAGGATTTTCTATACACAACTTCATTCCCCTTTTCACCCCTTCGGGGGTATAATTTTCAAAAACGCTGAGAAACGTTTAACTATATTCATTTTCATTCGTTAGCCTAAACACAAAATTTGAAGATCCTAGCTTCGAAACTGAGGGACTTTCATACAAAGTTTGGACCCTCGTTTCACCCACTTAGGGGGTGAGTTTTGAAAAATCCTTTCTTAGTGCATCCTACTAAGACCTCATAATAAGGAACCTATGCGCCAAATTTGGAGTCTCTAGACCCAGCGGTTTGGGCAGTGCGTTGATACGTCAGTTATCAAATCAGTTTCCTTCTTCTTTTGTAGTTATTTTACCGGCAATGTGCATAATCCGGAATTGTATACAATACAATTTTAGGTAATGTGTTAAATAGACAATAATATTAATTCTATGTCATAGGTACATTGCCTAAAAGAGGATTACTAATGTTTGGGCAAAAAACGTTTCCCAAAATATCACATCGCAAACTATTTTACGCAAATTTTCATTTGGCAAAACAACTTATCGCAATTTTTCAGTTAGCAAAACTCTTTTTGGCAAATTATTGTTTAGCAAATAATTACTTGGTCAAAGTTTCATTTTACCAAATATTATTTAGTCAAATGTATCGTTTGGCAAAACATACTTTTCCCAAAATATTGCATGGCATACGATTTACATATTAATTTGAGTAGTGCATAAGATACAAATTGACGATGAAGTACCAATACCTCCTACCTTAGTTTTTAGCTATTTTTAGTTTTTATGCAACATAAAATACAATTTCACATGTCACGGCCAAAATCTCCTAACGCAATATTGTACTATTTAATCGATACCAATTTCACCCTAACTTTAAAGGGAATAGCTTCTATGTAATTACTTATCTAAAAAAAAATATGTTAGAAAACCTCCTATCTAGGTACTCCAAAAAATTACAAAAACATTGCCAAAAAAAGAGAAAATGTTTTTTAACTATATTTTACTGTAAATAAAGTAATTTAATAAGCCTTGAATTTTACACTATTTCATAATTATTAATACGTGCTATAATCTTCCCAATTTTCTAAAATTTTATTCAGATGTTAAATTACTAATGTGTATCGCAACTTATGAAAAAAATTAAGATTATAAAATACTTACTTATTTGGATTTAAAAAAAACATTATAAATAGTTTTTAGTTTCTTAATTTATGAAAATAAATATAATTTTACCATTATCCTGTTACGATTATCAATAATATTTATTTCTGCTATTTGTTCCCTTTATACTTGGAATTCCTATATACTCCTGTCCTGCATTCCAGTATCAGTAAAAATAAATTATCATTTGCCAAACTTACGCTATAAATAAGTTAAGTGTGTGAACAAAGTGTCAATTTTACCATTAATTTTTTTGGAATATAATATTTGGCAAAATAAAACGTTTCCGTAATAAACATTTGACCTAATAAAACTTGACAAAGTAAAAATATGCTAAATGATAATTTGACCAAGTGAATAAAATGCGAAATGTGAATTTGTCAAAGATTCATTTGGGAAATGAAACTAGTGCGATACGTTTTTTGGGAAGTGAAATTTGACCAAAAATAATTTGGCCAAACGGCAGAACCCCGCCTAAAAGGGTATCAGGCATTGTACACAATGCCTGCATTTCATACATTGCCGGTAACAGTTAGATTGAATAAACGCGATAATTTTTTAACGATATTAGATGAAATACATACGCACATCATCAATCACAGTATTGTTGTAAATGGTGTGTTGTAGTTACTTTACAGTAGGTATCATTAGTGCAGTAGGTTAGGTACTACCTACTAAATTAGTGGCTCTATGAGTTGTATTTTGTAGACCTCGCGTTTCTGACATTTCTGATATTTTTTCGAATTGGCTGAAATTATTTTTTACGTTTTCAATTTCAACCCTCCATGTGGAATCAATAATATTATAAAAATATTAATAAAATACAAAAGTAACTGTCTGTCTATCTGTTACGAGTTCACGCCTAGACCGCTGGATCGATTTTCACGTGGTAAGTACGGATATAGATGGGTTCTTGGGGAAGGACATATTATAGGCTACTTTTTTTATCACATAGCTGGGCACGAGTCTCCGCCTGCATGATATAACCTTTGTAGTCATGGACTACAAAGGTTATATCATGCAGGCGAAGCTGCGGGCGGAAAGCTAGTATTCCATACCTCCGTCATTTTGAAAAACTGAATCGAAATCAATTTATCAAATCTGTTGTAAAAGCAAATAGCTAGACATCCGGAGTTCCGCACCCTGATTATCTAAAAAGAAACTATTTAGCGACCGGTTGCATTTGACGTACATTGCCACTTTTCTTTGGTATGTTTTTTTTTTAACCCAAAAAGAAGTAGCAATGGATCACGATCATCTGTGAACTGCAACCAGTCGCTAGGTGGTTTTTAATTAGATAATCAGCCCGCCGGACATACTAAACGAAAGCATTTTTCCCAAGCTGAAACGAAGAGGTTCTGCGGCTTATTCCGTTTATCCACCCTGAAAACAGCCACCCTAAGGCTGATACTCGGAAAACGCGTGTCCATCTATCTACTCCATCATACTATCAACGGGGTGGATCAGCGAACTAAAATTTATGGAACAAGCATTGCGTTCAAAAAATGGCACCACACGAAAAGTACAACTAAGTGGATGGAGCTAAAAATACTGGCATTTAATTATGCAGCACAAAGCGTCTTTGCACTGGTTGCTTATTAGTTACTATAATTTGTATACTCATAGATATTTTCTATACTTATGTAAACGAAAAATATCTGATACGTTATTTCTGCATATTCTTACCGCCTTCTTTGCGTCTTTTACACCATTAGACTACACAAGACGTCATTTCTAATAAACTTTTTCTTTCTCTCTTTTCTCTAAAATACAAACTGCAATTATTGTAAAGAACGCTAACGTCAGTCACTGCACCGGGTGCGTGGCTGGCCCGACTAAAGCTGAGCGGGTTGTACTTTTTCGACCCCGTGGTGCCATTTTTTAAGCAATATTTGTTAGCAATTAAACTTTACTACTTCAATAGATTTTAGTTCACTGGGATGGATAGATAGATGGACACGCGTTTTCCGAGTATCCACCGTAGGGTAGCTGTTTCAGGGTGGATAAAAGGAATAAGCCAGCTATGCTCGCGCTTCGTGCGCAATGTAGATTGCGGTCTCTATGAGCAACAAAGCCTCACCGGAAGTACCAATGACTACGACGGCCTAATTTCAACGTCCAAATAGGTTTTATACATGGCGTGGTGCGTGAGATAATAACCACTGTGCTGTGCGTTGTTGAGCATGGAGACCACGCAATTTCGTTGGACGGGCCGCCACGTCAGTCAGTCTGTCGCCAAAGTCATGTGAATGTGACTTTAAATTCATTCTATAAGCGATAACATGGACGAAAAAAATATGCGATAATGAACTAACTGTTCTATATTTTTAACATCGATGTGTTATATTATTTTATTTTGGCAAGGGTAATCCTTTTATTCGTATAACTTTTCTTTCTACGTTTATTGTAGAATAGATAAAACTATATTTTTGATTTCCATCAATTTAGTTTTTGGAACTCGACTGTTTTATCTCGAACGTTAGTTTTTATTAACCATATTTGTCCATATTTGTCCTATAAAGACGTGAGTGTCCTTAACACTAGTTCTAACGGGTGGCGCAAAAGTAAAGACCCTATTTGGTTCAGCTATAACATTTTTTCTAAATTAGAAAACTAGATTTAGGTTTTTTTAAATGTATATTTGTGCCATTAAATTTCGTACCATTAGGATTTAAAGATGATGTCTTTTAAATGGTGACCTCCAGAGTTGATACACATTTGAGCCCTATTTATGACATTTTGCATAACTTGCCGTAACACTTCCTGCGATATGTTCGTTATTTCTTGACGAATGTTTTCTTTCAGAGCTGCGAGAGTCTGTGGCTTGTTCACATACACCCGAGATTTCAAAAAACCCCAAAGAAAGAAGTCTGGACTGGTCAGATCGGGTGATCTTGCAGGCCAAGGCAAATCGCCAAAACGAGAGATAACTCGGCCTGGAAAAGCGTCCCTCACGTCCATTGACACAATTATTCCACGTTCTTGGGGAGTAAAACGGTCCATGTTTATTTTCAGTGTATTTTATATTTGTTCACTACACAATTTTCAACAACAGAATGACAGAAAATGTCATATAAAAAAAATAAAAGTATTTTCTTTAGTGCCAGTACTTTTGCGCCACCCGTTATTTTCCTCGATTTAATTTTTATTCCATCTCAGTAAGCTCCATCTAGTTTTCACATGAAATTATGTTTTTTTTGCGACTTGTATTGCATTTAATTTAATATATTACAAGTTTACTACGTTGTTGCAGTTACTTCTTATTAACAACTAAAATAGTATTACATAAGTAATACGAAGTCTAAAGAACATGACATAAAAGCATTTTCGTCGCGCGTCGTATAGTTTCGCATCCCAATTTCCTCTCTCGGCCAATCGTAGCACGCCCGTAGTCGTCTACGAGGTTCGTAGCAATCACTGACGCAGTCATAGGGCGGCGTAGCGCTACGAACAGTGGCTGGAGCACATTCGGTATACATTGACCTTTACGAAACCTTCGCATTCGTAAAAATCAACGCAAGTAAGAATTTACAAGAGATTAAATTTAAAAGAGAACCGTGCAATCCTTTCGAAGGTGTCGTGTTGATATGGCTGCGACGGGCATCTCCGGAAGCTCGGGAAAAGCAACGAAGCGTGAGGTGATGTCGCGGTCTGTGGAGAGAAAGTGAATCGCGTAGTCTATCGACGAGAAGAGAAGAGAGGCTCGGAAGGCTCAGCATGAGCGCAGCGGGTCGGTAGTGCAGCGGCGGGCGGGCCGGCGCGCGTGCGTGGATCGATCGGCGGGTCGGCGCGGCATCGACCGGCGGCGGGGCGGGGCGGCTAGCGGGCGGCGGGCGCGGGTGGCGGCGAGCTCAGTCGCGCGCGAGACAGCGTGCGAGCGCGCGCACCGCTGCACGTGCATGGCGCGCTTGACTGGATGCCTCGCGCCCTCGGGGAATGGCTTCGTCCGAGGAAGAGGCGACTACCGCGTCGATCCCTGAAGATGACTGCCTCAGTGTCCGAAAATGGTGGTGCTTCCTCCTGTCGTCGATCTTCACTTTCCTCGCGGGCCTGCTGGTGGTGCTGGTATGGCGCGCGTGCGCGTTCGTGTGCTGCCGCAAGGAGCCGGAGCTCGCGCCCAACGACCCCAAGCAGAAGGAGCAGAAGGCGGCGCGGCAGGGCAAACAGGAGTTCGAGGGCACCTTCATGACCGAGGCCAAGGACTGGGCCGGCGAGCTCATCTCCGGCCAGACCACCACCGGACGAATACTGGTCAGTAACTTTCAAGGCTATCACTATTTTACCAAAACGCACCCTTGTCAAAATCTCAAAATTCTAACATCGTTCAAAGTTGAAGGTACTTCTATATCTTCCGATTATCAAAATGTCCAGGGAAACCAACCACTAAAACCAGAACAGTTGAAGCGTACAGAGATTTCCACAACTAGGTTAAATTCTAATTCAATTGACTTGAAAGGTTTCCATTTACAGCGTACCTACATCACAAATCTGGTAGGAAAAGAAAAGAAGTAGCGAAATTTATTAGGATCTGTGTAACTGTAAAAATATGTAGATAAGATGCCTTTCTACAATCACATTTGTGACGTCAGCGATCTACACCCTTCCTGATATTGACAAGGCCAATTTCGTCAAGTCTGACGTCATTCTTATACAATCCCCTTTTCTCTGTGAAATCGTAATTTTCTACAATTACCTGTCTATTATACCGAGTCTATCCATAATTGAAGATTGGTATCTTCAAATCTATTCAGGCCACTTGGCTTATACTGCATGGAAACCTCACCTTTTATATTATAATGCATTTATTATTAATTGTTCGCGAGGTAGCATATGACAAAGGCAATATTTTTTTAATTTTCAAGTGAATTCTAAAGAAAGTTATGTTTTCACAAAGAGGAGTCAGAGTCAATACTCAACCTTTCTCTCATACAACTAAGTACAATTTTATAGAATTGTAGAAAACGGACCAATTTCTAGGATGTCTATTATTCATAATCCGGTCTCCTTATTCCGGAGTTGCCCACGAATTCCCCGCAAACCAACAAAGCCTCCTCCCTAAAAAGCACATTCGAGAACCATCCATTTCCGCTTTTCGTTTAATCCACAATGTACATACACTTGGGAATAGGATTAGATTATCTTTGGGAATAAAAAAACTATTTGTGAATAATTTAGGTACCTAGCAGCCAAATACATTATATTATCTCTATGTTCAGTTCATGTGATGAATAAGATTCTACAGTTTCATGGTATAAAGAAATAGTATCAGGGTTGACCTTAAAAAGGAGGTCCTCCATATCCACACATAAGGAAGACTTGGGCCCAGCAGTGGGGACATGGTGATGATGATCAGGGTTGGCAACAGAAAGGTGACACTAACTAGCGTTACCACTGGCCAAGGACGTATGCCATATGCCAGTGAGGATCGTGGCTTATCAGAAAACTTATGCCACCACATGATTAACCGTGAAGAAATTTTTACGATATCTCTTAAACCTGAGAAGATATACGAGCTAAAACGTGCTAAAACCATCTTATGCTAAAACACTGTTATTTTGGGGGTCCTTATGACGTCATCGAGACGTCATAAGGACTTCATTATGTCGTACGTGATAAAGCACATATTGCATTCAGCTTGGCATTTCCTTCAAAACCCTTTTAACTCAACCATTTCTAAACGGATTTCAAAAAATCTTTCACTAAGTTTCATAGCTATGAATATGTTTTTATATTAATACTAATAAAGCTATAGGATTCAAACCTGTTACTGATCCTCATTATGTGTAACTAACTTCCGCCAGCGACTTTGTCTGCCAGGAATTCCATTTTCAGTAAGATTTTTTATAAATCCTTAGCAGATATTCTACGTCATCATTTTACTGTTTATGCCAACATCCCGATCCGCCTAATGGTTTGATCTATGCGTTACAAATCAGTCAGTCAGGGACAGAACATTTTTTTTTATATTTATATTTTTTTATGATATATGCTGTATATCTGTGAAAATTATAAGCTTATCATGACAACCATGTGTGTTACGTTTTTCATACACTTACCTACCTTACCTATTATCTAGCTATGTAGGTACACAACACAATAATCATATTTACATGTAATATGTATATTTAGGTTTTATTATCATGTTGTTAAACCCTTATTTATGCGACAAAGGATATTTGAATATGGAATCTCATTGCATATTCTATTACTGTAGATATACGACTAGGAATACTTAAGTAATGAAATCCTGTTAGGAATATGTTTATGTAAGTATATCTTGTTTTATCTAAGTACCCACATTAAGAATATTTTTTATCATAGTCATCACTTCAATTGTTTTAGACAAACAAGAACAAAAATATGTTCCTTTTTTTAATCACTTAATCTAACTAAGTACTTGTATTTGTGACAAACTTTAATATACTTTTTCGATATAATACCTTAACATAAAAAGCCTAATCAAATAAAATTTTGATATAAATTGCAAGTTTTGTTGGTGGATAAATTCATATATGTATATTGCTCTATTATATAATTATGGAAAGAAAAAAAGGTATTTCGTACCACGTTTTTATTAGGTAGCTTTTTTATGATTTACAACATTAAAAGTTGAAAATATTACAACTAAAGTATTTTTTGCAAACCAAAGTGCCAGTTTCCGTTGGTTAAGTACCCAACAAAATGATACAGAAGTATTACAGAAGGTTGAAATATGAGGTTCCTAAAGTTACCGCGTAAACCCAAAAATAGCATCGAATTACCCGAATCTAAAGGTTACGTCGTTAACGCAAACGCAACGTAACGTGTCTTATCGAATCGGTGAACCGCACGAAAACAACCGCGGGGGTTCGAACTTGGAACAGGTAGGTACAACTACACCGAATAATTCGGAGTAAGTAAATGTTGTTTATTAATTTTCAACATAAGTGTACCTTATACAAACATACCAGAATTTTAAACAGGTTTGAGTTAATTTTGCACTCAAAAGTAATATAAATAATCAAAATTAAAATAAATAAAAGAAATGGAATTATGGGGTTATATGGGTGAATCAACTTTTTAATGTAAAAGTGCTCCCTCACCGGGAGCATTCGCGGTTAATGTAACGTTACAGATTTGAGCATTACATCAGTGAAGAAGGAGAACCGAGCATTACAATGCGCACCTTGTAATGATACAATGTGTAATATCTTTATGCAACTTGTAACATCGTCTGACATTATGGAATCAACTAATGCTCAAAGTCGAATCTATAATATTACATTACACGCGAATGCTCGTCAGTCAGGGAGGTATTATTGTAACGTAATGCTCAAAGACGAATCTATAATGTTACATTACACGCGAATGCTCCCGGTGAGGGAGCGATAGATGAGTAAATTTTCATAAATTAAAACAAAAGTAGATAAGTCTTTTGTAAAACTCTATTTTACGATATTTAGATTTATAACCAATAAAACATACTAAGTTCAGTACAAAAATAATCAATAGTTTAAAAAAGACACGGATGATCCAGGGGCCAATTTTGTCCCCTAAAAATAGGAGTTATCTCCTGGGTCACCTATGTTTTTCTTTAAAATCACGGTAAAATTTTCATGTCTTTTAAGTTTTCCTATAAGATAATTAGCTGAGAGTATTTGCAACTACAGATTAACTTCATTTAAAAATGGTTCACATAGATAAGTATTTTAAGAAATTCCAGAAAACAACAATAAGTTGATTCACCCATTTCGTATTAGAAATAACCCCATGAAATCGTCGTTAGTAAAAATTAATAATAATTAAATGAATTCCTTTATTTCGGTTGTAAACATTATTTATATTCAATTTACCGACTGAATTTTAAGGCAAACATTATAAAAAATCGAATGTGGAAACTTGCAATACATTAGACTTAAACGATCATCAATTGTAAGTTCTTATAATCAAAACGCGCGTTTAATGGTGATCCACAAAATATCAGGAAGAAAACGTTCAAAATCTTCCTTCCTTTTTCAATATTCCGTATCTAAACAACGTTTCAAAGCTAAACGGTCATAAGCGCTGGAAGTACCTTTTTAAAGATACAAGGAAATTCCCGTATAATATTTTAGCGTCCCGTTCCTGGGGGACCCTGACCTAGTTCCCGATATCGATGCGCCCCTCCCATCTAGTTCAAGTACATCATGGCATCTCCCTTTCGTACCCCATTGATTTACACCGTGACGTGGTTATCCGATCAGATTGGTTACCACTGATGTAAGCGAACTGCTGTGTTTTGGCGTTAACGGGTTAGCAAATTATAGTGCGTTTCCTGTTTCCAAATGGCTAAATCCTTTTCTTAACTTGGACGCTTGGACGAATTAACAGTTGGACGTTATTCACCCAAGGCGCTTGGTCAAATATGAAAAAGTTATCTTATATATAGTACGAAATGTCAGCAAACAAAAGATCTTTAAAGCCAGGGTTATTTTTAAATTTTCATTTAGACATGTGCCTCACTCAACTCAAATCATAATAACGAAAAATATACACGAAAAAGGTAGGTAGGTACCGCTACTACCGGAGGCCTATTCTATTCTTGTATCATTCGGCTGGCGTCGACCGCTTTTTACTACCTAAGTCATTTTTTGGAGTGCGATTATTTGTGGAGATCCTTAGGGGAGGCCTATACCCAGCAGTGGGTGTCGTGTGGCTAATATGATGATGATGATTATTTGTGACCGACGAATTATTCAAAAATAGGGTCCCTGTTTTTTACTTAGTGTGTTTTCAAATAGAAAACACTAGCCCGTGTTTAGTAATCAGCGTTCCAAAATCTGTTATCGTTCGAAATGATTTTTGTCCACCCATCCCATGAATGACTCTTGCGAAAGTTACTTAACCTCCCCAATCGCCGGGCCAGGCGCTAAACCACTGCAGACCAGGGACAGGAATACCGGTATTTTTTGGGTACCGTTATCAAATAACGTTATCAGTAACGTTATAACGTTATACAAATAACGTTACTGATAACGGTAAATAATACCGGTATTAGTATCGGTAATTATTAAGTTGTCTCTTTCTAGTAACGTTACCCTATTAACGTTAGAGATATCGGTAATTAAGTAACGGTAATGGTAACGTTACTCAAGTCCGTAGCCGGCCGGCATGGCTTTGTCGGTCGCCTAACATCAGTTCAGGTTCAGTTCGCCATGCGTGCGCGAGTGTAATATTTTTAATATTTTGATTTTTAACCGACTTCAAAAAAAGGAGGAGGTTCTCAAGTCGACGGTTTTTTTTTTTTTTAATGTATGTTTTAACATAGCTTCGTCAGTTGTTACCCGATTTGTACAATTCTTTTTTTAACTCAAAGAACATAGTTCGTGTGTGGTCCCATAATTTTTTTACAGAGATCAGTAGGGTTATTCACGATTGTCGGAAATCTAGTCGAAAGCATTCGATTCGAATCCGTATCCTCCAATATTACAAAAATATAGCAATTCACAAATACATTCGACTGGCATTCGATTCACTTTCCGACGGGAAAGCCCAATGCATTTACAAAGTTAGGTAGCATAAGGTAAAAAATAAGATCCAAGACTATAGACTTTCCGATTCGATTCGGAAAGTTGGTTTCCGACAATCGTGAATAACCCCCCTGGCCAGTAGTTTTTTCATAATCCTGAAAAATAACAATTATTTAGCTCGCCATCGCACGAGTTTTTATGGAATTTCGGACATAACTTCTTTGTTTATGAACCGATTTAGATGATTCTTTTTTTATTTGAAAGGGTATACTTCAATAGTGGTCACAATTTAATTTCATTGTTATTGGACTTCGAACTTCGAAGATACATAAAGGAACTCTTCAAAATCAAATAGTATAAGTAAAGTGATTTAGGTTTTGGTAAGTTTATGGCAATCCAAAACAAACCAAATCATGGTTTGCGATGCAACGTTCAGCTATGCAATTCTCTAAGCTCAAATATTGTAAAAGCCTTGAAGGCAGTGGCTGTGACAGCAGTGAACACTAGCTTGGAATTCTCTAATTCGTTTTCCTCCGCTGTTTGATGCCAGCGCCACAAGGCTGTAGACGGCGTGATACAGAATTACTTGATTTGACAGTTCAAGTATGAAAATCGGAATTCTTTAAGCAAAACAGCGCTAACTTCGCTCTGCAGCCTCGACGAACGCCTAGATTTTTTAATGTCAAAACAAAAGCTTGTATTTGGTGGCTGTTCGCAAGGATTTTAGTGAAATTAGAAGTGAATTATCAAATTAAATTATAAATATGTAAGTTCAAACTGTTTTATTTAAGTTATGGACCAAAAACTTATGTGAATTTTAAAAATACATCATCCAAAAAGGTTATGTAAGAAACAATGTAATGTGATATCTTTACAGGGCCTGCTGGACTTTCTAGTACGTTGGTCTTAACAGAAGAAGCCAATTTGTATATAAAAGACGTCTGCCAGGGTCGTAGGATACCTACGCGACCCTTTGATTATAAGACGCGATCTACTTATGTCTCATAAGCTCATAACAACAGGCAAGCAACTTAACAGATTGAGGAGTTTGACATCTTACCAAGGTAAATAAAAAGATACTCATAGGTAATTACTTGGAAGTTAAAAGATTGTAAGATTTTAGATAAGTGCAAGGTGCAAGTCAATCAAGGAATAGTTAGAGGACTTTGTTTGATAATCAAATTAATAATTTTATGTCAATGTCCAACTATGTTTTCATTGGTTTTCATATATCAATAGGATACCTGAGGATACCTAAATAAATAATAATGTAACCTGTTTTAGAAACAATATTGCATAATTGGATTACCAAAATTAAACTCTATTTCTTTTTTCCAGATTCTGTGTAATTCATAATGATACTTATCCTAATTGGCTATTGGGACTGGGAGTTATCAAAACTTAGGTGTAAGGGAAATTCCTTCGTGTCACAGCATAGACAGCCAGCTGCCTGCAGACCCGTGCCTGCCTAGTTCAATTTGCGAAAGACATTTATTTAAAAAAATAAAAACTCATTTTCAATACTTATAATCTTTAATTTCGTGGTCCAATAAAAAATAAAATATGTGCACAGGTGTACATAAAATAACTGGGTCAACAATGTACAATCAAGAAAAGGTTTTGCAGATGTCAGATTGCAAACTAAGAAAAAGAATAAGTTAATAAGACCCCAACTGTGAAATACCTAGATATATTATATCTAGGTATATCACAGATTGGGGTCTTACTAACTAGGTATTTCACAGTTGGGGGAATGGTATGCATATTATGCATAAAAAAAAATATTACACCCAACCCAACACACACATGACTTGTCATCACTCTAGATTCTGGTAAGTATGTACCTATATCATATCATAAATAATAAATTTTAATACTTTATTTTTAAACCTATTGTTTTATTACAATTTTATTAAAATAGACTACTTACATTCATTAAATAAAAGTTTGCGTTCACTGTGTTTTTCTCAGTATATTTTGATAGAAGACTAGGCTACAAATAAGTGCAAGTTTTTTTTAAATGATGACACCTAGAATTAAAGGTAATTCTAGGTGTCATCATTTAAAAAAAACTTGCACTTATTTGTAGGAGATTCTTGATTAAATTTTTTGGATAAAAATAACTTAGTGCGAAGGCTAGGGAAACTTACACATTCTTCGAAAAAAAGAGAACAAATTTTTCATACATTTTCTGTCAAAATTCGTGTATTTTAATTTTAAAGCATGATGCATGAAATTCTCTAGCCATCGCACGATATTGTTCTCTTTGGAAAATTTATAGCCAGAAATATAATCTCACGATTCCAATATTTAGTTTGAATAAACTATAAAGACACCCAGAAATGTTGGTGACTTCGTTTAATAAATATCACACTTATTTGAGCCCTAGCCCTAGTCTTCTATGAACATGAACTGAGAAAAACACGGTTAACGTAGGTAAACTGTTACTGATGTAGGTATATAACTCAGATAAAAAAGTGTATATAATTAATTTAAGTTTGAACCCATCAGGGTAAAAGCCTTCTTTATGACTTAAAAAATAGTTTTCACAAATATGTAAGATTGCTCTGCGAAGGTTCATCTTCTGTGACCATCATGAAATATGTGGAAGGTCCAAGATTTCCCTGAAAAAGAAAAACAAAATTTATTGAAAGAAACATTAATTAAAACATACCTAACCTAGGCATACTTTGGTAAAAAATATTTCTCGCCTGCTATAAACTTTTAGACTGTCTTGTCGATGTCGGAATAGTATTATCTTATGTTCCTAAAAATTACAACATAACGTTGCATATATTATACCTAATTGCTTAAATAAAAAAAAACAAGAAATTAGTTTTACGACTAAGAGAGGCTGAAGCATTTCTTTCTTCACAAGCACAAAATCATAATTACCTACATAGTCTAGCGACTAATTGTATATTTTATTATTTTTATTATAGAATATAAAAAAACAGAATAATACATGTTGGTGGCACTAATAAAAGATTACATATTTTTAACCACATTAAGTACAGAAATTCATTACAGCTTATTAAGCAGGTAAGTACCTATGTTGTTTATCATAATTGTTTATGTAAGTACATACTACATAGGCACTGGAAATAGATTTATGGTGAGGTGCCTGTATTACCAGTAGCAAAGTTTAGACCACCAGCAATGGTGAGAATCCCACGCTCAAGTTCAGTGAGCTCCACCATATCTACATCAACCCTACCAGCTGTCCTCTGCCTAGATGCCTTCGCATATTGGCTTTTCACTTTATTGTAGCTTTTTGTCCTTTCAATACCTACTTAACCCGAAAAGTAAAGTAAAATCTAATGAGTTGGTATACCTAATTAATTGGGTAGGTATAAATATAATCATCTAATCACAAACAACTACCTACATCAAGTTGCCTTACCTTTATAGCCCACTGATTCCAATCTTGAACACACCCATTGCCATCGCTTTTTAAAATCCTAGCGACTTCTGTCCAACCATTTTACATCCTGGTTCTAGCATTGTCCACAATTCCACATGTCCAGTGTCAAATATGACTTTGTTTCCAAAATCCCAATCAGTTTGGCGGCTGGAGAGGGTGCTGCATTACGAGGGGCCACTGAAAGCAAATAATTTTATTTATAAGTAACTAAATTTTGAACATTGATTTTGATCATGGTCTTACTTATATAAATGTATGTATTGGAACCTTAATAATTTTTTTATTTAATAACTTTACAAGATAGGTAGGTAAGTACCAAATGTAAACCCACAACTTTTTATTTTTAGAGATAGGGTATTTAAGCCCAAATATTATATTATAACCTAAATAGCAAAAATACACTTACTTCCTTACTTCTTACTTTTTGTATATTTCACAACTTAATCAAATCACTGCACACTTTTTGGTTGTTACGATACGAATGTGAACAAAGTTACAAAGAACGTGGAAGTAGAATAATTACAGCAAGTCTAACATTTCGTAAATAAACTCAAGTGGTTGGCGTGGGTCGCTCGATCCAGTCCAATAGCACTTGAAAATTCAGAGTTTTTTTGGCCCGTTTTGCTTGTGATACATATTCTAAACATTTTTAGTGTTGATTTGACCTGCTAAAGGTATTTTAAGTGATAAGTACTGTGGTTCGTTTATTTGCTGTTAAGTATAATTATTTACAGTGACTTTTTTTTTTAATTTTGCCGGCAAACTTTTTTTCATATTTACTGTATTTTCGTAATTTTCATGGATTTTTTTCTTAAATAATGTATATTCAATCATTGCTTACATTTATCATACGTTAATGTTTATTAATATTACTTTTATTGCAAGAAAATAGCCAAAATGTACTAGTCGAGAATTGATCGATTCTAAAAACAAAATTTTGTCACCACTCTAGCACAGCCGAGAGAACAGTAGAGCGATCACGCGGCCTAGAGATCGTCAGTGAGCTAACAGAGCTTAGTGAATTCTGTGATAACATGACGTGATCACAGCAGACGATGCTGCGGCTGTGACTGCTGTGATCACAGCAATCAACGCAGCCATAAAGCGTCTCTTAGAGAATTGCACTGCTGGACTAGACTTGGACTACGATGACACAACGGAACTCCTCAAAAATAAACAGCGTAAATTTGGAAATTGAGTTCTGGGCATTTTACCATTGAAAATATTATAATATAAAGTAAAAAAATATTTACACGCTGCGCTTACATACCTACCACTAAAAAGTTGAAAATAAAAAAGCTTTTTATTAAAAAAGAAAAACCGCCTTCAAAAAACTGAAAACAAAAACAGCTTAAAAATTAAATACCTCTAAAAAGCAACAAAAAAATATTCGAATCATTCGTTACACATATCAATATTAATAAAACACGTCTAATGAAGTCGAATGGGGCTTTAAGAAAAAAATGAAGTTGTCCTCCAGCCCCACCCGACTTCAATAGACGTGTTTTATTAATATTGATATGTGTAACGAATGATTCTAATATTTTTTTGTTGCTTTTTAGAGGTATTTAATTTTTAAGCTGTTTTTGTTTTCAGTTTTTTGAAGGCGGTTTTTCTTTTTTTTTAAAAAGCTTTTTTTGCACTGTGCTGTGAAGTTTTGCGAAAACTTAAAAGCAATCCACCGGCTCTAAAATGAGCAACGGTAAGTGTTTAATTTCAATTCGGTTGTAAAGTGAATGAGAGCTCTTCAATTTAACGGTTTAAAAAAAACAAGTTGTGTTGTGTACTATCCCCGTCAATTGGTAATGCGCTGGAACCTTGTCAAATTAACATAAACATAAATAAAATAAATAAATAAAATTCTAATAGGTACCTAATATAATAAATTAATTATTGAATTCTTATTTTTAATAAGAAATGGCCTAGGTATATAAAAAAAAATTACAATTGTTTCTGTTTTTGAGTTTAAAATCATGGCCGCCAGGCGCATTACCAATTGACGGGGATAGTAGTTGTGTGTTTAATGAAATAATGAACATCAGTGGAACTTCGTTATATAATAAATAATCCTTACTAATATTATAAACTTATAGACGATTCAAAAGCGCTTAATTAACAAGTTTATTTTAATAAAAAGATTTTGACAAGAAAATAATAACGCAATTTTTAAAATACTAAAATTCAAGATGGCGGCCAGCTTTTTTGTTTTTGGGCCGATTTCGACGAAACTCGATTTTTAGTACTATTTTGACGAGAAAAAAAGAACGCAATGTTTAAAATATTGAAAAATCCAAGATGGCGGCCAACTTTTTTGTTTGTTTTCGATGAAACTCGGTTTTTGGTACTATTTTGACAAGAAAATAACAACGATATTTTTAAAATAATTAAAAATCCAAGATGGCGGCCAACTTTTTTGTTTGTGTGCCGATTTCGATGAAACTCGGTTTTTGGTACTATTTTGACAAGAAAATAACAACGCAATTTTCAAAATACAAAAAATTCAAGATGGCGGCCAACTTTTTTGTTTTTGGGCTGATTTCGATTAAACTTGATTTTTTGAACTATTTTGACACGACAATAACAACGCAATGTTTAAAATATTGAAAAATCCAAGATGGCGGCCAACTTTTTTGTTTGTGGGCCGATTTCGATGAAACTCGGTTTTTGGTACTATTTTGACAAGAAAATAAGAACGATATTTTTAAAATAATAAAAAATCCAAGATGGCGGACATTTTTTTTTGTTTGTGTGCCGATTTCGATGAAACTCGGTTTTTGGTACTATAATGACAAGAAAATAACAACGCAATTTTTAAAATACAAAAAATTCAAGATGGCGGCCAACTTTTTTGTTTGTGTGCCGATTTCGATGAAACTCGGTTTTTGGTACTATTTTGACAAGAAAATAACGCAATTTTTAAAATACAAAAATCCAAGGTGGCGGCCAACTTTTTTGTTTTTGGGCCGATTTCGATGAAACTCGATTTTTGAAACTATTTTGACAAGACAATAACAACGCAATGTTAAAAATATTAAAAAATCCAAGATGGCGGCAAACTTTTTTGTTAGTGGGCCGATTTGGATGAAACTCGGTTCTGGGTACTATGTTGACAAAAAAATAACAACGCAATTTTATAATTACAAAAAATCCAAGATGGCGGCCAACTTTTTTGTTTGTGAGCCGATTTCGATGAAACTCGGTTTTTGGAACTATTTTGACACGACAATAACAACGCAATATTTAAAATATTGAAAAATCCAAGATGGCGGCCAACTTTTTTATTTTTGGGCCGATTTCGATGAAACTCGGTTTTTAGAAATATTTTGACAAGCAAATAACAACGCAATGTTAAAAATATTGAAAAATCCAAGATGGCGGCGAACTTTTTTGTTTGCGGGCCGATTTCGAAGAAAATCGGTTTTCGGTACTATTTTGAAAAGAAAAGACCAACGCAATTTTTAAAATACTAAAAATTTAAGATGGCGGCCAACTTTTTTGTTTGTGAGCCGATTTCGATGAAACTCGGTTTTTGGAACTATTTTGACAAGAAAATAACAACGCAATGTTAAACATTGCGTTGTTATTTCTTTTAGTTTCATCTAAATCGGCCTACAAACAAATGAGTTGGCCGCCATCTTGGATTTTTCAATATTTTAAACATTGCGTTGTTATTTTCTCTTTAAAATAGTACTAAAATCGAGTTTCATCAAAATCGGCCCAAAAACAAAAAAGTTGGCCGCCATATTTGATTTTAAAATATTTTCAGCATTGCGTTATTTTTTTCTTGTCAAAATAGTCATAAAAACCGAGTTTCATCTAAATCGGCCCACATACAAAAAAGTTGACCGCCATGTTGGATATTAAGTATTTCAAAAATTGAGTTGTTATTTTCTCGTCAAAATCGAGTTTCGTCGAAATCGGCCTAAAACAAAAAAGTTGGCCGCCATCTCAGATTTTTAGTATTTTAAAAATTGCGTTGTTATTTTCTCGTCAAAATAGTACAAAAAATCGAGTTTCGTCGAAATCGGCCCAAAAACAAAAAGTTGGCCGCTATCTCGGATTTTTAGTTTTATATTTTATTTTCAAAATAGTACCAAAAACCGAGTTTGATCGAAATCGGCCTACTTACAAAAAAGTTAGCCACCATAATGGATTTTTCAATACTTCCAATATTGCGTTGTTATTTTCTCGTCAAAATAGTACTAAAAACTGAGTTTCATTGAAATCGGCCCACAAACAAGAAAGTTGGCCGCCATCTTGGATTTTTCAATATGTCCAACATTGCGTTGTTATTTTCTTGTCAAAATAGTACCAAAAACCAAGTTTCATCGAAATTGGCCCACAAACAAAAAAGTTGGTCGCTAAAAATCTTAGATTTTTAGTATTTTAAAAATTGCGTTGTTATTTTCTCGTCAAAATAGTACAAAAAATCGAGTTTCGTCGAAATCGGCCCAAAAACAAAAAGTTGGCCGCTATCTCGGATTTTTAGTTTTATATTTTATTTTCAAAATAGTACCAAAAACCGAGTTTGATCGAAATCGGCCTACTCACAAAAAAGTTAGCCGCCATCTTGGATTTTTCAATATGTCCAACATTGCGTTGTTATTTTCTTGCCAAAATAGTACCAAAAACCAAGTTTCATCGAAATTGGCCCACAAACAAAAAAGTTGGCCGCCATCTTGGATTTTTCAATATTTTTCACATAGCGTTATTTTTTTCTTGTCAAAATAGTTCCAAAAACCGAGTTTCATCGAAATCGGCCCAAAAACAAAAAAGTTCGCCGCCATCTTGGATTTTACGTATTTTTAAAATGGCGTTGTTATTTTCTTGTCAAAATAGTACCAAAAACCGAGTTTCATCGAAATCGGCCCACTAACAAAAAAGTTAGCCGCCATCTTGGATTTTTCAATACTTTTACCATTGCGTTGTTATTTTCTTGTCAAAAAAGAACCAAAAACCGAGTTTCATCGAAATCGGCCCACAAACAAGAAAGTTGGCCGCCATCTTGGATTTTTCAATATTTCCAACATTGCGTTGTTATTTTCTTGTCAAAATAGTGCCAAAAACCGAGTTTCATCGAAATCGGCCCACAAATAAAAAAGTTGGCCGCCATCTTGGCTTTTTAAATATTTTCAACATTCCGTTATTTTTTTTCTAGTCAAAATAGTTCCAAAAACCGTGTTTCATCGAAATCGGCCCACAAACAAAAAAGTTGGCCGCCATCTTGGATTTTTAGTATTTTAAAAATTGAGTCCTTGGCCCTCGGTATCGGATTTTTTTAGGTTTTTATTAAGTATTATATTTTATATTTATTTTATTTTAATTCTTTTTTTTGTTTCAATTTTTTCCCTAATAAAAACTTCTATTTTGTTTATTTTTAATTTCAATCAGATAAATTTTTTGATATGTATCAGTCGGTCAGTATATTGGTTGGTAAACGCCTCTCATGACTTACGACTCCCGAAGCCACAAGGCTCGAGTCTTTTAAGTCCTTTAAACCTTTTAAGAAGCGACTCAGCTTTCGAGGCCTGAGGTAAAAGAGCTCGACTCAAATTAGTCTTGAGCTTCGAGTCTTTTGACTCAAGACTTAGGGTTTAAAAGACTCGTCGAGTCGTGAGGCGTTAAAATGAGGCGAGTCTTTGCAAAAGGACTTAAAAGACTTGAGTCTTTTTCATCACTAGTCGTAACCGTTACGACACCTTTGTGTTGACACTGAGTCCAGAACAGGGGATGTATTATAACCTCTTATTTCCTGGCAGTTTTCTGACTGGCTATCAATCTATCTCTTTGAATTGCTATACAGCAAAAAAGAGATGTAACTATAGCAATTCATAAACCTGGCAAGTTTTAAGAGGTTGTAATACCCCCCCTGGTCGCCGTTCCGTCTTTGTTACGTAACGACGACTGAAAATGGGGAAGAGTCGACACACTAACATTTGGTTTCTCAGTTACGTCGCCGTGTGGTAACATAGATACCAGATTGCAACCGGTTATCGCACGGATCATTCAATCAATACTCACTCATCATTTAATTATTCTTCAAAGTCGTTCGACATTGACATATTAATGAAGTCTTAAAATAAAAATTATGAACGCCATTATAGATGACATCCATTGCATAAGAACAACTTTAGTTTTAAGTGATTTATTATGGATTACTAATTAATTATATTGGATTATTAATTTAACCATATTCCAGCAAAATATTTAATATTTTGTTGCACAGTAGACACGTAGAATTTTTATTTTCATTTGCTATCGTAAAGTATCGGTATAAGTACTTTATTCTGTTTCTTCCGTCCCATTTTTCGTAGTTAGTTACCACAAACAGAACTTTAATTAAACAGATTGTAAACACAGCGCGATGCGCGTGCACTTATTTATTTATTATAGACGTCGAGTAAACAAGCAAACACCACGCGCGAGAGGGGCGGGGGGTGTCGTGCGGGCGGGCGGATGCGCGAGCGGTCGGTAACGTTAAAAATACCGTTATCAGGTCGCAACATTAACGTTAAAAATAACGTTATCATAATAACGTTATGGTATCGGTATTTTAGTAACGCTACTTGATAAGTAGCGGTATTTCGTGAGTAACGTTACGATAACGTTATGTTTTGGTAAGATACCGGTAT
Organism: Agriphila tristella; assembly: GCA_928269145.1. Taxonomy (NCBI): domain Eukaryota; kingdom Metazoa; phylum Arthropoda; class Insecta; order Lepidoptera; family Crambidae; genus Agriphila; species Agriphila tristella. The sequence goes on from OV743440.1 coordinate 5,018,990, forward strand.
TATTTGGATAACGGTATCCGTCCCTGCTGCAGACAGACTTAATGGAAGAGACTGATCCCTGAAATAGGTAGGTTCCAGAGGCACCTAAACTACAGGTTACTAGGCCCCACCTACAGATAACTGTTCACTCCCATTAAACTTATTAGCAGTCATGGTCGTATTCAAATAGATGTTTATTTGTATAGATCTGCTGATATTAGCTCATAACCAAATAACGTCATCGGGAGAAGTGGAATTACCCCATTTAACGCGTATGAAGTAAGTACTGGGCGGGTTTATTGCGTATTTATGATGGATCTAGTTTTATGGGACGTGATGGGGAGACTAGGCGCCTGTCATTTATTGCGCCAGTCTGATAAAATTAAAATTCAATTAATGCTCTTTAGGTATGTTTAACACAATGCACGTTATATTGGTAGGTATGGTCAATTGGTCACTGAAAGACAATCTTTTTCAACATCACGAATATTATCATCGGTCTAATTTTTATTAATTAAAATTTTAACACCTGTAACCAAATTATTCTCCGTACCATTCAGACCTCACACTGGATTGAAAAAACCACAGTTAAAAATATACGAATTCAGAACTTTTTTGTGTTATGTAGCAAACGAAGATGATCTTAATGTGCAAAAAAGCGTCTGAAATAAAAAGGCAGTTTTAAAAAGTTGAGTCATTGCGTTGAATCAGTGTGTGGTGTAGATACCTACTTGATACTTATTTCTTTATTATTAGATTTTTTCGATAGCTAATCAAAACAACGATCAATCACTTGAAACTCAACGTCTCGTGCCAAATTACTTTGCGATTTCAATAATTTTCCGGTAAAGTTTTCGCAAACACTCAAAGTCGAAAACACAAATTAACTTGAGTTGTTTGTCTCTGAAAAAAAACTGAATATTCTTCTGTACAACAATTTTGTAATTTCCAACGTAAAGGTTGAATCGCAAAACCATTGATTACCTACTTAATAGTTTATTTTCTCTATGGGCAATAGCGTTGCTTAACCAGTGAGCAACAAAATTCGTGTGCGCGCGTATCGCCCCTGCACGAACTTAACGTATGTTGTGACTAGGGTTGCCAACTTTTTTTGGATCAAATATAGTAGTTTCAAGATAAAAATATAGTAGGTGGCGAAATATTCCAAAAAAATATAGTAGGATGCCGTTTTGTATGGAAGATTTCAAAGAAGTTGCATTTTTAATACTTGCCACTGAGAAAAATTTCCTCTGCCGCACTACGTAAAATAAGGATAAAAATCGACCACAATGACGTGTGTAACCCGCTACATTACGCGTAAGTAGTCAGTCATACGTAGTCGGCATACTGACGATCATCATGGAGCGGGTTACGTAATTTACGAGTGGTCGATTTTTGTACGTACGTACGTAGCCCGACATCCGGCTACGTACATACGTAGTGCGCAAGTCGCACTGAATACTCCTGAAACTACGACTGCGGCTTACGTACGTTACTGTAGCGGGCACAGTAAATAATGGTGAGCTATACGTGTGCACCGCGGCGGCATACGTACAATACTGTGGCAGACACAGTAAAGCACGGTGAGCCGTACGTGTGTACCACGGCGGCATACGTTCGATACTGTAGCGGGCACAGTAAATAATGGTGAGCCATACGTGTGCACCGCGGCGGCATACGTACGATACTGTAGCGGGCTCAGTAAAGCACGATGAGCCGTACGTGTGTACCACGGCGACATACGTACGATACTGTAGCGGGCACAGTAAATAATGGTGAGCCATACGTGTGCACCGCGGCGGCATACGTACGATACTGTGGCAGACACAGTAAAGCACGGTGAGCCGTACGTGTGTACCGCGACGGCATATGAGCGATACTGTAGCGGGCACAGTAAATAATGGTGAGCCATACGTGTGCACCGCGGCGGCATACGTACGATACTGTGGCAGACACAGTAAAGCACGGTGAGCCGTACGTGTGTACCGCGACGGCACACGTATGATACTGTAGCGGGCACAGTAAATAATGGTGAGTCATACGTGTGCACCGCGGTGGCATACGTACGATACTGTGGCAGACACAGTAAAGCACGGTGAGCCGTACGTGTGTACCGCGACGGCATATGTACGATACTGTAGCCGGCACAGTAAATAATGGCGAGCCATACGTGTACACCGCGGTGGCATACGTACGATACTGTGGCAGACACAGTAAAGCACGGTGAGCCGTACGTGTGTACCGCGACGGCATACGTATGATACTGTAGCGGGCACAGTAAATAATGGTGAGCCATACGTGTGCACCGCGGTGGCATACGTACGATACTGTGGCAGACACAGTAAAGCACGGTGAGCCGTACGTGTGTACCGCGACGGCATATGTACGATACTGTAGCCGGCACAGTAAATAATGGTGAGCCATACGTGTGCACCGCGGCGGCATACGTACGATACTGTGGCAGACACAGTAAAGCCCGGTGAGCCGTACGTGTGTACCGCGACGGCATACGTATGATACTGTAGCGGGCATAGTAAATAAGGGTGAGCCATACGTGTGCACCGCGGCGGCATACGTACGATACTGTGGCAGACACAGTAAAGCACGGTGAGCCGTACGTGTGTACCACGGCGACAACCGTACGATACTGTAGCGGGCACAGTAAATAATGGTGAGCCATACGTGTGCACCGCGGTGGCATACGTACGATACTGTGGCGGGCACAGTAAATCATGGTGCACCATACGTGTGCACCATGGTGGCATACGTATGATACTGTAGCGGGCACAGTCAAGCATGGTGAGCCATACGTTTGCACCACGGCGGCATACTTACGATACTATGGCGGACACAGTCAATCATGGTGCGCCATACGTGTGCACCATGGCGGCATAGGTAGGATACTGTGGCAGGCACAGTAAAGCATGATGTGCCCGACGTATTAACTGTCGTAGTAGAGGTAAGGTACCGTTGCCGGTACAGTAAGGCATGATGAACCGTGCGTATATACTACGGCAGCATACGTACGATACTGGTGCGGGAACAGTAAAGCACGGTGAACCATACTTATGTAACACGCCAGCGTACGTACGATACTGCTGCGGGTATAGTAAGACATGGTGCACCATACGTGTTTCGTATGGCACACCATGCCTTACGATACTCGCACCTGTATTTTCCTTATGCTGGCATGGTACATACAAAGGTGTTCAGATAATTAGTATGAATATTAACCAAAGTCAATGAAATTTTGTAGACACGATCGAGAAACTAATATCTAGGTCTATAGTTTATTACATTTTCGTAAAAATGTATAGTTTAAATATTGCAGGGAGTTTTTAATGAAAATATGAAAACCCCCTGTAATATTTAAACTATACATTTTTACGAAACTGTATTAAACCACAGACCTAGGTATTACTTTCTAGACCATGTCTACAAAATTTAATTGACTTTGATTGGTTAATATTCAAAATTATTATCTGAACACCTATGTATGTACGGCCAGCGTCATAAATATATATATACGTTAACAAGAGCTCAAAAATATCTACACACCTCTATGTCACTGATAATAAGGTTGGTGTTTACATATTTTGACTCAATGGCTGTATATGATGTATGTAAATGTAGATGTATATAGATGTATATAAATGACACTGACTGTACCATGCCAACATAAGGAAAATACAGGTGCAATTATCGTAAGGCATAGTGTGCAATACGTAACACGTAGTGCAATAGTGCATCATGCCTTATACCCGCAGCAGTATCGCATGTACTCGGGCGTGAGTCTAATTAGACACACTTGATTTATAAGTTTCCGTTTTTCCTTTTTTTGAGGCACGGAACCCTAAAAATCAAGTATGTCTAATAGCCGTCCATCTATGTACATACGTATGGTGAATGGTATGGTGCCTTATTGTCCCACACTAGTATCATACCTTCTATTTGTCTTCTCAGCATATATATTTGTCCACTGCTGGAGATATGCTTCTCCCATGGTTTTTCTATGTCGTCCTTGTTGCGGCGTATCTGGTTGCGTAGGCCCTGACATCTTAGGAATGGCGGTCTGCCCACGCTTCGACTTCCCGTTCATACCTCTACTATAACAGTTAATAAGTTTTATACAACATTATGCTTCTTTGTAGTATAACCTGCACTGATTACATAGATATCTACTTATAAATATTGGTGCGGGTACGATAAAGAATGATGTATCATTTTAAAGCTGACCAGATGTTTTAAAAACCCGCATGCGGCATTTTTCACATTTAATTTCTTTTACTGGCAATAGTTACGTATAAATAAATCACAAAGGTCGCGTCCTTATTGCAGGGTTTTTTTAAACTCTGGTCAAGCTTTATCTACTTTTGTTGAACTTGTACGATATTAGTGCGGCTATTATTATTATTATTATTATGCAAAATAATTTTATAGCAAACTTAACAGCTGCACCGATATAGCACCAAAGTCCAGACCTGTAAGTGAAAAGCATATAATAATTGGTAATTTAGATAAAATCATACTTCACGATACATATACATTTAGTGTACACAGCCATGATACAACATTTTTTATTTTTTAACTTTTACAAGGTTATTAACAGAAGAAATTCCGTTCTCAAACCCTGTACAAGTTTTATAGCTTAACATGTTTAAAAGGAAATAGACATAAAAGATTCATATTATTTATTTTCAATCGCAAAAATTGAGACATACTTAGTTACAAAAAAACCACAACAAGCTTAATTAATCATACTATTCTAGAATTACATGGTCGTCAAATTGGCGTACCCGTGAAACATTATGCTTTCTTTGAATGATCTTGTTGGATACGTCGGATTCAAAAGCAGCTTGCGATATATAGCCGTCGCATTCCGTGAAAGTGAAATGTTGATGACATAAGCCAGCAACTTCAAAGCAATATTGCAGGATGTCTCGGTTTATCTTCTGTATTCAAAGAAAAAAAGTTTCGGTTAATTTTTTAAACTTATTTTTATGAAGGTTTAATAATAAGAACTAATATTTGAGAAAATATTCTTACCGTCAATCAGTGCAATTATATTTGCTATTTTTGTTCTCGTGTCTCTATTTTTTCGCAATTTTGATGAAGCATAAGAGGAACATAATTTGTTTTCCATTCCTAGATACAAACGACTGAAATCGTTCATTAGCTGAAAAAAGAATAAGTAACTTTTGTCATTTATATGTCATTGCGTACGTTTTTATAGAAAAACCACAAAGATTATGTAAAAAATAAAGCTGCGGACTGCGGTATATGCTTACCAAGGTATTGCCTTGTGATTGTTTCAAGGCTGGGAAATCCTTGAAGTAATCCACTATATCACTTTTTCCACACTGGATGCGGTTTAGGCAGTTTCCGCCTACTTTTCTTCAACAGATTTCCATGGTTTCCAGATTTCCATGATTTTTCATTTTTCAGCCAGAGTAATGTTTCTTCATAGACAATCCCTGTAATACACACGTAAACCACATATAAATGTTTATGGTGGGATGAGTTAACAAGAGGAAGCGCATCAAGGGCAGAATGAGATGACAGCAGTCGAGCTGTCAAACGTCAAAGTGACGCACAACAAACTAACATTATGAATTTTACATGGCAATCGAAGTTCAGACACTTGTCTTATAAGAAATAAACAAACTTTTGGATATATAGCAGTCGCATACCTCTGCTCTAGGTAGCTTCCACGCTGGCTTTCCTTTTATATTCGGTGCAGGTGGAATGTTGATGACATAGGCCAGCAATATCAAAGCAACCTTGCTAGATGTGTCTCTGGTTCATCTTCTGTATCTAAGAAAAAAGTTTCGGTTAATTTTTTAGACTTAATTTTATGATGGTTTTATAGTAAGAACGAATATTTGAGAAAAACTTCTTACCGTCAATCAGTGCAATTATATTTGCTATTTTTGTTCTCGTGTCTTCGTCTCTAATTTTTCGTAATTTTAATGAAGCATATTTTATAATTTCTTCATATTTGATGGTGATAGGGCAAAATAATTTGTTTTCCTTTCCCGGATACAGACGACTGAAATCATTCATTAGCTGAAAAAAAGAATAAATACAATAAATGTACGCTTAGTTATTTCCACTGGAGAGAAAGGTCCGGATCGCAACCACAGAGCTTATTGGGTTGTTAAGCGAGCACTAAAATAGCTTGTCTCTTTTAGTGCGTGCACAATAGCTAGTTCTGCAATGTCGGCAGCGCGCGAGTGTTACTTTTGGTATTACAAGAGTGTAGAGTCTGTGCGAAAAGAGAAGAATCGTGGCAGAAACGGAAACTAACATTATGAATTTTACATGGCAATCAAAATTCAGATATTTGTCTTAAAAGAAATAAACAAACTTTTGTCATTTCTATGTCATTGCGTACGTTTTTATAGAAAGACCACAAAGACTAAGTAAAAAAATAAAGCTGCAGTATATATGCTTACCAAGGTATAGCCTTGTGATTGTTTTAAGGCTGGTAAATCTTTGAAGTAATCCGCTATATCACCTTTTCCACATTGGATGCGGTTTAGGCGGTGATCTGCAGTGTCAATTTTCCTCAACAGATTTCCATGGATCGACATTGTTTTTTAGCCACAGTAATGTTTCTTGATTTTTCATAGTCAATACCTGTAATTTATATGTGTATGGTGGGATATGTTAACAAAAGGAAGGGCATCAAGGGCAAAGTGAGATGACATCAGTCGAGCTGTCAAACATCAAAGTGACGCACAATGAACTGTAAATGTATTTTTTAACTAATAATAATATTTATTACAGTCTGTTTTTCTAACCTGGGGCGTGTTTCATAAAAGTTACTGATTTTATTAGCTAATTTTATTAGACTCATAAAATAATTTTATTAGTTGTCATTTTTCAGTTTCATAAACTTTTTGATAACACTAATGCTACTGCTCCACCTGCGTTATCGTTCACGTTAGTGATAATTTTATTTTATTTTATATTCAAGGAAAACAAACAGCATATAAAAGTAGGAACACTAAAAACAAGACTTTTGTATGAACATGCCTTAGACAGTTTTTATAATGTCCAACTACGCTTTAATTAAAGCGATAAAAATGCGTATTGGCTACATTAGGTTTTAACGCCGCTAATGTTAATTTCTTGTGAATTATCACTTAACATTTAATGACATTTGTAATGACGTTTGTAAATTAAAGACGTTAGAAGAGAAGAGAAGAGAAAGTTTAGTCTTGGCTACATCTGCGTCACGTCTAGATTAACGCTTTAAGCTATGCGTTAAGACGCAGGTGGAGCCGTAGAGTAATCGCTGCGGCAGGAACTGCTCGGGGTGCGCGTAGTACGCGCGCGTGTGCGGCGGCATGGGGCTGGGCGGGGTTCGCTAGACACTGGGCTGTAGTACAGCACGCTACTGGCACACTCACCCACTGGTGCTGCAGCCGGGCGCGGGCCACCCGCTGCGGCAGAAACTGCTCGGGGTGCGCGTAGTACGCGCGCGTGTGCGGCGGCATGGGGCTGGGCGGGGCTTGCTAGACACTGGGCTGTAGTACAGCACGCTACTGGCACACTCACCCACTGGTGCGGCGGCCGGGCGCGGGCCACCCGCTGCGGCAGGAACTGCTCGAGGAGCGCGTAGTACGCGCGCGTGTGCGGCGGCATGGGGCTGGGCGGGGCTCGCGAGACACTACGCTGTAGTACAGCACGCTACTGGCACACTCACCCACTGGTGCGGCGGCCGGGCGTGGGCCACCCGCTGCAGCAGGAACTGCTCGGGGTGCGCGTAGTACGCGCGCGTGTGCGGCGGCATGGGGCTGGACGGGGCTAGCTAGACACTGGGCTGTAGTACAGCACGCTACTGGCACACTCACCCACTGGTGCGGCGGCCGGGCGCGGGCCACCCGCTGCGGCAGGAACTGCTCGAGGTGCGCGTAGTACGCGCGCGTGTGCGGCGGCATGGGGCTGGGCGGGGCTCGCGAGACACTACGCTGTAGTACAGCACGCTACTGGCACACTCACCCACTGGTGCGGCGGCCGGGCGTGGGCCACCCGCTGCGGCAGGAACTGCTCGGGGTGCGCGTAGTTCGCGCACGTGTGCGGCGGCATGGGGCTGGACGGGGCTAGCTAGACACTGCGCTGTAGTACAGCACGCTACTGGCACACTCACCCACTGGTGCGGCGGCCGGGCGCGGGCCACCCGCTGCGGCAGGAACTGCTCGGGGTGTGCGTAGTACGAGCGCGTGTGCGGCGGCATGGGGCTGGACGGGGCTAGCTAGACACTGGGCTGTAGTACAGCACGCTACTGGCACACTCACCCACTGGTGCGGGCCACCCGCTACGGCAGAAGTGACGCACAACGAACAAATAAATATTTATTACAGTCTGTTTTTCTAACCTGGGGCTAACTAACTTTTATTACTGGTCATAATATTGAACTAATATTTTTTTATGAAACACACCCTTGGATACTAAATTGACAGGTAATATAAGTAGTATGGAGAATATCAAAGAATGTAGGGGTTGCAGTCTCTTTTGGGGTGTAAAATTCAAACCTCGAAGTGAATGCATTCTAAAGATATATAGCCACTTATAAAAAAAAACCGGCCAAGTGCGTGTCGGGCCACGCGCAGTAGGGTTCCGTAGTTACCGTATACAATACCATATTGAATACCACTATAATTTTCCGTATGCAAAAATAACTTTGTTTTTAATAGTGTTTGTATGAATGACAATGTTATATTTGCGGTTTTGGAAAATGTGATATATCTCTAAAAATTATCACTATATCTCGTTCCAACCAATTTTCGTTGAAAGTATTTATTACGATCTACAGCATATATTTTTTTTAGATTTTTCACTCTGTTATTTTAAAAGTTAAAGGGGGGGGGGGGGGGACAATCATTTTACCACTTTGGCAGTGTATATCTTTCAAACGGTTAACTTTGAGAAAAAATAGTCTTAGTAAACTCAATGTCATTTTTAAAGACCTATCTACAACGTGTTAATGAAAAAGCGCAAAACCTCTTAGGTGATGATTGTGCTCATGAATATGAACAACTTTTACTATGGAGCCAACCTTGAAATCGCGAAAAAAAAATCAGCTTTTTCATACAAGGTGTCAGTACCTACTCGACCAGAATGTATGAAACAGCTGTTTTTTTTTTCGCGATTTCAAGGTTGGCTCCATAGTAAAAGTTGTTCATATTCATGAGCACAATCACCACCTAAGAGGTTTTGCGCTTTTTCATTAACACGTTGTATAGATACCCCGCACGTATAGGTTTGATGAAAAAAAAATTTTCAGTTACAGTTTCATGTATGAGGAGCCCACCCTTAAACTTTTTTTATTTTTTATTTTTATGTGAAAACCTTAAAGCGGTTTACAGAATACATCTACCTACCAAGTTTCACTTGTGTAATCCTAATAGTTTCGGAATAAAGTGGCTGTGACATACGGACAGACAGACAGACAGACATGACGAAACTATAAGGGTTCCGTTTTTTGCCATTAGGCTACGGAACCCTAAAAATAGCAAGAAGCAAGGTCGTCAGCAAATGTAAAGGAAAATCTGAAAATTGTCAATTTCTAGTTTTATCAGATAGAATTGTTTGTTGAATAAAGAATGTTTGTATCAACATATACATAACCGGTACCTCGTGGTGCGAGCCCGACTCGAATTTGACTAGTAATTATTATTTGCTTACCACTTTGCAGAGATTGAAAGGGATGAGGCCGCCTGTCAGAATTGTATTACATTACAATTCTACAATATTGTAAGCTTTTTACTATCAGTGACTGACAATTTTTTTAATTATTGCCCATCTTGACATTTTTTTAATAAATACTTAAAATAATAAATAAAAATGTGTTTATTTGTTTAATCTAATAGGAATCTATTGAAATTTTAAGATGAATCTGAATTAGAAATGAAGTGAATGTTATACCTAGTATAAGTATAACAAGTGATTTTCTTTTTTTTAAGTTAATTAAGTATAGAGTATTGACTAATAACTTTGCGACTGTTGTCTTATCATTGCATTATTGTATTAATTTCTTGTTTGGAATTTACTAAGTAAGGTAATTTTATGGAAAATCTGTAATTGGCCTTGCTTTAATGGTTAGAATTTGTAGTAAAAATAAATGGTAACGCTGTTGGTTTTCAAATAAAATAAAATAAAAATTGCCCATCAGGCGTCAAATTAAAATCTCTATTGAACAGAAACATATAAAATGGTCGCTACAATTCGACAATTTTTTTAATACGTTTTGTTATCAAACTGAGTAATGTCATATGAGTAACTTACATTGTTATTAGCTGCAGTAACAATCTGTAGAGATTTTTGCATTATCACCGACATTAGTGTCCCGTACTTACAGCGTTTTGAGTAGGATTGTGGTTATATGGTTGACTGAAAAATACAAATACAAATAAAATAATGTTGTATACAAAACTTGTCATGCACCTACCTACTTGTAATTGCCTACATGTTTAAAACTTATAGTTGTCTATATGTTCATAATCTCATGTTTTATACTTTAATTAGGTAGGTATTAAATAATGGAGTAGTCTAAGAAACAAACTTTAGAGCTCATCGACAGTTAGAGCATGTTTATGAATGTTTTTGGAATTGCGAAAATGGAATTTAAAAGATCGGCAATAAAAAAGATGGGGGTCAATTCTGCTAATGCATTATGTTAACGTCGAAATCGTGGTTCAATGTTGTTTGAATGGTAATGCTTTTTGACACAGTTCTTGTTTCTTATACCCAAAACCGAAACACATGGTGTTTTTGGGTTTAAGAAACAAGAACTGTGTCAAAAAGCATTACCATTCGAACAACATTGAAACACGATTTTACGATAAAATTAGCAGATTTAACCCCCTGGTTTAAGAAAAAATGCTGTCCGTTCAGGTTTACAACTTTATCCAACAAGCAATGGACTTATTTGTAATTAGTATTATTCAGATTTTTCAATAAAACCAACAATAATTACGTCAAACACGTTTGTATGTGAAAATTCACTCATTTGAATGTTGACACATTTCGGTGAGCTGTTACTATGGTAAGGGCTTATCTAACGATTTAAATCTTTGGCTTGACAAGCATTCTACAAGTTTTCTATAAAACTAGCCTTACTAATTTAAGAAAACTAGTATTTAACTTTTGTACCTACAACATGAAAAGTGCAATAAACGTTTTGAACTTTACTGACGAGCAATTGGCTTACCTTCAAGAAATGGAAGTATTTCACTTTTAATATCTTTGTATTTCACTTAATATCTTCCTCAATATCCTTAATTTCTTCCATAACTTCGTAACGTAATTGGCACCGGGCACGCGCCGCCGCTGCGTCATGTCACTCACTCGCACTCTCTCTGCCTGCTTGTGCTTGCGTTGCGTTGCGCGGGGGTCAGTGTGACCAGATAAAATTTTTCGAAATACCGAAGCACCTCAAAAATATGTATATAAAACCGGTTTTATTCATTCATCATTACAATAAAACTTAGTATTGTACATAATTTTTAAATTCTATTCGAAGGCAAAACTAGACACGCCACGCTTTCCGGATGGATGCGTCAAGTAAAATAAAAACAAAGAATAAACGCGCTCTTATATGACGACAAAAATGTACTGCAAAGGAAAAATTCCCAAATTACTTATCCAAGGAAAAATTTCAAAGATTAAGTCAAGTGCGGGACAGAAAATCATTTAACTGAATATAAAAGATGACTGAACAAAAAAGTAGGTACAGTTGCCAAAAAATTTTGAAAATTTGTTCCTGGAGAATTTTTCTGCGAGGGTTCGCACTTCGCCCGGCCCCTGTATCTTCGTTCGATTCTTACATTCCAATACTAACTAACTAAAATACAAAATTGTAACGTTAGAAAGTAGCCAGATGGTAGCAATTTGCATCTAACAGAATTATTTAGTTTCGCTTATATTTTTAGTCAACTAAAGTGGTTGCCCACTTGGTTGTAAAAACAGAGCAAACAAAAATACGCTAAATAAACTTATAAAGTAGCTAATGACCACCAAACAACATAATTTAATGTGATGGCAACCCCAAATACGTTAAATGCGCAGTACGACGACGTAAGTAACCGCGCTATTTATAAATAGCGCGGTTCATTATAATGAGCCCGCTTACTTATTTACGTAATAGGGCTGCAGTATAATGCATGCGGTTATTCCGATACGCATAGTGGCTGTTTTTTTCCGGTTCCAGGGTATCTTTTAACTAATGCGACTACTTAAAATGTTTCGGGATATCTATACGTTGAGTTACCTTACCTACTAAGAACCATAGACTTAGAAAATTTTTCGCTATATTAAGTTTATGCTAAGAACATATAATCTAAGATGGCGGCCAATTTGTTTATGGCGCCGGCTAGACGCGTGGTATTTACCGTGATCCAACGCCATAAAGTAAATTTTAACCATTGAAAGTAATTTGTATGGAATATTCAATATTTTACTTTCCATGGTTAAAATTTGCTCTATGACGTTGGATCACGATATTTACCTCGACGTGTAGCCGTCGCCTAAGGGCCGATTAAAATGAAACTCGGTTTTTGGAACTATTTTGGCAAGAAAACAACATGCAATGATAAAAAAAAATCGAAGGTGGCGGGCAACTTTTTTGTTTGTGGGCCGATTACCATAAAACACGGTTTTTGGAACTAATTTAACGAGAAAATAGCAACGCAATGTTGAAAATATTGAAAAATCAATAATGGCAGTCAACTTTTTTGTTTGTAGGCCGATTTCGATGAAACTCGGTTTTTAACAAAATTGTGACAATAAAACAACTACGCAAAAAAGCTACGTAAAAAATATAAAAAATCCAAGATGGCGGCCAACTTTTTTGTTTTTCGGCCGATTTAGATGAAACTTAGTTTATGGTGTTATTTTAACAAGGCAATAACAACGCAATGTTAAAAATATAAAAAAATCCAAGATGGCGGCCAACTTTTTTGTTTTTTGGTCGATTTCGATGAAACTTGGTATGTGGTGTTATTTTAACAAGGCAATAACAACGCAATGTTAAAAATGTAAAAAAATTCAAGATGGCGGCCAACTTTTTTGCTTGTGGGCCGATTTAGATGAAATTTGGTTTTTGGTACTATTTTGACATGAGAACAGCGACGCAATGTAAAAAAAGTAAAAAATTCAAGATGGCGGCCAACTTTTTTGTTTGCAGGCCGATTTCGATGAAACTCGGTTTTTGGTCCTATTTTGACAAGAAAACAGAAACGCAATATTAAAAAGTAAAAAAATAAAGATGGCAGCCAACTTCTCTGTTTGCGGGCCAATTTCGATGATACTCTGTTTTTGGTACTATTCTGACAAGAAAACGGCAATGCACTGTTAAAAATGTAAATAATTCTAGATGGCGGCCTACTTTATTGTTTGTGGGCCGATTTCAATGAAACTTGGTTTTGGGTACTATTTTGACTAGAAAACAACAACGCAGTGTTAAAAATCTAAAAAAATCAAGATGGCGGCCAACTTTTTTGTTTGTGGGCCGATTTCGATGAAATTCGGTTTTTAGTACTATTTTGACAAGAAAACAGCAATGCAATGTTAAAAATGTAAAAAAATTCAAGATGGCGGCCAACTTTTTTGCTTGTGGGCCGATTTTGATGAAACTTGGTTTTTGGTATTATTTTGACATGAGAACAGCTACGCAAAGTTAAAAAGGTTAAAATTCAAGATAGTGGCCAACTCCTTTATTTGTGGGCCGATTTCGATGAAACTCGGTATTTGTACTTTTTTTACAAGAAAACGGCAACGCAATGTTAAAAATGTCAAAGTTCAAGATGGCAGCCAACTTTTTTGCTTGTGGGCTGATTTCAATGAAACTCGGTGTTTGCTAGTATTTTGACAAGAGAACAGCTACGCAAAGTTAAAAATGGAATAAATTCAAGATGGTGGCCAACTCCTTTGTTGATGGGCCTATTTCGATAAAACTCGGTTTTTTGTACTATTTTGACAAGACGACAGCAACGCAATGTTAAAAATGTAAAAAAATTCAAGATGGCGGCCAACTTTTTTGCTTGTGGGCCGATTTTGATGAAACTTGGTTTTTGGTATTATTTTGACATGAGAACAGCTACGCAAAGTTAAAAATGTTAAAATTCAAGATAGTGGCCAACTCCTTTATTTGTGGGCCGATTTCGATGAAACTCGGTTTTTGTACTTTTTTTACAAGAAAGCTGCAACACAATGTTAAAAATGTCAAAGTTCAAGATGGCAGCCAACTTTTTTGCTTGTGGGCTGATTTCAATGAAACTCGGTGTTTGCTAGTATTTTGACAAGAGAACAGCTACGCAAAGTTAAAAATGGAATAATTTCAAGATGGTGGCCAACTCCTTTGTTGATGGGCCTATTTCGATAAAACTCGGTTTTTTGTACTATTTTGACAAGACGACAGCAACGCAATGTTAAAAATATAAAAATATCTAAGATGGCGGCAAACTTTTTTGCTCGCGGGGCGATTTAATGAAACTCGGTTTTTGACACTATTTTGATCAGAAAACAGCAATGCAAAGTTAAAAATGTGAAAATTCAAGATAGCGGCCAACTTTTTTGCTTGTGAGCTGATTTCGATGAAACTCGGTGATGCCGTTTTCTGGCCAAAACGGGCCAAAAAACCGAGTTTCATAAAAATCGGCCCACAAGCAAAAAGTTGGCCGCCATCTTGCATATTTTATGTTTTTAATATAGCGTTGCTGTTTTCTTGTCAAAATAGTACCAAAAATAAAGTTTCATCGAAATCAGCCCACAAGCCAAAAAGTTGGCCGCCATCTTGAATTTTTACATTTGTAACTTTGCGTTGCTGTTTTCTTGTCAAAATAGTGTCAAAAACCGTGTTTCATCGAAATCGCCCTGCAAACAAAAAAGTTGGCCGCCATGTTAGATATTTTTGTATTTTTAACATTGCGTTGCTTTTTTCTTGGCAAAATAGTACCAAAAACCGAGATTCATCGAAATCGGCCCGCAAACAAAAAATTTGGCCGCCATTTTAATTTTTTACATTTTTAACACTGCGTTGCTGTTTTCTTGTCAAAATAGTACCAAAAACCGAGTTTCATCGAAATCGACCCGTAAGCAAAAAAGTTAGCCGCCATCTTGAATTTTTTACATTTTTAAGAGTGCGTTGCTGTTTTCTTGTCAAAATAGTAGCAAAAACCGAGTTTCATCGAAATCAGCCCACAAGCAAAAAAGTTTGCCGCCATTTTGAATTTTTTAATGTATTCAACATTGCGTTGTTATTTTCGTGTCAAATTTATATCAAAAAGCGAGCTTCATCGAAATCGGCCCATAAACAAAAAGAAAAGGAGCAAAAACTAAGTCACATGTTTTTCTATTCTTTATTTGAAGCGCATAAAAAGAAGAAAAAGAGACAAATTTAAAAAAAATATTCTTACCTTTTAGAAAAAAATGACAATTTTTTTTCAAAGAATATAACTTGAATTTTGAAGTACCAATCTTATTTTTCTTATTAATTTTTGATATTCAAAAAGGCAAATCACAGAGTGCCAACCCTTACACCTTTAGTCGTTGCGTCAACTGCCTAGCTAGACGAACAGCGGTTCTAGTAAGGGTAACATTTTTCGAATTTAAATGAAAATACAACAATGTGTGTGGATTTTGGGTAAACAAATGAATGACGTAAAATTAATTGAAGGTCAACAATTTCTATTTGAGATAGGAATTGTATGGTATCTTAAAATAGCAATATCTCGAAAAATACTCATCCTAAACTGGTGGTGTAAATTAAGTCTAATAAATTTACCAAAATATTACCAAAAGTAATAAAAGTAAATGTTTTTCAAAGTTGAGATAAATAAATAATACTCTATTTCCATACCACAGTGTATTTATCTATACCGATTATAGCAATTAATAATTTATAAAAACAAAAAGTAGCAACCCTGTTTGCCTTGCCGTTGAGTCGCCGGTGACGCGCCGTGCCGGTGACGCGCCGGCCGTCACGTCACCGGCGCGTCGCCGGCCGTTACGTCACCGGTGCGTCGCCGGCAAGGTAAACAGGGTTGCCACTTATTTGATTCAATAAAGTATTGGTTGTTATAATAGGTAGAAAAAAAAGTACATTGTGGTTTGGAAATAAAGTATTATTTATTTATTTCAACTTTAAAAACATTTTATTTACACTTTTCTTAATATTTTGGTAAATTTTATAGGCTAAATTTACACCACCACTTTAGGATGAGTATTTTTCGAGATATATTGCTGTTTTAAGATTGACAAATGACAACTTAAAACAACAATTTCGCAAAAAGAAATTGTTGACCTTCACTTGTTTTTCTGAGATTCATTTGTTTACCCGAAATCCACACACGTTGTATTTTTATTAAAATTCGAAAAATTGTACCCTTACCAATATTTAGTGGAACTGATGAATAAGGTCTCACAAAGTTACCGAAATATGAACAAAAGTTATAAAAAATGTTTTTCAAGGCTGAAATAAATAAATTATACTTTTTCTGTACCGATTATAGTAATCAATAATTTATTAAAACAAAAAGTAGCAGCCCTGTTTGTCTTGCCGGTGCCTCGCTGGCGACGCGCCGCGCCGGTGACGTGCCGGCCGTCACGTCACCGGCGCGTCGCCGGCCGTCACGTCACCGGCGCGTCCCCGGCATGGCAAACAGGGTTGCCACTTATTTATTATAATAAATTATTGGTTGTTATAATAGGTAGAAAAAAGTACATTGTGGTGTAGAAATAAAGTATTTATTTATTTATTTCAACTTTAAGAACCTACTGTTTAAGTATTGTTTTTGGTAGTATTTTGGTAACTTTGTTAGACTTAATTCACCTTTACCACTAAGTTCAAGCAAAGGTACTATTTTTCGAATTTTAATAATAATACAACAATTTCTGTAGACAATGTTTTCATGCCTTCACTTGTGTTCCGGCATTCATTTGTTTACCCGAAAATCCGACATTCGCATACGTTGTTGTATTTCTATTATAATTCGAGAAAATAATATTTACCTTTACTTGAACTTAGTGGAATAAGTAAATTAAGTCTAGTAAAGTTACCAAAATATTTCCAAAAAACAATACTTAAACAGTAGGTTTTTAAAGTTGGAATAAATAAATAATTCTATATTTCCATACCACAATGTACTTTTTTCTACCTATTATAGCAACCTATACTTTATTAAAACAAAAAAGTGGCAGCCCTGCTTGCCTTGCCGGTGAAGCGACGTTGACTTGACTGAAACGAGCCGGCGACGCGCCGGTGACGTGCCGGCGCCGGTGATCTGAACTGCTTGTTCACACATATTTTTGACGTTGACGGACGGGCCGGTGACGCGCCGGTGACGCGCCGGAGCTGTGGGAATGATCCTTTAAGCCGCATACGTAACTGTAAAGAATGCGCCACAGTAATTTAATGATGCGGCTGACGTCATAAAGATTCTACGTACCAAACACAGTCGGTAAGTAAACGGAGTTCGTAAAATGAGCCAGGATACGTAAAAACTGATGATGTAGACGGAGACATTATTAATTATCCCGTGTACGTAAAATGTATCGGCATATCTCCGACCCTGCTCGTGCATTATGTACGTAACCGGGACCATTACTTAATGTGACAGAGACGGTATAATGATTTGGCAACCAGTTACTGTTATAAAGAGCCTGGATACTGAAATATTGCAGCTGTATAACTATTCGTACGTATGGCGCATACATATTTTATGTTACGGGTTAAGTAAATTACGTATGCTGCTCCGTGCAGAATCATTAAGCCGAATACGTAACTGTAAAGAATGCGCCACAGTAATTTAATGATGCGGCTGACGTCATAAAGATTCTACGTACCAAACACAGTCGGTAAGTAAACGGAGTTCGTAAAATGAGCCAGGATACGTAAAAACTGATGATGTAGACGGAGACATTATTAATTATCCCGTGTACGTAAAATGTATCGGTATACCTCCGACCCTGCTCGTACATTATGTACGTAACCGGGACCATTACTTAATGTGACAGGGACAGTACAATGATTTGGCAACCAGTTACTGTTATAAAGAGCCTGGATACTGAAATAATGCAGCTGTATAACTATTCGTACGTATGGCGCATACATATTTTATGTTACGGGTTAAGTAAATTACGTATGCTGCTCCGTGCAGAATCATTTAGCCGCATACGTAACTGTAAAGAATGCGCCACAGTAATTTAATGATGCGGCTGACGTCATAAAGATTCTACGTACCAAACACAGTCGGTAAGTAAACGGAGTTCGTAAAATGAGCCAGGATACGTAAAAACTGATGATGTAGACGGAGACATTATTAATTATCCCGTGTACGTAAAATGTATCGGCATACCTCCGACCCTGCTCGTACATTATGTACGTAACCGGGACCATTACTTAATGTGACAGGGACAGTACAATGATTTGGCAACCAGTTACTGTTATAAAGAGCCTGGATACTGAAATAATGCAGCTGTATAACTATTCGTACGTATAGCGCATACATATTTCATGTTACGGGTTAAGTAAATTACGTATGCTGCTCCGTGCAGAATCATTAAGCCGCATACGTAACTGTAAAGAATGCGCCACAGTAATTTAATGATGCGGCTGACGTTATAAAGATTCTACGTACCAAACACAGTCGGTAAGTAAACGGAGTACGTAAAATGAGCCAGGATACGTAAAAACTGATGATGTAGACGGAAACATTATTAATTATCCCGTGTACGTAAAATGTATCGGCATATCTCCGACCCTGCTTGTACATTATGTACGTAACCGGGACCATTACTTAATGAGACAGAGTCAGTACAATGATTTGGCAACCAGTTACTGTTATAAAGAGCCTGGATACTGAAATAATGCGACTGTATAACTTCGTACGTATAGCGCATACATATTTCATGTTACGGGTAAAGTAAATTACGTATGCTGCTCCGTGCAGAATCATTAAGCCGCATACGTAACTGTAAAGAGTGCGCCACAGTAATTTCATGATGCGGCTGACGTCATAAAGATTCTATGTACCGAACACTGCCAGTAAGTAAACGGAGTTCGTAAAATGAGCCAGGATACGTAAATGTTTATGTAGGCGGAGACATTATTAATTATCCCGTGTACGTAAAATGTATCGGCATATCTCCGACACTGCTCGTACATTATGTACGTAACCCGGACTATTACTTAATGAGACGGAGTCAGTACAATGATTTGGCAACCAGTTACTGTTGTAAAGAGCCTGGATACTGAAATAATGCAGCTGTATAACTTCGTACGTATAGCGCATATATATTTCCTGTTGCGGGTTAAGTAAATTATTGTTGCTGCTCCGTTAATACATATGCGGCATCATTAAACCGCATACGTAAACGTTAACAGTGCGGGCACAGTAATTTCATGATGCGGCTTACGTATTAAGGATTCGGCCTCATTACAAGTAACTCGTTTACATTGTCTTTACAGGGCATTATGCCGCATACTTACTGGACATGGTGTCGGCTCATTATAAGTATGGCTCTTATTTATTTCATGTGAAAAGCACATTATACGTATCTGGCTGCCAGTGCATTACAAATTTGCCAATTTTAAGTAGCCCGTTTTTCTCAGTGTGTATACCTAACAAATTTTTTTTCATAATTTATTCAACAACCATAAAGACAAATTTTGTGCTATTACTTATGTGCATAAAAGTAATATCTTTTTAGTTGCTTTTGTTTATTTTTCATACTTGTATAACAAAATTTTTTTCATAATTTATTCAACAACCATAAAGACAAATTTTTTGCTATTACTTATGTGCATTAAATTAATATCTTTTTTGTTGCTTTTGTTTAATTTATTCACTTGAAAAAATATAGTAGTTTTGCCTGCTATATATTTTTAAAAAAAATATAGTAGGCGAGCCCTCAATATAGTAGGATACTATATTATATAGTAGGGTTGGCAACCCTAGTTGTGACGGCGCGGCGTTCAAGCGATTTTAACCTTAGATATTGTGTTTAGGAGTAATTAAGCGAGTATGCGTAATTGCGTAACCCCAGCAAAATGTTGCGTCTTAGAGAAATGAGAGTATTACAGATAATAGTCCAATTAATGAGCATATTTGTTGTATGGAGACTTCCGAATAATTCTCCCGTCTATGAAATTTGGCATGTGATGAAGTTAGGTAATAAAGATTACAGATGCACAATAAGCCAATAAATTTTGTAACGAGAAGTTAGGTATTTTTACCTAAATATGAAAATTGCTTATATCTATCTGTGAATATTTCCTCGGGCTGAAACACTTCCTGTATACGTACTTATGTGCGTTTTAGAATAAGTATGTAAAGGAATCCAATCTTTTTTCGATTTTAGAGGTACTTCAAATTCAATTTTTAACATTTTTCAATATATCTTCTATTGAAAAAATTATCTGTTGATTATTATTTTTTAATATGTTTTTGTATCTTTAAATACATAGCTTTGTTCAGTAAGCCAATAAATTTTCTTCTTCAATCATATTTTTTTAATTTTTTGACTTTAAGAGGTTATTTACGTAATGTGAAAAAATAGTCGGTCCACTTTTATACGTTTATTAGATAAATTATTTTATATTAAAACAGATTTAACAATAATCCAATAATTTTTTGAACGCGCATATATTTTTAAGGATAGTCGCCGATTTATGCTAGAGCATAAGGGTTGACCTCAACTTGACTACTCGGCGCTGCTTTGCCACGCACTTTTGGAGTAGAGTGTAGGCGAGTTTGGTGGCCACCGTGCTCACTACAGTACATAGTCTAAAACAAAGTCGCTTCCCGCTGTTTGTCACTATGTATCCTTAGATGTTTAAAACTACGCAACGGCTTTTGATGCGGTTTTAGTGATAGAGTGATTCAAGAGGTAAGTTTATATGTATATGTTACGGCTAATACCCGAAGTGCGGCTAAACCTAGTTCCAGCCGGCTAAAACTAGGTGTAGCCGATAGCTGTTGGCTAAAACTAGGTGTGACCGATCTGCTTTACTCCTGTAGGTCCCGGGTTAGGTTAGAAAATTAAGGCGAGCGCGAAGCGCAGCGGAGCGTGAGCCTTAAATTTCGAGGTTTTTTTTTTTAACAGACAACAGAAAAAACTTTCTTTATATCCCATGCTGCACCTAGTTTTAGCCGGCTACACCTAGTATTAGCCGCGAGAAAATCGGCTACACCTAGTTTTAGCCAACAGCTATCGGCTACACCTAGTTTTAGCCGGCTGGAACTAGGTTTAGCCGCACTTCGGGTATTAGCCGTAACATATACATGGTGTCAAATTCCACACTACACCGAAGCGAAGCGAGGGCGGGTATCTATATGTTACAGTAAAAACCCGTTTTTAGTAAAAACGTTTGACTAGTCAAAACTAGTTTTTACTTAAGGCCTTTGTTGCAATTAGTATTTACTGCTGCTAAATAAATATTATTAGTTAAAACTAGTTTTGACTAATCAAAACGCGTTTTAACAAACTGATTCAGTAAGAACTGTTTCGAGCTAGGTCAAACTTCATCGTACCTCATTCTAATTGGTCAAGAGATGTCACCTGACTCGGGGGTGACACCTGTTGCTTTGTAAACAGCAAACGTAGATACGTCCGTCAAACGTAGGTACGTTTGCTGTCAGTTATTATAATAAAAGAAAATATTTCTGTTGTCTGTTATAAAAAAATAACCCCGAAATTTAAGGCTCACGCTCCGCTGCGCTTCGCACTCGCCTTAAATTTCTAACCTAACCCAGGTCCTACAGGAATAAAGCAGGTTCTATTCGATTCGATTCGCTTGTGATTGAGTCATTTCTCCAAACACGATTCTCTAATACTAGTTTTAACTAAAGCTCTCAGTAAGAACTAGTTTTAACTCAAATTGAAATACCCTTTGTAGTAAATTCTAGTTTTGACTAGGTAAAACTAGTTCTTACCAAGGCACTTAGTTAAAACTAGTTTTGACTAGTAAAAACGGGGTTTAAGGTGACATATACATATAATAAAATCGTAACGAGGCCAATTCTGTACATTCAACATTTTTTCAAAAAAGTGCTCCATGTTAAGTATATGATACTAAACCCAAAACAATAGTTTTTGGAATTTTTGTCTGTTTGTTTGTTTGTTTCTTTGTATGTACGCGCATAACTTTTAAACTACTGGACCGATTTGAACAAACCTTTTTTTATTATGTTGGCAGTATAATCTTAGGTACAATTCATTACGCTATGTCATAAAGGAGATAGGTAAAAACAGTATCGTAACTAGGGAATACAAAACCGAAGTGAAATGAAAACCGGTTTTTTTTCCGGTTTTGAATCCAAAACCGGTTAAAACCGGTTTTGAAGAAAATATTGGAAAATGTGCAATACTAAATTTTTATTGATTTAGTTAAAATGTTTACAATTTTAAGAGTATCCCTATTCACAGTTTATCAAAAAATGCACAGTTATCAAGAACATTACCATTTTACACAATTTTTGTAACGCCAATCGATCCTGCTTCTCGATGATCAAATACTTCTATGGTATGGGACCAACCCAAGTTTGAGACTAAAAAGTCAGACATC
Source organism: Agriphila tristella (assembly GCA_928269145.1). Lineage (NCBI taxonomy): Eukaryota > Metazoa > Arthropoda > Insecta > Lepidoptera > Crambidae > Agriphila > Agriphila tristella. The sequence goes on from OV743440.1 coordinate 5,041,542, forward strand.
TCAACAAACTCCCATATATTTCGTAGGAAATCATTGCAGGTCCTAGGAAATAATTTGTGTAACTAAAATACAAAAAATATAACTAAGGGCAAATGATTACGTAGACGTAATAAGCTACTAAAGAGCTCATTGTTTTCATATAAATAAAACAAAATATACATACAATTTGTTTGGTTAGCAATGTCGGAGCTTTTAAAGGCATAATTATATGCCGTTGATAATATTGATCATATTAATGATCAATTTTATCGACATAACCCCCCACATGTTGGGGTCTATCCCCTCTCCTGTTGGAATGACCCGCATTTTAAATTTGACTTTTAATTTTAGATGGCCTTGCCGAAAATTTATTAATTTCTCCGGATTTAAAAGTCCTACAGTTGTAAAAGAAAATACTTTTCGAAAGCTAACAATATCATCTATCAAGTAAAAAAATAAATTATGTAAACTTTTAACTTAAATAGGTATGTCAAAAAATTACTAAAATAATTTTTAATTCGAAATGAGTGTGGTTTTTTTTTCATTTTTCTCACATATCTCAAAAACTAGGACATTAATGTGCATTTTTTTGCATTTTTACAATACATAGAAATATTATCTACAAAACGACATCAAAATCATTGCTCTGAAATGCTGTGGCTGGCAAACGCACATCAGACACAATTCAAGCCATAAGAATCCTCATCAAAAAGGCAAAAGCTAATAGCACGAACCTGCATTATGGTGTTTATAGAACTGGAAAAGGCGTTCGACCACGTGCCTCGCGATCTGCCCCCGTAGCCAAAGTAACATTTGCAAATTTTCGTTATTGCTTCGCTTTCGAAACATGTATGGATTTGACGTTTTAAAATTCGATTGTTAACGAAACCTTATGTCAATCCCATACATGTTTCGAAAGCGAAGCGATAACGAAGATTTGCCAATGTTACTTTGGCTAGGCCCTCTGATCTGGAAAGCCCTCCACGCGCATTCTGTCCCGGAGTTACACATCGCACTTTTCATCGGCATGTCACAAATGTTTCAATCTCAACACAATTGGTCTGACCTGCAGGCACGAGTGTAAGCTTTGACTTGATGGTAGGGGTACATCAAGGGTCTACTCTGAGTCCACTTCGACTGTGGAAAGGAAAAATTGCTAAAGCGCCACTTTGGCCATTATGAGTTATATTTATCATTGGATAGCGCTTTTTTTTCTGCGTCGATCTGTCTAGGTTTCAAAGCAATCGGAGCACTTTTTTGGCGCTTTAGCATTTCTAAAATTTTACTTTTTTCACAAATTTACGCTGTCAATATGACTAAAGCGACGTATTTTTATTATTTTTGTAACAAATGTAGCATAAGAATTTTTATCCGGTCCACCTTTATTTCATTTGTACCACTTGAGCAATTTTCGTTTATTCAAATTTGAAAAGTAATAGTGATTTAGTAATTTAAGCATTTTATAGACTACAATGGTTTGGCGCTTTAGCAAAACATCATTGGTTTAAGAAGTAAGAACGGTTGGCGCTTAAGCAATTTTTGCTAGCTGTTTGTGTTATTATTACTCTAGTACGTTAGCGAAAATACTACTCTCAGATTTATTGATGCAACGTATATTACAATACAGAAGTCATAATTTGACATTATTTCGATTAACTGAAACATAGTAATACTAATTACTCACGCTTCCAAGACACTCAATGGGAAGTCACCGATTTTGATGCTTCCCTGGTTTCACCCACCCAAATAATGTTGACCGCTGCACTACTCAGGTCGTCGGAGTATGGCTCTCAAACAGCTGAATAACAACCGATCACTACAGAACTTCTTAAAGCGGGTGATAAGCCAATACTAAAATCCTCCAGAAGCTTTTAAATTCCGTCATCGTTGAAGGCAGAACGCCAAAGGCATGACTCTCTTAAAGAACTACAGACCCATCTCACTTCTGAGCCATATTTATAAGTTGTTTTCGAGAGTCTTTACGAATCGTCTCGCTCGCAGGTTTGGCGACTTCCAACCTCCCGAACAAGCCAGGTTCCGTAAAGGCTTAGCGCCATGGACCACATCCATACGCTGCGGCAGGTCATACAGAAGACTGAGGAGTATAATTTGCCACTCTGCTTGGCGTTCGTGGACTAAAAGACAGCCTTTGATTCAATAGAAACCTGGGCGGTACTGCAGTCTCTCCGGAGGTGCCAGGGGTAGTGGAATGCAGGTATATCGAGATGTTCAGGTACTAACACGAAAATGCCACCATGTCGATCCGGTCGAGTACGAGTACAGAACTAGAGCACAAATCCAATGCAACTGCAGGGAAATGTAATTTCTTTGAAACTGTTCACTGCTGCATCAGAGGACATCTTTAAACTCTTAAACTGAAAAGGACTCGGCATCAACATTAATGGTCAATACCTAACATATCTTCGTTTTACCGATGATATAGTACTGGCTGAGATCTTGGAAGAACTGAACACAATGCTCGAAGATCTCAGTAGTGCTTTGCTCCCCAAAGAGTGGGTCTCAAGATGAACATGGGTAAGACGAAAATTATGTCGAATGCGCATGTTGTGCCTGCTCCAGTTCATGTTGAGAACACTACACTTGAAGTTGTGGGATGGGCAGCATTCGGGAAGCTTTGAAATATCTTCGCTTCAAATTTACCTTAGTGTCTCAAGACGAAAGTCAGTGCGTGTTGTCAGTGATAATGATTTACGGCAGTGAAACGTGGTCGCTCACTATGAGTCTCATAAGGAGGCTCAAGGTCACCCAGCTTGCAATGGAAAGAGCCATGATAAGCGTTTCCTTGCGTGATCGAATCAGAAATTAGGAAATCTGCAGGAGAACTAAAGTTACCGACATCGCTCGAAGGATTGTTCAGTTGAAGTATCAGTGGGCTGGACACATAGCGAAAAGAACCGACGGCCGTTGGGGCGGAAAGGTTTTGGAATGGTGACCCCATACTGGACGACGTTCCGTGGGTAGGCCTCCGACAAGGTGGATCAACGATGGTGAAGGTTGCGGTGCGCCGCTGGATACAAGCAGCGCAAGACCGATCGTCGTGGAGATCCTTGGGGGAGCCCTGTACCCAGCAGTAAGTGTCGTGAGGCCGATATGATGATGATTTTAATATTAGCCAGCAAGTTTTCAGAAAAAATAATACAGCATTAATTTTCACCGTGCATCACCATCACCACACCGCACTGCAACTTGCAGACAAATTCCAATGTGATTTGATCGGATGGCAGTAGCCGAGCAGTAGCATAGCAGTAGCCTCTCCAAAGGCCGCCGTTTACAGTCCACCAGGGCGATGCCCGCGGGCTGCTTCAGCAGCCCGCGCACCACGGCGAAATAATAGACAATTAACTGAAACATAGTAATACTTATTACTGATATCGATAAGTAAAAAAGAAATCTTATATAGAGTAATTGAGTTGGTGTTCAGCAATACTTGTTTGCATTTATTCTACAGCATTGGTGCATTTAAGCAATTTTCCCTAAAGGGTTCGGGTAAATCATCGCCAACATGGGTAATTGAGTAAACTTTTCTTCACTGCATCTGTTAAAGTTAAGGTCATTAAGCATTTTGTCATTGCCCTAGAAAAGATCATTGCGACTTATAATCAGTTTTCACTGACTGAGTTCTTACAATATTGTGGATATAAGTAATTTTTTCCTGACTGGAGTTTTCTCAAAAAAATAAGTATTTTTGCTTAAGCGACAAATATTTCGCGATATAATAGAATTAGAAACCAATGAGTATTTCCTAAATTTGGGAAAAAAATAAATAATATGGTCTTTCATACACATAAATTTTCCTTTCCACAGTCGACTTGTATTTAACGTCACAATGGATTATTTAACTAATAAAAACTGTCAACGAAAGGAGGGCCTTAGAATCTTCTTTATGCAGACGACCGACGTGGCCCTCATATCTAACAATGCGATAGATCTCCAGCGTGATTTAAACGGCTGGGTGGAGTCGCTGGAAGAAAATGGCCCCAAAATCAGCCGAAAGAAAGCGGAGCACGTATCATGTATTTTCGATAGCACATCACACCCCGATGACTTTAGCTTCTATGTGGGAAATGACCACCTACCAACAGTCAACTAGTTCAAACACATTGGCTCCGTGCTAAGCTATGACGGAAAGATTGACAGCGACGTCCTCCATATAGCTCAAACGGGCTGGATGAAATGGCGACAGCTCACAGGCGTCATGTGCGATAGTCGAATGCCTCTCTTTAGAGGCATAGCCATCTTATGGAGATCTTTGTGAAGGGACGAGTTTACAAAACAGCCATCAGACCTGCCATGCTGTTTGGATCCGAATGTTGGGCCACAAATAAACAACATTTAAAGTTTAAACAAACTCCATACGTCAGAGAGACGCTGGTCAGCGGGCGTCACTATGCTGGCTAGTAGCACCCATAACAGAAAAGCTGAAAGAGACGTCTACGGTGGTTCGGGCATGTACCGAAGGCGCCGGACGATCACATGGTGAAAATAGCCCTAAACATCCCAACGACGACACGTAGGCACGATGGAACATCTGCCACTTGGCTGATGACGGTTCAGCGCGACCTGAAAGAAGCCGACATCGACCCCAACCTAACACTCAACCATGCACAGTGGAAGAGAATGACAGGGAAGGCCGACCCCAAGTAAATAGGAAAAGGCACAGCACAGCAAGAAGATGATGATGAATAATAAATTTCCATAATTGACTTACGTAAGTCGCTATAAGCACCTTCGACCCGTTCAGCCGCACAAGTAGGTCACTGAACTGAACTACTTGAAGCAGTCAATCAAAATGGGGCGGTGCTTTTTCGTTTTGTATGTATTTTGCAAAGCATGAAACTTAACTTAATTTAATCAGAAAAAAACTGGACAAAACCGGTATTTCGTTTAAAAAACCGGTTTTATTTTGCGTGTGAAATCGACCGAAAAACCGTTTTTTTCGGTTTTGGTGAAACCGGTTTGCATTCCCTAATCGTAACGAGGCCAATTCTGTTAACTTTTAAACTACTGGAACGATTTGAACAAAACTTTTTGTATTATATTGGCAGTAACCTGAGTTATTTCTTCCTTCTACGTTCACGTTCATTTTTTAATTTGAAATCGGTTCAGTAGTTTTCAAGTAATCCTGAAAATACTGGTAAAATAAAAATGACTCGAGTTTTTATGGATCTACAGACATAACTTCTTTGTTTATGAACCGATTTAGATGATTCTTGTTTTGTTGGAAAGGAATACCTTAAGGGTGGTCTCATGTTAATTTCATTGGCATTGAACCTTGGACTTCGAAGATATTCATGAAAACTCCTCAAATCAAATAGGATCGTGTAAGCTTTGAGTTAGAGCAATTCAGCTGTATGAAGGCTATGTTACGCAAATACTGAAAGTAGCTCAACAGTTACGAGATATTGGTAAGGAAGTAGATGTTGGATTACTTGCAGCGCTTATGTTACAAGGACTTACTGAAGAGTATACATACACCCCTGAAGATGACAATAGAGAATGCAAACATCACACTGACATCTAACTACGTCAAAACAATATTGCTTCAACAGTATAGTCCAATACCTTCAACATCCACTGAGAATGCATTGGTTGCAAGAGATAGCCGTTCAAGGTACAAGAGTAGTTCCACGAACAGTAAGTAAAGGCAATCAGCAAAAACAAACGCAGCAGAAGCGTGAAAAGCAGGAGAAAGAGATAAGATGCTTTATATGCAATGGACCGCATAAAGCATTGATATGTCCGAATAATCCTAATGCAAACAAAGAGAACAAGGGTAACACTTTTCTAGCTGCTTATAGCACCATCAAGAGTAATGACAATGAATGGGTAGTGGACTCAGGAGCGTCCTTTCATCTCACATGACCTACCGCAAGCTAATTATAGAGACTTTAACAGTGATGTTGATATTAATGTAGCAAACGGCCAAAAGTTGTATGCATGTGGCTCAGGTGATGTCATTAAAGATGAGAGTATGCAATTTGGAGTGAGAGAGATAAAGTATGTCCCTGGATTGTCTGCAAATTTGTTGAGCGTGAAAACACTGGTGAGTATAAACTTTATAGTTGTTTTTTTCCGAGAAAGGGTGTGATATATATCACCCTTACAAAGTAGATACTTCAAGGGTCAGTACCAAGCGCTTTGCCAATACATTTCTTATGCGAACTTTTTGGGCAGTCATGTGTAAACCAATTTCCATTGGCTAGAATTAAATAAAAATTAGTAACTCATAATAATCATTACTAATAAATTGACATCGGATTATATGCACTAACAAAGTGCCATAAAATTAAAATATGCACTAAAAACTATTAATATGTCCAAAATATGCACAATGAAAACTAAAAAAAAAATGTTTTCACCCAATATCAATTTGAACGCCGAAAACGACCTCTCTATATCAACTGATGTCATTGGCCAAATTTGGCGCCATTTCTGGAGAATCTGGAGATACTTTTTACGCAGGGTACCTGTGCCATTGATGAAGGCATTAATGTTCTTCGTTTTCTTCGAAGCTCTGGTTTTTTGCGCGAAATAGGGTCTAACTTTAACTTTATTCGCAACTTTTCGGCTAAGGAATGAGGAATGGCGTTGGCATGTTCAATCATTGTTTACAGTATTTCTATTGATTTAAATAGAGACTAGCTTAAAAAGCTGCCTATATTTAGCTCCCGCTACTTAAATAAATATGAACAAATGGGAAAAAAGGCTAAAATATGCATTAACGCCGTAATTAGAGAGAGTTATATGCAAATGCATTAAATCTGATATCTACTTATAAACACACTTTTTAATTGTTTTATTCAAAAATACCTACCACTATTCTTGAACTCTTGAAACTCTTAATTATTTTTGATAACAGTGGCCACCAAACTCGCCTACACTAGTCCAAAAGTGCGTGACAAAGCAGCGCTGAGTAGTCAAGTATAGGTCAACCCTTATGCTCTATCATAAAGCGGCGACTATACTAAAAAATATATGCGCGTTCAAAAAATGATTGGATTATTGTTAAATCTGTTTTAATATAAAATAATTTATCTAATAAACGTATAAAAGTGGACCGACTATTTTTTCACATTACGTAAATAACCTCTTAAAGTCAAAAAATTAAAAAAATATGATTAAAGAAGAAAATTTATTGGCTTACTGAATAAAGCTATGTATTTAAGGATATAAGAACATATAAAAAAATAATAATCGACAGATAATTTTTTCAATAGAAGATATATTGAAAAATGTTAAAAGTTAAATTTGGGGTATCTCTGAAATAGAAAAAAGATTGGATTCCTTCACATACTTATTATAACAAGTACATAAGTACGTATACAGAAAGTGTTTCAGCCCGAGGAAATATTCACAGAGAGATATAAGCAATTTTCATGTTTAGGTAAAAATACCTAACTTCTCGTAATAAAATTTATTGGCTTATTGTGCATCTGTAATCTGTATTACCTAACTTCATCACATGCCAAATTTCATGGACGGGAGAATTATTCGGGTTGCATAAGCCCCGTTGATCGGACTATAATTAGTTCATAGTTAGATGCGATTTGTTCAAGTATAGCAAAATGTGTTCAAGTTGTATTTTCGAAGTTATTCGAGAAAAAGTGATTTTGCTGGGGTAACGTTACCCCAGCAAAAATGTTTTTTAAAAAAGGCGTTTAGCCTGGAACCAAGTACATCAAAAGATAGCTTTTGATGAGTTGTAAATAAATTAAATTAATTAAAAAAAAAAATATTTCGGAAATGTTTTTCTCAAAGAGTCATATAAATCAGCGGAAACATTGAATTTCAAAAGTTTGATGATTCCAGAAACGCTACTGTTAATCTAATTAACCGATAGGCTTGGCCTTGGCCCAAGATGATTTTTCGTTTATGCATATATTTAGCATTAAATACTTACTAAATTGTGAATAATTTTGACTGCTTTATTATAGTTTTTGCTGTGAGTCAAAGTCCCAAAGATGTTTCGCTGTCGACAAAGATTTAAATCGTGTTTAGGAGTAATTTTCTTAAACTTTATAAACCAAAGGGAAATGGCCTCTTAATATCTTTTTAACCGACTTCCAAAAAGGAGGAGGATCTTTGTTCGTCTGTATATTTGTTTTTTTGTGTATGTCCACCGATTACTCGAAAACGGCTGGACCGATTGAAATGATTCAAACGTTATTACATTAGGTAAACTCCCAAGTTGGTCCCATTTTTTTAAATTTTGAAATCGGTTCAGTACTTTTCAAGTAATCTTGAAAAAAGCACGAAAATAGTATGATTTTGTGTGAATTATACCTCGATGATAATGGTCGTATTACTTCTTTGTTTATGAACTGAATGAAATATTGGGACTTTCGAATTAAACAATTATAAAGGATTTCAATTAGTTTGTTTATTATCCTTATTAGCCACAAAAGGTATACTTCTGTTCCTAACTTCTACACACACAAGATGGCGCTTTTCACAGACTATAAAGGAACAACACTGAAATACCAAAGATTAGATACCACAGAGTATTAACAACAAATATCATAGATTAATTTTTGCACCTTTGAATCAAGTAATAAAATCCTCAAAAAATAATCATCAATTTAATTATACAAACATAAATCAATTTATATGACCTAAACAGATAGTATACCTTCTATACTTTCACTGGGATACATTATGGCCCAACATTTGTTGCTAGGGTTAGGGAAACCCAGAAAACCTAACCAGACCATTTATATAAAAAAATAACTTCACCTTAATTTAATTAATCATCATTGAATCAATTTCAATTTAAGAAAATAGTTTTCATAAGGTCTCCTTAAGATAATAAATCAACATTGAATCATTCATTAACAATTTCAAATAAAAAAAAGTTTTCATGACTTCTCTTTAAGTTAATCAAATCAACATTAATCAATAACAATTCCAATCATTTAACATTCATTAAAATTATTCTTAAACTTATCATAACCTTGTTTGCTTCTTAGCCTCTGGAATGACACTCGGTAACGGCTTAGTGAACATGTCTGCCAACTGTTGTTTATATTATAAAGGATTTTTATGTATACACCTATCTACTGATGAGTTTTGAAAACCCTCCTCTTTTAAAGAACGCTCAAATACTTCAAACCAGCATTTAGCTGCTTGTTTTAGTCCGTATAATGCTTTATTTAATTTACATACATAATTATTATCATGATTAATTACTCCTTCACGAATTTTCATGTAAATTTCCTCTTTTAACTCACCATTCAAAAATGCTGTCTTAACGTCCATATGATGAACAAGTAAACTATGTTGGTTTGCAAAACTTATCAAAAATCTGAAACTAGCAATCCTAGCGACAGGTGCAAAGGTTTCATTGTAATCTGTAAGGTATTCTTGACTAAAACCTTTAGCTACTAATCGTGCTTTATAGCGGAGTGGTTTACCGAACTCATCATATTAGCCGTCAACAATATTTTTGCCTTGTGGCCGTGGTACTAGAGTCCAAGTTTTATTTACTGAGTGAAAATTTACCTCATCCCTTATTGCATTCTCCCATTGACATCGGTCAATGCTATTTTTGATTTCATCAAATGAACTAGGTATTTTACAAATGATTGATTGAGCACACATTAAATAATCATAATCATCATCATCATCTTTGTAAGATACAGAGGGAAGACCTTTGACCCTATCACTCCTCCTAAGTTCATAACTATTTTCTGTGTTTTGTTGCATATCCCTATTATTACTACATTCTGGTGTTGGTTCTACATCATGGTTTATTTTGCGAATTCTATTTGAACACATATTTTCATCAGATTTCAAAATATCTAATTTTAAACTGTCAGAGTTCCGAGACTTATTTAACACTGATTTATAACCTATATCAGTTTTGTTATGAGAATTTAAGTTATCCTCTTCAGGCTTAAGCGCAGGCCTGGATTCCAGAAAATTAGTCTCGTCTACAATTACATCTCTGACTACAATACACTTTTCGCTTACATGGTCCCAAACTTTATAACCATTTGGTTCATATCCTAAAAGAATCCCTTTCCATGATTTACTGTCAAATTTTGATTTTGTCATTTTATTATGGACATACACTGTAGAACCAAAAACTTTTAAATATTTAATTTGTGGTTTTTTACCGTGCCACAATTCGAATGGTGTTTGTGAGACTTTTAAAGCTTTGATTGAAGTTTATCAAGTAAACTGCAGTTAATACTGCATGACCCCAAAATATTTTGTTTAATTGAGCACCATTTATTAAACAACGAGCTTTTTCTGTTATTGTTCTCACTATCCGTTCAGAAACACCATTTTGCTGTGGAGTTCTAGGAACTGTCAAATGATATGTTATTCCCCTTTCAACACAATAATTTTTCATATCGGTAGATAAATATTCTCCACCATCACTATATAAGTTTACTACTTTTAAGTTAAACTTGGGCTCACTTTTTGCAACAAAATCTTTGAAAGCAGAAAACACATATGGTTTATGAGTGAGCAGATATGTCACACAATAATGGGTATACTCATCAACAAATAACACAAAATAATTTTTATTATCTACAGTTGGAGGAGTAATTGGGGCCACACACATCTGAATTTATTATAAATAATGGTCGCTTTATATGATTTTTATTTTTAGAATGATTAAATGGTAAGCGACTTTGCTTCCCATTATGCATGGTTCACATAATTCATCGTTCGGTTCAACTGTACCAATTTGATCGAGATCCTCGACCAAATTATTATTTTTAATTTCTAAAAATTTACTTTTGTTCATATGACCGAGTCGTTGATGCCATAATTTATATAACTATTTTTATCACTACTGCATATTTGGGAAACAGGACAGCAACCATGGGCAAATGACACTAAATCCACAGTACAGCTCGCGCAACATAACTTGACCCAAGATGGCGCCGATCTGCGCAGGTACAGACGCTCACAAAATTTTTAAGAGCGAATTAAGTTTAGTTAGTAAAATTAAATAAAGAAATACCTAGTTTTACTTATTTATTAAATCTTTGAATGTGAACAATGAAAATGCAGCGAGTACGATCATACTAGTTAATCACAAATTATTTGTTTGAATCTGGCCTTTAGTTAATCCACTATAATCCTTTTTGATAAAACAATATACGTTATTAACCATTTGTCTCGTTTGTCGCTTCAGAAATGTATTGCTTAAACGACTTTGCGGCGGCATTTTAACGTTTGAAAAACCACACATTAAACTTAGCACTCGACTGTCTTAAAGACGCTCGCGGGTGGTGTGCGGGCGCGCAGCGCGCGGCACATCCGTTACCATGGTTACGCGGGGAGCAGCCGCCCGCGCTTCATACCCCCTACCCAGTTGCGCCTAAAAATCGTACGACGCGCAGGTTCAAGTTATGTTGCGCGAGCTGTAATTAAATTGTTCACGGTCTTACCTTGCATTATGGTCTTACTGTCTTTGATTATCTCGGCACCTTGTTGTCCAAAAATAACAGTGTATCCAGCTCGCTGCATCTTGGACACGGATAGCAAGTTGTATGGAATCTCACTGCAGAATAGCACATCCTCCAGTACTCAATTCATTCCCAAGTTGGTGGTGACCTGGAGAGTTCCCTTCTTGGTCGCTGTAATAAATTCGCCATTTTTAGTAGCTGAAATTTTAAGTGGTGTTAGTAATTTGATTTGCGTAATGAATAGGTCTTCCCTATTGATTATGCGGTCAGATGCGCCCGAGTCTAATAAAAATGTAATTTTATTTTCTTGACTTTGCTCTTCATATTCTCCAGTCATAAAAGCAAATCCAGAGAAATCATTAGAAGTATTGGGTTGACTAATTTCCACCGCTTGAACTGTTCTTGTTCTCTCCGCTGGCCGCTGATGTTGAGTCGGATTCATTTTCTTGTAGTAATTACAGTCATTCTTTTTATGAGGGCATAAAAAGAATGACTGTTATTACGAAAAGGGTTTCGACCGCAGTGATGGCATTTTAATAGAAATGTTTTCTTCTTCGCTTTGTCTTTCCAGTTACTTTTCTTTTGATTGTCAGTTGTTTGAGAATAATTAATCTTTCTTTTCTTCCACATTGTATCATTTCTATTTTCATCATGCAGAACTTTTGCACTTGTATCATTAGATTCATTTCTCAACTTTACTTCGTGGTCCAATAATCGGGTCTTTACAAATGCCAAGGTCAAATTGTCTTCGGTTAGAGTTTCAATTGCAGTGATCACGCCATCGTAGTTAGTCGGTAATGTGAGCAATAAATGTGCCACTTTATCGGCTTCCTCTAATTTTGCTCCAGCTGCATGAAACTCTGTGATTAAATCATCAAACGTTGCAAAGTGTTTAACTAAAGGAATGTCACCTTGTAATTTTAAAGACAATTTTTTTTTTTCTCAAAGCTAATTGCGTTGCAATACTTTTACGCTCATAAAGTGAATCAAGACTTGCCAATATTTCTTTCGCTGTAGCATCTTCTTTCGCAAAACCCAAATAGGAATCAGACAAATATTCTACTATTACACTTTTAGCGATTCGGTTGCTTGTTTCCCACGTACTGCATCGTGTTATTGGATCTTGGTCTATAACTCCAATCACATTTAATTCACTCAGCAACGAACGTATTCTGAACTTCCACACGCTATATTTCTCGCCATGAAACGGTTTTATATTACGTTTTTTTAGGCTTTCCATTTTTTTGTTGTCCGTTAGTCGTTACTTTGTTTTCAAAAATTCACAGAGAAAATTAAACTACGTATGAAACGATGTACGCTGTGATCGCGTCACTGTTGCCCATAACCTATGAAATATTGGGACTTTCGAATAAAACCATTATAAAGGATTTCAATTAGTTTGTTTATTATCCTTATTAGCCACAAAAGGTATACTTCTGTTCCTAACTTCTACACACACAAGATGGCGCTTTTCACAAACTAGAAAGCAAGAAGCTTATACCCACAATGGAGATTGCACGCCTAGTAACATAGTGAAGATTGAAAAAGACTCTTTAGTGACGTCACGGCGTATTGCTATTTCTTTCTTTTCGTTTTACAATACGTTTTCGTTTCTCACGAATGAACGAACGACGAACAACGAACACGTATTGTAACACTAAAGAAAGAGGTAGCAATAAGCCGTCACGTCACTAAAGGACCTTTTTTCAATCTTCACTATGACATATGGCCGTGCAATCTCCATTGAAGGGAGGTATAAGCTTCTTGCTTTTTTGAAGTCGGTTTTTTAACAATTTTTTACCTTATCCAGTCAAACCAAATCATTCACACATAACACATACATACGTGGTTCAGCTTTTAACATATTATTTGTTTAAGAAATAATACGATATTCACATATTCGATATTATACAATTAAGTAGGTAGTTACTAGAACTTAAGAACAATTATTATAAACTAGCTTTTGCCCGCGACTTCGTCCGCGTGGATATTCGAGAAAATCCTATGGGAACTTTAAACCAGGATAAATAGTATTCAATGTTTTAATTTCATCAAAATCTTATCAGCCGTTTTAACGTGATTAGGCGGGTCCCCACCAAGCGCGCTGACCCGCTTTTTCCTCTCATAAAATTTCATTCCCTATTTTGACACCTACAGACTTTCATACAAACTTTCATCCGCTATTTTAACTCTTTCCACCATTATTTCGTAATAAAAGGTAGCCTGTGTCATTTCTCAAGCTTTACTCTATCTCTGTGGCAAATTTCATTAAAATCGGTTTAGTGTTTTAGGCGTGATAGCTTAACAGACAGACAGACAGACAGAGTTACTTTCGCATTTATAATATTAGTATGGATTATGGATTAAGTATAGATTTTGTATTTTAGATTTTGAATTTTGTTCTGTCAATTTAACTCATGGAAGTCGATTGAATAACTGTAAAAGTATGTAAGTAGGAACCTTATAAATACGATAGTGGCATAACTTCTTTAGTCTCTCTATACTGTGGTACAATCAAACTTTCATCCCCTATTTCAACCCATCCAACACTTATTTCGCAATAAAAGGTAGCCTATGTCCATTCTCGAGCTCTACTCTACCTCTGTACCAAATTTCATACAAATCGGTTCAGTAGTTTCGGCGTGAAGGCGTAACAGACAGACGGACAGACAGACAGACAGAGTTACTTTCGCATTTATAATATTAGTATAGTGTAAAAGTATGTAAATGGGTACCAAATAAATGCGATAGTGGCATAACTTCTGAAGTCTCTATTCTATGGTACAAACAAACTTTCATCCCCTATTTCAACCCTTCCAACCCTTATTTCGCAATAAAAGGTAGCCTATGTCCTATCTCGAGCTCTACTCTACCTCTGTACTAAATTTCATCCAAATCGGTTCAGTAGTTTCGGCGTGAAGGCGTAACAGACAGACGGACAGACAGACAGACAGAGTTACTTTCGCATTTATAATATTAAGTATGGATTATCAGTGTACATGTTATAGTCAAACCCCGAAGTCCAGGCGCTCCTAGGTTTGCCTAGTCAAACCTCAGGTTGGACAAGAAGGCTTAGTTAAAGTCCAAAACTAATAGCGTGTTTCGGGCTTTGACTTTCGCAATTATAGCCTAACCTAGGAGAGACTAACTTGGACGGTCAAACACCGAAACGCAATTTGATTAAACCGGGGTTCGACCAGTCAGACTTAAATTAGGTACAGAATATGTTTTTTTTTGTATTTAAAAGTATGAAAAACACATTCTTTAGTCACTCTAAAATGTAACTAAATTAACAGTCTTCCTGTGAAACAAAGATTTGTGTTGTCTATTAAAAAAAATAAACACGAAAAGCTGCCTTACTCCTGTAGGTCACGTTTAGGTTAGAAATTTAAAACGATCACGAAGCACAGCGGAGCGATTTTTTAACAGACAACAGAAATCTTTGTTTCACATGAAGATTGTTAATTTAGTTACATTTTCACTCTAAAGAATGTACCTTTTCTTTAAACTAAATAGTAAACAAATAATGTTGTATATTCAATCGTGCTAAAGCACATAATTATCAAATTGGATTAAAACAAAATTGCTTAATAAATTAGGGCGATCACAAACTCATGGCTTACCAATAACGGTCCGTCCTTGACTAAAGTTCGACGCATGCGCGATCTCTTATTTTGCTTTTTTACTGGCTTATTTTTTGTATGTATGTCTAGGCTAATCACCACTTGGTAAACAGCTTCGTAATGAATAGAATTTACAAGTTAGATTTTTCTTACAATTTGGGTATCTAAGGAAAGATTGACTTTTCCTTTTTTCTTTTCGGTAATGTGAACTTATTAAAGTTTATAGCTGATCTACTTCTTGATAATATTATGTTAACCTAATCAAAACTACAAAGTTAAATTGAATCCAGCTTATCTCAACATTTTAACACGTTTTTATTAGGTTGCTTTCTCGTTTGTGTGTTTGTTTGTTTGTTTATTTGTTTGTTTCTCCACAAAGTTTGCGAACGATTTTATATTAGCTTCCCGATGAGCTAGAGACTTGAAACTTTGAACATAGGTCAGAACTAGAAGGCAATACAATATTATGGTGTCATTGAGCTGATCTGATGATGAAGCCGGAAGAAGGCCACAGGAACTCTATGATGAAACCATACAACCCCATCGTGGTTGGACTCATTAGAATCGTCTTGACGAGTACTCTAATGGGAGTTGAAGTCCAGGGTCTGATGATGAAGCTGGAAGGCCATGCTATAGGAACTCAATGTTGGAACCATGCAACCCCATCAAATTTGAGCTCGTTTGAATCGTCTTGACGAGTTCTTTGTTGGGAAATAGTTTCCAGGGTCTGATGATGGAGCCGGAAGAAGGACACAGAAACTCTTTAATAAAACTACGCTATCCCATCGAGATTGGGCTCGTTTGAATTATCTTGACGAGTACTTCATTAGGAAATAGTTTCCGAGGATCTGATGATGGAACCGGAGGAAGGCCATAGGAACTCTAAAATAAAACCATGCAACTCCATCGAGTTTGGGCTCATTTGAATTTATAACACTATAATATTTATACCTACAGAATATTTAAACCTAAAAACGTGGGGCGCATGCTAATACTACATGGATGATAAATTTTATACCTAGTTGGTTACTAAGTTCTGTAACTATGGAAAACATGAATAATACTAAATTTACAAATAATGCTACAATGAATTATATACCAAATGAAAGCACAAATATTTAAGATTATCATGTATTAAAATTATTCGAAATGACCGCCTCTGGCATGAATACACGCCTTTAGACGACGAGGCCAGTCATCGATGGCAGCACGAACTACCACCATATCCAATTCTGCGACTGCCTTGAGAATAGCGCGCTTAAGAGAGTCAAAATTCATGTGGGGCTTAGCACATGCTTTCTCTTCAATAAGTTGCCATATGGCATAATCCAGAGGATTTAAGTCTGGGCTGGAGGATGGCCATTCTTCCTGCGCGATAAAATCAATTTTGTTAGCCCGAAACCATGCTTGTGTAGATTTTGCTTTGTGCGCAGGGGCAGAGTCCTGCTGGAAGACCCATGGCTGGTTTTGAAATAAAGTGTGGCTTAAGGGTTTGACAACAGGTTCCAGAACGGTATCTTGATAGACTCTAGCGCCAGTTTTCACACCTTTTTCACAGAAATGAACCTTACTTAGCCCTGAATAGGACACCCCCAGCCAAATCATCACTGATGAGGGGTGGTGACCTCGTTGGACCCTCGGAGCAATCATGCTGGCTTCTTTACTATTCTTAGCGTATACTCTATCATTTTGACGGTTAAAATTTTCTTCGACTGTGAAGATTTTTTCATTAGTAAACAAGATTTTTCGATGGCCGTTTTGTGCGTACTGCTTTAGTAGAGCGCGACTTCGTGCTAACCTCATAGCCTTCAATCGTGCGTTTTAGCAGATGGCCCTTTCGTCTACGGTAAGCGTGAAGCCCAAGGTCATCATTGATAATTTTTTTAAGGGAACTTCTCTTCACAGTCATCTGTATTGCCAATAACTTTTGCTTCCGGACGGGATTTCTCGTGATTCTCGCCTTCACTGCCTTGATCACAGCTGGTGTCCGAACGGTGCGTGGTCTTCCTGATCTTTTTCGGTCATCGACGGTCAAGGTATTACTGTACCTATGGATAGTGCGATAAATAAATTGCTTGTTGATTTTCAACTTTTGTAGCAACTTGAAAATCATATTCGGTGGCTGCCCACATTTGTGCAGAGCAATTACAGCGACACGATTCTCCTTCAACCCCCATTCCATGGTGAAATAAACAAAATATGATATACGTGTGGTATGGAATTATAGCTTATAAAACTGTCAATAATATGTCATTTTTATTTTTTCTTTTCATTTGTTTTAATGGCCAGTAATCGATAAAGAAACTCAGTAACAGAACTTTTGACCAACCTGTGTAGAATGCGCCCCACGTTTTTAGGTTTAAATTTTCTGTAGGTATAAATATTATAGTGTTATAAATATTTACAGAAGAATTATTTTTTACTTTTTAGTCTGTTTTTACTAGACCGTTTTAATTTTTTTAGTCCGATTTTTTGTTGTAATAATTTAGTCCGTTTTAAAAACGTGTTTTTAAAAAAGTTTTTTTTTTCGTTAAATTTTGAGACTATTGTGTGGCTCTTTTTCTATTAGGAAGGCACAGAGAACGTTGTCTGGCAAATTATTTTATGTCAATTCAGTTTAAAAGGACATTTACCATATACCTACGCAATGCTTCAGGTGCATAAAATTATTCAGTAACACTGAAAGAATTCAAAGATAGGTTTGTCCGCAGTGGCGTGTCGTTCTTTTAAAATAACACCCAGGTGTATCGCGTGACAACGTCGTATACCCTCGGTAATGTGATATTTATTTTATTTTAGCAAAAAAATCTTACTAGCGAACGAAATAAAGTTAGCAGTGGCGAGGGGTGAAATTATGGCGAAGCGAAGGTAAGCCGTTCTACAAAAATGTTATGATCTGCATATAGAGGATTGGGTGGGGTGGAATTTCGAAAAGGTAAGCCGATGGGAATCGGCTTGTATGGACTCTTTGCCACTAGTGTTTTTGTGAAATTTCTTTATACAATTTTAAAGATAGCGGTGATTTTAATCCAGAGTGATTGGAACTCCCTAAAGAAAATTGATTTTCATCTTTGTCATCAGTTGAATAAATACCTACTTTACTTCAACTAATAAAACAAATTTTATTGACTTTTAACCTACTCCTCCGGTATTCCAGACAATCGATGTCCCACAGGCTATATAGGTACTCCGAAATAGAAATGAAGACCTACTTTTTAAAGGTCAGTCTCTTTGTTCGAATGTCCAGATTTGGAATGTTTTGTCCCGGATTCCAGAATAGAAAATGGTCTGTGAAAATTTAATGGGTCGCTGTCACTGTATACCTAATTTGAAATGGAAATATTCTGTTCTACAGCTTTTAATGTGGATACTAACATTTATATCTCTGTGTGAATAAAGATAAGTATTTTATCATAATTAGGATAAGTTCTGGTAATTGCTTATGAAAGCCTTTGATTGATCATCATCAATCTCAATACCAGCTATGTATTTTTGTTTATTGCTCCTTTACTTTCCTTGGAAAAAACCATAGACTTAGAAATTTTTTCGCTTTCTCTTCTTTTCTTTATTTTTTTTCCTTCTTATTCTAGCTAAAAATGTATTAGGATGTAGGTATATGTACATTTTGTCTGTCAGACCCATCCACCTATTTCAGTTATATCAAAACAAAATGCAAAACTCAACTACCTTCTAACATGAAATGAAGTAAAATAATTGAAGAACGCCCCTAACTCGACTTAAATGCTCCCTATTGATTTTGGCAAATTTAAAATGCAGTTATTCGGGATAATGCCATCAATTACCCGGTGTCCAGCGGGCATCCCATTTATCAAACCAAACGGCTGGAGCCCGACGCCACCGAACAACGAGCAAATGGTCAACCCGAGACCGCTAATACTTAAGCGTTTTGTTAAAAGGGTTTGGATTTCGGAAATACTAACGTAATACAATACTAAATAATATACTTACTAGAAAATATACAACTCGCCCAGATCAATTCTCGGAGGGGAATCGAACCCGTGACCTTTGGATGTACGGTCCAATGCTCTGACCGCTGAACTACCGAGTTGTCGAATATTTTATACACGGTTAATTTTTAAGTCTATCTAAAAATGTAATGAGTGTATCTCTTCCCTATTCTAATCGAATCACAAATAAAGTTGGTTTTTCTATATTGACCTTGAACAGAATAGACCTTAACCACTTAGGTCATCAACTGAAAATGTAGCTAAATATAAATAGGTAGTGTAGTAATCTTTAGAAATCAGGGCGCCATAACAACTTAACAATGAAAGGAATCTTTATGTTCAGTTTTGATACTCGTCATAAACTCGGCACAGTTAATATCTAGATACATAACAAGTTTATTTTTAGAGAAAACACTAATCTTTTTTAACAGTCTTGACTGACAAAGCTCACCATTATGATATTCAACAACGTTATATTAAGTATTTTATGTACACCCATGCTTTAAATCCTGTATCTATAAAAGGATCTGAAACAGTTTAGGTAGTGCCAACATTATAACAACCAGACCAGTGTCATATAGTAACCACAATATCCGAACGAGAGCATGTCGCGCTCCTCTCCAAGCACGAGTATATCTAAAAATGAAATGGGGATATCAGACCACGTTTCTGGATATGAACGTGCAGTTAAAAGTTAAAAATTAATAGTTTGAAAATATCGGAAAAATATTCAAAAATAGCAAGACGCCTGCGTAGATTCATTCTTTTCATTATTTACGTAGTTAAGTAAACAAGATAGTCTTGGTTGAAACAACAAATCCAGAAATCAGTAAAATTTTGGGACATAAACAAAACCTAAATATATTGACCAATTAAATATTAAATATTGAAACTTTTAACTGTACTATGAGTTTTCTTGTCCACAAACATAAAAGTATATAATTCCTTGAAAATAAATATCAACTACCTTACAAATTATGGTTTGGGTTAAATGTAATACTTTAATTATCATTTTGGTAATGGAAATAAATATGTTGTTTACATATTTATTCGTATTTTAACGGTTGTCCAGACTAGAGAGACGTCGATGTCCCCTTATGTTATGAAATGTCCACTGGACAACCTACATAATACGAACAAATATGTAAACAATATATTTATTTCTGTTACCAAAATGATACTTTAAATCTTAAGTTAAAGTATTTATAAGCTAAACTATTTTCTTTATTTTTTATTTCAAGATAACACACTTTTTATGTTATTGGTTGTCCAGTGGACATTTTGATCAATTTCATAAAAATAAAGGGGACATCGACATCTCTCTCGACAACCGTTAAAATACGAACAAATATGTAAACAACATATTTATTTCTATTACCAAAATGATAATTAAAGTATTAAATTTAACCCAAACCATAATTTTTAAGTTAGTTGATATTTATTTTCAAGGAATTATATACTTTTATGTTTGTGGACAGGAAAACTCATAGCACAATTAAAAGTTGATTGACCCAGCTATAAAATAAAACAATACTTATGTTACTGGACATAAAAACTTCTTAGTTATATGTTCATTTAATCATTTATGCTGCGTCAGCCGAACTAAAACTGTTTTTACTCGCGAGTTGTGCTAACGAGTTAGCTAATCTGCAAATTAAATGGCTCGTGTAACTGTTCGCCTTGTTGTGTTGTTGCAAACTGTACATGCCAATTTTAGAGACCAATAATTTTGCGAGCGAATTTGCATGAAGTTCTTGTACCTAAAATATACCTATAACACGGTATTTCGGCAATAAAATAAATTTATTTTTGAAGCTACATAACACAAGATATCTCTCCCGCTCGTCTAGAAAAAGGAACTAGTGCATAATTATACTTATTGCACTGACTTGTATTCAAAAAAAAATTCAAGTAAAGAAAAACTCACTGAGTACCAGGTTGGGATTATCCACACTTTCAATACTTAAAATCTCATCAATTTGTGTTAACTTTGATTTATTTTTTAGCTTTTAATAAAAAAAAATATGTAAGTAGAACGAATGTTCGGAAACTATGACAAGTTTGGCGACCACGAGTAAAAATATATCTTACTTGCTTAGCCTCAGTAGGCAGGTTAATTTAAAAAAAGGGTCTTGACAGACTGGCAGACGGACAACAAAGTGATCCTCTAAGGTTTCCGTTTTTTCCTTTTGAGGTACGGAACCCTAAAAGTTCTGGGTTACATATTTTCTCCTACTTTACATAGGTATAAGGTAATATTGTTTCTTTTCATCAAACTAGAAACGAACCGGTGTTGTGTAACATCTACGCCAGAAGTTACTGTCTTTGCCAAAATGTAAATTTATTCGTAGCAATATCGTAGCCGTTTCGTAGCAACATGCTACGCAAGGCAAGTTCAGCCGTAGCAACTAAGTTCAATGACCGGGGGGGCTACTCAAATTGCCACTTTTCTAATCGTTCGCTAACATAAAAATTAAAATTAAACCATAAACTCCAAAACTACGTGTATACAAACACGTGTATAAAAACGACGTGTAAATAGGCTTGTCATTTCCATACAATAAAACAATGTCAGTAAGTAATTTACATAAACTTGCGACGTGTGACTTGATCGTTTAATTGCTTATTTTTAAGCTTTAAGTTAGCGAACGGATAGAAAAGTGATCATTTGAGTAGGGGGGCTGAAACCTAGACGCAGATGGTATACAGAGTGAAAGATGACTCCATACCGTTTTAGGGTTCCATAACAAAATGGTAAAAAGGAACCCTTATGTTCCCTCGCCCCTTCTTACGCCAATGTGTCCGTCTGTCACTGCTGGATATCTACTAATGCTAAAAACTTGAAATTTGGAATAGATGACGTTTGCCCAACTAACTATTATGCTAATTAAAAAACATTTTTTTTTATTGCAACAGGGACTTTTCAAAATCAAAATCTTCTCTCCAGGAGGAGTAGTCCCACTTCGAATTTTTGAGACCCCATTGAGCATGAGGGGTATCATACGAAAGAACGCTGTTTGCACATTCTCAATAATTATTTTAGGCCGCATAGATTTCGACTTTTATGGGTATTCATTCATTCGATAACTTGGCACTACCATAGGTGTACCCCACCGAGCCAACTGGGGTGGAAAGATTGAACATTAGCCGATCAAACAAACCAAAGAGCACATCAAACACAGAGGAGAGGATGTGACGTAACTTTAAAATAACAACCGCTTTTCCTGACACTTCGAAAATAACATTTTATTTTTTAACAAATTACGTGAGATATAAATTAAAAGCTCTCTCAAAAAGTATATTATCCCACCAAAAACATTTTCATGTATAGTGCTGCCATGACTCCATATATGGCTTGCACTGTCAAAAAGTTATGAGACCTCATGTAGAGCCAAGCAGTTGTATTTTGTTTTACTTTGATATTATTTTCATAAGTGAGATTTTCAATGTCCGTATATGAAGTAAAGAGAACATTTATTCGTTTTGCTTGTACAATAACTTTTGGTTATACTAATTAATAGCACTAATTTGAACAATTTAATATAAACTAAAAATAAATGAGGGCTTTTCAAAATGACAAAAAGCTATAGGCTCGATAGATGACGTTGATAAAAATGTATGTATCAATGTATTTTTTTTACTAATCTTCGAAGAGTACTCAGATAGACAGGCAGATGTAATCCTAAAATGTTTCTCTTTGGGCAGATGTCAGCCAGCGAGCGCTTACTTTCCTCTTTGGTACAGGCCGTTTATTTTTAAAAACCAATTTTGCCTCATCTCTTTCCATCAACGCTATCTAGTGAGGCAAATAGTTACTATTTTTTTTATGTCACTTTGAAAAGCCCTCATTGAAACCATTGCATAACATTGATAACCATAAAAAGCAAGAATATTCCAGTTCACTTATTACCTTGCCTAACGGGTAAAGTTATATAATAAAAAAGTAACAGACCCTAAATAAACCACACCCGTCCGTCAGTCACGTGCGTAACGTACTTAAGGGGCCGTACAAGGCTGAAAGCAATTTTCATAGTTAAAAACAAATCTCGAAATGATTGTCAATTTAAAGTTATTCATTAATAACTATTAAACTATTTCTTATTTTTGAAAACTGACAATGATTAAACTAGAGAGCTAGTTAAGGTTTCTTTTTATAGTTTTAAGGTTATAGGTTTATTATTGGTTGGCACATCAGTGAAAAACTACAAAATTGGAGGTCACTTGAAGATTTTTTCTACTTATCAAGAAAAGTTTTAGCTGTCATATTTCTGTCAATCACAAAACTGAGTACTATAATCTACCTCCTATATATATTTTTTGGACTGATAAATCAAGTAATACTGTGTGAAATATTTGTTCAAAAATGTGTATTTGGCGTTGTTCGGCCCCTTAATCCGTTCGCATTTGACGTCTTCACGTCCTGAGATGTAAGGGCGCGCGAGACAAAAACGCGAGCATCCCCTAAAGCCCGAATATAGGTCATGGGGCGGAGTTCCTATCGATTACCACCAGCTAGGACCGCGGCCCGTGGTGCCGCCGGTCGCACGTATAAGTATTTATGGTTAAGGACAAATGTTTTGAGTTTAAATTAATGAATTGCTTATATTAAAAACTAGCGACCCGCCCTCGCTTCGCTTCGGTGTAGTGTGGAATTTGACACCATGTATTATACATATAAACCTTCCTCTTGAATCACTCTATTTAAAAAAAACCGCATCAAAATCCGTTGCGTAGTTTCAAAGATTTAAGCATACATAGGGATATAGGGACAGCGACTTTGTTTTATACTATGAAGTGATGAAAAATTTTTTTTTACAGATTTGAGTAAGCTTTTTCAAAACCAATGTTTTTCGCATTGATTCTATTATGGTCAGTTAGTTATCTGTGGAAAATTTAATTTCGCTTTTCGGCGGTAGATGGTGCTGTACAAATTTCCTATACTTACAAAATTACTCTATCGAATGTTTTTACGCGCGTTTTTTTTTTCGCTAGCAGCTGTTCGTGCGTTACAGATGGCGCTTACTTTTGTAATTATTTTATCGGTATGACATAATACTACCTACCTAGTTTTTTGATAAAATACTAAGCTTATATTGTCGTTTGCAAATTCAAAGTCAAATATTTTGTAAATGTTACACTTTTTGGTTTTTTCTAATATTATGTAAAGTAGATACCTATATGAAACTGAAAGTTTTTAAATAGGTAATAATTTTGCAAATTTAACAATAATATTACCTACCACGATTTTGCTTGTGAGAATTTATCTCATTGTTCATTATTGATTGTCAGTCACATATTTAAAATGTCGTTCTTGTTGCGTTACTCACTTACTGAAGCTGAAGTAATTCATTATTTATTAGAATGCAATTGAATAAATCATATTTCGTCGAATACATTTTAAGGATAACTCGACAATGAAAAACATTAAATGACGCTGGTTAAAAAAATGTGAAATACTATTGATTTATGAAATGACGCATAAGTTCAAGAACTTGTACGGAATGGGTACTACATATTGGTTTGTTCATAACGTCTATATTCAGTCTGGCAATGTTAGTTATTTGGCTGATGATGTCACAAATGACGTCACCGAAGGAAATGAACAGTTTTTCTGTGCAGGCTTTTATAATTAAAGGCTATTAGAGCATAGCTTTCATTATTAAAGCGTAAATTAACATTCTATAATTGATCATCTTTATTCATGTCTATATTTTAATCATTCAATTGTTACGGTAATTCATGGAACCTTTTTCATATTCTTCTTATGAAACCGAGTCCATGGGAATTGTGCGGAATTTCCAGTGACCCAAACATAAAGAAAACGGTTTCGCTGTTTTATGGTGGAACGTGTAGAGAATTTAATGAAAATAGTGACGCGAAATAATGAAATTTCAATTTCAGCAATTTTATATGAAGTGGGTGGAGGTGCGAGTTTAAATGCGGTTTTATATTAAGCCCAGCAGTGGGCGTCTTGTGGCTGATATGACGATTATAATGAAATAGAATGATGTTTTTTTATTTATTCCTTTTTTTAAGGAACCTTTTCATTTCCTAACAAGTTATAATGTTTCCAAAAATTCTGTCTTTGTACCAAACAAACATGTAAAACACCGTAACTGTACTTTAGGATCATGTTGAGCACACACAATACATCTAACACCCGTTGGCACTAAACTTAAGAGGCTGTATACGATACGCCGCTCTGTCGCTCGTACATTTCATGTTTTCTCAGGATTTCATAAATCTGAGTGCATAATAAAAAAAATGTTTTCCAGACACTTTTCGCAATATAAGATTACGGACATTTTTACATAATATTTCAGTTTCGTGTTGCTGAAGCACAAAAGGTTGGCGTGTCTGAAAGTTATTTGGTATTTTTTAGTTATTTGTACCTAGTTTGGTACAAATAACAAAAAAAAACGTAACACAAACAACGTGTTACAAAAAAAACGCTAGTGGCGAATATAATAAATAATAATAACCATCAAATTAATAACAAAAATATTAAAATGTATGAAACAGCAGATTTTTTTCGCAACTTCAGTGTCGGTCCCATTATCCCATAGTAAAAGTTGTTCAGTTTGATGGTCCCTATCTACCATATTTGGCTTTAGGGTTTTTTTTTGTAACGCGTTGTATAGAACTCGACCAAGATAGGTGAATGACATCTAATTTTATAACACCGACCGTTTTAAATTGGTCGAGTTATAAATCGATATACCTAGGTCAGGGATGGCGAATCTACGTGCCACTTTTCTAAAGAAATGTTTAATAATGTCATAGACGTGCCAACAAATAATTTTTGACTTTGTGATTATTGGGAAAATAATAAATACTATCAACTGACAACTTTTTATTTACTCCTAAAAATAGGTAAATTTTTCAATTATACGCGTAATTTAAATGAATTGATTCGTAATTTTTTCGTAGTGCATTATTAATTTTGTGATCGGTGCAGGGCGTAAAATATTATATCGCGTGCCATTAATGACACGCGTGCCATTGGTTCGCCACCCCTGACCTAAGTATACCTAATTCGATACCTAGTTAGGAAAAAACTTTTCATAGGCGATTCTTATGTTTAGTGCAAACGGTTGGCACACATCAGAGCGTGCCCCAGTTATCTCGATGCGTTCTTTTGTTCCCAAGTGGAGAGCAACTTTTCCCGGAATCGCCGTCGCTCTTTTAAGGCTTTCGTTCTATGTACTTATATCAAGTCTTAAGTCTTTTGTATCTTTGTCCTCTAGTTGATAATCTTCCTTCCGCGTCTTTGTCGAGATCATAATCACGGTAAATATTGATTTTGATTCTTAAATAGCATATAAAGCCAATGTGTGTAAAACTCAACAATGCGTAAAACTGATGAAATTTAATTCCAATTGGCGTATAGAAAAATATAATAAGTAATAACAGTTGTGTATGCAAAATCTAAATATTTATATATTGACTGATGTCCTTGCGACCAGAAGATGTTTTTCGAGGTTATGATACGTTTTTAAAATACCTATACCTTTTTATGTAGGAATGGATACAACAAAATGGTAAATAGGTACCTACATAAGCAACAAAAATAACTATGTACTAGGACTTACTCAAATCGTAAATCCAATCTCATCTGTAACTTTTTTTAGAACTTTCTAAAAATAGCATTTTTTTCCCACAAAGGAAACTCTTATTGTGGAGTATCTTTAGTACCCAACCGAGTGATAAATATATCCTTTGAATGGATAACATTTGAATAATACAACAGGTACAGTCTGCACAAAAAGTAGTTTAACATTCAAATTTCCCAAAAGGATCGCATAAACTAGGAGCTTTAGGAGTTATAAATAACCCCATTTATTTTTGTATAATTGAAACAACTACCCTTTTCCCATTTTCCTGAAAGCTGCCTATTAATATTTTCAGGTGCTATTGTAGATCAAATCTTAAAACAAAAACTAAACTTTAAGTTATTGGGTTTTTTTCATGCATGCATTTATGACTTAAGTTTATATTTACTAAAATTAATCCTCCTTTCTTTTTTATAGTTTGATTTTTTTTTGCTGTCTGTACAACTCATAAATTGCATACGGAATTGAATCCGATGTGCACCCGAGTGGCAGCAATTTATTTGCAGAACCATTACGGGCTGTTATAGTATGTATTATTGTTAGAAATGATTGTTCTAATTGAATAATCGATAATCATAATATGGTTAATCGGAATTCATGATAATAGGAAATATGAATTTTAAGAGGCCGTACAATACCGGAAGCAATTTTCATAGTAAAAATTATCGAAATTATTGTCAATTTTATTGTTTTTCATAAATTACTTACCTAACTAATTTTTATTTGGGAAAACTGTCAATAAGAAAACTAGAGCTAGTCAAGGTTCCTTTTTACCCGACTGCAAGGAGAGATTATTATTATAGGTTAAAGATTAGGTTTATTATTGGTTGGCACATCAGTGAACTACAAATTTGGAGGTCACTTTAACTTTTTTTTCTAGTTTAGAGAAAAGTTTTAGCTATCATGTTTCTGTCAATGACAAAATTTAGTACCTAGGTACCTACTACAATCTACTTTCTACATTTTTTTTGGGACCGATAAATCAAGTAATGCTGTGTGAAATCTTAGTTTAAACATGTGTATTTGGCTCATTAGAAATTCCTTATTCCTTACTAATATTATAAATGCGAAAGTCCGTTTGTTTGTTTGTTTATTTATTACGCCTATCACGTCTTAACTACTAAACCGATCATCATGAAATTTTGCATACACGTTGTCAGGGGTACAGAGAAGGACATAGGGTATGTTCTATCCCGAAAAAAAGTACTGTTCCTGCGGGATAGCAAAAAACCTTTCCACGCAGACGAAGGGCGGCCGCTAGTTAGAAATAAAACGCTTTTTACGGATTACAGCGCGTATATTGGTTAATTCAGATGTTATTTTAGAATTATTTCGTTTGATTTGTTGGTTTTTGGGTTTCCCGACGTTTCGACACCTTTCCAGGTACCGTGGACACGGGATGACTGAAGTAAAAAGCTGCTCACATTTTAATGAAATTACCCGCTCGGAACTTTACAACTTTACTACAAGTGTATGATGTGTACCTTTCGTTTGATACTCATATTGTAATAATAAAAAAATAATATATTTCCATATGTGTAAAAAAAATTGACGGCACGCGACAGTGAAATTTTTTTCGCAATTTATTGTTAATAAATAAGTTTGTAAGTTATATTTTTTCAAGTCTTCATTCTATAAGCTTTATTAACACATTTTTTTATTTGCAAATAAGAACATCAGTTTAATATTTACAGTGTATTTGGCGTTGTGCGGCCTCTTAAACGATCGTGAAATTCAGGGAGCTTAGACTTTCAGAATGATGGCGCAAAAACCATTGGAGATAAATGGTTGAGACCGCAGAGCCATGCGATAGGTCGGCGATTAATTACGTGCACCCGCTGACAAATGACGCTGCAGGATGTGGCGCTAGTGCCGAAGAAAGTGTGGAGAAAAGTTTGGTATTTTACGGAAACGACCTTATTTTATGCGTTATAAGTGTCTGATTGAAATAATTAAAAAATGTGAACTCATCATGCAGTTAGAAAAGGTCCGCTACCTATAGGTATTAATCTACTTTATGAGTTTAAAAAAAATGTTAGGTATTTCCACTTCTTCTCAAGAACTTCAATCCCTTGACTCCATTTTCACTCTTATATTATTTTATACAATACTTACAACCTCCATCGTTATTTTATCAAGTAAGGTAATCTTCCACCACTTCATAGTCAGTAGTCAAACTACCCACAAGATGATTTCCCTTCTTTGAGGCAAAAACTGTTAGCAAATAGAACTTACATAATGGTATATTGATGACACTACCTGTCCGTCTTCGGAGATAATGTGTGGAGAGCTTACGGTAATAGCCGAGCTATTCGTCACGTGAGGCGTGCGCCCTCCGACTGACAAATGAGGGTGCAAGTCGCTTCATGGCACTAGCTTGAGCGATAAAATTGCGCCCAGTGCCCTGTTTCAAAACTTACAAGATACAAGTAAAGTTTACATGAAAATGTTTACTAGTTCATGTGAAAATGTCTTTTTCCAAATAATTTGTGCAAGACACTTGTGAAAATTGTCAGACGGAATGGAGAGTCGCCAGACACCCTCAGAAATACTAAGGATTTTCCATTGAGTTTTTTACAAGTTGTAAGTTTTTTTATAAGTTTTGATTTTTTTGATTAACGAAATGACTAATATAAGGGTGAAAACATATTAGTTCAATAAACAATAGTAGATTATACAACAAGTGAAAAAACCTTAAAAAACAGCTCTATAAAAAGCAAGAAATAATGTTCAAATCGATTAATTAAAACACGTCTATTGAAGTCGGGTGGAGCCGGAAGTATTTTTTTTACTTATTGTATTGTTTATATTTTAAAAGCCCCACCCGACTTCAATAGACGTGTTTTAATTAATCGATTTGAACATTATTTCTTGCTTTTTATAGAGCTGTTTTTTAAGGTTTTTGAAGGAGGTTGTGCTTTTTTTAAAAAGCTTTTTTATTTTAAACTTTTTTGGGGTAGTTATGTAAGCGATGATTTTATAAAATAAAACGTCATTATGTTTCGCATTTTTCAATTGTATACCCCGAGTAACTCAATTAGCACAGGAGTTCCGTTGGGCCTTCGCAGTTCAACTCTAGTCCAGAACGTCCTTGACAATAGATAGGTACTTAACTTGTTTTTGTTTGTCATAAACCTACCAATATTTCAATCACTGTACAGTTCCTATTTGATTTTGAGGAGTTCCTTCGTGTATCTTCAAAATCCAAGGTTCAATACTAATGAAATTAATATGATATCATTCCTAAGGTGTCTTCTTTCAAACAAAAAAAGAATCATCTAAATCGGTTCATAAACAAAAAAGTAATGGTTGAAAATCCGTCTGAATTCGTATAAAATGGTAACGAAAACGACAGTATTTTCAAGATTACTTGAAAACTACTGAACCGATTTCAAAATTTCAAAAAACGGGACCAACTTGGAAACATACCTCATGTTATAACGTTTAAATCATTTCAATCGGTTCAGCCGTCTTCAAGTAATCGGTGTACATACATATAAAAAAAAAAATATACGCGACGAATTGATAACCTCCTCCTTTTCAAAGTTTTTGAAGTCGGTTAAAAAGAAGGAATTTAGTTCGAGGTACTATGTTGGATCCCGAGAGCAGCGAAGGATTCTAGACTTGAATCCCGAGCGTAGCGAGGGATTCAAAAGTAGAATCCTGAGCGAAACGAGGGATACAAAGGACCGAGATGAATTTTTTTTTCACGAGTTGTGTACTCTACTTTTTACCATTGGCTGCGAGAAAACATAATAGCAGTACTTACACCTATAGTACCTATTTATAGTTATCAAATTTTATTACTTAGATAGGTAATCGGTAGTTTAACCGTTAGAAAATAGTGAAACTATAAGTTTTCCAATGACATAAAACAACCATGCTATGAGGGAAATTACATGATCAGTCTGACATCAGTCCATTTCATCAGTTTGTATAGACTTTGAATTTTTACAGACTGAAGATCGTACCAGACTGATGGAATGGACTGATGCAAGACTGAATATCTAATCTCCCTCTAATATAAAGAAAAGAACCCAAAGATAAGACACTAAAAAGAACCTAATTAATTTGGGGAGATATTTTTTTAGAAAAGAACCCAAAGATAAGACACTAAAAGAAACCTAAATAAAATTGGCGGGATATTTTTTTTTATTTAATTGTATAACTATGGCTTTATCTATGGAATAGCTCCATACTTTCACCACGTTTTTTTTTTGTACACAATTCATACGATGCGCGCTTGTTCCAAGTTCAAAATATTTTTATTCACTCGGTGAATAAAACAGCGTATTATTCACTGTTATCGTTGAATTAAACGCACTTTTTCGAGTGGCGATGGTAAAAAAACATTTGTAGCGTTTAATTTAACGTGTTTTGATAAACGGATTTGTGGAATAATTATTTTCATAAGGAAAATGCTTGTTTTAAAAAAGTACAAGACTTGTAAGTTTTGATAAACAGGGCACTGTCTGTAGTTTAAGGAGACGAGACGGGTTTTCCCAGCTCATCTTTTACCATTGAAAATGGTTAGCAAATGCAAATTGCCTGAGACGTATTTTTGGCCATATCTCCGAGGATTTTGGGAAGATCGAAATGAAAATAGTACTAAAAGTTGAAGAATTTATCGAGACACGTGTGAACGTTTGAATTTTGAAAATCTACTGGTAACTTTTTTTGGAATTTTGCGAAATTCCAAAAATTCCGGGTTTTTTGGGGGATGTTTGTTTACTAAATTGTAAATATTTCGGAAAAACAACCGACTTAAGAAAAAATGAAAAAACGGGTCCTAGGGTATTAGTTTAACTATCAAATGGCGAAACTATTTTGAAAATCGGTTAATAATTGTGACCTGTAGATGGTCCCTTTAGATTTGGAATTGTAGAAAAACGGCTGTTTCCGTACATAAAAAGTGATGTAGCTTCTATGATTATTGACCGATCGTCATGGTAATAGTGTTAAAAGATGTAGAAGCAGACAAGAAGTGCATTCGTTGGAATTTTAAAAATTGGTTAATATTATTTCGGCTGCGTTGAGGCAGTCAGCGGGCGCTTTTGTGACACGAAGCGGAGCCGAGTGTCACAATCGTAAAAATAAATAGGTAGGTACTGCCTAGGTAACTTTAAAAATATAATAGGACTTTGCATTTGATTTGATTTTGGTTTTTCGTAAATTTTTGTGTTCATTTTCGATGCTCCGATTCTTGCGGGGACTGTAAAATCTGTGAATTTTTGTTTCATAACGTACCTTGTTTATCGAGTGAGCAAATCGCTTTAGTGGCACTATAGTTTCGGAAAAAAATAAAAGAATGTCTAGGGTGGATTCGACCAAACTCGTATTAACTATACCAATAATAATATATATCTATTCTACGATTTTATTTTCGAGTAAAAAAATGGTAATTTTTCCATGCAACCCAAAGATAAGTTACTCTTGGGATGCAACTTGCTCCGGAGTGGAGGCGACTCGGTGACGTAACAATGTTGAAAATGAGGGGAATAAACGTCGAAGTAAGTATCATCATATCAGCCGCACGACACCCACTTGACCCACTGCTGGGTATAGGCCTCCCCTAAGGATCTCCACGACGATCGGTCCTGCGCTGCCTGCATCCACTGGCTTCCCGCGACCTTCACCAGATCGTCGGTCCACCTTGTCGGGGGCCTACCCACGGAGCGTCGTCCGGTGCGCGGTCGCCATTCCAGAACCGCCCCGCCCCAACGGCCATCGGTTCTTCTCGCTGTGTCCCGCCCATTGCCACTTCAGCTGAGCAATCCTTCGAGCGATGTCGGTTACTTTAGTTCTCCTGCGGATCTCCTCGTTTCTGATTCGATCACGTAGGGAAACGCCGAGCATGGCTCTCTCCATTGCACGCTGGGTGACCTTGAGCCTCCTTATGAGACCCATAGGAGGTAAGTATGCACGCTGGAAAAGGGATTTTGAGTTGTTAATTTTGTAGTGTACCTACCTATAAGTAAAGGATGTATTGAAGACGGCAATTAAAGTAGAATTGACCCATAAAGCGACCCACTTTTCAGGAACCATTCAGTTTCAAACTAGGTACTGGTTACGAACATACGGTTTCGTATGCGGCCAAAAAGGGCTTTCAGTGATAAACCTGACAGCACCAATTTTACTGATGTCGTTTAGTTCCAAAATCGTTCCAGAACTGAAAATGTAAAACGTCCTTTACAATGTTCACTTTAAAAGTAACTAGGGTGACAAAACGACAGTGCACAGAAGGGTCGGCTCGTGACGTCACTACCCCGTACGCCTGGCACACTATAGTACGCTTTGCTTGGCGGTGTGCCATCTCAGCTGTCCTCACGCGTCCACTCAGAATTATTATTACACTTTTATTAATAAAACCGTGTTTTGTTTTGAATCATAATCGCACGTGACCGCCCTGAAGAGCGCCGCCAGGTGCATGCCTTTAATGACGCAAAATACCAGTAGTTTGAAGGTCCCATCACGATAATCTGATATTGATGCCATCATGTTAATTTAAAATGTATGATTCCGGTCGCGTGTTTAGGATAAGATTAAGAATGAAATTTGTAAAAAGCTATACCTAGAGCTGGGCGGGACACAATATTCTGTTCCGACATACTTACCCAAAGTGGTCGTGCCCGGGACGAGTTTTCTGGCACGACCACGCGAGATTTTGGGATATTGTGATCAATTTAAGGATTTTAAGAGGTACAAATTGTAGAAAATATATGTACTCAACTTTACAAGTCAAATTTCAGGTGAATTGAGTGGTTTTAGCATTATTATTCAATTTCAGTTATTTTGATAGGTATAATTATTTAGTAATGACGTCCACATCTAAAAGACGTCCTGATTAGGTGGTAGGAAGGGAACAAGAACAATCGCATACTTTTTTTTTGAATAATATTACGTCATACTTTATTATTAAGCTAATTAAACCTATCAAAAAGGTTGAATAGAATAGAATAGAAACGTTTATTAACAACACACAAAATAAACTAAAACAATATAGTACAATGAAACAAGATACAAACAAGAAGAGATAAATACATATTAATTCTACAATATAAAAACAGAATGTGTGGTGCTAATGGGCCCTGCCTCAGCAAAATTAACTACTGGGTCATTCTTTGGTGTACAGAATGACCAGAAGCACTGATATTCTGACATTCTGAATAATACTGCTACAATTAACCGCTCAAATCACCTGTAATTTGACTTGTAAAGTTGAGTACATTATATTTTCTATAATTTGTACCTCTTAATATCCTTAAATTGATCACAATATCCTAAAATCTTGCGTGGTCGTGCTAGAAAACGCGTTCCGGGCACGACCACTTTTGGTATGTCGGAACGTCGAAACTAGAAGGGAATAATTTTTTGTTCAAAAGTAACACTTTTTCATGAATATATGTAGCGAAATAATTAAGAAAATCCTACGTGGTTATGCCAGGGATCATCACATTTCTTTTCGTGGTCGTACAAACATGAGGCTAGTCGTAAGACCTGAACCAAGGCTTTTAAAATAAATTTAACGGCTGCCCAAATTCAACAAAAGTCATGCCACGGTTACTTAAATTAGATTTTTTTTATTAATTTACGCAAAAACAATTTAGGTTGGTTACACTGTAATTAAGCTAACTTAAATGTGTACATATCAAATAATGCTTACATACATATATGAAGTGTTTTTGATGGTTAAATAACTAAGGCGCACAACATATTTTTTTCTTTACAAAATAAGAATTTTTTTGTTGCAATCCACTTTTTTTGCTTTAACAACATTCAGCTATTCGTCATTGGCAAATTAATTTAGGTACCTACTTAACTATTTTATAAAAAAACAAGTTTTCTCTTCAGGTCAAGGATGGTGGAGACCTGACAAATGAATCGAGATTCCCTGGCACTGTTTACCTTGTTACTAATGGAATGCTAATTATATTTAGCTGGACACACCCACTGATCGTTTTTGCCAATTTCTTCGGTCGATCAACCCTGGTATTGTGTCATTGTCTTGGATTCGGTAAAGGCATCGGATACAAATATATATATTGACAGCGAAACTTTTAACGCAAATCTATATTGATGACTTCATTAGAGCGTAAAACCAGTCGAGAGACTAAAATCTACTGAGGTTAAAATAATAGTCATACCGACTACCTATTACTTAACATAAAAATAATTGTGTAATTTACAATTTGACAAATTAACATTCGAAAAAGTTTTCATGGAATTAAAATAAAATTTACTCCGAAATATGCAAAGTTAAACGCAAAAGCCGCACATTGAGTGATTTGGTTAGAATTGGTTCGTCGAAATTTATGAAGTGTGGCAAACAAATATTTAGGCCGCAGCCTGTCATTTTGTATGTCACGTTTTTGCGTAGTTTAAATTAGTTGGTATTTATATCAGACGAATAAACACACGCCATTCTTTACATATAGAAGACACAGACATATTTTCGACACGAACTTTCCAAACGTTTTTTTTTAAAGGCAATTCAGAAAACGTTAGGTACCTATTTATAATTTCTATTGTCTTAACGAAAGAAACTTAACTATTGATTCCGCATTTTATTCATCGCGTCCGGCACCACTTCCTAAACACATTATTTCGCTATCATAAAACAGTGAAAAGTGATTTTAATGCGTTCTGGTTGTGCGAGTTTTCTTAAGTAATAAAAAACCCATAAAATTAGTACCTACATCATTGTTTTGATCAAAATTATCGTGATTGTGAAGCTCAAAATTGAGAAAATTGAGCATCAATCATCTCACTTCAGTGCAAAAATAAAAACTAAATTCAAACTGAAATCCATGAAATGGTAACTTTAAGTTCAAATGAACATTTACGTATGTTAGTAGGTACCTATTCATTGAAATAACTACCTACCAACCCTGGTTTGCCAGGTGTTCGGTATTTTACAGAAACGTTTGGTATTTAAGCACTGTGTTCGGTGTTCGGTAGGTATGACAAAAATACCGAAGTACGGGCGGTTCGGTATTTTTTTCTGATCATGATTCAACCGTCAGATTTGATGCAATCGGCAATCGATGTTGCTGCTTTGGGCACGCGCTCACTGTTTTGGAGCCATTTTATGGTTTGCGAACCGTGCATGACATTTTCCATCTCTTTCACGTTATTATTAGGGGCTGTACCGCGTAACTACCTATATTAAATTAATATGAAGTTCATTTAAATGTTGACACTAAAAGTCAGTATTTTTGTGGCCTTTTTTGTTGATTTGTTTGTTTTTTGCAACAGAGTTGGGAACAAAAAAATGGTTCGGTATTTATTTGAAAAAGGCCTGGCAACCCTGCTACCAACTCACGTTCTTAAAGGGGTAAAATTACGACCGCCATCTTCGAGAAGTACCTACTGAAAACAGCCACTTAAATCCGTTACAAAGAAGCTGTTAAATAGTTTTCTTAAGTCCTTTTAAAAGCACTGAGCTGAAATAGACATTGTATTTAATGTCTGGACATCACAATGTTACCTTGTACTATTATTTATTCTGTGACAATGTCTTTTTAAAATGTCGTGTAAAATGATTCTATAGATAGAATATGCAACGTCGATGCGATGCCCCTAATCACAGAATACATAATAGTACACCCTAATGGTCTATCTATGGTGTTGCATTTCTTAATACATTCTTAAATTATTATTTATGTTAATGCAGGTAGTTAAACTATGTGGCTTGGCCATTTCGCTACATGGAAACCTTTCTGACAAACAATAGTTCATGTAGTAACGAAACGGCCAAGCCACATATTTTGACTAAGGTGTAGAGTTTTTGAAATTAGGGCTGGTAGAGTTAGGGCGCGTAGAGTTAGAAGCTTGGCTCTACAAGAGGTCTGATAACTTTTTTACAGTGCAAGCCCTATGTCTTGGCAGCACTATACTATAATACATGAAAATATTTTTGGTGGGATTTACGCCTAGTCGGAAATAACTCGTATATAAAAGATCTGTTTTATATTGTCTGTATGTATGGCACTTCTTACTCAAAAAAATATAATTCTTAATAGCTTACCTTGTTTTGATTTATTTAATTGCAATATTTTTACTTTCTATAGTCAGTAGTTTTGTGAAAGACCTATGAAAAGCTTTTGGATATAAATTTTCAATTCGATGCCTTAACATAGGTAGTCTTAGTATGTCATGCTCTCTTTAATCATTTCTGCGGTGGTGTCGTATGAGGCGGGTCGTTACGTTCCCTCAAATATGGTTGAGCGAAGAGATGGCTGGTTCATGCGTCATGTTCGTGAACTGGTGCTGCCAGTGGGAATGGGTCTGCTTCTGACTACCTATCTTAATGCATATTGAATTGTATGTTTTTCTTTTATTTTTATTTATTGTAACAGCCTAGACTGAATAACAAGTTCAAACTTTGAATTTAGCTTAAAATCTGTAAATTGATTAAGAAATTTGAAACTCATTAAGAAATGAGCTAATTCAATAATGTTATTTATTTGTTAATCTTTGTTAATATAAAGTCTGGAAACGATATACATATTTGTAAATATCGTTCCATCTGATTGATAAAGCTGACAAGTTTTTTGCGCCCATTTTTCTTGTCAGTTAAAAGACGTCATAATGGGTGGTAGGGTAAAAGAATTGACGATTTAAAAATGCTTATTATGTGAGCTTATTTAAATAAAATATATTTCACTTTCACTTTCACTTTCAATAGAATTTTAAAGAATCAGAATTTATATTCAATTGAATTTTATCCATTAACCTAGAAGCGTAACCATGAAATTTCTAAAAATAATGTTCTCCAAATGAATTTTATTTAGAAGATTTGTTCTGGCTTTTTTACCGGTCTTTTTCACTAAGAGTGCCATAACCTCTGAAGTTAAAACCACGAGCTTACTTACCTCTCTCGGAAATAATGAACGATCACGGCACGAAGACGGAAAGGCGTGGGTATTGGCACGGCGCGCCACGGGACAAGGCTGTATCGACCCGCCACGAGTTGCCCACCACTGTGGGACACGTCTGGCTGCGTTTTTCCTTTCATGTTTAGCGTATTTATTTTTTCTTTTTTGAGGAGCTCGGTGGCGCAGTGGCTTAGCGCCTGGCCCTGCGTTTGCGGAGGTTAGGCAACTTTCGCAAGGGTCGGTCATAGGATGGGTGACCAAAAATGTATTATCTGGAGTTCCTCCGTGGTTCGGAAGGCACGTTAAGCCGTTGGTCCCGGCTACATTTGCAGTCGCTAACACCCACCAATCCGCATTGGGCCCGCGTAGGTTATAGCCCATCCTCCTTATCCATCATAAGGGAGGCCTTGTATCCCATGTGGGGACATTAAAAATGGCGGATGTCATATTTATTTAAACTATAATAATGTTTTTTTACCCGGTGACGAAATTCGACCATAGTCATGAAAAGAGGAAAACTTAATATGAATTTGCAATTTCTTGAGTCATAAATAAAGTTCGTCCATAGCTACTAAATTAATAATCGGTGAACATAAACACATTTACGCGACAAATAGACCTTTTCAATTTTTGAAATCGCTTAAAAAAACGAACGGAGGAAAAAAGCTTATTTAGCGCTTTTTTATTTTGAGATCCTAGCATATCATACATAACCACAAACAATGCTGAAAATGTCGTATACCCGTCAAACTAACCCAATAACTACCCAAATCCTATCTAACGAAGCCCATCATCAATCCGGCCAGTTAACCCAGATATACAACGAGCGAGCCAATCTCAATCGACAACCAAGAAGCTTATACCTCCCTCCAATGGAGATTGCACGGCCAGTGTCATAGTGAAGATTGAAAAAAGGTCCTTTAGTGACGGCTTATTGCTACCTCTTTCTTTAGTGTTACAATACGTGTTCGTTGTACGTCGTTCGTTCGTTCGTGAGAAACGAAAACGTATTGTAAAACGAAAAGAAAGAGGTAGCAATAAGCCGTGACGTCACAAAGAGTCTTTTTTCAATCTTCACTATGATACTAGGCGTGCAATCTCCATTGTGGGTATAAGCTTCTTGTCGACAACCCATCTTAATCCCGTTCGTTTGTTTTTACACAGATTAGAGCGTCATCTTCCCACGTCAAGGCATTTACGATAGCTTCTACCAAAACTATGCCATGATATGTGTTCTAAATAGCTCCTCTATTCAAATGGCCAAAATTCTGTACGTTTTAACGCTACGTTTACTACTTATTAAAGCTTAAATATGAGCAATAGAATTTGATTGAATCAGGCGTCACTTGGCGGAAGTCCCAAACCATTTTGAAAAAAGAAATATATGTAGCTTACTTCCGCAAACGATATATGCAAGATGCACCGCCCGCCCGCCCGCAAAAATATGCACATGCACACCTCAAAATATCAGTGCACAATACCTGCATTTAGCAAGATAGCAACACACCTTGCACCTTCACCAATTAGGCTACTCTACACGTGTTTCGCCCCGACCCGGAGCATCCTCAGGAGTTAGATCGTGCGTAAACCAACACCGATCGGTGTATATTTTTGCGGGCGGGTGGGCGGTGCACCTTGCATAAATATCGTTTGCGGAAGTAAGCTACATATATTTCTTTTTTAAAAATGAGCAATAGCTAACGTCTCTTGCTCATTTTTAAAAAAGAAATATATGTAGCTTACTTCCGCAAACGATATATGCAAGATGCACCGCCCGCCCGCCCGCAAAAATATGCACATGCACACCACAAAATATCAGTGCACAATACCTGCATTTAGCAAGATAGCAACACACCTTGCACCTTCACCAATTAGGCTACTCTACACGTGTTTCGCCCCGACCCGGCGCATCCTCAGGAGTTAGATCGTGCGTAAACCAACACCGATCGGTGTATATTTTTGCGGGCGGGTGGGCGGTGCACCTTGCATAAATATCGTTTGCGGAAGTAAGCTACATATATTTCTTTTTTAAAAATGAGCAATAGACGTTAGATCACATGTCGCACACTTATGTAAATCACAGTTTGATGTATTGTATGGAAATGGAATTGATAAGCTTACGGCACGTAATTTAATAGTTTACTGGTTATTTTAAAGCTTTAATAGATAGCGTAGCGTAGCGTTCAAACGCATAGAATGCTGGCCATTTCAGTAAGAAGACAGAAGCGCCATCCTTATTCGAATAACTTTTCCGTGATTCGTTTTGTTGAGATAGGAACTGCTTACTGCTTGGAATCTGCTGCAGTACTGAATATTGCCCAACTTGGCCCGACATTTCCTGTACGCAATGTCTATGTATTATGTGTACGTGGACGGAGAGCCACGTTTTGTTCCCGAGTGTCTACTCTATATTTTGTGAGTATGCTAACCCGTCCCATGTGAATGTTCTATAAATAATCCCGGTTATATTTACCTCGCTTGTCACCTAACGCGACAGTGTCCGGCGTGGTCTTAATGCTTGCAGCTTAGAATAGACCTTGCTCACTAATCTTTAAAACTCATTTTCTATTATTTAGTTGGCTATGAACTTTGAGCGAGTTGAATTGGATTAGCACGTTTATATCCGCCAATTAGTAATGCGAGTAAACTGTAAACAGTTTGGGGGTTAAAATCTTTGTAATATAAGCAAGTTTGGACGCAATGTTTCTTTTTTATTAACTCAGAGAACTAAGCTTCCAAACTTACAAAATAAATATTTATAAATTTAAATCTATTAAATACGAATGAATATGTTCTGAAAACTTCAAAATTAGGTCCTCTGAAAAGTCTCAAAATTACATAAAATACAATGCGATATAAAGTACTTATTACTAAAATTTTATTTTTATAATGTCATGACATGACTGTTACCTACCCGACAAAAACAAAATGTTGAACACGTATATAATGATTAATATATTTTATATCAACTTCGACTGTGACCTTGCATCTTAGTTTTATGATCTCATTCACCACAGTTTTCAGCCACACTTTAAACAGTTTATTTATATTTTGTTAATTTAATATGTCAACATTGCTGTAAATATTAATAGGGCAAAAAATAGCTAAGTCCAGTGGCAAACACATTTCAAAATAAATGATGGTACAGAATGTATCCTGTAGGATCCTCCTGTAGGAGGGACCTACAATAAGTTCGTGATCGAGCAGTGGTCGTCACACTTATCTGGTCAAGGGTCACAAAGAACAATGTGAGGTAGGTATCACTGCGGGCCGCAAATTCTTGGAAATTAATTGACACCACCAATCAATTTACATTTTTTTTTTGTGAACTGTCAAAACCCGAATGCCACTTATTGACAAATTCTTTCAGAGCGTCATTCTCTTTCGCTTTCATGGTTATGATGGCTAACGCTTCAAATACACTAAATCCGATATTGTCCGATTTTTGCTCGGGCCTCATCGGTCAGACTCATCCGATCGAATCAAACCTATGTAACATAAAGCGAGTGCGTACACCACCAATCATCCATTGAGTCCGAACTTCATCCGGCACGGTATCGGGAGACGTCCAGTGAGACAACCGTTGTAAATTGAGAGTACTTTATTACTAACTTAATACAAGTGCACGCTAAGTATATTCATACATGACAACGGTAATGATACCTATCCAGTAAACGAACGGAGGTTTTGTTTTAATGTGAGGTTGCATAGCTGAGAGTGACTACAGAAGATCGGCACGGCAACGCCCAATGTCGGCACAGCAGGTCCACGTCTGAATTACTCGTCCGAGTAGGTCTGTCCGCCATCGGCCGATAAAATCGGTTTTGGTGTACGCCTACTGTAAGAAGTCTTTTTCTATGATTCTGTCCATAGTGCACAAAAAGTGGGCACTGAGACAATAACACGCAAGACTAAAGTATTTGCAGATTTTTAACCTGTCAATTACTGCCTTAAACGTGTTTTTTTGACAATTCTTAAACTCGGCGTGTCAACGCCTTGTTGGTTGATTCAGAAAGAGTTTTTACTTCCGTCATTATTTGTTTATTATTTGAAAATATTTGAAACAAAGTCTGGGAAACAGTTAACATGCACTCCTTTATTAATTCAGCATCAATGAAAGGTTTCATCCTTTTTGCAAGCATGTAACAAAGTTGATAAGATGCTTTTGTATCAGCCTCGTTTTGTCCAACTGGTGTTGCGGCCCGGCAGTATGACGACCACTGCCTTAAGAGCATTAAACCAGGTCCTTTTGTTATTTTTTTATATAATACTTAGTTACTAAGATCAGATTTATTAAAAGTGACAATTGAAAATTATTTACCTATTCAATTTGATGCCAATTTGAAATTAGAAAATATAGGGTTATTTGTAAACACGTACTTGTTGTAAAGTCTGTGTTTGTAAAACACCAACAACCAAGAATTTTCCTAAAAAAAAAACAACAAAACAAACAAACAACAAAATTTGTTCTACGACTTTTCCTAAAACAGACAAAAAATTCACAGATTTTACAGTCCCCGCAAGAATCGGAGCATTGAAAATGAACACCAAAATTTACGAAAAACCAAAATGAAATCAAATCCGAAGTCCTATTATGTTTTTAAAGTTACCTCTGGTAGTACCTACCTACCTACCTATTTATTTTTACGATTGTGACACTCGGCTCCGCCTCGTGTCACAAAAGCGCCCGCTGACTGCCTCGACGCAGCCGAAATATTATTAACCGATTTTCAAAATTCCAACGAATGCACTTCTCGTCAGCTTCTGCATCTTTTAACACTATTACCATGACGATCGGTGAATAATTATAAAAGCTACATCACTTTTTAAGTACGGAAACACCCGTTTTTCTACAATTCCAAATCTAAAGGGACCACCTACAAGTCACAATTATTAACTGATTTACAAAATTATTTCGCCATTAGGTAGCTAAACTAATACCCTAGGACCCTTTTTTTCATTTTTTCTTAAGTCGGTTTCATTTCCGAAATATTTACAATTTTGTAAACAAACACCCTAAAAAAAACCCGGAATTTTTGGAATTTTGCAAAATTCCCAAAAAAGTTACCAATAGATTTTCAAAATTTAAACGTTCACAGGTGTCTCGATAAATTTCTCAACTTTCAGTACTATTTC
This sequence comes from Agriphila tristella, assembly GCA_928269145.1. Taxonomy (NCBI): domain Eukaryota; kingdom Metazoa; phylum Arthropoda; class Insecta; order Lepidoptera; family Crambidae; genus Agriphila; species Agriphila tristella. The sequence continues at coordinate 5,084,182 of OV743440.1, forward strand.
TATCTCGATCCTCTTAAAATCCTCGGAGATATGGTCAAAAATACGTCTCAGGCGATTTGCATCTGATAACCATTTTCAATGGTAAAAACGACTTTTCATACAAAACTCGATCAGCTGTTCGGACATTGTGGAAAGTCGATTTTTTTGTCTGTTTTCGAAAATTCGTAGAACAAAAGTTGTTGTTTATGATATTAGCAATCTACTTCTGCGAGGTTGCTGGTGTTTTACAAATTTTAATGACCCTGTATGTATGACCCTAAGCTCGAAAATGCATTCATTCAATTAATTACTGTCAAAATGATTCAAAATTTCCATGTTTATCAAATCGGGCCCAGAACGTAATGACAGTAGGTACAGCTCGCGCAACATAACTTGAACCAAACCATAGGCAAAGAAGCTTGCGCAGTAGCAATTTTCAGTACAAAAATTGTAGTGCGCAGGTCACGTGGTACTAAAAATTGGGTCAAGTTATGTTGCGCGAGCTGTACCTAGCTTATTTTTGTATTTCAGTTCAATGTTGTTAATAAACCAGAATAGATCGTTGAGGCGTAGGTTCTGTCAGAATAGGCCTGATTTGGTAAACCTCCAAAATTGTCGTTTGCAGACTACCTACGTGAACAATGGTTATTTGCCCTGCTTTGTGCAGCAAACAATACCACTCGTACCGTACGTAGCTAGTCTTGTTATGGATTTGAATATTCTATTCTGCAATTGAATCGAATGCCAATTTTATTGAATAGGTACTATTTATTTCTATTGTGGCAATATTAGGGAGTATAGTAAAAGTGATAAATAATAAAATTGATAAAATGCTAATTTTATTCCGAAACGTATAGGTATCTTAATACTCATGCTCGAAGTTCGGCTGTTATTAGATAATCATTTATTTATCATGTTAAAATAATATTGAACATTTAAGCAACTACCTATTTCTCTTTTAAAGTTATAATCTTTTAAATAAAATTTATTACCATGGTACATTTTTGGACACCAAATTTGGTTTACAAAAGGCTAACAAGAAAACTATATAAATTACAATTTAAGTTTTAGGTAAACATTAATTGTGCCAACTGCACTATTTATCAAAAGTTGCGTGTTATAAAGTTTCACCAACCGTGTTCCTTCGACGACCTACAAATGGAATTCTTTATTTCATACAAACACGCACGACTTGAGAAATGCAGAGAAAATACATTAGCAATAACAGTTAAAATCTTTATACTTGCAGGGTCATTTTATACCGGGTGTAACAAGACCTTCAACGAAGCCGAGGTCTACGTATTCTGCCCATCATCAGGACCATTTCTGTTCAAAATTATTGCTGGGAAATGATTTTGATTTTTGGTGTTAAAAAATCATTGCATACTTTACCACGCAATGTAACGCGTACAACAGACCGCGCCTGCGAGTGTATGCTACACAGCTGCGTGCGGCCGAGTTGAAGGCAGCGTTTATGTGCATGCTTATGAGATACATTGAGTGATGATGTTTTGAAGCCATTGTTTACTACGAAATACTTAAAATTTTGATAATGTTTCATTGGACAAAAAGTAGGCAATAACGAATAAAATAAGATTTCATAAAAAAATTGTTTTTTTTTTTTTGACTTTGACCTTCAATAACTTCGTAGCTATTAATTTCCCAGGTATAGTCTGAAAGACAAAAATGATCCTGATGATGGGCAGAATACGTGGACTTCGGCTTCGTTGAAGGTCTTGTTACATCCGTTATTCACCATCCATGAAACTAAACAACTTTCTCCTAGAAACATGTGTCTAATTTCGGCACAAAATTTTGGTTATCATCCCATACTAAACAGATCACGTGATCTCTTTGAATCGTATGGATAGTCGATATTTTTCACAAAGGCCCTAGTTAGTTCCTTAGAGAAAGTTATTCAATTTCATGGACTGAATACAATCCTTAAAATTGGATGGTGTATATAAAATTACCCTGTGTTTTATCATGTCTAGCTTTTATTATAACTTAGGTAAGTAGGTACTAAAATTATAACTTTTTCAACATGGCATGTACCTAATTATTGTTAAGTATTTCAATAAGCTCATTACTGTTCTAGCAAAAAAATATTTACATAGATGGAACAACGTTTTAACAAAGTCGAAAACATAAATTTAAGGTGGCACCCCGAGCGAAAGTGGCGCCGCGGTGAATTTTATTTAATTCTAATACACAATTTTAATAATGTTTTTAGGGCCCTCAGTCTAGTATTTTTAGACGATATCGTTACATTCCCTCCTAGTCACTGCTAGAAGTAGATAGCAAAACTGCTAGAAGTGGCCGTTTTTTACACATTTGCTATCTTCTTTTACGAATGAATACTAGGGCATGTAGTGATACCTTCTAAAAATACTAGACCATGGACCCTAAAAACTCCACGTAAAACATTATTAAAATCTTTTTCTTTTAATAACTTATTAAATAAAAACCTCTGAGGGCGCCACTTTCGGTCATAGAACCGCCTTAAAGCAAACTGTTGGATTCTGCCGAAATCACTGGATGATATAATAATTTGAAAATCTTTCGTAAAAGCTTAATAATTCCGAAATGTATTTGTAATTTGTAACGAAACTCAAAACAGACAATTTATTCCCCTTACTAAATCGGCCCTTACTTTTTGCTAGTAGATAAAAAAACGCTTCGTAAGTGGCCGGTTCAGAAATCTATTTTAATAGTGACATAAAATCTACGTTTCCCGCCGGAATGACAAATGACACGTTATAAATAAAATCCGTCGCTTTCCTTTGAATGTGTTCCTTCCTACAGACATCGAGTGGAATTTAGTCGATTTATTCGTCTTTAAATGGAAAACTATTTTGTGGAATGTCCAATTGATACCTATGTTATTTAGTTGTTGTTAGGTTCCATATTTTATTGTAGATAAGTAGTAAGTTACGTACGTTATGGGTATAGTGAGATATCACGTGTATTAATTTTTTTCATTGAATGCGTGACTTTTAACCGAAAACTGCGTGTGATTGTTGATTCACCGTCACCAGGACGATTTTCCCACCCACCGCGACATATTCGTACTGAAAATTGTTAAGTTTATTTTGTACCAAAAAAAATACACGTGATTTAGAGGGGGGGGGGGGGGGTGAACGTAAAACCTCACCATGCATCAACAAGGGGGAGGGGGGTTAAAAATTGGCCAAAAAAACATCACGTGATTAATGAACGCCCCCCTAAGTACTTTATTCTTTCGTCTAGGTACCTATACTTGAAAGCTTTTTGATGGTTTTTCTTAAAAAAAGGTTTTCGTTTAATTGAATACCGTATAAAAGTACAATTACAAATTTTGGAAAAATCTCACGTTATTTAAAAGCATTTGCGTAAACATCAAGTTAATTAAAATTATTGCTTATTATTATAATCTCGGCTTTACGAAAATGACAAAACTTAACAACACATTACTTGGTACCTATAAAACTTTATTTATTTAATTAAATTAATATCATAGAAAATTCATTAGACTACGAAAGTCTTCCCGAAGACGACATTCGATACTTCAGGTTTTTCTGAGAATTATTTAAAATGCTGTCTACAGTTTCTTCCGTCCAATTAATTAGAAATTTATTTTTAGACTTTTATCTTTTCGTTGGGGCTGTGGAAAGCAGCATTATAGTTTAAAAATTAATGTTATTATAGAGTTTGCTTACCCAAAATATCAACTTTAATCATCAATGATGGGTTTTCCATTATAGCCCGGTCGAGTTAACTCGGGACCTGAAGCGCGATAGACCCCTCTCGTTGCCTCACACCTAGGGTTGCCAACCCTACTATATAATATAGTATCCTACTATATTGAGGGCTCACCTACTATATTTTTTGAAAAAATATATAGTAGGCAAAACTACTATATTTTTTCAAGTGAAAAAATTAAACAAAAGCAACAAAAAAAAATATTACTTAGTAATTAATTATTAGTAATTGCACATTTTTTTTTATTAAACTAGAAAATGTTTGTACTTATGTATGAAAAATGCAACTTCTTTAAAATCCTCCATTGAAAAGGGCAACCTACTATATTTTTTTGGATCTTTTCGCGATCTACTATATTTTTACACTAAAAATCTTGAAACTACTATATTTAATGCAAAAAAAGTTGGTAACCCTACTCACACCACTGTCGTTATGCCAATAGCTTAAGTACATTCGTTAGTGATAATTTATCGATAATCTATCGAAAACTTTCAAAAAATTGACGACGGTGGCGTGAGGAAAGGAGAAAACGAGAGGGGTCTATCGCGCTTCAGGTCAGGACGTCCCGAGTTAACTCGACCGGGTTTTACTTAAATTCCAATAGAAAATGTTAACAGGTATGTAGTTCGAAGGGATTTGATAAGTACCTACTTTGTAATAGGTGGCTAAGCTGTTTTAACAGCGCACAACGTAATATAAAAATTCACAGATTTTTCAGTCCCCGCAAGAATCGGAGCATTGAAAATGAACACAATAATTTACGAAAAACCAAAATCAAATCAAATGCAAAGTCCTATTATATTTTTAAAGTTACCGTTAAGTTTAAATTAAGTATATACCTATTTATTTTTACGATTGTGACACTCGGCTCCGCCTCGTGTCACAAAAGCGCCCACTAACTGCCTCGACGCGGCCGAAATAATATTAACTAATTTTCAAAATTCTAACGAATGCACTTCTCATCCGCTTCTGCATCTTTTAACACTATTACCATGACGATCGGTCAATAATCATAGAAGCTACATCACTTTTTATGTACGGAAACAGCCGTTTTTCTACAATTCCAAATCTAAAGGGACCACCTACAGGTCATAATTATAAACCGATTTTCAAAATTATTTCGCCATTTGATAGCTAAACTAATACCCTAAGACACTTTTTTAAATTTTTTCTTAAGTCGGTTTTTTTCCGAAATATTTACAATTTAGTGAACAAACATCCCTCAAAAAACCCGGAATTTTCGGAATTTCGCAAAATTCCAAAAAAAGTTACAAGCGGATTTTCAAAATTCAAACGTTCACACGTGTCTCAATAAATTCCTCAACTTTTAGTATTATTTTTATTTCGATTCTCTCAAAATCCTCGGAGATATGGCCAAAAATACGTCTCAGGCGATTTGCATCTGATAACCATTTTCAATGGTAAAAGTATTTCTTAAAAATCCTTATTAAATATATCAAAATAGGTATAATAAAACCCACATAAAATTATGCAGCAAAGATCAAAGTAAAAACACATTAAATTTATCTTGATGACTGCTTCCAATAAATCAGCGGTATCAGGAAAAAGCAATAAATCTACCAATTACTTCATGTCAGTATGGAATTTTACTGAAACAAGACACGATCGCAAGTGGGTCGTGAAATAAACAACTGAACATCAAACGGCAAATTAGAATGTACTGCCACAGTATTTAAATTTAATATTGTGGTACTAAACTAAAGTAAATCACAGCGTCAGGTATCAGGCAATCATAATGTTTAACAGTCTTCCAAACATCCTAAAATCTATTGTTGACTATAAATTATGTGGTGTCAAGGAAAAAGGAGATGAGTCAATAAAAATGTTTTTTGTAAATATTTGTTCAAAACATTAATAATGTGCCAATTTATTGACTTGTCTCCTTTTTCCTTGACCCCATAGAAATTTTATTATAGTTTAAATGAATTTGTTAGACTTAAGTATTATTATTTTCGGAACGTATACATATTTTTTATTTTATTCTCATTTTAATACAAAAATTAAATAACAAAAACTTTTTCGCGATTTCAGTTGGTCCCATAGTAAAAGTTGTTCAGCTTGATGGTCCCTATCTTCGATCATCTATACCTGCACGTCGTATAAACTTTTTGTATCTGAGATAATAGGGAATATGCATCAATTTTTTTTTTAATCTTAATCTTAAGTATAATGCGTGAAAAAATTAACTGTAATATTAAAACTTTTCTCTTGCGTTTTTTTCTCGTGATATAGTTACTTGAAGTTAGCGCGGAGCAGCACCCGCCGAAAACGCTCCATACAAAATGGTGACGTCACACATCACGTTTCAGGTGTGTTTCGGCGCGTTTAATATGGAGTTAGCCAATAATCTTCAATTATCTCCCTAAATTTTGCGTTTAAGTACATATGTGTCATACAAAATATTGTTTCTTATTCGATATTCCATCTGACTGTAAAGTGCATTATATCCGAAAATAAAAAAATAAAATTGTTATTTTTCCCTGATTTCATCGTGTGATAAAACTAAAATAATACATTTTTTTTATTTTTTTTCCTGTTACATCATGTTTTTATAAGTGTCCGCAGCGATCAAGCTCAAATTCATCAAAATCGGTGACTTATGCATATTCCCTATTGCGGCGATTTCTTTGGCCATACTTTTGTGAGCGATTTTATAAGCGACTTTTTGTAGCTCGTGGGCGTTGTATCGAACTCTGAATGTTCTATACTCGGCGACAAAAAATCGCTCGTGGGTGGAATGCCGTGAATGCCTTTATTATAGTAACTATCTGTACGCTAAGTTTCAGCTCGATACGTCCTGGGTATTTATTGTCCAATTTCAAAATGTAACGTAATCGCTTTCAAGATGTGCTTACATTGACACTTCTCTTTGGCACAAATAAACACTTACCAAAGAAATATAACAATGTATCGCATCTATCTGTCAAATGAAAGCGATTGCGATAGATTTTGAAAATTAGACAATAAGTACCCAGGGGCTCAATCGGCTATCTTACATTTGCTATCGTAATCGGACTGTATAATGCAGTTGCGACAAACAAAAAAGCGACAGGCACTATAGCGAAAGAACAATATTTCGACACACGTTGTAGCGACAGTACCGTTAGAGTATACAAGGTGTTTGGTAAAAGCCTTATAAAGCCGAATATGGTAGATAGGGACCATCAAACTGAACAACTTTTACTATGGGACCAACTCCGAAATCGCGAAAAAAAAATCAGCTGTTTCATACATTTTGATATTCTCGTTATTAATTTTTGTATGAAACAGCTGATTTTTTTTTCGCGATTTCAGAGTTGGTTTCATAGTAAAAGTTGTTCAATTTGATGGTCTCTATCTACCGTATTCGGCTTTATAAGGCTTTTACCAAACACCTTGTATATTCTGTGACAGTACGTAACTGCGACGAACGTTACTGCGACAGAATGTTCTCGCGACAGAACATTGCTGCGACGAACGTTACTGCGACAAACGTATCTGCGACAGCGTTTGGGCTTGTTAGAATCAACTTGACGAGTACTTTGTTGGGAAATAGTTTCCAGGGTCTGATGATGGAGCCGGAAGAAAGACACAGGAACTCTTTATTAAAACCACGTTACCGCATCGAGTTTGGGCTCGTTTGAATCGTCTTGACGAGTACTTTGTTGGGAAATAGTTTCCAGGGTTTGATGATGGAACCGGAAGAAGGCCACTAGAACTCTGTAATAAAACCATGCAAGCCCATCAAGTTTGGCCTGTTTGAATCGTCTTGATGAGTGCTCCGATAGGAGGTGGTATCTTCTTCTTCTTGTCAGTGCAGGCGGTTTCCGCAACTCGACGTCTATTGCGCCTATTTTGCGTCGGAGAATGTGTGGCCGGATCACTCCAGCCATCCCAGCTCAGCCAGGAACGCTCCAAGGGCTTTCACGTTCGTGATCGCTTCCTGGACGCTGCCCGGCGAGCCGAGGTATCTCGCCTGGTAAGGGGCCACCCTTCTGCATTTGAAAGCCCTTGGAGCGTTCCTGGCTGAGCTTGGATGGCTGGAGTGATCCGGCCGCACATTCTCCGACGCAAAATAGGCGCAATAGACGTCGAGTTGCGGAAACCGCCTGCACTGACAAGAAAAAGAAGATACCACCTCCTATCGGAGCACTCATCAAGACGATTCAAACAGGCCAAACTTGATGGGGATGCATGGTTTTATTACAGAGTTCCAGTCGCCTTCTGCCGGTTCCATCATCAAACCCTGGAATCTATTTCCCAAGTACTCGTCAATACTATTCAATGAGCCCAAACTTGATGGAGTAGCGTGGTTTTATTAAAGAGTTCCTGTTTCCTTCTTCCGGCTCCATCATCAGACCCTGGAAACTATTTTCCAACAAAGTACTCGTCAAGACGATTCAAACGAGCCCAACCTCGATGGGGTAACGTGGTTTTAATAAAGAGTTCCTGTGTCTTTCTTCCGGCTTCATCATCAGACCCTGGAAACTATTTCCCAACAAAGTACTCGTCAAGACGATTCAAACGAGCCCAAACGCTGTCGCAGTAACGTTTGTCGCAGTAACGTTCGTCGCAGCAAAGTTCTGTCGCGAGAACATTCTGTCGCAGTAACTTTCGTCGCAGCTACGTACTGTCGCTACAACGTGTGTCGAAATATTGTTCTGTCGCTATAGTGACTGTCGCTTTTTTGTTTGTCGCAACTGCATTATACAGTCTCGTAATCGCATTGATTCGACAGATGAATATCGCGAGTTTTGTTTGTTAAGTTTTTATTTATGCTAAAACGAAGTAGCAATGTATCACATCAAATCAAAACTTACATGAACTTCATTATTTTTAGCCCAAAGACCCGCAGTAGTTTGTGCTATAATCAATCAGTGCAGTGAGTCACACAGGACACATTATTTTATTAAAATCTTCCCATTACTGCTCTCCATTCGATTTTACACCTAAACATTGGATTCATCGTGATCAATACAGAATGGCTATGGTTCACCTCGATTTCCCACTAACGATTCGAAATAAATATGCGAAGCCATCAAACAGAGTGAATTAGTTCGCCACATAATTGGAGTCATCCTGTTCCGAGGGCGTTTCCGTTTAACCTCGCTCTTTGATCTGCTGGGCGGGCGGGATGCACTCGAGAATGCTCGGAACACGGACGACAAGATTCAAATGAAAAACGATTTTGTTCATTCAAATTGGGGTTGTTACTGGTGAGATTTAGAGGGGAAGACTTTTTATTGAGATTTTAATTCTGGTTATTCATTCCTTATGCCAACTGCACCTTCTTTTGCATGCAGGAAAGCTTCTATATTGTTAATTAATAAATAATAATATGTATTTAAGGCTTTGTTTGTGGATGGCTAAGCTTTCTTAACTAGAACAAAAAAGAACTTGGGAATCAAAAAATAATGCAATTTTAAAGCACTGCCAATTTTACAAACATTAAAAATATATGAAGTTCTAAATGCAATAAATAAGGTGGCAATATTACCGCAAATACTGTTGCAAAAAGCTATGGCATTCATTCGTACAATATCATTTAAAATGCAATTAAAATCCTGCTTATTTGGTGCCGGCGAAGTGGGGCGGGTCAGCGGCTCAGCAAGCATTTTGTTTCCATGAAATTATGTCAAGTCACGACATCTTACGAAGGGCCATCCTAAGGCGTTCGAGGGTTCTCCCGTCTTGCTATCTTAAAGCTTCTGTTTAGTTCTGAAAGTTCATTTCCTCTCGAAAGGAGGACGATTCTTATCTGTATTCCTGATGGAGATGTTGGAAATAAAATTTGTTCTTGTCTTGCTTGTTAGATCGCAAGATGCGGTTTTTTAATGATACTTAGGTTTTCCTGGTAATCAAGCAATACTTTTATTTTATTTTCGTAAATAATTTTGTTTTCGAGTACTTACCTATTAAGTATAATCATTGTTTAAATTTGTGTTCAGCATATTATGTTATGAGACTCAATCATCTACACATACTCTTTGAACTACAGCTACTATAGTCGCTAAACAATTTTGCTTGTTATAATTTACTAGCTTCTGCCCGCGACTTCGTCCGCGTGGATGTTAGAGAAAATCCTAAGAGAACCTTCAACCAGAATCTGACCAGTCATTTTTACGTTTTCCGTTCTGTTCCCGTCCCTTTCCTGTCCCGTTCCCGTACCCCTTCCGTTGCCATTCCCGTTCCCGTACTGTTCTCGTCCCGTTCCGTTCCCGTTTAATTCCCGTTCCGTTCCCGTTCCCGTCCGTTCCCATTCCGTCCCGTTCCGTTCCCGTTCCGTATCCGTCCCGTACCCCTTCAGTACCCATTCCGTCCCGTGCCGTACCCGTTCCCGTTCCGTTCCCATTCCCGTCCCGTTCCCATTCCCGTCCCGGTCTCGTTGCCGTTCTAGTATCCGTTTCCGTTTCCGTTCCCGTTCCGTTCTCGTCCCGTTCCGTTCTCGTCCCGTTCCGTTAACGTATCGTTCCCGTTCCGTACCGTTCCCGTTCCTTTCCCCTCCGTTCCCGTCCCGTTCCTTTACCGTTCCCGTCCCGTTCACGTTTCCGTTCCGTTCCTGTTTCATTCCCGTTGCGTTCCCGTTTCGTTCCCGTTTCGTTTCCATTCCGTTTCCGTTCCGTTCCGTCCCATTCCGTTCCCGTTTCGTTTCCGTTCACGTCCCGTTCCCGTCCCGTACTCCTTCCGTTCCTTTTTCCGGTACTGTTCCCGTCCCGTTCCTGTCCCTTTCTCTTTTCCATTCCATTCCCGTTTCGTTCCCGTTCCGTTCCCATTCCGTTCCCTTTCCGTTCCCGTTTCATTCCCGTTCCCTTTTCGTTTCGTTTCCATTCCGTTCCCGTCCCGTTCTCGTCCTGTTCTCATTCCCGTTCCGTTCCCGTTGCGTTCCCCTCCCGTACTCGTCCCCTAACCGTTCTGAACGCCTCACGTTCCCGTTCTTGTTCCCGTTCCGTTCCCGTCCGGTTCTTGTTCCCGTTCCCGTTCCCATCCTGTTCTATTCCCGTTCCGTTCCTGTTTCATTCCAGATTCGTTCCTGTTTCGTTCCCGTTCCGTTCCCGTTACGTTCCTGTTTCATTACCGTTTCGTTCCATTCCCGTCCGATCCCGTCCCGTACTCGTCCCGTACCCCTTCCGTTCCCGTTCCCGTACCCGTCCCGTTCTAGTTCCCGTTACCGTCTCGTTCCCGTTCTCGTTCCGTTCCGTTCCCGTTCCGTTCCGTTCCGTTCCGTTCCGTTCCGCTCCGCTCCGTTCCGTTCCGTTCCGTTCCGTTCCGTTCCCGTTCCCGTGCCCGTTCCGGTTCCGGTTCCGGTTCCGGTTCCGGTTCCCGTTCCCGTTCCCTGGATGTGCATGTCCAGGTCCATATGTGTCATGTCCACCGCGTTGGACTTCAAAATAAATCTCATTTTCGCAATCACCATCCCATAAAACCTCAAGAACGACATCCATATCAATATTTATGTTACTCACCCCACTTACCCTCTAAGGGGTTGATTTTCAAAATCCCAAAATATATATTTAGACGTGCTCCTACGAATTTTAAAGTTGTAATTTCGATTTTGAATTCTTTTTCCATACAAAATTTTAACCCCATTTTTACCCCTTTAGGTGTTAATCATGTCCACCGTGTTGGACTTCAAAATAATGGACTTCAAAATAAATGTCATTTTTGCAATCGTCATGCCAGAAAATCCCAATAACGACAGCTCTATCGATTTTTATGTTTACTTACCCCATTTACCCCCTAAGGGGTTGATTTTCAAAATAACAAAATATATATTTGCCTATTTATTTTTAGATGTGCTCCTATGAAGTTTAAAGTTGTAATGTCTATTTTATATTATTTTTCGATACAAAATTTGGACACCATTTTCTTCCCTTTAGGGGTTAAATCATGTCCACCGTGTTGGACTTCAAAATAAATGTCATTTTTGCAATCGTCATCCCAGAAAACCCCAATAACGACATCTATATCGATTTTTATGTTTACTCACCCCATTTACCCCCTAAGGGGTAGATTTTCAAAATAACAAAATATAAATTTGCCTTTTTATTTTTAGATGTGCTCCTACGAAGTTTAAAGTTGTAATGTCTATTTTATATTATTTTTCCATACAAAATTTGGTCCCCATTTTCACCCCTTTAGGGGTTAAATCATGTCCACCGTGGTTGGACTTCAAAATAAATGTCATTTTTGCGATCGTTATCCCACAAAACCCTGATAACGACATCCATATCTATTTTTAGGTTTTTTAACCCTTTTCACCCCCATTACATCCCCTTTGGAGTTGAAATCCTAACAAAAACAATATACGTTGCTTTAGATTTCTATCCATAAGCCTAAATTATAAATTAAGCGATTTTACTTCAAAAATTAAGGATTTTCTTCAATACACAACTTCATCCCCCTTTTGACCCCTTCGGAGGTAGAATTTTGAAAAACGCTGAGACCCGTATTTATTAATTTTCAATCGTCAGCCTAAATACAAAATTTGAAGATTCTAGCTTCAAAATTGAGGGACTTTCATACAAACTTTCAGCCCTTATTTCATCCCCTTAGGGATGGAATTTTCAAAAATCCTTCCTTAGTGGATGCCTACACTGTATAAAGTATCTGTGTGCAAAATTTCAAGTCTCTAGGTCCAGCGGTTTGGGCTGTGCGTTGATAGATCAGTCAGTCAGTCAGTCAGTCAGTCAGTCAGTCATTCAGTTTACGATTTTATATATTAAGATTGACTTAGCGAGCGAAGCGTCTCCGTTTTAGCTTGGGTTTGGGACATAACTCGACGATAACTCCTCTACAGGTCGTATTTCTCAACCGATTCTCGTGAAATTTTGTAAACAGGTTAATATTTTATACATGGATTTTATTCGAATCAGTTTTTCGAATATCTTAAAAATAGCAAATCATGAAAATGCATGTGTCGAAAAAGCGAGATCTAAAGCTGACAGAGCCACTAGTACAGACATCCCACTGTTTTCGTTGCCTCAGTAGAGTTGTAAATTCAAAAATGCTATATCTAAATGCCATTAGGAATGTGCCATGCAGCCGCTGTAAGCACCCCATCTGAGATTAGCCCCAGCCTTCGCCGTAAGTCAAGGAGGCGGCCTCGCGAGCGCGCCACCCGGGTAATTGGATGTCGACCGCGCTATGTAATCCAGTTACCGATGCAACCACTCCGTAATCTAATAACTAAAGCACTAGTTCATATTTAAATTGATTTCTCCTTTTTCCGTGTACCTAATACTCATGATTAAGCTCTTACGTCATGGTTTCAGCAGAACTTTTATTTCTTAACACAAAAATGAACTGACACGACACAGTAGCGTACACTGTTTTTGCCTGGACCTCCTGCATCAACGACCCCTGTGGTATACAAAGCTATATGTCGTGCAATTGTTTTAAAAGGGGTCAATAGACGCATTACCTACTATGTTTTTACTCAATTAACTATAAATTAATACTTAATTGAAGTTGAGTTGTGCCTGAGTCATGCATAAAGTACCTACTTATACAATACGGTTACATAAATTAGTAACAAGGGCTTAATTAGTAGCATAATAAACACGCAAAAAAGATTATTGTTTCTTTGACAAAGCCAACTTCAGAAGTTAAAAGAACGTTTAAGTAACAGCTTGATGTTTCTTGGCCGTTCGCCAGACGGTTAAGTGGTTAGTTGCAAATCCAAACTTCGGATCTTTTCGTTTCAAAACCCTCGCTCCAATAAAGCGTGAAATGATTTAAAAATAGTTCCACCGATGTGAAGTCCCCTGTAACTGAGAGTAATAGTCGGGAAAATGAATCGACACTAATATGATTAAATTTTCCTTATTATTTAGAAGTTTCCTGTGGATCACATCGTGTGCTTTCGAGTGAATAAAAGCATTATGTACGTCCTACATTTCTCGCTTTGCGTGTTAAACCTTTTCGCGAATTCATCAAAAATGTTATTTATATGCTGAATTTTATAGTGAACTTTATATTAAAGAAAAAAATATTTTATGATATTTGAGGGTGAAATGTATTTTTAATTAAATTAACCTTTGTTTTGAAAGAGTTTTCCAGGGCATTTGCAATGTTATTTCTATTGGTTAAATTTGTACTAGAAAAAATAAAGTTGCTTGTTTAAGATTGAAATGATTGAAAATTGTTGACAAACATTGAGATGATTGCGAATATAAATACTTCTGAAGTGCAGAATCACTGCAAAACGCGTAGGTATTGCGTAGAGTCCACTCGTCTTCCTGACTCAACGGGCCAAAATGACATCACTAATATGATAACGTTAATACGCCGACCTTCAAATATGTGAATCATAATGCAAATTTGATCACAGTTTTATGTGAGGAATATTAAGAAGCTAATATTATGTACTCAACTCCTTACTAATCTGATGTTACTTTGGTTTGTAGCATTGGAGTGTATGCTATTGCAATGCTTAGCAAAAGGATGGGTCATGGTTGGGAATGCTGATTGGTACATAGGTACTAGACAATAAAATAGTTGTGCGACTTACGAATTTTATACAAAATAAGCGTACGAGTAGGAATTTAAAAAACATCAATTGCGAATTTTCTTCAAATAATTCATTGATAGTTTATCACGCATCTGCAAAATGTTCGTAAACCCGACGCTGAGAATTTTAATAAAATATGAGAAACTCCCGGTGTTGTCTGAAAATATTTCAAGTCATTACGTTTACCTGTTCTTACTGTTATTAATTGGATGTATTATCTTTGTTTCCAGGTAGTGTTGGTGTTCATCCTGAGTATAGCATCGCTGATCATCTACTTCATTGACGCGTCCAGGTAAAATAAATTCCGATCAAATTCATAACTTTATACGATGCGTAGCTGATTTATTAATATCATAATATCTTGTAATAATGCTGAAATCATAAGGAATACGTGAGTGAAACTCAAATAAATGTGATCCGACTGTTTTGCTGATGATAGAGTGTTATAAATGTACTGTAGCTTTATGTTTACTTCAGCTGACCGTGTTCCGTTAGAAATGGCTTGTCCGTGGAATGTCACCTATCTGTTGCACCTTTTCCTTGTTGAATTTGTACTTAACGAGCGATTTCATGATTCCAGTGAAGAGGTGGAGCGATGCCAGAAATGGAGTGACAATATTACTCAGCAGATCGATCTTGCCTTTAACATATTTTTTATGGTCTACTTTTTTATACGAGTAAGTATGATCAAATTCATATCAGGATTCAGTCAGTGCAATGTTATTTGAGAATTTATAATAACATTTTGTAGTCATGATTACATTACATGTTAATTGTATATCTTTTATAAATAGTCACTAATTCTAAATTATGTTCCATAACTATTTCGATCCGATTAAGTGCCTAAAATGACGTTCTTCTGTTTCAGTTTATAGCAGCTAGTGACAAACTATGGTTCATGCTCGAGATGTATTCATTTGTAGATTATTTCACGATACCCCCATCCTTTGTATCGATATACCTGGATAGAACGTGGATAGGTAAGAACAATATTGCTTTAATGCGATTCCCTAGTTCAGTATTGTCTTTATTTTCTAATTAGGTAAATGGCAGTATGCAGTAGTAGAAGACTACTAAAGTTGCAATGATGAAATTAATGGGATTTTGTTCATTGCGTTAGAAGCTTAATTTCATGTTTGATTTTCTTTCCAGGGCTGAGATTTCTCAGAGCTCTACGCTTAATGACCGTGCCTGATATTTTGCAGTACCTCAATATATTAAAGACATCGAGCTCAATTCGGTTGGCGCAATTAGTTTCTATATTTATATCCGTGTGGTTGACTGCTGCCGGCATTATTCATTTGGTGAGTTTACGACCACTTCTGTTTTTAGTGTTATCTGCTTTTGAACCGTCAGAATTAGGATTTTGTTCGAAGAATTATTGACTATAACCATTGAAAACGAGTACTAAAAACTTTGTTCATAACGATTTTATTTCATCTATTTCATTCACTAGAGTTAGCGAATTATGTAAAATTGCTAGTCCTATTCCAAAAACCAAAGATCGAATTCTTAACAAGTTGCTAAATCTGTTTCTATCTCCTTGCTGACGGCTGTTAGTTGATGATGAATAGACCCAAGTAGTTCCACACTATTCGTAGTCCTTTAAAACAGTAACAAAGACTTTGAACTTAATTAAATTGAATTTAATCATTATTAGGTAGGTATGATAAATAAACGTTTGCGTTATTCGATTTAATTCTGTTTAATGTTTTCAGCTGGAGAATTCTGGCGACCCGCTAGAATTTGAAAATTCGCAAAAGCTCTCATATTGGACATGTGTGTACTTTTTGATAGTCACCATGTCCACAGTAGGTTATGGTGATGTGTTCTGTCACACAGTGCTTGGCAGAACCTTTTTGGTTTTTTTTCTCCTCGTCGGCTTGGTAAGTTTCACTTTAATTTATATTAACTTACTTATTTAAATAAAGTACATTAACGTCCATAAGACGATTTGATCTTGAAAATACATTTGCAAGGAGAGGCAAGATTTAATTAATACCTTTATTATCTTAATAAGCAATCAAATATATCATGATCTAATGATAATCGGTAACTATGAGGTAGTCCTTAAGGAAATATTCAAGTAGTAGTAAGCTATTCGAGCAAATCGCCATGCTTGCGGTTCCTTGCATTAAGCTGTATGAAATAACAAAGCAAAAGGAAATAATAACCACAACTTGCCGTAT
Source organism: Agriphila tristella (assembly GCA_928269145.1). Lineage (NCBI taxonomy): Eukaryota > Metazoa > Arthropoda > Insecta > Lepidoptera > Crambidae > Agriphila > Agriphila tristella. The sequence goes on from OV743440.1 coordinate 5,100,601, forward strand.
AAATGATGACATAAGTTCACAAGGGACTTGCTAGCCAAGTGGATTATCGCACAGCTCGTTGAATGGTTGTAAGCCTGACTATAGTGCACCACGTACGATAGAGCATGTCGTGAATGTGGAACTCCAGGGCGACGCCCCCAGGCCGGCCGCAGCCGCCTCTCCGCCCTTCGGTGTGCCTTCTCTCGGCCGCTTCGAATCGATTTCAATGGAGCCTTTTAACTATCGCCAAACACTAAATGAGCTTAATTTCGAGCGATTTAATTGCATGATTGTCTTTTGTTTTTCTTTTGCTTTGTTATGTGAAACTCACCACGAATGTGCTGCCGGAGTTGTTACCGCGCTTAAGTGTAGGAGTGTATTGGGGACCGTGGTCCGTGGTCTGAGACGAGTAGTAGTCGTGTCCGGAGTGGAGGCGCCCCGCTGCCAGGCGCCCCGCCGCGCGCCGCGTCCCACCCCTCCCACCTCGCGATCTCTGCATGCCGCACCTGTGCCTGGCTGTGTTCAGTTGCTCACATCACCGGTAGACACACACTTGTTCCTTTTATTTTTATTTCGCTCCGCTACCGGCTACACCTAAGATTTTGCGTCACCATAGTTTAAATACCGAGACTTGAGGTGGACATTGTCGTGCACCACGCGATGGTGTTCGCGTGCCAAACTCGATTTTCTACCGACACCATGGTCTGTTGCAGGCAATGTTCGCTAGTAGCATTCCCGAAATTATAGAGCTGGTAGGAAGTAGGTCCAAGTACAGTGGCGAGCTGAAGCGTGAACATGGAAAAAGGTATCCGTTTGATATATAAATTGAGGCCGAAAGTGAAGGCGATTCATCTCCCGGCACGTGCAGAGGTGGTACACGCGCTCGCGTGTCGGATCTGAATCGCCCGAGCTCTCGGGAACGATGTGAAATCATCACCTATAAAAAAGCTTGCTCAGTGCCGTCAGATGTATTGTGTCATCTACTCGTGTTCACGGCCCGGCCCCGCGCCATCCAGCGGGGGGCTCCTCGCCCCGGCACTACGGGGGCACCCCGCGCTTTCGAGCCAGGTGTCCTCTGTAGAGCTGGGGCGAAGGCCGCCCCGGCTAGTCGGCGCGCCGGCCGGATCGTGTTCGCGCTCTACCAAGCGTCTATATCGAATGCCCCTCGTTAGCTTAGGAACCGGTGAAACCGATTTCTTTTTAAGTTCTGTTCATCGATTAGTTAGCGTATGTATCCTTAGGCTTTGCATGCACCCGGTCACGAGTCCCGTCACGGCTTGCGCCGGTCACAGCCCCGCTAGCGTAGCTCGGCACGGCACCCAAGTCCCGCACACCACACAGCCACAGCCACCACGCAGACAGACGACACTCGAGCCACAGCCTTGTGCGAGCGCGGGGGTACGCGGCCGCGGGCCGGGGGGGCGGGCGCGCGGAGGGGCGGTCGCTCACCTCACGGTGTTTGCTGTGTATCGTAGGCTGTGTTCGCCAGCTGGATCCCCGAGATCACGGAGCTGGCGGCGCAGCGGAACAAATACGGCGGCCGGTACACCAAGGACGTCCGCCGCAGGTACCCTGCTCTCACGCCCCCGCTCCACGCGGCTTCCTGCCTTCCTACCTCTCACGGTTTCGATCTTGGTTGATTGAATGCGGAGTTTGCTAATGAAATTTATTAATCCTTCACTAGAATCGGTCTCTCGGTGCCGTGGCGCATGCTCGAAGAGTTAGCTCCCGGCGGCCGCGCCCCTCTCCCCGAACTAGAGAGACAGGCGCGCGGTCGACCGACGCACTACTACATGCCTTTTTTCGTAAATTTTACTCGAGATACCGTTGAGCTTTTTAATCCTTCTAACGAGACTAGATCTGGAGAGAGCCGATGTAAAGTTTTGTAATGCTGTCGATGAAAGTAGTGTTTGGTTTGTTCGCTTGCACACGATGCCTGTCGCCACGCTGTAGCGCTAGCTCCGGCACCTCGCCACGAGTCCCGACGTCACACACAGCCAGTGCCCGCGCGCCCGCGCCGCCCCGCCCGCGCCGCGCCGCGCCCCGCCGGCGCCCCACCCGCGCCCCACTGGGGGCACGCAAGCGAGCCGTCCGCCCCCCGGCCGGCGGCTCCCTTGTGCGCCCCCACCACTCACCGGTCAATTTGAATGTGAATGTCTTGTTTTGTCTGTCGGCGTTTAGGCGATATTTGCCAGTTGTATCCCAGAGATAATTGACTTAATCGGCACTAGACCCAAGTATGGCGGCACCCTCAAGAATGAGCGGGGACGCAGGTGAGCCGCTGTCTTCACTCCGTTCCGTTGAATGTGTTCCGTGTTGTGAAATCTATATCTTCCTTTTCCTCTCTTAGCACGCTTCTGTGTTCTCACTTATCTTTGACGGGACGCGAGTCCTGTGAATTGTTGTTTTGAGTCGATATTGATTGTAAATTTACTTATACCTTTGAATTTGAGTTCAGTTGAATAGTGAAAAGCAGATAGTGGCTAGTATTACGCTCGTCATTAATTATATAGGTATCATGATTATGTTCTGTTAGTATACGTAAAGGAATGTTAACGTAAAGCTTAGTTACGAAAAGTTAAATGTTGAGTGGTACCGTAGTGTGTTGTTGGAGTTCTGGTGTGCGAGGCGTCGACAGCCCCTGGCCTAGGCCGCGGCGCTGTTGATGCGACCCTCCCGCCTCCCGCTCCCGTTACTGTACCCGTACCGTACCTAGTGAGTCCGCTCGCTCCCTCTTACTCCCTCCCTGCACGTCTTTAACTGTACTGTAACTCTTACTCTTAATGTTGACCCTTTTACTGTTTTGTAATCTGTAATGTATCTTTTGGATCGACCCCCTCGGTTATTTAGTGTAATGTATTTACGTTAAATTCATAGAGCGTGGCAAGGCTGTGTGCATTGAGGACATTTTTAACGCAAAATTAGATTTTAGATTTCAACATATCATTTTTGACATGATTTACATCATCTTAGCAGTGATACACGAAATCATTTGTAAAATTTTTTTTGGATTTGTTGATTGTAAACTTTTAACGATGTTTGCAATCGTCAATAAAAGGTAGATTGTTTTTGTAATTTTTATGAATTTACAAAATAAAATCAGTTCCTTTGCCACACCTTAGAGAATATAGATTGCATGCTGTGCTTAGTACCGAGCAAGTTGTATTTATTTGTCTTTCTATTCTATTCCACTAACTTTCCCGAATGATTTTGATGCGTTTTTTTAATACCTTCTGTTGGTTTGTTTTTCATGACATTAACCCCCATGATACCGACACTGTTTTTCACGACCCCACCTGTATTGCAGCTGCCTAACCCTTTTTGTTGAACTTACAAAGAACTGAGGCTGTTACCCGACATCGAGATACAAGAATTCCATTATTTGTTCAAAATAAAGTACTGTACTGAGACGCAAGCTTTTCATGATATTTATATGCAGTGAAATAAAACCTCATGTAAATACATTCCAAAGATCGAATAGAACACGATGCATTCAATTAATTCGTCGTTATACCTATAGAAAACAGACTAAGAATCGTACTGTGTATAGATATCTTGAGAGATATTTATTAAGAGTTTGATCTCCACTTCAAAACTGGCCCTTCACACATTCACTGAACAGTCATTTCTTTTGCAATGAATGCCATTTTATGTTGTGCGGCTGTACGAATGCCAATTTTCTACACTTCGTCATTGCAAGTGTCACACGTCCCTATACCCGTTCTGTTATGTAAACATTTTGTTTATTTTGTTTTATGTTTATTTTTACTAGTGTGGTAGATAGATTTACACAAGTCCTGAACGAAACTGAGCTTTCTAGTTAATAGAAAAACAGTTCATTTTTTTGTGGATAATCTCAAATAAATTGACTCTTTTGGGTGTTAACCTTTAACTACTTAATTTGTTATAATCGAAATGCCGCAAATCAATGAACAATTATTTTTTATTGTAAATGGTAAAGGTTTCAAACGCAATGTCTTTGCTTCCAAAAAAATTTTTGATATCATGATGATTTTGAATGGCATTTATTGTGTCTTTTAATTTTCCTGGTCTTTTCTTAATTGCTTACAAGTAAAGACGTTTCGGTTTTGACCCAGTAGATGTTTCACGCTTTGTCACCTATTGTTTTGTTTAACCCTGTCGTGACCTTTGATTTTGTTTCTGTATGTAACTTTGGTCCCAGGTGTTAAATAAAACTTCAAATTGCTGTTCCTCTTTTTCTATTCTACTTCTAAGATACTCTAAGCTTATTGAAAATTCGCTTTGAACGAAATTAAAAGCCTTAAGATTACAATTCTCAAATGCTGCACTGCTTACATCTTGCAAACTGTCAATGATGCCGCAGCAAAAATTTCACCTTTCTATATTCTTGCATTTTCAATGGAAAAGGCTTGAGAAAAGTCAATTCGCTTTGGGCTTATTTGGTACTCAAACAGCTGTCTTGTAGTAGCACTATCTGCACTTTAAACGTTGACGTGTTATTATAATATTTTTATGCAATTTCAGGCATATAGTCGTATGTGGCCATATAACGTACGAGTCAGTGAGCCATTTTTTAAAAGACTTCCTACATGAAGACAGAGAAGACGTGGACGTCGAGGTTGTTTTTTTACACAGGTTCGTCCAGATTCCTTATTTTTCATTTTATAAGACACCACCTTTGATAAAGATAAGAGTCAGAAAAAAAATAGTCCTCTGGTTAATATATTTTCTGGCTTAGAATTAATGTGAAAAAAAAAACAAGAATTCAGCGTGCGTCGAGCACATCGCTATAGGTTTAAGCAATAATACTGCCTTGCAAATTATTCTTCCAATCTGTCAATAAAGTAGCTATTTTGAATGAAATGCAACTGTAAATATAAAAATATCGCCGAAGTTCTTGAACGGTGTGTGATGAAGTATCCAACGACGCTTTCAGAAAAGAGCCCGACCTTGAGCTGGAAGGTCTACTGAAGCGTCACTACACAACGGTCGAGTTTTTTCAGGGTACAATGATGAATGCCGTCGACCTTGAGCGAGTCAAGGTTAGAGTAAGACGAATAGTGCAGGCATTAGTTTATCGCACGGCCGTATTTATCATTGAAAAGCGTCTACGTGATCCAGTATTTTTTATTTATTTATGTGCATAAACAGATCTTTTTCTTCTAAGATGCTGTTCCATAGTCACAGTAGGATTTTATCACTTTGGTAACTTTATCTTGTGATTCTTTTGATGCAATCATTGCTTCTCACGGTGGGCCGGTGGCGCCTCTCGCAGGCGCCGCCGCTCCACCCCACGACTGCGTATTTTGGTATCTAGAGTTTGCATGGTACGATCGGGCCACGACGTCGGCGGACTGTCCTACCCGTAGTGTTAACTGAGCGTTCATGACAGGAAACCGCCCGACTTGGAGCTCGAAGGCCTGTTCAAGAGACACTTTACCACTGTGGAATTCTTTCAAGGCACCATTATGAACCCAATCGACCTACAGAGGGTAAAAGTAAGTAGAACGCGATGTTTTGGGCGTGGTGTCGGTTTGAAGCTGTACAGACTGTCATTTTCATAGAAGTAGAGCGATGCTCGTTCACTAACCTCTTTTGAGAAGGATTCTGTCGGAGCGATGTGAAGTTCCCTTCTGTGAGCGCTGTCTGTGCGTGCCTGTGCTACTGTAATCTGTGTGTGGGGGCGCGGGCGCGAGCGCCGCAAACTAGCCGCGCCCCGCGCCCCTCTTTGCGCCCCGGCCCCTTCGCCGCCTCGCGGCATCTGTGTCTCACTGTCTGTGCCAACCTTGGTGTTGTATGCCCGCGATCATACTCTAAACAATCGATATCGATTGTGCTGTACACTTCTTTTGACATAATTGGCTGCCGATGAAAGAGATTCCTTTTTTAAAATTTAATTGATTAGAACCTAGTTAAAGTACAGTTGTCGATTGTCGATATTGTCGAGTGTTTACGGTAAGTTCTAGACGTTGGTTAGTGCATGGCTTTAGATTCGGAATGTTCGCTTCGAGTGCATGATATTCGGTTTAATAACACCCACCTGCTTTTTCTTAAATGGCCACTACGTCACTTTCAAAATTTAAAATGAAATCAATTTAACATTATTAAGGGTACAATTGTATATACTTACATACCTAATGCGTAGTGGACATTTCTAACATGAGTGTTTAGTTTGCAAGTATCCATAGTTTTTTCATGCTTTCTTCTATGCTTGATAACAAACTTTAAAAGTCTAATCATCCAAAAGTCCAATTCAACTCTTTTTATCATTTACAACTGCTATAAAAATTATACTTTGTGATATAATAATTAACTCTTGATTTAAAATTCAAGTGAAAGCAATTCCACACATTTATGTAGGTAAATAAAAAAAAACTTGACAAGCTATTGTGAAATCAAACTTTATGGTGACATCGTTTCTTTGATCGGCATTTATGCATAGGTCCACGAAGCGGACGCTTGCCTGGTGCTAGCCAACAAATACTGCCAGGACCCGGACGCGGAGGACGCGGCTAACATCATGAGGGTCATCTCCATCAAGAACTATTCCGACGACATCAGGGTCATCATCCAGCTCATGCAGTACCACAATAAGGTGGGTCCTTTCAACGCTTTATAAATTATACGTCAAATATTAATGTGTCGGAAAGCTCATCAAATAAATTGTTCGAATCCATTTCTATGTTAAATCAAATAGCGTTTTGTTTAAGACTTGTTGATGAACGATGTAAAAATTGTGAACATCGTAATCTACGCTAATATTGATGGCTCTAAGATTAATATTCCGACCTGCGGTAGTTTACCGTAAGAAATAACTTTAGATTCTTCTACATATCCTTTACAACAACAGGAGTCTTAAGAGCTAGAGAATTTAATCAATATAAGAGGCATGGTATAACTTACAGGCCTACCTTCTGAACATTCCGTCGTGGGACTGGAAGCAGGGCGACGACGTCATCTGCCTGGCGGAGCTCAAACTTGGCTTCATCGCACAGAGCTGCCTCGCCCCCGGCTTCTCCACCATGATGGCGAATCTCTTCGCCATGAGGAGCTTTAAGACGGTCAGCCTTTAAACAAGAGAATTATTAAAACTTTTTCCAAAAGTACATTCGAAATCTGGATCAGCTAGCAATCGTGATAAATGGTTTGGACTATCTCATTTGAGTCTTATTAGGGGGTTTACATATTTTATTAGTAAAGATGGATTCTTATAAATACACTTCCTTACATACGGTAACTTTACATAAGACATTGTTTGCTAATGCTAGCACCCAATTGGCAAAGTAACGGTAACGATGAGTCAGCATTTCGAATGTACTGCTGTATAACGTTTTGTGCGGAATTTTCACAGTCACAAGAAATGGCTATATGGACAAATGACTACATGCGCGGTACCGGAATGGAGATGTACACCGAGACTTTGAGCACTACGTTTGTGGGGATGCAGTTCAATGTCGCCGCCGAGTAAGTGAGGTTACACACGTGGCTACGACTGACTATACTGTACAAGTCACCACGCCCTCGGGACTGGGAAGATAGTCACTAACCGATTATAAATACTTAATCGCATAAAGCTTCTCTTCATTTAGTGTATTGTAAGAATTTTGTGTTGCCAGCTTCATCTGTGATTCGATCCTCGGTGTTCAAAAAACCTAGATACTGCACTGAATAACTGCGTTCTGATGGTAGATGACGCTGCATAGAGTAGTATTAACGAGATGTAACTAATTAGGGATGATGAGCAGGTCGGCGATGGCGGTAGGGGTGAACTGAGAGTCCTCGACGGCTGACTAACATGGCACGAGCTTTAGCCTGTCCTGTTGATTGATTGCAGTCCCCCGACACCCAAGCTTGGCAGAACGATTACCTGCAGGGTACCGGCTGCGAGATGTACACGGAGACACTGTCCACGTCTTTCACGGGGATGAGCTTCCCTCAAGCGAGCGAGTAAGAACCCAAATTACTGGGCCACTTTCCCTGCACCGTAGATTCTGTGTGCCGCGCTAGCTGTGTGCACTAACGACCCTCGACCTTAGTTTATATGTCCGTAGGTTCAATTTTGAATGTTACGTATATAAGAACTATTTAAAGACATTTTGGTTTTCAGAATGAATTGCATGTTCACTGGGTAAATAATGTACAACGGTAAATAAAGTAGTTGGTAGTATGTAGTGACAGAATTGTAGTGATTTGTAAATATATTCAGATTGACAGTATTAACTGTTATAGTTTAAAACCCATTGTAGAACATCCCAACATCCCTTACTTTTAGTAGAACATCAAAATACACTAAAAACTCGGCTCCTCTAATTTAGTTTCTATTAATAGGTACCTAGTAGTTAACTAGTAAAAAAAAGTAGTTGAAACTATCTTCAGTGCAGTAAAAACCACGTCGTTTTTTTATGCATGTCCACTTGCATGACTACTTATTCACATCCTAATCATTTTTTATGTTCTACTAATGAAAGTTATGTGTAAGTATAATAATAGTTTTGGGACTTACATAGTTGGTATTGGTTGAATAATTCCATGATTTCGTGCTCAGCTTTCTTCCTCTCGCTTTTGTTGTTAGCTTATCTGCATGACAACTACACTGCACACGTTATTTATTATTGTGTAAATGTTAGATACCTTAATAGAATGGTAACTATTTTCCATATTTGAAAGTTGAAATTACACGCTACAACACCTCAGCTTAATATAATAAATATCAAAATAATAATTTTGAACTCAACTGTAATGATCGAAGTAAACTGCCAATGTGCAATAAGTTAAAATTAAAAAATAAATTGTCGGACTATGTATGACTGAAGTGTTGTTATGCGAAGGCATACCTTTCTTATATTTTTAAAGGTAGGTAGTTGTAGAAGGTATTGTTGGTGTACTTTGTCATACATACAGATCATGAATACAAGGTAATACCAATGACGAATGAATTACAAATATCTAGCCAACTACTTATGTAGTTGTTTTGCATGCGCACATAAGTGCAAAGTGGAAAGAAGGACTATTAATTGAAATTTTGTGCCAATACAACCGTAATGTGACCACGACACGAATCATTACCAAAGATATATTTATTAATGATATATACTATACAATACTTACCTTAATATCTTTTTTAACTGTAGGTATCTAAGTAACTGATCTGAACACTTATTGTACCTACCCAAAAGATTTATACAAGTGATCAAAATTATTTTAAACTTGCCATCAAAGATTAAGAAAGCACGATGATTTCCCGTCAGGCTCTGTTTTACCAAGTTGAAGCTGCTGCTACTAGCCATCGAGATCAAGGGAGAAGAGGGCGCCGACAGCAAGATATCCATCAACCCTCGGAATGTGAAGATCCACGCGAACACACAAGGGTTCTTCATAGCACAGTCCGCTGACGAGGTCAAAAGGTAAACTATTAGTCCAAGAGAACGTTTGTGCCACGCGGGGTCGTAAAACGCGTCATTGACGTCAGTCATTACATTAGGGTTGCGCGTGCCATTTAAATGAGTCCGAGCCCGCCCATAAGGCCTATAAGTGCAAGGGAGCGCGCAATATAGCTACTCCGTTCGACCATTTTATGACCTCACTCACGTGCCACGAACGTTCTCATGGACTTTCATTTCTTAACCAAAATAATCCACATGCCTACCACCTACCTTTAATTTAAGACTATTTCCTAATTTCTTCTTGTTAATTTCTAGAGCATGGTTCTACTGCAAAGCCTGCCACGAAGACATCAAAGATGAAACACTCATCAAGAAGTGCAAATGCAAAAATTGTAAGATCACCCAAATGCTTTAACTAATCCCAATGAAATACTTACTATCAAATAACATAAGACCCTTAGCAGCAATCTCTAATGTAATTAATAGTAAAGATTCTGTGACATTCTTTCTGGAAAACTATATATATATTTGTAACAAATTCACGAGCTGTGTCCTAATTCTCTACTAGTCACAATCGAACACATCCCCTACTAAGTGAACCAGATAACTTTGTCACTTGTCACACTGTAGGTATCTCAAGGACACACAGCAAACCTTGCTATCGACTTCACACTGTGTACTTTCTATTTGTGAGACATTAATGGAATATTATTCGGCTGGACTTTTAGTGACCGCGCAGCGGAAGGTCGGGGCCGATATAGGTAACTTGCACAACACCTAACCTCACAAATTGACGTTTTCCGATATTTATTTTCGTGTCTATATAATTTTGATTTGCTTTAGTGGTGTTGCGTCCGTACCTCACAGACTGGATCGGCTGCAAAGCATTCTCTTGACCCGTGCTCGTTCACACCCTATAATTTAGCGATCATTGTGTATGTCCGCTCGTGAATATACGATGAAGCACTCCGACACTTCACCATTTTTCTATGCCTTTTGAGATATTTCTCGCTCTGTTCTAATTTGTATGGATATTGAGAGCATTTAGTGCATCATTCAATGCTGCAAACACGAACCCATCATTGATCAGGTATAATAAGGCTACACCATTTTTATCACCCTTCAAATCTAAAATTTATTCAAAATTTTATTCGGTGCAATTTATTATTATGAGCTCTTTTAAATTGATATGATGCACTTCAAAGCCCAGCACAGACAGTATATATTGCATGTAAACAAATTAAAAGTAGTAGATCTAAATGGCAAAGTGTAAGTTGCACCGTCATTGTCCCGAAACACTTAGATAATGTCTATGTACTTAATCCATGAAAGCATGTCTCAGAAAAAGAGTGACGAGAAAGTGTTATTAAAAATATACGAAATGAAGAGTGAGCTTTAAATATACAAAGACTTGAGACAGCAGTTCAAGCTTGTCTGTGCTATTGAAAGTGACTAACACAAAGTTGGAAGAAACTAAACAATTGTCACTACCTCTTCATTATACTCGTACCTATCATCATTCAGGTTGGAAGGATCAAATTCAAATCACTCTGAAAATGATTAGGAAACTAAAATAATGTACAGAACTTGATCCTATCAATAAACAATAACATAACGTTACCCACTCCATCAATGGATTAGGAGCGTACCTTCGTTGTTGTCAGCTTTTGGATTTTTGCAGATGTCGGAATGATGATGATGCAGACTGGGATGGTGAAACAAAATGTTAATACATATAGAGGTTGCCTCGACGGTACGGAACAGAAATGCGAGCTATCTCATATTACCGTACCTCACAACACGTTTAATTTGTTTGTAAACTAACCATTATTGCTCATGGGCGACTATATACTGAGCTACAGTATACGCTAATACACAATTAAACGTCACACGCAGCTAGACTAGTGCAGCAAGGCTAAGACACATAGCGAATAACTACAAAGTTGCTTACTTGACAATGATAGGATTATTAGAAACGCAGGTTGAACTCTAGGAAAATTGTTTAGATAGATTCCAATCACCAACGAGCTTGTAACATACTATAGCTGCATTTCTTGCGCTTCTGAGGCAACTGTTTGTAGATTTCTATGGTTGGTGATTAGAATCAAAATCTGGATTGCATCGACAGCATTATGTTTCCTGTTCTTAATCTAAAGGAGGAACTCCTTGGCTTTGCATCTCTGTCAGCATAAGTACCTATTATTTGCGTTCCTTCTGTTTCACCCCCTAAATCAGGATGACTAAATTAGTTTTATTATAACGGATGAGCTAAACATGTTATTTCTCGGTTCAGTGGCTACATTCAGGAAAGGCGTACGAGCCGTCCAGATGGTTGGCCGGGCAAGTACGTAACCCTTGTATACAGTTCAATGTAAATGTCAATGTGATGTTTTTATAAGCGAGATGTCCGGTGTTCGTGGGGTTGGATAAACTGCCTCATATAGCAGTCTCGTGTCCTGTAATCATTGTCTTGTCTACGTTTCTCTATGTGCATTTATACAGCAGTTAGATGTTTGCCTCTCTATTAGCCGATACTATAAAACATCGAGAGACATTGTGATGTCGTTTATTTATTTTGGTGTTGTTTTTATTACCTATATAATATACCTACTCAAAATATTTTTCTAGGAAGTATTTTGAACCCTGGTTTCTGTATCGAATAGTCCCTCTGATATTGATGTTGTGTAATAGTGTTAAATTAAATATTACTTTGTTTTATGCTTACCAATTGATAAGATTTTAATTGTTTACAATACCCCTTATAGGGAACGTTAATTTGATTAGATCCCGCCTCGATAGAAACGTCTGGACATGCAGTTAATGGCTACTGCGAAAACTCTGGTATTTTAAAATGCCTTTTTACAAGTTAATCCTTGCGATTTCAATTATATTTGCCTTCAACCATTAAAACGTTAGTACGCTCGGTTAGATTCCCAGAAAAATCATTGATCATGTATCATTTCCTTTACATTAGCCTTAATTCATTTAACTAGGGTTTTAAATTCATTATTATTAATAAAACATTATTTATAATAGCACAGTGCTTGTCTAGTCTAGTTTAGTGTTTATTTTTGTGTGTTTCTGCTTTCTATGTGTGTTTGTTGCATGTGAATGTACTAAATAGATGTTTACTCACAATTGTTGTGGAAATTGATGTAACTTCAAATTTAAACTTATTTTCTATTGATTGGACTTCAACTTCATAACTCACAGCCAATGCTTCTATATCGCTAAGCTGAGCTAAGCTTTTCTTGAATTTGAAGTCTAATATCAATGATTCATATTAAAACCATAAGTACTTGGTGATCACGGTCATCGCGCTATATATGCCAGTTTGTATTGTATTTATTCAGTGGTGTATCGGAATGCGAAATTGTGCTGATGTTTTGCAGATGACCACCATCCTCCCCCCACCTTCACGCCGCCAGAGTTGCCCAAGAAGGTCCATGTTCGAGGTACATCTGAGACTCAACGGACTGAGTGTTTTATTTTATTTATTTCCTTTTAAATCATCGGCCCACACTTCTCCATTGAACGACCAGCAATGTGCTTCGTCCTTAGGTTACCAGAAGGTATCGTGCACTTAGATGCTTTATCACGCATTTTCATAGCGAGCACTAATAATAGTGGCTCTCGAATGCCACTGAAATTTTTTTGACTGCTTCTATCAGGCATGTACCCGGCGAGGAGAAGTAGATTTGACTTGACCTATCGCTTGGGCGATCGAAACTTTCTAAAAAGCAATTCACTATTACCGAAACTCTTCACCTCCCAGAGTTTGAAACGATCAGTGCCTATTTTATGAGTTCCACACGAAGCTAAATCTTTTTATGTTAATTTTGCATCATGATTTATAAAGATTTGAAAAATATTACGGTTTCCATCGATCTGTGCTTCTTGGTAAACTCTACAGCGGATATTTTATAATTTCTGGTTTGTATCCTTTTGCCATGCATCGCGACTACTTCATGGCATTGCATCTTTCCGTTCGATAAATTGTATCCCTGAATGCTTGTTGGTACGCTTTTGTAGTAGAATTGAATGAAAAGCATCTATTTATATAAATGCTGTGAGACCTTTGTAATGATTTTGTGTCCAAATCCTTGTGAAAATGGGAAATAAAAAAATAAACCTTAACCCACACAATTGGCAATACCTACAAACAAAGTTTTTGCAACAATTTTATTAGATACTCCTGCAATGATCATTTCCAATCAAAATTAGAACCCTCCTTGCATAAGTCGTTCAAAAAAATATTTTTTAATTTTCCAACTATATGTTTACTCATCATAATTGCCTTCCAGGTGAAATTGCGAGGGAAAGAGGCGAAGACACTAGTTGTAAGTACATGTGTTATCAAGAGAAAGCTTTTGGAATTAGTCGATAATAATGTCCGTCGGTCGTTAATTCCTAAAACCATTTAGCCTTGAGGTAGCTACAGTTACCTATATCAGCAAGCAATATTAGGAAACAAAACGTGGATAAGATATATTAATGAATATTGCTACCAATATTCGCACTGAACAATCTGACCATTATTTGTAAAGTTAATTACAGCTCATTGAGATCTTTATCTTGGAATCGATACTGTAAATGTTATATAATTAAGTTACATAATTATTAATGTTATTAATATACAAGCTAAGCTAATCTTTGAAACACGTTTCAATCACGGATACACCTATTTTACCACGAAAAAAGTTTTTAGGAACCCTTTATTAAAATATTACGCTTAACAATACCTAAGAATAGGAAAATTAGCAATACCTACTACACGATTGAACTAAAATCTTACGTTACATTTAATACTATTACGGCGTTATAGTGTTTTACATTAACGTATTGTACTTTGAATTGAACGTATAATTTTAGATGAAATAACCAAATCTACATCTTCAATAAAAGGGAAAGCGGTCTCCGATATAGATAAGCCGCTATGCTTTCATACAACTTCTTCCCTAACTAGAGTACTCTGTGCCTAGGAGTATTCAAGATCCCTTATACGCTTCCAGTAATAAACCGAAACCACCGGAGCGCAGCACCGACGACACTGCTGTCCCCGATGGCAAACCAGCTCATGAACACCACCACGAGGCAGGTCAACAAGGTTAAACCCAACGTCACCAGAGCACCTCCCGACACGTAAGTCGATTTAAGTTAGATAATCACGATAAACCTTTTTATACTTATAAATTAGCTATTAGACGATAAAACAACTCCGTCGTCTTAATGGCTTTTGATTTAGCGTTTTGAGTTCCATTGATTCGCCATTAACTATACAAAATGCCAATAATCATAGTTCTTTACCTGTATTATGGTAATTTTGTAAATTTGATTTGAAGCTAATGATTTTAGCTTTAAATGCGTTTGATAACACTTAACTCTCTAATTAATGGCCGTTGATGGGATTTGATGAAATGCTGGATTTAGATCCGACATATTTTACATTATAAGTTGCTACAACAGAGATTGGATTTTTAAGCAAAATAATATACCTACATCCAAAATGTATAATTATACCACTTTGGATTCCATAAAATCGCAATGTATCGTTAAGATTTGAAGAAATCCAAACTCCGATGTTAATTCTCAGAAAACTTTATGTTGATGATGTGTTAATCGGCTGTAAACTCTTTATTATGTATTAGCTGGATTTTATGAGTGCTATTTTATAATGTGCCGATTTTCAGATCATTTATTTGAAAGGTTTATGTATAATCTGACTACTTTCTTCTATTTAACAAAAATATAATGACTGATAACTAAACGCAAAGCTATATAAACGTCTTCTATATAAATCGTATAGTATTATCTTCCGTTTTCTTTATTTCCATTACTGTCGCGGCTTCTAAGTCTAAATGTTTCGCTGTCACAACATTATGTTCTGCACATGGTGCACTCACTTCTAAACTATCTATCTAAACATATTTATCAGCTGCACATATATCTATTTTAGTTTTTTTAATCCTCTTATGTCACTGGAGACGACTCTTTGGCCCTGTGTTACAGGAATCCGCAGGATCAAGATACGAATTACCAGGCGTACCATCTTGCCTACGAAGTCAAAAAGCTCATGTAATTCCAACAAAATTATATATCAGCTAGATAATTCTACTATCCGTAGTTTGAAGTTAGGCTGGAATTAGAAGATCAAATATATCCTCCCCACCAAATGATACAACATCCTAACTTGAAAAACTTATTATTTGTATATGCCTTACTAATTTCTCTGCATTCAGATGCTTTAACAGTATTCTCTCAATCTACTTAAGTAATATGTGAATAATTGTCCCCCTTTATTGTAAAATAACTAATAAGCTCATCTCATCATTAAGACCCAAGATAATAATATCGCCATCTCTTAATAGAATCCCATAATTATGGTTTGCTACTACTATCGCACTGCTATCTTTTCATACTTGTTTTTCTGGAGCTATTATAGCCATCAATAATAATAAATCAATTAAACGTATTTGACGACCTAATTCCAGCCGAAATAAATAAAAACTATTTAGTTCATCTCGTGGTAGTGCTTGCTTAGTAGTTTAGGATGTAAATTATATTTAAGTAGTACATTTTCAAATTAAGTTTTAGATGTCAATTATTTATTTTTGCACATGTGAACAGCACGGCACTGTTTTCTACGGCATGCTCACTTTATTTTGAACTTACGAGAAACACGTTATTCACTATCTTAGAGCATTAAACAAAGTATTCACTATCAAAGTAATTTTTCAATAAAAACTTTTTGCACATTCACGATCATAATTTAAAACTTTTTATCAATAAAATATTCATCTCCTTTCTATTGGAATAAATATGAGTCGGTTATTAGATTTATTAGGTTTCGGTGCTGGTCTTTTCTAGAATAATTCTGTTATGTCTGTTAAAAGCATGTCCTTGGTGACACGGCCCGACAATATGTAAAAACTTCTTGGAGTTTTAATGGCACACTTATATTTTTTCCAATAAAAAGGAGTCATAACAATCTTTATATTTTTAAGAACTTGAATAGGTAGTTTGCGAATACACATCCTTTTATGCGTGTAAGTTTCGCAATAAATGCTTCTACATTATTTTCGAACGGTATAGATCAAAATCGACGTTTGAGAGATGCATTGCAGAAGCAACTACCTACTGATATACAAGGTGTTTTTTATTCACTCTCCAAATTTTAAGGATGTTCAGTCCATTAAACTGAACAACTCTCTAAGAAACATAGTCAAATATGTAAAAAAAAGACTTTCCATACAAATCAAAGAGATCACGTGGTCATTTTAGTAAGAGAAGACCAAATTTTTTGGCGTATTTCTACACGTTTCATGGATAAAGTTGTTCAGTTTCGCGGACTGAACACATCCCAAAAATTTGGAGAGTGCATAAAAAACACCCCGTTTAGTCAGCAATTAAGTTGCATCTCAATCTCAATCTCATCTCAACTCAAGTCAGTCGTCTTGTGGTCTACTTGAAACATATTCAAGAGACAATACAGATAGATTAAAAAATAGTGCAAATGTTCAATGAACGACTTGTCCAAACAGGCCTACGAGTAGAAGTAGTGGGGAGAAGAACAGCAACGGGGTGAGTCTACCAGCTGGTCTGGCGGACGACCAATCGAAAGACTTCGACTTTGAAAAGACTGAAATGAAATATGACTCCACTGGGATGTTCCATTGGAGCCCCGCGAGGAATCTAGAAGATTGTATATTAGTAAGTACCTCCACATTAACTTGAAAAGTTTCTAAAAATAGTACTCACTCAGCTTGGTGACTGATAACCACAATGACATTCGCCATGTGTGTGGCACGGAATACAGTGGTAGTTTCATAGGCTTCTACTAATTTTGAATTGCGTTATGTAACTATTTTAAAAAGCTAAACAGGCCGTACACTGCTCGGGGAGAACACAGATGATGCCAACATTCTCTCCAAATCTCATTTTTATCAACAGGACAGAAACCAAGCGGCGATGACAGTGCTAAACGGTCACGTAGTAGTCTGTCTATTCGCGGATCCCGATTCCCCTTTAATAGGGCTTCGGAACCTTGTGATGCCGCTTCGGGCGTCCAACTTTCACTACCACGAGCTCAAGCATGTGGTCATCGTGGGCAGCGTCGAATACATCAGAAGGGAGTGGAAGATGCTTCAGAATCTTCCCAAGATATCTGTACTGAATGTAAGTTGATCACCTTAAAGACCAACTAATCCATTCTTAACTAGTGCCTCCTGTTATTGACCGAGCACCTTTCCTGCTTCAGGGTTCACCGCTAAGCCGGGCCGACTTGCGTGCAGTTAATGTTAACCTATGCGACATGTGCTGCATCCTGTCAGCGAAGGTGCCATCGAACGATGACCCGACGTTGGCCGACAAGGAAGCTATTCTGGCTTCGTTGAACATCAAAGCGATGACGTTCGACGACACGATAGGCGTGCTGAGCGGGGGGGTAGGCACAAACGGCAGTACCGCCGTGCAGCCGCCGCCGGGACAGCCGCCCGCGCCTGTGCTGCTGCAGCGGAGAGGCTCCGTCTACGGCGCCAATGTGCCTATGATTACCGGTCAGTATTTTACACCATAACTGGGAACCATACACACATTACACGATCAAGGCTTCTCAAACCACTGAATAACTGGCTATTGATATCTTTGCTTGTCACTTCTTTTGTTTCTGCTTGGGGTGGTGAGTTTTAATCACTTCGAACGGTATATTTCGGTTTTTCTAACTTCAAAATAACATTTCAGAGTTGGTAAATGACAGCAACGTACAGTTCTTGGACCAGGATGACGACGACGATCCTGACACAGAACTGTATCTGACGCAGCCGTTCGCCTGCGGTACAGCCTTCGCTGTCAGCGTGCTCGACTCTCTTATGTCCACCGTGAGTAACTCATAGAATTACTAAATACTTACGATAATAAGACAGTTCATCTTCTTATCATCTGTATGATGAAAGACATGATAGGAACAAACTAATATCGGTTCCATTCTGTTCAAAACTCTTAAAACAAATGCACCGAGACAAGACACATCTTTGTGCTATTTAATACTTTTCACAAGCGATAGATGTATCAGTGAAAGAATATCGTTTGTTACAGACGTATTTCAACCAAAATGCCTTAACGCTGATCCGGTCGCTGATCACGGGCGGCGCCACTCCAGAGCTGGAGTTGATCCTCGCCGAGGGAGCTGGACTCCGAGGAGGGTACTCCACGCCTGAGAGTTTAGCTAATAGGTAACTACGTCGGTCAACATCCATCTGAAACACTCAGAATATCAACGTCCATTTGATAACTTTCTAAAATTAGTCCATTTCTAATAAGGGACATGAGCCTAGCAGTTCCTTCCTATTACAGAATACCTGTTAGTCTGCTTAACTAACTAGAGAAGAGAATTTCACACAGCCGATCGTCAATCTTGACATTATCCTCACTTGTCTTGTTCATCAGGGACCGGTGTAGAGTGGGCCAGATATCGCTGTACGACGGGCCGCTGGCGCAGTTCGGCGAGGCGGGCAAGTACGGGGACTTGTTCGTGGCGGCGCTGCGCTCGTACGGCATGCTGTGCATCGGCCTCTACCGGTTCCGGGACACGTCGTCCTCCTGCGACGCCAGCAGCAAGCGATACGTCATCACCAACCCGCCGGATGACTTCAGTTTGCTGCCCACCGATCAGGTACAAATCCTCCATTGTGTCTTCAAGTGATCTCTGACTACCTCTATAGCAGAAAGCCCTTATATGACTTATCATGCAACACATCACCCAATGAGTCCGTAGGATAACAAATCGCGGGCCAAACATTTAAAAATAAAAAAGTACGTTTTTGTTACTTTTCAAACAATGGAAAAATCAGAATTTCGCCATCGCTACAAAGACAAAATTAGAAGAAATGCACTTTGAATTAGTTCTACATCCTCCCTACTCACTAGATTTAGCCCTCAGCGACTATTACATGTTCGCAAACCTCAAAAACCGGCCAAGTGCATGTTGTCAGGCCACCGTTACGCGCAGTAGGGTTCCGTAGTTACCTTATACCATAGATACTATAATTTTAATACCACTACCATTTTTCGTCTGCAAAAATAACTTTTGTTTTTCACAGTGTTTGTATGAATGACAAAGTTATATTTGCGGTTTTTGGAAAATATTCTATATCTCGAAAACTAATATCGCGTTCAAACCAATTTTGGTTGAAAGTGTTTATTAAGATCTATAGAATATATTTTTTTAGATTTTTCACTCTCTTATTTTAAAAGTTAGAGAGGGGGACACACATTATACCACTTTGGCAGTGTATATCTTTCAAACGGTTGACTTTGAGAAAAAATGTTTTAGGAACCTCAATATCATTTCTAACGACCTAGATCTATAGAGTGCATTTGTTTTTTTTTTCTTTAATTTTTTTTATAGATAATAAAATGTTTTCAGTTTCAGTTCGATGTGGGGAGCCCCCCTTAATCTTGTTTTTTTGAATAAAAATCGTAAAGCGGTGTAGAGAATACATCTACCTACCAAGTTTCAACTGAAAGCGTTGGAATGCTTGTATCACCCTTGAAGGAGATTAATTATGTTGACGAATAAAATAGATTTTTGACACATGATCTATTTCTGTTGCCGCTGTAACAACAAATACTAAAAACAGAACAAATTAAATATATAAGTGGGGCTCCCATACAACAAAGTGTATTTTTGCCGTTTATTGGTACGGAACCTTTCATGCGCGAGTTCGACTCGTCTTGGCCGGTTTTTATTTCATTTTTTTTAATAGTCATCTTACGAACTTATTGAGTGATATTTTCATGTTTCAGGTGTTCGTCCTAATGCAGTTCGACCCAGGCGTGGAGTACCGGTCGTCGCGGCGCGCGGGCTCGGCGGCGGGCAGCGGCAAGGACGACGCCTCTTGACTATTGCTGTGCAGCGCCCTCACCGACGGGCCCTACTCCTACATCTAGGGAGGGCCCCGAGACACTCCACCCGACCTGACAATCCTACCTTTACCGTTAACATTTTTATTTATTTTTTCAAACCCTAAGGCCGAAGAACTCAAAACCTTTGCCGTCCCAGTGTTACCAGCCGAAAATTTTAATTTACCCTTTAGTATTTTTATTTTTTAACCTATTAGTTGACACTTTGGACATCGCACGCACTGCAAACACTGTCGCACCCTTCTTCCGACTTTTTCTTTGTCTTACGACTGAAACAACGAATTGTTCAGTCCCTGCGATGTGAATTTGTGAGCGATACCGACAAGGTCGCAGAGTACGAAGTGTTCCGATCAGCTTTTGTATATTATAATGATCGTTTATCATGTTAGGGTGGCTTTCGGTGTTACAAGCTATTATTAGTGGTCAAATATTAGGGAGAAACAAGTTATAGAGCGACGTTGTATAGTAGTCCGCAGATCAAAGCGTGATCGTAACACTTTGTACTATTTTCTTTTAAGGCACACTGCACACAATCCGTATAAATAGGCGTTTGCCCGGGTTTGTTTAAAAGTGTAAGTAACGGTGATGAGGCATACTTATTTTAATTTAATGGACATAAATGCTCAATATTTAAAGGAACCTTTTAAACTTTTAATTGCATGACAGAGTAATATTATTCTTTAATGAGGTAATATTGAACCAAACGTACCAAATGATCTAATACCAAAACGTGTAAAGTTTCCTTGTTTTAGAATATCCATTCCGTATTGAGTAGTTTTCGTCTCTTATTTCATGTATGTAAGCACTACTTCTAAAGAGCTAAAATATATATTTAGTTACTTTTTAAGCATTTAAATGATTCATCGACTGATCGTTAAGAACTTCATTCATCTTTTTTTTTATTATGTTGTTAATTATTGACACTATGTTAAGTACTCTTTTATAGTTGAATTCACATTGAATTCGAATCAATTTTATTAGATTTAATAGTAGGGATTTAAGTAAATATTTTACCTTCTTACATTTCTCTTATGCACGAATGGTAGTGGTCTGCATAAAATTTGATGAATTCTGTAGGTCCGATAATTCTATTACATAGACACACTGTAGCTTGCTATCTGTGTTGATCTGATTTTTTCCTTAAACTAATAAAAAAAGTTCAGATCAGTTCAGTTTTACATACCTATATTAGATTCATCATATCACTTGTATCTTTAGTTAGTGTTCCATTTTTAGTTATAACGTTATGTTTATTTTTTTAATAAAATGTTTAAACTTTTTTGTTATTTTTTTATTTTATTTTTTTCTTTGCTAAATAATCCCAGCGTTGGGAGGGGGATTGTCAAAGTGGACGTGAAATATGGCGCTGCACAATAAAAAAATCTAATGAACTGAAACAAATTATACGAAAAATGTCTAAAAATGCCATTACGTGTATGTTTGATCGAGGGAAGTTGATTTTTTTGCGTGGGACACTGAGTGCAACGTGTAATATTGCTGTAAATGTGTGATATTATTTTCGAAACGTCGTTGTTATTATTGAAATAGGGCTTTTGAAGCCTGCGATGTATTTAGTGTTAACTCCGGGTGCTTTGACGATTGTGGACTCTTCATAGTTTACTACATTACATTGTATTAGATAAGACACTTTTGATCGACTGCATAAGAAACTAACAATACTGTTTGATCAGACGACAAATCAAAATTTAAACCGCATGCAGTTGGTTGAAGGTCCTTTTTAGAATTTACTAGATTTAGTCATACATTCACCTCACGAGTACTAGTGAATCATTCCGCAGAAAAAGTGAAAATAATGCAATAATTAAAGTTATTTTACAGATGTTTGGTGTAAACAATAGTGGGTGTAACCAAAGTCCTCCACAGCAAGCCTCTTGCGCACGTAATAGAACCAAATTATGTACCTTATTAAATGAATACCTCATTTCAACTTATAATTAGTAACAAGTTCGAAACTTATCAAACATTCTGTACATAGCGACCAGACGCCTCACATTATTATAGTAATTTCATCGTTCAAATAGATTAGGCAAAGCCGGCCTTATTAATAGGTTAGTATTGGTGTACCCTCGATATGAACGTGGTCGAAACTACTAGAGCCAACAATACTTGTAGACCGTATTCGTAAAGGAATTGAATGCAAACATACTGCCATATTTTTATGAAACAAACCAATAATTCAATAAACCTTCACTGATCGAAAAGAGTACAAAATGACACTGTGACCCAGAGAGAAACTGTATGAGGAATTCGTGAATGAACCTAAATGTCTGTTTACTACCTACCCAGGTACTCACGGATCTTACCGATAACCGTAAAATATCTTAGCTCCAAGCATAACTGCTCTTGCATTTAAATTTTTAAATTCAAATCTTTTTCAGTGTTGCCAGCGTTGAAATTTTTCCCCCTCCCGGGAAAAACTAATAAGTAACGTAACACATTAAATGCCAATATTCTAATCCTACTCGTCACCGTGCCAAGTTCTATAGTCTTCAATGAAATAATAATATTATCTAAGCAAAGAAAACAAAATAAATTTCTTTATATAATATAATATTCATTATTAAAATAACCGTAACACTGTTTATTGGGTTCACCAATAGCTTCGCGATATAACACAGTAATTAACGTAAATTAATTATGATTTATTAATTCGACACCGTTCTTAAAAGCAATAAAAAAAGTAATACAACTAAATGTAAAGCAATGATGCAGTTACGTATGGCAAATTAATTAAGTTAATTATACTTCAACATTATTTAATTGGGTATAGATCACTAAATGGATGTATCGAAATTGTAAAATTTTAAGATGGTTGTGCACGATAGATTATTTATATAATTGTAAATCTAACTAATCGGTCTGTCCAAAAAAAATAACTATTTAAATTAAAAGATCTCATTAGGCTTATTTGGCCAAACGTTTGCCAAGTTTAGGGCTAGTAAATTCTAGGGCCTGGGATAACGCGTCGAACTTCGGGAAGTTTGCCGGGCTTCAAATTAAAACAGATAAATCGAGCCCTAATCTGGGGCCGTACCGGCTAGCATACATGGTTATCGTAATCGCTTTCATTTGACAGATGGATGTGATACATTGCTACTTTTCTACGGTAAGTTTTTATTAATGCCAAATAGAAGCAACAATGTGTCACATCCATCTGTCAAATGAAAGCGATTACGATAGCCATGTAAGTTAGCCAATACGGCCCCAGACCAAAATGGCGAACCCCAATTATTCATGATGTCACAAGACATCGATATCTTCCAAATAACATCGGCGCATAGTACAATACGAAATTCATTACTTCGATTTATCTGTTTTAAGTTGAAGCTCGACAGACCCGCCGAAGTTCGAAAAGTTAGCCGATTGGGCCCTTGGTGTGGGGTGGGGGTCTTGTCATGAGGTGCTAAACGCGATGAAAGCAAGCCAGTGAGTACTGAGCAAGTTCATAATTTACAATTAATTTAGTGACATAAGTATCCATTGTGTGGATACAGTATTTTGTTTATTTTACTCTAATTCGAATAGACATATTTGATAGGCAGAACGGTTCTATTGCATAAAAAAAATATGTTATTACAACTATACAAAAAGAATAACAGGTACTGTAGTTAATTTGATTTTGTGCGTGTCCAAATCCAGTCCAACATTGGACACATGTAAAAATGATTTTTGTAAGGGAGTTTGTAGCGTTATCTGACTCTAATGTATGATTCACACCGACCGGCGCGGGCGCGAGTCGGGTCGCGCCAATATGCTGAAGGGAATTTAAGCTTCCATGCAGGAAGTCAAGTTCTAAATTTGGTTGGAATTTGTGCAGCTTGGAACCCAAACGGCTCCGCCCGCACGCGTCGGCAGCCGGCAGTCGTCGGTTGCTGTATAGCACACGGTGACACTGACTGATGACGCGACGTGCTCCCAGAAAAGCGTGCCGACGGATGCGCGCACGTGCCGACGGATATAGACGCGGCCCGACACGCGCCGGTTGGTGTGAATCGTACATAACAGGCTAGACGGCTTCAGCATTGCATTAGCAGCTGATAGACAGGCCCTTACCATGTACTTCTTTTAGTGTAATGGAGCTTGATATTTCGGTAAGTAGTGACCCCTGCATGCCCGCGGAGCTCTAGAAGAGCCGCAGCGCAGTCTACACTCGATTTTTTAAATTTTTAGCTAGAATGTTGTAAATAGTCAACTGTCATTTTGTATGTTACATAAGAATTTTTCAACGTCTCCTTTGCATTAAAAATAGAAGGGTACGATATTAAAAAGATATATTCAAAATACTGTCGTGTGTAGTTTGTTGTGAATTAGGCTTCTGACACTGTATGCTAGTTAGGGATATAGAGGTCGGCGTCTCATTGTAAAAATGTAATATAATCGCTATTAATTTGGATTAAAATATGAATGTTAAATAAGATTAATATTAAAATGATGATTTTTCCTTTAATATTTTTATACAGCATTACAAAATATTTATCGCAATTAAAAGTTTATAGAGGTGGGTCTGTGTGCAATTTTAAATAGTGTTAAATTTGTATAATCGCCTTAATGAGAGAGAATATAGCCGAGTCCTTCTGCGTGTGTTTGCTTGTGTGTTATGTTAACATTATTGTTTAAGAGGCGATATTTATCTTCGATCACATAAAAACACTGTAAAGTAAAAGGAACAACAACCAAGAAATTATTTTGAAACATCCAGAAAATTACATTGATAAAACATATTGAATTAGTTTTGAAATAACGGGAACGCGTGCAGTACGATACAAAAAAATGACATAAATATTTATAACACAGACCAGTATCCCTTCCCATATATACATACAGTATCGCCTCTTAAAATGCAATGTGTATGTATTGTATGCATGTCACACGACGAAACTGTTACTTAGATGAAACCATAGTGACTCTCTTTAACATGAATCGAAGAGCGCCCTCATTCAAAGCGCAGCGCCTTAGCTCGTTATTCATTAAGTTCAATCAACTCTCCGTCACAGAACTTAAATACAGTATTCACTTTATTTTCATCTATATCGCTATAATACCGAAAAGACGGATATTTTATACATACACTTATTTAGAAGTTACGTATATTATATTTACCACTGGGTTACGGTTATTTAAACACAAAATGTCTATCTAGAATTGCCAAGAAAAGAAGTAAAGCTACATAATAAACAAATATAGAATTATAATGTAAAAAAGCAAAATATATAAAAACATGATTAAATAAACACTAAAAAAACAATAGATATAAAAAGTCTATCTATCTATACGCCACTAGTATGTACATAGTAATTTGCTACCTACCCTATTTTCAGGTAAAATATTTATAGAATGTTCTGGCAACACAATAAAATGAAATAAAAGTTAATAATTTACGTTTAAAGTTTGAAGCATTTAACTGTGGTCTTGATTTGTACAGTACAAGTTTAATGAGAAGTTTAGAATTTAATTTCAATGAGTGTTGATAGAACATAATAACGGGTGTAACAAGACCCTCAACGAAGCCGAAGTCCACGTATTCTGCCCATCATCAGGATCATTTTTGTCTTTCAGACCATGGGTAGCCAAACTTTTTAGCCTAAGGGCCAGACTAACTCCTCAACGAAATCCTAAGGGCCAGGACCTAGCTAGCTCATCGCACCAACATACTGTAATTTACAGTATGTTGGTACGATCCGGCCGCTTTCGCGGGCCGGATTGTTGGTGCCCGCGGGCCGGAGCTGGCCCGCGGGCCGTAGTTTGGAGACCCCTGTTTTAGACTATACCTGGGAAACCAATACCTGCAAAATTATTGAAGGTCAAAGTAAAAAAAAAAATTCAATTTTTTTATGAA
Source organism: Agriphila tristella (assembly GCA_928269145.1). Taxonomy (NCBI): domain Eukaryota; kingdom Metazoa; phylum Arthropoda; class Insecta; order Lepidoptera; family Crambidae; genus Agriphila; species Agriphila tristella. The sequence continues at coordinate 5,126,722 of OV743440.1, forward strand.
ATCTTATTTTATTCGTTAGGTTTTTTCAAATTGTTGTCTACAGAAACATTATCAAAATTTTTAGTATTTCGTAACAAACAATGGCTTCAAAACGTCATTACTCAATGTATTTCATGAGCATGCACATAAACATTGCCTTTTAACTCGGCCGCATACAGCGGTGTAGCATTCACTCGCAGGCGCGGTCTTTTGTACGCGTTACATTGCGTGGTAATGTATGCAATGCTTTTTTAACACCAAAAATGAAAATCGTTTCCCAGCAATAATTTTAAACAGAAACGGTGCTGATGATGGGCAGAATACGTAGACCTCGGCTTCGTTGAGGGTCTTGTTACACCCAGTAACTATGTAAAAACGACCGCAACCCAGTGGACAGATATAAATAGCCAATTCGCGGCATCGAATTATCATAATGTATCGCGGACATTATTGCATGGTCTCTGAGTTCCTGAAATTCTCTCAATATCACTCAACGACAAGCGTCTCTCACGTAATTTAAGGTGTACGTTCAATCACTAGAGATCGAATTACGAACAATCACTGAATGCCTATTTGCAATTCTAGTAATTCATGTTCTGTGTGCATTAAAAGTCTAGAATTAACAACATTGTTGACTATTGCTATTAGCTTGAGGTTGTTAAAATTTTTAGAAAAGGAAAGGTGAATTTTTCATGTAATATATACGTATATATAAAAATCTTTAAAGCTCTATAATACGAATGTTCGCTAGACCCTTTTTGTAAGCTGATTGCCATCTTATTATCGTGTTGTTACACACTAGTCCTCTCCTTATTAAAGTAGTATCAATATATAATGATGGCTGTGAGGTAAATAATTGTAACAATTTAAATTTATATTGTGTAAATGAATTAATAAAAATAGAAAACAAATGGATCGCTCTGTCGCAACGACTGGTCTGACGCTTTCACTTCTTTTGTCTTGGTATTGTTAATTTATGTAAATATTCGTTCCAATATTTCTGTCCTAACTACTGCCTCATTTTTATTAATTTTATAAATTTTCCTTTTCAAAAATTATCAGTACTAAGACAAAAACGATCAATTTACAATATTTTTTGCGCGAAAAGTGACATTTCAGCCATGGGTTGCCATATTAAAAATAATTTCAGTTAAATTATTTTAAATTATATAAACGATTGGCTTTCTAATTTAAGCATTATATCCTCTTCATTTTAAGTAATTCACAGTTTTTTTTATTTATAATAAACAATACATATTAATGATTATCAAATTAATTATGGCAACCTAACAAGTCAAGCTCACAGCTTTCTCAGCAGTTGCTCAAATTTCTCAGCCCCATAATGTCACTGCTTATAGTTCCATTTACAGATTATAAAACCACCAAATATAATCAAGTTAATATTACATTACCTTTAGGCTTCCGCAGGTACGGTTGGCGACATGTTAAAGTATTACTCTAGCAGAGAATATTATAGTCAGTATCACACGCACTTCTATAATCGTCATAATACTATAATTAATGCTTTTAGAAGATACTATGGCATGTGACCAATAACACCTTAACTAAAGACCGCACAAGGTGGGAAATGTAATATTACCCGACTGTTCGAAATATATCACACCACAAGAACAAATTATTTAATATTGTTGATGTTGATTGTTAATAAAATGCAAATAATGTAAATATCAAAATAAATTCTGTATTTGTATTTGAAAACTTGTTTTAATCTATGCCCTCTTTACTGTGTTATAAAGGTAAGTATTGAATGAAAAAGTCTTCTTAAGTTTTTTCTGAAAAATATATTATTAATTCATTCATAATATTGTTCCAGTCAACACTAGAATGGCAAACAAATTGTTCACACTATTATAGTTAACTAAACAACAACTCGTAATTCGTGACTTACATCAAACGCCATAGCAAGACTAGATAATAACATAAAGTTATATTACATTATAATTTAAATAAATACCCCAATTGTTTTGAGGTTCTATGAACTTCAATTTAATATTTGTGAGATCATATTAAAATAACATTTAAACCTAGCAGATCAAAGTTTATAAATAAATAAATACTTATGCAACTTGCACACAAGAACAGAAATGTGTGTTTTCAATTAAATATTAAAGTTATTTTTACGTAAAAATTTAAACACTTCATAAAATAATATCTTTCAGAAAATTACTATTTCTGACAATAATGCATTCGATAAAAACAAAATAAAATGAAAAATTTAGTCACATTTTGTGCATCAATGAATTCACTGAAACCTATCAATGCACTATCATAATTCTATATTTACAGATGATTTCAAATGTTGGTTGATACCTAAATTTCATAACTGCTCCACAAAGGCACCTTACTGTACCTTTTCCCTCAGAGCAAAACCACCAAAACCATGTGACCATCTCCATCTCCATACTTTTAAGGTCACAGTGATAAATTTCCCAAATACTAATTGTGTTTACTCACCTTATCTAATTGAAAAAAGGCCTTTGTTCCACTTTTCTTGGTTTTAAGGGTGTGCTTCTTACCAGAACCGATGGGACCGATCTTCTTCCTTTCATCTTCTAAAAGCAGTGGTGGCAATGAAACTTTTCTTATACTGTAGTGAGAGAAACTGTTTGACAACTTTGACACTTCATTCTGTGGGTAATCAGGATCGTACAACGGCTCAAGCCTCGTTAGTTCCCTATGCCTAGCTGTGACAACTCTACCATTTATTAATTTGCTCCTGTCAGAAGCACTGAGAGTGTTTCCATAGTTTTTTGTATCCAAAGACACAAATGACTTAGCACTATTTCGGTCACAATTTACAGATGAATCTGGTCTAGACGATCTCATCCACCTAGAACAAGCCAAATCTGACCTCAAGATTGAAGTGTTTTGTCTCTTTCTTTGAGATGGACTTCTTATCTGTATAGGAGTAATTTGAAGAAGGGAGCAGAAACTATTTGGCAACTCTTCTTCTTCTTCGTTGTACATTGGATGAAAAGAGACTTTCTCTCGTGACAACTTTGGTTCGTACAAGTCTCCTGCTACGGATACTCTTGGTGAATTTTGTGGTGTCACATCAGAGCTGCTCTGCGAGAGGCGTTCTTCACTTTCACTAAATTGTTCATAATCACTGTAATGTATAGCGATGACCTCATCATGTTCCATTTGCCTATAACTGAATTTCTTTTCTGGCAGTGGTATAGCTTTGCCAACAATCCTGAAATCAATAATCAAATAAATTATGGATTTGAAAGGTCAAATCAATTGAAGTGACTCATAATGTATTTAAACTGTCCTTGACCTATTGGTTACAAAAACAAACTATGACACTTTATATTCACAACCCACACCTATTGATTGACTATAAGTTGAGTCATATTAGAATCTTTAATAACTTACATAACAATTAATATAAAACTAGGTATTCACAATTTAATACCTACAGTTTTTATAACAAAAAATGTATTTACATTAAAGATTAAGATACTGCATAAAATCAACTTACATTCCTTTAACCAGGAGCCTTATTTTTGAATCGCTCGGCTGGCGTCAAGCGCTCGTTTCTACTGATTTTCGTTCGACAAATCAACTCAAATGTATGAGGTGTGGAACGAAAATCAGTAGAAAAGAGCGTTCGATTGGAGACGAGTGATTCAAAAATAGGGCCCCAGAATGAAGAATATTACAAACAGTTTGATTCAGAAAAAATATAATAACTATCATATTCCATAGGTACTGAAATATTTGGAAGTGTTGATACTATTCTTATTATCTTGAGATAAAATAATTAAAATAATCATTGGTTAATCTACTAGTAAATAATGATGCATCATACCTGAGTTGAGGATGCAACTCTCTCCACTGGTTGCACTCCTCAATGATCTGTGGCCTTGTACATTTCTCCCCCTCTTCATCGTAGAGTGTCCTCTCAATCCTCTCCCACTCCGATGCCAAGGTTTTTGTAGCCTCTGCAGTATTCCTACGGAGTGCTGAACCCGAGCTACTGTCACTTTCTTCACTATGAAAATCTGGTGTACCTGAAATTTGGAATGAATAACATTAGGAAGATAGAGAGAAATTTATAAAATACTAGTGGCCGCCCGTGACTTTGTCTGCGTTGAAAGTTTTTTGCTATCCCTCAGGAACAATATATTTTTCGGGATGAAAGGTAGCCTATATCCTTCTCTATACCCCTGACAACGAGTATGTAACATTTTATCATGATGATTTTATCAGTAGTTAAAGAGGTGAAGGCGTAACTAACAAACAAACAGTCACACAAACGGACTTTCATATTTATAATATTAGTAAGGATAAAAAGGGGCAGCCCTGGCATGAATGGAATAGGTAAAAGTATGCAAATAGATATTTACCTGATTCACTATCAGAGAAAAAATCTGAAAAAGGTGTACCAGCTCTTTCGATACTGTCTGTTCTATACGACTGAATATCATAGGAATAGTTCAAATTTCTGTTGATATAACTTGTGTTAGCCGATAGTGCGGGTAAATCTGACGACGCACGGTACCCGAACTTTTGACTGTTAATATTTGGTAAGCAATCAATCAGTTTGCTAATATTCTTCTCTCGGGCAGACAAATAATTTCTAGCCGACATAATAAATGAGCACAGTTCACGTATTCCTGGTATCCATTATTGGCCTTACTTAACACATTACATGATTTCAAAATCAAATATCCAACATCCATGAAATTGTTAATTATTTATTTAGGAAACGAAACGATCGGTCGGAAATTATTTACTTTTCAAAAATTTGTCATTTGTCAGTCGAGTTGTTGCCATTGTAAATTTTTTAATTGCCGTGTTTTGTCAGTGAAATTGCCGTAGATCGACGGAAAATAGCAAAAATTGCCGTGTTTCGATAGAATTACTGCACTCCTAAAAGAATTAGAGCATGTGAAATTGCCGTGTTTGTATGAAAAGTATTAGCGTATAGTTGGCAGACTCACCATGGAATTAGAAGGTTTTGACTAGGTCAAAAAATTGTTAATAAATAGTGATAAATAGTGAACTATAGCATATAAATAGTGATACTATGATTCAAAAGATATTTGAGTATCTTGGTGAGGCTGCAAACTTGACGTCAAGTTGGCAGACACCTTAAGAAATACAGTTCGTATCATTATTATTTATATGCCAAAAAATTGTTAGAAAATAGTGAATCGTATTCGCAAAATTTCAATAACATTGCTTCAATACAAGCCGAGATATTACGGTCTCTAAGTGGGCTGCTAACTTGACGTTTCAGGCAATAGCGATTCCAGAGAAACGGGTACAAGTTTTAAACAAATAAATATATCAAAAAATTGTTAGTGAAATTGTGATTCCTACGATATAAATAAAACAAGAATTTTTCATTGCTATTTTCTAAAAATCGAATGTTAACTTTTACATATAATACTCTGAATAGGCTGTCGATCAATATTGAACTTTGCTCCACAGTAATAAGGTTCAAACTTCATTGCAATCATGAGGTGAGTACTATCAAGCAAAAAAGTGAGATTTATATTTTTAGCCATATCCTCGAATTATTATTACACTTGTTTTATTAATTAAACGTTGGTATCAAACAATAACGATATTCATTAATAACAATAATATTCATAACAATAGCGCCATCTCTCGGAAAAGATTGTCAATTTCTCAGTTATAATTTAACGTTAGGTGCCTATTTATGTATTAGGTATTATTTTAGTTAATTATTTTTGAAATTCAAAAAGGCAAATCATAGCGTGCCAACCCTTACACTTTTAGTCGTTGCGTCAACTGTCTATTTTTACGAACGGTGGCTTTTGCGCCAACAATAAAGGCGATGATCGACTGTATAAAGACTAGTAGGCTGTGCTGTGGTCAATACCTTACTCTTAATTCAATATTATTAATTCAGGAGAAACTATTAATATTTTCTACTTATATTACTTCCTACCTACTCACATACCAACTGATACTCATTTTACTATAAATCTCACCAAATAATAATAATATCTTTATTCTACCTAATACATAAATAGATACTACCTAACGTTAAATTATAACTGAGAAATTGACAATCTTTTCCGTGAGATGGCGCTATTGCTATGATTGTTATTAATAAATATCGTTATTGTTTGATACCAACAATTAATTAATAAAACAAGTGTAATAATAATTGGAGGACATGGCTAAAAATATAAATCTCAATTTTTTGCTTGATAGTACTCACCTCACGATTGCAATAAAGTTGGAACCTTATTACTGTGGAGCAAAGTTCAATATTGATCGACAGCCTATTCAGAGTATTATGTAAAAGTTAACGTTTGATTTTTAGAAAATAGCAATGATGAATTCTTGTTTTATTTATATCGTAGGAATCACAATTTCACTAACAATTTTTTGATATATTTATTTGTTTAAAACTTGTACCCGTTTCTCTGGAATCGCTATCGCCTGAAACGTCAAGTTAGCAGCCCACTTAGAGACCGTAATATCTCGGCTTGTATTAAAGCAATGTTATTGAAATTTTGCGTATACGATTCACTATTTTCTAACAATTTTTTGGCATATAAATCATATTGATACGAACTGTATTTCTTAAGGTGTCTGCCAACTTGACGTCAAGTTTGCAGCCTCACCAAGATATTCAAATATCTTTTGAATCATAGTATCACTATTTATATGCTATAGTTCACTATTTATCACTATTTATTAACAATTTTTTGACCTAGTCAAAACCTTCTAATTCCATGGTGAGTCTGCCAACTATACGCTAATTGAAAAGTTCTGCCATGGAAAGCCGTAGCAAGGTTCATTATTGACCCCGATTGCCGTTAGGGTTGTTGAAAAAATATCGATACATCGATATATCGATATTTTTTATTCGATATATCGATATTTTTAGCCGATATTTTTTGAACCGATATATCGATACAAAATACCCAATATCGAAAATCGTATCAAAAACGATATATTTTTATTTATTTACTATCATTACATCACTCTAAGAATACAAGTCTATACAATGCGTTTATTATTCCTATGTCGTTATATTGGCAGTACCGTCATTGTAATCTTATTGCGATGGAATAAGGTTCAAAATTGAATTAATTTACGGGATACCAAAATAATGCCAGAGGTAATAACCGATGAAACGCACTCTAAAAGATTGGAATTGAAAAATGGAAAACAACTTATCTGTACTTTCATCAAAATTCATAATTGATATTTTTTTTATAAAAACATATTGTCTATGACTTATACGTTTTTTGCATTGCGTTGAATATCTGATTTAATAAATATGCGCCTGATATTATAAATATTATTCGTTTTTTTTTTAGATTTTCATACATTAGTTAGAGTAATGTATGTTGTTTTATAAATTCTATTGATATTACTGAGCTAGACTAAAATAAATACATTATTTCAAAACAGCAAATGTTCTCTGAAAATTCGACCGATATATCGATATATCGATATTTTTTTCGCGATATATCGACGCCGATATTGATATTTTTATAAATATCGATGTATCGATATATCGATATTTTTTTTCACTTTCGACATCCCTAATTGCCGTGTAACCAGGGGCTTTTCACTTAGTACTTGACTCACTACAAGGGAACGCAGCCTAAAATTTTAGTTTCCGAACTGTTTGCTAGATGGCGATCATTTTTCGTTTGTTAAACTGTCGATAGATGTCGCTATCCCGTGCTGAATCGCGGTATCGTGTGTCTTTTACTGTTTTATATAGGGAAAGGTGATTTTATATAAATTATTTTTTAAGTTTTCTTCATAAAATGGAGAAACTGACCGGTTAGGTACCTCCCTAAAAATTACAAGTCAAATAATTATACTGAAGATACCTACTAGTACCTATATATATTATCGTAGTCGTACACATTTTGTCACATTTCGCTAGATGGCGTTGATCATTGGGTCTGACTGATAACTCTATCTCTAGTATAATAATGTACTCTATGCGTGTAACACGGCAATTGCCGTGTAAAAGGCAACGCTGGTCGAGTCACTCGAGTCGAACGAACCAAACAAACGTCAACGTGACGTTGTACGTCAGAAGGCTGCGTTCCGAATCACGTTAATCATAGCCTTCTTTATTTCCAAGCTGTGAATATAAGTTTGGCAACGTCTGTTACTGTCAGTTCGTGGTCATGTCGTCCGCCAGTCTCCATACTAAATGTATGGGAATATTTCAATTTTAAGAGGTCGATATTTGTTTTCATAGTAATCGTGTGAGGTTTAAAATATGAAAATAATTTAGTTCTTTTATTGAAATGCTTTGTATATTAAACAATAAGAAAAATATCAATGTTAACCAGGAAAAAATGGCTGTCAAAGATGTCATCTTTTTTGTTGATTTTCTTCAGCAGGGAGTTGATTAACACGCCCTCTAGCAATAAATGATATATCATTAGAAAGGTCTTTTAAAGACAAATATTTGCTGTTATAATACTTTCTATCAATTGTCAATACTTTTGGAGTAAAAGGTTATTAAAGTATAAAAGTGGTTTATTGTCTATGGGAGTTGATCTACCACACCTATAGAAATGAATGATATATCATAAGAAAAGATTTTACATGACAAATATTTGCTGCAAACATACTTTCTATTAATTGTAAGTATTTTCGGAGTTTTAGGTCATTAATGTTAAAAAAATTGGTCAAGTTTAGAGCGTTATAACTCTCAAAGTACTAATAGTTCACGATTATAGTAATACAACAAAGTGTTTCAAATTTAAATACCTTTCCAATGATGTAAGATTTATTGCTAGAGGAGGCTTAGATCAAAATGCTCATCGTACTAAAGGACCCCCGAAAAGTTCAAATAATTTGACTCAAACCTTATGTTCTAATAAACAAATAATAATAATAAATATAAAACTTTATTGAAATAATCTTACATCACAATTTACAACTAGTTTAAACATAGATAATATAGGAAAGACAAATAATAAATATTTTTTAAAATAATTTTATACTATGTGCTTGACAACATGCGATGTTGCCGTTCTGCTCAACTTCAGGGCTTGGAAGATATAGAAGGCTATGCGTTAATCGAATACTCAGGAAAAGCGCAATTTTATCCCGATAGGTGGCGTCTGGTCTTTGGTACCCGGCCGCCTCAAAGAAAGTGTCAAAACATATGGGAATCTCTTGGAGTACCTATTGCACTTTTTAATTTTATACTGAGAAAATTCCGCATTTTTATTAAGGACCGACCGAGATCTCGGTCTCGGTCTCGGTCTCGGCCAGTCTCGGCCAAAAATTATGTCTCGGTCTCGGTCTCGGTCTCGGCCAAAATGGCCGAGAATCTCGGCCTTTTGGTACCTACTTACGTAGGCCTGAGATTACACTCATGCGCTTTCGTCTTACACTTTCCTCTTCGCTGAGGCATGCGTCATTGGAATTAACGCATGTTATGCATGCCACAGGGCATACGCTGACGCATTGCTCACAGTAATTAATCAAATTAAATCAAAATTTGTTGACTTCTGTCATTTGGTAATTAGCTGTCGACTTTTAATAGGTACTATATTCAGTTTTACAAATGTGAATGATATTTTAATTGTCTTTTATAGTGGTTGGCGTACAGTACAAGCTCAAAATCAATGGAAAACCGCAAATCGATGTAGAGCAAAGCCGTTTGGGACAAGAATACTTGAATTTAAAACAATATTTTGGGCCCGCATTTCTTAAAATTTCTTCCCTTAGGAGAGGAGTTATGGTGTTATATTTCTTTTTGTATGGGAAAATTGATTTTGTTCTACAACCTATCATGTGTGGTATCCAATTAAAGGGCTTTCTGAGCCACATCGTTGTATTTCAGCCACTTGTTTTAAATTATAGCAAACATTTTTTTTTTATTTTCTAAGTTTGGGCTCCTACAGATACGATATGGTTTAAATATTTTTCATAAAATATATCTCAAATGGAATGTAATATTCTCATATCTAACCTCAAAAAGCAATTTTGTAAATTTTGACATTTAGTATTTTTATTTTTTGGTTTTAATGATTACAAAGCTTTTACAAAGTGATTATGTATGATAAAAAACATATTTGTTATGTAACCTATCGTGTGTGATATCGAATGAAAGGGCTTTCTGAGCTGTTTCTAAAAATATATTTCAGCATGTTCAGAATTACATTTCAGCACTTGTTTTAAACTAAACCAAAAAATCTTAAAAAAAAACTATGCTTAAGTTTGGGCAAAAATTAGAAAAAATAATACTAAATGTAAATATTTTCAAAATGGATTTCTTGAGGATTGATATGAGTGAGTATAATATTAAGTATTATATCTCTTTTTAATTTAAGATGTAGGTATTTTACAAAAAAATAACTTAACCACATCGGACCTGAAGGAGCCCAAACATTGTATGTTTTGAAATATAAGAACCAGCTTAGCAAGCTCTTCCTTTCAATATCATACACGATAGGATTTAGAAAAAAAACCTATACAAAAAAGATGACACCATAATAAATAACTCATCTTCTGAGGAAAGATTTTTTAAGAACTGCGAGTCCGAAATATTGTTTTGAGCTCAAGTAAAAGTGCCGTACAAAACGGCTTTGCTGCACATGGATTTGTGGATTTTTTTGCGTACACCTAGCACTATTATGATTAAATAAAGAATTTTAATTAAATTAAATGTGTTTTTCATCAATATTCGCCATTTTATAGTAACATTTAAAAAAATCAAAAATCTCGGTCTCGGTCTCGGTCTCGGCCGAGACTTTTTTTAAATCTCGGTCTCGGTCTCGGTACTCGGCGAAAAGTTGGTTCGGTCGGTCCCTAATTTTTATGCATGTAACTTGTAAAATATTGGAGTTCATCGATTTCCCAGTAACAAAAAAAAATTTTGAAAAAAAATATATCAAAAAACAGATGCTTTTCCATCGATTTTCTCCTTTGCTGAGCCTGAGAAACATTATAAATCAAAAGGAATGTTTCATGAATTTGATGAAGCTTCGCCAAAATAAAACAACATTTGAATTATAACAGCTTTGTTCTTTAATATTTACACCTCAGCAGTTTCTAGCATATTTATAACTTGGATGAATTTGATAGGTATATCAAATATGGAATAAGCCCAATATTGGGGCCAAACAGAGAATTAATAGAAGTTTATATGCCAGAGTCATTCAAGAAACTTAGAATAATAAAATAAATATGATAAAACGGTTCGTGTAATTTTGGATGGTACAGAAATTCGAGTACAGAAACCTGAAATTACTATTGCACAGAAGGCATCATGAGGCAACTTTAAACACGGAAATTCACACTCAGTTGCTTTGTTAAAATTTAAATCATATGCTTCTAATCTGAAATAAAAAGATTACTTGTAAATCTTACACGAAATTTAAAGAAATGTAATGCTTGTGTGGGGACAGGGGACTCACCTCGTGTACATCAAATAAAATACTGATAGAATTTTTATTATTTATTTGCGACAGCGACCGATACGTGTCACTGCGCATACACGACTGAAAACTTAAATACAAAAATGCTTGTTCTCTACATAGGTACTTAGCGTGCGTAACTTGATACACGCACGACCCCACAATATTCCCCCCTTTTAAAAAAAAAAAAAAAAATAAATTTTAATTGAGAAAAAATATAAAGAAAAAGATAATACAATTTTAAAATAGGTAGAGCATCTTAAACGTTTTATCGCTATCTATTAAATTAACTTATACACTTATATTTTTTATACTTTTCAGTCAATTACTAGGTACTTACTTATATTTTTACTTAAACGTTACAAAAATACGTTAGAAACATAATAGGTAGGTACATAAACGTTACTAAACTAGGGAATCTATAATAATTACATAGAGATTTTTCATCATAACTAAAACAAACATATTACTTATTAGGTACTACTCTACCAATAATACTACGTTGTTACAAGTTCACACGAAACTTGAATGGTATAAACACAGGGAAAAAAATTGTGGCCACTTAAGGCACTTATACACACACTGCTTGGCAACGTTAGTCTAAACAATATTTACTTATAATACAGTTACACATTATTTTAAACAAGGGAAGTACTTAAGAATATTTTTTTAATCAACGAAACGTACGGGTCTCCTCGTAACACGACCTGAGCGTGTTTTTGTGCTTGATTCTGAATCGGTCGATTGTGAATTACGTTCGATATCTGAATTTGATGTCTGTAACATATACGCGGGTTTTAACCGATCGATGGATATATTAACTTTACGATTAGGAAGTTCTATTTCATAAACCTTAGTTCCACGTTTTAATACGCGGTATGGACCGTCGTATGTAGGTTTCAAAGGTTTATGTACCTCGTTACGAACAAAAACAAATTCACAATCCCGTAAATCAGGATGAACGAAAAATGATTTGTTTGAATGTGACTTAGGGCTAGGCCTAAAACTGTTCAAAATGCCACGCAACTTTTGAACGTATGTGAAATCATCAGATGCATTAACTGATCGTACGTCGTAAAAATCGGATGGTAGGCGAATAGTTTGAGCATAAGTCATCTCGGCAGCACTTATCTTGTTATCAGTTCGAACAGCTGCTCTGAGACCAAGCAATACCGTTGACAATTCATCTACCCAAGATGATAATTTTTCAGTAAGACGTGCTGTTAAAGCTACTTTTAATGATCTGTGCCACCTTTCTACGGCACCGTTGCTTTGAGGATGATATGCCGTTGTTCGGATTTTTTTAATTCCTAGCAACAACATAAGTTTAGCAAATAAATCGCTCTCAAATTGACGTCCTTGGTCGCTCGTTAATTTTAAGGGACAGCCAAAACGCGTTATCCAACCGTCATATACATTTTTAGCTACTGTTTCGGCAGTTATGTCCTTGAGCGGAAAAGCTTCAGGCCAATGTGTTCGTCTATCGATAATGGTCAAACAATACCTATATCCCTCAGAAGTTATTGAAAGTGGGCCGATAATATCGATATTAATTTGATCAAATCTGTCGCATGACGGAAAAGCTTCGACAGCGGAATTAGTATGTCTAATTACTTTTGAGCGTTGGCAGCCTAAACAAGTTTTAGCCCAAACCCCAATGTCACGGTTCATATTGGGCCAAAAGAATTTCGTCGACATCATTTTCCTAGTCGTGTTAATTCCCGGGTGACTTAAATTATGCACAGTGTCAAAAGCGATTCTACGATACTTAACAGGTAAATACGGCCTTACATTGCTCGTAGATATTTCACAGAAAATAGGTTTGCTACACGTGGGCATAACTATTTTCTTTAATTGTATTTTGCTATTACATTCGCTTGATAACTGAGTGACGTACTCATCGGTGCATTGCGCGTCTGCTAATTCATCATAATTTATTGAAGTCGGACAGGCTATTGTCTCTATGCGTGATAATGTGTCCGCTACCACGTTGTCGCTACCACTTATGTGACGAATGTCTGTAGTGTACTCACTAATAAATGCTAGTTGTCTAATGCGTCTAGGTGTTTCCTTTTCGCATCTGGTTTTGTTAAAGGCGTAAGTTAAGGGTTTGTGGTCGGTAAAAATACAAAGTTGACGACCTTCAATTAAATCTTTAAAATAACGAATTGCTAAGTATACAGCTAATAATTCACGGTCGTAAGTGGAATACTTAGTTTGCGCTTCAGATATTTTTTGAGAAAAATAACCTAATGGTTTCCAATTATTATCAACAAACTGTTGTAAAACTGCTCCTACGCAAGAATTCGAAGCGTCAGTCATAAGTGCAATTGGAGCTTCGCTGTGTGGGTGCGATAACGTGACGGCGTCTTGTAGACTCGCCTTACACCGTGAGAAAGCTTCGTCAGCTTCAAGTGTCCATGTTATCGATGTTTTGTCTCTTTTCTTCGCATTGCGCAAATAGCCATTCAATACTAACTGATATTTGACTGCGTTAGGAATGTGGGAACGATAGAAGTTTATTATTCCTAAGAAACGTCGTAATTCCTCGACTGTTTTCGGCTTAGGATAATTTTTAATGACTTCAATTTTGCTATCCAAAGGTCGGATGCCTTCTTTAGATACTTCGTATCCCAAATATTCAATTTTAGAAACGCCAAAACAACATTTGCTTAAATTAATGGAAATTCCGAATTGATTAAAACGTTCAAAAACTTTCTCTAAATGTTCTTTATGCTCAATTTCAGAATTAGAAGCAATTAACACGTCATCTACAAAAGTGAATAAAAAATCAAGTCCTTGTAGTACTGAATGATCCATAAAACGTTGATAAGTTTGACTAGCATTGCGCAATCCGAAAGTCATCATTGGAAACTCGAATAAGCCAAATGGTGTCGTTATTGCGGTTTTTTCAATGTCATCAGGAAATATGGGTATACAGTGATAAGCTCTAACTACGTCAAGTCGCGTGAAAATAGTTTTACCGTCCAATAGATATGTAAAATCGCGCAATCTTGGTACGGGATACCGATCGGGTTTTGTTATGGCATTCAAACGTCTGTAGTCCCCGCACGGTCGAATTTCACCGTTTTTTTTAGGTACGACATGTAGCGGGCTGGACCACGGACTTTTGGATGGCCTGCAGATCCCCATTTCCTGCATGACCTTGAATTCTTCCTTGACCCTTTTATACTTATCTGGAAGAAGTTGGCGCGCACGGGCGTGTACGGGTGGACCTGTCGTTTCGATGTGATGGTAAACATTGTGCTTAATGGGACTATCCTTAAAATTAATAGGTTTGGTAATATCCGGGTACTTACTAATTACATCCCAGTACGGATGACTTTTGTCGATCGTGTTTACAGTTGATAACCTGCACTTTACAATGGGCGCTAAAATGTTCAAATTGGTTACCTTATCTATTAATTTCCGTTCTTTTAAGTCTACTAATAATCCATAAGTACTTAGGAAATCAGCTCCTATGATGGGCTGTTTTACATCGGCAATTATAAAGTCCCAGCGATACGGTCTGCGTAAACGTAAATTTAACACAAGTGATTTCGTTCCGTAAGTCTTTATTTCGGTACCGTTCGCTGCATACAGTTTATAGTCTGAACATTTACTATTGTGATAGCCGCGTTTACACACTGAGATTGGAATGACAGACACGTTTGCGCCAGTATCTATTAAAAAACTATAGCCACTATTATGATCACGTACGCGAAGGCGATGGGTTGGAGAAATTGCACAGATATTCGCCTCTCCTACCTGTACATTTTCTAGTTTTCCTTCTTCCAGGTGCAAGGTTGTACGCATTTATTTGCACGTTCCTTGAAACGAAAGTGATAAAAACATAGCCAGTCTTCACTTTCTGGAGTACGTCGTGGTTGGCTTTTCGAACGAGAACGGGAACGATGATTGAAACGGCTCTTGCTGCGCTCTCGGAATTTGCTGCGAGACCTTTCCATGTTGTCAATTCTGGCACTTAATTTTGCGATTTCCGCTAAAATTTTGTCATTACCTTTGTTTTGCTCAGAGGTACAAAGCTCGGAAATCTGTGGCTGCGTCATGGTTTCCATTATCTTGTCGCTTATTTGTATGGCTGACGTTCGCTATCCGCCCTAGCGGTGGCGGCGGCGGCGTACTGGGCGGCTGACGGCGCGGTTGCCGGCGCTGGCGACGGCGGTGCCGGCTCTAGCGGGTTTTAGGCGGATCCGTAAGCATATTTTATTATAACACTCGCGACGATTTATTAATGTTCCTTCGGGGTCACCACTGTGGGGACAGGGGACTCACCTCGTGTACATCAAATAAAATACTGATAGAATTTTTATTATTTATTTGCGACAGCGACCGATACGTGTCACTGCGCATACACGACTGAAAACTTAAATACAAAAATGCTTGTTCTCTACATAGGTACTTAGCGTGCGTAACTTGATACACGCACGACCCCACACTTGTTAGCAATTTTTTGTAAGTTGCTATAAACTTTCTTGCCTGTTGTTTTGGCTTTTCTTTTCCGTAATTCTTCTTTTATCTGAGCTAAAGTTAGCATAGAATACATTGTTTGTCCGCAAAACCGAAAAAAATATAATCTAAGAAAGTAAAATCACGTAATACACAGTCAAGACAATATAAGCTCAAACTGACAATGGGTCCAACCAAAGACTGAAGCGCCATCTGTAATTCACTTTGCCTTCGATTACAGATTGCTACTTTAAAAACAACAACATTGTTGTCACCCTAATGAAAGAATAGGAAAATATCTTTGACGTCATTCAAGGTCATTTTTTCGTTCTTCAAGCCCCAAATGGTGGCGCAATGTCCAGAGCCATATAAGGCATTATAAGGTTCTTGGTATGACCATAAAGTTAAATACCTGTTAACTTTATGGGTATGTCTGACGGCGGTGGCCTCTAGACGACACAATCATATTGCGCCAACGATATGTTAAAACGAGTTTAGATACGTTACCCGCGCTCCACAATGGCAAGACGAAAATCAGGTAATTGCCCGACTTTCGATTAGTCAGGCACGGGCTCGTGGCACGTAAACACACACCACTCTCGCCAGTCAGACACTAAAAAACCGTGACATACTTTTCAAAAATGCCTTCCTGCGTCTTTAAACGATGTGCAAATTATACAGCAACAGTCAGAGATCGAAAAATGATTCATTTCACACGTAAGTACTGTATTTAACCGTAAAATGTATTTACGTATTTTGTATTACTCTAATCGGCCATATTTTGACAAAGAGCGAGATGTACTCTATTTTGCGTATGAGAGTGAAGGAGAGCGCGTATCGCGCATGCGAAAGGACATGCTAGGGGAGATGGGGCTATTTTGTACCAGGGATTATAGTCGCAAATAAATTGGTTTTAAACCAGAATATGGTTTAAAATCACGACACGTATTTTTATTTCATTAATGTGCTGAAAACATAGTCGTGGTTTTAAACCATAATCTAATTCAAAACCGGTTTATTTGCAATTATTTTACACTCTTATAGTTTACTGACCTAGGGTTAGAATTGAAATCAGATTTAATTCCTACAAAAGGTTTTATTGTTTTAATAGCTTCATTTGTAAATATGCCCTAATACTTACAACTATCCTAGGTCCCCCCCCCCCTGGCGGAGTTGTGATTAAGTGGTGGGGAGGTAAAAATGTACCCCAAAAGAGTATTTTTCGGTTATTCGTAAATGACTTAAATATTGAAAACCGTCCTTCATAAAAGTTGTAGGGCATTTAATCTTGCATAGAATAAGACTAGAGACCAGAAGTCAAAACGATTTTTTCATAAAAATGAAAAATAAAAGTATAACTACCTACACTCCGTCGAAGTCATTCGTAAAAGTGAAAGCGTTAAGGAAACCATCGATCAGATTATCGGTTATACATATTTCGGGTATCCCGCTCCCTGATTATCTAAAAAGAAACTATTTAGCGACCGGTTGCATTTGACATACATTGTTACTTTTCTTTGGTATGTTTTTTTTACCCCAAAGAAAAGTAGCAATGTATTACGTTCATCTGTGAACTGCGACCGGTCGCTAGGCGGTTTCTAATTAGATAATCAGCCCGCAGGAAACTAGTTAATGGCCGGTATACATTTTGATTAGTGTTTAGTGCGAGTGGCTCGTTTAGTGTTTAGTGTTTAGCAAAAAACACGTTCGGACAGTCTCTGTTTAGTGTTTAGTGTTTAGTGCGAGCGAAGTACAGTGTTTAGAAGCACGTTCTATTTTTTCTGCGAGTAGCTCCTCCCGCGCGTCCCGCACGTCCCGCCTCCACCCCTCACTTGCAGCTAAACACGCACTAAGCACGTCTGGACAGGACTGTTTAGTGTTTAGTTTATATCAACAAAGCCTGTACTAAACAGCGTATGCTAAACAGTATGGTACATCACCTACTAAACACTAAACACTAAACAGTGCACTAAACACTAAGCACTTTACTAATCAAAATGTATACCGGCCATTAAGCACTTAAATGTGAAATTTGCACTGGAAGTCTTATTTCTAATACCAAACTATGGTTTCACAAATTGATCTTTTTCAAAAATATGGGGGGACTATGTTTTCAAAGTGAGGAGGATGTTTTTGAAATTTGTCTGGGCTCAGAAAAGATTATAAAGAGTCATATAAAAGAAAAGGGCCACATGATACTTCCCGATCCCAAAGAGATTGAAATTATAAAAACCGAATTTCAAAATCAGTCGCGATGATATATTTTCGTCTTTATATTGTCATTCTTTGGAGCAACATCCAACTTTTAACCATAGGCTACACCCAGGCGCGGTCGCAGCCTGAAATTTTGGGGGGGGTCACTAATAAATTTTGTAAATTTATAGAAGCAGTGCCGGTTTTAGCACTACCAGCGCCCTGGGTAATATTTCTACGGGCGCCCCCTATATGCGATTACAAGATTTTCAATTTTGCCTGTTAGGTAAAAAACGGCCGCGCAGCGCGTTTTTTTAGTCAAGTTTCAACTACAAATCTTGTAACCTTGCTTGTTAGTGGAAAAAAAATGGCCGCGTAGCGCAATTTTTAGTCAGTTTCATCAGCTATTCTTCTAATTTTGCTTATTTCAGTAAAAAAACCGCCGCGCAGCGCGTTTATTAGTCAGTTTCATCTACTAATCTTGTAATCTTGCTTGTTTATAGTAAAAGAAAAGGCCGTGCAGCACGATTTTTAGTCAGTTTCAGCTACTAATCTTGTAAACTTGCTTGTTTATAGTAAATACCATTTTGGTGCGGAACCTTAAAAATGGCCGCGCAGCGCAGTTTTAGGTCAGTTTCGTCTGCTAAATTTCAAATTTTGCTTATTACAGAAAAAAAACTACCGCGCAGCGCGATTTTTAGTCAGTTTCATCTACTAATCCTGCTTGTCTTTATATACCATCAATGTATACTACCATATTCTAGGAAATAAATGATTATGATTATGATTGTTTATATTAAAAAATAGCCGCGCAGTGCGATTTTTTGCCAGTTTCATTCGTCGCTTGGTCCAGCCAGGTATATACGATTGATAGTCGACCGGTGGTCAGGCGTTTTCGGCGCCCCACACACGAGGGCGCCCAGTGCAATCACACCGCTTGCATCGCCCTACTGTTGATAATGCTGTCAAATAGAAGATTTCTATTTGACGTTTACGATTTTGGGGGGGGTCATGTCCCCCGTGACCCCCCCCTTCGGACCGCGCCTGGCTACACCTTATACGCGCTGTTATTGAGAAATTTATTAACGTTCGCATACATTTTACACACAAAAGTAATCCTAAAACTAATTATAAGAGACAACAAACGAATAAATTAAGTTTATTTGAAGGTATATAAATAAAGTAATAAAAGTAAATAAGTATAAGTAAGTCATATCATTTTTAGGGTTCCGTACCCAAAGGGTAAAAACGGGACCCTATTACTAAGCCTCCGCTGTCCGTCTGTCTGTCTGTCTGTCTGCCACCAGGCTGTATCTCATGAACCGTGATAGCCAGACAGTTGAAATTTTCACAGATGATGTATTTCTGTTGCCGCTATAACAACAAATACCAAAAACAGAATAAAATAAATATTTAAGGTGGGCTCCCATACAACAAACGTGATTTATTTGCCGTTTTTTGCTCGATATTGATAACGACTACAGGTAGACAGTTGAAATTTACTCAGATCGTGTATTTCTATTGCTGCTGTAACAACATATGCTGAAAACAAAATAAAATAAATATTTAAGGGGGGCTCCCATACAACAAACGTTATTTTTTTTGCTGTTTTTTGGGACGGAACCCTTCGTGCGCGAGTCCGACTCGCACTTGGCCGGTTTTTTTTATGTTGCTAAAATTAATACTTTATTCACAAATAAAAGTGTATAATTTTTAAATTCTAGTTTTTATTTCTAGTTTGGTTTACCTATTAATATAACGTGTTACAAAAAACCCCTAATGCCGAATATGGTAAATAGGGACCATCAAACTGAACAACTTTTACTATGGGACCAACTCTGAAATCGCGAAAAAATCTGCTGTTTCATACATTTTGATATTTTCGTTATTAATTTTTGTATGAAACAGCTGATATTTTTTACGCGATTTCAGAGTTGGTCCCATAGTAAAAGTTGTTCAATTTGATGGTCCCTATCTACCATATTCGGAAATAGGGATATTTTATAACACGTTGTATAATAAATAAACTTTCCTTGCATTCAGGTACAAAAAAATTTCGTTTTTCATTTTTCTTTCGCTCCCAGTCCAGCATCTTTAGTTTAATTAATATTTTATTAACATTTTGTAAATAAAATTTGCTGCGTTTACAGAACTTTTGTTTTATTATTTTAATTCGAAACGAAAAATCAAAAACCTAGTATCATATACCACTTTTGCCCATCTCCCCTATTACTGTCACTGCGACTGTCACTCCCATGATCGCGCCAATGAGCGTGCAGCGTATCAGAC
Organism: Agriphila tristella; assembly: GCA_928269145.1. NCBI lineage: Eukaryota > Metazoa > Arthropoda > Insecta > Lepidoptera > Crambidae > Agriphila > Agriphila tristella. The sequence continues at coordinate 5,147,070 of OV743440.1, forward strand.
GAAACTTATGATGTCTGTTTATTTCTTTCTAACGACAAGTATTCCGTATGGTGGCGTTTATTTTTGTCCCTCTCTCGACATAATATGTCAATCTGTGTATCTGCAGTACCTGTCGCTGTTTTAAATTGCATGATGTTGGCGCATGACGCATCTAAACTTGTTTTAACATATCGTTGTATTGCGCAATATTTAATTGCACAATAAGATTGAAATACCGTTTGAGCCCAAACGATCAATTCTTTTGCATAATAACATATATTGTGCAATATAGTATAGCATTGATTTGTGTTGGTTGGTATTTCGTGTGCTATCGTCAGCAAGATGTCAGACCAAGGTTTAGCTGTAGCTATAATCTCAGAAGGAATATTTAGTAGTATTATCGTCTATATTGTTAATATTAGATAAAAACGTCACTGATTAAAAAATAATGCACAATGTTGACCCTAGACGGTGCAATGAAAGAATATTTTGCCTAATTAAATTTAAATCGCTCAAACTTTTGTCCAATCATTACTAGGTCAGTAGGGTAAGAATTTAAATCGGATTTAATTCCTACAAAAGGTTTTATTGTTTTAATAGCTTCATTTGTTGCCAAATATGACTGTCCTAGGATTTCCCCCCCAGCGGAGTTGTGCTTAAGTGGTGGGGGGTAAAAATGTACCCCAAAACGGGTATTTTTACGGTGTTTTTGTTATATCTCGATTTTCATCAAGATTGTTTAAGAAGATTTTAAAGTTGGGTAAATTCCAAACAATTTGAGGGTAGAACGGTTTTGATACGAACGATAGTTTTGGAGACACAAAGCATACCATATTTAATACCACTATAATTTTTCGTTCGCAAAATAACTTTGTTTTTCATAGTATTTGTATGAATAACAAAGTTATATTTGCGGTTATGGAAAATGTGCTATATCTCTAAAACTGCTACAGACCGACCGGTTAAATGAGTCCCCTCCTGCGGGGCACAGGGGCGCGGGGGGCAGGCGACAACGGGGAGCGCGAGGGGTGCGGGCGCCGGGCGATACACGAGAGGCGAAATGTGCACTGGACAGTTCTTAAGATATGTGACGTCACAGTAGTTAACGGTGAACAAGTGGCTATTTTTTTATTAGAAAATTAATTGACGACTACAAAATTTGAATGAAACCAACTATGACTATGTAGATAATATATTAAAATATTGGGTAATAAACTTATGTACAATTTATTATGCAAGATTAATCAAAATTATGAGTCAATCATCTCATTTCATTTCAGCATGATTTGGATCTAGTTTTTTTTTATAAAATATTCGTATACGTTAAAATTCATTTGCTTTCACTTATTATTCATTTAATGTCCGAAAATATTTCGACGCATCTTGATAATGCAATCTCATGTGTAATCTCACAAAGCGTCCGCAACTTTCAATACGTGCGATCGCTAGCCGCGTTGCCAGCGAACTGAGTTTAAGCAAAAATGCGCCTGGCGCCCGCACCTCTCGCGCTCCCCGTTCTCGTCTTTCCCCGCGCCTCTGTGCCCCGCAGGAGGGGACTCATTTAACCGGTCGGCCTATAACTATATCTCGTTCAAACAAATTTTCGTTGAAAACGTTTATTAAGATTTACAGCATATATGTATATTTTTTAGATTTTTCACTCTCTTATTTCAATAGTTAGACGTGGGGGACACACAGGAGAAATTTTGGTAGAAATCGTGTAACTTAAAAAAATGATCTAATTTCGAAAATCTGTGTCTCCAAATCTATCGCTCGTATCAAAACCGTTCTACCCTCAAATTGTTTGGAATTTACCCAACTTTAAAACCTTCTTACATAATTTGATGAACAACCATGGCCTGGAAGGACTTCCAGGTCAAATCCCCTTTTGGGGTACACTTTTACCCCCCACCACTTAAGCACAACTCCGCCGGGGGAAAACCTAGGATAGTCATATTGGGCAATAAAAGATGCCATTAAACAATAAAACCTTTTGTAGGAATTAAATCCGATATGAAGTGTTTCTTGGTTTAATGCTACTGAACTATACGCAAACTTCAATATTAACCATACACGGTATATAAAATTGTACAATATAAAATATTGTTCAATATAATTGGGCCGCCTAATGACAAGGCAGTATGGTCTCTGCCCTTAGCAGAGACGGAACGAAAAAAAACTAATGTCAATGTCAAAAATCTAATGTCATTTAAAAGAAATAATAAAAAAAAGCACGAACGAGTCCACCCACGGTCCACTCCACGAGAAAAAGAAAGATCGATTTCTCGCATTTTGCGTTTGCGATCGCGTTGCGTGTGTGTGAAATAATTAATTTAATAAGAAGTCAAACAGAACACTGTATGTTATTTTAAAGTGACTACTTAAAAAGTTTATAAAAATGTCTCAAATCCATACCAAGAGTGGCGATGCCGTTCAAGACGAGGTTTGTAACATTGTCAAGATTTTCATGCTTGTTGAATTTATTGGATAAACGTATGAAACTTTTTCGCTGAGTCTTTATCAGTGCAAATATAATATATAGGTAACATTGTGGAAGTTAAATAAAAATAATAACGCACAACTCCCAATCTTTAGTAAATTTAAATTGCACCTTGGAGATTCTTTGGGTTTTTGTGAAAAGCAATTTAATGTAGTTTTGATTCGATATTATGAGTATTATTTTGTCATACAAAAAATGGCTGGTTTTTTTGGAACACTGAAAAAAGAGCCTGTTTAATCTCTATAAATATAATTTCCTTTTAGAAAGTATTGCTGCCTTACACTTACATTCAGCAAGTGCCAGGCAAACAAATCCGCACCAAGCTTACTTCGGCGTTCAACTATTGGCTCAAAGTCTCAGATGAGAAGTTGCATGCTGTCGGAGAAATAGTCCAGATGCTGCACAACTCCAGCTTGCTGTAAGTTCTTTTATACAAAGGTAGCTAATTATTCATACAAGTATTTTGTATATAGCAGCGGTTCCTGAATTCTTTTGCCTTCAGAACCCTTTTTTGTTCACCATTTTTGGGTGAAACCCTAGCTCAAGTAAAGTAACATTGTTTTTTTTACGTGAAATTACACCATAACGTAGGTTTATGGTTTGGTGTACGCATTTTTGTAAGTATAGTTTGATTTTAAAAGAGGTTTTTGAGGTAAAAATATTTGTTTAGTTAGAACAAAAAATAATTATTTACTTAACTCTTGAATTTTCCCTGAACCCCTGAAAGCCTCTTATAGAACCCCTGGGTTTTGCGGAACACCACAAATCAGATTACCAGATAGTAAACATATGTGAGAAAGTAACACAACTGATTTAAGGTAAAGAACACACAGCACCGTGCACTGCGGTGGCGACAGGCGTCCGTCACTCGCTCAAGGCCACGCGCTATATACCTACCGCTCGGCGTATCGTCCACGATACAACTGGCAAAGGGCCGCATGCCCGCCTGAGCGCTCGCACTTGCCTGATTTGCTAAACAATCTTCAGCCAACTATTTATTGAAATAATAATGTATAGATTAGGTAGGTACTTACTCACGAAATAAAGTTAACAGCAACAATTTATTTTAACAACAATTTATTTAATTAAACACAATTATGTTTTACAAAAATAATGATAAGACGCCGGAGCCCACTGTTAATTATCATTATAATTTGATTTCGTAAGAAAGCATAATTTTTGCGCGCTCTCGCCAGAGTGTGCAAATTACATATGATCGAAAATTAAATATCTTACCAAATAATTTACAGTGTTATTCACTTACAGTTAAGCCACGTTAGTATGATCCAAGTATGCTTTGATTGACCAAGTAGTTTTGATGACTACTTGGATGCTACTTTGATCATGTAAACGAGCAATCAAAGCACACACAAAGCAGACTTTGAGCACCTTTGAGCATTTCAATAGGTATCCAAGTAAACTTTGATCAAAGGTGCTTTGTCCAAGTTACCTACTTTGTCACACAGCAGACTTTGATCATGTCAACACAGTTTTTCCCATTAGAACACTTTACTTCACTTGCATTTTTTATTCTATAAAAAATATTTCTACATATATTATCAAAAATACCCTCTATTCTGAAATTGAGACCAAAGTATCTCTAAAAAGTAACAATGTTTTTTCACTTATTATGATCTATATAGATATAGAACTAATATTGAAACTAAATTGAATTCATTTTTGTATCAAACTGTATTTTGCATTTAAATCAGTATACTTGTACTAATTGTATTTTGTGTCAGTATTTCAAGGTTAGATTTATCATAATATGCTAGGTCTACAGTCTATTTTTGGGAGTCTGCAGCTAGGTCATTGTTTGTATATTAAATGAACAGCATTGTACTCAATTAGTATAGGATGTATAATTATTAACAATAAACATTCCACTAAAACATCCACAAGTTTAGTTACGAAAACAAAACTGAGGGCCTAGCCAAAGTAACATTGGCAAATCTTCGTTATCGCTTCGCTTTCGAAACATGTATGAGATTGACATAAGGTTTCGTTAACTATCGAATTTTAAAACGTCAAATCCATACATGTTTCGAAGCGAAGCGATAGCGAAAATTTGCAAATGTTACTTTGGCTAGGGGGTCTGTAATATAGTGATTTGTCGAACGAAAATCGGTAGAAACGAGCGCTTGACGCCAACCGAACGATTCAAAAATAGTGCCCCTGAGCTTAGTTGGCAAGTCGTTATTTATGACAGGATCGACGACATTCAGGACAACTCGATCCTGCGGCGCGGCATCCCGGTGGCGCACTCCATCTACGGCGTGGCCAGCACCATCAACGCCGCCAACTACGTCATGATCATCGCGCTAGAGAAAAGCCTCGAGTTGGGGCATCCGCAGGTAACAAACTGGTCCAAAAATGACATATTTTACTTAATTAGAAAATTAATCATTTACAACAGGGGTGCACGCACAGGCCGCATGCGGCCCTCCAGCAATATGCCAGTGGCCCGCCAGCAAAAATATTCACTCGTACATTTGAAGGAAAAAAAAATATGTTTTTGATTTGGGCTGGTGTGGTGGCCCATCATATTCAACATTTTCCCGAGTGGCCTATAGTCTCAAATACTCTCAATAAGTCATCCTGTGCATCCCTGATTTACATTCTATTGAGAGTGTAATGTCTTACCAATAAAACTGAATAAACGAAATAATACTGTTTTGTACCGAGAGTCAACAAGCATCGCCATCTATTTTTAAAACTATGACGGCAGGGCGAGTCCTTTACGCCAGCAGGAAAGTAGCTTCTAGTCTAGAGGGAAGCGAGTTGATGAATAATTTGTGCGCAATTCGGTGTAAATGTGCGCCAAATAAAAAAATTGTGGGCCTTATACTTTTGGAATAAAACGGGAAAAACTAATTCTGCTGGGGTAACGGTACTCCAGCAGGAAGATTCTAAAGTAATGATCGGAGAGAAATAAAAGATATATAGGCGGGTAGCTTGATACTAGCAGGAAATGTGCGCCAAATATAACATTTGTGGGCCTTAGTTTTGGAGATATTTGATTTCCTGCTGGCGTAACGTTTTGCCGGATCCCAGATCTCGGAAACTACTAAATGTGCGATCTTACAGTAAACACATATAAGTAGCCCCTAATTTGTGCTATTTGTGCGGTAGAAAACATTTCAAAAATATTCTCTTTTTCCCTTTTCACCTTCTTATAAGCATGGACATTTTCATATTTATATTGTTGTAATATTTATGTATTTATTTGTTTAATTATACAAGTACTATTATTGTTGTGTGTAAACGTCACCACCTTGCCTAGGGAACTGGCTGAAAACCAGCCCTTCTGTGGCATTCTGCGTAATGCCGCAGTAGCAAAGCTGAGACAGCTACCCATTGGCCTCGCAACCTTTCTTATTTTCTTTCCTTTTTACTAATTGTGTTTTAGTTTAAGTTGTATCTGTTTGTATTTGTACAATGCATTTGAGGTCAATAAATGTTTTTCTTTCTCTTTCTTACTTCTTCTTTCTTCTCATAGATTTTGAAGTAATCAGGCATTTTCTGAAAACAGAAAAAAAAATCTAGCGCTAAACTACCACATAAATAAAGAAACCAAAAACGGTGTTCTATTTTTCTTATTATTTCTCATTACCGTAAAAAATTGAAAACCGCACATTCACGCGTCTTTGAATAATACTCACATGAAGGTGACACCGACCATGTCATGACTTTGACGGTCAGCAGGATAAAAATATCAGAGATTATTTAGATCCTGGCCCAATGAATAATTTGTGCGGTTACTGAAATACATGCTCTGAAAATATCGGGTTCAAATTCTTCGTATTAAAGGAAATATCAATTATAATCCAAAACAACTACCAATATTCCGATTAACCGACCAAATTCGATAGAGCACGAAAAAGCGACACGTTCATACATATTGATGACCTCCTTAACTCTGTTGTCGAACAGGTTTGTACACGTCACGTCTACGTACATTTAAGTGAAAAAGTGATTTGAATGAGTGCTTTTATTTAAATAACGAATAAAGTTATTTCTGTTTCATTTCATTTTTACTTGAATTGAATGAATTTTAACCATTTTAACATAATTTCAGTAAAAAAATAAAGGATGTTTTGTAATTTTATTTCGTTTTTTATATCTAACTAGGTACAGATGCCGGCATATAAATTGGCAAGAGAAAGATGAGACAAAAGATGCGCAGTAGCCCACACTAAAGTTTGTGGCTACTGCGCATCTTTTGTCTCGTTTTTATCTTGCCAACTTACGTGCCGGGCAGTATACTTAATTTAACGGTTTTACTGGTACCTGGCTTTATTATCGAATGAGTTCAGATCAGAAGGTGTGTTCAATTAAAATCACTTTTTAGGAAAATATATGTATATTACAAGCACGATACGTACAAGGTTATATAGAAATTATTTAGGACAACGTACGCGCGCGACAAGGGGAGGAGAAGGACTGCGGTGCGACCTGCTTACATGTTATTCACGTGTGAAGACTATTTTGCTTATGTTATCAAAATTACCGAACGCCAGGTCGCCACACTTAATGTACCTACAATGCGATTAAATTGACAATAGACAGTGATCCCTTGCATGCAACTTCTATATAGATGTAGGTCTCTACGGAAAAGAGAAAATGTTACAGATTAAAAAACGTCGTTTTATAGCACAAGCGCTCTGAAATTTGTCACTCACTTCTGTTGTAAAATTAATTGCATTGTAAGTAAGTACTTAGGTAGGTACCTTAATAAAATATTATCTCAATAAATACCTACTTGTTGCACCAAAACTAAATACCTACTTTAATAAAAATACGCTAGTGAAGTGCCCGTTTAACTGTATTTTTTCCGTTTGAAAGGTGATGTCCAAAAATGTATGAGGTCTGGGCCACGTCTTTGTACAGTATACCAAAAAATAGATAAAGACACGATAAACAGTTTCTTATTATTCAATTTCTTTAAAATCGCTTTGTTTTCTGGAAGGAACATTAAACAAAATGCAAAAACGCATAAAAAAAGCATCATGGCGGAAGATGTTAACAACTTCTTATACGTCTGTGTTAACAACAACCCACAGCACAGAGTAGGTAGAACTCAATGACAGTGACAATGGGCGCATTCTGCCAGACAAATCTTTGAGTCATCGATCGCCATAGAGAATACATTTTAACCATGGAAAGTAAAATATTGATCAATATCGGCAGCTAGACCGCCTATCTCAAAGCGATAGTAATGCTCTATCCGTCCTTGTGCTACACGGTGCATGTATCTTGCGCACGTTGAGGCACGGGTTACTTGCGCGGGTGTACAATGCTATGGAGCTGGACCCGCTTTACGTGTTTCCACGGAGCATGTAACCTGCGCAAGTGCTCAACTTGCGCGGGCTACTTGCACCGTGTAGAAACACCCTAAGCACCTACCGCTATACTTTTCATGGTTAAAAATGGCAATCGATGACTCAAAGATTTGTCTGGCAGAACGCTCCCACTGACGGCTTTTTAACGGAGAGTTGCCATATTTGACACTTTATTTCAAGTAAAAAATATTGATCTGTTTTTATTAATAACCATTTAACCATGCATTCTATAAAATTATTTGTATTTTTCTCAGAATCAGTATATTTTTCTCCATCTTTGAGGGTGGTGTACATAGACGTGGCCCAAATTAAGACATGTCCTTTAATACACTACAGTTAGAATTCCGGAAAATCGGCACTTTACTTTGATTTTTCTATTAGACTATTGTTTTATAAGAATGGTTGTTTCCATGATTCTGGTAGGTATATTTCACTAAGAAGTAAACAGATATTCTAGTAACTTAAGCGATATAGCTGGTTTCACTGTCTCGTGTTCGAAGAGTGTCGTCCGCAAAATATATAAAATCTGGGCGTAATGTAACAGATCAACGCCACATTGTATTGGTATGAATACAGGCTCAAACTATTTTAATGTTAAAATACTATTTACCCACATTTGCCAATAAGAAGTTATGAACGCGACTGTACAAAAAAATGTTTCTGCATAATACGACACATTAAAGAAGGTCATCAATATGTATGAACGCGTCGCTTTTTCGTGGTCCATCGAATTTGGTCGGTTAATCGGAATACTGGCAGTTGTTTTGGATTTTAATTGATATTTCCTTTAATACGAAGAATTTGAAGCTGATATTTTCAGAGCATGTAGGTACTTCAGTAACCGCTCAAATTATTCATAGGGCCAGGGGCCCTATTTTTGAATCGCTCGGCTGGCGTCGAGCGCTCGTTTCTACTGATTTTCGTTCGACATATGGCTCAAACGTTCGAAATAGAGTCATATGTCGAACGAAAATCAGTAGAAACGAGCGCTCGACGCCAGCCGAGCGATTCAAAAATAGGGCCCCAGGATCTAAATAATCTCTGACATTTTTATCCTGCTGACCGTCAAAGTCATGATATGGCCAGTCTCACCTTCATGTTGGTATTATTCAAAGACGCGTGAATTTATGCGGGTTTCAAAATTGTTATGGTAATGAGAAATAATAAGAAGAATAGAATACCGTTTTTGGTTTCTTTATTTATGTGGTAGTTTAGGCGCTAGATTTTTCATTTGACTTCAAAATCGATGAATATTTTTGAAATGTTTTCTACCGCACAAATAGCAGAAATTAGGGGCTACTTATATGTGTTTACTGTAAGATCGCACATTTAGTAGTTTCCGAGATCTGGGATCCGGCAAAACGTTACGCCAGCAGGAAATCAAATATCTCCAAAACTATAAGGCCCACAAATTTTATATTTGGCGCACATTTCCTGCTAGTATCAAGCTACCCGCCCATATATCTTTTATTTCTCTCCGATCATTACTTTAGAATCTTACTGCTGGAGTACCGTTACCCCAGCAGAATTCGTTTTTCCCGTTTTATTCCATAAGTATAAGGCCCACATTTTATTTATTTGGCGCACATTTACACAGAATTGCGCACAAATTATTCATCAAACTCGCTTCCCTCTAGAAGCTACTTTCCTGCTGGCGTAACGGACTCCGGCAGGGCAAATCATCTCAATGTGGTAGGTATTCTAATTTAAAAATATAGGTATCGAAATTGAAAACATCGACTATAAACACCCGCGAATCGAGACAATTTAGAGAAAACATTAATAAATATCGCACTTATGTGAAGTGTATCGTAACTCGTTTTGCAAGCTGCATCTTAAGATCTTGAATATAGTGTGAATAATTCCAACATCAATTGTGACATGTAGGTCACGGATACAAGATGTGATGGTAAGGATAAGAATACAAAATGTACTGGAAAATAGAACTACTATACTAGAATACTATGGTCTATGGGCGAAAAACAAGAAAACAACGCTCTCAGCAATAAAAGAGCCAGTTTCGAGAAAAAACTCATGACTAGACTAAGGGAACGTACCCATACTACGTGACCCGTTAAGGGGGGGGGAGGGGGTCCTTAAAATACCACGCTTGGTCACTGGGGCGGGGGAGGGGGGTCTAGGTTTTGTCACGTAGTCAATATCCTCTATGGAAATCTGGTTCTTTTTCGAGCTTTTTTTCTTTTTGATACATTTTTTTCGCTTGTAATTGTATGTAAAATTATGGCACACACTCTTGGCGTTACGTGGAAAGCGCCGTACTAATAAAAAGACAAATCTAAGCGTAAGGTCAAAAAGTGTAAAAAATGGGTCACGTAGTATGGGTACGTTCCCTAATAAATAAATGCATCTGGATTTTTTATTTTAATAATAGCGGTCAGAAGTGTATCGAGTTAATAAAGATATCGGATACGTTTTTATTCAGGTATATGGCGTATATAGTTTAGCGTGTTCACACAACACAGTATTCCGGATCCAGTAAACACATCCTATGCGATTTTGTTAGGGCGTCCGCTGCGTTAAACGGGATCCCGGCGCGGGGCGGCATAGATTAGAGCTTACTCAGGCACTGCATCTGTCAGAAAACCAGCAATCTACATAATAGGCTAGTTGACAAAATTTGGAAAATAGTTTAAAAATAAAGTTTGGTACCTATCTATTTTACCCCAAAAATATATTATTTTAAGAAAAATAAGTCATTTTACCTATGAATTTTGCGTTTTAAGAAATAAACTCAAAATGACATCGAAAAAAGCCAAAACTGTCATGACGCGAGGCGTGACGTCACGCGTCTCTGATTGGTGTTCAATGTCACGTGATTATATGGCCGATTTTATTTTCCGTAAATATTGGTAATCTTTATTTATTTTAATGAAAAAAAATTTTTTTGGTTACTATTTAACATGATTAATCATTAGAAACCTTATGCTAGCCGATTTATTCTTAGTGGAAACAAGCCTATTATATTTCCGCGCCGTGTACCCGCGCCGGGATCCCGCTTAAGGCAGCGGACGCCCTAATGTGTCCAGTAGCAACAGAGCCGTTAAAAACGGTCCTGTAAAGCGGATCGCTCTGTGTGAATGCACGGTCACACGGCGATCCATTGTGAATGAATATTTTTTTTATCTCTCTAAATAATTTGTCGATAGCGCAAGTTTTTGCGACAAACATGGTATTTTTAATGGGCATTAAAGCCTATTTCGTTGGGATTGCGGCCTACTTTTGCTAAAAATACCTATTTCCCAGGCTACCGCGGTATATACAGAGCAGCTTTTGGAGCTGCACCGAGGGCAAGGCATGGAGATATACTGGAGGGACAACTTCCAGTGCCCCTCCGAGGAGGAGTACAAACAGATGACCATCAAGAGTATGTACTTAAACCACTGACATGAATTTTTTTTTCTATTTAACTGGACTGGCTGTCTGTATGATTTGACAGCAAAGTTTTTGTGCCTATTTGAAACGCCTCTAGCGTCTGTCTAAGGAACTATCTGACGTAACTACAATGAAAATGGTTGCCATGATGACACCAGACTTTAGTACCATGTCCCTCACGCTATGCTCACGCTACGTCCTATAGCGCCAAAATGGCGAAAATCAAATACGCACAAGAACAGTTTGACAGCAGCCAGTCTCGTGGAATATATAGAAGTCAATGACTTAAACTGACCTTGAACTCTTTGGTATTGAAGACTCACTTTTTTCTTGGACATCGATCGCGGTATTCTAGTACAAATAGTTTTGGGGTCCTCCTCGCTCTTTTGAGAACTCCGGGTTCCGTGCCTTAATACGAAATACAGAATCCTTAATAGAGTTACTTGTAGTGTTAGGGTTCCGTACCTCGAAAGGAAAAAGGAACCCTTACATAAGGTTAACAGAATGGTATACCTATAAATTCTGACAAAAAGTCAGATCTATTTAAAAGTCCTGACAAAATAGTTTTTTTAAGTAGACTAAAGTTTTAGTTCTGTTGGTTGCTTACTGTAAATGTACACCTAGGTAGTCGATTCATACCAAAGGAAAGGAAAACAAAGAAAGATTAATTTCTAAGGTTCTTTTTACTACTTATAAACGCGTCGTTAATCGCGGCGATAATCGCCCGCGAAATGACACGACAAAGGTTTTACTTAGCGAGCGACAAAAAAAAGCGCCGCGGTTGTGGCCGCGCTTAATTTTTCGCAGCTACAAAAAGTAGCTCATGGGCTTTGACGTATTGAACTCTGTATTTTCTATTTCCAGCGACAAAAAATCGCTTAGCGATTATCGCTCGTCGGCGTTATCCCTAAATGTGAACAATCCCAAAAATTCTGTCATTTTCCAACTCCGGCCGGAATCCTGACAGGGACTTAAAAATCCTGACATGTCAGGACAAATCCTGATGTCTGGTAAACCTACCCTTATGGAAACTTCGTTGTCCATTAATCTAGATACACTTTTAAACTTTCGCGTTGCATTTTATTAGATTAGGAACACAGGTTTTAAACGCGATTTTAACTAAACATAGGAGTTGAACACCTACCTTTTCCGGACGTTCCGACCGTGACCACGGCCGATGCAACTCGGTTCATTAATCTGTCGGTTTATCAAGACGCATTATCTCAGCAGCACTCCCCTGTAATGTAGGCTGTCTGTGACAGAGACGGGCGGGCTGTTCATGCTGGCCATCCGGCTGATGCAGCTGTTCAGCGAGCACAAGGCGGACTTCAGCAAGCTGTCCGCCATCTTCGGCCTCTACTTCCAGATCAGGGACGACTACTGCAACTTGTGTTTGCAGGAGGTAAGATTACACACCCTATGTATTTCAACATGTTCACACGTACGCACCAACCACGTCACATTTTTTGAGGTCACTTCTTTTGTTTTTTTTGTCCTACTCACTCCACACTGATGTAAGTGGGACAGATCGTGAGATGTCTTGACAAGTAGAAGTGGTGCGTCGTACGTATGCTAGGCTTGGACGAATTAACCACTGGACGCGAAATGACATCCATATTCGCCTTTACCCCTCTGCCACATACTGTGACCGATAGCCTCAGTAAACGATATTGCGTTGTCAGTGTGATGCTAAAGCTCGTGGCGAAACATTGGTACAAAAATGGCCAAAATGCTCCGTATTGTTCAGCAAAAAAAAATAGCGGGCCATCAAGAAATGTTTCTTTTCACGCGTAAGCACAATTTCAACCTATTGTAGTCGCTATTTTTAAAATAAATACAATTTGGTATGTAAACAAAGTAGGGTGACTTAGCCGGTTGCCGACCCCCTTTGGTTTTCGGGCATTTCGGAAACATAACCAGGCCTCCTACACTTGCTCAAGATCGCGCGGATAAGGACTTTAAGAATTTATTATGTTCAAAAATGTTGACCTCCTCTAAATTTATGCTACCCTGGTATTTTGATAATGTAATTTAAAGAAGATAATTAAGTTTTTAATGGTAGTGTCGTGGGGAATGCATATGTATGGAATTTTTCATTTACCTGCGACACTACTGGGCCAGTAGAGTAGAAGGGAAAAAAACACCCACGACACTACCAGTGGTGCGCCTTGGTAGTGTCGTGGGGAAGAAGGGCGAAAATTTAACAGGGTAGGTGTGTCGCGACTGGGTCCTTCTCTGGAAGGACCCTGTCGCGACAGGGAAAGGCATTACGCATTCAGCCGTAAAAGTGATTTATTGTACTATGCTGTAAATTTAAATTTTAAATTATTATTTAAATAAAATAAATTTAATTATAGTAATTTTAATCCAGGCCTCTTTCTTTTTGTTGATGAATACTGTACCCGTTCTTTTATTTTCAATAATATGTTTATATCTAGATGAAAACAAAGGAAATAAACAATCAGTACAAAATTACTAACTTACGGACCGACTAAGTACATTAAAGTAAAACTTACTGTTTTATGAGATCAGCCAATAGTGCTTTTTACTAATGAAATCATTATTTTAATGATTTCATTAGCGATAAAGTGGCATTAGCTAAAGAAGATTTAAAGTGAAGCTTCTTGCAATTGAGTGTGAGTATGGTAAATTAGTTTTAGTACTGTTATTTTGACTTAAACGCGTAAAGTTTTCGGTGTGATACATTTAAATTTGATGGCCGGGTAACTAAATGCATTTTTGGGAGGTCATTTGCTACTCGGCCGCCTGGCCGAGAACTAATGTATGAGTTTCACAATCCATAATATTTTGCCGGCAATTATTATAGGGTGATTTAGCCGGAAACCGGCTAAATCACCCTATAATATTGTCATTATTTGACAAGTGTAATCCCCCCTCACCCCGCAAAAATTGGTTGAACGTGATTTCATACATTTTTCTTACGTTACGTGTCCAATGGGTAATTCGTCCAAGATGCTAGGCTGGCAGAACGGCTGCCAGAAAGCAAAACACAGTAGGGCACACAAAAACAGTAAGTAAGTAAAGTTTCTGATTGACCTACTAACGCTCTACAAAATGGTCTGATCCTCGTAGCGCTACATCGCCTAGCTAGAGCTTGAATTATTTTAAGAAGTTTAAACCTAGTTTGGGACCAAATAGCATAAAACAAACACAGTTTGTCTCAGAAACAAAATCAAAACACAGTATGAGAGTGCTACCTGGAACGTGTGAAACAAGCCCTAACCACTGTCTTATGGTTGTGTTGTTTAGTACTCTGAGAACAAAAGCTACTGCGAGGACCTGACGGAGGGCAAGTTCAGCTTCCCCATCATCCACGCCATCAGAAGCCAGAAGGGAGACAACCAAGTACTTCGTATCCTTTTCACATTAAAATATACAACATGTAACAAAAATTCCTAAAGCCGAATATGGTAGATAGGGACCAACTCTGAAATCGCAAAACAAAATCAGTTGTTTCATTGAATACAAAAATTAATAATGAAAAAATCTAAATGTATGAAACAGTTGTTATTTTTTTTTCACGATTTTAGAGTTGGTCTCATAGTAAAAATTGTTCAGTTTAATGGTCCCTATCTAACATATTCGCCTTAAGGGGTTTTTTGTAACACGTTATAGACTCTAATCGAGAATTGCGTATATGTAGAGTTGTCTTCACATCTTTATTCCACCAATTTCATATGTAAATCAAATATTTCGCAGGTTGAACGCCAGCGCTTTTTTATGTAAACCGAATTTTTCTAATGGAATATTACCAAATAATAGTTCAAGCATACAGATATTGCACTCTGCGAAATCGTTCAAATAAATTGCGACTCTTGCGCCAACACAGTAAAGTGCAATTCAGGTCGCACAGCTCTCCCTTCGCTTCAAAACATTCACCTAGTAGTTGCCTCTTTTTCTATCGCGTAGGTCTTATCTTTTTTGACGTATGAAAGTTGTCCTCTCAGAGGACGTCGAGAGCTTCATATTCGCGCGCGGAGTGACAGAGCCGTGGTTATGTTACATTAATCTCTGCGAACTACTCATTTGCCATAGTCAAATATACTCATCAACTTTGTCTAGGGATACAGGTGTTATTTTAATACAAACGAGGTAACTTTGAAGCCTTGGTTTTCTGCCAGGGATGTACCGTGCTGTGATCTGATAAAGGCAATTCAGGGAGTGAATGGAGGAGATTCATATCGCTAAACACACCCAATTGATCTGTTCAGCATTCTAAAAGATTAATGGGTCAAAGTTCTCAATTTCAGGATTTCCATACATTTTCCTGCTATTTTCGCGGTTTTTTTAAACATTGCCATTTAATCTTTTAGAATGCTGGATCAAGTGGGTGTGTATAGCGATCTGAATCTCCTCCATTCACTCCCTGGATAGCCATCATCAGATCACAGCACAGTACATCCCTGGCAGGAAACCAAGGCTTCAAAGTTACCTCGTTTGTATGAAAATAACACCTGTATCCCTAGACAAAGTTGATGTGTGTATCTGAGAGACGTAAGTATTGTGGTAGGTAGTAGGTACTATGATCCTGAACCTGAACTTTAGCTAATTTGCAGTCAAATATGTGAGAGACGTACTGTGGTATGATCCTGAACTTGATCAGATATACTTCGGCAACGCACTCGCGACGTGGAAGTGAAGCGGTACTGCATCTCGCTGCTGGAGCGACTCGGCAGCTTCGAGTACACGCGCCGCACGCTCGCGCAACTCGACGCGCAGGCCCGCGCCGAGGTAGCGTACATACAATAACTGCACTAACATACTACAACACTGCACTAGCATAAAACAACACAACAATAGTACACAACAACTCTATACCAACACAAAACCCCTTTTGAGCGAAGTACCTAAAATGCACGATGCAACTGCTGCGTAACGCCTAAACGCGAGATACCTGAAACTCGAAGTACCTAAAGTGCACGATGCCTAAAAACTGAATTTGCCTGCAATTTACTTTGACAACAATGTTTAATGCCTAAGAATCGAAATGCCTAAAATGAAGATTGCCAGCACAAGGTACCTTCAGTTACGGTAGGCCAAATATGGTTTACCACTTTTGACAACACTTCCCATGTAGCCAAAATATCGCTATCGCCAAAAGTACCAGGGCAACATAACCTACGAGGAGGTATTTTTGATTTCGTACCGCAAAGATATCCTTTTAGCTCTTTAATTTTTCAAAAATATAAATCGAAATAACTCCTTGTAAGTTCTATTGCCCTGGTACTTTTGACTGAATATAACATCATTCCTTTGTCGCCCGTGGTCCCTTCTCGTAGTCCCTGGAAGGGACTACGGGTATTTTTTCCCCTTCGTAATTGACTATAAGATAAATGGGATTTCGGGTTAAGTTCGGGATAATCGTTCTTTGTTACTTATCTATCGATACCTACTGTAGGACACTACGATATTTTAAAAAGCCATAGTCCAGTAGGACCACGGGCACATAGTGGTATACCGTGGTCCTACCAGTAGGTCAAATCTGTAGTTCCACGAGCCCTTAATGCTTTGTAGGCATTTAACTAGCACCGTAGGCATTAAACAAGATAGGCAATTTGCTTCCTAGACTTAAAACCTTACAGACATTAAAACTTTATAGTTTTAGACATTGACTTTAGGCATTTTACTTCATAGGCAGCGTGCATTTTAGGTACTTCGCTCAAAAGGGCACAAAACCACAGAATACATAATAGTACAAGTACAGAAGATCCACTCCGCAAAGTCAATTATTTAAATAGCGACTCTATTCCATACACAATAAAGTGCAATTCAGGTTGCACACCGCTCCCTTGGCTACAGTTATATTCACCTAGAAGTTGCCTCTCTTTCAATCGCGTAGCTCTTATTTCTTCTAACGAATTCAGGGTTTCACTTTCTTCTTTTATATAATAATTAAATAACAGGTAGTTAATTTATTACAAGTTATGAGGTTGTGAAATAATGTGAAGGTACTTAAATATGTTTCAAAATAACCTAGGATAAGTACAGTCAACGCCACATCAGACATGCTGACTTTGAGTCAATTTGCTTTCATACGAAATGAAATTGTATTCATAATTAACTTTAGGTAAGTGTACCTGCCTAATCTATAAATTATTATTTCAGTAAATAGTTGGGTGAATATTGTTTAACAAATAAGACAAGTAAGTACCTACCTAAGAATAAATGGATACTAAATAGTAATACGTTTCGATGTCGTTTGGAACTTTTGGAAGTGTGAAAAACACGTGAGGTTCGGATCCTTTTTATTAGTATTAAGGCAGCCCATTACGATGTCATATGCCTTCATTTTGGTTATAATAATATTATTATTGAGTGACTATCGAAATCGAACTGCTAACGTGCGACCCAGCCGGCACGCGCTAGCCCTCTGAAATTAGTCCGTCCGGACGGACCCGCTGGCTACTTGTAGCTTCGTACCTAAAGCGCGGAATGGGCCTAGCCTGACAAAACTACGATACACTAGTATACATCAACACTGCAATAGTACAGTTGCATAGTAGTTTTCTGCTCTACGTACAGCCTTTTTTTACTTCTATCGTATGGAATTAATGAAGAATATTATTTATCAGTAAAATTTATTCCGTAGGTAGCGGCGTTGGGCGGAAATCCACTTCTAGAAGCACTTCTCGACGACCTCCTAAGTTGGAGGCGGGACAAACAACACAAGGACACCATACCTAACAACGTGTAAACGCTAAACAAAACCTCCATGGTGTGAGTCATTAATTTATCTACGTTTTGAGTTAGTGTGGAAGAGTTACACGATAGATGGCGCCACGTAGTATGTTTCTCAACGTTATTATGTGATGAGAGTATCAATATTATGGATGCTTGCGAATTAAGTAATTTCAATTTCGATTAAGAATACCTTAGTTGTCCGGTCAGTCTCAAAAATGGCACAGAAAATAACGCCACCTTCAACTGAGCATATTTAACACAAAAAAAACTGCACTTTAAAGTTAGCAGATAAGCCATAAATTAGGTTAAAAGCTGTAGGTCGTCTTTTCATTTACTAGTTTTGTCATTTGGTGCCATATTTCGTGCTGTTTTCGTTCGTGAAGCGTTATCTTGTAGAAGTAGGGTATTGATCGGAGAATTCCAATGATCATCGCAAGTTTTGGAGATGATTATAGTCATTAGTTACTTGTACTATTAAAGTTATTGATGTAGTTTGAAAGGATGATACTTAAATAATTTAGGGGTCGTTAATTATCATTATAATGGCCGAATACGTTTGAGTATTAGTCGAGTACTTAACTTTGAGCAGCTTTCAAACAGCATGCTGTTTTTGTCATATCTTTGACATTTAATGCGACAGGACGACGTTTGAAAGCCCCTCAAAGTTAATTAGCGTTTGAGTATTTTGCCATTAACTCACTTAATGACATATCTATAGCAAGTCCAATATTTAAAAGTTAAATTTTGTAGGAAGGTAATCTGAAAATTATAACTTTCTTTTATTTTGTTTTTTTAGTTTCAATATGAATTTCGTAGTGGCGCCTCTAGCGGGATAATTTGGCATAAAATATGTCATTTTAGAAATGACTTGTAGTCCAGTTGATTTGCCTACGATTTAGGTAGTAGTTCTTTTACATTTTAGCTTGTATAATGATTGCACTTCACATGGCTCTTAGTGTTGTATATTTGGCATATTTATACGAACAAGGCAAATATGCAAAATACAGGGTGTTAGTGGCACCCTAGCTAAAACTAGGGGATGATTATACCCTTGAAGTTAAGCAACTTTTTCTATGGAACCACTTGTCGCAAATGCATAGTTGAGATTTTGATGTTTTGTTGAGAAACGTGCGAAAGCGGGAACGCGCGCGCGCTCTCATGCTGTAGTGCGTTCAGAACCTACGCTCCAATCGCAACTTTACGCTCTAACGGCGTTCCAAACATTAGTGCTTGACGTTCGGTTGACACAACTATCCCGTTCCAAACGTCAGAGCAACTTTTTTAACCATCAAAATCGGTCGTTGAAAAACGCTCTGACGTTTATCTATACAAAAATTGATAAGGTTTTTTTCAAAATACTCTGGAAGTTTTTTTGCTATAGTGCTACTAACACACAGTATAATAAAAATACGCTGTTTGCGTTTATGTGTGGAGGATGTTTGAATATTATACGAATATATAGACGAAGAAGATGTGTGAAGTGCTACCATTAGAATAGACTGCCTTCAACTGAAGCTTAACCAAAAAGTCTCAATTTAATGTTAAGCATAATATTAGTGTTAATATTACTTAATAATCGCTTAATTTAACATTTATCTCTTATCTACTTAAACTGTAGAATAAAAATCTATCTAGAATAGCTGTGAATAGTATACAAAATCATTGGATTCGTGACATGCTATTTGTAACCCTAATGAAGTAGAATAAAGTCGTTATTGGATTATCAATGAAATGTTCAAATAGAACCAAATAAGTTTTTGACATATTTTTTAAACTTCAAAGTCTTAACTTTTGTCATTTACATACACTTTGAATTGTTAATTATTATCAATGTAATACAGGGTAATTTTGCGACCTCTTTACAAAATCAAATATAACTTCAAGGAAGTCGTAAAAAAATATTTGGTACGATAATTATGAATTATTTCTTTTTAA
Organism: Agriphila tristella; assembly: GCA_928269145.1. Lineage (NCBI taxonomy): Eukaryota > Metazoa > Arthropoda > Insecta > Lepidoptera > Crambidae > Agriphila > Agriphila tristella. Next base: position 5,166,921 of record OV743440.1, read on the forward strand.
ATTCACAGTTTTCAGCCACTTTTTATGTCCAAAAAATTTAGGCGCTCACGCTCACCCTCGCGCAAGCGACGCGAGCGGGGGAGGGCGGGTGGCGGGAGGGGGGTGCGCGCGGGTCGCCCGTGCGATGCGCAAACAGTGACAACAATTTCAATTTGTATAGGGAAAAGTTTGGGGCAAATATGTAAAAAAAAAATTTTTTTTTACTTCTTAAATTGATTCTACTGCTGTTATAGAATGACCTGACAAAATTTGAAAAGGGGTCGAAAAATGACCCTGTATTCAAATAGAACCAAATGAGTTAGGTAAATTATTTTGAAATATATTATAAAACTTCAAAGTCTTAACATTTGTCATTTACATACACTTTGAATTGTTAATTAATATTCAAATAGAACCAAATGAGTTAGGTACCTACATAATTTTTAAATATATTTTAACACTTCGAAGTCTAACTTTTGTCATTTACATACACTTTGAATTGTTAATTTTTCATATTGAAAATGTGCAATATTATTTTTGACTTTTTCATTCATTACTAATGCAAAAATATTGACTGTAGTCAGTTATTGCTGTTTTGGACCTTAAAGATAGAATGTAAGATTTTATTTTGCTATTAGTTAAGGTATATAAAAATGCTGTTAAGGTAAGGTAACCCCCTCTCATTATGAAAGTCTCATGACACGATAAGTCGTATTATACAACTTGTTACAAAAATTGTTAAAGAAATTGTCCACCTATTTCCGGGGCCAGCTCTTAGTATAAAGTTGTTTAGTGTGATGGTCCCTATCTACCATTTATATGGTTTTTTAACACACTGTATAGTTAATATGGTTTGATGTAATTTACAGCTTCTTATAAAGTGGTTTATTTTACTCTTAAATGCAATTTGCGCTTTGTATAATGTGATCTTTGGTACTAAAATGTATAATGATTTTAACACTATTAGGTGTAATTATTTTTTTATAATTTTAAATTCAAGCGACAGTACATCAGAAATGTCATTTAAAAGGTCGTCCACATTTTGGCCGCGCTCTCGCTCGCACATTTCAGCTTAATGTACTTACATCAGCAATATTAAAGGCCTGGACACACCGGATGCGTAGACACGCGCGTGGTTACGCGTGCGTGTACACGCGCGTAGTTACGCACGTAACCCCCTGACACACCGGGTTACGCATACGTCGACGCGGCACGCAACGCAACCTGTCCCTTGCGTACCCAGCCGCTGCGGCAGCCATGTTTGCGACTCTAGTGCCCGATGTCAGACGAAGATTGAGTAAATGGACTAATTTTTTCGCACTAATTCAGTTAGTTTTTCTTTAATATCGTTATTCATTACTTAAAAACAAAATAAAACACCACTTACTACCGGTAGTACCGGTACTATTTGTAAACAAATACAACTGATTGCGTAGTCACGCGCGTGGTTACGCGCGTAGTGACGCGCAGGAAAGATACGTGCGTGTTCGTATTTGTTCTGTGTGGCGTCCAATAGGGAATGCCATTGAGTACAACGTCATCAATGCGTTCCGCTCTGCGTAAATACGCAGCCTGGTTGTCTCATGAGAGCTGCAATGCGTAGGGTTACGCATCGGTCTACGTGCACGCGTACGTTACGCAAGCGGTGTGCCATGTCTCATAAGGTTTCAGAGATTAAAACGCAGTGGCGAAGGGTGAAATTATGGCGAAGGTAAGCCGCTCCACAAAAATGATGGAAAATGTTAGGATCTGCACTGCGGATCATTGAGGTGGGGTTTTTAAAAGGTAAGCCGATGGGAATCGGCTTGTATGGAGCCTTCGCCACTGTTACAACGTCATGGTACGTCTACGTGCACGCTTACGCATACGCTTACGCATCCGGTGTGCTGGAGCCTTAATCATAAAATCCAAAAGGTTAGGCATAGAACGGCAAAGCTTCTCACATCGCATTGTGTCTATGTCACCCATAGCCGAACGGAATAATCAAACGTTTCTTAGCTAAAATCTTTGACCGACGACGTCTCCATAACTTTAAGGAAACTGTCAGTTTCTTATTGTTTCTGTTTAATCTGACAATCTGAGCCGGGCCGAAGTTCAACCGGTCTACGTTTCACCTTTTAAGGGTTGGACCACATCTGTCAGCAGCATCGAATCGCCTTTTCCGTTGCCCAACCCTTTCTGTCACTCAGAACTGCTATTAGCTTGAGCAAGAAATATTTAGGTTGCCTATCGCTTCGAGGATTCCGCTGCGTGCTATGCGTTCCCGCTATCTTTATCGCTCTAAAGAATGGCGGCTCTAACCGACAGAAAAGGATAGGGCGACGGAAAAAGGCGATTCAGTGCTGACAGATATGGTCAAACCCTAACACGTACATGTTACTATGGCAACGTGGTCACCTTGTATTAGCGCGGTTTCTCGGTTTTGGTCCGGTTGAACACCAGCCCGATTTCGGATAGTTTCGGTTGGTCTCCGGTGCCATATGCACCTACACGATTGCTTATTCGTATACGAATCACGATGACAATTTGTCTCAATACAAAAAAAACACGTACGTGCGCAGGTGTGAATGTGCAAAGTCAAATTAGTTTTATTCAAATAAACTTAAGGATTAACTACTTTTGAATCGTCTATATTTTCCTACCACCCCACATAGGGGCATTTCGCGTGCTAAATAAAGGTATTTCTTTCAATCAAAAAACTTAACTTGTTAAGTAAATTTTGTAAATATTTTGTTTCCATTGTTTATGTATAAATTGGTGCCATATTTAGAAAAATGTTTATAAAAAACTATTTGTATTATTAATATTTCTACAGTTGTTTTGTATCTCACGAATGCGGTTTGTCTATGAATGTTGTTAGGCCACAGAATACATTGTTAAGCGTGTACATGGACATTATTTTAGTGTGCGTCATACGATAGAGACTCACACTAAAACAATGTGCATGTGCACGCATAACAACCTTTATAGCCGAACCGCATTTGCGAGATAAAACAACTATACCTGCATTCCGAATATATTCAACATAATTATAATAATTCATTGGCTTGGTGTACTTAGAGAGATGAGACAAGTGAGTGTTAAAAAATAATAATAAAAAATCTGTGTATACTCCAATAAAATTGAGTTTAATGCATGTTACGCGAGTCAGTAGATAGTATATAAAGTTATAAGAAAGCTACATTACATAGTATGAAGTAATAAAAAACCAAGTCATAAACTAATTGTATATGAATGTGTACTTAGAATTGTATTTATTTGTTATAATGTAGTTATGTTGGAGTGTAAGATAAATTACTTATGAATGTCATCGGCTTAAACTATTAATTTAGTTTTAAATTTGTGGAGGTTTTTTTATTATTCAAATGCAACTATCGGTTTTGCTCATCTTAATTAAAACGTATAATATTATACTCATAATGAGCTCAACTATAAATACTTAACACATTTTATTGAAACCTGGGTGTCTAATGTCTATTGAGAAAGAAATAAGTCCTAAGAGTATGTATAAGATCTCGAAACTTAAAAAAAAAATTGTTGTATGTATCATATTTTCAAATTGGCCTGATGGTGATGATGCAATGCTTCCTATAAAGAGTGTTACTTATTTATTGCATATTTGAGCGCAATGTTAATTGTTGCTTTTTGGTAACATTGTTTTAACTTTAAATTTTATTTTTGAATTGGTTTCTGATTGTTGATAAAAAAATAAAATTGTATTCTTTTTAATTTTGTTTTCTTTTTTTTATTCAACATTTTATTTTTATAAAATCTTGACCTGTCTTCCAAAATAGGACAATAATATTGACTTATATAGAAAAACTAAAAAAATCTTAATGATTAGTTTAATTAGGTAACATAATAAAGCTTTGTGTGCTAAAACAATGGTTTTATTTATGATATACTTGCTTCCGCCCGCGACTTCGTCTGCGTGGATAGTATTTTGTCTATCCCTCGGGAACAGTTCCTTTTTTCGGGATGAAAGGTACCCTATGTCCTTCTCTGTACCCCTGACAACGTAAGTGTAAAATTTCATGATGATCGGTTCAGTAGTTAAGTCGTGAAGGCGTAACAAGTAAACAAACGACATTTATAATATTAGTAAGGAAAATAAAACAGGTAATAGTTTTATGTACTTTATTTACTTTTTTTTATACATTTGTCACAAACTACAGAACTGCGACTCTACTAGTCAAGGTTTTCGTTGGACCAAAATGCTCCTGAACCTAATATCAACATAAATAAATCTATATATTATTACAGTAAATTATAATTTATATTATTTTATAATTGTCACGATAAAAAGAAGATTACATTAAAAAATCTAAAATCATATACAAATAATCTCTCTTATTGAAACTACAGACGAAAAAAAAAATCGAAGCAGTATTTTTTAAATGGAAAAACATGATGTTTTATCACAATGTTATGGACACTTACTTCCCACAGTAGATTCACTATCAAATATACATAAAGTTACATTAAAGATAAGCATTTTTTTTTATTTCGAGAAAGCAAAAGGTTTTTAAAAAATATCCTAGCAAATGATTCGCTTAAGCAATTGTTAAGTCGATTAGTTCTTTGCCGATCGTACTCCTGAATCGCACCGTATGCCCAATCTTCTCAAAAAAGCGTCAAAGTTGAAAGGAAACGCACTGACGCAAGTTGAATTTAAAGTTGAAGCGACTGTATGAAGACTGACTATAGACGTACGAGATGGTGTGGCTTTTCCCTTTGATGGTACAATTTGATCTGCTTTTTCATTAGATTCAAAGAGAAAGGTGAAAATTCTTTACAAAATCAGGCCACAGCTATGATTTGTTGCTCAACTGAGTTAAACTAGAATTAAATAAAAAACCTAGTGCTTTATTGAAAAAAAATAAAGTTAAAATTAACGCTCCATTGACGCAGAACATAACTTCTCCATTCAATTGAAGTCTACGTTAGGCAAATGCCATCAGAAAATGAATTAATTTAATAACTAATGTTCCTGAAAAAATATTAAAGCAACTCAAATAAATATTTAACAAAATTTCTTAAGTATGAAGCAACCAATTGCACCCATTTTTAGGTATCAAAAACGCTTAAATAATACTCAGTACATCTTATGTTAGTCAGTACGTTTTCAACTAATGGTTACTTTAAAAAAAAGTCAAAACAAGAGAAGTATGTTTTGCATTAATGGAATGTGCACATTTAAAATATATTACAATTTATTAAAAGTAAAATTAATACGAATTCATTAGCACACTAGAGTAATAATAATAATTAATATTAATCAATAATATCAATATCAGACAACGTCACATAAGTTGTCCTGATCTCAATAAGATATGCCCAGCTTCATAGTAACAATTGTATCTTCAGAAAGAGATAGATTTATTAAAGATTTGTTGCTAAAGCGGCTTATTCATTATCCATATTGCTGTCCAGCACGAGGGAGATATATTAAAGGAAAGAGACGCAAATACAACTTCCTATTCCATTGTTTAGCTCCATCCCTCGTGACGTAAACACAAAAGATGGATGGCAGCACGAGAGGGATGGAGGTATATGAAGGAAAGAGACGCAAATACAACTTCCTATTCCCTTGTATAGCTCCATCTCGCTCGTGACGCACAGCAACATGCGAAAGGCGCTTAAGGGTTCTTTACATCTTCCTATTTAGGATGTCCGACAACAAGTCTTTAGAGTTCAATATTGTACTAAAATTACTTTAGTGTTCAATATTATCCGAAATTTAGAAAATCAGACACGTCGGGTCGGAAAGTGTGGACACCTCTTATGTAACTTATCTATAGTATAGCTATCTTTTACTGAGGATGGGTTAAATACGGTGCGGCGGCTAATTGAAATCAGAAACAACGATGGTGCCACGAACACTTAAGCCCTGAACAAATATCTATGTAATTATAAAACAGAGTTTTGTTCCGGGCGCGGGAATCGAACCCGGGACCGCAGCGTACGGTGAAGATATCATCACTCAAGAACTCATCCAATTTGGGTCGTTTTATAAAACATTCATACTGAGACAAGAATTGTAATTAATACTTCCATAAAAAAAACTGTTTATTCAATATTTTAATCATAGCCACGATAAAATTTAATAAATATTAAAAAAAAATGTAGAAAATGATGGTCCGGCCATCTTAAACAAATATCTGAGGAGCTTTGAAAATTGGCTTTTAATAACAATTCTTGTCTTTACAAAAAAACGCAAGCATTCGACAAATTCCATGCCTCTTTAGTTTGTGATTGTGTAATATTAATTAACAAAAAAATAACATGATGACGAAACTTTTAGTAAAAAATGCATTTATTGTGAAAAAAAGAGAATTAAACCTTGACTTGTTGTAGTTTTATTTCAATATATTTATTTTATAAAAAACTTTTCTATATAAACACGTGCTTGAAATATTAAAAATCGCAAGCTTAGTAGCTTATAAAAAGCATCATCTCATTAATATCTAATTATAACATGATTAAATGTTGAAATCAGTGATACATATCAGCAATAATTCCATTCGACATGACAAAGCATTTATGAATAAAAAAGTTATAATTGTTTACTTTTAATAGTTTATAGTTTACCTTTAATTGTTTACTTTTTGTTTCAAAGTTACCTAATCTTAATATAACAAGAATAACATAATTCGTCCTTGAAAACAGAGTCGGATCATTTTCGGCTTAATAAAATCTTTATATAAAAAAAAACTTACATTTAGATCGCCTTTAGTCTGTCTGCTCCAAAAATAGAAACATTAAAAACGCAGCTAACACGTGCACAGTCCGTTCTTAGGCAGTAAGTCATACGGCTTGACGTACGCAAGAGACGTTTCCATTATAACGTGGTACACGGCCGCTAACCAGCTTTCAACTTGAGGTCTGTTACATAAAAATAATCGCGATAAGTGGAAGACGTTCGTCCCACTCCGTGACACTATTAACTCCGTTTATTCCCAGTAGTTCCTTTTGACAGTTCTTTCGAAGGAACTAATGGTACTTTTTCTCCCTTCAGATCATCAGATCTTAATACCAAAACATATGTCAAAATGTCTAATTCTTAAAAACACCTAATCCCAAAATACCTGAAATCCGAAATGACTTGACTACTATAAATCCTGAAAAGAATAATGGCGAATTCCCACTAGTTCCTTTAATCATTTCGAAGGAACCAGTAGGTAGAAAATGTACCATTAGTTCCTTTGAAGGAACTGTCAAAAGAAACTACTGGGAATAAACGATTAACTCACTAATAAAGTTCAATATCAAGTAAATTGATCGGCAAATTGCGTTCGATTATGGCGATTCTTTTTATGTAATAGGCCTGTTGGTACGGTCGAGTTTTTAAGAATGTTTACACTTTTGATATGTCCTTTGTAATGCAAGTCAAATTCTAACAAAAATGTTAACAGTATATAAATGAACTCAACTTCACTTCACGACTGGTTTTCGACTTAGTGCAGCCACTGAGAGAAGGCACATTTGACAGATTTTATCAAGTTCCTTATGTCAACTGAATAAAGTTTCTTTTTACTCTCTTCCTTTCCGGATAATAAAAAATCGACTTTATTCAGTTGACATAAGGAACTTGACAACTATTAAATGTGCATTTTCTCGACGGCCATACTATATCAAAGTCTCTGGTCATGGAGCCTCTACCGCCTAACTCAAAGCCATAGCGATACCGATACCAATGCACTGTCCTTCCTTGTTATATCATAACACAATGACAAGGACGGACAGTGCATTGACGTCATATAGTAATAGACAAAGCAAACAAGTTAGGCGGTGGGCTGAGAGCCTACTCAAATGTCCATTCTACTAAAATTAACGCTAGTATAATAGAATGACAATGTACGGGATTGAAAGGAGTTGGGAGGTGATTCTCGGGCGCGTGACATAGTGTCAAATTCGAGATATCTCGAAAAAGTAAAAAAAAATATTAGAGCTTGCAAAGACTTTTGACTTGTAATGTCGAAAATCGCTGGCTTTTATGGCTGCAATAGAGATTTTAGTGACATTTTTAATAGAGATTTGTGATTAGTTAATCTCGAATTCGAGAAATGTCACAGTGCGCGAGAATCGGCCCCCAGAGCGTTAGCTTGTCATTCCCATACATTGTATTCTATTCTACTGTCGTTAATTTTAGTAGAATGGCCATTTGAGTAGAGGGCTGGTCGGCAGACCGTGTAGTCGCGTTCGAAGGAAGCTAGACAATGGTCGGGCGTTACAAAGCACATTACACGATCACAAAGCGGTGTTGGCGGGCGGCTACGGGATCCAGCCGACCACGTAGCTGCGGCTGCGCGTGAACTGCGTGACGCGCCGCACGCGCCCGCCTACAGACAACAACCACTTTAATACGGGGAAAATCACTGCCGCATAAGCTGTAGCGTTAATTAATTAAATTTAAGCGTCAATTCCCAGAAGTTCCGTTGAAGTTGTTCTGTGACGAGAAATTTGGATTTTTCTTCCCAGAGGTTTAGTTACTACAACCGGCACCCTGATTATCTAAAAAGAAACTATTTAGCGACCGGTTGCATTTGACATACATTGCCACTTTTCTTTGGTATATATTTTTTTTAACCCAAAAAGAAGTAGCAATGGATCACGATCATCTGTGAACTGCAACCAGTCGCTAGGTGGTTTTTAATTAGATAATCAGCCCGCGGGTTTGCTTGTAATGATTCAACACAATTCTGACAGATTTCATTCTTGGTTGACATTTTTATTGAGTGTGGTATAACAACAAGTAGCTTTAATAAGCCAATACTCAGATGATTTAATAAAATAATATACATAAAAGTGTGTCCAAACATAAAGCGGCAAGTGCGCGGCAGCAACACGCGAAATTTACAAGACACAATTTGAACCGTCGTCGGACTAAAAGCTGCTGAAAATTTGACACACTGTCGCCGAGGCCCAAATCAACTAAGAACCGATGATGACGATGAATATAATGTCGATAATATGTATTGTGTCTGTTCGTCATAAGGAACTTCTGGGAAAGTACTATTGGGAACTGGAAAGTATCACTGCGAAGAAAAATCCTTAAAGTCCCGCCTCAGAACAACTTTAACGAGATTTCTGGAGAATACACGAGCTGTACCCAGGCCCCCTAGCATGACCACCGAAACACGATACATATCGAGGGATTTAGGATTTTATCGACACTCAACTGTCAAAATCCATTGTCTTTTGACAGTTAAACGAGATACATCGCTATATCATATCGCGTTTCTGTGGATATGCTAGGGGGGCTGCCTGCCTAGCATGACCGATTTATATCGCGTGATATAGCATTTTATCGACACTCAACTGTCAAATTCCTTTGTCTTTTTGACAGTTAAACGTGATAAAACGCTATATCACGCGATATAAATCGGTCATGCTAGGCAGGCTGGACAAGTTTATGGAAATTATTAAGCTAGCGTCGACTAGACGTGCCTCACCGAAACGAATCGCATTAACGTATAGCGTCGTTTCGATGCACCGCGCATAATGTCGGACACACGTAGAAGAAATTCTACGTGTCAGAATGCGTTTTTGCTCTAATCGACGCCAGCCTTTAGACCTGCCATATACACGAAATCTGGTTCGGAATTCCAAACAGAATATTCGTCCCTTTACTGGTAAAACCAATTATATGCACTTTTTTCAAAAAATTAGTTATTTACACCAAGCTGCTGTACTTTTTGAGCTCTATCTACAGGTAAAACCGATTTTTCGATACGATGTATAGTTTCCGAGATAGATTCGCAAAAAAACAATTATAATTACAAGCTTTTAAGTAAACCTGCATTTAATAGCAGCTAAAGTCTTATACCTATACGATTTTTTGGAAGCCTTGCAATCAAAAACACGTTCCGTTTCATATCTTATTTTAGTTGCAATTTGCTTACACTCTGAACATACTGTAGCATTGTACTAATATAAATTAAAATACTTTAAATGGTTCTGGTATTGCTGAATTATTGGAAAGAACTTAGAATCTAACACAAGAAAAAGAAAGTAAGTAGTTCTACTTGCTTTTAACAGAACATAATCTTTCGCATTTGTGCCGATTTTAATTCAAGTAAAAAAGATTAAGCTGCTTTATTTGTTTTTTCCACAACATCAGAGATCGTATAGTTAAGTTTAAATACAAGTAATATCAACTATGCTTAAATAGTTGTTTTTCACCGAAGCGTATGGTGATATTTCTACATAAATATTTTCAGCTAAAACCAATTATCGACGCTTGATCTTTTGTTTCACTCGCACTCCGCGCGCACATCTCTGACTGTCGTCATCTTTAATAGACGAATCGTGCGCCGGCCGGTAATAATTGTGAAACCATTGCCGGCCCAAATTCAAAACCCCGAGAGCTTTCAACTCAAACTCCAAAACCGCTTCGAAGCCCTTGAGAACAGCATAGATGTGGACGATCTAAACAATATGGTGGTGGATACTGTCCGTACGGTAGGGTCCAAGTTCTTTAAGACCCGTCGTTTCAAGCTAAAGAAACTCTCCGAACACACACTCCTACTCATGGATCAGAGACGTGAAATGAGGCTCCAGAGTTCAGTAGATGCTAATCGTTATCGGCAGCTTAATAGACAGATATCTAAGTCTTTGACAAGCGACCTTCGCCAATTTAATACAAATCGTATTAAAGAGGCCATCGAGCGGAATAAAGGCTCCAAAGTGTTCGCGAGAGATCTGTCTATTGAGCAAAGCCAGATGACGAAGCTGAAAACTGACGACGGAAGTATAAGCCTGAAATCCTGAGGGAGATCGAGAGTTTCTATGGGCAGTTATATTCCACGCAGACACCTGTTGAAAGCAAGGCTAAAGACCCCAGAGCCAAGCTTACCCGACACTATACCCAAGATATCCCGGACGTCAGCCTGTACGAGATTAGTATAGCTCTCAAACAGCTGAAAAACAACAAGGCGGCGGGTGACGACGGAATCACTACAGAACTTCTGAGAGCGGGCGGTAAGCCTATACTTAAAGGCCTCCAGAAGCTATTCAATTCCGTCATCGTCGAGGGCAGAACGCTGAAGACATGGAACATAAGTGAGATGATTTTGTTATTTAAAAAGGGTGAGAAGTCCCTTTTTAAAGAACTATAGACCCATCTCGCTTCTGAGTCATGTCTATAAGTTGTTTTTGAGAGTCCTTACGAATCGTCTCGCTCGCAAGTTCGACGACTTCCAACCTCCCGAACAAGCCAGGTTCCGAAAAGGCTTTAGCACCATAGACCACATCCATACGCTGCGGCAGGTTATACAGAAGACTGAGGAGTATAATGAGGCACTTTGCTTGGCGTTCGTGGACTATGAGAAAGCCTTTGATTCGATTGAAACCTGGGCGGTGCTGCAGTCTCTCCAAAGGTGCCAAGTGGACTATAGGTATATCGAGGTGTTGAGGTACTTATACCAAAATGCCACCATGACGATCCGAGTACAGAACCAGAACACAAATCCTATCCAACTGCAGCGTGGTGTGAGACAGGGAGACGTTATTTCTCCGAAACTGTTCACAGCTGCGTTGGAGGACATCTTTAAGCACTTGGACTGGAAAGGACTCGGCATCAACATTAATGGCCAGTACCTACCACACCTTCGTTTTGCCGATGATATAGTCTTTATAGCTGAGACTATGGAAGACCTGAACACAATGCTCGAAGATCTCCGTAGTGCTTCCCAAAGTGTGGGTCTTAGGATCAACATGGATAAGACGAAAATTATGTCAAATGCCCATGTTGTACCCTCTCCAGTTCATGTTGGGAACACTACACTTGAAGTTGTTGACCATTACGTATACCTAGGACAGGCAGTCCAGTTAGGTAGGTCCAATTTCGAGAAAGAGATCTCTCGTCGAATCCAACTCGGGTGGGCAGCATTCGGGAAGCTTCATCTCATAAGGATCGTCTCATAAGGAGGCTCAAGGTCACTCAGCGTGCAATGGAGAGAGCCATGCTCGGCGTTTTCCTACGTGATCAAATCAGAAACGAGGAGATCCGCAGGAGAATTAAAGTAACCGACATCGCTCGAAGGATTGCTCAGCTGAAGTGGCAATGGGCGGGACACATAGCGAGAAGAACCGATGGCCGTTGGGGCAGAAAGGTTCTGGAATGGCGACCACGCACCGGACGACGCTCCGTGGGTAGGCCCCCGACAAGGTGGACCGACGATCTGGTGAAGGTCGCGGAAAGCCAGTGGATGCAGGCAGCGCAGGACCGATCGTCGTGGAGATCCTTAAGGGAGGCCTATACCCAGCAGTGGGTGTCGTGTGGCTTATATGATGATGATGATGATGATCTAAGTATACTAAACAATTTGTGAAAACATGAATTAATTTCATGGTTTCGCAAATTGTTTTGTATACTTATAAAAAATAAAACATTACTAAAAAAAGTTGATTATTTCCTAATAGGTATATTTTTCCTATTGTTTTCCTACTTTATTCAGTTTTACTTTCATGTAAGTAATGATTTTTTGGTATTTTGTAAGTATAAAAATAATGACCGCTTGCTGTAGTTCGTTGTATGAACATTTTGCAGATAGTCTACCACAATTATTAATTTAACTCAAGCAAAACCAATTATATATTTTTTAAATTTCAATTAAAGCATGTTTCATAGTGTTATTTTTACAGTTGTTTTTGGTACCTTATTACTTTCTTCGAAAGGTTACGGTGAAACTATAAGATAAGCTCCCAAGTGATTTAATTAATGATATATATGCTTATGTCGTTATTCAGGAAAAACCAACTAAATGACCTCCCTGAAGATAGTTTTTGGCAATTTTTCAAGCATTATCACTGAAGTACTTCTTTTTTTATGATTTACAAACATACTTTATAAAATTTTTCATTATAATTACATGATTGCAGGTAAAATATATGTAATTTAATTACATAATTTTTCTGTCAAACTTTTAAATCATCATTGCCACAAGTTTAGTTTTCGGTAGATAATCGGTTTTACCAATAAAGGGACGAATTATAGATGATGTAATGAAAATTTCGAACGGAAAATTACCGCATGTGATGATAGGTAGCTTTTCGGAATGAATGTGTTTCAGAATCATGAATCAAAATTCCGCCTGTATGTGGCAGGCCTTATTCGTCATCAAAAACTGTCGAAATTTACTATTATTCTAGCTTCTCATCTCAATGACTGACACTGAAGGTAGTCATAAGTACCTGTAACATACAACTATTTTCTGGAATGGTAATATGAATCCATCACCCTGGTCATTAGGCCTGAATTCCGGCCGGTATATAGGTCCTTCACACGGAGAGGCGGCTGGAGAGATACGAGAAAAGGGAATGTTGTCAGTATGTCCCTTTTCTTTGTATTGCTCCTTCCCTCTCGGACTCTCCGGCCTCCGGTACATGTGGAGGGCCCTAAAGACTAGAAATGATTTGTTCCTACGGAACTCATAGAAGCTTTTGCAGAAAATATGAAAACTGATGATTTGTCGCAAGCGTCGCTGTCGAGGTTGTGATGAGTAATTGTTATTGGTGCCTGTTACTTAAGCAAGTTAAAATGATTCAAAAGTAAGTGAAAGAGTTTTATGTTTCCCCAAATTGTGAATTCAAATATGAAACAACTAATGAAAATTATCTAAAGCGCGATTTATCACTTGACTGCTTAAAAGAAAATAGGTTTTCCATACAAACGAGCTAACTTTGGCAAGGTTTTTTTAATATTATTTGAATTTTGATATTATTGTTCAAAAGGAATAATAGACAACTTGCAGACTTTACTGTCGAATTTTCTGTAATATCTCTTATTCGTCGTGTGTCAGAATAGACAGAAATTGCAGTTTCATACAAAAACATTTTGATATCCACAGAATAAACTGACAGTTTATATCCTGAAGTATAGTTGAAATGTTGATGATTTAAAAATGTTAGAAAAATAAAGCTCAGTAATTATTTAAAATTAGTTCAGCCAAAAAGTAGTATGATGAACTTCAATCTATTTTTTTTTCACTCAAATAAAAAAATACATGTTAAATGTTAAAAAATAAATGTCCTTCAAAATAAATAAGTATCAACTTCTGATAACTAGCTACTTACTTAGTATATATTAATATTTTTTTTAAACTGCGGTGACTAAAAGCTTTATTACAGTGAGGTTTAAGGTCGGAATCCACCGGATGCGTTGGGCACGTATACGTGCACGTGCACGTATACGTGTACGCTTCCGGTGGGTTACGACTTTTAAAGGTGAAATGCTTAGTTTGATTGAAGAATCATCTGTTCTCATCCCATGGGTTGTAATGTGGAATCAGCTTTTGATGTTCATGCAAAATTCAGCAAAACAATGGGGGTCGAACATGCTCAATGCAAAACAACAACATAATACAATACAAATATCGTTCTCATGACTCTGTTTTGAGATTGATCGAAATGTCAAAGATATATATGTCGCAAGAAAACAAAAATAAAACTTAAAATTTTGCATTAAATTATGAAATTCAACTACACATTACATTGTATCAAATTTCAGTTAACTGATCCATAATTATGTACCCAAAGCAGTTAATAATATGATAACCAATTATGACCAAATGGCGTGATATGAAATTTAGCAAATTTTGAATAATTATTTTTTGTGACTTACCACACTTGGTAGTTCAGGGCTCTAAGCGTTGTTCTGGCTCCGTCGCTGCTGGCGTACTGCAATGCACACACACCGACAAACGTCAAGGGATTGTACTTATATACATATTCGTTGCTGATGTCCACTTAGTTTTTTGAGAATCAAGAGTAAACATTTGGAAGTTAATAATGTATAAAATAATGTTGTGGAATGTTACAAGATATTTCTTGGTTTTTTTATTACACAGAATTAGGATTTTTTTGAGACAAATTGTTGAACAAAACGAAACTTTCAGAAAATGATTCTTTAAGAACAAAATACTACAAAAACCGAGTGAATATCAGCAACTTGAACAAGGTAAATCGGAAACATTATCACATTAGAATCAAGGTTTATAAACAATAAAGAAATACAGTAAACACAAGTATTAATGTACACGGCGAACACATGCCATGACAGTGGCGTTTAGTTCTCAAACTTGCATTCCGGCATACGAGTTAGTTGGGTTCACTGGCATGCGAAATTAGTTATTCGTTCTATACATTGGTTTCAAATGACGGATTCAAAATTGTAATAGACTTAAGAGTCCGTACACATTTTGCCGCTGACTGCCGCTCTCTCGCTCGCATATTTCATGTTTTCTCAAGATTTCTTAAATCTGAGTGCATAATTGAAAAAAAATGTATCTCGGCCACTTCGCAACATAATATTACGGACATTTCGACATATATTTCAGTTTCGAGTTGCTGAAGTACAAAAAGTTATCGTTTTTGCCAGTTCAAATAACTGTTAGAAACGACATCTTTTTGTACTTTAGCAACAAAAAACTGAAATATATTTTTAAATGTCCATAATCTTATATTGCGAAAAGTGGCCGAAACACATTTTTCAATTACGCACTCAGATTTAAGAATTCTTGAGAAAACATGAAATGTGCGAGCGAGAGAGCGGCAGTCAGCGGCAAAATGTGTACGGGCTCTTTATAGTAAATCGGCATAACTTAGGCAAAAGTCAAAACGATCTTCGTGTAGAGTTGTTCTATCTTACGAATATCCTTTTGCTATGGATTTGAGGCGTGCACATATACATTGTTTTAGTGTGCGTCTGCACGCTCTCGTAATACGCACACTAAAACAATGTATATGTGCACGCCTAACAACATTCATAGCAAAAGGGTCTTCGTGAGATAGAACAACTATAATTATTTTAATATTTAGTTTTTACCTTTAATCATGCGAATTTCGCTTTACATTTTTAACAATGATTTATATGAAATATTTTGTATTTTCTTTTCAGTTTCATGCATGGCATCATACTAATCTAGTTAATGAAATGACACACATTAGGGCAATGTATGACAAACTTTAAAACACACTGTATGTCTATCCTGTCTCAATTGGGAGCCCTCTATCGGCTGAAACTCGATTAGCAGAAGCCTTGGCGCTGTGAAAAAAACCGTTATTTTCCGCGAAAATTAATAGCACGGCAAAATAACTGAACGGCCATAGATACAGCATTCGCGCTAATAAAATTGAACTTTTACCGATGATTCTGGCCGATTCTATACATTATCATTTGGTTCTACGCTCCCCTCTCGGCTAAAAATTAAATTGTTAACGGTTAAAATATTATAAATTAAAAAACACATCAAAACAATTAGTGTTGTTGAGTTGGACATGTAAAGAATGAGAGCAGATTTAGAGACAAGATTTAAGTTTTATTCAGAGATAGTATAGAGTAAAACGTGTTATTTTTTAAATGCGCCATTTATTGTATAAATGATGCATTTGAATACTTTTGTGTAAAGGTGCAATCTTATGATTTAAACATTTTCTGTTTAAGTATATCCGTGAATGTAACTAAAAAGAAGAAATTGGATTAGCATTTCCATTCTTACCTTACTATCAGGGCCCTATTTCACCAAGTCAACATTTGTCAGTGACGTATGTCGGTTAATTTTACAATTTTCGTTACTTTTTTATTTGGGACAAGTATGCTGTGAAAAAGGGATATTTTTTACAAGTCGACATATTTGTTTGTCAGTAATTCTTGACATGAGATTGAAGCTGAGCAAGAAGCTTATACTCCCAATGGAGATTGCACGGCCATATGTCATAGTGAAGATTGAAAAAAGGTCCTTTATGACGTGACGGAGTATTGCTATCTCTTTCTTTTCGTTTTACAATACGTTTTCGTTTCTCACGAACGAACGAACGACGAACAACGAACACGTATTGTAACACTAAAGAAAGAGGTAGCAATAAGCCGTCACGTCACTTAAGGACCTTTTTTCAATCTTCACTATGACATATGGCCGTGCAATCTCCATTGGAGGGAAGTATAAGCTTCTTGAAGCTGAGTCAAGTTTTTGTGTTTCTCTTTTCAAATCGACTTGCAAAACTTATACCTTGTTTCACAATATAATTGTCCCTTATTAAACTGTAAAAATTGCCGATATATGTCACTGACAAATGTCAATTTGGTGAAATAGGTACATTAATTTTAACATTCAGCCATTTTAATTAAAACTTGTAACGTCTTGTTACTTGTAAAGGCTAAATATGTTTACCTTAATAAAAGAACTATGAGTTTAATTTGTCAAATCCTATCGCAGTGAAAACTTTACTTGGTTGTATTATAATAAAACAAGCTACTATCCAAACATCTAGCTACATTCACGGACCATTAAAATAAAACTGCACCACGTATAATAAGTCTTGACACTCCAATCATTCGTCACTAATAAGCTGGAAGCGAAGGTTGTTAACGTCGCCGTGCTAAAACGTGCCCTCCAACGGGTCTGACCTTATTCGATCTTTGTTTATTGGCTACGCGCCCCTTTTTGCAGGTTGTTAAACATTCTGAACTGAAGTCGCAGCGTAAGGTCTTTCCGTACTGTAACCGAACAAGACAGAAACTGTGACTGTGAGAACACAAACGTCACACGGTGTCGAGTGCTACCATACCACTAATCCTGTAAACGTGTACTTGAATAACTTTCAAAAGAGGTCGTTTAAAAAATATTGCAAAAAAGTTTGTAAAACTTAGTCGAACTCGACTAAATAATTATGAGAACCCACTGACGTCCATTATACAAGTATTGTCATGAAATGACAGCAATTTTTTGTGCCGATTTGAAAATCGACATATTGGCGCTGAGAGCAGTAGATTCTACTGTGGCGGTAGTGAGTGTACTTGGAACTAATTAGTTCCACGTACACTCACTACTGCACATAGTATAGAATCTACTACTCTCAGCGCCAATATTGCGATTCTCAAATCGGAACAAACGATTGGTGACGTTCGCCAGTCCAGCGTATATGTATAATGGACGTCAGTGTGAGAACCTCTTTTTGAATATTATTGAAGTTGACAGTGAAAATCTATGTCTACTACACATATCAGGGGCACGCGTGTTGTGGTGGGGGTGGTGTGGGCGCTACTCACGAGTGGGGGTTGGGGTTAAAGTCTGGTAACTCTGCGCGCACGAACGGCTCGGTGGGTACCATCGGCCGTTCAATAGGGACCTCCTCGGGTTTTTCCGGTGGTTTTTCTGGCGTTTCGACCTCTTTTGCGGGCACTATGATTGTGTTTTCGACGGTTTCAGTGATGACTTTAGGTCGCGCGAGTTCTTCCGTGGGAGTGACGGCCTCGGCGCTTGGGGGGGTCATATTGAAGAAGTCGTTGCCGATGCCGACGGCCGGCGGCCGCCCGCGCGGCAGCCGCAAGCTGAGCGAAGCGCTCGTTTTCTTTTGGACCCGACAATCTGATCATAACGTCTCGATTTAGACACTGATTTGACGTTGTTCATGATGTGGCGCCAATTGATGTTCAGACTCAGAAGTACCGTCGTCGTCTCTGGAATATCTCTTTCTCCAGGAGAAGGTTGCATGACGGTTAATCTAAGCCGTGGGTCTACGATGTGGCGTTAGAGAAGCCGAGGATGTTGGATGTAAAATTGCCCGACGCCGTTACAAGTGCATTTGAGGGCGACACGTCTATCGAAAATGTTATGCGCTATTTCGGATACATAAATACCAGTGACGGCGAAAAAGACCATATTATTAGAAAAAATCTACGTTTCCACAAAAAACATCTCTGTAGCGATAGATGTCGCTAATTTCAAGTACATTGAGAGGTTTAAAAGCAGCGGACTTTTGCGCCAACTTCTTCCCATGTATGTATATTTATTATTTTAACCCAAAACACTGGTAATTATGTAACAAGTGAGGGTGGCACGCCATAGTATGAAGGTATTTACTATCTCGCGGCGTGTCGCCGACTACGCCCCTTCACGCCGCCATCTGCGTGCAACCGGCGCGTTAGTGCCTCATTCGTGACTCAAGTAAGCTGCGACGCATTCCAATATCGACCTTATTGCACGAAGCAAAGAGTCGTTTAGCTACAGCAGGCAGTTTTCAACTGTTTCAAGTGTGTGTAGTTGCCAATATTTAACGAACATAATATACAGGGTTATTAATAAAACCAATAACCTTAGATTCCTAACATTATAAACAACATTTTGTTGTAACTTTTCCGAAAACAGACAAAAAAAAAACACTTTCCATACAAATGTCCGAATAGCTCAAGTTTATTATGAAAAGTTGTAGGACAAATGTTGTTGTTTATGATGTTAGTAATGTACTACTTGAAGTTGTTGGTGTATTACAAATAACCCTGTCATTATCACAACTAAAGTATGCACATTTTTCAATTATAAATGGACATCGCAGCTTACAGTTAAATAACAATAAAATCATAGCATAGATGTTCGAAAAAGCGAGAGTGTAAGTGCTCGCTGGCTAAAACAAACTGCATTTCTTCTAATGCATAATGTTCAATGCAATATGCTCGCTTCAAATACTCGTGACATCTTGAAGAAGGATGGTTTTGAGTCGTAATGACTATTTTGACTGATATGTGAGGTGAATAAAGCATCATTGTATGCTATGAAAATGATCAAACATAACTTATATGAAAACAATAACACAATAAAATAAAAGTCATTAAGAATTTTAAAATAACACCATAAAATATCCCTGGATCCAAAAAATAGCATATCTGTTTCTGAAAACACATCTTTGTATTTATAAATAGCTTTGTGTAAGTAATTTGCGATAAACCTGTTAATCCTTGTCCAGATTAGTCCGTTTTGGCGTATCAGATCACTGTATCTTTAACATACATCGCTAGTTTGGTTGGGGGTGCGTTGAAGTAATATCGACGCACGCCCAACCAAACTAGCGATGATGTATGGTAAAGATACGGTGATCTGATACGCCAAAATGATACAAGTCTGGACAAAGCTTTACCCGTTTTGTCATATCTAAAATGAAACCACAAAAAAGCATTTAGGTAAGTACACAAATTTAGAATACGTTTGATAAAATAAAGTACTGTATTACACGCTCGCAAGTTGCACCTTTTTCAGTAATGTGGTTGTCCACATTACTTTGGCAACTTTCGATTAAGGTTTCTTTTTTTACCATTAAACAGTTTAGCAAAAAAGATAAAGTTTTGCTGAAATAAAATCTGAACAAATAAAACGAACGTATCGAGTCAACCCTCGCACGTAAATTAGTACGTATACGTACGTACCAACGTGCGTACATATTTGTGTCGATGATTCGCTTTACGCTCCCTTACTCCTTAACGAATGTAACCGAAGTTTCGAGCCGTTTTTAAAACATTACTTTTTCTAATAACACTTTAAAAAAACTTTGGGCAAACTCTGTATTTAGCGCATTGCGGCTAGCGTCAGGCACTACATTTGGTGCGGCATAAATGTTGAAAAAAGTGATTTTGACGAAGTCGTAAGCACTTCTGTTAACGGACCGAAGCTTCACAGACGCGTATTCGTTATTATTATACACTTGCTGTACGTCTGCTTGCAGCTTTCATATTTATATGACATCATAGCTTAGCATCATATTTATTTGACATCATAGCATAGCATCATATTTATATGACATCATAGCTAAGCATCATAGCATCCGAAACTAACGATATTGGCCCTAACGGCTACGCGGAGCAGCGTTGCGACTCGCGAATTTGTAATACATTTCGTGTGATGCCGTGAATTGTGAATATGATTGTTCTGCGGTGAGTTATGCAAGAGACAATTCACGCGTCCTATGGTCTAGACAGTTTTTCTGAATCACTCGAAACTTCGTTTACTCCCGTATTCAACGTGTTAAAATACCCCTAATGGCGAATATGGTAGATAGGGACCACCAAACTGAACAACTTTTACTATGGGACCAACTCTAAAATCGCGAAAAAAATATCAGCTGTTTCATACAAAAACTAATAATGAAAATATCAAAATGTATGAAACAGTTGGATTTTTTTCGTGTTTTCAGAGTTAGTCCCGTCGTAAAAGTTGTTCAGTTGAATGGTCCCTATCAACCATATTCGGCATTAGGGGTACTTTGTATAGTGTCTCGTGTAGTGGTATACGTACTCCGGTCGATGTTCCGCTGCAGGTGCGAGGCGACGCGGTGGCGCGCGTCGCTGTACTCCAGGTGCAGCCCGAGCCGGAGCAGCGTGGGGTTCTGTTCCACCAGCGACGTGATCTCCATCTCGATCTTGTTGCCCAACACTTGTGACCGCTAAGACAAACACATTGTAATTTAAAAACAATTCCGGACAAGTCACAATAAGCAATCCCCCGGTGCCCAGTCCCCGTTGACCACGGCAGCTGCAAAGGTGCCGAAACGTTGGGAAACCAACTAATTACCAAAGTGCTTTCAATAAAACCGCGCTAGTATCCGTTAAAAAGTGTTTTATTTCATGATTTATTTCACAATAAGCATTAAAGGTGAGGTTAAACTAGGCCAGGCTAGGCCCACTCCGCGCTTTAGGTACGAAGCTACAAGTAGCCAGCGGGTCCGTCCGGACGGACTAATTTCAGAGGGTGCCGCGTGCCGGCTGGGTCGCACGTCAGCAGTTCGATTTCGATAGCCACTCTATAATAATATTATTATAACCAAAATGAAGGCATATGACATCGTAATGGGCTGCCTTAATACTAATAAAAAGGATCCGAACCTCACGTGTTTTTCACACTTTCAAAAGTTCCAAACGACATCGAAACGTAAGAAGTGCTTGTCTACTAGGTACTTAGTATTTAGTATCCATTTATTCTTAGGTAGGTACTTACTTACCTACTTTCGAAATAAAGTTAATTATGAATACAATTTCATTTCGTATGAAAGTAAATTGACTCAGAGTCAGCATGTCTGATGTGGCGTTGACTGTACCTATCCTAGGTTATTTTGAAACATAATATTTAAGTACCTGTCCTACACATTATTTCACAACCTCATACTTGTAATAAATTAACTACCTGTTATTTAATTATTATATAAAAGAAGAAAGTGAAACCCTGGATTCGTTAGAGGAGATAAGAGCTACGCGATAGAAAGAGAGGCAACTTCTAGGTGAATATAACTGTAGCCAAGGGAGCGGCGTGCAACCTGAATTGCACTTTATTGTGTATGGAATAGAGTCGCTATTTAAATAATTGACTTTGCGGAGTGGATCTTCTGTACTTGTACTATTATGTATTCTGTGACTAGGCGGGATAGCGCGATGTATTCTCGTGCTATGCGAGCTATGCGAGTTATGTATTCTCGTGCTATGTTCCTAATACATGGCACGTGCACCCGTGAATTGCAATATAACCACTGAACGGTGAGCACGTCAATAGCACAATGAGGATCAACGAGGTTTTTAGTTAAATATGTAGAGTTACAGTCGCATGAAAATCAATTATTTCAGTCTCATCTGCCACGGTCGCGGCGGGTTTGGTCAGGCGACCGTAGCACGTGACGTCATCGCATGTTCCGCACCACGGGACGGCCGTGTTTTTTAAACTTGTTTTTTAAAATTTAAAAATAACTTTTTCATTTCTTGAGGAATTTGAGTAATTAAAAAAGGAAATTTACTCTAGTATTTATTTATATTGTATTTGATGTGATATACAGTACTGATAAATTCATTTTTCGAATTGATCCTCATTATGGGAATTCGGCGTTATTGTCGCTTTGCCGATCGCCGCTACACGTGGCCAGGCATATGGCTATCATACAATACTATTAAATTGACTTTACTCAACAGATGTAACCAACTTCAGAGCGTTTGCGGTACAAAGCGATGTATTTTAATCTGTTGTAATCTGTGCATATCAAAATTTTGTGGCGAAATTCGACACATGTTTCTTGGCGAAAGTTGTTCAGTTACATGGACTGAACATATCCTCAAAATTTGGATGGTGATTACAAAATGACCCTTTATCTATTGTAGCCCAACCTTCCTACCAGGTATGTACCTGGTTGGAGGCGCGGAACTCCTCGACGCAGGTGGTGGGCAGCAGCGCCACCACGCCGCCGGGCGAGATGAAGTTGGTCTCCACGTTGTAGCCACATACCTGGTTGGAGGCGCGGAACTCCTCGACGCAGGTGGTGGGCAGCAGCGCGCGCACCAGCGCCACCACGCCGCCGGGCGAGATGAAGTTGGTCTCCACGTTGTAGCCACATACCTGGTTGGAGGCGCGGAACTCCTCGACGCAGGTGGTGGGCAGCAGCGCCACCACGCCGCCGGGCGAGATGAAGTTGGTCTCCACGTTGTAGCCACATACCTGGTTGGAGGCGCGGAACTCCTCGACGCAGGTGGTGGGCAGCAGCGCGCGCACCAGCGCCACCACGCCGCCGGGCGAGATGAAGTTGGTCTCCACGTTGTAGCCACATACCTGGTTGGAGGCGCGGAACTCCTCGACGCAGGTGGTGGGCAGCAGCGCGCGCACCAGCGCCACCACGCCGCCGGGCGAGATGAAGTTGGTCTCCACGTTGTAGCCACATACCTGGTTGGAGGCGCGGAACTCCTCGACGCAGGTGGTGGGCAGCAGCGCGCGCACCAGCGCCACCACGCCGCCGGGCGAGATGAAGTTGGTCTCCACGTTGTAGCCACATACCTGGTTGGAGGCGCGGAACTCCTCGACGCAGGTGGTGGGCAGCAGCGCGCGCACCAGCGCCACCACGCCGCCGGGCGAGATGAAGTTGGTCTCCACGTTGTAGCCACATACCTGGTTGGAGGCGCGGAACTCCTCGACGCAGGTGGTGGGCAGCAGCGCGCGCACCAGCGCCACCACGCCGCCGGGCGAGATGAAGTTGGTCTCCACGTTGTAGCCACATACCTGGGTGGAGGCGCGGAACTCCTCGACGCAGGTGGTGGGCAGCAGCGCGCGCACCAGCGCCACCACGCCGCCGGGCGAGATGAAGTTGGTCTCCACGTTGTAGCCACATACCTGGTTGGAGGCGCGGAACTCCTCGACGCAGGTGGTGGGCAGCAGCGCGCGCACCAGCGCCACCACGCCGCCGGGCGAGATGAAGTTGGTCTCCACGTTGACCACCCGCAGCGCGCTGTTCACTTGCAGCGCGTCCGCGAGTAGCAGCGCCGTGCGGTCGTGCAAGCCGACGTTTACCAGTGAGAGCACTTCCAAGTTTGTGTTCGTCTTTAACGCTTCGAATAGTTTCTCGAACTTCTCGTCGCTTATGTTCTGAAAAGTAAAGGAAGGTTAATATTTGATCACGTTAAATTGAATACCCACTTATATTCGCGAATAAGAACATCGAAATCTAGAGTACAGGCCCCCGTAAACGTTCAAACGTGTTTATCAAACACGTTAGTGTTTGTCAAGCAGTTTAATCGTCTGCGAGCAAAAACTACGTGTTTGACAAACAAACGATAAACAAAACTACGTTTTTTTTGTCTATGCTTTGTTTGTCAAACGCATTTGCCAAACAACGTTTGAACGTGTGCGCTGAGAAAACGTACAAACAAAACCATAGAGAACGTAATCACTCCTGTCAAAAACGTAAAATTTGACAAACGTTTACGGGGGCCTTACTAGAGGTATTGTAGTGTAGGAAAGGAAGGTAGTGAACCCCCACAGTAAAACCTCAGTAGACAAAACTTTACAGAGTATGATAAAATCCCTTGTTCCTCGGAGATAACCATGGCCAGATTACTAATTATCTGTGAATATTTTTTTCCTCCCATATAACCAGTTATCTCTTTAAATATAACAAATAACAATTTTTTAAATAATCCAAATCGTTTTTTTTTTTTGGATATTTGTACATAGGTTTTGGTTCATACTATGTTACATCCCTGCAAAGTTTCATCGACTGAGGATTTAATGTCGGGGTCTCCATACAAAAGATCGCTTCATTTCCTACACTATTGTAGACTATATACAATGCGATTAATTTAGCAATGAACAACCAAAATGACCAACTTGAGAGCGTTTACAATACAAAACCACGTATTCTAGGGTGCATACCGAGTCGCGCTGTCAGCGATGTCTAATTTGCGTACCGAATCACGGTGACCGTGAAAATGACAGCCCGTGTGACGTCACTGATTGCGTCATAACACCCGCTATATTGCACTAACGCCGCCTACCTACGCTTCTACCTACATAATTTGTTTTTTTTTACCTCACGTGCATTTATATGAAAATTTAAAATTAATTGACACTTCATGCCGCATACCATAAAAGAAATAAGTAGTTGAAGATATCATCCATCGAGAACACAATTTAAAATAAAATTTCGACCAAGACATCGGTAACCGTTCCGAATCGTTGACAGATCCTATCCCAACTACCATAAGCACGATATTTGAATCAGTACAGCTGTTTTCGCTATCAGCGCTTAAATTGATTTTAGTCTGAATCAGAATGCACCCTTAATTTATACATTTTTCTCTTTTCCTTACATTCTCGAGTGAAGTTGCAGCGAATCACAGTATATTGTCAATTTGATCGCATTGTGTATAAATGTGACCCGTATTATTAGTCAATACACAATGACCTACAAGATGAAAATGTGTCTTTTAAGAAGTATTCTATAACTACTCGCACCTTTCGTAATAAACTTCAAACAAAATCAATCGAAAACATACCTTAATGTTATTCCAATTGAGATCAGTCAGTTTCTGGTCATTGTCCTTTACCCTTTTCAGCGTGTCGTCGGGGTCCGTGTCGTTGGGGGGGTCCATTGGGAATATCTACCACACACAATCAAAATAAGTACATTATAAAAAAGGGGCAAAGTTGCTCTTGTTAACGTCATAATCGTGGTTCAATCGTGTTTCGATTTTGGGTTTAAGAAACAAGAACTGTGAAGGAATTGTGTCAAAAAGCATTACAATTCAAACACGATCATGACGTTCACAACAGAAGACTTGGGCTCCAGGTTTTATAGTAAAATAAATGAAGATCTGTAAGCAAGTGACAACCTGGCACTTTTTATGGGAAAACCGTTTCTTTGGGTCATCAAACTGAACAACTTGTACTATGAGACCAACTCTGAAATTGTGAAAAAAAATCAGCTGTATCAACATGTTTTTTTTTTCGCGATTTCAGAGTTAGTGATATAGTAACACTTCAACAACTGTTTGATGGTCCGAAGACACGGTTTTCCCATTCTTGGTTCCTTCATTAACACCCTGTATAAAGCAAGTTTCGTTTTCCCGGGATCCCGAAATCCGGGATCCCGGGATCCCGACCGTTTTTCAATCCCGTAATTTTCGGGATTAAGTTTTCATAATCCCGGCATTTTCGGGATTGGTTAATTAATTTTAAAAAAGTTGGAAAATATAGTGCGTGATGCTAAACGCTCAGTGCCAGTGCTCTCAATATAATTGCACGCCTATCATTTATCATATAAAATACAAGAAAACCTGTATTTCATTCAAGCAGCATTCCAAGCAAGCAACACAAATAACCCAGCGGGTTTGGGATGGTTTCTTGGAATAAAACTTTTTTTATTTTGAACTAAAATGAAGACAAGCAACTCTCAATGGGTTATGTAGTGATACATTTCAGTGTTACTGCTACTGAACAAAAATGTATGAACATTCTTCAAGTTTAGTTTAGAAATGAGACATTTTATGACTCATGAATATTATTTCAAATTAGTTTTTGCTAAGAAACTACTTTACTACCTAGATACTAATTACTAACTAGGTTTTTACATGAAATCCGTCTATTTGGTCGACGTTAAGAGAGGTTTTGTCAATTATCTTTATTTGCATAGTTTGTTAAATTTTTTTTTTTCAATTTATTGAAGTTTAAATTAAATGAAGATCTTATTCACTCTTGAAAAATATTTTTTAAATACACGGTCATTTTGTAGTCGTTTTAATTAACTTAAGGGAGTATTCTACTAATGAAAATAAACATTTTTGCCAAAGAAACATGGGTCGAAAAACGACAAAAAAATTTGACTTTCCCATACAAATACAATGTTTTAGCTGTCTAGTTAGTATGGGAGGACCAACATTTTTTGTCGTTTTTTGACCCATATTTCTTGGGCAAAAATGTTGAGTTTCATTGGTACAACACACCCTTAAGTTAATTAAAACGACTAAAAAATGACGGTGTATAAAAAGTGTCAAACTAATTTAACTTTAATTTTGATTAGTTAGTGATTAGATTAGCTAGGTATTGTAACGTTAAATATGTTGGTTTTCGTTAAAATTTTGATTAAAGTACGTCGATTTTTGACGAAATCGAAAATTAGAATTTTTAACTTTCAATCCCGAAATAATTCCGGGTATTCCGGGATTGCCTAAGTGTAATTCCGAAATCCCGGGATCAGAAATAAGGGCCGGGATTGAATTCCCTCATTGCAAGTCAAGATTTTAACCCAACAATGATAGTTAAATCGGCAGAAATATTGTCAGTGTCATATTTGGGTTCTGTTTTAGTTCGTGAAGCGTTATCCAGTGGTATCGTTGATGGAGGTTGTGAGGGTAGTGGGTACCTTCTGCTTGGTGGCCTTGGTGATGCCGTCCCAGCCGAGCCCCACGGGCTGCCCCTTGTTGAGCAGCGACGCGTGGTACTGCTCCTGGTTCATCATCGAGTGGAACCCGAGGATGGCTGCACACAACACATTCAGTTAGGCTGGGTACCGAACTAAAGCTCGCGAACCTCCGCGCTCATGGAACAGTGCGCCATAGGAACATTATTTTTTCACTTTAGCCATAAAGTGTACCATTACGTCTATAATAGTAGGATACGTATAGGACAACACCAATATTTTTTCCATTAAAGGATGAGACTTGGTATACTTGTTCCTTTGGTGGACCAGAGTGAAAAATGCCCTTTTTGTTTCAATATTGACTAGAATTTTTTGTTTTTTCAAATAATTTACAAATATTTCGTACTTCGGTTTTTTTGTTTTTTTTTAGTTTTCTTCAAAACAGTAACATTAAAGTATTATAATGCATATATATGGAATCGGCTATTTATTAGCTTTCATTGGACACCCATATTGTTATACTTTAATAAAAAAATCTTTTATATAATATTGTTATACTTTAATAAAAAAATCTTTTATATAAGATATAGACGGCGCGCGACGTAAAATAATTTTTTTTCGCTATTTATTGTTAGTAAAAGTACTTGAAAGGTATATTTTTCGAAAACTGCATTATCTGGAATTTAATAGCATATTTTTGTTTGCAAATAAAACTATCAGTTTAATATTTAAGGTACTTAAAATGAAATTAAAATAGGAAGTTTTTATAGATTGAAGTTCCATATTATTTAAAATATTTTCGTAAATGTACTACGCAGAAAATGTTTTGTATTACAAAATTATAGAATACTTAATTCCCTTTAATCTGACACCCCATACATGTATATAAGATTCATAGAATCATAATTATCAGAATTTTTCAAAATACATCAGCCGCCATTTTGATGACGTCATATTTCCGGAACAATGCACTTTAAAGGTGGTCTCCCGACTGTTTTTAAGAGGAAATAAAACGTTTAACAATATACTAAAATTTGGTACTGGTGTCACAAAGTGAACTGTTCCGGCCTTTAACAAAACGCATTTTTAAGATTTTTTTATGCCACTGCCGCACTATGTATAATATTTTTTAAACGCATTTTTAATGAAACTTATATTTTTGAAATCTGTATTAATGTGGCTTTCTAACCATATTTTTTTATTCCGATATTTGTACTCGTTTAAAATTTATCGTAACTAGAAATATTTTTTTGTTTATAAAATTTTCAAATTTTTAGTTTCGGAATTACGGTAATTATTATTTTTTGTATGTGAAGGTGTGTTTTTTATTCCAGAAAATGATTGGCCATCTTTTATTTACCCGAAAATGATACCCCACTTGCCATAGTAGCTATAAATTAGCAGTTATTACGACCAACATCACGCGTGGTTAAAAAAGACTTCACCCCCTCCCCCCAGCAGGGTGGCTCCCTCTGTCTCCCGGGCGTTTTTCACTCTGGTCCACTTAAGGAACAAGTATACCAAGT
This sequence comes from Agriphila tristella, assembly GCA_928269145.1. Taxonomy (NCBI): domain Eukaryota; kingdom Metazoa; phylum Arthropoda; class Insecta; order Lepidoptera; family Crambidae; genus Agriphila; species Agriphila tristella. The sequence continues at coordinate 5,195,861 of OV743440.1, forward strand.
CGCATCCTTTAATGGAAAAAATATTGGTTCCCATACCATACATTGAGTGTTATACTTTATTTGTTAAAAACATGGTAATATGGTCTTAGTACACTTTATAGGCCTCGTGTTTTTCTTATTATAATATTTTAACAAAAACTAATAACATTCACTTTCGACCATTTATAAAAACCATACTTTCGTCATCGTGACGTAGTGCATATGAACAACAAACAACAGCTATTCAGTAAAACATCAAATTTTTACTTAAAATCCTTTAACAAAATTGATTTTCACCTCCCTTTACTTCATCAAGAAAAGCATCCCACACGCTACCAATTACAAAGCTAACAACAAGTCTTTAATCATACACGAAATTAATGAAAAACGCAGTAGATCGTCGCACTGCCCGACGTCCCGCCGACCAGAATGTTTACCGACGCGCACTGGCCGGCTGCCAGCGCGTCATAAATTCCACAATTTGATAGTTATTACGAGATACTCGACTTTTTGCCCTACAGTGGAGAGTTAAACTAGTGTCATTGTAAGCAAATCAGTAGGTCAGTTTTGTTACACACATCTTACTTCTTACTAATATTATAAACTAGCGGCCGCCCGCGGTTTTACCCGCGTGGTTCCCGTTCCCGTGGGAATATCGGGATAAAAAGTATCCTATGTTTTAATCCAGGCTATTTTCTATCTGTGTGCCAAATTTCAACCAAATCCGTTCAGTAGTTTTTGCGTGATTGAGGAACAAACATCCAAACATCTAAACATCCAAACATCCAAACCCACAAACTTTCACATTTATAATATTAGTAGGATGTGAAAGTTTGTGGGTTTGGATGTTTGTTCCTCAATCACGCAAAAACTACTGGACAGATTTGGTTGGAATTTGACACACAGATAGTAGATAGCCTAGGTTAAAACATAGGATACTTTTTATTCCGATATTCCCACGGGAACGGGAACCACGCGTGTGAAACCGCGGGCGGCCGCTAGTTATAAATATATGAGACTCATGATGTCACATAGCAGTTAAAAGTTTCTGCTTGCAGTAGCAAAGCAATAACACTCTTATGTAGAAGGCATATAAGTCTTATTTGAATTGAAGAATCGTACTCATAAAGCTAATAACAACATCTGTGGTCAAGTGGGTAAAATATAGATTGTTGAAGTTACATTTGCGGTTTGATCAACTACCCGATCAAATTGTAAAGCAAGTTTCGTTTTAAAATGACATTTGTACAATGGCGATTTGTACTTAAAGTGCCTATTGTATGTGTCGTCTTTATCTTGAAATTCAATACTTTTATAAAACAATGTAGAAGATTGCGTTATTATTTGCAATTATCAACAATGAATGGTTATCAAGCAATACTTTTATGCATACTTGTATTTCCAAAACTAAACATATTTTGAGTACCTAATTCTAGTAACTTTTTATTTTTAACTACAAATGAAACTTTAATTTGATCGTTGTTCATAACCGGAAAAAAACACCACATTGTTTTGGTTGCATTATGAGCATTTATATTTAAACATATTCACTAGTTTGACTTCTATGTGAGCATATTTTAATAGTGCTCAATCTGATTCTCTTCTTGTGTTAAAATTTTAATAGAAAGTATTTAATTATTTTTTAGTCATTTACTTCTTCTAAAGTCTAATAAACATTAGCTGCGAGTACGAGTACAAGCGCCCCTAGGGTAAGACACCGAGGTCGATGGTGATCTGTTCGTGCGCGTCTCTATATGTATGTAATGGCACACGTACCGGCTAGATCGATGATCTCCTCCTGCGAGGCGCCGGTGAGCGCCTGCTCGTACTCGTCGCCGAGGTCGATGGTGATCTGTTCGTCCGCATCTCGCAGCTTCTCGGGCTGCGGCGGCGGCATCCACTGCAATGAAAGACAGATTATTATTGTGTCCTATTCGCCGTTATTCGAAGCCTTGGTAAACATATTGAGAATAGCGAAGCCTTTCCGTTTCCCGTTCAGCATCATTATTATAGGTCTATCTTACCAAATTACGTCACATCCGTATCCGATCTCACCCCACTATGTTCACCAGGCGGCCATTGCTGGTTTTCGCGCTCATTGGCGTCCTTTTTTCGCAACCGTTCACATCTAGTCAAACGCTGTTGGCGTTCGAAATTTAATTTTTTTGCCTAAGTAGGTCAAATGCTGTTAGCGTTCGAATTTTAAAGTTTTCTAAAGTAGGTCAAACGCTGTTAGCGTTCGTAAAATTCTTAATTCGAATTTAGATTTTAGATTACATATTTTTGTTGAAAAGTAACATCTTACGATTTATTTTCGGTTATTTAAAATGCGTGTGCGTAGAAATTCCAAAACCATACGTAAAATTAGTGTTAGTTGGGTCCGATTTTGTGTCGTCTCCGTTTTCGTCGTCATGTTCGTGGAGTAGCAGAGAACGAGGGCGAGGGCATGGATTGGTAATCTAACGCCTCGCCATAAGGTCAGTGAAATTTTTCCATTATTTAATAATGATATGATTCTACCCACGATATGTTGAAAAATAATTTCTGTTAATTCTTACATTCGTAAAATTGCCGTTCATTAGTAATATTCGCTTTTGGCCTATGCGATCTCCTAAAAACGTTATAATTTTGACAAATTTAATGCTTATGAAAATTTTTATGTTACGGAAAACAAGTTTCGTACGATTCCTATTCATTGTTGGTAAAGCTATATTGTGTTGAATGTGAGCTGAGTACACAAATACTTGTGTTTCTAAAAATATGAGAAAGTGTATGCTGCTTGAATCCTAGCACTATCCGGCCATTGCCGTGGCATTTCGTTCGACTCATAGTTTTACTTGACCAGTGTTGAGATTAACCATTGTGCCCTATTTTATTGAGAGATGTTGTTTAGCCGTAGTCGTTTGAACGAGTATTTTTTTTTTTAAGTCACTGCTTTGAATCTGATTAGTGATACGTAACGAGGCACTTTGAACAAGAATAAGTAGTCAGTGGTTTTACAAAAGAATCTTGCCTGTAAATTGGTGTTTAATTAAAACATTTAAACAGTCAGATATTGACTTGATTGCGGAATATTACAATTGATGGCGTATTTGATGCAGCGGCAGTAAACGCTATCAATGCGCAAAATGGCCCGGGTTCAATTCCCAGTAAAATGAGCGTACTAATCTTTTCTTGTGTATAAATAAAAATGAATGCTTTTTATTTGTATGCTTTCCAAAACCATTAATTTGATTGTGATGAAACTTAAAGGAACTTTTAACCTTTGATTGAATATATGTGTAATACTGATAGTGAAAGTGAAAGTGAAATATATTTTATTTAAATAAGCTCACATAATAAGCATTTTTAAATCGTCAATTCTTTTACCCTACCACCCATTATGACGTCTTTTAACTGACAAGAAAAATGGGCGCAAAAAACTTGTCAGCTTTATCAATCAGATGGAACGATATTTACAAATATGTATATCGTTTCCAGACTTTATATTAACAAAGATTAACAAATAAATAACATTATTGAATTAGCTCATTTCTTAATGAGTTTCAAATTTCTTAATCAATTTACAGATTTTAAGCTAAATTCAAAGTTTGAACTTGTTATTCAGTCTAGGCTGTTACAATAAATAAAAATAAAAGAAAAACATACAATTCAATATGCATTAAGATAGGTAGTCAGAAGCAGACCCATTCCCACTGGCAGCACCAGTTCCCGAACATGACGCATGAACCAGCCATCTCTTCGCTCAACCATATTTGAGGGAACGTAACGACCCGCCTTATACGACACCACCGCAGAAATGATTAAAGATAGCATGACATACTAAGACTACCTATGTTAAGGCATCGAATTGAAAATTTATATCCAAAAGCTTTTCATAGGTCTTTCACTAAACTACTGACTATAGAAAGTAAAAATATTGCAATTAAATAAATCAAAACAAGGTAAGCTATTAAGAATTATATTTTTTGAGTAAGAAGTGCCATACATACAGACAATATAAAACAGATCTTTTATATACGAGTTATACGACGCCCTTAATACAAGCAGACAGAAGCAGACCCATTCCCACTGGCAGCACCCGTTCACGAGCATGACGCATGAACCAGCCATCGCTTCGCTCAACCATATTTGAGGGAACGTAACGACCCGCCTCACACGACACCACCGCAGAAATGTTTGAAGTGAGCATGACATACTAAAGCTACCCATATTAAGTCGTCGAGTCAGGAAGCCAGAAGTACGTTTTTATAGTGTAGTAGTACGTTAGATATATATGCTTGTCGGGTACAGCTCTATCAATAAAATTAATGGTGGGAACTGTTTTAAATAATTTGAAATCTATTTTTAATTGCAGGCAAGTCAAAAGTTTATCATAGTAATTAGATATTTTCTATTATTATTATTATACCCCTCGGTTCCAGCTTGTTCCGCAACTGAACCGGGGAAGGTCTATCGGCTGCTCCTGGCACCGTTGACACAAGTTTATGAAAGTTGTATTTACATAATTTTGTAATTAAACATGCTGTTTACTTCCTCTATGGTAGTAAGCCCCACATGTTAAGAGCAGTGTGAGTTATAACAATATTTTGAATTTGGATTTATCCGGTCGCTTTTGAGCACCGTTGATTGAACTCTGGCGGTCACTCCTGATGGATTCCGTTGATTAAGTATCATACTATTTAACATAAATTCGGTCACCCTCTGATGGGCACCGTCATTATAGTTATGTAATATCAATAAATATATTTACATTCGATAAACATTTATTATGGTTTAACATAAATTCGGCCGGTCGCTCCTGAGCACCGTCGGTTGATGTTTTGATATAAAAATTATTTCGGTTGCTTTTGATGAGCACCGTCCAGGCACCGTACATATTTTAACTCATTTTATCTTATTATTTTAATTAATTATTCTGTGTAAATACTGTCCTTAATCCCTGAGGGGGAGGAACTTAAAAAGGGGATCATCCAAGATATTCCCGTACTTCTGGTGGGCACCATGTTTCTAACAACCACTAGTTGCTGCTTACAGAACAACCAGAGATGACATTTTGAAATTTTCTTTGGTGAGTTATTTATTAATATTTATTTTTATAACCGTGGGCCTGGTAAAACAAGTTATTACGATTGAATATTTCAATCAATATATTTTCTAGTTATTGCTACCGGGTGCTAGCTAAGTCCGGGTGTCGCAAAGGAGGTTCACCAACAGTTGCGTTCTGGTGCTTCACTGGCCGCTGCCGTGGCACACTCGATGCGCTCGCTCGGCTCGCGCTTTATTTTGCCGTTTTGTGACCAAAAGGTCACAGTTTTAATCTAACCTAACTGGTGATGTCCCTTTTGGATACACTGTAACCAAAATAAGTGTAGCAGATATTATGTTTTGTATGAAAATTTTAAATTCATTTGTATGCTTTGAAGACTAATATTGTCTCATGAGTCCGAGGACAGATCAGATATCCTAGCTAGTTTTAAAGCTGTGGGTTTAGTTAAGTGGTCACTGCAAGGGTTGTGCTTGATTTACATTTTAAATTTTATGAAGATAGTCTGATGATGTTGGTTTTATTACAAAGTGCATTGATATCCGATTTGCCGGGGGCGTGTAATGTGTATGTACATAAATACATAAAGTGCTAGTTTTTATTGTACTTTGACCACGTTGTGGTGTACATTAAAAGATAGGAAATTTAAAAAATCACTTTAACTTGTAAATGTTTTGTTGTGATATAAACCCTATTTTCTTGGGGAATCTCGATTTTACTCAGACCTTGATTGAATCATTCTATATTTTGATTATAATCTCAGCACGGTGTAGATATCAAGTTAACATTTTGTTATATTCTTACTTAAGTACTTGTTGAATATTTCAGTAGAATATGAAAGCACTTCTATTTAGCTACCATACATGTACCATAGGTATTCTGGAAATCATTTTAAAATAATACCCCTAATTGCACTTTGACATAAATCAGTTGTTGTAAACACTGTCGATCTGATGTTATATTGGTTGGTGTCTGCGATTAAGTTACTTAAATATGCTTTCCTAATCAAAGCTTAACTACCATGGGGCAGCACTGGCACCCGGCTCTTGTTTATTTATCCGGGTGCTAATACTTGATTTGTTAGATAACAGAGGTAATCTTCTTGGTGGATGATTCCAAAGTATTTATGTTTCAAGTTCAAAACGAATGTTATATAAGTATTAAGTTTATGCTGCGTGCAGTTTTTCCGATGGCCATATAGAAACCATGACATTTAGAAACTTAATTGATTTAATTTTCTTTTAAATAATTATTTTATAGATTGATAAAAATAAAATATTTGATTTACTTACCTTTACCTACAAAAGACGAAACTTTGTCTACAGAAAGTAAAGACATGTTGAAATAATTAAAGTCATATTTCTTTCTTTGATATGCAGTACTGTCATATTTGTTCTTTTAATACATCTTTTGATTTTATCGATTACATTTATTATTTTGTCTATACCTAGTATTTTGATTCCCAATGTTAAGATGTCATTTAATTTTGCGATGATAATTAAAAATGTTACAGTTAAGTGTAGTGAGTGCTTAGCTAAATAAGTATGTACCTACTTAACTATTTTTTTTTTGTTTTGTTTTTGGCTAACACAGCTACTGTGTGCTGACTACTGCTGACCAATCGAATACTAAATGTTTTATTAAGTGTAAAAATTCAAAGGGACTTGTTAATGTTAATTAATATTCGATAGCAATTTATATAACACTTACGTGTAATACTAGTGCTTGTTCCACCTACACATAAAATTTATGTTAGACGTGACACAACAAGATGTCGCAGACAGTGGCGCACACAGACACTCTAGCTAGCTAGTCGGCCTAAGTTAATCATCACCAAAGGTTAAATCTAAAAAAGTTACCTTTGGCTTAAGTCAGTCGTATAACGTTTATTTTTGGGTAGGTATTTATTGAGTTCAGTTCGCAGTTGACGTTAAATTAATTTAATCAAGTATCTGATATAGAAGTAATAACTTTGTGACCGCGCTCACAAAGGTTTATTTTATTATGATATCTAAATCCAGTTAGGGATTTTATAAAGATCTTTTTAGTAAGGTTTGTATCTTTAAGTGAAATAATTGTGCAGCAACTGACACCACAGTTGTAATTAAAGAATCTGAGAAGAAAACGTTGTCTTGTCCAAGATAATTTTGAAGTAGGCGATCGACGCGACTTAAGCAGAGATGCACTGTCAGCCAGCAGTCATATTAAACGATAACATGACTAAATTATTATGAGTTAGATAATGTATGTTAAATAATTACTTAAGTAAATTTTATGAGAATTTATTTAAAGCTGATTTGTCAATGGACTTTGTTTCAGTTTTAATTGTTATGTTTTGTATTTTTTTTTCCCTTTACTAATTTTAAAGAAAGATTTCTTTTGATCTAAATTAAAATATTTTTTAAGAGTAATAAACTATTTATGATTTAAAGTGTCACATTGGCGTCCTGTCCCTGTTCACCAGGCGATAACAAACAATGTCTCAATATGTTTACCAAGGCTTCGAATAACGGCGAATAGGACACAATAGGAGCGTTTTACCTACCATTAAAACGCATATTGTGTCTGAAGCCTTATTCGAAGCCTACCTTTAAAGGCTGCCTGGTATGCATTCAATGCTAATTAGTTGCAGAGTATTTTTCAGATTTTGAGACTGCAATGAGCGCGAAAACCAGCAATGGCCGCCTGGTGAACATAGTGGGGTGAGATCGGATACGGATGTGACGTAATTTGGTAAGATAGACCTATAATAATGATGCTGAACGGGAAACGGAAAGGCTTCGCTATTCTCAATATGTTTACCAAGGCTTCGAATAAGGCTTCAGACACAATATGCGTTTTAATGGTAGGTAAAACGCTCCTATTTAGCAATGTTAAAGTATTGTACGAGCCTCGGCACGTATCTTTAGCGGTGCCAGCTAAGGGCGGCCGCATATTGTAAGAAATTTCTGTCAGAAAAATTCTAACGGTCCCCGTAAGGCACTCGGTGCATACATTTTGTATTAAACCCCGCACACTGTTAGAATTTTTCTAACAGTGTAAACTACCTATTTTATTAGTGTAGGCGTGAAGATTTTCGCAAGTCATTAGGGAGGCGCAACTTCAAAAAGGTTACGAAACCCTGATCTAGGCAACAAATCTTTAGTAAGCCTATCTGTTACTGAGGAATGAGGATAGGTTATTGAAATCGGCCGTTAACAAACGAAACAGTTCAAGTTAAAAATGAACGTTTTATAGAACTTTTATAGAAGTGTAACAGTTCTATAAAACTGAGTATTTTAGTAGTTTTAGTTACAGTGGTAACAGATATTAAATGGGAGTCGGGGAATTTGAGGAGCTCGGTGGCGCAGTGGTTTAGCGTCTGGCCCAGCGACTGTGGAGGTTAAGCAACGTCCGCAAGGGTCGGTCATGGGACGAGTGACCAAAAATGTATCATCTCGAGCTCCTCCGTGTTTCGGAAGGCACGTTAAACCGTTGGTCCCGGCTGCATTTGCAGTCGTTAACACCCACCAATCCGCATTAGACCCGCGTGGTGGGTTATGACCCGTCCTCCTTATCCACCCATAAGGAAGGCTTGTGCCCCAGCAGTGGGGACATAAAAAATGGCTGATGGACAGGGAATTTAATTTCATATGACTGGTAACACAGAAACAGGCAAGAAATAGACCACGTAACCCTTGTTTCTCGGAATGCTATTGGCTCCATGCACGCTTTTAGCGCCACCTAGCGTCTTGCAACTTTGTTGGCTCTGACCTGACCGTTTTGACGTTTTGATATGTAATGGCGGCATTGTGACAAAATGTTAAAAATTCAAAATTACTGTGATTTGGGTGGTCAAAGTGTTGTGAAATCCTTTTTGGTCATTTATATTAAATATGGCAAGTAAGATCTATTCAAAAAAGTGTTTTATTTTGGTTATATCAGGGTTTGTTTACTTCTTTTTTAGTTGTAGATTCTGTAAAACAAGAGGATAAAGCTACTTTAATAATTTTATTAAGTGATAATAAACATATATAATTGTACTAAATTAAATATCGTTTTCAAACAAATTACAGATAGTCCAGTCAGTACTGGCACTCATGTATGGCGAGGTCAAAATTTGTCATTAGATGAATTCACTTGGAACATATGTAGCTTAGGTAAAACTGAGCTGATTTAGCCCGGTAGCCATCAGCCACCCCTTGGCAGGTAGGGAGGGGTGGCATTTAAAGTTTCACGCCGCCGCACTTCAGAAAAAAAATCATATCTCCTTCAATATACCTACCACCTCGAGTGTGATATCATTTTATAATGAATTAGAGATGATGAATTCATTTTTAAAACTTTTAATGTACAGTGTCATAAAAAAAAGGTAAAATATTGACGATAGTTTAAAAAAAAAATTGCTATTTTTTTATTCAACAGTCAGTATCTGTAAAAACACAATTTTTTTGCAATGAAATTTTTTTTTATCTAAAAGTACATTTATTCAGCTTTTGAAAAATATATACTTTATGTATAGTTATCGTTCAATGTATATCTGAAAAAAAATCGAACATGGAATGCGACGCTGTTTCCAAGCGAAGCGTCTACAATTAATAAGTTAAGTACCTAGGTATAAGTTGTTTTTTTCAATTAAAATATGATAAATCTAAGATGTGTTTTTTATTTTTGGTACAATAATGACACCCTTTCATTTTCATATACATTTTGCAATTCCCGGGAATTCCCAGGAATCGGGTATTTTCGACATTTTGGTACCATAGAAGAAGTTGTTTAGTTTGATGGTCCCTTCTACCGTATTCGGAATTATGAGTTTTTTTTGTAACACCCTGTATATCAAAATAAGAGAATTAAAAAATAATTTTGTTAATGATTTTCTTTTTTGGTGTTAAATAAAACACTGCAAGCATTCGTTTGTTACGAAATACTTAAAATATTGATAATGATTTATGGACAAAAATTAAAAAGAACGTTTATATATTTAAATAAAAATATTTAATTTTCTTTTACTTTTACCTTCAATATCTTCATTGCTTTTGATTTCCCAGGTATGCAAAAACTATCCTGATGGTGGGCAGAATATGGAGGTCCTGGCTTAGTCAAGGGTCTTTTAATACTTGTCGTATTAGTTGTCTCTAAAAGCTTTTGTTTTTTCCCTCTGCTACAATTTACGGTCACAATGTCATTGATATTTTCTTGTTTAAATGTAAAACGAAACGCTTAAATAATATAATAGTTATTAAACTTTTTAAACGCAATATAAACTCCCGTCGTTCCGGGTATCCTGGCGCATATTTTTCGGGATCGGGTTTAAAAAACATCCCGGTAATTCCCAGAAATGGGAACCCAGGAACGCAACCCTAATCACAGTCCAATTTTCATATAAACGAGGTAACTTTGAAGCTTTTGTTCTTCGTCAGGGATTGAACAAGGTGTGGTCTGATGATGGTTATCCAAAGAGTGAATGGAGGAGGTCAAGATCGCTTAAGAAACCCAACGGATCAGAAGAGTCGTTTACACTAGAGACCGTCTGGAGCTTTTAGTGTTACATTTTCCATACTTCTTAATTTTCATTTGATATTTTTTTAAGTTCAACCCTGAGCTAAACCGCTCATCTAAATTGTTAGGTTTTTTTAGCATAATGAGCCTCCGTCATTCATTCTTTAATTTGCCATCATCAGCACACACCTCGTTCAATCCTGGGCAGAGAACCGAAGCTGTAGGTTTACCCCGTTTGTTCGAAAATTGGTCTGTGATTTAATTTTTCTGCTCACGAGTGTACAAAAAATACTCAATGGAAAATATTTTAATTTCTACGGTATATTTATATGCCTAGGTCCTTAAGGAACCTATCTATTAAAACTTTAAAAAATTTTGCACTCCCCTCCCTGACCGTTCTCAGATCCAATTTTTTGACGTCACGACGCTTCGTCGTTTTATGACTTTCTTATACATAGATCAAGTCTGTCTATTTTTTTATATAGTCTTTATGACTCTCACAAAAAGATCTAAGTATGTATCAGACCGTAAGATAGTTGAGAGAGACTTTATGACCGTAAGAACATAAGCGGCAGTCGAACGCAAAGTTAAGTTTGTATTCCATACATGTTGTATGAAAAAACCAACTTAACTTGCAATCGCAGACATCTGGAAACACCGTCGCATACCATGTTAGATTTTTTTTCAGATGGAAATTGTATGATAACTATATATAAAGTTTGTATTAGTTTAAAGCTGAATAAATGTTCTTTAAGGTGGTATTTTTTTCTTTGCATAAAATTAGCATTTTAAAAGATACCCGACTGTTGAACAAAAACAATTGTAAACCGATTTTTGACACTTTGGTCAACATATTTATTTTTTCAATGAAACTATACATTAAATGTCCCAAAAATAAATTCCTCATGCCTGCTACAAAAAGAACTAAATATGCATCAAAACATAAAATAGTTAAAAGAGACTATAAGATCGTAAGACCATAAGCGGCAGCCGAACGCAAAGTTAAGTTTGTACTCTATACATTTTGTATGAAAAAACCAACTTAACTTTCAATCGCGGATGTTTGGAAACAGCGTCGCATACCATGTTCGATTTTTTTTCAGATAGACATTCAAAGATAACTATATATAAAGTATATATTTTTAAAAAGCTGAATAAATGTTCTTTAAAATAATATTTTCTTTCATTGCACAAAATGATTATTTTTAATAGATACTGACTGTTGAATAAAAAAATAGCAAACTTATTTTTAAACTATCGTCAATATTTTACCTTTTTTCTATGACATTGTACATTTAAAGTTTTAAAAATGAATTCCTCATCCTTGATTCATCATAAAATGATATCACACTCGAGGTGGTAGGTATATTGAAGGAGATATGACTTTTTTTCTGAAGTGCGGCGGTGTGAAACTTTAAATGCCACCCCCCCCCTACCTGCCAAGGGGGGGCTGATGGCTACCGGGCTGAATCAGCTCAGTTTTACCTAAGGTACATATGTGCCAAGTGAATTCATCTAATGACAAATTTTGACCTTCTGCCACTAATTCCCCAACTAAGAGCCTACATATTGTTTCTACTTTTTGCCACCATGAGCGCTGAGATTGATTATTATACCTTCGCACCCAGCGAATACCCAGGTATGATGCGCCAGCGCAGTATATTATGTACCAAGATACTAAGCAATATTGAGTCACTAATGGGTGACCGGCCTCAATTTGTGTCACTGGTTAAACAGCAACACCTCGCTTTATCAGTAATTACATAGTGATATGATCTTGCCTTTCAACAAATCTTAGAAACATTAAATACAAGGCAGTAGACTAGACATGAATTTAATGGACACGCTAGACTTTTTATCTTGCTATAATTATCTCATTCGCGCATACCTATTATCTGTCCATTGTGTTTAATGAATAACTGTATTTTTTTTTAATTTAAAATAATATATAGTTATTTTTAAGCCTATAATAATTTTGTGGAACTAACGAATTTGGTTTGGCATCTGTTGTAGCTATATCAAACTCTAGTCGATAAAATAGGGGTTACTACTCTTGAGGTCCAAGACGAAAAACCCTTATTTTCGTTAAAAAGCATAGCTTATTTCTTATACTCAGGCTGAATAAAGAACTATGTACTTCTTTATTCAGTTGCAGGTTTAATAATGTACATACACCGTTAATTTTTAAGTAGATCTAAAAATGAAAAGGGGATTTCAGACCACGTAAATGAACAACTTTTACTATGGGCCAACCACGGAATCGCGAAAAAAATCAGCTCTTCCATATACTCGATTCGATGTTGTACTTTTCTATGGAACAGCTGATGTTTTTCGAGTTTCTTTGGTTGGCCGCATATTAAAAGTTGTTCATTGACGTGGTCTGAAATCCCCTTTCATTTTTAGATATATGTACTTAAAAATAAACGGTGTATATTGCAATAGTTTTAACGTCATGTTAAGGGACTTTATAGTCTTATAAGATCTAAAAGACTAAAAACTAATATCCACCGTCTTCGTACGCATAGACGTTCACGCACGTGGTCATCCTACTGCGTTAAGGAACTCCTCTACATTTATTATATGAGATGAGACACACCCCGCGTTCCAAATCACGCCAACAGCGCTGTTAGCGTATAATCCATTAAATTAGGTAGGTACACAAATACCCTATTTGTGTAATATTTTGTGACTTTTTAATTTGGTCGGATTCGCGCTCACAGCGCTGTGAGCGTGATTCGGAACGCGGCCACAGTAAACCAGTTTTGTGACGTGCACGTGCACAATACTGGTTAACGCAATGGAACGCGCACGTGCACGCCAACGTGTACGCATTTAGTCGGTTTCGGACTTGCGGGGACGCATTGGACATTTTGGTGGCACGGATATCGATTTTTTCATCAATTTCAAAACATAAGAAAGTGATAATTGATATACTGACTATTTAGTTCATTGACTTCATTTTGTCAGTTGCAGAAACACGTTAACTTTTTTAACTGAGAAAATAAATATCAAAGAAATCTCTTTTTTAAAAGAGACTTTGCATTTTACAGGCATCTGACCGATTTAAGATTTAAACCGCAAAACTTTTTTAGCAGATTAGTCGAAACACACGGTTTAATATGCCAGTTGGATTTTTAAAAATATATGATATGTTTTTATTTTAGCGAAAAAAACCGGTTTGTCGTCGCAAAACAGCTGGGATAGTTAAGTGTAATTTACGAGAGATTGAGCGAGACAGTCGAAACGGAAAAAGTTTATCAATACATCGCCTTAGCCCGGCCATTACACGACGGGATCCCGATTCGGAATTCCGAACGGAATATCGATACTGTATGAAAATTCCGTACGGAAAAATCCGGCATGTGTGGTAGGTCCATAGATTTGTATGGATTAGCTGCGTTCGGAATTGAGTATGTACGGAATTCCAAAACGGAATTCCATCTGTGTGTGGTCACTCTTAGTTTTCATTACCTTCTTCCCTCGTACGACCCCCGCTACGAAGGGTTTAACCTCCGGCCGGTCTGGGGTCTCGAGGGCCTGTTTGTTGATGTGTTCTATTAGCTTCTTGCGGTTGAGCGGCCCCGTCGGGCCCTTCTCACACGCATAATTGTTCCGAAGTGAGGGGGGCAAACAATTGTCCTGAAATTACAATAGTTTCATTAAGAACCAGCTTGCATTCGACTAACGACCTGTTTAAAATGAACTAATTTAAATTAACACAATAAATATATGTTTTGATAGAATTATGAACAGGAAAACAGGGAGGTGTCTTAGGATTTTTACACAGAGATCTATTATTATAAGTATTTAATACTATAAAAAGTCCCGAAAACTCGCACAAATTGTTAAGTTGTTAATGATGATGAACCCTTCGGCCGTTTCCGAAACCAAGTATCTAAACCAGTTTTGAGAGAGGAACTAAAATTCTTTTTTCGAAACTAGTTGCCTAAAAAGAATTTAACTTATTTCATTTTTCGAAACTGATTGCGAAACTTGGTTTCGTAAACAGCTGATGTAAGTACCTACTCTGAGCAGGGACATAGGGCTCGTTACTTGCCCGTTGGTCCCCCAGTCTAAGTTCCCCTTGGAGTACCAAACGTCCAAACCCACAAACTTTCCCATTTATAATATTAGTAGGATTTGTTTGTGGTAACCCCATCTCAATCATTTCAATCTGAATAAAAAAGATTAGGGGTACAAGGTACAACGGGCCATATAATTTTCCCATGGTACCCCTTTGTCCCTCATGGGTGTTGCACAGGCTAAAATATTTGTTTTTGGTACCCCAGGGGAACTTAGATTGGAGGGCCACAGGCAAGTAACGATAGGGCTCTAGAAGTGACCTCCAAATCCAAACCAAATTGAGCAATCTTTGCGTAAATCTTGCTAAAGTTAAGTTATTTATTATAATGCAATAATAGAAAATGACTAAATGTGACTTATGTCTTATGTCATATCATAACCTCTCCAAGTAGGTAGTAAGAAATATTTCATGGTAAGTAAGTAAATAATTAAGTAATTGATGTTGTAAAGTAGTGAGCAACTTATAACATCATGTATTTTATAATTAACATAGGCAAATTATGAAAGAAGCTTGCAGTCATGCAATATGATAAAACAAGTTTATAGAATGGTTTTTATGTAGATAACACTTAAAATTCAGTAAATGATAAGCTGCATTTTTTTAGTATTTAATTCTTTACTGAATATACTAAGGATTAGTATGTAAACTTGACAAAACGAATATCACACCAGGCACACCTTAATTAGCTCTAGACATACTACTTGAATGATAAGCATACATAGTACCTGTTTGATAAGCAGATAAGTATTAGTATCCTTATCAACAACTTTGTACAATAAGTAAGAAACAAACAAATTCTAAAACAATAAACACAATGTTTATTGCTGATAACAACACCTACTTTTGACTAATTGGGTGCCTACTACATATTTTACAACATACAACTGTATGAATCAATATCAAACTTATTATGAGTAAATAATCCTATATAAATAAATGCCAGGAACTTTTCAATCCACCCTCGTACTTATTTAGTTACTTATTGTTTGTCCACATGGTCTTTAAAAGCTTATGTGTCTATAATCATGCGAGGGATTTTATTGTAACACACAATTTATCACATAATATGCTACAGAAAGCAATTCCTTGTCATGTAACAAATGCAAATTTTAACCCACCACTAAGTGATAACTATGTAAATTTTGCAAATGTTAACTGGAGCATCACTGACTTGGTGTATACAATTTAGCACATACTTAAGTCTGGAGTTAATTTTATAAGAACTTAAGGCCTTATTAATAAACGAAGAGTAAGTTTACACCTGGTCACACAAAAAATATTGTAGGTACAGAATATTTAGTCCTAACGTTTGGCATCTCAAGCATTTCATTAGTAAACTTTTGGTTAAACTAGGTGTAAACTTACTCTTTGTCGTTTATTAATACGGGGGTTACTGTTCAATGAATAAATCTGCGAATTTAAGAACTCTACAGTTTGAGAAACTTGTCAAAATGCTGATAATCAGAACTACCTATGTGGATAAAATACAATTGCAATAATAGTTAGTAGAAAAATATAGGTATGTACTATGCAATAAGGCAAACTTATGAATGTGTTGTTTTAAAAATAGGAAGCAAAAATAGGTTTACTTGTAATACGACTCATCAGGAAAAACTACATTTACTTTGTGAAAATCAACATGCAAATAGTGAGTATTTGTTATGAGAGATACTTATTAGATGTTGTTACAGCCAAAGTTGTTACCAGGTTGTAAAACCAAGGTGACCATGACAATAACATGAAGATTACAGTGAGCATGCAATGGCCTTCACAACCAATTGGCTAAAGCTTGTTAAATAGAGGTATTCTTTACAATTTGCATGTCATTGAAATGTGTGAAATATTTGTTTGTTATTTAAATATAACATGTAAGTGTTTGTAATAAATGTTTTGATTTATATATTTTTTTATAAATTGATTGTTTTTTTCAACTTCTATTAAGCTGTTAGTTAGTAAAAACATATTTAATGGTGTCGATTCGGTTAGCAACGACTTAACTAAATTGACAGGACTAAACTAAATTTAGTTTTCCATCCTTTTCTTTCTGTATCGAAAAGACAAGAACAGAATGCTAAAATTAAGTTTAGTCCTGTCAATTTAATTTTTATCATGTTTGAAATTGAAACTTATGTAAATGTTAATTCTTTAATATAATATCTAATCTTGTAGAATAACCAGAAATAAAAATGTAATAAAAAATAATTTAATAGAAGTATTTTATATTTATTATTTTATATAACTGCACCAGTTTATTGAAGAAAAAAATATCTGTTGCTCAAAGCGATTACTAGATATGAGATAGCAACTAAGGAGTGATTTCTGCAAGGATGACATAATCAAACAAACATAGCTCTGATAATAATTCAACCTTGTAAGCTAGCTTATTGACCGAAATGAAATTATAATCCTTAAGTAACTGATACAAGGTTTCTTTTTGATCAGAATTGATTTTATAATAATCGATTGCCTTGTACATAATGCTTTCTATTCAAATGAAATCCTTGTTTTTTTTTATTGTAGGTAGTTAGTTAGTAGTTAGATTATTGAACACTGTTTTTTTTACTTCATCGTACCAAATTAAAATTAGAGATATCAGTTTGCTATATCTTTTCACTGCATAATGTAAGAAGTAGACAATTGTGAGTAGGTATGTAAATATAATACTGAAAACAATCATTCTATTTTAGCACATGAACATGTTTAACCCATCAGCGCCGGCCGTATACCCGCTTAAAATTCTAAAAATTATTAGCACCAGAGACGATAAGAGAACAATAGAAGAAAACGTAAACAAAGTGCTGGCCTCATGCGGCCGGCTCGGCGTTGACAGAATGGCTTAAATTAATTTTAGCTGGCCTCATGCGGCCGGGTCGGCGTCAAGAAGTTAACAATGTTAACGGGCCTGTATGTACTTACTGTCAATTTCAAATGCCAGCTCCACACGTTGGCCACAATATTGGCAAATTTATTATATGTTGATTGTTTTGTAACAATTGCTTCAAAGAGGTTCTTCCAAAAGCATCCACGAACAATACATTCGCGTTAGGGTTGGGCCAACGTGTGGAGCAGATATAAAAGAATCATTCAATCACCACTACATCATGATCTAATGTAATGAATTTGTTACAAGATCAATAGTAAGAGCTCTCGCAGACTACAGACTTTCTATCGGCCGATAGTTGGATCGGACTGTTTTTAATATGAAAAATCGGTCGATACCAAATCTTTGTAACATGCTCACTTGCATACTTCTTCATACTGATTAAAGGCACAAAAATGAAAATAAACCTGAGGCAAAATGGCTCACTTTTCCGATTTTTATCCTTTATACATTACCTAATTGTACCTATAAGAACTAGAAACTTTTAATTTCCCTACATTTAGGGGATTAGTTACTGTTTTAGTTACGATTAGGTAACATTATAAAAATATAAATCTGTAAACTAAGCCAGTTTGGCTGTTTTTTTGCCTAACTTTAAAAACCTACAAGGACTCTGCTTCTAAATTCTAAGACTCCGCTACGAACTATTAAAACACTGAGGTAATGTATTTGAATAGGTTGATGTTATTATGGTTTTACACAGAGAGGGAAGCTATAGTATTCATGCTTAAAATGCCAAAAATACTTACATCAGGATCTACATCCTTTGCTAACAAGTTGAGTTCCTCTTGTGTGAGCTTGGAGAGTAGCTCGTCGACGTCCACCTCATCGTACTGCGAGATGTCTCGTCCGTACAGCTTGGCTGGCGTCGTCATCGTCGTCGTTTTTGTGCTTGACGACTTCTAAAAACACAAAACACTGCACTTAACAACTTTGTAACCACTGAGGTTATTTTCAATGTTTCTGTAAGCAGTCGACGTTAAAACACATTGATAACGAGAGTAATAAAATAGGTTGTTATTGGGAGAATCTCGTCTTGTAATTTAAGAAAGAAATACTTAATAGTAAATAAGGAAATGGTAAGATTTTGACAATCAACTTTCGGCATTCACCACACCCACGATTTAATTGATTAGCCACATTTTATCACTGCTTTTATAACTACTATGTGAAGCCGAGCACTCCAAACTGTCTACACGCTACAACTTGGTTTATTAAAATCACAATCTTACTTTTAAATTAAAATTCCTTCAATTTGATAAAAAGCAAAGTCAGTCAACTAATGTCACAAACGC
This sequence comes from Agriphila tristella, assembly GCA_928269145.1. Lineage (NCBI taxonomy): Eukaryota > Metazoa > Arthropoda > Insecta > Lepidoptera > Crambidae > Agriphila > Agriphila tristella. The sequence continues at coordinate 5,214,628 of OV743440.1, forward strand.
CCCGTGCGAATGACAATCACAAACTAAAAAAAAAACAGTGGACAGAAAAGGACAGGTACACAATTGCAATCTGTAGTGTAACAGAGACAACAATAGCTAGGGAGGGGACATAATAATCAAGTGGAGTGCAGAGGGGCGCATCGCGGAAGGTGAAACAAGTAAGCGCGAAAATTGATTGTTTATCAATGCTTTTACTATTTTATTTTACTATTCAGGGAGGGTGGGTAAATTTTATGTATAACTACACAGACGAAATGAATAAGATTATTGATTACAAATAATTATATTTAAAGCAGTCTTTTGATAAACTACTTACCTATAAGCAGAGAAAAAGATTTTGGATGAAAATGAAATAAAAAAGGACTAAACTAAGGTATGAAAAAGTAGGTAAGTAGTCTAGTTCTGTAAGAAAATGTATGCATTTAGTAGGTAGGTACGCATTGGTCAGACACTCATAATATAGACATGTATTTACGTTGTTACGTTTTCCTCGGTTAACTGTTACTGTTGCTCTATAAAAGGATGATTACGCAATGGCTATTTCGTGCCTCGCCTACCTAATGCTGTTGTTGAACCGTGACCTTTATAATAACAGCAAGCATTGTCATATCAATTTTAGCTATTGAGCAGCGAATGTGATATTAATGAAGTTTTATTAGACCCGTGGCTCTATCGGCTAACTTACATTGCTATCGTAGGTAATCACTCTGATTGCATTGCATTACATTGCTACTTTTCTTTGGTAAGTTTTTATTTGTACCAAGACGAAGTAGTAATGTATCATATCGATTATACCTATATAAATCTGCCAAATCTTCATAGTCAGGTAATTTTGTCTGGAAGTACTAGTATAGTATTATATTATCTGTGCTGGAAGTTTTGATTTCTTGTGCGTCAGTGCAGTTGCGACTTTGAAAACTGTGTGGAATTAAAAAAATCCAATAACGTAATCGAGCTCTCGATAATATCTCTTCGTAAGTAATAAATGTCTTAAAAAGAAAAAAATGTAAGATAAGCAAAGGGGATCAAAGTAACAAAAAAAGTAACAATATACTAAAATTTTGATTGATACAATCTATTATTAAAGAGTGACAACACAATCAACAGTGTTACTGATGTTTGTACCTACGTACGTACCTACAACCTACTAATGTTTTGTTTATTACTAGCGACCCGCCGCTCTACTCGCTTCGCTTCGGGGTAGTGTCAGAGCCAATTTCACCATTGATTTTAAACGCGCTTTGTCAAAAAACAAGTTTAAGGCTGTCACTGTCATAACAACAAAGTAAAATTTGTTACAAAAATGTACAATTATGTTATAAACAATGCCTTGTTAAATCTTGATTAATTTCTTTTAATGACCTGGTGAAATTGATTTTTGGAATAAACGGGGAACGGAGTATCAAACTTGACACTTCAACTACATTACGTAAAACGTGATCTTAATCGCGTTTAAAATCAATGGTGAATTTGGCTCTATCCGTTGAGTAGTTTTAAAGATCTTAGTGATGTTGTCACTATACAGGTTGTCCCAAAACTTTGCCACACGGAGGGAAAGTACCTTAAATATTGAAGATGGTAAATTTAACTGAAAGAAGACTTCATTTTGTTTTTAAAAATAATTGGAACTGCATTCAAAGATTTTTGAAAAATCGCCTGCCTTAACCAGAAATCGAACCCACCAAAATCGAAAAAAAATTTTTTACTAATAATTACGATACTAATCGAAAGGGTTACTTATAAGGATAATTTTATCTTAAGTAACACAGCATCTTAAACAAAAGGAAGACCATGAAATTTAACATTTAAATTTTAATTATTACGGATTGTATCAATTTGTATGGAATCGTACCTATGCGGTTTAAAAAAAAACTTTGAGAGCAGTTCCGTTTCTTTTTAAAAACAAAATGAAGTCTTCTGTCAGTAAAATTTTCGATCTTCTAAATTTAAGGTACTTTCCCTCCATGTGGCAAAGTAGTATCAAAATGTTGTAGGTACCATGGGCAACAGCGTCGCTTAACCACTGCTAAGGTTAAAATCGCTTGCACGCCGCGCCCGCTGTCACATACGTTTAGTTCGTGCAGGGGCGATACGCGCGCACACGAATTTTGTTGCAAACTGGTTAAGCGACGCTGTTGCCCATAGTACTTGGTAAATTTTTGCTTTGGTCCCCTTTGCTTTCCTAACATTTATTTTTCTTTTTAAGACAATAGTAGATTGTATTACAAGGGAGCAAAATAATATTTTTACGGCGAGGGCGCTTTTTTGAATCCAGAGCGAAGTGAGGGATTCTTCAGTAGAATCCTGAACGTAGCGAGGGATTCAAAGTACGTCGCCCTCGCCAAAAATATTTTGCGCCCGAGTCATATATACTCTACTTTTCATCCCCTTTCTATGAGAAAATAAATAGGAGACTGTGTTTATGCAATTAATGAAAGTGTTCTTTATTTAAGACACGTGAAAAGTAAAAACAATTACAAATTTATAGTTACGTTTGATACACTAGCGCAATTTTCAAAAGTTATTGTACTAAGTACGTAAGTATGTACTACAGACTTAATTCGCGCGCTTATGTTTTTTTTTCAGTTTGCGCGGGTTATCGCGCCGCGACGACCTCGCCACGCCGTCTATACAGCCAGTTATACCAGCCGGCGGCGGCGTTCGAAGAAAGATACATGTTCTAAATTCAAATCTCTTTTCCTCCCACTAAAAAGTTCTTACCAGAAAAGAGCTATTTTGGTCCCACTTATATAGGAACAAAGCATCATTTTTCGAATAGAAGGGATGAAAACTTACTTTTCATCCCTTCTATTCGAAAAATGATGCTTTGTTCCTATATAAGTGGGACCAAAATAGCTCTTTTCTGGTAAGAGCTTTTTAGTGGGAGGAAAAGAGATTTGAATTTAGAACATGTATCTTTCAAAGAATTCGAACGCCGCCGCCAGCTGGTATGTATTGACTGGCTGTATAGACGGCGCGGCGAGCGCGCAAACTGAAAAAAAAACATAAGCGCGCGAATTAAGTCTGTGTTCTTGTAATTAGTACATACTTACGTACTAAGTACAATAACTTTTGAAAATTGCGCTAGTGTATCAAACGTAACTATAAATTTGTAATTATTTTTACTTTTCACGTGTCTGTTTTAAATAAAAAACATTTTCATTAATTACATAAACACAGTCTCCTATTTATTTTCTCATAGAAAGGGGATGAAAAGTAGAGTGTATCACTCGGGCGCAAAATATATTTTTGGCTCGGGCGATGTACTTTGAATCCCTCGCTACGTTCGGGATTCTACTGAAGAATCCCTCGCTACGCTCGGGATTCTACTCTAGAATCCCTCACTTCGCTCTGGATTCAAAAAAGCGCCCTCGCCGTAAAAATATTATTTTGCCCCCTTGTAATACAATCTACTATTTTCAAAGTTCAGATAGGTACCTATATTGTCAAAAATTCAAGGTCTCGATCACATTTGTTTAACTTCCACATAGTTTTCATCTGTCAAAACTCCTTGAAATTATTTTCAGCGTTTCAATAAGAGTCGCAATCGCAACGCCACCACGATAATTCATTATTTATACATAACAATTTTGTCTTCAAGCAAATGAGTCAGTCAGTCAGGAAGATCGCTTAGCTAAATAAATACCTATACAAGAACTTTAAATTCTTTCGTGTTGGTAGATACAGCTGCTGACATTTGACATTGAAACTTTCATTTTGTCATTGTAGCTACGAACTTTACACCTTGACATTATTTTTTGAGAGTTCAGCTGTAACTAAAAGACTTAGGTAAGTAAGTAGTTTATCTTACAGAGTGTTAAATTACACTGAGTAAGTTTTACCTACCTACCTGTTACTCTTTTTTTTAACCATGAGGAATAAATGAATGACGAATTAAGTTAGACCTTTTTAACCAACTTCAAAAGATAAGTAAGTACCTACTTATATTTTTTATCGTTGTTCGCGCTCGCGCATAACTTCGACATTATGGACCTATTTAGATGTTTATTTTTATGAGTTTTCAAAAACAATTTTCAGATGAGAAAATTTACCGCACAAGCGTGTTTCAGGCTTGGGAAGGAGATCGCAACTTACTTTGGTTGATAAAAAAACCTGTTTGCTCTATCGTATTCGTTATAAGTAGAGCTTTCGATTATGCCAGTCACCAGACTCTATCTACTACCTATAGTGGCGTCAGTAGGGTGACAAATACGGCGTTTTGTGAACCAGAGATTTCCTTTGGTAGGATTGGTCTTTAGGACCCTATAAGAAGTGGAGTTTATGTAGTAAATTTTTTAAAGTTTTGACTTTCAGCCCAATCTAAGATAGATGTATTAGTTAAGCTGCTATGCCCAGTTTGATATCATATTCGAATGAATTTAGGGTGTCGAATTCATTTTTGGATTCATATTTGTACGATTCAATTGTTAAACTATTAAAAAAAAATAAAAACAAAAATAAAATACTCGCTTGATTATAGAAAAAAATTGCCATTAAATACACAAATTGGAATATTTGAAAAAGAAAAATACCTCGTAGGAGCTGTATTATCCTTTTATTTTTAAAATAATAATAAAACAAAATATTCTTGTTTTGGCTAATAAAAAAAAATAACTTCGTTACCGTTGTAAAGAAGTTATTATTTTTATTAAAAATTAAAATTTGAAACTTGTTTGTGATAGGCTCAAATTGTAGCAAATTTAGTTAGCTTTATAAAAGTAAAGAGTAGAGATACCTGAAAAACGCTTCCTAAAGGTAGTTTTTTCGAAAATACTGAAACAAGTGCCAAGTTTTTCCAGCATTACAGGGTTTCCAAGGGTTAAAACCACTCTCAACGTACCTAACAACATCTGAAAAAAATCGTAGTTACATGCGCGCTTGTGATATTTGCCTTTTTTTGTCGATATTGACTGCCATTTTTTGTTTTTCTAATTGTTTACTGATATTTTTTAATGCTGCGTAATACTTTTTAAGTTTATTTCAAAACAATTCAATAAAAGTGTTATAATGTGTATATATTTGGAATTGGCTATTTATTACCTTTCATTTGATACACATATTGTATTAATAAAAAAAATATAATATTTCCATAGGTTTAAAAGAAATTGACGGCACGCGACAGTAAATTTTTTTTTGCTATTTATTATTTGTAAGTTATATTTTTTCATGTCTTCATTCTATTAGCTTTGTTATAATATTTTTTGTTTGCAAATATGAACATCAGTTTAATATTTACGGTGACTTAAAGTAAAAAAAAATTAGTTGAAAATATTGGTTATTGTGTAATGTTTAGGAAACTTCTTAATAAATTGCATTTTTTATACCAGAAATGAATGCTGCGTCATTAATTTATCCGAAAATGATACCAAACTTGGCTTAGTATCTAAACTTAGGCAGTTATTAACCTCGGACTACGTTAAAGCAGAATTCCCCCCTCTTCGTAAACCCATCTTAGGAACCCAAGGATCAATCCTACCGAAGGAAATCTTTGGTTCATGGATAGCCGTATTCTTCGTTTTTTTGCCTCCTACGACTGGGGCTACTATCTTAACTAGAGAGATATGGAATACGTGGGTAAGCGCTAAGCATAAAGAGATATCTAAGTACCTAATAGAATGGGTTCTAGAAATGTGTAGAATTAGAAAAGTTAAACTTTAGTATCACTCACTGTGGAGTTCCCCAAGGCAGCATTTTAGGACCGCCACTATTTCTACTTTATGTGAACGATTTTCCTGAAGTACATAGTGTACTCTTTTCGCAGACGATATTTCCATAATAAAACACAAAACACCTGACGTTAACTATATGAAAAAGAAATAAATGGCACTGTACATAGACTGGCTTAAAGCAGATTCTTTCATATCTTCGTATAAATAAAGTAGGTAATCAGATTGATCGGTTCCTTTTTATCAACTACTCAAGTAGGTACCTAAGAAACTATTCTGTGTCTTTGTTTTATGATTACATTAAGATTATATTTAGTTAATGTTATAGAGCTGTGAACAACAGTGATCGATTGGTACAAATCAATAAACGGCATTTTCTGTTGACTGCCTAGTCACATACATTTCAATGGCCTAGTCATTAAATTTAACTGACCGACGCCGACGATGCCGTTTGGCTTAGTTAGAGCCAGTCAGCTAAAAATTGCGATCGCTTATCAGTTATCACAGGTAAGGTAAGGATGAGGATTCTTGCAGGCCGCGTAGAGGGTGCGATGTGTCCTATCCCCTCCGAATCCACCACCCTCCACCTTCGATCGTAAAACTTTTTCACTAGGTACCTACTTTCGTTTTCTCAGTGTTGTAGGCACCTACTTGTTGTATATGATCTGCCCTACTCAAATGGCCAACTTTCTATTCGTTTGAACGCTACGCTTACCTTTTAAAGCTTAAATATGAGCGATAGATGATTAAATTACATGTTGCATCGCAAACTTATTTAAATCACAGACTTCGATGTATTGTATGGGATTGTCAAGCTTACGGTACGTAATTTTATAGTTTAGGTACCTACTGCTTATTTTAAAGTTTTAACAGTAAGCGTAGCGTTCAAACGAATAGAATGTTGGCCATTTGAATAAGGGCCTGTGCTCAGCTCAGTGACCTCTTGTCAGCAAAGTAAAAATGTAAACGACCTCTTTGCTTTTACCTCAATCATACTTACTGGCCGCGTACTGCAATAACAATGTCAAATAAAAAAAGAAAATTAAATGTAAGCTGCGTCAGGCTGTTTAGGAACCATTGTTTTGATTTCCGTTCATTCCCAAAAAAGTTGGTCAAATGAGAATTATCTAAGCAAACAGCATGTCTTTGCCGTTCGGCCCGCCGCAGCCTGTGTCGCCTCTCATACGAGGCATCAGGTTTGCTTTACTATTTGCCGGTTTCATTTACGCAAGAGGTAAACAGAAAGTGTACAACTCTTTGGAAGCGAAGCACCGCGAAGAAGAGGCTAAGAAGAAGATCATTCGTGATAAAGAACTGGCAATTTTGAAAGCTAAAATTGCCAGGGAGGAGAAAGAATCTGTGCGTCTGTTCGAATCCGGAAAGCTATTTGATCCACGTTAGTACCCGCTTTACAATAAAATTTGAACGCTATTTACAGTTTTCGACGTAGGTAATTTAGAAATTACTTAACGCAGTGTCCGGTATCCGACCACGAAACTTTCGGAACATTAACACGCGCCGGCCAAAAATCTTCTTTTATGAAGGTCGACAGATGTTCGGTCTGCATGCCTCCCCTACACAAAGCCCTGCATTGGATGCAGTGGCCAATATCGGCACTGCATGCCGGGCTTTGTATCCTTCACGACGAAGACTTATTACGGGTCAGAAACTTAAATTATTTTTCTAATAGAACCGTTCTAAATAGAAAACTATTTTTTTTTACCCTTTAGGTAAAGGTAAAGTTTATTAGGTAACCTAGCGGCCGCCCGCGGTTTCACCCGCGTGGTTCTCGCGTTCCCTGGGAATATCGGGATAAAAAGTATCCTGTTTTAATCTAGGCTATCTACTATCTGTGTGCCAAACTCCAACCAAATCCGTTCAGTCGTTTTTGCGTGATTGAGGAACAAACATCCAAAAAATATCTAAACATTCAAAAATCCAAACTTACAAACTTTCACATTTATAATATTAGTAGGATGAAGAACCGATCTAAATAGAGAACTAATTAATTTTACCCCTGTTCTACTTAATTTGTTTTTTTTTCTTTTGTAGCCGATGCTGGTGGCGGTGAACCGCCCCGCACTGAACCTGGACAAGGCAAAGTGTGCCCGAAAAAGTAAAACCGCGGTATAAACTAGAGCAAACTATTTACAAAACAGACCTACATACATACCTACAGACATTTATGGGAAATAAAGATTTGGTTTTACATGCTTATTCAGAGGTTTGAAATTATGGGTATAACCTGGGAGGCTACCTCAAATGGCCACTTTTTTATTCGTTCGCTAACTTAAAAATTAAAAATAAGGCGTAAACTCTAAAATTACGTCTCGGAGGCTTGTCAGTTCCATACAATACAATAATGTCTGTGATTTACATAAACTTGCGACGTGGGACTTGATCGTCTAACTCTAATTGCTTATTTTTAAGCTTTAGTTAGCGAACGAATAGAATAGTGGCCACTTGAGTAGGGGGGCTGGTCTACCTACTCACGTGATTATTTATTTTCTTGTCAGTTAGAATAGTGACATAGTAGTTACATGGATATAATGCACTTTATTTGGACTATCTACCAAAAAACTAATATTGTAGGATTAGTACAATAGGAAAGTTGGCTACGAATAACGAAGTTTGATAAAAACTGCTAGAAAGAAATGCCTAGTTTATAAATGCTGTAGGGAACCTACGTGCAAACTATACAAAAATATGACAACAGAGAGCGGTCAGACGTGTAACAATAAAACCAGCTTTTTATTGCCGTCGCCGACTTTCCAATACGTCAGAAGAAAAAGTCAATTTTCACTTTTCCCATGCAGCGGCTAGATGCATCGCTTTCTTGGCATTGTGTACTAAACAAACTTGTATATTCAAACAATGTTTTCAACTTTCTACAGTACTGAACTACAGATGCTGCTTAATGATTTCTCGTAAAGATTTAACTAAGAAACAAACTAAAACTAGGTACCTACTTAAAAGGTCTCTATTTGAGCGTGCTGTAACGAACCTTGAGAAATTGGAACGCCACATTCACCTCTTTACAGCTCATATAACACATAACATAACATTTTTATACCGCTCTATATTAAAGGAACAACTCCCTTTGTAAATTTTGTGATGAGTTCAAGTTTCATCGAAAAGTATTAATAAATAAAAAGAACTTAGAACTCCCATAAGTTTGTGCCAGAAGTGTGGTTTACACGTCTAGAAAATGTGGAAAATGAAAATGGAACAAACTCATTTGCTGTTAGTTTTATTTCCGCTTTGAAACACGGAGCTATAATACCCCGGTGGTACTACTTAAGTACCTACTAGAAAAAAAATGGAATTTAGTTCATTACAAAATTCTTTCATCTATGATTCTGTAATCACTTAACTTAACAAGCACAAGTTTGTTTTAATAAGTCTGAAAAGCACAATGATATCTAGTACCTACCTATATGTTTTTAAAACATCATTGAAAATGAAAAGGGTTTGTACACAGACCATTTATAGGTCTGTGGGTTTGTCATCGAAGTATCAAAAGTTGTTTGGTCGACTGGCTTTATGAAATTAAAAATCTAATCACGACCCTCCGTGCATCCTCCAATGCGGGGGTATTGGTGAATTGGTGAGTGTTACGACCGCAATTGCATCCGGGATCAACGAAGCACAGAAGACCTCTAGACTGGACGAAAATCCTAAATATCCACTTCCTTTGCCGTTTAAACGGCATTTTGTGAACCATTTGGGCAACATGACTTTTCCGATGTAAAAAAGGCTGCTGAATTCGATTCTGAATGTTGCCAAGCCGAATTTTATTTTATTTTTTTCAAGCGTGTTTTGCTCTTATAATGACTTGATTCAAGAAAATATCTCTATATTTCTCTACAGAAAATCCTCTACAGTATTAAAACTATTAAAGTTTACCCCAGAAAAAAAATACTGGTGAATGAATAGCCTAGTTATTTTACTATATAAAATAATTAATAAACTTGTTAAACATTTTTGTTTAGTAAATGTGTTAAAAAAAAATTGATTCGCGCGGCGGCATTTTCTGTAAATTGTTTTTTTCGAAAATCCTCTACAGAATTGAAACTATGAGGATTTGCCCGAGAAAAAAATACTGGTAAATAGCCCAGTTATCCTACTATATAAAATAATAAACTAGTTAAATATTTTTGTTTAGTAACTGTGTTAAAAAAATATTTTGAGTCGCACGGCGGAATTTTCACAAATTGTTTTTTTCGAAAATCCTCTACAGATTTAAAACTATGAGGATTTACCCGAGAAAAAAAATACTAGTAAATAGCCCAGTTATATCATTATATAGAATAATAAACTTGTTAAACATTTTTGTCTAGTAACTGTGTTAAAAAAATAATTAGTGTCGCGTGGCGGAATTTTCTCTCCTCGGGCCACATCTCATCCTTCCGGTACCCGGACGGACTTCCGGTTATCAAAATTGAGTTCAGCGACCCCCAAAACCTATGCCAGGACACCTCACTCGACCAGAATCGAGTTCTAATAAGATAAGGCTCCATTTTGGCCGCCATCTTGAATTTTGGGCAAAGGAGCCAAAATTGGGCCTGGCAACATTCAGAACCAAATTCAGCAGGCTTTTATATTTCGGAAAAGTGATGTTGCCAAAATGGTTCACAAAATGCCGTTGAACTTGAAAACTTTATTTTAAACTACCAGTCTTCTCAAAATTATAAACTATATTCGGTCCTTACCTATGAAATTTGTGTTTTTTTTTCACAAACAGAGAACCTCATAACTTCTGTGATTCAAAACATTTAAGAGCCCGTTACGATTTTGCCTCCGACTGCAGCTCTCTCGCTTGCACATTTCATGTTTTCTCAAGATTTCTTAAATCTGAGAGTGCAATTGAAAAATTAGTCTCGACCACTTTTCTCAATATAAGATTACAGACATTTTAAAATATATTCCAGTTTTTTGTTGCTAAAGAACAAAAAGTTATCGTTTCTAACAGATATTTGAACTGGCAAATACGATAACTTTTTGTACTTCAGCAACTCGAAACTGAAATATATGTTGAACTGTCCGTAATCTTATATTGCGAAAAGTGGCCGAGACACATTTTTCATTTACGCACTCAGATTTACAAAATCTTGAGAAAACATGAAATGTGCGAGCGAGACAGCGGCAGTCAGCGGCAAAATCGGTACGGAGCCTTAATAGTTGCTAGATATTACATCAAATTATGACCATAGCCGTCAACTATCAGTATTTAAAATATATTTATTTTGTTTTCCTAGCATTAAAACATATATTCTTGAAAGTGACTCCTTTTATTGTTCGCGTAATTTACCACTTTATGCGTTGTAATTTATTGCCAACAAAGGAATGTTCCCTTTAGGACAGATTCGCTTTAAGACAGATTGGTTTTTTAAACAAATTTTTGGATAGTAAAATAGTAGGTACCTAGTAGTAATAAGTAAAAGTGTTTTCTTACAATAGGGAATATGCATAAGTCATATTTTGATGAAATTGAGCTTGATCGCTGCGGACACTTATAAAAACATGATGGAACAGGAAAAAAAATAAAAAAATATATTATTTTAGTTTTATCACACTATGAAATCAGGGGAAAATAACGATTTTTTATTTTTATTTTCGGATATAATGCACTTTACAGTCAGATAGAATATCGAATAAGAAATAATATTTTGTATGACACATATGTACTTAAACGCAAAATTTAGGGAGATAATTGAAGATTATTGGCTAACTCCATATTAAACGCGCCGAAACACACCTGAAACGTGATGTGTGACGTCACCGTTTTCTATGGAGCGTTTTCGGCGGGTGCTGCTGCGCGCTAACTTCAAGTAACTATATCACGACAAAAATAAACGCAAGAGAAAAGTTTTAATATTACAGTAAATTTACTCACGCATTATACTTTTGATTAAGATTTAAAAAAAAAATGATGCATATTCCCTATTGGGTTCATGGTTATTAAATAAATTATAAAATTGCTAGTATGGAAAATGCAATTTGTTAAAAATTCTCTAAACAAAACGTCAATTTCTAAGGACCTAATATTTTAGGTCCAATTCGCACTTGGTCGCATGCGCAAAATGTCGGATTCTCATTTCGCCGGACGACAGTTAAAAGAAAAATTTGATTTAAAAACTTTTCTTTTAACTGAAGTCCGGTTACCACTTGGTCGGATTCTCATTTATTTAGCACGGTCGTCCATCCCATAATCGACCCCAGCGGATCCCAGGCCGGTACGAAATGTATGTTAATTTGATGCGTTCATTTTATGACCGCGATTGCCGGTTTTTCTGTGCCTCCGAACGAAGTGTTCATTGATGGAGAAAGTATAGAGGTTGGGTCAGTGACTCACTTATGTAATGTTTACGTTTCCGGTAATTCTACGATAGATCTTAAAAATTCACAGATTTTACAGTCCCCGCAAGAATCGGAGCATTGAAAATGAACACAAAAAATTACGAAAAACCAAAATCAAATCAAATGCAAAGTCCTATTATATTCTTAAAGTTACCTAAGTAGTACCTATTTATTTTTACGATTGTGACACTCGGCTCCGCCTCGTGTCACAATAGCGCCCGCTGACTGCCTCGACGCAGCCGAAATATTATTAACTGATTTTCAAAATTCCAACGAATGTACTTCTCGTCTGCTTCTGCATCTTTTAACACTATTACCATGACGATCGGTCAATAATCATAGAAGCTACATAACTTTTTATGTATGGAAACACCCGTTTTTCTAGAATTCCAAATCTAAAGGGACCACCTACACACAATCACTTACCGGTCACAATTATTTACCGATTTTCAAAATTATTTCACCATTTGGAAGCTAAACTAATACCCTAGGACTCTTTTTTTAATTTTTTCTTAAGTCAGTTTTTTTTCCGAAATATTTACAATTTAGTAAACCAACACCTCCCAAAAAAGGAATTTTCGGAATTTTGCAAAATTTCAAAAAAAGTTACTAGTAGATTTTCAAAATTCAAACGTTCACACGTGTCTCGATAAATTCCTCAACTTTTGGTACTATTTCTATCTCGATCCTCTCAAAATCCTCGGAGATATGGTCAAAAATACGTCTCAGGCGATTTGCATCTGATAACCATTTTCAATGGTAAAATCTCATAGACACTTATGACATGACACTTGTACTATTATGTATTCTGTGACATGACACCCATTTTTGACAATTATTTCTGATTTTATACAGTCAATGTTTGCATATTAGTATGTAATAATACCTACTGCAAAGTTATGCTGATATGTTATGCAGGATGAAATCTACTAATTTCTTAATTTTCTGAGCTTCATTGCTTTGAATCTTCTTTGAATGGTTTTAATGTTATTATTTACTGAAAACTTTATGGAAAGTCGATGTTTTTTGTCTGTCGTAGTACAAAATTAATGTTGTTGTTTGATGTTATTAATCTACCTACCTCCTTTGAGATTGTTGGTGTTTTACCAAAACCCTGTATACATACAGCTTAGGTACCTATATACCTACGGTCATCCATACAAGGTAGGTTTTTTGGTATAAAATAAAGCCTTTATAAAACCTGTAATGAATTCTCCAGTATGACGTTCCGGTCGCTACAGTTGCAATCAACTTGCAATTGCAATCGCAGTGCAATCGATTTTGCATCGATAGACGATTTCAAAATATTTACCTGTATCGAAAGATTACGAAAACGAACGTCGCCATTTTTATTCATTCATAATTTAATCAACAGGATGTTACTGCAGTGTTTGGTATTCACGAGTTTGTTAGTGCATAAATTTGCTAACAAGGTTTTAATCATAATACGTTCATAAGTTCTTTGCCTATATTACATTATGCGTCGAAATTGTAATTAAATTAGTTAAAATTTAATTAATAAAATCTTAATGAAAGTAGGTATTTATACCTAAATTAAAATGATATTTGAACTTTAAAATTAATGCACTTCTAAAAATAAATATCGAACCTAGGTACATAACGAACGTAAAAAACCTTGATAAACCTATTTTAGCTCGTACACCACCGGCAAAAAACTCAGCTACAGTTATACTCCACCATAAATGGACTGGAATATAATTAAAGATAATGTACTGTCATCGTACCAGTCCCGTTAGTGTCAAAGGCACACCCACTAATCCCACTAGGTACCGCTAATTCTGTCTGACATTTCAATTAGGTTAATGTAAGAGGTACCTAACTCGGTCGAAGTGAGAACATCACACTAGAACCTACTAGAAATATTGTATAAGGTGATACCAAATGATGTGATGTTACTGAAACAAGTGATAGTATTGCTAAAACCACAGATAGATAGATATAAGTTATAACTAGGTACTAGTACTAAAAGTGAACAACATTCTCCAAGGAACGGTCGAAAAACTAATATTTTTTTCGCCTTTCCATAGCTTAGAATAATAACACCTAGAACGATAGTTCTCAACAAAGCGCACTGTCAAAAGTGAGGCAACTAAAACAGCCAAAATGGCTCCGGTTTCAGATTTTTATTCTCCATTATTACCTAATCATACCGAATAAGTTCAAAAAAGTTTCAATTTTCCTATATTTATTAGATTAGTTAGGTACTATAAAGTAGATGATTATCTTAAAGATCTAAATGCGTGGAAATGATGTAACACATAACTTGCTAATAAGTAATTTGTTGAAGTAATATAATAAGTCAATGTTGTTGCCAATAATCCTGTCACCCTGTTGTAATTTTCTGGTAACGATATATTCAAGTTTGTAAATATCGTTACTTATGGCTGTTACAGCTGATAAGTTTCTTGCGCCCGTTCTTCTTGTCAGCTAAAAAAGTCTGGAACGGCTGGTAGGAAAATATAGACGATTCAAAAGTACTTAATAATTAAGTTTATTTGAATAAAGCTTATTTGACTTGACTATATTATTGGATTTTAGTTACGATTAGGAAACGTATGAAGGATATAAATCTGAAAACTAATCCAATTTGGCTTAGTATTAGTTTCCTCACTTTGCATACGAAGACACGGCTTCTAGGTGTTATTATTCTAAGTTCCATAAGTAAGTCAATCATTCAGTGCAGCTGAAATTTTGAGAGAGAGAGAGAGAGAAAGTATTTATTTTATGGAAGTTTTTGTATGGAAGTAGGTATGTTTTTTTTTCGTTTTTCGATCTATGGATGGAGCCATGTTCCATGTAAAAAGTTGTTTAGTTTAAGCAACACCTATGACCGTTTCAGTATCATCACATCATTTGGTACATATTTTATTCGCATGTAGTTACCACACATACACTGTGTGGTGCGCATAATACGTAGGTATGTAGAATTAGACATTGCAAGTGACCATATTTGACACCACGTCTTACCGGTTGTTTTTTTGCTAAACTTTCTCGTCACCAGAGGAACATTGACATTCTAGAGCTGTTATAACGAAAGTGAGAAGCAAGCGGAGATTCGTACGATTCGGGAATTTAAACACATTAGATATGTGATTACTTAGGTTAACTAAGTCTTGAAAGTTTCGTCAAGTTTCTACGAGTATTTAAGTAACGTCTTCGTAAGAATAGTTGACATAACTTATAGCTAAAAAAAAGCTTTTTAAAAAAAGCAAAACCTCCTTCAAATCGATTTGAACATTATTTCTTGCTTTTTATAGAGCTGTTTTTTTAAGATTTTTGAAGGAGGTTTTGCTTTTTTTAAAAAGCTTTTTTTATTTCAAACTTTTATGTGGTAGGTATGTAAGCGAATATTTTATAAAATAAAACGTTATAATGTTTCACATTTTTCAATGGTAGGTAGACCCCGAGTAACTCAATTTCCACAGGAGTTCCGTTGGGCCTCCGCAGTTCAACTCTAGTCCAGAACGTCCTTGACAATAGATAGGTCCTTAATTTATTTTTGATTGTCATAAACCTACCAATATTTCAATCCCTGTACAGTTCCTATTTGATTTTGAGGAGTTCCCTCGTGTATCTTTAAAATTCAAAGTCCAATACCAATGAAATTAATATGGTATCATCTTTCAGGTGTCTCCTGTAACGAAAACGACAGTATTTTCAAGATTACTCAAAAACTACTAAACCGATTTCAAAATTTCAAAAAATGGGACCATCTTGGGTACAAACCTCATGTTATAACGTTTGAATCATTTTAATCGGTTTAGCCGTCTTCGAGTAATCGGTGTACATACATAGTAAAATATATATATATATACGCGACGAAAAGATAACCTCCTCCTTTTCAAATTTTTAAAGACGGTTAAAAAATCACCTTTCTGTCGATTCTGTAACCAAACTCGAACCTCACTTCAATAATCTCTTGCGCGGGAATTTTAAATCATAAATGAAATAATGATGGAGGGCTGTGTTTTTCACAAAAAAAAGGTCTCGGTAGCTACCTAAAACTTTTGCAATCGGTAAAGTAGCTTATATTCAGCAAAATTTCTAATAACAAATTCACGCGAAGTGAAGTGAGATTCGAAGTGAGATGCGGGTTTGATTACAGAATCAACAGGCTGTGTCTTTTGAATTATCTTAAACACTGCTGTTAACTCAGACCAATTAACATGTAAAGAATAGAAAAAGTGCTACCATTATCATTATAAGTACCTACCTAATTTATTCTGGCGTCTCACGACAAACAGAAAACGTAAATGTTTTCACTAAGTAAACAAAATAAAAATAAAATAAAATACGGTTTCGTGAAAATTGCGCATAAACGAAGGAAATTATTATTCCTTAGTTTTTCTTACTTGATTTTACTTTCTTACACAAAGTATTAGTTTGCGTTGGTATCAACTACGACACGCAGACTTGTTAAGGTAGGTATTATTCGCTGTAATTTCATGCCCCAGTTGTGTTAGAGGGTGAGGGGACATCAAGCCGTAGAAAATTACTATAAGTGGCATTGGTCATGCTCTATCGAAAAAGTATTTTTATGGTTTCTTCTTGATACCTACGGCCTCTGTAAACACTATTATTACCACGTCACAACAAATTATTGCGTTTAAATGATAGGATTGTTACTGAAAAAGCGATCAAGTTTGCTGAGGCAAAGAATTACTAACGTGCTAAGACCCGATTTCACCAACTATTTTAACAGCCGATTAATTTTTAACCATCAGATTTTGACATTATCTCCATACATAAAAACGTCAAAAACAGACGGTTAAAACTTAATCACCTGTTTTAGTGTTGCTGAACTTCAGCCCTAACGCAGACTGTACTAAATGTTTAGTAAACGTAACGTCTGACGCAGATATTTTTGCAGCACGCAGTCAAACATCATAAGTTTACATTAAAAAAGTTTATATATTATTGTCCAAAATAATTATTCTTATTCTTATTTTTTAACAGTCATAAGGTTACATTAAAAAAGTTATTATGTCCAAAATAATTTTATATGATGGTTAAGTATTTTTAAATTTTCTAATTTTCCTCGCAATTTTATTATTTTTTTCTTTCATAACAACCATCTCCTGATAATAACAAACACAACAAAAAAGAATTAGCGAAATCGGTCCAGCCGTTCAGGCGTGATGGCTTGACCACGCGAAATTGGATTCATTTTTATATTATAGATAAAATAAAAATAAAAAGCCTTTTATGTCTTGCATAAACAAAACTGTTGCAATATTCGTAACTTAAAAAAAATATTTTTAATACTTAATTAATTAGATTTCAGTCATGGTTTACATTCCTTCCTACACCTTCGGCCTTATTAACTTCAGTCAACACACTAGCGCCGCCAATGGAAAAAAAATCATAATACTCAAATAAAGACGAAATTGTGAATTATCTCTCTGGAGTGCACTCCGAACTAGCTTTGTGGTATTTTTTATCACTTAATCAATACTGTCTAGCCTGCCGTTTAGTTTAATTGACTTTTATTGCGAAAAGTGGCCACTTTTTACACGACTGCTCAAAGCAAAAAGAGTGTTATGTGTTCAGGGTTCATGTATGTTTGTGGGTATGTGAGTTTCTTTATTCCACCATAACTTCTAAATGCCTGAACTGATTTAGATAAATGGGGTATCGTTAGAATCCTTACAACATCCCGAGTGGCACTGGCTATATTTTTTTTAGAAAAAAATCAATATTGCGACTGTACGACGCAATTTTCAAATGTGAAAAAAAAATTTTTTTCTTCAATTATTACAATATGGGCATCAAATGAAAGGCCTTGATGAGCACATTCCAAAACTATATAATATGTCACTAAAATGTGTGAAATAAAAATAAATAAATTAAAAAATATTAAAAACACGACTGCCCTGCCAAAAACGAACTATAAAGTTAAACAACAAGTGTCATTGCAGTCGGGGGACCTCTTTGATCAAAAATTGTTCCATAATAAGGTCCCCCGACTGCAATGACACTTGTTGTTTAACTTTATAGTTCGTTTTTGGCAGGGCAGTCGTGTTTTTAATATTTTTTAATTAATTTATTTTTATAACAATAAAAGTCCATTCAACTAAACTACAGGCCCAAAAATATTGCTTGAGTGATGAAAAGTACCACAAAGTATGTTCGGACTTGTACTATTATGTATTCTGTGGTTCGGAGTGCACTCCAGAGAGATTATTCTATATTTCCTTCGTCTTTATTTGAGTATTATGATTTTTTTTCCAGTGGCAGCGCTAGTGTGCAGAATAAGCGCTCTTAAAGCCAAGCACTATCCCGACGTTGTGCATAAAAAAACCTGTGAATTTTTAATTGTCTTTTATACTTAAGATACTTAATATTTTCTTGAAGATAACCTCTGCAATAAACTACGAACAAAAACATAATGTCACGGTGGTTGCGTGCAAGTCCCGTTATGTACACCGGTCGATCTCCACAATAACTTGCATATAAGTGCATCATTATGCAGAAAAAGGTCAACGAACTTCTTAACAAGCTTTTAAGAACGGACGAAGACCGTGGCGACCTCGGTTGTCGAGTGGCATCGGTTTTGAGGATGTGGCGTCTGGCGTCTCATGTCCCTGGTTCGATTCGATCACCGGTTGGGCCAATTTAAGGCGACTATCACCCTCAAGCAAGGTTACCAGATCTAATAATGAGATTTCCTGCCTTTTTTCATGACTTTTCATTTAATTTCCTGACATTTTGTCAGCTACATCTACATTATTCATTCAGTTGACGTTCGATATTTTTTTCTTACCAAAATGATTAACAAATCTTACACTTTTGGGATATCAAAAATTCCTGACGCACTGACTAACTAGAGGTTTTCCCTGTTTTCCTGCCAGATGCCTTAAATTCCTGACATGTCAGGAAAATTCCTGTCATCTGGTATCTGGTAACCCTACCCTCAAGTGGCGCCCCTATCTTTTAATTTAATGCTCGTAAGTACCTATTACATAAATAAATGTACTTATGAAAATTCACATGTAGGTACATTGAATGAAGCTAAGGTTCTATAGTTTATTAACAAACAATAACCTCTCTAAAATATCGTTCGTTATAGTAGGTAGTTAGAAAAAGGGCAAAAAGTAGCCACTTTTGGCTTTTGTGGCCAGTTAGGGGTCGTCCATTAATCACGTGAGCCTCGAAAGGGGGGGGGGGTAGTTCAAAAAATCACGAAGTATCACAAGGGGGGACGGGGGGGTGTAGTGACATATCACGTGTATTTTTTTTCATTGAACGCGTGACTTTTAACCGAAAACTGCGTGATTTTTGACTCACCGTTACCAGGACGATTTCCCCGCCCACCGCAACAAGTTCGTACTAAAAATTGTTGAGATTATTTTGTACCAAAAAAATACACGTGATTTAGAGGGGGGGGGGGGGGTTTAACGTAAAACCTCACCATGCATCACCAGGGGGGAGGGGGGGTTAAAAATTGGCCAAAAAAACATCACGTGATTAATGGACGCCCCCTTAGCTACCTACAACTACGACGAACTAGATTTTACTAAGGTTACTTATTGTTTGTAAATAAACTATAGAACCTTTCGCTTTAATTTGTACATGTGAATTTTTGATACATTATACAAGGTGTTTGGCGAAAAAAACAGCTGTTTCATACATTTTGGTTTATTCGATATTAATTTTTGTATGAAACAGCAGTTTTTTTTTTCGCGATTTCGAGTTGGTCTCATAATAAAAGTTGTTCAGTTTGATGGTCCCTATCTACCATATTCGACTTTATAAGGCTATTAGTGCTATTACCAAACACCCTGTATACTTTGCGAGCAAATAATTTTATTATAAATGAGGGCGCCACTTTGAGGTGCATAGGGTAGGGGCTTTTTTTTTATAAAAAACAAAGTTTTGAGTATCGTCTCAGCCTGATCTGCCAGTCCATTTCTGTAACCAAACTCAAACCTCACTTTGAATCTTACTTCACTGCGCGGGAATTTTTAATCGTAACGGAGATAATTAGATATAGGTTGTTTATTTAATAACAAATGATTTTAGATAGCTATGGTAGCTACCTTTTGCAATTTGTAAAGTAGCTTATTCTTCAGCTAATTTCTAATAACAAAGTCGCGCGAAGTGAGGTGAGGTTCGAAGTATCGAACAGATGCGAGTTTGGTTACAGAATCGACAGGCTGGACTGAATAAATTGTTTGTATACCGTATAAACGTAATTGTTTCCGATTTTCATTACTCAAGTCTTTATTAGCTACTTTGTAATCAAAATAATGCAAGCGATGTTGCCCAAAATTGAATTAATTAGGTAGGTAACTTATTTATTGTCCCTAAGTCCAGACAAAATCACCTATGATTAAGTAATAGTACCTATAAGTAGACTAAAGTTTTAACTTAGTAGACGTGATTTATACGGCAAATTACGAATAACTTTATACTTAAGTTTTTAAACTTTTAGATTTTTGCATTCACAATGCTATTTTTATATTAAGATGAATAAATAATGAAAAATATTAGAAAAAGTCGGCTCACCCGTAGCAACTTAGACGGGATTAAGTTTTTATTCAACGTTTTGTATTTTACAAACTTTTCAACATCTTGACGCGAACATTGTGCGAATTCGAAGAAGTGTTCATAATTTAACTAGCGGCCGCCCGCGACTTCGTCTGCGTGGAATGATTTTTTGTTATCTCTCGGGAACTATGTCCTTCTCTGTACCCCTGACAACGTGTATGTAAAATTTCATGACGATCGGTTCAGTAGTTAAGACGTGAAGGCGTAACTAACAAAAAAACAAACAAACAAACGGACTCTCGCATTTATAATATTAGTAAGGATAATACAATTGGAAATGTACTTACCTATAAAGTTTAAATTTATAAATTGTACTGATTATATTTCTAAAGTACCTAACGTAAAAAATTTTTTAGAAGCGATATATAAATAGCATTTGGACGATTTTCTAAGACTTTCCTGCCTAACAATACAACTAGGCAACTCGTCCGTTCCCAACAGCTGGGAATATAAATCTAAAAGCTTTGCACTTCAGTTTTGATGCCATAAACTTTTTATTGTCTATTCAATATTTTTATACGAATAAACTCATTATCTGTGAGCCTACGCAAATGTTGCCAAATTAGACATATTCATGTGTCCGTAAGACATTTATAACGGAGCATAAATTATGTTAATATTGATTGCATCATTAAACGCTTTTTTGGCTACGACTGAAAGTAAAACTCAAATATTTTTTCTACTTAATACCATTACTATAAACAAACTTCTGGCTAAATTAGACATTAGTTGACAAAATTATAAAAACTTCGCATATTTTTAATGAGAGAAGCTTAGAATAATTACACCTAGAAGCCGTGTCCTTGCATGCAAAGTGAGGCAACTAATACTGAGCCAAAATGGCTCTGTATTCAGATTTATATCCTTCACACGTTACCTAATCCTAACTAAAATCCAGTAATATAATAACTAATCTCATAAAGGTAGGGAAATTGAAAGTGTTTTGTACTTATTAAGTATGATTATGTAATGATGGACAATAAAAAACTGAAAACGTCGCCATTTTGGCTGTTTTAGTTGCCTCACTTATGACAGCGCTCTTTGTAAAGAATTATCGTTCTAGGTGTAATTATTCTAAGGAGGAAAAGGTTTTATTGTTTTAATGGCATCTTTTAGTGCCCTGTGGGTGCATTGAGAAAAGTCTAATAAGTGAGTAATAGACCAATTTTGAAGTCTGGTAAATATCAATATACTTTATTTCGGAAGGGTACATGAACTTACTGATTTATTTTAATAGGTAGGTGCACCCTTAGAGGTATATCTACCATGTTAACGAGTGCTCTTAATCATGCTCTTAAAACTGTTAACACCCACCGTTTGATTTACAATGTATAAATAACCGCAAAACACAGAAATATTGCATTATAAACTTCATTTAGCTATTTTTAATGTTGGTAACATTCAGTAAGCCAGCACTACGGTATTGTATTTCACTAAAAGGCGGACGCGGGTGTGAGAATTTTCTTGTGTCTGGAAAACCTCGAATAAGAAAAACAATAAAATCCACGTGCAAAAGTTGTGAAACAAATAGGCTCTGTTATAGGTCTTTTCTTTAAAAACAACTTACAATAGGTAGGTACTTTAGCCAACTTACGGAAAGAATGTTTGTAAACAAACCGAACCGTCCATAATTTAAACTAAAAATGCGTTTTTTTTTATTTCGAATATTATTGATAGCCTTACTTATATTGCTCTATTTTGATATAATAGCGTTAATTTCTGATACTTTAATGTACGTATAACCTATTTGTGGAACAATCTAGAAAATTGTACAAAGTTTTGTTCACAATTTTTTTTTCCGTAATTTGACTGTAGCTCTACCATGAGCTGATGTAAAGTGTTTTTAACCGACTTCAACAAAAGGAGGAGTTTCTTAATTCGATTGTATGTTTTTTTATCGTTGTTCGCGCGTATCTTCGACTTTAATGGACCGATTTTGATGATTCTTTTTTTGTTCGATTGAGTTTGCTTGCGAGATGGTCCCTTTTTTTAATCAAATCGGTCGAGTAGTTTTCAAGTAATCCTGAAAATACTATGTTTTTGCATCAACTACCTTGACGACTTTCTTATTTATGAACCGAATTAGATGATTTTTTTTGTTGGAAAAGGGATACTTTAGTGTAGTCTTTTTAACCGACTTCAAAAAAAGGAGGTTCTCAGTTTGACCCGTATGTATTTATGTTTCTCCGCGATTATCTCACGTTTGGCTGAGCTATATTTTTTTCCTTAATTAAATACCTACACTACCTAATACAGAAGGTACTTACACTAAAAAAATAGATAAATTAAAAAAATATAAAAAACACGACTGCCTTGCCAAAAACGAACTAAAAAGTTAAACAACAAGTGTCATTGCAGTCGGGGGACCTTATTATGGAACAATTTTTGATCAAAGAGGTCCCCCGACTGCAATGACACTTGTTGTTTATTGTTTAACTTTTTAGTTCGTTTTTGGCAGGGCAGTCGTCTTTTTAATATTTTTTAATTAAGTATCTATTTTTATTTTACACATTTTAGTGACTTATTATAGTTTTGGAATGTGCTCATCAAAGCTTTTCATTTAATGCCCATATTGTAATAATAAATAAAAGAAAAAAAAGATTTTTTTCACACTTGAAAATGGAGTCGTACAGTCGCCATATATTTTTTTTCTAAAAAAAATATAGCCAGTGTCACTCGGAATGCTGCAAGGATTCTAACGATACCCCATTTATATAAATCAATTCAGGCATTTAGAAGTTATGGTGGAATAAAGAAACTCAAATACCCACAAACATACATGAACCCTGAACACATAAACCGCCGGTTTCTGAATTGAGCATTTTAGTGGAAATCAGTTAAGTTTTGCTCAAATAGTTGATGACGTTAAATTCTCAATTCAGAAACCGGCTGATATACTCTTTTTGCTTTGGGCAGTCGTGTAAAAAATAGTAAAAAAATGTTTAAAAAACAAAAAAAAAACCGAATTCCAAAAACCTGCCTATAAAAAAAAGCAAGAACTAATATTCAAATCATTAGATATGCATTATCATTGTTTTAATAATAATAATAAAAACACGTCTAAATTGCATTTAAGAAACAAGAACAGTGTCAAAAACATTTTAACAATATAAAGTATAATAATTATGCGAATATTATTCAACTATTCATAATCTGATTCTGTTATTCAACATGTCAGGAAATCGATGGTAGAGATAATATGTGTTACATACTAATTGGAACACGATCGGCATCACACATCAATCGATCTATCGTATACGTATCGTGATTTATGATCGTTCCGCTCTCCACTCTTTTAAATATCGGACGTGAATAAGTTCTTTCTACAGCGGAAAATAGAACGAAAAAAGTTTTTTAATTAAAATTCTAGGGACAATGAAAAAAATTGTTATTGAGAAAATGATTTTTTATTTATTATTGAAATGATGTGTCAGAAAAGATACAATTTTCAGTCCCACAAACAAGCCTTAAACCATCTTCGGGCAGTTTTCAGTAAAAGTTCCAATAAGAAAAAGAATCAGTTTTTAATCGACTTATTTGAAATAAGATACAGTGGATTTGCCAGTATAAAACTATAAATACTGTCATAGAAGCTTGAGGTCAATCCTACTAATTTAATGTGCAAGTGTGTGGGTTTGGATGTTTAGATGTTTGTTCCTCAATCACGCAAAAACTACTGAACGGATTTGGTTGAAATTTGGCAAACAGATAGTAGATAGCCTAGATTAAAACATAGAATACTTTTTATTCCGATATTCCCTCGGGAACGGGAACCACGCGGGTGAAACCGCGGGCGGACACTGTGTTTGGATACGATATTTTGTCACTCAATATCAAAGAAATGAAAATGTACGAAAATGGAGACAAAATAAATAATGTATACCAAAAATCAGTTTAGGCTTTTTTCAGAAAAAAAAATTACTGTATGGCTATAAAAATATATAATAAATTACCACTGAATTTGAGGGAGACCGTAAAGAAAAACATTTTTAAGAAATCTTTATTTGCCTGGCTCTCAGAACAGGGATTTTATTCGATTAAAGAATACCTAGATCAGAAAAGTGCTTGACATTGTATTGTTTTGTTTTTTACCATTGAAAATGGTTATCAGATGCAAATCGCCTGAGACGTATTTTTGACCATATCTCCGAGGGTTTTGAGAGGATTGAGATGAAAATAGTACCAAAAGTTGAGGAGTTTATCGAGACACGTGTGAACGTTTGAATTTTGAAAATCTACTGGTAATTTTTTTTGAAATTTTGCAAAATTCCAAAAATTCCGGGTTTTTTGGGGGGTGTTTGTTTACTAAATTGTAAATATTTCGGAAAAAAAACTGACTAAGGAAAAAATGAAAAAAAAAGTCCTAGGGTGTTAGTTTAGCTACCAAATGGCGAAATAATTTTGAAAATCGGTAAATAATTGTGACCTGTAGGTGGTCCCTTTAGATTTGGAATTCTAGAAAAACGGCTGTTTCCGTACATAAAAAGTGATGTAGCTTCTATGATTATTGACCGATCGTCATGGTAATAGTGTTAAAAGATGCAGAAGCAGACGAGAAGTGCATTCGTTGGAATTTTGAAAATCGGTTAATAATATTTCGGCTGCGTCGAGGCAGTCAGCGGGCGCTTTCACAATCGTAAAAATAAATAGGTAGGTACTACCTAGGTAACTTTAAAAATATTAGGATTTTGCATTTGATTTGATTTTGGTTTTTCGTAAATTTTTGTATTCATTTTCAATGCTCCGATTCTTGCGGGGACTGCAAAATCTGTGATTTTTTTATTATTATCTTTATTATGATCAAATTGTTATATTTTTCTGACCGTTTTATAAAAATGTTTATAAAACCGGTTTATAAAAAGCTGATGAATAGTGATGACATTTGAATATTATCTTATACTATTTTTCGAAAACGATTATTAATTTACCTATTGACATTTTATATTATTATTATTGACATTCTACTGTAATAATTACAGTAGAATGTCAATATATTTATTATGACTTACCTTTTATTAATCTTAATCAATGTGACTGCTTTAAATTACCTACAGCCTCTTATTCTGTTTTTTTTGTAACAAAATATTTGCATGCCTACATTAATAAGGCAAATACTGTAGAACTGCCAAATAGTATTAATTTAGTACTTAAATATAAGAACTTGTATACTTACTTAGTATTCGCAAATAAATTATTCTATTCTATACGTTTTTCTTATATTTCAAACTTTAACAGTTATTTATCGCGCGTTTTAGTCTAATTGCATTTCTCAGTATTTGCGCGAACTGACTAATAATTACAAACTTGCTACTAAAATTAAGATGGCGGCGCCAGCTAGGCGCTAACTGTCGGGTAATTTTGATACAAAATCAGCAAAGTTCAGCTGTTTAGTAATTAAACTCATATTCTTACGTTAAAAATGCAAGTTACGTATGATATGTGCAGGAAGGTGGCGCGATCATCGCTCTTTTCTAAACACGTGGGTACCATAATTTCTA
The DNA here is from genome assembly GCA_928269145.1 of Agriphila tristella. NCBI lineage: Eukaryota > Metazoa > Arthropoda > Insecta > Lepidoptera > Crambidae > Agriphila > Agriphila tristella. Next base: position 5,240,723 of record OV743440.1, read on the forward strand.
ATAAATTGTTCTATTTCAATTTTTAATTTTTAGCTCTAACCGAGACCTTGGTTTTTGCTTCAGATCCATTACTGTTAAGAGATTTTTCTCGTCAGCTTTCGAATATCCGAATTTTATGTAGGTACTTCCCTACAACCTGGGTTCGAGTCCCGTCTGAGCTGCTACGGGTGAGTCGATTTTTTCTAATATTATTTCAATTATATTAATAATCTTAATATGAAAATAGCACTGTGAATGCATATAATCTAAAAAGTTTAAAAACTTACCTACAATACAAATAGTAAAAAAGCAATCTTCAGGTAAACTATGAAGAAAATTTCTAATAGGGTTATTCGTAAAACACCAACAACTTCGCTGGAGTAGATTACTAACATCGTGAAACATTTTGACTTTTTCGAAAACAGAGAAAAAAAAACTAATTTTCCTACAAAACACAATCAGCTGTCACATTTGCATGGAAAGTCGTATTTAGGGTTCCGTACCCAAAGGGTAAAAACGGGACCCTATTACTAAGCCTCCGCTGTCCGTCTGTCTGTCTGTCACCAGGCTGTATCTCATGAACAGTGATAGCTAGACAGTTGAAATTTTCACAGATGATGTATTTCTGTTGCCGCTATAACAACAAATACTAAAAACCAAATAAAATAAATGTTTAAGGGGGGCTCCCATACAACAAACATGTTTTTTTGCCGTTTTTTGTACGGAACCCTTCGTGCGCGAGTCCGACTCGCACTTGGCCGGCTTTTTTGGTCTATTTTCGGAAAAGTCGTATTACGCTATTATAATAAAATAAGCCTATGGGTATAACAAATGTTGTTGTCTATGATGTTAGTTATCTACTACTCCTTGTTGGTGTTTTACAAATAACCCTGTATAAGTAATAAGGTTTTTCCAAAAATCACAAATGTGGCACAAGATTATTTTGTCACTTGGATGTAGGTAACGCTAGTTTACTAAAGTGGCATTCATAAAATTGTAAATTCAAGAGAAATCAAATTAGAGGTTTCAGAAAGGAAAATTTCCACTCTACTCTTTCTATATCACAAGTTGCATTGCAAATATTTGCTTTTGGCACTGTAACCTTGAACTTATGAGATCCTGAACAAAGATTTTCAGATTTTCAGCGTCTCACAAATAAACCGACTGAGATTATATGCAAACAAAACATAACATACTACCTGAAGTATCTCCCTAACATTCTATTTATATTCGGATACAGCAATAAAATAAATAGAATAGTGTGGACATTCCTTTGTGCGAGACACCCCAAGGTCGGCCGATACGCCCACGTGCTTCGATAATAATATTTTGAGTCACTTCCTATCATTTTCTAGGTCTAGGTGGAGGAAACTACGTGAAGATGTCTTCCTAGGCACGCTCTTTCATAGAGATAATCTCTATCAAAGAGCGTAGCTAATACATTTGATTACTTTCTTTATCTCTATCAAAGAGCGTAATGCGTTTGTTTAACGTAACGAGAAATAATATACCTATGGTGAAAGCTTATGTAATCTAATTATACATACTGCATTTTAGTTATGTATAGGTACAACCTAACTACGGTTTTTGTTTTCTTTAGCCACGAATGTGTAGTAATATGTAAAGTCTTATATTTTTTTGAAATAAAGGACGTTATACTGACATCCAAAAATAGTCCCTGACTAAATGCTACAATAATGAGTGGACAAGAAAAATCACTCATGGAAACACAAAAGCGTCCATCTTAGAATGATTCACATCCAATTAAGGCTCCACAAAGCAATGCCCCTGATTTACATTTCACACTCGCCATTTTTCTGGTAGGAAACGTTTCGTTACGCCAAATCATAAAATTTTGCACTTCCCACCATATTACGTTAAAAACGTTTGAGACGACCTTTGGATGAGTTTATTGTGTTAATTAAACAACTGAATTATTATACAAAAGTTGCATAAAGAGATGCAGACGAAGTAAAATTTTCAAGTTTTTCTTTGTAGGTTTTAATACAAAGGCTGTCTGTACTAAAGGCACAGTAATATAATATTATTTTGACTGCGCTACACGTTTCTGAATCTAGAGAATTTGTAAGGAAAATTACTATTTAATACGCTAACTTTAAACAACATCATCAAAATTGACCCCCTATCACTTATTGGTCTAAGAAAAATACAATTCGATGGGAGTCCAAAAATACAGTCTTTTCTTTCACGCAAGTTTCAAAGTGTCTGTGACGTGCTATAATTTTTGTTTATCAAAGTACCTATATAAGCATACAGGTGTACATTTATATAGGAAAAATACTTTCAATTTCGAGATTAAAAACATTTGTGTACCTTCATGAAAATTAAGTAACTTAGATAATATAAACTTTTAATGAAAAATTATCGAAATTATTCGAAAAACTATAAGCCAAAGCCTACATGCCAATTCAAATTCTGTAACAAAAAAAACACGTACCATTTTACCGATTATTTTTAACTGTTAAGTAGGTATAGCTGTTAACCTAATATTCCTGAAACTTAAATTCGTCAGACATAATCAAAATTCAAGATTAGAGACATTTAATTTCTTCCAGCTGTCCTTCAACATAAAAATAATAACATAATATTAAATTAAAGTCTATTAAAGTCTGTTATAATTAATTGGCGCATGCGCGTTTAAGACAGTTTATCCACATTATGAGTGTTGTTATTGAAGATGCAGATTTAGCTCTGGATTAGTGCGCGTGACGTCAGACGCTTACTCACGCGGTTGAGTCTGCGCAATATCAACAATATCTTTGTTCAACTTGTACTGGGTCCTTTAGAACTGCTCTTGAACTTAGATGGATCTCACACTGCTACGCACAACGCTGCATCGTGCGTGACTGCAGTCTTTACAAAGAAGTGCGTAAAGTGCGAAGTTTGTACCTACAGAAATGCATGACATAACGGTCTACGAACAACGAACTAAGATCTATCTACGAACGAGATTTTTAAGTAGTCAGATGTATCAATGTGCTATAGTAACTATTGTTGTTATTGTACCTATTCATGAAAATTACTCCACTAGGATTTTCGACGAAATAAACTAATTTTCTTTTTTTTCCGCCATTTTAAAAACATCTGGTTAGGTATATTGTTTCTTGCTCGTAGCAATCAAGTGGGGCTAGATGGAAACGAAATGAAGACAGTTCACACAAAATCATCATCAATGAAGACATGAATCATGATCATCATCATGATGATTGATTATCTTACTATACTTTTGTTAGGTCACTTGTTTCTAAACGTTTGCAAATTAAAAATTAATAAAAAGCTTTTAAACCTGAAATCCTGAAACTTAAAACTCTAATCCTTATATCTCTTAGAATGCTGATCAGATCAGTTGGGTGTGTATAGCGATGTGAATCCTCCATTCACTCCCTGCATGGCCATCATCAGATCACAGCTAGATCAATCCCTGGCGGAGAACCAAGGCTTCAAAGTTACCTTGTTTGTATGAAAATCTACTGGTTTAAGTATGTCTTTACTTATGTGACCGCCACTGTAAATACGAAGAGTTGTGTGACGTGGGAGACAGTTAAAGGAATACAGACTTCGGCCATTGCATTGCACAGCATCTTTGACCATTGTTTTGATGACGTCATCACTAATTTACTACATGTGAATGTTACTGAGAGTAGCTTTGACCTTAGCACGTGAATCGTGAACCCGCTGTTTGTGCTGAATATGCGCTTTCTATTTTAATCAACCTTGCTTTAGTTTTATTTTTAAACACAAGATTTTATTTGATTTCCAAAAATGTACCTATCCCGCTGAAGCACGGCCGTCTCGGTTCTATTTTAGATTCGGCTGCAACTAATTCAATAACGTATTATTTTGAAGCGTACTGCTACATGATTTTCGACTTTATCATAAAGTGTTTAGAATGCTTCTCGTCTGATGAAATCCGGATTGGACAAATAATTCTAGACAACTATGTTGTATAAATGCGGCCATTGAGTCAATGTATTAAAGACAATCTTTCAAAATTTTTAATTAAAAAATCTTCAAAGTTACTACAGAATTATAATAAATACTTGTACAATAAGTAGTTTGCAAACATTTGGCTCACAAGTCGCATTTATTTCTTTCATTTGAGACTAGAGTAATTAGCACCTTTGGCAGCTGTCATCGTATTTAAACCATGACACGCCTTTACAAACAATACTTATCACGCTAAAGTTCAAAATTGCACAACTTTTCAAATTAACAGATAGAGTTTAGTGTGGTTTAGTTTTACAAAATGCAATTACGCATTTACGCCATCGGTATTTGCGTCTAATACCTACATAACGTTTTGTTTTTTTAACTATTACGTAGTTAAAGCTAATTTAAGTAACGTTATGGTGTAAAACTATTAAGAACTGTTTTGTTTGGCAATGCACTTGCTAAAACTGTAATTGGGTGGTGATCGCAGTGACACAGACACAGACATTTACTAAAACACTTGTCTGTTTGGGCTGTTTGGCTGTCAGTTTTTTTTAATAATTTAAAGGCGTTGCAAGTCTCAAAATTGAAATTTATTATTTGTGAATTGTTGAACATTTATAATTAATTTAATTTTTATTGCTGCTGAATATTGAAAAATGTATTTAAATACCTTGTATTTACGCTTCATTCACCGCACACCGGTTAATGCATAAATCAGCGCAACTCGCGTTATAAATGTTATCATTTGTTACTAACTTTGCGCATTTGATTAACCGCAAAACAAATCAGCAGCCTAACTTACTGTATTTTGACTTAGGTACTATGGGCAACAGCGACGCTTAACCAGTTTGCAACAAAATTCGTGTGCGCGCGTATCGCCCCTACACGAACTAAACGTATGGTTGTGACGGCGCGGCGTGCAAGCGATTTTGACCTTAGCAGTGGTTAAGCGTCGCTGTTGCCCATGGTACTTTATGTTATTACAAGTTTTACGGGAATCATTATCATTACAAGTTTTACGGGAATCAGTGCTTTCAACAACCTACTACTTACAATAACAACTCTAATGTATGGGCTCGCTCACTAGCACACAATCCTATAGCAGCTCTTACAAATTCTACAGTCATTTAGCTTCCTATACCTATCCATGACACTGATTTTCTCATTTGAATTTAGATAAAACCACGGCATATTATATTAGTTTTAAAACTTATTAGGCTCTATTGAGAAGGTTACCTTTGTTGACATCTCGCATGGAAAATACAGAAAATTATCAACTTTTCAATGCAGAGGTTGTCAACATTGGATGGGTGAACACAATAGTACCTACGTACTTTATTCCACTTTCGATGGCTTTTCACATAAAAATGAAATCGCTTTTAAAAACAAAAAATGCTTTAGATTTCTACGATGAAAACATTTTCCAGATACCTACTTTAGAAGACGTGGCAGTTAAGTAGTTTTTACCATACAGCCGACTATCTTTATAGTCGAGTTCAAAAAATTGGCATCGCGCCAAGCCGGGGTCATTTCCCGGCCGTAAACAGACAAAACTGCACCTGACTGTTTTTGTTACTCTTTATATTTTACCTTGTTTTCTGAGAATCCATTTTGTTTATCTTTCGTTGCATACCTAGCTATTCTCTACGGCAAGTTAAAACCATAATGTACACACGATTAAAGTTCCAAACGTTTCTATCTTAGGCTTTTTGACACTCATTGAAATGCAATCATAATTTTATGTAAGTAATTATCTATCCTATTGAATAAGTATCTACTTACTACCTACTACTAATTCTTAATTAAATTTCGTGACATAAATAGCCCTATAGTGCTTCAGTAGATTAGATTGTAGTAAGTTGATTAATCGGATTGTTAAATGTTAAAAGAATTTATTTCGCTAAAAGAATACTAAGGAACACAATAGAAATAGTTTCCATAAAAAAATATTGTGTTGATGAATGAATGATAATCAATGATCATTGATAGTGAACCAGCGCAGTTTTTATTAAGAAAAGTAGAGCCGAAAAACTTTCATTCTTTCTCTTTCAAGAAAAAAAGTTTAATTTTTCCCTACAAAGAGTTTTTCCAAGTTTTTCAACTTGTTGTTGAAATTATTTTGAGCGCACGTTTACATCGGGATTGCTAAAGTGCTGCGCAGCTGCAATTTCTTAAGCGGCTTGCAACATAGTCCCGAGAAAACGCATATAACTAATTTTCGCAAGCGAAATAACAGTCAATGAATCATACAGTTGTACGGTTTGTCGGTAGGAACAATGTTACTGAATGGCTCTACCGATATAGATGTTTGCGAATTTCAACAATGTATACCTAATTTAATGTAATTTAATGTTTCCTTCCAAAATTTTGATCTAGATCAGCCCCCCTACTCAAATGGCCAACATTCTATTCGTTTGAACGCTACGCTTACTATTAAAACTTTAAAATAAGCAGTAAACTATAAAATTACGTGCCGTAAGCTTGACAATTCCATACAATACATCGAAGTCTGTGATTTACATAAGTTTGCGACATGTGATTTAATCATCTATTGCTCATATTTAAGCTTTAAAAGTAGGAAAGCGTAGCGTTTAAACGAATAGAAAGTTGGCCATTTGAGTAGGGGGGCAGGACACATGTAGGTAATTAATTTGGCTTTCAGAACAACACTTCAAATTTTACAACTAGAAACGCTATCCAAAAAATTTCGTTTTCCAAGTGGTTTTAGTGCCTAGTCAAGAAGTTAAAAAGTATTAATATTCTCATTTGCTAATTTTACCCATTCATGTCGAAATGAAAAAAAAAACAAATAATAAAGCGTGTTTTTTCAAAATTCCAATTCTTTTATTGCTCTTTACTATCTTCGAATAAATTACAGCACCAATGTCTTCTTTTGTATGTTTTAACTTATTTATATCATATACACTTTTAAACTTTCGCGTTGCATTTTATTAGATTTGGAACACAGGTTTTAACGCGATTTTAACTACACCTATGTTTTAGTTAAAATTGCGTTAAAACCTGTGTTCCAAATCTAATTATTTATATCAATCAAATACTGCTCTAACAGCCCTGTGTATCTACTTAAGTAAATAATTGATTACTAAAATTCACAATTTAATCAGTGTCTGAGCATATTACAGCTTTTGCCAATGAACATGGAACAAAGAGGTGAAACTAAGGCCGTTTCTTCACGGTTATTATGTATGTTCCACCGATCTGAAGAATACGAGTGTTTTAAGAAATATTCATAGGCAGGGCTGTCAAAAATCATTTACAAAGAGCGTTGCCTTCGAGAGTAAAAAGTTTTCGTGGGAAAATTTCTAAACAGAATTTAATTACCTTTTTATTAAAAACTATTAGCCGTGTTTCCTGCTTCTTTTTACACTAAAAAAGTTATATATGTATTTATAAAATACAAATGCATATGCAAATTGCAAAATCAAATGAAAATCCAACCAATTTTTTTATAAAACCGCAAATAGAGTTTTACTTCAACAAGTTACACAAAAATAGTTTTCGCGAAGATTTTCATTTTTATGGTTCGGTAGAGTCTGGTCAACGAAAGATGATCCGGAAATGGAGGCGCCATTTTCCATGTTAAATTAACGTTTAAAGGTTAAGTTATTGGATACTGAACCCTAAAATAAGGCGCAAAATTAGTGCCATTTCCAACCGAGATTCATCTTTCGTTGACCAAACTATCTGTTTTTGTTTATAACTTATCAACAAGTTTTGCTTTAGATGCCTGAATGGAAACTAAAAGCATGGAATGGTATAATATTGCTAACAAGAACAAAGGAACACAACGAATTTTTAAAATTTGCAATGCTTAGTGTAATTAGATAGTTTTCTTGTTATCTACAGTATTCTGTGGTAAAGGTATCGGGATAATTTCAAGGAAGATATACATGCAAAATAATATACGAATGAAGTTTTGATTGACAACCCTAATCAAACGCGAATCTATTATGGGACAAACAAAGGGCCATTCACTCGCTACATTTTGTATTAACACTCATTTTATAATGCATTTTGTACTTTATGACTACGTGATAAGAGCTTTGCGTATTGCGGGTTTCCTTACTGGTTTCGCCGTAAGCTATGTTTGCAGTTCTCTACACACGATTTTATATCACGCCTTTCCGTCACGATCGTTTCGTTGTTCAGATTACGAAATTCTATATTTCCATAATACGTACTGTGTTATCTATGTACTTATACTTATTACATGCTGTGTGAACAACGAAACAATAGTACCTACATTATGAGACAAGTTAGCTTAGGTTGCTCATTGCACACGAGGAGGCTGCAGCCTGAGCCGTAGGTGAGGACTGAGGGCGTCACTCAGCCGAGTGGGCAATAAGCAAGAGCTCTCATACGACGTTTTTCAACACATTTGCGAGGAAAAAACAAAGTAATTCACCACACAGCAACAAATACGACAAAAGCAAAATATGAAATTATGGGAAATAATGCGCGGGTTTTTTTCACACGCCCAATGCGAGAATATTTTGCGAACAAAGGGGTGAGTGAGCATACAGCCTACTTCAAAATAATAATTTTAAGTGATAAAATGCAAATATTTTATAACAAAATAATGTGAATTATGAATCCTACTAATATTATAAATGTGAAAGTTTGTGGGTTTGGATGTTTGGATGTTTAGATGTTTGGATGTTTGTTCCTCAATCACGCAAAAACTACTGAACGGATTCGGTTGTACGGTAATTTTGCACACAGATAGTAGATAGCCTAGATTAAAACATAGGATACTTTTTATTCCGATATTTCCACGGGAACGGGAACCACGCGGGTGAAACCGCGGGCGGCCGCTAGTAATTTTATAATAATAAATATTTGTTTGATTTAATTAAGGATTTACACATTTATTTATTCCATAAATGTATATTTTCAGCGACATAGAACCTCTTTGTTATTACTAAAAAAAATAACTGTTTTACCCGGTTAAATTTGGAATCCCCGGCTCTGTTTACTCGCATAGAACTTGCAGTAAGGTACTAATTTAACATTGTAGGGATAATTCTATAACGCACTAGTGTTTTATATATATTACGCACGGTGTTTGTTGTAGCTCGGTTTATGGCCCTAAAAGCGATGTATTAGGGCTCACTTTACGAGCGAGTGTGTTGAAAAATATTAAATTTTACGAATGAGAAAGCTCATTTTCAGGAGTCGAGTTCAAGCTTTCTCCAATAATGGAACGAATTTTATTGTGGCATTTTCCTACAGGTTTTGAACATTATGAAATATGTAATGTATAGAAATATATGTACTATATATACTTACTATACAAAAGAATACAATGCTTACACCTCTTACTTTTGACATTGAGTTTTCAGGCGTAAAAGAGAAAGTAAAAACTCAGAGTTGACCTAACAATTAACAAGCTATCTTCACTTATTTGTAAACAAATTAATTAGAATGAAAGTTAAGGGAGTACGATTTGTGACAAACATAAAGACTGTTTCATTAGTTCTAATGATCTTTTCACGAAACGCTTAAAACATATGACGCGGAAAGTTGCCATGATAGCGTTTTATCTGTCGCCAGAAAAAAACAACAAAACGTCACATTTTGCTCGCAATTAAAACATTAAAATTAGCCAACTAAATTATTTACAAGACATCTGGATCGTTAAAACATTACTAGAATTTATTATGTAGCCACTAAAATAACATTTCACAGGGAAACGTATTCGAATGGCAGCCAGATGAATTGGTATGAGTTTAGGTGTTGAAATATTCGGAATAGCATTAACACTTACTGATTTAAAATACTAACTTTAGTTTTGTCATTTGAATAGAAATAAGAATTGCTTAAAGTCACCAAAAAATTAAGAAAAACATTGGTTGCGACAAAGATACCAGCGCGAATTTTAGATAAGATCTTATTTTTGAATATCTTTAAGTGTCGCGTCATTGGGTTTTGTAATGTTGTGGACAGTTGATGAGGACGGACGGCCGAGCTCGCCTTCACCTTGGGCTGGGTGCTGTTTCGTGTCACCAAGCATCGACGACGTCCGTGACACTCAGCGGGTTTCAGCCAAAATAAACACCTCTAACGATGATACACTCTGAATAAAAGTATTTCCAGACGAGACGTAGGTAAAAAAACTCTCCCATTTTTAAGTAATCCCTGAAATTAATGCGCATTCCGTCGATGGATTGAGGGGAATGTTTAAGCGAAAATACTCCCACGCAATGTCATGATCAAGGGTGTTCTTTGCCTACTGAATAATTCTTATGAGCGAATGCGATAGTCGTCTTTGGGAAGTATTGACACTGATTGACTCTATATAAGCTTTCACTAGCAAATCCAGATTAAAGAACTGCCTCTGGAACCCTTACCCCCAACCTGCGTGTCTTTTTCTCCGTGGTGGTGATGGTCTCCACGGTTTCCACCGTTTCCTCGACCTCCCCATCTCCGTCCTGCCCGTTCCATGATCCATAGAACTCCGTCATTGTCAAACTCCTTAGAAATCACTACACTTTAAAAATGCCACTCATTCACTACACTTTAAACCCCTAAACACGTGTCGATAATCACAATTTTCAAAATTCCATTTGGCGTCGGTCTTCAGTGTTGCTGGGTGAATCCATCGCAGTTAAAACTACAACTCGCGAAACTCGTTGATTTTCTCAAAGCCAAGCCCAGTGCGCCGTGGAGGCGGCCAGAGCTGGTCTTGTATAAAATCCTACTGGAAAACTGAAATAACTGCGGCGAACAAAAAGCACCAGCCAAAACATTTCACGTGCGGGCGTATTATTAGTTGGACGAACTAGCCGAAAGAGCTAAGTGTCGCTGCGGCTTTTTACACGAATAAACCAGATAGATATTGTTATTTTCCGCGTTCATAATAATGCTTCGTGGATTTGTCTCCGCTAATATCATTTGTGCCGCGCGACCTGAGAATTTATTAAGACGTAAATGGCTCTTTACTGTCACCTCTCAATGCTTTGTTTAAAATCCAATGAACTGTTAATTTTCGCCACAAAGAGTGGATTTGCTGTTTTCGATTCGGACTTATTGATATTGTTCTTGTCACTTTTGTTACAAGTCCCAATGTATTCGCACGCGCATAATTATGAGAATTGGCTCGATTTCAGCATTTTTATTATAATCTAAATCAACGCTGGGTATTCTCGTACTAGGGGACGGAGACGAGTTTTTAAAATTATACTTTAAATCAGATAAATTGCTGTAACAAAACAGTCATCTGTCAGATCTCTATTGGACTGTTATGCAAGGTCGTTAAATTTTTGTCAGTTATCATGGTGCCTACGTTTCTGCATTGTATTGATATTTGTATAAAAGTGTTGTGGATTTATATAATCTCTGTTATAACCGTTACAAAGGATTACATCGTGATTTTATTAGAACGTTAGCCAATAATGTAATGTTCTAGAGATTTCGTTCTGTTGTAGTGGGCGACTATAGTACCTATGTTTTTTTTTTGTTTTAATCTGTATTGCCTACTCATTATCTTTGAAAGTATAATTACGTATTTTTCTTTCTGAATCTTCTTACTTATGATAATTTTGTTCGCTATCCTTTGTAAATCATAAAAATCCAATTTTTGCAGTAAGTATTCTGTTATCGGGGTTTGATTTATAAAGTCCACAAGTTTTCTGCAATTCATTTTAGTGGTGTTGCTAAGAAAACTTTAGAAAACAGTGTTGTATGCAACCATCCAGACCGGCGTGTCGGCGTAGGCGCTGACAGTTCCCCCACTTAATATAAATACGCGGCTCTCCTAACAGCCCGCGATAAATCCGGGCCACGCCTCGGGGGATTACCGAGCGACTAGCGATTTTAACGACTTATCGATAAAGTCCCTTATTGCATGTAACATCATTCACTAATCCAACAATCTTCCCGAAACTTTCCAAGAAATTTCCAATGTACACCTTACTCGCCGACTTTACGGGAGCTTTTTGCTCATCGATTTCCTTTTTGATCGGACCCGTTGGAGAAATTGGCAAATCGATCGGAAAACTCTTTCATGTTCGAAGTAATATGTTAACAAAAAGCAGATGGTGACCGTTCGGAGTTTCGGACACTTCGAATTGCTTGTGGATGACACAGGCTCGTCGATTTAATGACATTGGTTCACCAACCTCTACAATGTGTTCCCAATTCGACACTTGGAAACCTTATGATTGTTACTTTTCGTCTAACAAGTTCAGATTCGGATAATTTATGATTACGGTGAAATTGATTGTCGTGTCGTGACACCTATTGGCATGTTAAGCCGGTAACGGACACAATCTATAGAAATACATAGATTGTGTCAAATAGGACAGGACAATAATATGAGAAAAGTTGGATGGATTGTATGGCTAGGAAGGAAGTATTCTGAAATGATAACTGATAAGTAAAGCCATAGCCTTCTATATCTTCCAAGCCCTGAAGTTGAGCAGAACGGCAACATCACATGTGGTCAAGCACATAGTATAAAATTATTTTAAAAATTATTTATTATTTGTTTTTCCTATATTATCTATGTTTAAACTAGTTGTAAATTGTGATGTAAGATTATTTCAATAAAGTTTTATATTTATTATTATTATTTATTTATTAGAACATAAGGTTTGAGTCAAATTATTTGAACTTTTCGGGGGTCCTTTAGTACGATGAGCATTTTGATCTAAGCCTCCTCTAGCAATAAATCTTACATCATTGGAAAGGTATTTAAATTTGAAACACTTTATTGTATTACTATAAACGTCAACTATTAGAACTTTGAGAGTTATAACGCTCTAAACTTGACCAATTTTTTTTAACATTAATGACCTAAAACTCCGAAAATACTAACAATTAATAGAAAGAATGTTTGCAGCAAATAATTGTCATATAAAAACCTTTCTTATGATATATCATTCATTTCAATAGGTGTGGTAGATCAACTCCCAAAGACAATAAACCACTTTTATACTTTAATAACCTTTAACTCCAAAAGTATTAACAATTGATATAAAGTATATTAACAGCAAATATTTGTTTTTAATAAACCTTTCTAACGATATATCATTTATTGCTAGAGGGCGTGTTAATCAACTCCCTGCTGAAGAAAATCAACAAAAAAGATGACATCTTTGACAGCCATTTTTTCCTGGTTAACATTCATATTTTTCTTATTGTTTAATATACAAAGCATTTCAATAAAAGAACTAAATTATTTTCGAATTTTAAACCTCACACGATTAATATGAAAATAAATATCGACCTCTTAAAATTTAAATATTCCCATACATTTAGTATGGAGACTGGTGGACGACATGACCACGAACTGACAGTAACAGACGTTGCCAAACTTATGTTCACGGCTTGGAAATGAAGAAGGCTATGGTAAAGCTCTTCTCCGTGGGTAGACCACAGACAAGGTCCAAAGTAGGTACCTACCGCTAGAAAGTGGAACTCCATGCCTAAGTTTGTGTTTCCCGATAGGTAGAAACTGGGTCCCAAGTCGCGAGAGAATAGATATCTTATCTAGGCAAGCGCGTTTCATCGTAGAAGCATCATCGCTTACCATCAGGCGTGAAGCGCTTTCCTATCTATCATAAAAAAGGAGGGCCGACGATGTGGTGAAGGTCGCGGTAAGTCGCTGGATGCAGGCTGTGCAGGACCGATCGTTTTGGCGACCCTTGTGGACAGCCTATATGTACGAGTACCTATACCCAGCAATAGGTGTCGTGCGGCTGATATGATTAAAAAAAGCTTTTAAAAAAAAGTAAAACCTCCTTCAAAAACCTTAAAAAACAGCTCTATAAAAAGCAAGAAATAATGTTCAAATCGATTAATTAAAACACGTCTATTGAAGTCGGGTGGAGCTGGAAGTTGGTTTTTTACTTATTGTGATGTTTATATTCTAAAAGCCCCACCCGACTTCAATAGACGTGTTTTAATTAATCGATTTGAACATTATTTCTTGCTTTTTATAGAGCTGTTTTTTAAGGTTTTTGAAGGAGGTTTTACTTTTTTTTAAAAGCTTTTTATTTTAAAATTTTTTGTGGTAGGTATGTAAGCGATGATTTTATAATATAAAACGTTAAGTATAATGTTTCACATTTTTCAATGGTAAACCCCGAGTAACTTAATGTCCACAGGTGTTCCGTTGGGTCTTCGCAGTTCAAATCTAGTCCAGAATGTCCTTGACAATAATAAACCTACCAATATTTCAATCACTGTACAGTTCCTATTTGATTTTGAGGAGTTCCCTCGTGTATCTTCAAAATCCAAAGTCCAATACCAATGAAAATAATATGGAATCATTCTTAAGGTGTCTTCTTTCAAACAAATAAAGAATTGTCTAAATCGGTTCATAAACAAAAAAGTAATGGTTGAAAGTCGGTCTCAATTCATATAAAATGGCAACGAAAACGACAGTATTTTCAAGATTACTTGAAAACTACTGAACCGATTTCAAAATTTCAAAAATGGGACCAACTTGGGAACAAACCTCATGTTATAACGTTTGAATCGTTTCAATCGGTTCAGCCGTCTTCGAGTAATCGGTGTACATACATATATAAAAAAAAACCTCCTTTTCAAAGTTTTTGAAGTCGGTTAAAAATAATGTTGTCTGTGATAAGGTAAGGCTTAGATTAGAGCTTATTCTTCTTTCAACCTTACGAGATGAACAAACTGTTTTCATCAGATGCCGTAAAAAATCAATAAACACTACACGAGAAAAAAAACTGTTTTGAAATCTCAAATGAAATGACGTTGTTATTGATATTACTTACAATTACTTTTGTGCAACTTTAAGTCGAAAAACATTCTTATTGAGTTTAATTATTTATTATTAAGTAGTAGAAAGTAGTATAAGCTGGATTTGATTGGCAGAGCCATCTTTAACAGATCGATGTGGTGTGAATTATTCAAATCTATTTAAATTATTCATGACACAACTAAAGGCCTTTTCTCACACAGCACATTGATCAGAATGATAATAGGTAGTAGGTACTTACTCGTAATTAATGACGAGCTCAATGGAAATCACTGACGTATTCCATTTACAAGTTAAGTTTAGTCGTAAAGCATTATATTAATGCTCGTTTAGAAGCTTAATTTTATTGTGGCATTCAAACTACTATCATATTCAATAGGCTACATTGCGCAAGATTAAATTTTGTGGGTGTGGAGAATCGCAGGGCCTGCAAAAACTAGCTTTTTCTACGAAAAGGTTTAGTAAAGAAACCATTAAAATAGTTGACCGACATTTAGTAACAACCCTAAACGAAACCAAATAAAAGTTGATTGTCGTTTAACAAATTCTTGCAAAGTAGTGTGCCAAGTTCTAGGAATTTCGTACAAAAAAACGTACAAACAAAAAGTTAAGAAGAGTTACAAAAGTTTTTATAAACCAAAATAATAAAAAATAAGGTAAGTAATTGTATACAATTTGATTAATAAAAGCTGTAACAAGTTGATAAAGTATTTATTCACTATAAGCGGAAACCTATAATTAGCTCATTGTTTCCTACAATGTTTCTACACTTATTTGTACAGCTGCTGGTTTTCCATGTAATAAATAAAATAAAAAAAAATAAAAAAATCTTCTCCCAAGAAGTAATGTTGTAATTTTTTTATTTTAAAAGAGTCAAACTCACGTGACTTTTTAAACTTTAGCTTCATTCTTGTTTCTCGCTTGTTAATGCTCTGCCCATGGTGACTTACCTGAAATCAGAAATTCAAATTTAATACAGGATATGAGAACAGATTCCATGGAGATAGAAATAGAACTCATGATGGACATACGAGTACATTCAGAGATGCGTGGGCAGCATCCGCGCTAGCCACTGGCTAGGTTAGGGCCGCCATATTTTGTGCTCTTTGTTAATTAACTACCTAAGAAGATGCCAAGAGATGTTATCATACAACAACTTTTGTTGGAAAATGTGCAAGTTCATCATGAAGGCCGTTTTATACAAAATTAAAGCAGGGTTGGAAAAAAATCATGATTTATTGCAAAAAAACAAAAATCTCTGATGTTGTGCAAAAAATCTAAAAAATCTTTGTTTTTTCGATTTTTTGCTTGAGCCTTTAAAATCTACTTAAAATAGTGCGTGAAACCACAGCGCGCTTTTTGGACAAAGATGATGCCTGGTGGAACATAATTGGTGATTTTTAATCATGTCAATGGTCTAGAAGAAAACATGCTAATTACAGATTTACCAATTTTTCAGGAGGACAGTTTTTATGAATTCAAAACTTCTAGATCCTATAACTTAAAACTGTGCAAAGAAACTGTGTATATACTGCCTATACTTAGTTAGGGTATTTACCTGAAAACCTATTTATCATAGAACATCAATATCCAAAATGTTCTACTATGAAACTATCAAAATAGCAAAAAAGAGCATCACTTATAGTACGTTTGTACACAAACTATTGTTCGTTCACTTAACACTTTCGCGTATTGTATTTTATTTGCTGACGAGTGTACAGTAGTACTAAGACCACCAAAATCAATTCTCTGCCGGTACTTGAAAAGATTATCATCTTTTAATATGATTGGGAATCGAAAGTTACAAAATTACAAAATTAATAAAAATATTTAGCTTATTTTGTCAATCGTGGTAAAGGCAAGCGAAATGTTATAAATCTATTTAACATCTTTTGTAGTTTAAACTGATGGTAAATAACTGCCATTAACTTTGACTGCAAAATGACATCACCTACTATGAATGTACAAATACAGTTTAGGCAGAAAGAGACGGAATTATGGAATTTGGATAAGTGCAAACGGTAGAGCATGCTCATTTAATACATTTGGCATTAAAATGTTAAAATAGCAAAAAAGTGTAGTTAGCACGTTTGTCTTCTAGTGTTCTAGCTGGACCATCGATGTATGATATTTTTTTTTCATGCCAACATTGAATTTAAAGACCTCGAGAAGACCGATGGCATACCTCGTTGATTAGTCCAGCAATGGTTTACTACACTGGCTACACAAAGCAAAGACCATACAAAATATAGGTACTAGCATTATCCAAGAAAGAAAACAAGATCTGGCATTCCGGACGACACTGCCAACGTTATCTTTATGGTAACAAACAAAGAAAAAGGTTTTTTTCTGTCATCATCATTCCTTATTACACATTTATTATAATGTGATTTTTTCAATTGTGATTTGTTTCTCTTGGCAAACGAAACAGTAATTTTCAGTAAAATACTCATAGTTTTATAGAGCCGTTACAGGTAGGGCTGCCATCTCTAAAACCTGCCACCAAGGACCGGAAGCGTAAAAACCCCGGACTTTTTAGGCTTGACTCTGGACATATTTTCTTTATTTTCACTTTAAGCTTGGTTAAAAAATTAATTTTACCCAATATTTGAGTGAAAAAAACGGAATTTTAAGCCTTTTTTCGCATAAAATTTTGTTTTACTAGTTATGATGTAGAGCTGGACGCCGCGCCGGGATGTCCAACACAATTTTGTGGTTAGTTGGTTTAGTAGTATTGCAACCGTAGCGGGCCAAAATGAATGCCCAAATAGCCAGGGGCGGCCCGTAAAAAAAGATGGCCGCGCAGCGCGATTTTTATTTAGTTTCATTCACTAATCTTGTTATCTTGCTTGTTTATAGTAAAAATATGGGCTGCGCAGCGAGATTTTTTTCGGGGTGTGTGGTACTTGTTTATAGTTTAAAAAAATGGGCCGCGCAGCGCAATTTTTTGCGAGGTGCGCGGTGCTTGTTTATGGTAAAAAAAAATGGGCCGCGCAGCGCGACTTTTTGCTGGTAGCGTGTGCGCTGAATGAACATAGTATTTTTTGAGCGGAGTTTGATCCAAAACCCGGACTTTAATTATAGTCCGGATTTTACCCGGACTACAACCAGAACCCCGCCCGGACGCTCCCCGGACGCCCTCCAAACTAGGACAAATCCGGGGAAACCCGGACGGATGGCAGCCCTAGTTACAGGTAATATGGGAGTCAGGGAGTTTGATTTCATATGACTGGTAGAGTCTGTTCGGAAAGAGAACCGACTTGGGATTTGTGCTTGATTACCGTTTTTGAAATGTTGACGGCACTGTTACGTTTTAGTGCGACCGTAATAACTTGATAAATATTAAGTCAAGATAGTCGCTCTCAGTGCAGTCAACATGACAAAAACGGTGATCAAGCACAAATCAAGTCAGTTCTCATTCCGAACAAACTCTAACACAGAATTAGGCAAAAGTTGACCACGTAAACCTTGTCTCTCGGAATGCCATACCTGGTGCAGTATATTCTACCATGGGTACAGGTACGTCTGGCTATGACAGCACAGATATTGAGTTATTATTGAGAGGGGAGTGACATACAATTTGCACTTCAATGGCACAAATAAACGTTTTTACTAGGTACTACTATTTACTATTACTAATCATAGATTCATGAATATTATCCGTCAACAAGAGAGTCATCAGCCAACGCAGCTACACGCTCTGTTTAATTTGTCTATGAATTCTCATAATGTATTGGATATAACTTCAAGTTTAGCTGCTCATTAAGATCATTTTCATGTGAGCGACATGTTGTGTTATTCGTGTATTAAGTACAATCTGTATTTAGTTTCGAACTTAATAGTTATTTTTAGTTATTCAGAACCATACTTATATACTTTTCCTTCCAACCTCAACACCTTATCTTAAGGCCTGTTTCTCCTATCTCTCTTTTTCCTCGCAGTGTAAACTACGATCTTCTTCAAATCTTACCCTTGAAATTCCACAATACTCCACCGATTTATTTTCTTATTCCTTTACTGTCCATGCTGTCTGCTTATGGAACTCTCTACCAGAAGATATCAGGAAAGCTCAGACTCTAAGTTCCTTTCGAGATAGAGTTAGAAGTTATTTCCTCTCGTCTTATTCAGACTGACTATTTATATAACAAATTAATTAATGAATAAACGCAAAATCTCTTAGGTTGTGATTGTGCTCATGAATATGAACAACTCTTACTATAGGGCCAACTCTGCAACTCAACAAAAAAAAATCAGCTGTTTCTCACATTCTGGTCGAGTAGGTATTGACAACTTGTTTGAAACAGCTGTTTTTTTTTGTCGAGTTGCAGAGTTGGCCCTATAGTAAAAGTTGTTCATATTCATGGGCACAAGCGTTTATTCATTAATACGTTGTATTATTCTCCTTTGGTTTTATTTGTATTTACCTAAATTAGATATATTTCTTTTCAAATACACTGTTTCTTACATAATTGCACCCCACTCCCCTTTTAGTCCTATCTTTATTTATTTTTCACCCAAGGGTTGCCTGGAAGAGATTGCTGCTTAGCAATAAGGCCGCCTCTTGTATGCTTTTTCTCTGTAACTGTCATTCTTTCTGTAATTCTTTTTTTTATGTGCAATAAAGTGTAATTTATTTTTATGTAACTATAGTAAGCCGCAGCCATCAAGTGGCGCCTCCTGTCTCATGAGTGCGCCTGCGCAGCCGTGACCTATCCTCTGTCATACTATTTATATCACTCACTCAAATGTCAGCCTTGCCAAGTCTAACAGACAATGCATGCTGTTTAATAAATAAGTACAATGTAATGAACCGAAACCAACAAGTAGCTACGAAATATTGTCAAAAAACATAGAGGGTTGTAGGTAGCGATCATACTTAGTAACCTCAAAACATACTTATAATGTATATTAGAATTTACATACCCAATTTATTTAATTTTATTAGTTAAACAATTAAAAATAAGAAAATAATGTGTACTTTGTTTATTATTATTATTGCTTTTAGTTCAATAGGTATTTTTTCTTAAGAAGAGTCGTGACTACCTACACTGATAAAGTACCTATTAATTGTTTCGCCGTCGTAAGTATTTTTTGCACTCTTCAAAACAAAACGCAGAACTTCTTATGAAAACAAAAGTACATTTCCACACAAAAGGTATTTCAGGATTTCCAATTTATTATAACGAGCACTTTTGTTCAGTATTTCAATTAAAACGCGTATTTCTCCCGCTTATGCAACCGCGGCACGCAACATTTTGTAGCATAAGTTTTTTCAAATATTCATGCATATGCATTGCGCGTTTCTTTATGCTCCGCTGGAGATCGCAAGACGACGAGAAGTATTGTAGTTCAAATCATATTAATGTCACGAAAGTTGGCTTACGAGTGAAAGAAAAATATTGTTTTGTTGTAATAAAATGTAATTTTTTTACCTAATTACTAAAATAAAAACATTTTTAATTAATTCACTACTACGTCATCAATTGCAAAATATGCATTTCTACTGGGTTACAGAAAGAGTTTATCAAGCCAAAAGCCCAAAGGTGTCAGTTTCATAGGAAAAGTTTATCACTTCCCCATGGAAGTACCCATGAACTTCTGCAACTTCACTCCTGTTTTGGCTTTCGTTTACATCCTTTGTATAAAGTACATAATCTAGAATTTAACTGACTATATACACCGTCATTTTGTAGTCGTTTTAATTAACTTAAGGGTGTGTTGTACCAATGAAAATAAACATTTTTGCCCAAGAAACATTGGTCGAAAAACGACAAAAAAATTTGGGTCAGCTAAAACATTTTATTAGTATGGGAATGTCAAATTTTTTTGTCGTTTTTCGACCCATGTTTCTTTGGCAAAAATGTTTATTTCCGTTAGTATAACACTCCCTTAAGTTAATTAAAACGACTACAAAATGACGGTGTATTGTATTATAGGTTGCATGGTAGCAAAAATAGTGTCAAAAGTAATAAAAAACGAAATTTGCAAGTCGTGCCGTTTAAAAAGTTTGTCTTGAAAAAATGCAAATACGAATGATGTTTTTTTTACCATTACAAAAAGTTTACTACTTACCTATATACAAATAAAGATTATCGGAAAATATTTTTGTTATCTAATTGGACATAACTAAAAATATTATTATTTTAATTCTTTGACATTGTATAACAAATACTATTAAATTACCTAATTAATTAATCCTAATGTATTGTAAATCGATAATAAATGTTACTACTAAAAGAAAAAATGTTTGCATGCTGTCCATACAGATAAGTGCGTGATTCTGAATTCTATGTACTTATGTAAGTAAGTATATCAAACCTGTTACCTACCGCATTTAATAGCAAATAAACAACTTTGACTTTGAAAATCATCAAAACAGAAATATAATTTATGTCACTCACAGTAAGTGTTAACAAATTAGAAAGACAGTTGACATCTGTAATACTAATTTTACAAATCAAAAGGAATCATAGTCATAAAACGCCCTTACCGCGTCGCATATCTAAAAATAAGAAATTCCCGATTTCAATGTCATTTGCTGATATAACATACACATACATATGAAATGAAAATATAATCATCATAAACACTTACATTCAAATGTTTACAGATCAAATAAATTACAACAGAGGTCAAGTGTGAATTTGATGAAAATTATGACACCGAAGAAAAACATGACCGTGAAAATTGTCAAACAATATGTTTTTCAAAGTGGAGATTCCCCAAGGTGTAGCTTTTCTTCAAAACGTAAACATGCTCATTTATCACGAAGTTTGAAAAGGCAGCATTTTTAATCAAAAGTTAATTACCTACAAAGAAGTAAGAAAAACATGGAAACTCAAATGTTTAAATGCAACATTAAAAATCTAAGTTTTGTAACTATGGAAAACTTTTTTCAAATGTAAAACTTGTCAAAACAATTGAAAGTTTAGCGGTTAAGGGTTTTTTTAAACTTTATGTTCTGTCATAAATATGAAATATATCAAATTATTTTGTTTATTAAACTTCTGTACAAAATCTTCATCACTTTGTTTCTGAAAAGTCCAAGTCACATGCTGTTTCAATGCTACATGCTGAAGTAAATTCAAAATCACATTAATACTGTATAATGTGATAGACGTCACTAAAATCATAAATAAAATGTTATAAACGAACGTTCCAGGTAGTGCCAGACCAGTTTATGACATATAGGAAGTAAATTATCATCAGGAATATTATTAATGGTCTTGGACTGGAGGTCCTGGGCGGGGCTTGGCAATAAATGTGTGTGAATCATTTAGGTGGCGTAGGGAAATTCCATGCTTTGTGTGGACTGGGCTGTGTTAACAAAATGTATCTGTTTTGGCTGAGCCGATATAAGGTAAAAAGTGTTTTGTTCTATATTTTTAAAGATGGAAAGACTTTTAAGTGCTTTTGTCTCAAATAGAAGATTTAAGTATCAATTCTAAAGAGTAAAAATATTTTTTCAGGAATCTAATTTTCGGCATCTACTAAGGAGTATTCCTAACTAACAGAAATGGATGTAAGTATGATCGCAAGGTTTCTGTTCATTGCCTGTATTGGAGTTACAAGAAATAGGTTTAAGATTTTCTTCCAAAACTGCAAACCAATCAATGTATTCAGTAAACAACTACGTATACGATCTCACTTGACACCAAGGCTGAATAATCTCCCAACAGCTGCGCAGGAGTGACGCGCATGCGCGTGTTTATGCGGTCGATGTAGGTTAATGCACACAGCGACATCTATCCTACACGTTACGAACTAACTTCCGGCGAGCTTTCAACGTAAGCACACGTCAAAAAGCACATTTGTATTCGCCGTAAAGTTCGAATTGGTTTAGCAGCAGCAACCAATGAAAGCAAAGCTTCGCAGAATACCAATTCGTCAGTTGTGGTTAAATTTAGGTTTTGACGTATTGCTTCGGTTAAACGCCTACGAATAGCTAACTACAGATTTAGATGTCGTAGACCGCGTACTATGATGCAATTAGAGTTCTCTTTATTTAGATTTACTAAATTTTAATGTAAGTACAACCCGGTCGAGTTAACTCGGGTCCTGAAGCGCGATAGACCCCTCTCGTTTTCTCCTTTCCTCACGCCACCGTCGTCAATTTTTTGAAAGTTTTCGATAGATTATCGATTAAATTATCGCTAACGAATGTACTTACGCTATTGGCAAGACGACAGTGGCGTGAGGCAAGGAGAAAACGAGAGGGGTCTATCGCGCTTCAGGGCGCTTCAGGTCCCGAGTTACCGGGTTATAACAGATAGGTAGTCAGCGCGTAAGTAAGAAAGTACTCCTACTACAGTACTTCAAGA
The DNA here is from genome assembly GCA_928269145.1 of Agriphila tristella. Taxonomy (NCBI): domain Eukaryota; kingdom Metazoa; phylum Arthropoda; class Insecta; order Lepidoptera; family Crambidae; genus Agriphila; species Agriphila tristella. The sequence continues at coordinate 5,263,730 of OV743440.1, forward strand.
TAAAGAATGGGCATCGCAAAACATCGGATACAATCGTTTACATACATTACATAACAAAGACAACAAAAAGTAGTGTGGCCCTGAAAGTCATTTACAATTTCAACTTTATTGCAATGAAATAAATGACTAAGTCATTTCTAAGAAAAGCAAAAACACGATGCCCATTATTTATCTTGACGTAGATACTATGTTACAATCAACAACGTACAGTGGTACAGCATTAAACTGTGCTCATCTTAAAATGTAAAAAAAAACTGTTGCACCAAAACGCTATCAAAGTTAAAGTTATCGTCAAATGATAATGCTACCTATTTGTCACGTCAAACTTGTCAAAGGACATCATGCTGGCTGGAATCCTCTTTTTTTGGTTAACTTATGCTTAACCGGTACTATAACAAGCTTGTTTTGTTAGGTATTAACGTTTGGATTACATTAATTGCACAGTATACAAAACTTTGCTTAACATTGCTACGAAATATGTATGTTTCGTAGCATGCTACGAAATCTGAATATCTATTATTGTCGATTACATAATTGCTTGTAATTTCAGTGCAAGAATTGAGAAATGTTTAATTTTTTTTTACCGTGGATAACAGATAGGTCGATTATCAACTCACAGAAATACAAACACAGTGTGAGTGAAGTACTTGCTTCGGGAAAGTCAATGGAAGTAGGTATTCTGAAATCATTGTACATAATATGAAAATTATATTTCTATATCGGGTCATTTTGAACTTACTATCCAAATTTCAAGGATGTGTTCAGTCCATGAAACTAAACAACTTTCTCTAAGAAACATGTGTCCAATTTCGCCACAAAATTTTGGTCATCCCATACTAAATTGATCACGTGATCTCTTTGATTTGTGTGGAGAGTCGTTTTTTTACATATTTGGCCATGTGTTCCTTAGAAAAAGTTGAGCAGTTTCATGGGCTGAACACATGCTCAAAATTTGGATGGTAAGTTAAAAACATTAGCGAAAAATTTTCTAAGTCTATCGTTCAAAATGACCCGATATAAATAATGCCAGATTTTGGAATAATGATTAAAGGCCCTATCACATTTTTTTTGTCGAAATTTCGATATTGACGGGTTTTAGCGATATAACCTAGAGAAACCTTTGGGTCTACTAAATACATTTATATATGTCCGCGACAAAAAGTAATATAATTATTCACTGGAAAGTTAAAGGGTTAGAAAGGAAAATGAAAGATGGTGAACGATTTCTTAGAGTCAACTTTGAACATACACAGAAAGACAAACAAGTACAAACAACAAATAAAAGTATGAAATTAGATTTTCTTATGAAGTAAAGATTATTATGATATAATTTTTACATAATAATAATAATGTAGGTATCTAGGAGAAATCCACAGTTAATTCTGAGCTTTTTTAGTAGTTTTATGGTTTTGGATTGGGTTTTTTTTTACATATTCCATACATCATTTCAAAATTCCGAGGCCGCTATGAACTATTCGACTATATCAGAATTTTTTTTTTTAATTTCAATTGTTTAGCACAGTTGTTCAATCCGTGAGCTCAAAAAAGTGCCTTCGCGCATTTTATGAAAATCTTTCTCTGCAATTTCTGTTATAATATTTTAAATATATAATAATTTAAAGTTAACTTTATAATTAAACCCGAAATTGCAGAGAAAGATTTTAAGAAGTTTGCTTAAGCAAATTTTCAAAAAAGCGAGGCTGCTATGAACTATTCCAAGTAGCTATTCTGAACCATATAATAAGTCAAAAGTGATAATGTATTTTTGTTTCTGAGATCGAGAACGCCAAAATTGGCCATTTTACGCAAAAATCACAGTCGAAATCTAATATGCCTCTTAAAATTCATAATTCATTTATTCCATAACAAAATAATTTGTGTCGGAAAAAATACAATAATAATAAATTAAATTAAAATAATCAATCGGCAATCATAAAAGGCATGTCAAAAAATATTCATAAATGTCAAATAATTAGTTAAGTAATGAGAATTAAAGTAAAAAATGTATACGATCCGAAATTAATAATTCTTATGTCCGACAAAATCATCTAAACTATAATAGCATTTTTTTAACAAGAAGTCCCTTAATTGTCTTTGAAATAATTTATAGTCAACAATAGATTTTAGCGTGATTGGAAGGCTGTTAAACATTTTGACTGCCTGATACCTAACGCTGTGTTTTACTACTTTTAGCTTTGGTACAACCAACTGCGATAGATCCTTTCGGCGAGTTTTCAGACGGATGTCTCGCTCCGTAGGTGATTCAAACTTTTCTATGTTTTTAACCAGATTTGTCAAAATCACTAAAATACAAAGACTAGGGACGGTTAAAATGTTTAATTTTATGAAGTATTCTCTACATGATTGCCATTGTGGAATCCGGACTATAGTTCTGATAGCTCGTTTTTGTAACACAAAAGCTCTCTCTATATTATATTTGTAAGAATTGCCCCAAAACCTAATACTATACCGGAGATGAGATTCAACTAGCGCATAATATACCGTTTTCAATTGTTCCACTGTAATGTCATCACGTAAACTTCTTAAACAATAACACGCTGAACTTATTTTTTTCTCAATTTTTCCCAATTCATATTTCCAGTTAAGATATGAATCAATATAAACTCCTAAAAACTTTACAGATTCAACGAGTGTGATTTGTTTGCCATTTAAAGTTATATCTAGGTTTTCTTTATTTCTTGCCGTGGTTCGAAACAACATAATATTAGTTTTTTCATAATTAAGGACAAGATCGTTCTCATTGAACCAAAAACAAAAATCTGAAAGAGCCTGCCTGATCTTACAATTGAGTTCTTCACTATTGTTAGCCGAAAGTACTGCATTGGTGTCATCCGCAAAAAGTGTAATCTTAATGTCATTAATGTTATTATAAATATATTTTACCAAGTCGTTAACAAATAGAATGAATAAAATGGGTCCTAATATTGATCCCTGCGGTACGCCTTTCCTTAACCTTACTAATTTTGACTTACAGTAGTTGACTTTTTCATCTTTAGTATTTTCTATTTCCACAAATTGTAGCCTGTTTTCCAAATAAGACTTTAGAATCTGTAAACTTTTTCCTCTAACGCCATAGTGTTCAAGTTTAACTAAGAGCATATCGTGATTTACCAAATCGAATGCAGAGCTAAGATCCAAGAATATTCCAGCTACTTTTTTCTTAATGTTAAGATTAACCACTACATCATTTAAAAGCGTTTCTATTGCATCACCTGCACCCTTATTGGTTTGGTAACCAAACTGCCGTCTATTTATAACATTATTATTCACAAGATGTCAACATCTTGTGAATAATAATGTTATAAATAGACTCACTCAAGTGAGTCGATTTTTAATAAGTTTTTCGAAAATTTTAGATAATATCGGCAAGAGTGTATTGGTCTATCATTTTGGGGATCAGTTTTAGCACCCTTTTTGTTAACTGGGATTACTTTTGCAATTTTTAGTTGATCTGGAAACACTCCTGACTCATAGCACAAGTTAAAGAATATAGATAACGGTTCCGCCAAAATGTCAATATTATTCTTGATCACTGAAATTGGTATACCATCATAACCACATGATTTTTTGTTTGCCATTTTACTAACAATTTTACGAATTTCTGTTGGCGTTATTTTGTCCCAAGTTAAACTTTTTTGGATGCAAGGAATGTTACTCTTTAATATGGATTGTGACACACTGCCATCTATTGGATTTTCACAACCACCCTGATCAAACCTTTCGGACAAGAGATTTACTACCTCTTCCGGCTTATCCACGAAGTCGTTCGTTTTAAGAACCAAATTTTCCTTTCTTAAAACCCTTTTGTCTTAATGATGTGAGATAATTATATTGGTAGCAAAATCAATGTTGATTATAAATACGAAAGTTATGTTTAAGGTTTTCAAAATAAAATTAGTGTCAATGATTTTTGTCTTCTAATTTAACCATAATATTGATGCTGACAATGAACGTGATCGATTAGGTCACAATAAAATAAATATAATAATCATTGTGTGTGACATGCCAACATCGAGTCCAATATCAAATCGATCAAAATGATGATCAGTTAATATAACATTCTCGAGTAGTTTAGGAACATACTTTTACCAATGTTACAATAATCAAGTACTTGACATTTTTTTTAACATAGTAAGAAACTGAAGATTAAGATAATTGAAAGGTATATAAAAGCCTCCATAGATATTAACACTTTATCGTGAACAATTATTATAATAATCTGAAAGAACACCTATTGAAAATATAAAGAAATAAATGAATTAGATTAGCATCCATCTCTATAAAGGAATTGCATATATGTACGAGTAGTACGATCGACCCTGACACATTTTTTGATTTAAATCAAAACTTTATTACAAACGTTATAAGTAAGTCTTTCATCGGAATAACAAAAAACTATATTTTTAATAGAAAGCAATCTCAAAAAGTGATAGGAGTTATATCTAAATAAAAGCCTATTCAAGTATCGAGACATAAAAAAATTGAATTGACACAGCATGATCAACCCGTAAATAAAAGCTTAATCATTCAATTAACAATTTACCCATGCCCAATCGATTAAATGCGTCAGAACGCGTGAATAATCGTATCTTTCACAGTTAATAAAAAAAACATTTGAAATAGCCACGGCCTACTTGCTACAGGCACACAAAAAACATTCGAAAGTGTAAAACGAAAAATACTGGCCACTACACAAAATAAAATTTCGAACGCAGCAAAAGTTTTTTTATTTGCATATTATTTCTTATTGCTGAATGCCACGGCTTCAATATCGATGACATATTTGTTGTTTTTGCGGCCATGAAAATTTTAGATCATGCATTTGATAGTAAAGAAAATTCATCTGTTTTGTGGCTCAAGTTATGAGTTCAGTGTGCCAAGGTCTTATCTTATAATAAGGAAGATTGCGACGCCAAGGGTGCAAGCGATCTTGTCATACTGTTGCGTCGAAAATTGATCTACGATTCTACGAATCATCTTGGTAGTGCAAATCTTGCCAAATTGTTTATGAGTGTAATTTTTTATATCTCTATGTAATGTGAGTGATCACGTCGAACTGAAAGGGGTATGTATCTATCTTTCAATCCATATTTTCATTGCATTTTCTAACCGTTACATAAAATTATTACTAATTATGAAAAATTATGGAAAAATATATTCTTTCTTTTCGTTATGTTTCTACTTGTTAAATATAGAAGAAAGACCTACAGTTTAAAATAAATGCCATTCAAGAACATCCCCATAAACTATTGTCTATCACTCGTAAGATTTCTCACGTCACATTAACAATGCACTATGAATTGAGAGCCAATTCTGGCAGATTTATTTCTAATGATACGATTTGCACAGTCGTATCGTATCGTATAAATAAACTGCAAGCTTTAGGGCCGGTGCGTTGAACTAAACTTCATAAATAAAAATGTTTCGTAACGTTTATGCGTGCGGTTCTGCGCCAGCGCAGCGACTACCGCGCAATCGTGATTTTTGTAATAAAATCATACGGCATGAATACGTTTACAGTTGAAAGAAACTTTTCAATAGGCATGAATTCCGATGAACATTTTAGCTTATGTTTAGCCGTTCCCAATTAGGCAACCGGTTAGTTTGACACCATTTAAGTATGTAAAAAAAAAAGTTGTGTTAAAATGATAAAGCATTTCAAAATAATGTTTTCAACAGGTTAAGCTAGGGTTTCCTATGATAGCGGTGCCGTCATATTACGGCCGTAATATGACGGTACCGTCATCCTAGGAAAACCTAGCTTTAGGGTAAGTAAGTAATAACTTTCCTCAAGATGAAAATTATGATTTGGCATTAGATTAGGCTAAGTCTGTTACATTAAACCATTGACCTATAATATCAAAAATTTAATACGATTTTAATCAGCTTTACCAAAATATTCTAAGTTTTTTATGACCATGTAGGTAAACGTCCTTAATCACGAAAATTAATATTTTTAAATCATAATACATTACGCAGGTCATTGTTACAAACTATATGGTCTTGAGAATATGTAATAGTAGTAAATAATCGCTATATAACAGTGCACAACAAACATAAAATGGGGTTATCGTTGTATTGCATCCGTGCTATTGTTTCATACATACATACATACTACATTGCGTTGCGAAGTTCGGATACGGTTAGTTAAATTACCATTAATTTTAAAGCACAGAATGGGTCATAAACGTGCTACTTCTTGACTTTTATTGTGCTAGCTGGGATATGAAACTCATTTTAGATTTGTGTAGTCTAACTCTAAAGTACCTTCTTAAGATTATAAAGGAATTCAAATTTTTCGAAATTTCTATCAATAGATAAAAAATTGAAATGAACATCTTATGAAAAGGATGGGAAAAGTGTTTTAGTTTGGAACTGACATCTAGAGAAGATCAATAATTCTAAAACCACGACAAAGCGAAACAACCAAAAACGAAACGCATGATTTTTATAAAGAAAGAATCGAGTCAACGGTTTGAAAATAGTATATTATGAGTCAAGTCAGCTTAGGTTGCTCATTGCACACAAGGCTGTAGGTTGCAGCTCGAGCCGTAGGCGAGGGCGTAACTCAGCCGAGTGTGCAATAAGCAAGAGCTCACGAGTTTCATACGACGTTTTTTAACACACTTGCGAGGAAAAAACAAAGTAATTTACCACACAGCAACAAATACCTACGACAAAAACAAAATATAATAATTATGATGGGAAAAGGCACGTAGGTTATTTTTTGTTTTTTTCACACGCCCAATGCAAGAATATTTTGCGAACAACAGGATTAGTGAGAATACAGCCTACCTCAAAATATAATTTTAAGTGATAAAATGCAAATATTTTAATATTTTATGACAAAATATTATAAATTATGAATAATTTGATAATAATAAATATTTGTTTGACTTAATTAAGGACTTACACGTTTATTTATTCCAAAAATGTATATGAATTTTCAGCGGCAAAAAACCTCTTTGTTGTTACTAAAAAAATAACTGTATTACCCGGTTAAATTGGGAATGCTCTGTTTACTCACATTTAACTTGCAGTAGGTACCTTACCTATTTAACTTTGTAGGGATAATTCTTTAACCAACTAGTGTTTTATATATTATTGCACGCGTTTGTTATAACTCGGTTTATGGCCCTAAAAGCGATGTATTAGGGCTCACTTTACGAGCAAGTGTGTTGAAAAATATTTTTCCGAGTTTTTTTTTCAGTTTCGCAGGCTCTGGTCTGAAATATTGCATTTTTAAATTAACCTCGACATAGATTCTGTATCTATCCGGAATTCTTCACGTTTTTTTTTAAATTGGACAAATCCTTTTTACACATTTTTTTTATTGCTTTCTAAACCCCATGATGCAAGAATACCTCAATCGGGATTTCTAAGTCATAAAAGTAATCTCGGAGCTAAGCGATATCACACCATTTCGCAACTGTGTGACAGACAGACGGCGGGTGGTGTCATATATTTGATCGTTAATTGGTGCTCTTGCCGCACTATGAGACACGGCGATGAGAATAGAATATGATGGACTACATACAGAGATACACATTGCTAAATTACATACAAATTGTGTGGTAGGAGCCTAAAACTGCTTTTATGTTTGTGAAAGTTAATTAGCAATTTTTCATTTATAAACTTACTGTGATATCCATGAAAAAAAAAGTTTACAAACAACCAAAAGTCATTATGACAGGTAATGACACTTGGCCGTTCTTTTTCTATAAGTAGATGGCAAAGGTATTCCTTCTTAAACTTTCGTGCCACTAATGACGTCATTCCGGCTGACCATATCCGCTCGACAAATATATTTATAAAAAAATAAATACGCGACCAAATATTAAAATATTCAAATTAGTTTCTTAAATTGGCTTAATCTGTAGTAAGAAAAATAAAAAAGGATCTTTTATTTTTTAACCAAAGCCAATTGTTCTTTTGGCTAGAGTTTGACAAAAACATTCAATAAACCGGTAAAAATCTACATTCGTCGGTATGGGAAAACAATCGTGTTACTGATTTGATTATTGTCCGGTTTGGCCCGAGATTGCATGATGTACGTTATTTCAGCGAATTATACTTCATTATTATTTTGTTGCTCTACAATAAACACTGCTACAAGAACGTTTTTAATTGACCGCGAATCGCGAACGAAGCCTCCCTGCTTCAGCTTGCGCAAAAATGCTTTCGTATGTATGTCCCGCTATCCGGCTGTCCGTTTGTTCTTCTCAAAATTTCTCAACCGATTCTCGTGAAATTTTGTGAGCTGGTTCCTTTTTTCCCCGCTGCTCAAAGCTCTATAATTTTGTATATTATTATATTATTGTATAATTTTCGTCAATTCAGCTTTTCGATTTTTTTCATAATGGCGGAGTATGGTGAAAAATAATCAAGAATCAAGAATCAAGAATTTATTTGCTAGAATGCGTTACATAAGGGTCTTAAGTAATATATTTCATATAGTCACATCACATTCACCAGGAGCTGGCATGCAAATTATAATAGTTATAAATATAGTATGTCAACATTAATATCATTCAAAATTACAAGTCAAATCATTATAAAAATACAAAATTATTAGCATTTAAAATTAAAAAATTCAGTCATCGTATAAAAACAGTTATTCACTAGCCATAAATTGATTAAAAGGCAGATCTCTAAAGTTATCAGGAATCTTGTTAAATATTTTGATAGCCATGGAATAACAGCTCCTTGATCTGAATTTCGTTCTCATCATTGGTAATCTTAATTTATTTGGATACCTTGTAGGAAATTTACGAATTATTTCATCATTTCTTGTAAACAAATCCGGATGACTTTTAACAAAAAGACATATTTCTAAGATGTATAAACAAGGGACAGTAAGCAGATTTAGATTTTTAAACAATGGCCTGCATGATACCATGTTGTCTACATCACATATGGCTCTGATGCAAGCTTTTTGTGCAATGAGCACCTTATTTATATTGCAAGAATTTCCCCACAAAAGAATACCGTATCTTAGAACTGAACTTACATAACCATGATAGGCTTGAAGGGCTGTTTTCTTTCCAGCAGTTTTTGCCAGTCTCCATAGAGCATAAGAGAATGGATAGATTTTGTTGCATATATTGCCTAAATTTTTATACCATGTCAAGTGTTCGTCTAGAGTTATACCTAAAAATTTAACATTACTAGTCTCTTTTAGCGTCTTATTCTCGTATGTAATTTTAATGTCATTTTTTTTCCCTTGATAGTTTCTAAATTGTATGTAGTTTGACTTGTCAATATTTATCTTTAAATTGTTACGTCTTAGCCAAAGTAGTATTTGTTCTACAGTCTTATTTATTTCATTATTATATTCTTTTATGTCATCACATGGAATAATAACTGAGATGTCGTCCGCAAAAAGAACGCACTCATATTTTGTGATATTAGGCAGATCGTTTATATATATAAGAAAGAGCAATGGCCCTAAGATACTCCCCTGTGGAACGCCTGTACCGTTTATTTTCATTTTTGAATTGTAACTAGATTCAGTGTTATTTTCGTCCAGTTTTGTTATAACAACATACTGCTTTCTGTCATGAAGATATGATTGAAGCCAATTGTGTGCTAGGCCTCTAATCCCGTATTTCTCACATTTTAGTAAAAGTAATTTATGCGAAACGAAGTCAAATGCTTTTGACATGTCAAAAAAAACTGCAGTAACAGATTTCGGTATATCAATGTATTCAGTTATTTTATTGACTAGAGTAAAAGCAGCCAACGTGGTCGATTTTCCTTTTTGAAAACCGTTTTGCTCCTGTTTAATGACTTTATATTTTTCTAAAAATCTTGTAATTCTAATATGCATTGCTTTTTCAATGATCTTTGATAAGATGGGTATTAATGATATCGGTCTATAATTGTCAGGATTTGATTTGTCTCCTTTTTTGAATATCGGTTTGACAACCGATATTTTTAACGCATCTGGAAATTCACCTAAGCTGAACGACAAATTAACGATAAAACTTAAAACTGCTGCTATTTCGTATTTTACTGATTTAACTATTTTAGTTGAGATGTCATCATAACCAGAAGAGTTTGTTAGATTTAATGAATTTATGATTTTTACAATTTCATACATGTCAGTCGGAGATAAAAATATACTATCATTAATAGCATTTATGCCGTCCCTTTGGACGGCATAAATTCTTCTTTAAGAAGAGTCAATTTTTTCATCATTTGGGTCTGTCATATTTATAAAATAATCATTAAAGTAATTTGTTATGTCAATAGGATTTTGTAAAGTATTATAGTCATTTTTTACCCGACTGCAAAGAAAGGGTTATGTTTTTCGCGCGTATTTAGTTTTACTACATCGCTTTTCTTTTTTGTTTCATAAGTCTTATTATTTATCACATTCCATGTAGCTCTGCATAAGTTATTGGCATTGTTTATGTATTTAGCGTTAGCAATCTTTTGAGCTGTAAAAACGCATTTCTTTAACAATTTATTGTAATTCTGATAATTTGTCCTATTTTCTGTATTTTTGTATTTATAATATTTAAATCTAAGATTACGCTTTTTAATAGTAGCCCTTTTTATACCGATCGTGAAATAACTAGGTCTTTTAGGTTTAGCTGAATATCTCTTTTTAATTTTCGGGAAGCATAAATTGTAAAAAAGACAAAAATCTTCGTAAAAGTTATTAAATGCCGTGTTTAGATTTTCTGATTTATATACTTCTGACCATGATAAAGATCTCAAAGCTTCCTGAAATTTCCTAATATTCTCATCACTGTAATCGCGTTTGTAGTAAAACCACAGAATACATAATAGTACAAGTACAGAAGATCCACTCCGCAAAGTCATTTATTTAAATAGCGACTCTATTTCACACGCAATAAAGTGCAATTCAGGTTGCACGCCGCTCCCTTGGCTACAGTTATATTCACCTAGAAGTTGTCTCTCTTTCTATCGCGTAGCTCTTATCTCCTCTAACGACTTCAGGGTTTCTTCTTTTATATAATAATTAAATAACAGGTAGTTAATTTATTACAAGTTATGAGTTTGTGAAATAATGTGTACTTAAATATGTTTCAAAATAACCAAGGATAAGTACAGTCAACGCCACATCAGACTATACACGCTGAGTTTGAGGCAATTTGCTTTCATACGAAATGAAATCGTATTCATAATTAACTTTATATCGAAAGTAGGTAAGTAAGTACCTACCTAATCTATAAATTATTATTTCAATAAATAGTTGGGTGAATATTGTTTAGTAAAAATGATAAGTAAGTACCTACCTACCTAAGAATAAATGGATACTAAATACTAAGTACCTACTAGACAAGCACTTCTAACGTTTCCATATCGTTTGGAACTTTTGGAAGTGTGAAAAACGTGAGGTTCGGATCCTTTTTATTAGTATTAAGGCAGCCCATTTCGATGTAATATGCCATCATTTTGGTTATAATAATATATCACAAACGTGCGAACGAACGACACGCAGCAATACGTGAACGCGGCGCGAGTGAGTGATTATTGAAATCGAAATGCTAACGTGCGACCCAGCCGGCACGCGATAGCCCTCTGAAATTAGTCCGTCCGGACGGACCCGCTGGCTACTTGTAGCTTCGTACCTAAAGCGCGGAGTGCGCCTAGCCTGGTAAAACCAAGAAACCGGTTGTTTCTCTGATTTATTTATCTTAAATGTAATAGATTGAGCTGTATTGTGGTCTGATAATCCCAGATTGTGGACCATAGGTTAGGCATTCGGAATGTTGCTGAGTATGTGGTCTATACACGATTTTTGTCTAGTAGGTTCTTTTATGTGAATGTCATATATTAGTCAATATTTCAGTCATTTCGAAAAATGTTCAAAAATGTTACAATAACGCTAGGTCTACAGCTCTACAGAGCCACTAGTAAAATACTATAGGTACCTACATCTAATACAAACTAAAATCTTATCCATGATTCTTTGTTTCAATAGTGTCAACAACATAGATCATTGTAAATTGGAGAACCATCATACTTGTATCATCACTTCATTAAAACTCAATGTGTTAACTGTCAAAGGAAATGATTAATTATGTTAGTTCGCATTTGACCGATTTTATGACAGCTATAATGGAATTATAGTGAAAAGCATTGTGACATACTTAGTTTATTTTAAAAACGATATTTCTCTTAGCCATCAGTTATTTTTGATGTCTTATTCTTTTCTCTTTTGAAACACCATTCTGCTAATGCTAACGTCGTTGTTTGTTAAAAATCGTGTTTCAATGATTGTGTTTCAGTTTTCGATTTAAACAAGAACTGTGTGAATAATCGTGTTTCCATCTTTTCAGTTGACTTGTCTTTTTATGCAGGCGGGTTTTTATTTTTTTTTATTTATCTTTTTATTTATATCTTTTTAGTTATTATATATTACAGTCATAATATACCTTTTTGAAATCCTTATAAGAAGCCCTTTAATTTGACACCCATATTGTAGTATTCTAAAAAAAATATTTTTTTCCACTAGGTACGTATAATAGCACCGTACAGCCGCCATGTTGGTTTTTTTATAACGCCACCTTCTTAAGAACACTTGGGCTGACAATACAAATCTAACGATATCTTAATCATAGAAATCCGTTCAGCCGTTTGAAAGATATGAGGTAATAAAGAATATTGCATACAAACACACATACAAACTTACAAGATACGCGCGAAAAACATAACCCTCTTGCAGTCGGGTAAAAACATGACAATTTAAACACAATTAAAACACGGTTATGACGTTAACACTCAGTGATGTACAAAATACCCTGTACAAAGTATTTGGAATACAAAATACTTTTAAATTAAGTATTTCAGATACCAGATACAAAATACTTTCTAGAAAGGTATTTGAAATACTAGATACAAGATAGGTATTTTAAAAATACTTTATAAAAATTCAAATACTTTTCTAAGAAAACATTTTGATTTAAGTTTTTGTTTATTACAGCGCTCATTATAGATCATAACACAAGAATAATTATTTTAATTTTAAGTTAGACTTAAGTAAAACCAGCTCTTCAAACATCTTTATCAGTCATTTTCCTTCGATGTGGCCTCATGATCATACCCCAAAAGAAAAGAGTCGCTCCACAGGGACAGAGCTCGGCAAACAGGTTTTTTTTTTATACTATAGGGTAAGTATTTAAGCTCTTTAGGCTTATACCTTTATTATTAAGGTATTGCAGTGTTTCTAAGTCAGCAGTGCTGGCAGTAGACCCCGTGTTTTCGCCACTTGCAATAGAGGAACCAGAATCCTCTAAAAACATGTAAGAGTCGTCCTTTGACTTTTTAACACGTTTTCATTAGGTTGCTTAGGTTTTATACTAGCTTCCCGATGAGCTAGAGACTTGAAACTTTGAACATTGGTCAGAACTGGAAAGCAATGCAATATTATGGTGTCATTGAGCTTATCGGACGATGGAGCCGGAAGAAAGACACAGGAACTCTATGATCAGATCATACAACCCCATCGTGTTTGGGCTCATTTGAATCGTCTTGACGAGTGATTTGTTGGGAAATAGTTTCTAGGGTCTGATGATGGAGCCGGAAGAAGGACACAGGAACTCTTTAATAAAACAACCACACTACCCCATCGAGTTTGGCCTCGTTTGGATCATCTCGACGAGTACTTTGTTTGGAAATAGTGTCCAAGGGTCTGATGATGGAGCCGGAAGAAGGCCATTGCCACTTTTGGTTATTGTAAAAATATATTTACTTAGGCCAATGCAATATTTTTAAAACAAAAATAGTGCTCATCTTTCACTCAGACAATATTTTTCTTTATGATTAAGAGAAATATTTTTGTTTCAAGGCTTATTTAAACTTATATCAATTAAATTGATAAAATCAAGAAATGTCCATCTTCTTGCATCAAATTAAAATCATCTTAAATCAACTACAAGTTACTTGGATTTAGATAAACCTTTTTCAAAAAATCATTTTCTTCGATTAAGAGAAAGTTTATTGTTTATGAAGTACATAATATTTAATTTAAGATAAAATGTGTGCTCATTATACTTTTTTTTTCGTTTTAGGTCTAGCATAAGAAATTATACAATTGAGTAAAGATTTACTTCAATCAAAACATTCGGTCTAACTTTTAGACATGCAATTTTGGCCCAAAATAATTTAATAATAAGTTGAAGTACGAATTTAATATATTTAATTTAACCTTCAACAAAGATTATTGTCCTGAAGTCGAGAGTATTTTTTCCTTTCTTCTTAAAAAAATATAATAATAATGTAAGAAAGCAATGTATTTAACTTAAGATGACTTAAGTTAGAGTTAAGTTAGTGGGTTTGTTGACATCATGGTCTGACCCGCGGTGTTAAGATTTTTATCTAGTTCTTTAAGTAGACGGAATTAATTTTGTTATGTCAATCTCAATCGGGTTTGTTTGTTGCCTCTGGGTGTCGCGTCCTACTACCCCACTCCTCTTTCGAGCACTTTTACCTTGATTTTTGTCAGGAAGCCAAGAAAAAGGAAGTCATCGGTGTTCTTCAATTATCTCCACTTAATATACAACAACAACAAAATATTTACTGCGTTCAATACACAAAATCTCCATTTATTTTTTTCATCAAAAATCAGTAATTACTTAGGCCAACTAAACATTTACTTATTATGAGAAAAATTATAATTTACTCTAAGTAAAATTAGTCTATAAGAGATATGTAAGATTTTTCGTATCAAGAATACATTTACTTGACTGTACAAAATAACGGTGTCTTGAATGAAACAACACGTGTCTGGGAATAAATTTATTATTCTTGTAACAACTAAATATATTTAAGAATATTATTTACTATTACGAAGAAATTATTGTCTAGCGTCTATAGGGAGAGGATCATTTTCTTGATTTAATAAATATGTCTTAAGCCGAAGCAATATGTCTTTTTATAAGAAATCTGTTTTTACCGTAGGTACAGGTAGTCGTTTTGTGCGATGATAGAAAGAAACTAAATGTTCAATCAACCGAATGAATTGACATAGTTTTCTTCAATT
Source organism: Agriphila tristella (assembly GCA_928269145.1). Classification (NCBI taxonomy): domain Eukaryota; kingdom Metazoa; phylum Arthropoda; class Insecta; order Lepidoptera; family Crambidae; genus Agriphila; species Agriphila tristella. The sequence goes on from OV743440.1 coordinate 5,278,767, forward strand.
GAAAAGAAAACGTTTTTCTTTATGTCTATCTCAGTCAATCAACCGGTTAAAGTATAATATCCAGCGGACATTTCTGTTTTCGCCTTGTCATTGTAAAAAATGCTGACTCTCAGTTCACGATCGTAAAGATAGTGAAACGGTATTTGTGGTAAAAGGTGAAAATATTTTAACATTGAAAATGTTTTTGTTGTCTTGTGTTTAGAGATTTTTCCAAAATTTATTAAAATTTCAATTTTTTTTTTGCCGATTTGGATCGAGATTTTCCTAAAAACTTGTTTTTGAGCTCGCTATTCAAGAAACGGGAAAAATTGGATCTCGGGATTGAATTAAGCTACAGTTTGAGCCATCTTTGGAGGCGGGCGGACAAAAACTGTAGGCTGTAGCGGATAGCGGGTCACTTACGCGCGAGGTCAGCCTGCGCTTAGTTCACTTTATTGTCAGTACGATAAATAATTAATTTCTATTAAATTTCTAAATTATATTTACAATGATTTTGATAGTTGCGCTTAGTGTGAGATCTGGAGATTTTTTGATTTGGTAAGTATACGTTTTTGCAATAAAGATTTTCCTAGTCCGGAATCCGGATGCGGAAACATAGAACGTTACCGAAAAGTATCATTTTATTACAAATTTTTGAAAAATGTTCTTCTTTACTTATAAAAAAGGAATCAAAAGGATTGCTCGTTTATTTACTACAAAAAGTGTTTATTTTCAAATGCCAATCTTATTTATAAAAGATATATGATAAAAAGTTCCATAGACTGAATGTTTATAAAAACAAACAAAAAAGTGCTAATTTTTCCGCTATTTACGTGTCGTTAAAATGTCGAAATCGTTATTGGCCTAAATTAAAATACCGCCAAGTAAACATTGAAGATCGAGACGTCTCGTTCCATTTTTAAACAAAAAAATATATTATTAGCTTTTTACTAGATCAAGTCGGGTGCTATTTTAGCGAAACAAACTATTTAGGTGTTTTTTAATTAGTCATTTGTATGCTTCGGAAGCTTTGCTATTTCGAAGTTCGAATTACCCAGATGTCATCGACCTTAAGTGGTCAAGCATGAGTCAGTACATTATATGTGAGAATATGTATTTGTACCGAGTGAGTAACTAAAGAGGATGAGGTAGCTAGTTTTTCTTGCAATGGACTGTAAAGGAAAATACAAATATGCAACATTTTATTTTAATAAATTAAGTAATCAACAATTTTCAATTCTTTTTTTTCAATTTGAAATTGATTAATTTACATTTGGATTACATACCTATACCCTTAGAATAACCTTAGAATAATTACACCTAGAAGCCCTGTCCGCGTATGCAAAGTGAGGCAACTTACACTGAGCTAAAATGGCTCAGTTTTCAGAATTATATCCTTCATACGCTACCTAATCGTAACTAAAGTCCAATAATATAATAATTAATCTCTTTAAGGTAGGGAAATTGAAACTTTCTTGTACTTATTAGGTATGATTATGTATTAATGGACAATAAAAATCTGAAAACGGCGCCATTTTGGCTGTTTTAGTTGCCTCACTTTTGACAGCGCGCTTTGTAGGGAATTATCGTTCTAGGTGTAATTATTCTAAGAGAATAACCTAGAAGCCGTGTCCGCGTATGCAAAGTGAGGCAACTTATACTGAGCCAAAATAGCTCAGTTCTGAGATTTATATCCTTCATACGTTACCTAATCGTAACTAAAATCCAATAATATAATAATTAATCTCTTTAAGTTAGGGAAATTGAAATTGTTTTGTACTTATTAGGTATGATTATGTTATAATGGACAATAAAAATCTAAAAACGGCGCCATTTTGGCTGTTTTAGTTGCCTCACTTTTGACAGCGCGCTTTGTAGGGAATTATCGTTCTAGGTGTAATTATTCTAAGCCTATACCTAGTGTGTTTATTTGAATAATGCGTTTATTTTTATTATTAGATACCATTTAATTTAGATATTTTTATCAAAAATAATATCAGCCTTTTTTGTTCCTTTAAGAAAGAAAACAAAAACGTAACATTACAATTTCGTTACATTGTCGTGTTTGGGAAAAAATGCGTGAGAACGTCGGACACCATTGTTTCACCACAACAATACTTACATACTAAAGTCTTTTATATAATTTAACTTCAATAGTCTATTACTTAAATTCCTTTTTTTATTACATAAGTAATCAAGCTGTGAAACATTTTATTTGTGTTTAAAAATGGCTTAAATGACGAGGGTAAAGTTTTCTTATTTTTTCTAAAAAATGTATCTCTATCTACGTTGCGAATTCGCCTGTAACTACTCTACTAAAAATAATAATAAAAAAATATGTTTTCTTCCAACTATGCTTTAATTTCATCACAAACACACTAAAAACTCAGTACAAAGCGAGTCTTTAATGCTCTAGAGCAATAAAAATGTATGAAATTTCATTATTGCACAGTTTTTTTTTATCGCAGCAAAAGGTGCCAATCTCAATGGATTAACTCTATTCAGCCAGCCGATATCAATACTTTTTATTCGTTTCTATCCTACTTGTTCCATAATCTACTATTTCAACACACTTGCTCGTAAAGTGAGCCTTAATACATCGCTTTTAGGGCCACAAACCAAGCTATAACAAACACCGGGCGTAACATAAGTATAAAACACTAGTGCGTTATAGAATTATCCCTACAAAGTTAAATTAGTACCACACTGCAAGTTCTATGTACGTACACTTATTTTTTTAGTAACAACAAAGAGGTTTTATGCCGCTGAAAATTCATATTCTTACCTACATTTTTGGAATAAATAAATGTCTTTAATTAAGTCAAACAAAAATTTATTATTATCAAATTATTCATCATTCACAATATTATTACTCCTTTTCCCATAATTTTCATATTTTGTTTTCGTCGTATTTGTTGCTGTGTGGTAAATTACTTTGTTTTTTCCTCGCAAATGTGTTGAAAAACGTAGTAACTCGTGAGCTCTTACTTATGCACACTTGGCTGAGTTACGCCCTTACCTACCCTACGGCTCGGGCTGCAACCCACAGCCTTATGTGCAATAAGCAACCTAAGCTAACTTGTCTCATAATTTTCTAAATTGCAAGCATTACACAGGTAGAGCTTTCTATGCGTCAATGTTATTTTCAAAATTAGTTCTTAATTCCAATAATTTATATTCTATTCTACCTGTTACCTTATTAACAAAAAACAAAATTCAAAATAATTTATTCAGTCTAGCTAGGATGTCTTATGAATGTCATAGAAGCTACGCTATCAGTTCACAAACCCTAAGCGAGAGACCTTGTAACTAGAAGAACCGGCAAGAAACTCGTCAAGGGCTGTTTTTTCTCTCTGTATATTTCACACAGAGTCGTCAAATAAAAAAAACCGGCCAAGTGCGTCGGACTCGCGCACGAAGGGTTCCGTACCAAAAAACGGCAAAAAAACTCACGTTTGTTGTATGGGAGCCCCCCTTAAATATTTATTTTATTCGGTTTTTATCAATTGTTATTATAGCGGCAACAGAAATACATCATCTGTGAAAATTTCAGCTGTCTACCTCTTGTCTTTATTAATATAAAGCAAAAAACGTCAAAAAAAATCATGTTTGTTGTATGGGAGCCCCCCTTAAATATTTATTTTATTATATTTTTAGTATTTGTTGTTTTAGCGGCAACAGAAACACATCATCTGAGAAAATTTCAACTCTCTAGCTATCACGGTTCATGAGATACAGCCTGGTGACAGACAGACAGACAGACAGTCAGACAGACAGACGGACAGCGGAGGCTTAGTAATAGGGTCCCGTTTTTACCCTTTGGGTAAAAACCCTAAAACCCTAAAAAACAACAGATCGAGCTGATCGAGCAAATATACTTAATATAAACATTGCCATAAACCAAAGACAATGAGCATCGCCTCGACATTGGCGCACATTCTATTTCAGTTCGTCGCATGCGCATGCGCACCTGCTCGTTTTTCATACACACACACGTCGCGTTAATTCACTACACGAGGTAATATAAACAAACATCTATATTAATACAAGTTTCTTTAGGAACTCTGAGTTTAATAACTACCTATTTGATTCATGAGTCATTAAAAAACTTAACATAAAAATAATGTGCGATTCTGCTAAAATCACAGCGGCATCGATATGAGATATTTAAGAAAACTTTTCAAATTGAAATTAATGGTTGAAACGCTAAAATAGCATCTCGAAAGTCTTTATTGTGTACAGTCAGTTTTCCACGTTTTATCTTTAAAAATTTAAGAGAAAAATAGGAAAGAGATACATCTCATGTTCTTTATTTTTTCAACGTCGAATGTTAACGGTGGTTTATTTCACGAAAGAAAAAGTAACAAAATCTTTACGTTTGAATGTGACGAACAAGAAGTCTTTTTGGCCCAAAGAAAATAGATAGCCTACTAAGTTGACCATCAGCCATTTTAATGTCCCCACTGCATGCACAGGCCTACTTTATGGGTGGATAAGGAGTTTGAGCCATTACCCACCACGCGGGCCCAATGCGGATTGGTGGGTGTTAACGACTGCAAATGCAGCCGGGACCAACGGCTCAACGTGCCTTCCGAAGCACGGAGGAGCTGGTCACCCATCCCAGGACCGACCCTCGCGTAAGTTGCTTAACCTCCTCAATCGCTGGGCCAGGCGCTAAACCACTGCGCCACCGAGGTCTTTTAATTATTTGTAGTATGTGATAGTACTAAGTATTTGTATTATTCCAATGGAAGTATTGGTTGCTCATTAAGTAGGTACCTGGTAGGTAATGTTGCTTGGAAAAAATGCAGCTATACGTATCCGTTAGTCTTTTTAAGTTCACCGTGATGAATTTTCTTTGTTATTTAATTAAGCTCAGAATTTTCTAAGTATAGTTTCGTTAATTTTATTTCTATTTGTTGAAGATGTAGCAAATAACATTAAATAGTTGCCAAATGTATGAAGACCAAATCGCGCTCCGTCTAAATATATAAACGCACTAACCGACATTGTGTTACATTTTATTGGAGTGAAAGAACCTATTAAGAGTTTGATGAAAATCGTGTTTACACTATTTGGATGTACCTATCTATATATTAGACTAGTCGTAGAGTAGACTAATAATATCCAATAAATTGGTAAGAGCAGTGGTGGGCAAACTTTCTTCATAATAGCAATAAATTTCAGAGGAGGGCCAAAATTACATTAAAAATGCTGTTGTCTGCAATTGTTTTGAATTTTTTCAATCATTTAAAATAAACATTATTTTACATTAGCTGGTTCCTTACCTATGCATCTATTATTCTACTTTAAACTGCTGGATCGTCAAAATACAACGTGGTAATGAAATAGCGCAATATGAGACAAAAAAATAAATTAAAAAAATATTAAAAACACGACTGCCCTGCCAAAACGAACTAAAAAGTTAAACAACAAGTGTCATTGCAGTCGGGGGATCTTATCATGGAACAATTTTTGATCAAAGAGGTCCCCCGACTGCAATGACACTTGTTGTTTAACTTTTTAGTTCGTTTTGGCAGGGCAGTCGTGTTTTTTAATATTTTTTTAATTTATTTATTTTTATTTCACACATTTTAGTGACATATTATATAGTTTTGGAATGTGCTCATCAAGGCCTTTCATTTGATGCCTATATTGTAATAATAGAAGAAAATTTTTTTTTTCACTTTTGAAAATGGCGTCGTACAGTCGCCATATTGATTTTTCCTAAAAAAAATATAGCCAGTGTCACTCGGAATGTTGTAAGGATTCTAACGATACCCCATTTATCCAAATCAGTTCAGGCATTTAGAAGTTATGGTGGAATAAAGAAACTCACATACCCACAAACATACATGAACTCTGAACACATAACACTCTTTTTGCTTTGGGCAGTCGTGTAAAAACCGTTTCTTCGGGCCATCAAACTGAACAACTTTTACTATGGGACCAACTCTGAAATCGCGAAAAAAGAAGTTTCATACAAAAATTTATGACGAAAATTTGTATAATTATCGCGGGCCATATACTATTAATTTTCAAAGGACCCCGTCGGCGGGCCAGATCAAATCCTTTCGCGGCCCGTGGGCCGTACTTTGCCCACCACTGGGTAAGAAACACAGTGTCAGTTCCTACTCGGTCGAAAAAGATTAGAACTATCGTGAAAGTCTTACCATGGGATGGTTTTTACGAATTTTTCTCTATTTTAGGCACCTTTAAATCACAATTTTCTTAACATAAGTAGTAGGATTGTGAAAATAATACCTACTTATTTTTGGTGATGATTTTCAATTCCTCAAATTGTTTTCATTACTTGTTATTATTATATTATTGTTGGTAGTAATAATAGAGAACTAATGTAGTACCGATTACTTCGCTCTCTTTTTATTATATTTTTGTAGTCGTAGATTTAATTGTTGTATAACCAGCAAAAAATATCGTATTATTGGACGAGTTACATTAGCACACACAATTTATCTCCATACACACATTATTATTAAAATTTTGCTGACCCGTGTAAGACGTAGGGGTCCAGGTTCGATTCCCAGAAGTGGTACAATTTGTACTCGGTTTGGTCGGTGGTAGGGCTTACTTCAAGTCCCCCTGCATGGCTAGCTACCACCATCTTTCTTACCTAAGTCTGACGCCATAACAACAATTTAAAATTGTTGTGTTCAGGCAGTTAGAGGTAAGATAGCCATTTTCTCAGTGATGAGGATTCCGGGAGTGTGCGCTTCCACCTTCGGCCTGGTGAGGGCCAAACACTATCCCGTTGTGCCAAATCCAAAGTCAGTGATTTTCCAAGCGCAGCCAACAAGAGTGACCGGCTCTTTTATGTGCAATAAAACGGAAACAAACGCAACATGCCCTACTAATCACCTTGTACCATATTCTCGTCTGTTCCCTTGGTTCAAATGTTTGTATCTGGCAGTTTCCATTACGAGTTTTCCAAAGAAAAACATCGTATTTCCTTTACAATGCCTTTAAAACGATTACAATAGAAGTACCTAGCTAAATTCAAGCGCTTGCGGTACAAAACGTTGTACTTATATTTTAATTTGTAAAATTTTCTCTGTGCCATACATTTTCAAGTGAAGTTGCAGCGGATCTCCGTCTATTGACAACTTAATTGCATTGTAAATACATTTATAGCAACATTGAATGCTGAAACCAAGTCTTTAATAAAAAAAAATATTATTCTTGACTTGTCAGATTAAAAACAATTTAGGTAGTAACCTAATAAATCTGTGCAATTTTTATCCGGTTTTATCGACAGTTGCTCACTTCTACATTATGCACATTGTTTGTCCTGCCCTCTTATGATGAGGTTTCACTATTTGTAGTACCGCTTCTCGTACTTACTAGCGCCACATAAGTTAAAAGAATAATAAATGAAGCGTTTGGAAATGAATAAAATAACATTTCTGAACGCATCAAGTAACGAGAACGTATCCTTGTGCATCTGTCAATGTCATGGTCCCGCGCTGTCATTCGTTTCTTATGTCACTTCAAAGGCGCCACGAAATTCTCGCGTAATCCTAAAATAAGTGCAAAAAACCAGTTTTGATTAAGTTCAGAACATTCACAATGAATAAGAAAAGAAACTTAGAAGATAAAACATCGAAAATTGAAAGAAAATTACAGAAGTTACTCAAGCAAAAAATTGGTTTTCGACAAAGACTTCTATGTTTGTATTCTACACGATGGTATTCAGGGTATGTTTTACATGTTCCCTTGTTCTTTCAGCTATGAGTTTTGCTACTGATATAGGCCCGTCTTCTGGATGACGCTATATTGTAAAGTATCAAAACCACTGAGGTACTTAACCTACCTATAATGTTTATGCAATGTTCACACTATGAACAAAACGGATATAGGCCTGCCTTCGTGGTTTAGCTGTATCGTAACGTTCGTTTGCAATAATACAAAGATGTACCTATTAATGTGTTTATGCAAAGTTCACACTATGAACAAAACGGATATAGGCCTCCCTTAGTGGTTCAGCTGTATCGTAACGTTCATTTGCAATAATACAAAGATGTACCTATTAATGTTTATTAAACCTTAATATCTAAAACATGAAACAAAGATTGTTGCTATACACAGTCAGTACATACCCAATACCAAAGGTAAAGAGAAGGAAGCAGTACCTACCTATCTACATGAAACTCGACTTGTGTCTGAGATATGAAAGAGTTGGAATAGAAGTATAATTGGCAATACTTAAATTCAGACCTGACTGCGGGGTATGGAGGAGTCAGTGATGTAGTTACTAAACTACACACTAGATCCTGGATCTACAATACGTTATACCATGACTGCCATATGCCATAATATATGCCTGCATATCGATTCCATAAAAAGGAAACATTATAATCACACCAGATTGTGGGACGGATGATAAACAGTTCACCGCTGAAGCAGGCTCAGTTCTGAAAGATATATTATAGGTACCTATATTGTTTTTTCCTGAATAGAAAGATTTTTTTGTGCCTTGAGTTAAGGTTGAAGAAAAAACGTGAACAGATGAAATTCAACAATTTTACCCACAATTAAGTCTGGAACTCTGAACTATTAAAGAGACATAATTACCTATATGTAAGTTTTTTGGATATCATAATGTAACCAAAACTTAGTATCAAGCAGCAGTGTTAAAACAAGAACTTGCAACAGCTGTTTATTATTATGGAAGAAGTACAAAAATAATTGGGCACAACTTTAGCAGCAAATAAATTGGTGAGTATAAAATAAATTGTTAATATGGTGAATTTACACCTCTTCTACAAAGGAAATAAATTTGACATTGTGTGCGATTTCAACAATGCTGCTAGAAAATTGTGTGTTTTTCACTACACCTGAATAATAAGATTATAAAAGCAGCATACCAAGTTTTTTTTTTTTTTTTTGACATAATACAGATTTTGACTTATCAATTTTGTCAAAAGTTGTCAATATTATTTAATATTCAAACTATACAGTATAAAAGTCTGTATAAAACCTTAATAATGATAGAAATTACTCGATCACTAAGGTTTCTAACTAACTGCAACCGGAGCTTTAAACTGAAGGGGTACTTGTCTTAAAGGTCCAGAGAGCAACAGTTGACAACGGGAAGAAGCTACATACAGATATCTAAGATACCTACTTAATTATTTTTTACCCAATGCCTATATGAGTTAAATTGGCCATTATAATCTCTTAATAATTAATGAGTACCTACATACAATAATTTAAATTGTATTTCAGATTTACCTTATTTTGCTTTTTTATAGATAGGTACTTAAATGCAATACTCGATAAACTCAATGTTCATATTAAATGTTCATTTAATTCGGACAAGAAACATAGATTTATTCGAACAGTACCTATCGTGTGAGTTAAAATATTTAAAGATGCATATTATATTATATGTGTAAAATTATTCCATACATATTAGCACATAATGTACCTATGTCTTACAATACATAGTGAGTACCTACTTAATAAAATCAAGAACTTAACTCCCTCTTATTTGGTCTTGTGTGTATGACAAAATGTCACATGTCTCAATGCTAATCATGTTAAAGTAAGTGACATTTTTTAAATTTATAATTATGTAATTGAAAAGAAATCATGTCATTTTGTTCCTTCTAAAATGAAAATTCCTTGGTTTGATATTCAATACATATAGATAAATACAATGACGATACATACCTACATACATACAGATTCATACAAACTAGTAATGAAACTAGATTTTTCTATAAGATTTCTTTGTCAGGACAACCTGCCTAGATCTACTCAAAATGAAAAAGGAATATACCTACTTCTCATTTTTATAAATTTAAAGATAATTTAGTTGCTTAACAACTTACCAGTCATGTTAATGTTGGTTAAGTCAATCTATCAACAAATAATTTTAGCCTGAAAATAGACAGATTTAAGAGTGCATCACTCCATCTAGAGAAGAGAAATCACAGTTACCTAAAACATACCTACTGTTATTATTATAATTTTTATCTTATAGCTAAAATCATTTAGACTTTAATTCAATCTTAAAACTTTAAGTTTTAGTCTTATAATTTTTTCACAATATGATAATTCTTGTAAAAAATAATAAAGCCAGTAGGTTATATTTACAGATGTTATAGAATACTTACAGTATATCATTACCTGCACATTAATAAGATAGCAAAAACCATTCAGCAATACCTATTTTGAAGATTTACATCAGATTAACACCTTCACGTCAGGATACAAAAAACCAAATTAGTAGCTTGATTGAAGATTTAGCTTCAAGAAATATATTAGATTACACTGAATATAGGTATATAATAATATAATTATATTATCTAGATTCTTAGTACCTGAGTATTGTAACGAATGTTTGTTCGCTTTAAGAAATTTACCTAAGAATTTTTTTTCTTATAACATTTTTTTATAAATACCCACCTACATGTTACTTTATGCATTTTTAATGCATCAAATTTATTGAAAATTGTATAGGTACCTGTTATAATCTTACTACCTATCACTACTTGAGGTTTCTTTTTTATAGTTACTCCACTCTACAGTTCCACACCTCTACAGAGAAACAATGCATTGGTTTGCAAATTCAATTTATTTATTGAAGGCTGCAATTGTTTATACTATATATTGTTTTTTTGTAATCTACATATGTAGTTTCAATACAACACAATAGTTAGTTATGCTGCACACGGAGTATATAATAATTCCCTTTGATGTTGCATGCATGCCTCTTAAGGTGCGTTCCCACGGTCTGTCTGTAGACGCACGAGAGGAGACCGACACGGCACCGCGGGGAACGACGCGTTCGCCGGTAACTTTAATGGATCGGTGCGTGCTCGCCCTCGTGCGGCTCAGTGCGGTGCGTGGTAGCGCCGATCGTGGGAACGCGGCTTTATTAGTGTTTTGATTATGGTGAATTACTTAGTTATATGTAAGTAAGTACAGTCACATAATACACATACCTAATACTACTTATTTAGTAAATAATATTTTACCATGCCCACCAAAATTAATATATAAATAAGTATAACTTTAAATGGGAAGTTTCTATTTGAATGTTGTTAACTATTTAATAGAATCAATTTCATTATCTGAAGTAACACTGTCTATATGACGATCTCCGTGGTCGAGTGGTTTACACACACCGATTTTCGTGGTGTTGCCATCTCCGAGTTCCCGGTTCGACCTCTGGCAAAATCAATTAAAAAAAAAAAAAAAAAAAAAACTTTTCTAGATTGGCTTAGTTTTGACTGTTTGAATCACAACTGTTATCTCTTATTTACTTTACTCAAGTACTTCAGCTAGGTACTTTGAAATTGAGTTGGAGCAATATGTATGTGATGTTCAATATTTATATTTATCTATTTATTTATTAAAAACGGTTCATTTTATTAACACTACATTTTTTTTTTCTGGCTGTGAGCTGAATATACCTCATCAGTTTCTCCACTGACTAGTAGTGTTTACATGATGACATTTTACTCTGCTACCTACCTTTTGTTAGCGAAATTGGTACTCTCGCAGAATAACGAGCCAACTTGATTCCTCTCACATCAACATTGTTTGATTGACACCACACCCAATACCCATACTTAGTAATGGGAGTGAAGTATTTTTTGGAATTAATACTAACCAACATTATTACTTATTTATAGTATACCTTATTGTATAAATACAATTTTAACTATAAATTTTTCTAAGTTTTTTGGAAGAAACATTAATTTATTCAATACTAAGAGTTTAATTGGTAACCAAAATGTCAATAACTTATTGCATCGACACCAAATTTATTCTAAAAAATAAATTGAATTTACTTTTCATAAATTTCATTTAGCATAATTTTTTTTAAATCTTTATTGTACAATATAAAGGTACAAAAGACTGACTTGCTGTTAATGGCATTCTCTACCAGTTAACCTACGGAAAAACGATATCTATTTATTAACGTGGTTTAAAATAAGTACATAATATAATTATAAATCTCTATTTTAGATGCTTATTTACACTTAAATATTTATTTTTTAAAATGGTTGGATACCTACCTGTTCAAAAATCTGATTCTGCAACTGAACTTTAAACATCTACAAATAGTGAAACCTCATCATAAGAGGGCAGGACAAACAATGTGCATAATTGTACAATCAAACAAACTTACCAAGTGATGTTCGATTGAGATTATGCACTTGTTTGTCCTGCCCGAAGATGATGAGTCCCTCCCACCCTTACAGGTACATGTACCTATACCCTATAGTTGCAGAATCAGCATCAGCTACCTACATCAGGGCGTACGTGACCTGAACTTTAAACTTAATGACAGCGCGGGACCATGACATTGACAGATGCACAAGGATACGTTCTCGTTACTTGATGCGTTCAGAAATGTTATTTTATTCATTTCCAAACGCTTCATTTATTATTCTTTTAACTTATGTGGCGCTAGTAAGTACGAGAAGCGGTACTACAAATAGTGAAACCTCATCATCTTCGGGCAGGACAAACAAGTGCATAATCTCAATCGAACATCACTTGGTAAGTTTGTTTGATTGTACAATTATTCTACAGTCTCTACAACGTGTTACAATTAATAACTTTTTACAATACTTTTTTAAAATTTTTTTTTATTGAGTAATATGGTTTAAGTAATATGTGGATAACGGTGTGGGTTTCGCAATGAACCAAAAAAAAATTGTATGAACTTGTATAATTAAGTAATACTATATTGTGTAAACTGTTTGTTGTCCCCAATAAAATAAAATAAAATAACGAATCCCTAATGCCGAATATTGTAGATAGATTGGTTCACATAATAGATGTTACTTCTACACGTGTTCCTTCAATGTTTATGGAGATGGAACACGTAGTACCTACAGGAGACCCGACTTAAAATAGTATCCGAAAATGTATGTAAGTAGGCAGTTGAAAACCGTGTCACGTTTAAAATAAGAACATCATAATAAGTTTATTCCAGCGAGTGCAGTCAACTGGCGCCAATAAATCAGACAGAGAACATGTCGCGAACAAACGCCGAAAACACGGCCCTATCAGCCGGCTGATAGGCGGCGTTAATACCCGCCCGCCCGACAACGAATTGTCCGTCTAGTTTTAATTATATCCGCTGCGTTCCATTTTCGCTTCGCAACGAAAACGCGTTCGTGCTTCCGCGAGCGCGCGTCGACCCCATCGCTTGTCGAACTATGATGGACGCGTGAAACAGAACGTAACTAAGTTTTATAAAAGTTCAAAAGCGTATGGAGATTCTGAGTATATCACGGTAATTAAAAGGGGACGGACTGAAACGCTCGAAATGGGGTAGGTAAGTTCTTGATTGTCAAAATTGTAAAAAAATCCTCTATATATGAAATATTTAGATCAAATCATTCCTAATCGTAAAGCATCAATAAAAACAAACAACTTGGGTTATCCTTGGATTGAGCTAGAAATATTAACCGGTCTCGTAAACAACATCTTCGGGCGTGACTTTTATAACATAGGAAGAGTTCAATATTAAAAAATACCCATAACAAAAAAGATATCAAACAGTTTTTTTTATTGCAACTACTTATGTATTTTCAATTACTTAGGGGCATGCACTTTGTACGTGAGAATGGCAGGTTGCAAAGCCAGCAGCATTTTGTTTTCGCGATAAAACTTGTTTTATTTACGAATTAATGGTCGCTGGAAAGCGATCAAACGAGCCCGATGTTCCTCGCTCGTCAATTAGGCAAAATCGCACATTTGGCAGTGTTCCCGGTCAGTTGTTCCACTCTTGAGATCTGCGTTTGATTCGCAGAACACGGCGCGAGCGCACGTCCATATAAGGAAGGGCCCACATTGACCGAATGTAGGACAAACTTCGAATTGCGCGGGAAATCAACTTTTTTAAATTGAATTTTGGCAAAGAATGTAGTGGAATGAGCATTGCGAATTTTTCTTCTTTTCTAATTGCATTTGGAAAATAGGCTAATACGAATATTTTGTGATTGCAAAAGATAGAGAGACCTAAAATTAGGCAACCCTTGTTGTTGTTTCTATGTTTTTGTTTGTTTTGTTTGCGGAAGTAGGTAGTACTAAAGGATTCAAATGCGAGTGCTTACAATAGAATTGTAAACTAACCTTGACTACCGCTACGTATAGTTTCTTTAAATATACACACTATTATTAAAGTTACTCCTTGACAATATTTTAGCTCAATAGGACCGTCATAAAAGTAGTACACAAAAAATTAAAGTTTCAACACTTCAAATTGAGGAAACAATTTAAGACATTCATTCCAGTATTTTTTTATATATTTTATTTTTGTAAGTATACCTATTTTTATTCTGAAATAACGCAGCACCAAGAAGACAACACTGAACTCGAGATAGTCAGCTGTTTCATTAATTTTCACTAGAACCCATAAAATACCTAAAGTGTTTATTTGTTATGTTATCAAAAAGGCAGTAAACAATCTTCACCCAACATTTTACTAAAATAATTATTTACCTACTTATGTAATTATACAGGGTTATAAGTAAAACACCAACAACCTCGCAGGAGTAGATTATGACTAACATCATAAACAACAACATTTTTCTACGACTTTTCCGGAAACAGCCAAATAATAGTTATTTGTTATACAAGTGACCAAAATCAATTTGTGCTGCGAGTGCCGACTTTAAATCACGAACTAGCGAAGTAGTCTAGAATTGAATCACGAGCGCAGCGAGTGATTCTAATATAGACTACTGAGCACAGTGAGTGATTTAAAGGCACGAGGCAGAACAAATTTTTGGTCTCGTGTAAAACATACAACTTTTCACCTCTACCAGCGAGAAAATTTTCACGTGACTTTCCTGGTAAAAAGCTTAATTTAGCATTAGAAACTTGTTTACTTAACTCTTTTGGAATAGACAACTATCTTCATCGTTGGTTGGACGCATTCATGTAATTTATCACAAAAATGGCTCGATCAAACCTATGCTGAAAAATTTAATTCATAGAGTCAGTAAAGTAGATTAATTCTCGTCGTTTTGATTACATTACGTTGTGTTTTACTTTTATTCATTAATATCCCATCTTATTTATTTATTTATAATCATAAAACATATAATTTGTTAATAAATTTCATTAATTTTTCTTATTTCATATTTGTTTCATACATGCGACTTCATTACGTCCATACTCTTTATTTCGAATTATCAAACTTCTTTTTTAACAATCCTTATTTAAAACTCCTTGGTATGTCCGTGCATTTTATTTTTTTACTTTTTAATCCATGTATGACACCATAAAGCACTCTTTCTATCCTTTTCTCACATATCAGTTTTACAAGTGTCATCCTTGTCACTTTATTTCTTTTTAGGGTTCCGTAGCCAAAATGGCAAAAAACGGAACCCTTATAGATTCGTCATGTCTGTCTGTCTGTCTGTCCGTCCGTATGTCACAGCCATTTTATTCCGAAAGTATTAAGATTACACAGTTGAAACTTAGTAGGTAGATGTATTCTATTAACCGCTTAACGATTTTAACACAAAAATAAAAAAAATAAAGATTAAGGGGGGGCTCCCCATACATTGAACTGAAACTGAAAAAAAAAATTTCCTTCATACAAATACATGCGGGGTGTCTATAGATAGGTCTTAAAAAATGACATTGAGGTTCCTAAGACAATTTTTTTTCAAAGTGAACCGTTTGAAAGATAACAACTGCCAAAGTGGTAAAATGTGTGTCCCCCCCCCCCCCCCCCCTCAAACTTTTGAAGTAAGAGAGTGAAAAATCTATAAAAAATATATGCAATAGATCTTAATAAAAACTTTCAACGAAAATTAGTTTGAACGAGTGTGTGTGTGGTTTGAGGGCCACTTGCTCGAAAGTCAATAAAAGTATACTGATGATTTAGTGGACATTATAAAAGAAATGTGCAACTTGGAATCGATTTTGTGAAAGTCATCTTCACCGAGTTATTAGCTGAAGAGTCGGGCCCTCAGTTCTCACATGGAGGATTGAGGGCCCGGCTGTTGCGAACAAACTATTAACATTACAGTAAAAGTTTTAATGCTTAAGTCTAAGTCAATCCCGAACAAAAATTGTGGAAGTAAGATTTATCGCAAAACGCTTTAACGGGAACGGGAACCACGCGGGTGAAACCGCGGGCGGCCGCTAGTTTTTAAATATCGAGAATTCGAGACCCTATCTTATTGAAATTAATAATTCAATAATTAATATATTAGATTTTCTATTAGAATTTTCTTGTTTCATGTCATTTTTAGTTGCGGATGACGTCAATGTGTATGTTTATGTGACAAGGTTCCAGCGCATTACCATTTGACGGGGGTTATACAACAATATTTTAAAAGCACATAGAGCAAATCAAAATAGTGTCTTGCAAATTATTTTTTTGTAGAACAGCAACTGTGAGTTTCGAAGATTCATAAATACATAATATTCGTACCTACGTCACTCGAAAAATATACCTACTGCATCACATAACCCAATGACGCATTACTTTCAACATAAAATATTGCAGCGACGTTGTTTGCATCAAGTCTCATTGTAGATAATATTTACTATTCACGCCCGACTGCGCATACGCAACACCGAAAATAAGCTCATTCAGGCTCCGTATCGGTTGACGGAGTTGCAATGAATTGCAACACGCAAATCTATACGTCTAATGTATGAAACGAATGAGTCTTATTTCGTCACATATCTTTTCAAAGGTGGTTTGATAAGGGAACGTACCCATACTACGTGACCCATTTTTTTAAATTTTTAACCCCCCCCCCCCCTGGATTTCACGTAGTATTTCATAGATAATGGTTTTACCTCATTTTTAACAGAAATCTAAAAAAAAAATGCTCTTTTTTGTCTTTTTATTAGTAAGGCGCTTGCCACGTAGGTAAATACCAAGAGTGTGTAGTATAATTTTACATACAAGTGAAAAAATGTATCAAGATGAAAAAAATTTTTAATGCCATATTTGAATACAGCTTGAAAATAAAGAACCAGATTTCCATTGAGAATATTGACTACGTGACAAAACATAGGCCCCCCTCCCCCCCCCCCTGTGACCAAGCGTGGTATTTTAAAGACCCCCCTCCCCCCCCCCCTTAACGGGTCACGTAGTATGGGTACGTTCCCTAAGTCCATGACTTTGTAAAGAAGAAACACTTATTTTGGCTTATTTTGTTTTATTTCTCTACATAATATTTTTGTAGCTCTGCTTATTGCTTATTCAGTCCAAGGAAATTCCTACCTCTTTAACCCATTATTTTTTCTTTCATCGCCTGAAAACTGTGGTAACTGAAACTAGGGACATCTTTTTACACGTGAGTTTGGTCACGTCATGACTTTGACCGGTTAACCACCAAATATTTAACAAGAAAAAAAATTGCATAAGTAAATCTACATTGGTTGTAAATCTGTTATCCTTGGCGATCGACCTTAAAACCTCTCGCGATCGACCGGTCGATCGCGATCGACCGTATGGACATCTCTGATCTACAGAATAGGAAGGAATCGCATCTTTATTCGATGATTAGAAATAAAACACTTTTTACGGATTACAAAGCGTATATTGATTAATTCAGAATTATTTTAGAATTACATAGTTTTCCTTTGTTGGTTTTTAGGGTTTCCCGACGTTTCGACACTTTTCCAGGGGCCGTGGTCACGGGACGACTAAATCAAAAAGGCTGCTCATATTTTTATGAAAATTCCCGCTCGGAACTTTTTAAAAATGCATTCAAGTGAATTAAATTATTTTATAGCTGCGTTCTGATTTTAATAATTATTTTTTAATTAAATTGGTTAAAGTTAATTAGAAAACACGATCTAGTTACTGAATCTATATCACCAGTTTTTATTATAATTTAAAGGGAAACCGGTTTGAATTTTAATTTTATATTTATGCCGCCTTCTCCGGAATTGGTGACCACTGAAAATCAGCGTCATGGAGCTCCTCGAGGGTGCTGTGGCATAGGTAATGCTGAGTGGGAGCCGTTTTAGCACGTATACTAATGTGCTAAATAAAATTATTTTCTTTCTTTCTTTCTTTCAGTTCACAAATTTGGAGACCTTTCCGAGAGAGAACTGGCGGAAGAAAACTCAGAGGGGTTGTGTCGGCCTCCCTTTGATCCCTATCTACAAAACGAACTAACTTTATCTTTAGACCCTGTGTGATTTGGGATGTAATTTTATTTGATGAATGATGGGGACCTACGCTGGTGGTACTCTCCAACCATCTTCTCTATTAAAATTTGAATATTTGTTGATTTCAATGCCTCGCGTTGCATTTTGGTAATAATAGTCTTTGTTGTTTGGCAAGGATTTGTGGTTTATCAAATCTAATGTACCTAATGGTTTGTCCCTTTGAGGCATATTAAAAAACCCAAAAAACCAACAAATCAAAACTAAATAATTCTAAAATAATATAATTAAATAATATACGCGCTGTAATCCGTAAAAAGTGTTTTATTTCTAATGAACTGTACGCGCGGAATGTTTAAAAGTTTATTAGATGAGTTTTCGATGTCATGAGTACCGCCGAGAGGGCCGACAGGATCATGGAAATCGGTTGAGCTTTTTGTTTCCAAAAGTAATAATCTTTTGCCTTGCGAAAATTGTAGCGTAAAGATTCCTAAGGGGTTTCTTTTTAAGATACATAAATAATTTATGAAAAAAAGTATTTCTTCTTTCCAAAGTCATGGACTATTAAAACGCCCTCGTAAATTAATGCCGGCTTAACGTTTTGGTACCTCTATTCCACTATTTGGACGAAAGTTACGTTTTTTACATCCAGAATTTCGATTTTCCGTAGCAAGAAAAAACAATACCGTACGGATCGAATTCACATCGAGTACAAAGGTTAAATGTATTAGGTATCTAGTGTTGTCAAAAAACCCAGTACCTAGGATTTATTACTCGTAGATGGGTACTATATAACCGTTAGTTTGGCTTATCGTTCCTACAAAAATATTTTATGAAACGTTTCTAAGAAACATTTTGAGCCAGTAATCCTAATTAAAGTTCTGAAAATAAATTAAGACCCGTAACATTATTTTAATGAGTAGTAATTTGCCAGTTCTAGAACATTCAATGTTCTAGAAGTCTTTACTTTAGTTCTCTCATTAAATAGCCGAATATTAGGTCCTTAGGTATGAAATTGCCGTTTCTTATAAAGACTTTTACAACATTTTCCATACAAATTTTCTTTAGTTAAGTATTTACCAACTGAGAGCACTAATTTAGAAATGATAATGCACGAACTACGAACAGCTGATTAACGCCTTAAATGAAGTTATAAGTTTCACTAAGTTACTTACAGTTTACAAAGTGCTTATCCTACTAATATTATAAATGTGAAAGTTTGTGGGTTTGGATGTTTGTTCCTCAATCACGCAAAAACTACTGAACAGATTTGGTTAAAATTTGGCACACAGATAGTAGATAGCCTGGATTAAAACATAGAATACTTTTTATCCCGATATTCCCACGGGAACGGGAACCACGCGGGTGAAACCGCGGGCGGCCGCTAGTTTTTGTAATAAAAAAAAGTAAATTTTCAAGTTTGCTTTTTAACGTTGTTAAATATGATTTATTTATTAGAAAAGCTTGCCCGTAACGACATACAATAAATAATCATAATTCGATAAGTAAAAAACAAAAAATTATAGATTTTGTAATCCGGAATTTGCTTAGAAAAATTTAAGGATATAAAAGATGGTTTTTTTTCAATATTTTTACAGAGGTAGGCTTTTCTTCTTAGATCGACAATTACGTTGATTTAGTATGGCACCGTGCACGCTTTTAGCGCCATCTAGTTTTTTGCAACTTTGTTGGCTTTGACCTGATCGTTTTGACGTTTTGATATGTAATGGCGGCATTGTGACAAAATATTTAAAAATACTATACGTATTGTGTTATTAATGTAAATTTCAAAATTACTGTGATTTGGGTGGACAAAGTGTTGCTTAATAATTTTTGGTCATTTAAATTAAATATGGCAAGTAAGATCGATTCGAAAAGAGTGTTTTATTTTGGTTATGGGTTTGTTTACTTCTTTTTTAGTTGTAAATTTTGTAAAACAAAAGGGTAAAGCTACTTTAATGATTTTATTAAGTGATAATAAACATATATAATTGTTCCTGTATCGCTAGTAATAAATTAAATATCGTTTTCAAACAGATTACAGAGCCTACATTATTTCTACTTTTGCCACCATGAGCGCTGCGATCGATTATTGTACCTTTGCACCCAGCCAGCTAATAAAATAATACCTAATATAGTTACGTCAAAAAATAGGACAGAAGATGGAGCCTGAAAATATGTAAATAATTTTTAGGAAAACAGAGATATTATTGTTCACCATTGCGCCATGGTGATTAATACCAAAGTTTTATGTACTTTCAAAACACATAGGTAATTTAAAAAAATGGGACCATAATTTTTTTTATCAAAAAAGGTAAATATTATTGAGGTATAATGACAATGACAGTCCCTGCCTAACCCTGTGTTTTTCAGGACTCTTGTCAATATTTTATTAGATAGGTACACTGACGTCCATTATACAAGTACATAGGTACCTGATACAACGATAAATTATTGCATTCAAAAAACCTAACCAGATTCTGACCTTTAATGTTGAGAAAAATACGAACGATTGCCAAAAATTCGTCTCATGTCTTCAGATGAATCTTTGGCATGCAAAGTCAAAAATATTAATAAACAAACAGCGAATTTAATTGATATCGTTTTATGTGCTCATAAGAATGTAAATTCACTATCAGTGGGTTGTTATTAAGTAGTTTTCTGCTAATTTTTGATGCAGAGAATGGCTGATAGCTTGCGGAACTAATGCTATAAGAACCATAATAATTTCAATTGGATAACAGAATTTTAAACTTACGACTGACTGAATGTTCCGTTATTCCATAGTAATTCATTAACATACAAGTATCATTCATGAAAATAAATTGTAGCAAACGGTTCTTCAGATGCGATACTAGCGCTATCTGTTGCGAAGATTTCTAACTGGATATTTCTTAGGGTTTTTTTTGTTTATTTATTTACCTTCGTGCATCCAGGGTACCTGTACCATCATCCCTTGAGACAAATAACGCAGTTTTCACCCCAAAACAGCTGTAAATTAAACGCAAGTGGCACAGACACACATAAATGCTCACATTCGTATTGTGAATAAACATCGTAATGTAGCAGATAAACTAGGATGTGAGCCAAGACGAAAATATGCCACGACGCGTTTTTCCATTGGATTTTGCGCTTTGGAAACGGGCAGTAGTCGTGTTGGACAATCATTGTTAATTCACAGATGGAATGTGATAAGTCCGCTAAGTACTTCACTTGTGCTGTTGTCAGATTGCATTATTAGGGCAATGTGAATCGTGGCGTCACGCTCTGAAACCTATTTGATAGATGCGACTATTATGATCCGATAATTCTAAAAAATTATGCATACGTATTCATTTTTCGTAGTAGTGCAGTATGCATGTGTGTATAGTTGTGATTTGAAAGTAGCTTGGTTTTTGTGACAGTTTCTATTGCGAGTGTCCATTGACAGTGTTATGTTTGTTGTGTGTTGCAAGGTCGCACACGTGTGTCCATAGCGCATAGGTCGATGCACACCCGCCAAGGTGGGCTCGGAAATTTTCATTCAGTTCCCCCGATCTATTTCAATCGCCACAAATAATCAAGTGGCGCATTGAGCGCACACTTCCTCCACTGACGTGTGTGAATCGGACCTTCGCGTGCCACACCACAGAGTCGAACCACTAGAGTCACATCTGGGCTGTCATATTCCCGGAATACTTTTGGACATCCGGAAACAAGACGTCTGTCACCGTCGAGGGAACAAAAGCAAAAAGCAGGGGGGGGACACTCTTGACACTCCTATACTAAGTGACATTATTGTAAAGGAAGTGCCTTCATCTCTCATCGGCGAAGATCATTACTTCATACAATTTTTTTTTTATAAGAACTCCCTCAACGATCAAGCAATGCTTGACAAGCGCGTAAATGCTTGTCAAGCAGTTTATGGTTTGGGAATAGACAATGATTTTCTAATAGTCATTAGCGAGAGTACATACATAAAGGTAGGTATACTCTTTTTATCAAAAACAAAATTTAATTGTCAGAATTTTCCTTTAGCAATATCACAAAAATCTTTTTCTGTTTTTATTTCGCACGTTTACTTATTTCAGTTGCTCCTTTCCACCGTTTCCCAACAAAAGAATAAGGGCCCGGATAGTTTTAAAGATTGGGTAGAGATTGTTGGTGAAAATGTGTTGACAAGTTAAAAGAATGGGGTCTGCAACCAGCACCTTCGCCAGCAGGATAAGGGCTGCAGGCGTAGTACCTTCCCTTCACTTACCGGCAATTCATCGTGTAAGTTTTTTATGTAGGTACTAGGTAGGTACCATAGTAGAATCAAATTACTACCTCCTTGATTTAGGGTGCGTTTCCACTGAAGCAACATCACGTAAATTTTTTTGGGGTTGGCTTTAAAAATGGGGCGCTTGATTTTGAAATTGAAATATATATAACTTTGTAGAGTTTCGTAAGGCCTTTCAAATGATACTATAACCCCGGCGCGGTTTAGTGTTTAAGAAAATATATTTTTTTATGTTATATTTTTTTCAGGCAACCAGACCCATCCCAGTTCCAGACCCATTTCAATTCCAACCCATCCCACTTCGTCTTCATATACCAGAAATATCATGTAAGTTTTGTTTACGCATATTAAGGGTAGATATTTCTCAAAATAATTAATTACAAAGACGTAACTGCAAACATCATGCATAATGCCCTCATTATGCATCAATTTCATAAGCTACAATATTTTCAATAATAAAATTACAAACATTTTTTTTTCAGATCACAGCCCACCCCCAACCCACTCTGTTGTCATCCTGATACAGGTGCAGTACGAGCTATCGAGCAGTTTGATTGTGGCAACCGCAAATGACGAAAATTAATATTTTTTTTTATAAAAAACAAGTATCATTACTTGTTTCAATTCCGGCACCCTGATTATCTAAAAAGAAACTATTTAGCGACCGGTTGCATTTGACATACATTGCCACTTTTCTTTGGCATGTTTTTTTTTAACCCAAAAAGAAGTAGCAATGGATCACGATCATCTGTGAACTGCAACCAGTCGCTAGGTGGTTTTTAATTAGATAATCAGCCCGCCGGACTCTTTGGCTCCATAATCGTTTTATAGACTTAAAGTAAGGGTGTAGGTAAAATGATTGTATTATATCTCGTAATAATATATAGGACTTCGTATAGGTGTCAGTTAAATTATTTTGGTTCGACCGTGCACCATCCTTCCTGTTTTTCTATGCGGAAGCATTAATTGCTTATTTACGAATAATTTTACTGGAATGGTTTTAATATTCAGTTATCAATTACTGGCTGCGCAACATGTTTTGATGAAAATGTATTTTCATTAAAACTGCTAGCTATACTTATTAAGTGTTAGTGATGTGTTCTTTAATAGGTTACATCAAACAAGATTATGTTATACTTACCTGGGAAAAATTAATGGCTGTGGCGAGGGGTGAAATTATGGCGAAGGTAAGCCGTTCAACAAAAGTGTTATGATCTGCATAGTGGATCGGTAGGGTGGGATTTCTAAAAGGTAAGCCAATGCAATGGGAATCATCTTGTATGGACCCTTCGCCACTGGCTGTAGGTACATTAGTATACCTAATACTACTAGGTAGGTATACTAATGTACTACACAAACACGGTCAGGGTACCTACTACGCTAGTAGGCAGTGTAGGCACCCTGACCGTGTTTGTGAATGAATAAATATTAAGAAATAAGAATATGAACAATTTTGAATAAAATTATCCCTAGGCATAAACTGAGAGGAATAAATTAAAACATAATGACTCTTTCACTTAATTGTTTAATTTTGTGTCCTTTTCTTTTCTCCCTTTTGTAATTATGTTTTTAACTGTTTTGTTCTAGTTATCTCTTATAACATTTGAAACGTTTGTTCTCATGTGTTAGTTATTTTCTTCGGAAAAATACTAATACTAGTGAACACGGCGTTTAGAATGTTATAAAAGATAATTAGAACAAAGCCGTAGGTAGGATTGCTAGATTAGGTACTAAAAAAAAAAAAAAACAAACTAACAAGAAGATCGCCGATCAGAGATGGCGCTTCAAAATGAGTAAGTTTTAAAATCGCCAGAGGGCTCTCTACCCCTATTTTTTTTTATCTTACTCTATGGCAAAAAGGTGTAAGCTCGTTAAAGAGTGGCTAGCTTTCATGAGTGTGGTGTTCGCGTCCTGTTGGAGTTTAGGATGTTTACTCCCGTGTTCACTGTCAAACGTGTTATCTGTTATGTGAGCAGGTGCGGCGTCGGCGCCGGCTATATTAGTGGTGCGCGGGCGGCATTACGTAAACTGTCGTGTGATCCTCACCTCCTCTATCTTGAGGTTCGTGCGGACCACCTTGCGGGTGACCGCGCTCTCGTAAGTCTCCTCGATAGTCTCCGCCATGGTTGCGATGCGCGGGCGCAGCGAGCGACACGCGCGGTTGTTGCGCCGGTACTGATCGCCCGCCGGTTATTTTTAGTCGGCGGCGTGGTGCGTGCGGGCCGCGTTACAGGAATCGGGGTGGCGACACGGCTGTCGTTGAAGATAGGGGCGTCGGATCGATTCTGCTCCCCCTAAGGCCATTCACACACTTTCCCTGTCCACTTTGGCTACAAAGTTAAAGAAGTTTCACACAGAACACCGTCTAGGTCACTATTAAAACACTTTTATTCCTACTTTAGAACTGTTACAGACTTTGAACTTTGGAGAAAGGAAAATCTGTAACCAATTTGAGAATAAACTGTTTATGCGCCTGCTTAGCAGCCCCACGCAAGACCGACTGCAGACAAATGGTGCCAGGGAACTATTTTACGCTCTCGCGTCAGAAAGGGTAGGCTGCTGTTTGGATCATACTCAGTCGGAAGAAACATTGACACTGGCCTTGTTCAGAAAACATTGCATAGCGGTGAGACCGTTCACTCTTCCAGCCGGCAGACGCTCATGCGCTGATTGATGAGCGTATTTTTTTAGTAAATATCGAAATGGAAAGTAAAATAAAGTCGAGCTCATGCATTTAAAAAGTGACGGATGGTCTTGACATCTTCAATTCAATGTAAAATATATTTTTAGAGACGTAAGACCTTCATGAAATGCAACAGACTTATCAAAAGGAAGTACCTAGTTCGACTTTTAAAACTAACTATTATAGATAAATAACAAAGGAGGCATGAGAATAAAGATTTTCGACGGTTATTAAAAAATGGAGAATGTTTATGACTTTGCACTCGCAAACCGTGGGTACATACAGCCTACGGAAAACAGTTGAGTTCGACGCCGGTCAAATTCATAGACAATTTATTTCCAAGATTATTATTTAGCACACCATCACTCCGTGATTTAATTTTCATGTTCACGAATCTATTCCTATGGACATCAATTTCTTTACTTCAAAAAATTGATGTCCATCCATAGGAATAGATTCGTCAAACGCCGATATGTAGATATTAAAAGCAGATGACGTTATTGAACGGATTATAAGTCAGTCACCTTTCAGATCTAATTAGGTTATCTCTCAGTTCTTATGGCGACGATAGACGTCCGTTAACATAAACAAACACTAGGCATGGTTTGGCGAATATAAATTAAGACTTCTTAAAACTCGTAGTTAAGAACGGCACGGATCTTGAGCGGTGACATTTAATGCGCAGAAGTAATTTTTAGGTCTCATTGGCGGGACGTGGTGCGCGGCTAGTGCAAACATGCATGCGCAGTAATCCCCTCCAATGGGGATGGCAACGCAAAGCTAATTCTAGATGTCGCTGCGTACGCTTGTTCCTAAGACAGTAGACGTTCAGACCAAAATGTATGGGAAAATAGGTATATATTTTGTAGGTTTTTTTTACCGAAAAAGACCAATTGACCCAAAATGAATATAAAAGACTATTCTACAATGCAAATGCCGGAATTTAAAGCCCAATTAAGACGATTTTAGTCTTACAGAATTTATATTTTTTTTCCATATCCAGATTTTTCGGAAATTTGTATGCCAACATTTTAAAGCCCATTTACCCAGAATTTAAATATTTTAAGGCTTAAAAATACGTTTTTGTAAGTAAAAGTCCTTTGTTTTCATAGTTCTCGTGGAACAAGCGTACGCAGCGCCATTTTGACAGTTGCCTTCCCCATTTCTCTCATAGCTCACGATTCATGCCGGCACCTACCGCATTATAGCTTAATACGATTTCTACCAGACAACCTTTGTCTTTGCATGACAATCGCCTAACAAAGATGACTAAAAAGAAAAATAAACTGTTTTCTTTGCGTGACAAAAAAATAAAGTTTGATAACGCTAAAGAATACCTTGCGAATTATTCAGAAATTATTTTTAGTCATTTTCAATGACTAAATAAGTAATAAATAATATGATAATTTTTTCTGTTCGCACGAAATCCCTTTCAACCATAGACCATAAGATAATACCTACCCTACACTATATCAGTCAGTAGACTTCCTTTCGGCGCGCTCTACGAAATCCACGCGTTTTGTTGTGGTGCGCAAGTTGCGGAACCCTAAGGTCGGAAACAATAGCAAGAACTTATGATTTAGTCTATGGTTAGTAGGAAAAAGTTGCGTTGGGCCAAGTGTTGACATCTCCTGTCGGGGAAGTCGTGACGCGAAGGATAAAATACTCATTTGGCTCATTGCACTGTTTAGGAATAACACATGTCCCAAATTATACTGTACTCAGATGATTATTCACCTTATGATTGTATCAAAGAGTTTATTTTCGTTTAAACTAATTAGAGCACATGACAATACAAAAAACGCAAAAGGGAGTAGTTTACTCACGCTCAATGACTAAGATACAGTGTGCCAACGTATGAGGATATGTTTCGTAGGACTCTTTGTACCTACATGACAACAAAAGCTGTATCCAGGGGAGTTATTCACGATTTTCGGAAACCAACTTTCCGAATCGAATCGGAAAGTCTAGTCTTCGATCTTATTTTCTATGCCTTACGCTACCAAACTTTGTAAATGCATTGCGCTTTCACGTCTTAAAGTGAATGGAATTCCAGTCGAATGTATTTGTGAATAGCTTTTTTTTATTTAGCTAATTTTTCTAATACCGGAAGATACGGATTCGAATCGTATGTTTTCGAGTAAATTTCCGACAATCGTGAATAATCCTACTGGGGGTAAAGTCTGCTAATGTTAACGTCAAAATCGTGTTTCAATGGTGTTTCTATGGTAATGCTTTTAGACACAGTTCTTGTTACTTTAACCCAAAATCGTGACACTTGTTCCGTTTTGGGTTTACGAAACACAACGTGTTTCGATTTTGGGTTTAAGAAACAAGAACTGTGTCAAAAAGCATTACCATCAAAACACCATTGAAACACGATTTTGTGTTAATGTCAAAATAACGTCAAAATCGTGTTTCAATGGTGTTTCTATGGTAATGCTTTTAGACACAGTTCTTGTTTCTGTATAACCCAAAATCGTGACACAATGTGTTTCCGTTTTCGGTTAAAGAAACACAATGTGTTTCGATTATGGGTTTCAGAAACAAGAACTGTGTCAAAAAGCATTACCATTCAAACACCATTGAAACACGATTTTGACGTTAACATTAGTTAGCAGACTTGACCCCCTGATTGCTAAGTTCTGCCATTGTCATTAAATTCTTCCTACATTTACTTGGACGAAGTTTCCGCTGACGATTACCAACTGGATAAAAAAATACTGGGGCCTATCTAAAAAACACTACCGTAAGAATAAGAATATTTTATAGTATTTCATAGTAAATTACAAAGATCGTTTGGCGTTTATTGCGTCGCCAATTTGTACTCACAGACACCGCAATGTATGCAAATTACCGTAGTAATTACAAATTGTAATGTTGATGCAATAGGCCCCTGATATTTTAGTAACTGAGCTATTTGAAAATTTGAACCCAATACATGTTTTGGGAATATATTTCAATGGTAATCAAGCATACGTTCTCGTCTGAGGTTATTTATGTCGAAGTAAGCTCGATGAACGCTTGTAATTACTCCTAGCGCCATCTATCCATCTAGACAAACAACCCAGACATGAAAAAGCATGCGGAATCCAGGTTCGAGTCTCTATCGTCTCTACAGTAAAAGCACTACATATTTTGTCAATTTATTAATAGCTACTAATAATTACTCATGCGTGACCTAGAGATTTCTACCGCCATTCGCTACTACTCTGCCAAGAGTCTGAAAGAAAAGAGCAAAACTACGTTTTAAAGTTTTATTATCTCTTTATGCAAACTTGCAACATTACAATACTCTGTATCATAAATAAAATCCATAATAAATATACTTAACTAGTACTAATCATCAAGGACTTTGAGAGAACATTTCCTATACATTTTTCATTATACATACATTAATTTATTACACAGGTAACACTTCTAGATCTCGTTAGATATCACTTGCTCTTGCGCTAATACTTAACAAAGATATTCGTTTGGTCCTCACTGGTTTAATCCACGTGGCTGGAAAAAAATGAAAATACATTTTATAAGCTTCTTTCAAATGAAAAATATGAAATATTAGAAATTCAAATAAAAAATCTACCGGGTTGCAATCGAAACTGATTGTTGCGAAAATGCACGCGGTTAGGTAATTGGGAGTTATTTCAATGTTACGACTTAGTAAACAGAGTTCAAAATCGCTAAATAAACACAAGTAAACAGTGGCATCGGAAGAGTTTTTCGAGTCAAATAAACTAATAATTTCTGAAGGTATGTAATACAAAGGAAAATACAAACAAATATGTCGTAGTATATTCGTACGAATCGGATTAAAAAAACCTAGTATGATTGTAAAAAACCGGATAATTTGAATCAGAAAATTTTTTTTGCAATCGTCCGAGTAATGTTTAGGACTTTTACAAAAGTCCAGTGTATAGCCTCGATTACATACGCCGATTTAAGGAACCAATTTAGAGTTGCCACTCGTATAAATAAGTTAAATTTTAACAGTGAATTTGCACAAATGACGGAAAGGTCAACATTTTTTAAGATTTTTTATTTTCAATTCTCATCTCCAATCTTAAACAATGTTTACTTTTCCGTTATAGTGTAGATTCGATTTTAAAATCGAACTTATTCTACAATATTTTATTGTGGCAACCCGAAATTGGTTCCTAGCTAGGAAGCTAAATTGGCGTATGTAATCAAGGCATATCTTAGGTAAATTGCGAATAACCATCACTTTGAGCGCGCTGATTGGCTGGAGGTCAACGTTATGGACTGACGGATGCTCTGATAGGCTAACGGCTACCCATAGTCCTAAGAACTCATGTTCTGACCAATCAGACTGAAGATGTTATAAGTCGACTCTTAGATTATCCAATCAGTATTCAAGTTTACAATTGTCCGAACCGAAACATACTGGGATTTTTACAAAGAACCTTAAAAATTGCTCAGATGATTGCGAAATTGTTACTTAGATTCCAATTATCCGGTCCTTTACAATCAACCTAGGATTTTTGCAAAGGTCCGGTTTATACGATTATGCTACGACACAAATAGATAAGTTTTTTCATCACACCGCACTGGACAAATCTTCGTGATTTTTGGTGCATGTATCATCAATGTAATGTTTTATTTTTGACTAGCGACCCGCCCTCGCTTCGTTTCGGTGTAGTGTGGAATTCGACACCATTTATTATATACATACATATAAACCTTCCTCTTGAATCACTCTATCTATTAAAAAAAACCGCATCAAAATCCGTTGCGTAGTTTCAAAGATTTAAGCATACCTAGGGATATAGGGACAGAGAAAGCGACTTTGTTTTATACTCATCATCATCCCTTATCCCAATTTATTTATAGTGTTCTACACAAAATAAAATTTTGAGCTCGTAGAACGACCACTATTGGGGTCGGCGTCGGCGCAGTATGTAATTCATACTGCATTAGGTTTTGGCAAAGTTTTACGGTCGGCCGCCTGCCTGACACCAACCCTCCTCGGGAATGCTGTTGTTGACAGTTTCCTCGCTGCCATTCGAGTGACCCTTTGTGCGATGGTCTGTACCGGGTCCCTAAAAACTTCCCTCTATCGCCTTCTACGATACTCACGGGATGAGATGGGACAGTCCTATTCTTAACCGGGACTGTACGGCGTTTGTTTTTTGGCGATAGATTTATACTATGTACTGATAAATAAATAAAAAAACCAAATTATACTGACATAATGCGCATGGTGTTGGTGAAGCCAGATCCCTGCTTCCAGCCGGTGACCACCACCACGGAGTCGTTGGTGTTGATGAACCCGCGCGCGCGCCCGAATTTCAGCCCGTACTGCACGCGGTTGTCTACGTCCTTCAGCCAATCATTGGCCGCGGATTCTGTACGAAAGAGGTTTTTTTTATTGACACAAAATTACTAAACAAAAACTTTTTAACTAGATTAAAGGCCAAGCCACACAGCGGGCGTGGCATGACGGGACGGGACGGCGACGCGACACTGAGAAGTTGTAATGTACTAGATATTATGGACGACGTCACACAGGCCACGCGCCACGCCGCCACATGAGTAAAAAAGAAAGGACCAGAGACCAAACTTCATACAACCGCGCGAATCGGTTGCACCACTACAAGCACGCGGGGCATGAGTGCGTGTCCACTGGCCGCTTGACGCGTACACGGAAAAAACTTGTTTTGACAGCCAGCCAGTGGACAATCGTAGGGCATCATTTGTTTTGTTAGTTGCAAGTTTGAATTTCACGTTCTTAAGAAGCTTTGTCTCTGTCCTTTCTTTTTACTCATGTGACGCCGCCGTCGCGCCGAGCGTGAATACAGATCGGAAGCGCGGCGGGGCGGAACGTAGGCGTGATCACGCCCGAAGTGTGAACTCCCGTCGCGCCGCGCCCCGTCACGCCCGCTGTGTGGCTTGACCTTTAACCTTAGCATTAAGAGGATTGTCAAGCAAGCGGTCTCCATACAAACGGTGGTGATAACGTTTCACACCCTCTGAAGTTTAGAACGTTATCGCCTATCGGTTTAGAGTCTAAACCTAAACCTACATCAATGAATTTTTGGTATGTCTTTGAAATGCCTAAAAACTAGGGCTGTACGTTTTGATTTTTTAAATATTCACCTTATTTATATAAATACACGCGTTTAAAATCGTTTCATCTAGGTAAAGTATTAGTGATATCAATTCAAAAATATGCAGATGTTTGGTCTACATAAGTTGTTAATTGGATAATTTTTTTAAGAGCTATCTGTATTTGTTTACATCGAGAAATAATTTCTAACGTTTCGAATTGTTCCGATATAGATAGGTAGTTCCCATTTTTTTCATGAAACATGATGACGTACGGGTTTTTTTATATTTTTTCTATAAAACAATAAACTAGCATCAATAGTAAGATCACTTTCCAGTGACGTCATGGTACAAAATAAGATTTTGTTTTTTTTACACTAAGATATTATCGGTATAGGTACATACGTACTACAACCTTTTGTTAGTTCTTCTAGAAATAATTATTTTCTGAATTTAATTATTATGATCAGTGATCGAAATAGGTAGTGCAATTTTGCGGGATTTAGTGACGTTTTCTTAATATGGATGGATGTGCCTTTAAATCCCGCTTGGAAGAGATTATATATATGTAAGCTTAAAAAGATTCGAATGTTATTGATATCAAATATTACTTACTAGCGGCCGCCCGCGATTTTGTCTGCTTGGAATATTTTTTTTTATACCTCGGGAATAATTATTTTTTTCGGAGTGAAAGGTACCCTATGTCCTTCTCTGTGCCCCTGACAACGTGTATGTAAAATTGCATGATGATCGGTTCAATAGTTAAGACGTGAAGGCGTAACAAACAAGCAAACGGATTTACGTTAATATTAAGTAAGGATATTCAAATATATTATAATGTAATATTCAAATCCCAAATCTCGCCAGTCTTATCCATATTAAGAGAACGTCACTAAATCCCGCATAATAGGGATGTTGACTTATGAATAAAATAACGAAATACTAATAAAAATCGTAAACATATCCAACTTTTGGAGTAGCTTGTATACCTCTTGGTTTTAAATATTGCGTATTTAATATAGCTGCCGAACAAACTTCCTACGCGTCGCATACAACGTAGGAAGGCGTGACGTCATAACTCGGTAGCCGTTAGTATGGAGCGTTTTCGGGTGAGTCCAATTTTGTGCATTTCAAACTGTGATATCTCGGGCAGTTTTCATGCTAGCGAAATAATTTTTACACAAATGTTTCTTTTTTTTGAGGGGTAATTTATAACATAAAATAAAAAAATAGTCAACATGCCTATTGTACTACCTACTTCGATCCCTGATCAAAGAGAGTAGAGTGAAAGTAAAGTAAGCATATTAAAGTCAACACAAAATAAGAAGCCCGTTTTGACAGTTAACGTGTTCAAAGAAAAATATTGTCTACCCCAAAGAAATACAGTATAATTTTCGAACATAATTTTTCACTAAAATGGCGGAACGGTATTTTTCTTGAGCTTTATTCCTTTAGCATAAGTAACATTTTATTTTGCGTTTATATGCTGTAAAACGGGCTTCTTATTTCGTGTTGACTTTAATGACCTTGGTAGACGATGGGCAGCACGCCCCTGTAGAGATGCGCCTGGCGCGCGGTCTGCGCGTGGCGCGTCACGGCGATGATGGGGCAGCGCGGCCGGTACTTGCTGAGCAGGTGCGCGGACCGGCCGCTGGTGGTGATCACCACGATGGCCGACGCCAGGCAGATGGTGGACGCCTCCACGGCGGCGATGGCGACCGCGTGCGCCTGCTCGATGGGGGCCTTCACCTGCCGTAGTTAGAGCCTCAATCGTTTTTTTCTTAGGTTAAGCTTTATAAATAAAGCTAGCCCCATGAGAGTAGCCAGCCATGGGCTCAGGGTGGGGCAGCAGTCTAAAATAATAAGTAACTAGCAAACTATACCCGTGGGCTTACCCTGGTAATATTTTTTCTATGCATTTTCCATGCATATTTTGTATTGCTAAGGGCCTAACTCATTAATTCCGCGTCATTTTTATATTTTCTTACTTAGGTAAGATTAGGTAGGTACCTCACAGGTCAGAGCCAGGGTGGGGCAAGCACCCCACCCTGCCCCACCGTGGCTACGCCCAAGCCCCCCTAGAATGGCTGCCGAAATACGATATACATATATCGTCGATATACATCGACTTTTAGCGTGCTCGCAGACTACAGACTTTCTATCGACCGACAGTTTAGTTGGGCTCTCCAATCAGTATGAAGAAGTATGCAAGTGGACACACTACAACGATTCGGTATCGGCCGATTCTTCATACAAAACCAACTATCGGGTCAACTATCGGCCGATAGAAAGTCTGTAGTCTGCGGGCACGCTTAACTGTCAATATCTATTGTTTTTGACAGTGCAAAGTGATAAATCGCTGTAACATAACGAGCGGGTCGGAAATGTTAAGATACTGACTCATTCAACTTCACAATTTCAAGTAACTAATGCAATCAATTTGCGCAAGAAAATTTTGCTATTGCTTCGCACTAGAAAGTGTCGCCATCATTTGACGCAAGAAAACGACAATTTCTACAAAAACCAATCAGTGGTTTAGTCTAGGAATGACTGATTCGCAAAATGACTACGTAGTCTATTATTGACCGATTCGTGGAATGTACAATTCTATAAATGACTGATTCTAGTAATGACCGATTTCACAAATGACTGATTCTAGTAATGACCGATTCTACAAATGACTGATTTTAGAGTTTATGAACAATAGAGATTTGATAAAGAATTTGGTAAATAAAATGCAAAGTAGGGAATAACGAATCATTTATTTCAACACCATAATCAATGACGTTGACCTGCTAACAATTTTTATAAAGAAAAAATAGTTCTTGTATTACAATATCTCATACTACATTTATTTCAACACCATAATCAATGACGTTGACCTGCTAACAATTTTTATAAAGAAAAAATAGTTCTTGTATTACAATATCTCATACTACATTTTGTAGCGCAAAATCAAATATGTATTCAGATTTGGTCAAAAAATAAATAAATAAAAAAGACACTTAGGAATACGTAGTTGAATATAGGTCATTTTTTTTAAAAAGACTACTAATATTTCACCGTTTTGAATTGCTCTTAATACTTTTTTGTGTATAAAAATTGTTAGCAGGTTAGCGTCATTGATTGTAGTGAAAAATGTTTGAAATAAATGATTTGTTATTCCCTACATTGCATTTTATTTACCAAATTCTTTATCAAATCTCTAATGTTCAAAAACTCTAAAATCAGTCATTTGTAGAATCAGTCAATTGTAGAATCGGTCATTACTAGAATCAGTCATTTGTAGAATCGGCCATTACTAGAATCAGTCATTTATAGAATTGTACATTCCACGAATCGGTCAGTAATAGACTACGTAATCATTTTGCGAATCAGTCATTCCTAGACTAAACCAAAGGGTTGTTTATGTAAAACTGATACTGATCATGAACTTCTGTGGATGTCATTGAGAGCTTACTTGTGTTGTTCAAGTGTGATATATGGTATTATTTTGTGTTTCTGGAACATTATCTATACATATAAAACTCTAAATTGATTGATTGTTGGGATAGGCGTGGAGCCCTAACGGCTGAAGGTAGAGACACTATTTTTGGAGGGTAGATACCTTTCATGATGTAGATGAGCACTATGAAAGGGTATTGGAAAATTTCCGTTACACAGGATGTTACAGGGTATTCCCGTTTGTATGGGAATTTGTATAGGGTTGAAGATGGAGACACCAAGTTTTGAGGGAGATACCTTTCATGGTGTAGGTGAGCACTAAGAAAGCATTTTGGAAACTTCCCGTTATACAGGGTGCTACAGGATGTTCCAGTTTGTATTGGGATTTGTATAGGGCTGGAGATAGAGACACCATTTTTGGAGGGTAGATAGATACCTTTCATGGTGTAGGTGAGCACTAAGAAAGGGTTTTGGGAAAATCCCTATATACAGGGTGCTACAGAGTGTTCCAGTTTGTGCATATTTTTTTTTATGGGAAAATTTAAATGTGTGAAATTAGGTCTACTGATAAAAACCTAGGTCTATTGGTAATCCGTGACTTTCAAAATAAATGCACATCTATCTTAATCACGCGAACGAAGTTGCGGGCAAAAGCTAGTGCATAATATTTCTGTAAGTTACCTGAAAAATAGACAGCGCGTTAGCAACGCCAAACGGCGTTGGAAATTTTCGGCGCGAGTTTCACAAACTCAACGAACAAATGAATAAATCAATGTCGAGCTCTTACTTCAGCAACCATGTCGATGAACAGCTGCTTGTGCCAGATAGCAGCCTCGGCCTCCTTGCAGATGTTGGCCATCGTCAGCACGCACTCTAAGGGATAATCTCCTTTGGCCCTCTCTCCTGACAGCATGACGCAATCAGCTCCGTCTATACTACAGCTAACTTGCAAAGCGAATGTTTGAAAACAAACTGTAAGACTGTATTTTTTTACTAGTTTTATAAATACGATTGTGTGAATGTCATTTAGAGCTTACTTTTACTGTTCAAGTGTGATATAATGGCGTTAAATCGCTGAAATTTAACGTATTTAGAACATAATGCAAAATGCTTAAAGTTTTGTTTTACAAACATTATTTCTGCAAGTTACCTGGAGGATAGACAGCGTTAGCGACGTCGGAACTTTCGGCGCAAGTTTTATAAATAAAAAAATAACTTAAAATAGCTCTTACTTCAGCAACCATGTCAATGAACAGCTGCTTGTGCCAGATAGCAGCCTCGGCCTCCTTGCAGATGTTGGCCATCGTCAGCACGCACTCCAGGGGATAGTCTCCTTTGGCCGTCTCTCCGGACAGCATGACGCAGTCAGCTCCGTCCAGGATGGCGTTGGCGACGTCCGAAGTTTCCGCACGCGTCGGACGAGGTTTCTTGACCATGGATTCGAGCATTTGGGTGGCGCAGATTACTGGTTTGCCGACCTGTAATGAAATGTTGTTTAGGATTGTGTTGAAATTGTCAGAAACGTATAAGACTTTATGACGAAACTTGAACGAATCTTCAATTGGATAGATATTCTGAAGGGTGGAGTGAGCCTGGTGACTTGTCACACAGGGGGGTCTAACCTCACCTAGTTCGACCACCAGTTCTCTCCAATATTAGTTTATCTAGCTTAGTTTATAACTTAATATTATTTACATTAAGCACGTAACTTTTTGGAGAGAAAAATAAAGATTTTTATTATTATTATTATAATTAGATATGAAAAAAACATCTGAGTCGATTATTATCAAATTACAGAATAGAAAATAACCAAAAACAAGGTCCCTACTCGAATTGCCAACATTCTACGTTTGAATGCTAATAAGTAGTAAACTATAAAATTACGTGCCATAAGCTTGTCAATTCCATACAAGACATCAAAGACTGTGATTTACATAAGTTTATGACATGTGATTTCATCGTCTATTTAAGCTTTAATAGTAAGCGTAACGTTCAAACGTATAGAACGTTAGTCGTTTGAGTAGGGAGGCAGAAGAGAGTAAGATTTTAAAATTAATAAGAGTAAGAAATATGTACTTATTTTAAATAAGAGTGTATAAAATTATGTTTGAAAACAAAACTTAAGTACGTAGCAGGCATACATATTGAAATCGGGTGGGGATTGCGCAGAACGCGTATTTTGTGTATACGCGATATACCCATATCCCGCCGCCCCCGTACCGCACCGCTACGCACATATGTACGTAGCGGTGCGGTACGCGGGCGGCGGGATATGGGCGCGCGCTATTGGTCGCTCGCAAGTGCGCATGCGCGAACTTATCCCCACTCCGTCGAAAGAGCGTCAAGTTGTTTGCCGGAATCTATAATTTACCCTGTTGCACCGCGCGATCATTGTCTTCTGTGCGAGGAACACCTTCTCGGGAGGAATTTCAATTCCAAGGTCTCCACGAGCGACCATGATGCCGTCAGATTCCTGAGAAACAAACACTTAAAATAGATTTTGCTGTATTTGAAAGATTCAGCAGACGATTTATCGATCTTTAGAGTTTGTGCATCATGGGATTTGTGCTTGACTTCCATTTTTGTCATGTTGACGACACTGTTGCGTCATTATAGTGCGACTATCTTGGCTTGATAGATATCCAAATATTATAATGACGTCGCAGTGCTGTCAACATGACCCAAACTGATAAAGTACAAATCCCATGACGGTTCTTTTTCCACATAAACTCTCCAAAACTCCCAGATCCAGTAATCAATTCACAAACAAAACAGGGATATCCAAAACAACGACTAATTAACAAAAAAGCATGCAAAATAAACCAATAAATCATTTAATTGAAAGATTTAAACTGATATCATTAAGACCTTAATAAGAAAAAAATTAAATTGTGTAACTTATACAATTCAATCAAGGTATTTTTTCATACAAACGAGGTAACTTTGAAGCCTTGGTTTCTTGCAAAGGATATCCTTTTATCTTTTAGAATGTTGATCAGATCAATTGGGTGTGTATAGCGATCAGAATCTCCTCCATTTATTCCCTGGATGGGCATGATCAGATCACAGCACGGTTCATCCCTGACAAGAAACCAACAGTGTTTCTTTCAGACAAAATTCTCCGGGGGGGCAATTAAGTGGTTAGGGGTAGTTCGACTGTCGATCACTACACTAGTTTGCCCGTCTACCTACACACAACACATTTTTCTCCGGGGGGGCACTAAGGCTGCTCCGGGGGGGGCACTGCCCCCCCGAACTAGTACCTGAAAGAAACACCAAGGCTTCAAAGATACCTAGTTTGTATGAAAAAAATACTTTAATCCCCAAACAAAGTTAATGCGTGTATTTAACTGACCGCAATAATCTCGTCTAAGTTGACCATTCCCTGGTGGTTTTCAATCTTGGAGATGATCTGGATGTGCTTCCCCTTGTCGCCGAGGATGCCGCGGATCTCCTGCAGCGCCGCGCCGTTACGGATGAACGAAGCGAAGATCATATCCACCTAAACAATAACATCATAGTCACTATTTTACTAATATTGTGAAAGGGGTAATTATTCTACCACAGTCCTAACACATTTGTAAAAAACAGAGAACATTGTAGCACTTGCACAAATTGAAGATTAATTTGTCTATGGGAGCTGCAATGCGTAAGGTTACGCATTAGTCTACGTGCACGCGTACGCTGCGCAAGCGGTGTGCCATGTCTCATAAAGTTTCAGACATTACAACGTCATGGTACGTCTACGTGCACGTGCAAGCTTACGCTTACGCATCCGGTGTGTTTTGCACTTAAGTATTTTTTTAATTTGATATTTTTTAAATACTTTTGTCAAAGTTTAATTTCGTTTTTGTATTAGAACTACCTACACTGGCCTGCAAAACTAAGTACTACTCTGTGGTGGAGAAGATTCAGATCCCCATACACACCCAATAGATCTGATCAGCATTCTAAGAGCTGTTTGGATACGTTTAAAAAAACCACGAAAA
The DNA here is from genome assembly GCA_928269145.1 of Agriphila tristella. Lineage (NCBI taxonomy): Eukaryota > Metazoa > Arthropoda > Insecta > Lepidoptera > Crambidae > Agriphila > Agriphila tristella. The sequence goes on from OV743440.1 coordinate 5,317,324, forward strand.
TAGCATTAAAATGTATGGAAATGCTGTAACTGATAACTCTTATCCTTACAGCTCTTAGAATGCTGATCAGATCAATTGGGTGTGTATGGGGATCTCAATCTTCTCCATTCACTCCCTGGATGGCCATCATCAGATCACACCACGTTTAATCCTGGGCGGAGAAGCAATGCTTCAAAGTTACCTCGTTTGTATGAAAATAGACCTCTGTAGTACTTAGTTTTACAGGCCAGTGTAGTTAGCCGCACTTTTTATGAAAACTACACTTTTATTTTATGATTTATTTATATTTGTACTGCTTGGTTTGTATCTTGTAACTATGCCAAAAAAGAAAAAAAACTAGTAACGCAACGTAACACAACTAGTAACGTAAACCGCAAAAATAACTTGGCCGGTTTTATAAATCTATGCGAAAGATTTCTAACTTTTATTGAATCATCTTAACCACAGAACGAAAAAATGATCTGTGATCTGAACATTAATGAGTCATACATTATCATGATTATTTAAAAAATGGCTTCCATTCAGTTTTATTGTTCATTTTAGTTGTTACATAACTCATATATCAGCCTAAACGAACAAATCAGAATAATGAATAATTACGATAAGATTATGAATCATAATAATATTTTATAGTGATAATAAATTTTATTGTTGTTACGATAAAGATTATTTTACAATTATCAAGAAATCCACGTGTGTTTACTGTGATACTGAAGAAGGATCACGCATCAGTTTCGATACGATAGTGATCAAGTTATCTCAATATATTTTTATGTTTATTGACATTAATCGTGATATGAGCATGCTGTAGTGTAGTGATATGTCTCTTTTTTAAAGATAGCAATAAAATACATATTTTGCTTCCAGACGGTGCTATCATACCAAGCTATAAAAGGCTGCCTTTATTTTATGATAAAATCACATGACGTTAGAGCGGATGTTTCTATACATTAATTTAAATAATATTTGCCTAATAACTAATTAGTAGCCTACAATTTTAGAACTAAACCCCCTCTATGGATCATACATCTCACACACGTAGAAAATTTCACAGACAGTAGACATTATTATTTAACCGCCTCTGAACATACATAAACCCTGAACAAATTACACTCTCTAGCCGGTTTTTTTTTGCCTTATTCCACAAATCCCCACCGCATTGCCGCCGCAGGGGGATTTCTAGACTAAAAGTCTACAAAAAAACTGATTAAGTAACAAGAGGTTTGTATTTAAAAAAACAACAAAGTTTTAAATATTGGTTAAGAGGATTCGTAGAATTTTTGTCTTGAAATCCCGCTGCGACGATGCAGAGGGGATTTCTGGACAAAAGTCCACAAATCCCCTGCGCTTTGTGGACTCAAAAACCGGCTTATCCCACAAATCCACTAAGATGATTTGTGGAATAAGCCGGTTTTTGGGCAGTCGTGTAAAAATGTCTCTTAATTATGTATCTTAATGATGTCCAAAATATACTTACGTCTTGTTCAACGCCGAAGAGCAAGTCAGACTTGTCCTTCTCTGAGACGGCTGGCAGGTCCACGGGCAGGCCCGGCAAGTTCACGCCTTTCCTGGATCCCAGCGAACCTGGCGGGAACACGTTATTGTAGTCTGTTTATCCCATAGACATAGAAAAATTATCGCTGCGCTCAAGAGGACCAACAAAGCGTGGAAAAGAGAAGTTAACATGATACGGACACGGTCTATGTAAAAAAGAGACAAAGGATCAAGTGACATGTGCCAACATTTTTTACAGTAAGAGCCCCTAGCGTTCCGCCTAGCAAATGAGCAATCACAGTTTGTTTAAAATATTTGTTAATCTTGGAGCCCTGGTGTCTTGTGCTCTAAGTAATTGTGATGTGACAAAAAGAAATAATCCAAGTAATCACAATTTTTACAGGTAAATAAGATATTGCCACACATTTCTCTAAAACCAAATTTCGCTACGTTTATTGTTTATCGACGAAGAAAGAGTATGGAACATAGTTTATTAATTTCCTTTGCCATATATAGTCATATTTTATGAATCTAAGTCATATTTTACGTATCTCATATAAAATGTATGCATTCGTTTTCGGATCACCTGTTTATTGACATTATTGTTCTTTGACATTCTATTTCTATGGTTTATCCGTAGTTTGGACATTTGGTAAACAGTTTTTGACGGATTTTATCGATACAACCTAGAGAAACCTTTGGGTCTACTAGCACAGAAAATACACTGAGCGTCAGAAAAATCGTACCTTTTCAAAAATTTATTCAAAGTTAATTTAATCCTATCGAATATATAAGTGTTATTATTATACTTCTTCCCCTTCGGACATAGCCAACAGTCTCTAGAAACCGTTGGAATACTCGTCGAACGGAATCAATTACTGAGATTCAGTTTCCAAGCAACATTACATTGCCTCATTTTTTGAAATATTTAAGCAACTTCATGGGCAATAGTATCCATCTTGGGTATTCCTTTTTTTAATTGATTTGTTGAAGTGTGTTCTCCATCATCTCGATAGTGAATTTACCCGCATTTCCTGAATTGACCCCTTTTATTTCCCTTTTATGGCAGGGCAAGCAATAATTGTTAATTAAATCAAACAATTATTAATTGAAAGCTTATTAAATGTACTTTAAATAGATATCAACATTTACACAATAAAACGTTAGCTAGCAATAGCAGATGGCTGTCTAAATTATTTTTTCAAAGAGGTGCGATTTTTCTGACGTCGACTGTATAATAGTACCTACTAAGGCTACTACGACACATTTATATGAGTCCGTAACAAAAAGTAATATCATGATTCACTGGAAAGTTATGGGGTTAGAAATGAAAATGAAAGTATAAATGCGAAAGTCCGTTTGTTTGTTTGTTACTTACTGATCATCATGAAATTTTACATACACGTTGTCAGGGGTACAGAGAAGGACAGTGGGTACCTTGCATCCCGAAAAAAAAAGTTACCCAATGGGTAGCAAAAAAAGTTTCCACGCAGACGAAGTCGCGGGCGCCGCTAGCATAGATTCATCATCATCATCATTATCATCATCATATCAGCTGCACGACACCCACTGCTGGGTATAGGCCTCCCCCGCAGATCTCCACGACGATCGGTCCTGCGCTGCCCGCATCCAGCGGCGCACCGCGACCTTCACCCTCCCGTCGGTCCCTCTTGTCGGGGGCCTACCCACGGAGCGTCGTCCGGTGCGCGCGAGCCATTCAAAATCCTTTATACCTAGTAATATAGAACCCAGTATAACGGGTGTAACAAGACACTCAACGAAGCCGAGTCCACGCATTCCGCCCATCATCAGGATCATTTTTGTCTTTTGGACTATACCTGGGAAACCAATAGCTACGAAGTTATTGAAGGTAAAAGTCAAAAATTGTTTTTCTTATTTTTTATGAAATCTTATTTTATTCGTTATTTCCTGATTTTTGTCTTCAGAAACTTTATCAAAATTGTATGTATTTCGTAACAAACAGTGGCTTCAAAACATCATCACTCAATGTATTTCATGAGTACGCACATTAACGTTGCCTTTCAACTCGGCCGCACGCAGCTGTGTTAGCAGTGGCGGATTTACAGTCTTGGCCGCCCCTAGGCCAAATAGTACAAGCCGCCCCTTCCTCAGCTCCATCATGGGTGGAGGGGGAGCCTCGGCTAGGGCGACCATCTATGTAAAAGAGGATGCCTGTCTAGGATGCACAAACTGATTTTATTCAGTTTATCTTTTTATCTTGTAATATATAGCCTGTTTAAGGCCTGGGCACACCGGATGCGTAGACACGCGCGTGGTTACGCGTGCGTGTACACGCGCGTAGTTACGCACGTAACCCCATGACACACCGGGTTACGCATACGTCTACGCGGCACGCAACGCAACCTGTCCCTTGCGTACCCAGCCGCTGCGGCAGCCATGTTTGCGACTCTAGTGCCAGATGTCAGACGAAGATTGAGTAAATGGACTAATTTTTTCGCACTAATTCAGTTAGTTTTTCTTTAATATCGTTATTCATTACTTAAAAACAAAATAAAACACCACTTACTACCGGTAGTACCGGTACTATTTGTAAACAAATATAACCGAATGCATAGTCACGCGCGTGGTTACGCGCGTGGTGACGCGCAGGAAAGATACGTGCGTGTTCGTATTTGTTCTGTGTGACGTCCAATAGGGAATGCCATTGAGTACAACGTCATCAATGCGTTCGGCTCTGCGTAAGTACGCAGCCTGGTTGTCTCATGAGAGCTGCAATGCGTAGGGTTACGCATCGGTCTACGTGCACGCGTACGTTACGCAAGCGGTGTGCCATGTCTCATAAGGTTTCATAGATTACAACGTCATGGTACGTCTACGTGCACGCTTACGCATACGCTTACGCATCCGGTGTGCTGGAGCCTTTATTGTAAAAAAAACGGCAGCGTAGCGCGATTTTTAGTTAGTTACATTCACTAATATTGTAATCTGTGGTTTCATCTACGAAATTCAGAAATGCCTTTCTCAGTTTACTATCGGCCGCACCGCACGCGTGTAAAAGCGACACAAGCCAGTCAAATGGTAAATCTAGCATCGGACCACGTTTTACGATCAAATAAATTTAGAAAAGCGGCCGCGCAGCGAGATTTTTAGTCAGTTTCATCTACTACTCGTGTACTCTTGTCTATTTATAGCACAAAACGGCCGCGCAGCGAGATTTTTAGTTAGTTTCATCCACTTATTTTTTTACTAGCGGCCGCCCGCGGTTTTACCCGCATGATTCTCGTTCCCGTGGGAATATCGGGATAAAAAGTATTCTATGTTTTAATCTAGGCTATCTGCTATCTGCGTGCCAAATTACAACCAAATCCGTTCAGTAGTTTTTGCGTGATTGAGGAACAAACATCCAAACATCTAAACATCCATACCCACAAACTTTCACATTTATAATATTAGTAGGATTAGTAGGATCTTGCCTGTCTACAGCAAAAAAAAATGGACGCGCAGCGCGATTTTTAGTCAGTTACATTCACTAATATTGTAACCTGTGGTTTCATCCACGAAATTCAGAAATGCCTGTCTCAGCTTAGTGCCAGCCACACGCCTGTCTAAACCGTAAAATACTTGACAAATGCGACAAATTTTGGGTCGTTTCTTGTTATCATTAGTGTATTTTTCGCCATGCTTGGCCGCCCCTAATATCTGGCCGCTCTAGGCCCGGGCCTACTTGGCCTTAGGGCAAATCCGCCACTGTGTGTTAGTATTCACTTGCAGGCGCGGTCTTTTGTACGCGTTACATTGCGTGGTAATGGTAATCTATGCAATGCTTTTTTAACACCAAAAATTAAAATCGTTTCCCAGCAATAATTTTGAACAAAAATGGTCCTGATGATGGGCAGAATACGTAGACCACGGCTTCGTTGAGGATCTTGTTACACCCGGTATGTTGATTAAAAGTCTCGAATGAACATACCTCCGTTCTCAATAGTGCAGATGAGAGCGTCCGAGGTAGCCGACTGGCAGATGACGGAGATGAGGCCGTCATCGATGAAGATCCTGTTGCCGGGCTTCACCACGTTGGTGATGTTCTTGTAGTCCACGAACACGGTGCTGGCAGACCCCTTCTCTTGGAACATCGGGTCGGTGGTCAGCTTGATGGTCTCGCCTTTCTTCAGTTCCACTTCTGCGGAGCCTCCCTAGAAAATTGGTTTTCCTTATTTCTATTCCAAGTCTTTTGGACACCTAACTTTGGGAAGCAAAATATAATTTATATGTTAAAGAAAAAATTGCATTGGAGACTGTGTTCTGTTAAGATAGAGCAATGTTCTGGCTTTTCAGCAGTTCATTATCGCTGAATCTGTAGCTAATCTAAGGTCCTAGTGTACAGAGCGATGGTGTGTGAGAACGGAATGCCAACTTTCGCACTACAGTTCTCCGCCTGTCGGCAGTTGGCGAAAGTCTTCACGTGGTCCTCGTGCTAGAAGTTCATGCGGGACTTAAGTTATCTACACAAAATACTTACGCCTTCCAGCGTCAATCCTAAGCTCAAGTCCTTTAGTGTCCAGAGCGATGGCAAGTGAAAACGGAATGTCAAGTTTGGCACTGTAGTTCTCCGCCTGTCGGCAGTTGGCGATGGTCTCGGCATGGTACTCGACCAAGAAGTTCCAGTGGGACTAAAATTACCTACACAAAATACTTACGCCTTCTAACAGTCCAGTCCTAATCTCAGGTCCTTTAATGTCAAGAGCGATGGCGAGTGAGAACGGAATGCCAAAATTAGCACTGTAGTTCTCCGCTTGCCAGCAGTTGGCGATGGTCTCCACAAAATATTCATGCAGGTCGTAACTTATCTACACAAAATACTTACACCCTCCAGTAGACCAGTCCTGATCTCAGGTCCTTTATTGTCCAGAGCGATGGCAAGTGAAAACGGAATGCCAAGTTTGGCATGGATGGTCTAGGCGTGGTATGTACTTGTGAAAGAAATTCTTGTAGGACTTAGTTATCTACACAAAATACTTACACCCTCCAGCAGACCCGTTCTGATCTCAGGTCTTTTAGTGTCCAGAGCGATGGTGAGTGAAAACGGCATGCCAAGTTTGGCACTGTAGTTCTCCGCTTGCCAGCAGTTGGCGATGGTCTCCACATAATATTCATGCAGGTCATAACTTATCTACACAAAATACATACACCCTCCAGTAGACCAGTTCTGATCTCAGGTCCTTTAGTGTCCAGAGCGATGGCGAGTGAAAACGGAATGCTAAGTTTGGCACTGCGTAGTTCGCCGCCTGTCGGCAGTTGGCGAAAGTCTTCACGTGGTCCTCGTTCTAGAAGTTCATGTGGGACTTAAGTTATCTACTCACAATACTTACACCCTCCAGTAGACCAGTCCTGATCTCAGGTCTTTTAGTGTCCAGAGCAATGGCAAGTGAAAACGGAATGCCAAGTTTGGCATGGATGGTCTCGACGTGGTATGTACTTATGAAAGAAGTTCTTGTAGGACTTAGTTATCTTCACAAAATACTTACACCCTCCAACAGTCCAGTCCTAATCTCAGGTCCTTTAGTGTCCAGAGCGATGGCGAGTGAGAACGGCATGCCAAGTTTGGCACTGTAGTTCTTCTCCGCCTGGCGGCAGTTGGCGATGGTCTCGGCGTGGTACTCGTGCGAGCCGTGCGAGAAGTTCATGCGGGCCACGTTCATGCCCGTCTCCATCATCTTCTCTAGCATGGCTACTTCCCGGGAGGCCGGCCCTGGGAAATAACAATTTCAATTAAGGATTTGGGAAGAATGTAGCCTGATGGTAAAGCACCACTAATGGCAGGCACATACGAGCTTTATTATAGAATTAAATTCAAAATGTCCCTACTGCTGAGAGACAGGCCTTCCTTATGGGTGGATAAGGGGGATGGGCCATAACCTACCACGCTGGCCCAATGCAGGTTGGTGGGTGGTGCAGCCGGGACCAATGGCTTAACGTGGAGGAATAAATTTTAAGTCTCCCATCTTCTAAACCATGGGTCGCCAAACTTTTTAGCTTTAGGGCCGGACTAACTCCTTCACTAAGTCCCAAGGGCCAGGACCTAGCTAGCTCAACATAACAAAATACTGTATATTACGGTATATTGGTACGAACCGGCTGGCTTTTGTTGGCCGAATTGTTGGTTCTCCCGGGCCGGACCTGGCCCGCGGTCCGTAGTTTGGAGACCCCTGTTCTAAACTATTACAAGTATACCTACACACATTTTGAGACTGTCAATATTTAGGCGAGGTGTTTTTTGCTTTTAAAGAAGTGTTTGAATTTGTACCCACAGTATTTCTAGCAATTACCAACCTAAACTTATAATCTTTTCTTACCTAAATCATGAGCAGAATTATTCACTTTTTTAATCTATTTAGTACTTTGAAAATCCATAATTCAAAAGCAAATGAAAAACAGTGTCAAGATAATAAATCCCGGTAAATATCCAGGATTTCTCAAGTTTACCTATCCGAAATTTAGTTTGTAATGTAAGCACTATTTTTGTTTTCTTGAGTAACATTGGAGTACTTAGTGTTCAACTTTAATTTCTCAATTGAGAAACTGGCCCAAACCCTACTAGGTAGGTAATTCCCTCTACTGATCATATCCATGCTTACCAATAGTACAGATGATGCCCGACAGCCGTACGTAGGACGCCTTCGAGTCGATGTCCAATGCGCATATGTGCTGCAGGTGCGAGCCAACGTTGGCAGCCGCCATCTGCATCGCTGGCTTGTCTGCTGAGCCAGACTGCGGGGGAAAAGTGAGCTTTATTACATTGTGTTGGTTGAATTTGGTGGAAATAGACACAATACGAGAATATAACTGGAGTAGACTCGGCGTGCGCGACATTACTGACAAGCTACAGGAGAGTATAAGCTCCGGTGGGTTGGACACATTCAGCATCCACCACATTATGTGGGTATCCAGGGGCTCAGTATCAATCTCCCTGGGTCCAAGTAGCGAAGGGTCCATACAAGCCGATTCCCATCGGCTTGCCTTTTAGAAACCCCACCCCAATGAAGAACTACTGCCCAGAATTGGAAAAGCTTGGAAAAAATTTAAAACTTTAACATGTTTACAAATATATAAACTTATGAACATTATACAAAACAAAAAGAAAAGTTATTCAAGTGCTCAAAGTAAAATTTCATGTCACTGACTTAATACTGATTTATATTTTTTTATGCAAATGTTTGTGCTAATTGTATGTAACTTCACAAGAAAATATTCTAACATAACATAGGAGCAAGCAATACAAACTAATGGGCTTGACATTGACTTCCAGTTAGTACAATCTGGTAAATACAAGCATTGTATTCTTACAATTCCGTGATCTGGCTATTGAAAAGAAAAACCCAGTAAAATATTGAGATAATTAACTATTCTGCCTGAAAAATCATATTATGTTGAAAAGTGTTTAAACAACTTTGAACCTTAAGTAACTGTGGCATATGACACATTTCAGTGTAGATATGATTCTATGAATTCTCATCGACAATAGCCGGTGATTAGCAATAATCTTCTTCTATTATGTACAGTCTCACGAGCAATGAAGTGTATCCTACAACGAACCATGTGCACATTATCAATCTTTATCTGTCAGTGTGATATGTCATAGAAGAAACTCAATAGTGTAATGTGACATCCTTACTTAATATTATAAATGCGAAACTCCGTTTGTTTGTTTATTTGTTTGTTTGTTTGTTACGCCTTCACATCTTAACTACTGAACCGAATATCATGAAATTTTACATACACGTTTTCAGGGGTGCAAAAAAGGGTACCTTTCATCCCGAAAAAAATATTGTTCCCGAGGGATAGCAAAAAAGGCTTTCCACACAGACGAAGTCACGGGTGGCCTCTAGTAGTTCTATGGTGTGTACATATTATTGCCAGTGACTGTACAGCACAAATAAGCAATAAATGTTGCAGTAACATTTACATGGTGCAAAGGAATTTGCCATCAACATTATCTGACAGCGGGAAATCTAATCATTCAGAACATACTCAATAGGTACCTTCATAATTTCAATATTTCACTAAGCTTTCTTATATTTGAATACTTACATACTATTTTACTTTATCTTTAAAATTTAATTACTTTAATGTGGTAATATTTTCAGTTAGAATACTAGTCTAAAAAGTAGCGTACAATGATTAAAGTACCTACCATATAAATTATGTTTATTTACTGAACTTAGGTATAAATGTTTGAAGTCATTTATTTATATCGTTTTTGTACAATCTACCTATGAATTACTTAAATGGAGGTTTATTAATTACCTACTTAACTGTAAAATTTATTATGCGAGAGTTACCGTAAAGTGCCTATTGAAACAATACTGCATTCCCGTCATTTAAAGATAAGATTAGATTTAAGGAAATGATTATTGTCATGAGCTTACAAATGCATAATAGGAAATCACCTGCATAGCAATAATGGCAATTTGAAACAAAATGTTTGGGACAAGGTTGTATTTAGATTTTAAATTGTGTCAATACAAAGCTACACTTCGTCATAAAATGAACCGGCGCGTGAAAAATCGCCGTCATGGTACAATATTGCTAAAAAAGAGACTGAATAGCTCACGTAACTATGCGATTAACCAAAATAGACGTCGCCTACCTCAGTTTTTCCATCGAAGACCGTTGACCAAACCATGATAACAGCTGTGTGATGTAAGAATCTTATAGGAAACTCCGCGTGAGGTAAAACAGGCGGCGGTAGTGATCTTGAACTGCCCTTTAGACGTCGAGTAGTGTTCCCCGCAGTGAAGTTTATTAGACTTGCGTATTGGACGTGGAAACTGAGCCGCGGACGGCGCGCGCACCACAGCGTCGCGGCGCCGGCAGGGTGAGTAACCACAGAAACCGAATACTCAACAATTTCATTCAGTTTCCCAATAATATTCGCTACTATCAGTGCATAATTGCAATATACAGTGCACTCTTAATGCAACTATTAGATCGTTTCATTATACAACACGTCTAGTTCATTAAGTTCTAAATTTAAACTTTTGAAAGCTTGCCAATATTTCCTGTATAAAAAACGTCCTCTATTTTGCACTCAAACAGCCTATGAACATTAGAATTTTATTATTGGTTTATATAAAAATGTATTTCTATCAGATTTCGCGGATTTTTGTTGACGTTTCAGTTTATCTTAGGCATGTCGATTTTAAATCGATTAATCGAAGAATCGATTTTTTAAGGTCCTAAAATCGATTTTTTGAATCGATCTGAAACACTGAATCGATTCAGTGAATCGATCCAAGAATCTCCGGAATCGAACCGATTCACATCTTTAATGTTAAAGATCCAAAAAATGATCGTCATCTCGTATGTGCCTTACTCCTTCTGGCTTGTGAGCTATAAAAACCTTCAGTGACGGATAAACAATTTCTTATTTTGGTATTCAGAACAAACGTGACGCAAGCATTTATGAATGATTGACGTTTGAACATGGCACGGACGAGATGACGATGAAGATTATGTATGCTGGAAATAACAAAAACTAGCAAACGAAAGTCCAGTTTTACTCCATAGATGCTCAGTGACGCAAAAATAAATAAGATTTAACACTCGAACATCTTATAAAACAGAACAGATCTCATAAAATCGTTGTTTAAACATGGTACATACGGAACCGTCTGTGCCAGTTTTCATTTGTCAAAATATCGACAACTAAACCGTTTGGAGACAAATAAAGCATTCTAGCAGCGTCATGTTTGATAAGTGACAGCATATAATACTTGAAATTCGTTCGCGTAACGACACATCAATAGAAAAAGCGAAAACAATATTTCGACCCGTCACACTGTCTGGCCCATACTTAAAACTGTCACGTTACGTGAATTTTGCATCACGCATGTTGTAAAGCAATTAATATTAAAAAGAATGTCCGTCACTGAGGATCTAGCTGCATCTAGAACCAATCACTGCAGTAGTTACAATAAAATCCATGATAAAATTTGTATGAGATTTTTAAGATAGGGTGACAACAATGTACGTACGTTGATGGACAGAAATGCTATAATCGTCCTGCTAGCACTATTATCTAATCTTACCCCCTAGCCAAAGTAACATTTGCAAATTTTCGCTATCGCTTCGCTTTGAAACATGTATGGATTTGACGTTTTAAAATTCGATAGTTAACGAAACCTTATGTCAATCCCATACATGTTTCGAAAGCGAAGCGATAACGAAGATTTGCCAATGTTACTTTGGCTAGGCCCTCTGTGCTGTTAGTTAGTTTTACCACGGACTTTGAATTCTAGCGACTTTAGTTACCTACCTAGATATTATCTTATACCTTTAAACGAGCAATTCTTGTATATTTTATTTATTTCTGCGATTTCGGAAACGGCTCTAACGATTTTGCTGAAATTTAGTAAATGGGGATTTTCGGGGGTAAACAATCGAACTAGATTAGTCTTATGTTTGGGAAAACGCGTGTTTTTGAGTTTTCATGCGTTTTTCTTTCGACGCAGAATATGGTCGCTAATTTCGCCCGGCCAGCCACTGTCCATCTAGTCCAGCGGTTTAATAAGACGCGGACGGCAATCAACTAGTGTTACGGATTCGAATCCCGCTCGGTGACTTACTTTAGTTTTTCCATATTATTATGTTCAAGTTTATATATTTATTATCTTATACCTTTAAACGAGCAATTTTTCGATTTCGCTGAAATTTGGTATATATGGGTTTTCGGGGGTAAACAATCGATCTAGATTAGTCTTATGTTTGGGAAAACGCGCGTTTTTGCGTTTTCATGCGATTTTCTTTCGACGCAGAATATGGTCGCTAATTTCGTCCGCGGCCGACCAATGTCTGTTTGGTTCAGCGGGTTAGGACGCGGACCACAAGAAACGAGTGTTCCGAGTTCGAATCCCGCTCTGTGACTTACTTTATATGTTCAAGTTTATATACAGGGTGTTTCTTTTAAGGTGTCAAGCCAATGCAAGGCGATAGCTGAGTACTATACCTATCGATTATCGAACCCCTATGAATGTTCCGCGATTTTTTGTAGTTTAGGAGTTATATTTTTTTTTCATTATTTTTATGATTTAAGGTCTGAACGGCTTTAAAAAATTGTGTCTTTTTTTGGGTGAGCTTTTCTCTGTATTTTTTTTGCAACACAATGCCTATTAATTGTAGTTTTATGAGTAAAATAACCACCTTACTTACTTTGACACTAGTTGCAAAAAATTTGATAGATAGTAAAAAAATTGGGAACAAACAAAACAGAATGGAATCTTCAACTGTAAAAATAAATTAATTAAAGATTATTCCATAGCTTTTGACTAACTTTAAAAACTGTGCGAGTTGCGACAGCCTAAGCTTTCATAATAGTACAAAAAAAAATGTACTTTATGGGGTATTATTTGCTGAAATCGGGCCCTGAAGGTGGTGAATCGGATATTTTGTAATTTTCATATTTAATGATTTGTTATTATTTTCGCATATTTTTGTCATTCCAAAGATTAATTATCCATTTAAGTTTAAATTGAGCTCAGTTTATGGTAAAGATAGTCATTTTATTACTATTACTAAGTATCCAATAACCATCTTATGCATTAAAAAACCTATAAATAGAATTATAGTAAATTTTAGCTAACATGCGGCTAATTAAACGCCATATTGACATTTAATAACAGATTGTTTTATTTTTGCTGTTTTTTATTAAACTGACTGATATCAATTTTTTTTATTAAAATAAAATGTAAATCCGTTATTGGCATTAAGCAAAATCTGTAAGATATTAATTACTGTTATTTTTTAAGTGCTGTGGATTTTGGGATAATAAATAAAATAAAAAATTTCAATATCAGTCAGTAGATTTGCCTGTTTTGTCTATGGATTCGTCAGAACGACCACATAATAACGCTAAAGTAGCTTTTTCTTAGAAATGTTTATGAATAATGAATGTCAATATGACGTAACTCTATTTATAGGTTTTTTATGAATAAGATGGTTATTGGATACTAAGTAGTAGTGATAACATTACTGTCTTTACCATAAACTGAGCTCAATTTAAACTTAAATGGATAATTAATCTTTGGAATGACAAAAATATGCAAAAATAATACCAAATCATAAAATATGAAAATTACAAAATTTCCGATTCACCACCTTCAGGGCCCGATTTCAGCAAATAATACCCCATAAAGTACATATTTTTTTGTACTATTATGAAAGCTTAGGCTGTCGCACAGTTTTTAAAGTTAGTCAGAAGCTATGGAATAATCTTTAATTAATTTATTTTTACAGTTGAACCTTCCATTCTGTTTTGTTTGTTCCCAATTTTTTTACTATCGATCAAATTTTTTGCAACTAGTGTCAAAGTAAGGAAGGTGATTATTTTACTCATAAAACTACAATTAATAGGCATTGTGTTGCAAAAAAAAATACCGAGAAAAGCTCACCCAGAAAAAAGATATATTTTTTTAAAGCCGTTCAGACCTTAAATCATAAAAAATAATAAAAAAAATTATAACTCCTAAACTACCAAAAATCGCGGAACATACATAGAGGTTCAATCGATAGGTATAGTACTCAGCTATCGCCTCGCATTGGCTTGACACCTTAAAGGATCATTCCCACAGCTCCGGCGCGTCACCGGCGCGTCACCGGCGCGTCAACGGCCCGTCCGTCAACGTCAAAAATATGTGTGAACAAGCAGTTCAGATCACCGGCGCCGGCACGTCACCGGCGCGTCGCCGGCTCGTTTCAGTCAAGTCAACGTCGCTTCACCGGCAAGGCAAGCAGGGTTGCCACTTTTTTGTTTTAATAAAGTATAGGTTGCTATTATAGGTAGAAAAAAGTACATTGTGGTATGGAAATAATGAATTATTTATTTATTTCAACTTTAAAAACCTACTGTTTAAGTATTGTTTTTTGGAAATATTTTGGTAACTTTATTAGACTTAATTTACTTATTCCACTAAGTTCAAGTAAAGGTAAGTACTATTTTCTCGAATTATAATAGAAATACAACAACGTATGCGAATGTCGGATTTTCGGGTAAACAAATGAATGTCGGAACACAAGTGAAGGCATGAAAACATTGTCTACAGAAATTGTTGTATTATTATTAAAATTCGAAAAAATAGTACCTTTGCTTGAACTTAGTGGTAAAAGTGAATTAAGTCTAACAAAGTTACCAAAATATTACCAAAAACAATACTTAAAGTTCTTAAAGTTGAAATAAATAAATAAATACTTTATTTCTACACCACAATGTACTTTTTTCTACCTATTATAACAACCAATAATTTATTATAATAAATAAGTGGCAACCCTGTTTGCCATGCCGGGGACGCGCCGGTGACGTGACGGCCGGCGACGCGCCGGTGACGTGACGGCCGGTGACGCGCCGGTGACGTGACGGCCGGCACGTCACCGGCGCGTCACCGGCCGTCACGTCACCGGCGCGTCCCCGGCATGACAAACAGGGTTACTACTTTTTTGTTTTAATAAATTATTGGTTGCTATAATCGGTAGAGAAAAAGTATATTGTGGTATGGAAATAAAGTATTATTTATTTATTACAACTTTGAAAATCATTTTTTTATTACTTTTGTTAATATTTCGGTAGCTTTATGAGACTTAATAATTCACCTGTTCCACTAAGTTCTAGCACAGCCGATATTTAGTTCATACAGTCGATCATCGAAGGAGTCTAGACAGAGCAATGGTGCGGGGTGGTGCAGTATAGAAGGGGGGTGGGAGGTCCCGAGAGGCTAATATAATGAAAAAATCAAGATGGCGGCCAACTTTTTTATTTGCGGGCCGATTTAGATAAAACTCGGTTTTTGGTACTATTTTGACAAACAAACAGCAACGCAATGTCAAAAAAGTAAAAAATTCAAGATGGCGGCCAACTTTTTTGTTTGCAGGCCGATTTCGATGAAACTCGGTTTTTGGTCCTATTTTGACAAGAAAACAGAAACGCAATATTAAAAAAGTAAAAAAAATAAAGATGGCAGCCAACTTCTCTGTTTGCGGGCCGATTTAGATGAAACTCAGTTTTTGGTACTATTTAGACAAGCAAACAGCGACGCAATGTTAAAAAAGTAAAAAAATCAAGATGGCGCCAACTTTTTATTTGCGGGCAAATTTCGATGAAACTCTGTTTTTGGTACCTACTATTTTGACAAGAAAACGGCAATGCACTGTTAAAATGTAAATAATTCAAGATGGCAGCCAACTTTTTGTTTGTGGGCCGATTTCAATGAAACTTGGTTTCGGGTACTATTTTGACAAGAAAACAGCAACGCATTGTTAAAAATCTAAAAAAATCAAGATGGCGGCCAACTTTTTTGTTTGTGGGCCGATTTCGATGAAATTCGGTTTTTAGTACTATTTTGACAAGAAAACAGCAACGCAATGCTAAAAATGTAAAAAAATTCAAGATGGCGGCCAACATTTTTTCTTGTGGGCTGATTTCGATGAAACTTGGTTTTTGGTACTATTTTGACATGAGAACAGCTACGCAATGTTAAAAATGTAAAAATTCAAGATGGCGGCCAACTTCCCTGTTTGCAGGGCGATTTCGATGAAATTCAGTTTTTGGTACTATTTTGACAAGCAAACAGCGCGACGCAATGTTAAAAAAGTAAAAAATTCAAGATAGTGGCCAACTTTTTCTTTGCGGGCTAATTTCGATGAAACTCGGTTTTTTGGACTATTTTGACAAGAAAACGGTAATGCACTGTTAAAAATGTAAATAGTTCAAGATGGCGGCTAACTTTTTTGCTTGTGGGTCGATTTCGATGAAACTCGGTTTTTGGTACTGTTTTGACAAGAAAACAGCAACGCAATGTTAAAAATGTAAAAAATTAAAGATGGCGGCCAAATTTTTTGTTTGCGGGCCGATTTTGATGAATCTCGGTTTATTGGTACTATTTTGCCAAGAAAACAGCAACGCAATGTTAAAAATACAAAAATATCTAAGATGGCGGCCAACTTTTTCGTTTGCAGGGCGATTTCGATGAAACACGGTTTTTGACACTATTTTGACAAGAAAACAGCAACGCAAAGTTACAAATGTAAAAATTCAAGATGGCGGCCAACTTTTTGGCTTGTGGGCTGATTTAGTTTTTGCTCCTTTTCTTTTTGTTTATGGGCCGATTTCGATGAAGCTCGCTTTTTGATATAACTTTGACAAGAAAATAACAACGCAATGTTGGAAACATTAAAAAATTCATAATGGCGGCAAACTTTTTTGCTTGTGGGCTGATTTCGATGAAACTCGGTTTTTGCTACTATTTTGACAAGAAAACAGCAACGCACTCTTAAAAATGTAAAAAATTCAAGATGGCGGCTAACTTTTTTGCTTGTGGGTCGATTTCGATGAAACTCGGTTTTTGGTACTATTTTGACAAGAAAACAGCAACGCAATCTTAAAAATGTAAAAAATTAAAGATGGCGGCCAAATTTTTTGTTTGCGGGCCGATTTCGATTAATCTCGGTTTTTGGTACTATTTTGCCAAGAAAACAGCAACGCAATGTTAAAAATACAAAAATATCTAAGATGGCGGCCAACTTTTTGTTTGCAGGGCGATTTCGATGAAACACGGTTTTTGACACTATTTTGACAAGAAAACAGCAACGCAAAGTTACAAATGTAAAAATTCATGATGGCGGCCAACTTTTTGGCTTGTGGGCTGATTTCGATGAAACTCGATTTTTGGTACTATTTTGACAAGAAAACAGCAACGCTATATTAAAAACATAAAAATATGCAAGATGGCGGCCAACTTTTTGCTTGTGGGCCGATTTTGATGAAACTCGGTTTTTTGGACCGTTTTAACCAGAAAACGGCATCACCGAGTTTCATCGAAATCAGCTCACAAGCGAAAAAGTTGGCCGCTATCTTGAATTTTCACATTTTTAACTTTGCATTGCTGTTTTCTGATCAAAATAGTGTCAAAAACCGAGTTTCATTGAATCGCCCCGCGAGCAAAAAAGTTTGCCGCCATCTTAGATATTTTTATACTTTTAACATTGTGTTGCTGTCGTCTTGTCAAAATAGTACAAAAAACCGAGTTTTATCGAAATAGGCCCATAAACAAAGGAGTTGGCCACCATCTTGAATTTTAACATTTTTAACTTTGCGTAGCGGTTCTCATGTCAAAATAATAACAAAAACCAAGTTTCATCAAAATCGGCCCACAAGCAAAAAAGTTGGCCGCCATCTTGAATTTTTTTACATTTTTAACATTGCGTTGCTGTTTTCTTGTCAAAATAGTACCAAAAACCGAATTTCATCGAAATCGGCCCACAAACAAAAAAGTTGGCCGCCATCTTGATTTTTTTTTTATTTTTAACGCTGCGTTGCTGTTTTCTTGTCAAAATAGTACCAAAAACCGAGTTTCATTGAAATCGGCCTACAAACAAAAAAGTTTGCCGCCATCTTGAATTATTTACATTTTTAACAGTGCATTGCCGTTTTCTTGTCAAAATAGTACCAAAACCCGAGTTTCATCGAAATTGGCTCGCAAATAAAAAGTTGGCCGCCATCTTGAATTTTTTGCTTTTTTAACATTGCATCGCTGTTCGCTTGTCAAAATAGTACCAAAAACTGAGTTACATCTAAATCGGCCCTCAAACAGAGAAGTTGGCCACCATCTTTAATTTTTACATTTTTAACTTTGCGTAGCTGTTCTCATGTCAAAATAGTACCAAATACCAAGTTTCATCGAAATCGGCCCACAAGCAAAAAAGTTGGCCGCCATCTTGAATTTTTTACATTTTTAGCTTTGCGTTGCTGTTTTCTTGTCAAAATAGTATTAAAAACCGAATTTCATCGAAATCGGCCCACAAACAAAAAAGTTGACCGCCATCTTGATTTTTTTAGATTTTTAACACTGCGTTACTGTTTTCTTGTCAAAATAGTCCAAAAACCGAGTTTCATTGAAATCGGCCCACGAACAAAAAAGTTGGCTGCCATCTTGAATTATTTACATTTTTAACATTGCGTAGCTGTTCTCATGTCAAAATAATACCAAAAACCAAGTTTCATCAAAATCGGCCCACAAGCAAAAAAGTTGGCCGCCATCTTGAATTTTTTTACATTTTTAACATTGCGTTGCAGTTTTCTTGTCAAAATAGTACCAAAAACTGAGTTACATCTAAATCGGCCCTCAAACAGAGAAGTTGGCCACCATCTTTAATTTTTACATTTTTAACTTTGCGTAGCTGTTCTCATGTCAAAATAGTACCAAATACCAAGTTTCATCGAAATCGGCACACAAGCAAAAAAGTTGGCCGCCATCTTGAATTTTTTACATTTTTAGCTTTGCGTTGCTGTTTTCTTGTCAAAATAGTACTAAAAACCGAATTTCATCGAAATCGGCCCACAAACAAAAAAGTTGACCGCCATCTTGATTTTTTTAGATTTTTAACACTGCGTTACTGTTTTCTTGTCAAAATAGTCCAAAAACCGAGTTTCGTTGAAATCGGCCCACAAACAAAAAAGTTGGCCGCCATCTTGAATTATTTACATTTTTAACATTGCGTAGCTGTTCTTATGTCAAAATAATACCAAAAACCGAGTTTCATTGAAATCGGCCCACAAACAAAAAAGTTGGCCGCCATCTTGAATTTTTTAGATATTTAACACTGCGTTGCTGTTTTCTTGTCAAAATAGTACCAAAAACCGAGTTTCATTGAAATCGGCCCACAAACAAAAAAGTTGGCCGCCATCTTGAATTTTTTTACATTTTTAGCTTTGCGTTGCTGTTTTCTTGTCAAAATAGTACTAAAAACCGAATTTCATCTAAATCGACCCACAAACAAAAAAGTTGACCGCCATCTTGATTTTTTTTATTTTTAACACTGCGTTGCTGTTTTCTTGTCAAAATAGTACCAAAAACCGAGTTTCATTGAAATCGGCCCACAAACAAAAAAGTTGGCCGCCATCTTGAATTATTTACATTTTTAACAGTGCATTGCCGTTTTCTTGTCAAAATAGTCCAAAAAACCGAGTTTCATCGAAATTAGCCCGCAAATAAAAAGTTGGCCACCATCTTGAATTTTTTACTTTTTTAACATTTCGTCGCGCTGTTTGCTTGTCAAAATAGTACCAAAAACTGAATTTCATCTAAATCGGCCCGCAAAGAGAGAAGTTGGCCACCATTTTGAATTTTCACATTTTTAACTTTGCATTGCTGTTTTCTGATCAAAATAGTGTCAAAAACCGAGTTAAAATAAATAAATAAATACTTTATTTCTACACCACAATGTACTTTTTTCTACCTATTATAACAACCAATAATTTATTATAATAAATAAGTGGCAACCCTGTTTGCCATGCCGGGGACGCGCCGGTGACGTGACGGCCGGCGACGCGCCGATGACGTGACGGCCGGTGACGCGCCGGTGACGTGACGGCCGGCACGTCACCGGCGCGTCACCGGCCGTCACGTCACCGGCGCGTCCCCGGCATGACAAACAGGGTTGCTACTTTTTTGTTTTAATAAATTATTGGTTGCTATAATCGGTAGAGAAAAAGTATATTGTGGTATGGAAATAAAGTATTATTTATTTATTACAACTTTGAAAATAATTTTTTTATTACTTTTGTTAATATTTCGGTAGCTTTATGAGACTTAATTCACCTGTTCCACTAAGTTCTAGCACAGCCGATATTTAGTTCATACAGTCGATCATCGAAGGAGTCTAGCTAGACAGAGCAATGGTGCGGGG
This sequence comes from Agriphila tristella, assembly GCA_928269145.1. NCBI lineage: Eukaryota > Metazoa > Arthropoda > Insecta > Lepidoptera > Crambidae > Agriphila > Agriphila tristella. Next base: position 5,337,532 of record OV743440.1, read on the forward strand.
TGGTGCAGTATAGAAGGGGGGTGGGAGGTCCCGAGAGGCTAATATCAACGCAATGTTAAAAATGAAAAAATCAAGATGGCGGCCAACTTTTTTATTTGCGGGCTGATTTAGATAAAACTCGGTTTTTGGTACTATTTTGACAAACGAACAGCAACGCAATGTCAAAAAAGTAAAAAATTCAAGATGGCGGCCAACTTTTTTGTTTGCAGGCCGATTTCGATGAAACTCGGTTTTTGGTCCTATATTGACAAGAAAACAGAAACGCAATATTAAAAAAGTAAAAAAAATAAAGATGGCAGCCAACTTCTCTGTTTGCGGGCCGATTTAGATGAAACTCAGTTTTTGGTACTATTTAGACAAGCAAACAGCGACGCAATGTTAAAAAAGTTAAAAAATCAAGATGGCGCCAACTTTTTATTTGCGGGCAAATTTCGATGAAACTCTGTTTTTGGTACCTACTATTTTGACAAGAAAACGGCAATGCACTGTTAAAATGTAAATAATTCAAGATGGCAGCCAACTTTTTGTTTGTGGGCCGATTTCAATGAAACTTGGTTTTGGGTACTATTTTGACAAGAAAACAGCAACGCATTGTTAAAAATCTAAAAAAATCAAGATGGCGGCCAACTTTTTTGTTTGTGGGCCGATTTCGATGAAATTCGGTTTTTAGGACTATTTTGACAAGAAAACAGCAACGCAATGCTAAAAATGTAAAAAAATTCAAGATGGCGGCCAACATTTTTTCTTGTGGGCTGATTTCGATGAAACTTGGTTTTTGGTACTATTTTGACATGAGAACAGCTACGCAAAGTTAAAAATGTAAAAATTCAAGATGGTGTCCAACTTCTCTGTTTGCGGGCCGATTTAGATGAAATTCAGTTTTTGGTACTATTTTGACAAGCAAACAGCGCGACGTAATGTTAAAAAAGTAAAAAATTCAAGATGGTGGCCAACTTTTTCTTTGCGGGCTAATTTCGATGAAACTCGGTTTTTTGGACTATTTTGACAAGAAAACGGCAATGCACTGTTAAAAATGTAAATAGTTCAAGATGGCGGCTAACTTTTTTGCTTGTGGGTCGATTTCGATGAAACTTGGTTTTTGGTACTATTTTGACATGAGAACAGCTACGCAAAGTTAAAAATGTAAAAATTCAAGATGGTGTCCAACTTCTCTGTTTGCGGGCCGATTTAGATGAAATTCAGTTTTTGGTACTATTTTGACAAGCAAACAGCGCGACGTAATGTTAAAAAAGTAAAAAATTCAAGATGGTGGCCAACTTTTTCTTTGCGGGCTAATTTCGATGAAACTCGGTTTTTTGGACTATTTTGACAAGAAAACGGCAATGCACTGTTAAAAATGTAAATAGTTCAAGATGGCGGCTAACTTTTTTGCTTGTGGGTCGATTTCGATGAAACTCGGTTTTTGGTACTGTTTTGACAAGAAAACAGCAACGCAATGTTAAAAATGTAAAAAATTAAAGATGGCAGCCAAATTTTTTGTTTGCGGGCCGATTTTGATGAATCTTGGTTTTTGGTACTATTTTGCCAAGAAAACAGCAACGCAATGTTAAAAATAAAAAATACAAAATTTCATCGAAATCAGCCCACAAGCAAAAAAGTTGGCCGCCATCTTGATTTTTTTTAGATTTTTAACACTGCGTTGCTGTTTTCTTGTCAAAATAGTACCCAAAACCAAGTTTCATTGAAATCGGCCCACAAACAAAAAAGTTGGCCGCCATCTTGAATTATTTACATTTTTAACAGTGCATTGCCGTTTTCTTGTCAAAATAGTACCAAAAACAGAGTTTCATCGAAATTGGCCCGCAAACAGAGAAGTTGGCTGCCATCTTTATTTTTTTACTTTTTTAATATTGCGTTTCTGTTTTCTTGTCAAAATAGGACCAAAAACCGAGTTTCATCGAAATCGGCCGACAAACAAAAAAGTTGGCCGCCATCTTGAATTTTTACTTTTTTGACATTGCGTTGCTGTTTGTTTGTCAAAATAGTACCAAAACCGAGTTTTATCTAAATCGGCCCGCAAAGTAAAAAGTTGGCCGCCATCTTGATTTCTTTCATTTTTAACATTGCGTTGATATTAGCCTCTCGGGACCTCCCACCCCCCTTCTATACTGCACCACCCCGCACGATTGCTCTGTCTAGACTCCTTCGATGATCAATTGTATGAACTAAATATCGGCTGTGCTAGAACTTAGTGGAACAGGTGAATTAAGTCTCATAAAGCTACCGAAATATTAACAAAAGTAATAAAAAAATGATTTTCAAAGTTGTAATAAATAAATAATATTTTATTTCCATACCACAATATACTTTTTCTCTACCGATTATAGCAACCAATAATTTATTAAAACAAAAAAGTAGCAACCCTGTTTGCTTTGCCGTTGACGCGCCGGCCGGCGACGCGCCGGTGACGTGACGGCCGGTGACGCGCCGGTGACGTGACGGCCGGCGCGTCACCGGCACGTCGCGCCGCCGGCGAGTCACCGGCAAGGCAAACAGGGTTGCCACTTTTTTGTTTTAATAAATTATTGGTTGCTTTAATCGGTCAAGAAAAGTACACTGTGGTATGGAAATAAAGTAGGTATTATTTATTTATTTCAACTTTGAAAAACATTTATTTTTATTACTTTTGGTAATATTTTGGTAAATTTTTTAGACTTAATTTACACCACCAGTTTAGGATGAGTATTTTTCAAGATAAATTTCTGTTTTAAGATTGACAGATGACAGCTGTCAAACTTAAAACAGCAATATCTCAAAAAGAAATTGTTAACCTTCACTTGTTTTTCCGACATTCATTTGTTTACCCGAAATCCACACTCATTCACACACAAAATTCGAAGAAACAGTACCTTTACTAGAACTCGGTGGAAAGGGTGAATTAAGGCTCAGTTGCACCACCCAACTTTAACGATAACAGGCTAGTTCTAGTACCGGTTAAGCATAAGTTAGCCAAAAAAAGAGGTTGTGAATTAAGGCTCAGTTGCACCACCTAACTTTAACGATAACAGGCTAGTTATAGTACCGGTTAAGCATAAGTTAGCCAAAAAAAGAGGTTGTTAGCCAGCTTGATGTCCTTTGACAAGTTTGACGTGACAAATAGGTAGCATTACCCTTTGACGATAACTTTAACTTTGACAGCGTTTTGGTACAGAATAAAGTTACAAAGTAATAAAAAAAGATTTTTAAAGTTGAAATAAATAAATAATACTTCATTTCCATGCCACAATGTTTGTACCAATAATAAATAAGCGGCAACCCTGTTTGTCATGCCGGGGACGCGCCGGTGACGTGACGGCCGGTGACGCGCCGGTGACGTGACGGCCGGCGACGCGCCGGTGACGTGACGGCCGGCGCGTCACCGGCGCGTCACCGGCCGTCACGTCACCGGCGCGTCGCCGGCCGGCGCGTCAACGGCAAAGCAAACAGGGTTGCTACTTTTTTGTTTTAATAAATTATTGGTTGCTATAATCGGTAGAGAAAAAGTATATTGTGGTATGGAAATAAAGTATTATTTATTTATTACAACTTTGAAAATCATTTTTTTATTACTTTTGTTAATATTTCGGTAGCTTTATGAGACTTAATTCACCTGTTCCACTAAGTTCTAGCACAGCCGATATTTAGTTCATACAGTTGATCATCGAAGGAGTCTAGACAGAGCAATCGTGCGGGGTGGTGCAGTATAGAAGGGGGGTGGGAGGTCCCGAGAGGCTAATATCAACGCAATGTTAAAAATGAAAGAAATCAAGATGGCGGCCAACTTTTTACTTTGCGGGCCGATTTAGATAAAACTCGGTTTTGGTACTATTTTGACAAACAAACAGCAACGCAATGTCAAAAAAGTAAAAAATTCAAGATGGCGGCCAACTTTTTTGTTTGCCGGCCGATTTCGATGAAACTCGGTTTTTGGTCCTATTTAGACAAGAAAACAGAAACGCAATATTAAAAAAGTAAAAAAAAAAAGATGGCAGCCAACTTCTCTGTTTGCGGGCCAATTTCGATGAAACTCTGTTTTTGGTACTATTTTGACAAGAAAACGGCAATGCACTGTTAAAAATGTAAATAATTCAAGATGGCGGCCAACTTTTTTGTTTGTGGGCCGATTTCAATGAAACTTGGTTTTGGGTACTATTTTGACAAGAAAAAAGCAACGCAATGTTAAAAATGTAAAAAAATTCAAGATGGCGGCCAACTTTTTTGTTTGTGGGCCGATTTCGATGAAATTCGGTTTTTAGTACTATTTTGACAAGAAAAAAGCAACGCAATGTTAAAAATGTAAAAAAATTCAAGATGGCGGCCAACTTTTTTGCTTGTGGGCTGATTTCGATGAAATTTGGTTTTTGGTACTATTTTGACATGAGAACAGCTACGCAAAGTTAAAAACGTAAAAATTCAAGATGGTGGCCAATTTCTCTGTTTGCGGGCCGATTTAGATGAAATTCAGTTTTTGGTACTATTTTGACAAGCAAACAGCGACGCAATGTTAAAAAAGTAAAAAATTCAAGATGGCAGCCAACTTTTTTGTTTGCAGGCTGATTTCAATGAAACTCGGTTTTTGGTCCTATTTTGACAAGAAAACAGAAACGCAATATTAAAAAGTAAAAAAATAAAGATGGCGGCCAACTTTTTGTTTGTTGGCCGATTTCGATGAAATTCGGTTTTTAGTACTATTTTGACAAGAAAACAGCAACGCAATGTTAAAAATGTAAAAAAATTCAAGATGGCGGCCAACTTTTTTGCTTGTAGGCCGATTTTTATGAAATTGGTTTTTGGTATTATTTTGACATGAGAACAGCTACGCAAAGTTAAAAATGTTAAAATTCAAGATAGTGGCCAACTCCTTTATTTGTGGGCCGATTTCGATGAAACTCGGTGATGCCGTTTTCTGGCGAAAACGGTCCAAAAAACCGAGTTTCATCATAATCGGCCCACAAGCAAAAAGTTGGCCGCCATCTTGCATATTTTATGTTTTTAATATAGCGTTGCTGTTTTCTTGTCAAAATAGTACCAAAAATCAAGTTTCATCGAAATCAGCCCACAAGCCAAAAAGTTGGCCGCCATCTTGAATTTTTACATTTGTAACTTTGCGTTGCTGTTTTCTTGTCAAAATAGTGTCAAAAACCGTGTTTCATCGAAATCGCCCTGCAAACAAAAAAGTTGGCCGCCATCTTGAATTTTTTACTTTTTTAACATTGCGTCGCTGTTTGCTTGTCAAAATAGTACCAAAAACTGAATTTCATCTAAATCGGCCCGCAAACAGAGAAATTGGCCACCACCTTGAATTTTTACGTTTTTAACTTTGCGTAGCTGTTCTCATGTCAAAATAGTACCAAAACCAAATTTCATCGAAATCAGCCCACAAGCAAAAAAGTTGGCCGCCATCTTGAATTTTTTACATTTTTAACATTGCGTTGCTGTTTTCTTGTCAAAATAGTACTAAAAACCGAATTTCATCGAAATCGGCCCACAAACAAAAAAGTTGGCCGCCATCTTGATTTTTTTTAGATTTTTAACACTGCGTTGCTGTTTTCTTGTCAAAATAGTACCCAAAACCAAGTTTCATTGAAATCGGCCCACAAACAAAAAAGTTGTCCGCCAGCTTGAATTTTTTACTTTTTTGACATTGCGTTGCTGTTTGTTTGTCAAAATAGTACCAAAACCGAGTTTTATCTAAATCGGCCCGCAAAGTAAAAAGTTGGCCGCCATCTTGATTTCTTTCATTTTTAACATTGCGTTGATATTAGCCTCTCGGGACCTCCCACCCCCCTTCTATACTGCACCACCCCGCACGATTGCTCTGTCTAGACTCCTTCGATGATCAACTGTATGAACTAAATATCGGCTGTGCTAGAACTTAGTGGAACAGGTGAATTAAGTCTCATAAAGCTACCGAAATATTAACAAAAGTAATAAAAAAATGATTTTCAAAGTTGTAATAAATAAATAATACTTTATTTCCATACCACAATATACTTTTTCTCTACCGATTATAGCAACCAATAATTTATTAAAACAAAAAAGTAGCAACCCTGTTTGCTTTGCCGTTGACGCGCCGGCCGGCGACGCGCCGGTGACGTGACGGCCGGTGACGCGCCGGTGACGCGCCGGCCGTCACGTCACCGGCGCGTCGCCGGCCGTCACGTCACCGGCGCGTCACCGGCCGTCACGTCACCGGCGCGTCCCCGGCATGACAAACAGGGTTGCCGCTTATTTATTATTGGTACAAACATTGTGGCATGGAAATGAAGTATTATTTATTTATTTCAACTTTAAAAATCTTTTTTTATTACTTTGTAACTTTATTCTGTACCAAAACGCTGTCAAAGTTAAAGTTATCGTCAAAGGGTAATGCTACCTATTTGTCACGTCAAACTTGTCAAAGGACATCAAGCTGGCTAACAACCTCTTTTTTTGGCTAACTTATGCTTAACCGGTACTATAACTAGCCTGTTATCGTTAAAGTTAGGTGGTGCAACTGAGCCTTAATTCACAACCTCTTTTTTTGGCTAACTTATGCTTAACCGGTACTAGAACTAGCCTGTTATCGTTAAAGTTGGGTGGTGCAACTGAGCCTTAATTCACACTTTCCACCGAGTTCTAGTAAAGGTACTGTTTCTTCGAATTTTGTGTGTGAATGAGTGTGGATTTCGGGTAAACAAATGAATGTCGGAAAAACAAGTGAAGGTTAACAATTTCTTTTTTAAGATATTGCTGTTTTAAGTTTGACAGCTGTCATCTGTCAATTTTAAAACAGAAATTTATCTTGAAAAATACTCATCCTAAACTGGTGGTGTAAATTAAGTCTAAAAAATTTACCAAAATATTACCAAAAGTAATAAAAATAAATGTTTTTCAAAGTTGAAATAAATAAATAATACCTACTTTATTTCCATACCACAGTGTACTTTTCTTTACCGATTATAGCAACCAATAATTTATTAAAACAAAAAAGTAGCAACCCTGTTTGCCTTGCCGGTGACTCGCCGGCGGCGCGACGTGCCGGTGACGCGCCGGCCGTCACGTCACCGGCGCGTCACCGGCCGTCACGTCACCGGCGCGTCGCCGGCCGGCGCGTCAACGGCAAAGCAAACAGGGTTGCTACTTATTTGTTTTAATAAAGTATTGGTTGTTATAAAAGGTAGAAAAAAAGTACATTGTGGTATGGAAATAAAGTATTATTTATTTATTTCAACTTTAAAAAACATTTTATTTTTTAATTCTGTTAATATTTTGGTAACTTTATGAGACTTAATTCACCTGTTCCATTAAGTTCTAGTAAAGGTATTTTTTTTCAAATTTTAATAAAAATACAACAATGTGAGTGAACTTCGGGTAAACAAATGAATGTCGTAAAAACAAGTGAAGCTAGGAAAACATAGTCTTGTGATCTGTAAATAAATTATGACGTCATCCGCGATGTACGCAAATCTCAACAATTTTTTTTTATTGATATTGCTGTTTTAAGTTTGACAGCGGCCATCTGTTAATCTTAAAACAGGAATATCTCGAAAAATACTCATCCTAGACTGGTGGTGTAAATTAATTACCAATATATTACCAAAAGTAGTAAAAATAATTGTTTTTCAAAGTTGAAATAAATAAATTATACTTTATTTCCATTCCACAGTGTAATTTTCTGTACCGATTACAGCAACCAATAATTTATTTAAACAAAAAAGTAGCAACCCTGTTTGCCTTGCCGGTGACTCGCCGGCGACGCGCCGTGCCGGTGACGCGCCGGCCGTCACGTCACCGGCGCGTCGCCGGCATGCCGTAGCAATATGCGTTTGACGTTGACGGGCCGGTGACGCGCCGTTGACGCGCCATGACTGATGTGTGTGAACAGTGTAGTACAACTTGTATGTAACTATATTTTTGACGTTGACGGGCCGGTGACGCGCCGTTGACGCGCCGGAGCTGTGTGAATGATCCTTAAAAGAAACGCCCTGTATATACATATATATATTTTATTGTTTTTAGACAAGTTTAAAAAAATAGTTAACTATTTTTTAATGTTGCTTTTGAGTTTTTATTTTATTGAGACTTGTGAAGTAATAGTGCAAAACAAAAAAAATACCGATACAAATTTTAAACACAGTTTTTCGGTAAACTTTTTGTGACGCCATTTCTCGGCTAATGCCATAAAAACTAACTACTAAGCCTCGCGGAATTATTGTGTAATTAACTACATCTTATTACAAAGCTCACGAGCTAAAGACAATAGATGGCGTTACTCTGTGACAAGTGCTTTAAGGCTGAGAATACGAATATCGAAAAAAACATCACATAGGTACATTGCTCTGAAATCAAAGTAGCTAAAGCACTTTTGTTATTATCACCTAACCATTTACAATAAATAGTAATAACCGAGCTTTAGCTCGGTTGTACCCACCCAGGTACTATATATTATTGTGCAATATAATTGATCGTTTAGGCCATTTCAATTATAATGTGCAATTAAATATTACGCAATATGATTGTGTCGTCTAGGGCAATCTCTGTCAATCTTTGTCATTTTTGTTATTAAATTGACAAAAGAGGTCAGTATCCCTACAGTGACAGCCCTTACACTTTTAGTCGTTGCTCCAACTGTCTAGATGAACGGCGGCTTTTTCGCCAAAACAACAGGCGATGGCTGAATGTATAAACTAAATACTTTTTAGGTTGTTGTACTAGTCAGTTTTTAACAAATTAATAATTATTGAACATAATATTGTGATTAAACTGTGATATCCAAAGATATTAGAATTTTTCGTCGTCACAGTGCCAGCTGAAAACTGAGCTAATTAGCAAACCTGAGCGCAGTCTTGCGAAAGCTATGACATTTTGAGTTGCTCCCGAGAAACTTGACGAAAAACAGAACGGAACAATGCTACGTACGTGTTCGCATCTTGTAAGTATAGTTTGACTTTAAAGTTAAAACAAAAAGATATTTACTTAACTCTTGAATTTTCGCGGAACCCCTGAGAGCCGCTTATGGAACCCCAGGCTTTCGCCGAACAACATTCGGGAATCGCTGCCCTAAACTATGCCCAGGCTTAACAGCTATATAGTAGTAGCAGCTCAGACAAGATTCGAATCCGCACCCATGGGATTCCGGCCCAATGCATTAACCAATTATAATACCAAGTCGCTAGTGGTTCACATTGATGAGATAACGCTGGCTTACAGCGGAAACGTAAAAAGTACTAGAAAATTTCGTCGCTACCACTAGCCGAGTCGCTAGTAGCATAATTGGTTAGTGCATTGGGCTGGTATCCCAAGGGTGAGTCGATTTTTTCTAGTATTTTTTCAATTTATATTAATTCTCTTAGTCACTAATAATTATTGTACATTATTGTGATTGAACTGTGATATATTTGACATTATTATTGTTGTCAAAATAACTTTTTAGTGTCACACCTTTGGCGTTAATAAATCACAAATTATTGAATTGATTTCCTGAAGTTTTATTTCCTTAATAAATTTAAAACACGACTGCCCTGCCAAAAACGAACTAAAAAGATAATTAAATAACAAGTGTCATGCAGTCAGGGGACCGTTTTGTGGAACAATTTTGAATCAAAGAAGTCCCCCGACTGCAATGGCACTTGGTATTTAATTAACTTTTTAGTTCATTTTTGGCAGGGCAGTCGTGTTTTTACAGTTTTTCAAATTTATTTAATTTAATTTCACACAGGCAAATGATATAGTTTTAGAATGTGCGCCTTTCATTTGATGCCCATATTGTAATAATAGAAGCAAAAATTTTTTTTTCACATTTAAAAGTGGCGTCGTACAGTCGTCATATTGACTTTAAAAAAAATAAAGCCAGTGTCACTCGGAATGGTGTAAGGATTCTAACGATACCCCATGCATCTAAATCCGTTAAGCCATTTAGAAGTTATGGTGGAATAAAGAAACTCACATACCTACAAACATACATGAACCCTGAACACATATTATTATTCACTGCTTTTTTGGGCAGTCGTGTTAAAACCTAAAAGTAATGTGCTACGATACGCTATAGCGTATCGTAGCACATTACTTTTAGGTTTTAACTCTTTACTTTTAGGTTCTCTCTCAGTCTCAGTAAACTTCAATACAATGTCCGCAAAAATAATACTTCATGGTCACCCTAGCTTATTTACATACTAATTTTAACCTCGAATTACATCGTAAATACTGCAATGATTGGTTTCAGATAAAGCTAGATCCTCAGTGACGGAAATTCTTTTTAATATTAATTGCTTTACAACATGCGTGAGGCAAAATTCACGTAACGTGACAGTTTTAAGTATGGGCCAGACAGTGTGACGGGTCGAAATATTGTTTTCGCTTTTTCTATTGATGTGTCGTTTTACGAACGAATTTCAAGTATTATATGCTGTCACTTATCAAACGTGACGCTGCTAGACTGCTTTATTTGGCTCCAAACGGTTTAGTTGTCGATATTTTGTCAAATGAAAACTGGCACAGAGGGTTCCGTATGTGCCATGTTTAAACAACGATTTTATGAGACCTGTTCTGTTTTGTATGATGTTCGAGTGTTAAATCTTATTTATTTTTGCGTCACTGAGCATCTATGGAGTAAAACTGGACTTTCGTTTGCTAGTTTTTGTTATTTCCAGCATACATAATCTTCAGCGTCATCTCGTCTGTGCCATGTTTAAACGTCAATCATTCATAAATGCTTGCGTCACGTTTGTTCTGAATACCAAAATAAGCAATTGTTTATCCGTCACTGAAGGTTTTTATAGCTCACAAGCCAGAAGGAGTAAGGCACATACGAGATGACGATCATTCCAAAAATTGGTGAGGTTTACCGGTTTTCAAACCAAAGAGAACAACAATACAAAAAATAATCGGCTGTACGGATTTAAATTCCTTTGTCTACCCTATGAGAGGAGAATTAAAAAAAGATTGAATATCAGTGTTGCTAATTAAGGTAGCATACCTATTATATTATAAAGGTATAAAGGCAGATTTTCTTTCTGTTTAGCATATTATTTTGTTGTTTAGCACATAATTATCATATTATTTAGCATATCATATTATAATGGACAGCAAGCAGCACGTCAGATTTATCCAATCGATTTGAACTTAAAAATAACTAATGTTAAAGTTGCAATTCAAATAAAAAATAAACACAGGTTTTTAAGTGCAGCTATGTGCACCATAAAATTGTCATATTGTAAGTAATAACTAATATTTTTAACTTTAGCTTTGTTGCTGGACCTACCTCACCTACCAATAGTGTCAAGCTATCGCTAGGTACTGATATTATTATTACTTATTATCGTCTTTACTAGGTATGTTAAAAAAATCGATTAATCGAAAATCGATTTCATGACAGTCGATTTAATCGAAGATCGATTCTTCTGCGTTCGATTCGAATCGATCCAAAAATCGATTATTTTTTTCATGAATCGACATGCCTAGTTTATCTGACAGAACTTGACAGAAGGGAAAACAGCTGCAACGCGGCTGATTGGCCGGCTTTATTTCCGGTACCCTTCGTCTTTCCGTTTCCGTATCCGGTACTTATATAGGGTGGATTGTGTAATCTGTGTTTCAGGGGTCGTCAACGTAAACCTCTAATTATGTAAGTATTAATTTTATAAAAAATGTGAAATGTAGATTTTTAGCCTAGTTTGTTCTAACAAGAACATCAATCAATAATCTGATATCCCACCTAGTTTAACCTCAAGGAATATGTTGATATACAAAAATTAGGTACTTAACATGAGTTGGGATAATACGAGGAAAGTGGCGTGAATAACATTTCTGATTGTTTTATTATTGATATAAAAATTTGACAAACTAGGTAATGATTTTATAAGTTAGGTCAGATACTTACTTATTATAGGTAATAAATAAGTAATAACTAAATAATGAACAAATAATAGGTAGGTACTTACCGTAAGTAATAAAATCTAAAAACCTTTGTATTTTAACAGGTTACTTCCACGTCAAACTTTGCTTTAAGTTGTCCCATGAATCAGTGAATCACATTATTATGGTACCTACATGGCACGTTTCTTGTGACAACTTTACCAAGTTCATGAATCAAATATTACTTTCAAACTCAAATAGGACTTAGCTTAATAAATACAACTGTATGTGTGTACCTACTTTAACTTAAACTTTTATTGTAAAAAAAAAATATTTGCTTAACTAATAAGTTAGTGATTAACTATTTTTTGTAAATATTTTTATTTCAAATCGCCTGAAACACAGGATTTCCTAGTTCAGGCAAATGTACTATTTCATAATGTAAACCTTGTACAAAAACATTGTATCTGCACCTATGGAAAATAAAAATTATTCTATTCTAAAAAAAATCTATTCTATTATGGAGACGTAGGAAGTACCTACATTGTCTAATTTGGAAAACAGTAACCATAGTGATTCTTTTTTTATTTTATTTTTTAATAGGAAGGACATTGGCAACCAACCTCCCCTTCATGATTACATTACAATAATAGGGCACTTCATTTTAAATAATTACGAAATATTCAATTCAAAATAATTTACCTATAAGTACAGCCATATTATCACATCATTTAATCGAAATATTATTATGGAAATTACCTTTTGCCTCTTTTCTAACCATTAGTCTAAAATAATTCAACAACCAAAGTCAAGGAAAAAGTATTTCTAGGTTATGTTTTTAAGGCGTTAACTTTTTGTTATTAGGTATCACCAAAACATGTAAATGTACCCTTTAATTAAACTTAGTTTTAGACATAAAAACGTAATGATGAAATTTGATTTTGCTTTGGATTTCTTGGACAAACAACCGGTTTCACCCTTGTTTTGTGGATACAATGAAGATCAAAAATTTTATGGATACAATGAATCACAGTGTTTTCTTAATAAATTACTTAGCTTTCATATTACAGTTTTTAGTTCAGTAAAGGTATTTAATGCTTAAAATGTTCATAGGATCATATACCTACTAATAAATTATCCATATCGGTGAGGTCATCAAAAGTGAAATTAAATAAACCTAACAATTAACACCTCATATTTTATATTACTCCGCAATTAAATCAATGTATACTCACATAAGACATTATTTTGTTATAAAATAAAAATAATTCAGCACTTCAAACTCTGTGCCCGTACGACTCCGGCAGTTTGACAGTTAACTGCATGTGTGTGTAACAGACTTTAGAGGTCAATGCAATGTCACAGACACGTACCTAGTCACAGCTATACAAGATATTCCAAAATTATTAATACCCCAACGATATCTAAATATTTTTTGTTATACTTTTGGCAAAGGTTTGCCATTTCTTATTTTTTCTTAAAAACTGACACCGGAAGTAAACAAAAACATTTTTTTTAAACATTTATTTAGAAACTTGGAGTATGGTGCGATGGAATTGTAAAATCTATTTTTAGTGAATTTTATATATTCGAAAGTGAAAAATTAATTTGAAATCAAGCTGAAAAATATTTTATTCAAAGAGTCAGACCTGCCAAACCTTGTTTAGTTTTTGATATAAATTGTGGAGCTTACTTACCCTTGCTCTGTTTCTTGTTTCGATGGCTTTCATTTTTATTTCCACACAATATACCACACGTCTCGATTCCTTTACTTCGATTACTACACTAATAAGTATGATTATTTTGTCCAGTCACCAGACATCTTATCTATCTATATATAATAAAATCGGCATGGTACCCTCTTATCTCGTCGGTGGGCGCCTAGTCAATAACCCAGTTTATCTTTACGTGAAAAGGTTTCAACCATTATTTACTCAGATGGTTTCACCGTCCTGAAAGGTCGAAACTAGAACAATGGTACATCTCGTTTTGGAATAAATTACCATTATAATGTAAATAAGTAGGTATGTACCAAGAAGTAATGGTAGTAGTGGTGTTGTGCGATTGTTTGTTGCACTGCACCAAACACCAAAATATCTAATCTTTCTAGAATCTTTTAGTTTCCAGTTTGTTTGTATGAAAGAAAGTAGTTAGGTATTATATCATAGGTAATTAAGCCATTTATGTAAAATACCTAGCAATAATAGTACGTACCTACCCAAATAGTAGTACTAAGGATCAGTACAAGTTTCCATACCTACCTAGTTCACCCAGGTGAACTAGAAAGTGCTTTTTACTACTGTAGCACAGAATAAATAATAGTACTAACGTACTGTAGTAACAAAATTGTTTTAAAAAACAAAAAACCGACTTCAAAAACCTGCCTCTAAAAAGCAAGAAATAATATTCAAATCATTAGATACGCATTATCATTGTTATAACAACACGTCTATTGAAGTCGGATGGGGCTGGAGTACAACTTCCTTTTTTTATTCTAAAAGCCCCACCCGACTTCAATAGACGTGTTGTTATAACAATGATAATGCGTATCTAATGATTTGAATATTATTTCTTGCTTTTTAGAGGCAGGTTTTTGAAGTCGGTTTTTTGTTTTTTAAAACAATTTTTTATTTTATTATTTTTAGTGTAAGTACCTTCTATATTAGGTATATTATTATAGGTATATTATTGGGTAGAAAAATCGGCTCAGCCAAACGTGAGATATTCGCGGAGAAACATACATTCATACAGGTCAAACTGAGAGAGAACCTTTTTTTTTGAAGTCGGTTAAAAAGACTACACTAAAAGTACCCACAAAGTCCCAACAAAAAGAAACATCTAATTCGGTTCATAAATAACAAAGTCGTCATGTGAGTTGATGAAAATCATAGTATTTTCAGGATATCTCGAAAACTACTGAACCGATTTGAAAAAAAATTAAATGGGACCATCTCGCAAGAAAACTCAATCGAACAAAAAAAGAATCATCAGAATCGGTTCATAAATGACGAAGATATGCGCGAACAACGATAAAAAAAAAAAACATACAATCGAATTGAGAACCTCCTCCTTTTTGTGAAGTCGGTTAAAAATAATATCGTTACACGAGTGGCGATTTCTCGAAGAAAAATGCCACTCGCGTGCGATGCGAGACTCTCCTTGTGTAACAGCGTCCTAATGCTCGGTTGTACAATATGCGCAAAATAACTTGGCGGTTCTAAATTTCGCGAGAATCGCGCGGAACGCTGCGCAGTAGACGAATACAGCCCTGCCTAACATGACCGATTTATATCGCGTGATATAGCGTTTTATCACGTTTTACTGTCAAAAAGACAAAGGAATTTGACAGTTGAGTGTCGATAAAATGCTATATCACGTGATATAAATCGGTCATGCTAAGCAGGCAGGGTTTGCGCGGGGACGGGGCGCGGGCGGAAGCACTCGGAACTATGGACCCTGCGCGAATGTCACTTGCAGCTAACTTCCGAGCCGCCAAGTTATTTTGCGCATACTGTACAGGCGAGAGTTCCCAGTGAAGAACCTTCTTTTAAACTCTATTTCAATAAAACATTTCGTATTGCATTTACTTTTATTATCCAAATCCAATTTACAATGAAAATGAACGATAATAACATTTTGTTCGATAATAATTAAAACAAAACTCGTACATCTACTGACAAGAATTTCACCTTTTACAAAGGTTTCTGGAATGGCATCTGCAACAGATTACTTACGTATTTTACACATACACCTAGCAATAGCCCAATTATTTAAAAACGCAAGTTTTAAGAAAGAATAAAACTATGTAATAAGTTATCAAGTGAAAGTTTTGATGAAAAACCATTGCTTAGTTTTAATACATTTTGAATTTAAATTTGCTGATTAATATATTGCTCTTTTTGTATACATTTTGGAAACCCTTCGAAGTATTTCGTAAAGTATATATAAAATTCTAATTCAAATAAACTACAGAACAGTTGATTTTCAAGACTAAAAAAATTATCAGACATGCTGCGAGGGCTAAGTAAAAATACCATAAAAATTATATAGCTGCCAATGCTGAAAACTTTCAGAACAAAAGCTATGCTTAAAAAAATAATAAAATTCTTAATTTGTATAGTATTAAAATTGTAAAGAAAGCAGTCATAATTCACTGCAAGCAGAATTGTATCGTTGTAGTCTCAAACATTTTTGCTAATCTAAAGAATGTGCGTTTGTCACAAACAATGTTCCAACACATCGCAAGTGCTAACATAAGTTAGACCAAGTACATACATAAAATATTACAGTGTAACTTTCAGAAAAATATCCTCTATTAGTCATTGGTCGTTAACATTTCAATTAGACTGAAAAACCATTTCTCAAACAGACAATACTTTAGGCCAGTACATATTTATTTTTATTTGTTAATTTACGCCACAATATACATTTCTCATATAATATTTCACGCAGATAACAGACTTATGTTCAAATATACAGTAAGTATACATTGGAAGGTACATTCAAACTATTAGAGTCCATATTGTCAGATCGTAACGAGTGAAAATACCGCATATTGCGTCTTACATTACAATATAATATTTCGATCATCACTATTTACTAAATTTATATATATATTTTAGCTACATTCATAATATCACGTCTGGCAGACACATTATTGATGTGCCCTAATCGTCTTTTAAGCTCCTAAAATTACATTAATGAAAGAAATGTCATACTCTTGTGTCGCTATTTTATTTGCGCATTATTTTTAATCTAAATCAATAGGATAATAGAAGCAAAGGCAGGAAAGGGAGAAAAAGTCGCAACAGCCGACATGGCACCGTCACTTCACTGCCAGGAATGAGGTTCGTTTCACTGATCATCACATCACATTCACTAGCCGACTTCGCTTTTCACATAGAAGAGGAGGTAGGGTGTAGCGGCGGTGCGTACTTTCGGTTCCGCCGAAAGGAGGTCTTCGAATTCGTCGTCGGAGATCGGCTTAACGAGCTCATCGTCGCAGGCGAGCCATGAGTGGTCGGACTTTCTCGGGAGGCAGCAGTCGCGGGCGGCGCAGGCGGGCGGCGGGCGGCGGCTGAACAGCGCGCGCATGAAGCTGGGCCCGGCCGCCGCCGCGTCGCCGCCCGCGCGCGCGCACCGCGCGCTGCCCGAGCAGTCGCGCGCGTACGCCACGTAGTGCCCGCCCGTCAGCGTCTGCCCGAGGTGCATTATTACGCCCCAGAGAATGTATCTGAAACACAATTAAAGTCTGTCATATAATTTTTTCCAGTGGGCTAATTCAATATCTCATATTCAATGTCTAATTTCAATATCACTCGCAAGCGCTTTCATTTGACCGATGGATGTGACACATTGCTGCTTTTCTTTAAGTTTTTATTTATGCCAAAAAGAAGCATCAATGTTTTACATCTTGAAAGCTTGCAATAGATTTTGAAATTACACAATAGAAAGGCAGATTGTAGATGTGAAATTATTACGTTTGCACGCCTAAACCGCTAACTAATGTTGTTTAGAGATGAATTTTAAAGAAAGATATCACTATAATTCAGTCCTTTTCTTTTCCAGAGTGGGAGGGTGGCACGTAGCTTTCTGCCACTGCTACGCATTATAACACCCGTGCGTTATACTAACTACAGTACTTGGTGTGCTATGCGTCACAATATATGCAGTACCTGCGCTGTTTGCCATACTACAGTACCTGTGCGTCACAGCCACAGTACAGTACTCGCACGTCCAGTACCAGTGCGTGGGCGCGTGGTCGGGCGGGCGGCGCGCGCAGGGCTCGCAGAAGCACGGCATGAGTAGCGGCGTGGGCGCGTGGCGCGTGATCTCCTGCCGCAGTACCTGTGCGTGGGCGCGTGGTCGGGCGGGCGGCGCGCGCAGGGCTCGCAGAAGCACGGCATGAGTAGCGGCGTGGGCGCGTGGCGCGTGATCTCCTGCCGCAGTACCTGTGCGTGGGCGCGTGGTCGGGCGGGCGGCGCGCGCAGGGCTCGCAGAAGCACGGCATGAGCAGCGGCGTGGGCGCGTGGCGCGTGATCTCCTGCCGCAGTACCTGTGCGTGGGCGCGTGGTCGGGCGGGCGGCGCGCGCAGGGCTCGCAGAAGCACGGCATGAGCAGCGGCGTGGGCGCGTGGCGCGTGATCTCCTGCCGCAGTACCTGTGCGTGGGCGCGTGGTCGGGCGGGCGGCGCGCGCAGGGCTCGCAGAAGCAGGGCATGAGCAGCGGCGTGGGCGCGTGGCGCGTGATCTTCTCCATGCCGCCGCTGAACCGCTTGAGCTGCAGCACGAGCAGGCGCGGCAGGCGCGAGTACGCCACGCTGCGCCGCGCCTCGTTGTACCGCAGGCATCCCTCGCACCAGTACTGCAACCGGAATACATACTTAACGCCTATACAACATAATTTCTGTACTTTAAATCAGGGACCAGATTAAGCTTAAAATCCCCTTCGTGCGTTTCGGTTTTTAGTATGTAGATGCTACAGTCAAAACTCATATCCGGTCAAAACCACTTTTGACAGAAAAAAACAGTCAAAAGTGGTTTTGACCAATGCTCTCAGTTAAAAACAGTTTTGAATGATTTTCGCAGTCAAAAGTGGTTTTGACCAACGTTCTTAGCCCAAAGTGGTTTTGACCAACATTCTCAGTCACAAGTGGTTTTGCCTGATTTCAAGGCAGACTATCAGTCAAAACTCATAAAAAGTTATGGAGGTTAGTGAAAATTACCAGAAAAATCATCAAAAAAGTTTCATAAAACTATTTATAAGGTGTAACGTTTAAGAGTTTTGTCCATACAAAATTCATTCGACATTGTACGGAGACCTGTGAACTGCAAATACGCAGAAATTCGATCTCAAAATATTTATTTTATTTTTTATTCTAAATATAATATTGAAACTAAGTCATTTTGATAGTTTTTGGAGGATAGAGCTATTTGCGTCCATGGGCTTTTACTTTAGATACCTACACCTGTCTTGTCTGGGTAGGGCTAAATGCAACAGCAACTGCGCAGTGGAGCTAGGTGGAAAGAAGCGGGCTTTTCACACATTTGAATGTATGATCATCGCTCTTTTCCGCCCAGCTCCACATCAGTTAAAACGCAACCTATGCCATGCTAACTTATAAATTACTTTTAAAAATAAAAATAATTAACAGGTAGTTTTTATTTTTATTATTTTTTAAATGCTATTTATACGTTAACATGGCTTAGGTTGCGTTTCACTGTTTCACTGATGTGAAGCTGGGCGGAATAGAGCGGTGATCATACACTGAAATGTGTGAAGTTTTAATTTACAATTACTTATATCTCATCATTTATAAAACTTTCACTTGTTTAATTATTAAATAGGCTCCCAGTCTCCCTCAATAGTAGTTTTGACTAACATTCGTGGTCAAAGCCACTTTCAACTGACATAATTTGGTCAAAATCAATATTACCCATTATTTTTGCAGTTAAAAGTGGTTTTGACCAACGTCATTAGTTAAAACCAATTTTGACTGCAAAAATCAGTTAAAAGTGGTTTTGACCAATGTCCTTAGTCAAAACCACTTTTGCCTGATTTTTGCAGTCAAAAGTGGTTTTGACTGGATATGAGTTTTGACTGTAACATAGACACACTATGCCGAAATTACGCGACCGAAGTTCGGCAGTATTACGCCTGCAATGCTATTTGAATTACTGACGACACATTATGCAGAAATTACGTCGCGTTTTTTTTCATAAGTGTCTAGACACACTATGCCGAAGTTACGCGACCGAAGTTCGGCGGAAATGATTTTATTATGAAAAAAACGCGACGTAATTTTGGCCTAATGTGTCGTCAGTAATTCAAATAGCATTGCAGGTGTTAGATAATAGAAAACATAATGAAAAGAAATAAAACTAAAAAGTGAAATTAAATGAAATTGTATTTATATTCAATTGAATCGTCCTTTTCTTTTACCCTACTACCCGTTCGGACGTCTTTTTTTTAGCTGAGGAGAAGAACGGGCGGAAGAAACTCGTCAGCTTTATCAATTCAGTCATTTACAAATATATTGTTACAAAGTACAACGAATAAATCATAAAAAATATATATAGCTTAGTCTCAAATTTATTCAAATAGTATAGTAGTATATCATTTAATTTATTTAGTATTTTATTGAAATACTATATGATTTACCAAATGAAAAGAGAGATCAGATCTCTTACTTTACTTATTAATATCACAAGTAATCAGAACAATCATAAAATAGAATATGAAATTTAACAGGGAAAGGCCTCTGAATAATAATTTAGTCACACTCACACTATTCTATAACATTTCCAATCAATTATTCCAAATAACACAATAATAATATACTTAACTTATGAATCGTGTTGCCGACAACCTTTACGCCACTCAAACTAGCATAAGCTCCGCTATGGTCAACGTCTGTTCAAAAAGTGCCCCAAAACTGCTGGGCTCTTTCTTTTATAGCAGTAACAAACAAGTAAAAAAATCATCGAGCTGTCAATACAGAACACGTGTACATAATTGGTCAACTAGAGTACTCTTTAAGTTATAAAAGTAATAACAGGGATGAAAATATATCGAAAAACTATAATTAGATTACAAAATTAATATTGTTATAAATAAATAGTGTAAATGTCGTTTTTACAATGATTTTTTTATTTAAATCATAACCGAATCAACTTCCTGAATCAAGAAGTCTCAATTTTCCTTAAACAACTAAATAGTTTAGTGCTACAGTTATAAAAAAGCTAAAAATATATAACACGGCCATTCTGATGTGTACTTTGTTCTCAAAGTACATTTTAATCAAACAATTTGTTTCGTGTATTATTTTTAAATTGCACAACAATTGCCAAGAAGTTTTTATAAATTAAGTAAGATATTACCAGAGATGTGAAAATGAAAATACAAAATGCAAAATATCTACTTTAATTTTTCATTTTGAACTATCCTTTTTTATGTATTTTCGTTTTATTTAAAATACTTAGAAATACGTATTCTGCATTTTCCATTTAAATACTTCCTTTGAAAACCATTTTTTAATTTGAAATGAAATATAGCCAAGCATCTGCAATTCCGCACTTTGAATTTAAATACTTTTCACAAACTATTTCGACATCTCCGGATATAACATGGCCATTCTGCTATGTGTACTTGGACCTTGAAGTACATTTCTAGCAATCAATTACTTCAAATAATTTATTGTTTATTATGGGCACAGCCACAAGCACAGCCACAGGTATAGTCATAGTCAGTCACAGCCACAGCCACAGGCACAGCCACAGGCACAGCCACAGGCACAGGCACAGCCACAGGCACAGCCACAGGCACAGCCACAGGCAAAGCCACAGGCACAGCCACCAGGCACAGGCACAGCCACAGGTAAAACCACAGGCACAGCCACAGTAATTTATAATTTGTCATTATCTTTATTGAGTCCGAGTCTCGTACATTATACAAGTAATTTTATAGTAAACTACCTACAATACTCGTAATACTATGTTTCACGAGTTCCGGCCACTTCCGACTGATAATATCACCTGGTTTTTATTAAGAATAATAATAAATAAATAAAAATTGAACTATGTAATTAATAGGCATGATGACATTTTTTTTTATTTTATATTACATACTTTACTTCTCAAAAAAAAGAAACATTGGTTAAAGAATTATTTCGCTAGCATGAAAACTGCCCGAGGTATCACAGTTTGAAATGCACAAAATTGGACTCACCCGAAAACGCTCCATACTTACGGCTACTCAGTTATGACGTCACGCTTGAGTTGTTCGTATCAACACGTAGGAAATTTGTTTGGCAGCTATATTAAATATTGTGCTTATCAAAATGGTTTCTTAAACAAATTTACTACCAATTTTACGGACTTATTAAGGCTGAGTTGCACCACATAACTTTAACGATAACAAGCTTGTTAAAGTACCGGTTAAGCACAAGTTAGCCAAAAAAAAGAGGTTGTCAGCCAGCATGATGTCCTTTGACAAGTTTGACGTGGCAAATAGGTAGCATTGTCATTTGACAATAACTTTAACTTTGACAGCGTTTCGGTGCAACTCACACTTAATGTATTATTTATTTTAACAAATATTTAACAAATTTTTAACAACTTTGAAGGGTCATAAAATAAATGATACGCAATGTATAAAACCAAGAGTTATACAAGCTACTCTAAAGTTTAATATCTTTACGATTTTTATTAGTATTTCGTTATTTTATTCATTAGTCATCATCCCTGTTGTCAAGAAACTTAATCGGAATTTAAGCGGAATCCGTGAAACAGAGTTAAATCAGTTTATTCCACTTTTAATTTTTATATATAGCTAGACACATAGACATACATATATTATATACCAATAACATTCACCCACTGCTAGTGAGAATAACTAACACCAAGTATCTGACCGATCATAAATACCATAAACCAACAGGTATACCAAGAAAAATCTAGATCTAATCTTCAATTCTATAAAATAATTATGAAATAGTGGAATAAACTCACTTAAACGAGCTTGAAAACAGGGTGGGTCAATATGTAACCCTGTGAATCCTTGACAGTGGTATTTCGTACTTTACACAAGCCGTTCGGCCAATCTGACAAGTACAGTTTACTTTGAATTTTCATATATATGTACGTTGTGATAAACTCATAATAACAATGGTCTTTAAGAGTAATGAAACAATGATGTAGACAAAACTACTACTGCCATCAATGGGCACCAATCTCACAAACATCTCGCACCACTACCACACCTTGTGGTGGGCACTTAAAAAGTCGTCAATGTAACAGACCATTATGATTATTAGCAAAATTTCTACAACATGTTTTTTTTTACACCCCATAACTCCAAGGTACCAATAAAACCATTAAATAGAATAGAATAGTATAGGAAAAAGTCTTAAATAAACTTTCTTTTTTCATCAAGTATTTTTTTATAAAATTAATTCAAAACCTTAACAAAACACCAAATTCGACAAAGTCGCATTTTCTTACCTCTATTTTACGTTTAGTGATAACATTGAAAGTAAAAAAAGTGTGTAGTGTATGTAATAAATAACTATCATAAGGTAAATTACCCTTTGAAGTAATTCAACTAAGGTTGATGATATGTCTAAAAGATTTTACATTTATTTATTTTGACCTGTAGAATAACCTTAGAGCTATTGGATATCAAAATACAGGGTGTATATCACATTATCTATGAATATAATCTGATTATCTCATCTATCAATATGCATCATAAAAATAAAAATAAATCTTGTTGACTTTACTGTCAATCATTATAAATTTCATCATAATGTCCATCAATCAATGCAATAAGGAAATAAATCTATTAGAACAAATAAGAAATCTGATGGATCATGCGGCTTTATAAGTTTGCGAATCTTATTATCAGTAATCATTATTATCATTAATCATTATTATCATTAATCATTATTATCATTAATCATTATTATCATTAATAATTATTATCATTAATCATTATTATCATTAATAATTATTATCATTAATCATTATTATCATTAATCATTATTATAATTAATCATTATTATCATTAATCATTATTATCATTATCCGTTACAATAAATAATCATTATTATCATTTATCATTATTCAATAGTCATATTGTTATTATTAATCATTATCATCAATCATTACTATCTCTAATTAATTTCCGCACTTTCGTCATTCGCTGGGCAATTGACTAACAAATCATTCTGTCTTTTGTTACTACTTGTATATTACATACTTATATTATGATATCTTAAAATTTTCTCTCTCCCAAGTTGTAACTAACTATTTACTAGGTAGGTATGTGATTAAAAACCTAGATGACAATTCACTTTTGTCTGCCTGATCAATTGGATTAAATTGGATATAATCTTATTCTTAATTATCAATTTAATATTAGATAATTATTTTCTATCGATAGAAAATTATACTAAGTACTATGTGCAATCAAGTTCTAAATTTCTTACATTGGACCAACAATGATAATAATGATTGTAAAAGAAATACAAAAGTAAATTTTAATAAAGTCATCAAGCAATGGATTTTTATTAAACTATAACAGACTAATCCTTTATTTCAAGAGAGTTTGATTCGTAATGCTTCTGTTAAGAGTTGACTATGTTCAATAACCCAACGAAACACGAAATGCAACACTAGTAATTTATACAATCTATTCATGAAACCTCATCAACATCACAAATAACGTTAAAAATTAATATTATAATATTCAAAACTCACTCTTTTAACGTTAATTTCGCAACATCCAAGTCTTTATTTTTCCACTTGACAACAATAATTCACTAAATCGGAAGTAATAAGCTAACCAACGAGTAATTCTTTTATATCAGGGTACTTAATCATAAAAAAATAGCCACCGAGGGCCTTACCGGCTTTTTCAGCAGGGAGTCCAGAGGAGAATAGTTTTCTTCTCACTTCGAAGCAAGACACTAGATACTGTTGCGACACCAGCTTGTTGCCTCGCCGCTGCGATTTCCAGGATCTGGATTACACAGCGGTAGCACAGCGAAGTCATTCTTTTGGTGTAAAGCGCAGGAAGCGTGGCGGGTCAAATCAACATTCACTCTGAAAATGGTTAGGAATTGGTGTTAATACATTGTAATATGGACCAAGTCTATCCCACTTCTGATGTTAGATAATAGAAAACATAATGAAAAGAAATAAAACTAAAAAGTGAAATTAAATGAAATTGTATTTATATTCAATTGAATCGTCCTTTTCTTTTACCCTACTACCCGTTCGGACGTCTTTTTTTTAGCTGAGGAGAAGAACGGGCGGAAGAAACTCGTCAGCTTTATCAATTCAGTCATTTACAAATATATTGTTACAAAGTACAACGAATAAATCATAAAAAATATATATAGCTTAGTCTCAAATTTATTCAAATAGTATAGTAGTATATCATTTAATTTATTTAGTATTTTATTGAAATACTATATGATTTACCAAATGAAAAGAGAGATCAGATCTCTTACTTTACTTATTAATATCACAAGTAATCAGAACAATCATAAAATAGAATATGAAATTTAACAGGGAAAGGCCTCTGAATAATAATTTAGTCACACTCACACTATTCTATAACATTTCCAATCAATTATTCCAAATAACACAATAATAATATACTTAACTTATGAATCGTGTTGCCGACAACCTTTACGCCACTCAAACTAGCATAAGCTCCGCTATGGTCAACGTCTGTTCAAAAAGTGCCCCAAAACTGCTGGGCTCTTTCTTTTATAGCAGTAACAAACAAGTAAAAAAATCATCGAGCTGTCAATACAGAACACGTGTACATAATTGGTCAACTAGAGTACTCTTTAAGTTATAAAAGTAATAACAGGGATGAAAATATATCGAAAAACTATAATTAGATTACAAAATTAATATTGTTATAAATAAATAGTGTAAATGTCGTTTTTACAATGATTTTTTTATTTAAATCATAACCGAATCAACTTCCTGAATCAAGAAGTCTCAATTTTCCTTAAACAACTAAATAGTTTAGTGCTACAGTTATAAAAAAGCTAAAAATATATAACACAGGCGTAATATTGCCGAACTTCGGTCGCGTAATTTCGACATAGTCTGTCTTATTCAGAGTGCGTTCGTTAAACTAGGACCAAAGTTAACATGGCGTTAGACTGCGGACTAACGCCATTTTAGTGCAAATCGTATTCAGAGTGACAGTTTAACGTTTAGTCCTACCGTTTAAGGATTAAAAGGTGCATTGTGATTGGTTTACAAGCATTAAACCAGGTTTTGTTAGAACAGCCTTGCACCCGTTTTGTGAAACATCTCTGAATAAGACAGAGTGTGTCTAGACACTAAAAGCGTTACCGCCGATCTTCGGTCGCGTAATTTCGACATAGTGTATCTAGACATTCGCAGAATGAAAATAAAAAAATATATACAATAAATAGGTTCTATGATAGGAGAACCCTATTCGATTGCTCGTATGGCAGCACCTTGTTCTGGTCGCGCAGGGACTCGCTGGAGAGGCAGGTGACGCGGAAGGGCTCGTTTCGGCCGGCTCGTCGCTGCACGGACACTACATTACTATTGCTCGCCATGTGGCAGCACCACACTCCGAACACTCCATACAACCGCGCTATTATAAACAGATGACATCAAATGACGTTTTTGACGTCTAGGGCTACCGTGCAGTTTGTACTGTATGAGCAGTGTTCAATACATAATTCGAACTTTCTAGTAAATAAAGTTACGACGCACTGCTTTGAATATCAAAATAAGTTGACGTTGACCGAATCAGCACACGAACTCGCGGGGTGGGGTGAGGTAATTGATACTTTTTTTTTTTTTTTTTTTTTAATTATAATGCTGTTGCTCCCCGCTTTTTGGCAGGACCTTTTATGCCATTTTATTTCCTTTCTTTTTTTCCTTTTTTTTCTCTAGCTATAAGAGCTACAATATGTTCTTATTACCTACTTTTTTATATAATTCAAAGCTTACTTACTAATATATCTGACCTTACAATTTTATACTTAAATTTTTATTTCTTATTTTAATAACATTTGTTTCATTTGTACTTTATTTCGAGTACCTACAGTTTTTTCATCTTTTACATAATATTATTTACTATAATTATTACTTTTCGTATATTGTACATTATTGTTATACTTTTATAACCTTATCATATCATTTATTTCTATTTATTACTATGTACGCCACTCTTTTGGCATACTCTATAAATAAATTCCTTTCTTTTTTGCTGTTCATTATTTCGCTTAGGGTTTCTCTGCTCAGTTTTGTGTCCAACTTTTGTCGTAGTGTGTACCTATCGACGCTGTGTATTGGACAGTCTAGCATGATGTGGAAAATGTCCTCTATCGCCGCCGGGTCACAGATACACGAGGGGCTGTCCCTGAGCTTAAATCTGTGCAGGTATGCGCAGAATCCTCCGTGTCCTGTCAAAATCTGCGACGCCAGACGATCTATGGTCATTTTCCTCACCACGCTGTATGCCACCACCCCATCAGGGAAGAAGACCTTGGTGGTCGCCGCCGTATTACCGGATTTATACCTACAGTCCCATTTCTCGATCGTTTCCGCTCGGATGTGGCGTTTAACGAACGAGATGGGACCACAGTCATAGTCCGGTCTGGTTTTCAATTTGAGAGCCGCCTCCTTCGCCAGTTGATCCGCTCTCTCATTCCCTCCCACTCCGACATGGGCTCTAATCCAGAATAATGAGACTAGTTGGTGGTTGTCTCTGAGAAATTGTAGATTACCCTGAATTGCCTTTGTGATTGGGTGTGTGGAGTCCGGATCAAGTAGCGTTTGGAGAGCAGATCTCGAATCGCTAAGTACGGCTGTCTCCTTAAATTTTCTGCCAATAATAATTTCAGTCGCTTGGAGGATGGCATACAACTCGGCTTGGAAGACTGTACAGAATGGCTCCAGCTTAAACTTCCGGGTACAAGTTTCAATCTGCCCTTCCCAGCAGGTCAGGGCGGCTCCAACTTTCCCCTCCAGTTTGCTACCATCTGTATAGATCCTCACTAAGCCTTCTGCAAGTTTACCATCCTCTTCCGCGTTTTCCAAACACGTTAATTTTGAATTTAGCATCCTGCTAGGGTGGGTGTCTGTCATGAATGAGACGCGCTGTTCTACCTTCCTACCACTTAGTACTGCCTGGGGTTTCCCACGCTTTGCCTCAAAAAGCAGGGAGGCTTCTTGGATCCGAAGATCCAGCGGAAGCAGCCCCGACAGTACTAAGGCAGCGTTGAGGGATACCGTTTTATTGCTTTTTATAATTTTCTGCGCGAAACCTCTTTGCACTGCGTCAAGAGCTTTCCTGGAGATTGCCTTCAGTGCCTCCTTGGACCATACGCTAGCTGCGTATAGGACTATAGGCTCAATTACTGCCTTGTATATGGTCTTAACAATTTCTGAATGCAATCCCCAGGTAGCTCGTGCCGCTCTGCTGACTCCTTTGTAAATGTTGATAGCTTTTTTGCAAATGTATGCTATATGCTTGTTAAATAACAATTTATTATCTACCAAGACACCTAAGATTTTCATCTCGTCCACCAGTTTAATGTCCGTCCCCCCCATCTCCAGCCTGGGCGTATCGAATTTTAGTTTCCGGGTAATTACCATTGCCTTGGTTTTTTGTGGCGCGAAATTTAACTTATTCGAAACACCCCACTTCCGGACACAGGAGAGAGCGGCATTAGCTTTCCTCTCTATTTCTATGGCCGTGTTGCCCTCGACTATCAAAACTATGTCGTCTGCAAAGGCTTGGCAGTACACGTCAGCAGCGGTGAGTTGGTCGAGCAGGGGATCCAAAATTATATTCCAAAACAAGGGTCCGCCAATGGAACCTTGGACGCAACCCTTGTTTGTGTTTTTACTGTACTCTTCCCCTGCATATCTCACCGTTACCTTTCTATCGCTGAGGTAGCTGTCTACCAGCCTCCGCAGATTCACCGGGCAGTTTTTTGCTTTAAGTTGGCAGACTATCTGCGGCCACCACGCATTATCGAATGCCCCCTCTATGTCCTCTATGAACTTCTACACGCACTAGGTTCGTTCAACCCCAAAAAAGCTCCAGGTAATGACGGCTTCACGGCCGACATATGCGCAGCGGTCATTACTACAGACGTACCTCTATCCCTGGCCATATACAATAAATGTCTGGAGCTCTCCCATTTCCCAAAGCCCTGGAAAATTGCCACAATAATCCTGCTTAGAAAACCCAACAAAGATGACTACACGCAACCCAAGTCGTACAGACCAATAGGGCTCCTGGCTATATTAGGAAAAATTTTAGAAAAGCTACTAGTTAGGCGCATCAAATGGTTCGTGTTGCCCGAGTTAAATCCCTGTCAGTACGGGTTCGTGCCGCAACGCAGTACCGAGGACGCCCTCTATGACATGATCCAGCGGGTCAGACATAATCTGGACGGGAAGAAGATTATGGCCCTGATTTCGCTGGTAATTGATACTGGGGCGGGGCGGAGAGTGTCTCTTCTGTACGGTAGTACTTATATCTATTCTGTGGCAGTAGGTACCTTGTTCTGGTCGCGCAGTAGCTCGCTGGAGAGGCAGGCGGCGCGGAAGGGCTCGTCGGCGGGCTCGTCTCCCCCTACTGGCACGCACAGTTCGCACACCGCTTGCGATTTTTCTGTCACCGCCTCGCATTCCAGGCACATCGTGCGGACTACCATAGTGCCTACGAGGAAAAAAACATGTTAGGCTGCGTAAGCGCCGACAGGTGAATTGCTTAGCGCTTAGCGCCTAGATATTATGTATCGAAGTAAAAGGAATGTTCACGAATGTTCTCAACCGGCCGCACAGCGCGCTTGGCGCCTCGCTAGGCTAGTCGCCTCCTGATAAATACATGTTTAGGCGCTCCTCGGCGCTAAAAAAGCCACCTGCCGGTGCATACGCGGCCTTAAAATAAAGCACAATATAAATTATGTAAAAGAAATAAAAACCCAGAAAAAAAATGTTTTAATTTAAGACTCTGTAGCGGCATCTACCGTACCGCCGCACATACCACACATGGTTGCAACAAGATTTATCACCATATGACTAGATGGCGCTAGTGTCGTATAAACACAAAGATAAAATATATGGAGCAACCTACATCTCGCTGACGAAGTTTTCTCAGCGAAGCAGCATATATACAACTGCCAACCATCATCGGTTGGACCGCGGTCCCCGGGCTAATACCACCCAGCCCGGAGGAAGATCTTCCACTTTGGCCTTCCTACTAGTGGCATTCCCATGCCTCTCTCCATACTCCATCTCCATACTACCATACTTCATTCCTACAACTCTAATGCCGCAATCACACATTCGCGAGTGGCAAGGCGAAAATAGCGAGCTCGCATGTGTAGACAGTAAGATCGCTATCCGCCTCAAGCCCTCGACTCTCGCGCGCTCGCGTTGGGAGCGGCATTTCGGACACGAGTCAAAGGGAACACGAGCGGCCCTTACGGCAGAAAATGTACTCTATCCAAAATCCAAATGAATACCGTGCGAATGTGTGAACAATGATCCCGGGTCACGTATGTTGTCGAGTGGCGAGGCGAATAGCGAGCACGAATGTATTATGATATGACATTAACTCGTAAAATACAGAAAATTTATGGTTTCATATTGTCATATTCTTATCTGCTTTAAATATGTACCTATCTATATCTGTCACCGTTAAAGAGCGGAAATCAGTAAATCTGCAGATTAACTAGTTAATCTGCAGATTGACTAGTGCAAGTGCGAAAAATTGTTTCATTTCGTACTTTAACTAGCTAGTCGAGTTTATAAGGTGAGGTTAGATTAGTATTGCGACCAAAAACAAGCGAGCGGAGCAAGCGTGCCGCGGGAGCAGCCGGCGAAGCGCCAGAAACTAAGTTTTTGTAAAATAAACTTTCAATTAGGTCTTTTACTTATATTTCCTGAAGTCTTGGCTCACTCGCACTCACTGTATTTCGCAGTTTAACGGTGTAACATCCGTTAATGAGCAGATTAAATAGTCAAAATGTGAAAACCGTCTACTTTAAGAAAAAATTCGCACTTTAACTGACTTGACCAGTTAATCTGCAGATTCACTAGTTAATCTGCAGATTAACGGATTCCGTACTTTAACGGTAACATATCTATTAAATTAAATAAAAATAGGAACGTCGTTAAAGTCTATATTACCTTCAAAGTCGTCAGCAACGAAGTCCCACCCGGGCCTAGATTTCTCGTCCCGCTCGGGGTCGGGCGGCGCGCTCCTGTCCTCCGCGGGCCTCTTGTCGCCGGCGAGCGCCTCCTTGCGCTTCTTCCACGACTTGCGCAAGTTGCCGAGCGTCGGTTTGGAGTCGCCGTCCAAGCTCGGCTGACGACCGATACCATTGCTGGTGAAAATCAAACTTATTTAATTTTCTACATAAGATTTCTATAGTCTCTTTATCCTTACTTATCCTATTTGATAGTTGTGATACGTCTTTTAAACTATTTATCAGGTTATCTGAGGATTGAAAAATCAGCTTTAATAAGTCAATTTAGGGCCTGGTGAATGTTAACTATCATGCAGCAACTAAGCTTGTTAGGCAGACTTTCTTCATAAACTGTGTAATATCAGGGCTCTGTTACTGCGCTTGTGAGTATGAAGCGCTCGGCGTCCTCAGAGAGGACCAATTTTTATACGTCAGAAAAGACAAGAGCTACGCGATAGAAAAAGAGGCAACTACTTGGTCAATATAGTTTATGGAAGGGGGCGCTATGCGACCTGACTTGTACTTTATTATGTTGGAGCAAGAGTCGCTATTTATTTCAATCTTATACCTTTAAACAAGCAATTCTTGAATATTTATTTATATTTCTGTGATCTCGGAAACGGCTCTAACGATTTCGCTGAAATTTGGTATATGGGGTTTTTTGGGCATAAACAATCGATCTAGATTAGTCTTATGTTTGAGAAAACGCGTGTTTTCGAGTTTTTATGCGTTTTTCTTACGACGCAGA
Organism: Agriphila tristella; assembly: GCA_928269145.1. Taxonomy (NCBI): domain Eukaryota; kingdom Metazoa; phylum Arthropoda; class Insecta; order Lepidoptera; family Crambidae; genus Agriphila; species Agriphila tristella. The sequence goes on from OV743440.1 coordinate 5,368,883, forward strand.
TTTTGGTCACTAATTTCGGCCTGCCGGCCACTGTCCGTCTGGTCCAACGGGTTAAGACGCGGACGGCAAGAAACGAGTGTTACGGGTTCGAATCCCGCTCGGTGACTTACCTTTGTTTTTTTTTATATGTTCAAGTTTATATATTTTTTTTTTAATTTTTATTGTTTTTAGACAAGTTAAAAAAATGTAGTTAATGTTTGAGATAACAATGTAGATAATTATCACCTAAGTAAGCAAGCACCACCATATTACAATAAATATTAATTACCACCTGATATTAAATATTTAAATAAATAGCGACTTTCTATAAGCGTAAGTAAGTAAGTAAGCGTATTTTCTATCAGTGAAAACTGTAATAATAATATAAAAAGGCATGTTCATACTAAAGTCTTGTTTCTACTGTTGCTACCTTTATATGCTGTTTGTTTTCCATGAATATCAAATAAAATAAAATAAATGATTTTACGGAGTGCAACTTCTGTAGGTAATATGTATAAAATCCATGTTTTTAATTACCTTTCCCCATTTTCCTGTAGCTGCAGCCTGGAAGCTCGCGCGCTGAGCGCCCTGCACGTCTCCCGGATGTTGTCCAGGAGACAAACTAACAGCTCGTGCGCGTCTTGTTGTCTATTACCTGTGAAAACAGTGACATGTCAATACTGTGATGAAATCTAGTCTTATTAAAGAGATTAGCTCTAAAATAATGAGTTAAGGTACTTTGCATAATAAGTTAAAGTTGGAAACAGAACAAATGGAAAGATTTAAAGAAAATTAAAGTGCGTAACTCTGAATCTATGGGAAATAGTTTTTTACAAGGCTGAGGCAGGCTTTCTTCACTCGCTTAAGTTCGCGCGATAAGCACCTACCGTTAGCCGCGCCTTCGAAGGCACAAGTGAGCAGAAGAGGGCCGCCCCACCTGTGTTGTCGCGCGGTATCTTACTGCCTACGTAGGTATTGTCTCTTTATAATAGTAAACAATGTCGAATCGACATAACTGTGCCGTGTACGGATGTTAAAATAAAAAAAACCAATAAACAATTGTCGTTTTTGACATTATGTTATATGTGCTACACAGTTCATTTGAAAGACAACCCTAACGTTGCGTCGTCAGAAAAGGTAAGAGCACGCGATAGAAAGAGAGGCAATTACTAGGTAAATTTAACTGTAGGCTATAGCACTGCGCGACCTGAAATGCACTTTATTGCGTCGGACCAAAAGTCGCTATTCATTTAAATGACTTTTCGGAGTGCTGCTTCTGTACTTGTACTATTAGTTATTCTGTGGCTGACGCTTTTGCCAATAGAGTGTAAAGAAACAGGCTCTTACTATAGAATCACTCAAATCTCTGCTTGAGTACAGTTAGAAAGGGATGGCGCTATATGCGATGAACAGTACCATCCCTTTTTAATTGTACTCAAGCAGAGATTTGAGTTTGATTCTGCAATACAAGCCTATAGTGGTTACGGGAGGCGCGGCAGACGCCCTCCTGTCCGCACTCCCTCAACGTTATTTTGCATTCAGGGACTTTTTAATAAATTTAAATAAAAATGAGCTGCATTGCGCGGTCGCGACGACGAGCGGAGAGGCTGACATCGAGACAGCGCGCAGTGGTTGTCGCACTTTCCGCGACGCGTCGGCATCGCTATTGCTCTTCGGAGAGTACCTAACCACTATTAGACCGTTTTCACATTATCCGATACGATATCGGTATCGGACAACGATAGCCGATATCGTGTGCTGTTTTCACATATTTCCGATAATATCGTTCCGATTCGGCCATTTGCTCCATAGATTCAAGCAGGCAGGTCATCATGGCAGACTATAATAAAAGACTAATGATATATAAATTATTGCTAGACGGCGTGCTAATCAACTTTCTACTGAAAAAAATCAACAAAAAGATGATATTTTTGTCATTTTTTTTCCTGGTTAACATTTATATTTTCTTGTTTAATATATAAAGCATATAAATAAAAAAAAACTATATTTTCAACGCCACATGATAACTACAAAAATAAATATCAACCTTTTAAAATTGACGTACTTATTCCCATACATTTACTATGGAGACTGATCGACGACATGACCACGAACTGACAGAGACCAATAGAAAAGAGAAGGCTATGCCGCCGCGCATCAGGCTCTGCGCATTCAGACAGAATTTAGATACACATATAGCACACTTATAAACAATATCGTCCGATAGCTCACGGGCATCCGATGATGCCGCCGACATGGTGTCGGCTACGACATCCGATATCGTGCCGGACAATGTGAAAGACAGATACATATTTAATACATTTTACTTACCTCCGATATCGTATCGGCCGCCGATACGATATCGTATCGGATAATGTGAAAACGGTCTTAGATTTCTTTACGCTATGCTTTAGCAGTACCTTCAAATGTAGAGTTGACGTCTCTAAGCGCAGCGAGGAAGGCGTCCGCAGCGTACGGCTCCGGGCTTGCGTCTGCGTTGTTGCTGTTTATGCATTTGCTTTCCGCTGCTCGCAGGTTGAAGTAAGTTTCATGCAATTTCTCTGTCGCTATCTGAAGAAACAATCTAAAATTACTACAATACATTTAGCAAAACAGACAGGCGTCCGAAGAGGCCAAGAGGGAGGGAGCAATACGAAAAAAAAGGGAATGTTGTCAGTATTTTCCTTTTCTTTGTATTGCTCTATCCCTCTCGGCCCCTCTGGCCACCTTTCCATGTGTTGTTGGCTCATTAGGTCCTTCCGCATGACCACCGAAACATAACATAGAACAAAAACACACAACTATAAAAATCTGAAGTTTTTAGGGTTCCGTACCCAAAGGGAAAAAAACGGGAATACCCAAAGGGTAAAAAACGGGACCCTATTACTAAGCCTCCACTGTCCGTCCGTCTGTCACCAGGCTGTATCTCATGAACCGTGATAGCTAGACAGTTGAAATTTTCACAGATGATGTATTTCTGTTGCCGCTATAACAACAAATACTAACCACAGAATAAAATAAATATTTAAGGGGGGCTCCCATACAACGATCGTGATTTTTTTGCCGTTTTTTGCTCTATATTGATAACGACTACAGGTAGACAGTTGAAATTTTCACAGATCATGTATTTCATGATCAGATCATGTAAAAACAGAAAAAATAATGATATTTAAGGGGGCTCCCATACAATAAACGTGATTTTTTGCTGTTTTTTTGGTACGGAATCCTTCGTGCGCGAGTCCGACTCGCACTTGGCCGGTTTTTTTGACATGTCGATAAATTGCTCCATATGTGGTCATACCATGTTTTGGTGGTAATGCTAAGGGGAAATTGAAAATAAACAATTCCATGCATGAAATAATGTTTCTTTTATCTAATTTAAAAAGGTTATTGGAAACTTTATGGGTAAATCAGATAAGATAGTGTTTTATGGAAATCTGTCTTCTCATCTGTTGTTTAGGAATCAATGTGTTTTATCTGCCATAATCTTCTATTAATTTGGAAATAATACGTGCTCTATGGAATAAATAAAACAGATAACAGATAGGAAAACGACAAAGCATAATTATTGTCCTACATTTCATCATGCAAACTAGGTGGATGAATAACTTATCATTATTGATTTAAGGTTTACAAAAACTGTGTTATCATAAATTTGCTTTACATAAAAGTATGCTAACTGGAATATAATATTCTTATCATGAGTGACACCTCTCGGCGCTATCTATGACAACATTCGATAAATTTACCTGAATTTTGCTCTTGCCGGTGCTGTTGTCGGATTGTCCGAGAGATAAAAGGTCTTTGCTACTCCATGAGCGGGCTCCAGACGAGGCCAAACCAGCTGCGCTGCGGCCCAATGAGGAACTTTTCATACGGATGCTGCCTAGTTTCTGCTCAACGCTTGCCAAGTCCGATACGAGGTGGTGGAGGTTGTGCAGGAAACGGGGCGCATATCTACAATAAAGCGTTTATAGAATGAACAATAAAAAACAAGAATATTTTTTATAAGATGTTTAGGTTTTGTTATGGATATGAAATGTTAGATTTTTATAGCCACCTAGACCTAAGACTATATTTAAGGGTTTCTCTATCAACTTGCCTGCATAGGCATATGCATCCATAAACATTAATGAGTCTTTTTAGAACAATTCCATTTAAAAACTAATACCAGTCCTTGCACATGTGTATGTGGGATTACACTATAGTTGTCCTATCTCAAAAATACCTATGAATGTTGTTAGGCGTGTATGTACATGCACATTATTTTAGTGTGTCTGCACTGCTATTTTATTGTGTCTGCATTCGAAAACGGACCAAAGTGGGTACCGCCTTGCAAAGCTGAAATGGGCTTGGGCTGGCCATATGTGTCACCGAAGCGATGACAGGTGGAGCAAGTTTTCAACTGGAGACTGTGCACTAAAAGAAACGTAGGCAGACCACCAGCCAGATGGTCAGACGACATATCAACAGTCACAGGACCACTCTGGCCTAGACAAACAGTAAACAGGGCTGCGAGGAGGACAATTGGAGAGGCATATGCCCAACGGTGGGCAGATATGCGCTGAAGAAGAAGAGTGTCTGCACTCTCTTATTACGTACACTAAAATAATATTCACATGTACACCAACAGCATTCATAGCAAAATGGACTTTGCGAGTTAGAAGAACTATTAAAGTGGAAATTTTCAATAATCCTTTCTCAGTGCTCACCTACACTATGTATAAAAAAAATCATTTGGAAAATTTCAAGCTCCTAGTCCCTATAGTTTAGGCAGTGCGTTGATATGCCAATCAGTTGGTCACTTTCTCCTTTCAATATAATGTAGATATTTTTACCGTAAAGTGTAGAGAACACTGTTGAGGAAGCAAGTGTTTCCGAGGTTGGACAGAGTAGCAATGGGCGTCTTTTTCGGCGCTGCTCCATACTGGTTGTCTGACTGGTGGTGGCCATTCAACATGGCAACGCTGGCGGCTTTGGGCTCCAAGATTATCAGCTCAGGTTCTAGAGGCTTTTCTAAAAGTATTTGGTTAGGTAATACAGAGCACATAATTGCTGGTATACATTTTGATAAGTGTTTAGTGCGAGTGGCTCGTTTAGTGTTTAGCAAAAAACAATTACTTAACACTAAACAGAGACTGTCCGAACCATAAAGTTAATATTACCTAGCGGAATAGAGTAACAAAGGGCTGAGCAAGCGAGATGTCACTAATCAGCAACAATGTGTGATAATAAGAGATGCATGATTATGACGTGCAGAACTCTTTTTCGCAACTGATTGACAGTTTGTCAGCACTTATCAGCCCGCTGAGAATTTGAGTTCTGAAAATATTTCCGATTTTTCTTGAAATCGTGGACATTTTTGCGAAATAATGCTTCGGAAACATGGTATCCTGTTCAGTGATTGATTGTTGTACAAAACATCGAAATAACCCAGAAAAATGTTCATTTCACAGGTAAATTATTCCAAATCGACCCCGCCTAACTTTCTGTTTATTTTTACCAATACGTTTCGAAATTTTAGCACTGAGCGTGATAATTCTCTTCTGTAAATACTCATTTTTGTAAGAAGCAAAGATTGGCTAGACAAAATGCACAATTAACGAATATTTTGTGTAAAGAAATAATTTTCAGTTTACAGTAGGGCTGCATAAAGTTATCGATATCTTGGAATGTAATCCCATTTAAGATACTTAAGCCGATCCATAGGTCTGTCTTTGTTACAGGTCAATATTAAGCCTAGACGCACAGTGTCGTCCTACGTTTATAGAGATATTGTACCAGAGGCATTCACACATGTACCAACCTCATCGAATTCTAGATCTATACCTCTGCTATTGCAACAGTCACCACCCATCGACTTCTTTCCGACCAGAATTGACGCCAAGGAAAAAGAAGCTTATGGCTAAATGCACTAAGTTACAGGATAAAATTAAAATTATGTTAAATAAATGATTTTAAATATCTTCTGATCTTTTTCTAATAGTCATACTTCATTTCAGAATCGTAATTTTAGTACACCCGTGCAAAATTCTATCCCATTTATTTTGAATCTATGGCTGTTAATTAATACTATCGATATCGATATTTATATCAATAGTGACAAGATTACATCACTGAGACTTATACATAAAAAAGATACACACACAAATGTAAATCAATTTCGGTTTCGTTTGACAGCTCATGTTTGTTCCTCTATTCCGACAGGTATATTAACTTTATGGTCCGAACGTGTTTTTTGCTAAACACTAAATGAGCCACTCGCACTAAACACTAATCAAAATGTATACCGGCCATAAGTACTTTATTATTTTCACATGTTATAGTTACTAAAATGAAGATGATGAAAACTTTAAGAACTCAGAAATCAGGGTGTTAAATCTTAAGGGATTATATACTTCAATGAGCAAATAGTTTTGACTATAAAATGCTGGTGTGTGCCAGTTATTGAAACAACCGAATTAATATTAATTTCATGGGAAAAATGGGTGTTCTTAACTAACCTGTAGGTATTGACGTCTCTGTCAAAGGTTTTAATCTTTTAGCAGCACTTAAAGTATTGGAGTAGGTACTTTTCAGACGGCGTTTCACTGGTTTGTTTTCTTTATTGTTGCTTACAGAGGGTTTATATGTTTCACTGTTCTCTTTTAGATCACCAAGTTTTTTATTCACGTTAGTCACACTTATCGCATTATTTCTGTTCAGCGATAGCGAAAATCTTGTTTTCTCTATTCCTCTTTTTGTTTCAGACACGGAGTTAACTGGCATCTTCAGAATACCTGTAAATAACCGCTAAAGTTGCAATTTCATGTAACTGGAGGCCACTTCATTTCATAGTAACTTTCCCAACATGACTACGTATGTCTGTCAAGGATTGTATTGATACTATTATATTCCACAAAGCATTACTTACTGAAACGTCTTTAGTTGATTCATTGACTTACATTATATAGTAAGACAACGCTTCTTCTATTAAAAATAACGAATTAGACTGAAATTTCGCGAACATCAACCGCGAACAACCCCTTTCGAAGCAGTCGGCCATATTGAATTATTTTTTGATTGATGTTTGATGTGACGTCGTTGAGGTTTCATTTCACGAAAAAAAAAAACACATGAGCTACGACGACGTTCCGTTTCTTGCCCCGCGTTCCGAATCACGCTCACAGCGCCGTTAGCGCGAATCCGACCAAATTAAATAGTCACAAAATATTACACAAATAGGGTATTTGTGTACCTTCTTGATTTAATGGATTATACGCTAACAGCGTTGTTGGCGTGATTTGGAACTAGGTATTGGTGTATGGTGTCCATCCAGTGTCAAACTGATTTTTTAAAAGGGCCATTTTAAGTTAAGAGCGTGTTAGAATAGCGGGCCCTCAAAATTAAAAACTCAAACATGCTAAATTAAAATCAATGCTAAATAATAAAAAGGAGTTATCCTGAGCTTGAGGATCAAGGGGCTTACCATCAGCAAATAAGAAACCATCCTTAAGCCGTTCAGTTCAGAAGCAGGCCCTAAACAAAATTGCTTAAATCGGTACCATGACCGTCTTTTAGGTGAACGGCTTAAAGATTGTTTTGACTCAAGGTGAACGGTTAGTTTGTCTCTGGTATGCTTGGTCACAGATCACTAATGTTTTGTAGACGATGCGAAAACGAGCTAGCCTATACAAATCGATGGGTGCATTCTCTAAGACAAATCTCTGAGTCATCGATCGCCACGCCATAAATTTGTTAACCATGGAAAGTAATTTGTTTAGAATATTCATTTACTTTTCATGGTTAAAATGTACTTTATGGCGTTCGATAACTCAGAGATTTGTTTGGCAGAATGCACCCAATTTATCGCTTATTATCCCCGCCAATTGGTAATGCACCTGGCGGCCATGATTTTAACCTCAAAAACGGAAAACAATTTGTAATTTTTTGATATACCTAGACCCTATCTTACTGAAAATAATAATTCAATAAATAATAATTATATTAGATTACCTATTAAGAATTTTCTTAGTTCATGACATTTTTAGTTGCGGATCACGTCGATGTGGATGTTATTGTGACAAGGTTCTTGCGAATTACCAATTGGGGATAGTATATCTCTGTCAGCCGCGACGTTCTAAATTGAGGAAAAATAAAATAACCGTCACTTACTAGTTTTTTTTAGTGAGAACATTACAAATAAAGTATCACAAATTCATATTTATTTTTAAGTGCGATTTACTAGGTGCGTGCTCAAATAAAATGTCGCAAGTCAATAAAACAAATTAAAGTTACCTATATTATTTCAGTTTTTTAATTTTCAATATCATTTCACACCATTCGATATAAAATAAATCATTTTCTTCTTTATTTAATAACATAAAATGCAATGCAATTTAGGTACTTATTTATGGGGTCTCATCTCTCATCATTTCTTTTTATTTTAGTGATATTCAACAACAAGGAAGTCGTCGCGTTTAGGGCATGGAATACCGGAATGATTTTCATACCGGTATTGATACCGGTATTGAAATTTCAATTACCGGTATACCGGTATTTCGGTATTTTTTCGGTATTTTTTTAAAAACTGCTAGTTACCTACTTTTTAAATGATTCTAAGAACGATTAGTAAGTCTTGTTTGTAGAGGGTGATCAAAGCAATTTTCTACGCTATACTTTATGGCAGAAACACTCAAACTATTAACCAACTAACTGCCTAGAAACCACAAAATGAGTAATTAAAGTAATAGGTAATTAACTACCTACCTAGGTAATTAAAAATACTAAAGAAAATACGTTATTTGATTCAATTTATTATTGAAATCAACAAATATCAAAATTTCCATAGAAAAGATGGTTGGAGAGTACCACCATCTTGGGACCCTACAATTCATCAACTAAAATCCCATCTCAAATCACACACTGCAGGATCTAAAGATACAGTTAGTTCCTTTTGAAGATAGGGATCAAAAGGGAGGTCGACATAACCTCTCTGAGTATTCTTCAGCCAGTTCTTTTTCTGAGAGGCCTCCTAATTTGTGAACTGGTGGTAGATTCAGCTAGATCGTGTTTTCTGGCGCAATATAACTCAAGTAAAACATTAGATAATACTTTTTTAATTTGTTCTTTAAAAATGGGAATAAGTCCCTCTTAAAGAACTACAGACCCGTCTCACTTCTGAGCCTTACGAATCGTCACGCTCGCAAGTTTGAAGACTTCCAACCTCCCGAACAAGCCGGGTTTCGAAAAGGCTTTAGCACCATAGTCTAGAGTTTTAGACCACAAATTCAACTGCAGCGAGGTGTAAGACAGGGAGACGTTATTTGTCCGAACCTGTTCACAGCGTTGGAGGACATCTTTAAACTCATAGACTGGAATGGACTAATATGGTATCAATATTAATGGCCAGTTACTAACTATATCATCGGCAAAACGAAGGTGTGTTATGTAATGTACCTAACACACCTTCGTTTTGCCGATGATATAGTTCTTATGGCTGTGACCTTGGAAGACCTGAATACAATGCTCGAGGATCTCCGTAGTCAAAAGTGGGTCTCAGGATGAACATGGATAAGATGAAAATCATGTCGATTGCCCATGTTGTGCCCGCTCCAGTTCATGTTGGGAACACTACACTTGAGTTGTTGACCATTACGTATACCTAGGACAGGTAGTCCAGTTAGGCAACCGCAAGTCCAACTTCAAGAAAGAGATTTCTCGTCGAATCCTACTCGGATGGGCAGCATTCTGGATGCTTCGAAATTCTTCGCGTCTGACTTTCGACTTACCTCAGTGTCTCCAGACGAAAGTTTATATATAAAGATAATTTATCTATATTAAAAGATAGTTTACGGCAGTGAAACGTGGTCGTTAACTATGGGTCTCATAAGGAGTAGGTCTCAAGGTCACCAGGTCCCAGCATGCATTGGAGAGAGCCATGCTCCGCGTTTCCCTGCGTGATCGAATCAGAAATGAGGAGATCCGTAGGAGAACTAAAGTTACCGACATCGCTCGAAGGATTGCTCAGCTGAAGTGGCAGTGGGCGGGACACATAACTAGAAGAACCGATTGCCGTTGGGGCGGAAAGGTTCTGGAGTGGTGACCGCACACCGGACGACGTTCCCCGACAAGGTGGATCGACGATCTGGTGAAGGTCGCGGGAAACCTCTGGATGCGAGCAGCGCAGAACCGATCATCTTGGAGATCCTCGAGGGAGGCGGAGATCCTTGAATGAGACCAGCAGTGGTCGTCGTGCGGCTGATATGATGATGATGAAAACATTAAACGAACAACTAAAGGGAATATCATTAAATACCATCTAGATACTAGCTATATGCATGCAGTGCTATGCGTAGTTGATTTAGTGGTGATTTTTCCTATAATCGTGATTATTCGTGATTCGTTGAGTTTTCATATCGTAAACTCATCTGCAGTATGAACAAACACTGTGAACCATAGAAATTGAACGTTCTGCATAGTCTTTAAACACCTTTGCAAAAATATATATCTTTTTCGAAATACCGAAATACCGGTATTTTACTCTCAAATACCGGTATCAAAATACCGAAAAAAATTTGCGGTATACCGGTATTTCGGTATACCGGTATACCGGTATCCATGCCCTAGTCGCGTTGCCTTTATCAAGTTACATAATTCACTGTTAAATAATAAACATTAAAAGAAATTCACAAATCTTAAAATTCTCACACCAAACTTATTTAAATACACTAAACAATTTTGAAAAAGCTGATCACGTAGGAATTTTTTATGAATTGCTTTATTTGACATTACAGACGCTATAAAACAGCTCCCAAACTGTCAAACCGTGCGTCGTGGTACGCTTCGTCCATTCATAAAAAATGGTGAACGGTTTAAGAGCGTGTATTAAAGCAGGCCCTCCGCAGGCCTGCTAAATCGAGGTCATGGTACGAAAAAGTAATGCCATTCAGTATAAGTCCTGCTGTAAGAGCTCATAGTAAGGCCCCAAGATAGCTGAGGTCTCATATTTTATTATTATCGGCATGTGACGATGCACAGCATCTGTGAGAGTACGCCGACTTCCAGTCTGGCTACATCCTGTCAAAGTAGTCAATTGACTTACCCTTTAAGCAGTTTTCCTGTCAAAAAATCGTAAAACAGACTTACTTCCGGTTGGCGCCATTTTTACTTTCACCTGTGGAGTCGTTGTAACGAAGTGTCCTCACATAGCGTCGTTACTTCTCGTCGAAGCAACATCTATTTTGAAATACTACGAAATTTTTTCATGATTTCAAAGTGAAAAGTTTTTACTTATGCTAAGCTTATGCTTTAGTAATAGTAATTAACAGTGTCAGTGAAACAAACGCGTGCTTTGACCTCCCGAAACGCGCAGAGCGTGAAGTCGACGAAGAGTCCCGTCTTCCTAGCCATAGCAGACGTGCCTTAAAACTTCGACACCGTTTGTATAGCTGTAGCCCGGAGCCGTCCGCTGACGATTTTCGGACGCAAGGTAAAACACAGGAGACTTGATGAGGTGAGTCGAACTATGATCTAATACTACTTAATAAACTTGTGAATAATATAAAAGTGTAACATTTGCTCATTGCTACAAAAGCTGTATTACCGTCTTAGTCGGTTTTTATGAAAATTTTGTCTAGAATGTGGCCAGTTTGCATGCAGTGCCTGCATCAGACGCTAATAATGGTACGCACACCTCAATGCTACCAACGTGGTACCTGTACCGGTGCCTTGGTCCAACTGATTTACAGCTTTTGACCGTCAATTGTATCGCTCGGTGGTCGATTCTGATACCAGTGACGTTGAATCCAGTCTCTTGAATCCTGATTTTATAATAAAATAATAACAAAAAAAAGAGCGTAAAATCTTACCTGCTCACTCGGAGCATATAAAGAGCCTAGGGTTTTAGAAAAATTTAGTAATATCGGAAAAATATTCGATACGATTTTGACTCTTAAAAGGCACACCCTGATTTCGTAGACCTGGAGGTGAACTATTCAACTTGTACGGTTAAAACCGGTTGCCTTTTTTTCGGTAATAAGCCTGTCAATATCTCTACTAATAAGAATATTGCTGGTACGATTAACTAAGTTGAGTCTAAGCTTATTCGTCTTTTCAGTTCAGCCTTTAAATTATTTTGTTATTATCTGCTTGCCTGCCATATATTGCTGGTATGATTAAAAAATATTTGAGTCTTAAGTTTATTATTTTCAGTTCAGACTTTAAATTTCTTTGTTAACTTGATATAGAGATTGACTTTTAGCAGCAATTGATTTCGATTTGATCAATTTGTGATTATGTTATGTATGACCTCTTGTAATGTCTCACGTAGCTCATTTTTATTCTATTTTGAAGTGAATATTGTTGGCAATATTTTTTTTATTACATGGATGTACGTACAGACCTATGTAAGTTTCACCTACCTCCAGATTTTAGAAAACTAATGACAAGGTTATGTAAATAGTGTGCGGAAATAAGGGCATTATAAATATATCGAAAGCTGCCGGAACACGAGCGTATCCTGAGCAAGCGGCTTAACAAAAACCTTCGTGAGGATCTGCGCAAGCTACCTCCATAGTGTAAGTACTTATTCGATGAGAACAAATGAAGTGTGACAGGTCTCCGGATCGAACAGTAGTGCTGCCCATTATATTATTGCATGGAATTGCTTGAGTCAAAACCTTCGTTTGACAGGTTTCCAGTCACACACAGTGGCGTTGCCTTATCAGATGCTATTTGAAGCCGTTGAGATTAGTTTCTACTGTGTGCTTACATTCTGAATACGAATGGAATGACGAATGACCATTCGATATGGTAAGGTGACTATCAATCACACTAACATAAGACTAATGGGGCTGCCTCTGAGCGTATCGGAGGCAGTGGCAGGTTAGCTTCGGTGCTCCGTAGGCCCTTCTCGTCAAACGAGAATGCGCCTGCCATTTACCCCAAGCTTGCGCTCGTCCATCAGACAGCAAGTATTTTTTATAGCTTCGAAACGCCTCGATCGCCCCCTATGTCTCGGCTGATACACAAGCTTATTGAGCGAGGTATCTTGGAGGAAGTGGATCAGTGACAAGTCGGAATCGACTTCATCTCACTCAACCAGGTTCCTGACGGAGAGGAGTGACACGGATCGTTGACCATTTAAACTGACCTTTCAGATACAGATTCCTCATCTCTTTCAAAATAGGCGACTGGATGACGAAGCTTGACCTTTGAGGCCCAAGGGAGGTTCCTTCTGCTGGTCTACGACCACCAAGTCCTCCGAATGGTCTGTCTACCGCTTGGCCTATTGTGCGCGCCGAAATATTTCACCGCTTTGGCCAACAGGGTAGCTCAACACCTTCAGAAAAAGGTATGCGAATTACAGTCTACTTGTACTTCTCGCTAGTCAAACAGAATATTAGTAGACATAAACTAGATAGATAGTAGTTAGATAGATAGTAGAGAATAGATACTATAGTCTAGATGAACCGAACCCAGCTAAAAACTGAAATTTATAAAACTGTATAAGAGATAGAACGCACTGCTTATCTTACTGGTGAAGAGTGATAACTACTCATCACGCGTTGACCACCAAGTTGCCCACACGTCACCTACGCGCGCTGCTCGCGCAGCACGACCTACCGTTGTCATGAGTACAACTGCACCACACAGCTGCCACTGCTCACGTGTTTGTGTGTTGTGTGCTGGTCGCACGTCGCATTGGTGTCGCTACGGAGGAAATCAATTGGTCAAGGGTACTGTGAATCTCGCAAATTTTGTTATTCCCAGTGACTGCACTTTCAACAAACGTAATACTCGTTACGAAGAGAATCTCCGAGCAGCCACTACAACATATCGGAACCAGTACAACGCGACTTAAAAATAACTACGTAAGAGTACCATCAGGTAGTGAAAAGTTTCCACCCTACTCTAATTCCTTGCAACAGATGCAGCAGACCACAATTGGAGTCGGGGACTTAGATTAGCATTGCAACCGCAAAGAGGACAAATTCACAGCGGTAAACCATATCAGGCCAGTAGGTGATTATTGGGCGTTCTGGAACACATTCACTCCAGGTCTCTCACGTCCGTTCGATCCCTGTCGTGAAGTGTTCCAAACAGCCCAATAATCACCTCGATCGCTGTAGTAAAAACTGTTTCAGGAAGACCAGTTAAATGTATGAAAATATGGTTAAACTCCCTAGTTCCTACCTACTCGCGATGAATAAATATAAAATATACTTTATGTAAAACTTACATGCTGCTAAGCTCACTGCACACCAAATCATTTGTATTGCACTCATTATAATATAGTAACACTGATTTATGCACGATGCTTAAACCGATAATGGATCACACTCGGCGGCTGACATTATGGAACTTATCGTTTTGTTTTAGACTGATTGTTCGTGTCAGTGGCCAAATTTGGTCGATGGCACCTGAAGACGAATTTCGATCATAACGCTTAGGAAAATATCATTCTTCGGCCGATTGCTCATGCCCATCGCCCATTGGCTGGTGGCACCTCAGAAATGAATTTCCATCACGATACGATACGATTAAGAACATCGGATAATAGTCAATGCCAAAGCTGAGGAAATTATCATTCTTCGGCTGATTGCTCGTGCCGTTCACCTAGTGGTTGTTGGCACCCAGATATGATAATTCAAAAGATAAGGCAAATATACCTCCAAAGAACTCAACAGGTAACTGGTGCCGGTGACCAAATTAGGTTGGCGACACCTAAAACAACGAAAAGATTACCACTTTATGCTGCCATCGAGAGATGGGTGACCGCCCATCTATCCAGTTTTCGGGTTTTCTCATAACCTGCACTGCACTGTTCACTTACGCGGACGACAAGACTATGACTCGAATGCAAGTGCATTGCGTCATGGTTCAAACTGTGTGATTGAAAAAAATCGCACATAATGCATTGAGTTAAGGAATGGTTTAAATTGAATATTATAATTCACTTATCACGTTTATCTATGCAGTGGTATTGACTTTTGTAAGGTAAGCAAATAGGTAAGCCACATTACCACCGTGAGAATAAATTCGCAACATAAACTAGTTAGAGCACACGGTTTGTCTCGTTATTTTTATATTTATTATCTTTTAAGGTTTTTGATTTAATTTTTCATGAAATACAATCATTGATTTCATAAACACATATTCTCTGAATATCGTCAAAAAGCCCAGTTAATAATAAATAAAATAATCAGTTTCGTTAAAAGTGTATTTTTTTCTTTTGGGCACAAATTGACTTTTAGATCTCTTGTAAACCGAAATAACAAAGGTTATTGGGCATATTTGACCCACTTGATGAATGTTTGCGTACAGAGACCAAACCAGTTTCAAATTGAAGTTTCAATCCCACTTTTCAAAATATGTATTATTTTTTTTATGTACCGACCGGCAGAAAAAAAGTTATTTTACATTAAGTGTTTTATTGTATGTTTAATGTTATTAAACTTTTGTTAATAAAACAGAAGTTTTTACTTTAAGCATTGTGAAAATGTGTGGTACAAGCATAATAAACGTTTTATTATCTTTATTTATTTTATTTTTAATTAAAGTGCTGTGACATAATGATAAAAAATTAAACGTGTCCTGCAAGAATGTGACCCATACCACTGAGTAGCAGACACATTTATCTACATACCTAGCCCGATTTAGTTTGTGTACGCTGTAGGTCAAATGTTCGAACAAAATGCCCAATGACCTTTTTGTTATAAGTATGAAATATTTATGCAAAACATCAGAATAAGTTAAACAAAGTCAATAAATTAATCCGTTGATCCATTTTTTTTTTACATAATACTTTTGAAAAACATAAGTTTTTGTCATTAAGGTACATAAAGCTTAGTAAACTGTGCTAATTACTGAAATAAATATTTTTACTTAAACTTGCTTTCTGATATCAATAAGCTAAAACAAACGATGACAAAAGCGCAGCGAACTTAATGATAATTATAAAATATATAAAACATAGTTTCATAAAACATCTCAACTTTTCTGAACCATTATTGTAATATTATATCTGAGGGAATCGAACCCGTTGAAGTTTAATTTACTACCACCGCTAAGCCAGTCGATTATAACCAACGATGCAGATTTAGACCTTAGCTCTGATAAAGCCGTGTGTACACAATGCAGCTTTGTTTTGAATTACAAACCTATTGTAATATTAGTGCGCTTACGGATATTATTATATAGTTTCATAAAATTAAACATTCTTCTGGTGTTTGATTTTATTTGATGATTGCGATAAGTCGCATGGTTATTATCTCTGACTTAAATGCATGCTGTGGGTTCGAGTTTGTGTGGATATTTCGTGATGAAGATAAAATTTTGCATTTTTTAAGTAGTCATTGTTTTTAGATAGGTAGTTATTTAAGGATGGCTCACGTTGTTTTAGTAGCTTCTTAGTTTTTAAATGCCTACCTAATCATTCAAAACTTCATTACTTCAAGAACTACGAGAAATTCATACTTTTTTAATTTAACTTTATTTAGATATCATTACAAAATAATCATTTAAACTATTCAAATACCTCAAATACACAAATGTGAAAATAAATCAATAGAGTAAGACATTACCATTTTAACCATTATGTACATAGCCTTAACTACATATTGTCGGCTTATTTGAATATCAAGTTTGCGACATTAAACTGATACTACTTCCGTTCCGTAATATAAAATGTTTATTTTGCAAATACTTAATAATTACAATTAACTTTGGTAAAATATGTAATAACGATTTCCAGTGGTTGTAAACCGTCACGTATTTATATTTAATACATTATATTTTAATAGAAAGTTTGGAACTAAATAATCCTGAACAAATTTAGTTTGAAGTTTAACTTAAGTATATCATTATCACATGAGGAGTGACAAGAACCTGTTTCAGTTTCAGGTCCAGTTTATTTTATAAATTTTTGTGGTGCTCTGTCAAATAAAATATTTAATATTAAAAAACAACAAAAAGTTTCGCATTTTTTTTACTTACAATATAATTTTCCATTAAACTGAAGATTTTTCAAATAATAAACACACGAATATAATAAAATGTTTTTCACTCCTGATTAAGAAATTATTGAAGATTCAGCAAAAACAACCTATTTAAAACGATTTCCGATCAATAAGTGTCACAAATTGTGGTGCTGCTCCGTCACTATTAGCAAAGACACTCTGCCTCAACGTCACCAGCGGTTTGCCAGTCATCCATCCGACTGCTCCATCCTCTCTCTGCGTGAGCACTCTGCCAGCCCCTGCCCAGCGCCAGCGCCCCGCCCGCCCACACGCTGACCATCAGCCAGCTGCTCTGCCATCACCGCAAGCTCACTGTACAACTCACACGAGCAAAACGAGGATCCGTGCTATTGCCATAATGTTCGTAAGTTGTTATTTTACTAAATGATTTTCTAGTGATGAATACTAATCCGATAAGGTAAATTTGTAAACGTGCTTAAGTTACTATCGTGTTTGTGTGAAAAGTTTTAAATCTCGATCTTATTACTTTACCACAATGATATCAAACGCGATGGTAACGTTTGCATATTTGCAAACTTACACTCGGCCCTCTGTTCAATTTGAGTTTCAAACGTAACAAATAAAAAGGAAATATTTTTTTATCAAATCTAAATTCATTCGGGAGTAAATTTTATCTTAAATTCTGTAAATTATTAATTATCTAATGTTAGTAATAATAACTTGCAGGTCGGACTCCGAATACTACAACAATAAGCGCAGCAAAGGCGCCAGAAAACAGGTCGTGGAAGATTTCGTCGAATCGGACACCGATGGGGAAACGACTTCCAAAGTAACGTATGTATTAATTAAACTTACTTACACTTTAAAATTTAAGTCTTAGATTGTTATTATTAAAATATCACTTTTATAGTTACATTTACAACAATTACTTAGGTACTTATATTTTTTCCTTTACATTTTACATACTTACTATTTTATGGCTAAGTTTATTCAACATGTAATCTTGACGTACACTATATTTTAAGAGTTATGATATGATATGTGATGTGTGCGTATCTTTGGTCGTTTATTTATATCCAGTTTTTTTTTTTAGTTCCAAGAAAGAGCCGATACCTGCAAAAGCGGTAAAAAGGAAGGCGCCAACATCAAAAAAGTCATCTGCACCGGCTGCAACAAAGTCAACTGGGTGGCAAATTGACTCAGACAGTGAGGAAGAGGCGGTGGCTCGACGACGAGGCAGCGAGAGCCAGCCCTTGCAGTCGTGCTTGTCGCGGCGTGTCGCCGACGGGGTCCTGCGCCGCACCGCCCAGAGAGACGGTGATACTTACATTGAAGTAAAGGTGTACAACACCAAAGACATATTGAAGGTGGAGCCCAAAGATCGCTGGGAACAGGCGGTAATCTCCCTGAAATATCGAGCAGATTCCGATGCTCCAGAGTTGATTCCACTTAAGGAGGCGCTCAAGCTCTGCAAAAAAAACTTCACCGAGGAAGGAAAATTTTTTAGCTTTAAGAAAAAGTAATAACTTAGTTATAGGAGATATTTTTTTTTTATTAACTTCTATATTTTTAGGATATTTTTTTTGTATTTTAATTTTATAATATATTATTTAAGATACTTAAAAAACTTAACTTAGTAGTACTAGTACTAAATAAATAAATAAAATAAATAGATAAACTTTAAAAAAAACATTTACTTATTATGAGTTAAACTCTATTCCCTAAAAATAAATAATATTTGGTTTATACATATAATATTAAAAAATAAAATACATAAGTACATAAGTAGGAATTATTATACCTATTCAACCAGTCCATTCGATAAAATATCACTGATTTTGGCAGCTTAGGATAATAATTCGCTTTTATTATATTCTTCCTACTACCTACTTAACGATATGGCAAGCAAAACAGTGTATTGCACAGTTTGTGACTTATCCGTTAAAAGTAAAGCATTCTCAGCCCATTTGAGAAGTAATATCCATAAAAATAATAGTTCCATCGAAATAAGTGACGGAATTGAAAAAATAAGCAGTGCATTTCGAAGTCGAATCGCATCGTACAGGGTTCGAGTGCCGACGATGGCTGATAGCGGTGACGACACGGATGACGTCAGCGTGTGTCCGCCGGCTGAGTTCCTGTCTCAGCTTCGCTCTCGCGTGCATAACTTGTTATCTGCAAGACAGGCAACCTATAGTTCTATTAAGGTGAATTTTGAATTTTTCGCCGAGTTTAAGTTACCGAAAACTAGCGCTAGTGAAATCAAATCATTTGCTTTTGGTCAAAATGTTGTGTTGCATCATAATTATGATTTTAATGATCTGTTTTCAAAAGTTGTTAGCTCCATTGTAACAAGTATTGACGAATTTGAGGAAAAAGATAGCGGTTGGTCTTTTGTAAGAAATTTATACTTAGAAGTTAATATCAACAAGTATAATCCATTGAGAGCCGCCCGGTTTATTGAGTTGCCGCGAAATTTAAAACTAAAGCATGCTTGCATTAACATACAAAATAATGACTCCTTCTGCTTTTTATGGTGCATAGTAGCCGCATTGTTTCCAGCTAAGAACAATGCACACCGAACATCTTCATATCCTCACTTTGAGAATGTTCTGAATATTCAAAATATGACGTATCCAGTTGGGTTTTCAGATATTAAGATTTTCGAGAAAAATAATCACCAAATCAGCGTTAATGTGTACGGTCTCGCAAACAAGTCTAACATTGTTGGACCTCTCTATAAAACGCAGAGCAAAAAGAAACATCATGTCAACTTATTACTATTAGAAAAAGGTGAATTTAAACATTATTGTTTAATAAAAAATTTGAGCAGATTACTGAGACCTCAGTTAACAAAACATCACGGAAAAATTTTCTTTTGTGACGATTGTATGATATTTTTTAATAGCGAACAAAATTTGAATACTCATATTTGTAGCGGTGTCCGGACGGTATTGCCTGATCCAGGCACTGTTATTCAATTCAAACATTTCGATAGAATGCAAGATATGCCATTTGTTATATATGCGGATTTCGAATCCTTATTAGTGCCTGAATCAAGTAGTGATGGATTGCTCTCGAATAATACATCCATTTTGCAAAAACATTTGCCTGCCGCATTTGCATATTACGTTGTTTGTTCGTATGATAGCTCTCAAAATAAATACATGTCATATCGTGGTCAGGATTGTGTTGAAAAGTTTCTTGAATATCTTGGCGAAGATGTAACTAATATACACAAAATTTTAAAACAATCAATTCCAATGACTTCACTAACATCTGATGAGCAAAAGAGCTTTGATGATTCAAAATATTGCTTCCTTTGTGATCAGTTATTGTTCGACGATAAAGTTAGAGATCATTGTCATTTGACAGGAAAGTATCGTGGTGCATCTCATGCTTACTGCAACTTGCAATATTGTGTACCAAAATTCATTCCAGTATTTTTTCATAATTTATCCGGGTACGATAGTCATTTATTTATTCGGCAGTTGGGAGCGACACCGGGTAACATTAAAGTTATAGCAAAAACTAAAGAAAACTACATATCATTTACAAAGTTTTTTAGTGTAGGACGTGAGGAATACATACCAGTTAGATTTGTAGATTCATTTAAATTTTTAGGCACTAGTTTAGAAAAGCTTGCAGGAAATTTAAATAAAAATGATTTTTTTCACTTACATCACTTTTTCCCTAAAATGGAACATTTTGATTTACTTAGACGTAAAGGTGTGTATCCATATGAGTATATGACAAATTGGAATTGCTTTGATGAAGACAGGTTACCACCACGAAAATGTTTTTACAGTAGTTTAACCGGTGAAACTGTTTCAGAGTCAGATTATTGTCATGCTCAATGTGTTTGGACAACGTTCAATTTGAAAAATCTAGGCGAATATACTGATTTATATCTTAAAACGGATGTCATTTTACTTGCCGATGTTTTTGAAAATTTTCGTCAAACTTGTAAAATTAATTACAGATTAGATCCTGCATTTTACATGACGGCACCTGGCCTAAGTTTTGACGCAATGTTACTTAAAACTAAAGTAAAATTGGAACTTATAGAAAATCTAGAAATTTTACGTATGATTCAAAAAGGAATCCGTGGTGGTGTGTGTTTGTGCTCTACTAGATACGCTAAGGCAAATAACAAGTACATATCAAATTACGATCCGTCTGTGCCCGATAATTATTTACTATACATTGATTGTAATAACTTATATGGTTATGCAATGTGTTCTTATTTGCCTTATTCAAATTTCGAACTCATAAGCCAAACGGAAATTAGTGAACTTAATATTCTTCATGTACCTAATGATTCAGAGTTTGGTTATATCTTAGAAGTAGATTTAGAGTACCCAGAGCATCTACACGACTTGCACAATGACTTACCTTTTTGTCCCCAAAAATTTACACCACCCAGTTCTAAAAACCCTAAATTGATTCCAAATTTGTACGATAAATTTTACTACGTAATTCACTACGTGCATTTGAAAACGTGCCTCAAACATGGTTTACTGTTAAAAAAAATTCATAGAGTAATTAAATTTAAACAAAGCCCATTTCTTAAGCAATATATAGATTTGAATACGGAACTGCGTCAAAAGGCTAAGTCAACATTTGAACAGGACTTTTTCAAATTATTAAATAACAGTATTTTTGGGAAAACTTTAGAGGATACTGAAAAAAGATTGAGCGTATATTTAGTCAATAAGTGGAATGACACCAGAAATAAAACGAAAAAATGTTATACAGCTGAGCAATTAATTTCAAGGCCAAATTTTCATAGTTGTACGGTTTTCGCAGAAAATTTTGTAGCTGTGCAAATGAAACCTGATTCAGTGATTTTAGATAAACCTATTTACATAGGATTCACTGTTCTCGAAATATCCAAAAATCACATGTATGATTTCCACTACTCTATTACAAAACCGTTTTATGGTTCCAATTTAAAACTATGTTACACCGATACTGATAGTTTTTTGTACTCTATCGAGGCAACGGACATTTACGAAGACATAAAATCCAATTTTCAACAGTACTTTGACACAAGCAATTACATGGAAAATAATCAGTATAATATAGTTCCGAGGAACAAAAAGGTCCCTGGATTATTTAAAGACGAGATGGGAGGGCAACTTATCACTGAATTCGTGGGTTTGAGATCTAAGTTATATTGTGTAAAAACTCAAGACAAAGAGATAAAAAAGGCAAAAGGGGTAAAAAAATCTGTAGTAAAAAAAATGGATTTTAAAGATTATAATAAAGTGCTACTTCTTAATAAGTCACTTAAAAAGAAAAATGTATTATTCAAGTCTTTGAAACACGAGATTTTTACGCAAGCCGTTAACAAAGTTGCTCTATCTTCAAATGACGATAAACGCATTGTACTTAAAGATAAAATATCTACATTGTCCTGGGGACATAAATCAAGCCTTTTCTGAGATTTTTTGTTTGGACTGGTTGAAAAAATAATAGAGTACCTAGTGAACACTTTATTGTCAATTTTTTAATACTGTTATTTAAGTATATTATAAGTATAATTATCAATATGTGTGATTCGTTTATAAATCGTGAATTCAGAATTAAAAGAGCAGTGTTCAGCAAAATCTATGCTTATTTTTGTATCACTTTACAGTCTAAAACATATGTTCTGTATCCTTGTAATAAGTAAATAAATGAATACAAATTTTATAATATATATTTTAGTATAGGTACGTTAGTAATACTTTAAATAAATAGTATGTATGTAAGTTGTTGTTTTATTCTGAATCTAATTACCTTTTACCATTTTACTTCATAGCCAGCGAGGATTTATAAAATATAAATGACAAAAAACAAGTTCTAACTTGTCTAATTCTGATTGCATCGCGGCACATGTTTGCCGCTTTGTCAGCAATACGTTTCCACTTACATAACATAATAAGGTATCGACATCAGGAGCAAGTTCTAACTTGTCCAATTTTAGGAGCTGTGTCAGCTATAGGTTTACATACAAACTCACACGATCACAAATCAAAGGTATAAATATTCGTGTTAACTGCAATTGTATATTTATTTTCATAAGAACATCGAAGATGGTAAGTTGCTTTTTAAATATAAGTTGAATGTATTTACACAATAAATATAGGAATCTGTTCGCTTTTAAATATATGACTCATATTATTTGTTTCAGGCCATGTCAGTGAACACCGAGCTTCTCGTGGAAGACCTGCGCTCACCATCTCCGGTCTTACAAAACGCGCAGGACCCTCTAGAAGGATGGACGCAGATGATCCCGCCTTGGGTTGTAGAGCCACCACACGAAGAAACGCCGTTGGTGCTCAAAATACGGAAGGCGGCGTATGACACGCAGAAGAGGAAGCGAAAGAAGAGATCGTCCTTCCTCAAGCACTCACACAACACGCAGCAGTCCTTCGTGGTGAAGAGCCCGCCGAAGAAAGGACGACGTCTAATTAAAATTGAGATAGTAGACCTAGAGCAAGAAGCGCTGGGTGACTCGTCGGAGGATGCCCTACTGTCTGCGCAGTATGTGGTGTCGGAAGACATGGACCAGATTATGGACCAGGCGGAAGGTCTAATAAGCAACATATCAAAAAAAATATGTGGTTACAGCTATAGTTTTTAAAGCTTTGAATCAAATTATTTTTGTAAATTAAAGTTCTCATGTAGGTTTTATGCGTAACATCTCTAGTTACTTATAAACCTATAGAGATACATTTAAAGATAATACCTACTTACATTTAAAATTTTTGAAGGCTAGATTTAGTTGTACAAATGTAAAAACATTTTTTACTGTGTAATTAAGGTTTATTAAATAAGAATGTAATAAAATTACCTTTTAATGAATTAAACTTTAAAGGAATTATGTCGTTTTATTTCTATATAAAACGTAATTAGGTAGGTAAATGAAAAAAAGATTTTAAATGTACACTTATTTATTTATTGAAAAAATCATACATTGGTATTTTATTTTCTAATATCCATTTTCTTATACAAATTACATTTTTCAAAGCACAATATTTTATATGGTTAAAACAATTGTATGCAAACATATCTTTACAGTAAAGTTTACTTAGAGTTTCTAGATTAGGTATACCCTTAACACTAATATCTAAAACATTTTCATGACCACATAATTCACGCACCCATTTAACTTTCTCTTCTCCTTTCACTATGATTTTGCGTTCTCTAAGGTAAGGTTTAATGAGTCTTTTAAATTCTCTGTAGTCAATATATCCCTCACTCCATCGGTATCCTCTGTTTCTTTCTATCCACCAAACATGTTTCCTTTCTTCGAGAGTCAGTGTAGAGAATGGATATGGAGGTTTAATTAAAAAGATTTGAGTGTGTTCAGATGTGCCTATAACTAATTCTTTTAATATGAATTCATTTTTATCATTTTTAAAACCTTGCACATCCACTATTATAATATCTTTATTCATGATAGTTTTTTAACGATGTTACTTAGAGGCTTATATTCAAATATGCAGTCGTTCAGTATAAGGCAATATGCGGCGGTCTGATCAGGTATCTCTTGATCTGCTTCTATTTCCACACGAACGTCAATTGATCCCTTTAGCGTTTCGTGTTGGCGAGAACAGTCAACAACAAATAAGGGGGAAATTTCTTTGAACTCTTTCAAACTCAACAACGGCTCTGGTCTACGACCATGATAAGACTGCTGAAATCTTGCATACTGTTCGTATATTAACGAAAACTTGTTGTCAGCAAAATTAATATTCAGTCCTTCATAAGGGTAATATGATGAATTTAAAAATACTCTTACATCACGAATAAAGCAATGATCGAACTCTGCCATAGACTCTTTCGCATTATGTTTACGATTAGTTTGAAAAGCAATAACTACAAATCGTGGTTTTTCAACCTGTGATGAGGTTTTAATAGACCAAGCGTGTTTACGTGTTTTGGGTAGTAATGGATACTCATACAAGTCCCAATTACGAAATGCTACTGTAATGGGACGATCTTTTTCTAAATGCTTTAATAAATTAATTCTTTCGCGGTCTGATACTTTAATGTGCGGAACTCGCCAGACAATTTTATTTATTATTATATCCTCCACAACTTCATCGGTATTTAGTTTTAAAGCATTGAGATTTGTATTGCTTCTCAATAGTACTAACTCATGTTTACAGTTAATTATAATTTTTTCATAATCTTCTGCAAAGCCTAATATTTTGTTCAGAGGTATTGATGCAGAGAATACTCCATTGTTGACATTGGTCGTACCTGTAGGTGACCAGCCCCAAACTTTTGCACATTTCGATTCGTTTTCATTCAACGAAAGATAAGATTTTATAGTTGTAGAAATCCCTGCATTTTTTACCTTATCTATTTCTACACCATTTAATTCATAACGAATATCTTGAAAAAGAAACAATGCTGGGTTATTAACAAAATGCACACTTGTCACTCTTTCTTTTTGTTTAGTAGTACTGTTATACTTATACACATTGACTACGCCCTCAATGTACAAACTGCTGAGTGCAGGTAACACATACAAATCTTGCTGATTAATAGGTATTCGTATTTCATCGTTCTTGTTAAAACTCGTTACATATGGTTTATACGAATGATATTCGAAACTTTCAATGCTGTTATCGTACGATGCCGGTTGAGTAATATTTAAAATATTCATTTTAACAAGCCCAGTAGTTTTAAAAAATCCTTATTGCTTTTGGTTAGCTTCTTATTTAAACGAAGCGGTGTTCTTTTCTGAGAGGATCTTTTAGAACTGACTTGAACAGTAGATGCGGATGGGGTTTTATTAAAATTTATCATTTTTTTCTAAAGTGTAAATACAGCTGTACTTCTTCACCACGTAAGTTGATCTGCTTATTTTCAGCGTCTAACAACCTTATGTTAATAGCGTTGATTGAACTCTGATTGACGGGAAAATAAATTAAGTTTTTAGGTATTTCGATGATTCTATAACCTGGTGGTACGTTAGGCACAAATTCGTAAATAATGTGACTTGCTTTCCCGTTCACAAATGACCCGCTGATGACATCACATTCGATGCGCACTACAGTTGTTGATAAAATGCTGACAGGATACCGAGACTCAGTGCTTATATTAGCTTTTATTGTATCCATACCAAAGCCCAAAATTTTACCAAGAGAATCATTTTTATCGAAGTACACATTTTCGGAACAGTATATACAAGTTTTTAATGTATTATTATTGCAAGTTAATTTTAGCGCAGCATTTTTAATGTTACTTTTCAAAAAATCACAAATATCTTGAAGTTCATAGGACCCTTCAGGTATTTCGATAACTTTATCACTACCGTAATAAAATTTATTATTTCTTTCATCTATGTTCGGGATAGAATTAAAAGTTGAAAAATATAAGAGCCCACACTCATATTCTCCGCGTAATTGCAAGGTTGGCGAGTAATTTGTTATTAAAGATTCTCCTCTGCCAGTTATTGACACAGTGAAAGACATTTTTGTACTGATAAGTTTTTTAATTTCATTATCAATTTAAATGTTATTTCCAATAGTCTCTTAAAAATTTTAAACAAAGATGACCACAGTTTACAGCTCCAAACTTTTGATACTGTACATAATTATAGTTTATAGACATGTACCTTAAATAATTTATCAATTCTAACGGTGGCTTAAGATTGCCAAAACTATCAAAATATTCACAGTAGTCATTATGCTTAACGTAGGCTACCCAATGGGTTCCGGGATTATCAGAACTATCTAAATTTATTATAGCACACTCGATCTTTCGTGGTTTTAAAGGTAGTGCATCTCTCATGAAAACTCCTCGAAAGTGTGGAATATCAGAAGCATGCTCTAATATATCTAAATTAGTGAGAGGGCGTCTGGGTAGCCGTTTCATTCGTTTTTTGAAGGATTCAGATATAAACCAGCTCCTTTTTTATGAGGCTTGATATACAGTCCTTTTCCTAAAGCTACAGCTTCCATCATCTTGTTATGCCGTTCAGATTCTTGAAGATTTTTCTGAGCAGCCTTGTAATCATTGACAGCCTTTGCTATACCTGCTGCACCTCCAGCAAGTGAACCTAGAGCTGATAATCCAGCGAAGATTGGAATAAGAGGTAAGAAACCTCCACTTTTTGGAATAGGAATACACCGTGGCAACCGTATTCCTTTTTTATTTGTAAACAATTTTTTGGCGGCTGCATGTGCGTATTTTATAGCTGTACGATTGTCTTTAGATTTTAATTTTTTTATTTGTGTTTGTATTTTTTTTACAATTGACATAAAAGATCGAACACCAGCACCAGCTTTAAGTTTTGCTTTCATTGCATTTTTTACAATCCATGAAGCTACTTTTTCTCGTTTCCCAGCATCCTTTGATTTCAATCTTTTCTTAGCCATATTCAAAAGTTGTAAATCAGCTTTATGTCGAACACTCAAATCACTGTTATTATAGGCGATATCGTGATACATACAAGCTTCATCTAATTTATTTATACCTCGATCACCTCTTAGTAACCGTTTTTTAAGTTTTGTTCCGGGGCCACAAAACTGATAACCAGGGATATGTAACTCAAACGGTAAGTTATTTATTAAGTCGTTTATAATACCACTTCCTTTCTTCATTGATGTTCTTAAAGTGAGTTCAATCTAATTACATCGCTTCATTTATATTACAAAACTAGCGAATTTTTATCAACCCAACTATTCTCTTTATCGCTGAGACCTAACCATTTTACAAAAAGTTTTCTACCTTTTCTTTTTATAACTTTTTCGATGAGATAAAGATCAGGAAATTTAGTTCTTTGTAATTCATATTCGTAGAAAGATCCTAAAATCCTCTGTTTGTGTTTATCTTCTAAATGGTAAGTAGGTGGATTCGTATGATTTACCTTAATTATTACAAATATCTCGGTGGACCAGTTAGGGGTGTAACCCTTGTAAAAATCTCCTTTATATTTACTAATACGAACATGATCACCAAGTTGAAACTTAGGTTTGCGATCTATCTTAGGTCTTTGTGATTTAATAATGTTAGACTTTATAACCATCTGGTTTTCTTTGTTGACTTCAATAGGTTTAAATTTAGTTATACGGTGAGTAGAATTATTATAGTTTTCTACAACTGAATTTAAATTTTGCCCCAACCATTGGTAATGACCGTGCAAACTAAAAAGTTTGTAAATTTTATGTTTTAAAGTACGTATTACTCGTTCTACAATAGAAGCTTTTTTTACAGAGTTGGTAGAATAATGATTTATATTATATTCTTCTAATAATTTTTTGAAAGTATCATTATAAAATTCCTTGCCTAAGTCAGTTTGTAAATATTTAGGTTTTCGTGATGAATTTGTTAGTATCTCTTGCAGCGCATGCGTCACACATTGTTTGTCTTTTGATTTTAAAGGATTTACCCACACATATTTTGATAAAGTATCTATTACTATCAAAATGTATTTGAATCCTTTATTGGAATGTGCAAATTTCTGGAAATCCATAAGGTCAGCTTGCCATAAATCATCTATTCCTTTTATGATTGTACATCGCCGCGGGAAATTTCTTCTTGCTGCTTTGTGAAGTTCATTGACGATGTCTTTTTTACTCATTTTTATTTTTTAGTTTAATCAAATTATCTATCTCTGTTTTAGTATAATATAAATTACCCAAACGATTTGAAGTCACCTTTTCCAAGTTATTGAGATATTTTTTAACATCAAGAGATACTTTTTTTATTTCGTCTCTTAGTTCATGAACTGTTTTATCTAAATAAGCTTTATTTACTGCTTCGTCGTCTTCGTCTGGAGACGTTAAACCTTTCAATTTTGATGATTTTAAATCGTAGTGTCCTGTATCTGACTTCACTAATGTATCGCTGAAGGTATCAATATATTCTGCTAATCGTAGACGCTTATGAACATGATGGCCAAACTTGTCAATGTTCATTGCTGCTCTGATGACTTTTTCATACTGATCCATTTCCCTGTCAAGCGTTCTTTATATTTTAAATTCTTGATTATTCCTGCTTCCCACAGTTCTTCAATAATTGCGACAATTTCATTGTCTAAGCCAGTGTTACCCGCATCTCGTGAGGCGAGTAATATTTTTAATCGTTCTACTAACTCATTCGGATCATCCCAATAAACCAAATCAGTATTCTTTTTAACTTTTTTTAGTACCTTAATACCTTCTCCATGCGAAAGACTTTCCACACTTGTAGTTGCATTTCTAGCAAACTTAAATAGAGGTTTTATGACGTTCATGTACTTAAAACCTTTATTGCTGTTTATTGGTTTGGATGAATCATAATTGCGTCTGTGTGCATTGGTTTCTAATAAAAGTAGTTTATAGTTATGTAAATCTTCTTCAGTAGTTATATCTAAATTTGGTTTCTTTTTAAACAAAAGCTCTTTCTTTTAAGATGTTGCCATCATCATAGACGCGGGTTTTACCAAGCATCAATTTTCCGCGTTCGTTTCTGATTCCAAAAGGTATATTACCCATTACATCCGAAGATGTTGACCACGATAGTGTATGTTCTTTAACGTTTGGCGATGACTGCAAAGACTTGAATGACCCCTCGCTGATATTGTGAGTTTCAGAAGGCGATACTGTAAGCGTTTTGTTTTCGTGTAAGTTGTTATCAGAATCTATTTCATCTTCTTCACTGTAATCTTCATGAAAATCTTCACTAGATGAGGACGAACTATCGAAATGATCTTTCTTATTTTTTTTCACAGAAGGCATAAACTGTTTTTCATTCCCTTGATGCTTTTCTTCATTTTTATTTGCTAACAAGTTAAGTGGTTCGACTATGGGCTTAAATATGGTTTCCAGGGCAATATTATTCGAATTTTTTGCTTCCTTTATCATTTCAACTTTTCTTTTTACAGCCGCAGCAGATTTCACGATTTTTTGCTTCAGATTTTTCTCCATTTTAGATAGGATACTGCTTGGTTCTAAATCACGAATGAGAGTGATTTATTCGTAGTGTAACAACCTGTTATGTATTTTAGTCCAGTATTATAAATGTATCAAATGTCAATCTGTAGCATCCGTTGTTTCTTTCACAATCCTTATTTATCACAAGATAATTGTAAGGCTTATTCCAAACAGCTGAGCACATTTTTCGAAATTGGGCCCAGGACATATCAGAACCAACATGTTCATCATAAACATGTTTTAAATTAATATCATCTTGTTTAAATAATATAACAAGATTTGCATTGTCCCTTACAAGCTGTTTAGGTATTTTAGTATAAGTCTGATTTATATAAAAACAATCAATGTTCTTATGACGTCCCATTGCAAAATAATCCCTTATGTTACTTTGATTTTCACAAGCAACGTCGTCGAAAATGATAATAGAATCAGGTAAAGCCTCATGCGGACTCAATATTTCACTATTATGATTATATTTATTATATGATATTTCGGGCACCCTATCTAAAACTTTTTCTAGAAATAAGTATTTTGTCTGGTACAAGGATTTTGAATAAACATACAGGTTTCGAAAATGAAGACCCTCTTTATGCAGCAATAAACTTATGACTAAATTTGTTTTCCCACAGTTTGATGGACCACAAACGACACAGCGTATTGTATTTGGTAGTAATCTACCATGTCGATTTGAGTCAGTCGGTAACGGAGAACATAGGCACTCTAACTTTAAAGATTGTTTTTGTTTTACAAACTTCATTATCAGCTGACAGTTCTACAAGACTATAGAGCTACGAGGTTTGCAATTGAATGCGTTTAAAATAATGATGCATAGATATTATATAAACAGACGATCTAATTTCACAGAGGATGCCAATCGTGCAGTTTCACTAATCTTTTATAAGAGCTCGTGGAATTAGGTGATGTGGCATGGAAATATTATAGAACAGGCCTTCACTGGCTAACACGATTTTTAAAACTGATTACTGGGCTTCCTGAAACAATTTTTACTACAGCGATCGAGTTGATTATTGGGCAGTTTGGAACACTTCACGACAGGGATCGAACGGACGTGAGAGACCTGGAGTGAATGTGTTCCAGAACGCCCAATAATCACCTACTCAGGCCCTATCTTTAGATGACGTGACGACTTCTACTTCACCTTGACCGTTGGAACATCTTGATGACAGCAGAATACCTGCCAGATAAGTATACAAGGTAACATACAGGCTGTCTCGGGGCAGCCAAGCGTCTGGACGGCACCTGTTACGACCAGTGGTGAGCACCACGTTTTCGGAGTTCCTCCAGATCGAATTGTTGCAGCCGTATGAGAGTTAGAGAACTGAACTGTCTACCACAATATTGTTAGTATTATGCGGTGCCTTAAACAAGACCCACGTCCTGCTGAAGTCATTGTAGTTCTGACTAGTATAGGAATTATGATCACAAAGCCTGATACCCTGCCTGTCCCACCACCTGGCAACCACCTGGCACCCATGGCAAGAGTGTATTATCTGGTAGTAGTACCGCTTTGCTTCTATACTTCCTTCAACGAGCTCTTTATATTTTCATTTATTATCACAAAACCCACAACACAATCTTACAAAAACTTAATGCAAATAACGGATTTACATTTTGTTTAATACTATGTAAAATATAAGATTGCGAACTTAGAATCAGTTCTTAGACCAGATCGTTAGACTTCCACCACCTCAAGTTTGAGCTCTACGTTCAGAAAACTGGTGACGGGATAGTGTGATACAAAAAGACGTTGAATTTTGTAGAGATAATATTTATAGGCCATAAATATCTTGAAGCTAAAGGCCCATCTAGCTAGATTCTTAGCATAACTGCCTTTTGAAGAGAATTTAGCTTATCGGATGATTTTATTACACAAATCCAGAGCATTATTGTTAGAAATAACGAATGAACATTTAAATTGTCATGTGCAATAATGTATATGTATATATTTTCTAATGAAACACATTGTACCTCTTCAAAAACAGCGAACAGAGAATCCACGAGCTACCTGTCTTGGATTTGGGTGGTTTGCTCACTTCGATACAATACAACATAATCCGACAGCTGCTTACATCACATTATTTGAAGCTTCACGCAAGGTTAGTGCCTGCTGCTTCTAACATCGGGTTGGCAGGCGCGTACTCAACCTCACTTTTCTAAGTGTATCTACGAGCCACTACAGCGATGCCATGCCGGCGACTACATCATCCTGAGTCCAGCTCTTGGGTAAAAGACGGACACAGTGTTTAACAGACAGGTTAAAAATTAAAACATAGCAATATTAATATATTTCCTGTATTTGGTTGAGGTGAGTTATAAAACTAAGGTTTCAGAGACGCACAGGCGGAGGCGATGAGGCGAACGCACTAAGGCTATATTATCAATGTTAGAAGCGTGTGCACCTAGCCACCTCATGAACTGTAAGTAATCTACAACTAAATTAAACCATGTGAATGATGCAGTTATAACCGTAGCTGCAGGTTCCTTGGGATCGGCCGTTGCCCCCTAAATTAGTACAATAATATTGTTTTTTCAACTAGTAGCCTTCATAGAGACGAAAAAATTGCTGCTCGAATTGATTCGATTTGATTTGAATTTAGTAATCAAAGCTAGCTTTTAAAAGTGTGTTATGCTAATAACTCTGATACAGAGTGACACATGTTATATCAATATTTCAATTTATTGAAATGTGTTTTCAGTTATCTCAAGTTAATCATGCCTTCAACAGCATCACATAGCGTCGTTTGGAGTCACCAGGAGTTAATAAACACGTCTCTCACAGATGCTGTGCATCGTCACATGCCGATAATAGTGCAAGTTTTACACAACAATAAAACTTGTATTATTGAGCAGAGACGATGCACAGCATCCCATTAAGGTCTCCTGGTGAGAGACTTCTATGAGGACACTTCGTTACAACGACTCCACAAGTGAAAGTAAAAATGGCGCCAACCGGAAGTAAGTCTGTTTTACGATTTTTTGACAGGAAAACTGCTTAAAGGGTAAGTCAATTGACTACTTTGACAGGATGTAGCTAGACTGGAAGTCGGCGCACTCTCACAGATGCTGTGCATCGTCACTGCTCAATAATAAAAGTTTTATTGTTGTGTAAAACTTGCACTATTTTACAATACGTAGTGGGGCATTTTCGTGAGAAGATGTCCCGGTTACAAAGTGGATGTCATTTTATTTTATATAATAAAATTATATTATATAAGTGTAGAAATATTCCTTATATTCCAAACTACCGATTGAACATAAAAGTTTCTTAGTAAAAACATAAAAAACCTGCGAAAAACGGATTCAAAGATGGTGCAACACCATTTTTATTTCCATTTTGTAACCAAACTAACCATACTGTTTTCTAATTTACACGAAAACTATAGTGTTGAGAACTACGTGGGTACAGTCAGCAGCACGTCAGGTTATACAAAACTGTCAAAACTGTGAATGGGGAGAAGGAGAGGGGAAGGGGAGGGGAGAGTGAGGCGGAAGTACAAGGTCAAGTTCAAAGTTAAGGTCAAATACAAGGTCTAATACAAAGTTAAGGTCAAATACAAGGTAAGGTAGGTCAGGTACAAGGTCAGGTACAAGGTCAGATACAAGGTCGGATACAAGGTCGGATACAAGGTCACATACAAGGTCAGATACAAGGTCTGATACAAGGTCAGATACAAGGTCACATACAAGGTCGGATACAAGGTCACATACAAGGTCAGATACAAGGTCTGATACAAGGTCAGATACAAGGTCAGAGACAAGGTCAGATACAAGGTGAGATTCAAGGTCAGATACAAGGTCGGATACAAGGTCACATACAAGGTCAGATACAAGCTCTGATACAAGGTCATATACAAGGTAACATACAAGGTCAGGTACAAGGTCAGATACAAGGTCAGATACAAGGTCAGATACAAGGTCAGATACAAGGTCAGATACAAGGTCAGATACAAGGTGAGATTCAAGGTCAGATTCAAGGTCAGATACAAGCTCGGATACAAGGTCACATACAAGGTCAGATACAAGCTCTGATACAAGGTCAGATACAAGGTAACATACAAGGTCAGATACAAGGTCGGATACAAGGTCAGATACAAGGTCAGATACAAGGTGAGATTCAAGGTCAGATACATGGTCAGATACAAGGTCAAGTACAAGGTAAAGGTCAAAATCATTTATAGTGGATACCATGGCTGTAGAAGTGTAGATATAAAGATTGTTCCAACTTAAAAAGCCTGTTTCGTCTAAGTAGCTGGCCGATTTCAACAGGGTTTTGTAGTGTCACATTGTGCAAAAACATTACTCTAATAACCTGTTGATTTCGGCTAGATACCTGGACGAAACACTCTGGCTTTTGTAGTAAAAAAATCACTACAAAAGCCTGTTGATTTCGTCCAAGTACCTGGCCGAGTACCACAGGATTTTGTAGTCCCACTTTTTCAAAAAAAATACTCCAATAACCTGTTGATTTCGGCCAGGTACTTGGCCGAAACGCTCTGGCTTTTGGAGTAAAAAAATTTACTCCAAATGCCAGAGCGTCTCGTCCATGTACCTGGTCGAAATCAACAAGCTTTTGTAATCTTGCTGTTGTTCCCGCTTAGGCTTGCTTTACCTAATCATTTCTCTCTGACCTTGTGGAGATCTACAATTCCTTGTACAGCCAACAGCAAATATATTATTTGGTCCCAAATGCCCTCAGAAACATTAATATTAACATCCTCTGTACATTATGCTCAACCATAGCCTTCTATATCTTCCAAGCCCTGAAGTTGAGCAGAACGGCAACATCGCATGTGGTCAAGCACATAGTATAAAATTATTTTAAAAATTATTTATTATTTGTTTTTCCTATATTATCTATGTTTAAACTAGTTGTAAATTGTGATGTAAGATTATTTCAATAAAGTTTTATATTTATTACTAGCTTCCGCCCGCGACTTCGTCCGCGTGGATATTAGAGAAAATCCTTAGGAAACCTTCAACCAGGTTCCGACCAGCCGTTTTTACGCGATTAGGCGGGTCCCCACCAAGCGCGCTGCCTCGCGAGGCAAGACGTTTGCCGTGTGTGGCGGGCCTCGCACGAGGCTGCTTGCTTGGTGGGGACCCGCCTAATCGCGTAAAAACGGCTGGTCGGAACCTGGTTGAAGGTTTCCTAAGGATTTTCTCTAATATCCACGCGGACGAAGTCGCGGGCGGAAGCTAGTTTATTACAATAATCAGAATTGGGTTCCCGTTCCCGTTCCCGTTCCCGTTCCCGTTCCCGTTCCCGTTCCCGTTCCCGTTCCCGTTCCCGTTCCCGTTCCCGTTCCCGTTCCCGTTCCCGTTCCCGTTCCCGTTCCCGTTCCCGTTCCCGTTCCCGTTCCCGTTCCCGTTCCCGTTCCCGTTCCCGTTCCCGTTCCCGTTCCCGTTCCCGTTCCCGTTCCCGTTCCCGTTCCCGTTCCCGTTCCCGTTCCCGTTCCCGTTCCCGTTCCCGTTCCCGTTCCCGTTCCCGTTCCCGTTCCCGTTCCCGTTCCCGTTCCCGTTCCCGTTCCCGTTCCCGTTCCCGTTCCCGTTCCCGTTCCCGTTCCCGTTCCCGTTCCCGTTCCCGTTCCCGTTCCCGTTCCCGTCCCGTTCCCGTTCCCGTTCCCGTTCCCGTTCCCGTTCCCGTTCCCGTTCCCGTTCCCGTTCCCGTTCCCGTTCCCGTTCCCGTTCCCGTTCACAAAATATATGTTTGTCTATTTATTTTTAGACGTGCTCCTTCGAAGTTTAAAAAAGTACTGTCTATTTTATATTCTTTTTCCATACAAAATTTGAACACCATTTTCACCCCTTTAGGAATTAAATCATGTCCACCGTGTTGAACTTCAAAATAAATGTTTTTTTCGCAATCGTCATCCCAGAAAACCCCAATAACGACATCCATATCTATTTTTAGGTTTATTTACCCCATTGCACCCCCAATTCATCCCCATAGGGGTTGAAGTTCTACCAATAACAATATACGTTGCGTTAGATTTCCATCCGTAAGCCTAAATTAAAAATTTAGCGATTTTTACTTCCAAAATAAAGGATTAACTTCTAAACACAACTTCATCCCCCTTTTCACCCCTTCGGGAGTAGAATTTTGAAAAACGCTGAGACACGTATTTATTTATTTTCAATCATCAGTCTAAACACAAAATTTGAAGATTCTAGCTTCAAAACTGAGGGACTTTCATACAAACTTTCATCCCTTATTTCATCCCCTTAGGGATGGAATTTTCAAAAATCCTTCCTTAGTGGATGCCTACACTGTATAAGGTATCTGTGTGCAAAATTTCAAGTCTATAGGTTCAGCGGTTTGGGCTGTGCGATGATATCTCACTCAGTCAGGACTTTGAATTTTATATATATAGATTATTATTTATTTATTAGATCATAAGGTTTGGGTCAAATTATTTGAACTTTTCGGGGGTACTTTAGTACGATGAGCATTTTGATCTAAGCCTCCTCTAGCAATAAATCTTACATCATTGGAAAGGTATTTAAATTTGAAACACTTTATTGTAAGACTATAAACGTCAACTATTAGTACTTTGAGAGTTATAACGCTCTAAACTTGACCAATTTTTTTACCATTAATGACCTAAAATTCCGAAAATACTAACAATTAATAGAAAGTATGTTTGCAGCAAATATTTGTCATATAAAAACCTTTCTTATGCTTATGATATATCATTCATTTCTATAGGTGTGGTAGATCAACTCCCATAGACAATATACCACTTTTATACTTTAATAACCTTTAACTCCAAAAGTATTAACAATTGATATAAAGTAAATTAACAGCAAATATTTGTCTTTAAAAGACCTTTCTAATCTTAATATATAAAATCGTAAACTGAATGACTGACTGACTGACTGACTGACTGACTGACTGACTGATCTATCAACGCACAGCCCAAACCGCTGGACCTAGAGACTTGAAATTTTGCACACAGATACTTTATACAGTGTAGGCATCCACTAAGGAAGGATTTTTGAAAATTCCATCACTAAGGGGATGAAATAAGGGATGAAAGTTTGTATGAAAGTCCCTCAGTTTTGAAGCTAGAATCTTCAAATTTTGTGTTTAGGCTGACGATTGAAAATTAATAAATACGGGTCTCAGCGTTTTTCAAAATTCTACCCCCGAAGGGGTCAAAAGGGGGATGAAGTTGTGGATTAAAGAAAATCCTTCATTTTCGAAGTAAAAATCGCTAAATTTATAATTTAGGCTTATGGATAGAAATCTAAAAAACGTTTATTGTTTTTGTCAGGATTTCAACTCCAAAGGGGATGCAATGGGGGTGAAAAGGGTTAAAAAAAACCTAAAAATAGATATGGATGTCGTTATCGGGGTTTTGTGGGATGACGATTGCAAAAATTACATTTATTTTGAAGTCCAACCACGGTGGACATGATTTAACCCCTAAAGGGGTGAAAATGGGGTCCAAATTTTGTATGGAAAAATAATATAAAATAGACATTACAACTTTAAACTTCGTAGGAGTACATCTAAAAATAAATAGGCAAATATATATTTTGTTATTTTGAAAATCAACCCCTTAGGGGTAAATGGGGTGAGTAAACATAAAAATCGATATAGATGTCGTTATTGGGGTTTTCTGGGATGACGATTGCAAAAATGACATTTATTTTGAAGTCCAACACGGTGGACATGATTTAACCCCTAAAGGGGTGAAAATGGGGTCCAAATTTTGTATGGAAAAATAATATAAAATAGACATTACAACTTTAAACTTCGTAGGAGTACATCTTAAAATAAATAGGCAAATATATATATATTTTGTTATTTTGAAAATCAACCCCTTAGGGGTAAATGGGGTGAGTAAACATAAAAATCGATATAGATGTCGTTATTGGAGTTTTCTGGGATGACGATTGCAAAAATGTAATTTATTTTGAAGTCCAACACGGTGGACATGATTTAACCCCTAAAGGGGTAAAAATGGGGTTCAAATTTTGTATGGAAAAAGAATACAAAATCGAAATTACAACTTTAAAATTCGTAGGAGCA
Source organism: Agriphila tristella (assembly GCA_928269145.1). Lineage (NCBI taxonomy): Eukaryota > Metazoa > Arthropoda > Insecta > Lepidoptera > Crambidae > Agriphila > Agriphila tristella. Next base: position 5,406,799 of record OV743440.1, read on the forward strand.
CGTCTAAATATATATTTTGGGATTTTGAAAATCAACCCTTAGAGGGTAAGTGGGGTGAGTAACATAAAAATCGATATGGATGTCGTTCTTGAGGTTTTATGGGATGGTGATTGCGAAAATGAGATTTATTTTGAAGTCCAACGCGGTGGACATGACACATATGGACCTGGACCGGAACGGGAACGGGAACGGGAACGGGAACGGGAACGGGAACGGGAACGGGAACGGGAACGGGAACGGGAACGGGAACGGGAACGGGAACGGGAACGGGAACGGGAACGGGAACGGGAACGGGAACGGGAACGGGAACGGGAACGGGAACGGGAACGGGAACGGGAACGGGAACGGGAACGGGAACGGGAACGGGAACGGGAACGGGAACGGGAACGGGAACGGGAACGGGAACGGGAACGGGAACGGGAACGGGAACGGGAACGGGAACGGGAACGGGAACGGGAACGGGAACGGGAACGGGAACGGGAACGGGAACGGGAACGGGAACGGGAACGGGAACGGGAACGGGAACGGGAACGGGAACGGGAACGGGAACGGGAACGGGAACGGGAACGGGAACGGGAACGGGAACGGGAACGGGAACGGGAACGGGAACGGGAACGGGAACGGGAACGGGAACGGGAACGGGAACGGGAACGGGAACGGGAACGGGAACGGGAACGGGAACGGGAACGGGAACGGGAACGGGAACGGGAACGGGAACGGGAACGGGAACGGGAACGGGAACGGGAACGGGAACGGGAACGGGAACGGGAACGGGAACGGGAACGGGAACGGGAACGGGAACGGGAACGGGAACGGGAACGGGAACGGGAACGGGAACGGGAACGGGAACGGGAACGGGAACGGGAACGGGAACGGGAACGGGAACGGGAACGGGAACGGGAACGGGAACGGGAACGGGAACGGGAACGGGAACGGGAACGGGAACGGGAACGGGAACGGGAACGGGAACGGGAACGGGAACGGAAGGGGTACGGGACGAGTACGGGACGGGAACGGAACGAAACGGGAATGAAACAGGAACGTAACGGGAACGGAACGGGAACGAAACTGGAATGAAACGGGAACGGAACGAGAATAGAACAGGATGGGAACGGGAACGGGAACAAGAACCGGACGGGAACGGAACGGGAACAAGAACGGAAACGTAAGGCGTACGGGACGGTTAGGGGACGTTTACGGGACGGGAACGCAGCGGGAACGGAACGGGAATGGGAACGTGAACGAAACGTGAACGGAACGGGAACGAAACGTGAACGGAACGGGAACGGAACGGGAATATAACGGGACGGGAACGGGAACGAGAACAGGATGGGAACGGGACAGGAACGGGATGGGAACGGGAACGAAAACGGAAGGGGTACGGGACGTTTACGGGACGGGAACGCAAACGGGACGGGAACGGAACGGGAACGGGGAACGGGAGCGGGAGCGGGAACGGGAACTGGAAGCCTTGTGCGAGGCCCGCCACACGCGGCAAATGTCTTGCCTCGCGAGGCAGCGCGCTTGATGGGGACTCGCCTAATCGCGTAAAAATGGCTGGCCGGATCCTGGTTGAAGGTTCCTTAAAAGGATTTCGTCTAATATCCACGCGGACGAAGTCGCGGGCAGAAGCTAGTTATATATAATTTATTGCTAGAGGGCGTGTTAATCAACTCCCTGCTGAAGAAAATCAACAAAAAAGATGACATCTTTGACAGCCATTTTTTCCTGGTTAACATTGATGTTTTTCTGATTGTTTAATATACAAAGCATTTCAATAAAAGAACTAAATTATTTTCATATTTTAAATCTCACACGATTACAATGAAAAAAAATATCGACCTCTTAAAATTGAAATATTCCCATACATTTAGTATGGAGACTGGTGGACGACATGACCACGAACTGACAGTAACAGACGTTGCCAAACTTATGTTCACGGCTTGCAATTAAAGAAGGCTATGGCTCAACGCAATAAACATTTATTATGATTATGAAACATTAGGCGATGGCTACACGCATGGTAAATACTGTGATCCATCGCCATAGAGTACATTTTAAACATGGAAAGTGAAATATTGAACATTATACAAATTACTTTCCATGGTTAAAATTTACACTATGGCGAAGGATCACAGTATTTACTATGCGTGTAGCGGTCGCCTTTGAATGCGATAGTTATGCCGGGTCCATTGCGCGTGTTTTGCTTTACACAATCAATAAAAACATCTCAGCATTCAAGAAAAAAAGTATGAGGATTTTGGTTCGCGAAACAATGATTTGTTGATTGTGTAGTGTAGGGCAGAACCATAAAGTTAATATTACCTAGCGGAATAGAGTAACAAAGGGCTGAGCAAGCGAGATGTCACTAATCAGCAACATGTGTGATAAAAAGAAATGCGTGATTATGACCGTACAGAACTCTTTTTCGCAACTGATTGACAGTTTGTCAGCACTTATCAGCCCGCTGAGAATTTGAGTTCTGAAAATATTCCCGATTTTTCTTGAAATCGTGGACATTTTTGCGAAATAATGCTTCGGAAACATGGTGCCCTGTTCAGTGATTGATTGTAGTACAACACATCGAAATAACCCAGAAAAATGTTCATTTCACAGGTAAATTATTCCAAATCGACCCCGCCTAACTTTGTGTTTATTTTTGCCAATACGTTTCGAAATTTTAGCACTGAGCGTGATTATTCTCTTCTGTAAACACTCATTTTTGTAAGAAGCAAAGATCGGCTAGACAAAATGCAAAATTAACGAATATTTTGTGTAAAGAAATAATTTTCATTTTACAGTAGGGGTGCATAAAGTTATCGATATTTTTTGTCGATTGTCTATCACGCCGCATCACGCGGTAAACGAATATGTTTCACTGTTGTAAAAGTACTTATATGATGTTTAGTTAATAATCATCTTGGAATGTAATCCCATTTAAGATACTTAAGCCGATCCATAGGTATCAGTTTCTGACTATTAGAATACCATCATAAGTAATTTAACTATATTTCAGATTTCCTACCAACTTAGATACAAAAAATGCATGGCTTACATTAATTGGCCGTCCAAACTGGACTCCAAAGAAAACTTCATATCTATGCAGTAAGCATTTTGAGGAAAAATATTTCCAGATGCGACGCCATTTTCTCCCTGCAGAGCAAAAGCTGAAAGCAACAAGCTAACGACACATAAAGCTTACTACGTATTTTACTTTCGTAGTTGGTGTTATATACCTACCATAAAGTTAATATACCTGTCGGATTTTGAAAAAATCTACAGTTCCATCTAAGTTTGTTCCGGTAAGCATTAATAAAATGATACTATAAAATAATAATACTATTTTATTTCTAAGTAAGTATTACAACTGCAATTTCAGCTTCAATTTTAATAGCAGCATATTCACTAACTCACTCAATAGACACTCATTTCTGTCTTTGTTACAGGTCAATATAAAGCCTAGACGCACAGTGTCATCCTACGTTTATAGAGTCATAATGTTTAGAAATCAGCCTTTATTTAGGAAATAGGCGTTTAAAAGAACCATTCATATATATATATATAACTTAGTGTGTTTGGGAATATATTCAACTAAAATATGAAAATGGTACTTGTACAATCATATTTACCTGTGAAATAAGTATTTCTTTGGGTTATTGTCGTAAGTAAAATAACAATTCAACACAGAACACGACACTATTATTGATTTATGTAGTTATAAGAGCCAAATCAACCCGATCGCGATCAAAATAACAAAATAATCGTGTGGACGCTTTTCACCAAGATGATAAAAGATGATAAATGAAGTCAAACTAGGTTCTGCTGTCTTTTTTTTCAACTCTTTCTCGCACATCGCATAAGCCGTAAGAAACGGTTTCTCACTCGCACCATTGTCCGTCTACTTGAGCGTTCTAAATCTATGGATATTATCTCAATCAACTTCTAACTGTAACGAACTGAAAACATTCTTCTTATCTTTTTTATGTTAAATAAATGATTTTAAATATCTCCTGAACTTTTTCTAATAGTCATAATTCATATCAGAATCGTAATTTTAGGACACCCGTGCAAAATTCTATCCCATTTATTTTGAATCTATGGCTGTTAATTAATACTATCGATATCGATATTTATATCAATAGTGACAAGATTACATCACTGAGACTAATACATAAAAAAATACACACACAAATGTAAATCAATTTCGGTTTCGATTGACAGCTCATGTTTGTTCCTCTATTCCGTAGGTATATTAACTTTATGGGCATAACACGCGCTATGTACCCGGCCTTACACCCGCATTATAATGCAAACCAAACTCAAGACTGTGCAGTATGGACTGAGATTCTTTTGCCGTTCCCATAGGTAGATTTTAAGCTTTGGAAAGATTTCGCGCACCCTAACGCCATCTAGTGAAACGTGGTGATGACTCGTTGTTGTACCATGTGTGTGCGGCGTAGATAGATGCCACCACATCAATATCAAGTATCGGTATTTCATATTGGATTGTGCTAAAAAGACTATAGTTGATCGGTTTAGTTGATTGGAATGGAATAAGGAATTAAAATTATTGTACCTATCCACGAAATAAACAAAGCAGCAGAGCAGAGGCTGCGTTGCGGTGGAGGCGATATTTGCTTTCCACATTTGCACTTCTTTCGCTCTAGTCATTTTGGCAACAAAACTACAAAACAATAAAAAAGCCACGAGCCACGTTATTATAAAATTATAAAAACAGAGGAAAAAATCACAGGCAGCTAGTTTTCCTATAAAACTTAAATTAACCATAAAACAGTTGACGATAATCATTTAGAGAAAAGAGCAAAAATTGGCTCTTTTGTAGCACTTTTGCTAACTACCACACGCTATACTATACCACAACGAACTATATTTTGCTGAGGTTTATTGTTTGTAAATAAACTATTGAGTGTATCAATCAAATCATCAATCAAAGTGTGCGATCAATCTGTACATCATGTGAATTTTCGATACGTTGTGTACTTTGCGAGTGAGGGCACCACTTGAGGGTGAAAACGCAATGCAAACGTTTACCATTTTGTAGAAAAAAAGGTGTTGATCCCGAATATTTATGTTCAACTAAAAATTTTATTTTATGAGATGTAGGGTTTTCCAACATTTTGAATCTTTTTTTAAATTATAAGTGGCATCGTTTAATATTTTGTGTAAATAATTAATATTTTCTGGTAGTTATTTTTAAAGTTAAAATGGCAACACTGACTTTAGTTTGAAATCGTAACGTTTCGGTAAGCTTATATAAGGGGCGTTCTTGGTCAAGAGAGCTGAGTTGGTCGCAGAATTTTGCAAGAATAACATTAGTCCTAGCGGAAGCTCTGTGTAACTGTTCCCAGAAAGAAATAAAAGTTAGTTGTTATTATCCAAGTGCATTTTATTTATACTTCAGAAGCCGGGATACGAAAGAAAAGGTAATGTAGACATTTTTCTTCTTTTGTAAGGTACAATAGAATATAAATTTATTACCTACCCCATTTGCCCACAAAAGAAAATTGCATGTTTCTTTTGTCAATTTCTTTTCATTACGGTTGAGGGCGTATGCTAACACTTGATCAGGGCACTCCTTGATAGTGGTAGCATACGTTGCATGCAGCGTCAGCCGTATTTGATCGGGGTACTCCTCGTAATACGTCTGATGATGCAATATTAGGTTATAGTTATCTAGTTGAAGCAATAAAAAAGCAGTATGCTAGCACTTGGTCAGGGCACTCCCTGATAGTGGTAGCATACGTTGCATGCAGCTTCAGACGTATTTGATCGGGGTACTCCCCGTAGTACGTCTGATGATGCAATTAGGTTATAGTTATGGTAGTTTATTCAATAAAATGCAGTATGCTGACACTTGATCAGGGCACTCCCTGATAGTGGTAGCATACGTTGCATGCAGCGTCAGCCGTATTTGATCGGGGTACTCCCCGTAATACGTCTGATGATGCAATTAGGTTATAGTTATGTAGTTTAAGCAAATAATAAAATGCAGTATGCTAACACTTGATCAGGGCACTCCCTGATAGTGGTGGTATACGTTGCATGCAGCGTCAGCCGTATTTGATCGGGGTACTCCCCGTAATACGTCTGATGATGCAATTAGGTTATAGTTATGTAGTTTGTGCAAAACAAATGCAGTATGCTAACACTTGATCAGGGCACTCCCTGATAGTGGTAGCATACGTTGCTTGCACTGTCAGTCGTATTAGATCGGGGTACTCCCCGTAATGCGTCTGATGATGCACTAGTTTAAGATGCATAAATTATTTATATGGGGGTAGTATGCTAACATTTGGTCAGGGCACTCCCTGATAATGGTAGCATGCGTTGCTCGCTGTGCCGCAGGCGTATTTGGTCGGGGTACTCCCCGTAATACGCTTGACGCACTAGGCTATGATGTAATTTATGTAACTGGTTCGCAGATATCCATCAATTTATTTATGAATAAGTAATGTCCGTAAAATTCATACAATTTCAGGATAACAAATGGAGAGAGATGATAATACGAGCTCGCCCCGTAGAGGTCGTGGCCAGAGTCACCGCCGTTTAAGTACACCTGGTGATGGTAGATCGCGACGAGAACGTGTGACTCCAAATGCTAATCTTAGCCCCATCCGAAGTCGTAGTAAGCTGCGCAGTCGAGAGACGGAGCTACGGAATCGTGAAAAAGAAGTTGAACACGAACGTCAGAGGCTGCGTGCTTTAGAACGTGAGCTGCTAGATAGAGAGCGTAACGCAGACAGCCGTGGTCGTTCTCGCGATCGAGATGTTAGAGAAAGCCGTCACCGACATTATTCAAGACGGAGTCCAACCTCACAACGTCCTCATGAAGGCAGCGTGACACCTAAGCGGGGATTGGATGACCGGGAGACGAGCAACAAACGACGAGATGACGACGCACCGAATAAAAGGTCATGTACTCCAACATTTTCTATAAAAGATGTTCTTGATTTAGTTAGTACTTTTAAGAGTGGGTTAACGTCTCAGCCGGCCGCAAGCTCATCACTTTCAAAAGGCATTGACAATAAAAATATTCTCCCTAATTTTGATCCGTCCGCGAAAAACCAGCGCATAGATATTTGGCTTCGTAAAGTCAATGAATGCGCGAGTGTGTACGGCTGGGACGATAAGACCACTATACACTTCGCAATGCAAAAACTCCAGGGTTTGGCCAAGGTTTGGTACGAGGGCCTTAATACAATATTACACACATGGAAAGAATGGCAAGAAAAATTAATTAGTGCATTTCCTTACGATCAAAACTACGGCCAAATCCTGGAAGACATGCTTAAGCGGAAAAGTAAACTTGGTGAACCAATCGAAGTTTACTACTATGAAAAACTCGCATTATTAACACAGTGTGATATTACGGGGAAACGCGCTGTAGACTGCATAATACACGGTATTTCAGATAGGACTATGAAATCAAGCGCCTTGGCACTTTGTTGTTCTCAGCCGGACCAGCTCTTGCAATTCTTAATGAGTAATAAAGAGGTTCCATCTACTGAACGTAATTATAATCGAAACGGTTCACAATCAAACGTGAAAGTAAATCAGAATAAGCCCAATCAATTCCGCGGCCCCCTATTTTGCTTTAACTGTAAAGAACGAGGTCATCCGTTTTTACGTTGTCCTAAGCCTTTAGTTAAGTGCAACAAATGCAATAAGATTGGTCATAGAGTTGATAATTGCTCGGAATACTCGAAGCTTTCTAATATTGGTGATAAAAGTGTTGTGCCACCCAAGACAATGTGCATTTCTAGTTCCAATCCAAACTCAAAATATTTCAAGCAAGTAACAGTTAATGACTTCACAGTAGAGGCCTTTATCGATCTCGGGAGTGAGGTCACGCTAGTAAAAAGTTCTATAGTTGCAAAGTTGGGATTGGAACATGATCATGCCCCTACAAATATGAAGGGATTTGGGAATGACATGGTGCAGTCATTGGGTACTTTACCTTTGAATATTGTTGTAGACGGAGTTGCAGCTAGGGTCGCATGTAGGGTTGTCGAAGATAATTTCTTAGACAAACCAATTTTAATAGGTCAATCATACTCTGAACAGCCACACATCATTGTGTACAAGGATTGTCGTACCCTTAAATTTTATAGGCTAGATTCTGAAATCCCAAGGTTCGATCCGGAAGACGATGGTGTGCAGTGTGGTAGAGTTCGAATTGCTGCAAACGTCGAGCTCTATGGCCCGGCATCAATAAGGGCACATGTCGATTTAGATTTCAGTGGCTGTTTAATGTTAAACAACAACATCGTTGGAGCTCCTAACCAAGAGTTCGTAGTTTCAGGAGGTGTTTACCATGTCCATCATGGGCGTTTGGACGTCCCTATTTATCCGTGTTCTGTTCCTTGTAAGATACGGAAGGACTTTGTGGTTGGTAGGGGTGAGATAGTAGAGTTTGTCCAGAGAATAATAATACAGCCTCCAGGTATCGCAGAGTCTACGGACGAGTCGTGCAATGATGAACAGGATATCAATTCAATGCATGTTCGTGTAGGAGATGCAGTAAGTAGTGACGATAGACAAAGACTAATGACTATACTAACAAAATATAAGCATTGTTTTGCTACGAATTTGAAAAATGTGGGTTGTACAGATGTAACACAAATGTCTATAGAATTAAATAGCCAACGTCCGATTGTCTATCGTCCCTACCGATTGTCCCACCACGAACGGGATAAGGTGCAGTCGATGGTAGCTGAAATGATGGAGGCTGGAATTGTTCGGGAGTCCGTATCGGAGTATGCGAGTCCCATCATATTGGTGAAAAAGAAAGATGGTACCTCGAGAATGTGCGTCGATTTTAAGATGTTAAACTCTGTTACAGTAAAAGAGAGATATCCGATGCCGATTATCGACGATGAGCTGGCACGATTATCTGGACAATCTTGTTTTATATCTTTAGATTTGGCATCTGGTTACTATCAGGTGCCAATATCGGAGCAGTGTAGGTACCTAACAGCGTTTGTCACTCCGGACGGTTTGTATGAGTTTAATCGCATGCCGTTCGGATTGGCAAACGCGCCAGCGGTCTTTCAACGAATGATCAATAAAGTGTTGGGATCGGCTCGATTTACAAAAGCTACTGCGTATATGGACGATGTTCTTATTTATGGTAATGGCCCTACTGAGTGCTTGGATAGGCTCGAAGACGTTTTAGAATTACTGAGTAAGGCAAATCTTACATTAAATTTGACCAAGTGTGACTTTTTGCGCGATAGTATTGATTATTTAGGTTATGAGATTTCGTCGTTAGGAGTTAGACCCGGGGAAAAGAAGATTCAGTCGGTATCAAACTTTCCGCAACCGGTAAATGTTCATAGTGTCAGGCAGTTTCTTGGTCTTGCTAGCTATTTTCGTAAGTTCATCAAAAACTTTGCTCAAATCGCAACGCCATTGATGAACTTATTGAAAAAGGATAGCGTATGGAAGTGGAGTCACGAACAAGAGAATGCGTTTCAGGAACTTAAATCGAAACTAGTCCAGCGACCTATCCTTGCTATCTATGACCACGAAGCTGAAACGGAACTACATACCGACGCAAGCAAGGATGGAGTTGGTGGCATGCTTTTACAGCGGTGTAAGGAAGACGGTACGTTTCGACCAGTTGCTTATTGTAGCAGGAGGACGTCGCCAGAAGAGAGATACTATCACTCTTATGAATTGGAAACGTTGGCAGTAATTCGGTCTTTAGAAAAATTTCGGGTCTATTTGTTAGGTAAGGAATTCAAAATTGTGTCGGATTGTAGCGCTCTACGTTCCACTTTTCTAAAGCGAGACCTCATCCCTAGGATAGCACGTTGGTGGCTATTGCTCCAAGAATTTAATTGCAGTATCGAGTATAGATCAGGCGCCAAAATGTCACATGTAGATGCACTTTCCCGAAACCCCCTTCCTGAGGATGTGACTGAATGTTCTCGAGTAATGGTGATTAGTAGCGAAGATTGGTTACATACTCTTCAATTAGGAGAATCGGAGTTAGAAAGAATAAAACAAATTTTAGAAAAAGATCTTGATTCAACTGGGCTTCAGCATATTAGAGACAACTATATTTTACGGGATAATAAACTGTATAGGTATATTAAGGGTGACAAAGAAAATATACGTTGGGTAGTACCAAAAGGAGCGAGGTGGCAGATATGCAGGATGAATCACGATGAAATCGGGCATCTAGGATTGGAAAAAACTTTAGAAAGAATCAAAAGGAGTTATTGGTTCCCAAAGTTATCGCGCTTCGTCAAAAAATACGTGTCTGCTTGTATTGATTGCGCATATGCAAAGAAATGTGTAAATAATAACGAAGGTTTCTTACATCCAATTGCTAAAGTTGAATCCCCTTTTCACACCCTGCATATCGACCATCTCGGCCCTTTCGTTAAGTCCAAACATGGTTACTCGTACTTACTTGTAGTGGTAGACGCATTCACTAAATTCGTATTTATAAAGCCGGTACGAAATACGAATACTCAAAACGTGATTCGTGTTCTAGATGATATATTTTACACGTTTCGCATACCTGACCGTTTGATTAGCGACCGCGGTAGCTGTTTTACTTCTAATATATTTAAAAGGTATTGTTATGATAAGGGCATAAAACAAATATTAAATGCAGTCGCGAGTCCTAAATCAAACGGCCAGGTAGAAAGATATAACCGCACAATACTCAATTCATTGAAGGCACAGAACTTGAGACACGATGAAAGGGATTGGGATTGTCAGCTGGGAAAAATTCAGTGGGGGCTCAACAACACTGTGCAAAAGACAACTGGCAGGCGACCCTCTGAAGTCATGTTTGGTACAGCCATGAATAGCGAAATAAATCCCAGTCTAAATGAAATCATAGACGATACTAGGGAAGATGTTGATTTATCCATTATTAGGTCTGAAGTTAAGGAAAGAATAGATTCCGAACAAGAGAAGCAAAAGCAGCGTTACGATCTGAACCGACGTCCCGCTAAAATTTATAATGAAGGTGATCTAGTTAAAATTACCAAAGTCTCTTTTAGTAATGATGGGAAGAGTAAGAAGCTTTTACCTTCTTACATTGGACCATTTAAAGTTAGTAAGGTATTGGGCCAAGATAGATATAAGATAACGACAATACCAGGTTTTAATAATAACACAACTAAACGTACTACTACAGTAGCTGCCGATCGAATGCTGCCGTGGGTACATGTAGCAGCGCTACAGTTAGACAATGACTCTGGTTCACACAAGTCGAGTGACAATGATGATGATTCTGATGATCAGAGTGATGCATAGTGTTTTATGTTATGTTATGATGCAAAATTGCATCACCGAACAATTATTACATATGTTTAATTATTGTTTCAGGCCCAACGTGAGAATGGATTGGTTCATGTTGGAGTCATGAGTTGAAAGGGTCAGAAAACTAAGCTGGGCGTGAGAATTGACTGGTTCACGTCACGGGCTTAAATGAATTAGTCAGACGTGAGAATTGACTGGTTCACGTCATGAGCTTAAATGAGATAGCCAGACGTGAGAATCGATTGGTTCACGTCACAGGCTACAGATGTGAATTTTATGAGATAGAGCTGGACGTGAGAATAGATTGGTTCATGTCACGGACTTTGTTGAATGCTGGGCGTGGGCGGGCATTGATTGTTCACGTCACGGGCTCGGTTTGAATAGTATTATAATTGATCTGATTGCAATAAAATCTGTCAAATTATGTAAATAAATAATTCGGCGTACTAAAGATTGGTTTGCCAAGTTTACTGTCGATTACAAAATCTCTACCTAGTCCTTAAGTGAATATTATATAATATGTATATGAATTATAAGGTAATACAAAGTTTGTAACTAACCTTGTCAATTTTTACTATTATGTTTACAACACAATAACCTTGTCAATGTTGGTATAAAAGAAATTGTAAATTGTTCGATGCGAAATGTGTACAGATAGATTAATACAATAAATTAATTAGTTTTGAATAAATCTTTTATATAATGTTTATATAGTATAAGATATATTATTTAATAGAAATAGTGTAGGAATAGAAAGCGAATAATAATGTAACAATGAGTAGGATACAGTTCTATGTTTACTAATAAAATTGTATGGAGTATAATAATATTAGGTTCATATTAGGTACATAATATCTTAAACATGATTGTAACCTTGAACAAGTATTCTATTGCTAATAAACAACAAAAGTATACTTTATGCATATCATTCTTCTTAAAAGATGCATACCTATTTAGGTGACAATTGTGGTAAATACAAATGTTTTTTTTTCTCTTTACAATCAATAATTTATTGTTAGGTATTGAGTTTTCTCTTGGCCAAGTGTAGGGTTTTCCACATGGAACGTGAATGAGGACATACACGTCGTCAGGACGGTCGAGTGTAGGGTTTTCCAACATTTTGAATCTTTTTTTAAATTATAAGTGGCATCGTTTAATATTTTGTGTAAATAATTAATATTTTCTGGTAGTTATTTTTAAAGTTAAAATGGCAACACTGACTTTAGTTTGAAATCGTAACGTTTCGGTAAGCTTATATAAGGGGCGTTCTTGGTCAAGAGAGCTGAGTTGGTCGCAGAATTTTGCAAGAATAACATTAGTCCTAGCGGAAGCTCTGTGTAACTGTTCCCAGAAAGAAATAAAAGTTAGTTGTTATTATCCAAGTGCATTTTATTTATAGAGATAACACTATGTTGACTGTCATGTGCGATTTGTTTCAATGTTTTTAAAGCTCAAATCTTAAATCAAACCAAGTTTAAAGTTCTTGAATCAAACAGTGTCAGCAGTTGTCACAATATGTAGTTGCCAGCCGTGTCCCTATCTTGATTGAAGAGTACTATCCGCGTCAATTGGTAATGCGCCTGGCGGCCATGATTTTAACCTCAAAAACGAAAAACAATTGTAATTTTTTAAGGGAAGAAATTTAATGACCACCAAAAAAACCATCGTTACCCTAAACAGCCTCATCCTAAAAAAATATAATATGTACAAATAAATAAAACCTGTACCAAAATTTTTCGGGCTATTTAAGTCATGCCTGCACTACAAAAGCTTTTCATAACCCAAAAAGGCCACGCGTGCACCAAATTTAAACTAACAAAGTTTTGTGTCATTACTACCCAAATATATCACTACGTTTGCCATAGAAATAGAATAGAAATAGAAATATTTTTTATTTAAATAGACTTATTACAAGTTCTTTTAAATCGTTCAGTTTTTTTTCCCTACCGCCCATTCGGGACGTCTTTTTGCTGACAAGAAGAATAGGCGCAAGAAACTTATCAGCCTCATCAAAAGTAACGATATTTACAATTTATTATATCGTTACCTACCAAATACAATCAAAATAAAAATTAAATATAAACATAAAAAGGTATATTATATTGATGGCAAATTGGCTTTAAATTGTAGCCATTATATAAATGAATGCAAACTAGGTAATGTTTTTTTTTGGGGCCGTTATTTTATTGAAAGCTCTAAGAAGCTCAGCCTATAGTAAACACTAGCTTCCGCCCGCGGCTTTACGCGATTAGGCGGGTCCCCCCCCCACCAAGTGCGCTGCCTCGCGAGGCATGACGTTTGCCGCATGTGGCGGGCCTCGCACGAGGCTGCTTGCTTTAATCGCGTAAAAACGGCTGGTCGGATCCTAAGGATTTTCTCTAATATCCACGCGGACGAAGTCGCGGGCGGAAGCTAGTTTATTACAATAATCAGAATTGGGTCCAAAGATATTATTCCCGTTTCTTTTCGCTTTCCCGTTCCCGTTCCCGTTCCCGGCCCCGTCCCCGTCCCCATCCCCTAGGGTTGAGTCCACTGTGTTGGACTTCAAAATAAATGTCATTTTCGTAATCACCATCCCATAAAACCTCAAGAACGACATCCACATCGATTGTCATTTTTACTTACCCATTTACCCCCTAAGGAATGATTTTCAAAATAACAAAATATGTGTTTGCCTATTTATTTTTAGACGTGCTCGAACTAATTTTAAAGTTGTAATGTCTATTTTATATTATTTTTCCATCCAAATTTGAACCCCATTTTCACCCCCTTAGGGGTTAAATCTTATCCACGGTGTTGGACTTCAAAATAAATGTCATTTTCGCAATCACCATCTCATAAAACCTCAAGAACGACATCCATATCGATTTTTATGTTTACTTACCCCATTTACCCCCTAAGGGGTGGATTTTTAAAATCACAAAATATATAATTGCCTATATTTATTTTTAGACGTGCTCCAAGTAATTTTAAAGTTGTAATGTCTATTTTATATTATTTTTCCATACAAAATTTGACCCCATTTTCACCCCTTTAGGGGTTAAATCATGTCCACCTTGTTGGATTTCAAAATAAATGTCATTTTCGCAATCGTCATCCCAGAAATCCCCAATAACGACATCCATATCTATTTTTAGGTTTTTTACCCCATTTCACCCCTATTTCATCCCCATAGGAGTTGAAATACTACCAATTACAATTTACGTTGCATTAGATTTCTATCCATAAGCCTAAATTGTAAATTAAGCGATTTTTACTTCGAAAATGAAGGATTTTCTATACACAACTCTATCCCCCTTTTCACCCCTTCAAGGGCAGACTTTTCAAAAAGCTGAGATATGTACATACATTCACTTTTAATTGTCAGCCTAAACACAAAATTTGAAGATCCTAACTTCTAAACTGAGGGACTTTCATACAAAATTGGATCCCCTTTTTTACCCCCTTCGGGGATGAATTTTGAAAAATCCTTACTTAGTGCACCCCTAGACCTTATAAGGAACCTATGTGCCAAATATGGAGTCTCTAGACTCAGCGGTTTGGGCTGTGCGTTGATATGTCAGTCAGTTTCTTGTTTTATATATTTAGATTTTACGGTAGTATCGGTAAACCTTTAGACCTTGATTTATATTTTTTGGGTAAACAATGATTTTTTGGATATTAATTTACTTTAATAGGATAAAATTTTGTAACATATTTGGATGAAATTTTTAAATAAAATGGGAGTACATATTTGGTGCATGCGTGGCCTTTTTGGGTAGCTCAGCGATTATTCTGACGATACTTGCTTATTTTAGGTTAGCAAACTTTACGTTTATTGGTGATAATTTCATATTAAAATGGGGATTAAATTCTGGTAAGTACTTACGATTTTTTGGGCAATATATTTCATCATTTCTGGTGGTTGCTTAAACCTAAGCCATTTTTTAATATACCTAGACCTTTTCTTATTGAAAATAAGATTTTAATAATTAATTTATTAAATTACCTATTAGAATTTAACAGTTTTTTGTCATTTTTAGTTGCGGATGACGTTGATGTGTATGTTAATTTGACAAGGTTCCAGCGCATTACCAATTGACGGGGATAGTATTCAGTGATCATGTGCTACGGATGTACTATGCGCGCCAAATAAGAATAGTACCTACTGTCAAACGGCCATTTTGATCTTTGTTCCTTTTCTTGCACATTCCTACACCCTGAAGTGGAAGCGAAACGCAAACAAAAATGGCCGCTTTGACAGTTAGTACTATCACAGAACACGGTACTATTCTTATTTAGCTCGCATAGTAGTTATCAAGAAGAGGTATAAGCTTCTTGGTAGTTATTAAAGGCCAAAGATGTCCCCCAGGGGAGTGTTGGCCTACCTTATTCAAAACGCGCGGTTGATACTTCAGGCCATGTTCAGGGCAGGGCATAAGTATTTAGAAGTTATGAAATGGTTATGTCACTATGAAAGCATTAAAACTATAGCTGTTTCTACAGATACAGAGTACAAGACCACCAACAATTTGCTAATAGCCATAGGATAGGTTACAATTTATGCTACCCGTTGCGTTTGCTTGGTGTAACGCAGCGGTTCCCGAATTCTTTTGGCTACGGAACTCTTATTGCTTCACCGTTTTTGGGCGGAAACCTAGCTCAAGTAAGAAGTAAACTAACGGTAACATAGTTTTTTACGTGAAATCACACCATACTGAGGCTTTTTGGTATTTGACTTAAAAAAAATACTTTTATGCTTTTTCTCGGAACCATTGAGAGCCTCTACCATTACCACTACCATTGCAAAATTTGAAAAGTCCTGACAAAAAGCCGGACATTTCAATAATAGTCCGGACATTTTCACAGATAGATCCAGACTCCATACGTTTTGGGACTTCTCTTTCGAACACTACTGCTACGTAGGTTTTTCTCGTATTACACCGCCTAATCTCAAAAAGCCGGACAAATCGCAAAGCCGGACATAGTCCGGACAATAGTCCAAAAGTCCGGACATGTCCGGACTAATCTGGACGGATGGTAACCCTACTTACGGCGGAACCCCTGAGTTCCACGGAACACCATTCGGGAACCGCTGCCACAGAACTGCTGGTGTAACGTAGGTATATTGCTGGATTTTATAGAGCCATCACATCACATTGATTTTAAAAGAGATATTATTAATTGGGTGACTGGAAATAATAAAAGCGACTGTTAATGTGATACTTAAATACTAAACCCGGCAGCGGTTTATTTTGTTGGCGACAAAATAACCTGACGGGCGACAAACTATGGATTACAATAAATATGTAAAACGAGCATCTACATGTGGGAGGGAGATAAAATAATTTAAGTTAGCAGTGAAAATTCCAAATGAGTGACAAAAATACTGAGTGGGCAAATAATTATTATACCAAGTAGGTAGTTGCCAAAAAGTAATTTGGTCGCCCGATCCTACATGCCCGTTCTGAATAGGGTTACCATTGCAAAATTTGGAAAGTCCTGACAAAAAGCCGGACATTTCAATAAAAGTCCGGACATTTTCACAAACACATCCAGACTCCATACATTTCGGGACTTCTCTTTCGAACACTACTGCTATTTAGGTTTTTTCTAGTACTACAGCGCCTAATCTTAAAAAGCCGGACAAAGTCCGGACAATAGTCCAAAAGTCCGGACATGTCCGGACTAATCCGGACGGATGGTAACCCTAGTTCTGAATAACTAGTTAGGTACTTACTCTATTTGTATTTTAAAGTCACCTAATTTCAACATTCGTAGTCGCCCCCAGTCAGTCGCCTACAGTATTAATTTCAGTACCTACGTTATATTCGGTATTTTTGATTACTTATTTACTGACCCAAAATGGGAATTTATTGTTACCCGATTAAATAATAATACGCATTTTAAAACTGTTATTAATATTTGTTAAATACGATGAAAAATCATCGTCGTAGAGCCCCAGAATACCTACATAATAGTACAAGTCTAAAGCGTAAAAAATGCTACAGTACTCTCGTAGCAGATTGGCTCAAGTGCGTAGTAGGGCGAGCAAAGTGGCAGCTTCAAGAGTTTCAAAGTAATAATAATGTTATTTCTTTTCTTCCCTTTTCCTGTAAATTTTGTTCAAAGTACGAGAAAACGTGGAGTATTTCTGTAAACACTTCGTTGCGTAATTTCCGGTTAGGTACGAATTTCCGTAGCAAGCATAGCGTAGCGAATGAATAATGTTACATGAATAGGTAAGGTACACAATGTTTGATATTCAATAAAAATATGATCTGATATTATTCTTGAACTTCATACAAAGCATTATCCTTAGTAGGATAGGTACTTAGGAAGTTTTTTAAAAGGAAACTTCTTTATATTTTAACCTACATATTTTTAGAATGTAATAGCTTTAAGTTTCTTTAAGCATATAAAAAAGTAATAGCTTTAAGAGAGACAAAGTTTCTATACTTACTTTATATACCTACATAGGTACCTACCTACATATTTATAAACGCGTGCGTGACTGTACCCTGTACCTTGATTACTTAAAGCTGTTGCTAACAATTCTCGATTGAAATCGATTAAAAGCGCGGTTGCATTGCTGCTTTAGTTAAGATAGTTGTCACATTGGTTCTTACTAAAGCAGCGATGTAACTGCGATTTCTGTCACAGTTGATTGCAACAAAGTTACGTAATTACCCCCCGGTACCTACCTGCGTGTAAGTAAAGTGTTCGAATTCGATTGTAGAGATATGCAACGTTCTCAAGGGACAGTCTTTGGACGGGTGACCATTAAGTATATAATAGTACATTATGATATAAGTGCGGTAAGTTGAAAATTACAGCTGAGGCGATATTGCTAGCCCGAGCCGTAGGCGAGGGCTACAAGAAAGCAGAGGCTGTAATTATCAAAGCGCACGTATGTCATACGACGTTTTATAACATATTTGCGAGGAAATAAATAAAACTCGGACTTTGCATTTTTGCTTGTTTTCCATAATGATGAAATTTTGATACACTTGTAAGTATCTATCGGTCGATTTTTCTGCCTTTCACTTCGATTGTGAGGAAATCAAACAACAATAAAGTAAAAAAACAAAAATTAAAAAAAAATACTTTTTTTTTTTAATTTTAGTGACAAATTATATCATTTTGGAATGTGCTCATCAAGGCCTTTCATTTAATACCCATATTCAAAAATTGAAAAAAAAAAATTTTTTTTTCTTTAAATTTAGTGACAAATTATGTAATTTTGGAATGTGCTAATCAAGGCCTTTCATTTGATACCCATATTCAAAAATAAAATAAAAAATTTTTTTCTTAAATTTTAGTGACAAATTATGTAATTTTGGAATGTGCTAATCAAGGCCTTTCATTTGATACCCATATTCAAAAATTGAAAAAAAATTTTTTTTTCTTAAATTTAGTGACAAATTATATTATTTTGGAATGTGCTCATCAAGGCCTATCATTTGATACCCATATTCAAAAATCGAAAAAATATTTTTTTTCTTAAATTTTAGTGACACATTATATTATTTTGGAATGTGCTCATCAAGGCCTTTCATTTGATACCCATATGCAAAAATCGAAAAAAAAAAAAAATGTAAAAATAAATTATATAAAGTAAATTTTATTCATAAAATGTTGACCAAGAGGTCAATCGCACATGACGCATCAGAAAAGATTCTGATATAAAAACTCTTTGCTAAGATTTAAAAAAGTACCGTTCGTTTAAGACGAAGCATCTTGATAAACCGTGCGTTTTACTTTACATTACCGCACAAGTTCGTAATGAGATACAATACGATATTGAAATTGGCGTAATAAGAGACCCTTTACGAGCAAATATGTTATAAATCATTATTATGAAATTAAATAATTTAACTTTATTTAAGTAGGTACCTAAAACTTACCTAGGTACCTTGTTGTTGATGATTAGTTTCTACTATGATGATAATGAGTGGGAACCGTGAGTAGGTTCACTACAAAGTAAGTAGGTACCTACCTACCTAGACCTACAATCTCGCAAAGGTCGTGTGAAGCCGTTGGATTGTGGGCAAAACGCAGCCAATCGTTCATGGAGACACTCAGTGGAGCCAGCAAATCCAGCAAATGTTGCAGTTGGAAATGATGATCACCATGAATACATTCCGGTAAGCTCATTCTTGAGGGCTTTGGGCGGACTGTAAGAGGTTCCTTATATATCAGTCTCAATACTCTCAATTTAGTTTACAAGCTTTCATGTCAGTGTGTTCATATTGAATTTAATCAGTCGTAGAGCGGTGTTGTTTGCAGTTGTAGTGTTATTGGCGATGCAAATGGAACTGCGACGCCGCCGCCGCCGCTCCGCCAATATTGGACCGGGCGGACCGCGGGCTGATTATCTAATTAGAAACCGCCTAGCGACCGGTCGCAGTTCACAGATGAACGTAATACATTGCTACTTTTCT
Organism: Agriphila tristella; assembly: GCA_928269145.1. Classification (NCBI taxonomy): domain Eukaryota; kingdom Metazoa; phylum Arthropoda; class Insecta; order Lepidoptera; family Crambidae; genus Agriphila; species Agriphila tristella. The sequence continues at coordinate 5,426,526 of OV743440.1, forward strand.
TTGGGGTAAAAAAAAACATACCAAAGAAAAGTAGCAATGTATGTCAAATGCAACCGGTCGCTAAATAGTTTCTTTTTAGATAATCAGGGTGCCGGGCGGTTGCCGTCCAGTGACACCGATATAGACACTTAATAATGTATAGAGGTATAGAATGTATAGATGGATATTAGGTACCTTACTATTTTCATGATTTTATAGTCTCCGAGTGCAAAACCTGTAAGATAATTTTTCTTTGTCTCATGAGCTTAAACTTTTGTTACCAAGACATGAATGTTTAAACTAGTCTTATTTTTATATGTAAGTTATTCTACTCATTATTTAAGCCTAAGTTTTGCTTAATTTGGTTTGACTTTGGTCTTGTAAACCCGGAAACCTCAACCCTATTGGGCTGACTTTCTAGAAAGGACTAGTGCGTTTGAAAATAAATATATCTAAAGATAAAAAGAAGTACCTAAAACTAAATTATGTAAATAGTGAGTCAGGAAATAACTTTTAACTAGGTAACTATATCTCGGAAGGAACTAAGAGTATGAGCTTTCCTAATTCCCTCTGGTAGAGAGTTCCATAAGCGGACACCATGGATAATAAAGGGATATAAAAGGAATCGGTCGAGTATTGTGCAATTTCAACGGTTAGACTTGAAGAAGATCGTAGTTTACTCTTCGAAGAAGAAGAGAGATAGGAGAAACAATCTTTATGATTAGAAGGTGAAGTTGGAAGGAAAAGTATGGATTATTCCTTCTGCGTAGGTAGGTAACTATCACATTATTTGCAATCCAAATAATGCCAAATGTACAACTGAAATGACTAACTTCCAAAGATATAAAATTAAAAAAAAAAGCTTTTTATAAAAAGCACAACCTCCTTCGAAAATCTTAAAAAACAGCTCTACCTATATAAAAAGCAAGAAATAATGTTCAAATCGATTACCTTTGGAGCTGGAAGTAATTTTTTTACTTATTGTATTGTTTATATTCTAAAAGCCCCACCCGACTTCAATAGACATTTGAACATTATTTCTTGCTTTTTATAGAGCTGTTTTTTAAGTTTTTGGAAGGAGGTTGTGCTTTTTTTAAAAAGCTTTTTTATTTTAAACTTTTTTGAAGAGATGATTTTATAAAATAAAACGTTATAATGTTTAAAATTTTTCAACGGTATCTATACCCCGAGCAACTCAATTTTCACGAGTTCCGTTGAGCCTTCGCAGTTCAACTCTAGTCCAGAACGCAGTGGCGTAGCTAGGTAACCAAGGGCCCTGGGGCAAATAAAAAAATGGGGCCCCACTGCAGTGGCGTAGCATGTGTTTGTGCCGCCCGGGGCGGACCCGAATTTTGCCGCCCCCCTATTTTACCACGTTTTTATTACGTTGCTTTCGCGTTTGTTTGTGTGTTTGTTTGTTTGTTTCTCCACAAAGTTTGTGAACGATTTTATACTAGCTTCCCGATGAGCTAGAAACTTGAAACTTTGAACATAGGTCAGAACTGGAAGGCAATGCAATATTATGGTGTCATTGAGCTGATCTGATGATGGATCAGGAAGAAGGCCACAGGATCTCTATGATGTCACCATACAACCCTATCGTGTTTGGGCTCGTTACAACCGTCTTGACGAGTACTCTGACGGGAGACGAGGTCCAGGGTCCGATGATGAAGCCGGAAGGCTATGCCACAGGAACTCAATATTGAAACAGTGCAACTCCATCGAGTATGGGCACGTTTGAATCGTCTTGATGAGTACTTTGTTGGGAAATAGTGGTCAGGGTCTGATCAGGTCTGATCGGGCTTGGGGGGGCTCGAAGGGGGGCTCGGGGGGGCTCGAGGGGGGCTCGGGGGGAGGCTTGAGGGGGGCTCGAAGTGGCTCGGGGGGGGGCTTGAGTAGGGCTCGGGGGTGCTTGGGGGGGCATGAGGGGGCTCGAGGGGGCCTCGAGGGGAGGGCTCAGGGGGGGCTCGGGGGGGCTCGGAGGGGGGTGTAGGGGGGCTCGGGGTGCTCGAAGGGGGGCTCGGGGGGGCTCGAGGGGGGCTCGGGGGGGCTTGAGGGGAGGGCTCGGGGGAGCTTGAGGGGGGCTCGGGGGGGCTCGGGGGGGCTCGGGGAGTCTCGAGGGGGCTCGAGGGGAGGCTTGAGGGGGGCTCGAGGTGGCTCGGGGGGGGCTTGAGTGGGGCTCGGGGGGGCATGAGGGGGCTCGAGGGGGCCTTGAGGGGAGGGCTCGAAGGGGGGCTCGAGGTGGCTCGGGGGTGCTTGAGGGGGGCTCGGGGGGGCTCGAAGCGGGGCTCGAGGGTGGCTCGGGGGGTCTCGAGGGGGGAGCCCCCCCGAGCCCCCCTCAAGCACCCCCGAGCCACCTCGAGCCCCCCTCGAGCCCGCCCTATTTTGTATGTGTATGGTAACGATATATGTGTTTGTAAATATCGTTACTTTTGATTTTTGATAAAGCTGATAAGTTTCTTGCGCCTGTTCTTCTTATCAGTTAAAAAAGTCTCGAACGGGTGGTAGGAAAATATAGACTAAAAAGGAGAAAATAAAAATTATTGAAAAAAATATTTTTTTTTTAAAAACCACGTTTTTAAAACAGATTATAAAAAATATAAAAAATTAATAAAAAAAATATAAATAAAAAAGTATAAAAAAAGTTTTAAAAAAATATTCTTTTTACTACACGAACGTTCTTTTCTGATGATGGATTATAACCCTATACTAAAACGAAAAAACGTGGGGCGCAGGCATGCAAAAGATAATTTAATGCATGAATTCATCATCAAGTTAAAAAAAAATTTGCAAGTGACATAAACTATTATGCTTTCTCTCTCTAATACAAAATGCGCCCCACGTTTTTCGTTTTAAAACTTCTGTATAGGGTTATAATCCTACATCAGTTTATAAGTAAATATACTTACTGCTGAAAAGAACGTTCGTGTTTTAGATAATTGTAAAACGAATCGTCCTTGGACAAATCTCTGTGAAGTTCGTAAAAAGAAAGTTCGTGTAGTAAAAAGAATATTTTTTTTAAAACTTTTTTTATAATTTTTTATTTATATTTTTTTTATTTTATACTTTTTTATTTATATTTTTTTTATTAATTTTTTATATTTTTTATAATCTGTTTTTCATTATAAGTCAAGAAAATCAGTACCTATTTCCTTTAAAAAAATAATCATTACCTAAATCATTACTTAAACCTTACTTATTTACTAAAAATTAACTCTTCGGGTTTTTTTCGGTGCATAATCTTTTATGTAGCCGCGCCCTCCGCGCCATACGGTGATGATAATTTGGATAAAATCATTTCTATCAACGATAGTGTAGCCTAATCGCGGCATGCGTAGCGCGCCGCGCGCGATTATGGTTTGGTCAAAATAATCACAATCAATGATAGTGTAGCCTGGTCGCGGCGTGCAGAGTGCGCCGCGCGCTCCGGGCCATACGGTGATGATGATTTGGTCAAAATAATCACAATCAATGATAGTGTAGCCTAGTCGCGCGCGCTCCGGGCCATACGGTGATGATGGTTTGGCCAAAATAATCACAATCAATGATAGTGTAGCCTAGTCGCGGCGTGCGAAACGCGCCGCGCGCTCCGGATCATACGCTGATGATGGTTTAGTCAAAATCATTACAATCAATGATAGTGTAGCCTAGTCGCGGCGTGCGGAGTTAAAAATGCTAAGCTACTTAAGCTCTTTTTTGTGCACTGACTGCAAAATAGGAGAAATTTCCAAAAGTTCAGTTCGATCGAGATATCTGGTAAGGATTCGAGGGCCCCCTGAGCTTGAGGGCCCCGGAGCACTGCCCCGCCTAGCCCCTAGGTAGCTACGCCACTGCCAGAACGTCCTTGACGATAGATAGGTACCTACTTAACTTGTTTTTGATTGTCATAAACCTACCAATATTTCAATCACTGTACAGTTCCTATTTGATTTTGAGGAGTTCCCTCGTGTATCTTCAAAATCCATATTCCAATACCAATGAAATTAATATGGTATCACCCTTAAGGTGTCTTCTTTCAAACAAAAAAAGAATCATCTAAATCGGTTCATAAACAAAAAAGTAATGGTTGAAAATCCGTCTCAATTTATATAAAACGGTAACGAAAACGACAGTATTTTCAAGATTACTTGAAAACTACTGAACCGATTTCAAAATTTCAAAAAATGGGACCAACTTGGAAAGATACCTCATGTTATAACGTTTGAATTATTTCAATCAGTTCAGCCGTCTTCGAGTAATCGGTGTATATATATAAAAAAAGCGACGAATAGATAACCGCCTCCTTTTCAAATTTTTGAAGTCGGTTAAAAAAAAAGGTAGATGGGTTACTTGCGCCTTCACAGTGGCAGCTGAAAACTGAGCTAATTAGCAAACCAGAGGGCCTAGCCAAAGTAACACTGGCAAATCTTCGTTATCGCTTCGCTTTCGAAACAAGTATGGGATTGACATAAGGTTTCGTTAACAATCGAATTTTGAAACGTCAAATCCATACATGTTTCGAAGCGAAGCGATAACGAAAATTTGCAAATGTTACTTTGGCTAGAGGGTCTGAGCTCAGTCTCGCGAAAGCTATGACATTTTGAGTTGCTCCCGAGAAACTTAATAAAATGCCGTCCTGTGTTATGTGAAACTGTAGAAATTACACAAGTAAACTTCCAAAAAATCTAAGGATCACATTTCATGCGCGTGTTTTATATTTAAGTTGATTTTTGTTCATATGTATTTGTAAATTCGGTTGATAAGTAGTGACATTCGGTTGGGGACAATTTTTGAAGTCGCATGGTACTGATACTGACACTAACATATCTTTTTAATGGGGAGGAAAAGCGCAATTTTATCCCGATAGGTGGCATCTGGTCTTTGGTACCCGGCCGCCTCAAAGAAAGTGACAAAACATATGGGAAACTCTTGGAGTATTGCACTTTTTAATTTTATACTGAGAAAATGCCGCATTGTTATGCATGTAACTTGTAAAATATTGGAGTTCATCGATTTCCCAGTAACAAAAAAAATATTGGGCAAAAAAATATCAAAAAAAAATATGCTTTTCCCTCGATTTTCTCCTTTGCTGAGCCTGAGAAACATTATAAATCAAAAGGAATGTTTCATGAATTTGATGAAGCTTCGCCAAAATAAAACAACATTTGAATTATAACAGCTTTGTTCTTTAATATTTCAACCTCAGCAGTTTCTAACATATTTATAACTTGGATGAATTTGATAGGTATGTCGCAGGCAACTGGCTTAATCAGCCGTTCAATTAGACGCCTAGCCTTTTCATTGAACGTCGCCGTTTCTTCAGCAGCCTAAATGACATCCAGCCAATACATCCAAAACAATATGTAATTAACGGGCTGGCAGATGCTAAGGCCGTTGATTGAATAGGATAACCATCGTGACGAATAGAAAATGAAATATTTTGAAATTGAATTCTTTATTATTATTTTAGTAAAACCCTACTTAATATTATAAAGTTGAAAGTTGGTGGGTTTGGATGTTTGTTCCTCAATCGCGGAAAAACTGCTGAACAGATTTGGATAAAATTTGACACACAGATAGTTTATAGCCTGGATTAAAACATAGAATACTTTTTATCTCAGCCAAAGGTTCCCTAGGGATTTTCCAAATGTCCACGCGAACGAATTCGCGGGCGGAGGCTAGTACTTTAATATCATAGGTGCCTGTTTTGTCTTTTTCTTTCGCAATATTAACTGCTGAGTTTTAACGAAGAAGATAAAACACATTTAAAGAAATCTTCTTTTCAACTACACTCGGCTTCAGAAAAATCGCACCTATTCGAAAGTAAGTTTAGACTTGGCCACCTGCTATTGCTAGCTAACGTTCTACTGTGTAATTGTTGATATCTATTGAAAGTACATTTAATGAGCTTTCAATTAATATTTTGTTTGATTTAATTAACATAACAGTTACCATAATTAAACGCTTAAGGCCAGTATATTCCAAAAACTCTGTCTCTGTCTTTTTCATTACTTGTGAAAAGTAATCAAAATAACCTCACTTTTTCATTTTTTCAATGTTTATGTTGTTATTTTGAGCATAAAATCACTTTTTGAAAAAGTAACCGTTGAATATTCTTCTATATGTCATTACCTATTTTTATATATATTTTTCGTGGATAAGGGATTCATAAACTTTAAGTATTATCCAAAAAATATAAATTTAATGAAAATTTTCTTTGTCTTTGCATATTTTTTTAATCGAGTGAAGATACGAATATCGTATTTTTAACCATAGATCGTTTATGAAACTTCAACATTTATTTTTAACTGCTCAAAATAAAGAATAATTGATTGTTTATTTTTGAATCAAAGATAGGCCAAATTCGATAATTTGGAATATACTGCCCTCAAAGCGTTATTGCTTGCACCGCCATAAAAGGGAAATAATAGGGGTAAATTCAGGAATTGTGGGTAAATTGGCTATTGAAGTGATGGAAAAAACACACTTCAACAGTTCAATTAAAAGTGAATACCCAAGGTGGATACTATTGGCCATGAAGTTGCTCAAATATTGCAAAAAAAATGAGGCAATTTCATGTTGCTCGGAAACTGAATCTCAGTAATTAGCAACATACACATACATAGCCAACAGTCTCTAGAAACCGTTGAAATACTTGTCGAACGGAATGAATTACTGAAATTCAGTTTCCGAGCAACATTACACTGTCTCATTTTTTTTGCAATATTTGAGCAATTTCATGGGCAATAGTATCCATCTTAAGGTGCGTCCAGATATGTTCTTTTGCCCGTACCGTACCTCCGTTCCGATCGGCGTCGCGATCAAAGAACGCTAGTCTGGACTCATGTTCGGAACGGTGCGGAGGTACGCCGTTCCGTTCGCCGAACAGGTACGCCCCGATCCACCTCGAACCTCTCGCTCTTTTGCCCGTACCCGTATCTCTCGCTCTTGAGCGTCGCGAACAAAGAACGCTAGTGTGGACGCATGTTCGGAACGGTGCGGAGGTACGCCGTCTCGATCGCCGACAGGTACGCTCCGATCCATCGCGAGTCGGTTTTTTCGCCCCGTTCAAAGAAAAAACGGAACGGAGGAACGGTACGGCGCTAGTCTGGACGTGATCGCGGCGACGCCGACGTTCGGAGGTTGTAGTACAGTAGCCCGTAGTACATTTAAATTACGAAAAAGGTTAGGTACCGTTTGCCGTTGTGATATAGTTATTTATTATGAAATAATAGATACTTTAACCCAAGTTTTACAGATCGCAACCCGCCGCAACCTATATTTGTATATCTCCAAAAAATATTATTTTTTATTTTTCGAGGTTAATCACATGGTTGTGGCTATTGTCGTGTTCTACAGCGCTATGTTTGATTGCCACTGATAATATTAAGACTATGAAAAGTAGCCATACACAGATTTAAGACCAGATAAAGTCCATCCATTTCATTTGGTCTTAAGATGAAATGGATGGACTTTATCTGGTCTTAAATCTGTGTATGGCTACTTTTCACAGTCTAACTATTATCAGTGGCAATCAAACATAGCGCTGTAGAACACGACAATAGCTAAACCATGTGATTAACCTCGAAAAATAAAAAATAATAATTTTTGGAGATATACAAATATAGGTTGCGGCGGGTTGCGATCTGTTAAAGTATCTATAATTTTGTAATAAATAACTATATCACAACGGCAAACGGTAACCTTTTTCGTAATTTAAATTTACTACAGGCTGCTGTACTATTGGATCGGAACGTTGATACGGAACGGAGGTACGGTACGGCGCTAGTCTGGACGTGATCGCGGCGACGTTCGGCGGTTTGATCGGAACGGTGGTACGGAACGGAGGTACGGAACGGGCAAAAGTAGCGTCCAGACTTATTTGATCGGAACGCTGGTACGGAACGGAGGTACGGTACGATCAAAAGAACATATCTGGACGCACCTTTAGGTATTCCATTTTTTTATTGAACTGTTGAAGTGGGCTTTCTCCATCATCTCGATAGCAAATTTACCCGCATTTCCTGAATTTACCTCTTTAATTTCCCTTTTATGGCGGCGCTAGCAATAACGCTTCAAGCGTTTATTTATGGTAACTGTTATGTTAATTAAATCAAACAAATATGAATTATTCATTATTATATAAATTATTATAATAAAACGTTAGATAGCAATAGCAGGTGGCCAAGTCTAAACTTACTTTCGAAGAGGTGCGATTTTCTTACGTCGAGTGTAAAAAAAGTCTCAAATGGTAGTAAAATATGGAAAATTCAAAAGCACTTAATTACCTGTTTCTTCGAATAAAGAATTATTCATTTACATTTTTCTAATACTTAGGTTCATTAAGCGTTTGATTTTTTTGAGAATAGGTAACACAGATAATGTTTAAACTATCAATAAAATAATATAAAATCAACAAAAACATTTAAATGTACAAAAGTTTCAATGCAATTATATTGATAACAAATATTTGTTATAATTGATACCTTGCTAACTTTAAAAGTTCTTCACCAGCAGCTGTCTTTGTCATAATCACGATATTATCTTCGTAAGTACGACACAAACACAAGTGTTCATCCAGTACCTAATACCTAGTCTTTTTCTGTCCAGAACTCATGGTCACCTGAGCTTTCTCGTTTATCGTTTATAAGTTTTATAACCTCTAACCATAAGAATAAATATTTTTTCTTATGCTCTGACTAAGATTCTTTCTGATGTCTAAATTCCAAGGTTTACGGTGCGATGTTAAAAAGAAAACACAAATTATTTTCATATTTAGACTTCACAATAACATTGTTTACCTCAAACATCGGAACAAACAATAAATTACGAAAAAAACAAAACAATCACTTTGATGGTACCTATTGGTCATATTCTGAGTTTATTTCAAAACATTCTTTAAAACGTTCGTTCAAAGATTGATTTGCACTATTTTTTCACCAAACACTTCCATTTCACGATATTTTCGTGTAAACGAAGTGTAAACGTAATTTAATTGTGAAAAGCCCCAGAAATCACAGCTGGTCGACGCCATTTTTACAGATTTGACAGCAACATAGCCTCAGCGTGCCTGGTGATAGAAAATGGAACTAAATTACAATGACTTGGCTACCAAGACATTTGCCTAGCCGTTAAATGAAATGCCGGGATGTTATTTAGGCCGATGATTGAATGGCGCCTGTCAATGAAAAGGCTAGGCCGCTAATTGAACGACTGATTAAGCTAGTTGGCTGCGACAGGTATATCAAATATGGAATAAGTCCAATATTGGGGCCAAACAGAGAATTAATAGAATTTTATTTGCCAGAGTCATTCAAGAAACTTAGAATAATAAAATAAATATGATAAAACGGTTCGTGTAATTTTGGATGGTACAGAAATTCCAGTACAGAAACCTAAAATTACTATTGCACAGAAGGCATCATGAGGCAACTATAAACACGGAAATTCACACTCAGTTGCTTTGTTAAAATTTAAATCATATGCTTCTAATCTGAAATAAAAGATTACTTGTAAACCTTACACGAAATTTAAAGAAATGTAATGCTTGTTAGCAATTTTTTGTAAGTTGCTATAAACTTTCTTGCCTGTTGTTTTGGCTTTTCTTTTCCGTAATTCTTCTTTTATCTGAGCTAAAGTTAGCATAGAATACATTGTTTGTCCGCAAAACCGAAAAAAATACAATCTAAGAAAGTAAAATCACGTATTACACAGTCAAGACAATATAAGCTTAAACTGACAATTGTTCCAAAGACTGAAGCGCCATCTGTAATTCACTTTGCCTTCGCCTCCCCATTCTAATATCATTGCTAACTTCAGAGCTCATGCGGTACAAAACGACGTATTATAATCTGTAAAAAAATCTCCTTTCCATACATAGCTACATCCTCGAGTGAAGTTGCAACAGATCACTGTCTATTGTTAATCGCATTGTATTGTAATGTAATTATGAAAGATATATTATACAAGATATTTTTAACAAGATACGTCTACAAAGAGCTTTTAAATCCAAAAATGCTGTAGAATTTGTAGATTATACAATCCATTGTAAGAGTAGGTATGAAAGAAATCTAAAGCGTGCGGTGACAGCTGCTTGAGGGATCTCCAATTGAATGTTTTTCGACAGCTTTTCCGATATTCTGAGGAGAAGTAATCGTGAGGCTGTAATGAGACTAAACCATAAAGAAGCTTTAATAAAAAAAAGTAATAAAGTAAGTAGGTACCTATATATTTTTATGAGTTTCCTAATCGGTGGAAAACCGAAGCTTGGACAATCCCCAAAATGCAGGATTCAGGTGAAATTCATATGGTTTTACCATTGAAATGTATTTCGATGGGTTTTACTGCAAATCGTGCAAATCTCCGCAAATTGATGGCTGCGGGCATTTGCAGCCATAGTGTGGTCATGCATCATTAACATAATCAAAGTATGCATGAGCTGGGGTATTGGCCAGGCTGTCTCGATTTTTCATTAGTTTTTATTTATTATATGGCAGTTTTGTTTTTTGATTAAACGTTGTGCCTACTGGCTTACTAACTGACTGTGTAGTGTATACCTATAGGTAGAATACTTAAAAGCTCTCATATTCAGTGCTAAACATGATTTGAAGTTATCATAAAACTTTTTTATAGGTATTATTAGGTACCTACCTAATTTCTGTCAATGCCTGTATTGGTCTGTATCTGGTATTCACGTGGAAAGTCACAAACAAGCAATTTACACACAAGCGAAGTCGAAGAGACACATGCACGTGTGAGATATTTTAAACCATTTCTGACACACGCATATACCTACAATGGTTTACAAATCCCCAAACACATAAGAACTGTCTGTGAAGTTAACTCGAAAGCGACCCCACTCGTTTTCTTTGCCTCACGCCACCGTCGTCGTCATGCCAGTACCTAGTGCTAGTTCCATAGACTTATTATATTACTAGCGTGCTAGTTCACTTATTAGCTACTAGCGGCCGCCCGCGACTTCGTCTCGTTGAAAGTTATTCTGGATAGCCTCCGCCCTTGAAATCGTCTGCGTGGATACGGTAGAGAAATTTCTTTACCGTAGAGTAGACAATAGAAAAATCCCCAGGTAGGCATCCCTTTTGCCCGCGATTTAACAATAAGGTGACCAGTTTAAATGATCTCCTTAGTGTATGAAAACTGGTACTACGGAGAGTTCAAGCTGTTTCCGCGGTTCTACCCACCCGAATTAGATGACACAGGTTTTAAGTTGGACCCTATGCTAGGTACCAAACTGTGAAAATTTTATCAAAATCTGTTTAGTGGTTCTTGAGTTATTTGCGCACAAACATTTAGAATCTTCTGTTTTATTATATGTATAGATAATGTTAAAAATTGACGACAACACGGTGGCGTGAAGCAAGGAGAAAAGGAGAGGGGGTCGCTTTCGCTTCAGACCACTGACATGAAATTTTTTTTTTCAGAAGTCAATGCTTCAGATTACCTGGGGATTTTTCTATTGTCTACGCCACGGTAAAGAAATTTCTTTCTTTCTTCTTTCTTTCTTGACTTCTTCCTCGATTGCCATCTCATCAACTGTTTTGAAAATATCAACTTTACAACAAAAAGCACAAAAACTAACCTCAAACTTACTGTTTATCTGTGGAATAAGGCGTTATCTGGCCCTCAAAGGGTCAGATAGAATTATTCCTCAGACTTATCTGAGGAATAATTCTATCCGACCCTTTGAGAGTTATTCGTCGAATAAGGCTTATTTGACGATTGAACAACAGATGTTTTTGCTATCTGTTGAATAAACCCTATCTGTCTGTTTATCTGAGGATTGAAAAATCGGCCCTTAATTAAATAAAAAAACTCAAAAATAATGAAGTATAACTGTGTAAGTGAACAGTTAAATACTGATTTTCAATTGAAACCGCAATGTAAAATAATGTATGTGGCAGATCTATAACTGATTTACTTTCAACAACATCCCAATGTATAAGAATGTAAATGCCTAGAAACGATTAAAATATCAACTGAATTACGACGGATAAATGTGTAACTACGCACTTACCTACTTATGCACTGGGATTGAACAAAACCAGCGCAACATTATCATTACCTATAACGATTTATGCTCCTAATAATAGAATGTATTTAAATATTTCCGGCATATTAACCAATTTCTAACAAACACTATGCGTTTATTGCTCTAATTTCAATAAAATGTTTAGTAATTAAAACTTATCTTTTCCTGTTGGTGAGTCTACCAGAACTGACGATGCCCTTTTTTATAAAAACTTGTAGTTTTTTTACTTATTATTACCCTCTTTGACTGCATCTAAAATTATAGAATTAATTTGAAATTACTAAATATTGGAAGAGCTTACGCGTGCTCCTCCTCCTCGATTGTCCGCAGAAGAACTGTGAAAGTGGTAGTTGCTCGTATCTCGTGTGACCTTACCCCGCGTAAAAAAATGTAGGTATATATATGGGATGGGACTTATATAGTTGTACGCTGTGTTTTTTTGTTATGTAATGCTGATACATATTAATACGTCTGGGCAAAAAATATGTTCTGAGCAAAAAATAATAAAACTGTTCAATATCTTGATACGAGGGTGGATCCAAAAATTCGTGGCCTAATGTAGAAATAGCTTTGACAGTTTTGTAAATCTACGCTCACTCTTTAGTATGGTTCTTCAATAGTAAATGTGCGAAGTTTCGTTCCGATACTGCAAGCCATTTTTTTTGTGAACATTTGTTTGATGCTATCTGACATCTTTTTCAATAATGGAGAAAATTGAATACCGAGCAGTGATCAAGTACCTCAGTAAAAAAAGCCTATCACCAAAAGATATTCATCAAGATATGGTGAACACTTTGGTTGGGTCAGCTTCATCATATTCCAGTGTAAAAAAGTGGGTGTCTGAGTTTAAGCAGGGTCGGGAGAGTATTGAAGATGACCCTAGGAGCGGTAGGCCTTCAAAGTCTACCACGAAGGAAAACATTGAAAAAATATGTGATCTTATTCTGAGTGACCGAAGATTGACCATCAGTAAGATAGCTGAGATCACAGGCATTGGTTATGGTCGGGTACAAAATATTGTAACTCAAGAATTGGGGTTCCATAAGGTTTCTGCTCGTTGGGTTCCGATATTGCTTTCAGCTGAACAAAAACGAGTTCGTTTCGCAATTTCTCGTGACTGTTTGGAGCTTTTTGAGGTGGATCCAGAGGATTTTTTATCCCGGTTTGTTACCATGGATGAAAGCTGGGTTCACAACCACACTCCTGAATCTAAGCAACAATCAAAGCAGTGGAAAATATCTGGCTCTCCTACTCCAAAGAAAGCTTAAGTCGTTTTGTCGACCAACAAAGTCATATGGGTTCAGTTTTTTGGGATGCAAAGGGAATTATTTTCGTGGATTATTTACCAAAGGGCGAAACTATAAATTCAAGTTATTATTGTAACCTTTTACGACGACTAAGGGAAGAAATCAAAGAAAAAAGGCCGGGTATGTTACGGAAGAAAGTGTTGTTCCATCAAGACAACGCCCGGGTTCACACTTCAGCTGAAACAATGGCTGAAATCCATAATGGGGAGGAAAAGCGCAATTTTATCCCGATAGGTGGCGTCTGGTCTTTGGTACCCGGCCGCCTCAAAGAAAGTGTCAAAACATATGGAAATTTCTTGGAGTATTGCACTTTTTAATTTTATACTGAGAAAATGCCGCATTGTTATGCATGTAACTTGTAAAATATTGGAGTTCATCGATTTCCCAGTAACAAAAAAAATTGTGGGCAAAAAATATCAAAAAAAAGATGCTTTTCCCTCGATTTTCAAACATATTGTCAAAACATATGGGAATCTCTTGGAGTATTGCACTTTTTAATTTTATACTGAGAAAATGCCGCATTGTTATGCATGTAACTTGTAAAATATTGAAGTTCATCGATTTCCCAGTAACAAAAAAAATAGTGGGCAAAAAAATATCAAAAAAATATGCTTTTTCCTCGATTTTCTCCTTTGCTGAGCCTGCGAAACGTTAAAAATCAAAAGGAATGTTTCATGAATTTGATGAAGCTTCGCCAAAATAAAACAACATTTGAATTATAACAGCTTTGTTCTTTAATATTTCAACCTCAGCAGTTTCTAGCATATTTATAACTTGGATGAATTTGATAGGTATATCAATAAGCCCAATATTGGGGCCAAACAGAGAATTAATAGAATTTTATATGCCAGAGTCATTCAAGAAACTTAGAATAATAAAATAAATATGATAAAACGGTTCGTGTAATTTAGGATGGTACAGAAATTCCAGTACAGAAACCTGAAATTACTATTGCAAAGAAGGCATCATGAGGCAACTATAAACACGGAAATTCACACTCAGTTGCTTTGTTAAAATTTAAATCATATGCTTTTAATCTGAAATAAAAAGATAACTTGTAAATCTTACACGAAATTTAAAGAAATGTAATGCTTGTTAGCAATTTTTTGTAAGTTGCTATAAACTTTCTTGCCTGTTGTTTTGGCTTTTCTTTTTCGTAATTCTTCTTTTATCTGAGCTAAAGTTAGCATAGAATACATTGTTTGTCCGCAAAATCGAAAAAAATACAATCTAAGAAAGTAAAATCACGTAATACACAGTCAAGACAATATAAGCTCAAACTGACAATTGTTCCAAAGACTGAAGCGCCATCTGTAATTCACTTTGCCTTCGCCTCCCCATTGTGGCTACGAATTATTGCCCCATCCACCTTATTCGCCGGATTTAGCCCCTCAGATTCCAAATTTAAAAAAAAACACTTAGGTAGTTCGAAATTTTCGGACAGGAACGAGGTGATAGCCGCAGTAAATTATTATTTTGACAACCTTCAGGAATAATTTTTTTCCGAAGGTATAAACAAGTTGCAGGTCAGGTGGAAGAAATGCATTGACCTAAATGGAGACTATGTCGAAAAATAAAAATTAATTCAGACCCACTTTTCTTAATTCTTTCATTTTCATGGTCGGGCTTAGAACTTTTGGTGGATATAACCATGATAGTCAAATCAGTAAAAATAAAGTCCTTATTTTAGCTTTCAAGACCTGGAGAGTGACCTTTTTGTTTGAAGGGAGGGATTGTAAGTGACATAACCAAATTTTTTTTAGTTTAGGTTCCCGCTCACGCACTTCTACAACTACTTATTGATTGACCTATTATGCGAAAAAAGGGATCCTGTCTAGCTGTCACGGTTCATGAAATACACCCTGGTGACAGACAGCCAGACAAACAGTGAAGTATTAGTACCTAACTAATTAATAGGTCCCGTTTCTACCATATGGGTACAGAAGCCTAAAAAGATATTTTTCATCTTTACATTGGGTACTTTATAGCCAGATAAGATCAATTTTAGGATTTCGTGTATTATATATTCTGTGGTTTCGTACCCTAATGGTAAATACGGGACCGTATTACTAAGGCTCCGCTGTCCATCTCAACTCAACCAACCCAGCATCTTCAGAACGGTTACAGGTTTCCTCTCCTTAATTTTATTATTCTGTAGATATGGTGATAACTTGCTTAATTGCTCTATAGATGTCGATACACTCATTCTAAAGTAAGTATTCAAATCAAACCATTTTTTTTCGGTTATCTTTAATACTTTTATTTTCGCAAAAAGTACTCTTCATCAGGATTCAAAGTACTCTTCATCGTTTTGTATAGGATTATTAGAAGTAGCAAAACCTTTATATCCATTGATCACGGGTATATGAGCGACACGGGGCAACCAACATTCAGTTGGTATTAGTATGTCACAGGCGAAACCTATCCTGGATTGGATACTAGTACCTAATTCAAAGTCTGCAAACTGATATTTTGAGTAAGAATTGACAAATTACAGTGAACAGGCAACAAATTACTGCATTCATCAACCTCACACGACATAGACTTGCAATTGTTATGGCAATCGATCGATATCAATCGATAGTTCCTCTACGTTAGCCATTTAATATAGATGTAATAAACAAATGATCGACACAAAGAATAAGTTTTAGCGTTATTCGTTATAAAATAAACAATATTATATATATTGTAAGTACTAATATCAGACAATAAAATCCAAACCCAATTTTACAGTTATTTTCTATATAGGAATCTATTGCAAAAGTGATTATAATGTATGTGTAATGTGTAAGTTTTGTAATAGTACATTATGAGACAAGTTAGCTTAGGTTGCTCATTGCACACAAGGCTGTGGGTTGCAGCCCGAGCCGCAGGCGAGGGCGTAACTCAGCCGAGAGTGCAATAAGTAAGAGCTCACGAGTTTCATACGACGTTTTTCAATACACTTGCGAGGAAAAAACAAAGTAATTTACCACACAGCAACAAATAAGACAAAAACAAAATATAATAATTATGATGGGAAAAGGCGCGTAGGTTTTTTTGTTTTTTTCACACGCCCAATGCAAGAATATTTGCGAACAACGGGTTAGTGAGCATACAGCCTACCTCAAAATATAAATTTAAGTGACAAAATGCAAATATTTTTATATTTTATAACAAAATATTATGAATTATGAGTAATTTGATAATAATAAATATTTGTTTGACGTAATTAAGGACTGACACGTTTATTTATTCCAAAAATGTATATGAATTTTCAGCGGCATAAAACCTCTTTGTGGTTACTAAAAAAAATAATTGTATTAGGTACCCGGTTAAATTGGGAATGCTCTGTTTACTCGCATATAACTTGCAGTACGGTACCTATTTAACTTTGTAGGGATAATTCTATAACCAACTAGTGTTTTATATATTATTGCACGCGTTTGTTATAGCTCTGTTTATGGCCCTAAAAGCGATGTATTAGGGCTCACTTTACGAGCAAGTATGTTGAAAAAATAATTATAACTATATTTTGTAAATGAAAAAAAGTGTAAACATGCATTTCAAAGTAAACATTACTATAAATTATCGTCAACGTGGTGATAGTCGATCTATTTATCACATTCCAGAGTAGTCATACCTATATTCTTCTTCAGGTTTTCAATATCGATTTCCGAAGTAATTTTGATGTGCGGTGACTTTTCATGTTTT
The DNA here is from genome assembly GCA_928269145.1 of Agriphila tristella. Taxonomy (NCBI): domain Eukaryota; kingdom Metazoa; phylum Arthropoda; class Insecta; order Lepidoptera; family Crambidae; genus Agriphila; species Agriphila tristella. The sequence goes on from OV743440.1 coordinate 5,443,533, forward strand.
CTTAGATAAACGACGCCATGAGAAGACCAGCAAAAAGCGTAGTTATTTTGCTTCTGAAAAGTTCTCGCTAAAAAGAACAATTTTTCAACGAAACAGTAAGCTTTCGGTGATCGGTCCTTAAGCCGTCGTCGTTGTCCGCGGACCGATCGGACAGAGTTCGAACGAGGTCATAGTCTTGAAATAGTGATGTGCTAGCGGGCGCGGGTGTCAGACAAATGTGAGCGCTTGGACGAATCAACCACTCGTCCAAGTGTGAGCGTTATGCGGACCGCGGTATTCAAATTGCAGCGAGCCCGCTGCTACTGGTCCAAATTTGTACTCTAGTTTGTCCGGAGTATTAATTTCAGCACCATCTGCATCGGGTAAAATCAACGTATTTTCGAATCAGCAACCAAAATGTACCCATATTTTGGTTGCACTGTATTATTTTGACTTTTCGATACTCCATAAGCCATTATCATGGGCGGTGCGGACTCCCATAAAAGCTACCCGGAATGGTTCCGGGTCGGTCCAGGACATGAAGGGGACGTCTTCGTGCTCTCGGCCCACAGCGATCTCGCCGCCGCCGTCCCAGCGCACCCAGAAACTGCGCCATTCCTTAGCGTTCAGGATATAACGAGTAACACTCTCCACTTTAGGATACACTTCGCGGTTCTTATAGATCTCACTTTTTTTGTTACCCTCACTACCAATGATAATCTGAAATAATTACTCGATATTTTCAGTCACAATTTATAAAAATACCTAAATCAGGCGATTGCGTAAAGTCAATCGTATTTATTTGACAGTTCATATTGTATCATAAATTAATATATGTTCATATCGTATTCTATTGGCTGCAATTTGTATGGGACAAATTGTAGCCAATGGAATACGATATGAACTGTCAAAATACGATTACCCTACGCAATCGCACCCCAGTTTAATAGGAATTGTGAGATCATCATAATAATTTATATGACCGGCAGGCATCGAAAATGCCGGCAGGCTGATTATCTAAATAGAAACTATTTAGCGACCGGTTTCATTTGACATACATTGCTACTTTTCTTTGGTATGTTTTTTTACCCCAAAAAGAAGTAGCAATGTATTTCATTCATCCGTCAATTAATGAGACCGGTCGCTTGGTGGTTTCTAATTAGATAATCAGCCTGCCTGCCTAGCATGACCGATTTATATCGCGTGATATAGCTTTTTATCACGTTTAACTGTCAAAAAAACAAAGGAATTTGACAGTTGAGTGTCGATAAAATGCTATATCAGGCCATTATCTCGCGATATAAGGCTGGCCCCAGACCTACCGGTTTCATTTCTTTGCTTTGCTGTTCTACCATGGACCGCCGGCCAAGAGGCTCATTTTCAATCTATCGCATATTTTGACCTGACCACATTGGCAAGATAGCCATTAGTTTGGTGTTATCAAATATCGTCGTCTGGGGTGCGATGAGAAGTTTTAGTTTTCGTTTAAAAAAAAAAACTGCTGTTTTATACAAAAATTAATAACGAAATTATCAAAATGTATGAAACAGTTAATTTTTTTTCGCGATTTCAGATTTAATCCCATAGTAAAAGTTGTTCAGTTTTATTATGGTCCCTATCTACCATATTCAGTTTTATAAGGCTTTACCAAACATCTTGTATAAATAAGCGATCGAGTTATTTTTAACGATCGGAGTCCATGTTCAGGGTGGCATATCTTCTAAAAGATTCCTACTTCGCAATCCAGGCGATGATATTTGATAAAACCAAGCTAATGGCTATCCTGCCAATTTGGTCTAGTCCCAAAATGCGATAGATTGAAAATTACCCTGGTTGGCCGGCGGTCTTTCAAGCAAGGTAGCACAGCAAAGCAAAGAAACGGAACCGGTAGGTCTGGGGCCAGCCTAAATCGGTCATGCTAGGCAGGCTGCTGATGACTAACTTTGTCGTTTGACGGTGATAGATAGATATAAGACATTTTTTAAAAGGCATGATGATTGGATGATTAATTTCGACAAGATTATTTATTGTAACGCTATTATTGTTGACACCGCATACTCACTCACAGAATACATAATTGGCATAAATACCTCATACATAGGGTTAGACTCATGGGGTCCCGTAGTGAGTGCCACGATAGCTTCTTTGGCAACTTGCACTTTGAACGTTAAGTAAGTTGATGACACGGGGTAGAATATGTACTGAGGGTTGTTTGCCTTTGTTTGCACTAGATCTGAAAAATAACAGTGACAATTTAAATTTCCTCAAATTTTTATGTTGAACAAGTTTGTACCAAAAATTGGTTCAAACTTGTTGTTAATTTTATTCATCGAATGGCCTCTCTTTGATTCGTATAAGTATATAGGTACCTAATTCGCTTTCCATTTGAGGCAGATATAGGCCCTAGGGCATGGAATACCGGAATGATTTTTATACCGGTATTGAAATTTTAATTACCGGTATACCAACATTTCGGTATTTTTTTTAAACTGCTAGTCACCTACTGTTTAAAACTTTAAATGATTCCGTCTTGTTTGTAAAGAGTGATTAAAGCAATTTTCTACTTTATAGCAGAAACACTCAAACTATTTACCAACTGCCTAGACACCACAAATTGAGTGAGAACTCTTAGAATAAAAAAGAAGTTGTCCTCCAGCCCCACCCGACTTCATTAGACGTTTTTATTACTATGATATGCGTATCTAATGATATGAAAATTATTTCGTGCTTTTTTGAGGTATTTAATTTTGAAGCTAATTTTGTTTTTATTTTCAGGTTTTTGAAGTCGGGTTTTTTGTTTTTAAGCTATTTTTCTTTAGTATTCTTAATTACCTAGGTATTACTTTAATAACTCATTTTGTGGTTTCTAGGCAGATGGTAATTTTTATTTGTTTTTAAACATTTTTTTTCTTTTTTTCTTTTTAGTGTAAGTACCTACCTTCTGTATTAAGTATATTTTATGAACTTATCGATCATCCGTATAAGTTCATAAAATGGTAACGAAAACGACAGTATTTTCAAGTTTGCCTGAAAAATACTGAACCGATTTCAAAATTTCAACAAATGGGACCAACTTGTAAACAAACCTAATCTAATGACGTTTGAATTATTTCAATCAGTTCAGCCGTTTTCGAGTAATCGGTGGACATACATAAAAAATTCACAGATCTCGTGCTTTTCACGACCTTCTGGTACATTTCAAATGAATTTAATGAATTTAACAAAATATTTTATTATTATTTTCTTATAAACATTAATATTTTATTGAAAGTTAACCTAGGTACTATGTATAACTAAAACATCTGTATTTCTAAATAAATTAACCGTAATAAAAAATTAATCAAAATCAAATGCAGCATGCGAGACTGTCGCGCCGACTTCATCATCACTCGAATGTGCGATAACAACCCTCATGTTTACCTAGGCATCATCATCACACTCTCATTCTCAGAGATCGTTGTAAAATTTGGAATCGCAGAGTCACTAAGAAAGACGAGACTGATCGAGTAATTTCAAATCTCGAAATTGAAATAACAGCAACCCACGATATACATATAATATTTTGGATCTAGTAGAGGCCCTCGGCTTCGCCTCGGGCCTCAAACTAAAACCTCTCTTCTGTTCAACTTTCGCTCAAGATTCGTTTATCCGTTTCTCTACACACAAAAACTCACTACGACGCCTAGCACGTGTACTGGAGATAATAGCGTCATCTCTTTTGCTCCTACAGTTATTGCTAACACTACTTTCTCTTTCGTTTTCACATAGTAAGCGACGTCACTTACTTGAATATGGACTTATGGAGACATTTCAGTGCAGTCACACTATGGTACCGCCCCGCGCCGCTGTATCTAACGATTTTTAAATCTTTGATTAGATCTGGAATCAGCTCTCGCTTCACGCTCTATTCACGTCATGCCATCTGTTGACCTGCTAGAGCTAATCAATATCAATATTATGGTTTTAATATATATCTAAATACTTTTTTATTTATAAAAAATGTGGAAATAAATAAAAAATATAAAACACTATAACAAGCTTTGAAATATACAATTATTTAAAAACTTCAATCGTACCTACTACGTATTATCATTATCCCGCGCCGCGCACGTCGCCCGCGGTATCCCAACATTTCGCTTCATAAAGGATAAGCTACAGCCCAGACCGTAAGAGTCAGGGACATATACTAATTTCAGTAGGTAGCCTAACTCAATATCTCTAGGGGTTTTTTTCATTTTTTCGATGTCGCTTTTCGTTTTTGAGAAATTGTCGATTTAGTGAGAAAAGACCCCGAAAATGTGTGTCATTTTTCTACATTTATGCGATTTTCGAAAAAACTTTTTGACTTTTTCAAAAAAAATTCACCATATTGTAGCCCTTGCTGAGATGCATCTTTTGACATTTAGTACATACACGTAGACCCAAAACTCACGGGACCAGGGCAATGTCTCACTTTGGCTGAAATTGGGTACCTTACCGAAGCGATCGAAAAAACATTTTCAATGTTAAAAACTTACATACTCGTACAGCCGAACAAAGAACCTCCTCCTTTTTGGAAGTCGGTTATATACGTTATTTGATTCAATTATTATTGAATTCAACAAATATCAAAATTTTCATAGAGAAGATGGTTGGAGAGTGTACCACCAGCTTGGGACCCTATAATTCATCAACTAAAATCCCATCCCAAATCACACACTGCAGGATCAAGATAAAGCGCATTCGCTTAGATAGTGTCGCCCTTTCATCGCGCCGCCTTTGCACGTGCCGCTTCTTGTCAAAGGATGCCGCCGCATAAACAAAGGATACCGCGTGCGGCGTACACCCGCAAGTCAATTTGGATTTTGGCAGTTTACATCGAAGCGCCGCGCCGTAGTGAAAAGTTGTGTTTGTTGACTCTGCTACGTATACTAAAAATGTTTTTCATCCTTGGGAGGACAGTGAAGTGCCTCAAGATGAAACTTCAAGTGAACCAACAAAAAAAAGACGGGTGTTTTGTAAAACATGTAAACACAAAAAAGTGTAGATAACGTAATTAAAAAAGAAAATCGATATTTTGGTATGGATTTGGAACGTGATGAAGTTGATAATAACTCCGACACTTCAAGTGATGAAAAATAGTAGGTAGTCTTATTTTTTTTATTTAATTTTTCATTAAAATTCTCTTTCCACCTCGCTTGTGTGTATTATTTGTATTCGTATTTTTTTTCAAAAAACGCAAGTAGGGACTGACACCGTAATCTTAAAAAAAACACGACGCTCGCCCCCCCTCCCCCCACCCGCACACTATGGTACAATGGTACAACCTCAGACCAAATAAAAAAGGGAAGACGGAGTCTTCCAAGCAATGCACTTGATTCGTACATATTAATGTACGAAACTTAAAAAATTTAAAATAATTGCGGTAAAGACATTTAAACGTCAAAAAATGCGGTATGGAATGCGAATGGAATGCGGGTGTAAAATAATTGGAAGGAAGCGGGATTTCGGTAGGTTACGGACGTGGACGGCGGCTGGTCAAGGAAAGGCACTTACTTGGTCTAGCAGCAGGCTCGTCAACACTTGAGAATGGCAAGCTGGCGTCGTCGCCTGCGCAGCACGCACGACCTGCGTGATCGGACGTGAACGGCCACAAAAGTCCACAAACACGTCGATTTACACCGTCCTTTAATCACGTATTTACTAATACACGTAACACTGAAGCTTATGGGCTACGCGGATGCGGTTAAATGAGTTGCGCGGGGTGACAAATTAATAGCGTGTTGACGTCACAGTAGTTCGCAATAGACTGTTCCTTGCATTACGAATGCATTGGCCGCGTTCGGCCGGCGAGCGGAGCGATGTATGTGCCTTTTTGTTAGGATATTGGCGGGTAGGAAGGAAGTAAAACTATGACGATATGATCGCGGCGGTAACATTCCCCCCGCCCTTAAAGGGTCACCTTTAAAAAAAGAGTAATAAGCACAAGGGAAACAAATACTGCGTACATAAATACATTATACTTAATATGCAAAAAAATTGCGGAACAAAAAGTCTATTTTGATTGTATAATACTACATTTAATTAAGCGGAGAGTAATGCACTTATATCCTAACTAAACTAAAGAGTATGCGGTTGACAAACAATTTATTATTGATTTGGTATCGGACATAAACGAACAACTGGGCGAAGGTAACTCCCCTTGGAGGTTTTAACAGTCACAACCCTAGTTGTTCCATCCTTGGAAGGATGAACCTTCTCTACTATAGCTAAAGGCCACGAAAAGGGAGGCGCGTTTTCTGTAACGATTACTACCACTGTGCCTACAGCTATGGAAGCGGTCGGCGTGTTCCATTTGGCGCGCGATTGCAGCTTGTGTAAATATTCGGAGCGCCAGCGACGCCAGAACGACTGGACGATACTATCTAGCAGCGAGTGACGCTGGTGAAGGTCACGAGGTTGCGCCTCGGCTGCCGGTATGGAGGACAGAGGAACTGTGTTCAGAAAATGAGCCGGTGTTAAAGCAGACGGCTCTGCGGGGTCACTACTCATTGCAGTGAGCGGGCGCGAGTTTACTAATGCTTCGATTTGCGCGAGCACTGTTATAAGCTCTTCATAGGAGAGGATCTGCTCACCTATGACTTTAAATAAATGCGTTTTTACAATTTTTACGATACTTTCCCAACAACCACCGAAGTGTGGGGACGCGGGTGGAATAAATTTCCAGTCTATGCGGTTTTCAGAAAGTTCGACTTCCAAATGTGGACGCAATTCATCTAAGAATTTATAGAGATCACGAAGGTATGAACTGGCTCCCACGAAGCAAGTGCCGTTGTCCGTGTACATGCACTTCACGGGACCGCGACGCGACAAGAAACGCTTTAGCGCAGCTAGAAAACTGACTGTACTTAAGTCAGTTGCGACCTCGATGTGAGTGGCGCGAGTTGTCAAGCATGTGAAGATGCAGAGCCAAGCCTTGCGGCTTTTGACTCCACGAGCACGCACAGGAGTATACTGTACAGGGCCAGCATAATCACACCCTGTCATTTGGAAGGCTTTATCAACTTGGTTGACGCGGTGGCTGGGCAAATCAGCCATGAGAGGAAACTGAGGCCGTGGTTTTGCTCTAAAGCAAGTGTTACATTTATTTATGCGGTATCGGATCAAGCCGCGAGCGGAAAGGATCCAGAACCTTTGGCGGAGCAAAGACATGAGAAGTTCTGGGCCTGCATGTAAATGCTTTTTATGATAAAAATCGACCAAAATGTCAACAAAATGATCACGACGCGGCAAGATCACAGGGTGTTTGCACGTGTAATCTTCGGCGGAGTTAGAAAGACGTCCACCAACGCGGATAAGGCCATCCTTATCTAAGAATGGTCTTAGCTTATTGAAAGCAGGCGAGCAAGGCTTGTCAGTCTGCAAACTAGCAAGCTCGCTTGAGAAATGTACTTGTTGTACAGCGCGGATGATATTAACTTCAGCAAACTCTAAATCTGAACTTGAAATGGAGCTGCCTTGCGGTAATTTCTTGATGAATTTAAACACATAAACAATCGAACGTAATAGCTTAGACAATGATGAAAAGCGGTGCATAAGCGAGTAAAGCGGAGAATCATTGTCGTTAGAGGCGACCACGTGAACGTTAGTGCGTTGTTCCGGTGCGTCGTCGTTTGACTGCTCGCAGTCATCATTTAGTTGCCATCCGGATGGGTCACTTGCAGCCCATGGAGGTCCATTAAACCAAAGCGGGTGATTTATTATTTTACTTGGGGTTAAGCCCCGAGATAAACAGTCTGCGGGATTTTCAGATCCTGCAACATGGTGAAAACAACTTGCAGGAACGTTTTCTACAATTTTGACGACGCGGTTGGCGACAAACGTCTGCCAGCGGTGAGGAGATGAGTGCACCCAACATAAAACGACTTTCGAATCACTGAACGCGTATACTTTATTGACAAGATAACGCGGGGAAACGGTGTCTACAACCTTGCGGATGAGTTTGGACAGCAATAAAGCCGCACACAACTCCAGCCTCGCGACGGATAGAATCTTCACCGGCGAGACCTTCGATTTGGCACAGACCAGCTGTATAGAATAACGACCATCGACGCAGATTTGAAAGTAGACGACAGCTCCATATGCGCGCTCGCTGGCGTCAGCGAAGCCTAAAATATTCAATTGACAGTCCTTAACAAGACCAAGATGTCGTGGAATGCACAAACCATTAAGAGAAGGCAGCTCTAAGCAGAACTGCTTCCAAGCGGTGACAATATGAGGCGGTGGTTGGGCATCCCAATCGCACTTTAACAACCATAACTCCTTGATTAGGAGCTTGACGTGTAAGAGGACAGGCGCCACGAACCCTAGCAAGTCCCACAGTCGGGCTACAGCGGAAAGAATGGTACGCTTTGTACACGTATCATCAGGAGCGACTACCTTGAATCTAAAAGAATCTCTAGACCTATCCCAAAATAGGCCTAGGATCTTGTGCGGTGTGGCATCGTCAAAGAGCTTGTCATTGGATTCTCTGTGAGACTCAGGTATGTGCGAGAGGACTTCATCTGAGTTACTCGTCCATTTTACGAGATCCAACTGTGCTCGTTTGAAGAGCGCGATAAGCTCGCTACTGAGATCGATAGCCTGGACGGTAGACATTGATGACAGGACTATGTCATCCATGTACAAGCCTGCTGAAACAGCAGCGGAAGCGGCGGGATATTTGTCTCCTTCATCGATAACTAACTGGCGGACAACGCGAAGAGCGTGAAAAGGGCTGGACTTGAGCCCAAAGCAAACACGGTTAAACTGATATACAGTAAGCGGATCAGAAGGATTGAATCTGAATAAAATTCTCTGGAATCTGCGATCAGGTTCCCTAATCCCAATTTGAAGAAACATTTGGCGACAATCAGCGGAAAAGCAAATTTCAAATAAGCGGAAGTTAATTAGTATTGAGAATAAATCGCCTTGAAGATTCTCGCCAGAATGTAGAATATCGTTTAGAGAGCGACCGGAAGTAGTATTGCAACTCGCGTCTAGGACTACTCGAAGTCGGGTAATACTTTTGTCTTCGCGAACCACACCATGATGTGGAATATAGTATGCGGGGCGAAGAGATTCATTATCGCGAGCTTCAACTGGGCTGAGATATCCCTTATCTAAATACTCGCGTATAACATTATTATAAGCGGTGCGAGTTTTGAGGCATGCCTCTAATTTCTTTTCTAGGCATAAAAATCGCCTGTGCGCGGCGGCGTACGAGTCACCCAAGGTGAACACGTCCTCACGAAAAGGCAAAGCGACTATGTACCTTCCACTCTCTTCTCGAGACGTGGTGGCAGTAAAATATTCTTCGCACTCAAGGTCATCAAGGCTTTGAGCGGGCGGCGCGGAAATCTCCTCAAGTTCCCAAAACCTTTTGAGAATCGAGTCTACAGGCTCATCAACTACCGTACAACACGTGGTTGAATAATTGCAAATTACGTGTGACGTAGGCACAGAACCCATAATCACATAACCTAAAACGGTTTGAATAGCGGGCGGTATATTGCTGAAGCGGCTATGAATGATGCCTGGCATCAGCAGGTGTGGGAACAGTGAACTACCTATCAAAAGGTCGACAGGACCTGGCTTGGCAAAATTGCCATCGGCGAGAGGCAAAGAACTAAGGTGAGAGAAAGCGGATACGTCGACCGGAGCGGAAGGTAGCGTATCTGTGATACGATCGACAATGAGCGATGAAATGTTATAGTTAATATTTAAATTAAAACGTGAGTGAAAAACTAAGTCTACGGAACCCTGAGAGGTTTTAAGAGAACCACCTATACCCCTAATAACAGTTGAGGTACGTTGTAGTTTATTTAGTAAGCCGAGACGCATGCAACATTCATATGTAATGAAGTTGCTTTGAGAAGCACTATCTAGTAAGCAACGTACAAGATGCGGTGCGCCATTGCTGTCATAGACAACAACCTGAGCAGTCGCCAATAAAACCGTCCTATCACTCAAAGAGCATAAAGCTAAATTTCCACTAGGAGGTGGCGCCGAAACGGGAGGCGCGGGTTGCGAAATATTCGGCTGCGGTGGCGATGAAGAAGGAGCGCTGACGTTACCACTAGGCGCATCATTTATGGGTGTATGCGTTTCGAAATGTAAAAGAGTGTGGTGGCGCTGCTGGCAAGCACGACACGAAACCTTAGAAGTACAAGCTTTCGATCTATGTTTTGTGCTAAGGCAGTTGACACACGCACCGTTTTCTTTTATGAACTTAAATCTATCATGCGGTGTTATTTTTGCGAAAGCGTGACATTTAAACATATGATCATGTGTGTTATTATTACACAACAGGCATTTTTTATTTTCAGACGATACGTAAGTTTGCGGATTAGGAGCCGCACGGGTTCTATTTATTTTAGAGTAAGAATTAGTATTATTATTTGCGGGAGAAACAGCATTAGTAGTTTGACAGATGCGGCACTGCATTTTAATAAATTCTATAAAGCTTTCGAATTTAGGCAGTTTTGAATCATGAGCGTATGTTTCATAGGCTCGAATCGTATTCGTATCGAACTTACGTACGGCAATATGCATCAAAATAAAATCTGTCAAATTATCAATGCCTAAGTTTTTTAAAGAATTGACTGCGGTTACAAATTTATCCATAAATAACTGATAAGCGGCAGGTGAATTGGATAATTTCAAATTTAATATTTGTTCTAAATAATTAGAACCTAAAACGTCATTATTTTGGAATCTGTCTAGTAACGCTTTGAAAATTATTTCATAGTTCTGAGCACTAGGCAAAGTACCAGAAAAAAGCGATTGTACCTTAGGCGAAAGTTTACCCATTAGGTAATATAATTTATCGGAATTCGATAGCGATGGATTGTCGTGAACAGTCTCTTTAAAGCTGGCATAAAATAATGGCCAGTTTTGAATATCACCGTCAAAAGTTAATAATTCAATAGGAGGTAGTTTGACGGAAGCCTTATTTTTAGAAGATGAACAGGGAGGTGACACTTGCGATAAAACATGTTTCACGTTACAATAAATGTCTTCAAAAGCGTTATAAGCTTGAAAATTAGGCTTAGCGGTCGGATTACGCTTAAGTAACTGCTCATTATATTCATCAATAATATCATGAAATTTGGATCGCATACTATCAATAGTAACACATGACGTAATAAAAGATTGACGTCTCTCCTCTGAAAGGTGAGCTATCTTCGCTTGGTCGTATATCGATTGCATACGTTGAAAAAGTGCATCACGCTTCGCTCTTATTAAAATTATTTTTGTGTCTTCAACTTCACTGGTATCTTTACCGGTAGGTCCGGCAGACTTATCGTCCTGTGGCATGATTGATAATCACAAACTATAATATATAATGTAAAGTATATAGAAAATATATAGGTAAGTTATTGAAGTATATAAACACTATTTATTGTTCACACAAATGTATATAAAAGGCTGCGTAAATTTAAACAAAATTAATTAAGTATAAAACTTAATCGAAAATAAAAATAATTAATTTAAGTCGCTAGTGTGTGATGACCCTTATATCGATTTGTGAACGATCGAATTAATTATGAACAAAGGTTCTGAAAATAAGTAGGTAAATTAGTGCCTACTTAATTACGGTTGCGGAATAACCCACAATGGTAAAATATATTAAATGAAAATATTAAAATATATGAAAAGACCCCAAAAGTACCAAGGTGACCTTTTAGAGGGCGCGCGGAAAACACGTGTGTGGTTACAAAAAACTAAACTAAATGCGGTATTTGACGGTTCAAAACTAAACATCCGGCTCGAAGGACCAGATGATTCGTACATATTAATGTACGAAACTTAAAAAATTTAAAATAATTGCGGTAAAGACATTTAAACGTCAAAAAATGCGGTATGGAATGCGAATGGAATGCGGGTGTAAAATAATTGGAAGGAAGCGGGATTTCGGTAGGTTACGGACGTGGACGGCGGCTGGTCAAGGAAAGGCACTTACTTGGTCTAGCAGCAGGCTCGTCAACACTTGAGAATGGCAAGCTGGCGTCGTCGCCTGCGCAGCACGCACGACCTGCGTGATCGGACGTGAACGGCCACAAAAGTCCACAAACACGTCGATTTACACCGTCCTTTAATCACGTATTTACTAATACACGTAACACTGAAGCTTATGGGCTACGCGGATGCGGTTAAATGAGTTGCGCGGGGTGACAAATTAATAGCGTGTTGACGTCACAGTAGTTCGCAATAGACTGTTCCTTGCATTACGAATGCATTGGCCGCGTTCGGCCGGCGAGCGGAGCGATGTATGTGCCTTTTTGTTAGGATATTGGCGGGTAGGAAGGAAGTAAAACTATGACGATATGATCGCGGCGGTAACAGCACTGAAGCCAGTTTTTTTATGCATTAGTGTGTGAGCCGGTGTTGCCATAGTAATTCATATTACCCCAATGTAATAAGAATAACGCGTTATGAAATAATAACGTTATATCACATATTAGAATCAAAACGCTATATCACGCGATATAAATCAGTCATGCTAGGCTGGATTCAAGAGATCATAATACGGCCCCAAGAGGGGTATTACAAGCTCTTAAAACTTGTCAGTTTTCTGAATGGCTATCAATGCGTCTCTTTTATTACTGATAAAAGATACGCAGACGATGATAGCCATTCAGCCATTCTGACTCGCGGTGTGGACTTGTGAGGCGACGGCTACACGCCTGGTACTACTGTGATCCATCAGTATTAAATCAGGGCCTATTTCATAAAAAAATAGTTTAGAATTATGTTTCTTATTAATTATAAAACATAATTTTACCCCAATAAACTACTACTATGGTAAATTACTGTACTTTTTCATTCTTTTATGAAATAGACGCCTGATAAAATAATACTGATGGATCACAGTATTCACTTCGCGTGTAGCCGTCATTCACCTAATGATAGATAGATAAGGTGAGCTTCTCAAAGCCCTGCATGCAGGGCTGTGATTAGCCCGCTTTAAAAGTAGTGGCGGAAGTAGCAAGGAAATAGGAAAAATGTAAAAAATAAAACTACAGAATAACTAAAGTTTCGTGTATTTAAAGCGAGATGTTTGTCCTGACATGTTAGGCTTTTTGTGTCAGCATTCCGGCCGGACATAGAAAATGTCAGGCTCTTTTGGCTTATTCACATTATAGAAAACAAATCTTATAAATTAGCTTTAATATAATTATTTTTCTTTTTTGTACCTAACAATCAACTAGAACATTTTCAGTAAAACAATCAACAAATTTTGTAATAAATAATCAATTTTAAACTAATTAACATTTAAAATTATAAATAATCAACTGAACAACTAAAGCTTAAAATACGAAAACTAAAACTTTATTTTTGTCTAAGTACTTGAAATTTTAATTTGACACGTCATTATAAAAGAAAACAACAATAAAATACTTATTTATTAAAAAAATGTGTTGTCGTGATTACGTCGCTCCGTGTGGTTGCTTTAGCAAAATGTCAAGACTTTTTAGTAAAAATCCGGATTTTTGTCAGCATTTTTAGATACACCAACTGATTACGAGATACACGAGGGAAGTCCAAAATTCAATAAAAAGGATAGCCGTAGTCGCATGCCACTTTGTCCTAGACACGCACGACACGAACAAGCTGGGGCCTATTACATAACAAATTACAATCTTCTATTATTAGTGATTTTCTATGGAAAAATACTAATAATATCACCTTGTATTTTGTTATGCAATAGGCCCCTGGAGGTCATTTACATTTAACATTTACAAAAATGTACTATTTCACACACACGGTCATCTGAATTACTAGCTAGGCGAAGCCTGTACTATGGGTAACAGAGGCTAATAATTTTAGTTTATTTTTATGTTGATAGATGGCGCTATTCAATTAGGGAGGTTTTTTTTAATTTTACTCCCAGGGGCCCTACCGCCTAACTCAAAGCGATAGCCAAAGCGACAGCTATGCTCTATCCGTCCTTGTCATATCATAACACGATGACAAGGACGGAGAGTGCACTGACGTCATAAACCAAAGCCAGAGTCAAAGCGATAGAGTTAGGCGGTAGACGCACTAAGAGGAGTAGATTGCCAAACAAAAATAAGAAGAAGAAGATTAACTGTCAAATTGACAAAATCCTTTGCTTTTTTCTTAAAAAGTTACGTACTTAGTTGAACAACGACATCTAGCCGTCTTTTAGGTACTACTTTTGTTTTTTAAACTGCCTTCTTTTGAAAACCGCTCATTATGTTTTATCATTATTAAGAAATAATTCTACCCTAATAACTAAAAATTTATTAAATAAATAAAAAATAAAATATTGAATGAAAAAGTACATGTGGTAATATACCATTGTAGTAGTTTATTGGGGTAGAATTATGTTTTATCATTATTAAGAAATCATTCTACCCTAATAAGAACAATGGTAAATTGTTGTAGTAAATTTACTATTTTTTATGAAATAGGCCCCTGATTAAATACTGATGGATCACAGTATTTACCACGCGTGTAGCCGTCGCCTAACCCTGATCGCATATACCGCCTCCGTTCCGTTCCGTCCGTGTCGTGGGTAAAAACGTCCAGAAACAGAAATAATTAACGCGCTATTTTTAACAAGAAACAAATAACGTTATGTTACGTTCCATGTTACCCAATAATAGGTTTAAACTATAACGTCTGGCATAGCAACACTTGTTGAGGTTTTGTGTTTCAAGTAATACCTTAATGTTTATTTAGAAATTAGTGAAAATAATAGTTTCGAATTTTACTTCCGTGTGAAATGTGATTCCATCCTGCTTTTTATGTGTTGAAGATTGACTTTTACACCCTTTCACTACACAATTCGGCATTTTCGTTGGTGAAATTATATTTTATTAGTACGTCCTTGGTACGTCCGCTTCGCACGGTGGCTGTTAAGAAAAGGCATAGTTTCGTTACATGTGTGTGCGTGCAACTGTGTATGTACATGCCAAGGCATAGTTTTATCGGCTTCACTGCTTCGTTCTATGAAGACTCCGTCTTCCCTTTTTTATTTGGTCTGAGCGATATTGTTTACCGTTATCAGTAACATTACCAAAAACTTGCCGGTATGCCTGTCTCTGAACACATTTGCTTGCGGGTGTACCGACACTATCTAAACGAACGAGCTTTACAGTTAGTTCGTTTTGTAGATAGGGATCAAAAGGGAAGTCGACATAACCTCTCTGAGTTTTCTTCCGCCAGTTCTTTCTCAGAGAGGCCTCCTAATTTGTGAACTGGTGGACGGGTTGGCACCTTTAGGAACACAAAAGTTGGGACAAGGGCGGCGGTCGCAAATATTTTTTGGTCTATTTTCTAAATGTTTACGTTGAAAACATTAAAACTGGCAGTAAAACTACTGTAGAGACTGGTAACTGGTAAATGAAGGACATGTTGAATGTATGTGGATGTTTGTAATTAAAATACTTACTAAAATCATTGGAAGCAAATGGTGGGTGGATCAGCAAAGTAAGAGGTATGAGAACTACCTAGCTGAAGGGAAATATATATGTTTCATTTTTATTTTGAGTATGTTTCCATGCATATTTTGTATTGCTATGGGCCTCTCTCATTCCGAGTCATTTTTATATTTACTTACGAATTCCGAACAAGGCATGTTTGCTATTCTGCTTTCATATCTACAGAGCAAGGATTATTAGAATATTACATTAGATAATTTAAGCGTCATATGGGAAAATACTCGCTCAACTTAAGCATTTGAAGGGATACAACGCAAAATAAGGCATTTAACTTGTTGTCCTTTAAGGATCATTCACACAGCTCCGGCGCGTCAACGGCGCGTCACCGGCCCGTCAACGTCAAAAATATAGTTACATACAAGTTGTACTACACTGTTCACACACATCAGTCACGGCGCGTCAACGGCACGTCAACGTCAAACGCATATTGCTAAGGCATGGCGGCATGCCGGCGACGCGCCGGTGACGTGACGGCCGGCGCGTCACCGGCACGGCGCGTCGCCGGCGAGTCACCAGCAAGGCAAACAGGGTTGCTACTTTTTTGTTTAAATAAATTATTGGTTGCTTTAAACGGTTTAGAAAATTACACTGGTATGGAAATAAAGTATTATTTATTTATTTCAACTTTGAAAAACATTTACTTTTACTACTTTTGGTAATATTTTGGTAAATTTATTAGACTTAATTTACTCCACCAGTCTAGGATGAGTTTTTTCGAGATATTCCTGTTTTAAGATTAACAGATGACAGCTGTCAAACTTAAAACAGCAATATCAATCAAAATAAATTGTTGAGATTTGCGGACGTCGCGGATGACGTCATAATTTAACTACAGATCACTAGACTGTTTTCCTGCCTTCACTTGTTTTCATTTCATTTGTTTACCCGAAATTCACTCACATTGTTGTATTTTTATTAAAATTCGAAAAATTGTACCTTTACTAGAACTTAGTGGAACAGGTGAATTAAGTCTCACAAAGTTACCAAAATATTAACAAAATTAAAAAATAAAATGTTTTTGAAGTTGAAATAAATAAATAATACTTTATTTCCATATCACAATGTACTTTTTTTTCTACCTATTATAATAACCAATACATTAAATTAAAACAAATAAGTGGCAACCCTGCTTGCCTTGCCGGTGAAGCGACGTTGACTTGACTGAAACGAGCCGGCGACTGCTTGTTCACACACATTTTTGACGTTGACGGACGGACCGGTGACGGGCCGGTGACGCGCCGGTGACGCGCCGGAGCTGTGGGAATGATCCTTTATTCTTTTAAATATTTGGACCCATTTTTTATCAACACTTTGATTTTGATCGAGGGTTATCATCAAAAATCGGGACAAAACTGAGGGATCGGCGGGACGCGGGACAATATCATCGAAATCGGGACTGTCCCTGCAAAATCGGGACGGGTGGCAACCCTGCTGGTGGTAGATTCAGTAGCTAGATCGTGTTTTCTGGCACATTAGATAATACTTTTTTTTATTTTGTTTTTAAAAATGGGAATAAGCCCTTCTTTAAGAACTACAGACCCGTCTAACTTCTGAGCTATGTCCTTACGAATCGTCACGCTCGCAGGTTTGATGACTTCCAACCTCCCGAACAAGCAGCATTTCGAAAAGGCCTTAGCACCATGGTCTAGAGTTCTAGACCACAAATCCAACTGAAGCGAGGTGTGAGACAGGGAGTCGTTATTTCTCCGAAACTGTTCACAGCTGCGTTGGAGGACATCTTTAAACTCATAGACTGGAATGGACTTGGTATCAATATTAATGGCTAGTACCTAACACACCTCCGTTTTGCCGATGATATAGTTCTTATGGCTATGACCTTGGAAGACCTGAATACAATGCACGAAGATCTCCGTAGTCAAAGAGTGCGTCTCAGGATGAACATGGATTAGACGAAAATCATGTCGAATGGCCATGTTTTGCCCGCTCCAGTTCATGTTGGGAACACTACACTTAAAGTTGTTGACCATTAGAATAAAATAGAATAAACATTTATTGACACTCACATAATTGCAGAAAATGAAAAACACATTACGTATACCTAGGACAGGTAGTCCCACAGAACATAGAAGTAGATAGAAGTAGTATGAGCTCAATTTAGTATGAAAACCAGTGTAACCAAACAAACACATTAAAAATCGAAGCCAAGCCCCCCACTTAATAGTTACATTCTACGCACACACACTTTGTGAACACATAATTGGATAAAAAGTGAAAATGTATAATATCCAGAAAGTCATAAATCACAAAGTTTATTTATTTAGATTCAGTCGTATTACCATAGCAACTTGGTACCAAATTAAATAATACGTATATTTATAATGCTGCTGCATCTAGTGGCTGAGTCCACTAGATGGCGTAAGCTAATTTTAATAGTGCGATTTACCACCTTATTTATTAACACATAAAGTACTTTAAGAAAATTTAATGAGATTAGGGAGACCGGGTTGGTTAACATTCTTCACTTAGCTTATCCTAAATAGTTTCATATCAATAATTCGTGTAAACTCTTTTTCATAATTCGGTGGAATAAAAATATTTGAATTTCAAAATTCAGAAACCCAAATAAAATAAATATATCGGATATTGGATGTTTCGAAAAGCAACACTTACAGATAGATACCTCAATGGTGAATCCCACCACCATCCTTTACAGTTAGCTACCTACCGTAGGGAAATCTTTGTTTCAGAGAGTACGCGGGAATTGTAAGTAATCAACCAATTTACAGCAAATAAAGTTATTTGTATTTATTTGTATTTGGGATCTGTGCTGTGACCAACAACACCTGACAGCTGAGCTTCAGCATGCCAAGCACGTTCTGCGAAGTAACAAATTGCCAGTACCACGTCTCCCCTCCAACCCAGAAACCGTGTCAAGCCAGCCATAGTAGAACGACGATCTGCTATTCTACCTTACATGAAAGGTGTCATTGAAAAGATTGTAGGTATTCCGAAGAGTGTGTCTATCAAGACCTACTTCAAGCCGACGAGGAAGATAAACCAATTCTTACGACCTGTCAAGTGCAACATTCCTTTTCAAGGTGCAGGCGCTAGGCGTCTACAAACTAGATTGCTACTGGGCTCTCTTACATCGGGCAAACAAAGAGAGAAGGAATGCGCGTTAAAGAACTTGCCAAGTTATATGCCGGCACCTATACCTATCGAGTTAATTTCAATAGTTACTTTCCGCCCCGCACAAGTTCAGGAGTGTAGTATTCTAAATCCAAAAATAACTATATAGCGTTATTTTTATAAAACTTTATGGCTGCATGACCAGTCGTTTCACATGGCCACATGAACCAATTTCAAAATTACATTTTAACTAAGAATTTTTTCCTCTCATTTCTTGAGACTTCGCAGCCTTGTAGGGGAAACAATAAAAATGATAGCTTCCCGCACTCGCCTATAACGTACTATTTAAGTTGACTAAAATTCCGTGCTGTTTTTGCGTGTTTTCAGTGGTGAGTGTATCAAATCAACTTAATCAACTGTTACTTACTTTTCAACTGTTCACAGTCACAACTTTTCTCGGTCTCCCCTATTGAGTGACATTTTCGCCATTCTTTAGTGTTTTTGAAACTTCAAGAATATGTCAAATTGTGCGTTGGAATATGGATCATAAGTGTATACACCATAAAGGTGGATATTTATTGTAATGAATTTTAAAAGGAAAAATATCAGTTGAATTTTTAATTAAAATCTAAATTAATAAAATAAAGCTCGCCTCTGATATTTTATGCACCTGATAGCTTTTGTAGAATAGAGCAATATATAATCAAAAACAAAGCTATTGTCTATTATATCTCTTTAGTTTAAAGTGCAATTAATGTAAGCTATTGAATTAAATGTAGACTATTGAACTGAATGTAGACTATTTAACTGAATGTAGACTATTTAACTGAATATAGACTAACTGAATGTAGGAAAACTAAGGGGAAATACTATTAATAAAACGTAAGAAGTCCTTCAACAATTGTTCAAATAATTTATTATCTTAAATAATTAACATAATCGGAACGTTCATTAAGCAACAATTCTATCAACCAAATTAACTCAGATATATAACACATTTAACAAAAAACGAACGTTCAATAAGCAACAATTCTATTAACCACATCAAATAAGTAACACAATTAACGTAACACTAACGTTCATTATGCAACAACTATCGACCAGATTAAATAAATAACACAAGCATTAAACACAGAAAATAATGGATAATTGAATGGAATAATGTGAACAGTAGAAATAAAACATGTTAGAATAATACTTAACTTTCTGTTCCACAACCTTTTCACTTGACTCACTACAGTAGAATGTGTCTAAAAATAAGCTACGCTCCGCAGGAGCAAGATATATCCCGCCAATATTTTAACAACCAATCAGGAGTAAGCATTACAGAAAACAAGTCTGCCATATGGCGCCAAACGATCAAATCAATACAAAAGTATAAAAATACAAATAACCATTAATTAAATAAATAGCCTGTGACAATTAAAATATAATATAATTAACATTATTTATCATTGAATTAATAATAAAGATATCTATTTTATACCTATTTTAAAATGACAATTGAATAAAAGGAAACGGTAGCAGACCAACATCAAATCAATTCCTTTTTATAACAATTAGGCAAAAATAATCGAATAATAGGAAACGGTAGCAGATCGTCATGGATCACGTAATCAAATCAAATCATTATAATAAACTTAGCAACAAATAATGATTTAAGTATTACATAAACTTACAAACAAATAATAAGGTTTACATCAATCATTCTAACTATGACATTACATTATTTTCCATAGTTTTATTATCACTAATCTATTACGGCCATACTGACAGTACTTCGTCCTCGAAGTACACACAACGGCACCTCAGACTATACATGTTGCCCTTGAGGCCGCTTTTATGCCCTATAATAAAAGCTGTTTTCGCAGCTTAATTGTATAACCTGACGTGCTGTCGTGTGTACATAAAAATATAGAAAAGAAAAAAAATACAGTGTTTATTTTATTCTTCATAACATTAATATACATATATATACGCAATACATACCCATTTTTAAGTATATTATGAACATTGTTTCATAATGAGTAATTTAGTACTTTGATAAATCTCACGAGTTTCCGCCACTTTCGGTTAATAATATTTTCAACACTTTGAATCTAAGAATTAAGGAAATTAAAGAAATGAAATTAGTTGTCAACAAACTTAACAGGAATTTAACCGGAATCCGTGAGACACTTTCTTTTATTAATATAATAATACGTTTACTACACCTTTCTTTTTTTTATTAATTAATAAACTTTTTATTCCATTTTTATAACAACAACTTTTTAGTAGGTATTGCCAGACACCTAGACATGCCAATAACATTCACCCGCTGCTGGTGAGAATAACTGACACCAAGCATCTGACCGACCAGCGAATACCAATTTCTTAATATCAACATAACTTATAGGTAGGTATTGCCAGACACCTAGACATGCCAATAACATTCACCCGCTGCTGGTGAGAATAACTGACATCAAGCATCTGACCGACCAGCGAATACCATGTACCGAGGCTACGATTGCCAAATACATAGACATACTGATCACATTCACTCGCTGCCAGTGAGATCAACCAGTACCAAGCATAAGGCCGACCAGCGAATATGGTGTACCTGGTATACCTATAACATTCATCGCCAAATCATACATAGACATACCGATCACATTCACCCGCTGCCAGTGAGATGATTCTGGTACCAAGCATGTGGCTTAACAGCGTTTCAAATATTATTGTTACTAACAAACTATGGATCTTTGGTCTGAAAATAAATTATTTTTATTTTTATTTTATTTATTTATACTAAATGGAATAAACACAACTGCCAAATCATACATAGACATACCGATCACATTCACCCGCTGCCAGTGAGATGATTCGATACCAAGCATGTGGCTTAGCAGCGTTTTAAATTATTATTAAAAAGTGGAGTTCACGTCAGACTTGAATACAAGTAAGGGTATAATTTGGTTCTATTGCTATCAGCAATCACAAAGGTATTAAATTCAGTGGATTTTTGAACAGTGGTTTTTTGCACTTTACACAAACCGTTCGGCCAATCTGACTTGAAACAGTTATATAACTATATTATTTTCAAAACCACTGCCTATTGATGGCCATCAGCCACAACAACAAAGTCAAATAATAAATAAATTTATTCATATGGTCAAAACTTGGACTGGGCAAAAATAGTAGCCCAAAAACAGTCAAAGCACTAAACCACTATACTTATTACTAATGTCTACAATTAAAATCAATCAATGTATGATTAGAAAAGAATTCTATTAAACAAATATGTGGTTGGATATCATGTGGCTTCATCAGTTTGCGAATAAATAAGCATTATCATTATCATAATCATGAATCATTAGCATTATCATCAATACCAGCTTGAATACCAGCATCAATACCAGAATCAATACCAGCATCGATACCAGCATCGATAACAGCATCAATATCAGCATCAATATCAGCATCAATACCAGCATCAATACCAGCATCGATACCAGCATCGATACCAGCATCAATATCAGCATCAATACCAGCATCAATACCAGCATCAATACCAGCATCAATACCAGCATCAATACCAGCATCAATACCAGCATCAATACCAGCATCAATACCAGCATCAATACCAGCATCAATACCAACATCAATACCAGCATCAATACCAGCATCAATACCAACATCAATACCAACATCAATACCAACATCAATACCAACATCAATACCAACATCAATACCAACATCAATACCAACATCAATACCAACATCAGTACCAACATCAATACCAACATCAATACCAACATCAATACCAAAAAGGATTCCAAAAAGGATTTGAAGTCAAGGCATCTGATAGTATATTTAATACCTACAACATATTTAAGAATTCCAAAAGTATAAATTCTATCAGAATCTCGTATATATATAGAAACTAAGCTTTTAGTTTATCTAACAACATAGTTATCAGACCAATAGAATACTCGACCAGTAAAAATCTTCGGTAGATATGACCATAGAATATGAATATTTAAGATTCTTGGTTATGACCACAGCTTTTTACACAACCGCAAAGAAAGTTGTCAAAGAAATTTGTACTCGATAACTTTTTACATTATTCAATAACATGAAAATGTAACATAGCATAGGTAATAACACTAATACCTAATTGAATATACATTATATCAGCCTTGTCACAGAATAGATAATAGTACAACTGCCTTGTGTTTTAATAAAAATTGTGTTCGGGACGAAGCCGATGTTGGCCGGTGTTGCTCTAAGTATCACGCCGTTCTTCTTTCAAGTGGTAACAGTCACCAAAAGTATCTTAATACGTCTCTTGTAGACTAGTTCGAAAGTGAACAATTAAAACTATAATAATATAGATCTCAAGAAAAACGAAAACTAAATAACTCAAAAACATTTGACTGAAAATATTAAGCCTTCTGTAAGACTCACTAAAACGTAAATATTAAAATAAAAAAGTCTAATCAGTTGATAGATATAAACTTATTGGGATAGTTTATAAATAGTAGAAGTAGAAGTAATTATAGTAGTTGATAGATAATACCTACTACTATCTGTCTGTACCTATGTAAAGTAGTAGCACAATAGCAAGTAAGGCTAGACGAGTTTACGATCTGACGAAAATTTATATATTTTAGTTTTCAGTGTGAGGACATTATTTATAATTCCACTACACAAAAAAAAATACTGTCTACTAAAAAAAAAGAATCATAAAACAATAAACGAACAGAATATTGAAAAATGGCTCGGTAATTCTAAAATAAATCGTAAATATCATCATAGGAAATAAAGTTCCATTTGTCAGATTTTGTAATTTTCAACGACAATGATAATGATGGTTTATACAAAAAGGATAACTTTTTGCTATACCGGGTATCTTTTTTTTATGGTCCAGTATTTCAGGAATCAATTAAAATGTACTAAATTTTGACAAATTTCTGGCAAAATAAAGCTATAGTGCAAATCCACCATATTGTACAGAGATAGCAAAAGAGTAGATTTCGTGAACTGCGTGGTCTTAAACTAGAAAAAGACAACAACTCAACTCTACTCAACTCAACTCAAAATGATTAATTTAGTCTAGGCTGTTACAACCACGTCAATTTCATAGAAGCTAGGTCATCGGTTCGCAAACCCTAAGCGGGAGACCTTGTAACGAGGACAATAAATCTAACCTTTCATAAGTATGATTAGAGGTATAATGCCTAAATAGGTAGTAATAGTTTAGTAACCAGCAATAATAAAAAAAATATAATTTGAATTATCAGTAATAATAACGTTATAATTCCGACCATTGGGCGAGCGAACCCAAGTTTACTTGGTTGAGCATATTTTTGAATCAGAACAAAAACAAATTTTGAACAAGGAGCATGCTCAGATTATTGTGTTTAATATGCTTACTCTCATTAAAATACTCGAAGAGTATAAAGAAGATGGCTTATTAGACCGATTTTATTTTCACACACTTTCAAATAGATAATTTAATTAAAGAAAACAATTCATGAAAATGCTAAATACCTTTGATACTAATGCTTTGATAAAGGTTAGAAGACTGCTTTCGTCAAATGATTTTATTACTACTTTGGGAAGGATAACCAAAACGTCCATAATGCATAAAATATGGAAATATGACTAAACAAAATACACAAATAATATTAAATTATTAAGTTATTTCGTAGTGTAGACTTATAAAAGTACTAGTGACGTAGTTAATAAGCCATGCCGCAAAAAAAAAATTTTTGCTAAACCCAAACGGTCACCAATTTCTATGCACTTGAAAAAGTTTGGACATAATACATAAAACCTTTGTACATACTTAGTAAAATCTGCTCACCTACTTGTGAACCTATTTTAAATAAACAAATATTTTGTTCACCTCATTTTAAATGCATTATCCTACTATATGCTACTAATGAAACCACAAATGTGTACCACAAATACCATCACATATTACTTTTTTCAATAAATATCTTTACTTTATTTCAATTACTTATCTTCTACTAATTTTACGACAATAATTCGCTAAACTAAATTAACTGACTAGCAGGTTGTGTGTATAAATCACAGTTATCGTAAAAAAAAACACAGCCACCGAGGGCCTTACCGGCCTTTGCACCAGGGAACGAGTCCGGATGTTTTTTTTTTCCTTTCGACGCAAGGAACTCGAAATTGTTGCGACAGCAGCTTGTTGCTCCGCCGATGCAGGTTTCGGGATCAAGACCTCACAACGGCAGCGGAGCGGAGTCATCTGGCCGATCACATCAGCAGCCACCCTGAAAATTATTAGGAAACGGTGTTAATATTTTGAAATGGACAGAGACAATCCCACTTCTGATGATAGCTTTTGTAGAATAGAGCAATATATAATCAAAAACAAAGCTATTGTCTATTATATCTCTTTAGTTTAAAGTGCAATTAATGTAAGCTATTGAATTAAATGTAGACTATTGAACTGAATGTAGACTATTTAACTGAATGTAGACTATTTAACTGAATATAGACTAACTGAATGTAGGAAAACTAAGGGGAAATACTATTAATAAAACGTAAGAAGTCCTTCAACAATTGTTCAAATAATTTATTATCTTAAATAATTAACATAATCGGAACGTTCATTAAGCAACAATTCTATCAACCAAATTAACTCAGATATATAACACATTTAACAAAAAACGAACGTTCAATAAGCAACAATTCTATTAACCACATCAAATAAGTAACACAATTAACGTAACACTAACGTTCATTATGCAACAACTATCGACCAGATTAAATAAATAACACAAGCATTAAACACAGAAAATAATGGATAATTGAATGGAATAATGTGAACAGTAGAAATAAAACATGTTAGAATAATACTTAACTTTCTGTTCCACAACCTTTTCACTTGACTCACTACAGTAGAATGTGTCTAAAAATAAGCTACGCTCCGCAGGAGCAAGATATATCCCGCCAATATTTTAACAACCAATCAGGAGTAAGCATTACAGAAAACAAGTCTGCCATATGGCGCCAAACGATCAAATCAATACAAAAGTATAAAAATACAAATAACCATTAATTAAATAAATAGCCTGTGACAATTAAAATATAATATAATTAACATTATTTATCATTGAATTAATAATAAAGATATCTATTTTATACCTATTTTAAAATGACAATTGAATAAAAGGAAACGGTAGCAGACCAACATCAAATCAATTCCTTTTTATAACAATTAGGCAAAAATAATCGAATAACAGGAAACGGTAGCAGATCGTCATGGATCACGTAATCAAATCAAATCATTATAATAAACTTAGCAACAAATAATGATTTAAGTATTACATAAACTTACAAACAAATAATAAGGTTTACATCAATCATTCTAACTATGACATTACATTATTTTCCATAGTTTTATTATCACTAATCTATTACACCCGTTTGCTAAATGATATATGTGGATATCGATTTTGCTCTTTTATATAATGCAACTCGGCATTTTTATATTATTTTAGAAGATGTTTTTGTTTGGCGTTCGTTCATACGACTGACGAAGCAAAATTCAAAGATGTGCGGAGCTTCGCAGATATGATGTTACACGGGTGCCGCCCACATGCGACTTCTACTGGGGGGAAAAATTTTTTCTTTGTTCTGTGGGTAGTCCAGTCCGGCAAGTCCAACTTTAAGAAAGAGATTTCTCGTCGAATCCTACTCGGATGGGCAGCATTCAGGATGCTTCGAAAAATCTTCGCGTCCGACAAAAAAAAATAAAAACACGACTGCCCTGCCAAAAACGAACTAAAAAGTTAAACAACAAGTGTCATTGCAGTCGGGGGACCTTATTATTGAACAATTTTTGATCAAAGAGGTCCCCCGACTGCAATGACACTTGTTGTGTAACTTTTTAGTTCGTTGTTGGCAGGGCAGTCGTGTTTTTAATATTTTTTTCAATTTATTTATTTTTATTTCACTGACATTTATATAGTTTTGGAATGTGCTCATCAAGGCCTTTTATTTGATGCCCATATTGTACCTATAATAAAAAAACCAAAACATTTTATTTTCACATTTGAAAATTGCGTCGTACAGTCGCCATATTGACTTTTTCTAAAAAAAATATAGCCAGTGTTACTCGTGATCCTGTAAGGATTCTAACGATACCGCATTTGTCCAAATCAGTTCAGGAATGTAGAAGTTATGGTGGAATAAAGAAACTCACATACCCACAAACATACATGAACCCGGAACACATAATAATTGACCGAGCGAGCACAAAGTGCGAGCGAAGCGTCTCTGCTTCAGCTTGGGCAAAAATTCTTTCATATGTCCTGTCCGGCTGTATGTTCTCGTCTACATGTCGCATTTCTCAACCGATTCTCGTGAAATTTTGTGAACAGGTTTGAAAATTGTACAGTTTTTTTTGTCGAGCCAGTTTTTCGAAATTTTTCAAAATAGCGGAGATACGTAGAATAGACATATTTAAGTCCAGCTTTCCGGCGCTGTCTTATCTCCTCTACAGGTCGCATTTCTCAACTAATTAACGTGGCAGTGTGTCACAACTCACAATCCATATTAAAGAGTAACATTCCTTGCATTCAAAAAAGTTTAACTTGGGACAAAATAACGCCAACAGAAATTCGTAAAATTGTTAGTAAAATGGCAAACAAAAAATCATGTGGTTATGATGGTATACCAATTTCAGTGATCAAGAATAATATTGACATTTTGGCGGAACCGTTATCTATATTCTTTAACTTGTGCTATGATTTAGGAGTGTTTCCAGATCAACTAAAAATTGCAAAAGTAATCCCAGTTTACAAAAAGGGTGCTAAAACTGATCCCCAAAATTATAGACCAATATCACTCTTGCCGATATTATCTAAAATTTTCGAGAAACTTATTAAAAATCGACTCACTCAACATCTTGTGAATAATAATGTTATAAATAGACGGCAGTTTGGTTACCAAACCAATAAGGGTGCAGGTGATGCAATAGAAACGCTTTTAAATGATGTAGTGGTTAATCTTAACATTAAGAAAAAAGTAGCTGGAATATTCTTGGATCTTAGCTCTGCATTCGATTTGGTAAATCATGATATGCTCTTAGTTAAACTTGAACACTATGGCGTTAGAGGAAAAAGTTTACAGATTCTAAAGTCTTATTTGGAAAACAGGCTACAATTTGTGGAAATAGAAAATACTAAAGATGAAAAAGTCAACTACTGTAAGTCAAAATTAGTAAGGTTAAGGTAAGGCGTACCGCAGGGATCCATATTATTTTTGTTTTTGGTTCAATGAGAACGATCTTGTCCTTAATTATGAAAAAACTAATAGATATTATGTTGTTCCGAACCACGGCAAGAAATAAAGAAAAGCTAGATATAACTTTAAATGGCAAACAAATCACACTCGTTGAATCTGTAAAGTTTTTAGGAGTTTATATTGATTCATATCTTAACTGGAAATATGAATTGGGAAAAATTGAGAAAAAAATAAGTTCAGCATTGTTATTGTTTAAGAAGTTTACGTGATGACATTACAGTGGAACAATTGAAAACGGTATATTATGCGCTAGTTGAATCTCATCTCCGGTATAGTATTAGGTTTTGGGGCAATTCTTACAAATATAATATAGAGAGAGCTTTTGTGTTACAAAAACGAGCTATCAGAACTATAGTTCGGATTCCACAATGGCAATCATGTAGAGAATATTTCATAAAATTAAACATTTTAACCGTCCCTAGTCTTTATATTTTAGTGATTTTGACAAATCTGGTTAAAACATAGAAAAGTTTGAATCACTTACCTGATCCTGATCTATCGCAGTTGGTTGTACCAAAGCTAAAAGTAGTAAAACACAGCGTTAGGTATCAGGCAGTCAAAATGTTTAACAGCCTTTCAATCACGCTAAAATCTATTGTTGACTATAAATTATTTCAAAGACAATTAAGGGAGTTCTTGTTAAAAAAATGCTATTATAGTTTAGATGATTTTGTCGGACATAAGAATTATTAATTTCGGATCGTATACATTTTTTACTTTAATTCTCAATACTTAACTAATTATTGACATTTATGAATATTTTTTGACATGCCTTTTATGATTGCCGATTGATTATTTTAATTTAATTTATTATTATTGTATTTTTTTCCGACACAAATTATTTTGTTATGGAATAAATGAATTATGAACAAAAACACAGACATACAATGCAATGCATGTAAATATTTATTAAGTCTAAGAATGTTATAAAGTAATGAGTAATGTATTTATAAAATTATAGAAATATGATGGAAAGAATCAGAAAAAAAAGTAATAATAATCATGAACCAGTCTCTTTATTTGTAGTAAAAAATATTATTTATTTATCATTATTAACATTAAACTTTGTATTAATTACCAAACAAGTATCTTTCTTTTGTAATAATCATAGTTTTCTTAAGTACATGTTAGTGAGCAGTTTAAAAAATTATATAAAAATTTTTTGTCACGCCAGTTTTTTGAATTTTTTAAAATGGTGGAGATATGTAAAAAAAATACAGGTCGCATTTCTCAACCGATTATCGTGAAAATTTATGAGCAGGTTTAAAAATGATATAGTTTTTGTTAGGTTGAGCCAGTTTTTCAAAATTTTCCGAAATGGCGGAGATATGTAAAAAAAATGTATTTCCGTCCGGCTTTCTGGCGCTGGATGTTCTCCTCTACAGGTCGCATTTCTCAACCAATTCTCGTGAAATTTTGAAAGCAGGTTCAAAAATTATATACAATTTGTTGTCACGCCAGTTTTTTGAAATTTTTCAAAATGGCGGAGATATGTAAAAAAACATATTGGAGCCCGACTTTCCAGCTGTCTGTTTTCCTCTACAGGTCGCATTTCTCAACCGATTGTCGTGTAATTTTTTGAGCTGGTTCGATAATTATATAGATTTTTTAGTCTAGCCAGTTTTTCGAAATTTAACAAAAAATCACTCATTTCGAAAAAAATTAAAATTAGAAACGCCATCTACCAAACAGCACGTACTTACTATTAGTTAAAGAGCTACTGAAAATTACTGCAAGAGTTATCTCAAGGTCCTTCTCTCAATATGATAGGGTGTTTAGGGTGTACATGCGTCAGCACCTACTCCCAGCGCCAGGAAGTGGAACACCTGGCGTCAGCACGCTTCCAAACATGTAGCATTTCGAAGGGCTCTACAAGAGTTATCTCAAGGTTCAAATTTGGCAATATGGTAGAGAACAGCACAAAAAAAAATAAGACGGCAGTCAGACCGCAGTGTCATGGAACATGCCGAGTCAGCACGCCTCGCCAAGCACGCCACTCTTGCAGTTATTTTCAATAGCTCTCTAACTATATGTGCTTTGAAAATCTGGTGACCGGTGTAGAAAAAAGGGGTGGCGACATCTTTTAGATTATTTTTTAAACAACATACAATTTGAGCTACTTTTTAACGCGAGGTCAGCAGCTCACGGAGCCACTAGTAATAAATAAATATAATATACACTCTTTTTGCTTTTGACAGTAGTGTAAAAAACAAGCAAACAAATCGATATGGATGACGATATGGAGGTTTTATGGGATGTTTATTGCAGATGGCATTTATTTTAGGGTCCAACACGACACGGTGGACATATTCAACATCTAAAGGACTGAAACGGGGGTTCAATTTAAGGTAATCCTAACGGTATTTTTCGGGATCCTAACGGGAACGGGGGTTCAATTATTGAACGGCTGGTCGGATTTTGATGAAATAAAAACATAGAATTCTATTTATCCTGGTTAATGGTTCCCTAAGTATTTTCTCGAATATCCACGCGGACGAAGTCGCGGGCAGAAGCTAGTTAATTTATAGATAACGTATAAGTATAATATATTCTTACGTATGTATTTCATTTATATATTTCTTTAATTATTCTAATAAACAAATATTATTTACTTTAACACACACTCAAAATACGAGCAATTCATACTTTATATTTCAACTTAAAAAAACACACAAAAAAATTTAAATTTCGTTTCTTTTATATTTTGCCTATGCATATCATGATATAGGGAAACCTGTAATTGGCTATAAATATAGATAATACTTGATGTAATAATATATTGTAAACGCTGTTGGTTTTCTTAAGATCAAATAAATAAATAAAATAAAAAGTCGGACTAAAAAACATTAAAACGGACTAGTAAAAACAGACTAAAAAGTATAAAATAAAATTTTCTTTAAATATTTATTACCCTACAGAAATTTTAAACCTAAAAACGTGGGGCGCATTTTGTAAAATTTATCATCCATATTGTCTTTAGCATGCGCCCCACGTTTTTAGGTTTAAAATTTCTGTAGGGTAATAAATATTTAAAGAAAAATTTATTTTATACTTTTTAGTCTGTTTTTCTAGTCCATTTTAATGTTTTTAGTCCGACTCTTTTGTAATAAAAACGTGTTTTAAAAAAAGGTTTTTTTCAGAAAATTTTTATTTTCTGCTTTTTAGTTAACGAGCTAAGACTAAAAAATTTAGACATACCGAAGAAAAAAAAACTTTTTTTCGAACTAAACTACATTTTTTATCTTTCTTGGGTCTACCTTCAATTTAAGATAATACCTTTAGATGATTAATATAATGAAAAATATTAGAAAAAATATACAATCTCCTATCGGAGCACTCTTCAAGACGATTCAAACGAGCTCAAACTCGATGGGGTTGCATGGTTTTAATACAAAGTCCCAGTGGCCTTCTTCCGGCTCTATCATCAGACCCTGGAAACTTCCCAACAAAGTACTCGTCAAGACAATTCAAACGAGCCCAAACTCGATGGGGTTGCATGGTTTGATTATAGAGTTTCTATGGCCTTCCTCCGGCTCCATCATCAGATCCTCGGACACTATTTCCCATTAAAGTACTCGTCAAGATGATTCAAACGAGCCCAAATTCGATAGGATTGCATGGTTTTATTACCGAGTTCCAGTGGCCTTCTTCCGGCTCCATCATCAGACCCTGGACACTATTTCCCAACAAAGTACTCGTCAAGACGATTCAAACGAGCCCAATCTGGATGGGGTAGCGTGGTTTTATTAAAGAGTTCCTGTGTCCTTCCTCCGGCTCCATCATCAGACCCTGGAAACTATTTCCCAACAAAGAACTCGTCAAGACGATTCAAACGAGCCCAAATTTGATGGGTTTGCAGGGTTTCAATATTGAGTTCCTATGGCATGGCCTTTCGGCTTTATAATGAGACCCTAAACCACGTCTCCTATTAGAGTACTCGTCAAGACGATTCTAACGAGCCCAAACACGATGGGGTTCTATGGTTTGTTCGTAGAGTTCCTGTGGCCTTCTTCCGGCTTCATCATCAGATCAGCTTTATGATACCATAATATTGCATTGCCTTACAGTTCTGGCCTATGTTCAAAGTTTCAAGTCTCTAGCTCATCGGGAAGTTAGGATAAAATCGTTCGCAAACTTTGTGGAGAAACACACAAACAAACAATCAAACCAACAAAAACGTTTAAATAATTAAAAAAAAACGCATTATGTGTGCTGGCTGATGATACATGTAAGCGACACTACATGTAATTAATAGTAAGTATACTGGCCGGCACGTAACTTGGCAAGGTAAAAACGAGACAAAAGAAGTAGCTACAAACAGTAAATTCGGCGCATGTTTTGTCTCATCTTTGTCTTGCCAAGTTATATACTGGCTGGCACCTATACTAATATCTTTGGACGAATCTTTCGTATAGTTATGATAGAACTTTACTTACAGGTAAGTTCTTTTAATTTATAACTAGCTTTTGCCCGCGACTTCGTTCGCATGGACATTTTAGAAAATCTTTAGAATTCTTGAAATGCTGTAAAAAACGTCCCCGTCCACGTCCAGAATTGGGTTCAGACATATTTGTATCCCGTTCCCCTTCACATTCCCATTCCCGTTCCTCATTCGGTACTTTCCCGTTTCCCGTTCCCCTTGTCACTTTTTCAGTTTTTCCCTTTTTGCCTTTACTGTACTTTTCTGACTTTTTGACTATTTTGGCTTTCTTACTTTTTTAATTTTTGACTTTTTAGACTTCTTTGACGTTTTTGGCTATTTTACTTTTTGTTTTTTTTACTTTTTTGTCTTTTTTTTTATTTTTGACTTTTTGTTTTTTATGTTTTTCAGACTTTTCGCTTCCGCTTACACTTAAATGTACACTTGCTAACCTTCATCGTAACTGTCACCATCCCCATTCCCCACCCGTCACCCTCCCCCCCTTTCCCCTTCCAGTTGCCCTTTCTCTTCCCCTTATAATTTTTTATCGTTATTGTCAGGCTATACACAAAATTTTAACATTCTACTTAGCTTTGAAACTAAGGGACTTCCATACAAACTTTCAGCCCCTATTTCATCCCCTTAGGGGGTAAATTTTCCAAAATCCTTTCTATGTGCTTATCTAAATCATGAAAGGTATTTACCCTCCTAAAATTGGCATCCTAGCTTTGAAACTAAGAGACTTCCATACAAACTTTCATCGCCTATTTCACCCCTTAGAGGGCGAATTTTAAAAACCCTTTCTTAGTACTCACCTACACCATGAAAGGTATCTACCCTCCAAAAATGGTGTCTCTACCTTCAGCCGTAAGGGCTCTAGCCGTATCTCAACAATCAATCAATCAATTAATTTAGAGTTATCTATCTTCTTAATATATAAAATCGTAAACTGAATGACTGACTGACTGACTGACTGACTGATCTATCAAAGCACAGCCCAAACCGCTGGACCTTGAGACTTGAAATTTTGCACGCAGATACTTTATACAGTGTAGGCATCCACTAAGGAAGGATTTTTGAAAATTCCATCCCTAAGGGGATGAAATAAGGGATGAAAGTTTGTATGAAAATGTTTGATGTTGTCCCTCAGTTTTGAAGCTAGAATCTTCAAATTTTGTGTTTAGGCTGACGATTGAAAATTAATAAATACGGGTCTCAGCGTTTTTCAAAATTCTACCCCCGAAGGGGTCAAAAGGGGGATGAAGTTGTGTATTAAAGAAAATCCTTCATGTTCGAAGTAAAAATCGCTAAATTTATAATTTAGGCTTATGGATAGAAATCTAAAGCAACGTTTATTGTTTTTGTTAGGATTTCAACTCCAAAGGGGATGAAATGGGGGTGAAAAGGGTTAAAAAAAACCTAAAAATAGATATGGATGTCGTTATCGGGGTTTTGTGGGATGACGATTGCAAAAATGACATTTATTTTGAAGTCCAACCACGGTGGACATGATTTAACCCCTAAAGGGGTGAAAATGGGGTCCAAATTTTGTATGGAAAAATAATATAAAATAGACATTACAACTTTAAACTTCGTAGGAGTACATCTAAAAATAAATAGGCAAATATATATTTTGTTATTTTGAAAATCAACCCCTTAGGGGGTAAATGGGGTGAGTAAACATAAAAATCGATAAAGATGTCGTTATTGGGGTTTTCTGGGATGACGATTGCAAAAATGACATTTATTTTGAAGTCCAACACGGTGGACATGATTTAACCCCTAAAGGGGTGAAAATGGGGTCCACATTTTGTATGGAAAAATAATATAAAATAGACATTACAACTTTAAACTTCGTAGGAGCACATCTAAAAATAAATAGGCAAATATATATTTTGTTATTTTGAAAATCAACCCCTTAGGGGGTAAATGGGGTGAGTAAACATAAAAATTGATATAGATGTCGTTATTGGGGTTTTCTGGGATGACGATTGCAAAAATGACATTTATTTTGAAGTCCAACACGGTGGACATGATTTAACCCCTAAAGCGGTAAAAATGGGGTTCAAATTTTGTATGGAAAAAGAATACAAAATCGAAATTACAACTTTAAAATTTGTAGGAGCACGTCTAAATATACAAAGTGTTTGGTAAAAGCCTTATAAAGCCGAATATGGTAGATAGGGACCATCAAACTGAACAACTTTTACTATGGGACCAACTCTGCAATCGCGAAAAAAAAATCAGCTGTTCCATACATTTTGATATTTTCGTTATTATTTTGTGTATGAAACAGCTGATTTTTTTTTCGCGATTTCAGAGTTGATCCCATAGTAAAAGTTGTTCAGTTTGATGGTCCCTATCTACCATATTCGGCTTTATAAGGCTTTTACCAAACACCTTGTATATTTTGGGATTTTGAAAATCAACCCTTAAAGGGTGAGTAACATAAAAATCGATATGGATGTCGTTCTTGAGGTTTTATGGGATGGTGATTGCGAAAATGAGATTTATTTTGAAGTCCAACGCGGTGGACATGACACATATGGACCTGGACCTGGACATGCACATCCAGGGAACGGGAACGGAACGGAACGGAACGGAACGGAACGGAACGGAACGGAACGGAACGGAACGGAACGGAACGGAACGGAACGGAACGGAACGGAACGGAACGGAACGGAACGGAACGGAACGGAACGGAACGGAACGGAACGGAACGGAACGGAACGGAACGGAACGGAACGGAACGGAACAGACCGGACCGGACCGGACCGGACCGAACCGGAACGGAACGGAACGGAGCGGAACGGAACGGAACGGAACGGAACGGAGAGGAACGGAACGGAACGGAACGGAACGGAACGGAACGGAATGGAACGGAACGGAACGGAACGGAACGGAACGGAACGGAACGGAACGGAACGGAACGGAACGGAACGGAACGGAACGGAACGGAACGGAACGGAACGGAACGGAACGGAACGGAACGGAACGGAACGGAACGGAACGGAACGGAACGGAACATAACGGAACGGAACGGAACGGAACGGAACGGAACGGAACGGAACGGAACGGAATGGAACGGAATGGAACGGATCGGGAACGAGACGGTAACGGGAACTAGAACGGGACGGGTACGGGAACGGGAACGGAAGGGGTACGGGACGAATACGGGATGGGATCGGACGGGAATGGAACGGGAACGGAACGAAACGGGAATGAAACAGGAACGTAACGGGAACGGAACGGGAACGAAACTGGAATGAAACGGGAACGGAACGGGAATAGAACAGGATGGGAACGGGAACAAGAACCGGACGGAAACGGAACGGGAACAAGAACGGGAACGTAAGGCGTACGGGACGGTTAGGGGACGTTTACGGGACGGGAACGCAGCGGGAACGGAACGGGAATGGGAACGGGAACGAAACGTGAACGGAACGGGAACGGAACGGGAACGGAACGGGAACGGAAATATAACGGGACGGGAACGGGAACGAGAACAGGATGGGAACGGGACAGGAACGGGATGGGAACGGGAACGAAAACGGAAGGGGTACGGGACGGTTACGGGACGTTTACGGGACGGGAACGCAAACGGGACGGGAACGGAACGGGAACGGGAACGGGAGCGGGAGCAGAAACGGGAACTGGAAGCCTTGTGCGAGGCCCGCCACACGCGGCAAATGTCTTGCCTCGCGAGGCAGCGCGCTTGATGGGGACTCGCCTAATCGCGTAAAAATGGCTGGCCGGATCCTGGTTGAAGGTTCCTTAAAAGGATTTCGTCTAATATCCACGCGGACGAAGTCGCGGGCAGAAGCTAGTACTAATATATATATTAATATGTTATAGTAAAATTAATTGATTAATTTATATGTAGGTATAGATTTTAAAAGCTTAGGCCCGAAAAAATTTTACTTAAGGTAGTAACCATATCCGATTTATTCTTCGTTCACTCAGTTTCAGGTAGGTTCATATGAGGTTACTTACCCCAATGAGATAACCCTCTTGTCGCAAGGGCGGCGGTCGCAGGGGCGGCGGACGCAGGGGCGGCGGTCGCAGTGTCGGCGGTCGCAGGGGCGGCGGTCGTAGTGGCGGCAGTCGCAGGGGCAGCGGTCGCAGTGGCAGCGGTCGCAGTGGCGGCGGTCGCAATGGCGGCGGTCGCAGTGGCGGTGGTCGTAGTTGTAGATATCAATAACCAAACCATTTCTGACATACGACGAGCATCTGTGTAGCTTAGACGTGTAATACCGACAGTAATAAGGATAAGAGGAATCAAAACCAGGAGACTATAGAAAATGAATTTCTTCTTTGGAGTGTCTAGCTTAACTCTTTTAATCCAACTCAATAATTTATTTATTTTTCGTAACACTGGATTATCGTCCAACGCAGATTTGGAGCTTGCACCTGTAATTAAATTACAATGAGGGGTTTTCAAATTGACATTTAAAAAAAAGAAAAGTAACTATTTGCCTCACTAGATGGTGTTGATGGTAAGACTGAAGTCAAAATTGGTAGTAAAAAATACTTTGAATCCCCTATTTTTTCAACGCCATCTATCGAGCCTACAGCTTTTTGTCATTTTGAAAAGCCCTCATTTAAAGAAAAATTACGCGGAGCGAATTTTTTGACCTGACCACACTAAAACTAAACTGCTATAAATATCTCATAGACTTAGAAAATTTTTCGCTATGCTCAAGTAGACGGACAAAGGTGCGAGTGAGAAACCGATTCTTACGGCTTATGCGATGTGCGAGAAAGAGTAAAAAAAAACTGACAGCTGAACCTGGTTTGACTTCATTTATCATCGTTTATCACCTTGGTGAAAAGCGTCAACAAGATTATTTTGTAATTTTGGTCGGTCGGTTTGGCTCTCAAAGCTGTATAAATCAATAATGATATCGTGTTCTGTACTGGATTGTAATGTTACTTACGACAATAACCCAAATAAACACTAATTTCACAGGTAAATATGATTGGACTATTACCATTTTCATAATTCATATTTTAGTTGAATATATTCCCAAACACAGTTATATTCTAATATGATGCTATTAAACGCCTATTTCCTAAATAAAGCTGATTTCTAAACATTATGTGATAAGAGCGCTCCACATTCGCGGCGTGAACACCCGTGAAAGGCGTGAAGCGCGAATG
The DNA here is from genome assembly GCA_928269145.1 of Agriphila tristella. Lineage (NCBI taxonomy): Eukaryota > Metazoa > Arthropoda > Insecta > Lepidoptera > Crambidae > Agriphila > Agriphila tristella. The sequence continues at coordinate 5,481,000 of OV743440.1, forward strand.
TGTATGGTTTTCGTGCCCGTTCACGGGCTTCGCGCCCTGTTCACGCCTTGTTCCCCGTTCGGTGTCGGTATTTGCGCCCGCTTCAAAGGGTTCGCGGTGCGCGAACCACCCGTGAACGCAAGCGCATCCACACTGGCGCGTGAAAACAGTACCGTGCCTTGAGGTTTTTATTTATTTGCGGAGTACGGTGCGTCAAAATGACCGTCATTTGGACGAACGAGCAGGAACTTGTGATGATTGAGTGTTAACATGCCGAAACCATTTTATGGGATGCTAAAAAACAAAGATAGCAGTGCCTAACTCGGCGTCCATTCTCGACGAGCGCGCGAACTAAACTGTGAACGATAGCGAGTGTGGAGGGTCATGCTTTTCACGCCGACTTCTTCGCGGCAAAATTACGTCGTGAAATCACGCAGGAATCTGGAGCCTGCTTTAGATAAAAAGATATTATGTCCGTGAACTTGAGAAAATAAGGCGTAAATATTGATCAAAAATTATCGATATCGATACTCATGTCGATGATTTCCAATACTTTGTTTGTCTTTGTGAACACTGATAGTTTTATTTAAAGCTGCTTGTAACCGACAGTTTTCAAATGGTAAATTATACCAACTTAAGTACTAATTTAACAATTATTTCCAGGTTTTCTGTAAATCCAGTGATTAAATTAAACTGGATAAATATCATAAATAAATAAGAAGGGAGCCTCAAAGGAGACCTTAAGAAATTATTTAAATAAAATTGTTCAAAATCTTGTTTGTGTTTTATTTATTAGAGCAATAATACATTATGGTTATCGACAACCTAAAATGGACTTCAGTGCATCTCTAAATTCACGCACACGTTTACATATTTACAAACACTGGCTCATCTCACTTTTGGTTTCGCAGCCAAGTGAACTCTGTTCGTCTATTCCAGTGGATATTAAGTTTATGAAATATCTATAAAAGACATTATTCATACTATCAACACGGGCTACCTTACGTAAGGAAGCCCGTGTTGCTCTAAGATTCACACTAACCTTTTCTCTCAGTTAAATTCCTTTGTGCGTTCTTTTTATCTTTTTGACGTTCCTTAATAAAAAATTTACTATCCTTTAAATTAGTTTTAGTTTTAACAGGTTCTGGACCGAAGTCAACGACACGCAGATGATGAAAATCCATTTTGGGTTACAGATGTGGTTCTTCAGTGGAAAATGCGCGTAAAATTACACTGATCATGATCATACTGTTTTCATAATACATTTAATAACATAATATAATTAATAAAAACTTGAAAAATATATAAGTAAATAAATTAATATGTAAATATAAGTAAATCAAACATAAAACATCAAAACACATCAAAAATGTTAAAAGTCATAGAGTTTTAAAATATCAATCATTTATATTTTTTTACTTTCCTCTATGCCTCTATGGAGTAAAATCTACGACCAGAGACACAGAACATAAAAATTCTTTGTTCTGTGACCAGAGAGTAATTAATTATCTACGATCAACTATATCTAAATAACAACTGCGACTGTATTCAATAGAAAAAATATCAAGAATTCAAGATGAACCGCTTCGGCCTATTATATATTATATATATATATTTTTTATATATTATATATATTTTTTTTCCATAAAACTAATAAGGTCATTTTAATATTATTATTATTTTCTATCGAAAATGTCCCTGTTGTTATTCACCACGCAAATTGCTAATCACCCCAGTTTACCGGTATCATACCTGAGTCCGGCCGGACGCAAGGACTTACATACTCCGGTAGGCGTACACCAAAACCGATTTTATCGGCCGATGGCGGACAGACCTACTCGGACGAGTAACTCGGACGTGCACCTGCTGTGCCGACATTGGGCATTGCCGTGCCGATCTTTTGTAGTCACTCTCAGCTATGCAACCTCACATTAAAACAATACCTCCGTTCGTTTACTGGATAGGTATCGTTACCGTTGTCATGTATGAATATATACATAGCGTGCACTTGTATAAGTTAGTAATAAAGTACTCTCAAGTTATAACGGTTGACTGGGCGTCTTCCGATACCGTGCCGGATGAAATTCGGACTCGATGGATGATTGGCCTTCATCAGGCGACTTCGGACGATGGCGGTTGTAGTAGTGTACGCGCTCGCTTTATGTTACATAGGTTTGTTATAATAATATCAAAAAAAAATATGCTTTTCCCTCGATTTTCTCCTTTGCTGAGCCTGAGAAACATTATAAATCAAAAGGAATGTTTCATGAATTTGATGAAGCTTCGCCAAAATAAAACAACATTTGAATTATAACAGCTTTGTTCTTTAATATTTCAACCTCAGCAGTTTCTAACATATTTATAACTTGGATGAATTTGATAGGTATATCAAATATGGAATAAGCCCAATATTGGGGCCAAACAGAGAATTAATAGAATTTTATATGCCAGAGTCATTCAAGAAACTTAGAATAATAAAATAAATATGATAAAACGGTTCGTGTAATTTTGGATGGTACAGAAATTCCAGTACAGAAACCTGAAATTACTATTGCACAGAAGGCATCATCAGGCAACTATAAACACGGAAATTCACACTCAGTTGCTTTGTTAAAATTTAAATCATATGCTTCTAATCTCAAATAAAAATATTACTTGTAAATCTTACACGAAATTTAAAGAAATGTAATGCTTGTTAGCAATTTTTTGTAAGTTGCTATAAACTTTCTTGCCTGTTGTTTTGGCTTTTCTTTTCCGTAATTCTTCTTTTATATGAGCTAAAGTTAGCATAGAATACATTGTTTGTCCGCAAAACCGAAAAAAATACAATCTAAGAAAGTAAAATCACGTATTACACAGTCAAGACAATATAAGCTCAAACTGACAATTGTTCCAAAGACTAAGCGCCATCTGTAATTCACTTTGCCTTCGCCTCCCCATTCGGCTGCGTCGAGGCAGTCAGCGGGCGCTTTTAAAAATAAATAGGTACTACCTAGGTAACTTTAAAAATATAATAGGACTTTGCATTTGATTTTGGTTTTTTGTAAATTTTGGTGTTCATTTTCAATGCTCCGATTCTTGCGGGGACTGTAAAATCTGTGAATTTTTTTCACCGGATAACGTACCGTCAATAAACGGCTATCCTTGTATACATATTTTTTTTTTACCGGATGAATGTTACCTTGGACTGCCATCTATATGCGTTAGTTTTGAACTGGTAGTCAGAGATTACACACGTGTGAAAGGTCGAATAATAAGAAAAAAAAAACTCGTATTGGCCTACTACTTGTACAAGAAGAAACTAAAAAGAAATAGAAAAACGTAAAAGGTCATCGTGGGTGCATCCTATATTATTGGAAAGGGAAGAATATGGTGCATTTCATACTCTTTTTACGCAGTTGGAAGAAGATGAAAATAAATTTTACAATTATTTTCGGATGAAGAAAGAAACTTTTCAGCTATTATTAACAGCCATATATGATAAAATAAGACACGAGGATACTGACATGCGTAAATCTATTACCCCGGCAGAGAGATTAGCCGTTACGCTAAGGTATGTTAAAGACATTTTCAATTTCAAATTATAGAAAAGGGGAATATTATTGTAATACGATTAGTATTTAAAAAGCTAAAAGGCAAAACTAACAATTACCTGTATTAATTAAAACAAAATTTAGTAGGTAGTAATCATAAAAAAAATCAGGTCAATGGTAGTAATGGGGAATGTCCGAAAAAAATCAAAATTGGCTGAATATTTTTCTATAGGTAGGAATAAGGTCCCTTAGTAATAGAAAAAAGTTTCAGAATTTTCAGTTGGGTAAAAAAGTTTTTAAAAATCAAAGTCTCTTCGACTTCACAAATTTATGAAAGTAACAGCAGAATGGAGATTATACCTTTGCCGCTAACTGCCACAAACACAACACGTATTAAAAAAAAAAGTTTTGACATTTTGTTTTGAAACTTTTTTTTTAATACCATGTTGTGGTTGTGGCAGGTGTTGGCAAAGGTACAATCTCCATTCTGCTGTTACTTTCATACATTTGTGAAAACGAAGAGACTTTTATTTTTTGAAATTTTTTCACGAAACCGAAAATTATGAAAATTTATTCTATTACTAAGGGACCTTATTCCTACCTATAGAAAAATATTCAGCCAATTTGATTTTTTTCGGACATTCCCCATTGTTTTATTATACTCAAAAATTAGAAAAATCGAAATCGTAATCAGGCGATGTGATTGAACTTAATTCAGTAACAATTGAAGATTGGGAATCATCTTGCTGCATCAGTTTTTGAGGCTTAAGTTGATGTATCCTGGATGTGGATGGAATGGGTTCTTTCTCGGACAACGTTTTAAAACCTTCATTTAACGCAAGACAAATTTCCCTCCAAGCGGCAAAACTCGACTGTCTATTTTTATAGCACTCTTGGATTTTGTCCCACAGTACAGGCCTATTTTCAACCAAACTTATTAACAATTCCATGTCAATATCACCCATTTTTAAAAGAACGCAGGTAGACGGTACACAATTTACAGAAAACAGGCAATACGTCCGGCAGCGTCAACACGCACCAATACCAAATACTATAGAAACTCTAATAGAAACTCTACCGAGTTAATACGCACAGCTCCGGGCGAATTCTGGCAAGTAAGCACACTAGCGCCCCTAGCGGCGTGAGGTGAACGATTTCAAAAGTTGTAGAGGTTGTAGTACCGTTGTAGGCAAAGAGAAAGTGCGTGCGTTACGTTTTGTGTTTTAATTTTATTATCGTGGGATTTTAATATTACGGAAATAAACCGATAAAATGTCGCAAAAAGCTTGTACTTTTGCTCGTGGTTCAATTTGTGCTGTTAATGGATGCAAGGATTATAAATTTCAAAAAGATTCCAAGTCGTTCTTCAGAATGCCTAGAGATTCAGAGACGTAAGTTTCAATGCTTGTTTGTAATGATTATAAAACTTATTAATTTTTGTTTTTTTGACTGTTCGACTGTTTGTTATGATTTTCAGATTGAAAAAAATTGATCATAGCTTGTAAACGAAGCGATTTAGATTCTTTGATAAAAGTAAAAGTTGCTGAATACTTTAATAATAATTATTATGTGATTTGTTCCGATCATTTTGACATAGAATGCTTTAGAAATAAGGATTTATACAGTAAGGGGTGAGTTTTTTATGCTTGAATATGTGATTTGATTACCTATCTTGTAACCTGATAGAGGACTAACTAAGTATGTGTTTATATTTTCTGTTTCAGACTACTACCAAATTCAATTCCAACTTTGAATTTGTATAATGATAAGGAACCTATTAAAAGCAAGAGTCGATGTGATACAAGTATTGTGGAATGTGCAACAAGGTAATATATATTTGGTTATAAATGATCATCATCATTATTAGCCAATATTCCATTCACTGCTGAACATAGGCCTCCTCCAATGCGCGCCTTTCCTCCCGATCACTTGGCATCCTCATCCAGTTACATTTTATTGTAAAACTTATAATAATATATGTTGTTTGTTGTAGTTTAAAGAAAATGAAATTAGACACAGAAATAGAGAAGAAAAATGAAGCCCCTCTTCCAACCTCTGTTAGCAGCCTACATTCAAATTTTTCAAAAGGAAAATTCACAATTGAAACAAATTATCCAGGATTATAAAAAAATATTAAGTAATAAGTGTAGTCTCTTGTCGAAGTATAAGAAGAAATCCTCACTTTTGAAACAAAAGTTACTGCAATCTAAAAGTAGCAATTCTGTTTCCCAATCTAGTAAGATAGGTAGGTAACTAAAGTTTGCGAACAGTTTATAAGATCCCGAGAAAAATTAAGTAGTAAAGATAAATTAGGGAGACGATTTTGAAACATGTGTAAAGAGCTTGTTCTTTATTACTATTCCACAAAATCATACATATTACTACAGAAGCGCTAGTTGTCACGGTTAAGATCGTCTCTGTATACTAAATAATTTTAAAATTAGTTTTATAGTATTTAAGATCGATATAAAGTGTGATTCATACAAGTATACATGCAATACATGTGCTCAAGTGTTATCTAAAGAAGAAAAGCTACAGTTGCAGTAAATCTTCACAAAATAATTCTGTGGAAGGATCCGGTGAATATATTCCATATTACTCCACTGACCCATCTAAATCTTTGTAAAAAACCTTTTAGTGACAATAATCTTATGTTCTGACATGCAATTAATAAATTTTTAATACCTATGGGATCGAAAATCGTAATATTTACCAATTGAACTACGTTATTTTTATTCGAATGCATGTAAACACAAGTCAGCTGACCAATTCATGAAGCCACTTACCAATCATCAATCAGAATTTTAACAGTTCAGCTACTCGCCAATAGATGGCCATATTTTACTCCATCTAGCGGAAGTTTATTAAATTTATCTGTGCTATCTACTACTGCCATCTATGAACACCTACAATTATTAAGCAGAATTTCTTTGAATAATAACCAGGAAGCAACAGTTCAGCTACTGCACGATAGATAGCGTATCAATATTATAATAACTCGTTTTTGTTGCATTCACAAAAAATCATGGACCAAGACAATATAACTCAACGTAACAAAAACTATAAAATAAATGTTACTGTTGAGAACTCATTCGAAGAACTGTCGGATGAGGATAGTGAAAACTCATTCCTGTCTACCTCCACTAAATTAAATAGGAGCTGTCCCGAAACATGCACGAATATTAGCGACAGAATAAGTGAATTAGAAAGAAAAGTTCTGAAACTTGAAGAAAAATTGCAAATAGCAGATAATGAAATTGGAAATTTATTAACTGAAAACAAGACACTTACCAAGAAAATCCATGATTATGAAATAAGAATTCAAAAGCTAACAAGTGTATGCAAATCTACACCACAAAAGGAAAAATTAAAAAAGAAAGGAACAAATTTAAATAAATCAAAACAAGATTTCTCTTATCGGGAGGAAAAATGTAATAAATTATGTTCTGATGATAACCTCGAAGCAGCGCCATCTAGCCAACATATAAATACTACAGCGGACTCGATTATCGACAAAAAAAAGAACGGGCCTTCAAAGAAGTCAACAGATGTCGCTACAAAGAAAAAATCCAAGAATAGACTATGTATAATTAGCACATCTAAAAAACATAATATAATAAAAAATATTGAACAATTTGACATGGATAAACATTACAGTTATTGTCATCACCTTATAACTAATGGAGGTGTAATGGAATTATTTGACTGCTCTAATAAGGAATTAAATAACTTTAATAAAAACGACTACTGTATTATATTGATTGGTGAATCTGACTTTAACACTACGAAAGATTATACACAGTTAATTTACAAGATTAGAGAATTCGCTCAACAAATGCAACATACCAACATAATTATAGCTGTGCCTACTTATATATGCGGTGCCGTTATTTACAACTGCAGGGTGGAAATATTTAACAGTCTCCTAAACCTTGACGTGCAGACTCACAAATATGCAAATCTAATGGACTCTAACCGATTGTTATCGTTTGATATGTTCTCTCCATACACAGGCAAATTGAATGCAACGGGCATGAAATGCATATTTAAAGAAATTATCAGTATATTTCACACTAAAGAAAACATAGCTTTAACAAATAACTTGAATAAAACGAAAGTAAATGACGAAGAGAGAATAAATTCAAATTTTTTTCGTTTATAATCATATTACTATTCTCCATCAAAACATATGCAGCTTACGCAGTAAATCTAACCTGCTAACCCTCCATATAGAAGAACTCTACGCGGATGGACGTGATACTGATGTGCTGTGCTTAACGGAACACTTCATGCTCAATGAGGATAAAATGAACATATCAATATGTAACTACAAACTAGCGGCCTCCTACTCAAGGAATACTCGAAGAGGTGGTTCCTGTATTTTTGTACGCCATGGACATGAATTTAAGACTGTCGATATTTCAAAATATTGTGTTAAATGTGTATTTGAATGTTGTGCTGTAGAACTTTTACTTCTTAATACGATTATTGTCTGTATATATAGGCCACCAAAATCTGACTATGATCTATTTCTAGAAAAATTATCACAAATGTTAGATTATTTAAACCACTGTAAAAACAAAAAAATTGTCCTGTGCGGAGATTTTAATGTTGATAGACTGAAAAAAAATCGAATGTCTATGGATTTTGAAAACTTGCTTCTTAATTATAATCTTAAGCTACAGATTAATAAACCTACAAGGCCTATCAGCAAAACATGTCTAGACAATTTCGCTACAAACATCTGGCGTTGTAAATCTGAGGTACTGGATCTGAACCTATCGGATCACACTGCACAATTACTTACATTTCCTGTCAATAAAAAATGTAGATTGAACTCTTGGCGCATAAGAAAAAGAGACATGAGTAGTGAGAATGTAAAAAAGTTTCATGATGCCATAGGAAGTTTAAGCTTTTCCGATGTATATAAACTAACTGATGTTAACGAAGCTTACAATTCACTATATGAGACGATACGCATGTTCTATGACCTTTGCTTTCCTTATATATTTGTTAACGTAAAGGCTAGAAAAAGACCGAAGTGGATTTCTCGAGGAATAAAACTATGCAGTAAAAATAAAAGAAGGCTACTTTGGAACTATAGAAAATCACCTACCCTGGCAAACAAAGTATTAATTGGGGATTATTCTAGACGTCTTAAAAAAATTATAAACTTGACACAAAAAAGTCAAAATAACTTTACCATTAAAACAGCTAGTAATAAATCCAAAGCTACTTGGTCTGTTATCAATCAAAACAAGAATAATTTTCCACGTGAGACAATTAAAGAGATTTCCTCCAATGGCCAAACTATTACTAATCCCTGTGACATAGCAAATGCGATAAATAATTATTTTGTAGAGCAAATTAACTCTACATCAAAATTGACATTGAAAAATAAGAAAGTTGACATTAAAACGCAATCTAATCCGAACTCTATTTTTTTGACACCAACTAGTCCACCCGAAGTACATAAGACTATATTATCTCTAAAAAACACAAATAGTGTGGGCTACGATGACATATCTACCGCAGCAATTAAATGTTGTGCCAGACATCTAGCTTGTCCATTAGCCCATATAATAAACTTGTCTCTAAGCCAAGGAACGTTTCCTGAGGCCTTTAAATTGTCTATAATTAAACCTATACATAAAAAGGGTGATACTAAAGATATAAAAAATTATAGACCTATCGCTCTTATAGTAATCCTATCAAAAATTTTTGAAAGAATTATATATAACATAGTCTACTCATTTCTTGAAAAATTTAATATTTTTTCTTCCCAACAGTTTGGCTTTCGTCGAGGTAAATCCACAAACTTAGCTATTTTTAACTTGCTGAAATTAGTGACTGACTCTATCGACAAAAGGGAAAACATTTGCGCAATATTCATGGACATGTCAAAAGCTTTTGACTACGTTGACCATGGTATTCTCTTGCAAAAGCTCTACCATTATGGAATACGGGGTATTGCATTAAAGTTGTTTGAATCTTACCTTAGCAACAGAAAGCAACAAACTGCTATCAAAACAATCTGCAAACAAACTTTAATAGAAAAGGAACATATTTCAAAATGTAGAGATGTAGAGTATGGCGTTCCTCAAGGGACAATATTAGGACCTCTATTATTTTTAATATATATTAATGACATGCCAATATCCATTGAATATCCTATGACATTATTTGCCGATGATAGTACAATATTGATAAAATGTAAAAATAACTTGACGTATGAAAATGAAATCAAAATGACATTAGCAAATATAATTAAATGGCTTGACATGAACAATTTGAATTTAAATATTGACAAAACAAAAATAATGCATTTTCGACAGTACACTGAGGCACCGAAAGTTACAGTTCGTCAAAATGGTACTACAATAGAACCTGTCGCCGAAACAAAATTCCTAGGTCTAAACATAGACTACCAAACTAACTGGCTCAGTCATACCAATGATTTGTGTACACGTATTAATAAATTTGTTTATGCACTAAGAGCTCTATCTAGAGTAGCTAATATAGAGACAGTTTTAACTGCTTACAATGGATATGTCGCTTCTATCTTGCGTTACGGAATTATGTTTTGGGGCAATTGCACAAACAAGGAAGTGATATTTAAAAGCCAAAAAAAATGTATCAGGGCTATCAAATCCTTAAAACGAAGGGATAGTTGCAAACAACATTTTATAGATTTAAAGATACTTACAGTACCATCCCTTTACATATATGAAACTGCAATGTTTGTCAGGGGAAATCCGCATCTTTTTCCAACAATATCCACTGGCCAATTGAAAGTAAGCAAACGTCATGGAAATACATTACGAGCACCGGATAGAAATACCGCGTTGAAGGGAAATAGCTTTTTCTGTATGGCACCTAAAATTTATAATAAAATACCAAAAAAACTGAAAGAGGCTAACTTAACAACTTTTCGCAGGGAATTGTTATCTTTATTAATTAGAAAAGCTTATTATACCCTGACAGAATTTTTTAATGATAAGATATAGTGCCTTTTTTATGTTTATAACTACATTAATTTTTATTGATTACTGACTTCTAATTGTTTTCTTTTTATAATTTTAATATTGTTGACATTTTTATTGATATCAATTTTTTTTTATTTGTATAGTTTTTTGACATTTTTTTTTATATTTTACTGACATAATTGTTCTATTTTTTTTTAATGACAATTTCTAAAACTAAAATTTGTACGCCCATTGATGGCCGAACATAGTGGTACATTATATTTTTCACACCAGCTGTTTAACTTTTTACCTATGTTTACAAATAAATGATTTGATTTGATTTGATTTGATTTGATTTGAAGGCTTTTCCCCCCCCCCCAATGAAAATACCAAAATAATGTCAGATATTATTAATAAAGTTTTTAAAGATGATATAGATAAAAAAATACATTAAAATATCTCTAAATAATGTAAAGGCCACGTTATGTTCAAATGTAAACACAGAAGACATGTTAGTATGTAAGGAATGTACTAAATTGTTTTTAGATAAGTATTTTAAAGTGTTAATTAAAGCCTATTTAAATAAAATTATCAACACAAAAGAAGAAAATTACGTATTCATTGATTTATTTGATGTTTTATTTATTTAGTTAGTACCCGGCAACTCTATAATGAAAGCTCTCCACTATACTACAGAACCAACAAACAAAAACGTTCACCTCATGCCAACAGATGGCGCTGTTTCGGAGGTTGCCAAGTCAATGTATGGGAAACGTCAAGAGCTGTGCGTATTAACTCTGGTCTATAGTATTTGCCAATACACTGGCGTGGATGACCGCTCTTTCTTACACCGGACTGGTGTCCGTCGCACCGAGGGGACGCGGTGGTGCATCCGGCGTAAATTGTTCGCCGGACTGATGTCCGGTGCATGTACACATACTCATATTAAATCATACACCACCGCGAATCCGGCAATAAACACGGTCCGTCGTCCGGTGAAAAAAACGGACGTCTACAAGCGCTCACACTTCTTTATTCCATCCTTTTTCATCCAGCGCGCGTCCCCAGCCTATCTCAAAGTTTTTTTTCTCCTTCCGATCCTCATCCACACAGCGCACGTTGCGCTCTTCTTCTAATCTCACTCTAGAAATCCCACGCCACTCAACCGATTTCCTCTCATATTCTTTCTCTGTGCATACTGTACGTTTGTGGAAGCCTTTGAAAATATTTCCTTTCTTCTACTTACCTAATTTATTTCCTATCCTTGTTACCACTTAATCTAGAAAACTTCATTTCTTTCTTTATATTCGTATATTCTTTATCAATCTCTGTTCTCCTCCCCATATTTGCACCCACCCCCCACTGTCCTCTTCAGTCGGCAGGTACCTACTAGCCCCCTTTGGTTAAGTGCATGAATTTAAAGTTTTTAACTGGAAATGAAAGGGATATTGTTTGGGAATTATGTGGGGTGTGGACACAGAGTTTTGACTTCGAGGATCCTACGGAAACTTAGGAGAAGGCAAAAAACCTCGGAAATAACGGTCTTTTTTAAACTTTTCCTTATATCTTCTAAACCTTGCATTTTTCGGGAAAAGCGTTGACGACAAAATGGTAGAGCATTAAATTATATATAAGTTCAAAATATATGGAACAAGGGAGAGCTTGTTTTAAAAGTGCCAGCCAAGAAAAAATGGTACATATCAGGCACGTATCCAAGGGGGGGGATAGTTGGGATTTATCCCCCCCCGAAATCCAGAACACACAGTACAGGACCAAATTCAAATTTAGCGGGCGAGGCACTCTCCGGTCTGCGGGATGCAGTTGTCCCCCCCCCGAATTAAAAGTCTGGATACGTGCCTGGTACATATCGTATATAGAAATAATGGTACGTAGCCTCTAAGTATTAGTATTGTTATTTGTCCTTTGTTCCATATATTTTGAACTACTGTGTAAGTAAGAATAAGAATTGGGTTAAAAAAATAATGTTTAGTAACAAAACTTGAAGATAACATCTATGCTCTACAAAGTAATCAACAGTTTTCTCGAGAAGCGCATAGGTTTTGAATTTTGGGTCGTGTTTGAAGATTTAAGTGAAAACTCGAAAAAGTCCAAAATCTTCGAGTAATTACAAAAATTATGAATCGACGGATTTGCTAAGGCAGGTGGGTATGCTACGAGACCTTGCTCCCTAATAAATTAAACATTTTATTACCTACTTAGGTCAACGGTCAATTCTCACAGAAAATGAGAGATTAAGTAATGGTCGATTTATTTCATTGTGGTAAAAGCTCTTTTCTTTACTTTTACAGGTTGCTGTAAAAATGTAAGCCACCTGCAAGAAGTGTCCCACAACTCCCACAGCCTGTCAGATAGTAGCTTACAAGCACTGACATGTTTTTTTTTTAAGTCAATGCTTGCAAGTGTTAATAGCAAATACACGCAATCAGAGAAAATTTTTCTATGTCTATGCTAGCGACAGTTTGTCAAGCGTTTAAATAAGGTTTAAATATTTAAATAATGGTTTATAAGCACTAAGTACTTGTTGTATGGTCTGTGCCTAAGTAGTATGTAAAATAGCGGTGGGTGCCTCTTAGGTGAGCGAAAATGTAACTTATTGTCTTTAGAAAACAGTATAGATACCTCCATCATTTGCTTGTTGTTCAGCGCTCTTTTTACGTGACGTGAAAAATATTACACTTTCTTAGGCGGTTAAGTGACAGCTAAGGATTTGACTCCCCTCAACCCGCCGCCCTCTACTCTACATTACTTTGCGAAGCTTCTGGTTCGCGAGTCATTTATTACCGACAACTATTAATTTTTTTTAAAACTAATGTGTAACCTACACAAAGCTCCGCTCGGTCAAAATTCATGGACCATAGAAAGGTGGTGGAGACACGGCAGCATGGCATTGTTGAAATATTAAATTTTATTTTTATATAGGTAAATTAAAAAAAAGTGTTTTACAAAAAACAAGGAATCAGCAATGTTCTGCTGCAATTTATATTAAAATTAAATTATGTATGAAGTCAAGTTTATTTTATGTTTTAGTAATTTTACTGTTTTTTCTTTTACATTATCTCGTAACTAGGTAAGTAAGTAGGTACGTCTTATTTCAAATGTTTTTTTTATAATGATCGCGTCCTGCTCAGACTGTTGTATGAAATGATGGGTATTCTTTCGTTTATCACAATATTATTTGTAATAATTTGATTTGCCATAATGATTCTCGGTCATAATATTCATTTGTACTATTGTCTTTTATACTAACAACGTATGACATAACAATCCATTAGCCATAACTTTCATTTGCCATAAAATTAAGTGCCATAACAATAAGTGTCATAATGATTAGTTCCTATAAATATTATTTGACATAATATACAACTTATAATAACGTATCTCTTCACCTAAACGCGCCCTCTGTCAAGAAAGTAATCTGAATTTTTGAAAAATGGTCGCGAAAATCCCATAAATTGTATTTTCGAAAATGTCTTTCGTGGAATTTGTAGCATTTTTTCTCCTCTATCGATTGGTGGTAACGAGATTTCCATAGGACTCGTAGTTACGGAGGAGTTGCACAGAAACAAAAGTGTGAGCATGTTTATTCTTATGGTGTTAGTCGATTTTATTTATAAGATTTTTGGCATTATGTAAAATATTTATAACAAATGTTATAAATATTTTACATAATGCCAAAGTGAAATCGATAGGCAAAATGTTGAAGATTCCTATGGTATATTTACTTTGTTTAAATATTCATTAAATAAAGAGGAGATAGAGAATGAAAACCTACTAAAAACCACGTTTGGCTAATACAACCACCTTAAAAAAAATTATGAAAGGATCTACTGCGAATTACTAATATTTTCTACATCTCCTTGCTGCCTTGTAGCATACCTACTACGTAATACTTCGACATCAATCATATAGGCCGGACGGTTCAACTTAATACTTGGAATAAGGGACGCAAGAAGGACGCAAGCCAGTGGTTTTCACTTTTGCAGACGTTTGCCTTGATCTCCTAAATCTCTCGGCCGCAACTTTTCGAGGAAACTAACCACATGAGTCGTGGTTAGAAATATAGCGATTAGTTTTTTAAGGATTGCACAAATCATTTTTACATTGTAGGTTTTCCTAAGTCAAAGTCAAATAAACTTTATTCAAATAAACTTAATTGACCGAGCGAGCACGAAGTGCGAGCGAAGCGTCTCTGCTTCAGCTTGGGCAAAAATTCTTTCGTATATCTGTATGTTCTCTTCTACAGGTCGCATTTCTCAACCGTTCTCGTGAAAATTTGTGAGCAGGTTCGAAAATTATATAGAATTTTTTTGTCGAGCCAGATTTTTTTAATTTTTCAAAATGTCGGAGATATGTTAAAAAAACAGGTTTTACGGCTTTCCAGCGTTGTCTGTTCTCCTCTACAGATCGCATTTCTCAACCGATTCTCGTGAAATTTTGTGAGCAGGTTTGAAAATAATATAGATTTTTTTTGTCACGCCACTTTTTCGATTTTTTTCAAAATGGCGGAGATATGTAAAAAAAACTTATTGCAGTCCAGCTTCCCGGCTCTGTCTTTTCTCCTCTACAGATCGCATTTCTCAACCGAATTTCGTGAAATTTTGTGGGCAGGTTTAAAAATCATATATTTTTTTTTAAGTTGAGACAGTTTTTCCAAATTTTTCGTAATGGCGGAGATATGTAACAAAAATATATTTCAGTCCGGCTT
This sequence comes from Agriphila tristella, assembly GCA_928269145.1. NCBI lineage: Eukaryota > Metazoa > Arthropoda > Insecta > Lepidoptera > Crambidae > Agriphila > Agriphila tristella. Next base: position 5,496,203 of record OV743440.1, read on the forward strand.
TTTGGCGCTGGATGTTTTCCTCTACAGGTCGCATTTCTCAACCGATTCTCGTCAAATTTTGTGAGCAGGTTTGAAAATTACATAGAATTTTTTTTTCACGCCAGTTTTTTGAAATTTTTCATAATGACGGAGAAATGTAAAAAAAAACATTTTTCAGTCCGACTTTCCAGCACACCATTTTCCTCTACAGGTCGCATTTCTCAACAGATTCTCGTGAAATTTTATGAGCAGGTTTGATAATTATATAGATTTTTTTTATTTAGACAGTTTTTCTAAATTTACCAAAAATCACCATTTCGAAAAATGTTTAAAATTAGCTACTAAACTAAAACTAGGTGCGAACATACCTACCAAATAATACCAAACAGCACGTACCTACTACGTGCTTTGAAAAGCTCGTGAACAGTGTGGGAAAAAGGGGTGGCGACATCTTTTAGATAATTTTTTAAACAACATAGAATTTGATACTTTTTAACGCGAGGTCTACAGCTCACGGAGCCACTAGTTATTAAGTACTTTTGAATCGTCTATCTTTTCCTACCTTGTATTGTGATTACATGTTTTGTAAAACGCCATATTAATATACTAACAACCTCGCATCGCAGTTTTGTATGAAAAGTAGTTTTTTTGTTTGTTTTCGGAAAAGTTGTAGAACAAAATGTTACCGTTTATGATGTTAGTAATCAACTCCTGAGAGGTTGTTGGTGTATTACAAATAGCCTTGTAATATCCACCTCTCAAGCATACTAGCTCACTAGACATGTACCTACTCAATAAAACACTTTTTAACGGATACTAGCGCGGGTTTTTTACTTTGATAATAGGCTTGTTTCCACTAAGAATAAATCGGCTAGCATAAGGTTTCTAATGATTAATCATGTTAAGGGCCCTATCACATTTTTTCGTCGAATTTTCGATTTTGACGGATTTTAGCGATACAACCTAGAGAAACCTTTGGGTCTACTAAATACATTTATATGTGTAACCGACAAAAAGTTATATGTTGATTCACTGGAAAGTTAAAGGGTTAGAAAGGAAAATGAAAGTTGGTGAACGATTTCTTAAGGCTCAATTACACTATACAATTTTAAGCAAGCGATTTTAAGACTGTCTTGAAAACGACTAAGAATGCGCGCATTTACACCACACAATTTCTAGCACGCTCGGCCGTGCTTACTGTTATAGTAAAAGAGAAGGCAGTAAGTCTCTAATGTCTTTTTCAATCAACGTAGTATTGGAGTTATTTACATTGTAGTTTTTGTATTTGTTTTATTTTCTGTTTTAGTTCTTTAAGCACCTACCTAATACCAAATTCCTTTTCTTTAATCATTGTTTGTTAAGAGGTTAATTATAAATATTTTCAATTGCAGTCGTCGTGTCAAATAAAATTTTAGGTACCTATCTCCTTACTTATATATTAATCAATCATTTTTTTCAACTATTATCTACCTATTAGAAACCTACATAACATTAATATCTGACTAGGTTGAAAATTCGAAAGGCTCACGAATAGAAATATTTTACCTAGTAGGTATGAAGTAGTAGTAGGTATATTTACCTAGTATCATTTTAATTAAGTAGATAAAAACCTCTAATGTGTAGGTACTTACTTAATGCAAATTGCAAGAATCGTATCAAACAAAACAAGACTGTCGCTCTTGTGAATAACTCGACGGACACACACGCCGCACCGCACCGCACCGCACACCAACGCGAACGCGACGGCTCGCGCACGGGCCACGGCAGCGGCACCCGCCCACCCCTCGGCGTGACCCGCCCGCCTCTCGGCGTGACCCACTCCGCGCCACGCCCGCCCACGGCGTCCGGCTCAGAAGGTGCACATCGTCGTTGTTGTCGGTCGCGCACGTATCGACCTACCTAGATATCGCGTTATTATACGTTACACTATTTCCCAACAAAGTACTCGTCAAGACGATTCAAACGAGTCCAAACTCGATGGGGTAGCGTGGTTTTATTAAAGAGTTCCAGTGTCCTTCTTCCGGCTCCATCATCAGACCCTGGACACTATTTCCCAACAAAGCACTCGTCAAGACGATTCAAAGGAGCCCAAATTCAATGGGGTTGCATGATTTCAATATTAAGTTCCTATGGCATGGCCTTCCAGCTAAATCATCAGAGCCTGGACCTCATCTCCCTTTAAAGTACTCATCAAGACGATTCTAACGAGCCCAAGCACGATGGGGTTGTATGGTTCCATTATAGAGTTCCTGTGGCCTTCTTCCGGCTCCATCATCAGATCAGCCCAATGATACCATAATATTGCATTGCCTTCTATTTCTAACCTATGTTCAAAGTTTCAAGTCTCTAGCTCATCCGAAAGCTAGTTTAAATTGTTCGCAAACTTTGTGGAGAAACAAACAAACAAAAACACAAGCAAACGAGAAAGCAACCTAATAAAAGCGTGTTAAAAACAACATACCTAACTACCTACCTATAAGTTTCAAGTCTCTAGCTCATCGGGAAGCTAGGTAGGTAGGTACTTACCTAGTATAAAATACTCTTTTCTAAAATTAAGGACAAACAAATAAACGAACCTACTTATAAATATGAATAGTTTAAATAAATAAATAAACAAGAAAACGTCCATATGAAAACGTGTTAAAAAACCAACATTCCTTTTTGAACTTATCTTGTACTGTGGCAGTATCGTCTATCTGTCGCGAGTCAGACAGAGTCTGTCTCTGTCTGTCACATTACCTCTACACGTTGACCTTGAGAACGCCTTTATGCCTTAGGTATAAAGTTGGTTTTTCTAGTACAACTGTTACGTCTGACGTGCCGTCGTAGGTACAGTTAGACTGTCTTGAAATCGTGCGTGCATTTAGACGACACAATTTTAAGAATCTTATTACCGAGCGGGCTAGGCCGCACGATTTTAAGATTCTTAAGAGCTTATTAGATCATCCTGAATTAAGAGCTTATTAGATCATCCTGAATTAAGGATCCGGAATTCAGAGTCCGATTTAGGACGAGAAATTCAGTCGCCAATTAGACCGTCCTGAATAACGGATCCGATATCACAGCTTAACGATCATACAGTAGTTACTTAGGATCCTAGTTAGGATAGAAAATGGTCTCCGGCGTTAAGGATGCTAAATCGGAAGCACTTAGGACAGTGTAATCGCATTCAGGACGCTCTGCTCCGATACAGTAGTACCACAGCCTAAAGAGTATACAGTCAGTCAACGCTTTTTATGTTGGTGAAAAAAAAGCCGCCGTTCGTTTAGATAGACAGTTGGCGCAACGACAAAACTAAGTGTACAAGGGCAAAATAACTCTGTGATTTGCTTTTTTGAATTAAAAAAAACCTGCCAAGTGCGTGTCGGGCCACGCGCAGTAGGGTTCCGTAGTTACCATATACCATACCTTATTTAATACCATACCTTATTTAATACCATACCTTATTTAATACCATACCTTATTTAATACCACTATAATTTTCATCTGCAAAAATAACTTTTTTTTTCATTGTGTTTGTATAAACGACAATGTTATATTTGCGGTTTTGGAAAATGTGCTATATCTCTAAAACTACTAAATATGTCTCATTCAAACCAATTTTCGTAAATAGTGTTTATAAAGATCTACAACATTTTTTTTTTTGTTTTATTTTTCACTCTCTTGGTTTAAAAGTTAGAGGGGGGACTCACACATTTTACCACTTTGAAAGTGTATATTTTCTAAACGGTTGACTTTGATAAAAAAATACTTTTAGAAACCTCAATGTCATTTTAAAGGGGTGTCTATCCATAGGCACCCCACACGTCTAGGTTAAATGATTTTTTTTCCGTTTCAGTTCCATGTATTTCATTTCCATCCCCCCTTAATCTTTTATACTTTTTATATTTTGTGTAAAAATCGTTTAAAAGTCGTAAAAATTGCTGTTTTAATCTTGACAGCTGTCATCTGTTGGTATTTGCTTTTAAACTTGATTATAGGTATGTTATTAGATGAGTTATTCGCAAATTACATACTAGTACCTACTTCAGATTAGCATTGAAAATGACACGTACCTACTACCTACCTATACCTCCTACCTACATGTATTTTTACGGTCACTGTATTTTCGCCTCCGTTGCTCTGCGCAAGTACATTCGTGACGTCTGAGAAAGGATGCTAAATTCAGGAGAGCGTAATCGGATTTAGGACGCTACGTCCGACACAGCACCACAGCTCATACAATACAGTCAGTCATCGGAGGCGTGTAGACAGAGCAACCGTGCGGGGTGTTGCGGTATAGGAGGGGGATAGGAGGTCCCGAGAGGCCATACTTTGGCAATGTATGCAACTCGGGACCTATCCCGACAGGGTTTACGCTTTCGATTGGGTTTAAAGTTTAAATAGTATAATTGTATTGTCCGTAATATTTCGATTTTTCTACCATGACAGTAGGAGCTTAAAGTGTGCTTAGCACGATTTTGATGTTAGTTTTGGAATTCAAAATGACGACCGCATCTTGTATGTATTTTTTAACAGTTGTCAAATTTAAAACTGCAATATCTCGGAAAGTACTAATCCTAGACTGTGACCTTGAAGAAATTATAGGTCTTAGTGAGATCTTCGTTTTAGATGACAAACTTAAATTTGTCAGCTGTCACCTAAAATGAAGATCTCACTAAGACCTTTCATTTCTTCAAGGCCACCACCAATCTAGGATGAGTACTTTTCGAGATATTGCTGTTTTAAGTTTGACAGCTGTCATCTGCTGGTAAGCAAATTCATGCAAATATTAGTACCTACATCAATAAACCTAGTTCAGATTAGCATTGAAAATGACACGTACCTACTACCTACCTAGCTACATACCTATACCTCCTACCTACATACCTATACCTCCTACCTACATGTATTTTTACGGTCACTGTATTTTCCCCTCCGCTGCTCTGCGCAAGTACATTCGTGTAACAACTGTATGATCGTTAAGCTGTGATATCGGATCCGTTATTCAGGACGGTCTAATTGGCGACTGAATTTCTCGTCCTAAATCGGACTCTGAATTCCGGATCCTTAATTCAGGATGATCTAATAAGCTCTTAAGGATACGGAATTCAGAGTCCGATTTAGGACGAGAAATTCAGTCGCCAATGAGGGCTTTTCCAAAGGACTAAAAACTGTAGGATCGATAGATGGCGTTGATAAATTAAGCACTGTCAACTGAGGCGCGAGCGGAACCTACGCTCCGAGTGCAACCAATGTTGTGTCAACCGAACGTCACGCTCTAATGTTTGATACGCCGTTAGAGCGAGTGGTTCCACTCGGAGCGTAGGTTCTGAACGCGCCTCAGTTGACAGTGCTTAATTTATCAACGCCATCTATCGATCCTACAGTTTTTAGTCCTTTGGAAAAGCCCTCATTAGACCGTCCTGAATAACGGATCCGATATCACAGCTTAACGATCATACAGTAGTTACACGAATGTACTTGCGCAGAGCAACGGAGGCGAAAATACAGTGACCGTAAAAATACATGTAGGTAGGAGGTATAGGTAGGTAGTAGGTACGTGTCATTTTCAATGCTAATCTGAAGTAGGTACTAGTATGTAATTTGCGAATAACTCATCTAATAACATACTTATAATCAAGTTTAAAAGCAAATACCAACAGATGACAGCTGTCAAGATTAAAACAGCAATTTTCACGACTTTTAAACGATTTTTACACAAAATATAAAAAATATAAAAGATTAAGGGGGGATGGAAATGAAATACATGGAACTGAAACGGGAAAAAAATCATTTAACCTAGACGTGTGGGGTGCCTATGGATAGGCACCCCTTTAAAAATGACATTGAGGTTTCTAAAAGTATTTTTTCTCAAAGTCAACCGTTTAGAAAATATACACTTTCAAAGTGGTAAAATATGTGAGTCCCCCCTCTAACTTTTAAACTAAGAGAGTGAAAAATAAAACAATAAAAAATGTTGTAGATCTTTATAAACACTATTTACAAAAATTGGTTTGAATGAGACATAATTAGTAGTTTTAGAGATATAGCACATTTTCCAAAACCGCAAATATAACAATGTCATTTATACAAACACTATGAAAAAAAAAGTTATTTTTGCAGATGAAAATTATAGTGGTATTAAATAAGGTATGGTATATGGTAACTACGGAACCCTACTGCGCGTGGCCCGACACGCACTTGGCCGGTTTTTTTTAATTCAAAAAAGCAAATCACTGAGTTATTATGCTCTTGTACACTTAGTTTTGTCGTTGCGCCAACTGTCTATCTAAACGAACGGCGGCTTTTTTTTCACCAATATAAAAAGCGTTGACTGACTGTATACTCTTTAGGCTGTGGTACTACTGTATCGGAGCAGAGCGTCCTGAATGCGATTACACTGTCCTAAGTGCTTCCGATTTAGCATCCTTAACGCCGGAGACCATTTTCTATCCTAACTAGGATCCTACCTTCCTGAATGCAATTACACTTTCTGAATTAAGGAGCGACTTCATTCTGGAAATACTGCTGGACTGCGTACGGAAAAATATATGTTAGAAAGGCTGAAAACTCACCTATTATCAACATCACAAGTGAAGTTCAAGTTCAACAATTATTTAATATAATCACCAGTAAATGACTAGTCGTAAGTTTTTCTATCCTAAGTTATATAATTTTGCTTTATTTATGTCATGAACTGATATTTTCTCTTATAGTTTTTAATACTCCACACATACAAACACACACTCCAAGTAAAATTAATATGAAAAACAATTACACACAATTTTCAACATACTCAAACAAATTTACATACACCTACCTTATACTTAAATTCATATATACACGTCAAACATACAGTCACATACAACTCTTAACACATATAAACTCAATTATGCATATAAACCAGTATTCATGCTTTTCAATGTCACACAAAACAGTCCTGCATGTAAATAATATGACACAATCTATTATTGCATATATTTTAATTAATTTATACAACTTCATTGTCAGTAATTTACTCAGTTTTATTCATAATTCTAATGGCTGAACAAATTCATACGCTTAATGAGATAGACAGTTTGAAAATAGCTAGAACTGTTATGTGTGACAGTGCTGATCTTTACACACACTATAATATAATAAATAAAAGCGATCTCAAGATCATCTCCCAGAATATCTGCAGTATATACTGCAATTTTGATGACTTATTAGTTACTATTTCTGATTTTAAATTCGAAGTTGATATAATTATTCTGACTGAGTGTCATCTTAACCCAGATAAACCAATCCCCAAACTAAATAATTACTGTACATATCAAACTAATAACCATGTAAATAAAAATGATGGCGTGACTGTCTATATAAAGGAAACACTTGCTTGTAACGTTAAGGAAGTTAAAATAACTGAAGCTTCATGTTTGGAGCTAGATCTAGTTAGCAGTGTTATACTCTGTATTTACCGTTCACCATCTAATAGAAAAGCAGATAATTTTGTTTCATCTTTAGGTACACATTTAGAAACATTGGAGACACGCAAAAATTTAATAATAGCGGGTGATATTAATATAAATTTAATTAGCAAACCTACAGAGCAGTCTAATGATATCACCAACAGAAACGTTTATCTCGAGATGTTATCTAGTTATGGCGTACTTCCAGGACATACCTTACCTACTAGAAAGCAGAGCTGTCTAGATCATTTTATGATGAAAATAAACAATAACAAAGAAACAGCGTTCATTGCTATCTTACATACAACTATTACCGATCACTTTACCACTCTTTTAGTTCTGACTAAATCTAAGAAAAGGCACAAAGTGATAAAAGCTAAAACTACCGTTGATTTAGAAAATGCTCGTAAATATTTTCAGAAACAAAATATAAAAGAATTACTTTTTTGTAATGATACAGATATTTTAATTGAAAATCTATTGAAGAAAATTACTGAAAGTTTAGAAAAAAATACTAATACCATAAAAATTCCTAAAAGTAAACGTGTAATCAAACCCTGGATAACTCTTGGTTTGTTAAAATGTATTCGAAACCGTAACAAACTTCAAAAACAATCTTATTCTGACCCTTGTAATGAAATAAAAAGAATCACATTTAAACGATATAGAAATTTTTGTAATAATTTGATAAAAAAGATAAAAAGAAAGTATGAAAGACAATTGCTTACTAATTCAATAAATAATAATAAGTTGCTCTGGAAAAATATAAAACAAATAACTTATACTAATAAAAATAATAAATCTAATCAAGAACTTGCTCAAATTGGGACTACACCTGTTGATTCGGCAAACAAAATTAACGAATATTTTGCTAGTATAGGCAGAGATTTAGCAGAGAGTATTCATTCAAGTACTTCTCAAAATGACTTTGATAGTTACATTACTAAAGTTCCTGACCAGTGTCAATCTATGGCCCTACTAGATACTGATTCTGAAGAAATCAATTCCATAATAATGAATCTGAAATCTGATAGTGCACCGGGTTGGGATAATATTTCAACTAGTTACCTAAAACTTATAAGACATGAAATTATCCCTATACTGACTCACTTTTTTAATCTATGTTTTAAAACAGGGACTTTCCCCACATTGTTAAAACAATCAATTATTACACCAGTGCACAAGGGTGGTGACAAAAATGACGTGAATAACTATCGTCCTATATCTGTTTTACCAGTTGTATCTAAGATCCTGGAAAAGTTACTCAATACAAGATTAATAAATTATTTAACTACCTTTAATATATTATCATCAAACCAATTCGGTTTCAGAAAAGGAATATCGACTGAAGACGCAGTTACATCTTTAAGTTCCCTTATATCAGATCAGCTTGATAAAGGAAACAAATGCTTATCTATTTTTATTGACCTAAAAAAAGCTTTTGACACGGTTTCGGTTCCCATCCTTGTGCACAAATTGAAAAAAATTGGAGTCAGGGGTACCACACTATCGATTTTTCAAGACTATTTGAGTAACAGAAAGCAGAAGGTTAAACTTGATCATCACACTAGTGACTATGTCGATGTGCACTACGGCGTACCTCAAGGTAGTGTACTCGGCCCTACACTGTTCTTGGTGTACATAAACGACTTATGCACTATGAACTTGTTAAACGCTAAAATGTTTACTTATGCGGATGATACTGCCATTGTCTTTTACGGGCCAAGTTGGAATGACGTTAAGTCGTATGCCGAAAGTGGTATGGTTTTGGTTGCTAAATGGCTTAAGCAAAACCTGCTTACACTAAATACTTCGAAAACTAATTATATCTGTTTTAGTATAAGAAATAATTCACAACCGGAAGAAACGTTCAATGTCAAAATACATGATTGTAAAGATGTAACAAATAATATATGTATGTGCCCGTCCATAAATCGCGTGAATCAAATAAAATATTTAGGTATAGTAATTGATCATAAATTATCTTGGTATCCACAAATTGAATTGATATCTTCTAGAATTAGGAAATTTATTTGGTTGTTTAAAACATTAAGATACGTAGTTCCAACACACACAAGCTCTAGAAATTTACTAAATGAAATATATATTGCACTAGTACAATCGATAATAACCTACTGCATACCCGTTTGGGGTGGAGCTTATAAGACACATTTTATTGAAGTTGAAAGAGCTCAGCGAGCATTAATAAAAGTTATGTATTTTAAAAAACGGCGTTTCTCCACTGAGGGACTTTATGAAATTAGTAACTTATTGTCTATACGTAAACTTTATATTGTCTATACAATAACAAAAATACACAAAACTATAGTATATGATCCGAACATAGAAAAAAGAAGAAGAAAAGATGTTGTCATAAAGATCCCTACCACTAAAACTGTTTTTGCTAAAATACAATACGGAGCAAGATCAGCTCGTCTATATAATGAGGTAAATAAAAAAATAAATATTTACAATAAAACATATCATGACTGTAAATTTACTTTAATAACTTGGATCAAAAATCTTAATTATGACGAGATTGAATTATTACTGATATAAATAGAGAAAGAAACACACACACACACACACACACACACACACACACACACACACTACACACACACACGTAGTTACTGAATATTTTGTTTTAATGTACTTACCCACTAGTTTTTTTTTACATTCTCTTTGCTTACCCTAAGTCAATCTGTAAACTTTTAATTATTTTTTGTTGTTTGTTGTTTTCTTTTGATAAAAATCGCATGTAAACATTATTCAAATGTCACAACTATAATGTTATATGAAGAGCAGAGCCTTTTGACACAAGTATATTTATGCTTAAAAGGAGACTCTGGCCACTTGCTACTGTTATGATATTTGAAGAGTAAATAAATATTTTTGATTTTTTTTTTTTTTTGATTTTTTTGATTCCGGATCCTTAATTCAGGATGATCTAATAAGCTCTTTGCTTATTAGATCATCCTGAATCAAGGATACGGAATGAAGTCGCTCCTTAATTCAGAGAAGTGTAATTGCATTCAGGAAGGTAGGATCCTAGTTAGGATTCTAGTTAGGATAGAAAATGGTCTCCGGCGTTAAGGATGCTAAATCGGACGCAGTTAGGACAGTGTAATCGCATTCAGGACGCTCGGTTCCGACACAGTAGTACCACAGCCTAAAGAGTATACAGTCAGTCAACGCTTTTTATGTTGGCGAAAAAAAAGCCGCCGTTCGTCTAGTTTTCATAGTGTTTGTAAACGACAACGTTATATTTGCGGTTTTGCAAAATGTGCTAGGTACTCTAAAACTACTAATTATATACCAATTTTCGTAGATAGCGTTTATTAAGATCTACAACATATATTTTATCCGATTTTTAGAGGGGGGGGGACACATTTTACCACTTTGGAAGTACGTGTATTTTCCAAACGGTTGATTTTGAGAAAAAATACCTTTAGAAACCTCAATGTCATTTTTATAGACACCCCACACGTATACGTTTGATGATTTTTTTTTCCGTTTCAGTTCCATGTATGGGGAGCCCCCCTTAATCTTTATTATTTTTTTAATTTTGTGTAAAAATCGTAAAGTGGTTCACAGAATACATCTACCTACCTAGTTTCAACTGTGTAATTCTAATAGTTTTGTTATAAAGTGACTGTGACATACGGACGGATAGACGTACAGACAGACAGATAGTCAGACATGACGAATCTATAAGGATTCTGTTTTTTGCCATTAGGCTACGGAACCCTAAAAAAAAATCTAATCTTAAATTATATACTACCTATCTTAAATTTCTAAACTAACCCGGGACCTACAGGAGTAAAGCAGGTTCGATTCCAAACTCAATGAGCCCCGCTCAAACCCCCCTCGACCCCCTCTAGCCCCCCACGACCCCCTCGGGCCCCCCTTGACACCCCCTTGATCCCCTCTCTAGCCCCCTTGAGCCCCCCTCGAGCCTCATCAAGTCCCCTCGGGCCCCCCTCGACACCACCTCGACCCCCTCTCTAGCCCCCCTCGACCCCCCCTTTGATCCCCCTCTAGCCTCCTTGACACCCCCTCGAGCCACCCTAGACCCCCCTCGAGCCCCCATCGACCCCCCTCGACCACCCTAGAGCCTCCCCCGACCCCCCTCCAGCCCCACTTGGGCTCCCCTCGACCCCAAGTTTGACAGCTGTCATCTGTTGGTATTTGCTTTTAAAATTGATTTTAGGTATGTTATTAGATGAGTTATTTGCAAATTCACGCAAACTAGTACCTACATCAATAAACCTGGTTCAGATTAGCATTGAAAATGACACGTACCTACTACCAACCTAGCTACATACCTATACCTCCTACCTACATACCTATACCTCCTACCTACATGTATTTTTACGGTCACTGTATTTTCCCCTCCGTTGCTCTGCGTAAGTACATTCGTGTAACTACTGTATGATCGTTAAGCTGTGATATCGGATCCGTTATTCAGGACGGTCTAATTGGCGACTGAATTTCTCGTCCTAAATCGGACTCTGAATTCCGGATCCTTAATTCAGGATGATCTAATAAGCTCTTTAGAGTCAACTTTGAACATATACAGAAAGACAAACAAGTACAAACAACAAATAAAAGTATGAAATTTGATTTTATTATGAAGTAAAAATTATTAAAATATAATTTTTACGTAATAATAATAAGGTATTTAAGAGAAATCCACAGTTAATTCTGAGCTTTTTTAGTAGTTTTATGGTTTTTGATTGGGATTTTTTTTCACATATTTCATACATAATTTCAAAATTCCGAGGCCGCTATGAACTATTCGACTATATAAGAGATAACATGCAATTTTTTTTATTTCAATTGTTTAGCACAGTTGTTCAATCCATGAGCTCAAAAAAGTGCCTTCGCGCATTTTATGAAAATCTTTCTCTGCAATTTCGGGTTTAATTATAAAGTTAAGCAAATTTTCAAAAAAGCGAGGCCGCTATGAACTATTCCAATAGCTATTCTGTACCATTCAATAAGTCAAAAGTGTTAATGTATTTTTGTTTCTGAGATCGAGAACGCCAAAATTGGTCATTTTACGCAAAAATCACAGTCGAAATGTAATATGCCTCTTAAATAGTAATCAAAAAAACACTTTTGTCATTAAAATAAATAAAGACTAGTGGCTCCGTGAGCTGTAGTGTAGACCTCGCGAAAAAATAAAATAAAATGTCGCCATGAAGTTTTCAAAGCACACAGTGAGTATTGCAGCTAGATGGTGCTTCTAATTTTGATCATTTTTCAAAATGGGTGAGTATTTTTTTTATAAATTTGGAAAAATTGGCTTGACTGAACAGTTATATATAATTATCGAACCTACTCACAAAATTTCACCAGAATCTGTTGAGAAATGCGACCTGTAGAGGAGAACAGCCAGCGCTGGAAATACGGACTGAAATTTGATTTTTTACATTATCTCCGCCATTTAGAAAAAAAATTAAAAACTGGCTTGACATATGAAATCTATACAATTTTCAAACCTGCTTACAAAATTTTACGAGAATCGGTTGAGAAATGCTACCTGTAGAGGAAAACAGACAGCCCTGGAAAGCCGGAATGAAATATGTATTTTTAACATTTCTCCGTCATTTTGAAAAATTTCCAAAAACTGGCGTGACAAAAAAAAACTATATTATTTTCGAACCGGCTCACAAAATTTCACGAGAATCGGTTGAGAAATGCGACCTGTAGAGGAGAACATCCAGCGTCAGAAAGCCGGACTGAAATACATTTTTCTTACATATCTCCGCCGTTACGAAAAATTAAGAAAAACTGTCTCAACTTGAAAAAATCTATATGATTTTCGAACCTGCCCACAAAATTTCACGAAATTCGGTTAAGAGATGCGACCTGTAGAGGAGAAAAGACAGAGCCGGAAAGCTGGACTGCAATAGGTTTTTTAATAGCATGTCTTTGCTGTATTCTTTTTACTTTTAATACTTAACCATGCAAACGGTTAATTGTATGTGTCTCTGAGTTATCTACTCACTCTAAGCTGTCTAAGCTAAAATAATACATAACCTAGATAATGGTTGATTGTAAACTTTGTTCTTAGGGCTACTTGCTCACTCTAAGCTTAACTAAGCTAACTTATATCACACTGTGATACTTTAATGCTACAAGCTTATAAACTTGTCTTAGCAAATAACTTTATTTTTATTACTGTATAATTTAAAAGTGTACAACATGGATTTTGTAACTGCCGGTTGTCCAATAGAATTCTTGCACAAAGATGAACTAGTGTACGAACTTAAATTACGTCATTTACCAGCTGAACCTACATCATCAACCGATGATTTGCGAAAACTTTTACGTCACACTTGCAAACTTACTCGACGTGGTAGTGTAAAGGCTATTGATCAGTTTGTCATTGACCAAGCTTCCGAATTAACTGTATGCACGCCGAAGGTTGCTGAAATAGAAGCTAGTAGTAAAGATTTAACATCCAGTGAACGCTTGGTAAAACGTTTAGTAGCTCGTTGCAATTACATTCTTTGTCGCCTCTCTAGAATTAGTGATCCTGAAGAGGGTATCGCTAAACTTAAATCTTCTCTGATTTGTCTTCTTATGCATCTGGAAAATGATGCAGATGAACCCGAAGATACGGGTAAATCATATTCTACTCCTGAAGTGAATCATGTTGAAAACCCTATGTGTGTTCAACAGGTTCCAAAAACTTATAATTTGAATTCTCTTAATTTAAAATACCGCGGCGATACTTGTGTCCGTGTCTTTATTACTCGGTTGGAAGAACTTAGGGTTGCTAGAAAAATTCCTAATGATATAATTTTTGATGGATTTCCAGATATCTTAGAAGGTCCAGCGTTGTATTGGTACAGAGCAAATAAAACCAATTTCTCTTGCTACAAGGACGTGATCCAGTCTCTAGGAGATGACTTCGACATCCCAGATTTGGACCATAAATTGCTGGCGGAGATTCGGCAACGGACCCAAGCAAAAAGTGAAACCATCGTCGTTTTTCTATCTATCATGGTAGGTATGTTCTCTCGTTTAAGGAAAACCCTCTCCGATGAAGAACAACTTGATATCATCTTAAGGAATATTCGACCTGAGTACAGCATGGAATTAGCTCTCCATGATATTACTTCCATAGACCATCTTAAACTTGTTTGCAAGAAACTAGAACTTGCGAAGGCAAAAGCCATTGATTTTAAAGAACCTGTTTTGACAAACGATTCACTTGCTCCTGACTTTACTTATTCTAATAAGTCTAGGAATTCTACTCCCAGACAACTAAATACTAATTTTGGAAATTCAAAACCAAAACCAATTGCCTCTTTAAACTCTAAAAATAATAAATCTTTACATTGTTTCCGCTGTGGAATGAATAACCACAACACTAACAAATGCCTGAAGTCTAGAGAACTAGTTTGCTTCAAATGTGGTAACAAAGGTGTTAAGACTCCGGAGTGCACTAAGTGTAATCTGCCAAAAAACGGATAGGCTCTGTCTCCTCATGTTCCAAAAGTAGTCCCAAACATCCCACTACAGAAGAGACATATTTTGAGCCTCCGTCTGATGACTACCGACCTTATTTATCCGTTGAAGTACTTGGCCTTAAAGTTAAGGGTTTGTTGGACTGTGGCGCCTCTTGTTCTGTCTTAGGTAATAACTGCCATTCTTTATTTTTAAATATTGGTATCCCGTCTTATAAATTGGATATTCCAATAAGGTTAAGTGTTGCCAGCGGACAAGAATTAATCTGTAATAATTATATGTTACTGCCCATTTCTTATAAAAATGAGGTGAAAATTCTTAAATTTATTATTCAACCAGAAATAAATATTCCTATTCATTTTGGAATTAATTTTTGGAAAGCTTTCAACTTAGCTCCTGATATATTTAAAAATGATTGTCAACTAGAAAATAAAAATAGTTTGTCAATTTTCTCTAATCCTTCTGATAACAATACTTTTGATTCTTTAACCTCTGAACAACAGAAGCAAATTGATGAGATAAAATCTTTGTTTAATACCATTCATACCGAAAAGGACATTTTAAACTTTCCTATTCCTAAAGATGCAAAAGACATCAAAAAATTTCTTGGTATGGCCGGTTGGTATCGTCGGTTCATAGACAATTTTTCTAAAATATCTCGTCCTTTATCTCGCTTAACTAGCAAAAAGATTCCTTTTACATGGTCATCTGAAGCTGATGAAGCTTTAAATAAACTTAAAACAGCATTGGTCTCTGCACCAATACTGAAATGTCCTAATTATGATTTACCTTTCAACATACATACTGATGCTTCTTCTTACGCCATAGGTGCTGTACTTACACAAAAGATTGACAATGTTGACCATCCCATTGCTTACTGCAGCCGCACTCTTGATGCGCGGGAAATAAATTACTCAGTCACTCATAAAGAAATACTAGCGGTGATCTATGCTTTAGAACAGTACCATTCTTACATAAAAGGTAAAAAGTGTTTTCTTATTACTGACCATGCTTCTCTGCTTTGGTTTTCTAATCTTAAAAATCCTATTGGTCGTCTTAAAAGATGGGCCTCAATTCTCAGTCATTATAACTTTGAAATTATTCATAGAAAGGGTAAAGAACCTATCATTTCTGATCATTTATCCAGTATTAAAATTAATTCCATATTTGACACTCAGTCAACTTCTGATGAGTGGTACAAATCTCTTTATGAAAAATGCTCTAAAACTCCATCTAGGTATCCTAACTATAAAATTGAAAATAATAAGCTATATAGACTTTCTAAAAATAAATATAATTCTGTTTCTCAATTTGAATGGAAACAAATAATTCCTTCTGAAAAACGTCTTGAAATCTTACAAAAGTATCATGATGATCCAACTGCTGGTCATTTTGGTGTTGCAAAAACTCATAAAAAGATTTCTAATTGGTTCTTTTGGCCATCTCTCTTTCAAGATGTTAAAAACTATGTTAAATCTTGTGACATATGCAACTGTTACAAGCCTCTAAATGTCAAACCTGCTGGTTTAATGGGAAATCCTAAATGTGTATCTCAACCAGGAGAAGCCTTATCTTGCGACATTCTTGGACCTTTTCCACCTTCTTATTCTCAAAACAAATATTTACTAGTATGTTGTGACTACTTTAGTAAATATGTGACTATTTTTCCTTTGAGAACTGTGACTGCCAAAAATGTGGTCAAATGTATGGAAAAAGGCATATTCCTAATACATGGTGTGCCAAAATATGTTTATGTAGATAATGGTCCACAATTTATAGCTAAAGAATTTAGAGAATTGATCAGTAAATATCAGATTCCTCACTTATTTTACAATCCAGTATATCCCCCCCAAACTAACCAAACTGAGAGGGTAAACCGTGAAATCGTTAGATCCATTGCTTCCTATGTGCGTTCTGATCATCGAAATTGGGATAAGAACATATCTGAGGTGCAATGTGCTCTTAACACTTCTGTTCATGAAGGTACCAAATATACCCCTTTCTATCTATTACATGGTAGGGAAATGATATTGGATGGTTCATTTTATAACCTTGACCAACCCATAGACAGGGCTAACATCTCCATTGATCGTACTTACTCATTCTCTGATTCATTAAAAGAGCTAAAATCTATCTTTGAAAAAGTCAAAAATAACCTTAAAAAGGCACATAATAAAAACTCTCATTATTATAACCTGCGTAAACGGCATGTTGAACTTAAAGTAGGGCAATTTGTTTTTAAAAGATGTTTTCCTCAATCTAATGCTGCAAAACACTTCTCTGCTAAATTAGCCCCTAAATTTGAAAAATGTGTCATTTCTGAAAAATATTCACCCTTGGTATATGGTTTAAAATCCTTATCGGGGAAATTTCTTGGCCGGTGGCATATAACAGATATTGTACGCCCTGGTGATTCTGTTTCTGACTAAGAAACACATTTCTCTAATACTTTCTTATTGTGTGGTAACAATATTAATAAAGAATAGAACCTTGTCATAACACTGCGTTCATTCTCCTAGTTATTAATCTCTCTAATAGTTAAACTTAGTTTTATGTTATTCACATTGAAGTCTTAACTTCATCTTAAAATACTTTGTCTTATAAGTATCTCTTTATTCCCTAAGAAAGGAATAATTTTCTTTAATAATAATCTATTTAAATAGTATGTCTATTCTAGTACATATTACTCTAAGCTTGGAAATTAATTTTCCTATCCATATAAATAAGTTTTAATCTTTAAACTTTAATGTTTGGTCATCTCTTTGTATTCCAACAGAGTGTCCAGTAACTAAATCTCATTCATATCTCTGAATGAAGGTGATACTTCATCACTTACCTCCTTGTAAATAAACAACAAATCAGTAAAATACGTTTATTAACACTAGTACTTTTATCTGAAAATAAAATTTAGGTATTCTATTTTAACCAACAGATATAACCATAGTAATTGGTAGGTTTTATGTCTGTCTCATTACATGTTAGTCAGTCTTTGTTTTGCATGAAACAACATTAGTTGTTAGTTTTCTTTTTATCATAGACTTAGCCGCACGGATAGGTGATAAGTTATTTCTATAACAGTTTAAGTTATGTAGGTGTAGTATAGGTATTGTAAGGTAATAATGATATCCACTAGTTGCTAGGTAGCTAGGTACACACTTTCTTTGTAGTATTTTATAGTTTCAACCTTATCACAAGTTGAAAAGTTTTCCCTTTTGTCCGAGGAATTTTTCTTCGAATTATTTTATTTTAAAATTTTAAATTTTAAAATAAAATAATTCTTACCACCTAAAACGGTGCTGTAACACTTTTTTTACGTAATCTAAGTAATTCCTGAAAACAATTTATAATTTGTTTACTTTTGATGGTTAAGTTCAATGACATTAGTTGAAAGGTCAATCTGTCACTTCATTTTGACGTTTTGCCCGTTCCGTTCCACGAACGCTTTGAGATGTTTTGATGAAATCTTAGTAATCCAAACATTATTTCTTAATTAACAACTTTCGTTTTTTCGTTTTCTTATAAAAGAATATGAAATTGGATAAGTAAATTAAACTACATTAGTTCTGCAGTATCTTTCTTCTAAAAACATGAAACGGAACAAAGCACCGTGTCACAGATAAATTTCTGATCATAACGCTTCTAATAGATTAATCGATTAGTAATCGATGACAATCGATTAGTAATCACTTTTAGAGTTTTAACTACAAAATTATGATTTTTGGATAAAAATGTCAAATTGAATAGTTTTATCGCATGCAACTAACTTATAAATAAAATCTTTCACGATTTTAGTCTCGTTCTGGTAATTTTCAGTGTTTTACTTTGAGATTTGGCAAATCGCTAGGTGTCCGAAGCTGTTAATTTTTTTTATCGTCTGACATGACATGATCATGCACTTTTCTCTGGTCCTTTTTTTTGGCTCCAAACCATGAAGTGAAGGAAGCAAAATTATCCTTTTTTGAGTCTTAATTTGTAGGGCTGCAGCCCATTTTTATAATTTAAAATAACTTTAAAACCCATGCAGTAAACATGGTAAGAAATCCTTTTGGAAATAATATCATTTCATGAATTGCGAACATGGATCCGTCATGTGCTAAACCGCGTGTTCTTTTGTTCCAGGGTTTTTCTTCCCTTTTTCCTTTTATTGTTTTTATGTCTGTACATAAGTATTAACACTGTTTAACAGTGCCTTTTTTAGTTTTCTGGTCTAATCCTTAGTACCAGCCTAATTTTTGATGTAATCAAACCTTGAATTACACTCAACTTAACATGATGGAGATTGTCTCATATCTTCCATCGCCAATATGAAGTGGTGACCAACGCTTCATACTTCAAGCATCCTGTACTGTTCCGTACCTACTCAAGATGGGAAGTTGTATTTACTGATCAACGGCCTTAACACCAAGAGAGGGCCGAAAACCTCACCGATGACATCTTTGGAAAGCTCTTAACTGGTGGAGATTCAGCAGTAACCAACCATCCTACTGTATGTACGGTAACTTTAAATATATTTCTTAACTTAGTGATAAGTTTTACAAGTTAATCTTTTGACCGTAAGCGGGATATATGTAATGAACGATAAGCTGTTCTGAGAAATAAATGTAATTCTTTAAATTCAATCTTTCTCTTTATTTATCTCTGAAATCGCTTGCTGCAGCGTATAAGGCGCCCTTATCTTCTATAAATTCTAATACGCTGTACTCCAGGTGCGGAAGAGCCAACTCCCTGAACATGCTCCAGTCTGAGTAAGCCGCATTTCACTTGAGCTTAAACTATAACACCGAACGCTCACCCTTTAACTCTCAATAGTCGCCCTGTGGGAGAAAACCGTTACAATTTATTAAGTACGTAAATATGAAGGGGAAAAACAACCTTCGTTTAGTGATCACGGGAAAAGCCTTCCTGCTCTTAGCTCGTAAATGGACACCTTTCAGCCTGTAAGGTCAGTTAGTAAATTGAGGCTATCAAAACCTGCCTATACTTAGTTACCTACCAAGTAAGTAAGACCCATCTTAGGATCGAGCTTTTTTTCTCCTTTCCTTAACTAATTTCGTTCAGATGGCGTAGGTGCTCTCAAAAGTGAGGCGATTAGACAGCCTATAGTACCTATTAGTCCCATCTTAAAAAAAAATAAAAAAACCCGCCTGCATAAAAAGACAAGTGAACTGAAAAGATGGAAACAAGATTAAATATTAAAGGCAACATAATAACATGCAGTCGGAAGCATGTATAAAGAAAGTGACGTTATGAATGATTTTAATTATATGCCTCCGACTGCATGTTATTATGTTGCCTTTAATATTTAATCTTGTTTCCATCTTTTCAGTTCACTTGTCTTTTTATGCAGGCGGGTTTTTTAAATTTTTTAGATACCTAATCAGCCCGCGGATGTCCAGAAATGTTCGGCTGTTCTCTTCTATAGGTTGCATTTCTCAACCGATTCTCGAAAATATAAATTTAAAAAAATAAAAACCCGCCTGCATAAAAAGACAAGTCAACTGAAAAGGTGGAAACAAGATTAAATATTAAAGGCAACATTATAACATGCAGTCGGAGGCATGCATAAAGAAAGTGACATTATGAATGATTTGAGTTAATGCCTCCGACTGAATGTTATAATGTTGCCTTTAATATTTAATCTTGTTTCCATCTGTTCAGTTGACTTGTCTTTTTATGCAGGCGGGTTTTTATTTTTTTAATTTATTTTTTTATTTATTTCTTTTTAGTTATTATATGATTTACGGTCATGATATACCTTTTTGAAATCCTTATAATAGAGTGTATTTCATGACTTCGACGACAAAACTGCGCATAACACGATCGCGACAGCTTGTTAGTGCCGCTACCGTGGTTGCGACAGAAGACTACTGCGCATATCGTCATAGCGACTGAACTCCACTGCGGCGCACCCTACTCCGATATAACGCTACTTCGACAACTCAAAAAAGCGATGGGACAGTCCGGCAGTGCAACAAACGGTAGGTAGTGTTTATTATTCTTATATTCTCTACCTCCGCAGTACCATTTTTTTTTAAATTAGAGGGGTGGGGGAACACATTTTATCACTTTGGATTGAAAAAATAAAAAAAAAGATAAAGGGGGGCTTCCCATACATGAAACTGAAACTGAAAAAATATTTTTCATCAAACCTTTACATGCACTGTCTATAGATAGGTTTTTCTCAATGTTTTTTAAAAAAAATAAAAAGAAAAAAATAAAAAGAAAAAATAAAAAAAAAGATAAAGGGGGGCTTCCCATACATGAAACTGAAACTGAAAAAATATTTTTCATCAAACCTTTACATGCACTGTCTATAGATAGGTTTTTCTCAATGTTTTTTATAAGAGTGTATTTCATGACTTCGACGACAAAACTGCGCATAACACGATCGCGACAGCTTGTTACTGCCGCTACCGTGGTTGCGACAGAAGACTACTGCGCATATCGTCATAGCGACTGAACTCCACTGCGGCGCACCCTACTCCGATATAACGCTACTTCGACAACTCAAAAAAGCGATGGGACAGTCCGGCAGTGCAACAAACGGTAGGTAGTGTTTATTATTCTTATATTCTCTACCTCCGCAGTACCATTTTTTTTTAAATTAGAGGGGTGGGGGAACACATTTTATCACTTTGGATTGAAAAAATAAAAAAAAAGATAAAGGGGGGCTTCCCATACATGAAACTGAAACTGAAAAAATATTTTTCATCAAACCTTTACATGCACTGTCTATAGATAGGTTTTTCTCAATGTTTTTTAAAAAAAATAAAAAGAAAAAATAAAAAAAAGATAAAGGGGGGCTTCCCATACATGAAACTGAAACTGAAAAAATATTTTTCATCAAACCTTTACATGCACTGTCTATAGATAGGTTTTTCTCAATGTTTTTTCAATCCAAAGTGATAAAATGTGTTCCCCCACCCCTCTAATTTAAAAAAATGGTACTGCGGAGGTAGAGAATATAAGAATAATAAACACTACCTACCGTTTGTTGCACTGCCGGACTGTCCCATCGCTTTTTTGAGTTGTCGAAGTAGCGTTATATCGGAGTAGGGTGCGCCGCAGTGGAGTTCAGTCGCTATGACGATATGCGCAGTAGTCTTCTGTCGCAACCACGGTAGCGGCAGTAACAAGCTGTCGCGATCGTGTTATGCGCAGTTTTGTCGTCGAAGTCATGAAATACACTCCGCTACCGTGGTTGCGACAGAAGACTACTGCGCATATCGTCATAGCGACTGAACTCCACTGCGGCGCACCCTACTCCGATATAACGCTACTTCGACAACTCAAAAAAGCGATGGGACAGTCCGGCAGTGCAACAAACGGTAGGTAGTGTTTATTATTCTTATATTCTCTACCTCCGCAGTACCATTTTTTTTTAAATTAGAGGGGTGGGGGAACACATTTTATCACTTTGGATTGAAAAAATAAAAAAAAAGATAAAGGGGGGCTTCCCATACATGAAACTGAAACTGAAAAAATATTTTTCATCAAACCTTTACATGCACTGTCTATAGATAGGTTTTTCTCAATGTTTTTAAAAAAAAATAAAAAGAAAAAAATAAAAAGAAAAAATAAAAAAAAAGATAAAGGGGGGCTTCCCATACATGAAACTGAAACTGAAAAAATATTTTTCATCAAACCTTTACATGCACTGTCTATAGATAGGTTTTTCTCAATGTTTTTTATAAGAGTGTATTTCATGACTTCGACGACAAAACTGCGCATAACACGATCGCGACAGCTTGTTACTGCCGCTACCGTGGTTGCGACAGAAGACTACTGCGCATATCGTCATAGCGACTGAACTCCACTGCGGCGCACCCTACTCCGATATAACGCTACTTCGACAACTCAAAAAAGCGATGGGACAGTCCGGCAGTGCAACAAACGGTAGGTAGTGTTTATTATTCTTATATTCTCTACCTCCGCAGTACCATTTTTTTTTAAATTAGAGGGGTGGGGGAACACATTTTATCACTTTGGATTGAAAAAATAAAAAAAAAGATAAAGGGGGGCTTCCCATACATGAAACTGAAACTGAAAAAATATTTTTCATCAAACCTTTACATGCACTGTCTATAGATAGGTTTTTCTCAATGTTTTTTAAAAAAAATAAAAAGAAAAAATAAAAAAAAAGATAAAGGGGGGCTTCCCATACATGAAACTGAAACTGAAAAAATATTTTTCATCAAACCTTTACATGCACTGTCTATAGATAGGTTTTTCTCAATGTTTTTTCAATCCAAAGTGATAAAATGTGTTCCCCCACCCCTCTAATTTAAAAAAATGGTACTGCGGAGGTAGAGAATATAAGAATAATAAACACTACCTACCGTTTGTTGCACTGCCGGACTGTCCCATCGCTTTTTTGAGTTGTCGAAGTAGCGTTATATCGGAGTAGGGTGCGCCGCAGTGGAGTTCAGTCGCTATGACGATATGCGCAGTAGTCTTCTGTCGCAACCACGGTAGCGGCAGTAACAAGCTGTCGCGATCGTGTTATGCGCAGTTTTGTCGTCGAAGTCATGAAATACACTCATTATAAGATATAACGCTACTTCGACAACTCAAAAAAGCGATGGGACAGTCCGGCAGTGCAACAAACGGTAGGTAGTGTTTATTATTCTTATATTCTCTACCTCCGCAGTACCATTTTTTTTTAAATTAGAGGGGTGGGGGAACACATTTTATCACTTTGGATTGAAAAAATAAAAAAAAAGATAAAGGGGGGCTTCCCATACATGAAACTGAAACTGAAAAAATATTTTTCATCAAACCTTTACATGCACTGTCTATAGATAGGTTTTTCTCAATGTTTTTTAAAAAAAATAAAAAGAAAAAATAAAAAAAAAGATAAAGGGGGGCTTCCCATACATGAAACTGAAACTGAAAAAATATTTTTCATCAAACCTTTACATGCACTGTCTATAGATAGGTTTTTCTCAATGTTTTTTCAATCCAAAGTGATAAAATGTGTTCCCCCACCCCTCTAATTTAAAAAAATGGTACTGCGGAGGTAGAGAATATAAGAATAATAAACACTACCTACCGTTTGTTGCACTGCCGGACTGTCCCATCGCTTTTTTGAGTTGTCGAAGTAGCGTTATATCGGAGTAGGGTGCGCCGCAGTGGAGTTCAGTCGCTATGACGATATGCGCAGTAGTCTTCTGTCGCAACCACGGTAGCGGCACTAACAAGCTGTCGCGATCGTGTTATGCGTAGTTTTGTCGTCGAAGTCATGAAATACACTCCTTATAATAAGCCCTTTAATTTGAAACCCATATTGCAGTATTAAAAAAAAATATCTTTTTTCCACTACGTATAATAGCACCGTACAGCCGCCATGTTGGTTTTTGTATAACGCCACCTTCTTAAGAACACTTGGGCTGACGAGACAAATCTAACGATATGTAAATCATGGAAATCCGTTCAGCCGTTTGAAAGATATGAGGTAATAATAGTAGTTTGTTACACAAGGGACGTAAGTGAGCTATTACAGAACAAGATCCAATTTGGCGCCCGTGCGAGCGCAGCTCGCAAAGGGCGCTAATGGATCGAGTGCACCCGAGATATTTAGACGCCCGAGCGAGCGAAGCGAGCGAGGGCGAATATAGTTCGAGGGTGTAATAGCTACTTACAACCGAGGTAAGCATACTACTTTACATCATTCATGCGAGGTAAATTTAATAAAAAAAAAAAAAAAAAAAAAGTAAAAAAAAAAATTAATAAAAAAAATAATAATAATAAAAATAAAAAAAAAATAAAAAAAAAAATAAAAAAAAATCAAAATCGAAAATCAAAATCAAAATCAAAGTCAAAATCAAAATCAAAATCCAAGGAGTTTTGCATAGCTTGAACGGAAATTAAATGCCGCCATATTTATTGTTTTTTTTTCAGTAAAAAGTTTCCACAGTTTATAATATAAGAAAAGAGATTGGTTCACTAAGGAGTTTGACATAGCTTGAATTGTAAAGTTACTTTACAGTTAAAGCATTCACCCATGCTTGAATTGTAAAGTGATTTGAAAATGGAACGTTCTATCTAAACAATGCACTGTGTTGCACATGCCAACTTACACGGCCTCTTACTATACTAGTAAATCCTAGTTGCCGAGCAGTATGATGTAAAGAATATTACATACAAATAAGATACGCGCGAAAAACATAACCCTCTTGCAGTCGGGTAAAAAGAAAAGTACGCGCTTAGTAGGTTTACGAAACGATTTAAAGAAAAGTCCTTTCGGGTTGATACCCCCTTTTGTTACCCGTTGTATTTTATTGTAGATTTCAATAATAAATTAAGTGCATCATATAGGTACCTATTACGTACTAGTACGTACTCATATACCTACATCGTTTCGATTTTAATTATCTTGCCGTTGGACAGTAAAGTTTTTTCCAAAATAACGATGTTTTGTAGAATTTACTTAACGAATCAGCGTTGTATACTGCCATGTACCTATGATACTTATGAACGAATAAGATAGTAAAAATATACAATATCTACTCAAAATTATATTATTTTATGGCATAAAGGCCATAAATTTTGATAAACTCAAAACTAAACTGGATATAAAATAAGTACCTACCTACCACCTATTTCATGTTTTTTTCAGTTTTGAAAAATATCTACATTCCTTTCACATAAGATTCTGATTTACGAAATAACTCAAAAGAAACAATATCACATATATATAATTATTATTATCACGATTTCATGAAACCCAATTATATTCCCAATAAAAAAATATCGCCTTTCTTTCTATCCCAGGGTTACCACCTTTAGGAACAGAAAAGCCGGGACAAGGGTGTCGATGCCGGGACAAAACAAATTGTAGGTTGAAGTATTTTTTAGGGATTGAAATCTTATTTTGACCATGTTTCCATGCATATTTTGTATTTTGTATTGTTACAGGCCTCTCAATCTCATTAATTCCGCTTCTTCTTTTTTATATTTACCTACGAATTCCGAACAAAACATGTCTTTTGCAATTCTGCGTTCATTAAATCTTCTGACATTAGAACATTTAAGCGTCATATCTATGGGAAAAACCTCGCTCAACATAAGCATTTGAAGGCGGTATGCTTAAAGCGCTAGATACAACGCAAAATAAGGCATAACTTGTTGTCCTTTATGCTTTTAAACATTTTTTATTTACACTGGTTTTGATCGCGTGTTATCATAAAAAACAGGGACAAAACTAATAGAATGTCGGGACGCGGGACAATATCATCGAAATCGGGACTGTCCCGGCAGAATCGGGACAGGTGGCAAACCGGTCTATTCTCTTAGATTTCAGTCGATTCTCATTAGAAAGGGTTAATTAGGAAGTAAGGTAACATCGTTTGATATTACTTGTATCATTAACTTTTCTGCTATTTTTAGCCCCTGACGCAAAATGAGGGGTGTTATAAGTAGATGAGGCATAAAATCAAGTTAGTCAGAAACGGTTGATTTAAAAATAAGATTCAAGTGAACGTTTTTAATGGAATAATTAATTAAGAATCTAACTCTTGAATCTGCCTCCACTGGGAAATTTAAGAAATCCCTAAATAACTTTGGCGCTCCAAGTAGTCTTCAAATCTTTCTTAATTAGAACAAAGGGAGCCTAATTTTAATTAAAGAAATAAGGCACAAATCTGAGGCTTAAGTTTTTGAATAATTATCTTAATTTGAATAAGTAAATAAGTATTATACAGGGTTATTTGTAAAAAACCAACAACCTCGCAGGAGTAGATTACTAACACCATAAATAAAAACGTTTTCAACACACTTGCTCGTAAAGTGAGCCTAATACATCGCTTTTAGGGCCATAAACCGAGCTATAACAAACGCGTGCAATAATATATAAAACACTAGTACGTAATAGAATTAACCCTACAAAGTTAAATTAGTACCTTGCTGCAAGTTCTATGCGAGTAAAGAGAGCATCCCAATTTGACCGCATAATACAGTTATTGTTTTTAGTAACAAGAAAGAGGTTTTATACCGCTGAAAATTCATATACTTTTTTGGAATAAATGAAAAGACAAACAAATATTCATTATTATCAAATTATTCATAATTCACAACACTTGCTTATTGCACACTCGGCTGAGTTACGCACTACTGCAGCACACAGCCTTGTGTGCAATGAGCAACCTAAGCTTACTTGTCTCATAATGTACTATTGTTATACGACTTTTTCGAAAACTGACAATAAATAATCACTTTACGTACAAAACTCGATCAGCTGTTCGGACATTTTGTCTGTTTTCGGAAAAGTCGTAGAACAAATGTTGTTGTTTATGATGTTAGTAATCTACTTCTGCGAGGTTGTTGATGTTTTACAAATAACCCTGTAGGTATAAACATTATCTGAGCGGCTTGGTATTTTCTCCTTTTTGTTAACTATATTTTTTATACTCATGATACAGCGAAACAGTCCACAGCGACAACACGGAACAGCGAAAATACGGTACCGCGAAAATACTTAACTGCGTCAATACGTAAATATAATATAGATATCATCTTTGATTTAGCGTACCTAGTCTGCAATAAACATTTTGTAAGAAGGTATTTTTTTCCTTAATGCAAGGTAAGCATATTATCAACACTTAAATAAAGTAAGATACTGTACGTTATCTGTGTAAATAAAGAAGAAACATTAGAACTGAAATAATTTAGAAACTTTTTTTATAAGTCGTGATTGTTTACAAAAAAAAATGACATAAAACAAACTAAAAATCCAATTGGTTTTGATTGGAAAAAGAATCATTATTTTTTTTATAAAAAAAAAGGATTTTTTTCTTCCTCGAGCTCCTGTTTTACACTGATGCAGTTCCATGTTTTCGCAGTTCCGTATTTTCGCTGTTCCGTGTTGTCGCTGTTGACTGTTTTGCTGTATCATGAGTCGCCATTAAGTGGTTCAGTCCGGTTTTTGTTACGTCAGATGTGAACGCTGTTGAACTTTCCGAACGTCGCGTTGTAAGAACGCAATTTGTACGACCTTACTTCGCATATTTGCCTTGCAAAAACACCACAACAAGTTTGTAAGACAAAAAAGTGGATTCACACGGTATCACAGCCACACCACAAACCACAGTCCACAGCCACAATCGTGTGTGACAACCATTCCATAAAGGCAAAACGAGGACGGGCGCTATAAATTCAGGAATGGTTTATTCAAAGGATTTAGAGTCTGAATTTCAGACGGACGACCTTTTGCCGTCAAAGACAACCACGTCAAAATTACGATACAAACAACTAATCATTTTTTTACCCGACTACGGCGAAGCCAAAACGGAGGGTAGATGATTTTGACCTGTATGTATGTATGCATGTTTGTAAATTCATCTGTTCCCTTCTAAACTATTAGTTATAATTTGACAAATGAGGTATCGTTAGAAGCGTCTTAATTGTCCAATGAACATAGGCTATATGACGTTACATTAAATTGAATGTGGCGCCCTCTAAAGGAGTTAAAGACATGAATTAAAAAAAAATATTTTTTAATAATGCCATGTTGGGTACCAAATGAAAGGGCTTAATGAGCACTTTACAAAAATATATAAATTGTTAGCTTTTGCCCGTGGCTTTGCTTGATTTCACCCTATTGACAACTCCAAAATATTTAAAATAAAAAAGAAGTTTAAAAACTAAAACCCGACTACGGAAAAATCGTGCTATAAAAAGTAAGAAAGAAAAAAATATTCATAAAAAGGATAACCGTAGTCGCATGCCACCTCCAGCCCGTGCCGTGCGTGTCTAGGGCAAAGTGGCATGCGACTACGGTTATCCTCTTTTTATGAATATTTTCTTGTTTCTTACTTTTTATTAATAATTGTTGCTGTGATTTGGTATGGCTATATTTTAACACGTAAGAAGCAAATGTTAAAACTCCCTATAATTAAGTTTTCTTCAGTTTTGTGGAGGGCCATTGCCCTCCACCAGTCATATAATTAATGGAGTAGGCCCATTGGCCTACTCTATTAATTATATGACTGGTTGTCATTGTCGGCACAGAATAACTAATAGTACGAGTTTGTCGGTTAGCTTTGAATTGTATCTCCAAGAAAATACTTAGATATTGAACCTGCCAATTTTTTTATGTTTTAAAACCTACTCTCATCATTGTATCCGTACCAAGGGAAATAGAAATATAAAAAGTAAAGTAAATTCCATTTCAAAGTGAATTCGGTAGAAACCAATCTGTGAAATAAGACTTTCTAATTAATATCTGTATCAGTTGAGAAAGCTTTTGAAGTTAGTTAAGAAAAGATTTATTGCCTTGTTACTTGTTAATAATAAGCCAGTCTCGAAAGGAATGCTTTTCGTAAGTATACTTACAAAGTCTTGAGAAATTTTGGAATAAGTAAAAATTTCTTATAATATCACAGAATAAATAATATTATTATAAGTATGTAAGTAGGTACTAAGAATATTTTGAAACAAATGAACGCACTGATTGGTAAAAAAAAGTTTTTTTCTTTCAACTTTATCAATGGTTGGTTTGAATGTTGTAAGACATCAACTTTGTCTAGGGATACCATAAAGTTAATATTACCTAGGTTTTTTTTTCTTACAAACGAGGTAACTTTGAAGCTTTGGTTTTCTGCAAGAGATGTACCGTGCTGTGTTTAGAGGAGATTCAGATCGCTGTACACAACCAACTGATCTGATCAGCATTCTAAAAGATTAAAGGACATGTTTAAAGAAACCACGAAAATAGCATTATAATGTATGGAAATCCGGAAACTGAGAACTCTGACCCTTTTATCTTTTAGAATGCTGATCAGATCAGTTGGGTGTGTATAACAATCTCAATCTCCTCCATTCACTCCCTGGATAGCCTTCATCAGATCATAGCTAGTGATGTACAAGACTCGAGTACTCCGAGTCCTTTTGTCTAGAGCTCGGAGTCGTTTTACAGGGCTCGCCTCGTTTATATGAAGCTCGACGACTCGGGAGTCTTTTTCAGAGCTCGGCCGATTTCGAGCCATTTTCACGGCTCGAGCCTTTTTGAGAGCTCGGTCGATCTCGAGGCTTTTTAAGGCTGGAGTCTTTTTCGGCGCACTAGTTGTGATGCTACTGATGAATGAGGATAAGTAGAGCTAATGCACAATAGATTAAGCATATACGGTGCTCTTTATAACAATAAGACAGTAATCTTTTTGGAGTCTAATTTTGGAGACTAGAGTCAGATTTTCATGGCTCTTTGAGCTCGATAGGCTCGGCTTTAATATCATATCTCAGTAAATAATTTACGGAGATATTAAAGTCATAAACATAAACTCTAAGCTTTTTATGAGGCTCGCGTTCATTTTTTAAGACTCGAGCTTTTTTGAAGGCTCGAGCTCTTTTGATTGGTTCGAGCTCGTTTCTCGGCTAGGCTCGGGTCTACGAGCCTACCGAGCTCACTGAGTACTGCCAATCCGACTCGAGTCTTCAAAAGTACAACTCGACGACTCGACTTTTATACATCACTAATCATAGCACGGTCACAGAATATATACTCTAAGCACGGTACATCCCTTGCAGAAAACCAAGGCTTATTATTAAGTTACCTCGTTTATATGAAAAAAAAACGTGTATCCCTAAAGTTGATGAGTATATTTTTATCTTTAGGTATTTTTGTTAAAAATAAGTATCTACCTTAATATCTTTTGTAACTTGATAACTTCATACTTCTTACTTGGGCAAATAATGAACGAAGTGTGGATGCGTAACATGCAACGATACTTTCAATGTTTTTATTAGTAACCTCTTATATGAGGATCTGCCATTGTTCTATAAATAGGAGTTGACTTATTGAACTAGCAAATAATTTAATTTGAAGTAAACTATTTGCTCGTTCAAAGAGCAACATCAATGGCACTGTAGAAGTGGAATTTAACCAGTTTTTCTGAATAAAACTCAATACGGCATCTTTATTTGTTTATTATTCACATACATTTTCTTACTCACTTACATTACAATCATTGGATATGAATATTTATTTCACATAAAAATGTAGAAGTCTTATTTACAACTTCATTTTTCTGTTAATTATTTACACTATTATGATACGTGAACAAGTAACTAACTATATTCTTATTAATAAATATAGAATTTATTTACACCAACCTATTTCGAAAATTATTACGTATTTTATATTAATTATTTATACCCGTTAGAGTCCGGTTTATATACCATAAGAATAAATAAAACTTAAATACCCACATAATTTCTACACCTAGAACGATAATTCCCTACAAAGCGCGCTGTCAAAAGTGAGGCAACTAAAACAGCCAAAATGGCGCCGTTTTCAGATTTTTATTGTCCGTTATTACATAATCATACCTAATAAGTACAAAACAGTTTCAATTTCCCTACCTTAAAGAGATTAATTATTATATTATTGGACTTTAGTTACGATTAGGTAACGTATGAAGGATATAAATCTGAAAACTGAGCCATTTTGGCTCAGTATAAGTTGCCTTACTTTGCATATGCGGACACGGTTTCTAGGTGTAATTATTCTAAGTATACCCACCTTTAAAAACGGCACACTCCAAAAACGATAACAAATCTTTGCATAGCATAGTGAGTACCTACCTACCTAAAGAATAAAATATGTTTTGGCGTTGATAATAATAATAAAAAATACATTTTAAAACGGTAATGGTATACAATATGGAGAATAAATTTCGTCAATAGAATACATTGGTGACACAAGTAAGTTCGTAGGAGTATTTTAAAACTATCAAATAATAACAGATAATACTGAAAACATTAACTGAAAAAATATTTCTTGCGACTAAACTATTGGATTTTTTTATGCAGCTTGAGAGCGCTGTTAGGCTAAAACTCCTTATTGTCCTTGAGCCTTAACAGATGTATGAAATTTAATTTATCCAGGTTGTATACAGTTAGCGAAAACTGTAACAATGTGTTTAAAATGAGATTAGGCAGTAAAATGCAGCAACTTCAGAGTGCTTGCGGTACAAAACAACTCTCTTTCTCTCTCTTTGCAATACATTCTCTAGTGAAGTTGCAGCGGATTCTGTCTATTGTCAATTTAATCGCATTGTATGTCAAAGCCAAGTTTTTTATTGCATTATTGTTGTCACTCCCAGCTTTTTGCGAAGTTTGTTACCGTTATATCAAATATATTACGTTACGTTGTCTAGATGGTTTGGCCCCTAGCTAGACCATAATTATCACATTTGCAAATAGTTCAGTACCTAGCGTTAGTATAATCGGATTTAATTCCTACAAAAGGTTTTTGTTGTTTTAATAGTTTCATTTGTTGCCCAATATGACTCTTCTAGGTTTTCCCCTCCGGCGGAGTTGTGCTTAAGTGGTGGGCGGTAATAAGTAAATTATTATGACATTGGGTGTTATTTAAAGTGCGTGTCATTAAGAAAGGGCATAAGAATGGTAAGGGGCGATTCAATAGGAAAACATGATGTAGGTACCATGGGAAACAGCGTCGCTTAACCACTCCTAAGGTTAAAATCGCTTGCACGCCGCGCCGTCACTAAAGGCTGGTTTACATTATCTTAGTATTTAGTAGAGTGCTTAGTAGCGTGCGAGTAGATTCGAATGCGAGTGCTTTAATAGTTTTGGTGCCTTTCCAGTGACCGTTTACACGCTTCCAGTAGAGTGTCATTTTCGCCATACCTAATACCTATTATTTAATTCAATTACACGTTACGCGTTCACCGGCAAATGCACTCTACTAAAGACGCTACTAAAATGTCGATTTACATGCTTCCAGTGCGAGTGCGAGTAAAATATCGCGCGGGGGGTGAGCGGGCGCGCAGGGGGTGCTACTGGAAAGCGAGTAGAAAGGCTACTAGAACGTTACTCTCTTTAGTCATAAGACGACCGTTTACATGTTTCCACTAAAGCACTTTCCTAAAGCACTCTACTAAAGACTAAGATAATGTAAACCAGCCTTAATACGTTTAGTTCGTGCAGGGGCGATACGCGCGCACACGAATATTGTCGCCAACTGGTTAAGCGACGCTGTTGCCCATAGTAATAATGTTAATAAATTTTATATCCGTAGTATTAAAACATCGATTTTTTTGTTACTTCATTGATATAGGTACTAAACCAGCCCCGAGATAGAGTACTAAACCAAATTAACATCCTGTATAATATCTAGTTATGTTATTTACAGTCAATGTTATTCCTAACTACAAATCTAAATAATATTTACCATTTGATTGAATCAAATGATTGCATTACATATTCAGTTGGTCCACTACAAAATAAAGTATAAACAGCACATTTAAAACGTCTTTAATATTGAATTGGAAAGTCTTCAGTAAGAATAAATCCGTGAATGAGGCAAGCCTTGCTCGTATCGCTGTCCTACAAGTATGAAGCAAACATATTGAAATCGGGTGGGGATTGCGCAGAACGCTATTCTGGGATTTCTGGGTATGCGTAGAGGTGAGGCGAGGTACGAGGATGGTGGGAGAGGGGAGCGCGTTATTTGGTCGCTCGCAAGTGCACATACGCGAACTTATCCCCACTCCGTCGTAAAAGTGTCAAGATGTTTGCCTCATATCTTGGGTTACACACTGCACTTCTTTTGAATATTTAAAAATTAAAAAAAATAATGGAAAAGTCTTTGGGTCAACCAATCAGCTCAAGCGTAAAGGTCTTGCGGGGTGCGCGGGGGGCGCGTCCGCGTATCACGTCATATCCACGTGCGCTCGACGCCGGGTTGCGCGTCATTCGAGCCGCAGTCGTTGTGCGCGCCGGACGCGCGGCGCCGGTGTCAGGCGCTACTTACCAGCGTATTGTTGCACGTGCTGTGCATCGAAATACGGATCGTGCCTGCAAGGAAACAGTACTTTAATAATACGATCAGGAAATTATACCCGGTTATATCTGGTAATCGCACATTGCAAGTGAGTAAGCGGGCGGACAAGGAACAGATGGTGATAACATTCACAACGGTTAGAGTACTACCGAAAGATGACCAGCCTAACTACAGACTTTTGTGAAAGCCAATCCAGACAATGTTACCATCCCTTGTTCCTTGGAGATAACCATGTCCAGATAAATGGTTATCTGTGAAGAAATTTTTCCTCCAGTATAACTAGTTATTTCTTAGGAATAGATTTTACTTATAGATAACAATTTCTTTTTACAGTAATAGTTATCAGTAAGGAAAAACTGTTCGTAAGAGATAACTAGTTATACTGGAGGAAAAAGAAATTCACAGATAACCAGTTATCTGCACATGGTTATCGCCAAGGAGCAAAGGGTTACCATACGAAAAATTATTACCGATTGAACATTTCTCCGCTATTCTGCTATTTGTGAATTCTACTTGTGTGCAGCAAGTGGGGGGAGCCGGGTGGGTTTTTGGAGGATTTTGTCGTTTTTGTGGTCATCTTGAATAGACCTACGGAGAAGAACATTACTCTTTTAATCTTTTTATAATATTTATGAGAAAATTATTCGTTAGTTGATTAATCACGCCCTTGAACAGCTTAGGGAATGGTAACACTATTTAGTTTTTTATCTTTAGTAAATACTATCTATGTACTGACTGTCTTTATGTGTATCAATAGCAGAGACAATGTTAATTATTCGTAATGAAAGTCGTAGTGTAATTCTTAGTTCTGTTCCATTAGTAGAAAGAACTATCGAGTGCACGAAATCGTATCGAGCACTAATGTCAAAAGGGTTAGATTTTTTTTATGGAGTGTGGCATAGGACTACGCCAAAAGCATTTAATGCCCTTTTTGCATTTAAATTTACATAAAGCCACTTAAGGCTCCGTACCGATTTCGTCGCTGACTGCCGCTCTCTCGCTCGCACATTTCATGTTTTCTCAAGATTTTTTAAAACTGAGTGCGTAAATAAAAAATGTGTCTCGGCCACTTTTCGCATTATAAGATTACAAACATTTCAACATATATTTCAGTTTCGAGTTGCTGAAGTACAAAAAGTTATCGTATTTGTCAGTTCAAATAACTGTTAGAAACGATAAGTTTTTGTACATTAGCTACACAATACTGAAATAGATTCTAAAATGTCTGTTATCTTATATTGCGAAAAGTGGCCGAGACACATTTTTCAATTGCGCACTCAGATTTAAGAAATCATGAGAAAACATTAAATGTGCGAGCGAGAGAGCTGCAGTCAGCGGCAAAATCGCTACGGGCTCTTAACTCCCCGTAAAAGGGAAATAAGTTATCCAAAACAAACAAAAATTCGAATTCGATTCTTATTCGATAGTTTTTCGTGCTAATGGCCGTGGAAGCTATGACGTAACTTTAGGTAAAAACTAACACGAGAATTTTGGCACTTCTGCTTTGTTATCAAATTGCTAACACCAAATTAACTCATAATTTGGTGTTAGGAATAAGTATTATGCAGTATGTTTTGCTATTGGGTGTAATTCCAAAATCCTAATGAAGAGAAACTTGCCTTCTGCAGATGTTTGTTTTTACCTAAAATGTCAAGCTCCGCCATTATGTGACGTCTCACTTTCACGGTCTATGCTAAGGGCACTGTATATGCCAAATAATGTGTCACTTCATTGGGAAACCATGAGGTTTCAATTCCGAAGTCACTCGAAGGACCAAAAAGGGTCAACTTACTCGTACCGTTCTTCCTGCTTGGTGAGAGCGAGCGCATGGACCGGTCAAGGCGGTCGGGGCCGAACGGCCGGTGCCGGTTGAGCCCGCCGCCGCCGAACGCGCCGCAACACCAGAAGAACTGCTTGAAGCCACGCCGGAACCTGGGGATGGGTTTGGGTTACGATATGGAGACACGTGGTGGAATAACAGAGATATTTCTACCTGTGTCTTGTTCTATAAAATGAAGGTTAGGTAACATCTGGGCTGGTCTATACGGAGCCAGTTACTGGACCCAGTGACTCGGAATTTCGGACCCAGTAACAGGGTACATGTAGACAGGATCGGCAGTAAGTCGTACTGTAAGTCCGGAAATAGAACGGGTGGCTAGTCAGCTGCTGGACTGACTTATGCGAGCGAGAAGTCAGCACTCGACAGCTGGGTTGAGACTAGTGTCTACAAGAGCCCAGTAGCCAGTAGCAAGCGCTTAACTGGCCTATGGTACTGCCATTTTACTGACCCCGTATAAACCAGACATCTCGCACTCGACAATTCCCTGCGGACACTAGGCTCCCATGACTCCGCTCCCATGGAATCTATAGATCTTGTCGCCTCTTGACTCCCATGGGATCCTCAGATTTATGAGACCCTGATACTTTTAATTTTTTAAACTGGTTCACGACTCTCGTTTTTAAAAAAAATGCCAAGTTAACAAGTTGCGCATTTGGAACCATTTTCTTACTTATATGAAACCTCATACGATCAACCTCAAAGTTACTAAGGTAATCTCTACTTCTTAGTCAAAAGCTCAACCTAACCTTAGATTCCCCTTTTCTTTTAGCCATATTAAACTAATAAAAACTGGTTATATGACTAAACGGATTTTTTTCCTTCTCAATAGACTAGGTAAGAAATTACGGGTGAAAGAAATATGATAATAACATAAATATCCTGTATGTCTCCTAACTGAAATATGGTAGGTATTAGGCAGGATTAGGCAGGAAGTGAAACAAAACCCTATTGGGATAGATCTACCGTCTAATATTATACACTTACTAACTACAATAAGGGCACATTTTCTCATTAAAGGGCCCGATGCTATTAAAGCAATTGGGAACAAGAGTGTCGTAAATCACTGGTTAATGGCAATGATAGTATTTTTTCTCATTTGTCACTAGCAGGCAACAAAGCTGGTGGTGACACCGAAGATGTCTATAAGGCGTAAAATGACTTAATTGTTGTTGTTAGTCAAATACTAGAAAAATATTATACAACTTGTTAATTAATGAATCCAAAATGGGAAATAGTACATTATGAGACAAGTTAGCTTAGGTTGCTCATTGCACACAATGCTGTGGGTTGCAGCCCGAGCCGCAGGCGAGGGCGTAACTCAGCCGAGTGTGCAATAAGTAAGAGCTTACGAGTTTCATACGACGTTTTTCAACACATTTGCGAGGAAAAAACAAAGTAATTTACCATACAGCAACAAATACGACAAAAAAAATACAGCCACTTCAAAATTAAAATTTCAAGTGATAAAATGCAAATATTTTAATATTTTATAACAAAATATTGTAAATTATGAATAATTTGATAATAATAAATATTTGTTTCGCTTAATTAAGGTCTTACACATTTATTTATTCCAAAAATGTATATGAATTTTCAGCGGCATAAAACCTCTTTGTTGTTACTAAAAAAAATAACTGTATAGCCCGGTTAAATTGGGAATGCTCTGTTTACTCGCATAGAACTTGCAGTAAGGTACCTATTTTACTTTGTAGGGATAATTCTATAACCAACTAGTGTTTTATATATTATTGCACGCGTTTGTTATAGCTCGGTTTATGGTCCTAAAAGCGATGTATTAGGGGTCACTTTACGAGCAAGTGTGTTGAAAACAGGTTTTTCGGGCCACCAAACTGATCAACTTTTACTATGGGACCAACTGAAAAAATGAAATCGCGAAGAAAAATCTGCTGTTTTTTGGTTTATTCGTTATTAATTTTGATTTTTTCGTTATTTATTATAAGTGGGTCCTATAGTAAAACTTATTCAGTTTGATGGTCCAAAGAAACGGCTTACCTCACGGGTCAAAAGAGACCCAGTTCTGTAAGGCAAGGGAATATGAATCCCAGACACTTCTTTCTTTCTTCATAAAGCATTTATTTTATATGGCTTCTGGCTGACAAGGTTAACTTAATAAGCATTACATCAATAATGTTATTTTAGGAAGATGACATTTTCATAATGTTCTTTTAGTTTTAGATTATATTTTAAGATTCTTCAAAGAACTGTTGGAATTATTCAGATGATGATATTAAGAATTTCTTGTAAGTACGCTTTATTTCTTATCTGTAAAATCATTAGGTAATGCGAAAGCACACAAAGGAATTAGAATTTCTTATACTAAAATAATAATCTTTTAAGAAAATGCGAAAATATTGTCTTTTACTCCAAACAGACTAAGATGTAGATGGTCGTTAGCGTGTACGGTAATTTGCGTTTCTGGCACTATGCGTCGAAAGGGATTTTATTACCTCAATATCTTGACCATTGCATCCACAATTCTGTTTTCTCTAAATTTAAACTTTACACTGGAAAATAAAGACTAGTTTTTTTTTCAGGAAGGGTTACGTTACTTTCTATTACAAAGTTTAACAACTGCACCGTAATTTTCATTTAAGTTACTACAATATGGTAGTTACTAGTTATTTTAGATTTAATAGTGTTATCTATTTCACTGTCTCTATATTGCAAAATTGATCAACCGATTTTAATTAAATGCGTACGTGATCAATTTTCAGAGCATCGATTCTGGTTAGACCATTAAATAAAATTGTCCTGTGTAGCGTAGCTCTTATACTTTTATGTATTTATTAATAGGTAGGTACTGTGTTTTTTTTTAATAGAGATACCGTTATTTACATATTTAAGATGGCGTTATTAACCAGTGTAAAAGAAAATGTAAAAGGAAACAATAAAATAATGAAGAAGTGTCCCGAAGTTGAATTTTGAGAAATAAAATCATAAATATTTCAAGCATAAGCATAAATTTTAATTTATAAAAATAGTTTATAAATATCTTTAAAAAAATGAAAGGAGTCTTATGACGTCACGAGTACCGTAAAATTTTGTATGAAAAATGCAATGCAAGTCATTAAACTTTGAACTGCTATATCTTCTTCGTTTTTCAAAAACTTCAAAAAAAGGAGGAAGTTCTCAGTTCGTCGGAATCATTTTTTTAAATAATGGTTCCTTTCTTACAATTTTATATCATCATCATAATAAATTGGTCAAGTCTAGTTACATAAATTGAAAAGATTAAGTACCATATTGGCTTGACACAATCCGTTAGAATCGTTGGATGTTCAACCCGGAAAGGAGTCATGCTGCTGATTGATTAATATTTTGGATGATGGATGGTCCGCTTGGGAAAAAGACCGTATTATTCCTCGTCTTAGGATTATGAAAAAAGTTATTCGAGGCTTCCTTTTCCGGTATTTAAATTAATTAAAAGCGTTTCTTTCAAGAAATGAATTTGAGAGTTGAGAGCTCATAATTTATTCTTGAGCTTTGATTTTTATTTGATGGTTTAATTTACAAAGATTTCAGCTCATTGTGTTTGATCTTTGATTTTTAAGTTTTAAATAAGACATTTTTTCAATGTCTTCAAAATTTAAATCGGATAATAGATCCGAGATGACTTCAAAACTTTAATCGTTTAGAAAGTTTAGTAAGAATTTTGATCAATATGTAGGCCGATACTTGCTTGTTGAAATATGGGACACTATTGAGCACTTTTACGAGATAGATTATTTATACTATAGGTATATATTTGTTGATTAATAAAGTCTATGATAATCGTGAGTTTCCCTGGCAAGATTTTTTTTTGCACCCCAAAACTTATATTACTAGAAAGAAAAAAGTTTAGAGGTAAAATTAAAATGTTGTGCCCCAAGACATATTTCTAGAATAACTAATGAGCGCCCAGCGAAGATATGAATTTTGCGTTCCAAGACTTTAAATCTAGCTATGGGTCAGCTAAGTGCGCCCTCCTGAGAGTGCGCCCCTGGCAGCTGTTCCCTTTGCCATCCCCACCAAAACCAATCACTTGGGCTATTTGTTTGTGGACCTGTTCGTTCACTATCATCATACTATCCATCTTTTGTTGGACATGGGTCATTCCCAGTGGCATCTAACATGGTACACATTAGTCTGTAAGATCTGTAAGGTGTCGTCTCATCATCATTAACAATTTTTTAGCCGATAGACCCGCAGCTCTTTTAGTAACTCCTGCAATTTTGACAGGTGTAACCATAATCGCGTGTCAACTCGCGCGTAAAATTGCGTTCTAAAGAGGCTGGATCGTAACCTACAACGCGGGCCCAATGTGGATCGATAGGTGTGTGTAGTCAACTCACTTGCTATTCATCCAGCAGTATATAATAGGGTTGTACATGGAGTTGCTCATTGCCAGCCAATAGATGCCCAGGTAGATCTCCTGGATGTGGTCGTAGTTGACCACGTCGGGGTAGTAGGATGTCACCACGAAGTACACGTGGAAGGGGAGCCAGCATACCGCGAATATCACCACCACAACGATCATCATCTTCACCACCTATAAAAATGGAAAAATTACAATGAGCTTCAATGAATTCGGAAACAAAACTTACTATAAAAATATGTATATGCGTCTTCCTTACGGTACCGGATGCTTGTTCACAGTAGTTATAGCGCAGACAAAATAGCACCGACGAAAGCTATTTTTTTTAAAAGAGCAAGACGTGTCTTTTCCATTGGTTAAAAAGCACTTCACCAATAAAAGTTGTTGGTAGGTACCATAGACATAGAAAAATTTTCGCTACGCTCAAGAAGACCAACAAAGCGTGGAAAAGAGAAGTTAACATCATACGGACACGGTCTATGTAAAAAGAGACAAAGGATCCAGTGACATGTGCCAACATTTTTAACAGTAAGAGCCCCTAGCGACCCGCCTAGCAAATGAGCAATCACAGTTTGTTTAAAATATTTGTTAATCTTAATTAGAATTTAAAATAAAGGTATCGTAGAGCCATGGTGTCTTGTGTTCTAAGTAATTGTGATGTGACAAAAAGAAATAATCCAAGTAATCACACTTTTCACAGGTAAATAAGATATTGCCACACATTTCTCTAAAACCAAATTTCTCTCCATTTATTTGTTTATCGACGAAGAAAACAGTATGGAACATAGTTTATTAATTTCTTTTGCCATTTATACTCATATTTTATGAATCTAAGTCATATTTTACGTATCTCATATAAAATGTATGCATTCGTTTTCGGATTACCTGTTTATTGACATTGTTGTTCTTTGACATTCTATTTCTATGGTAGGTACGATCTATGGGTACGATTTAAATAGGTACGGCATGTAGCGTCGTATGAAAATTAAACGTGAGACTCGGTATGCGGTTCTAAACAAAAAAGTTTTTATAATTGCATAGCATCAGGGGCCCTATTTTTTTACCACTTTTTTATTAGGTTGCTTTCGCGTTTGTTTGTGTGTTTGTTTTTTGAATCGCTCGGCTGGCGTCGAGTGCTCTTTTCTACTGATTTTCGTTCGACATATGACTCAAATGTATGGGATGTCGAACGAAAATCAGTAGAAACGAGCGCTCGACGCCAATCGAGCGAATTAAAAATAGGGCCCCTGTAGTAGGTGCATTATCGCGTAGCATGTGCATGTAGCATGGCCCGCTTGAATCGAGGTATGTACGCTACATAACTTTCGTAGTCCGTACTGTATTATAATAAAAATAAATTTTATTTCGATAAAAAGTTTTATTTTACAGTAATTAGTGGCCGGAGTCCCCTTTTAAGCATAAAATGCCTGTAACAAGAGACTCTGCCTGTCGATTCTGTAACAAACTCGCATCTCACTTCAAACCTCTCTTCACTTCGCAGGAATTTTAAATCATAAATGAGATAGTGATAGGCTGTTTTTTTAATCACAAAAGACTTTAGATAGCTACGGTAGCTACCTGAAACCTTTTGCAATCGGTAAAATAGCTTATATTCAGCTAATGTGAAGTTTTATTTTATAAATACATAAAGTAAGTAACGAGAATTCATTATTAGCTTTATGGTAGATTTACGTGAAAAAAAAGACTGGATCCAGTCTCACCCGTCGTTTACTCTTGACATTGTCGAGCTGCCTCTGCGTGCACTCTCCGATGGACTGCGAGCCCCACAGCTCGATGCCCACCCTGGCGTATGTGTACGTCATCGACATTATGGGCAGGAAGTACGTCAGCACCATGAACGCTACATTGTAACTGAAACAAATATAAATTAAGAATGGATTTTTTTTAAATTTCCTGGCTGCGGAATAAATAGAGCGAGCAATTTCTAACCCATGGTGATTAGTGGGTGATGCCAATAAATAACCACTGTGCGGCGAGCGTTTTGTTTTTGGCAGTACTATGCGCGCCAAATAAGAATAGTATCGACAACGGGTACGTATCAGAATGTCTAAAGTTAGAATGTCTAAACTTAAAATGGCAAAGTTCAAAATGTCAAAAATTTGAATGTCTAACGATTAAAATGTCGAAAGTTCAGAATGTCAAAAACGAAAATGTCAAACGGTCAGATAGTCTAAAATAAAAATGTCTAAGTTTAAATGATCAAAACTTAAAATGTCTAATAGTCCAAATACATATAATGAGATGACGTATAGAATTTACTTATGCGTTTCTTTCATTTAATAATTAGGTTGAATAATTGCGTGCATGTGCCTCCGCCGTACATCACCATAGCTGCGCGCTCCCTGATTCGGTAGCCGGTGCCAGTCACTGATTCAATAGCCGGCGAACAAAATCCACCAATTGAGTATGAAATAGATTTTTTTCTGGCGCTTCGCCGGCCGCTGCCGCGGCACGCTCGCTTCGCTCGCTCGGCTCGCGCGCTGGGTTCATGTCAACCTAACATGCTCGTCGCTACGCTCCTTGCACCTGTATCATGACCCACGGTCGGTGTACGGTTTCTAAGTCCCAGTAGACTAGTTTAGACTCATTTCCGGCAGCTAAATTTGCTATAAAGCATTTCAGGAGAAGCCCGAAGTCACCTCCACAGACTCAATTAACCTCAAAGAAGGCGATTCGTTTTAAGATCCAACCCAATTCAAATAAATCATTGTGAACTTAGACTTAATGACCATTGATATTTTAACTCGTCAAGTATTTGATACTTTTGACACTTTGAATTTTGCTATTTTGAAGTTAAACATTATGATTTTTGACATTTTAAACCATTTCAATTTTAATTTTTGACATTTTGAACTTTGTCATTTTAAGCTTAGACATTTTAACTTTAGACATTCTGATACGTACCCATCGACAACATCATGGCACTGGACAATTTTGTATTGCCAGCAAAAAAATCAATGATCGTTTGCCATGCCGATCGATGCCAGCAAAAGTAAAAATCATATTTTTTAACACGTTTTTATTATTTTATATATTTTGTTTCTTTTTTTGCACATTCTATACATTATGAAGTTACCAAGAACCAAGTTGGCCGTTTGACAGTAGGTACTATTCTTATTTGGCGCGCATAGTACATAAGAGAATTCACTCATTAGGTAAGCTATTCGCTCTGTTCCCAGGCAATCCTTTTTTTTCTATTTCCTCCTGTATCCTATAGCGAGTTAATAATAAATATACATTACATACACAATAGTCGCTGACGGCGACATGTCGCCATTTGTGACGTCCAAGATATCTCATATTAATACGCTCTCAGAGTTCCAACATTAAATAAAACCCGTCCAATGTACCGTCACAGAATAGATATAAGTACTACTACCCCTGTACGCTGAATCAAGCTAGCAAAGCGCTGTCTCTTTCTCACATTTGCATACAAACGATAAGGACAACAAATGATCTAGCGCCGCCCACGAGCGCCCGCGACAGGTATAAAATCGGTTTTAAAACGGAATTTTAGATTGGGATTTTTTCAATTAAACATTACTTTGATGTTAAAATAATATAAAAACATTAATTAAAATAATAATAAAAAATATTAGGTTTAGAACATAAAAAATCTATTGTAAACACAATGATTGCAAAGAACAGGGTAAGCGGTAGACTTCTGAACGGTACGGAGAGCAACGATAGAGTAATAATTGGGTTGGTAAACTTTTTCGAAGAGAATTGTTTTATATATTTTTTGATAGCACACGTTTTAAGAATAAAGAAAATAATATTATGATTTTTTATTTTACCTTGTTAACCAGATATATTTTTTATATTATTATCGCGATAAAATATCAAACGTACGGCTGAACACGAAGGTTCCTTGCATTTACTGATTAAAAAAACTGATTGACAGGACAGATTTGTCAGACAGTGTCAAAGAGTAATCATAATCATTTTACTCTTTGATCATTAATCGCGACCTAATGTTGTTGTTTGTATATCAGCGTATTTATTGTGA
Organism: Agriphila tristella; assembly: GCA_928269145.1. Lineage (NCBI taxonomy): Eukaryota > Metazoa > Arthropoda > Insecta > Lepidoptera > Crambidae > Agriphila > Agriphila tristella. Next base: position 5,540,147 of record OV743440.1, read on the forward strand.
TTTTCTAGTGTTTTTCTTGTTCGGTTATGGGAAATGGATCAGCTTGAAGAAATCCATTGTCCATCTTATTACGCCGATGAAGTAACTACACTGCTTTATTCCGTTTTGTTGAAATAAAGATGTGACCATCCGCAGAACGTTTTTTTACAATTCCCATACCTTTGAAAGAGACGTGGTACAGAGGATTTAACAGGAATTGTCGTCAGAGAGCTTTATACTTTGTGATGATCACGTAAATATATGTATATCTACAAACTTGCTCACAAAATAGTTGTTTTAATTATTTTAGCTGACTGTGAGTTGTGACTGACATGACAACTAGTTGACATTGCCAATGACAAACTTTTTTTTTTTGTATTTGAGCAAAGGCATTACGCATACAGCCGTAAAAGTGATTTATTGTACCATGCTGTAAATTTAAATTTTAAATTATTATTTAAATTAAAATGAAGTATTATAAAAATTCCGCAATTGGTTATTCCTGACTCCAAAGCTAAAAGATATCAGAAAATAATAATTCACAACAGTTTTGGAAAAGTTTACCAACCCAATTGTGAAGCCTCGATTACATACGCTAATTTAGCTTCCTAGCTAGGAACCAATTTCGGGTTGCCACCCGTACTATATAATAAAATATTGTACAATAACATCGATTTTAAAATTGAATTAACACTTTAACGGAAAAGTAAACATAGTTTAAGATTGTAGATGAGAATAGAAAATAAAAAATCATAAAAAATGTTGACTTTTCCGTTATTTGTGCAATTTACTGTTAAAATTGAACTTATTTATACGGGTGGCGACTCTAAATTGGTTCCTGGCTAGGATGCTAAATCGGCGTATGTAATCGAGGCTTGACTCGTATTGTGAACATGGTCTTAGCCTCTTATCATCTGCGTCCAATCGTGTGTAAGCGCATTATTTCCGTACTAGCTTCATTCGGCGAACAAGGTGTATTATAAGTGTAGACTTGTTTAGTATTCTTTTGTCTGTTTTCGATAAAATCTCGTGAAAATCCTGCACAGATTGCTTATTAAATACCTACGTATACTGTCTGTCATATCGTTCGCGCTACCAAAAACTTTTCTTCAGTGAACTTTTCATTCTACCACTGTTTAATTTCAGAGATATTTTCAGCATGCGCTTTATGAAATTCGCAATTATGTTCTAATGAAGAAAATATCTTTGCAAAGAAAAAATTAGGAAAAGAATAAAATTAGACATGAAGATCCCAATGTACTGTATAAAATGAATATAAAAAGCAGCGGCTAAAGTGATTTTTTGTAAACCTCGTGCGGTTTGAACTGAAAATAATAATTTTTCGCTCGATAATAGTTTATGCCTATGGGACATCGCTTAACAGATCGTTAGCTAACTTCATAAAAGTTAAGTAAAACTTTGCTGAGACTTCAACTTTGTTAGTGAATTGAATTTTGATAGTTTAAAAACAAAATGAAGAATAAGTAGGTATCTACCGTATTTTGTTACATTATAGATAAAATTCCTTTGGACTAAAGTTTTATCATATAGTCATCTTGATATTAAAGTAAAACATAAAACTAAGTACAGACAGTAACTAAGAGCCAATTTCACCATTGATTTTAAACGCGCTTTGTCAAAAAACAAGTTTAAGGCTGTCACTGTCATAACAACAAAGTAAAATTTGTTACAAAAATTTACAATTATGTTATAAACAATGCCTTGTAAAATATTGATTCAATTTTTTTAATGACCTGGTGAAATTGATTTTTGGAATAAACGGGGAACGGGGTATCAAACTCGACACTTAAACTACATTACGTAAAACGTGATCTTGATCGCGTTTAAAATCAATGGTGAATTTGGCTCTAAGTAGTATATATTAGACTTTTTTTATGTCACTATTTACTATTAATTTAAAGTGAATATCCGATTTAATTTGTATTTTGAGAATGTATTAAACAGTTGACCCTTTTTCATATTAGATTCTGGCGTCAATAAGCCAGGGAAATACAATTCAAAGTTAAACCGAACTATTGTCGATAGCTGAACTGAATAGTTTGATATTTTGCCCTGAAATCGACACCATTTGGCGCAACACGCCATTTGTCTGGCAATAGAAACCACGAGGCTCACAATTTTAATATTCCACGGCTTCTGTGGCAATATTAAGGGCAATATTCGGTGACATAGTTTTTCATTTCGCTTTCAGAGAACGAAATATTTTTGTTCAAAGTTCCCAAAGAGAAAGGAACTATATGCTCCGTTTTTCTACTCTGTGGTTTTGCGTAGGTACCTAGTTAATTGTTTCACTGTTCACTAACCGCCAAATGACAAAATTATGAATTAATCATAGACTTAGAAAATTTTTATGGAATTAATGTTACCTACTTATAACGAAACCATTTCATTCGTGAGTAAACCAAATAAGCCCACCATACTTGAAGGCTGTTGAACTAATTTATGTATTCTGTGCTAATGCTATCTTTTTTACTGCTATTATTTTAAAAAAGAACAGATTAGAGTACCTCATCAAATACCGCAGTTAGGTTTACTTTTAATTTTCGTAATCGGTAATCCGAAGGTAACGACTTCGTATAAAATATACAAACAACGATCTGCCCGTTGATTACGCAAGGCTGTTGCTAACTATTCTAAAGCGCAGTTGTATTGCTGCTTTAGTTAAGGTAGTTGTCACATTGGTTCTTACTAAAGCAGCAATGTAACTGCGATTTCTGTCAGAGTTGATTGCAACAAAATTACAAAATCACCCCGCTGGGCTTAATTCACAAAGCTGTAATGTTTTCTGTATTCAGTCGTGAGTACAGAAAACATTAATTCACATTTGTTCAACAGGGTTGTAAATCCTTATATCAACCTTCAAGGTTTTAATGCTAGTTAAAGAAAGTCATTCATCTGTCGAAGGATTTATAACAAGTTGGCTGTTCTAAATGACTCACATTGATCTTTAACAAAATTTGCGAGAATTTATTGAATATTTATTAAAGAGCAGTGTAACATTATTCAAATTCAAATTCAAATAATTTATTTCAGGCAAGGCCCATAAAATGTTAGTAACAATATCTTAAGACTAGTGTTAGTAAGATTACATTAATTAATACAGAATAATAGTAGAATTTATATGGAATCAAATTAAATTAAATCACATCAAACAAAATTAAATCAAATTAATCAAATTAGATCAAATTAAATCAAATTAAATAAAAATAAATGAGAATAAATCAAAATAAATAAAATTAAGTCAAATTAAATCAAAATTAAATTAAATCAAATCAAATCAAACTAAATTAAATCAAATTAAGTCAAATTAAATCAAATTAAATCAAATTAAATCAAATTAAATCAAATTAAATCAAATTAAATCAAATTAAATCAAATTAAATCAAATTAAATCAAATTAAATCAAATTAAATCAAATTAAATCAAATTAAATCAAATTAAATCAAATTAAATCAAATTAAATCATATTAAATCAAATTAAATTAAAACAAATCAAACTCAATTAAATCAGATAAAATTCAATCAAAATATTACATTAATATCATTATAGCTGTGACAATAAATAAGATTGAGAGCCCAATTCAGCAACTATTCCGATCATCATGAAATTTTGCATATATGTTGTCCGGGGTACAGAGAAGGACATAGGGTACCATCATCCCGAAAAAAAGTATTGTTCCTGAGGGATAGCAAATAACCTTTCCACACAGACGAAGTCGCGGGCGGCCGCTAGTTATACAATAAAGATGCAATAAAGCTAATGTTGTAACAAAATTTGTAAAAAAACCTTTTTGAAAATGTAGCGCAACGTGTGTATTTAAGTAAGTTAATTCTATCTACTTTTGCAAAGTTAAAAAGTTTTGAATTTTTATATTTTAGGCATTCACAATGCTATTTTTATATATTGAGATAATACTAGAAAAAATCGACTCACCCGTAGTGCATTGTTTGGGCCGGAATCCCAAGTGTGCGGGTTCGAATCCCGTCTGAGCTTCTACGGGTGAGTCGATTTTTTCTAATATTAACTATCTTAAAAGTTGTATGAGACTTTTAAGAACAAAGACGATTTCAGTGACCGCCAGCCCTTATTTCACCCTTTCTGACGCAAGTCAAGGTCCCTCGTCTGGATTACACGCTGCCTTTACCTACAATCACTTCCACGCCGCCGCCCGCGTCTTCAATCAACATAATTTTCTGTATCTTTTCTTGCTAATTCAAACGGAAGCGACGACGTCTGTCAGACAGACATATTTTGGAAGGACAAGATAAAAAAAAACAAAAACCATCCACGAGTAATTTGGTAACTCGTTTATTTTATTTGACAATGGTTACGAAAAAAGTAGCATTTCTTTAAGTGGTGCGTAATTAGTGAAGGAGTATTTTTTTTTTGTCGATTGTTAGAAAATGTTGTTAAGTACACTAATTTGATTTATTTTAAAGAGTTATTTACTATAAAAAAATGGTTTATAGTCTAAAAAAACATAGGTAGGTAAGTATACAAATCCTATCCTCGTTTAGTCATGTTTGTCAACTGTCAACTTATTTTGAAATTCAAATGCGTTGTAACTTTATTTGTGTAAGTTTCGAACTTACACAAAAAATAATGATTAAATATGGCATTGATAAAAATAGGTGACGATGTGATTTTTTACTAAGCTTCGAAGAGTATCAACACCATCTAGTGAGGCAAATTGTTACTATTTTTTTTTAAATGTCACTTTGAAAAGCCCTCATTTGAACTTACACAATTAAAGTTATAACGCATTCGAATATCAAAATAAGTTGACAGTTGACAAACATGACTAAACGAGCATTCGATTCGGCACACGAACTCGCGAGGTGGGGCGAGGTAATTGATTCTGGGGCGGGGCGGGGAGTGTCCTTTCTGTACGTAGTAGGTACCTATATCTATTCTGTGACATAAGTATACTTATTTTACATACTTACACGTACTCTACATTGGATCTCGTCGTGATGCCGTCCGGCCAGTCGGGGAAGCAAACGCGTCTACAAAACAAACAAGAAAACAACAGTTAGTTAGTTACCTAAGTCAAAAATTGGCAGATTATGGGCCTCAACTTGTGAGCTCAGCAATGAAAAGAAGTTTACTTTTATCTTCACAAAAAAGATTTAACCCGCAACATGTTTCGGCCTAAGTTGGGCTTATACCACTTGCGTGTTACAAAATATTTTCCAAGTGACTATAATAGCGGTATCGAAAACAGATTCACTGCTCAATGTTCTGTGAGCCTTTATAGAGGTTACATTACAAACATACACTACTTATACAGGATGTCCCAAAACTTTGCCACACGGAGGGAAAATACCTTAAATATTAAAGATAGGATTTTTTATTAAAACAAGACTTCATTTTGTTTTTAAAAAGAAACGGAACTGCATTCAAATATTTTTTTTAAATCGCATACGATTCTCTATACAATTTGATACAATCCGTAATAATTAAAATTTTAATATTCAATTTCATGGTCTTCCTTTAGTTTAAGATGATGTATAAACTTAACAAGAAATGATCCCTATGAGTAACCCTTTCGATTGGTTTCGTCAAAAAATATTTTTTTTTCGTTTTTGGTAGGTTCGATTCCTGGTTAAGGCAGACGATTTTTCAAAAATCTTTGAATGCATTTCCAATTATTTTTAAAATCAAATTGAAGTCCTTCTTTCGCGAAAACTTCCTATCTTTAATATTTAAGGTACTTTCCCTCCGTTTGGCAAAGTTTTGGGACATCCTGTATAGTTACAAATGTTGATTGCTGTAGTTAATGTGTGACTTTGATTCTGAAAACCATAATAGAAAACTGAATTGTAAACCCGTCGCAAGAGAAAGCTTAAAATAGTTTTAAATGCTTTTATGAAAAGCGGCGGAGAATAAAGTTGTATGAAGTTTCACATAAAAATTAGGTACAGTTCCGTGCTTTTCGGTATCGGCAATTGACATGTTTTCATTTTTTACAAGGTACCTTAAATCGAAAACCATTTCGAGGTTTTTCACACCGTACATAATTTTTCGGGGCTTTTGATCAATAATTTAACGAAATATGTAGAAAAAACACTGTATCATCGAGATAAAGGAATATTAAATATTTAACTCCTTTGCGTGAAAAAGTTGTGTGATTTTATCTTAAAAAAATAATAATCATAAAAACTGTCGCTGTCAAGGTTACAATTTATGTCAAAGTCTGTGTCAAGAATCCTTTAAACGGCACTTACGCTCTTTTAGAATAGATAAGTTTTCAAATTAATATAATAAAAATATTGGAAAATAAAAAAATACGTGTCTCATGTTTTCACCAGTAATTTCTAAATAACAAATAAAAAAACAGGATAAAAATTTTGATATGTTGTCAATTAGCATATTGAGCCTACGTAGTGATTTTCGTTTCAGCGAATGATATTTCTGAGCGGAAAAATGAGATCTCATTTTTGTTTCGTGTGTAATAGCAATAATTTATTTTTCCCTAAATTCCTCATTAGCATGGATCTACCCAGATAGAGAAACGGTAAATGCGTAGCTTACTGGTCCAATATAAATTACCCCTTTTGCTGGGTGGACAAATAAGGCACAAAATAAATAAGGGCTTAACGTCAATTAATTATCGTGCTAATGAACCTTATACTAAGTGATTATGGCTATTAGTGTTATAATTGCTTTAGTGCTGCCCAGGGGTTGTTAGACTTAACATCCATCATTTTTTGTATTGAAGCACTGAACTTAGCTAAGTATTCTTCAAAATAGACTTGGTGCCAAGAACTCATGGCGTCCATGGTTGTGTTCAACTCACGTCATAGGCGTCGTTTTCTTCAACACTGACAGCGTAAAATTAACACCCGATTTTGCTCTTACACGAATTAGTTTCTGTCTAATGTTTTATCACAGATTGCATTAGAAGCGATGTTAAGGTAAAATTGAACGGGTAGACCGGTAAAATACATTAAAAAAAACATACGAAATGAATATTTTTATTAATACACGAACTTAGTCTACCTATAATTTAATACTAGCGGCCGCCCGCGACTTCGTCCGCATGGACCCTAGGCAACCTTTAACCAGGATAAAAAAAGTATTACTTAATCCAGGTTATTAACTATCTTGTGCCAAATTTCATCCAAATCCATCCAGCCGTTTAGGCATGAAGACTCTATTAACTGTACTACGACTCTATTATTGTTACCAATAACAAACACACAAAAACAGACAAAAACTTCCGCATTTATAATATGTAACGTGTTACAAAAATTCCTTAAAGCCGAATATGGTAGATGGCGACCACCAAACTGAACAACTTTTGCTATGGCGCAACTCTGAAAACGCAAAAAAAATATGCTGTTTCATAAATTTTAATATTTTGAATATCAATTTTGTTTGTGTTTTTCGGGATTTCAGAGTTGGTCCCATAGTAAAAGTTATTCACTTTGATGGTCCCTATCTACCATATTCGGCTTAAGGGTTATTTTGTAATACGTTGTTAGTAATCATTGTTATTAATAAGTATAAGGAGTTTTTTTGTCGAGCTTCTGGCTTTAAAACATTTCTCGGGCTCGTCATCATATTATGTACTACAGTGTTGATCTATTAGAAAAAAATATTCGTATTTGGTTTTTCATAGATTTAGGAATGGAAGAGACGCCTACACAAATTAATAGAGCAATATGTGCGTTTAGTGATTGGTGTAGTGTAAGAGCATCTTCAGATTAGCCCCCCAACTCAAATGGCCAACATTCTATTCGTTTGAACGCTACGCTTACTATTAAAACTTTAAAAGAAGCAGTAAACTATAAAATTACGTGCCGTTAGCTTGACAATTCCATACAATACATCGAAGTCTGTGATTTACATGTTTGCGACATGTGATTTAATCATCTATTGCTCATATTTAAGGTTTAAAAGTTAGCGTAGTGTTCAAACGAATAGAAAGTTGGCCATTAGATTAGACAGTAGATAATGATGACGTGTGACTTCGATCATCCGTGATGACGTCATTCTGTAGGTATTATCATTTGCACGGTGCGCGCTTATGTTATTATTATGAGCAATCGATTTTAACACAGTTTTTGTTGGAGATACACATTAATATTTTTTAAATTATTTGGTAAACGCTCTTATATGTCAAATAGCTGGGTGTTTTGTTTATTTAGTGAAACCATTGTGGTAGTTAGGTACTTGAAAAATAGGCATTTAAAGGACTAACTATCTTTGACTAAATGACCGATTGTCTTTGAAAATGTCGATAGAGTGACTCATTATAATTTCGCGAAACTTCAGCAATTTTTTGAATAATATTTAAAATTAGTTCTGGATACGGATATGAAGTAAATCAACCGAATTATAATTCGGTTATTTCATACTTATAAATTCCGTCATAATTCCGTTATATTAATGCGTCACTCTAGACCGCGGTGCCCATACTTCTTCTTAAGGAGATCGAAAAATTTATGACTAAGAGATCGATATTTTGACTGTTTTCCACTAAAGATCATAAGTTAAACTACATTGGGTGCAAAATGTCACATCTGTTATCCTTGGCGACCTTAAACCTCTCGCGATCGAATGGGGCACCTCTGCTCTAGACCTTCACTTGTTTTGTTTGGTCAGTATGACCACGTATGACATTGAGCAGCTAACTGCCGCCGCACTCAGAGACATCAATAAAGTTTAATGTGATTCATTTCCTGACGTCATATGCTATCTTATCAATGATACTAATATGCTAATATATGACTTAATACTATCCTCTCCCCCCTCGGATTCCACAGTGTATGGACGTGTTGCACGAAACCGCGACCGAAATAAAATTGGAAATTATTAAATTAAAAGTGAAAAATATCTGGTGTTTGTGGATTTGAGCTACGGCCCTCTGGTTTAGCGGTAAGCGACTGAGCGTGTTGCACTCTCGGCTAACGAAGTTATTACCAAGCGTGTCGAAATAACTGATTAAATTTGGCTACTTGGTACAGACTACGACCACTACGACCGCCGCCTGCGAGTGCTACGGATTGCTACGGTCGACTACTACGGACTAAGGGCGACGGACCATTCGCTACACCGATCGCTCTACTTGCTACAACTCTCATCAAAGGCAGCTCTTTTACATATAACATAAGTGTATATCGCGTTCAACGAAGCGCCTACGAATGGATGGATCACCGCAGGCTGAGGCAAGTACAATACTATCGGCAGACACTTTCTTTGCCTCACAACAAGAACTCATTCGTTTGTTAAATTCTTGGAAATCGGAACAAGACACAATCTTATCGAAAATAATGGAAGATATGAGAAATTTGAAAGACAAATGTAATAATGAGATACAAAAAATAAACACTGAAATTGAAAAGCCTATGGATTATTTACAACGTGAAAACGAAATTCTAAAGAGCAAAATAGAAAGTTTGGAATCTGAAAAAAGGGAGTATGAAGAACGAATCTTTAATTTGGAAAAGGAACTTCAAGAAGTTAAGATTGGCAGAAAATCTTCTTCAACAGAAATAAAAAACATTCCAGGTAAGCAGTAGGAAACAACGAAAACCCTCGTCGAACCGGTTATTAAAATTTTAAAAATGGTCTTTTAAATTGCAAATGCTGTCGAGACAAAATTTGCACCAATTGATGTGCGTGACATAATATATAGATTACCGGTAGTAAAGTAAGTCTGGAAGGGAGAGATCTATTGCAATTGAATTTTTCTCTGTAATGCTACTATATTAAATACGGGTATGTATATTCAACTGTAAAAATTGCGTTTTTTTTTTGTTAAATGATTTCTTGTATTTCAAGTGATTTTGGTTATTATTGCATGTCGTTGAAAGTTATTTTACATTTTTTTTTTATTTTCGTTTATTTGGGATAACAACAACCATAAATTTACATTTATTGACTTAGGTCTAATTACTACGGCTAAGGTCAATAATAGTTATCCTCAGTTTTTAATCACATAGGTTGCCGAGAAGCAATGTTCTTATATAAAAAACATGAATATGGTAAAGTAGAAAAACAAAAATAATGTAGGTAGAAAAACAAAACCACGAAACAGAACTACAATGAATTATTCTCGACTTGTGTCGGTCGAACGGCAAGAAGCGGCTCCTGAGGTGGGGGGCGACATCGTCGTCGTCCGTTGTCCGTGCGTTATGGTAAGTATCTGTCTATGTAGCTCGCTACCTGCCGCTCCACCAACAACGCTTCCAGTCCTACAATGTGGATACAATACTAAATGGCTAACTTTTAAAGTAATTCTACTAAGTTTTCTAATAAAATTAAAAAAAAATAAGTACTACAATACTAACGTATGACGTAAAAATAATAAAATCTATATTGATACTTAATGTAAAATTATCTTTTCCTTAATCTTTACCTGTTTTGTTTTAATTTAGAATGAAAATATATATCCGATATATAAAATTTTAAACTCCAAAAATACATAATTTAAAATTCAAAAGTTTAAAAGTTTAAAACACTCATTAACCCATATATGCCCAGTGGGTCGTTTTTGTCCTGTAAAACAGGTTATGGGAAACAAGCTATTTTGTAAATCGAAACACTTATTTGCGACGCCTAACGCCATCTATTGATTAAATACAGTATTATCTACCAAAACAAGTAAGTGATTGTATTGGCGGGGTAGTTTTGTTACTACTGGTGACAGTTCACGTCACGACTTGATTTTTGGTGGCAAAAAAGTCCGGTTCTGCTGAGAATAATGTAAGTAATATTTTTTCCTGCGTTATAACACCTATTTTATCGTTTTTATTATAAAATTTGATAGTTTATCTATCTCATGACAGTGAAAGTGTTATGAAATACATGTTTATTACATAGATATAGTTGCTAAAACATTTGTGGGTCGTAAACGACCCCTTGGGAAGAAGTGTATTTAGTTACATTTTTTTGTTTTAGGTCTAGAAGACCGCTTACAACGAACGATATCATAGAGGAGTTGGAAAATTTGGAGTCCGACGATGAGATATTAGGTGCTGATGTCTTTATTGCCCCTCCTGGTGATGGCAAGGTATCTGACGGTGATTCCGGAGATGAAGAAGATATGTTTTTCCATCATTTATCTCGTCTACAGCTACTCGCACCTGCAAGTCTAACTTTGAGACGTCCACTTGCTGAGGAATCCGCATCCAGTGAGAATAAGGAAACTGACTATACAAGACAAAATTCAAGAATGAAACCCAGAAAAACATTTTGCATGCAAACCGACACCACATCCACTGCACGCCGCTGCAGCTCCGTTTCTGCACGGGGCGCAGCGGGGTCTCGACAGGGCCCCCCCGATCATACGCTCTGCATTGCGCTTCCGCACCGCATACGGCACGCCAGTTTGGACCCCTCGAGCGGGCCCGGGCTGGGGCCCCTCGGAGCCGCGGCTCCGCAGCAGGGTGCGGGCAATGCTCCACTGAAAGACGCAGTTTCGCCGGAGCATTGCCCGCACTTTGTTGCGGAGCCGCGGCTCCGGGGGGCCTCAGCCTGGGCCCGCTCGAGGGGTCCAAACCAGCGCACCACACACGGTGCGGAGGCACAATGCAGAGCATATGATCGGAGAGGCCTTGTCGAGACCCCGCTGCGCCCCGTGCGGAGGCGGAGCTGCGGCGGCGTGCAGCAAATGTGGTGCCAGTCCACATGCAAAATGCCCCTCCAAGCTTCATTCCTGAATTTTGTCTTGAATTATGTCGATAATTAAATAATTAATACAATATTGGCATTTTTAATCATCATTAATTTTAAGTAACATATTTGACCTAGGGGTCGTTTTCGACCAATTAAAAAAAACACCATTCTGCCACTGCCACCTTAAATCTTCGCTTGCGGTCTTCATAAGAACCCTTCAGGTATCCACATATTCAAAATTGAAAGAATTCGGAGAGAAAAAATTGTTCTGGGCATATATGGGTTAATATAAAAAATGTAAAAAAATACTATGTTTATATTTGTATAATTAAAACCTATTTGATTATGTATAATATAGATAACTGTTTGTTTTATATATCTAATATTTAAAATTTAAAGCTCCAAAAATTCAAAATACAAAATTTAAAATTTATAAGTTTAAAAATTTAAAGGTGTAAAAGTTTTAAAACAATCATTAATATAAAAATGTAAATAAATACTATGTTAATATTTGTATAATTAAAACCTATTTGATGATGTATATAAATAAATAATAAATAATATGTAAATAACTATGTTTAATTTATGGTCACTGGTCACGAGTGGATAACAGTATTTTATTTATATTAGTCTTAAAGGACTTCTTACCACAGATGAAAGGATCAACTGTATGAAATTTAGTATTGTATTCGCGTATTAATCTAGTCACTACTGAATTTTTAGCATACAACGTTAAATGTCCAGGTACGTATAGCATTGGAGTATGTCTTGTCCGATATCTTGGTGTATTAAACTGTATTTTAGCTAATAACTCTGGGCTATCGATATTTCCCCGCAGTATATCAAAAAGAAGTCCCATGTCCATCATTACACGTCTATCCTGCAGGGTAAGTAAGCCAAATAAGCGGCAGGTTTCCTCGTAGCCTAATGCGGGTTTGTGAAATATGTAATTTAAACGTGTTAAGAATTTCTTTTGTATTTTTTCCAACCTGTTTATATGTGTTGCGTAATAAGGTGACCAAATTTGACAGGCATAATCCAAAATACTTCTAACATAAGCACAGTAAACTATCTTAAAAATTAAAATGTTTTTGAATGGCTGACATGTACGCATTACAAACCCAAGGTTTTTATAGGACTTTTTAGCGATATATTCAATGTGACTTGTCATAGCCATTTTAGTATCTAATATGACACCTAGGTCTCGCACCTCGTTCACCCTTTCAATTTGAGTTCCATTAAAATTATATTTGTAACAGATTGGATTTATTTTACGTGTGAAACTGATACAATTACATTTTCCTATATTTATTGATATTTTATTCTTTACATAGTAATTATAAAGCGAATTTAAATCATATTGTAATTTTTCAGTGTCAGAAATAGAATTAATTTTAATGAAAACCTTTTTATCGTCTGCGTAACATAGATGTTGAGAGTTTGTAAAACATGTATATATATCAAAAATGTAAGCGTTGTATAACAAAGGACCGAGGTGCGATCCCTGCGGTACACCGGAGGGAATATTAATGTAATCAGATCGAAATCCTCCCAATACAACCGCTTGAGATCGGTTTTCCAAGTAAGAGGAAATCCATCTAAGTAAGTCGCCGTGTATGCCAAGTAATTGAAGTTTATGCAGTAGTATATTGTGGTCTACACGATCGAAAGCTTTTTCGAAGTCCGTATAGACCACATCAACCTGGCCACCTGCTTCGATATTGTTTAGAACAAAATCAGTAAAAAGTGCAAGGTTAGAAACAGTTGATCGCTTCTGTATAAATCCGTGTTGTGAGTCAGGTATGCCTCTCGAAATAATACGATAAAGATGGTAATGTGCTACTAATTCTAGAAGTTTTCCAAGCGTGTTCAGGATGGATATCGGACGATAGTTTCGAATATCCATTTTCGATCCCTTTTTATGTATCGGAATTATATGTGCTCTTTTCCAAATAGTTGGAAAAGTGCATTCCCTAAGTGATCTTCTAAATAAAGCTGTAATAGGAATTACAAGGCTATCGGCACATGACTTAAAAAATAAAGGTGGTATAGAATCGCATCCAGGACCTTTTGAACCATCAAGTGACTGTAACAGCTTAAGAACATTATCCTCAGTAACTTGTATCGAAGATAATCCTTCACTGTACTTGCTAATAGATTCTGATTGTAAAGTGGAATAGTTATGGTTAAGGTCGGGTCTAACAAACACACTTTCAAAAAATTTATTAAATGCTGAGCAAATATCTTTTGCCTCTGTATATGTATCATTATTAAGGCGAAATTGATGGGGATAGTTAGACCCTCCTCTTTTAGCCTTCACGTAGGTCCAAAAGTATTTAGGACTTTGTCTTATATAGTATGCAACATTATTTTTGTACCGGTCAAAACATTCCTCTTGTACTCTATGTTGACGAGATCTCAAACAACTGAAATCGTCATAATCTCTTGGATTATTGTATCTTTTCCATTTTCCATGTGCTTTAGTTTTTTCTTTTGTTATTTTAATTAATGCGAGAGTGTACCAGACCGGATAGCAATTATTTTTCGTTTTTATTGGGACATACAAGGTGAAACATTCATGTAACTTTTTATAAAACTTATCTACCGCAAGATTAACATTTTCAGCCTCCAAAACTTCACTCCAGTTTATATTTTTCAGATAGTCATTAATTTGCTTATAATCACATTTGCGAAAATTATATCTAGGTTTTGAAGTTTCCTTAAAAGGTTTTACAAATAAATCATCAATGTTAATGTCCAAAGGAGGGTGAAATTTGTCTTCTTTTGTTAATGGTTGTGATTGAGAAATATCACATGGAAGATTGGAAAAACACAGGTCGAGAGTGTTACCGCTACTGTTGGTAATGCGATTGTGTTGATTAAGACCTAAGTATATAAGTTCATCAACTAAGCACTGTGCTGCAATCTGTATTTCTGTTCTGCTAATGTGTTTTAAAACGTATCCATCTCCCTCCCAGGCTAAGCATGGCAAATTGAAATCTCCAATAAGAAGGAAATTAGCTTGAGGGTTCACTTCAAAAAAAATCTTAAAGGAGTCTAAAATTTCAGATGTTTTTTGAGCTAGCAACGGTTCGTCGGGCGGATTATAAACTAATATTATGTGAAGGTCAAAAGAGGAATGCAACTTTTGGTAAGGTACGGTGACACAGATCGAATCAACTGAATTACATGACCAATTGTCATTAATAAATGCTCCGAGTTCATGACGGATACATACCATGACACCACCACCGGACTGCTTACCTGTGGATACGAGATCGCGATCGGTTCTAAATACACTGTATCTACTGTCGCAGAGTTCCGAGTCATTAATGTCATTTTGTAACCACGTTTCGCTTACGAGAATTATATCGTAGTCATGCAACAGTATGCTATTGTATAGCGATAAGCATTTAGTACGAAGTCCCCGTACGTTTTGGTACATAATTTTTAAGCTTGAACTAGGATTAACCATTTTAAAAAGCAATAAAGTAAACTCTGATTATAATCAGTGACCAAACATATAATATTGTGTGAATATGTTAACATTTTTATAAGAATGAGTGTCATATTGATAATAAAATTACACAAAAGTAAGATTAGCTCAAACGTGTATTTGTTTGTGTAATTACAACGGAAAAGAGTATTTACTGGTGTTATTATACATAAATTTATTTGCATACGATGATTTATTATTTTAAATGATAATGTGGTAAGCATGCATATACATATAAAATATACTATAGTCGCACCTGACTTTACAAACCTCATTATCAAACCACATTAACATTACCTACGATATGAATGAATATCTATAAAGATACGATGAGCATTTTTGTGACTTAACACATGTGTATTAAGCACTTTCCCTACCTACCATTGGTGAGTGGTGAAATTATGGTAAAGATAAGCCGTTCTATAAAAATGTTATGATCTGCATAGTAAATTGGTGGGGTGATGGGAATCAGCTTGAATGGATTCTTTACCACTGCTCTTCATTAAATTCTTTGGTTGAGCACAGACGATCAGCGTTAGTGCACGCACTTGGATGCGGAGCTGAGTGTAAGCCTTTTTGTGTACCATTTAGTTAGATTAAGTCAATAATTAAGAAGATAATTGTCTTTTAAATTAATTTGGCTCATAAAATACTTTTTTTTCTTTCTAGATTCAGATTCCGAGTTGTCCGTCGGAAATTGTAACATAGTAGAGTTTTTGGGCAAGGAGTATGAGATGGTTAGCGAAGAAAACTTCGAGGCATACTTGCAACATCTTGGTATGAATTCCACTTGCAATTTGTGTAAACCGCAGTTTACGGTCTTAGAAATATCAGGAGTATTTCGGTGATTTTTATGTTCATGGAGGGATGGGCACAAAGTTCATCTGTCAGTTAAATATTTAAATAACTGAAACCCCACAGTAAAAAAAATATATGATAGAATAGGTACAACGCGTGGTTTCCATTTTTTCTTTTTGATCATAGACTTATTATTGTTTTACCATTGAAAATGGTTATCAGATGCAAATCGCCTAAAACGTATTTTTGGCCATATCTCCGAGGATTTCGGGAGGATCGAAATAAAACTAGTACCAAAAGTTGAGGAGTTTATTGAGACAAGTGTGAACGTTTGAATTTTGAAAATCTACTGGTAACTTTTTTGAGAATTTGGCGAAATTCCAAAAATTCCGGGTTTTTTGGGGGATGTTTGTTTACAAAATTATAAATATTTCGGAACAAAAAACCTACTTAAGAAAAAATGAAAAAAATGGTCCTAGGGTATTAGTTTAGCTATCAAATGGCGAAATAATTTTGAAAATCGGTTTATAATTGTGACCTGTAGGTGGTCCCTTTAGATTTGGAATTGTAGAAAAACGGCTGTTTCCGTACATAAAAAGTGATGTAGCTTCTATGATTATTGACCGATCGTCATGGTAATAGTGTTAAAAGATGCAGAAGCGGACAAGAAGTGCATTTGTTGAAATTTTGAAAATTGGTTATTATTATTTCGGCCGCGTCGAGGCAGTCAGCGGGCGCTTTTGTGACACGAGGCGGAGCCGAGTGTCACAATCGTAAAAAATAAATAGGTACTACCTAGGTAACTTTAAAAATATAATAGGACTTTGCAATTGATTTGATTTTGGTTTTTCGTAAATTTTTGTGTTCATTTTCAATGCTCCGATTCTTGCGGGGACTGTAAAATCTGTGAATTTTTGATGGTATTTGTCATTATTAGAAATATTAAATAGTCTTTTTTACAACATACGACATGAGTTTTGACATTTTAGTGCAAACATTATTTAAATGTGTGTTTAAATGTAAATAAATTATTTGGATACTGTAAATAATTTGTAAAATTAATCCTCAGGTTTCAGCTACATCAAGCGTAAAATAGCAGTGAACGTGAGGCCCGTACAATGCCTGACGCGCAACGAGGACGGCACGTACAAGTTCACAGTAAAATCTACGCTGTACACATGGGACATGGTGTTCGAACCGGGAGTATTGTTCGACGGAGTCAAACCCGACGGGGAAAAGGTCATTAATTCTTATTAGAATATTAGCAGAGAACGTGAGACACGTACAGTACAATGCCTGACACGCAACGAGGATGGCACATACAAGTTCACAGTATAATGTTAATAATTTTTACTTGGGTTATGAAGTTTTAACAGAGTGTGCTGTTTGACAGAGTCAAACCCGACAGAGAAAAGGTAATAAATTCTTATTAAAAATACAGAAATGTAAAAATAGCGTGTACAATGCCTGACGCACAACGAGGACGGCACGTAATATGTACGAGTTGTAAGTAAAATCTACGTTGTGTTCGAACCGGATCTTCGATGGAGTCAAACCTGACGGTGAAAAGGTAACTAATTAATATATCATATTATATTCTCTCAAACGCACAAATGTTAAATAACAGTGAACATGACGCCCGTACATTGCCTGAAGCACAACGAGGACGACACCTACAAGTTCACAGTTAATGTTAATGTTTACGTGGGACATGGAGTTTGAATCGGAAGTGTTGTTCTACGGAGTCAAACCCGACGGTGAAAACGTAATTAACTAGTTTTTTCTGTTATTTTTATTTTAAATGATCACACGTAAAATATTTACCTACCGACTGAACTGAATGAGAGCATATCGCTTTACAAGGTAAAATAAGTTATCACTAATTAAATTGCAAAAACATTGGCCTGCCAAGACTAAATAAATGATGGAGTTTTCATATCAGAACTTTTGATGATATGGCCAACGTCTCAAAATACTTTTATATTTTATTTACAGATTAAGATGCTGATTACAATAGGAGGCAACATAATGACGCACAAACAATATGACATGCAGGGAATTACTTCAGTGCATGTGATAGAGTTTACACAGGAAGAAGCCATTACGGTGAGGTTTATCAAAATATAAATATTTCCGATTCTTTTTTCTGTACGTTAAAAAAAAAACTTAAAAGTGACTCCTTTTTTCGTTAGCAGAAATTACCACTTAATTCGTTAGAATTTAGTCGATACTATTTTTATCACATAATACATGTAGAATTAGCTGAGTGTTTTAACATTTGTGCGTATATTTTTTATATTAGCGCTCATAGTAATTAAATAAATTAAGACAATGTTGGTATGGAAAATACAAATTCTTTAAAATTCACCATAGAAAATGGAAATTTCATACTTGAACCCCTAATATAATTATAAAAGTTATCTAAAAATATATTATTTTATTTCAGACGACAACCGTGGAAGGAACAGACATTCTGGCGATACGAGTGTATAAATTAGTAAAATAATTGTTTTTGCTTTGTAACTAATGAATGGTGCGTCCTTATTGATGTTACTTTTTACACTAACTTAATAAAAATTTTGCGGCAACTTGTTACTGTTGGTTTATTTACTTGTTATCTAACCTTTACCACCAATAATAACGAAAACAGCGGTAAAAAATACAGGGTTACTGGAAATATGACGTATTCCTATACCTATAGATGAGGTCAAAACAAATATTGTTTGTAAGATATTTATTTCTCGAAAAGTTATTAAGTTTTGAGAACTGCTCATTCTAAGCCGGTTTTTTATTATTTTGGGATAAAAAAATTGAGTGTTGATAATAGATAAATAAAAATACTAACACTACAGGTACAAGAAATCAATCTTTACATGTATTTTATTTTTGAACGCTTTTTGGAAATAATAACACCAAATATCTTTTAACTTTTAGTTGAGGTAGGTATAAATCTAATTAAAAACAAATAAAAAATGAGAAACTAAATCTAAATTAACAGCAATCCCACTTCGTGTGATAAACATTTCCTACTTCGAGCGCTTCGGAGGTGGCAATATTGTCGTACTTATATCATAAATGTGAAAGTTTGCTTGTTTGTTAAAATTTGCATATTTGTTACTCAATCACGCAAAAATTCACAGATTTCGCAGTTCCCGCAAGAATCGGAGCATTGAAAATGGATACAAAAATTTACTCGGCTGCGCCTCGTGCCACAATAGTGCCCCTGACTGCTTCGACGCGGCTGAAATATTATTAACCGATTCACAAAAACCAACTAATGCACTTCTCGTATGCTTCCGCATCTTTCAATACCTTTACCATGACGATCGGTCAATATCATAGAAACTACATCACTTTTTATACACCGGAATACCCGTTTTTCTACAATTCCAAATCTAGAGGGACCACCTACAGGTCACAATTTTATTATAAACCGATTTTCAAAAAATTTCGCTATTTTGTAGCTAAACTAATACCCTAGGACCTTTTTTTTCATTTTTTCTTAAGTCGCTTTTTTTCTCGAAATATTTACAATTTAGTAAACAAACACCCCCCAAAAAACCCGAATTTTTTAAAATTTCAAAAAAAGTTACCAGCCGATTTTCAAAATTCAAACGTTCACACGTGTCTCAATAAATTCCTCAACTTTTGGTGTTATTCCCATCTCGATCCTCCTAAAATCCTCGGAACTATGACCAAAAATACGTCTCAGGCGATTTGCATTTGATAACCATTTTCAATGGTAAAAAGGCGTAAGGGATTGGGATGGAATTTGGCATTTCAAAGTTGGTTACATAGTAAAAGTTGTTCAGTTCGATGGTCCCTATCTACCATATTCGGCTTTAGGGGTTTTTGTAATACGTAATTAGTAGTATGCACCCAGGCCCTTTGGCGTAGCAGACAGGACCACTACTGATGCACCAAAAGATGGCAGCTTTGTTTTAAAACTGCGGCTAAAAACACATCTACCATCAGATTAACTTCACAGAGTAAAACGTCATACATTCTATTTCCTAGACACAGTTACACCCTTAGATTATTTGTAACACCATAGCGCCCATTTATCTTTTTCATTATTACTCACTGAAGAGCTGAAGCCCAAAGCGAAATAAACGAAAATCTCAGGGCTATCATATAATACGAGAGGGTCCGAAACATAAACTACGCATCTCAGTAGGGTTGCCATCCGTTCGTATTTCTCTGGATCAGGCTTTATTTAGGGAGACCGTCTAGGGACATTATTTCTATTCTATTCTATTCAGGTCTTAGATTCATCTCTATACAGCGCTTCTATTTACGGCTGTCTTTTATCTCCGTCTTATGTACTGTATTGCTCGGGAACTACGAAAAAAGACAACTAAAAAATAAATTTGATTAACCTTTTGAGCGCCACGGTCTTCTATAGAAGACAAATTTTTTCGTGCCCTCAACGCCACGTCTTTATTAGAAGACAATTTAAATTAACAATCATCGATTTAATAATTAATCCCATCACTACTTTTTACTATAGAGTCGTTATTTATATTTTATTTATTTATGGGGAAACATATAGCATACATTTTTACATGTAGTTGTAACATACATCCATTTACATTAGCCTAAACAGTTTATACACTTATAGCTTGGCGATAGAAGACAAACCGCTTTTGGTATGGGTTGGCGGCCAAAAGGTTAAAAAATATTTATTTTTTAAGAGGGCATTGGTATTGTATATTATATTAAAGAAGTTTGCAAAGGCAAAAGAATTAAATAGTTTCAGATGTTTGATTAATGTTTTGAGTAAGTACCTACTGGAAAGGATCAGAATCAACTATACATAATATTTGTTTTAAATAACTGTATTAGGAAGTCTCCTAGTGCCTAATATGTGGTTTCTATTCTGCCAGTATTGGCGATAACATTTCACAGAAATAACAAAAACAAATGACTGCGAATATAAAAAGAGTGGAAGTCAAACATTTCCAAACAAATACAATTCCGTGTTTGTAGAGCAAACGGGACTGTACAGTACATACTCATGCAATGAGGTGAGGTGGACTGGCAGTGTTTCCAAAATTAGTGGTACGCGTGGGGTACGCGAGGTTGCATCTAAGAGCGTCGCCAACCCATGGCCCAGTTTTGAGATGCGGGATTTATCGGAAAAGCAAGTTTCACGGCCTCAGAACTTTGGTTAATTTGCAGTTGGCTATATTTTTTAACCTCTAGGGGGGGGGGGGGGGGGGGCAGCTGCCCCTCCCTGCGCACCCTTGGCGACGCCCCTGGTTGTATCAAGGGATACGAAAGCTGTTAACCAAGTAATCATCCATTTATTTTTTAATTACCTAATCATTTCTGGGGTAGGTAGCTACCCAAGTTTGAGGTCTTTCTTGGAGTGGTACGTAAAGAAAACTAATTGGGTTGGGAACCACTGAACTAGTAGAAGGAAATAAACAGCGATTGACATGATTCCTAAACCTCGTTTATTAACTTGCTTCTAAATCGACATAGCAGTCTAAATACTTAAACCGGTTTTGTAACACTAGATTATAAGAGCACATCATCAGACAAAAAACATACAATATTAAAAATAAAACATATATCAGGTATGTTCAAGTTCTCGCGCTCATTACTTTGGCCGCAAGTAATAATATCAGGACATGTTATTACTCGTGGCTAAAGTAACAGCAGCGTAAAATTGAGCACTTACAATATTGTCTGTATTCCTATATAATTTACCGCCGCCATAAAACAACATCATACTTGTTACATAAAAATTAAAATTGCCAATGAAAGTTTAATAAAGTTCTACAAAAATTGGAGCCCCTTGTCCTTAAATTATTTTTATTAGATATGGCAACCCTTTGTCTAGTGAGAGTGCAATAAGGCTTTAAATCACGAGTTGGCTCCCTAGTGGGTGATAATGATAACACCTCTTATGAACGTACACAAGCAAGGAAAAATAATGCAATTCTCTGAATTACTTGTAGGCACACTAGCACAGTACCTACTATTATTTATTCTGTGCTAGCACCGAAAACATTACATTATTGTCAGTTTTAGCTAAGATGTAAAACTAAATTATATGCCTATAATTTTGAATTCACCTTTTAGGTCCTAGGTCACACACCTAAGTTATTTTTAACTAACCAATGCAAATGTTTTGATAAACTTACTGTGTAAAAGCGATACAAAATCATAATGACGCTAAAGTTCAATAGGTACCTATTGAATTTTTTGATGCTGATGAAGTCATAATCTCTATAAGCAACGCTAACGTGAACTAACGACACAAGTTTCAGTCATGATGAAACAAACTAATTTTGTGAAACTTGTTAATGGAATACGTTCTTGTGTTTCATCATCTTTGAAACTTGTTTCACAACGTCAAGTCGGTTCCAAAACCAATTGAATTCAATTCGAAAAAGAAGAATAAAAGCAATGCGGATCTGTAACAATGTGTTATTTTCTAATTAATTAATTAAAATACTTAACTGTCTTTTTACACGTGAGGTTTAGCGATTATAGCGTAGTTGATCGGCTATAAAGCTTATTGATGACAATGGCACCTAATGCGTTCAGTGTGATCGTAAACCGAATCCATGTAGGTACTCCTATCGTATGTCTATATTCGTCTGACACTTCGCGGCCTCTGTGGTCTCGCCCACCCGTGTAAGGCGCAGACGCGGGGGTCCCTGGTTCGATTCCCGGGAGTAATTTTGTACTCGGTTCGTTTGGTGGTAGGGCTTAGTTTAAGTCCGCCTGCCCGCCTAGCATGACCGATTTATATCGCGTGATATAGTATTTTATCGACACTCAACTGTCAAACTCCTTTGTCTTTTTGACAGTTAAACGCGATAAAACGCTATATCACGCGATATAAGTCGGTCATGCTAGGCAGGCTGGCTAGATACCACCATCTTACCGTCTGACGCCATTACAACAATTTAAAAATTGTTGTGTTCCTGCAGTTGAGAGCTAAGATAGCCAGTTCCTCAGTGATGAGGATTCCAGGTGTAGTGCGCTTCCACTTTCGGCCTTATCGTCACTTAACATGTGAGATGAAGACCAAGCACGGCCAAGCAAAAAAAATTTGTTTCAATGTTTATCCAAATTATACTTACTTTAAAATATAAAATAAAATATTTTTTAAAATACTTACTGTAAAATATTATTAAACCACCATCGATAATCAACAAAATCACTACGTTTTATTTGTTTCGATGGTTTTGATCATAATGACAAATTTTACCTTACCCTTCTAATAAAATCACGTTTTGAACGTACAATATTAGGAAAACCAAGTACCTAAGTACATAAAATCAGTAGGTAAGTGTTTACTGTTTAGAACTAATGACTTAGGCGGCACTTTGCTTTGTAATTAAACTAAGTTAAGCTGACGGAACGGTAACTTGTTTTACTTAGCTGGTTTAAGCTAGGGAGAGTTTTTGTTAGTTAACAACTAAGCATGTTTGAATCCATTAAGGGATACCGAAGAACAGCGTTTCCCGAATGGCGTTCCTCGGAACCCTGGGGTTCCGTTTCCGTAAGATGCTCTCAGGGGTTCCGCGAAAATTCAAGAGTTAAAATACCTGAATATATTTTTGTTCTATTTTTATCTTAAAAGTTCCTTCTTTTAAAGTCAAACTATACTAGTTCAGTAAAATTACGGGTTCGCAAAACATTAAATGGTAATAAGCTGTAATTTTGCAATCTGACTTTGATGTGATTATAAAACACTAATATAAACAAATCCAACTAAATTTACGAATACAAAAAAATACAGCGTAGTTGTAACTTTTTTTTGTTGGATTTACATTCACAATCAAATTATAGTTGCAAATCAAGCAAAAAGTAAAGAAAGTATGTAATTAGCAATTTTGCTAAAGCAATTAAATAAATTAATATTTTGGTCAGTAAAGTAAAAAAAAAATTTATTGAAAATTAGTTGGATTCATTTACAAAATGACAGCTAGCCATTTAATCTAACGATCAAAAGAAGAAAGACCGCTATTGCAAATTATTTCTATTTCGTCATACTAGCTCCCGTAATTTTACTGAACTATACTTACAAGATTCAAATACCAAACCAAAAACCCTCAATATGGTGTGATTTCACGTAAACAAAACATTGTTGCAGTAAGTTTACTTCTTACTTGAGTTGAACTAGGGTTCCGCCCAAAAACGTTGAACCTAAGGGTTCCGTAGGCCGTAGCAAAAAGTATTCGGGAACCGCTGCCGTAGATTGCCATAAATTCATTACAGGAAATGAGGCTGTAAGTATAGGTTTTTGTTTTTCAAAAGATTTTAATAAAGCTTATGTAATTAGCTTATTGGATGTAAGTCGCAAAATTATTCTAAAATCACTATAATAACTCTTTTGTTAGATATTTCTAAAGAAAACAGACAAAAATGTAAAACTAAAAAAATAATAGTTCAAGGACTATGTAACAGTAATACTATCGTAAAATGAGCTTTATTACCTGTTCAATAAGTACTAAACATAAATCAGGCGCTAAGCATAATATAACCGCATTTAGGAATATATTACATCCAACGTTAATGTTCGCGGGCAGATCTATAAACCCGGCTTTTATAAGCTTTTAGGCTATTTAGCGGATAATTGATATTGACTAAACCTACTGATCTTTTTATTACACAGATAATAAATCAAAGAAGTTACGAGGAAGTTATTAGCATACTAAAGATGTGTACTATAATTTCAGCGGCGTGAGTGAAAGATTATTAAAACAATAATAAGTAATTTAAATGTCTAATAATTATACACACATAAATGTATTATTTTTTTCTATACATTTCTTCCATATATCCCCCAGTGGTAGACAATGGGAATAGACCGTCCATATTTTATTTACATCTCTCATATTCGGTAAGTAGGTCCCCAAATGGGGCTTGCAGGTAATAATAGAGCCAATTAGCGCTCTAAGGTAATAAATATATATAAGGTAATAAGGTAGCTAGAAAAGCCCTAGGGCGGTAAGTAATTAAAAAATCCTGTAAGTAAGTAAAAATCCGGTAAGTAAATCTCGGGCTGCAATTGATGCCTTACAGCCCTTGGCTACTAATCTACTATTACCGATATTCACCAGTAGTGAGCAAACAGTGGGGAACAACGGGAATAGGTCATTAATGTCTGTCCGTTCACTCTTCAAATAATGATCTATCTGCTCGATACCTAACAAGATGTCGCAATTAATGTCGGTCGCAAGCGCATACAGTGGCTTTCACACACTGACATTCACACTCACATTTGTGTCATGCAGGTCTTGAAATTTAAGGGGAAACGTAAAAAAAAAAACACTTTTTGATGCAATGACATGGTCACTGAAAGATCCTACAGATCTAAAATTAAGATAAATATTTCTTTTTATCTTTCTCCAGACACATATTGAACCAGATTCATGATTGATTTTGACTCGATAAATTTTAATTTCGAAAAAACCTCAGTTTGAAATTGCTTAGAAATAACGTTAGGTAAGTATTCTATTCGAAATTAATGTATCATCAATATTCACAATCGTGTAGAAGCATTTCTCTTTCATCGCTATAGTTATTTACTACGAATTGATTTCGTGATTGTTTTCGCCTAATCTGGAAAATCGGTCTCACTCTGGCACGCGACGTTTTCTCATTGCCATCTCGCTTTACGCTTTACTGTTTACATAGCCCCTTAAGATCAACTTACCGCTTAGTCCCGTCTGGCAGCACATCAATGTCTGTGGTGAAGTATATCAGGTTGGGGCTGCTGATGACTGAGCTGCCGGCCCAGATGGCCGCCGCTATGCCCAGCGTCGCGCGCTTGCCCAGCCGTGGTCTTAGCGGGCTCATTATCGCTACGTACCTATTAGGAAAAATAATATTTATCTTATTGAGTCATCTTAATTTCCCCACTAATGGGACACATGCCTGCCTAATGGATTGATAAGCAGGATGGGCCATATAAAATACAAGAGCCAATGCTGATTGGTGGCTGTCAAACGCAGCTAATTTCCAAAGCAGGGAGGATCTCATGATAATTTTCGACCACTCATGACTTTGTCCATCAGCCATTTTTTTATGTCCCCACGGCTGGGGCACAGGCCTTCCTTATGGGTGGATAAGGAGGACGGGCCATAGCCCACCACGCGGGCCCAATGCGGATTGGTGGGTGTTAAGGACTGCAAATGCAGCCGGGTCTAACGGCTTAACGTGCCTTCAGAAGCACGGAAGAGCTCGAGATAGTAAATTTTTGGTCACCAATCCTATGACCGACCCTTGCGAAAGTTGCTTAACCTCCGCAATCGCTGGGCCAGGCGCTAAACCACTGCGCCACCGAGCTCCTCGGTACCTACTCCTTCTATCAAATATATTTTTAGTGGCTATGGCAAGCTTGCAAACTTGCCAAGTAATTTTGAATAAAAAAACCTCTATTCTTCTTAACTTCAGTGATACATTTAAACAATGAACAAGTCTGTCCCACATTCAAAATTCAATTGAGTGAATTCAATTCCAGAAACATTGGAAAACTGGTTACAATCTTGTTTGTTGTGTTGAAGCGTGAAAGCAATGAGGGCCGCGCTGGGAGTGAGTGAAGCAACTTATTCGATCGATCAGGTCTCCAAAAAATATTAACATTTTTATTTATTGAAAATGTATAATAAACACGGTATAAATAAGTTCTAAACTTGTAAGAGATCGAGGTATGTTTGTAAAAAAAAAATTACAACCTTTAAGATAGAAGATTTTTTTTTCTTATGCTCAAGTTTATGTGTAGAAACTACTTTATGTCCTTCCTATTACCTGTCCTATTACGACTAGGAATTAATAGGACAGTTCATTGTAGAGAAGGTGCTTGTTGAGAAACTACAAAAGTTCAACTTACTAAGTGAAAGGAATTTCATTAAAAGTCTGAAAATGATTACCATCAGGATTCTTTCCCTGTGAGTGACTATCTCAATCTTGTGGAAACATAGTACGTTATAAACCGTCTGAGCTAGTCTGAACTAGAGACACATGGCATTAAGCCAGCTCATTTCTCTCGCTCGGGCACATCCCTAGTTCGATCGTTCAACGAATGTGTATGAGAACAAAACTCGCGATAAGAACGATGGAGGCAAGGATTGCTTTGCTGAATTAGAATAAATTGATTTCCCAGATGTGAAGATTACTTGAAATTGTCTTCAATTGTACTTGAATCTCATAGGCATATTGTATTTTGGTGTAAGTAGCAAGAAAAGTTTTAAGTTAACAATCCACAGATTTATGCATAGACTTATTATATTACTAGGGGTTTCGTACCCAAAGGGTAAAAACGGGATCCTATTACTAAGACTCCGCTGTCCGTCTGTCTATCTGTCTGTCTGTCACCAGGCTGTATGTCATGAACCGTGATAGCTAGACAATCACAGATGGTGTATTTCTGTTGCCGCTTTAACAACAAATACTAAAAACAGAATAAAATAAATATTTAAGGGGGCCTCCCATACAACATACGTGATTATTTTGCCGTTTTTTGCTCGATATGAATAACAACAGGTAGACAGTTGAAATTTTCACAGATAATGTATTTCTGTTGCCGCTATAACAAAAAATACTAAAAATAGAACAAAATAAATATTTAAGGGGGGCTCCCATTAAACAAACGTGTTTTTTGCCGTTTTTTGGTACGGAAACCTTCGTGCGCGAGTCTGACTCTCACTTGTTTTATTTTTACCAAAAGTGTTCGGTAGATTGTTCCATCACTAATAAACAAACATTTGAAAGCCTCGTTTCGAACAGGATTCGTAAACTTTCAAATAGATTGTCACCAGAGCTATGCGTTATGAAAACTCCTGACAGTCGGATTATGAAACTGACGTGCGTAAGCTATGCTGAAGCAGTTTCGTTTACAGAAAAACATAAGAAAGCTTTTGGGATTTCCGAACAAAAAGGAATGGAATTTACTTGAGATCAATGTATTTTCAATAGACAGCAGTCGGGAAAAAGATATATTTTACATTCGAAAGGAAAACCCCATCAGTCAATCACTTTAAACGTACCTATTTTTCCATATGTCGATTTAAAAATTGTAAAATAAATCATGACAGCACTGGTGCATTTTAAGTTTATTTATAAATTCTGTTTGTTTAGTTTATGTGATAATTTAAGCAATAGGACTTTACACAACAAATCATAATGGTTGAAGTCCTTTCAAGAGAGAGTTATATCAAGAAACGAAAATTTTTCTTTGAAGAGACATGCATGAGTCAAAAAATTACAAAAATTGTTGATCCCCCCATACTAAATTTCAACCCTTAAAATTTCACGTTGTATAATAATAACTAAACAAGTTATCGGGGCCCAAGTCTGCTAAATATTGTTAGCGTCATAATCGTGTTTCAATTGTGTTTCGGTTTTGGGTTTAAGAAATAAGAACTGTGTCAAAAAGCATTACAATTGAAACACGATTGAAACACGATTATGACGTTATCAATAGGAGACTTAGGCCCCAAGTATAATGAATACTTGCCTATCTATACTAATAGCCATGAGTGTGAACACCGAAGCGGAGATACTGAGTACGGCGATGAACTGACAGAACTTGCAGTAGAAATGTCCGAAGGGCCAGTCCGAGTACAGCATGTACGTGAAGTTGAAGGTCACGTTCAGGGTCGACACCATCGCGTCTGCTACTGACAGGTTCACTGTGAAAAAAAAACATCAGTAAGGAAGCTGTACCTGAAATTCCAGTTCTATCATCATACGAGCAAATTCATACATTTGTTTGTTAGTCGATCCATGTGTCAAACGCGACATAGTGTAGAAATAATATGTAGTATTTAGTATGTAAAGTGACACATAGTAATATTTTGGTGTTTATTGCGATTATTTGCGAAACAAGCATTATAACCCAGTAAAATTGTCATCTGAAAGTACGGGGTACCTTGCGTCAAATCCGGTAGTAACATCGTAAACAAGTCTGCAAACATTCAGAACTACCAGATTTAAAGCAAGGTCCGATGTATAATTTTACTGGGTTATTAACTTTGTGGAGAAATAGCCGCTAGAAATAAGTTGTGATTAGCAAATCTTTTAATTTATATTATGTACTTTATACGGTCTTTTTTCTCATCAAAAGATTGTAAAGGCAGATATTTATTGAGTTCTTTAAGTGTAAATGACTTTAAAACATCGTGGTATACCCAGATGGACCTTACGGCAACAATTTTGCACCGCTAAACACCATAAAAATGCCATAGGAAACACTTACCGCACCATTAATCGGCATCATCAAATGGCGCAGAAAATGTTTATGGTTTTTCTTTTATGTTTTCGGTGAAAATTCGATACGCCATACACAATTGCCATCTTAACTACATCGACCTCATTTTTGTTTCATAATATTTTAAGGTTAATATTGTAAGTGGGGCCTAAGAGGTTTTTATTTAAAATAAAACTTTACTTGGAATATTTAGGACCCATAGTCTGGTACTTTTAGAAGGTATCGACAATCCCCCATGGTCACTCGTAGAATTGGATAGCAAATGTGTCAAAATGGCCACTTTTAGCAGTTTTGCTGTCTACTTCTAAAAATGACTACGAGGGAATGTAATGAATGATATATTCTAAAAATACTAGACTACTGGCCGATTGCACTAAACTTAAGAATCGCCTAAGTCTTTTCTTATCTACAACTCGACCAAGTTAACTAGGCAAATGACAGCTACATGACGGCTAATTTATGACACTGTTTTAATTTAGTCGTGTTGTAGTTAGGAAAAGACTTAGGCGATTCTTAAGTTTAGTGCAATCGGCCATATGGGTCTTAAAAATTTCACGTAAATTTTTTGTATTATAATTACAATATCAAATAAAATAATTCACCGTGGCGGAAATTTCGGTCTGGGTACCGTCTTAGCATAAGATTTTTTAAATTTTGTACATACATACATACATACATACATACACTCACGCCTGTTTCCCATGGGGGTAGGCAGAGACTATGGATCGCCACCAGCTACGATCCTTGCACACTTCTTTCGCTTCATTCATATCCATCAATCTTTTCATACATGCCCTGCGGTTTTTGTCACTGCGTACACCAGCCTTTTTTATAATAACCTCTATTTGGTCCGCGTAGGTTTTTCTGGGACGCCCTCGTGCAATCGTTCCTTCCACATTCGCACAGTATATCTCTTTCGTGATTCGCCTTTCATTCATCCTCTCTAAGTGACCAAACCACTGGAGCATTCCTTTCTCAATTCTTGTCACTATATCATCTTTCAGACCACACCTTTTGCGAATCACCTCATTGCTCACTCTATCACTCAGTTTTACTCCACATATTTTCCTCAACGATCGCATCTCTACCGCATTTATTCTGCTTTCATTCTTCTTCTGCCATACCCAAGATTCACTTCCATACATCAGTGTCGGTACCAGCACTCCGTTATGAATAGCCATTCGCGCCTTTGCAGAAATGGTTTGGCTACTCATAACCGAGTGTATAGCACCACTCACCGAATTTCCTTTCTTCACTCGTCTTTCTATGTCTTCCTC
Source organism: Agriphila tristella (assembly GCA_928269145.1). NCBI lineage: Eukaryota > Metazoa > Arthropoda > Insecta > Lepidoptera > Crambidae > Agriphila > Agriphila tristella. Next base: position 5,570,581 of record OV743440.1, read on the forward strand.
ACTCTTTCCGTCCCTTGTGAACAAACTCCCCAAGTATACAAACTCACGGACTTGTTCCACTTTTTCGCCACCTAACATTACCGTACAGTCAGTCATTTCTTCATCTCTCTCAAACACCATCACTTTAGTCTTAGTTACATTCACTTTCATCCCTTTTCTCACAAAATCTTCATTCATAACCGACATCATTTCCTGCAACTCTTGCGCAGAAGACGCAAGTATAACTTGGTCGTCAGCGTAGAGAAGGCACTTGATTTGAGTCCCATTCATCACAACCCCACAGTCACGTTCTTTCAGACCTTTCATACAACTGTCCAAAAACAGATTAAAGAGCCATGGTGACGCAACACATCCCTGTCTGACACCCCTAGAGATGCCAAACCAGTCAGTGTATACGCCGTCAATCCTGACGCATGCACGGGAATCCTCATAGAGAGATTTCAGTGCATGAATCAGTCTGCTCTCCAATCCGTATTCGGACAACACCTTCCATAGCTCATTCCTGTCAACTCGATCGTAGGCCTTCTCCAGGTCCACAAAGGCACAGTAAACCTTTTTGTGCTTAGCCAGGTGTTTTTCGGTTAAGCACCTCAAGGAGAAGACCTGATCCGTGCATCCCATTCCCTTTCTGAATCCCGCTTGCACATCCCAAATACTCTGATCAGTTTTTTGCATCACTCTTTCAATCAGTACCTTTGCATACAATTTACTGACAATGCTGAGAAGACTGATCCCGCGGTAGTTTTTAGCATCCTGCCGTGACCCTTTCCCTTTGTACAGCGGCACGACCACGGCTTTACGCCAATCTTCCGGCACTTTGCCACTGTTCCAACATTTATTAAAGATCAGGCACAGCCAGGACGCAACCAGCTCTTTCCCACCTCTCAGCATTTCAACAGTAATTCTGTCATATCCTGCTGCTTTCCCTTTTTTCATGCTCTTCATTGCACTAATAATCTCATCCATATATATATCTCTTTCATCCACTTCTGTCTCTTCCTCGTCTTCCACCCTTTTATCCGAGGCTTCTAGCATAGAGCCATCCGCCTCAAACAAACTCTCAAAATATTTCATCCACTCCTGTAGTACACCTTTTTCATCTGTCACTAGCTCACCTTTTTCATCTCTTATCACATTCATTTTAGACTTATGTGATCCACTTCGAGACGTTTTCACTTGTTTCCAAAACAATTTTATATTGTCTCGAAAGTTATCACAGAGTTTGAAGTCACACTTTTCTTTCATCTTTCTCTTTTTTTCGTCTACTTTTTCTTTCACTACTTTCTTAATCCTTTTAAACTCCCTTGCAATTGTATCAACATCATCTTCTGTAACATTTGCATTCACTCTTTTACTGGCTTTGATGGCCAGCAGATCCTGCCATACTTTTTTCTTTTCATTCACTATCTGTCTTACCTCACTATCCCACCAGTTTATTGGGGGAGCATTCTTCCTTTTACTCACTCCACATATTTCCTCAGCTGTTTCAGTCACACCTTTTTTAAACTTTTCCCAAACTTCCTCAAGCTTGCCATCTTTCACTTCAGCCACATTTTCCAATCGTTCTTTCAATTTGCACAAATATGTCTTTTGCACTTCCACTTCATCCAGGTTCTCAACTTTTACTCTAGTCAGCTCCGTTGTTGACACTGTGGGACGATGACGCCAACTTTTGAACAGACCACTAACCCGAGACACTACAAGAAAGTGGTCTGTTCCAATGTTACTACCCCTAAAGACCCTGGTGTCTACAACTCTGCCCTTCAGTCTTTCGTCAACAATCACAAAATCGATCATACTCTTCTTTTCCCCTCTCTGCCAAGTGTACATATGAATTTCCTTGTGGTCAAACATGGTGTTCGTTACCACAAGATTCTTTTCTAAACATACCTCAATCAAACTCCTGCCATTATCATTTACTCTTTTGTCTCCATATATTCCTAAAACTCCCTCACATCCCTCTCTTCTCACACCTACCCATCCGTTAAAATCTCCAAGCATAACTATCCTTTCATTATCTTTGCATTCATTCAAGATGTCTTCCATACTTTTCCAGAAATCCTCCTTTTCCGTTGCTGACTTGGATATATCGGGAGCATACACGCCAATGACGCGTATCCGAAGTAATCCTACTTTGAGTCTAACCCAGAGAAGTCTGGGACTAACACACTCATACTCAGTCATGCATTCTATCATCCTTTCCGACAGCAGGAGTCCCACGCCCATACTCGCGTGCTCATTTTCGGCAACGCCCGACCACAGAACTTTAAACGGGCCATGTTCTGAGACTCCTTTGCCCTTTCTTTTCGTCTCGTTCACGCATAAAACATCCAACTTCTTTTCTTCCATAATCAAACACACCTCATCCATTTTCTCCTCCATCGCTCCACATACATTCAGCGTAGCAAAACGGGTCTCCGATGCCCGCTTTTCGCCCCGAGAGAAACAAGTTACGCGTGATGAGTGGCGAGCTCTATCGCCGCAGCCAGGTTTATTAAAAAAATTTGAAACCATTTTGTTCCCACGATTAGCTAGGGAAAGACAACTGTCCACCACACAGAGCCCCGCGTGTGTGGTAAGGCTATTTACGCCTGGAGGGCACCAATTTCCAGGGTAGCACGCTTATGACTAGGCACGCCCCTAGCCATGCAGCCATCGGCACGGCAGACCTTAGCTTAGCGGAGGGGAAGGAATAGGATTAGGATAGGGATGTGAGGTGGGTATAGGAGTGTGTAAAATGGGACGGATCAGGGTACAAAAAGGACACCGTTGCTGCGGGGGGGTTGAGAGGTTGCAGCAGCGGAGGCTGAGGGTCCGGGGGCGCTTACCCGTACTTGTCATAGGGAAACCGGACAAGTCCTCTGAACTTGTACTTACTAAATACGGCAAAAGGACTATTTATAAATGTCGGCTACTCGAGAAATGGCTTTAAACCTCTTAGTATGAGGTGGTATGAGAGGCTGGCATAGTGGTAACCATATTTTTTTATTTTCGACGGGAATTTCGGAAGTATAGCGGCGGCGCACGATGAAACCTGTGTGTGTATATCGATAGGGGATCTATTGACAAACAATAAAATGACTTATGATATGAAGTTCTAAAGCGCAATGTTTTAATCTGGGGAATAAGTTTGGATTTTTTTATCTATTAAGTGCCGATTTCACCGTTAACCGAGTTAAATTGAACTTGGTTTTACTTAAGCGAGTTCAGAAATTCGTTTTGATCGCGGTCTACGTTGCACCGGTTTCACCGTCTTCATTTTGATAACCGTAGTTCAGCTTTGACAAAGAATGAAGTTGCGTTCAAAGTATTGCAATTAAAGAAATTTTCCCTACATAAATGGGAAAAAAAATACAGATCATGATATTCTTCGTGGCGCAATTTTTTAAAGGCGCCGCTCGTAATTCAAAACATAATAAACTCGAGAGCAGAAAAATCGCACCACACAGGCCTATTTTCATACAAACGAGGTAAATTTGAAGATCTGGTTCTCCGCCCAGGATTAAACGGGCTCTGATCTGATGATGGCAAATTAAGAAAGGTGGTTGAGGAAAAAAGGTGAATAGAAAAAAGCTGAATAGAGCATTGGCACTAGCTAAGGCTCTATTCATCTTTTTTTTTATTCAAATACGAAAAGAATATTTCTTTCCACTACTTATTTCTTTCTATGCAATAATCAATTCTCCCATGTTCAACGTACATACCTACTCCACAATCATGGCAATGAAACAATATTATCTACCACTGAACTATTCAACATTTGACACTGGCAAAAATTACTTCCAAGAGGAAAGTAGATTGCCAAAACAAAAAAGAAGAAGAAGAAGACATCATGGCAGACAGATGACAGACAGTTCTTGAACGTGTTCAAACCATAGATAAGTTCAAATACGCTAACCGTCGTAAATCGGCCGTTAGAAACTGAAACCAAATTCAAAAGTTTAAGCGCGTGAGCTGAGGTTAACTCGAATTGAGCGCGTTCAATTTAAGCGGTGAAATCGGCTCTAAGTATCTCGGAAACGTTGCGCTTTAGGACTTTATATAATAAGACATTTTTTGTTCGTCTATAGATCCCCTATCGATATACACAAACATCGTGCGCCGCTTTATTTCAGAAATTCCCGTCGAAAAAAAAAATGGTTACCACTATGCCAAAATGTTCAAAGCTCTTTAATATTTTCACTAGGAGGTTTTTCGTATTCTGTGGGTTAAAAGTATAAAAAGAAACTACCAAAACCCTTAATCCTTTGAGTCCATTATTTCTATGAAATTCTTTACGTTGAAAGGGTTTAAAAAGCTCTCTAAAGCCGAAATAGTAATGCAGCGATTAATACATCGTTTAATTGAATTCGGATACACATAATTAGTAAAACCCATTCGGATACCAGACGATTGATTTAAATTTATCGTAACCAAGCCTATTATATTTAAGTGTAGGATGTATAGGCCTAACCCGACCCGTGGAAGAATGTTGCTATAATCTCTCCGCTTGGCAGGTGGATTGTGGATCGTAGTGTTGTGTTGGACCGTTTTTATTGGAAAACGTTGTTGCCCTTTTAAAGGGTCTATTTTGAATACCACTTCTCTATAGCTATCTCCGTCAATTGGTAATGCGCCTGGCGGCCATGATTTTAACCTCAAAAATGAAAACCAATTGTAATTTTTTCATTAACCTAGGCCCTTTCTTATGAAAAATAAGAATTGAATAATTAATTTATTATATTAACTATAAGAATTTTACTGTTTTTTGTCATTTTTAGTTGCGGATGATGTTGATGTGTATGTGAATTTGACAAGGTTCCAGCGCATTACCAATTAACGGGAATATTAGTAAGCGTAAGCTGGCGACATTGGTCCCCATACAAACTGCGCCATATACTTGTACTTTTAGTTACAATGCGGTCATATAACATTTCTCCTTTGTTTCTGAGTTCTGAGGTATGTCCTATACTTCTCAAAGAAACGTCAATATTTATATTGCAAGCGCTTAACGGAAAACGAATTGAAAGTTGAAGATGAAAGATGAACGGGAAATTGAATTGGTGTGGACGTAGCATTAAGTACCGAGCACAAAACCGGTTGAATATGTAGAAAAGTAGGCTTGTTGGATTTTGCTCAATTCTACTAGTCACCAGCCTAAATTAGATATGTATCCGAATCCGAAATGGAAAACGAACAAGTTTTATCTCATCTTATCACGCCATATGTGGATAGAATCGCAAATCGTGAGTCTAAGCTTAACCTACGGGTTGTGCTGACGAAGGTAACATATTCTGTCGTCTATCGAATTAGCATAGCGGGTTACATAATTTAAAGGTCCCGGTAAAAATAGTAGATTGTTATACGAGGGTTCAAAAGAAGCAATTCCCATACGAGATATTTAGACTCTACGGGCTATATAGTTCGAGGATGGAATTGCTGACTTTTGCCCAAGTTAAACACTCTACTTTTCATTTCGAATATAAGGAAAGTAAAAAAGTCTTAGTTTTTCCAAAATGTTTATTAATAAAAAACATGTATTTAGTAACTACATTGGTAGACCTTATAATTATTTTACTAACTTACCTACCAACTAACAGGTAATGTTTAAATTTAATTGAAAATTAGACCAATTTGTGAAATATAAAGTTAAATTCTTGCTTGAAATATATACAGTTTGATATATTATGATGACAGATTTGGCTAAAACGCTAGTTTTTTTACATTCTCTTTGGATTTGGCTTTGTTGGATGCCTGTAAAAGTTGTAAATATTCTTTGGTCTTTGATTAGACTGTAAGTCCATGGTAGAGACTCTTCTGAAGCAGTTGTTTGAGGTGAATTAGAGCGTAGTTTTATTGTTTCTTTTATTTTGTATGAACTTTTACTTTAGTATAAACTTATTTTTAGTAAAAACACAGCTCAAAGTCACAGAGTTAGGCACTGACATGAAAAATTTTTGGAGTTAGGTATCCCTCCAATATTTTATAGTTTTTCTTATTTTAAATTTGGAACACGCCGCGTCTGCCGGCCGCTCTGCTCAATGTTTTTAATTTTGCACTGGCTGTTTATACCACGTTTTGTTGCTGTTCGTGAATGCGCCCTAATACAAGGCAAATGTATGCAACATTTTTTAAACTATTTGTTTTTAATTATTGTAAACTTTTTCATTGCCGATGAGGTAACTCTATGGTTGACTATGTTACCAAATTGAGTTCTATTTTTAAATTACTTTTACACCCTAGGGTGGAACGAAGAGTTTTTGACCCGCTGCTCAGTTTAAATATACATCACTTTCCGAATATGAGAAATGAAAAATATGTTCCTTTAACACTGGTACCTACTGTGTTAAAAACAACAACAAAAAACAAACGCGCTAAAACCCGTACAAATGGTACCTACGCAACATGATGTGGATAATCAATATTTATCTCTTCTATACCTAAAAGGTAGCCAAAAGATCCAATAGAAGATTACAACTTATTCGTCATAACTAGAGTTACTTGTGAAACTTTCATAGAGTTTCGAAAGCAAAAACTATCTCAGATTGTTTCTTGACCACTGAATCAGTGGCCCAACTAACTTTGTAGAACTTGTCGATACTTGGAGTTGAAGACTCGTCGGAGCGGATCTGAGTCTGCCATTGACAGTTTTAAAGGAAAAAGGTAGAGTAGGTGCCTGATGACTGAAAATGTTGATAGTAACTGCGCAACAGTTAATTAAGATGATAGTTAAACAATAATCTTTTTAATGACACTTGATTTGATGTAGGAAAGTATTAACCAATGGGTTCAATAAAGTTTTTAAGAACTTTGCTTATTGGTGAGACATTTGATGATGATAATACATAATATTATTACTTTTTTAGTGCCTTTAGCAAGGAATGTTTAAAATTTAAGTACCTATTTAAAGCTTTCTCTACGTGACTAAAATTCCTTGTCCTTCGATTTCCGCCGTCGGTTGGATGGTTGATAACAATAGAACCTAATTGTCCCATTTCAAAGAAAAATGGCCGCTCCGCAATTTGTTGAATGGCGAAATTATGAAAATAAATCTGCTTGTCCCAAGCCTTGCTTGTGTACACCTAAATTTGATTTAACAATCACGGAATTTAAAGCTAAATTCGAGGTCCTAAATTCGAATGCCATATTTTGTTTTGACTGTGAAATTTTTAAATGTCAAAAAGTTTAAGCCTAGGTACCTAGCTAACATCTATTCTGTACTACTATGGTCTACAAATGGTTGATTTAAAAAAATATTCGTAATTGCTCCGAAGAAAGCGCATGTGTACGCGTGAAAAATGTAAGTTGCTCTGATGTATGTGGGTTTAACATAGTAAAATTTATATGACACGAAGCATATGGACTAAATAAATAATGTAAAAGAAGGAAGATATATTCATAATCGTTTGTTTATCTAGGAGATATGAGACAGTTACGCTCAAAAATTTTTCTTACAAGAATCATCCTTGTAGCGTTTTCATTGTATCTATATTAAAGTTGCGTTTATAGAGTTGTTGTACCTTCACTTTAAATTAGAAGAATAAAATGGAATGATGATTTTGCTCTTTTTAACCGACTTCCGAAAAGGAGGAGGTTCTCTGTTCGTCTGTATATTTGTTTTTTTTTTGCGTATGTCCACCGATTACTCAAAAACGGCTGGACCGATTGAAATGACTCAAACGTTATTACATTAGGTAAACTCCCAGGTTGGTCTCATTTTTTAAAATTTGGAAATCGGTTCAGTTATTTTCAAGTAATCTTGAAAAAAGCACGAAAATAGTATGATTTTGTGTGAATTACCTCGATGATAATGGTCGTATTACTTCTTTGTTTATCAACTGAATAAGATAGTTATTTTTTTGTTGTAAGAGGGATATCTATGTAGTTCTTTAACCGACTTAAAAAGGAGGTTCTCAGTTTGACCCGGTTGTATATATGTTTCTTCGCAATCATCTCACGTTTGGCTGAGCCGATTTTACTATCTAAATAACATACCTACAAGGTACCTACACTAAAAATAAAAAAATAAAAATTGTTTAAAAAAAAAACAAAAAACCGACTGGAGTACAGATTCTTTTTTTATTCTAAAAGCCCCACCCGACTTCAATAGACGTGTTTTTATTATTACGAATATTATTTCTTGCTTTTTAGAGGTAGGTTTTTGAAGACGGTTTTTTCAATGCTGTAATTATAATAGTATATATCTTATTTCATAATACAACAATATCGCATGAGATATCGCTCACCATCACCATTCATTTATTTAGAACACGTTCACACTTAGCTATATTAATGGCTTTGCTATTTCAATAGACTATAAGTATATAAGAACAGTATAGCATAATCTGAAATGCGATTTATGCTAGGTTTTCTTTTAGTTTATAAACTCATCATTTATCATATTTGCGCTCAGAAGTTTGACCGATATATCAAATCACATTGAATTTGCTAAGAGATTTGCCTTGGAAAATATTTTATTTTAAATTATGCCATAAAAATACTTTCAAGTTATACATGCTATTACTGACATAAAAGGGCATGTAAATGTGATTTACATTCGTCTGAAAATGTCCTGTTACGAACTTCAAGGGTCACACGCAATTTGAATATGAATGTGAAATTCATCAGGGAGAAATATTAGTTTATGATACAAGGTTGGTAAGGAGGTTTTTTGTACCATACGACCATTTTACAATATACATTTGTGAGAAAACACAATTACCAATATTATATTATGGTATAAAAGATAATACTTAAGCCTATTTTGATTTTGTGTTTTAGATGATTGATGGTGTTTACCCCTTTTGCACTTGTCGTTCAGAAAATTTGTCCTGTTTGCTTAAATTTGTCAACAAAATTTTATCCATTGAAAGACGGCGGCAAATAATTTAATCCTTTGTTGTAAATTCGCTGAAAGTCGTAACTCTTTGTTCGTGTAGGGGGTATCAGCAATAGGGACGCCAAATAATTGAAAACAATCGTACGAAATCACCAGTTTAATCAGCACGGTCCATTATGGGCGCTTGTTTAAGATCCGTGAACAAAATCCTTAAGATGTTTCGGCGTTTGAATACCAATGACTTTAATTTTGTTCAATTTTAAGTATTTTAATTTGGAACGAAACGGCTTTGTATGTAAGTGTCCGGGCACGAAAACTGCGACGGCGGAGCGGCAGCGGGGCGGCGCGACAGCGGAGCGGCGGCGATGCATTCAACAGTATGGCACAGTATGGAGACGCGCACGAAACGGGCGGTGGCGGCGCGGGGCGACGAGCGATGCACGGGCGGGAGGAGAGCGACGAAAACAAATGAACAAACTAGTTGGATTTGGTAGCCCGCGATTACAGTAGTGTTGTGTTGAATAATATAATAGTCTCTGTTTGATTACTAGGTAGTACCTATTTATTCAGTATGGATGTCGGCATCTTGGACATCATTTAAAAAACACAAGATGAGCAAAGAATCCGGTTTTGAAACTAGTTAACGCCTATACTTAGACCATTTATTCGAACTTAATAACATTTTTAGACATAGGATATATTTCGTCCTTTGAATATTTTTCGGTATTGATTTAACAAGAAATTGTTTCCATAGCAACATCACATTTGACACATCAATAGAAATAAAAATAAATAAGAAGTTACTTTAGTGGTATACCGTGGTCCTACCAGTAGGTCAAATCGGTAGGTCAACGGGCCTTTAATGGTATTTAGCCCATCTGTCACAACACTACTAGCGCGGCTAACCGATCGCTAAGTTTCGTGCCCACGTTCTCATCGCCCCGCCCCGCCGCCGCTCCGCTGCCGCGCCGCCCCGCCACCGCTCGGCCGCCGCCACTTTCGTGTCCGGACACAGAGTTTGTGAAGTTATTCTCTTGAAAATTCTATTTATAGGGATTAAAGCCTGAAAGGCATCAAATACAGTGCAGGGTTTATATTGTCTATATTGGCTCACGTCTTGGTGTTTGTGCTATCACCATATCTAATTTTCATAACAACTTTGAAATCTGAGCAATGTACCATGGGTAACAACGTCGCTTAACTACTCCTAAGTTTAAAATCGCTTGCACGGCTGCACGCCGCGCCGTCACAACATACGTTTACTTCCTGCAGGGGCATGCAGGCATACACACGCACATGAATTTTGTTGCTAACTGGTTAACCGACGCTGTTGCCCAGAGCACCTATGTGATGTTATCCAATATTTATGATTATAATATTGATATGTCCGTCCCTGATATTTACCTAGGAAGTAGTTGGTGACGCTCCTCATCCGCTTGTTAGCGAGAACGATCCAGATGACGACGAGGTTGCCCACCGTGGCCACCACCACCATCCCGGAGAACAACACCGTCCATAACACTTGCCGCCACCACGGCAGGATGAACGATTGGTAACCCTGTTAACAAACAAATAAATAGTTTTCAGCCATTAGGCAGGACCGAGCAAGTAGCCTAAAGCTTTGTCCAGACTGGTTCATTTTGGCGTGTCAGATCACCGTATCTTTAACATACGTCGTCTCTTTGATACAGTATTACTTCAACGCACGCGCAACCAAACTAGCGATGTATGGTAAAGATACGCTGATCTGATACGCCAAAATGATACAAGTCTGGACAAAGCTTTACGTGTGGCCCGCTGCCGCGCGCGGAAAACATTCTGCCTTTTGATCCGGGTTGCACGGTATTCTTATCTTTCGCGCTCGCTCGAGGCAGAGCATGCAAATTTGGGTTTTGAGATAGTAAATATTCGGTCATCCATCCCGTGACCGACCCTTGCAAAAGATGCTTAACTGCTACAATCTCATGATGATGCGCTAATCCACTGCACCATCGAGCTCCTCATGGACGTGTATAATATATTTAGATAATAGCCCAGCTGCATACTCGCACGCGTAATGATTACTAAATCGATGTCTAAAACAGTGCGCTGTGCACTTCAACGTCATAATTTACAAGGCCGTCTTTAACCTATTTGAGGCCTTGGGCACATTAGGATAATGGGGCCCCTATGACCTTGACTTGGGTTACCATCAAAGTAGGAGAGGATACCTGTATGAGGCACAAAATTACAGATTTTTTAGAAAAAATCTTATCTAGGAATAGGAAAAATCGGCCGCGAAGCGCGATTATTAGTCAGTTTCATTCACTAATATTACTAATATTACAATATTACCTGTCTTTAGTGAAAAAAACGGCCGCGCAGCGCATTTTTTAGTCAGTTTCATCAAATAATCTCGTAATTATGCCTGTCTAAATTAAAGAAAAACGGCCGCGCAGCGCGATTTTTATACTTAATCGGTTTTCTCCAGTAATCTTCATAAGAACAATTATTGTATAATCCATAAAAGTAACTATTTTAGAATTTAGTGATTAAAAATCTATGTGGTTTGAAAAGGATTTTTTTTCGTAATATAATAAGCATCCGTTATCATTAAGCGATCTGGCAAGAAACAAGGGGCCCCTATCGATCGCGGGGCCCTGGGCAAGTGCCCAGAGTGCCCAGTGGGAAAGATGGGCCTGAATTAATTTATGTTTATATGTCAAATAAATTTAAAAATGTATACCTACCCAACAAACGGCACGCACATAAGCACCAAAACACATTCTTTTCCCCTGCGGCAGCGCCAACGGTTAGCTGTTACTCCAAAATATACTAAAGTTACCCATACAACATACATACTAATTATCTGCCACGTTCACTGGCGAGTATTGAGTGGAACTAGCAGAGCTAATAGTATGCTACGAACTACTACGGCGTAACATTTAGAATAGGCGCGTTACGTCGTAGACATGGTCGCATTTACGTCAAAAGTGTCGTCAACGACAAGTTTATAGAAATAGTAAAGTAACTAAAATAGTAAAGTATATTTTGTCTCTCTCTCTCTCTAGCGACATCTGACATGCAACTAATTATTTTTTCGAGTGACTACTAGGCTTTATACAAAAAGGTTTCAAATTACAAGCTCTTTAAATCGTTATATTTCATAACGAACCCTATAGTCATTTTTCAGGGTGAACAGATTTCAATCAAGAAAAGCAAACTCTGTTCATTGTAGACCTCTTCCTCTTAGTTTGAATTGGGAAATCAAATATTTGATTATTTGTATAACATGATTATAAGTTGATTAGACGGACATGCGTTACGATCTTTTCTTTTCATTGTTTTATTTTCGTTTTCTATGTTAAAAGGAATCCAGACTTTCCTAAGCTGAAGAAATTACGTTTACTTATACATAATATATCTTTGAATCGCTTTAAAATTAGTCCTGCAGGACTACGTAATTACTACAAAATAGAAATAATGATTTGTGTGCGTTACTAGATAAGTTAAGGCTATCTTAAATTCAAAAAAGTTGCCAGATTTGACAGAAACTCTATGAAACTGACAGCTTCCTTAAAGTTAAGGAGACCTCAACCCAACATTATAGCTAAGAAGCATTTGAGTATTCGGTCGAAAATAGTTTTCTGTAGCTGATTATTTTGTGATATTTCAGCATAGTTACTCATTCTTTCCCACAATGTCGTCCACCAACATCTGGTCTCCACATTAATCACGAAGCGAAGAAATCGAGCATAAATCCTATTATCATTAATTACAATGATTTACTGTTCATCTTACCGGTCTCACAACGGCAAAGGCGTCAAGGACAGCACGTTATTGAGATTAAGATGGAAGCAATTAAGATATTCATAGCGATAAATTATTATATCGCCTTAAAACAATCTAGAACATTCATTAGAATACAAATAGGTAGATTTTGCGTTTAGTCAGCAAAGTCAACTAAAGTCAACATTGGTGATTTCGTAGATATAACTTTAAGAAAGTTGAGACGCTAAGCTGCTCAAAACAATGTATAGAAAGCTTAAGAGCTTTCTGTGATGTGAGAGCATTCAATAAAGTATCATGTCAAGCTGAAAATAATCAGAAAACTTTGAAAGTCAAAAAGCATTTTAATATTTTTCCTAATTTTTTTTTAGTCGCGCCACGCTTCCTTTTATTATGTACTTACGATTGTGTTTCAGGCAATAAAATATTTAATACTGTCGACGTTTTTGAGTCAATTTCTCAGTCATCAAAATTAAATGAGTAGATACAAACATATAATATAGACTTCTTTCTCTTCTTCTTTAATACATTTTTGGCTTTGTCGTAGTAGGGTAAAAATAATGGTAGTACATTTAATTATTTTTACATCGATCGAACAAAAAAAAATGTGCCTTTGTCGAAAGACAAGTTGTTGGGAGAAAAGAATAGACATTATAATTATAATTTGTGATATAACAGCAATAAAGGTTTATTTCTTAAGGTTTATTTCTAATTCTTAAAGTTCTCAGTTCGGTAGATTTTTTTTTAGTAATGTTAGAAGTGGTTTATCTACGTATAGATTATTAAACACTTCAAGTCTTTTCAGAATAAACAAGCTATACACAGATAGATCTCAATATGCGAGGCAAAATAATGTTCGACCGAAACCGAAGTGCGAAAATATCTTTCTAAAATATGGCGAGCGGCTGCGAGCACTAATGGATGTGAAATACTTCGCCTTAATCGGTACACAAGTGGAAGGGATGGGATGGTAGCTTTAATTAATTTCGGCCAGAAGGATTGATTTGATGTTGTTTTCATTATAAATACAATCTAGTATAATGTTAGTTTAATAATAGTTCAGAATTAATAACTCTATTTATTTTTGGCGATATTTTTATTGTATAGTTTACCAGCTACTTACGTAACTCCAGAAAGATCGTTGATTACGTCCTGAGATTGTCAAATATATTAAGGGCCCTATAAATGGCTCTTAACTTTGAGAAAATATCTTGAAATCATACCTGAGATGCTGTTCCTATAAAAATTCACAGATCTCGTGCCCTTCACGACCTTCTGGTACATTGAAAATGAATTTATTGAATTTTATAAAATATATATTCCTTTGTTTGAATTAGTACTTCCAATAGTTTGAAATAACAGCAATCTGTGATTCGTGTGTATGAAATTCATATAAAAATATTTCATTGTTATAAACATTACTATTTAATTTTTACTACTATAGCCCAAAATATATAAAAATTTCTAAGATTTGTCAGACCTCCATAGCAACTCAGCAAAGCGACGCGTCATCGTGTTTATTTTAGGCTTAAATTGTAGGTGACTAAATTGTTCAGAGGATTTTTCTCAAAATTTTGATATCATTCTTCTTTTCCAAAATATCGAGCGCCAAAATCACAAAATCGAAAAAAAAATAGATTTTCGTCCACTATTTCAGCCATAACTTTTTTCGGATTTTATATTTTCTCAAACAGTTCTTTTTACACCTTGCAGCTATCGTAAATACACGTCTTTTGAGTTTTTTTTGAATATCATATCTTTACAACCCTCTGTGATATAAGGGGATCGCAGTTTTTCCTGAAATAGGACCCTATACTGGAGCGAACGAAAAGACATTTTCAATGTCAAAAGAGCATCTCAAGTGTATTCAGGATAGCTCTCAACGTTTAGAGCGGTTTTCTAAATACGGGCCTAAGACTTTATAATAAAAACAATAGCAGTACTTCCGATAGAATTTAGCCGTAACATAAAGTGAATTCAATTAGATCTTAGTTTGTTGATTAAATTTCAGTCGTGTGGCATAATAGTAGCCAAAATTTTTTCTCTGTTTTATGGTACCAACCTGTGTGATATTGTGCGTAGAGTTGACGTATCTTCCATTTTCTTCGTCAAAGTAGGTGACGTAGATATTGTGAAGGTCCCCGCCGAAGGAGGTGGATAAGTTCGACGCCGTCGTCGGATCGAGCTCGTCCAGCATCATGGCTTTAGCGAAGAGAACTGGTGAAGAAAAGAAAAAAATATTGAGTACCTAAATAAAGCACACTCCATGGAACTTGAAATAATTATTTATGTAACTGTACTATAATAATGCCTCTGTGGTCTAGTGGTTCGCCCACCCGTGTAATACGCAGGGTTCCCGGGTTCGAATCCCAGGGAGGTAAAATTTGTACTCGGTTTGGTTGGTGCTAGAGCTTATTTCAAGTCCGCCTGGCTAGCTACCACCGTCTTACCTAAGTCTGACGCCATAACAATAATTTAAAAATTGTTGTGTTACGGCAGTTAGAAGTAAGTTAGCCAGTCCCTCAGTGATGAGGATTCCGGGTGTAGTACGCTTCCACCTTCGGCCTTATCGTCACCTAACATTAGTTTAGGTGAAGGCCTAGCATTATCCCGTTGTGGATAAAAATATATATACATACGTGTAATATGTACAGTTGCATACATACATGACTTTATCTATTCCTTATATGCATCCTCTATAAAGGGTTTAGACTTTGACTTTCTTCCTCCTCCTCGTTATAGTGTCAAAATATCATCCGAACGAGTGTTATTATGTTGTACTGAATTTCATAATGTAACTCATCGCACTTGGGCGCGGGGAGGAGCGCGACATTCTCTCGCTCGGATATTGTAATGTTAACAGTAAGCTAACCATTTCAGAACCCTTTATAGAGGATTTAAAGCATAGGTTTAGACAAAATATAGTTAAAGTGACTTAAAACAATATTGTGTTAACAAAGAACAGAAAGGCCTATTACAATAAAAAATTCACAGATTTTACAGTCCCCGCAAGAATCGGAGCATTGAAAATGAACACAAAAATTTACGAAAAACCAAAATAAAATCAAATGCAAAGTCCTATTATATTTTTAAAGTTACCTAGGTAGTACCTATTTATTTTTACGATTGTGACACTCGGCTCCGCCTCGTGTCACAAAAGCGCCCGCTGACTGTCTCGACGCGGCCGAAATAATATTAACCAATTTTCAAAATTTTAACGAATGCACTTCTCGTCCGCTTCTGCATCTTTTAACACTATTACCATGACGATCGGTCAATAATCATAGAAGGTGACCGTCAGAATGGCCGGTCAACCGTCATATTTAACTTTGAAATTGTGTCTAAAAATTGCTTATGAATTGCTTATATTTGCTTATCATAATGAGAGAATTGCTTATTGCATAATTAAAAAGAAATAAAACATTTAAGGTTGACCGGCCATCCAGACATCAGAATGGCCGGTCAACCTCTGTACAGCAATAACTATGTAGAATTACTGAAATTTTCATGGGCCAAAAATTCATTTCAAAGATTCATAAGAATTGCTTATTCCACAATTTACAAGCCGAGAGCCTGTTATTCTTTCCATAAACTAGGTAATAAATGAGTTTAAAAGTGTCAAGCGCCTGTTAAAAATTGAGAGCAAAGTGACGTATAGTGCTAATTGCGTTTATATTACAAAAGGTTTGAGGGGTCAATTGAATCGCAGTTCAATCGTCGTATTTGACTTTGAAATTGTGTCTAAAAATTGCTTATGAATTGCTTATATTTGCTTATCATAACAAGAGAATCGCTAATTGCATAATTTAAAAAAAAACATTTAAAGTTTACCGACGTCTATCCTGACATCAGAATGGCCGGTCAACCTCTGTAAAGTAATAACTATGTAGAATTACTGAAATTTTCATGAGCCAAAAATTGCTTATGAATTGCTTATATTTGCTTATCATAACGAGACAATCGCTTATAGCATAATTTAAAAGAAATAAAACATTTAAGGTTTACCGACGTCTATCCTGACATCAGAATGGCCGGTCAACCTCTGTAGAGCAATAACTATGTAGAATTACTGAAATTTTCATAATTCAAAAATTGCTTATGAATTGCTTATATTTGCTTATCATAATGAGAGAATTGCTTATTGCATAATTTAAAAGTAATAAAACATTTAAGGTTTACCACGTCTATCCTGACATCAGAATGGCCGGTCAACCTCTGTAAAGTAATAACTATGTAGAATAACTGAAATTTTCATGAGCCAAAAATTGCTTATGAATTGCTTATAGTTGCTTATCATAATGAGAGAATTGCATATTGCATAATTTAAAAGAAATAAAACATTTAAGGTTTACCATGTCTATTCTGACATCAGAATGGACGGTCAACCTCTGTAAAGTAATAACTATGTAGAATTACTGAAATTTTCATGAGCCAAAAATTGCTTATGAATTGCTTATATTTGCTTATCATAATGAGAGAATTGCTTATTGCATAATTTAAAAGAAATAAAACATTTAAGGTTTACCACGTCTATCCTGACATCAGAATGGCCGGTCAACATCTTTAGAGTAATAACTATGTAGAATAACTGATATTTTCATAGGCCAAAAATTGTTTATTCCACAATTTGCAAGCCTAGAGCCTGATATTCTTTCCATAAACTTGGTACTAGTTTAAAGGTCCCAGTGCCTATTTAAAGTTTGAGAGCAAAGTGACGTATGTTGCTAATTGTGTTTATATTACCAAAGGTTTGAGAGGTCAATTCACGATGGGCCAAAGATTGCTTATCTATTGCTTATTTCACAATTTGTAAGCCTAGACCTTGTTATTTTTTCATACACTAGGTACGAGTTTAAAAGTTCCAGCGCCTGTTAAAAGTATGAGAGCGAAGTGACGTATGAGTCGGCGCTCGCAGCACGAATCGATTTGGTCACTTGAAAAAGATAACTATTTTTCTCATTGCTAAACAGGACAATTCCAAGAAGAAGGCAGTGCCACGATATAAATTTTTTTTTGATATCGCGGCACTTCCTTCTTCTTGGCATTGCCCTGTATAGTAATGAGAAAAAAAGTTATTTTATAGCACCTTTTTTTCAACTTCCGATATATTAAAAAACCCATTCAAACATTTTACTTTATACGTTAGATATTTTTTTTTATTTATCACAACTTTATTCAACTGGCAATTGATTTTCAAAACGTAGCGAGGGAATGCGCATTCGCGCAACACTGGGCGGGTCGATTCGCTTTGCTTTGATGCGCTTCGATTAGGTCCTAGCATGAATTGATCCTAAAACCTTTTGTAATATAATCGCAATTATCAACATACGTCACTTTGCTCTCAAACTTTAAATAGGCACTGGGACTTTTAAACTAGTACCAAGTTTATGGAAAGGATATCAGGCTGTAGGCTTGCAAATTGTGGAATAAGCAATTTTTGGCCCATAAAAATATCAGTTATTCTACATAGTTATTACTCTAAAGCTGTTGACCGGCCATTCTGATGTCAGGATAGACGGTAAACCTTAAATGTTTTATTTCGTTTAAATTATGCAATAAGCAATTCTCTCATTATGATAAGCAAATATAAGCAATTCATAAGCAATTCTTGGCTCATGAAAATTTCAGTAATTCTACATAGTTATTACTTTCCAGAGGTTGACCGTCCATTCTGATGTCAGGATAGACGTGGTAAACCTTAAATGTTTTATTTCTTTTAAATTATGCAATAAGCGATTCTCTCGTTATGATAAGCAAATATAAGCAATTCATAAGCAATTTTTGAATCATGAAAATTTCAGTAATTCTACATAGTTATTACTCTACAGAGGTTGACCGGCCATTCTGAAGTCAGGATAGACGTCGGTAAACTTTAAATGTTTTTTTCTTTTAAATTATGCAATAAGCGATTCTCTCGTTATGATAAGCAAATATAAGCAATTCATAAGCAATTGTTAGACACAATTTCAAAGTCAAATACGACGATTGAACTGCGATTCAATTGACCCCTTAAACCTTTTGTAATATAAACGCAATTAGCACTATACGTCACTTTGCTCTCAATTTTTAACAGGCGCTTGACACTTTTAAACTCATACCTAGTTTATGGAAAGAATAACAGGCTCTCGGCTTGTAAATTGTGGAATAAGCAATTCATAAGCAATTTTTGGCCCATGAAAATTTCAGTAATTCTACATAGTTATTGCTGTACAGAGGTTGACCGGCCATTCTGATGTCTGAATGGCCGGTCAACCTTAAATGTTTTATTTCTTTTAATTATACAATAAGCAATTCTCTCATAAGCAAATATAAGCAATTCATAAGCAATTTTTAGACACAATTTCAAAGTTAAATACGGCGGTTGACCGGCCATTCTGACGGTCACTCATAGAAGCTACATCACTTTTTATGTACGGAAACAGCCGTTTTTCTACAATTCCAAACGATTTTCAAAATTATTTTGCCATTTGATAGCTAAACTAATACTCTAGGATTTTTTTTTCATTTTTTCTTAAGTCGGTTTTTTTCCGAAATATTTACAATTTAGTAAACAAACATCCCCCAAAAAACCCGGAATTTTTGGAATTTCGCAAAATTCCAAAAAAAGTTACCAGTACATTTTCAAAATTCAAACGTTCACACGTGTCTCGATAAACTCCTCAACTTTTGGTACTATTTTTATTTCGATCCTCCCAAAATCCTCGGAGGTATGGCCAAAAATACGTCTCAGGCGATTTGCATCTGATAACCATTTTCAATGGGGAATGTCCGAAAAAAATCAAATTGGCTGAATATTTTTCTATAGGTAGGAATAAGGTCCCTTAGTAATAGAATAAATTTTCAAAATTTTCGGTTCCGTGAAAAAATTTCAAAAAATCAAAGTCTCTTCGACTTCACAAATGTATGAAAGTAACAGCAGAATGGAGATTGTACCTTTGCCAACACCTGCCACAACCACAACATGGTATTAAAAAAAAAGTTTCAAGACAAAATGTCAAAACTTTGTTTTTAAATACGTGTTGTCTTTGTGGCAGTTAGCGGCAAAGGTATAATCTCCATTCTGCTGTTACTTTCATACATTTGTGAAGTCGAAGAGACTTTGATTTTTAAAAACTTTTTTACCCAACCGAAAATTCTGAAAGTTTTTTCTATTACTAAGGGACCTTATTCTTACCTATAGAAAAATATTCAGCCAATTTGATTTTTTTCGGACATTCCCCATTGTAAAATCCGATAATCGGATGAAGTTCACTCCACAGCGTGACATTCTTCAATCACGTACTATTATATATTCACGTATAAAATTGACAGGGGTAGTAAAATTTCCCCACACGAATAAAGTTGCAGGCGGAAGTTAGTACAATGCGATTAATTTAACAATGTACAATAGAACTGACCAACTTCAAGGCGCTTGCGGCACAAAATGACGTATTTTAATCTGTAAAATTTTCTCTTTGCCATACATTCTCGAGGTAAAGTTACAGCGGAATAATTTAGTTGAATTTTTGTTGCAAATTGATATTTATGTTATTTATGGATAGGTAATAGAAGAAAACTGTCCAGAATATTTTATGTGACAAAAATATTCTTATTGAAGATGTTGAAATGGCGCTTCCCACTGACGTCCTACGCTGGACTGGCGAACGTCACCAATCGTTTGTTCCAATTTGAAAATCGCCATATTGGCGCTGAGAGCAGTAGATTCTACTGTGGCAGTAGTGAGTGTACTTGGAACTAATTCTGTACTTGGCCAAAAAAAAACTGCTGTCATTTCATGACAATAGCCAGTCCAGCGTACTTGTATAATGGACGTCAGTGGGCGCTTCCACACATATATGAAAATGTAAGCTATAGTTTTATCTAAGAGAGTGCGTGACACCCTGACATTAGACATCGATCACACACCAACTCACAAGCATAAGATGGATTAAACTTCGCGTCACTATCTATCGCGGAGATTTCATAAACGATGCTCTTTTGTTTGGTGCCAAGCCTCTTGTCTGGGTTTGAAGGGGAAAGATGAAAGAATGTCAAATCTTTAAACGATATTTAGGATACTGCGTCTTTGTTTTGTGATTATCTATTATTAGCAAGTAAACATTTTTGTTGACAGGATGCAGTGGCAATGCGGCTGCCCTACGCAGAAGTCGAGTAACTCAGTTTCAAAAAAAAAATACATTTTCTGGTTAAGCAAAGCAAATCGCATCTACCAAATTTTTTATTTTATTAAAGTTCGGTTTTATTCGGAATAAATATACACAATTATTTATTTCATGTATCTTTTTCTTTAAAAAGGCAATAAATCCGAACTAAACAACACCAAACAATATTACACGCGTTGTAATCCGTAAGTGTTTTATTTCTAGGATATTTTCCATTGAAAAGGTTTTTGCAGCACAAGTACCGGAAACAGCAATCATGAAAAAATCGTTTATTCATAAAGCATGTTAATTTTTTTGTTTTACACTTTGTATTACCGTGTTTGTAAATAATTCCTCTAATTATTTACAAACACGGTACAAATACCGTATAGGAATAAAAATCTAGAATAGATTTAACGTAACGGGTAATTCGAGACGATAATGAATTGGCAGGGCGTGCCTGCCTAAATACTTGTTTACGGTCGCAATGCCACTTAAGGATAAAGTAATTGGAAATTTTACACTTTTTTAATCTGTTGATTTTATCGCGAAAGCGAAAAAACTGTTGTGTGTTTAGTGTGACAGTCGACTTGCTAATTAAGTGAAGCGCTCAAAGATCTCGGTCCAGCCAGGTGTCGGATGGGTGACCGTTAAGTGGCATTACAATTGAGTGCTTCCGGGCACGTTAAACCGTCGGTACCAGCTGTTGTCATGTGATAACAGTCGTTAAGCCAAGTCAGAGGCCTTACATACGGCTTGATAATAATAACACCAGAGATGGCCACTAATTCTCATACGATAAAAAAGAAGATTATGTGTTAAGGTGCAAAATATACAATTGATAGTGCAAATTTTATCAAAATGCATTTACTTAAGGTGGCACCCTGAGCGAAAGTGGCACCGCGGTGAATTTTATTTAATATTATAATTCTAATACACAATTTTAATAATGTTTTACTTGGAATTTTTAGGGGCCACAATCTAGTATATTTAGACGGTATTGTTACATTCCCTCGTAGTCACTGCTAGAAGTAGATAGCAGATCTGCTAAAAGTGGCCTTTTTTGACACATTTGCCATCTACTTCTACGAACTACGAGGGAACATAGTGATACCTTCTAAAAATACTAGACCATAGGCTCTAAAAATTCCACGTAAAGTTTTATTTAAATTATTTTCTATTAACAACTTATTAAAAACCTCTGAGGGCGCCACTTTCAGTGGTAAAACCACCTTAAGGTGCAAAGAAAAAAATATATAATTCATAGTGTTAATTATATCAAAATTCAATTACTTAAATCAAGAAAACTGCGATCTAGAGTTTTTACTACTCAAAAGTTGTTAACACAAAATTGTCAAGTAAGTAATTATTCTTTGTATACTTAGAATAATTACGCCGGCGTAATTATTCTAAGTTTGTGTAATAAAAAGATATGTATGAAATAATCTGTAAGCAGTTGTATTTATTATTGATATTATTATTTATTTATTGATTAAAAAGTTAATTACTTAAATTATTACCAACGAAAAAAACTAAACTAGAACTAATTACTGTTGTAAACTTTATCCATCATTAAGATGCCTCTAATATTTTTATTTACTTTTATAGAGAATCTCAAGATGATTCCCGACCATGTTCCCTTGGGGCCGTGCTCTAGAAGCTCTTGTTAAAGGCTTCATTAGTGTTAAGGACGTCTCTTAAAAAAATGAGGATGATAGTCGGACAGTACTCCTATTTATTCCCTTTTATTTTTTATGAATAATATATTGTTAACTTTACTTCACATTTAGCTTTCATAGCTTTCATTCAGAATTTTCAATGATACCGTACTTTATTTTTATATCGAATTACTAGCGGCCGCCCGCGGTTTCACCCGCGTGGTTCTCGTTTCCGTGGAAATATCGGAATAAAAAGTATCCTATGTATTAATCTAGTCTATCTACTATCTGTGTGCCAAATTCCAACCAAATCCGTTCAGTAGTTTTTGCGTGATTGAGGAACAAACATCCAAACATTTAAACATCCAAACCCACAAACTTTCATATTTATAACTAGCGGCCGCCCGCGGTTTCACCCACTTGGTTCCCGTTCCCGTGGGAATTTTGGGATAACAAGTATCCTATGTTTTAATCTAGGCTATCTACTATCTGTGTCCCAAATTTCAATCAAATCCGTTCAGTAGTTTTTGCGTGATTGAGGAACAAACATCCAAACATCTAAACATCCAAACCCACAAACTTTCACATTTATAATATTAGTAGGATAACTAGCGGCCGCCCGCGGTTTCACCCGCGTGGTTTCCGTTTCCGTGGGAATATCGGGATAAAAACTATTCTATGTTTTAATCTAGGCTATCTACTATCTGTGTGCCAAATTCCAACCAAACTTTCACATTTATAATATTAGTAGGATTAATATAAGTAGGATCATATTGAATACAAAATCAAAGTGATGTTTTTGTATTTTTATAAGGTTTTTATGTACAAACGACGAGGTCTTATACGCGTTAATAGTAGATTATACCATTTTCATTGTTTGATGTGAAAAGTATAATTTTAAGCTGAAAAAGTGTATCCTAATGACCTGAATAAAGTGACAGACGTTTGCGATGCGGAAAAGCCGCTCGCCGAAAAGTTTCAGAGGAATCTAACAAAATATTTTTTTTGTAAATGTACTGAAGCACTTAAAAACTGATTTTTAATGCTTCGGGTACGAATAATTGTTTGGCGATAGTACTTTTAAAATTTCATATAGGTAAGTAGTTTCGATAGTGAATCGGCAAGATTATTTATAGTCCGTAAATTGAAGGAAAGATAAGTCTTTGCTGCAGTATTTTCAGAAAATCTCTACAGGAAAAAGCATTTTTGAACTCGAAACGTACGCGGAAGTCCCTCTCGAAACATCCCGTACGTGACCAATTTAGTTCTCTACATACTTCATTGTACTTTTTCGTCCGAAATATATCGCCACAATAGCTTCTTATCAGACGGATTGTATCATGTTTTTAATTTAGGAAATAAGAAATTGCAAATTAACAATTTGACCCCATGGAGTGGCAACTCACAGGCTGAAAAACACTGATCTAGATTATACCTAGTAAATTATCCTTCAAGGAAATCTTGACAGTATAAGTTGCGTGTTCAAACCATCAACGATTTACAAAAAACTCGTCGGATTTGCATCAATTTACCATTTTCATGTTAAGCCTTGTGCCTTTTATTTGTTTTGCACGATAAGATCCCGTTTTAATTATCTGAAAAAGTATAATTGTTACGAAATGGGCGGCAGTGCCAGTGGGTCGTTGGATTTTTATTATTCTCACTGACATTGAATTTTAAACGAAATAATGTTTAGCAGTAGAGAATTGTAGTCAAATTAGTTTATAGGTATTTAATGTTTTACAGAGCGAGCACGAAGCGTCTCTGCTTCAGCTTGGCCAAAAAAAAACGTGGTAATTATTTCGCATGTCCGGCGAATAACTATGGTCCGTTTGTTCTCCACTAAAGGTCGCATTTCTCAACGGATTCTCGTGAAATTTTGTAAGCAGGTTGGATAATTATATAGATTTTTTTAGTAGAGTCAGTTTTTCGATGTTGTGACAGAACCTAGGTACGCCAAAGATTTTTGAGGTACGCTAGTACTCATTTTTATTTTTATACTATGATCTAGGACTGCTACGGTACGGGTATAGGTATTATTTGTTTTTCAATTTGCTGCTCAACTCTGTTTTTACAGTGTGTGTGTGTGTGTGTGTGTGTGTGCGTGCGTGCATGCGTGCGTGCGTGTTTAAAATGTTGCAGCTTGTTTTACTTTACTTTTTGAGCCTCTTGTGGCGCATGGTAACAGACACTATATTATTATCCACTTGGCAGACTGCTTATACTTCATTGAGCCTCAATAAAATTGGTATCTATGACATTTGTCATATTTACATAAACATGCCGTATGAGATGGTAATGCGCGCATTTGTTTTGAATAAAACATGTTGAATATTACGAGCAAACACCGACAACGTGTCGAGATGTTCGACGTCATTTATTCTCATCATACGTCGCTACTGGGCGCTATGAAAAAGCGAGATTAATCTTCGGAATAAATCATACTTTTTCGGTGACCTATGTCACGGTTGTTGTATGGTAAATGTGCGCTAAAATGTTGCTTGTAATTGTTATACCTACCGAACTGGTGTAATAATTTACACTACCATTTTTCATCTACAGAACTCACTCACTGCACCAATCTTTAACTCGTATTTTTTGACATAAGGTGGTGAATTTTGATTGAGTTTCATTAATTTTATATATTTTTTCTTGTTTGCTAATATTTTCTGAGCATTTACTGTAATCAACTGATATTGAATTCAAATTTTATATATTACACTCAAGGCATAGCGTAAACGAAAATCTTCTGTGAAAAGGCAATGTATACCTACAAGGTGTCTTGAAACCACTTGGTCCATAATGTAAAAATATAATTGAATCACATCTATAATATTTTGGAATAAACTTTAGGCCCCAGGGTTGGAAAAAATCATGATTTTTTGCAAAAAATCGAAAAAATCAGATTTTTTCGATTTTTTGCTTAAGCCTGTCAGTACATGAATCATTGCTCTATGATACATGTACTGACTACCAACGATTGGTGAATTTATTATTTTGATTATTTATTATTTATTTCAATTAATGTACTTAATATTTGATTTATTTGATTCGATGATTTTTATTATAAACTAGCTTCCGCCCGCGACTTCGTCCGCGTGGATATTAGAGAAAATCCTTAGGGAACCTTCAACCAGGATCCGACCAACCGTTTTATACGCGATTAGGCGGGTCCCCACCAAGCGCGCTGCCTCGCGAGGCAAAACATTTGCGACGTGTGACAGGCCTCGCACGAGGCTGCGCGCTTGGTGGGGACCCGCGTAATCGCGTATAAAACGGTTGGTCGGATCCTGGTTGAAGGTTCCCTAAGGATTTTCTCTAATATCCACGCGGACGAAGTCGCGGGCGGAAGCTAGTTTATTACAATAATCAGAATTAGGTCCAGAGATATTAAGAGTATCACGTTCCCGTTTCTTTATTCTTTCCCGTTTCCGTCCCCGCCCCCGTTCCCGTTCCTGTTCCCGTGTCCGTCCCCGTCCCCTTGGGCTGAATCATGTCCACCGTGTTGGACTTCAAAACAAATGTCATTTTCGCATTCCTCATCCCATAAAACCTCAAGAACGACATCCACATCGGCTTTCATGTTTACTTACCCCATTTACCCCCTAACGGATGATTTTCAAAATAAGAAAATATGTGTTTGCCTATTTATTTTTAGACATGCTCCTACGAATTTTTAAGCTGTAAACTATGTAATGTCTATTTTATATTATTTTTCCATATATAATTTGTACCCCATTTTCACCCCTTTAGCGGTTAAATTGGACTTCAAAATTAATGTCATTTTCGCAATCACCATCCCATAAAACCTCAAGAACGACATCCATATCGATTTCTACGTTTACTTAGCCCATTTACCCCCTAAGGGGTTGATTTTCAAAACCACAAAATATATGTTTGCCTATTTATTTTAAGACATGCTCCTACGAAGTTTTAAGTTGTAATGTCTATTTTATATTGTTTTCAATACCAAATTTAAATCCAATTTTCACCCCTTTAGGGGTTAAATCATGTCGACCGTGTTGGACTTCAAAATAAATGTCATTTTCGCAATCTTCATCCCAGAAAACCCCAATAACGACATCCATATCGATTTTTAGGTTTATTTACCCCATTGCACCCCCATTTCATCACCATGGGGGTTGAAATTATACCAATACAATATGCGTTGCGTTAGATTTCCATCCATAAGCCTAAATTACAAATCTAGCGATTTCTACTTCAAAAATGAAGGATTATCTTCTAAACACAACTTCATCCCCCTTTTCACCCCTTTGGGGGTAGAATTTTGAAAAACGCTGAGACACGTATTTATTTATTTTCAATCATCAGCCTAAACACAAAATTTGAAGATCCTAGCTTCAAAACTGAGGGACTTTCATACAAACTTTCATCCCTTATTTCATCCCCTTAGGGATGGAATTTTCAAAAATCCTTCCTTAGTGGATGCCTACACTGTATAAAGTATCTGTGTGCAAAATTTCAAGTCTCTAGGTTCAGCGGTTTGGGCTGTGCGTTGATATCTCACTCAGTCAGGACTTTGAATTTTATATATATAGATTGTGATTGTAATTTTAACTTTAATTGTAATTTGAATTATTATGTTATGTTATGTATGCTCCATGTATGATCCTAAGTTGGTCGAAATAAATGATTATGATTATGATTATTATGATTATGATTTAAATTCCACTTAAAATAGTGGGTGAAACCACAACACGCTCTTGTTTTACTTATTTGACACTTAAATTAGGAAGAAACACAAGTAAATATTAATAAAATTGTTAAAAATGTCTGGTGGAAAATATAAGGACAAATGATTTGACATTTTTTTTAAAGAAACAGTATTATGTAGTAATTCTAACACAATGTTAATTTTAACATACACTTGTGTGTGTCTATCAATTATTTAAAATTGTCAATTTTATGTTTTTATACAAATTGGAAAGAAAAAAAGCAATTTGATTGAATCAATGATTTTATTCAAAAAATCACATGATTTAAATCGTGATTTAAATCATGATTTAAATCAAATTGATTTAATCATGCCAACCCTGTTAGACCTTCGGTATATTTAACAATCTGAGCTAAGCGTGTTTTTGAATGGAAATTTCCATCAGACCTAAATCCAGCTTCTGTTCATAACAATCGCAACTTACTTCACTTTATTAGTCATCAAAGCCTTCGCTACAATAATAACTCTTTTATTTAACGCTGATTTGCTACTCGTTTACAGCCTGAATGTAATCCACTGAAAATGGCGCATGCAAATTGGAATGGCACTGGTGAAAATTGATTCGAATATAAACCAATCAATCATGATCAAGTATGGTGATTAGTAGTAATGACGCAATTGGCAATTTCCCACCAATGTGTATGGCATTTAGCTTTCATGCCGAATAAGCTGATAATTTCATTAAAATTGGGATGGATTTACAATACAATATATATTGCTGGTCTATTAAAGGATAATTGGCTTGGGTAAAGCCCGATTCACACATTTCAGTGAAGTCACCGTTCTAAGTCTTCACTGGTAAGTGTGAATCGGGCTTAAAGGTTATCTAGAAATTTTACAAAAAATCCACACGGACAAAGTCGCGGATAGAAGCTAGTTATTTACAAATAGAAAACAAAGAAAGCTCGGGACCTCGGGTCAATGCAATGTGGAGGAAGGAACTATAATATTGTACTGTAGGTGTTTTTTGTAAGACTAGAAAAAACTAAATTATTACTCACTACGGGAGCTCGAAGGCGCAGCGGTATAGCGCCTAGCCCAGCGATTGCGGAGGTTAAGCAACTTTCGCAAGGGTCAGTCATGAGATGGGTGACCAAAAATTTATTACGTAATTTGCTTGAGCTCCTCCGTGCTTCGGAAGGCACGTTAAGCCGTTGGTCCCGGCTGCATTTGCAGTCGTTAACACCCACAAATCCGCATAGAGCCCGCGTGGTGGTTTATGGCCCATTTTCCTTATCCACCCATTAGTAAGGCCTGTGGCCCAGCAGTGGGGCATTAAAAATGGCTGATGGATGGAGGATGAATGGATTACGGTAAAAAAGGAATACCCACTAAATTTTAAAATAACATAATTAAAGATTAGGATTGATATATAATTGAAAAATATTAGAAAAAATCGACTCACCCGTAGCAGCTCAGACGGGACTCGAACCCGCACCCTTAGGATTCCGGCCCAATGCACTAACCAATTATGCTACTGAGTCGCCAACAGGTTTGGCGAAATTTTCTAATACTTTTCGCGTTTCCGCTGTAGGCCAGCGCCATCTCACCAATGTGAAGAGAACTAACTTCGACATTCGAAAGCAACACCCTTACAGATGCCAGACAATCGATTAAGATAAGATAGCCATATAATTTTCAAAACTTTTAGATTTTATGCATTCACAATGCTATTTTTATATTAGGATTAATATATAATTGAAAAATATTAGAAAAAATCGACTCACCCGTAGCAGCTCAGACGGGACTCGAACTCACAGTTGGTTAGTGCATTGGGCCGGAATCCAAAGGGTGCTGGTTCGAGTCCCGTCTGAGCTGCTACGGGTGAGTCGATTTTTTCTAATATTTTTCAATTATATATTAATCCTAATATAAAAATAGCATTGTGAATGCATAAAATCTAAAAGTTTTAAAAATAATTAAAGATAATAATAACATAATTATTATTATTGGAATAATATAAAATAAAAGTATTACGGACAGGTTCGTTGACCGCTTATCTGAAATTATCCATGTTGTCAAACTTCGTTGTAATGCCGGTCCATACTTTTTTATTTTAAACAAAATAAAAGTTTTATACGTACCCAACTCATTTCCAAACAAAACGTAACTCGGTCGTGTAATTGGAAGAGTGCAGAAAAATTTGAGCGTGCTGTAAGGGTTGTTAATTGCGAATTAATTAATTTATATTATACTAGCGGCCGCCCGCGACTTCTTCTGCGTCGACAGTTATTTATCTGTCCCTCGAGAACAGCGCTTATTTTCTGGATGAAAAGTACCCTATGTTCTTCTATGTACCCTGACGATGTAATGTAAATTTATGCAAAATTTCATGATGATCAGGTGAGTAGTTAAAATGTGAAGGCGTAACAATCAACCGGACTTTCCCATTTATAATATTAGTAAGGATCAAAAAACCGTAACCTCTCCACTCCAAATTAAAAGGCTTTTAGATTCAAAGTGGCATGTGCCTTAGATTTATACAATACTAGCTTCCGCCCGCGACTTCGTCCGCGTGGAAAGTTTTTGGCTATCCCTCGGGAAAAATTGTTTTTTTTTCGGGATAAAAGGTACCCTATGTCCTTCTCTGTACCCCTGACAACGTGTATGCAAAATTTCATGATTATCGGTTCAGTAGTTAAGACGTGAAGGCGTAACAAACAAACAAACAAACGGACTTTCGCATTTATAATATTAGTAAGGATCGCAAAAAAACTCGATTCCAAACAGTTTTCTACAAATATTGTATAGTACCTATTAGAGAAAGAGTTTCCGTCTTTCCTTAGATTTTTCAGACTATAATAGTACAATTTTGCATAGATTTGTGACCGCAAAGGCAACTTAACCGAGGTTTAACAGAATATCAAGCTCAGAAATTGTAATTCATCTCTATGTGAATTGCAAATCTAACATTAAATCTAGCTATCCATCGACTGAAATTTCGAATCTACGATAAGTTCTCGTTTGCGGTTTGATAGTTAAAGCTAAGTAAACGATAGTTTAAACATAGACGTAAATAGAGTACCTAAGTATTGGATAACTTTACCGAATCGTAATCATCTACACGAGAAGACACTTTGATATTGAATGCCAGGGAATCAACGTGTTAGTCATGATAACCTATTAATAAGCTACAACTCAAAGTGAGTTAATAAGCGCTTAGAAAACAGCGTTCTAATTTGTACTAACTTGAGCTTGAGCTAAGGCAGCCATTACATGGTCATGCAAGCGTCAGCCAAATTCCATCAGTCATGAATTACGTTTGACTGATGGAAAGAACAAATCACATCATGCAACCATCAGTCACTACATTACACGGTAGGTTAATCGTCAGTCACAGCCTGTGACTGTGGTTAAACTGACAGCAAAACCTACCGTGTAATGGGTGCCTAAGAACTTCGTCAGTAAAGCGGATAACACACTGTCTCTTACGACGCTGTATCGTGTAGGTAGATTATTTAGGGTGGTACATACGAGATTCGCGCTTTACGTTCAACCACAGAATAAATCCGTGGTGTTTTGGTGAAACCCATTAAACTCTAATTTGGTAGTTTATACAATGTTATTGAAATCTTTTTCTATTTTTTTTATCTATTGCTGATTAGTCTAACTCATATAGAATTGAGCTGGTAAACACTTGGTAATTCAGGATTCGTCCATTTCGTTGTTGTACATTCGTGATAACTTGATAAGTCTCATACTGTAAAATGTCCCTTTTGGACTTAACAGGTTTCTCCCATCCATGCGCAGACACTGGAGTTCCCTTAAAAACTTAATTGTCTGATTCATTAACGCGATACTTATTGTCGTTTAGCCTTAATACGTCGTATAAAA
This sequence comes from Agriphila tristella, assembly GCA_928269145.1. Lineage (NCBI taxonomy): Eukaryota > Metazoa > Arthropoda > Insecta > Lepidoptera > Crambidae > Agriphila > Agriphila tristella. Next base: position 5,601,535 of record OV743440.1, read on the forward strand.
GAGAAACTTAAGCATTTTCTTTTAGGGGATTCTCCACAATCCACTACCTCTTGGCAATAAAAACTTGTTCCAGAAACACTTAGTATGCGACCAATTCGGTTCTTAAGTAAGGGCGTTGGGATCATGTCATCAGAAGCACTCCTCCTATCCATCTTGTTTGCACTTGATGAAGAAGTCCACGCCCTTTCTCTGTCGCTAATATTGATCATAAGCTTTTCGCCTTATTTTACTGATGTAAGGTTTTTCATTTGCGAATTCACAAAATAATGTTATAAAAAGTAGTCAGATGGCCAACCAGTCTATTTACGTACAGTTGAGGAATAAAAAAGTTCGTCGTCTTTCGCTTGCACTGCAAGTGAAAAGTGCAAGTGTGCAAGTAGCCAGTAGCCAGGTATTTAATCAACAAGGAGGTTTTAGTTCGTCAAATTAAACCTATTCATTTGATTACATCATATAATTCAGGTTTACAAAATTGCTTTGCCCTCAAGTAAACGTGTACATCGATTTGCGGTTTTCCAGATATTGGTCTCGGACGCCGACCACTATATTCGAATTTCTTGAGAGTTTCTATGTACTTATTCGCAATTTGACAAATACGTCTAACATAGTTCGATTGAAACGTTTGCCAAATTCTATTGCGAAAGGGTCAAAGGTAAACATCTGAAAGGTTTCTGATGGTATTTATTTACATTCCGTTATTTCGAAATATGATAAAAGGATAGATTTTTCGTTGGGACACATTATTTGCTATAGATTTGATGTGAAAGATACCTAAAGCTTTTTAGATACCTATCTAAGATTTATCATTAATTTATTCAGAGTTTAATTGTATGACATTAGGTAGTAAAAAACTACTTACGATCATTCTGAGCCACTTTTGTTGTACACCGATTTCAATACATAAATTGAGTTTTAACTGTTTTGTGATACCAAATCGTTTTGTCAAAAATATTTGTTATTCTTTTACAAATGTCATAAAAAAACGTGATTCAGGACATATTATTAATATTAGTATTAATTTAAACATTAATGACATTAAAAAAATACGCTTCTACCAAGATCTGAAGCTTGGACCTTAAGCAAAAAAAGGTTCTTCATATGTTTTTAAAATAACTTTGTGAAATAACAACTTAGATTTACTAACTAATCAAATTGTGGTTTACACATAGCGCACGTGTGTCGCCTGTGGTCGCATTAACAGATTATTACAATGTCATTTGTGCACCCAATTTCAATTTATATAAGTAACTTGAATTGTTCGAGTGGCTGAATTGTCGAGATTATTTGGAAATAAACAATTTAGTAAAAGATTTTAATAACATCTGCAAAATTTTGTATCTATGAACATTCGTGAAAGTTAAAAATGTAATAAAAAACTGGCCAAGTGCGAGTTGGACTCATGCACGAAGGGTTCAGTACCAATAATTTTAATAAACGGCAAAAACACGTTTGTTGTATGGGAGCCCCACGTAAAAAAATTCACAGATTTTACAGTCCCCTCAAGAATCGGAGCATTAAAAATGAACACGAAAATTTACGAAAAACCATATAATCAAATCAAATGCAAAGTCCTATGATATTTTTAAAGTTACCTAGGTAGTACCTATTTATTTATACGATTGTGACACTCGGCTCCGCCTCGTGTCAAATTAGCGCCCGCTGGCTGCCTCGATGCGGCCGAAATAATATTAACCAATTTTCAAAAAATTCCAACGAATGCACTTCTCGTCCACTTCTGCATCTTTTAACAATATTACCATGACGATCGGTCAATAACCATAGAAGCTACATCACTTTTTATGTACGGAAACAGCCGTTTTTCTACAATTCCAAATCTAAAGGGACCACCTACAAGTTACAATTATAAAACGATTTTCAAAATTATTTCGCTAATTGATAGCTAAACTAATACCCTAGGACCCTTTTTTTAATTTTTTCTTAAGTCGGTTGTTTTTCCGAAATATTTACAATTTAGTGAACAAACATCCCCCAAAAAACCCGGAATTTTTGGAATTTCGCTAAATTCCAAAAAAAGTTACCTCAAGATTTTCAAAATTCAAACGTTTACACGTGTCTCGATAAACTCCTCAACTTTTGATACTATTTTTATTTCGATCCTCCCAAAATCCTTGGAGATATGGTCAAAAATACGTCTCAGGCGATTTGCATCTGATAACCATTTTCAATGGTAAAATATTTTATTACTAGCGGCCGCCCGCGGTTTCACCCGCGTGGTTCCCGTTCCCGTGGGAATATCGGGATAAAAAGTATCCTATGTTTTAATCCACGCTATTTTCTATCTGTGTGCCAAATTTAAACCAAATCCGTTCAGTAGTTATTGCGTGATTGAGGAACAAACATCCAAACCCACAAACTTTCACATTTATAATATTAGTAGGATGTTTTTAGTATTTTGTTGTTATAGGGGCAACAGAAATACATCATCTGCGAAAATTTCAACTGTCTAGCTATCACGGTTCATGAGATACAGCCTGGTGACAGACAGATAGACAAACGGACAGCGAAGTCTTAGTAATAGGGTCCCATTTTTACTCTTTGGGTAGGGAACGCTAAAAGCTGACAATATTTTATAGACAAAAAAATAGTAGGTATGAGAAATAGTTCTTTATGTAGCCGAGTATTGTCACAGAATACCAGTATCTTTACTAATATCCTCATTAATATTATAAATGCGAAAGTCCGTTTGTTTGTTACGTTTTCACGTCTTAACTACTGAACCGACCATCATAAAATTTTGCATACACGTTGTCAGGTTTGCAGAAAAGGACATATAGGGTATTATTTATTAAACGTACAGTTCTTGAGGGGTAGCAAAAAAATTGTCCACGCAGACGAAGTTGTGGGCGGCTGCTAGTTCTAAATAATTAAAAAAACATACAATGAAAAGTGAAAATATATAATTTTCGCTAATTTAACAACATATTTTTAATTATATTTTCTAAAAATGTACATATCCTATTATAAATGCGAATGTCCGTTTGTTTGTTTGTTACTGAACCGATTATCATGAAATTATCATGGTTACAGAGGAGGACGTTGGGTACTTTCCATTCCGAAAATTGTTCCCGAGGAAAAGCAAAAAACTTTGCACGCAGACGAAGTCGCGGACGATCGCTAGTATCAAAATATTTGAAAAAACGTAACTTGTAGTTCACTTTTTTTATTAAATATTAAAAAGACTAAAAGCTTTTAAAGCGTGTTCCGTGAATAAAAGCAGATTTTCATATTAAAAAGAGTCACGTAATAAATTAAGCGATTTAAATATTTAAGACTGATGCTGCTTCCCGTAAGCTGTTCTTAAGAAAAACTCTTTTAATTTTCTGACCTCCCGCCGTAATAGGAGATTTCAGAATAAGGTTATAAAAACTATCTCAGCTAAGTCTGGTAGTTTGTTCAAGAATAAGACAAGCGGAATTGGATGCTCCCATTGTGTGGTTGGAAAAACTACCCATTTACTTAGTTCGCTGCAACTGGCTGACTTTTTAAAAGAAAATATCATTTCCGGTTACTCTAAAGAGTCCAGTGAAGTGTTAGAAATAAGCATGCTTATCGAACCGCATCACTTCGACTCTACACCATGATATGAGTGAAGCCTTATGATATACACCGTCATTTTGTAGTCGTTTTAATTAACTTAAGGGAGTGTTCTACTAGTGAAACTAAACATTTTTGCCAAAGAAACATGGATCGAAAAACGACAAAAAAATTTGACTTTTCCATACTAATACAGTGTTTTAGCTGTCTAGTTAGTATGGGAGGACCAACATTTTTTGTCATTTTTCGACCCATGTTTCTTGGGCAAAAATGTTTAGTTTCATGGGTACAACACACCCTTAAGTTAATTAAAACGACTACAAAATGACGGTGTATATTATGATATATGAATATTATGATCCTTTCAACTATATTTTTTGGAGGAAGTATTTTTGTTGCTGGAAGTATCAATAATCAAATTGATATGTTTGAAACCATCAAGAAATTATGAAATTATTTTTATGAATTAGAATGATAATATTGAGAACATAAATAAATGTATGCTGATTTCCAAGCATTTAAAAAAAATGGTTCTTGGTAGCTAGATTATTCACTCTATTAAACTTAAAACCAAATTTTCAAGATACCACTTGAATAATTTATTTCTTTTTCCTAATTCGTAATTTTTATTTCTTAAAAATGCAAATTTATTGATAGCAGTAACTGAGTTTTAAACAGCGTAAAGCGTTTTTTAATTTGGTGCTTTAGAAAAAGCTTGCGGTGTGAACCAGTAGCGAGGGGTGAGATTACGGCGAAGGTAAGCCGTTCTACAAAAATATCTATGCACTATGCAGATCTATAGATAGATAGCTATCTTTAGATAGAATACTAGATTTAATAGATAGAATATTGCAGATCTATAGATAGATAGCTATATATCCTATCTATAGATCTGCATACTGCATCCATAGATCAGTTGGGTAAGATTTTTAAAAAGTAAGCCGATGGTAATCGCTTATATGGACCCTTTGCCACTGGCGTGAACGATCTAGAAATCTGGAATAACAAAAGTTTACATTTATAAACAATTTCAGTGGAAATAACGAAAACGTCTGCTACGCAAAGGAATATAATAAATTCGAAAACGCTTAACAACACAGCCTCTAAGTATTGAGAACATGAAATATGTGGGATAAAAATTCCGTCACCCGACAATGGCTGGTTCACTTTATTACGCGCTCCAATATCTTTCGAAATACCGATCAGCATAGAATTCCGATACGCAATATAGGCGGTTTGATTGTCCAGAATAATCTTGACCAACCCTTATATTATTGTTTGGGCGGTATATATTTGGCCGCTATAGAGAGCTAACTTTTCGTCATTTTTATGCCTTTGTGTCAATTCAAGGACAACTCGTTCGTCCGCTTGTTTTAAATCTTTTCTAATGATGATTAAAAAAAGTGCTTTAAATGTTTGTTAAAGCGCCTATGATCAATATGATTTAAGCCTCCTCTTCTGACTTGAGAATCGCGATAATTGGACGCAATTCGTATTGTGTTTTGGATGAGTTAGTAGCTTAGAGCATTCAACCAAATACTTTAAGAGGCATATTACATTTCGACTTGTGATTTTTGCGTAAAATGGCCAATTTTGGCGTTATCGATCTCAGAAACAAAAATACATTAACAATTTTGACTTATTGAATGGTGCAGAATAGCTATTGGAATAGTTCATAGCGGCCTCGCTTTTTTGAAAATTTGCTTAACTTTATAATTAAACTCGATATTGCAGAGAAAGATTTTCATAAAATGCGCGAAGGCACTTTTTTGAGCTCATGGATTGAACAACTGTGCTAAACAATTGGAATAAAAAAAATGAATGTTATCTCTTATATAGTCGAATAGTTCATAGCGGCCTCGGAATTTTGAAATTATGTATAGAATATGAGAAAAAAAATCCCAATCAAAAACCATAAAACTACTAAAAAAGCTCAGAATTAACTGTGGATTTCTCCTAGATACATTATTATTATTACGTAAAAATTATATCATAATAATCTTTAGTTCATAAGAAAATCAAGTTTTATACTTTTATTTGTTGTTTGTACTTGTGTGGCTTTCTGTGTATGTTCAAAGTTGACTCTAAAAAAACGTTCACCAACTTTAATTTTCCTTTGTAACCCTTTAACTTTGCAGTGAGTCATCATATTACTTTTTGTCGCGGACACATATAAATGTATTTAGTAGACCCAAAGGTTTCTCTAGGTTGTATCGCTAAAATCCGTCAAAATCGAAATTTCGACGAAAAAATGTGATAGGGCCCTTAAGGTTACAGTGTCACATCAGAGTAGGACGAACATCGTCTGCTTATCGCGATTGTTTTTATAGAATAGGCTTGCAGATGCATCCGATTCAGGGAGGGAGGGAGGTATTTGTTGCATTTAATAAATTCACAATACAAAGTTTTTTGTTTGTTTTGTTTGGGCGTATCTCTTCCCTTTACTAATAAAAAAATGTGCAGTTTTGGTTTCAATATTCGATAAAATTAGTCAAGATATTTAGTTTTGTTGGTGTCCTACAATTTTACTAATTTCTTATTAGGGTTCATTCATAGACTTACACGCGCGGACTATCTTGTTTACGTTAATAATGGAAAGAACGAATGCGTCTACGCACGCGTCTTACTTCTTTGTGGGTTTGCCGATTAGGTAATCTAGTTTTACCATTGCAAATGGTTATCAAATGCAAATCGCCTGAGACGTATTTTTGGTCATAGTTCCGAGGATTTTAAGAGGATCGAGATGGGAATAATACCAAAAGTTGAGGAATTTATTGAGACACGTGTGAACGTTTGAATTTTAAAAATCGGCTGGTAACTTTTTTTGAAATTTTGAAAAATTCGGGTTTTTTGGGGGGTGTTTGTTTACTAAATTGTAAATATTTCGAGAAAAAAACCGACTTAAGAAAAAATAAAAAAAAGATTTTTTTTTGAAAATCGGTTTATAATTGTGACCTGTAGGTGGTCCCTTTAGATTTGGAATTGTAGAAAAACGGGTATTTCGGTATTTAAAAAGTGATGTAGTTTCTATGATTATTGACCGATCGTCATGGTAAAGGTATTGAAAGATGCGGAAGCAGACGAGAAGTGCATTAGTTGATTTTTGTGAATCGGTTATTAATATTTCAGCCGCGTCGAAGCAGTCAGGGGCACTTTTGTGACACGGCGCAGCCGAGTGTCACAATCGATCGTAAAAATAAAAGGTACCTAGTATACCTTAGAATAATTATAGGATTTTGCTTTGATTTGATTTAGTTCATTCATTTTCAATGCTCCGATTCTTGCGGGAACTGCGAAATCTGTGTTTTTTATTATTATTTTCAAACTTCACACGTTCAGTAACGTGGTCTAATATCCTCATTTCATTTTTAGACATGTACTTACTTAAAAATTAACAGTCTATAAGTTATCGATTTATAGAGAAAACATCCCAAAGAAACGGTGCCATTCAAAGTTCCTGACCTGATTACAAACTTAAACACATTTATTAGCGATTGAGAAATCCGCCGAATCCGATTAATTGACTAACTCGATTATCGTCCGTCATCAATCCGAGACGGCGCGGCGTTTTCCACAAATTCTATCGTCAACTTGAATTTTGAATATTTCTGCGTATTCCGGAAAAGTAAGTAATCCTTTTACCGCTACGAAGTAACTTGATGACAAGGTGATAATTAAATCGTAAGCTTCTTAAATTTAAGGCAGGAGTTACGTCGAGCGTTTGAACGCAGCTTGTAAACGCAATGTGTTGTAATTTATGTTCTTGTGTGAAAAGTTTTTGGTCTTGCTGTAAAAGCCTCCGATAGAAGTGTTGTTATTCAACAACAAAAGTATCTTTAAAATTGTCGGTCATGTTAATGTAACTAAATTAACTCAATATATCATCAATATAACTAGAATTTCACTTGTATTCAGAAGTGAAGACAATTCACTAGTTATATTTCCAGTGTCCCAACTACTAGAAAGATTTTTAGTTGTATAACTGGAAAATAGCGTTTCATTGTAATGAATTCCTATTTTCTCACTAAACTTAATTTATGGGATTTGTTTAATATATTAGTTTAAAAAATATCTGGGGTTTATTGCAATGATTTCAATAAATTAAATTAAAAAAATTTAATTTAATAAAATATTTTAATGAAAACCTTTTTGTTTTAAATTTCATAACGATATTTATAAGTAGTCTATCACGCAGGGCGCGGCGTTTAAACACCCTAAGCTACCTAAGTTGGTAAGAAGTCTGCAGATTAGAAATTAAATCCTTTAAGATATTTGTGTTAAGTTTTTGAATTTAGGCTGATAAAGATACCTCTTTGTAGGCAGAATTATTGAATTTGTGTTTCAATAGAAATGCTTACAAGTAACTTACGATTCATTTTTGCACTACCATTCGGGGCACACAAGCCGTAACCCACCAAGCGGGCCCAGTTTGATGGGTGTGAACGACACGTACACGTAAGTAAATGCAACTGGGACTGTGCGTGACTTACTTACCTGCAGAAGCTTTACATAACAAATTGTTGGTTACAATAAATAAAAACCCATCTCATGACCGACACTGGTATAAGTTGCTGAATAGGGAATATGCATAAGTCACCGATTTTGATGAATTTGAGCTAGATCGCTGCGGACACGTATAAAAACATGATGGAACAGGAAAAAAAATAAAAAAAATGTATTATTTTAGTTTTATCACACGATGAAATCAGGGGAAAATAACGATTTTTTTTTTTCATTTTCGGATATAATGCACTTTACAGTCAGATAGAATATCTAATAAGAAACAATATTTTGTATGACACATATGTACTTAAACGCAAAATTTAGGGGGATAATTGAAGATTATTGGCTAACTCCATATTAAACGCGCCGAAACACACCTGAAACGTGATGTGTGACGTCATCATTTTGTATGGAGCGTTTTCGGCGGGTGATGCTGCGGGTGATGCTGCTGACTTCAAGTAACTATATCACGAGAACAAAACGCAAGAGAAAAGTTTTAATATTACAGTTAATTTTCTCACGCATTATACTTTTGATTAAGATTTAAAAAAAATTGATGCATATTCCCTATTGCGTTAGCTCTCTGCACCATCGAGCTATCGAGCACATAATAAAATAGTAGATTGTTATACAAGACGCTAAAATGACCCATTCCATACGAGGTAGTTTTATTCACGAGCTTTAGCGAGGGAATAAATAGAAACCGAGTTACAATGGGTTTTAGCGTCGTGTGTTACACTCTACTTTTCACTACGATTGCGAGAAAATAAAATACAATATTGAATACCTAGTTTATACTTCCGTAAACGAATCCACTCGTTTTTCTATCCTCCACTTCATAAACTTTTCATACAGTATTTAAATAAATGATTTGTGCTTGACGGCAAAAGATTAAAATTATTTCTTTCCTATTACTCACAGTCACACAATTCAATCAGTTTGGTATTAGAGAAAAATTCTAAAGATTTCGCGCCTTTTTTAATTTCTACTGTAGCAGCTAAGAAACACAATGCACGCATTCTACGATCAAACTTAAAGTCACAGAGTATAAATAAGTCTATGATTTCACCGAAGAGATCACTGCTTTTAGTTCCATTTTCAAAAATAAAAATTAGAAACATTATAAGTCGAGCGAGTCTTTATTCGTGATTATGAATAAAGACTTTTTCGTTTTAGTAGGCTCATTGGTAATAGACAAACATTAAAAAAGAAAAAACTTTATCCCCTAGGGGTAATTTTGCTATTTTATCCTGGCTCTTACAATGACGGACTTTTAGAGCAAGAGGAGTGAAAAAAATCTTCCATCTTATCGTACAGGAAAATAATGAAAACTGCAAATCACTGTTCAGAAGTATACTTTCATGAGAAGTTTTTTTTGATTAATTGTAATGATTTCAAACTTTCAACATATATCTCCTGTTTTCGTCTTTTGGTATTAGTGATGTACAAAACTCGAGTCGTCGAGTTCTACTTTGGAAGACTCGAGTCGGATTGGCAGCTCGGTAGGCTCGTAAGTCTGAACCTAGCCGAGAAACGAGCTCTCTGAACCACGCCTCGAGGCTTCAAAAGAGTTCAAGCCTTCAAAAGAGCTCGAACCTATCAATAGAGCTCAAGCCTTCAAAAAAGCTCTAGTCTTAAAATGAACGCGAGCCTTATAAAAAGCTTAGAGTTTATGTTTATGTAGAGTATTGAAGCCGAGCCTATCGAGTTCACAGAGCCCTGAAAATCAGACTCTAGTCTCCAAATTATAACTCAAAAAGATGAATGTCTTATGTTATAAAGAGCACCCTAGATGCTTAATCTATTGTGCTTTAGCTCTACTTATCCTCATTCATCAGCAGCCCATCACAACTAGTACGCCGAAAAAGACTCGATTCCTCGCCTCGAGATCGACCGAGCGCTCAAAAAGGCTCGAGCCGTGAAAATGGCTCGAAATCGGCCGAGCTCTGAAAAGGACTTCCGAATGTCGAGTTTCATACAAACGAGGCGAGTCTTGTAAAACGACTCCGAGCTCTAGACAAAAGGACTCGGAGGACTCGTGTCTTGTACATCACTATTTGGTATTGAGTGAAAAATGGGGCGATGAAAATAAATACTTTTATTGACTTCGCTTTTCCCGATTGTTTGCCACTGGAGTGGAGCGATAAACTGCCCTATTGTTTTGTGACGTACCCGTCCATAACAACGACCTGTCCGGCCTAAAATAGATTGGAAAAGTTCTACACATCCTATCACTTTATCGCTGAAAGTACAGTCAACATCACATTAGGTTACGGCGGCGGGATTTTTTCGTAATCAATTTTGAAGTTAACATTCCGCATATTTGCGTAAATCTTTAATGAGGAATCTCTCTCGAGGACCTCGATTGGGCAGTGGTTAAGCAACTTTCGCAAGGGTTGGTCATGGGATGGGTGACAAAAAATATTTCTCGAGCTCCTCCGTACTTCTTCTTATAGAGCCTCTCCAACTAGTGAAGTTTGGCAGCCAGCTCCGCATATTTGGTCTTGTCCTTGGCAAGTCTAAAGAGTTCGGCGGCACTCGTTATTCCCGTCCACTCCCGAATGTTTCGCAACCAAGATTTCTTCTGCGACCAGGTCTTTTTTTCCTGCAAGTTTTCCCATCATAATTAGTTGCAAGAACTCGTATCTATCGTGCCAAAGCACGTGCCCCAGATATGCAACTTTTCTCTGTTTGACGGTTTGCAAAAATTTGCGTTTTCCGTACTGCCGTTCTTCTGGAGGTACGTTCAGCCGTAGGTATCGGCTGCATATTTTGCAGTCTTTAACACTCACCAATCTGCATTGGGCCCACGTGGTGGGTTTTGACCCGTCCTTCTAATCCAGCTATAGTCCTTTATGGAAGGCTTATGCCCTAGTAGTAGGGACATCATAAATGGCCGATGTGCAAATCTCCTGAGGTAACATGACACGCTGCGGACTGTACATCAACAATAGGTCTGTATCATTCATCCGAACAAATAATCGTGACTTTGAACGATTTTCATTAAGCTTCCGATTGTTTGTTTTTGGCAAATATTTGCTTGATGACTGAGTAAATGTACTTGTATTTTCCGTGGAAATTAGTGTCTGGGAAATGTGATTATATGATTTGAAAATATAAGGATAATTCAGCGCATCATATTGAGAGCACTGACAATTATTTATTTACCTATTTATTTAAGTAAAAACTTACAGGCTTACAGAAACTTAGTACAATGTACTTCAAAACACCAGAAAGTCTAAACATTAGGGCAATAAAAATATTCAAAAAATTCGTAAAATCGTCTTAAATAGTAGTGCGATGAACCTAACATTTTAGAGTTTTGTAAAGATTACGCTATTAGACTACGCTATACGAGCAATACGTTGTCAGAACTTTATATAAAAGAACTCCGGAGGATTGAAAATTATACTTAAGATAAACAGATCCCTATATTTACGGTCGTCTTTTACAAGTTTCATAGTTTATTAATTAAGTTGGACTAAATTTTGACATGATCCAAGCGACCTCTCATTTATCATGCTGTTGTCTCAGGCTTTGGATTAACTAAAGTCTGTATTATTTAATATTGTAATTAATCTGTAGGAACAATCTGTTGGGAATATTATATTTTATCATTTATTTTAACTTTATTTAGGGCACCACTCCCACTTGAGAGTGCGTAACCAGTACGTGAAAAGAACATGTGATTAGTAATTGGATCATATTCCACACACGTCCTTTTGCGCACAAATTTATCACGCTGCTTTAACTGTTTTTCGTGTATTGTCAACCACACCACTGGATCACACCACTTGGGTGCCGTTTACGTTTTTTAGGTACACTGTCGACTAGTGATGTGTAACGTGTCATGTCGTGATCTTACGAATGATAAATAATTAATATCGATGTTCGGCTTATACCCGAAATGCGGCTAAACCTAGTTTTATCCGGCTAAAACTAGGAGCGGAGTGTGAGCCTTAAATTTAGAGGTATTTTTTTAACGGTAATTAGAAATAACTTTCTTAATAACCCAAAATTTACCTAGTTTTAGCCAGCTACACCTAGTATTACCTGCGAGCAAATCGGCTACACCTAAGTTTAACCATTAGCGGCCGGCTACGCCTAGTTTTAGCCGGTTAAAACTAGGTTTAGCCGCACTTCGGGTAGTGGCTGTAACATCAATAAATGCAAGTTTAGTATTAGAACTTTGCTACGGTGTGGTGTGTTCACCTAAAAAAAGACACCCAAGTGTTCAGTGGTGTGGTTTACAATACAGTCTATTTTTCGCACAATCGTTCATTGAATAAATTCTACGCCTACATCGCACTAACATTTTGCATAAAAAAGCTCTATATTAGTATAGAGGTAGATTCCTTCTGTAAGCGTTTTTACATTACACGGATATAATTCGATGCAATTTCGTTTATTAGTCAACATATCTCACTCTCCTTTCTAATGAGCGTGTAATTAAAGAATAATTGTTCTCATTCGTAACTACGAACATTGCCTACGTCAACTTAACCCCAATTAATGTGTGCATATTACAACAGGCCAGGCAAATTTCAGGCAAACCTAATTTATGTTACTCTATTTAATTAAACACTTATTTGGGTTATGAATTAAAATGAGTAGGTAAACTTACGTCTCGTTTTCTCATTTGGTTTTTTCAAGTCTAATTAAATAAAATTAAAGTCAAGTCAAGTAAAATTTGATATGTAGGAAAAACGCGCAACGTTATAAACGTTGCGCGTTTTTCCAGCAAAAATAAAACTTTAACTAACTATCGAGTCATAAACTAGCCTGATTTTGTACGTACATAATATGGACACTGAAAATATTTAATCAGACTCTAATGCTTAAATGTTCATCACTAATGAAAATCAAACTAATTCTTTGTGTGACAAATTAATTTTTATTGTAAACTAGCGGCCGCCCGCGACTTCATCTGCGTGGAAAGTTTTTTTGCTATCCCTCGGGAAAGAAACATTTTTTCGGGATGAAAGGTACCCTATGTCCTTCTCTGTACCCCTGGCAACGTGTATACAAAATTTCATGATAATCGGTAGAGTGGTTAAGACGTGAAGGCGTAACAAACAAATAAACAAACGGACTTTCGCATTTATAATATTATAGTAAGGAAGTAAGGATGGTTATAGCGTGACTTAAAAATTCTACTAATGTACTTAGTTTGCTATTAAGTATTTAATTAAAAACTTTGACAACAGTTTGCTCCTTTCAATAGGGAATATGCATCAATTTTTTTTTTAATCTTAATCAAAAGTATAATGCGTGAGAAAGTTAACTGTAATATTAAAAAAAATTCTCTTGCGTTTTTTTCTCGAGATATAGTTACTTGAAGTTAGCGCGCAGCAGCACCCGCCGAAAACGCTCCATACAAAATGGTGACGTCACACATCACGTTTCAGGTGTGTTTCGGCGCGTTTAATATGGAGTTAGCCAATAATCTTCAATTATCTCCCTAAATTTTGCGTTTAAGTACATATGTGTCATACAAAATATTGTTTCTTATACGATATTCTATCTGACTGTAAAGTGTATTATTTTTTTCCTGTTGCATCATGTTTTTATAAGTTTTCGCAGCGATCAAGCTCAAATTCATCAAAATCGGTGACTTATGCATATTCCCTATTGATTGTTGTTATTCGCCTCTATTTTCCACTATATTAAGCAAATTAAACTTCTAGTATATTAACTCTGACACCAAGTTCCCTATTAAGATCCGATGTCAGATATTTAGTTTTCAATTTATCTTGTTACTTAATAAGAATTGAAATAAAAATCTAACCTTATACTGCGACCAAAGTTTTCTCCTTTCTATTTTCTAAGTTCTTCGAAGCAGTTTCTCTCTTCGCTTTCCTATTTTATTATCGCTTACCAAGAACTCCATTAAGATGGGATGTCAGTATTCCGTAATTACTCGGAGTTTTATTTGGTTTATTATTTAGAGCACGTAGGTTCGCGTGCGGTGAATGATGTCAACGCGGGTCCATTAGTATTATTTATGAAATTCATGAACTACCTAAGTGGAATGAAAAAATGGTTTATCATGAAATTTCTTTAATATGGTCAGGTGTTAATTGTAACGTGTTACGTTAGATCAGGGAGATTCTTGTTTTTATTGACCGAGCTAGCACGAAGTGCGAGCGAAGCGTCTCTGCTTCAGCTTGGGCAAAAATTCTTTCGTATGTCCGGCTGTCTGTTCCAACCTACAGGTCGCATTTCTCAACCGATTCTCATGAAATTTTGTGAATAGGTTCGAAAATTATAAAGATTTTTTTTGTCGAGCCAGTTTTATTATATTTTTCAAAATGGCGGAGATATGTTAAAAAAACAGATTTCAGTCCGACATCCCAGCTCTGCCTGTTCTCCTCTACAGGTCGCATTTCTCATTCGATTCTCATGAAATTTTGTAAACAGGTTTAAAAATGATGTGGAATTTTTTTGTCAAACCAATTTTTTATTTTATTTTTCAAAATAGCTGAGATATGTTAAAAAAAACTATTATAGTCCGGTTTTCCAGCGCTGTCCTCTACAGGTGGCATTTATCAACCGATTCTCGTGAAATTTTGTGGGCGGGTTAGAAAATAATATAGATTTTTTTTGTCACGTCAGTTTTTCGAAATTTTTCAAAATAACGGAGAAATGTTAAAAAACCATATTTCAGTCCGGCTTTCCAGTGTTGTCTGTTTTCCTCTACAGGTCGCATTTCTCAATCGATTCTCGTGAAATTTTGTAAGCAGATTTGAAAATTGTATATAATTTTTTGTCAAGCCAGTTTTTTTTTTTTAAATGGCGGAGATAATGTAAAATAACATATTTTAGTCCGGATTTCCGGCGCTGTCTGTTCTCCTCTACAGGTCGCATTTCTCAACCGATCCCGGTGAAATTTTGTGAGCAGGTTTGATAAACATATAGATTTTTTTGTCGAGACAGTTTTTCGAAATTTATGAAGATGACGGAGATATATAAAAAAACATATTTCAGTCCAGCTTTTCGGCTGTTTGTTCTCCGATTCTGGTGAAATTTTGTGAGTAGGTTCGATAATCAATCATATTATAACAGTTTAGTCAAGCCAATTTTTCCAAATTAAAAAAAAAACACCCATTTTGAAAAATTATCAAAATTAGAAGCACTATCTAGCTGCGAATACTCACGTACCTACTGTGTCCTTTGAAAACTTCATGGCGACATTTTATTTTATTTTATCACGAGGTCTACAGCTCACGGAGCCACTAGTTCTAAATTAACATAATAATAATTCCTGGCATTTTAAATACAAAAATTGACGTTGAAAAATTTCGAGAATGCATACCTACTTTAGAAAAATAGTCTTCGTGAAGATATTTTATTTTAGATAAATAAATCAATACACATTTTTTAAATCACCTTCGTTTGTAAATAAAGCTCAAATCGATACCTCTACGTACGAGTAGGTACGTTAACATGAAACTCGACCGTTTCGCGGTAACGTGCGACGTAATACCGTATCATCGAAAGTTTGTTGCTTCGCATCGAGATAACATGTACTACTATCCGCGTCAATTGGTAATGCGCCTGGCGGCCATGATTTTAACCTCAAAAACGAAAAACAAATGTAATTTTCTCATATACCTAGACCCTTTATTATTGAAAATAAGAATTCAATAATTAATATATTATATCACCTATTAGAATTTTACTGTTTTTTGTCATTTTTAGTTGCGGATGACGATGATGTGTATGTTAATTTGACAAGGTTCCAGCGCATTACCAATTGAGGGGGATAGTACGTACTAGAGTAGACGTCTCCACTAGACTGTTTGTAACGCGAGTTGGAGCTAACGCACTCCAACTAAATTAGTATGTGGCAGGCGCTAGACACAACAACTCGTTTGTGTACTGTATTCTATTTTATTCAAATATGCCTTCATGTGTGCTGAGGTACTGTTTAAACAACTGAAAAAATACAAACAAAGCCCAAGGAATTACTTTTCACCTGCAAATACACACTAAATTATCTATTTAACATGCAGTTGAGTAATTTTTATTTCATTAAGTCGCCGAAATATGATGCGGCGGCCATTTTGTCTGTGTCTGTTGCACTACGTCAAACATGGTTTGACAAAACGCGTAAGCGCCGAGAAAATCACGGCGCTTTCGACCTTTTGGTCGCGAGGAACAACACTCTAGAAGCAATCTAGCGCTGTATGTTTGAATTGTTTGAAAATACGGTGAATTATTGTTTTAGCGATGTAGCGAACTTTAGTTTTAACTCTTAACAAAATTATAAAAAGACTTTTGCATGGGATGGCGCCTCTAGTACGTAGTACATTTAACTCAATGTTGCTTCGTAGGTTGTATGGTCTGTGCTTCGTAGCGATGTTATTTGTAATCTGTTTATCAAACTCATGTCGGACAGATGGTTCTAAATTAGTGGTTCATCCGACAAAATATACGACAGTTAATTCAAGCCACAGTGTGCATTTAACTTCTGCATAAAATGACATTTAAAACCGTTTTGATATACAACGTGTAAAGCCAGAATATGGTAGATAGGGTATGTACCCTTTTTTTTTATGCTAAGGAAAACCGCAGGGTATGTACCCTAACTGAACAACTTTTACGATGGAATCAATTTTAAAATCGCGAAAGAAAAATCAGCTACCTATTTCATACATTTTCATATTTTCATTATTATTTTTTGTATGAAACAGCGAATTTTATTTTCGCAATTTCGGAGTTGGTCCCATAGTAAAAGTTTTTGAGTTTGATGGTGTCTAATATATACCATATTTTGGTTTAGAGTCTGTCTAAAAAGTAAGTTTACATGAGAAATTATTTATAAAAACTTATAACCTGGTGCTGTCAAAATTCTAATTGTAAACATAGCTTTACTCAATTTTATTTAGATGGGTATTGGTGGGGTGGTTGGGGATTTAGGTTCAATTAAAATTACCCTTGAAATTACCCATTTAAACTGACTTTTTAGACAAACTCTAGCTATTAATTCTGATATACGTTGCATAAAAACCTTTTTTACAGCTTCTATTTCATGCAACCAAAGTTAAATTAGGCGTAAATATTGCATGAAAATCATTTGTTTCGAACGGAAATTAACATTCATGAATCTGTGAGTTTTCTGATGGAATAATCCTTTAAGCTGGGGTTAGAGGCTTCCATATTATAATGAGAGTCAAGGTCCGATTTCAGATTATAAAGGTAAAAGCCGAAGAGCCGATTGATTGAGGTTAATAAATGGAAACCCAAAATAGTATAACATACTGTTAAGCGTTTGTGTGTACCACAGTACAATGTGTACACACAATGTGTGTGTGCATAGAAACTAAATTAATATCACTGTAAGAACTCGTAACATCCGAATTCAATCATTTAGTTTCGAACTAATTGTTTACGGAGAATTTGAAACGGCACCAGAACTAAATTGGCCACTTTTGGTTTAAAACCTAAGGCGGCCCCTCAATACCGGCGACACAATAACATTGCGCAATATTTAACCCTTTGTAGACTCTTGTGATATTTTTTTAACTCAGTCTAAGGTTCGGAACGACCAAGAACTTTAAAGTTCATGGTAGCTTTTAAAAAAACAGTTTTTATTTGATTTAGATTATCCATCAGCCATTTTTTTAATGTCCCCACTGCAGGGGCACAGGCCTTCCTTATAGGGTAAGGAGGATAGGCCATAAGCCACCACGCGGGCCCAATGCGTATTGGTGGGTGTTAACGACTGCAAATGCAGCCGGGACCAACGGATTAACGTGCCTTCCGAAGCACGGAGCACGAGCTCGAGATAATAAATTTTTGGTCACCGATTTAGATTATAGGAAATTTTAAATTATTCGTATTCCAAATGGAAATCGAAGACTTTGTACTATTAATGACATTTAAAGTACTTGGTCGTTCCGAACCTTAGAGTAGTGAGTTAAAAAATGACACACGAGTCTACAGGGGGTTAAATATTGCGCAATGTTATTGTGTCGTCTAGTAGCCACAGCGGTGAATAGATTTTGTATGTTTACCGCCCACCTTATTTAGGTGCTTTTCTTTGTCTTTTTTAGAAGACAAAAAGGGCTCTTTAAAAAAAATCCCATTGAAGATTGTATTTTCGTTACCAAGTTAATTAATGTTACGGTCATGAGGGATTTGGAAGATTTCCCAAAGGGAGTGATTGCTTAGAGTCAAGGGGCTTATGATAAAGATCACATCGGGAAATTATAATGAGACTTTTCCTGCTTAATTCTTCATTTGTATGAAGATTTATTGAGATGAAATTGTAATTAAAATTCGTTGCACAGTTTGGCATTTACATTTTGCAATTTAAATGTAAAATACCTAGTTTAAAGCGCAATGAAAAAAACCTTATTGTTTTTAAAACTAGACATTATCGCCTCTATTAGTTTTGTGTTGTTGTTAACCCCCATTGTTGTATCAAAAAGCATATGTAAAAAATTATAAAACTTTAATTGGTTTCAAGATTTCTTTATAGTGTTTTTTTTTTCTGTGTAGGTTTCGTTTCATTTGGGGTTGTTATTACCCTAGCATGACCACCGAAACACGATATACAACGTTACAAAACCCCTAAAGCCGAATATGGTAGATAGGGACCATCAAACTGAACAACTTTTACTATGGGACCAACTCAGAAATCGCTTAATAAATAATCAGCTGTTTCATACAAAAATTAAAAACGAAGATATCAAAATGTATGAAACAGATGTTTTTTTTTGCGATTTCTGAGTTGGTCCCATGGAAAAAGTTGTTCAGTTTAATGGTCCCTATCTATCATATTGGGTATGAAGGGTATTTTTGTAAAACGTTCTATATCGCGTTTTATCGACACCCAACTGTCAAAAGCCACTGTCTTCTGACAGTTACATACATACATACATACATACATACACTCACGCCTGTTTCCCATGGGGGTAGGCAGAGACTATGGATCGCCACCTGCTACGATCCTTGCACACTTCTTTCGCTTCATTCATATCCATCAATCTTTTCATACATGCCCTGCGGTTTTTGTCACTGCGTACACCAGCCTTTTTTATAATAACCTCTATTTGGTCCGCGTAGGTTTTTCTGGGACGCCCTCGTGCAATCGTTCCTTCCACATTCGCACAGTATATCTCTTTCGTGATTCGCCTTTCATTCATCCTCTCTAAGTGACCAAACCACTGGAGCATTCCTTTCTCAATTCTTGTCACTATATCATCTTTCAGACCACACCTTTTGCGAATCACCTCATTGCTCACTCTATCACTCAGTTTTACTCCGCATATTTTCCTCAACGATCGCATCTCTACCGCATTTATTCTGCTTTCATTCTTCTTCTGCCATACCCAAGATTCACTTCCATACATCAGTGTCGGTACCAGCACTCCGTTATGAATAGCCATTCGCGCCTTTGCAGAAACGGTTTGGCTACTCATAACCGAGCGTATAGCACCACTCACCGAATTTCCTTTCTTCACTCGTCTTTCTATGTCTTCCTCACTCTTTCCGTCCCTTGTGAACAAACTCCCCAAGTATACAAACTCACGGACTTGTTCCACTTTTTCGCCACCTAACATTACCGTACAGTCAGTCATTTCTTCATCTCTCTCAAACACCATCACTTTAGTCTTAGTTACATTCACTTTCATCCCTTTTCTCACAAAATCTTCATTCATAACCGACATCATTTCCTGCAACTCTTGCGCAGAAGACGCAAGTATAACTTGGTCGTCAGCGTAGAGAAGGCACTTGATTTGAGTCCCATTCATCACAACCCCACAGTCACGTTCTTTCAGACCTTTCATACAACTGTCCAAAAACAGATTAAAGAGCCATGGTGACGCAACACATCCCTGTCTGACACCCCTAGAGATGCCAAACCAATCAGTGTATACGCCGTCAATCCTGACGCATGCACGGGAATCCTCATAGAGAGATTTCAGTGCATGAATCAGTCTGCTCTCCAATCCGTATTCGGACAACACCTTCCATAGCTCATTCCTGTCAACTCGATCGTAGGCCTTCTCCAGGTCCACAAAGGCACAGTAAACCTTTTTGTGCTTAGCCAGGTGTTTTTCGGTTAAGCACCTCAAGGAGAAGACCTGATCCGTGCATCCCATTCCCTTTCTGAATCCCGCTTGCACATCCCAAATACTCTGATCAGTTTTTTGCATCACTCTTTCAATCAGTACCTTTGCATACAATTTACTGACAATGCTGAGAAGACTGATCCCGCGGTAGTTTTTAGCATCCTGCCGTGACCCTTTCCCTTTGTACAGCGGCACGACCACGGCTTTACGCCAATCTTCCGGCACTTTGCCACTGTTCCAACATTTATTAAAGATCAGGCACAGCCAGGACGCAACCAGCTCTTTCCCACCTCTCAGCATTTCAACAGTAATTCTGTCATATCCTGCTGCTTTCCCTTTTTTCATGCTCTTCATTGCACTAATAATCTCATCCATATATATATCTCTTTCATCCACTTCTGTCTCTTCCTCGTCTTCCACCCTTGTACGGAACCGTACAATTATTTTTATTTACATATTTACGAAATAATGCATTTCATTGACGTATGCTTACGTCGCTATTTTATGTACTGGATCGTCACGCAGGTATCAATTATATGACGAAATAAAGTTAGTGCAATTACGGCATTCTAATAATTTAAATTAAATTTTATTTATTAATTATAATAATTCATCTGAAAAATCTAAGCACTCCCCGGATCAAATATCTTTGAACAACGCGAAAAGAAAGGTCAACCGGCAATCAAATCACGCACGGTATTCATTTAAAAACTTTTTCTTATCACTAATGTTATTATTTACATTTATTAGTTCTAGCTTGCAAATGAGTACGGAACCATTTAGCGTAGTTCCTCTCGAAAATCAGTCCGGATTTTATTTTGATAAGATATCCGATCTTCAATGTATTAAAGACGATTGGAAATTAGTTGTATTTTACAATATATCTACTTATAATCACGGTGTCCATAATCTCAGAAATTATATTAATCATTTAAAAGGTACGTGTAATGACATGAATATGCAGTATCAACAAATAATTTATCAACTCGAACACGAACTAACGGAAATTGAGCATTATGACGTTTTACTTAGGAATCAACATTTAAAAAGATCGAAACGTGGATTGATTAACGGAGTAGGTTATATAGCAAATACGTTATTTGGCGTTCTAGACGAAAGATTTGCAGCCCAATATAAAAAGTATATAGAGTCTGTAGCCCAAAATGAGAACCATTTGCAGCTCCTTATAAAGAATCAAACGTCAGTATTAGAATCAGAATTTCATGTTATCAAAAGGAATGAAATTTCTATGCGTAATCAATTTAATTTTATTAAGGAACACTTACAAAATATTTCGTCTGAAATAGACCGAGTAAAACTGGTTGACCGCACTAGTTCATATGTGTTATCATCAGCTCTTTCAGCGTACATAGCTATATCAAATTTAAAGCAAACACAGCAATCTCTGTTAGACACCGCCACAGACATAAGTCATGGACAAATCAATATGCATTTATTATCACCTGACCAACTTGAATCCCAAGTGAGTATCATAACTGCACAAGTGAGAGGTGACTTAACCGTTCCTTGTGAAAATGTACGAGATTTATATAAACTACTTAAAGTATCAGCTCGAATATATGACAACTATTTTATCATTGAAATAAAAATACCCCTTATAACAACTGATACGTTTGAATTGAATAAGATCATTCCAATACCATTTAAAAATTATCAAAATTATCATCTTCTTCGTTCCACCTTTCCTTACATCGCTTACAATATAAGAAAGGATACAGCGATATTTTTATCAGATGGTAACTTAAATTCTTGTTTCCATATCTCTAATAAATTAATATGCTCAGTAGACGAACCCGTTTATAACTTAAAAATAAAGCAATCTTTTTGTGATATAAAAATTATGAATGAAGATAAGGTGTGCACATCTGTAGTATCAGGTTGCGGGGATCGGTGGTTTAAGTTGCACAGTCCGAACGCCTGGCTATTCTCGTGTTGCGAGGAATGCAAGCTTCGCATTTTCTGTTTTTTTATTTTTTTATTTTTTTATTTGACAACATCACATACATTGCTCCAATCCCAAAGTAAGTAGCTATAGCACTTGTGTTATGGAAATCAGAAACAACGGTGGTATGACACACACCCAGACCTGAGGCAATATTGAAAAGTTCATTTTTCTACATTGACCCAGCCGGGGATCGAACCCGGGACCTCAAGAGATGGTGACGCCTTGAAAACCGGCGTGCGAACCACTCGACCACGGAGGTCGTCGTCTGTGCATCAGAAATGACAATGACTTCATTAATTGGAAACGGGATTATAAATGTAGGTCAGGGCTGTACTGTAGAGACACCATTTTATAGTATCACCGCGCATAATAATTATTTGCATAGTACGAAACTTCAGAGTGATGTCGAAGCCCCTAGGTTAGCAGTACTGAATAAAATCATCAACTCTTCATCTACGCTGAATTTCACCGAGATTGAGAATCACGAATCAATATGGCACGACATTCAAACGCAGATCGACACGATCAAGGAACAGTCTAATCAAAATTTTTCTGTACATGATATCCATCATTACAGCTTGCTATACATAATTATAACCGTTTTGATCACGATCGGCAGCATAATAGCATGTTGGAAGTTAAAAAAAAGATGTGGGAAGGGCCGCGGTAGAGCATCATCATCACCGGCGGCGAACCGACCAGAGGTGCCGGCCCAGCGTGAGGCGGCGGCGGCCAGCGGCAGCGGCGGCGGCGCGAGCAGCGCCAGCGACGCATCCAACGTGGCTTGTGCTGTTTACAGCACGATTAGCGAGAAAGTGAACGCGTCCAATCTGTGTAGTGTCCCAAGTGACCTAAAAGGGTCCGTTATCAGTGTTAGTGATAAGGGAACTTCACCCTTGTTTATGCCCCGATTAGTGAGCCCAGTGGTGCGTCCCGAATAACAAAGACTTGCGTCGATCCCTTAATAGTTTAAGTTAATCTATTTTCAAAAGACATTTTCTTACAATTATTTATAATTTAGCAAACATGTTTAAAAATTTTTAGTGTAACTTAAAGTGTAGATTAATATTTTCTTGTATTTGTTAATTTGTATCATTTATAATCATAGATCACTGTCCCATCTTTTCTGAGGGCGGAGGATGTACGGAACCGTACAATTATTTTTATTTACATATTTACGAAATAATGCATTTCATTGACGTATGCTTACGTCGCTATTTTATGTACTGGATCGCAACGCAGGTATCAATTATATGACGAAATAAAGTTAGTGCAATTACGGCATTCTACACGGGCAGTTTGATTTATCATCCCCGAATTTATCACTACATATATCATTTTACTATCATATCAATTAATATTGTATGAACCATACAACCCTTTTATCCGAGGCTTCTAGCATAGAGCCATCCGCCTCAAACAAACTCTCAAAATATTTCATCCACTCCTGTAGTACACCTTTTTCATCTGTCACTAGCTCACCTTTTTCATCTCTTATCACATTCATTTTAGACTTATGTGATCCACTTCGAGACGTTTTCACTTGTTTCCAAAACAATTTTATATTTTCTCGAAAGTTATCACAGAGTTTGAAGTCACACTTTTCTTTCATCTTTCTCTTTTTTTCGTCTACTTTTTCTTTCACTACTATCTTAATCCTTTTAAACTCCCTTGCAACTGTATCAACATCATCTTCTGTAACACTTGCATTCACTCTTTTACTGGCTTTGATGGCCAGCAGATCCTGCCATACTTTTTTCTTTTCATTCACTATCTGTCTTACCTCACTATCCTACCAGTTTATTGGGGGAGCATTCTTCCTTTTACTCACTCCACATATTTCCTCAGCTGTTTCAGTCACACCTTTTTTAAACTTTTCCCAAACTTCCTCAAGCTTGCCATCTTTCACTTCAGCCACATTTCCCAATCGTTCTTTCAATTTGCACAAATATGTCTTTTGCACTTCCACTTCATCCAGGTTCTCAACTTTTACTCTAGTCAGCTCCGTTGTTGACACTGTGGGACGATGACGCCAACTTTTGAACAGACCACTAACCCGAGACACTACAAGAAAGTGGTCTGTTCCAATGTTACTACCCCTAAAGACCCTGGTGTCTACAACTCTGCCCTTCAGTCTTTCATCAACAATCACAAAATCGATCATACTCTTCTTTTCCCCTCTCTGCCAAGTGTACATATGAATTTCCTTGTGGTCAAACATGGTGTTCGTTACCACAAGATTCTTTTCTAAACATACCTCAATCAAACTCCTGCCATTATCATTTACTCTTTTGTCTCCATATATTCCTAAAACTCCCTCACATCCCTCTCTTCTCACACCTACCCATCCGTTAAAATCTCCAAGCATAACTATCCTTTCATTATCTTTGCATTCATTCAAGATGTCTTCCACACTTTTCCAGAAATCCTCCTTTTCCGTTGCTGACTTGGATATATCGGGAGCATACACGCCAATGACGCGTATCCGAAGTAATCCTACTTTGAGTCTAACCCAGAGAAGTCTGGGACTAACACACTCATACTCAGTCATGCATTCTATCATCCTTTCCGACAGCAGGAGTCCCACGCCCATACTCGCGTGCTCATTTTCGGCAACGCCCGACCACAGAACTTTAAACGGGCCATGTTCTGAGACTCCTTTGCCCTTTCTTTTCGTCTCGTTCACGCATAAAACATCCAACTTCTTTTCTTCCATAATCAAACACACCTCATCCATTTTCTCCTCCATCGCTCCACATACATTCAGCGTAGCAAAACGGGTCTCCGATGCCCGCTTTTCGCCCCGAGAGAAACAAGTTACGCGTGATGAGTGGCGAGCTCTATCGCCGCAGCCAGGTTTATTAAAAAAATTTGAAACCATTTTGTTCCCACGATTAGCTAGGGAAAGACAACTGTCCACCACACAGAGCCCCGCGTGTGTGGTAAGGCTATTTACGCCTGGAGGGCACCAATTTCCAGGGTGGCACGCTTATGACTAGGCACGCCCCTAGCCATGCAGCCATCGGCACGGCAGACCTTAGCTTAGCGGAGGGGAAGGAATAGGATTAGGATAGGGATGTGAGGTGGGTATAGGAGTGTGTAAAATGGGACGGATCAGGGTACAAAAAGGACACCGTTGCTGCGGGGGGGTTGAGAGGTTGCAGCAGCGGAGGCTGAGGGTCCGGGGGCGCTTACCCGTACTTGTCATAGGGAAACCGGACAAGTCCTCTGAACTTTGACAGTTAAACTTTATAAATTGCTATATTATATCATGCTACGGGTACATTCAAGAAGCTTATACCCACAATGGAGATTGCACGCCTAGTATCATAGTGAAGATTGAAAAAAGACTCTTTAGTGACGTCACGGCGTATTGCTATCTCTTTCTTTTCGTTTTACAATACGTTTTCGTTTTTCACCAAAACGAACGAACGACGAACAACGAACACGTATTGTAACACTAAAGAAAGAGGTTGCAATAAGCCGTCACGTCACTCAAGGACATTTTTTTCTATCTTCACTATGACACTGGCCGTGCAATCTCCATTGGAGGGAGGTATAAGCTTCTTGGGTACACTCCTTGTTTCACATATAGATACCTATATAATGTATATATAGATATGAATTTAATAGACAGTTGTTGTGTATTCTCTGATATAGATATAAAAAGAATGCTTACAATTCTGAGATATTTAACAAAATATGCAAGTTAAGTTTGAAAAGATCCATTAGAAAAATGTCACGTTTACATTTAGTCAATGGCCGAATGCATTGATTGCATTCGTTTGAACCCAAATCTTACCAAATTAACAATAAATATTCATCGGTGAAGAAAACATGAGTATCGAGTTAACCAAAAAAAAAAAAAAATTAAAAAAATATTAAAAACACGACTGCCCTGCCAAAACGAACTAAAAAGTTTAACAACAAGTGTCATTGCAGTCGGGGGACCTTATCATGGAACAATTTTTGATCAAAGAGGTCCCCCGACTGCAATGACACTTGTTGTTAAACTTTTTAGTTCGTTTTGGCAGGGCAGTCGTCTTTTTAATATTTTTTTAATTTATTTATTTTTATTTCACACATTTTAGTGACATATTATATAGTTTAGGAATGTGCTCATCAAGGCCTTTCATTTGATGCCCATATTGTAATAATAGAAGAAAAAAAATTTTTTTTCACATTTGAAAATGGCATCGTACAGTCGCCATATTGATTTTTTCTAAAAAAAATATAGTCAGTGTCACTCGGGATGCTGTAAGGATTCTAACCATACCCCATTTATCCAAATCAGTTCAGGCATTTAGAAGTTATGGTGGAATAAAGAAACTCACATACCCACAAACATACATGAACCCTGAACACATAACACTCTTTTTGCTTTGGGCAGTCGTGTAATAATGAGTTAAACAAGTAATTTATCTTTGATCTGTGGGTTAACCTCAACTGAATAACTACAGCGGGGCTACTCACATGGCCACTTTTCTATTCGTTCGCTAACTTAAAAATTAAAAATAAGCCATAAACACCAAAATAACGTGTCGTAGGCTTGTCAATTCTGTACAATATAACAATGTCTGTGATTTACATAAACTTGCGAACGTCTGACTTGATCATTAATTGCTTATTTTTAAGATTTAAGTTAGAGAACGAATAGAAAAGTGGCCATTTGAGTAGCCCCCCAGTTTACATTAGTTGGTGACCGAATACAAGATGCAACCAAATATTATGGCCCAACCGTATTATTAAAATAACTATTTTTTTAACAAGCGATAATAAAATAAAATTGAATATGAGCTGTTACTAATTATATTGAAAAAAGACTCCTTTGTCAGGCAACACTGACTTTGATGGATGAACACTCTTTTTTTTTAAATTAATGATAATAATTTTTGCATTGATAAAATGTTCTAAAAAGCTAAATAAAAGTATCATTACTGAAACCGTAAACGCCGTCGTAAACCTGACCTGTTATGTGTTATCTACATGTGTGTTACATAAAAAAACAAGTATTTCGTCGATATGTATTTTTTACCAAATTCCTTTAAAAAGATAGAAATTACATAGAGATAAAGATCTTAAAATATTTAAGTATTTAAAATAGATAAAAAATATACTTCAATTTTCGTGAAGTGAACGGATTTTTCTACGTATTCTGGATTATTTGCTTATTGCACTTTTAAAAAGAGTTTTTTTTTTAAACTTTGGAATGATTTGCAAGGTGGAATGTCCAAACTTCCAAGCAACTGTGAAACAATGTTTAAATTCGATTAGTTTCGGAGTTGATTGGTCCAAAATGTCCCCTCTTCTCAAACAAATCAAGGAAAGCTAACTTTCTTGTTCGTTTGTTTATTTTAGGTTTGATTAGCCTTATTTACGGGATCCCAAAGCTATTTCCCGCATTGGGACTAATTATTGGGTAGTTACTTAACCCTTACTATTGGATCATTTCATATAGCTGTATTTCATTCATTTATTTTATTTTTTAATATTACGAAACACAACGTGAGATTACGGCAACTGGCAAAGATATCGAAAATTATTGGATAATAGGGATGTTGACTTATGAATAAAATAACGAAATACTAATAAAAATCGTAAACATATCAAACTTTTGGAGTAGCTTGTATACCTCTTGGTTTTATATATTGCGTATTATTTGTTTTATGACCCTTCAAAGTTGGGTCGACAAGTCCATTTAAAAAGTATAAAATTTGTTAAAATAAATAATACATTTAATTAGTCCGTAAAATTTATAGCAAATTTGTCAAAGAAACGATTTTGATAAACACAATATTTAATATAGCTGCCGATCAAATTTCCTACGCGTTGCATACAACCTACGAAGGCGTGACGTCATAACTTGGTAGCCGTTAGTATGGAGCGTTTTCGGGTGAGTCCAATTTTGTGCATTTCATACTGTGATATCTCGGGCAGTTTTCATGCTAGCGAAATAATTCTTATGCCAATGTTTCTTTTTTTTGAGGGGTAATTTATGTAACATAAAATAAAAACATAGTCAACATGCCTATTACTGCTCACGTCAGTAAAATAGCGATGATTTTCGATGACGTGACGAATAGTCCGCGCCACGAAAGAATAATCCCGCAAAATTTTGATCGAACCAAAATATTACGCTGACTAAAACTAAATTGCTATTGGAATAAAGAAATATTTATTTTGTAATATTAATTTAAAACAAAGTATTTTAATAGTTGTTTTAGTACGTTATTTCATGTTTTACTTTGTTTCGTGGTTCGGTCACTGGTCTTCATAACGGACAGCTCATTAAAATATAATGTGTAAGACGTATATAATACCTTCTATAAATCTTTAGAACTAAGTATTAATAAAAGGTACATAGTATTAGGTAGGCAGTCGGAGAGGTTTGCGGCCTTTTTGTACTTAAAATAATATATCACAGCATTTTGCAGTAGTATTTGACAAAGCATCATCGGGATTATCGAGCGTAAAAAATCACAGATTTTGCAGTCCCCGCAAGAATCGGAGCATTGAAAATGAATACAAAAATTTACGAAAAACCAAAATCAAATCAAATGCAAAATCCTATTATATTTTTAAAGTTACCTAGGTAGTACCTATTTATTTTTACGATAAAGCGCCCGCTCACTGCCTCGACGCAGCCGAAATACTATTAACCGATTTTTAAAATTCCAACCAATGCACTTCTCGTCTGCTTCTGCATCTTTTAACACTATTACCATGACGATCGGTCAATAATCATAGAAGCTACAAAACTTTTTATGTACGGAAACACCCGTTTTTCTAGAATTCCAAATCTAAAGGGACCACCTACAGGTCACAATTATTTACCGATTTTCAAAATTATTTCGCCATTTGGTAGCTCAACTAATACCCTAGGACATTTTTTTTCATTTTTTCTTAAGTCAGTTTTTTTTCCGAAATATTTACAATTTAGTAAACTAACACACCCCCAAAAATCCCGGAATTTTTGGAATTTTGCAAAAATTTCAAAAAAAATTCCCAGTAGATTTTCAAAATTCAAACGTTCATATGTGTCTCGATAAATTCCTCAACTTTTGGTACTATTGCCATTTCGATCCTCTCAAAATCCTCGGAGATATGGCCAAAAATACGTCTCAGGCGATTTGCATCTGATAACCATTTTCAATGGTAAAATACAAAAAATATGAAAAAGCCATCGAGATAATATGTACTACGTACTAGAGCAGACGTCTCAACTAGACTGTTTGCAACGCGAGTTAGAGCCAACGCACACCAACTATATTAATTTGTCGCAGGCGCTAGACGCAACAACTCGTCTGTGTACTGTGTTTTATTCTATTCAAATATGCCTTCTTGTGTGCTGAAGTACTGTTAAGACAACTGAAAAAATACAAACAAAGCCCAAGAAATTACTTTTCACCTGCCAATACACACAAAATTATCTATTTAACATGCAATTGAGTAATAATATTTCATTGAGTCGCCGAAATATGATGCGTCGGCCATTTTGTCTGTGTCTGTTGCACTACGTCAAACATGGTTTGACAAAACGCGTAAGCGCCGTGCAAATCACGGCGCTTTCGACCTTTTGATCGCGAGAAAACAACACTCTAGAAGCAATCTAGCGCTGTATGTTTGAATTGATTGAAAAGACGGTGAATTAAGGCTCCAGCACACCGGATGCGTAAGCGTATGCGTAAGCGTGCACGTAGACGTACCATGACGTTGTAATGCCTAAAACTTTATGAGACATGGCACACCGCTTGCGTAACGTACGCGTGCACGTAGACCGATGCGTAACCCTACGCATTGCAGCTCTCATGAGACAACCAGGCTGCGTACTTACGCAGAGCGGAACGCATTGATGACGTTGTACTCAATGGCATTCCCTATTGGACGTCACACCGAACAAATACGAACACGCACGTATCTTTCCTGCGCGTCACTACGCGCGTGACCACGCGCGTAACCACGCGCGTGTCTACGCATTCAGTTGTTTTGTTCGGGTCCCCCACCTATGAAATTTGCTTTTTTTCGTACAAATAGAGATCTTCGTCACTTCTATGAATTTAAACCAGTCATCAATTGCTTGATATCACTACATACATATTATAAAACAAAGTCCCTCACCGCGTCTGTCTGTTTGTCTGTCTGCGCTTCGCGATAAGCTCAAAAACTACTAAACGTATATTCATGCGATTTTCACCAAATGATAGAGTGATTCCTGTACCTTGATTACGTAAAGCTGTTGCTAACAATTCTCGATTGAAATCGATTGAAAGCGCGGTTGCATTGCGGCTTTAGTTAAGATAGTTGTCACATTGGTTCTTACTAAAGTAGCGATGTAACTGCGATTTCTGTCAGAGTTGATTGCAACAAAGTTACGTAATTACCCCCCGGAGGAAGGTATACTTAGGTGAATTATAAGTTGATCGAGGTTTTACGTATGTAGAAATATGAAGATGTCGGCAAAAATTAAGACGCCTGGGAAGCCTCATCGAAAGCACTGCATAAACTTCTGAGCTCTAACAAAATAAATAATGTATTATGGAATGGGGAATGTCCGACAAAAATCAAATCAAATCAAAGGTCGCATTTGCCAACAAAAAAAGGACTTGTGACTAGGGTTACCATCCGTCCGGATTAGTCCGGACATGTCCGGACTTTTGGACTATTGTTCAGACTTTGTCCGGCTTTGTTATTTGTCCGGCTTTTTAAGATTAGGCGCTGTAGTACTAGAAAAAACCTAAATAGCAGTAGTGTTCAAAAGAGAAGTCCCGAAATGTATGGAGTCTGGATCTGTCTGTGAAAATGTCCGGACTTTTATTGAAATGTCCGGCTTTTTGTCAGGTCTTTCCAAATTTTGTAATGGTAACCCTACTTGTGACCCGCCCTCGCTTCGCTTCGGTGTAGTGTGGAATTTGACACGATGTATCTATTATACATAATTATAAACCTTCCTCTTGAATCACTCTATCAATTAAAAGAAACCGCATCAAAATCCGTTGCGTAGTTTTAAAGATCTAAGCATAGGTACATAGAGACAGACAGCGGGGAGGCGACTTTGTTTTATACTATGTAGTGACATCATATAATGACCATAGACATCTATTAATAGTAAAAAATCCTTATTACTTATAGTATGGCTGCCGCAGCGGCTGGGTATGTGTCAGGGGGTTACGTGCGTAGCTACGCGCGTGTACACGCGCGTGTCTACGCATCCGGTGTGCCCGCTGGGTACGCAAGGGACAGGCTGCGTTGCGTATGCGTATGTGTAAGCGTAGACGTATGCGTAACCCGGTGTGTCAGGGGGTTACGTGCGTAACTACGCGCGTGTACACGCACGCGTAACCACGCGCGTGTCTACGCATCCGGTGTACCCAGGCCTTTATTGTTTTAGCGATGCAGCGAACTTTAGTTATAACTCTTAACAAAATTAACAAGACTATTTTTGCATGGAATTGCGCCTCTAGGTCGTAGTACATTTAACTCGATGGAAAAAGCAATCAATTTGTTTCAATTTTGCCGCTATTACAAGAAAATCTGCTGTCTAACAATAGGTATTACATTGATGCTTAAGTTTAATATTGCTAGAAATATAACACGCACAATTCATGCTTCAAAAATGCCGCGAACTTTTGCCTGCCTATTATTATTATATTAAACGTTATTTTTATAGGAGAATGAGTTTAACAGATGGAAAATGATGAATCGAGAATCTGCGTGCAGGACAGCCAAAAGGCTGATTTTATTCGACGTCATCTAATTACACCAAAGAAACTCTGTAATGGATGTTTTTCAGGCGAAAAGACAGGCGTGAATGTCCCAGTTCTGTTATCATGTTTGAGCTTGAAGCATAGAAGAGATTTTATAGGAAGTGTCTGTATGATGCCTGGATCTGATTGTTTCCAGTGGTGGCGCAATCAGTGACGCTACCAATAAAATATATACAGATGTATGGAGGGCACGTTACCAATAAACGTGTAATTTTTTTATATTTAATCTTTATTGTACTCAAACTGTGTTAATTGGCTGTATAAGGCTAATTACCAAACAACCTGTATAATAATCCTTACTAATATTATAAATTCGAAAGTCCGTTTGTTTGTTTGTTACGCCTTCACGTCTTAACTACTACCTTTTATCCCGGAAAAAAGTATTGTTTCCGAGGGATAGCCAAAAACTTTCCACGCAGACTAAGTCGCGGGCGGCCGCTAGTATATATTTTTTATTAAATTTCTCAAAGGAGAAGGATACAGAGATGACAATGATTTCCACATTGTGAGCTTTCCAAGAGAAGACAGTTAACTTTTTTTTTGAAGGATTGTTAGCTTGGAGATTGATAGAGTCAAGGAGGTCATTCCAAAGGCGCAGATCAGCTGTCATGACAATTTTATATCCATTGTGTCAACCAATTTGAAAATAGAACAAACTACTCACAGATACACCGCAATGTAAACCAAATTGTCATGACAATTAACAAATTGTCATGTTATTAAATAGAGCCTGGTTGCACATGCACAACCAATTTGGTGCGCAACAACCAACCAACTGGTGGTGCAACCATGGTATCCTAGTGAGATAACGCCCTTAGGTACATGAACAGTAAAAAAGTTTTTTTTCTTGATTATTTCTGTAATTATTCTAAAATGTGAGATACATTTTAAAATAATTCAGGGGCGTGAAGCTTCTCAGAGTCGGCGATAGCGGAGAGGAAAAGATAATTTTCCAGTTGATAAACTTTTTATCGAGTTCTGAAAACCACCATCGAGAATTGGAATGGCAGTGCCGTTGAAAAGCAACCGGTGACAGCGTCCGAGCGATAAAAAATGTATTTCCATGTTTATTAATGTAAAAAAGAAAATGATATTTAAGTGAGATGTTTGTAAAAGTTGGGAAAAGGCGATTCTATCATACGTTACAAGGATTCCGTACAATGCCTGAAACGATCAGGAAATGTATGAAATATTATTCATTTTATACTTTGCCTAGGCATTGTATACAATGCCTGCTGGTCCACCGGCAATGTGAAAAATAAGTATATTTCTGTTGTCTGTTACAAAAAAATTACCTCGAAATTTAAGGCTCACGCTCCGCTGCGCTACGCGCTCGCCTTAAATTTCTAACCTAACCCGGGACCTACACAGGAGTAAAGCAGATTCGATTCCAAACTCAATGAGCCCCCTCGAGCCCCCTCGAGCCCCCTCGAGCCCCCTCGAGCCCCCTCGAGCCCCCTCGAGCCCCCTCGACCCCTCGAGCCCCTTTGAACCCCACTCGACCCCCTCGAGTCCCTTTAAGCCCTTCTTGGCTCCCCTCGAGCCACCCTCGAACGCCCTCGAGCCCCCCACGAGCTCTCTCGAGCTTTCCCCGAGCCCCCCTTGAGCCTGAAAACTGTATGTTCTGTAGTTTTCTTCTAACCATAAGTGCAATAAATGTCTTAATTATTGCGGTTTTCATTAGCAAAATAGTTTATTAAGCTCTTACTTGTTGCGCTAATGACTAGTAAATGTGCCCTAAATTGAATATATGCGCTTATCATGAGTACAATAACTAGACTTATTGCGGTTATCTTTACTAATATCAAAAAATATAATAGCTAACCATGCCATAACTCAAGTTATTTCGTTTATGATATGCAATTTACAAATGATAATATTAGATATTGCATTTATGCTTAACAAAATAACCGAATTTACTGACAATACAAAAAAAAACATCTAAAAATTAATATAGAGCTCATTTTCCTGATTACGGATGTCAGCCTAAAAACCTGAGTTATTGCACTTATCGTAAGGACGGCAGACTCGCCACCAGCTAGGTGATTGCGTAAAGTCAATCGTATTCATTTGACAGTTCTTATTGTATCATAATATATGTCATCCCATACAAACTGCAGCCGATGGAATACGATATGAACTGTCAAATGATTACAATTATACCTTACACAATCGCACCCCATGCGTGAAAGCGGTCAAGCGCTTGCCGATCCAACAAAATAAAAATAAATAATAGGACCGTATTTTAAAATTGTTTTGATTTCGAAAGTGATTTGTACACATTTAAAGACACCGTTAACTAACGTGTTTTCAACATTTATTATAACTTGCTACTTCCGAGACTTCTTGTTAAAACATATGTAAATAAGCAAACAAGTGATAGTATATTTTAAAGATTCTTGTTTTCCGTTTGAGGCAAGGAACCCTCAAAAGTCTCTTTTATATTCAGTTCTAGAAACGATACGATATGAAATGCGAAATGTTGTAACAAATAATTTCTCTTTTCGCTCTTATCTTGATTCATTTACGCAATAGGTATTATTGTCCTTCTAAGTTATAGACATTTAAACAAATAGTTGTTTTAAAAAATACTGCGTAAAGTAAATGAAAGCAAATACTTAAATCCATTTATTTATTCAATGTCGCTATACGTTCCCAGATTGAGAAATAACTTGACTTTTGATATGTATTAAAATTTAGCTATTAAAATCTTTGCACATTTTGAGGTTGTATTTTGGGCAATGTTTTATTTGTTGTTGGCACTATACAGTGTGTGGCCTAGAACCGGGGATAATACAGAAAATAGAGACTCTCTAGAGTATTAGTGTTTATTCTGAAAAGTTTCCAGTTGATTTAAACCCATAAGTTAAACACAATAAAAATTTAAAGTTACAATTCATAATCACTGTATTATTCCAAAACGACATTATCGCTAACGTTTCGAACTTATCGTGGTACAGGGAATAATAAAAAACGAACCGCAAAACGTCATGATATTATCACTATCCACTAGAGAATTTACTTTTAACTCCTTGAATAGAACCGGTCCCCACTACTTCCACTTCTCACAGCATAAAATTTGTTTCAAATTAATTAAAATCTGTAGTAATTAATTATTAAATATCGCAATGACAGTAATCTGTTTACTTAATTTTTATCCATCATGACAATGACATGACATGTCAATCTTCTCTTATTTTTGGTTTGGCAATTTATCTATCTATCTAATCTATCTTTTAATCAGATACTTTAGGTTACTTCATTACATGATATACATATGTTTTTCCGAATAAATGTGAACTGGCCAGTTATTAAAAAAAAAAGTTACTCATTCTCTACTTCATTTTAAAGATAAGGCAACTTGGTAACTAAATTCTTATATTTTTTCTGAACAGATTAGAATTAAACTACAAGTAAGTAATTAACTGAAGGTACAAACAATGCTAGCACTCAAGAATAAGTAGCAATTGATTGCACCATTTGAAAAAAAAATTACCCTGAATCGTTTTTCTGAAATCAATTATTAGCAAAAAGTACTAAACAGCGGACAAACAAAAATACTTTCATTTTTACGTGTGAAGGGAGGTCCCAGGTTAATGAAATTGATCGAGCGTGGAACTCACATTACACACCTTAGGGCCCTTTCACACGAACCAACCGCCCTTTCACTCATCGCAGCGACAATGGACGAGCTGGAATCGTTTGATCAGTGCGGAGGTATTTATACGATTCGATTTGGCCGGCAACTTGGCAGGCTACTTTACTACATTAGCGCTTTTTATCGACAATCGCTTGTAAAATTGAATCGCCAGCTCATTGATATTAGAGGTTTGCGGTTAGATTTGTGAACATTGTGTGACAAGTGATTGGCGATAAAAAGCGCTGATTGACTAAATTCGCCTGCCAATAGTCGCTCCATGTAAACACCCCATGACATTGCAGCTCCTTGCAACTCTCTTGTGTTTGTGTCTACCAAAGACGTGGTGACTATTGGCGGAAAAGTTCATTTTTGTGCAATTAGTTATCGCCCTCCCACATGTTATCGTTGTGGTGTGGTAGGTGTGATCTTGTCCTTACAGTGACGTTTATTTATTCCGAACGTAACCATGTAACGAAACCTAATATGTTCCCATAATAGGTTTCGAGAATAATTTTCACCTTCAGATCGAAACCTTTTGTGAATACAAATGAAGACTTTAATACCCGAAACGAGTACCTAATTATATTTGTGTCCAAAGAATGAAAACATGTTATTTAACCAATACTTATATTTTTGCTAAAGGCATATTATATCAAAGACCATGTAACCTTTTTGGCATACCCACCATTTTGAAAAAATCTGAAAGTAGATTTACTGCCCCCCTACTCAAATGGCCATCTTTCTATTCGTTTGAACGCTACGCTTACTTTTAAAGCTTCAATATGAGCAATAGATGATTAAATTACATATCGCAAAATTATTTAATTCACAGATTTCGATGTATTATATGGAATTGTCGTATTAAGCGTAGCGTTCAAACGAATAGAAAGTTGGCCATTTGAGTAAAGGGGCTGGTATTTTAAGAACTTAATAAATATGATTGATTTTATTTCTAGCGATTTATTTAATTTCAATTACAATAGCAAACGCAATAGTATAAAATGTTAATTTACTGTTTTCCTATCTGAAATAATACGTTATTGAAACATATCATAACACTTGGGAACCAGAGAAAATATACAGTTCTTTGATCCTTTTAGTTCCAATAGAACTGAATATTTTTCTTTCCTACGGTAGAACTTTTTTCAGTTGTATTTGCAAGAAAAATCAATTGGCAGAATATTTTTCGACGACCCGCTCCATTCCTCCTTAAATACCGTAAAATTTTCCAGTTAATTTGGTTTGAAGCTATGCCTTTCTGTTCTTTCGTTGATGAATAGAGGAAAATTTGTCTTTATCAAAGCATTTTTTCGTCGTTAGTTATCAGTCTTCACTTTTTTTTCTGAATAGGATAAAAAGATTCGAAATAATTACTTATCACGATCTGTATTCGAGTCGCAAGCTCGTTGTACTTTATCTTATTTCTGAATAAGTATTACCCTAAATGTTTTTTTCAAACAGTCTTCTTCTACTTTTACAAAGAAATATCAGATATATTCAGCACTGAAAAACCTGGGTAAATGTACAAAATACAAATGATTTCTAATATCTGCAGATAGATCTAAAAAGCCTGATTTCACTGTAAGAGCTTTCAGCAAATGGGCTCGTTTTATGCTAATAATATAGAAACGCATTTTCATGGAGCTTCTAATAATGGTAATTTTCTCGTTATTAAAGCGCTTATCGTTTAATCAAATCTTGTTACGAATTCTACGTATTCCGCTTAGTACTATTAGCAAATGAGTAGTCTAAAATTCGCCGAAAGTTACGTAGATTTCTTAATTACGTGAATTTTGAAAGGAAAATGAACTAACTTGATGTTTATATTGTGAGTTCGTAATTAGCTTTATATTTAGTTTGTGCCTAATTGTGATAGAAGACTTAATATAATCTGTAGGATTTACTACCTACCTTTAAATTTGGCTATTTCTGTAAGTACTCATTTACTTGGTTACAGAACTTATTTATATCTGGAAAATCCTACTAATATTATAAATGTGAAAGGTGTTTGTTCGTTTGTTACGCTTTCACTTGTTAACTATTCAACCAACCAACATGAAATTTTATATTTATGACAGTAGGTACATGATCTCAGAGGTACAGAAAAGGACAATAGGGTACCTTTTATCCAGAAAAAATACTGTTCCCGAGGGATAGTGAAAGAAATGTCCACATAGGCGAAGTCACTGGCACCCGCTAAATAATTGTTAAGAAGATGATTGAAGACAAAGCAGACAACAGTACTAAAATGGTGCTCTGTCGTAAAATTGAAATGCTTCGTATGATTTATAAAGAACGAGTCTGGATTTGTGCCAAGCTTCATGTCCAAGTGTTTCCGACTAAAAGCATCCTGATAGTCGTAATTTTCAGGAAAGTGCGTGAATGAGTCCCCGGGATTATCGCTTTTATTACTGCAATAATAAGGCATTAAGGAACCGGCTTTGGCGAATAAAAAACCTATTAAAGGAGGCTGCTAACATCGGCCTATGAAAACATCGGGTCTTTATTCAATGAATAAAATTAATCTATTCATTGAATAAAGACTTTGCAATATATCAAATGCCTGGAAGAGATTGGTATTTACCAATAAGTCTGCCTTGTGTGCTTTATCTATTTTTGTTGTTTTTTTGTATGTCCTTTCTTAGTGGTGCAATAAGGTAACACGGGCAATTTAGGTACTTTCCTTCGTTGTCATATTATGCAAGTTTTTTTTAAAGAATAGAACTTAAATATATTATTATGGTAAAGGTAATTACTACAAGCAATTCCTAAACTCATCGAAGTAAATTACTGCAAAATAATTAATATTTATCACCAGCATTAATCCTACAAAGATATTTTTTTAATTAAAACTGCTATCATTTTATCTTCAATAAATGCCAGTAGGTATACTCTTCACACTGATTGACAATCTGATCCTCTTCCATTTGTGATAAAAGAAATGGCGGTTATAACATTTCATAAAGCCTTTATTTCATAGTAACGAGTAGGTACTTGCCGTTTAGGGTACTAACCGAGATTCTGATATCGAAGGTAGTTTACGATAGTGTCGTAAAGATAGTGCAAATGTTTTACAAAAGGATTTATTGATATTTTTCGATTGGTCATTGGCAACATTAGATGAGGTATTCCAGTAACCGCACCTATCTGAACCGCACCCAAAAGCATTCCAGATACCGCACCAAAAGTTTAAGTCGCACAAACCGTTACAAGATACGCGGCAAATTCATTATTGGCCATGCCAGGTTATAGAAAAAAATACAGCATTATCATATGATAATGAAATATCTAGTCCTGATTTAAAATTACTTTTAATCAAAATATTCTATTAAAATGTTACAATATTAAATTTCTATTCCGATATAATTATGACAAATCTGTAACTTTTTTCCAGCACCTGCTGGCATAGTCAAATATGGCCTTTTCACTGTTTATTCAACGAGTATTTTTGGGTTTATAATTCAAATGCTATTAGATTCACCCTTTGCGTGGAATTTATGTCATCGAAAATTAATCTGCAGCGACTAAATACAGAGAGGAAATGAAGCACAAACCATCTGGGAGGCTTAGCGGGCCAAATTTACGCTCGAATCAATTCCATCGCTAGGCAAGTGTCCCACCGCGAAGTGGATGCGACTAAAAAGTCGATGGTTAGCGAAAACTTTTAATAATTCCTTCGATCAAGTATACCTACCCTAGATGTCCTGTGTCAAAACGGCAACTTTGAAATGACGCCCCACTTTCATACTGGGTTGTTATTTTTTGTTTCTTACCATTTGGAAAAAAAATTATTTTGTACTGAAATAAATATATCCATGTGGGGACGATTCGCTTTTTAGCCCGCCGAAGGAACACCAATAACTGCCTCATATGGGAAATAATTTAGGCATGAGCGATTTTTGGCATAGTTGTAGGGAATGATGTCTAAAACAACATACTCAAAATACTGATGGATGGGGGTGAAGCTAAAGGGAGGGGGTGTAAAAGTCCCCTCTTTTAGTTTTTCATAAATAACTCGTTAACGGAGGCCCATAACAAAAAGTGTTTTTAAATATTTTCATAATTCTCACAAATTTCTCTGCAAGAAAGATTCCGTTTACTTTATCGCTAGGATCAATATTTTATGAGATATGGAGGTAAGAAGATGGAAAATCCTTACATATAATAAAACAGTAGAAAAAGTGTGTCTGTACATTACATATATTTAAAAAAATATACATCTGAGGCGATGGAGACATAGTAATAGAGTAAGAATTTGAAAAAAAAAGTGTGTCTGTTTGTCTGTTTGTTTGTCTGTTTGAACACGCTAATCTCCGGAAATACTGAACGGATTCGAATAAATCTTTTTTGTTATAAATAGCTGTTAAGCCTGGGCATAACTTAGGGTTTAATTGATTTCGGAAAATGGA
This sequence comes from Agriphila tristella, assembly GCA_928269145.1. NCBI lineage: Eukaryota > Metazoa > Arthropoda > Insecta > Lepidoptera > Crambidae > Agriphila > Agriphila tristella. The sequence continues at coordinate 5,641,455 of OV743440.1, forward strand.
ACACCTGATGCAGAACCATAATGATCCAGCTAAACTATACAAAATATAAAAGTGACACCCTAGCAAAAGTTGTTCAGCCTGATGAGCATTTTATGTTGAGGTACAAAAATCGAAGATCTGGAACAGCCGATGCAGAACCATAATGGTCCAGCTAAACTATACAAAATATAAAAATGACGTCTTTGCAAGAGTTGTTCAGCCTGATGAGCATTTTTTGTTGAGGTATAAAAATCGAAGATCTGGAACACCTGATGCAGAACCTTTCTTACGTAACTACATTAGTTCATTTATATGCACGCCGAAGTCATAAAATCCACGCGTACGAAGTCGCGGGCATCAGCTAGTCATGAAATAAACTTATAGTGGGGGACATAAGCACCATGCCCTTGCACATCGTGATAAGAACGTGGTGTTCATTAGGCAAAACCAAGTTGATTTAGTGTGTTTACCTTCGGTCCCCCCTCTGGGATGAGGATTGCTCGAAGAGCGCCCCCGCCGATCGTAGGAAAAAACAATCTACAAAGATCCAAACAAGCTATTATGACAGTATTGGTATCATTTTCGAATAAATCAATTAAGAATTCATTTTACGTATAAAAAAATATTTTATTTCGCAGTTTCTGAAAAATTACACAATAAATGACAATAACAAATTTTTTTTACTACTTACACTTTTTTGCAGAATAATTTTTTTTTTATACGTTAAACGAATTTTATGTTATTGATTTATTCGAAATTTATCTCGAGTGTAAAGCGACACTCGCTTCTCGTTATTCGTTGGTGGTGGAACTACTACGCTGGGTTTCGATTTCAAAGTGGTGGCGTCATTCATTAAGTGAGGTAGCTATCCTACGCTGGGTTTCGATTTCAATGTGGTGGCGTCATTCATTAAGTGAGGTAGCTATCTATTGCAGCTTTGAGAATGTTCTAAAAATAGTTAGTTGGTTCTTGAAATAAACATTAATTAAATTGGCAATAAAAATATTATGCTACAGATCTCACACTACGCGCAACTATCAAAGGCATTGAAAATGTAATTTAGAAATGAAGCACATGGCGCTGTTATCAATGCTGCATAGGCTATTAGGCTCCATACATAGTTAATAGGAATTCATTCTTTGTCGTACTGACGGTAATGTTCATGTGAACGGAGCGCAGGCCGACCTCGCGCGTAAGGGCTCAAAAAAAATTATTTGGCAATTCTCCATCCAAATCAGCGAAAAACTTGAAATTTTGCAAATTTTGGAAAATGTCTAAAAGTTACCGACAGATTTTAGAAATTCAAATTGCAATTATAAGCCCTCTTCTAGACGCACATTTTGACTTATAGTCCATCTGCATTCCTTTCATATCTGTGAAACTACCGGCAAATTTCACAATTTCATAAATCGTTCCTCGATTTATGAAATTGTGAAGCCTGTAGTTATACCAATACTATATTCGATCACGAAAACATAAACATTTTCAATGTTAAAATCTAAGAAAATAATTCATTTTTTAATGAATTCAACGTAGAAATTCTTTAATATATTTGTAATTTCATACACAGGTAAAATTAAGTTTCAATAACAAACTGGAACATAAACTTGTTGCAAAATAACATAAAGTACTATCAAAATTCGTGTTTTTGTGTTTCGTGTAATTCCTGTTTACTAGAAACTATTATTTACACGACAAGACAGACGGATATGATCTAATTTCGGACAGGAATATCGTTAGATCGGCGCCGCCGATGAGATCCATACGAGAATCAAACGAAACTCCCGGAACTGTTATACTTTGAAGCTATAAAACACCTATTGGAGAAACATCAATAAATATAAACTAGCAACATTACACTTATGTCTGAAAATAGCACAAATTGGGTAGGTTACATTTTTCACGAAATTCATAGCGATCTCCGAACGTTCAGTTCACGCGAGTCTAATAGAGTAGAGATAGTACATTGTGATACGTCTATTGGTGAATTGGAATGTTAATATTTTGTTGCAAAAATTCTTACTGCAAAATACATTCTACAAAGATTCTGCATTGAAGATAATAATTGTAAGCCTATACAAGAAGTTATAAAGACGCAAAAGTTACTGGCTCCTATTTTTTTTCAAGGAATTTTGCGTTATACTATTTGCCGAAGTTATTTGTAAGATATCGATGTTCGTGTGACATCATAAATTGGGGCTCGCCATTTTGGCCTGATTGGGGCACGATTTATCTGTTTTAATTTGAAGCCCAGCAGACTTACCGAGGTTCGGAGCGTTACCCGGTACGGCCGCAGGTTGTTCATTATAGTTTTTTATTTTTAGTTTAACTTTTGTATTTGTCAGCTGCTGGGATTAGTAAAACTACACGACTTTGAAAATTTGATCGGAAGTTAATTCCATAGAATTCCAACCAAGGACCAAGAAAGGAATTAATCGACGTTCTTGACAATCTCTTTTCTACCTATTCGAGATTCTACACAATATACCACTGAATATGATGTTCATAGCAACAACACGTGTGCTTCATATAATAAGATGAATCCATTGCAAATGCGTAAACAAACGGAGAGTAAACAATTTCTGGACACCAGCCAGCCACCACTCTTCAGAAATGCTAATTTATTTTGTAATAAAACTCCTGTAGGTACGCTTGTTTGGATTCTACTGAATTGTGACCTTTATATCTTGCTCAATTGAGATGTAACTAGTTGTTTTGTTTATTTTTCAGTTTAGATAGGGTTTCCTAGGATAGCGGTTATGGCCCATTTACATGCTGGCCGAGCCATGACGAGCCATGGCGAGCCTCCACCTTGCGCCCAGCGTGTAAACAGGTGAACGGCTTGGCTCGCGTAGGCTCGCCTAGGCTCGCGTAGGTTGGCCGCCGATCCGCGCCCGTGTCGGTTTTTGAACACAGATCAAAGGAGCTGGCGGCAAGCGCTTGCGACGTATTTACATGTTGGCCGTTCTTCAGTGTCGCTCAAGAGCTCGCGCCGTACGGTGGCCGTACGGGTGTATTTATGTTGCGCTGTGTATGACCGCGTATCAACAATACGAAATAATACTTCGTAGCTACATAATTTATTCATTATGAAAACATATTTTGAATGTGATACCTTGTTACCTGTTGCGGTTTATATGGATTTTTATCATCCACCGTCTTCTACGATGAACTTTTCGCTCCCTTTGTTTTTTTTTATAAAAATAAACGTATTAAAATAGGCATTTACACTATTACTAAGACTCTATTACTAAGACACTATTACTAAGACTCCGCTGTCCGTCTGTCTGTCTGTCACCGGCTGTATCTCATGAACCGTGATAGCTAGACAGTTGAAATATTCACAGATGACCTACCTAACCTATTTCTGTTGCCGCTATAACAGCAAATACTAAAAGCAGAATAAAATAAATATTTGAAGGGGGCTCCCATACAACAAACGTAATTTATTTTGCCGTTTTTTGCTCGATATTAGTAACGACAACAGGTGGACAGTTGAAATTTTCACATATATTATGATGTATTTCTGTTGCAGCTTTAACAACAAATATGTACTATAGATATTTAAGGGGGGCTCCCATAGAACAAACGTGATTTTTTTTGCCGTTTCTGGTACGGAACCCTTAGTGCGCGAGTCCGACTCGCACTTGGCCGGTTTGCTGAGGCTGGCCGAAGCTGGGAGCTGGCGGTCGCCTCGCCGAGCCACGGCCAGCGTGTAAATGGCATCCAAGCGATCGCCGAGGCTCGCCGAGGCTCGCCGAGGCTGGCCGTAGCTCGGAGCTGGCGGTCGCTCGCCGAGCCACGGCCAGCATGTAAACCCGGCATTAGGATTAGAATAGCGATAACGTCAGAAACCGCGCCGCATTGTTTACATTACATAGATAACGTTCTACGCCGCTAAATTACGGCCGTACTATGACGGCACCATCATCCTAGGAAATTCTAGCTTTTGGTTCTAGATTCGTATCAACATCAGTCACTTTTAATGTCCCCACTACTGGGGCACACACCTTCCTTATGGATGGATAAGGAGGATGCGCTATAACCCACCACGCAGGCCTAATGCGGATTGATGGGCCTTCCGAAACACGGAGGTACTCGAGATAATAAATTTTTGGTCACCCATCCCATGACCGACCCTTACGAAAGTTACTTAATCTATGCAATATCAGGGCCAGATGCTTAACCACTGAGCTCCTCTTCGATTTGTATAATAATAACCAATAAGTAATACATTCATATTTGGGAGGTATGATTTTCATCATTTCTGAGAATTTTTTTATCCAATCACATCTAAAGAGATAAGAAAAACGTTTTAAAATGCAGATGTCACTTGAAGAATTTAAAGTATATTCCTCAAGAATGTCTCAACAGTTAGAATTCCTTGAATATTTCTCATTTACCTGCCACGACAGTCTGAATTGTTAGGAATTTTGAGCTTTGAAGTACGTACCTACTTGAATTTAAGTGAGTTAAAACTTACTTTCAACTATACTTACCTATGTTAACCTACGAAGTTTCTTTTATAATGTTTACAAAAAAACAGTTGTGCGGTTTTTTTTTACTTTAACCTCACCAATGCTGTCGTGAAAAACTCTTATTTATATAAAAAGGAGCAGTATGAATATTTCATAGAGCCCCGACAGTGTTTCTGGGCGTATCTAAGCGAATAAAAATTTCAACTTACGAGTATAACATTACTGTAAAAGGAAAAGTTTACCGCGCCATTTCATACTAGAGGTATGCTTATTGTAAGTATATTTCTTGTAACATAACCAAACAAACTGAAGTATTTTGATTGTTAAGGTCGATTTATCCAAGGAAAGTACCTACTTTTTCACTGCCTTGTTTGCGGTACAGACGGCGACGGTAATTCCTTACGGGATATCAACCTTGCGCTTTCCCTTTCACTTCATGACCTTTCTCTATCCTGTCAATATTTGAATAGGTGGTAAGTAATATTATACCTTTAAACAGGCAATTCTTGTATTTTTATTTATATGTATGTTTATAATTTATTATTTATTTTTTTCTGTGATCTCGGAAACGGCTCTAATTATTTCGCTGAAATTTGGTATATGGGGGTTTCAAATTCAAATTCAAAAATAATTTATTCAGTCTAGGCTGTTACAAGCACTTGTGAATGTCATAGAAGCTACGCCATCGATTCGCAAACCCTAAGCGGGAAAAAAAGCGGGAAACGCTTCCGTGGGTTTCCTCCGAAAACCACATCGATCTAGATTAGTCTTATGTTTGGGAAAACGCGTGTTTTCGAGTATTCATGAGTTTTTCTTTCGACGCAGAATATGGTCTATAAATTGAGATAAATTGCTAATTCTGCCTGCCGGCCGCTGTCCGTCTGGTCCAGCGGGTTAAGACGCGGATGGCAAGAAACGAGTGTTACTGGTTCGAATCCCGCTCGGTGACTTACTTTTTTTTAATGTTCAAGTTTATATATAATTTTATATATTTTATTATTTTTAGACAAGTTCAAAAAATGTAGTTAATGTTTGAGATAACAATGTAGATTATTACCTAAACACCACTGTATGGTCGCAGTTGTCGTCCTGCGGGTCAAGGGTCGGTCCTGGTCGTCTTTATCGTCCCTGATAGTGTCTTTTTACCAGTTCCGTTTTCTGTCGATCGTCATCTGTCCGTCCGTCCCGTACGTCAACCCTGTCACCCTCCGTCTGTCTGTCAGTCATTAGTCAAAGGAGGCTGGACGCCGCGACAACCACCATATTACAATAAATAGTAATAACCGAGCAAAGCTCGGTCACCCAGGTACTGTAACAATAAAAAAGAGCAAGCTTAAAAATAGCTACAAATAGCTTTTTTTAGAAAGTTATCTCTAAGGCTAACAAAAACGGAATTAAATGCATACTAAAAAGTGTGCATTTAATTCCGTGTTTGTTTGTTTGCATTAGTGATAATTTTCTAAAACTCAAAATGAATTGCTTTCTTACAAGTTCTTTTTTCCACCAAGCTTAGACTTACAAACATTATACCAAGTTAATAAAAATAAAGGCAAAAATAAGACAGCTTTCGATGCCCGCCAAAGATTTTAACAAAAATATTTGTGTACACGATATTAAATTTCATTCTTGTGAAATTTCCCTTCGAGGTGTAGTATTTTTAGAAGCTTTATATGAAAGAGCCTATTAAAAAGGCTGTTCGTAAGACTAAGGTCTTACTATAGGTGCAATGCTTAGAGATTCGCTAAAGCTAGGGTTTCCTTGGATGACGGTGCCGTCATATTACGGCCGTAATTGAGCGACGTAGGTCTATGTAAACAATACGGTTTTCTAGATAGCGGTGCTGGACACCGAAGTAAAAAGCGGTGCCGCTATTTTCGTGACGGCCGTCATGACGGTGTAGATCAGTTCACCACGTCCGTAAAATTACGGCCGCTATGTGACTGCACCGCTTTCTTAGGAAACCCTAGCTTAACGCATCGCTTGCAGTGACGTTATTGCAATACGTCACTAAGATCAGATACTAGTAGCTTGGCTCTTAGCTATAGCGAGGTTCCTCGTAGTGTGGTTTCGGCCTAAGATTTAAAGCGGCATATCTTTAAGGAGAGGGTAGATCACGTCGATAGTAAACTTGGTCCGTGATATCAGAAGGGAAACAAAGTTATGCCTTTGCAAACATTTTACATGAAAGAAGTTTACTTGTTAGAATGCAAAAAAACCGGCCAAGTGCGTGTCGGGCCACGCGCAGTAGGGTTCCGTAGTTACCGTATACAATACCATATTGAATACCACTATAATTTTTCGTATGCAAAAATAACTTTGTTTTTCATAGTGTTTGTATGAATGGCAAAGTTATATTTGCGGTTTTGGAAAATGTGATATATCTCTAAAAATTATCATTATATCTCGTTCAAACCAATTTTCTTTGAAAGTATTTATTACTATCTACAACATATTTTTTTTTAGATTTTTCAGTCTCTTATTTTAAAAGTTAAAGGGGGGGGGGGGGGACACTCATTTTACCACTTTGACAGTGTATATCTTTCAAACGGTTGACTTTGAGAAAAAATAGTCTTAGGAACCTCAATATAATTTTTAAAGACCTATCTTTAGACTTCCCGCACGTATAGGTGTGATGAAAAAAAAAATTTTCAGTTTCAGTTTCATGTATGGGGAGCCCCCCCTTAAACTTTCATTTTTTTATTTTTATATGAAAACCTTGAAGCGGTTCACAGAATACATCTACCTACCAAGTTTCACTTGTCTAATCCTAAAACTTTCGGAATAAAATGGCTGTGACATACGGACGGACAGACAGACAGACAGACATGACGATCTATAAGGGTTCCGTTTTTTGCCATTTTGGCTACGGAACCCTAAAAACCGACAATATCCTACTAATATTATAAATGTGAAAGTTTGTGGGTTTGGAGAAGGTAAATCACGTGGATAGTAAACTTGGTCTGTGATATCAGAAGGGGGACAAAGTTATGCTTTTGCAAACATTTTACAGGAAAGAAGTTTACTTGTTAGAATGCAAAAGACCAACAATATCCTACTAATATTATAAATGTAAAAGTTTTTGGATGTTTGGATGTTTGTTCCTCAATCACGCATAAACTACAAAACGGATCTGTTTGAAATTTGACACACAGATAGTAAATAGCCTAGATTAAAACATAGAATATTTTTTATCCCGATATTCCCACGAGAACGGGAACCAGGCTGGTGAAACCGCGGGCGGCCGCTTGTCTGGAAATAGCTTCCAATAACTGGGTGAACCGAGCTTCGCTCGGTTATTATTTATTGTAAATATGGTGGTGTTTAGGTGATAACAAAAGTGCTTTAGCTACTTACTTTGGGATCAGAACAATGTACGAGTATGTGATGTTTATCGACGAAAATAAAAACTCGAAAGCAACATTAACTACATTTTTTAAACTTGTCTAAAAACAAAAAGAAAATAAAAAATATATATAAACTTGAACAAACATATAAAAAAAGTAAGTCACCGAGCGGGATTCGAACTCAGAACACTCATTTCTTGTGGTCCGCTTCCTAACCCGCTTAACCAAATGAATATCGGCCGGCCGCGGACGAAATTAGCGACCATATTCTGCGTCGAAAGAAAAACGCATGAAAATGCGAAAATGCGCGTTTTCCCAAACATAAGACTAATCTAGATCGATTGTTTACCCCCGAAAACCCCCATATACCAAATTTCAACGAAATCGTTAGAGCCGTTTCCGAGATCACAGAAATATATATATATACAAGAATTGCTCGTTTAAAGATATAAGATATAACAGATTAAAACATGCAAGGCACCGAACCCGCAATAAAAGCTCTTGCAGAACCGACAAATAAAAGCAAATATCTGCCTATACAATGATCGCATCATCATTATAAGTCTTGTATACACATCATCACCTACTACTCTGTTTCAGCCTCACACGGAGTTTCATCAGGAACTGTAATACTGTAAAGTCCCTCAATCACTCGCACCATATCTGTCCTTTCGCACAAATGTTCCTTCTCACAAAATTATGTTCATACTTTGAACGTTCTTCACAGGAAAATTTTGAAAATTTTATACAACATCAATTTTAATCGGGTTCATACTGTAATTATCGGGGTTACCAATGTAGGAATTGTAGTATGGGTGGTAAGAGGATGGCATGCCACTGATAAGAAAGCCAAAGGGAAGATATTCCTCCGGGCTGGATGGTAGTGGTATATAGTTATCTCTACGTTTATTCACACAAACCTAGAGTCAGTTACACACTCCAGCACTGACGTTTTAGTTTCGATTTTATTTATGGCCCGATTTCCGTTGTGCATAATTCTAATTCCAATAAAGTATGTATCATCTGGTTCACAGCGATTCTTATTGCCATCCCGTTAAATTTTAAATTTACCCACTCATTTTATATGTCCCGTGTGCGTCGTTCAAAACGCTTCCCGTGTCAAATTACAACCGCCGCAAATTACGTTACAGTGTGCGTATTGAATATTCTGACGTTTATATCACTTTACAGGATTGTCATGATGAAAAATTGGACTAAATGTTCGCCTCTACATTTTATAAAATGTAATTTACAGAACATGAAAATTCTAGGTCAATAACATTAATTTAAATGACATTGAGAAATTGCTGTTTAGTGACATTTAGTTTCTACTGTCTTTTCTTTTACAAATATTTAATTAAAAAGAAACAATGTTTTATTAGCAGCTAGACAAGTCCATGAGAGAATAGCTTTAGGCGCTCCGTAGGCAGAGCAATTTTGATCGCCGCGTTGAGACAACTCGCATCGCAACTAGCTACACTAGGTAATGTGGTGTCTATGCCCGCGTACTGGCCGATATTGCGGTGGCGCGTTTGACATGGATTTGAATTCAAGTTTAAAAAGTTAAGATTCGATTTTCTAGAGAGGACTCGGTGCGCGGCCATGGAGGCACGTCCTAGATAATTATTATGTTATTCGAAATCAATTAAAAAGATAATATAAACAACGGTTTAAAATGCAAAGCATAGTTTTATTTAAGTAGCGCTCGCAAGAGCGCTACAAATGGTGGAGACATGCCGGTTTTGATTTTGCCGAAACAGTACCTCTCGTTGGAAGAAAAAACGCGAGTGCCCTTCCGTGAAATTTCAGCATGGACACAAAAAGTGCTTGAGATGGACAGAAGAAAATTGAAATAAGCTGAAGAAAAGTGTCTGAAGGAAAGAGGAACAAATAAGGGAGTATAAAGTGTCATTATGTGTTTTTACCAATTTTACTAGAAGAAAATTTCCAAAACCTTATTAAAATGGTTCATGCAGAAGAATTTTATTTGGAAAAATTGTGGAAAAAAATCATAAAGATAAAAAAAAAATAACATCAATATGACAACGGATGCCAGGCGTCATAAGCGTCACACGTCTGTTGATTTTATCGATTTTTGAAAAACTGGGAAAATGAAGGCGAGCATTTTTCCAAGTTTATTCCGGATGGTGGGAGAGAAGTCAGAGAAGGTTACAGGGTGTCCAGTCTTTGCTATGTCCGTCAAAAGATAGGGAAAAATATGCGCGGGTGTATTTGCATGTTTGTGTTTAATTGTTTATGTTTGTATGTGTCTTGATGATATTAGGATAAGTAACTGATGTTTTTGTAGTTTATTAATGTAAGGTCTTTATTTTTCATAATGAACGTGACGTGAGAAAAATGAATATGACACAATGATGTATTATATGAAGGATGTCGTAAGATGCTGAGAAATCCAGAGGCCCGAGCACAAGGCGGAGATGTTGGGGTTTACTGAAAAAACAGGGTTCCGATGTCTAAGTTACGTAGTGTAATTTAATACGAATATTGTTTTGACAAAAACGTGAGTGAGATAGGTATATTAACATTGTTAGTTTTGTTGAATATCAGTAAAATATATTTTAGTAGCTTGTAGTTTTGCGTGGAAGTAGGTAATGGGATAGTTTAAGGGTTGTTGTAGGTTAGTTATAGAGTAGGTAAGGGTCGGAGAATAAGGAATAAGATGGATAATGGGTAGTGTTGGATTAGTAAAATGAGATAGGTAGATCTAGTCGACTAATTCTGTTGTTGGGTGTAACATGATAAGGCAATAGCTATTTGTCATGGATTCCTGATTTGGGTCTCACACACTTTAATGATTGAATGTAGGCGGTATAGTATCCGGGTTGTAGATGGTTTGTTATTATTGATGGTCATTGGATGGAGTATTAAGTTATATAGTTTGGGATAGTAGGGTAGGTTCAACGGTTCGTAAGCAGTATGGAAAAGAGATTAGGGTAAAAATATAGTTTGAGTAGGTATGCAAATAAGATAGAAAGTCTTAGTGACATAATGGTTTATTTGTAGTAAAGGAATGGTATAGAAAATAGCAGTTATAGGAGTAGGTTATAATTGGTTAAGTTGGTTCATTTAGGTAGGTTAATAAATTTCTCTCACGATAAGCAATTTCTGATGTAGAATAGAGCGACTATTCTCATAAGCATTCGGAATTACTTAGTAGAAATTCTACCTGAATAATTGATTGGGATTCTGGGGATTGTCTTTTCTTTTTAAAATTTAGTCGAGAACTCCCTGATTCTATAGATTATGTGGGAACATTGTATCTTAAGCATCAAGTCATAAAGTGGATTATTTGACGTATTTTTGGGATTATTATTTCTGGCCTTGTACTTAAGCCTCTTGAATTCATGAGAGTTTTAAATAATATGATGTTGTGGAATGTTTCTCCTATTGATAAGGTTGATAATAACTTCTTTGAGTCTTGTTGTAATATTTAATCATAAGGATGACTTACACACCCTTAATGAGTTTGAAGTCACTTAGAATATTTTATAAAATATTGGCTGATAAAGTTAAATGTTTAATTATAAGGGTGGTGGTTTATAGGTCATGTATAGTTAATGATTTGGAGAGTGGCTTGAATTAGGTATGTGATTTTAGGTTGGTTTTACACCTACCAAGTTATTCGAAGTAAAGTAGCTTCCAATAACTAAATCCTATCAGGATTTAATTTGAGTTATTCTTGATTGTATTTGCCTTATCCAATCTTAGGTAGGGTGTGCAAAAAAAATGTATGGATAGGGAAAAAAAATTTTTGCTTTAAATTATTTTTTCCCCAGGTCGGGAGGAATGTGGTGTCTATGCCCGCGTACTGGCCGATATTGCGGTGGCGCGTTTGACATGGATTTGAATTCAAGTTTAAAAAGTTAAGATTCGATTTTCTAGAGAGGACTCGGTGCGCGGCCATGGAGGCACGTCCTAGATAATTATTATGTTATTCGAAATCAATTAAAAAGATAATATAAACAACGGTTTATAATGCAAAGCATAGTTTTATTTAAGTAGCGCTCGCAAGAGCGCTACAGTACACATTAAAGATACTTCGCAAACATAGCTGGGATTTTGAGACTCCGATATTTCGGCGCAGTTGCATGTGCCATGATCAGTATGATCACGGAAGAACTGTCGATTGTTGCGTGCGGGTAGATGTTATTGGCAGACGAATGTCTACCCTCCGTCTAGTTCTTTTATTATTACGTTCGATACCGGTACCACTGTCTGCAAACTCACTATTCACTGGAATTTGTTCAATACCGGTACCACTCGGAGTCTCAAAAATAAACAGGTGCATGGTGTAATTACCGACATAGTTTATTCCATAGATGGGAAATCTACGAGTAGTTGGGAATTTCGATGATCGACAACAGTTTAGGAAACTGGGCTTTTTTGTTGCTGCAACTAACAACCTTTAACGAAAACTTTAAACAAGTTGATAGTTTCTTCAACTTAAGTTGATCTGTCTGCCAAGCGCCTTAGTCACAACTAAGAAATAGAAATCGCATAATATCTGCGATGCCACCCAAATACGTAAGACTGATGGTGATTCTATTCCATTCAACTTCAATTTGATGACAAATGTGCGTCTTCGTGAATGCAAACAGCAGTTCTGACGCAATTGCGACGTGATTAAACGTCCCTTTGAGATAAAATTATCACCAGAAAAAGAGAGCTGTCACATTGTAACAGACGTAACAACTCTCCCGTACAACTTTGTTCGTGGTGGGCGTAGCTATAACAAAATTGATACTCGACGAAACTGGAAAAAGAGAGTTTGTTGTAAAGTTATTTTGTTTGTAGGATTTCTTGATATTGTTTTGCATTATTTGCATACCTAGTTCAAGCGAGCACTTTCCCAGTCAGGCGAGAGGAAATTGATTTAGTCTAACTTTGTTTACAAGAGCAGGATAGACAAATGCACATAGTAGGAAACATTTAGATTCGAAGAAAATATTTGCAAAACTAAGTAAATAATATAATAGATATTTAGTGTGTATTTGTTTATTTATTAGGAACACCATCATTTGTGTACACTATTACTTGCACTAACTTAAAATAACATAGGTATATTTATTTCCAAGTGTACATTTTAAAGGTTGACACCACATGCTTTTCACCACGTGTGTAGATTCTCTAAAGATATGTAAAAGATGAATTATAGTCGTCCCGGGTCCACGCCCGTTCAAATAAAATAATAATAATAATAAAAATCGTTATTGGCCCAAACAATTTTTACACAGCTAAGTAGGGCACTGGTTCCAAGAAAAAAGATTAGGTTTACAAGAATTATATTTGTAGATTGAAAATGAGTAATAAAAGAGTGCTTGACGCCAGCCGATGGATTCAAATATAGGGCCCGTAACACACACTTTATAACTAACACAACGGCAAAAGGATATTTTGCAGTAAAGGTTCAGCAAAAAGTTTCCTAAAAAGAGGCATTTTATAAAAACATGCAAAGGAACAAAAAAGGTCACATCGGCATTATACCAAAGAGGATCACTATTGCAACCGTACAAAAAATGGGCGAATCGTATTAATGTGACCAAAATGTTCCAATAAGGTTGAACGTATTGAGACGATTTATCTATGACAGGGGTATCGAATAAAATTATACTACGCTTCTTACTAAATTTTTAGAGTAATCAAGAGAAGGTATTTTATTATTTCAAGTTATGCGCTTAGTAATGTTATATTATGTAACTTAAAGAAATGTCTAAATTAACATATACTTGCCGAAGTATACATTTTAATGTACAAAAGACATAGCTTTTTCTTACTTTCTATTAAAATATTTATTTCATTTCTGTCATATCTTAAATAAAGAGTAGAATAACCAAGAGTTTTCGCAGTTAGGGGTCTAAAAATCATTTTTCAGTACGGGGTTGCTAAAAACCTCTGACATGATTGTGGCAGCCCTGCCAGATTGATAGTGTCCCCGCCGCACTCGACGTGAACAGATGATGAATCGTAACGCCCATTCACCGTTTACGCGCCATTTCACGCGTGTTTCAATACAAGCTTTTTCTCGTATAAATCTTGTCTTAATGTTACATTGTTGAGATTTTCATGCTGTAATGTTATTTTTTTTAAATAACAATTTGGATTACATGGAGATGGATTTCAGCTAAGCAAAACGTTTTAACGTTATGGAATCAAGTTGTTTACCTAGCTGTTTGATTCATCAAAGTCTGAATGTCATTCAGGCTGCTTAGCGGCACCGTTTAATAATGGGCTATTTACATGGGTTGATTTTAGTCACCTATGACTGTCGACGTTACCTAGCAAGTCTTCTTATTTTTGTTACGGCAATCTACTCCTCTTCAGGGAGTAATTTTTGGCAGTGTCAAGTGTTAAATAATTTGGTATTGTTTCAGTTTACATTAGAATTCGGGTGCATCGCATTCCAATGATGCTTAGAGCATTTGGCATCAAATATATCAATACAGTTCACTCGGCAAGTTCTGCTAGCCACCACTACAATAAAAGTCTCAGCTTCACACAACCAAGATCGCACCTATTTCAATCATCCCTCATATTGTTCAGCGTGGATACTTGTACCACAAAACTGCACTAATTTACGACACAAACTTGTAAAATTGAATCGCAAGTGAACGTGATTTATGACGTCGCCTTCGTCTATGATGTCGATGGCGTAACCTAACAATAATGTTAAATTAAGCTGTAACAACTACAATTAGGATGTTGACTAATGAATAAAATAACGAAATACTAATAAAAACCGTAAACATATTAAACTTTTAGAGTAGCTTGTATACCTCTTGGTTTTATATATTGCATATTATTTGTTTTATTTCCCTTCAAAGTTGGGTGGACAAGTCCATTTAAAAAGTATTAAATTTATTAAAATAAATTACACCTTTAATTAGTTCGTAAAATGTATAGCAAATTTGTCTAAGAAACCATTTTGATAAACACAATATTTAATATAGCTGCCGAACAAATTTCCTACGCGTTGCATACAAACTACTGAGGCGTGACGTCATAATTCAGTAGCCGTTAGTATGGAGCGTTTTTGGGCGAGTCCATTTGTGTGCATTTCACACTGTGATATCTTGGGCAGTTTTCAAGCTAGCGAAATTATAATTTTACCAATGTTTCTTTTTTGAGAGGTAATTTATGTAATATAAAATAAAAAAAGTTGTCAACATCTTAATTAACTAGGTACGTGGTTAAATAACATAAGTTCATTAGGTACACTCTAATTATTATTACGGAAACTTCATTTTTGCCAATCGAGCACTAGCAAACTAATTTTCTAAGTTATGTCTTGTTTCGACCTTTCCGCGGGTAACGAAGAGGAACTTAATTGTCCTGGCACAAGTTTTCCTGATAATGTTAGCCCCTTAGACGGTTCTGACAGTTAGCTTAGGGGCAAGACACATTGTGCGTTTTGCTGACAGTCTATTGTTTTAGTTTGCTCACCCGTAAATGGTAGTAATCTGCTGGTAACCTTATTTATTAACACACTCAAAGCTCAGAGGTATTCTATTTTAAGGGAGAGAGTATTATGAGAATTGATTATTTAAATAGGCAACATATTTTCTCATAAGGAATTTGATGGGAAGGAAATGTCAGTATATCCTACTAATATTATAAATCCTACTAATATTATAAATGTGAAAGTTTGAGGGTTTGGATGTTTGTTCCTCAATCACGCAAAAACTACTGAACGGTTTTGGTTGAAATTTTGCACACAGATAGTAGATAGCCTGGATTAAAACATAGGATACTTTTTATCCCGATATTCTTACGGAAACGGGAACCACGCGGGTGAAACCGCGGGCGGCCGCTAGTAAGGAAATATATTTTAACTCACTACATACTTGTCTGCTTATCTATCAAAGTACACATAAACTTTAGCAAACTATGATACGCATCGTAGTTGTTAATTCGATTTTCAAAGAATATAACGTATTTGGCTCTCTAGTAAGCGGTAATAATATACTAAAGATGATGTCAAAGATGTATGTAAGGATCGGTAGTTCTACCATGAGTTGATGCAAACTGTTCTCGCTACTGTAAACTATCGGATATACTACTCACAGTCGGAGGAGCTGGCCTGGCCATGAGATTGCGGAGGTTAAGCAACTTTCGCAAGGGTCGGTCATGGGATGGGTGGCCAAAAATGTTTTACCTCGAGTTCCTCCGTGCATCGGAAGGCACGTTTAGCCGTTGGTCCCGAGTGCATTTGCAGTCGTTAACACCCACCAAACCGCATTGGGGCCGCGTGGTGGGTTATGGCCCATCCTCCTTATCCACTCATAAGGAAGGCCTGTCATAAATGATGTTAGGGACACTTAATCTACATAGACTAAACTAAGTTCTTTTACCTTCATGGACGATACCTACATTATCGGACCTCAACGATAATAACGGCTCTAATTTATGAAAGTACAACAAATGTAATAAAAACTTGTACAACCCGTATCTCTTATTTTATTTAATCGATTTTATATTGGTTGTTTATAAATAATCCACGTGCCACCCTTCATTCCATAACCCTCAATATGTCAAGGAAATGTGTAATGGTTTTGGGACATCTAAAATGAGTTCTGTGGAAAGGAGAAAGTACCTTTCATTTCGTACTATTATTGCTATCAACTTGTCATACGCGTCGCGCAAATGTTGCGTGCAAAAACTGAAAGTAAACGATGAAAGCTATTTTATTGTAGCACAAGTTTCTGAAATAATAGTCAGAAAAATGCTTTATCATTTTATCTTACTTTTTATAAGAATAACTTTAGATTTGATTTATATCAGTTTAACTATAATGTATTCTGTGGTTTTACGTAAAATATTACGTTTCGCAAACAGTTTTCATGATTCAAGGCCTATTATAAAAAACTATATTGCGTTAGTCAAACGATATTTTGTCGTTCAGTTAATGTTGTTACCCCCCGTCACACCCCGGACACTCTATACAACCGCGCTATTATAAACAGATGACGTCACATTATGACGGTTTTGTACACGCGCAACTGTCCCCGCGTTCCGAATCACGCTCACAGCGCTGTTAGCGCGTATCCGACCAAATTAAATAGTCACAAAATATTACACAACTAGGGTATTTGTGTACCTACTTCATTTAATGGATTATACGTTTGGAACTAGGCATGTGTGTGTAAGTCTAGGGCTACCATGCAGTTTTGTACTATATGAGCAGCGTTCAATTCATAATTCGAAGTTTTGGGTAAATAAAGTTGCAACGCATTGCTTTGAATATCAAAATTCCTGGGGGGCTACTCAAATGGCCACTTTTCTATTCGTTCGCTAACTTAACACGTTGAACGCCATGGGGGATACCATGTGACCCCCACTACTTTAGTACACGGGGCCAATCAAAAATTATTGAAAAATCAAAAATTTCATTTCTTTTTTTTTTGTTCTATTCGACAGGAAATACATCAATATCTATAACGCAATTTAAAATAATCAATTTATTTTCTTTTTTCAACGTAAATACAGCTGTCACTCAATAGATGTCCCCCGTGGCCTCCCAGGATAGAAAATCGGTTTTCCGTTACAGGGGGCCGCGCGGGTCGCGGTGTCGGGCACCCCCGCCCGCCGCACTGTTCCCGCAACGCCCGCGCAGCTTTCTGTTCATTCGTTATTCGTTCGTAGTACTGTCAAGATGATTCAAACGAGCCCAAACTCGATGGAGTTGCATGGTTTTATTACAGAGTTTCAGTGGCCTTCTTCCGGCTCCATTATCAGACCCTGGACACTATTTCCCAACAAAGAACTCGTCAAGACGATTCAAACGAGCCCACACTTGATGGGGTAGCGTGGTTTTATTAAAGAGTTCCTGTGTCCTTCTGCCAGCTCCATTGTCAGACCCTGGAATCTATTTCCCAACAAAGTACTCATCATCATCATCATATCACGACACCCACTGCTGGGTATAGCCTCCCCCAAGGATCTCCACAACCATCGCTCCTGCGCTGCCTGCAATCAGCGGCTTCCCGCGACCTTCACCATATCGTCGGTCCACCTTGGGGGGACCTACCTACGGAGCGTCGTCCGGTGCGTGGTCGCCATTCAAGATCCTTTTCGCCCCAATGGCCGTCGGTTTTTCTCGCTATGTGTCCAGCCTTCTGCCACATCAGCTGAGCAATCCTTCGAGCGATGTCGGTTACTTTAGTTCGCCTGTGGATCTCCTCATTTCTGATTCGATTACGCAGGGAAACGACGAGCATGACTCTCTCCATTGCACGCTGGGTGACCTTGAGCCTCCTTATGAGACCCATAGTTAGCGACCACGTTTCACTGCCGTAAGTCATCACTGGCAACACACAGTGGTCATAGAGTTTCGTCTTAAGACACCGAGGAAAATCAGACACGAAGATTTTTCGAAGCTTCCCGAATGTTGTCCATCCGATTTGGATTCGACGAGAGATCTCTGTCTGGAAGTTGGACTTACCTAACTGGACTACCTGTCCTAGGTATACATAATGGTCAACAACTTCAAGTGTAGTGTTCCCAACATGAACTGGAGCGGGCACAACATGGACATACGACATGATTTTTCGTCTTATCCATTTTCATCCTGCGACCCACTCTTTGGGAAGCACTACGGAGATCTTCGAACATTGTGTTCAGGAGACGATTCGTAAGGACTCTCGATAAAGTATTCATCAAGACAATTCAAACTAGCCCAAATTCGATGGGGTTGCATGGTTTCAATATTGAGTTCCTATGTCATGGCCTTCCAGCTTCATCATCAGACCCTGGACCTCGTCTCCCATTAGAGTACTCGTCAAGTCGATTCTAACGAACCCAAACACGATGGGGTTGTATGGTTTCATCATAGATTTCCTGTGCCGCCGGAAGCCGGAGGAAGGCCTCCGGCTTCATCATCAGATCAGCTCAATGACACCATAATATTGCATTGCCTTCCAGTTCTGACCTATGCTCAAAGTTTCAAATCTCTAGCTCATTGAGAAGCTAGTATAAAATCGTTCACAAAGTTTGTGGAGAAACAAACGAACACACAAACAAACACACAAACGAGAAAGCAATCTAATAAAAACGAGAAAGCAAACGGGAACGGGAACGGTACCTTTAGTAGGTACCGTTCCCGTTCCCGTATTCATCTCTGAATCCAACTTTTCATTAATAATACCAATTCGAATTCAATATTCATAACTAAGACAGGACAACGTCTGTCGGGTCAGCTAGTATTAAGTATAGACAAGAAACTTGTAATTTTTTTCTAAGTATAACATATTTTCAAAAACCAACTAGACTTGACTTCTCTACGGAGCCGTGGGGGACCCGTTCAATACAGATTTGTTAGCTAAACGTATCCACCAGCTCAACAGAGACGTTTGAAATAACCTCTATCGCGCGGTCACATGTTGTCCCCCGTGGCCTGAACGGAACATACATGTGTGGCCCAAACCTTGTCCCCCATGGCCTAAATGGAAATAGTTAAAATATTCCACGGCGTTCAACGTGTTAAATCTTAAAAATAAGCAATTAATGATCAAGTCAGACGTCGCAAGTTTATGTAAATCACAGACATTGTTGTATTGTACAGAATTGACAAGCCTACGACACGTTATTTTGGTGTTTATGGTTTATTTTTAATTTTTAAGTTAGCGAACGAATAGAAAAGTGGCCATTTGAGTAGCCCCGCTGAACAGTTGACAAACACGACTAAAAAGTTACGACCACTAACGTCCATTATACAAGTACCTACGCTGGAAAGGCTATTGTCATGAAATGACAGCAATTTTTTGTACCGATTTGAAAATCGTCATATTGGCGCTGAGAGCAGTAGATTCTATGGCAGTAGTGAGTGTACTTGGAACTAATTAGTTCCAGTATACACTCACTACTGCCATAGTATATAATCTACTGCTCTCAGCGCCAATATGGCGATTTTCAAATCGGAACAAACGATTGGTGACGTTCGCCTGTCCAGTTGTATAATGGACGTCAGTGGTTACGACGCATTGCTTTGAATCTCAAAATAAGTTGACGTTGATAAACCCGACTATACGAGCACAAGATTCGGCACAAGAACTTTCGCGGTGGGGTGAGGTAATTGGTTCTGGGGCGGGGCGGAGAATGTCTTTTCTGTACGGTAGTGCCACAGTATATGTAGGTACTGTGGTAGTGCTTATCTGTGCCCCTGTATTGGAGCTTCGAAGCTTCAGAGCTTTCGCGAGAGTCTTGAAAGCCTTTCCAATAACGAGTCTTGTAAGACAAGACTTCCACCAATTACTGGAATACTTAAATTAAACGAAGCTTGCTCGAGTTACAGCCTTGTTAAGCTGTAGCTTACGGCTGTCATATTTAAGGGCTGAAAGTCCTATTTGCCCTTGATTTTGTTAAAGTTCAGAGATAAGATTTATAATAACTAAAAGTGGTAAAAGTGGTAAAACTAAAAAATTCCACTTTTAAGCAACAAAAATGAGACGGCTAAAATATAGCTGAACTAAGTCAAAAGTTTATCATAGATTCTTTTAACATTGAAAATGATTTTTCGATCGCTTCAGTAAGGTAAGGTACCCAATTTCAGCCAAAGTGAGACATTGCCCTGGTCCCGTGAGTTTTGGGTCTACGTGTATGTACTAAATGTCAAAAGATGCGTCTCAGCAAGAGCTACAATATAATTTGAAAAAGTCAAAAACTTTTTTCGAAAATCGCATTTTCTCACTAAATCGACAATTTCTCAAAAACGAAAAGCAATATCGAAAAAATGAAAAAAACCCCTAGAGATATTGAGTTAGGCTACCTATTGAAAATAGTGTATGTCCCTGACTCTTACGGTCTGGGCTGTAGCTTATCCTTTATGTAGCGAAATGTTGGGATACCGCGGGCGACGCGCGCGGCGCGGGATAATGGTAATACGTAGTACGATTGAAGTTTGTAAATTATTGTATATTTCAAAGCTTGTAACAGTGTTTTATATTTTGTATTTTTTATTTATTTCCACATTTTTATAAATAAAAAAGTATTTATATATACACCGTCATTTTGTAGTCGTTTTAATTAACTTAAGGGTGTGTTGTACCGATGAAAAAAAAAATTTTGCCCAAGAAACATGGGTTGAAAAACGACAAAAAATGTTTGGTCCCATACTAAGTAGACAGCTAAAACATTTTATTAGTATGGGAAAGTAATTTTTTTTGTCGTTTTTCGACCCATGTTTCTTTGGCAAAAATGTTTGGTTCCGTTAGTAGAACACTCCCTTAAGTTAATTAAAACGACTACAAAATGACGGTGTATATTAAAACCATAATATTGATATTGATTAGCTTTAGCAGGTCAACAGATGGTATGACGTGAATAGAGCGCGAGTGCTGATTCCAGATCTAGTCAAAGATTTAAAAACCGTTAGATACGGCGGCGCGGGGCAGTACCATAGTGTAACTGCACTGAAATGTCTCCATAAGTCCATATTCAAGTAAGTGACGTCGCTTACTATGTGAAAACGAAAGAGAAAGTAGTGTTAGCAATAACTGTAGGAGCAAAAGAGATGACGCTATTATCTCCAGTACACGTGCTAGGCGTCGTAGTGAGTTTTTGTTAGATAAACGGATAAACGAATCTTGAGCGAAAGTTGAACAGAAGAGAGGTATTAGTTTGAGGCCCGAGGCGAAGCCGAGGGCCTCTACTTACTACTAGATCCAAAATATTATATATCGTGGGTTGCTGTTATTTCAATTTCGAGATTTGAAATTACTCGATCAGTCACGTCTTTCTAGTGACTCTGCGATTCCAAATGAATTTTAACAACGATCTCTGAGAATGAGAGTGTGATGATGATGCCTAGGTAAACATGAGGGTTGTTATCGCACATTCGAGTGATGATGAAGTCGGCGCGAGAGTCTCGCATGCTGCATTTGATTTCGATTTATTTTTTATTAGGGTTAATTTATTTAGAAATTCAGATGTTTTAGTTATACATAGTACTTAGGTTCCTTTCAATAAAATATTAATGTCCATAAGAAAGGAGTAAAAAATATTTTGTTAAGTTAAATTCAATAAATTCATTTTCAATGTACCAGAAGGTCGTGAAAGGCACGAGATCTGTGAATTTTTTTTTTGTAGAATGTTAGTTCTGCTACTTTATGAATTTCTAATCTAATGCACAGCCAAAATATGTTTTCTACTTTATTAACTATTTATCGACTAAGCCCGAGCCTCACCTCAATTTAATAAAATTAGAGTCAGCGGTAAACTAGCTAAAATACACATAAACATCTTTGGAATACATCAATAAAACATTAAATACAGAACCGGCAGTTTATATTTTCGGCATCGTCGGTGCTAAACGTTATTTTATGACGATTATATAAAATTCATCATAATATTGATAAGGGACCAGGTTATTGAACAAGACTGCTACGCTACGTACGTCTTTATTTTTATATTGAGTTAATATAACATTCTTCAATGATACAAGCGGGGCTACTCAAATGGCCACTTTTCTATTCGTTCGCTAACTTAAAAATTAAAAATAAGCCATAAACACAAAAATAACGTGTCGTAGGCTTGTCAATTCTGTACAATACAACAATGTCTGTGATTTACATAAACTTGCGAACGTCTGACTTGATCACTAATTACTTATTTTTAAGATTTAAGTTAGCGAACGAATAGAAAAGTGGCCATTGGAGTAGCCCCCCAGGTTACTGTGAATAATTCTCAATAAAGCATTTTAACCGCATCTGTGGTCTAGTGGTTCGCCCACCCGTGTGAGACGCAGGGGTCCTGGGTTCGATTTCCCGGGGGGTTAAATTTGTACTCGGTTTGGTTGGTAGTAGGTCTTATTTCAAGTCCGCCTAGCTAGATACCACCATCTTACCGAAGTCTGACGCCATAACAACAATTTAAAAATTGTTGTGTTCCGGCAGTTAGAGGTAAGATAGCCAGTTCCTCAGTGATTAGGATTCCGGGAGTAGAGCGTTTCCACCTTCGGCCTTATCGTCACTTAACATCAAGTGAGATGAAGTCCAAGCACTATCCCGTTGTGCATAAAAAAAGCATGGATTTAATGGAAATACTTGTTTAATTATCTTTAGTTGTTTTTATACAGGGTCATTTTTGGACCCCTTTTCAAACTTTGTCAGGTCATTCTATAACAGCAGTACAATCAATTTATGAAGTAAAACAAAAATATTTTTTTTACATTTTTACCCCAAACTTTTCCCTACACAAATTGAAATTGTTGTCACCGTTTGCGCGTTGCACGGTCGACCCGCGCGAGCCCCCCTCCCGCCACTCGCCTTCCCCCGCTCGCGTCCCGTTCGGTGACGGTGAGCGTGCGCGCCTAGATTTTTAGGATATAAAAAGTGGTTGAAAACTGTGAATTTAAAAAGTAATAATTATAATTATCTCACCTAATTTTTTTTTTATTACTTCCTTGAACTATTATTTGATTTTGTAAAGGGGTCGCAAAATTACCCTGTATAGAATAATATTGTTAATTCATTTAACATGGCCGACGAACCGATGAATATTTTTTTCGTAAATTCAGTCCAAAGTAAGAAAGTATAAAAATAAACGAAACCATACCCCTAACATTGTTCCTTCAGGCGCTCAGAACATAGCCTAACTGTATTCTGAACTGAGTAGTAACAGTAGTAGGCATAGATTCACGAACTGGGTCGAAAGTTTGCGATTCTATCGAACTGGCTGGGAATCTGGGATGCACTAAAGTTTGATGCTGGTTGTCTTGTAACTTTTGCTGTAACGGATTTTCACTTGTTTTACTAAAGCGGGGAATTCACTTACAGACATGTCCGCAGGCACGCCCGCGGGCATGTCCGAGCGGGCAACTTTATAATGGCCAGACCGTCTGCGACGACGACATACATGACAGGCTTAGGAAAAACCTCTTGTAAAGTTGCCCGCTCGGACATGCCCGCGAGCGTGCCTGCGGACATGTCTGTAAGTGAATTCCCCGCTGGAGTTAAACAAGTGAAAATCCGTTACAGCATAAGATACATACAAGGGTATGTAGTAACAAAATATTACTTGTGAAACGAATTAAAAAGGGCTAGCATGGTTGTTGCGTAACTTTATAGGAACAAGCAATACTTAATGAAGGATTTTTTACTGTCACATGTTAAAATTATTATAGTGCATTTTAATTGTGATTTGTTTCTCTTAAAAAATGAAACAGGTTTAATTAAAGATGAATGAACGTAATTTTCAATACCGATAGCGGGCGGAGATGGCGTAGGACTGTGAGGACCCACGTCACTTCCTCTGTCTCGGAGTGCTATACCTGGCGCAGTATATTATTGTACCATGGAAGCTAGTATAACTGAAACATAAATCTTCTAGCCAGAATATTATAATAGGCATGTTGACTATTTTTTTATTTCATGTTGCATAAATTACCCCTCAAAAAAAAGAAACATTTGTATAAGAATTATTTCGCTAGCATGAAAACTGCCCGAGATATCTACAGTTTGAAATGCACAAAATTGGACTCACCCGAAAACGCTCCATACTAACGGCTACCAAGTTATGACGTCACGCCTTCCTAAATTGTATGCAACGCGTAGGAAATTTGTTCGGCAGCTTTTTAACAAATTTTATACTTTTTAAATGGACTTGTCCACCCAACTTTGAAGGGTCATAAAACAAATAATACGCAATATATAAAACCAAGAAGTATACAAGCTACTCCAAAAGTTTGATATGTTTACGATTTTTATTAGTATTTCGTTAGTTTATTCATTAGTCAACATCCCTATTAGAGTAATAAAGGTAACATAGGTGAAGTCTAAAAAATTTCCCAAGTGCAACAAACCTAAGTATTATATTATTTTGACAACCTCCGTGGTCGAGTGGTTTGCACGCCGGTTTTCAAGGCGTCACCATCTCTTGAGGTCCCGGGTTCGATCCCCGGCTGGGTCAATGTAGAAAATGAACTTTTCAATATTGTCTCAGGTCTGGGTGTTTGTCATACCACCGTTGTTTCTGATTTCCATAACACAAGTGCTATAGCTACTTACTTTGGAATTGGAGCAATGTATGTGATGTTGTCAAATATATATTAATATTAATTATTATTAAATACTAGCGGCCGCCCGCGACTTCGTCTGCGTGGACAGTTTTTTTGCTATCCCTCGGGAACTGTACGGTTTTTCTGGATGAAAAGTACCCTATGTCCTTTTCTGTACCCCTGACAACGTCTATGCAAAATTTCATGATGATCGGTTCAGTAGTTAAGACGTGAAGGCGTAACAAACAAACAAACAAATAAACAAACAAACGGACTTTCGCATTTATAGTATTAGTAAGGATGAAAAGTACCCTATGTCCTTTTCTGTACCCCTGACAACGTCTATGCAAAATTTCATGATGATCGGTCCAGTAGTTAAGACGTGAAGGCGTAACAAACAAACAAACAAATAAACAAATAAACGGACTTTCGCATTTATAGTATTAGTAAGGATTATTACGTACGTGCAAAAAACTCATCTACATGACATTTTGGACTTGTAATCAAAAGCCGTTTTGGTGAAGTTGTCTTTGTTTTGTTTGCCTTTCTTATAAATGCAGAGATATTTTCCCATTTAAAACGCTACCTTTGTTTAAAGTCTTTACTATTCGGTAAATACGCTAAATAACTTTTAAAATTCTGTATTTAAATTAAAAAACTTCAATATCTAACTTGCTTCAATAACATAGGTACGTAGTACGTAGGTAGGTACCTACCGTATGCGATAAAATTCAAAAGAAGGCGGGTGGCGAATTCAATAAAATTGAGATGTCGTTTCTTGTCATATAGCTACGCATAGTCTATCCGGTGTTCATGTTTATTAGATAGTAAACGTGATTTTAAAAGCAAAATATCAACGCTTCATGGTTGCTCCAAGTAATGCAGATAAAGCAATCATTCAACATGTTTATTTCATTTTAATTACTAGCGGCCGCCCGCGGTTTCACCCGCGTGGTTCCCGTTCCTTTGGGAATATCGGGATAAAAAGTACCCTATGTTTTAATCCAGGCTATCTACTATCTGTGTGCCAAATTTCAACCAAATCTGTTTAGTAGTTTTTGCATGATTGAGGAACAAACATCCAAACATCCAAACCCACAAACTTTCACATTCATAATATTAGTAGGATTCGGGAGACGAACAGAAAAATTTAATATTAGGTAGCTAATATTCTAATATTACACTTGAAAGCCAATTACAGGTCCTCACCAATAGAAAGAATTTACAATACAAAGCACTTTACAATAAGTTGGTATAAGTACGTTTTCCACAATATGTATTGTTTTGATAAAAATACATTATTATTGTTTTTTTACTACATTGATAACGCCCACCATGGAAACGTGTCTTCTTTATTAGGCTTAAATTTTCAGAAAATTAAACAGTTTCTAAAAAACATAGTCATTTAAATATGTAAGTACCTGCATCCAAAATATTTTTTTCGTATTTTTTAAGAAGCGGGCTATTCAGCTCCACTTACTACTTGCTAGCTTTTTAATACTTATGTATTTTCATTATTTCTTGACGCAACAGCAATATGAAGCCACAGCACAAAGCTTGCGTAAATCTCCTGTACACAGTGTGAAAAAGACGGTAGTTGGAAGGAAAGTACTTATATTGATGAATGCAAATTTTACAGAAAGGCCAGAAAGGTAATATTCCTTTATTTAAAAAAAATAAGGAATCAATTTTTAATATCGTTTCCTTTCAGTGCCATCATCAATATTTAAGAAACTTTCCATCCAACTACCGTCTTTTTAGGGTTCCGTACCCAAAGGGTAAAAACGGGACCCTATTACTAAGCCTCCGCTGTCCGTCTGTCTGTCTGTCTGTCTGTCACCAGGCTATATCTCATGAACCGTGATAGCTAGACAGTTGAAATTTTCACAGATGATGTATTTCTGTTGCCGCTATAACAACAAATACTAAAAACAGAATAAAATAAATATTTAAGGGGGCTCCCATACAACAAACGTGCTTTTTTGGTACGGAACCCTTCGTGCGCGAGTCCGACTCGCACTTGGCCGGTTTCTTTAACCTTGTATACAGGTCAAGCAAATAAACAAGGCGCAAGCTTTGACTTTTTAATAGTGTTCAGTCCTTTTACTGCAAATAAAAGGAGTCGCACAGCCTAATTAGGGTATCACTTACATTTTACAACGGCACTATACTTTTACTATGACAAGCTTTTATCGCTTAGAAAGACCCTATTAGGGTTCAAATGGACTTACAGACTTACTATTGTGCTCAATGAAGCTTGCAAGAACTCGTAAGCCAGACGTATTGTAGTTTCATTGTATTTTCTAGCGAACTAAAATCTATGGAACAAGCGTTGCGCTCAAAAAAATGGCACCACACGAAAAGTACAACTAAGTGGATGGAGCTAAAAATGCTGGCATTTAATTACGCAGCGTCTGAACATTGGTTACTTATTAGCGACCATTTTGTATACTCATAGATATTTTCTATATTTAAACGAAAAAATATGATACGATATTTCTGCATATTTTTACTGACTTCTTTGCATCTTTTACACCATTTGACTAGCCAGGACATCATTTTTAATAAACTTTCTCTTTCTCTCTTTTCTCTACAGTACAAACTGCAATTATTGTAAAGAACGTTAACGTCAGTCACCGTGCGCTGCTGGCCCGACCAAGAATCTTATATTCATGCCCGACTAAAGCTGAGCGGGTTGTACTTTTTCGGCCCCGTAGTGACATTTATAAGCAATATTTGTTTGCAATTACACTTGAATAAATTTTAATACGCTGGTATTTTCTATGTTCATCTTAGAGCATTAAACCATTGAATGCTCTAAGATGTTCATGTTCGACTCGCAACCTGCTAGAAATACGCCCGATACTTTAAAAAATGGTCGTCTAGCTAGTGCAAAGTATGGCTAAAATATTTTGTGATGGTCGGGCTTGGGAATATTGTATTTACATTTTGCAGCAAAAATATGGCGCAGTCAGTCGGAAGTACCTTAAGTTAGATAGAAAATGGATTTTATCAGTTATGAAAAAGAGTAAATAATTTAAAACTTAAGAAAAACTAATTCCTTTTGTTTACTCTTCAAAGTAAGACCGTGTTTTAGGCCTCTATTTAAAATGGATCGGACGTTTTAATTAAAACTGAAAGCAGTGACTAAACTTAAATGATTTTGTTAGGTATCAACTTAAATGGAGTGAGAGGCAAAAACGTCCTCGGATTCGGAAATTTGTCGATACTCTAATTAAGTAGGGAGAAAAGTTAAAAATTTCTGACTGAAAATAAACAATATAAAACTACGGGGAGAATCTCTCGTCAAAGAGAACGAAATAGAAGAAAATACTGATTATTTTCTGCATTGTGTACCTAAATGAGTTAGTTTTACTATAATGTACCTAGTTGGTTACTAAGTTCTGTAACTATGGAAAACATGAATAATACTAAATTTACAAATAATGCTACAATGAATTATATACCAAATGAAAGCACAAATATTTAAGATTATCATGTATTAAAATTATTCGAAATGACCGCCTCTGGCATGAATACACGCCTTTAGACGACGAGGCCAGTCATCGATGGCAGCACGAACTACCACCATATCCAATTCTGCGACTGCCTTGAGAATAGCGCGCTTAAGAGAGTCGAGATTCATGTGGGGCTTAGCACATGCTTTCTCCTCAATAAGTTGTCATATGGCATAATCCAGAGGATTTAAGTCTGGGCTGGAGGATGGCCATTCTTCCTGCGCGATAAAATCAATTTTGTTAGCCCGAAACCATGCTTGTGTAGATTTTGCTTTGTGCGCAGGGGCAGAGTCCTGCTGGAAGACCCATGGCTGGTTTTGAAATAAAGTGTGGCTTAAGGGTTTGACAACAGGTTCCAGAACGGTATCTTGATAGACTCTAGCGCCAGTTTTCACACCTTTTTCACAGAAATGAACCTTACTTAGCCCTGAATAGGACACCCCCAGCCAAATCATCACTGATGAGGGGTGGTGACCTCGTTGGACCCTCGGAGCAATCATGCTGGCTTCTTTACTATTCTTAGCGTATACTCTATCATTTTGACGGTTAAAATTTTCTTCGACTGTGAAGATTTTTTCATCAGTAAACAAGATTTTTCGATGGCCGTTTTGTGCGTACTGCTTTAGTAGAGCGCGACTTCGTGCTAACCTCATAGCCTTCAATCGTGCGTTTAGCAGATGGCCCTTTCGTCTACGGTAAGCGTGAAGCCCAAGGTCATCATTGATAATTTTTTTAAGGGAACTTCTCTTCACAGTCATCTGTATTGCCAATAACTTTTGCTTCCGGACGGGATTTCTCGTGATTCTCGCCTTCACTGCCTTGATCACAGCTGGTGTCCGAACGGTGCGTGGTCTTCCTGATCTTTTTCGGTCATCGACGGTCAAGGTATTACTGTACCTATGGATAGTGCGATAAATAAATTGCTTGTTGATTTTCAACTTTTGTAGCAACTTGAAAATCATATTCGGTGGCTGCCCACATTTGTGCAGAGCAATTACAGCGACACGATTCTCCTTCAACCCCCATTCCATGGTGAAATAAACAAAATATGATATACGTGTGGTATGGAATTATAGCTTATAAAACTGTCAATAATATGTCATTTTTATTTTTTCTTTTCATTTGTTTTAATGGCCAGTAATCGATAAAGAAACTCAGTAACAGAACTTTTGACCAACCTGTGTATATTTTATAAAAAATCCAAAAGCAGTCCAAATATAACTAAGGGGAAAAATTGGTCCCTGGCTGCGTGGCGGAAATTCAAAATCAACGGTTGCGTTTTCTTGATTACCGTAAAGTCTGGTTATTAAAATATACCCACTTTCAAAATAAATGAAAAGTTTTCTATATTTAAGGCCTGCTTCACAGGTTGAACATAGCACATACCTTCTGATTTATTTAAAAATGAGAATAGCGAATCAAATTATCATTTGGGTATTACATCATGAGCATGACGGATGAAACGGCCCATAATCTTTTTAGCCTAATAAAATAAGGTTAAAAAATGCGTTTTGAGGAATTAATTCCCAGTAAGCTGGAAATAGTTTTATTAGCTTCAGTTGGTCTTAAATACGTGTAATCCGAGTTTGCACCGTTCCAGGAGGTGTGCATAACTTTTGGAATCCAAAAAACCGCGAAATCTTCGCACTTTTTTCAGGTTTTTGCTTCTAACTCAAAAACGGTGCATCGAACGGAAAATGTTAGCATACAATATTAAAGAAGATTAAATTCTGCGTCGAATGAACATTTAAAACTTGAAATTTGGTTTAGTAGTATAGCCGAAATCAATAGTTAAATATCGGAAAAATTTGGCATTTATATACAAACTTACATTTTGTGACTTTTCATGACCAAATATCTTCGAAACTGATACTCCTATTGAAAACCCATAAAATAAAGTTGTATAGAATTAAATTTCACGTTATATGGACACCACACTTAGGTAGCTGCCACTAGGTGTCGACGGCCCTTCATCTATGAAGCTCTCAAGACGGGATGGCATAACGAGGCGCTCTTCATCGGGATCGTCTTCAAAGGGACTGTCGCCACTTATTTCTACTTCTACGGCAATCGGCATGTGGGACATACCCTCATTCTCGAACGGTGCTGAATTCGAGCAGGACTGGCCCGTGGCAGTTGAGGCAAATCATTGAGCATTTTATGCCTACATTCCGGCAACTGCACTTCCCTGTACTGTACACCCCTTATTACATCCGAAGGAAACTGCGTTGAGGATTTCAGCTGGAGCTGGATCCTTGGTGTTCATTGTGGGGAGCAGGCCAAGGTTTGTCCTTTTCCAACCCCAAATGAGAGGATCCATCAGTCTATCAAATTGAATGTTGCGTTTTTGACTAATTTTGAGAATATCTCGTGGCGGATTTTGTCCAAGGAAGGTCTCGTTAGCCTTAGAGGAATATAGGGCTGCCAGGAATAGTTGACCTGCTGAAATGAGGTCCTCAAGATCAGCATCTGCAGGTCATCAGGTATGCAACCTCTACAGATTTTTCTTCCGCAAAATTTAAGTTTGCATCTAAATAAGAAATTTTCTCGATATCTAACTATAAATTTCGGCTATATTTCTTAACCGAATCTTAAGTTTTAGATATTCATTCGACGCAGAATTTAACCCTCTTTAATATTGTATTCAATATCATTTTCCGTCCGATGCACCGTTTTTGAATTAGAAGCAAAAACCTGAAAAAAGTGCGAAAACTTCGCGGTTTTGGCTCCCAAAAGTTACGCACACCTTCTGGAAAGGTGCAAACTCGGATCACACGTATTTAGGACCAACTTAAGCTAATAAAACAATTTCCAGCTTACTGGGAATTAATTCCGCAAAAAAATCTAAAATGATTGGCCTATTTATTGTTTCCTTAATACGAGATCAGCTTACTTTTGTCTTAATAATTATTATATTCTGTCTTTCTTAAGTTTGACTTTTACTCGTTTAATTATTAATTATTGTTATTATTACTATGTAATCAAACAGATTAAATGTATTATGATTAAAACAACGGTAATATATAGGTACCTCTGACCTAATCATAGTAAGGAAATAGGTACACAAGGTCGAATAGTATAATTTATGTTTTCATATTTTACAAATCTTTGGTTTCCCGGAGAAAAGCAATTTTACAAAACTTTTTCATAACTTCGCTAACACAAATCTAAAACTTATGACTTTATTTCGCATTTCGATAAAATTTCAACGAAAACTCTATTGGGTTTTCTAAGCTCTACTTTCACAATAATATTTTGTAACACAGAAAACAAAGTTGTTGGGCTTCTTTGTAAAATACTATTTTCTTTCCTTATCCGAGGTACCTATACATACAGTCACGTTTCAAAATTCTTATACAATTTAGAACTTTGTCATTTTATTGTAGCGGTCATTTCTCTATTGATTACTGTTCAAAACAGTGATAGCTTTAAGAGTGACAAAGTTCTAAACTCTATACATATTTATAGACGTGACTGTAAGTATTTTTTTAAGTACTAAGAGAAGTACCAAAATTGAAATAGTTTTTAAAAGTTGGTAATGTCAGTAGCTGAAAAGGTTCAAAACCTTATAATAGCTATTTCTTTGATATGTTACGAATATTTTTATAGGGTACCCATGAGTTATTTTTACATGAGCAAATATTAAATTAATCACGGTTGAAAAAACTAATGTCGACATTACACGCCAAAAAAGTTGAAAATAAAAAAGCTTTTTAAAAAAAAAGAAAAACCGCCTTCAAAAAACCTAAAAACAAATACAGCTTAAAAATTAAATACCTCTAAAAAGCAAGAAATAATATTCGAATCATTCGTTACACATATCAATATTAATAAAACACGTCTATTGAAGTCGGGTGGGGCTGGAGGACAACTTAATTTTTTTCTAAAAGCCCCACCCGACTTCATTAGACGTGTTTTATTAATATTGATATGTGTAACGAATGATTCGAATATTATTTCTTGCTTTTTAGAGGTATTTAATTTTTAAGCTGTATTTGTTTTTAGGTTTTTTGAAGGCGGTTTTTCTTTTTTTTTTAAAAGCTTTTTTATTTTCAACTTTTTAGTGGTAGGTATGTAAGCGCAGCGTGTAAATATTTTTTAACTTTATATTATAACATTTTCAATGGTAAAATGCCCAGAACTCAATTTCCAAATTCACGCTGTTTGTTTTTGAGGAGTTCCGTTGTGTTTTCGTAGTCCAAATCTAGTCCAGAACGTTGCATCGCAAACCATGATTTGGTTTGTTTTGGATTGCCATAAACTTACCAAAACCTAAATCACTTTACATATACTATTTGACTTTGAGGAGTTCCCTTGTGTATCTTCGAATTTCGAAGTCCAATAACGATGAAATTAAATTGTGACCACTCTTGACGTATACCCTTTCAAATAAAAAAAGAATCATCTAAATCGGTTCATAAACAAAGATGTTATGTTCGAAATTCCATAAAAACTCGTACGATGGCGAGCTAAATAATTGATACTTTTCAGGATTATGAGAAAACTACTGGCCAGATCTCTGAAAAAATTTTATGGGACCACACACGAACTATGTTCTTTGAGATAAAAAAAGAATTGTACAAATCGGGTAACAACTGACGAAGCTATGTTAAAACATACATAAAAAAAAAAAAATAAAAAAAAAAAATACCGTCGACTTGAGAACCTCCTCCTTTTTTTGAAGTCGGTTAAAAATAACACAATGGCTTTAACAAGTTATTAAACTTAAGTACCTACTTTATTTTTTGTGCCGTTAGCTAAAAGAGAAGCGTCTTGAAGGGGCAGTGAAAAAATATGTCGATTTAAAAATACTTCTTAGTGAGTATTTTCAATCAAAATACTTTCATTTCATTTTACTAATAAAGAAAAATATTTGGGTCGAAGTTTTAATCTCACACTTAATACTATCCACCAACAATAATTTTACAGCAGTGAAATGCTTGTCAGATATTCTATCAGTTTTTCAATCAGGG
Organism: Agriphila tristella; assembly: GCA_928269145.1. NCBI lineage: Eukaryota > Metazoa > Arthropoda > Insecta > Lepidoptera > Crambidae > Agriphila > Agriphila tristella. The sequence goes on from OV743440.1 coordinate 5,674,755, forward strand.
TCCCTTTACATTTCACGAGTACAGATTAATTTGTTAAGCCTTAAAGCTCAGAGATGACTGTAGATTTGAGCTACTTTGCCGTGGCCTCCTTTAGTTGAGGTGTTGGCAAAGTTGAGAGCGGCTTATTGAAATTGTTATGTTGTAGTTTCTCTGGATGGGTGAGCTCAAATAGTATAGCCAGAAAATCTGAATGCCCGACATTGTTCCTATCTGGATCAAACCCTAACATGATTTTGTAGTTCAGTGATTACACGCTTTGATTTCCGTAAAGTTTATAAGCGTATTTTTATTTTTCATTTAATTTAAAATAGTATATGGATATTTGGCAGTTTTAGTAGTTAATTTCTGCGTTGTTAATGTAATGTAGGTAAGTTGTAATAGAAAACTCATTGATAAAAAAATATCGACAAAAATATTTTATACAGGGATTGTGAAGAAAAGTAGTACTGTTTTAAATAAATTAAATAAATATATTATTTTATGTGATATACAACACTATACTATCGATTCTGTGCATTACTCAAATGAAACCCAAATGACTCAAATGAAAAACTAAAACTATTAATGCACTCGCATTCGAGTACGACTCGCACTCTACTAAAGCACTCTACTAATAACTAAGATAGTGTAAACCAGCCCTTAAAGCTCAAAGATTCAACACACCGGCAGGGACGTCAAATAATTTTTATTTTCCCGATGGAAAATAGGTACTAAAAGCAAAAAAAGCACTATTTCCACAAACGACGCATGCATTATTCAGAGTGCCTATATTTTACGGCCGAGTATTATAATGTTTTTATACGTTTTTAGAGTTCAGTGTGCTTTATATGGGGTAAATTACATTACTCATACAGTTTTATAGCAACGTTATCGCGTGGCGGTTTATGGAAACATCTATAAATGGCATAATGAGCTGACGTCAAAGTAATTAGATAATACGCGCGTTTTTAACCCATTGTTGTAGATTTGTCACGGTCTGTGTAAACTCGCCTTTTATATGAACTCGTCACGTTTTGGTAGATTTGGCAGTATGATTAACTTCCTTGTAGTTAATGTAATAAAAAAACTAACTTTTATTATTTTGTTGATTTGACATGTTGTTTAAATGACTCTTTGAAGTAGTAACTAATATCTACTAGTGGCTCTCTGAACTGTAGAATTCGTGATTGTAACATTTTTTAACATTTTTCGAAAAATTTCTAAATAGTGAATTGACAAAAAAACTATAATAACACGTAATTATTGAACCTGCTCAATAAATTTCACAAGAATCGGTTGAAAAATGCGACCTATTAGAGAAGAACACTGACGGACAGTCAGACTACGAAAGTATTTTTGCCCAAGCTGTAACTGATTTCGCGCTCGCTCAGTCAAAAATCATGTTTAATAAGTAAAAATTGAAATATTTGAGTTAGAATAGTTTTAACAATCACTGCATTGTCTATTTTTTTATTTCGGTAAAAGTCTGCTATTCTATCCTACATTATTTCATCCACATCTGATGAAATAATGTAGGGTGTACAGTACAGGTACTAGGTAGGTGTGTACACACACATTCGACAAAGTGTGTAGGTAACTTATAGATTTTGAGAAAGTAAATCATACTCGTAGTTTTAGGCACGTTAGTTTTGTGCTAATTTTCGGTTAACTATTACCTATAACTGATTTTTTTTTCATATGAAACAAAATATCAGTTCAATATTAATTTGTTATCGGAACATTTAATTAAATATCAGATAAAAGTAAGTATCGTTATCATTCGAATATATCGAATAGTACATAATAAATAACAATTCTAATCATTCGTTAGATAGGTGCATGTAATAGTGATGAAGTAAAATGCATCAAACGAGGATATCTTCAATTTCACTAAATATTTCCATGATATTAGACCGCAATATCGAATATCAAATGTTAATTACAATTTATTTAACTGTTTATATAATTTATTTAGCTGTAATGATAGCTTGTTAATGTAACAAGTTATCGTTACAGCTTTAATTTAGAGTGAACATTGGACAGAAATACAAAGTAATGAAACGGTTTTGTCGCCGATAAGCCGATAACGAATGTTCGGACTTAATTCTGTTCAAAAAAGTTTTCATTTTGTCCGACATCCTCACTGCGCCGAACAATCTATATATAGGTATTATATTATAAAGGTAACATTATTATGGAAATGAGCGCCGCATGTAAAATATCTCTTCGGGAAAATCTCGTTTGAATAGACCGTATCAAATTTTCGTATCACAAGGCGATGCAGACGACGCGACGTAGGTTTGGTCGTATTTCCGAAGCGTGTGTCAGAAATGGTCAGAAACATGGAGAGAATTAAAACAAAATAAATCAATTTAAGTAAAGTAATGTTTATTAAATTGAATCGTCCAATTTCTTTTAACCTACCACCTGTGCGGACGTCTTTTTTTAGCTGAGAGAAGAACAGGCGGAAGAAACTCGTCAGCTTTATCAAATCAGATATTTACAATTAAATCGTTACAAACTACAACAATATAAACTTAAAGTTATCAGTTAATCTCTTTATTAAACTATGATACTAGTTACCAAGCAAATGCAAAAGAAATCTGTCTATAATGTACTTTACTTATTATTACTACAAATAATCGGAATAATCATAAAATTGGGAATGAAAATTAACAGCGGATAGCCTTTGAAAAACAATCAACTCATACACAAAACAATTAATTCAAAATAACACAATACAATGAAGAATTTACTTAACTTAAATCCCGTAGTGCTCCAAACTTAAAAGTGAAACGTATGCTCAATTTTCCATTCCTTAAATACCCACAAAATTAAACACAAAAAGTTTACCCCTCACACCACTTTTCAACCAATCACAATCGACTATACTATTTGTACGAAAAAGTAATATCAGAGATAATATTTTATAAAACAATTACGTTGTAATCTTTTTGAAACTAAATCCCAATGAATTACAATAATTGTTATATTCATTACTGTAGTCTTACTTGCATAAATTCTTGAAAATACGTTCAGCCAATGATAGGCGTTACGACTAACTATCGTGAAATTATCAAATATAATAAATGGTAACTTATTTAAAACTTGCTAAGATATGTATAAGATATATACATTATTTTTATAAGAACTGAATCAAAATTAAATGTTAAACAATACATGATTTGATCATACTATTACCAAACATTATTTATCTGAACGTGTAAGGCAAAGGCAAATGTTCATACAGCCAAAAATACAATTATAGGAGAAAAGCTTTACTTTAAATCCGTCACGGCCATTCTGACAAGTACTTCGCTCCCGAAGTACAATTTTAAACTTATATGTTAGGTATATTAATAACAATCATAATGGTCTTTAAAATTTACAGAACAGTCACTGTTAAAGCCACTACTGCCAACAATGGGCATTAGTCTTAAAAATAGTCACAGTCAAATATGGCTCGCAAGCTTCTTAATCATGGCTCGCAAGCCTCTGCAACATGGCTCGTCAAATATGGCTCGCAAGCTTCTTAATCATGGCTCGCAAGCCTCTGCAACATGGCTCGCAAACCTCTCAAACATGGCTCGTAAACCTTTCGAATATGGCTCGCAAGCCTCTCAAACATGGCTCGCAAACCTCCGCCCGCAGGCTAAACACCCCCACTCTACCGCTACCCCTGGGCGGTGGGCAATTACAGTCATAAGTCAAAAAGCAATAGACCATCATGATTATTACCAATAAAATCTCCAACTTGTCCCATTTAACAAAAATCTTCACCCAACTCTTTATTGAAAAAAAAAGAAATGGCAATTAGATATAAAATATAACAATTTAATTAGTGACAATTCTGATTTAATAAGACAATATACAAATATTATATAATATAAGTCGACGAAGACAACTGTCAGAAGCTGTTTGCTAAATAGGACAAGCAGCAAGATAAACACACTATCAATATAACTCATCATAATGTCAATTATTTTTAATCAATATGATCAGAAAACAAACCTACTAGAACAAGTATTTGGTAAGATCGATCATGTGGCTTCATCAATTTGCAAAATCACCATTTTAATAATCCTCATTGCAAACAAATTACCATAACCATTATCATCATCATTATCTTCAACCATCATCATTATAATCATCACTCGTCACTATCTTAATAATCCTCATTAACATAATTATCATCATTATTATAATTTTCAAATCGAAATCATAATGTAAATCGAAATCATAATCAAAATCATAATATAAATCGATGTCATAATTTAAATCGAAGACAATCCAAATCTAAATCATAATCTAGATTGAAATCATAATCCAAATCGAAATCATAAACCAAATCAAAATCTAAATTGAAATCAGAATCCGAATCGAAATCAGAATCTAAATCATAATCAGAATCGTAATCAGAATCTAAATCAAAATCGAAATCAGAATCTAAATCGAAAACAGAATCAAAATCGAAAACAGAATCAAAATCGAAAACCAGAATCGATACCAGTATCAAAATCAAAATAAGAATATAAATCGAAACTAAGTGTAAATTGAAACTCCAATACTATAAATCAAATTTCAAAATCGAAACTAAAATGTAAAATGAAAATGGATATCAAAATGGAAATTAAGATCAAAATATAAATGTTAATCCTAATCAAAATGAAAATCCTAATCAAAATGAAAATCCTAATCAAAATGAAAATCCTAATCAAAATGAAAATCCTAATCAAAATGAAAATCCTAATCAAAATGAAAATCCTAATCAAAATGAAAATCCTAATCAAAATGAAAATCCTAATCAAAATGAAAATCCTAATCAAAATGAAAATCCTAATCAAAATGAAAATCCTAATCAAAATAAAAATCCTAATCAAAATGGAAATCTTTATCAAAATGAAAATCCTCATCAAAAACGAAAATCCTCATAAAAATGAAATCCTCATCAAAATGTCAATTCAAATCAAAATATCAATCCAAATAAACATGTAAATCCAAATCGAAACGTAAATCCAAATCGAAATGTAAATCCAAATCGAAATGGAAATCCAAATCGAAATATAAATTAAAATCATAATGTAAATCCAAATAATAATGTTCATCGAAATCAGCAAAATGTAAATCGAGATCGAAACCTAAAAATCGAACCCTTAATATAATCTATACCTTAATCGAAATTTAAATCTAAATTGAAAATAAAAAAAACTAAAATCGAAATTTAATTTTCAAGGTTTAGACTTTATCCTAGATTGAAATCTAAGTTTAAATCTAAGCCGAAATCTAATTCAAAATAAAAACCAAAATCTAAATCTATCAAAATCTAAATTTAAAAACAAGATCGAAAATCGAAACTGAAAATCGAAACTGAAAATCGAAACCAAAAATCAAATCTTAAAATCAAATTCGAAAATCAAATCCGAAAATCAAGTCCTATAATCAAAACCTAAAATCAAAACCTAAAATCAAAACCTAAAATCAAAACCTAAAATCAAAACCTAAAATCAAAACCAAAAATTTAAATCAAAAATCAAAACGAAAAATCAAAACCTAAAATCAAAATATAATATTATCATGAACTTGGGTACAAACCAAAGTCTCTGAATAAATTACTCAAAACATACTTGTCTGTTGCAATTTAAACCCACCCAATAGTAATAATAAATCCGAATGACATCGAATCATACATTTTAAACTTTTAACTTCTTGGCGTAGCAAGAAATTATAAATATAAAGCAATAATATAAGCAATAATATATAAAGCAATAGTAAAAAGTAATTAATATAAAGTACAATTATTAATTATAATTTTTAAGTAATTATGATTAATAATTGTGTTATTGTGTGAACATTAGCATAACAGTGTGAACATAGCATTTAAGCTTATTTCTTATCGGAAGAAAGCACAAATTAAAAAGAAACAATATCAGCCTTTTTAGTTACACATAAATTGCTTATCATTATTTGAATTTTCAATAATGCTAGGATTACTCTGCGCAAACATTACTGAGCGGGATTCTATTTTATAGATAACTTTTCTAAGTAAAAGAAATATTATTATATACATTGCTCCGATTCTAAATAAAGAAACTAAAAGCATTTGTGTCGCCCAAGACAGCGCCTACAGAAAAGTTCGTCGTCTAAGTTGAGACAGCCAGGAATCGAACCCGGGTATCTCGAGAGACAGACACCATGAAAACCAGTGTACTACCCACTCGACGTTGTTGGTCGAAAAATAAATAATAGAATACGATATCTACCCAAAATAAAAACTTTCAATAAATTTATAATGAGAATGAGAATGCTAAATACTGTGGCAGGGTAAGTAAAGTTCAAAAGTAAAGACACTCTGCTTTAAATAAGAAAAACAAAATAAACCCTCAAATGAAAAACATTAAATTCTTACATAAATCTTACTACCTACTTTGCAATTCGAAACATACGTAGAAAGTAAAAATTAAGAAATGATGTAACTATTAAAAATTTGGTAGCAATGAATAATATTTTGTACTAGTGCAGAAGTAAATAGCTGTGCTTCAATAAAATCTGAATTTTCTAAAGCTAAAGTATCTACAAACCCAAATGTTTCATTGTAAACTTTATACAGACTTAGTATAAAAAGATCTACCTACTTATAACGTACCTACAAATGAACAATTTAAACAAGTTTTAATCGCATTTACTTAGACGCCAGACCAATTACTCAGGCTTTTGATAAAACCAAATCAGTATCACAAATACCGTCCCAAATTAATTTTATAAACATCTTTAGTTAATATTGATTTCTCAATGTATTTGATGTTAATTTCGTCGTAACAAATTTTATTCTTTTTCCACATCAAAACAATAAATAAGTATTGAACTAGCAAAGTAGCAACCTCGTAAAATAAATTATTAAAACAGCCACTAATGGCCTTACCGGCTAGCGGACTTTGAAGGAAGATCTCTGAAGACTTCTCCTTTACTTCTCATTCTTCTTTCACTGACACCAGCTGGCTGCTACTCAGGTCTCAGGATCGCAATGGCAGCGGAACGAGTTCTCGTCAGCATCCACCCTGAAAATCATCAGGAATTGGTGTTAATATTTTGTAAATGGACCGAGTCGATACCCACTTCTGATGTCAGAAATGGTCAGAAACATGGAGAGAATTAAAACAAAATAAATCAATTTAAGTAAAGTAATGTTTATTAAATTGAATCGTCCAATTTCTTTTAACCTACCACCTGTGCGGACGTCTTTTTTTAGCTGAGAGAAGAACAGGCGGAAGAAACTCGTCAGCTTTATCAAATCAGATATTTACAATTAAATCGTTACAAACTACAACAATATAAACTTAAAGTTATCAGTTAATCTCTTTATTAAACTATGATACTAGTTACCAAGCAAATGCAAAAGAAATCTGTCTATAATGTACTTTACTTATTATTACTACAAATAATCGGAATAATCATAAAATTGGGAATGAAAATTAACAGCGGATAGCCTTTGAAAAACAATCAACTCATACACAAAACAATTAATTCAAAATAACACAATACAATGAAGAATTTACTTAACTTAAATCCCGTAGTGCTCCAAACTTAAAAGTGAAACGTATGCTCAATTTTCCATTCCTTAAATACCCACAAAATTAAACACAAAAAGTTTACCCCTCACACCACTTTTCAACCAATCACAATCGACTATACTATTTGTACGAAAAAGTAATATCAGAGATAATATTTTATAAAACAATTACGTTGTAATCTTTTTGAAACTAAATCCCAATGAATTACAATAATTGTTATATTCATTACTGTAGTCTTACTTGCATAAATTCTTGAAAATACGTTCAGCCAATGATAGGCGTTACGACTAACTATCGTGAAATTATCAAATATAATAAATGGTAACTTATTTAAAACTTGCTAAGATATGTATAAGATATTTACATTATTTTTATAAGAACTGAATCAAAATTAAATGTTAAACAATACATGATTTGATCATACTATTACCAAACATTATTTATCTGAACGTGTAAGGCAAAGGCAAATGTTCATACAGCCAAAAATACAATTATTGGAGAAAAGCTTTACTTTAAATCCGTCACGTGCATTAAATAATTTTACTAAGCAAATAATTTGACATGTTACTGATCTTTCTTATCTCACTGCTTGAATATTAGTTGATCCTATTAAACATTAGGGTGAAACTTGCAAGATTATATTGGAGAAATATTGAAAAAGTTTGCACAACATTGAGTCTGATCTGGATTTGCTGAGTAAACTATTTACTACAAACTTCATATATTGCAGATTATGAAAGGAACTAAGTTTTGAACTTTGTTTTTGTATACATGTCGCAGTAAGATAGCCATGATATTTTATATCCCTAGGGATAGCTATAAGAGTATCTCACTAGACTAGTTTAGTAAAATATTTATAAAGTAGACCACTATTGATAGTAAATTTTACAAAAACGTCGTTTCTGGGCGGCTGGCTCACTTCTCCGCTCGGTCGGCTCGTACATTGTTGGTAGCTGTTGTAGCCTAACTTAACCTTATGAACTTTTTAAGACTTTTTAAGGGCTGCGCCCCCCATCCCGTTTTTATGCCTAGCCCCTCAGTTTTGGCGCCCCGCACTCTGCATCCGTTTCGATAACTATGTTATCAGTACCTACTAGTAACATTTCTATATTACTAGACTAATCTATTGGTATTATGTTTATTTCTCATTTATTTCTTTCTCAATAATAATGTCAATCAATTATAATGATAATGAGTCATTACAATAACAACCACTTAGTTTATGATGAAACTATTTAGGAACATCCTACGAATTTTAAATAAATAAAGACATTAACTTAAAGTCAGATTTAGTATAGTAGTTAAAACGAAACCGTATAGAAAACATTTTATACATTTTTTAGCAAAGCCGGTCAGAAATACCTACTTATCATACAAGAAACAGTTAAGTAAGTTATTTTAGTAGTGGTTCTCAAAAAAATTGCTCTCTAAAAAATGTTTATCAGACGTACCTACGTAGTACCTGAAAATCTATAAAACAAATGTGACTACACAGTTTTTTTGCTATTTCGTGACAAAACTCGTTCCACGACGGCACTTTAAAAGAAAAATAAAGGGGAATTCAGAACAACAAAATTTTCAATTATTTTCGAGTAATGTACCTACATTACATTATCGTTTTGTCTGACGACCCATGTTAAAGTTGTTAGGTTATGTAAAACGTGCCTTCGTGTGTGTCTAGGATATTATCGTAAATCTCACTGAAAACCTCGAAACAAAAGCCATTTATTCTTGTCAAATAAACATCCACTTTTATGGATTTCACCGCGGCTTCAATCGGAACTTTGTGTAAACTTGAGCAGTCCAACAGTTTTATTATTTTTTATTTTATAACAACCTCGCAAGAGAATTGTTTTTGAGTGGTTGTGAATGCGAATTGTTTGTTTAGATTGTACAAATAGAAAATCTTATTACTTATATTTAGTTACATAAAAATAGCTTGTTAAAAAATTTGGACATATATATTTCTTTCATTTTATCTACTGTACTTGATAATAATTGAACACACTGTAATTCGGAATTCTCTTTATTTTTCTTTTAAAATGGCGTCGTATAAATTGTCAAAAAATAGCATAAAAAACGCACCGTTTTCAACAGTACCGTGCGGCCTTATAACTTCTTCGAGCATCGCGGCTTCGTTCCGAAAGAAGCCCGTCTTACTCTAAGTATAACTTCCTTCAGCCATACTAATAGCTATAGTATGTATATATATATATATATATATATATAATAGCATGATCAATAAATTGAAATCATAATTTAAAAATCGTGTTCAACATTGGTGTGACGTAATACAAAACTGTTCAACTACTGATGGGGCCAACTGTACTTTTGATTCCCTTCATTTCCTGGTGGCTCCTGAAAACTTCCGGTAAGCAAGTAAATGGATAAAGCAATATCATACTTGTTGGGTTTGTAATAACTACAAAACTACTTACTTGAAAGTTAGTTTTCAAAGAGTATAATTTCCGACCAAAGATGGAAAACCTCTAAGAAAAACTGAGCTCCTATCATATTAACTTTGCCTTTGATATTCTGCTCTTGACTGTTCTATGCCAGCTGTAATAATTTAGCATTCAGAGAAACAAGAGGTAATTCTCTATGAAGTAGCAAGCAGTCTTCTTTTACTAGCATTTCGTGGTCACTGAATATCATGACATAAACCTACATTTAAAAGTAATTTCATTTTAAGTAAATAAGCCTTTATGGATGTGAATGAAGCGAAAGAAGTGTGCAAGGATCGTAGCAGGTGGCGATCCATAGTCTCTGCCTACCCCCATGGGAAACAGGCGTGAGTGTATTGTATGTATGTATGTATGGTGCCCTTTGTCGCTTCCTGTATCATTAGTATGGCTTTTCTGTACTCCTAACAATTGTATGCAATATCTGATGATCTGCCCTTCTACTCGAATGACTAACATGCTTTGCGTTTGAACGCTACGCTTAGGTAATATTAAAATAAGAAGTAAACTATAAAATAACATGCCGTTAGCTTGTCAATTAGATACAATAGGTATACATCAAAGTCTGTGATTTAAATAAGTTTACTTGTGATTTAATCGTCTATGGGCTCACATTTAAGCTTCAATAATAAGTAAGCTTAAGTTCAAACGATAGAATATTGGCCATTTGAGTAGGAAGGCCGATGAGTTGAGACGTGAAAGCGTAAACAAACTTACTTTCGTATTTACCTTTAATAAACACGTACGGTGTCATTACAAAAGATTTTTAATCACCTGTTAAAAGAGAGAGAAAGAGAGTTGAAAGAGAGAGCATCACATTTAAACTGTGGTGAATGGGGAGGAAAAGCGCAATTTTATCCCGATAGGTGGCGTCTGGTCTGTGGTACCCGGCCGCCTCAAAGAAAGTGTCAAAACATATGGGAATCTCTTGGAGTATTGCACTTTTTAATTTTATACTGAGAAAATGCCGCATTGTTATGCATGTAACTTGTAAAATATTGCAGTTCATCGATTTCCCAGTAACAAAAAAAATAGTGGGCAAAAAAATATAAAAAAAAATATGCTTTTCCCTCGATTTTCTCCTTTGCTGAGCCTGAGAAACATTATAAATCAAAAGGAATGTTTCATGAATTTGATGAAGCTTCGCCAAAATAAAACAACATTTGAATTATAACAGCTTTGTTCTTTAATATTTCAACCTCAGCAGTTTCTAACATATTTATAACTTGGATGAATTTGATAGGTATATCAAATATGGAATAAGCCCAATATTGGGGCCAAACAGAGAATTAATAGAATTTTATATGCCAGAGTCATTCAAGAAACTTAGAATAACAAAATAAATATGATAAAACGGTTCGTGTAATTTTGGATGGTACAGAAATTCCAGTACAGAAACCTGAAATTACTATTGCACAGAAGGCATCATCAGGCAACTATAAACACGGAAATTCACACTCAGTTGCTTTGTTAAAATTTAAATCATATGCTTCTAATCTGAAATAAAAAGATTACTTGTAAATCTTACACGAAATTTAAAGAAATGTAATGCTTGTTAGCAATTTTTTGTAAGTTGCTATACACTTTCTTGCCTATTGTTTTGGCTTTTCTTTTCCGTAATTCTTCTTTTATATGAACTAAAGTTAGCATAGAATACATTGTTTGTCCGCAAAACCGAAAAAAATACAATCTAAGAAAGTAAAATCACGTAATACACAGTCAAGACAATATAAGCTCAAACTGACAATTGTTCCAAAGACTGAGCGCCATCTGTAATTCACTTTGCCTTCGCCTCCTCATTGTAGGTTCAAGTAGTTTCTATAGCTTTTATATTTCTATCTCTATCTTGTCTATTTTCTGTTTTCCTTTGTTACTACTTCTTGTCAAAAGAGAAAATTGTGTGTTTTCGAAATATACTCGTATCTCTGCCGTACAGTCGCCTTGTTTTGCTATTACCTAGTTTACAGTCCCTTTCCCTTACATAAACAACAGCTGTTTATTTTTTTTTAGTAATAATACCGATATTATAATAAGTTAGGATTTATATAGTACTCGTAGGTAATGCAAGTTCTCGCCTAGTCTAAGCATTAGAAAACGAGTTTTATTTACAAATGCAGTACTATTCATCATCGTTTTCCCAACAGGATTGAACTAAAAACAAGCTTTTACGGTGATGACTTCCGCTCTGAGCTGGATACTACACTCACACTCGATCCAATAACATCTTTTAGTCTATTGTAAAACTAATCCTTAATGTCATTAGTCTAGTATAACATAGTCTATTATTTTAGCAACATCAACACTGTTCAACGACACAGCATATCCCTTTTTATTTAAAGAACATGATTTGCTTTAAAGTTAAAAGTGATACATTTCAACAAGATCAAGGAAACTGGTGGAATTGCTCCAGGGTTACACATCGAGGTCGACCTTCACACATCCAGTTTGTTTATAAAAATGTTACAACTAAATATTGATATTTAAAGAGCAGTTTCACGTGTAATGTTTGTTTTGATACTGTTCCGGTGTTTTTTTCTCTTATTTTACTTACAATTTCTCGAAGTAGGTTAGAATATGTACCAAATCTATTTACATTTACCTAAGTATGCTTTAATACAAATGAATGTTTGTATGTTTGTCCTCGATTTCACTTCATAAGATCGCTTTCCCTTTAACTTTCACCTAAACGCATGCCTCTGGGGAATAAGAATAAGAATAATCTTTATTGCTTTAAACTGTGTTACAAGATGTAAGAGATAAAATTTGTAAGTATTAACAGTTTACCTTATCAGGCATGCAACTAACAATTCAATTCGTCTTAAACTCTAAATATTCATTTAAGCTATAAAAAACAAGTGACGCTTTCGCTTTTCTCTTGCGCTTTTAACAGAGGCCTCAAGGCATGGCAGGCAATAGCGCATGCCCTATCTTTTCAAAAAAAACGTCAAGTATTATCAGAAAGTTGAACGTGAAAGCGCGCGGTTTGGAGGCAAGTTGACTTGAATGTTGAAGTGACTCGGTGAACACAGACCATTATGCCTTTATTGTACCTAAAAATATTATTAGTTTGAATAAAACTGAATAAAGATCCTCGTTACTAACGCTTTTTTGATTAAAAAACTCATACTGAGTTATGAATGCTAAGAATGGCAATGAAAGTTATATTTGAAAAAATCTTTCGCAGGAAATTATAGAAGTTCGCGGGAGTCGAAACTAAACTAGTCTACGCTACGTAGTTGTTTAGTTTCCGAAAGCGCTTTTTCACCGTCAAGAAAATTTATCTAAAGTCTAGACTTTAGGTCTGGTCTACTGGCTATGTAGGTATTTTATCCTGTAAATGCAAATTGTATTTAGTGCTGCCGTTTTAAATGAAAAGTAAAAACCACATTGCCAATATTTTGAAATATTTAAACAATATTTTGAAGTCTAAGACCTAAGATTTACAATCTTTGGCCATAGACAGTATAAAATGTATTTCTTCTTCAATATTTTATGAGTAAGTTTCTTCGTGATTCGAAAATAAATTCTAATTTTTAAACTTTTAGATTTATTCATTCACAATGCTATTTTTATAATTAAGATTATTAATAAACTAAAATAACATATTCTTAAGTCGCTACTAACAATAATGGATCTTTGTTATCTGGAAATAAATAAATAAATAATAATAATAATAATTAATATAATTGAAAAAATATTAGAAAAAATCGACTCACCCGTAGCAGCTCAGACGGGATTCGAACCCGCACCCTTAGGATTCTGGCCCAATGTACTAACTAATTATGCTACCGAGTCGCTAGCGGGAGTGGCGAAATTTTGTAATACTTTTTACGTTTCCGCTGTAAGCCAGCGTTTTCTCATCAATGTGAAGAAATTAACTTCGACATTCGAATGCAACACCTTTACAGATGCCCGACAATCGATTATGATGAAATAGCTATATAATTTTTAAACTTTTAGATTTATGCATTCAAAATGCTATTTTTATATTAAGATTATTAATATAATTGAAAAAATATTAGAAAAAATCGACTCACCCGTAGCGGCTCACCGCTACTCGGTAGTATAACTCGATATAGTGCATTGGGCCGGAATCCTAAGGGAGCGGGTTCGAGTAACGTCTGAGCTGCTACGGGTGAGTCGATTTTTTCTAATATTTTTTCAATTATATTAATAATCTTAATATAAGAAATTCTAAAGTATACCTACCAAAAACATTAATATAACAAATCTTTTTGTAACGTGTAGGTATTCCTTTCAGAAATTGGGCCGGAATGAAAATACCCTTTTATCCATATTCAAAGCTTAGATAAATTGATACAATAATCTAAGATTCAAAGATTAAAATCAACAATATCTAAAAGCTATGCCTTTCATTTGTGTCCTTTCTTAAGAATTTCATCATGCATGCATATTCAATACAATCATGTTATCGAATTTGTATACAATTTGCGAGGGAATTCAATCCACAAGTACTGAACCGGAAACAGTCTTTTTCAACAAAAGGAAAAATACATAAAGCAATCAAACTTTGAATATAAAGGAACTTCTGTGATTTATTTGCACGGTAAGTCATGCAAAATCGGCCATATGTAGGTATGTACTATAATATTTATTGAATCCTTAATTAAGGAGACCTACGTACCTACTATAAAGAATAAAAAACAATTGTATTACCTGAAAATTAATAAAAGGGATCTAATACTAGTCTATAAGTCAGATATTTTAATCACAGTCCTATTTTTTATATAAACAAGGTAACTTTGAAGCTTTGGTTTGCCTCCCAGGATTAAACGGGGTGTGATCTGATAATGGCAATTTAAAGAATGAATGGCGAAGGCACATAATGCTAAAGAAACGCAACGTATTTATATACGTTCTTTAGCTCAAGGTTGAACTTAAAAAAATAACAGGTTAAAATTACATCAAAAGTATTGAAAATGTAACACTAATACTCCATGTGGTCTCTGGTTTAAACAACTCTTCTGATCCGTTGGATTCCTTCAGCGATCTGGACCTCCTCCACTCTTTGAATTGCCATCATCAGATCACACCCCGTTCAATCCTTGACAGAGAACAAAGGCTTCAAAATTACCCCGTTTGTATGAATATAGACCAGTGATGCCATTTTTTTGCTCGCGAGTGTAGTTGTTCCGTTGAACCAAATATCTTAATGACAATAAATATGATTGAGTATTAATAAGTACTAGTAAACGGCTTGTGGAAGTGAAATGTATCGAATAAGTTGACTTGATTATTAAAATTATACGAGTAGCTTCTTCAATAAGTTATCGAAGGGTTTCTTTGACCGTTTTTTGATAGATCAACTCGACCCTTGACCGATTTTCAGTAAGAAAAAGAAAGCATTATTCTTGAAAATCTAGGGTCTCGGTAAAATAACAAGGAGATAAAATAGGAAGACAACTAGCAAGACAGATGAAACAAAGTGAGACCTAGGCCTTATTTTATAAACGATACCGTAGTAAATTACACGATCGTTTGATGTTCATTGACAAACTAGAAAAAAAAACTTCTCACAGACACCGCAATGTACTTATATACGAATTACAGTAGAAAATTACAAATTGTAATATTTATGAAATAAGTGGGTCTTGGTGAACAAAAATTCCATTTAAAGAATTTTATCAATAGGGTTTTTTTTAGAGATAAAACACTTTTTACGGATTACAGCGCGTAGGTAGGTATATTGGTTATTTCAGATGATATAGAATTATTTATTTTTGATTTGTTGTTTTTATGGGTTTCTCGACGTTTCGACATATTTCCAGGGGCCGTGGTCACGGGACGACTGTGGGAATAAGGAATTTACCTACTCCAAATTTGCTACATTACAAATTAGACATGTTAATTATTCAACTTATTAAGATAAAAGATAAATGAATTTATGATTTAGGAAATGAAACATACTTTGAACAGTATATGTAGCACAAATTTAATTGTCTTTTTAGACCCCCAGTACTTCACCCCAGGGGATAACAAATGAGTTGTCCCTATTAGCTAAATTGGAACTATCCATCTCGTCATGTGTTGGTTTGTCTCGTGTAAATATTGGATGACTGTTCGTTTTCCGGTCTTTACATTGAGTAATATTGTTTGTGTGATGTTTGTATGAGTATGTGTTGTATATTTGTTATTTTAACTTGCAAATGGTTTACAGGTGGCCTTTGAATTACAAACTGGGTACCTATTGATTGGTGCGGAGGAATGACATTTATCAAAGGGATAAGAAAATTGAGGGTTGGAAACGAAAATTTAGAAAGCTTTGATGACCACGTCGGAGAGTGTGCGAAGGAATTACACGAATTAATTCCTCCAGCCCCATTCCACCATCAAAGCACTAGACGCAGATTAGCTTACCACCCTTATGTTGTTGATATTCCAACCATCCGCATAAAGCATTTTGCTAATCCTACTAATATTATAAATGTGAAAGTTTGTGGGTTTGGATGTTTAGATGTTTGGATGTTTGTTTCTCAATCACGCAAAAACTACTGAACGGATTTGGTTGAAATTTGGCACACAGATAGTAGATATAGCCTGGATTAATACAAAGGATACTTTTTATCCCGATATTCCCACGGGAACGGGAACCACGCGGGTAAAACCGCGGGCGGCCGCTAGTACTTTTATAATGCGAACAGCAAAAGAATGGAACAGGCTGCCTGCCGATGTGTTTCTCAATAGTTATAACTTGGGGTGAATAGGCTTTATCTAAGTGAGCATGCTCCATCGTAGTCCGCAACATCACTTAACACCAGGTTTGACTGTGGACAAATGCTCACTTATTTTCAATAAAAAAAAACCGCTAGAACTAGCACAGCATAGTGTCATAGCATATTTAGTATTAATGGTGTAAAAGCTTGCTGAAGACGTGAGAAGTATTTATATCTGTTAATTTACTACATCAATAATTATCAAAATGTAATGTGGCTAAAGTTCCCTCAAATATTTGCTGGAGCAGTTGAATAGTCTTTCGGCCTGAATTTATTATAAAATTAATAAGAGGTTAGACATTTACTCCATCATGGTTGGAATCACTTGATTTATGATAGACAGAGTTGTATTTTTATTGTTTATCAAAATTCCTTCCCAATAATTAAATTCAAGATTTTTGGGCTTTAGGTTGGTCTCTACTCAAATTCCAAAAATGATCTAAATCATATCATCATAATCAAGGATACAGCTAACTGTATCCTTCATCGAACCTAAAAGATTGTACTTGGAATTGACAAAGGCATTCTGTCAAAACTTAAACTGTCTTATTCAGAGATGTTTCAGAAAACTGGGGTGCAATACTGTTCTAACAAAACCTGGTTTTCATGCTTGTAAACCAATCACAATGCACCTTTTAATCCATAAACGGTGGGACTAAACGTAAAACTGTCACTCTGAATACGATTTGCGCTAAAATGGCGTTAGCCCGCAGTCTAACGCCATGTTAACTTTGGCCCTAGTTTAACGAACGCACTCTGAATAAGACAGAAAGTGTTTAATGTATTTATAACTGTGTTTATTGTATTTCATTTTATTTACAGTCTCAGATGTCAATATGTTTACTGTAGGTTGTAGGTAATTGTTATTTAATAGACACACTAAAAGCTCTGTTTAATTAAAACGAAACCTAATATTTAGATTAAAAGTTATTTATTATTTTACAAAATCAACACAAGAAGAAATATTTTGGTATGGGATTTGTTGTTAATCGAACTTTATGAACTAGTAAAGTCATAAAGGAATTAATACTTGTTGACACTGTAAACACATCAGCAGTTAAACGCAAAATCAACATCGTGTTTTATATGCGGACACAAACATAGTTGTTTGCGTAAAACCGATTCTAAACATCAACGATATTATTCCAATAATACGATTAACACGCAAAATGATTTTAATCAGGGAAGACTTACTTATCAGAATAAAGGTAGGTGCTCATATAAACAGCGCCGCATTAACACAAATTTGTGAATACACGTTCGGTTTACGTGCTCGCTGATTTAATTTTTTGATAAAATTAATAATGTTTAGAAATTATGCCATTAAAACTATTAACGAGGTCTTAAAAATACAAAAAATAATACAATCCTGACCTAAACCACAGCTTGACAAAAATTGAAGGCGCTAATTTCTATGTAAACATGTCAAAATCACGAAAAATTTGGTAACACTCACAATTTTTTTTGTACTAAATAATTTTAGTTCCATTTTATTTAATTTCAACTCTTTATGGCCAAGCACGTCCATCACAGTATTTTTTTTCTAGTAAGTACCTACCTAAGCATTTTTCCGATTATGTATTCAAAGCGTATCGTCAAAACAACTTTTTGGTCGTAATGCGAATGCGACTCCAAATTTTTATTCGATTGCCTCAAAGTTACCGAACCGTTAGAGATTTCGCGATGCTTTTTAACCGACTTCAAAAAAAGGAGGAGGTTCTCAAGTCGACGGTTTTTTTTTTTTTTTTATGTATGTTTTAACATAGCTTCGTCAGTTATTACCCGATTTGTACAATTCTTTTTTTAACTCAAAGAACATAGTTTGTGTGTGGTCCCATAAATTTTTTACAGAGATCTGGCCAATAGTTTTTTCATAATCCTGAAAAATATCAATTATTTAGCTCGCCATCGCACGAGTTTTTATGGAATTTCGGACATAACTTCTTTGTTTATGAACCGATTTAGATGATTCTTTTTTTATTTGAAAGGGTATACTTCAAGAGTGGTCACAATTTAATTTCATTGTTATTGGACTTCGAACTTCGAAGATACATAAAGGAACTCTTCAAAATCAAATAGTATAAGTAAAGTGATTTAGGTTTTGGTAAGTTTATGGCAATCCAAAACAAACCAAATCATGGTTTGCGATGCAACGTTCTGGACTAGACTTGGACTACGATGACACAACGGAACTCCTCAAAAACAAACAGCGTAAATTTGGAAATTGAGTTCTGGGCATTTTACCATTATATAAAGTTAAAAAATATTTACACGCTGCGCTTACATACCTACCACTAAAAAGTTGAAAATAAAAAAGCTTTTTAAAAAAAAAGAAAAACCGCCTTCAAAAAACTGAAAACAAAAACAGCTTAAAAATTAAATACCTCTAAAAAGCAAGAAATAATATTCGAATCATTCGTTACACATATCAATATTAATAAAACACGTCTAATGAAGTCGGGTGGGGCTTTAAGAAAAAAATTAAGTTGTCCTCCAGCCCCACCCGACTTCAATAGACGTGTTTTATTAATATTGATATGTGTAACGAATGATTCGAATATTATTTCTTGCTTTTTAGAGGTATTTAATTTTTAAGCTGTTTTTGTTTTCAGTTTTTTGAAGGCGGTTTTTCTTTTTTTTTACATAAAGATATTTTAAATCGACCCTTTTTGCAGTGAAAACGAGATATTTTGTCATAAAGACAAATTGAATAGAAGCGAAACGTAACTGTTTCAATATAAACTTAACAAAAGATTTTTACTGCGCCGCCGCCGTTATGCTTTTATACGTCGACATAAATTTTTTTATGGCTCTGAAGATAAATACGTTAAGATATTGATTTATCATCCTCACCTTTTTATCTAAATGCTCCGAAATGTAATGCTTGAAGTACCTGAAAACAAAAATTTATTCCAGTTAGTTATGTATCCTACATTTTTAAAGGTCTAGTTTAAAGCTAAAGTGGTAGCTTTGTTCAGTATTTTCATGTTGGCACGTTTTAAAACTTATATGTGGTTCGCCTACACCTGTCAGACGCAGGGATCCCGGGTTCGATTCCAAGGAGGGAGGTAAAAATTGTACTCTGGTTGGTGGTATGGGTTTATTTGGTTAGCTAACACCACCTTACCTAAGTCTGACGCCATAACAATAATTTAAAAAAATATATTGTTTTCCGGCAGTTAGAGGTAAGATAGCCAGTTCCTCAGTGGTGAAGATTCCGGGTGTAGTGCGTTTACACATTCGGCCTTGTCGTCACTCAACATCAGGTGAGGTGAATGAAGCCCAAGCTCTATCCCGTTGTGTATAAAAAAAGTAAGTAAGTAGACAGCGGAGACAAAAAGCATTTACGTAGAATAGGCTATTAACATTCCCGCCATGATGGATGTACTTGATGTTTACAAATAAGCCAAAGTGTTATGAACATTGTAACCCAATAGTTGACATTTACGTTTAGTATGGAATGGACTAGCCCATTTCGGCTCGCCTACACACTTATCGTAGTCATAATCTAACATGATCATAATAAAATTAAAAGAAGGAAGGAATCCTAATTAATGGACGTTGAATTTAGTTAGGTAACTACTTATTTTTATTACTGTACTCATAACTTTAATCTATAACAGCACCTATTTCATATAACGTGATAATGAAGTGAACTCTTTATAGGTACTTTTACTCGTAGTAATTAGTTCGTCTGTATTTTTTTTCAGTACATACATATAGTTAATGTGTACCTATGTGAATTAAGTACCTTAATAAGAACGTCACGTTGACATGATCTAAAATGATGATGAAGAGTGAACCGCGCCCACCCCAGAAAAGAGGGGATGATATTATTGCAAATCTCCAACGCGGATCTAGCGCTCCCCGCTCCCCCCCCCCTCCTGGAAGATATCTCCAGATACACAAATGCCTACGAGTTTGTTGGTATTTTAAAAATAATAAATAATTCATCTACAAAATTCAAGCTCTGACCTACATAGAAAGTGGCAAAAAAAAAAATTCACAGATTTTACAGTCCCCGCAAGAATCAGAGCATTGAAAATGAACACAAAAATTTACGAAAAACCAAAATCAAATCAAAAACAAAGTCCTATTATTTTTTTAAAGTACCTAGGTAGTACCTATTTATCTTTACGATTGTGCGAAACAAAAGCGCCAACGATTTTCAAAATTCCAACGAATGCACTTCTCGACTGCTTTTGCATCTTTTAACACCATGACGATCGCTCAATAATCATAGAAGTTACATCACTTTTTATGTACGGAAACACCCGTTTTTCTACAATTCCAAATCTAAAGGGACCACCTACAGGTCACAATTATTAACCCATTTTCAAAATTATTTTGCCATTTGGTAGCTAAATTAATACCCTAGGACCCTTTTTTTCTTAAGTCGGGTTTTGTTCAGAAATATTTACAATTTAGTAAACAAACACCCCCCAAAAAACCCGGAATTTTTTGAATATACAAAATTCCAAAAAAAGTTACCAGTAGATTTTCAAAATTCAAACGTTCACACATGTTTTGATAAATTTCTCAACTTTTGGTACTATTTTCATCTCAATCCTCCCAAAATCCTTGGAGATATGTGCAAAAATACGTCTCAGGCGATTTGCATCTGATAACCATTTTACAATGGTAAAAAAATCGAAATAACAGTCCGCCATTTGAGTTAGATTAGTTATCATATGCAGCAACATTAAAAACACTGCGCTATCAGTTAACTTGTGCAGCTGTGTCGTAGCTGTTTTGTATTTTGTTGACATCGACAAACTTATTTCAACTATCATTCATGAATCGATCTAATTCAGGCCACCTTTTTTACTTCCATACTACCTCTATCATTCTATGTAAAGCTAGTGCTAATTATATCACCAATTCCCACTACACGGGTAATAGAATTCACCGCGGACGAATGGCGTCGGAGCTAGGATCATGAGAGCCCCTGGCAATATTTGAATTTTGCGCCCCATAACATATTTCTTGGATAATGAGCGCCCCTGGCAAGATTTGAATTTTGCGCCTCAAGACTCAAAGTGCGCCTCTCTGAGGGTGCACCTCTGACGGCTGCCCCCCTTGTCAACCCCTAGCGGACTGCGGACGACATCGCAGGCGGAAGCTAATAAATAATAATAATTGACACCCCACTTCCTACTAAGTGAAAGTTTGGATGTTGGTTACTCAATCACGCAAAAACGGCTGAACAGATATGGTTGAAATTTGGCACACAAGATGATAGTTTATAGCCTGAATTTTAATTCTACTTCAACAACGTTGATGTTTTGTTTCAACATACAACGTTTATGTTTTAACATAGGATACTTCTAATAACGGTAGAAGGTTCCTTAGCTCCTTAATTTAAAAGAAAAAATACTAGAAAAAAACCCTTTTTGCGCCAGGCGTCTACTTATCAATTAGCCAATTTCTCATACCCGACTACTTCTCAATGTGACAACTTCGCAGTTAGCCCGTACAGCTCAGACGGGATGACGGGGCTACGAGTAAGCCGATTTTTTGTATTTTCTCTATTAAATAATTATCTTTATATAAAAATAGCACTGTGAAAGCCTAAAATCTAGAATATCAATAGTGCCTACCTTAGAGATTTTCCAAATGTTCACGCGGACGAACTGGCGGAAAAATCTTTTGCTAACTTCGATCATCTTAGGTGAATAAGAGTTACAAAATAATAAGGAATTACCTATATTTTGTCTCGCACCTTCTTTATTGTGACGCTTTTGATAGAGTGGTATTCAGTTACTTGGTTAATGTAAATCTGTAACTCGATACCAATCTGCCCGTTAATCCAGCGACGAGTGCTTGAATCGCCTTGAATTCGGCGCCGAATAAATTGGGTCGCGTGAATCGGTCATTATGAAGTCCGTATATAGTCGCGACAAACAGTACATCACCTACACTAAAAGGGCGACAGATACTTACCTACTCGTAGTTTTTTTTTTTATTGAAGATGTACCTAGTCGTAGCTTAAATTAGCACGTTCCTTATGTCAAAATCAATTGACAGTGACACAAAACATTGTCTGTGCTTTTTCCCTTTACGCAATTTTTTTGTTCAATAAAACAAGTTTATCAACAACCTTGCTTTAAATTCTTTGTAAAAGGTTTTGAAAAAGTTTTATAACTACCGGTAACCAACATTATAACTACCGGTGTCATAGTAACCACAATATCCGCCCGACGAGTTACATTATGAAATTCAGTACATCATTATAACACTCCTTCGGATGATATAATGACGAAAAGGGGGAGGAAAGTAAGTCAAAGTCAAAGCAAACTCAAAGTAAAAGTCAAAAACAAGGGCAATGTCAAATACAAGATCAATGTCAAATACAAGGTCAAGGTCAAATACAAGGGCAAGGTCAAATACAAGGTCAAGGTCAAATACAAGTTCACGGTCAAGGTCAAAACCCTTTATAGATGATATACACCGTTAATTTTGAAGTATATCTAAAAATGAAAAGGGGATTTCAGACCACGTGAATGAACAACTTTTACTATGGGGCCAACCACGGAATCACGAAATAATATCAGCTGTTCCATACATTGTAGTCGAGTCAATGTTGTACTTTTCTATTGAACAGCTGATTTTTGTCGAGATTCCGTGGTTGGCTCCATTTCCGGGTCATTTTGAACTTACCCTCCAAATTTCAAGGGTGTGTACAGTCCATGAAAGAAAGAAAGAAGAAAGAAAATACATTTATTCGGGACCACACAACGATACACAAAATTATAGCAAAAAAACGGAAAAACAATAAAATTAAATAAAAACATAAATACATAATGCGTATTGTCGAGTGATGCCAAAATGTGCCAAGCTCAGTTTAAGCAGCAAGCGGGGGGCCTGCTGCACTGGTATTCTGCTTGACACACTATGACATCAAAAAACCAGCCAAGTGCGAGTCAGACTCACGCACGAAAGGTTCCGTACCAAAAAACGGCAAATAAATCACGTTTGTTGTATGGGAGCCCTCCTTAAATATTTATTTTATTTTTAGTGATTGTTGTTATAGCGGCAACAGAAATACATCATCTGTGAAAATTTCAGCTGTCTAGCTATCACGGTTCATGAGATACAGCCTGGTGACAGACAGACAGACAGACAGATGGACAGCGGAGTCTTAGTAATAGGGTTCCGTTTTTACCCTTTAGGTACGGAACCCTAAAAACGACAAAATAAGTAGGTACTCTACGTAAGAACGCTTACAAAAACACAAAGAAAAATAAAATCATAATACCTAATAAAATCACAAAACAAAAATAAAAATCAACAAGCAAATAAAAATAAAAACATGACTTGATTAGGCTGACGAGATTACCTTTGCCACTCTTCAAAGGGAGATCGTTTTAAAACTATTTACGTTACGCCTAATCTGCTTTCAATGCCTAGTTTGTGAACAGGCTTGTCAGTGACAGTTGTTGACAACCGGTGTTATAAACCATGAACAACTTTCTTTAAGAAACATGTGTCGAATTTCGTCATAAAATTTTGGTCATCCTATACTAAATTGATCACGTGATCTATTTGATTTGTATGGATAGTCGTTTTTTTTTAGATATTTGGCTATGTGTTCCTCAGAGAAAGTTTGTAACACCTTTTTTTTTATATACCTATGGGGTAACCAACATTTGATTTTAAAGTACTTGTTATAGCGGCATTCTCGTTATAGTCTTGTAGGTTGGACAAGGAACATTAGGTATTAGATGTAGGTAAGAGTTTAGATAGGTTTTACAAAACATACATAGTGTTTTCACATAGCTTTTGATGTGTTTAGTGTTAGTTTATTGCATGCAAATTTTTACCTTTATTTGGGTCAATTTCCAGTAGTTTAACGAATGTCGGTGATTGTACCACACACTTCGGCATTCGGGCATTCACTTAAATTCATTTTAAAACATCTTTCACAAAGAATTTTAGCACTTTTCAATAATTAAAGCAAATAAACTTTCTTGTTTACATATCTCATAGCTGTCTTTTCAATTGACAAGTGACAACTGTCAGATGTGACGTTTAGCGTTCCGATTCCCGCTAATTGAACGTTTCGGACCAATTAATTTACACTTTGGTGATAAAATCAAATAAATAAATATCACCTATTTGTTATTTTAATTAAATAAAGTAAATGTTAATGTCTCGCATGCTAGTTAAACGTTTTAATATTAATATTCAGACAAAAGGTAAGTAAGTTCAGGGAGTGCGATTGTCTATGGTGTGTTTTTTTGTCGATGGTACTCATTCGAGAGAATTCTAGCAAACTCGGTGGATTTCCGCCATTTGACTTTTTCGCCTGTGTCATTCAGAGAGACAGGAAATTTTCGTCATGTGAAGTGAAACCCAATCTATTGTTTTGGTGGGTTTCTATTAATTTAATGATGCGTTGAGCATCCCTTTAAGTGGTGAGTGTTATAATAATACGAATCTAATTATTTGTCCGTTTATACCAGTGTTATCCAGATTGTAACCTCGTGTTGTATTGTTCTCAGGGCTCCAGCTCATCAATTTATATTTCATCATGTCTTTCATGAGATAAAACCTGTGATAATTAAAGCCCAAATTTGGTAAGTTTCTCAACCTTGTTATAATGTTAGTTGTAAGGAAAACCTCATATTCAATGTTGGACAATTTGGTGACTTTGATTTTCTATTGCAGGGCTTCCAGGTTGCGTCCAGGTTTACCTCAAAATTTCAAGATATAAGTGGTTCCCAGTTTGGTCCAGGAAATCTTTCAAGGTTATGGTTTAAGCTCATTTCGATCTAACGTCGTCTGTGCAGCGGTTTGGCTGGTATTCCATGCTATGATGTCTCATTAAAATCAGCGCGACGAGCACATGTTAAACCGTACCATTACCATGGATTTATAAAACTAACCAAGGTATTCCGCAGCTTTCTTTTATTATCATCGCGGCAGTGTTTCTGTAGTATGTACCCGGTGAAGTAATTAACGTTCATATCAAGTACAAAATGGTTATTTGATGACATGTTCAAACTCAACCCGGAGCAGGTCTACAGCCAATAATAGTCATGTTTAAAATTTATTTAGCTTCAGCGTAACTGGTTCATGAACCAGAATGTAGAAATAATTCCATTTTACTATGAATGTCTTGTGTTAAGAGGATAAGTAATAGGTATCTTAGCATAAGTTTTGTGAGTACATATGTGTCCGGTTCTTGACGGTCAGCCGACTTGAGAGATATGGTGACGTTTGAAAACTTATTTCAAATGCGGAACCGGCCTCTTAATCCGTCTGACTAACGGGAAACGAACAGATATGCCCTCACCTTTACTTTTAAGGGTTTATATTTTAAATCCCCACTTCTTTATATGGTTTTAATTTTATAATGAACCCAAGGGTATTGTTTTTGTAATAAATGTATGGTCTCACTTTAACCTGTTAAGGGTCCCTGTTAAACCATTTGCCCTTCGTGCGGTTTTAACATTATAATGGGTTCTCAAGGTATTATGTATTAATATAAAATGTGTGACTTCATTTTAACCCTTCGGATTCTACGTTAAACCATTTATACCCCATGTGGTTTTAAATATTTTTATGACATATTTTCTGCGAATCGTTGTTAACTTGGTAATAGTTATACAATGTGTTAAATAAATGTTTGTTTCAACGTAAATATTGGTTTGATTTATTAAACTCACTTTGTTTCGATCTGTGGACAATTTATCTTTTAATTTTTAACTTTCATTGATATTAACGGCGCCCAAAATCATAGTTGTTCCATGGATGACTGAGCCACGCGAATCCACTTAACCCCTTTGCTCTACCGACTAACATTTTCAGTGGGGTAATTTCCATCTATACCCCGGGGTAAAATTTTTCCCATTACAAGTTGTTCAGATTCTTGGACTGAACACATCCTCAAAATCAAAAATTTGGATGGTGTATACAAAATGACCCGGTATAAGATAGGGTGTAAAGAAGAACTATGTTTATAGCGACCGAATTTATTTGCGCGGAATTACGAATGCAAATTACATAAAAAGTTACAAGGGTAGCTTAGACGGTGGACACGGGACGACTGCGTGGACTGTGGCACGCTCGCAATTCTATTATTATAAAATGCTTACTTGACACCTTGACACTAAGTGCGTGACACTCGCTGCGTCCGTCCCCACAGTTAGTGAAACTTTCCTACCTCAGATATGAAAAAAAAATGCCTTGACCTTACTCATCACGACTATTTATTGTGTAAATATAAAAACATATCTATTCAATAGTCGGCGTTGTCTCTCATTTCCCAGTGATCCTTAAACAAGTGCTGCATAACAATTTCCCTTCAACTTAATTTAACTGAACCTAAGATACGGAACAAAAGATACGATTCACCGAAGAGTTAAATTTTTGAGTGAATTTACCACTAGCACTCAACGAATGCTGGCAGAGTGACAATTGCGGTTGCAATGTGCATCGCTTCAGATTATCTACTTTATGACTATCCATTTGCGATTTTATGTTTTGGATGTTTTATGAACAAACTGAAATTGTTTTACCGTTAAAAAGTGCTTTAGAAAAAAAATAGAGTGCTTTTCAAAGCGTAGCTTTCAAAAACTTTAGAAAAACTTTGATTATATTGTCACTATGAGCAAGAAAAATTGTATGAGTTCATAGGACGTGATGACAATAGTCACAAAGGAGGTGATGACTTATGATGATTTACTATCTAAGGATTTACTTTTCTTCTTTTAAGGACGACCCTCAAAGTGGAAGTGATGAAGATTATTTCTTTGGCGGGCCTCGCACGAGGCCCGCCACACCGTTCCCGTTCCCGTTCCCGTTCCCGTTCCCGTTCCCGTTCCCGTTCCCGTTCCCGTTCCCGTTCCCGTTCCCGTTCCCGTTCCCGTTCCCGTTCCCGTTCCCGTTCCCGTTCCCGTTCCCGTTCCCGTTCCCGTTCCCGTTCCCGTTCCCGTTCCCGTTCCCGTTCCCGTTCCCGTTCCCGTTCCCGTTCCCGTTCCCGTTCCCGTTCCCGTTCCCGTTCCCGTTCCCGTTCCCGTTCCCGTTCCCGTTCCCGTTCCCGTTCCCGTTCCCGTTCCCGTTCCCGTTCCCGTTCCCGTTCCCGTTCCCGTTCCCGTTCCCGTTCCCGTTCCCGTTCCCGTTCCCGTTCCCGTTCCCGTTCCCGTTCCCGTTCCCGTTCCCGTTCCCGTTCCCGTTCCCGTTCCCGTTCCCGTTCGCGTTCCTGGTTCCGTCCCCTGGGGCCTGTCCCCATTTGAACCCCATTTTTAACCTTTTAGGGGTTAAATCATATCCACCGCGTTGGACTTCAAAATAAATGTCATTTTCGCAATCACCATCTCATAAAATCTCAAGAACGACATCCATATCGATTTTTATGTTTACTTACCCCATTTAGCCACTAAGGGGTTGATTTTCAAAATCACAAAATATATATTTCTCTATTTATTTTTAGACGTGCTCCTACGAAGTTTAAAGTTGTAATGTCTGTTTTATATTCTTATTCCATACAAAATTTGAACCCTATTTTCACTCTTTTAGGGGTTAAATCATGTTCACCGTGTTGAATTTCAAAATAAATGTCATTTTCGCAATCGTCATCCCAGAAAACCCCAATAACGACATCCATATCTATTTTTAGGTTTATTTTCCCCATTTCACCCCTATTTCATCCTCATGGGGGTCGAAATACTGCCAATAACAATATACGTTGCGTTAGATTTCCATCCATAAGCCTTAATTATAAATTTAGCGATTTTTACTTCGAAAACGAAGGATTTTCTTCTAAACTCAACTTCATCCCCTTCATCCCCCTTCGGGGGTAGAATTTTGAAAAACGCTGTGACACATGTTTAGTAATTTTCAATCGTCAGCCTAAATACAAAATTTGGAGATCTTCAAAACTGAGGGACTTTCATACAAACTTTCATCCCTTATTTCGTCCCCTTGGGAATGGAATTTTCAAAAATCGTTCCTTAGTGGATGCACTGTATAAGGTATCTGTGTGCAAAATTTCAAGCCTCTAGGTTCAGCGGTTTGGGCTGTGCGTTGATATCTCAGTCAGTCAGTCAGTCAGGACTTTAAATTTTATATATATATAGATTTTCAATGAATAAAAAATGCAATACGAATTTTACGGACGGAACCCTCAAAATATAAAAATCGAGTCAACCCACATTTGTTTGTTCATTATTTGTAAAAGAATTTCCCCAATTCAACGATATTATATTCCTTTCCTTACTCATATGTCCGTTTATTTGTTTGTTACGCCTTCACGTCTTCCGACCCCTTTACAAAATGAAATATAAGTTCAAGGGAGTAATAAAAAAAATTTGGTGAGATAAATATGTTTTTTTTTAATTCACAGTTTTTAGCCACTTTTTATGTCCAAAAAATTTAGCCGCGCACGCTCACACTCGCGCAAGCGACGCGAGCGGGGGAAGGCTGGTGGCGGAAACAGTGACAACAATTTCAATTTGTATAGGGAAAAGTTTGGGGTAAAAATGTACTTCACAAATTGATTGTACTGCTCTTATAGAATAACCTGACAAAATTTGAAAAGGGGTCCAAAAATGACCCTGTATAACTACTGAACAGATCATCATGAAGTTTAAGACACACAGTGTCAGGGGTACAGACAAGGACATAAGATAGCTTTCATCCCGAAAAAAAGTATTGTTCTCGAGAGATAGCAAAAAAACTTTCCACGCAGACGAAGTCACGGGCGGCTACTAGTTTCTCATATGAATATGTTTCAAAATACACCAAAATGTTTAATATTCCCCACTCACTTGCCAGATGTACTATAAACTATGGGAGTTAATACCTGGAAACGTCAGACCCTCGTTAGGAAGACGAGCGCATTATCCTCGCTTCGAGTTAACTTGATTTACTGGGAGTTACTAAATAGGTATACAACAGTCATACTGGCATTAAATGAGGATTTACCCTTTTTTTATAAACTGGTTATTATTTAATTATTATTAAAGGTAAATAAAGGTAGAAAAACATGTAATGACGATTTCAATTTCATGTTGGCAACCCTGATGTTACAGCCCTTACACGAAGGCGACAAGGTGGATTTGTTATGAGCTACATCAGCGTCGAGCGACAAATACAAATACTCTACTATGAGTCAATATGTGTACAAGGCTACGGGCAACGAACTAAGATACTAAGGAAGTGTAATTCCGCTCAAAAAATAGCACCACGCAAACTAACACAGAGTGGGCGGGGCTAAAAAAGTACTAGCGAAGCACGATTAGTCATGTCTGCCACGCGCTCGGCGACAGTCGTTAGCGTTACCACAAAAAAATAATTAGAAAAATGATTAAAATGACGTCATGTGTGGTCAAGTGGCGAAAAAGACCAAAAGAAGGCAGCAAAACTACACAGACATAACATAACATAGGAAAGTAACATATTTTTCGTTTTTTAGAAATATCTATGAGCGTATACATACAAAATATGGTCGTTATTATGCAACAAGTGTTCAGTCGCTTTGTGGGGCAGAGTCAAATCTTCACATTCACTGCTATCACACATTTTTAAACAAGAATAAAACTCTCTCATGGAATTCAGTACAACAAAAAAAAGGAAAATTTAAATCAAAATTTTGTAATGCTAAAAATGGCGCGTCCTGCAATATGCAATACATAGAAAACGAGTAATCTCCTTGTTTTTTATTATTATACAGGGTGTAACAAAAACGCTGTCCAATCCGTGAAGGGATGATTAGGTAGGTACCTATAAAGATTCTATTCACGCAATCCTCTTTGATTAATAAGTAAAAATCCCTGGTTAAAATAGAATAAATAAAAAATGGAGAACTCACATTGCAACACCGAAGGCAGCAGAGTGGCACGACAAGTAGTGACGTCATGAGGTCAAGACCGTCAGATCAGAACACAAAGTAATGACAATTTCCAGAAACTATGATTTTAATGCAGCTCTGAAAACAGCTTTTTAATATGGAGTTTGATCCGCGGATCATTCTGCTGGAACCCTAATGTGAGATCTGCTGCGAAAATGCTACTTTATATTTCCACCACCAATAGAAATACATGCATAGCAACGGTGCACTAGATTGTCCCGAACACTTTGCAGCACACCTGTATTCCACTTAATTAGTACAAATGTGGCTATTATTCGCAAACGCATTACGGATTCACTCTCACAAATGTTTTTAAACATCAACTGTAAACATGACCTCACAAATAAAAATCAAGGGGTGTCAAATCTGGAGATCGCGCTGGCTACGGAGTTGGTCCACCTCTTCCAATCCACCGTCACCCATATTGCTAGTTTAGGTATTTGCGCACCGGTCAATAAGCATGTTAAAATAGTCTGCATTTGAAAAAGATCTTGACAAGAATAAACTTTGACTTGGTGGAATACGCTGCTATAAAAAATACATTACGACAAACTGAGAACCTCCTCCTTTTTTTGAAGTCGGTTAAAAAGGTGTCGCTATAAGAATTTTGTATTGCCAATTAAGGCATGCTTTTTTAAGTAAAAAATAAAAATAAAGCGACGTATTAATACTGTTGTTCTTTATCAGTCACACCTCTAAAAGACGTATTAATAAGGTGTTGCTCGCGCAAATGTGATAATTATCTACATAATATGTACTTACATGTTATGAAAAAAATCTTTACAGAATACATTGTCTTTTATCAAGCATACCTATTTTATTTCAATAGCTTGCCTAATTTTAGTCCTTCTTGAAATCATATGTCTTACCAATTCGTGACAAATAACATGATCATCATTCATCAACATCATCATTTTATAATTTTCATAAAATAAAATAACAGTAAAATCATCACAGCCGAAAGACGTCCACTGCTGACATAGGTCTCCTTTAGTTTTTAAGAGCGACTAGTTACAGGCGACTTGCATCAAGCGTATTCGAGCGGTCTTTACCAAGTCGTCCGTCTACATAATAAAACCAACATTATATCTAACAAACAATAATGTACTAATTTCATAAAACAATTTTATGATGCCGCCCAGCGCGCCGTAGTAGGTTAGGTGTACTGACTGCATTCTACGTTACACCGTCCTCGCCTCAATGACAAAGGCACGACAACGGCCCAATGAGTGACACGAGGCGAGTCAAATATCCAATCATGTTTGATCTGCGTTCAAACCCCAGCCAATAGAAAACGTCATATGCGTTAGAATACAATCTAATGCCGATTATGCGTGCATTGTAATAAGGTATGTTTTTACTAGTTCATTGTTGAGTTTGCGACCTTTTGTGTTACAGAATATGTGAAGGTGCCATTTTTATGCAATATTTGTTAGGAGTTAGGCTTCCTTAGATCTTAGTTCGTTGGCTACGGGTTAATGTGATGTGTGATGCAAAATTGACGCTTAAAGCGTGGCGATATTGTTTTCGTAGCCCACACGTTACAGTTTTGATACCCTACTAATTTAACACTTTTCGTACACTTTACACTTTTCGTACACGTTACAATAACCTTTGTGCAAGATGAGAACCGATTGCTTCTAGTGGTTTCATGACTTTTCAGAACGCTTTTTGTAATAGGGAATATGCATAAGTCACCGATTTTGATGAATTTGAGCTTGATCGCTGCGGACACTTATAAAAACATGATGGAACAGGAAAAAAAATAAAAAAAAAGTATAATCCTAGTTTTATCACACGATGAAATCAGGGGAAAATAACGATATTTTTTTTTCATTTTCGGATATAATACACTTTACAGTCAGATAGAATATCGAATAAGAAACAATATTTTGTATGACACATATGTACTTAAACGCAAAATGTAGGGAGATAATTGAAGATTATTGGCTAACTCCATATAAAACGCGCCGAAACACTTCTGAAACGTGATGTGTGACGTCACCATTTTGTATGGAGCGTTTTCGGCGGGTGCTGCTGCGCGCTAACTTCAAGTAACAATATCACGAGAAAAAAACGCAAGAGACAAGTTTCAATATTACAGTTGATTTTCTCACGCATTATACTATTGATTTTGATTAAAAAAAAATTTGATGCATATTCCCTATTTACGCGGGCCGTATTGCTCTAACTAAAAGTAATTTTATAATTACAATACTGTATAGACCTGGCAATATTAATAAAAAAATCTCTTGATGTGTAGTGTTCTTACACACAAATATCACTGTCATACTTACACACAAATATCACTGTAACAAATCATACCACATCGGTGTGATAGCCAATCAACCAAGGCCTGAATTACTGCAGAGGCGTGCAACTTCCAATTTTCAGCCGAATGCTGGGCGATTTGAAAATGTGAACGAACTGCAATAGATTATAGGGTAATAGGGTAATAGGACTGCACCTGTTCGTTTGCTATATAAAAGACGTAAATAATAATAATATAATAAGTATATTTAATAATTAATAAGTATTATATATTATGTATAGGCCTATACCCAGCAGTGGGTGTCGTGCGGCTGATATGATGAAGTATATTTATTTACTCATGTGTTACTAGTTTGGATGGCTATATCGAATCCTAATTCGAACTGAAAATCGCATTTAGATAAATTAAATCTTTGAATGTTACATTTAAGTACCTACCTATTGTAAAGGTTTTATAAAAAATATTGCTTTCTATCTGGAGGACACAAATTTTATTTCTTAGATTTCTTATTTTAGTGATAATTATGACGTGTCAATGCACTATTTTTACCCAAACGGCGAAGCCAAAACGGAGGGTATATGATTTTGACCTGTATGTATGTATAATGTATTCATTTGTAAAAATGAACTTATTATTTACCCTTTTCTTTATTTAAAGAAACATTTACCACATGGTCCAAGAAAACATGGTCTTGGCATTTCGGAAGAAACACTAGCTTACGTCACTTTCCAGTTGCGCGATTTTATAGTAACAAGCAAAGAATGAAGGATTATTTTCTGTCACACTCATTCCAAAATTATTATTGGGCATTTTAATTGTGATTTGAACGAAACAGTTCAAGTGAAAGATGAATGAACGCAATTTTCAATACCGATAGCAGCTGGCAGCAGAGATGACGTTATGACGTAAGTACCTAAGTCTGACCACAGATTACATAATGGTCTGACTCACGTGGCTTCTTCAGTCTCGGAGTGATATACCTGGCGCCTAAGAGCAACGCCAGCTTCCTTACGGAAACAGAAGCCGGTGTTGCTCTAAGCCTGCGTCGTAGTATAATTTATTGTAGGTAGGTACCATGATTTACCAGAGATGTAACAAGGTAAGATTCATTAAGGAAACTAATATGTTTTTCAATCTGCACGTAATCAATATGGCTAATAAAAATTGATATGGTTGTGAAAGGACAAACATTGATGATAACAAAACATTGATATTTTGCCCGACAAATAAAGCAATTTTGTATATTATTGTGTTGAGTGATTACAGCTATTTGTGATTGCTAGTTTTAGTGAAATTATTGTCAGTAACCGTACCTATTAAATAAAAAAAACCGGAAAGATGCAAATATGACTCATGCACGAAATATTTATACATATTTTGATCTCTTTAAGTGTCGAAAAATACCGCATAAATATAGCCTTATTTTTCAATTGAGTTTGATTATAGATCTGTATTTATTTGATGTTTTTAACTTAATACCACTAAGCATTTCTGATAAAAACTGTCTTTACAGTTAGTCAGAAAGCCCTGTACTTTTGAAATTATGCGTATTATTTCATTGCTATCATTTTACACACATAACATATGGGATATAAAAGTTTCGCACAAAGTACTGCGAGTCATTGAGAACAACAATTGATCATTCCATTAACCGCATATACCATGCGAGGTAACTCAGATAATAAATTGCAGTAATATTTTAGAAAAAAGGAACTCCTATTACATTGACGAATACAATTTTTGCCAATGTTTCCCGCCTAATATGCTGTAAGAAAATGAATTCGAGAAAGGGAAAGTCCCTATGAAATTCGCCGTTTGCTTTCTTCGTTCTACTATTTTTATCATTCCAATCGGTTCATTTCAGAAAAGTTGTTGACAGCAAAGTTCTAATGAGATTCAAGATCACTTCCGGCTATGTATTTAATTATAATAATAATAATAATTTATTTGAAAACATGCTATGCTTGGTCAAAACCCGCATAGTCATGAATTTACCTCAGTAATGAGAGAAAAAATAAAAATTGAATATATAATTATAATAATAAAATCCTAATTTATTTTTTATTAATTAACATTTTTACAATTTTTTTAATTTACAGAAAAAGGGCACCCCCATGTAAAATGTTAAACTTCCACTTGTAGTTTCTAAGATTTCGTGATGAGTGAGTAAAGTCAGTGATTTCCTCTTTTTTAAATATATTGACAACGTTCTGCATTTTCTTATGGTTAACTTTATAAATATACATTATTATTATTATTCTTATTTATTTATCATAAAAAAACCATATAACTTAGTAGCACTGTGGTTTTGAAATAATTATTTGTATTACTCATTTATCCACGGAGACGAAGTTGCGGACAACAGCTAGTCATATTAAGTATAGTAGGTTAGGTACAGTATAATAATGAGTACTAGGTTAGGTAGTTTGTCTAGCTAGATCCATTTGTCCCCGTGTTCACTCAGATCTGTCTGCAGATATCGCCAGACAAAAGAGCGTGGGTCCACTACCCTGATAGCAACTTCTTCAATACTTCATAGTGTGGCCGCCATTGTATAATCCTCGTTCTGGCGATGGCGGCAAAGTTTGGAGAATATTATGGCTGCCAATGGGATTGCCGTGAAATAATGGAATTGTTTAGTAGGATATATTAGAAATAGTCAATGAAATAACGCAATACATAACGCGATAATCGAACAAATTTTTGTATGGAAGCAATCCTGAAATCGCGAATAGAAAATCAGCTGTTTCATATATAATCCCCGTCAATTGGTAATGCGCTGGAACCTTGTCAAATTAACATACACATCAACGTCATCCGCAACTAAAAACCGGCCAAGTGCGAGTCGGACTCGCGCACGAAGGGTCCGTACCAAAAAAACAGCAAAAAATCACGTTTGTTGTATGAGAGCCCCCCTTAAGCCCGTCCGCTGCCTTAAGCGGGATCCCGCCGCGGGTACACGGCGCGGGAATATAGATTGCTGGTTTTTGACGGACAGTGCTTGCGCAGTGCATGAGTAGGCACCAAGCTATGTCGCCCCGCGCGCGTGTCCCGCTCAAGGCAACGGAGGACCTTAATATTAATTTTATTCTGTTTTTAGCATATGTTGTTATAGCAGCAATAGAAATACACGATCTGTGAAAATTTCAACTGTCTAACTGTAGTCGTTATCAATATCGAGCAAAAAAACGGCAAAAAAATCACGTTTGTTGTATGGGAGCCCCCCTTAAATATTTATTTTATTCTGTTTTTAGTATTTGTTGTTATAGCGGCAACAAAAATACATCATCTGTGAAAATTTCAACTGTCTAGCTATCATGGTTCATGAGATACAGCCTGGAGACAGACAGACAGACAGACAGTCCCGTTTTTACCCTTTGGGTATGGAACCCTAAAAATGACAAAAAACAGTAAAATTCTAATAGGTAATATAATGTATTAATTATTGAATTCTTATTTTCAATAAGAAAGGTCTAGGTATATAAAAAAATTGCAATTGTTTTTCGTTTTTGAGGTTAAAATCATGGCCGCCAGGCGCATTACCAATTGACGCGGATAGTACTAAAAACTCTAGCGAACTTTGCAAACCAACATGTTATTTAATTATTTTGTTTTTTGACAATCAGCGCAAACTGTCAGGAATCTATTGACAGAGCGAGCGCGAAGCTCGAACGAAGTGTCTCTCTTTCAGCTTTCAGCTTGTGCAAAAATGCTTGTGACTGTACGGCTGTCCGTTTGTTCTCCTCTTTAGGTCGCATTTCTCAAGTTATTTTCGTGAAATTTTGTGAGCAAAATCTACAATTACCCATATGGTTATTTTAACAATTAAATTTTTCAAATTTTTCAAGATGGTTGAGATATGGGGAAAAATATATTTCAGCATTTTCTCAGCAGTTCTGAGGCACTAATTTGAATAATTACTGGGAACAGCAGTGTTTGCCGCTAACCATAAATACCTTTCCGACGGCTTAATAACAATTAATTAACTCTACGTAGTGTACGGATAGATCCCACATGTTTCAGGAAATTATAAATATTCACTGATTTATTATAACACTGTTTGTTATCGTCATCAATTTATTCTTGACTCATATTTCTGTATTGGGACTACCTACACGTTATACGTAAGTAAGTACTATTTACGTGTGTAAACATAAAGTTACTCGTGAAATAAAACACTTTTAGCGCAGTTTTATTGAAAGACCTTTTAGTCCGTAAGCCCGGGACAATTTTGCCTAAGTCATATGATACATCACGATGAAATGGATGGCACACAGTCGGAAAAGTTGTGCTGAGCGAGGAAGATTATCGCAAATAAAATTGGCCGGAAGCTTGAGAAAATCCTTCACTTCCGGCTAAAAATCACTATTGAAAGACTTCCGGCCAGATATGGCTTGGCAGACTTATTTGTTCTCTACACACACTATTCTTTTAAAACTTTTATAATATTTTTGTCAAGATGGCACATGACGTAGGAAAAGGTATCCGGTGACTATCTTTGGCACCGTCTTTCAAGTACTTTCGGCCATTTCAGAACTGACAGACTTATGTAAACTCTCTGTAATAATAGTGTGTTTGGGAATAAATAAGTCTAACCCATATCTGGCCGGAAGTCCTACAAAAGTGATTTTTAACCGGAAGAGAAGGATTTTCTCAAGCTTCCGGCCAATTTTATTTGCAATAATCTTCTGATCCTCGTTCTGTATAACATTTCCGACCGTGTGCCATGTATTTCATCTTGATGTCATATGATGTACGGGGTACTTAATATGGGTAGCTTTAGTATGTCATGCTCACTTCAAACATTTCTGCGGTGGTGTCGTGTGAGGCGGGTCGTTACGTTCCCTCAAATATGGTTGAGCGAAGCGATGGCTGGTTCATGCGTCATGCTCGTGAACGGGTGCTGCCAGTGGGAATGGGTCTGCTTCTGTCTGCTTGTATTAAGGGCGTCGTATAACTCGTATATAAAAGATCTGTTTTATATTGTCTGTATGTATGGCACTTCTTACTCAAAAAATATAATTCTTAATAGCTTACCTTGTTTTGATTTATTTAATTGCAATATTTTTACTTTCTATAGTCAGTAGTTTAGTGAAAGACCTATGAAAAGCTTTTGGATATAAATTTTCAATTCGATGCCTTAACATAGGTAGTCTTAGTATGTCATGCTCTCTTTAATCATTTCTGCGGTGGTGTCGTATGAGGCGGGTCGTTACGTTCCCTCAAATATGGTTGAGCGAAGAGATGGCTGGTTCATGCGTCATGTTCGGGAACTGGTGCTGCCAGTGGGAATGGGTCTGCTTCTGACTACCTATCTTAATGCATATTGAATTGTATGTTTTTCTTTTATTTTTATCCTAGACTGAATAACAAGTTCAAACTTTGAATTTAGCTTAAAATCTGTAAATTGATTAAGAAATTTGAAACTCATTAAGAAATGAGCTAATTCAATAATGTTATTTATTTGTTAATCTTTGTTAATATAAAGTCTGGAAACGATATACATATTTGTAAATATCGTTCCATCTGATTGATAAAGCTGACAAGTTTTTTGCGCCCATTTTTCTTGTCAGTTAAAAGACGTCATAATGGGTGGTAGGGTAAAAGAATTGACGATTTAAAAATGCTTATTATGTGAGCTTATTTAAATAAAATATATTTCACTTTCACTTTCACATGTAGGCAATATTATCGCGGGCTTACGGACTATTTTTGTAATTAGGTAAAGTATGTACTTTGGTAATTAGTGGACATGAGTAAATTTGACAAACCCCAAATTCTAACTAGGTAACATAGATTTATTCCTAGAATGCCAACAAAATACCAACTAATTAACAAAGTACTTTCAATAAGATAAGGCCGCGCTAGTATTCGTGAAAAGTGTTTTATTTCATGTTAGTGAGCGCGTAAACTTGAGAGGTGAATATGTAAAGTTACTCGATTTTATAATATCGAAACCTTGCTTCTATATACGCCTTTATAATGAAGCTGAAACTTTGATCATATCATATTACCTACTTCATTAACTTGTGAAGTTTGAATATCGCCATTAAAAGTAGTTTCTTAATAGCAGTAACAACGATGGGCTCGTGCTTAAAATACATAATATTGGAATAGGTTAGTTAATAGTAAGTATAGGAAGTAGTAAGAATTTGATAAAGTACGACGACCTCCGTGGTCGAGTGGTTCGCACGCCGGTCTTCAAGGCGTCACCATCTCTTGAGGTCCCGGGTTCGATCCCCGGCTGGGTCAATGTAGAAAATGAACTTTTCAATATTGTCTCAGGTCTGGGTGTGTGTCATACCACCGTTGTTTCTGATTTCCATAACACAAGTGCTATAGCTACTTACTTTGGGATTGGAGCAATGTATGTGATGTTGTCAAATATTAAAAAAAAAAAAAGAAGTTAAGAAATTCTTCTTTAAGTTATGACGTTACCTACTGGTTATCAGTAGTAAATTCAGGTTTAAAAATGAATGATATGCTTAATAGTGGGAAAAAACGTCGGCAGTTTCCTAAGATATTATAATTTCATCGTAATTTTGTGTTAACATTTTGCCCTTTTAGGATTGAATCTCGAACTGCGGTTCACATAGTGAAATATGTTTGAACTTATTCTAGAAAGTATAATATATAGTAAGTAGGTGGATTCATTTCAATAAATCATTTAAACAAATAAGCGCCGCGGCTCCGAAGCAGAATAAAATAAACATCGAATTTTTCGCAAATGTACGATAAGTAAAAATTTATATTTATTGTTCTTTTTATTGAAAATGATTGATGACTTAGAACTTTTTAACCAAAAGGCAAATTCGCAAAACTTTTTCAAATAAAAGTTGTTTATAGCAAACAGTTTGCATTAAGGCCAAATGGCTATTTATGAATTGATTACTTAAGTTATGACTTAAGGCAAACTCTCGCAAATTTTAACCACTTATTTATTACACACACTGTATTCATAATTTATATTATGCTTGTTTTATTATTATTTATATCTTGGCTTTTATAAGTTATAAAATACTCCAAACTCTCAATGCGTATTTTATTTCCAGCGCACCTGCTTTTTTGTTGCACAAACGAATTCACAAATGAAAGTGTAAGTAAAATAACAGTGTCAAAATAATAGTGCTTTATTTTACGCGAAAGAATTTCAACATGGTGCACTTCAGAAAACGATTAGTGCCATAAACATTTCAGAAGTGAAGGGCGTATAGAAATGTTCTTAAATATAAGACGTATGTTTAAAAATTGAATTCACATCCCACTGAAAAACTGAAGATAAAGTAAACACCAGTTGAAGCAACACACCTGAGAGACACGTGCTCATCGAATGTATTTTGTACAGGTTTTTATGTATAAGTATACTTATACAATGCGCGCCAAATAAGAATAGTATTGTCAAACGGCCATTTTAATCTTTGTTCCTTTTCTTGCACATTCCTACACCCTGAAGTGGAAGCGAAACGCAAACAAAAATGGCCGTTTTGACAGTACTATTCATAATTGACTCGCATAGTACATAAACAAACCTGTACAAAAAAATGAAAGCCACTTAAAAAAAATTAAATTCATTATATGACACAGAATAAATTTAAAGTTCATGAGCTACTCTGATCTTGCGGTATTTGACAACACTTTCACAAGTCTTGTTTTGTTCTGCTACTATTGCTAAAGCCCTGAAATATCACGTACCTACGTAATATCTATGCGAGCGTGCACAGAAAACCGCAATTCAAAACGAATCTACTTCATATTTTGTGCTTCCGGTCCTACACGTAAATAAATAAACTTGATACCATAATAAGGACATCATCACTATGGACGGAGCACGAAGGCCTCTAAGCTCCCGTGAGATGTTGCCATAATCTCCAATGGCAGGCGGGTTGAGGGTCGCATCGCAGCGTTCAGCCGTTTTCTTCGGAAATGTTGCCGCCCATTTTGGTCCACCGAGATGCTAGCCACGCATATCACAATTCATTAGTGAAAACTAACGAATTCTAGAATAGGCTATTTTACACCATGTAAAATAAAGTATAAAAATGCATATTTAAGATAGATTTCATAATTAGTAAACGAGAAACGTCGATATTTATTCATAAAAATGCAATATAAATTTTATATTTTTTTTAATCTATTCTTCAAATGTTCCAAACGCCATTCGCCATTTTGGATTACGGTGTGACGTCACTCCAATAGTAAATAAACATGACAGCTCTTTTCGCATTCGTATTTTTTACTAACAGAATGACGTCACGAGCATAAACAAAATGGTGGCTAGTGTTTTCGCGCGAAAATTCAAAATAAAAAATTATAATCGTGTTTTAGGGCATTTAATGGTTTTATAAAATTAAAATTAAAATTCCGCTGGTTTATTACGATTTAAGGATTAATTTAAAGCAGTTTTTAAAAAAATGGTGTAATACCGATACCCTATTACCTCCTTTTTACCTCTTTAATAAGCTAAATTTTTCGCAGCGCCCGTGTAGAGATATTACCCGGTTGTTGTTCCCTGGACACAGCACAGCTGCATTTCGTGGCAGCTTCAAATATCTTGCCACGAAATGCTGGAATGATATACCACCTCCAATTCAAAATGCCAAAACAATTAAATCTTTTAAGACTAACCTTAAAAAC
Organism: Agriphila tristella; assembly: GCA_928269145.1. NCBI lineage: Eukaryota > Metazoa > Arthropoda > Insecta > Lepidoptera > Crambidae > Agriphila > Agriphila tristella. The sequence continues at coordinate 5,716,259 of OV743440.1, forward strand.
TATCTTTTAAACTTACAAAAAAACGACATTTGATTATGCTGTGTCTCTGCGTGTTTTTGCGTACTCATACATCATTATTGCTTTCCTTGTAAGTCCATTTAAGATACGATGAGCATTTTTGTACGACTTTACATTTTTCACATGTCCATTATGCACAACCTATCTACCGAATGTTAAATTATTATATTTTGGTGAGCACGGAAGATCAGTGTTAGGGCACACTCTTGGGTGCCTTAACTTATGCTGAGTGTGAGCCTTTTTTGTGTTCCATTTAGACTACGCTAAAAATAATTAAGAAGATGTAATTTGATCACAAAATAAATTATTTCTTTCTTTCTTTCTTTCTTTCTATTATGAGTGTAGCATTTGCCGCAGTGGGTTGGTTCCACTTCCACTCATGATTACAAGCAATTTTTTTTGTTCACAACGGGATAGTGCTTGGCCATCCCCTCACCTGATAAGGCCGAAGGTGGAAGCGAACTACATCCGGAATCCTCTACACTGAGGAACTGCCTATCTTACTATTGGGTCAACTTAGATGTCACGAAAAAAAAACAGCTATTCCATATAAGATCTGTAGTTACGCTTTTGTAAGAAACAGGTGATTTTTTTCGCGATATCAGAGTTGGCCCGATAAAAAAAGTTGCCTGTTATCATGAGTGGAACCACCCCACTGCGGGAACCAAATGCAGCTTGAATGTTTCTATGTTAGGTAATAGACTATTTGACTAATTTTGGAAAACCATTTTATATTATTCCTTATTACGTAATAAGCGCACTAAATTGATATTTCAGGAAAAATCAATGTATTTCTTTGAAAAAAAACAAAGTTATTTTAAAATTTTAAAACCGCGCCAAAAACGCTATGGCGCTGGACAGGGACTTGTTGACGTCACGAGCCTGTAAACATTGTAATATCCTTAGCCATTTGACAGCCATCAATCGCGGATCCTAGTCTATATGGTCGTGTCAAACGCCTGAAGCCATATTTATTTACAGGCATGTGACGTCATCAATCGCCACAGAAAAACCATCAAAAATTATTGCATTTTTCTGGGTGAAATTAATCAATTAATACACTTAATTTAGTCTTTATGATAGTTGAATATGTTTTTTTACGGCATTATCTGTTAGGATGACCACAATTTGTAGTATATTTTCAATGTTGTCAAATTGTCTATTGTTTCATAAACAAAAAAATAGTACATACAATAAGTTTTTTCTTATCGCGCATAATACGCTTTCCCGAGACGTTTTCAGCTGTCCCTTGAAATTATTAAACGGGTTTTTTACTGTAGTTTAATTATGCCGCAGCTGACCAATCGTTTTTTTTATTACCATCTAATTATTATCTGATTGTATTATAGTTAGATTCAGTATAATTGAGCGCTACATTAAGAATATTTATTGAACAGACTAGCCTTTACATTCACATTGTAACGGTTCAAAACTGAACATGCTATTTTATCTCAAATATTTTTCGAATTTTGTTTCATATTGAGCATAATATTATTTAATTATCGATCAAGTTATTTTTAATAAAGAGTAGTTCAGATTTTGAGTCAGCGATGTTGTCGGAAGTTCTATTAATCTTTCACGGCGCTAAAATTCAAATATTAGTCTCTGTCTAGGTAACGACGCTAATAGGCTTAAAATTTATTTATATTCATTATTGTTTATTTATCAAATTTTATTAGAGCCTCTCGAATATCATTATAATAGGTTATTTTAGAAGATTACTTAAAAAAGGATTGAATTCGGTGTTAATTATTCCTGTAAGTTGTCAGTAGTGTCACACCACGTGATGTGTTTTAGCTAAAGAACGAAATTAAATATAGTAGGTTGTTCCAGTGGATCGATCGATGAGAAATCGATCGCCAGATGATAACTGAGGGTCGCAAGGCAAGTCCCATATCTTTTGCCAAATCATAGTTGTAAATTTTAATTTTGTTTTAGGAAATATTAGACATTAGTTAGATTTGGGGGATAAATGCAAGTTTAGTTGGCTTGGAGAATTTTGTAGCGGATCTAGTACATTTCGTTAATCGTAGGCGGTATTTGCTTAAATTAGGGTATTTTGTTATACCATGCCTTTGCTTCATGACACAGTTAAATTGGAGATTTGAAATTAAAATGGAAGTTTAATTTGATTTTATAATATGGTTTGACGTTCAGAGATAATACAGAGAGAAAGAAAAGAAATGGAACAATGTTTTATTCTGGGCGGAGTTTAGTTGACAGTTTAGTGGTAAATTGAAAACTCGAATTGTGAAATAAAAGGGAGATAATTAATTAATAGAAATATTGTAAGGATGAATCTAAAAATACTATTAAAAAACATAAACAATAGTTATTGGAGGTGTAATAAGAAAGTATTTCTTAGGAAAATGTGAATGGAGCCTAATAAAGTTTGTCTTGTCGTTGGGTGTTGTACGAAGAAAGATTCATATGAAGTTTCTTCGAAAGCGGGATTTTATGCTGCAGGTTTATAACTCAAATGAGGGTAGGCATTTAGGAAATGTAAAAGTAGTCGGATGAGTATTGCCAGTTAGGGTTTTTAAAGTACCAACATTGTGATGCTAAATTGATTGGAAATTTTAGGTTTATTTGTACCGAATACTTAATGGAAAATGTTGTACTACGTATTTTAGCAAATTGATTCTAGAGGTTATGATATTTTGGGGAAGGTGAGATAAAAAGATTGAAAAGTTGGATTCTAATTGTAGCATATGGGAGGTTCAATTTGTTGTGACTATAAAATTTGTATTAACCAGAGTTTTATGATTATAGTACAATAATTTCATATGATTCTGGATAAATATTCTGAATATTATTCAAAGTTGTTGGTTTTGTTAGAAATGATGTAAGGGGGAAAACTTGTTGATTTATTTATGATTGAAACGTTGTTTCATACAATTGTATGAATTGCTTAAATCAAATGTAGCTGAAATGTCAGTATAGAGAAATATTTAGGTAACAGATTAATTTTAATTTGGTTACAAATTGAGCGTCATTGTGCGCTTGAGTATAAAGAATCTTGAAGATAGGAGGTTATTAGTTAGTTGAATTGTACGTTGAAATTATTGATTAGTATAGGGGTTCATTTTGTAAGATTAGCAACTTAAATATTATATTTACAAGTTGAGTAAGACAAAACTGAATTCTCCCCATTTTTGAAGGAGAAGGGAAAATTTTAGGAATATTGTATGTAAAGTAGGGAGATGAAGGTAGGAAAAAAGATGCTTAGGTCGTGTGGGGTGAGTTTCCTGCAGTGAGTGAATGGTTTTGGGGGGTTATAAAAGACGTGGTTCGGGGGAAATCGCTCTCTTTACTTTCCTCGTCGTCAACGTAGCATCAAGTGGAACCTCGGTAGAAGCCGTCGATACCCTCTTTGTAAGAAAGCTTCGATCAAGTAGTATTTTTATAACGCAAGAAAACAGCAAGAAGTCAGGAAGAAAGTGTTTATTTGAGGTTTTGACGTATAGGTCCGCAACCGGGTGCGAGTCTTTTGCATAGACGCTTTAATTAGGGCTTATATGGTATAAGTAAGCTTGAAATTAAAGTAGGTAGATTTTGTTTGCGAATTTTCATAAAGTAAAGTAAATTTCCCAATAAATCGAAGAAGTTTCCGAATCAAATTTGTTTGAAATTTATATAAGCAGTTGGGGAACGATAAAGGGGGTTTGATTTTGAATAAATATCATTAGTTTTGTGTCTCTAAGGGGCGTTCGGTCAATCCTCAAAGGGGTAGGTAATGTAGCATTGCTCTGTGGCGTGCAATGCGGGTTCTGTTAAAAGACACCTAGTACAGTCACTTAATGTCACCAAGTTAGCCAACTCGTTTAGGAGCCAACGGTCCGAACGGCGTGTAGGAGTGATCCTCGCCTAATCGTGGAGGATATGACTTGGTGGTGTTAATCCTCTTCTGTCAGGACTCAGCGCTGTCCCGTCCCACCAGCGCTGAGCACGTCCAAGCTGTTAGGAGAGAGTTAGGCGAGTCATGCTTGCTCACGCTATACAGATTCAGGGCTTCGGTGATGAGGGTAAGCATCACAAATATTGCATAGGAAATCTAAATTTAGTCGCTGGTAGGCAGGTAAACTCATTAGGTTTATAAATTCATTGTTAGGCGCGTAGGAACAGTAGGATAGGTTTGCATCTCAAGACGGGAGGGAAACTTGGATGCTGGTAAAAGATTGGACGTTTTCAAGAAGGTCGAGCAGTCAGCAAGGTAACAGCAGGAACGTTAGATAAGCTAGGAACTCTTATATAGGCGAAGGAGAGGTAGGTCACTTCGTAGTGTATCAGATTTAGGTAGGCCGCAAATAGGTTGGTGTACGACAAAATGGCTGTCGAAGCGAAACATAGGCAGGCGGTGTCGAGAATGGTACCAACAAGATGGCGGCCGCAGGTCATTCAGTAGTACATAGGAACTTGACTAGGATGTGATGAGGTAGGATGACTTAGGAACGGAATCTAGGAAGCGCAGAAGTGTTAAATATAGTGAACGAAAGGTTATGTGAAACTACTGGGTAGGATCCGAAGGGAAAGTATCAATCTTCCATAGTAGGCGCCTTAACAGAGATCTATTAAGGCTATGACTCAGTGTTGTGAATAATTACTACGATGTGCTCAATTGAGTAGACTTTGCAAGCTTCAGTAAGTACCTACAGTTTGATTTACTATTAATTAGAGCTAGACAAATTCTTCTGTTAATATTGCATAATGATTTAATTGTGAAAGTTGAATCATAAATAAAGAATAGTTATTCATCTTTAAATTGGATTGGTTAACATGAACCTGTTTTCAAATGGTCGATTATAGTTGAGATAATCCGTTTTGGTGATTGTGAGAGGAGTACTAAAACAAGATCTGGGCGTATGGAATAATCCCGTGTTACCATTAGACTAATGTTGAATCACAGTTTATGGAACACTAGATCATAGCTTTGAGTAAACCTTTCAAACTAACAGAATGAAGGTTATGACTAACAGTGAGATAATACTTTGAAAAGTATCTACCTACTATGAAAATATTATATTATTTAGTGAATACATTAAATTCACAAATAATAAGTTCAACATATTATCTGAGTTCAAATATTTCAACTAGGTTCAACCAACTCAAGTTGAGGATGATAGAAATAGAATTTTATTTACAATTGAAATCAAATATTGCCTAGTCTACTCAACATTAAATTGAAATATCGCCCTTAACTTTAAATGAAATGAACTGAAGTCAATTCGGTTTATGGTTGTATATTTATAATTTAGCCGAGATTGAAGTAAGGAAAATTCGTCATAGAACTTTATTACCTTGTTTAGAATTGTCTTTCCTTCAGAATATGAGAACTATCAGTGTCCCAAGTAAATGGATAGTAATGTTGTGTCCATCTGTTATAATGTTAAACAGTCATACTAGAATTATTTATTAAAGAAAAAAAATTGTAATTCAGCCATCACAATTGAAGGAGAATTCTTCAATGTGAAAACTGATAGTTCGCTTGGGAGCATTTTGCTCCGTCCTCTTTTGTTGAAACAGACTGACAAAGACCAAATACCTTAATATAATAATACTTACTAAGTAAATTTGTCATGAAAAAATATGGCTGAGCCAGAAGGGAGTTGTCTACGTCTGGTGTCGAGACTCATTGTACGAAGCGGGGTGGGGCTCGTACCTTAGCTGGCAAAAGCACAATTGCATATTCACTACTTGTTCAATAACTTAAGAAAGCAAAAGAATTCTTATTTAATAGCGTTGAAAGTTTTATCATACTTTGATCTCAGGCGACTATAACTTCTTAACTTACCTGAAATTATCTCTCTTATTTTAATGAACTAAGTTGACAATAGATAATTTACATTATTTAGAATAACGTCATACATGGCAAATAAACTGACACTTGGCAGCGGAAGAGAATTATCCAAATTTAACTTTTCTCTATAACCCGGCTTACCTCTTTTTACCTTGTAGTCTATTATAGTTGAACATACCCTCTTTTACCTTATAACAATACTCCATTTAACTCATAAATTCACTTTGATCATTTCCTATCAACGTAGGTTTATTTCGCTCATGCTTACTTCATCAACGGAACGTAGTTGGGAACGCTTTCCTCTCTATTTATAGTATTCCCATTTATTGACACTAAAGAACTATGGGGTTTCCCTTGGTAGTATAACAAATATTAAGAATTAATATGAAATTAAAGTAAACTCACTTAGGAAAAATACAGACTTAATTTCTATTTCTCTGGTTATATCAATAGAGCAATAACTTTCATTTAGTGGTATTTTCATTTAGAAATAAATGTAATAGCAGGAATAATTAAGACCTAGTAATAAAAGCGAATACTTCTATTGGAAAATGAAAATCAATACTAATCACACTTTTAAAAGAATTTGGGTACACTACTTATCACATCCAGGGTTCCTCCACTAGACATTCACAGGTCCTCTCAGATCACACAAAGCTTGTTAGTAAGGTTCGTTGTAGGTTAGTTAAGGTTGAATAAAGTAAACTTAGTAAATTGTATTTTGGAGGTTATTTAAACCAGTAAAATTAGGTTCCAATAGTTTAGTTATAATCAACGGTAAGTAGTAAGCGGATTTTGATCGTCCTCCTGTCCTGTAGGTTATTAGGTTTCCACATAGGTTTTAGTCTCTTTCATAGGCCGTGATCATCTAGATTCCATTGTAGGTAGGCGGACGGTTACAACATAATGTAACTATTACGTTATTATATTACTGTAATGCTATCGTTACACGCACATTGTGAACCTAAAATCGTGTTATATTTCTTTGTTAGGGAATTTCCTACGAAATACTAATATCTACGCATGTTTCAGTAGGATTTTAATGATTACCTATTTATGTTTTGTATTATCAATAACGAATTACAAGCTCGTTTTGTTACAGAGGACCCTAATATTTAGGATGAATATTGTAATATTAATCTCTCAAGCTTACCCCAACTAGCAAAATATGTCGTAAAAAAATCAGCAGCACGTTTCTATTTCAGCTATTAGTAGTTTGACGGATTTACAAAATGTTGAGTAACCGATCTGTGAACGTTCTCTCAACGCGATTTGGGCGCACTTCTCTCTGCTTTAAATGCTGTAAATATCGTAAGATTATCGTCTGAATTGCGTTTTAGTTGAAAGAATGTAGAGTAATCGCAACTCAAGTGCTACTGGTGCTATAATAGTCAGTAGAACCTCTTTCATTCAACTTATTAGTGGTAATAATAGCAGTGCGGTTACAATCACTCGACACTTTGATCGTGTAAATGCAACCAAGCAGCACTCATAGACCGTTGTTGTCACTGTTGTCAGTTGTGTTGTGTTCGCGTAAACGAATGAAATAAATATAAATGTATGTTGCCTTATTATGGTCATGCTAAGTATACCTTTACGATTTTACAGCCATAATGACAATAAAGGTAAGCTATTAAAGTTAGCTCATAAGTCTTACTTTCATATGCGGAATTAATTTTTTCGTCTATAATCTTTACATTTGTAGTTAATATTTTCATGGGCCACAAGATTTCTGGTAAATAATGAACCGCAAATAATATTAATATAATAGATAAAATTAATTCGCCATTAATAGCATTTCAATTATCATTACAAAGCATTCACTCAGCTCTTAGCCGAAATATAGAAATGAGGTTTCCATTTAACGACTTTTAAGAGCGCCATTGCAGTTAGTTTTGGGTTCCTTAGCGCAATGTTAAATCGTCAATCTATCATACGGCTTCCAAACAATCTGTATTAGCGTAATATTTCCTACTGAATCCGCACTAATATTAAATATTTGTTCTTCATCCGTTGGTTGATGTTGATTGTTTCAACATCTTATTAACTTTCCGTCGGAACCCTCACTTCTTTTAAGTTTTTTCCACTGATTATTGTCCATTTTTCACACTGCTGTAAAAGATTTTATTTAACTTTCATACCACTATTATGCTGCATGATGGCTTCCAAAATTATCTTTGGGCACCTTTGGGCCTGTAGTAGATAATTTGATAGCGTTTTCTCAACTTTAATAGTAAAGTCGAATTAAAGCCTTGCCGAATGCTATGATATGACATTAGATGCTGTAAAAGTAACTGAGAAGCTATTTTGTTGAATGAACAGCTTTTACTCCACAATAATGCTGTAAAAATTAAGTGACGAAAGATGGTGCTATAAAAGCTAGTTTTACAACAAATTAGCAATTTGGTTGCTTTTAAAGACCTGTCATAAGACTAACGGTTGTCTGAATGCGATTGAGAGATATCTTTATACAATTGTCGAGTAAATGCGATATGAATTCGTCGAGTCCACGTTTACTAGACATGTTTATAGAACCAAAAAGCATTGAATGCTGAAAGATCTAGAAAGCTGCTTTTATACTGCTTTTTGAAATGATAGGATCTTTCATATGAGTGTTTTACGATCCATAGACGTGAGAGTGATTGCTTAAACGATCTCTTTGCTAGTCGCGCTCACAAAGATATGAAATAAAACAGTTTTTTAACGGATACTAGCGCGGTTTTATTGAAAATACTTTTATTACTATTGTAAGTCCTAAGTATGGGGTAAAACTACTTATCTATTATGAGGTAGCATATAAGAAAGATACAATTATTATGTTTATGTTCCATCATAATCGTGCTAGTCGTAAATTTTATGACGTCATATTAGGCGACAAGTTGGATAGTGTCGTAGACATCGGTATCCATTCATTGGTGATATAAATAGCGGGTAATATACCTATATTTTTTCTTAAGTAAAATAACTTCAAATTGCTGGAAAAATAGGTTAACCTTGGACGTTAACCATTTTTTTTTAGTTTTCAGTCATTACAATACAATCGATCAGCTTGCTTACACGTCTGAAATGAGTGCAACATTTTTCGGCAAACTTACAAAAAATGCAAAACGCATTCATTTTGTCTTTTATTTGATTTGCGTAAAGATACTCTCATTTCATTACGTGCGTGTAAGTCTGTGGCTCATATTATAGAATCAAACTCAAACCTTTGCTCGAGTACAGTAAGAAAGGGATAGTGCTAATGCGATGAATAGCACTATCCCTTTCTAACTGTACTCAAGCAGAGATTTGAGTTGAAGATTGATTCTTTAATACGAGCCTATGAATGAGCTCTAATTCCATAATATCAGTAAAATTTTAGGACACAAACAATCCTCAATATTTTGAAAGAAAATGAAATATTTTTTTACTGCATAGGTATACTTGATAGAACAGATGTATACACCCATTACTTTTTAGATATACTTAAAAATTACTATGTAGAACTATAATAAAACTGCCGAAATATCTTCTACCTATCCGAATATTTGACAAGAACTGCTGAACTAATGTTGATGGATTCCCACGGGAAACGAAATTTAGCATGAACGAAGTGGTCGAAAAAAGTAAGTACTTACTTGCTATTCAAACATACTATTTGAATAGCAAGTATCGCCAAATATAGTAGCTGATTTACCGTAAAACTGAATCCCATCAGAGTTGAGGAAAATACGCCTTAGATTTTCTTCAAGTAGTAAAACGTTTTTTTCGCATAAACTAAGTTAGCAAGTTGGAATCGTAACTTTGGGAATGGGAAAAAAGGGTTAACCGAGGTGTTTCTGCAAGGAAGTCGTAAAATGTAACAGTGATTCGGACGTGTTTACATAAAACATTTTTACATAGAAAATATGTATTAACACACATTAAAAACAAATGATTTCAAAAGAATAAAAACATCACTTCTTGGCAAAACTCAATACGTAGGTGGTAGTAGTGATTAATATCTTAATAAATAAAAACATTTGATAAATCAGTCGGTTATTCAGACCATCTATGACTCAAGAACAGGTAGACGAATGTGGATGAAATTTGGCAAACGGATAGTTTTTAGTGGACTAAAACATAGAGCACTTTTTATCCTAGTCAAAGGTTCCTTATAGGGTCCACGCCGACGAAGTCGTAGGGGGCTGCTGGTACACAATAAAAATAGCAAATTGCGAAATGTTCTTTTAAAATAATAATACTCATACATTTCGCTTTTATTATTAAGTGAGTGTTGTAGAACTAATTATCATCAAACAGAATGCTTAGCTAGTGCCTAGTCTTCGAGTTCTGTTTTCTAAAGATTTCATTTTGTAAAACGAATCTTCTGTGCAATAAATAACGGGTGGCGCAAAAGTAAAGACCCTATTTGGTTCAGCTATAAATTTTTTTCTAAATTAGAAAACTAGATTTAGGTTTTTTTAAATGTATATTTGTGCCATTAAATTTCGTACCATTAGGATTTAAAGATGATGTCTTTTAAATGGTGACCTCCAGAGTTGATACACATTTGAGCCCTATTTATGACATTTTGCATAACCTGCCGTAACACTTCCTGCGATATGTTCGTTATTTCTTGACGAATGTTTTCTTTTAGAGCTAGAGATTTCAAAAAACCCCAAAGAAAGAAGTCTGGACTGGTCAGTTCGGGTGATCTTGCAGGCCAAGGCAAATCGCCAAAACGAGAGATAACTCGGCCTGGAAAAGCGTCCCTCACTAAATCCATATTTATTCCACGTTCTTGGGGAGTAAAACGGTCCATGTTTATTTTCAGTGTATTTTATATTTGTTCACTACACAATTTTCAACAACAGAATGACAGAAAATGTCATATAAAAAAAATAAAAGTATTTTCTTTAGTGCCAGTACTTTTGCGCCACCCGTTATTTATTTTATTATTTTTACAGTCATAAATAATTATGTCTGTTAAGCTCGGTTCACATCCAGTCCAGTTTTCCAGACCTACTGGGCTTTTTACTATCAAGTCCTGTGCTAGACTAGTCATCACTGGAATAGGTACTTTCCAGTGCCGGTTAATATTGTTCCAGCGCTAGAATCGATCGCTGGACTGGATTGCTTAGGTACCTACTAGAATAAAGTGAATAACGCTTAAGATTGTTGAGTATAAAATAGGCTTTCTTTTTATTCATTCATTTTATGTTTAACAGCATCATCTCCATCCAATTTGTTTTCGACGCTTTGAAGTTTGAGTTCATACTTTACATGATAATGGAGGCTTTGAAATAATGTATTGTCTTCAATGTTATAAACGGTTCAGTTAATTTTGCGATGGTGACATGAATACTTAAGCCGATATAAATGGAAGGCATTTATGTTATTTAAAAAATAATAACACTTTTAATGTGGTATTTACATTGGTAAAAAGCCGCACAACTTTCGCCGCACGGCAAAAATCCACCGTGTAAAGGGCAATTCGACCTAGGCCGCAGGTGACTGAACAAAATTATCTATCCGGTAGTCAAAACTGGAACTAAGTACGTTATTACCATACCCCGTTATCGCGGGTGCACGAATGATCGAAGCCAAAGACAAAGTACAACAGAAGGTCTATTTTTGATTAATTTGATAATTCTACCTAATCCCGTTCAACCTCTGAGAGAATATATCTGTAATTTTTTTTTTACCTTACCTGTATTTCAGGATAATCTTTTATCCATAAATACGTGACGAGATTTTTTTCTCGGAGGCATATTGTTGGTTAAGATAAAAATGATATGCAATTAGACAACAATTGATCACTAAATGACCCGTAAAGGGGAGACGGCGCGGAGTGAGCGTGAGACAACACTAAGTAGAGTACAAGACGACACGACAACACGCGCGCGAGTGGCGTTCGGCCGGCTTCTGTACGCCTTTGTCGGCATCCGTCAAAGCAGACACCGCGCGGCGGGCTTTTGTGCGCCTTTGTCGGCATCCGTCAAAACTAGGCTTGCCAACTCCAAAAAAGGCATTTCTGGTATTACTTAGCTCGACATCCGGGACTAGGGTATATTACGCGGGACACAACACACCACATACAAAATGGTTAGAAAAATCTATAGATTTTTGCGCATTTTCACATGTTTTTTTTGCAATAAAGGTAATTATAAATTTCGCTGCATTTTTGGACAAAATTAATTTTAATATGTGGTGCAAGCCATGCCCAGGGACGTATTTTAAGATTCGGCGCCTTAGGCCAATAAGGTATGCCGCCCCTAGGGTTGCCATCTACGTAAGGAAGGATGCCTGTCTAGGATGCACGAAACGCCTGTTTTTTTAGAAAAATGCTTGTATATAGAAAAAAAGGCCGCGCAGCGCGATTTTTAGTCAGTTTTATCAAATAATCTTATAATTTTGCATTTGTTTACTAATTTAAAAGGCCATAAAAATGATTTTAACCAATATTTATTATAGGTAAATATTTAAATTATTTTGGGTTAACAAATTCGTTAACAACACTATCATTAATAATAAAAGATGGGTATAATTAATTATGAAAGGCGCCCTAAGGCTAAGCCTGAGCCGCCCCTCGTGTCCCTGGTCCAGCCTTGACGTGGTCAACAGACAGTTTATTTCTGCTGCCTGTCCATGCATTTCCACAGAGAGAAAAACTCTCTCTCTGCTGATGTATTTAAAGGTGATATCGAAGCTTCCATCTGAAAGATGGTAGAAATAGAGAGGTGGCTCTTTCATGGACATAAATATTTTTTGTCATGTTAATTCATAAGCACCCAATACTTGTCAGACTTGACTTGACTTTAACTGATTTCCGGGACAAAAGGCAAGGGGTCACGGCGGGACGGCCCAAAATTCACTCAGAAACGGGACGGTCCCGGAAAATCCGGGACGGTTGGCAAGCCTAGTCAAAACCGACACTGCGCGACGACCGCGTGCGCGTGAGTACGGTCCGCACTGTTATAGCAAAATAAGCTCTACGCATTTAAAAACACGATTCAAAATAAATATCGTCCTTCACTTCGTGCAGTTAGATTTCACGAATAATTAAAGTTATGTATCTATAGGTATTGTCTAAAAATATAGTTCACATTTGCCATTACTGAACACGAGAGCGCGAGAGCTTGAAAATTTTCGCACCTTAAGGCCGGCCACACACAGACGGAATCACATTACGGAATTCCGTACATACGTGATTCCGAACGCAGCAACTGCATACAAAATCTATGGGCCCGCCACACACATGCGGGATTTTTCCGTACGGAATCTTCATACATTGTCGAAATTGCGTTTGGAATTTCGTAACGGGATTACGTCTGTGTGTGGCCAGCCTTAATAGGTTTTTTGAGTAGAAAAACGTAGGCAAATAGGTGGCCCTAAAGGTCTTTCGCTTCTGATTTTTTAGTCTGTGAATCGTTCGTGCACGCCTGATAACGGGGTATGGTTATTACATTGTAATCTAGGTAGATTACTAAGAGTAATTTTTTTCTATGGGTTACACCATCAACTACATAGAATGACAGCAACGCCATCACCTTCGATGCAATTTTGGAAACGTCTTGCTTATAGATGTGAAGCCGGTTACTAACATAAGAAAAGAAAGAAAAAAGACAGAAACGGCCTATTTGGCTCATTATCACTGACGTCCATTATACAAGTACGCTGGACAGGCTATTGTCATGAAATGACAGAAAATTTTAATACACTGGAACTAATTAGTTCCAAGTACACTCACTACTGCCATAGTAGAATCTACTGCTCTCAGCGCCAATATGGCGATTTTCAAATCGGAACAAACGATTGGTGACGTTCGCCTGTCCAGCGTACTTGTATAATGGACGTCAGTGCTCATTATCATTTCTAGCGATAACTAGGGACTCGAAACGAGTCTACCCTAGGCAGAACTTTTTATGAAATAATTTTATTATGCATAACAGCGAATGGCATGAACTTCATGTCGCAGAAAATCGCTTAGCATACACTCATTTATGATACACTTAAAACGCATAATTTTGTTAGCCAGAATCATCTTTTGGCATAGGTATGTACAGTACATTTCATATCCATAATAATTACATTCCATAATAATAAAAACAAAAATAGCAGAACATAATAAGTGCTACTGTATAGGTAATAAAAATAAGGGTTCAACAATAAAAAATTTAATAACAATGTTTTTTTTTTTCGATGCTCAAATCGCGTATCTACCCGGCATCAGGCGGCTCGTATTCGTTTCTAGCTGCTCGTTTCAGTTACTGCCGGCTCACGAGCCGCTCGTTTACAACTATCTCTTACTATTGCTAGGTGACTAAAGTCGACCGTCACAGGTGACTAAAATCGGACCCTGTAAATATGCCATACACGGAAACTAGCGCGGTTTTATTGAAAGTAGTACCCTCTCCTAGTTTTCTATCACCGTTTCTTGTTTGGAGGGGCCTCCTAATTTTGTGAACTGGGTTAGTAGATTCTCTCTTTTTGACATTAATTAATACACAAAATTAAATTATAAAATTAACATACTAATTGTTTTTTTTTTCTTTATTGTAAATAATATCTCTGAACTTCTTTATAAAATCATCGCTTAAGGGTAGGATTACGAGCAGCTTCAGTCCCCCGTGACCACGGCAGCTGCAAAGGTGTCGAAACATCGGGAAAATAAATATCAAACCAAACACCAACTAATTACCAAAGTACTTTCAATAAAACCGCGCTAGTATCCGTTAAAAGTGTTTTTTTTCATGATTAGTGAGCTTAGAGGTGAATTTATTACCGTTTTAATTATTTAGAAAGATATCATTGTTTGAGTTACTTTGCCTGTTGAACCTATCTCTGATTCATATTGACCAACTTCTCTTTTATGTAATAAACTTTAGCTATCTAAAATATTTTTATGACGACAGGTTTGTGACGAACTACAAAAAAAGCAGAATGACATTACTTAGTTCATGATTAATTTTATATTCATAAACACGGACGACGCAGTAAAAACATTTTTTACATTTCAACATTTATTTTTTATCCTTATATATTTTTTCTTTATATTGTAATAATATGAAAAGGAAATCCATTAAATACGCAGAATCACTTAGTATATGCCTAAATAGAATTTCTTTTAACAAGTAGTATTCGTACCTATGCTATTGAAAGTTTACGATAATGGATACATGTAATAAAAATGGGCTATATTTAAAATCTCTCACTAATAATGGGACGAGAAACGAAATACTATAGGTATGACTACAAAAACATACATCAGATATGCTCAACAGTTCAATTTTTAAATGAGATAAAAATGTCATGTTTATTTAGTTACTAACCGAACCTTTAAAAAGTACAAACATCATGTGTGAAACGGCATTGGAATTTCATTTTAACCAATATTAACAAAGAGTTGTCCCATCATAAAATATCGATTAAGTAGTTAGTTTTAATTTGGTTAAGTACCTACATAAACAAAAGAAGAATGTGAAATTCAATAATGTCTATCAATTTTTTCTTGTCTTTTAACATCAAATAAGAAATTACGTAAACGGTTTTTGTGGCGATTCTAAAGACTTTGGAGTCATTACGCACATTTAAAATTAAGTTACTTAAACCAATAAATTACGAATTTGCTGTATAATTTCTCCTATTCACCGTGCATCATAATTGATGCACGGTGAATAGGAGAAATTCTAATGAAAATGAAAAAAAATCTAATGAATTGACACCAATCATAAGGTCAGGTGTTAAGGGGCGTACAGTGGTCGCGTATTTTTGCATGAAATTCCGCAAGTTGACTATTACAGATTTCGAACAATATCAAATTCAAATAAATAAACCCCTCAGGAATTAGCTAGTTTTGTATGGAAAAGCGTAGTATCCCCCTTTTCTTTTGAGTAGTATACTATAAAAAAAGGCCCGGAACTTTTTGGGTATGCAGATGACATAGCAATAACGGATAGGTACCTTTCAAATGCAAAAGCTAGCAGAACACATCCAGTCTTGTCAAGAGGATTTATTCGAACGTTTGAACCTAGCACTTCAGGCTGTCTCAGATTCGTGATGCCAATCTTGTAAGGTTAATACGACAAAATACAATCGTGTCTTATTTTCCCGCAAAAAGGAGTACCGCGTTTCATCATACTCCGACTTTCCGTGATGTATCCGTTTATACGATTCTCCGAGTTCAGAGTGTTAACTCTGTCTATTTTTCTAGCTGTAAAGTCTATGAACTTGCGGTAGGATATTTCTTCAGGCCAGAACTCTTCATACTGAAAAACTTGTAATTTAGATTGGGGACTCTGATTTTCAAAGAATTGTAATTATTTACCACTTTCATGGATATTTTCTTGATTTCCACCACTCATTCACTGATATTTGGAAGTGTTACTTCTTTGGCAACATTAAAGACATGAATAGGTACTTGCATATCCCACGTTTTAAACCTCACTTCAGCATCTACAACAGCTTTTCCTTTATTGCCCTTAAATTTACTTATGGATTTCTTTTTTTGTACCAAATTCCAATCATCATTCTGCCTATGCTTCTTCCATTCGCCTTCTCGTACAATTTCAGCAAGTGTTTTTGAACTACAGCTTTGTTCAGATCTAATTTGCACCGCACCTTGTGCGCGGTCCGTAGCGGCCGAGTGTATCGCAGCTTACGGTTCCTCACTCGGCCGCGTACACTGCGACGGTTTAATGCATTCCACACTGACAGCCGGCTCGGTGTTACTCGGCGCTTGTGCGCTCACGACAGCTGATTCATGCCGCGACCGTTGAAAAAGTTTGCAGATTACCCTCAATTATAGAGATGTTGCTTTCCGAGGTTGCAGTTGTATCCACAGGTATATGAAGCAATCCTATGGGGCCACTGTCGTAATCATAGCTTTCCATTAAACCGGCACCTCGCTACAACTTCTTGGCATGAAGATCTTCTCTCAGAGCTTCGGTAAATATATATAGAGTCCATAGTTGGAACCGCTACAAAAAAGCTCGGCACCCTCTCAAGGGTTAAGCGTTACTTCTCTCCGCATCTGCTACAACTTACAAAGCGTAAATCAGACCGGTCGTAGAGTTTTGCTGTCGCCTTTGGGACGGATCAGCCAAATGCCAACTCGGTCAATAAACGGGTTAAGCGACATAAAGGAGACCCCGAACTCACTAATGCCAAACTGCGTAGAGAGTGTGCGAAGGAATTATACGAATTAATTCCAACAGACCTATTCCACGCATTCTTATCGACGCAGATTAGTCCATTGTTCCTTGGAAATAACTATGGCCAGATAAATGGTTATCTGTGAAGATTTTTTCCTCCAGTATAACTAGTTATTTCTTAAGATAGGTTATCTTCGAGGAAAATCTGTTTTCTAAGAGATGACTTGTTATCTAGTTTTTATAAGGAAAAAAGAAAAAGAGTTTTTTTTTATAATCGGATTTCCATTATGTTGTTGATATTTCAACCACCCGCACAAACCGTTTGCTAATTCTTTCATAATGTGAACAGCTAAGGAGTGCAACAGGCTGCCTGCTGATGTGTTTCGCAATAGTTATAACTTGGGCCTTTACAAGGCTAGAGTGAATAAAATTTATCTAGGTGAGCATGCTCCATCCTTAGAATAATAACACCTCGAAGCCGTGTCCTTGTATGCAAAGTCAGGCAACTAATGCTAAGCCAAAATGGCTTAGTTTTCAGATTTATATCCTTCATACTTTCCCTAATCGTAACTAAAATCCAATAATATAGTAACTAATTTAATAAATGTAGGCAACAGCTAGTGGAGAATAAAAATCTGAAAACGAAGCCATTTTGTCTGTTTTAGTTGCGTCACTTTTGACACTGCGCTTTGTAGAGAACTATTGTTTTAGGTGTTATTATTCTAAGGCTCCATCATAGTCCGCATCATGCCTTTCACGCCTTATCATGACAATAAAAAAATCCTGTTATATTTAACCCTAGGTTTCAACGCACTTGCCTATCACGTGCACGCAGGTCAGTGTGCGGGTGAAAACCCACATGACAAGGAAATGGCGCTAACAAAAGTATCATTATTCCTATAAGTACCCTATTAGGATATTATTACGAAATTTCACACAGGAAAACGACACTTAAATACAAGTCAGAGACACTTTAAAGTGTCATTTAATTAATTAAACAATGGATTACATTACCCATAAAATACGCATTTACATAAAACTAAAGTAATAATAGGCTATTCAGCATCAAGGTTATTATTCATTCTATAAGTTTTGCGTGTTTTGTGTCATAATTATTGTACTTGTACATTGTTGTTGGGCACTAACGAATTTACGTCACATTTGATGAGTTAATGCTATAGGAGGCGTTTCGTCAACTTTTTGCTTAACTCTCTGACCGTTGGATACGGGAACAAAAACAGGGATCGATAACAAGATACGAGTCAGTCTGCATTAAACTATCTAGCTTTATATAAGCTGTCAAAGCCAGTTGCTGTGATAGTGTATTAAAGTGTTAAGCTAGTTGTGAGCTCGACTGTATACGTCCCTCGCTCTCGATTTTATCTGACATCGAAACTCGGAGGTTACATTCTAACTCCAGCACGGAGTTAAACAGTTATATAAATGCAGAACAGCTTATCGCAGTTAAATTAATTAATAGTGTTATTTCTGTATTGAATAAATTTTGGACAGATTAAGTATCACATGGCCGATAAAATATGATACAGACCTACAAAAACAGATCACAACACTGTAATGTAACAGATACACAATATTTGGGAGTGACAAAGATACCCGACCGCTAATGGTGATGTCACACGCTTAATCGGCGTTGCATTGCAACTTGCAGCATTGGAGCTTTGGAGCTGCGTTGTTTTTTACATTGAAAATGTTTAAGTATGTGATACCCAGTGTATGTGTCCGATGTTCAGCCAAAAGTGCAGCATGGCCGTAGATCGGTTAAAATTGGAGATATCTCTATGAGAGAGGTTTCAAAATGTGCAAAGCGCGAAGACCTATCGTATCATCATCATCATATCAGCCGCACGACACCCACTGCTGGGTATAGGCCTCCTCCAAGGATCTCCACAACGATCGGTCCTGTGCTGCCCGCATCCAGTGGCTTCCCGCGACCTTCACCAGATGTTCGGTCCACCTTGTCGGGGGCCTACCCACGGAGCGTCGTCCGGCCGGTCGCCATTCAAGAACCATCCCGCCCCAAGGGCCATCGGTTCTTCTCGCTATGTGTCCAACCCACTGCCACTACAGCTAATTGATCCTTTGAGCGATGTCGGTTACTTTAGTTCGCCTGCGGATCTCCTCATTTATGATTCGATCACGCAGGAAAACGCAGAGCATGGCTTTCTCCATTGCACGCTGGGTGACCTTGAGCCTCCTCATGAGACCCAGAGTTAGCGACCACGTTTCCCTGCTGAACGATCTCTCGTATGGCACTTGAAATTTGAAAATCAGTGAATTAAAAAAAAAATATTTCCGACTTGCCGTTCCAAAAATACTGCATGGCCTACCAGTGGGTTTATGACTCATCCTTTTTACAATATCCATTCATAAGGATGGCCTGCCTACCCCATGAGACATTAAAAAGGATGCTGATAATGATAAATGGAGTCAGTGAATTAATCATATTTTCTTATATTGGTGTTGATACTATCTAAGTTTTATAGTTTTGTAGGAATACAATAAAAGATGTAATCGACCATAAATTAAAACATACAAAACTGTTTGTAAAACATTATCGCACCTAATTAAAAAAGGAAGTATCTAAACAGATTTAGAAAACCTGTCAGGTAGCTGTAAATTACCTCACTTCCGCTTCCTTGGCTGCAGGGAAGCTTCCCTCACGATAATGAGCGTTTAAACCAACCTCACGAAGTACTTATACCTCAAGGTAATTTAGTTAGGTAGTTTTCTTTACGAGCTATAAATAGCAATCTCATTCTTAAGAATGTCTTAATATATTATGGCTGTGATGCGATTTGCCACTGTCTCATTTAAATATTTAATAAAATTTTGAATTTCTTGCCGCAATCTAGTTACACATTCATGTCAATAATCCTTTTTATTGACCAAAAATAACACATATTTTCCAAAATAATTGTAATTGCAATACACTTTAACGTAAGTACGTAGGTACGTCGTCTTTACTGATGTTATGTAGGAGCACTTTCAAATTACAAGATATTAAACTTTAGTATCCGATTTTTATGGCCAGCATTTTATAGCTGCTACCTCGTAACTTGCTCTGCACACCCTTAGTTTGCTATTTTCTCAAAAGAGCTTAATATATTAAAAATACGATAAAAATAATATTTAAAAGTGAATAAACGCAGTCCCATTCATTTTATTCTGTAGGTAAGTCTATGATTTTTTCTTAAACGGGCTAAATTACATTAATATGTAATTTCAACATATTTTTTTTTTATTTCGCATGACTTTCGTTGGGTTGAATTTACTACCAAAAGTTGATTCTTTCAAATGATTTTTTTACACCTGGAGGGCACGTCGTGCAATTACGAAAAAAATAGTTTTTTTTTAATACTTAGATATTTTCAGTGATTAGAACGAAGTATGAGAAGATAGAGATGAAAGTGGCTATGTACTCGTATTGCTTCGTAAAGCACTCCAAAAAGTTTGAATTCTTGCTCCCATTTTATGACATTTTCTGCTACCTTTGTTGTTGTAATTTCTCTTCACAGGTTTTCTTTGTTTTCATACGTAATTAAATGGTTCACTCACAAAGAACATTTCATTAACGTGCGTAACGTTCAATTTTCGTTTCGCCGTTATCCCGTTTTCCCCACACAGAGACGCTAACTAAGGTATTTTTTCACGAGTATGTGACGAAAATGGGGCGAACATTAGGTGTGATGAAAAACTTTGAAGTAACAGAGTGGGTGTTTACGGACCAAAGCGCCAAAGAAAGAACTCATCTCGCTTATAAAGCCTCTAGGTTTTCATTTTCGTCACCTTTCTTTGTTTTCACATTCACAGGCACGGTGCAGGGAGCGGACTGTGAAACTTTTTCAGTCTCTTTTTTAGAGGGCCAACTCTCGACGGGAATCGACGGGATTGAGTTCACATCAGGATCGAATAAATGTCAAAAATCAGTTATTTTGGTAGGTACGTTGAAAACGGTTTTCTTAGTACCGTTTTGACGTTTACTCAATTCCAACTCGATCTCGATATTCTTTATTGCGTAGGGAGTAACCAGGTTACAAAATATATTTATTTTTGAAATAAAACATGTACCTACTACCTAGGCATCAGATGAGAATGAGATAGATGATGTGCGTGCCGGGTGATAGTAATATTTTGACAGTTATGACAAATAAAAAAAGCTTCACGGCACAGAATCCAAATTAAATTAAATAGTACTTATACATATTTGATTCTGTTTTTGCAAATTATGCTGTGAACTTATTCCACTTTAAGCGTCCCCGCTGACGGGCGATTAATCGCTGAGCGATTTTTGTCGCTGAGAATAGAACATACGGAGTTCTATACGTAAACGCCCATGAGCTACTTTTTGTAGCTGCGATAAACGCGGCTAATTTTTTGTCGCTGGCTAAGTAAAACCTCTGTCGTGTAATTTTGCGGGCGATTATTGCCGCGATTAACGCCGCGATTATCGCAGCTACAAAAAGTCGCCCGTGAGCGGTTACGCTAAACCCACATTTATCGTAGATCGTTCGTCAAGTTCTTTAATAGGACTGAAAGATTTTGTACATAGTCGAAGTTTGAGAGTGACCATACAAAAGACATGTTGGATTTTGGCAAGCGATTTGTATCACTACCACGAACAATACGAACATATATGTTGAGAAAAAATTGTGTATAAAAATACTCGATACAGTAATTAGGCCGTTGGAAATAGACATTAAATTCGCAAAGAGCGATGTAGTTCTGCATTTTTGGTATGTTGAATGGGTCTGTTAGGGTAGTGTGAATTCAAATTTTCAACTTCGGAAAACCTGTGGAAACTGAGAAAATCGAGAAAAACTGGGACTTTTTCACTATCTGCTCTCCAGGGCTAAAACTATTCATTTTTTGCGAACGCTGCCTTATACACTTATAAACTGTATTAAATTACCTATATTTTGATATTTAGGTTATTAATTTTTATATGAGAGAGCTGATTTTTTTTTCAGAGTTGGTCTCATAGTAAAAGTTGTTCAGCTTGATGGCCCCTATCTACTATATTCGACATTTTTTGTAACACGTATATATAGTCTTTTGTCTCTTTAACCCATTTTACCTACTTTTCGTTTTTTTGAGATTGTAAGTGAACTGCTAGTATCTCAGACTTTATTTTGGGCTGTAATAAAAGCTAAATAAATTTACTACAAAATATTTTTTTTAATTTTTCTTCATAAGACAAGCGGTTTTGCCGGAAAAATTTAAAACCGGAAAATTTTAATTTTTGAGGAAAATTTGTCATCTTCGAAGTGCAAAAACTTAGCTTTTATTTGGTCAATAGAGCTGCAATCAGGTTTAAATTGTAGGTAATTTAATACAGTTTATAGGTGTTTGTTCCGTACCGGAATATTTTAACTCATTTTATCGTAGATATTTTGTAATAATTTGTTAGTTTTGAGAAAACACAACTTGGAGGGTACTCCGAGATCTTTCGATGTAATTTTTATCATGCCTAATGTGGGTAGCGCTTGGCTTTCTGTGGGAGCATCGAACAGTCTCGTTCGAATCGCTGAGCTGAGAACACGTCGCTCGTGAAAGTTCTTAAGCCCCATGAGAAGCACCCTCGTCGCGGTGCTATCGAAATTTGTGAACTTTATCTATTGTGGAAAACGCAACCCTGTGAAAATCAGTGCACATCAACAACCTCGGAACCAGCGTCACCCATCGCCTATGGAGATATTTTGAAGAAGAGCTGAAGGCCTGAAGCTTCATCACACGAGAAAGAGAAGGTGCGACAGTAGTCAGGTACGCGCCCACAGGCATAACTTTTTCTTCTTCGCAACATTTTTTGATCCTTCTAACCGGATCCATTTTGTTCGTTTGTAGGTACCGGATCGATCGCACATTGATCCATAGTTAATCCGTTCGAATCGGATTAATCGGTAATCAAATCCAGGTTGTGTTTTCTTAATTTGTCGTACTACGTACATATTTTCGTTTCGTAATTGTTTTTAGTGTATTTTAAAGTAATTTGTACTTAAAATATACTCTCGTTTCGTGCATTCATTTACGTCATTATTGACTCGCAATATGGCGGATGAACCGAATCTTGAACAAGACCTTTTCGAAAGGGATATCATTTTAGAAGAAATCAAACGAACTTTGCTATTTGCTACAACTGACATTACTCAGTTTCGTTCGCGATCTAGTGATTTAGCTGCTCAACAACGGAAGTTTAGCAAAATACAATCAAAAATCGAAAAAGCTTTGTTAAAATTAAAAACTTTTAATCGTGACGAACAACTTAAAATTCGTAATGATTTTAACGATTGTTATTATGCCATTTTAGTGCATGTGAATAAAATGAAAGAATCAGATCAGGAATGTAGACGTTTGAGCCGTGCCATTCCGCAGTCCTATCCTTGTGAAAATAATAATTCTAAAAATTTAACTAATTTACCTTTGCCAACTTTTAATGGTAAGGCAACTGATTGGCCTACTTATTACGATCTTTATTGCGGGCAAATCCACAACAATAATGCTTACACACCGGCCGAGAAGTTTCGTTATCTTTTGCTTACGTTAAAAGACGAACCATTTAATTTAATTAAATCGATACCTATTCGCGATGAGAATTACACTATCGCCTTAGATATTCTTATTTCTAGATATGAAAACCGTAGAATTATTGCATCCAATCATTTAGATCGTATTTTGGATTTGGAACCATTTACTAAAGAAAATCATTTTAGTATTCGTAACATGGTAAACACTTATACGGAAAATATCAAAGCCCTTGAAATGATGCAGTTTCCAGTTCAAGAATGGAACTTTATTTTGTTAAATATTATGTTGCGTAAAATCCCACAGTCACTTCGTAGACGTTTTGAATTATCTTTAGCCAAACCTTCGGAAATACCCAACATAGATATTTTCATTACATTTTTACAGCAGGAAATCTCTGCATTCGAAATTATGTCGAGTCAAGAGAGAGCTCTCGTACCTAATAACAATAATAATTTATTAAATCAAAATAATAAACAAAACAAAACGTCAAATAATTTCCAATCGATTCCGCATCGTTCATTTGCTGTCAGTACACCTCATTCTCAAGAGTTTTCTAATCAAAATCAACCTAATTGCAGTAGTAATAAAAGTCATAATAATTGTATTTGTTGTAATAACGCACTACATTCGTTATCAAAATGTCCCGTGTTTTTAAGTAAATCTCCTAAAGATAGATATAATTTTGTAAAATCACAAAACATCTGTTTGAATTGTTTGTCACTCGGACACAACGTCAAACAATGTAAAAGCAATTATTCTTGTCGTTCTTGTAATTCGAAATCGCATCACACGTTTCTTCATTTTGATAATAATATGCAATCGGAGGTTGTCCCCCCCGCCGCGGAGAATCGTATCGTCGCCGCCGCCGCTGCACCTGACGGTGTCACTATGCAACAACAGAACGTGAATCATGCGATGAACGGTAGTAACTGTCTCGCATCCAATGCGTCGTTTCCTAGTAGCCCGCGCGCTATGACGGTTATGTTATGTACCGCACTCGTCGATGTATGCGTAGCTGACGCGAAGTTCACGGTGCGCTGTTTGATAGATACAGGAAGCCAAGCTAGTTTTATGACGGCTACCTGTGCGCAAAGACTAGGTTTGGTGCGCAGACACATAAACGTACCAGTGTTTGGTATTGGTGAATCGCAACCAATACAACCTAAAGGAATTGTATCATGTAATATAACTCCGCGAAACCAATCAACTCCTATTATTTCGGTAGATGCTTTGATTTTGCCAAAGATAGTTTCGCAGACACCTTGTGTGCCAGTACCTGTTCAGACTTGGCCGCATATCGTTAACTTAGACTTAGCCGATCCAACCTTTAATGCGGTTAATCCCCAACCTGTCGAACTGCTCCTAGGAGCTGATGTTTTGTCGCAAGTCTTTTTGGGACAAATAGTTAAAGGTCCACCGGACTCGCCGATCGCGATCAATAGTATTTTCGGTTTTTTGTTGATGGGGAAAATTTCGTATTTTGTTCCGTCGCCACTCCAAGTCTGTCATAGCTCCTTCTTCGAGGACATCGACTTACAAAGATTTTGGGAGCTGGAGACAATCCCCGAAGAACGTACTCTCACACCTGATGAACAGTTATGTGAAGAGATCTATCAAACCACTTATGCACGTGACAAAGATGGTAGATATGTCGTATCTCTGCCGTTCAAACCCGATGCACCTACACTAGGTCAATCACGTGACATTGCTCTCGCTCGTTTTCGAAAATTAGAATTTCGTCTTGATAAAAATCCTAAACTAAAACTAGAATACAATGCTTGTTTGCAAGAATATCTCGACCTGAATCATATGGAGCAGTGTTCTCCACCCCTTGATAATGAACAACATTATTATATACCTTATTTTGCTATAATTAAACCGTCTAGTGAGACCACTAAAACTCGAGTCGTTTTTGATGCTGGTTGTAAAACCACAAATAATCATTCGTTAAATGATATATTGCTACCCGGTCCTAAATTACAATCGGATATCGTCGATATTTTGCTTAATTTTCGTATTCACTTAGTAGTATTTACAAGTGACATAAAACAAATGTATAGAAACATTTTACTTAGAGAAAATGACCAAGACTTTCAACGTATCGTGTGGCGGTCATCTCCCGATCAACCAATACGCGATTATAAATTGCGAACTGTCACATTCGGTGTCAGTTCGTCCCCTTACCTTGCTCTTCGAACAATTCGCCAACTCGCACTCGATGAAGCTTCGCGCTTTCCGCAAGCATCTAAAGTTCTTTTGCAACAAACCTTCGTTGATGACATTAGCGGGGGTGCAGACTCGATCGAGAACGCTTTGAACTTGCAACAAGAACTTATAGCCATTTGTAAAACCGCAGGTTTTGAGCTACGTAAATGGCATAGCAACGCCCCCGAAGTACTTGATGCGGTACGCCCGCCAGATTCTCATGGTGAGCGGGTGCCCGATCGTATTTCATTTTCATCTTTGGAAAATGATAAACAAATAAAGGTTTTAGGGCTTCAGTGGGACCCAAAATCTGATGTTTTTACATTCAGTGTCCAAATATCAAATTTAAATAATTGTACTAAACGTAGTATCCTTTCGGAAATTGCCAAAATTTACGACCCTTTAGGTCTTTTATCTCCAGTCACATTGTATGCAAAACATTTGATCCAGTTATTGTGGATCGCAGGGACCAAGTGGGATGAACCACCCCCTATCGATATAGTGAACTCGTGGTACGCCTTTGTGCGGGAACTTCCACTTTTAGCTGAAATCTCGTTTCCACGTCATGTGTTTCTTCCCTCGGCAACCTTCGAATTGCACGGTTTTTCGGACGCCTCGGAGATGGCATATGCCGCTTGTGTTTTTATTCGTTGTATTCAGGATAACAAACCTGTTAAAGTTTATCTTGTTTTAGCCAAGACTCGTGTTGCTCCTTTAAAGAAATTGTCAATACCACGTTTGGAATTAATGGCTGCCTTAATTTTGTCGAAACTCATTAGTAAAACATTGCGCGCTTACGGCGACAAAATCGTTATAAATAATGTCTACGCATGGACGGATTCGTCCATTGTGTTAGCCTGGTTACGATCATCACCTCATGAGTGGAAAACTTTCGTCTCGAATCGCACCAGTGAAATCTTATCTCATGTGCCAGCCAGTTGTTGGCGGCACGTTCGTTCCCAGGATAACCCAAGTGACGCGGCATCTCGCGGAATGCTAGTTAGTTCGTTCGTTAATCACTCATTATGGTTTCAAGGTCCTCCTTGGCTCCAACTTGATCAGTCGCTTTGGCCCGAGTCGACGGGCGTCGTTAGTACTTGCGAGGAAAAACGTAATCTCCCGCTATCAGTAAACATATCGATTTCAAAACCTAGTGAAGATTTAGATTCAATCATTACTCGTTTCTCATCATTAGGAAAACTTATTCGTGTAGTATCAATAATATTTCGTTTTTATTACAAGTGTAAAAAGGTGCAACCGTCCTTTCCTAATTATATTACCGTGTCCGAATATAATTTCACTTTAAATCGATTAATCTATTTAGTACAACATAACGAGTTTATCGAGGATATAAACAATATTACTAAAGGAAATCGTCCTTCAAATCAATTAAAACGTTTGACTCCATTTGTTGATAAATCTCATTATTTACGTGTCGGTGGGCGGTTACATAATTCGAATATTTCTTTTGAATCGAAACATCAGCTTATTTTACCTAAAAAACATAATTTAACCACATTGATTATTGTAGACGCGCATGTCACACATATGCATGCTGGCGCGCAAACTATTCAATATATTTTAATGCAAAAATATTGGATCTTGTCAGCTCGTGACGTCATTAGGCAACACATTCACCGTTGTGTTCGTTGTTTTCGTGCTAGACCTACTCACCCACAGCCGTCGATGGCTAGTTTACCTGGCGTACGTACTCAATCAGCGCGAGCTTTTGTAAAAATAGCGGCCGATTTTTGTGGCCCTTTCTATGTGCGCGCTAATAAAGTGCGTAATGCGAAAATAGTTAAATCGTATGTTGCAGTTTTCGTTTGTATGAGCGTCAAGGCCATTCATTTGGAATTGGTCTGCGACCTTTCAACTGAAGCTTTTCTCGCTGCGTTGCGACGCTTCACGTCCCGCAGAGGTTTATGTACAGATATTTATTCCGATAACGGTAGGAATTTTGTCGGTTGCAATAATTACCTTAAAGAGTTGTTTGCATTCTTACGTAGTGACTCAGTCCAAAATGATTTGAATAATAAATTGCTTAATCAAAACATAACGTGGCATTTTCACCCCCCGACCGGAAGTCACTTTTCTGGTTTAGTTGAAGCGGGTGTGAAAAGTTTTAAATCACATTTGTATCGCGTTATCGGTACACGCACACAAACATACGACGAAATGCATACATTATTGTGCCAAATCGAGGCAGTGCTAAACTCGCGCCCCCTGTGCGTTTTGAGTGCGGACCCTACCGATCCCACACCTTTGACTCCGTCTCATTTTTTGATAGGAGAACCTTTGACCGCGCTACCAGACATTTCGTTAGTAGATTCGAATCCTAATCGTTTAACTCGTTGGCGTTGGATTCAGCAATGCGTCCAGCACTTTTGGAAAAGATGGAGCCGTGAATATTTGCATGAGATCCAACAGACTAGTAAATGGTTTCACGAACGCGGTTCTCCGATTCGTGAAGGTATGGTTGTTGTGGTTTGTGATGATAACCTCCCTCCGCTTATGTGGAAGCTCGCCCGCGTCCATGCGTTGCATCCCGGCTCTGATAACCAAACACGCGTTGTTACGGTGCAAATTGGTAACCATTTTGCTAAGCGTCCGGTTGTTAAACTTTGCCCACTTCCATTAAATTAAATTATCGCAATAAATAAATACTTAGTTTTTAGTTTGTTGTTTCGTACCAATTAGTTAAGCTTATTTTGTAGTTATGCGTTAAAAGAAACTAGTTCTTTTAAGGTGAGCGGAATGTTCCGTACCGGAATATTTTAACTCATTTTATCGTAGATATTTTGTAATAATTTGTTAGTTTTGAGAAAACACAACTTGGAGGGTACTCCGAGATCTTTCGATGTAATTTTTATCATGCCTAATGTGGGTAGCGCTTGGCTTTCTGTGGGAGCATCGAACAGTCTCGTTCGAATCGCTGAGCTGAGAACACGTCGCTCGTGAAAGTTCTTAAGCCCCATGAGAAGCACCCTCGTCGCGGTGCTATCGAAATTTGTGATCGTTTTGTGAACTTTATCTATTGTGGAAAACGCAACCCTGTGAAAATCAGTGCACATCAACAACCTCGGAACCAGCGTCACCCATCGCCTATGGAGATATTTTGAAGAAGAGCTGAAGGCCTGAAGCTTCATCACACGAGAAAGAGAAGGTGCGACAGTAGTCAGGTACGCGCCCACAGGCATAACTTTTTCTTCTTCGCAACAGTGTTGAAGACAGCGTTCGCAAAAAATGCATAGTTTTGGCCCTGGAAAGCAGATAGTGAAAAAGTCACAAGTTTTTCTCAATTTTCTCAGTTTTCACCGGTTTTTCGAAGTTGCAAATTTGAATTCTCACTACCCTAACAGACCCATACAACATACCAAAAATGCAGAACTACATCATGCTTTGCGAATTTAGCCTCTTTTTTTGTCTATTTCCAACGGCCTAAATTGTCTATGGGTTGTTTCGCTTTTCGGCGGTAGAATCCACCGGTGGAGCCTCGTCAGTGGATCGTAGAGGAATGAGGGAATCATGGCGTTGTACTTTCTCATACAAAATGACTCTATTGATGTTCGCATTACGGGCAGAGATCTTAACCTACCTATATAAAAAAACACGGAAACACGTAACGTTCACTTTTGGAAAACAGCCAGGTGCTAAGTGTTATCTAATTTATTATTTTCGTAAACAAGATATACCTATACTTCTTTCTATTTTTAAAATGCTTCTCTTTAACTAAAAATAAACGTAATAATTAGTGTTAAAACTAAAATAGACGCTAGAAAACTGTTGAGAACCACAGAAGGTATTTTGTATTTGGTTATCAAGTGGAAAGAAGAGTATAACAAAAGTAACAAACACATTGCCCTACTTTGTGTCGCGCAGTTGGGTAAAAAGTGGTTTTCTTTAAAAACAGAGGCGCCACTTCTAAGACTTTCACTATGATTTTCGGGGCCATTTCTTCGATTTTTAATCTGTGTAAATAGGTCATAATATTCTATTTGCTACTACACCGTAGATCAACATTCAGCTTTTGAGCATAATTTATTTGCAAAAATTTAGTTTATTACATCTCAAAACTAAATAATAGTTTCAGTTGTTTGAAACTTTAATTATTAATCATATGCTGTAAAGCGATCCTTTGATACGACGTATAAGTAGGTATTTAAGTTTAAAGTTACTTTGTGTTGTTAAATTCAAAGCACATATTTGATGAAAATGTATATTGTAAGATCAAAGCCTAAGAGGTATGAATTTTAGACAATTTCCTCCGCGCAAATTCATCCATAGTTTTGATGTGCAAGTTGTTATGTACAGTCAACAGCACATCAGACTAAACATGTCGACCTTTTGACCGTCTTTATGTCGTTTGTAATAAAAGCTGTTTTCGTAGTTCAACTGTTTAACCTACCCTGCTCTCGTGTGTAGGTACGTTGTCGGGTTTTGACGCTCAGGTTTTTTAGCTGATATTGTAGGTAACGTTAGTTAATATTGTAGGTACCTACTAATTGTAGTTATGAAGGTACCTATTTAAATAATTTTTATCGATGTAAGTAGCTACCAGTAGTTTTGACGTAAACGTTACGAGATTGTAGGGAAATAACAAAAATGTGATATAACCTTTTTATTAAGTATTGTAAATTATCATAACAGAACAGCGTTTTTATAATGCTAGGCAGCTCAAAGAATAAACAATTATCAAACCATTCATAAAAATCAAACGCTTATTGCACTTAATTAAGTAAAAAAGTGTTTTGTCATTTTCTTTCTTAGTTTGAATGAAAAATAAAAAACTCATTGTAACTAAGATAGGTTTAATATGGTTTTTTTTATTATCTACAATGTATATTCTAATGCACTAGTCGTCCGCGTCTTTAAATAAAACCAAAACATTATTTTATATTTTTAGCTTGTCGAAATATCATAATTACATACAATAAGCAAATTCAAAACCAAAGTTAGAAAGCACGCGCGACTTACGAAATTCGTTACGGAATTAAACAAGCGCGTCTAACCATCCGTTTTCAAATTATTTAAACTATCGTAACAGGTTAAATTCAACGGGTTTTAAATAAAATAACTAATCTGTTCGTTGAATTTCAAGTCGGCCAGGTTAAGTTAAAACTCGATGCTTCGTCATCTTCACTTAAGAAAGCAATTTAAAGTTTTTCAGTGTTTAATGGGCGAAAACTCAAAGAAAATCCTCAGTGATAAATGATAATGAAACGATAGTTATTAAGTGTGCCTATTTATGTATAATATTAATTAGTGTTAGAAATTAGTTCGATGTTTTAATTAAGATCACTTCACATTTATGCTGTTCTATTTGTAGAGCTTAGAAGATAAATTAATAAGTCTTTTACGTATTTAGTCTCTCTATGTATTGCTCTAAGTATTGTTCTATATTTAGAGCAAAACATCTTATATCTCCAAGTATTGCTCTTAAATATACTTAAGTTAATTATCTTCCATTAATTATTTCTGCTTATTCTATAGGTATATAAATCTAATGTAGGTACTCATTATTATAATTTAGGTAACTTTTAAATCATCCTAATATTATAAATGTGAAATTTTGTGGGTTTGGATATTTGGTTATTTGCCTGTTTGTTCCTCAATCAGGCAAAAACCGCTGAACAGATTTGGATGAAATTTAACACACAGATAGTTTATAAACTGGATTACATACACATTATGATACTTTTTATCCCAGTCAAAGTTTCCCTTGGGAATTTTTCGAATGTCCACGCAGACGAAGTCGCAGGCGGAAGCTAGTCTAATAATTTATATTTCTGTTACAACTCTCTTGTAATTTGCTTAATCTTCCTAATCTCTTAAGCTGTAATACAACAATTTCACGTATGATAAGAGACATTACTACTTCCTAAGCCTCCAGGCAACAAAAGTTTTCGAAGTAATGCATACATTTAAGACCGAACCGAGTCGTGTAGAAAACTTCCACTCAACTTGTTACTCGATCCGAAAGATGTTAAGGAAAACCTTGGGTTATCTTCTGGAAAGCATTTTATCGACATACATCGGCGTATGTGTTATGTTATACAGTATGAAGTAAAAGGGAAAAATGAGGGTCAGCACAAAACATACAAAAGAAAAAAAACACTGTTCTGTGAGGGTGAGAATAATATACTGTGTTTGATAATCCATACTAATATCATAAATGCGAAAGTAACTCTGTCTGTCTGTCCGTCTGTCTGTTGCGCCTTCACGCCGAAACTACTGAACCGATTTGGATGAAGTTTGGTACAGAGGTAGAGTAGAGCTCGAGAAAGGACATAGGCTACGTTTTATTGCGAAATAAGGGTTGGAAGGGTTGAAATAGGGGATGAAAGTTTGTATGAAAGTCTGTAGGTGTCAAAATAGGGGATGAAATTTTATGAGAGGAAAAAGCGGTTCAGCGCGCTTGGTGGGGACCCGCCTAATCACGTTAAAACGGCTGATCTGATTTTGATGACATTAAAACATTGAATACTATTTATCCTGGTTTAAAGTTCCCATAGAATTTTCTCGAATATCCACGCGGACGAAGTCGCGGACCAAAGCTAGTAGGCTTATAAGGCCGAATATGGTAGATGGGATAGGAACCCCGGAAATTATTATAAGCCCCGAAAACCGAAACTTTACTTTATAGGATTGATTATCTTAATGAGGGTAGCTTTAGTATGTCATGCTCACTTAAACATTTCTGCGGTGGTGTCGTGTGAGTCGGGTCGTTACGTTCCCTCAAATATGGTTGAGCGGAGCGATGGCTGGTTCATGCGTCATGCTCGTGAACGGGTGCTGCCAGTGGGAATGGGTCTGCTTCTGTCTGCTTGTATTAAGGGCGTCGTATATAAAATATCTGTTTTATATTATCTGTATGTATGGCACTTCTTACTCAAAAGTAAACATATAATTCATAATAGCTTACCTTGCTTTGATTTATTTAATTACAATATTTTTACTTTCTATAGTCTGTAGTTTTGTGAAAGGCCTATGAAAAGCTTCTGGATAATAATTTTCAATTCGATGCCTTAACATGGGTAGCATTAGTATGTCATGCTCTCTTTAATCATTTCTGCGGTGGTGTCGTGTGAGGCGGGTCGTTACGTTCCCTCAAATATGGTTGAGTGAAGCGATGGCTGGTTCATGCGTCATGCTCGTGAACGGGTGCTGCCAGTGGCAATGGGTCTGCTTCTGACTGCCTATCTTAACGCATATTGAATTGTATGTTTTTTTTCTCTCTTGTAACAGCCTGGACTGAATAATAAGTTCAAACTTTGAATTTAGCTTGATCCCTGTAAATTGATTAAGAAATCTGAAATTCATTAAGTAATGAGCTAATTAAATAATGTTATTTACTTGTAAATCTTTGTTAATATAAATTCTGGAAACGATATACATATTTGTAAATATCGTTCCATCTGATAAAGCTGACAAGTTTTTTGCGCCCATTTTTCTTGTCAGTTAAAAGACGTCATAATGGGTAGTAGGGTAAAAGAATTGACGATTTAAAAATGCTTATCATGTGAGCTTAATTAAATAAAGTATTTTTCACTTTTCACTTTCACTTTCACAAGTCTATTGCATCTATGATTGTTACTTTATAGTTTTCTATACAAATAAAAATCAAAATTTAACGGGTATTTATGAAACATCATAAATAGGTAACTGAGGAAACACAAAAAGTCTTCTCTATTGCATAAAAGGTTTAGAAAATTAATTTGTAAGTACTCCCAAAAACTTGAAGGTTTAATAGTTATTTGTTAAACAAGAGACCAAAGTTAATTTGTGCTGCTAGCGCGACTGCACAAAAATTGGGTCTCCTGTTAAATATACAACTTTTCATCTCTATACCAGCGAGAAAAATGTTATAGGTAAGAATAGTTATTTTCTCATGACTTTCCCTATATTCAGCATTAGACACATTGTTCTCTCAACTCTTTGACACAAGGTTTATAGAACAAGTCTCTCAACTCATTTGGAGTTAGACAATTATCTTCAACCCTTTCGGCACCAGTCGTCTACTATCAAATAGACAATTTCTTATTTTGTGATATATATATCACAAAAATAGTACAATCAAACCTTTTCTAAAATAATATATATTTCGTTGTGTTTTTCTCTTATTTATCAATATTCCATCTTATTTATTCATTTTTCAAAAATCCTTGTTGTCCTTGGTATATCTGTGTATTTATTTTTCATACTTTATAATCCATTTATATACATATACTATATATCTATAACGATAGATATCTTTCTTTTTCTCACATATCAATTATACAAGTCTCATCTTTGTCACTCTATTTCTTTTTTCTTAATTATTTCAAAAGATGGTGTTATAAATTAAGAAATCACTTTGCCTCACGCTCGCAGTAAAAATTGATTTTGCCGCTAGTTTATACGCAATACGCCTTTTCGTGATCGAGAGGTGAAAAAATATTTAAGTGCTTAAATCGAGGATTTTATTTTATCAAATGCTTATTCTTTACCAATAATTCTTCTAATATTTTTGTCATCTTTATTTAAAAAGTGATTCTAAATTCTAAACGGAATCAGAATTGAGAGCATCACAAAGAAAAATGAATTTTGATGAAAGCTCGTGAATTTTTCTTATCTCGTATTAATTTCTTTTATTCAAATAATATTTTACAAAAGTCCACTACTAATTAGAAAAATATTAAAAAGTTTGACTTTTTATTATATTCGAATTATTATATTAATTTTATTGATTTCGTAAATCAACAAAAATAGGATATTTTAATAAATGGACGCACCGTTTTGTTCTCAAATTAAACTTCTGTTCTAATCATTTAATAATGATTAGAACAGAAGTTTAATTTGAGAACAAAACGGTTGTAAAAAAACTGTCCATTGCAATAAGAACGGTAGGTATATTGATTCCGTCCTTGGTTACCATTTTTTAACAGAAAAAAGAACAGTATTATTTTGATCGTATTCGTTTATAATTATTAACAAAAACACTCTAAAGTTATAACCACTTCTGTAATTACATTTCCTTGCTCAATTAAAATTAATTCATTTCTAAGAAGTTTACAAACAAGTAAGAGATTTGAGTAGTAAGGTAGGTATTGAAAGTTTTTCAAATACATGTCCTTCCATCTAGATTTTACTGAAAGTTGCAGAATAAATAATAGATCATTTAAATCTATTTAAAAAATCAACGAGATTTAAAAAAAAATGTTTTATTAATTACGACAAATCTTATCTAAAGACGTTTTTAATAATTATTTCTATTGTACACCAACGCAAATTTTATACTCAACGAATAATTATTAATTGAAAAATTACAATCTCTTCTCAAATTGCTTCTATTCTTAATAATTATGCAGCAAAAAGTAAGTTTCCAATTGTTTTAATATTAAACGTAGCTAAAACACATTAAAAATACCTATACTGACCTCTACCAGTGTTTTAATAAAATAGACTTAAAAAGTTTACCTCCAAGTGCAGCCGAAGAACGTCCTCTAGTGATTCTTAAGCACAGCCAGGGATATAAAACACAATTTACTACTTTGTGCCATGGAAAAAGTTTAAAGTTACATATGAACACTCATTTCTTAATCGAAATTCACATATTTATAACTCACTATAAATATTTTGGATGACCCACTAATTATAAAAAGTTTTGTTGATTAATCTCACACTTATTAATTTTAAAACTCCACTCCTCATCATTAAAACTTTCTTATCGTCATTTTTGACGTTCACCTTTCCGCTTTTCGCGCCATTACACGAAAAAATAAATTAAGAAAAGTCTTTAAAAAGTTTTTCGCCGAAGGAGGTTTTTGCACTCGGCGTGCGAACGGAGTTGGCACAGCCGTGCTTGTAAGCGCGTGGTCTTTGTCATACTGGTCATACCAACGCTCGCAGGTCGTCTCGTGAATCCCGCTTTTACGTTCTGGATACGTCTCGGTCTCAGGAATTTTAATATTGAATCGATGCTTTCATAAAATATTTATCAAACATTTTTATTATCGATTAACTACGTTGGAAATATAATGTTGAGCAATTGTGTTATACAATCTAGGTTATGGAAAGTTGCGTGACTAATTTTTGTCATAATTTTAATTGCAAGTTCATGTTACATTATTTATTATTCAATGTCAATATCATAATTTACAAAGGTTCTGAATTTTTAGATTTTAGGCATTGACAATGCTATTTTTATGTTAAGACTAGCGACCCGCCCTCGCTTCGCTTCGGTGTAGTGTGGAATTTAACACCATGTTTTATACATAAACCTTCCTCTCAATAAATTACAGTTTAAAATGAAAGTCTCCTCCATGCCTTTTAAAATTGAAATAAAACGCTATTTACTACACTCTTGAAATAAAGCACTTTTTCGGCTAAAAGCCAGAAATTTAATTGAAAACCTTACTTGGAAGCAATAAATTTGACGAATCTTTTATGAATGCAACTCGCAAATTAAAACATAATTTACAGAAATATTTTATTGAAAGAGTTTTCACCGGATTAATTTCAGTAAATTTTGTATTCATCAAAGCCTCTTGCAAATACATGTATAGGACAAGTGGCATAAAACAGTGTTTAAAAAATGAAGTGTTTTATGCCCGTTTGCACTAAACTTAAGAATCGCCTAAGTTTTACCTAACTACAACTCGACCAAATTAAAATGGTGTCATGAACTTACTCGTAGCTGTCTTGCGCCTAATTATATCTTGCTTGAGTTATAGTTAAGAAAAAACTTAGGCGATTCTTAAATTTAGTGCAAACGGGCGTTAATCATTTTACGAACATTTTGTAGTAGATGATATCACAGATTGCTCATTCGGTCATAAAATCCAGAAACAAACATAGATCAAAGTGCGGGGTTCGTACCTATAATGGAAATAATGTAAGCATTAATATTGGAAAATGACCTAATCGAGATCCGGTATATATTAAAAACTTTTCACAATGTATGGAACTCACAAAATTTTAATTTTTGTAACGGGTCTGGATGTTATGTATAATAAGTATATATGTAATCAAAAATATATATAAAGTAGTATATCAGTTTACAAGCTTTGCTTAGTTTGGCGCTAGATGGGGCTGTGTTAAATTGTCAAAAAAAAAACAGTCTACGTACCAATATCTACCTAGCTATTTGTAACTATTTTTTACAGAAATACGACTGACGCCATTTACAACCTATCTATCCTTTAGAATTGGATAAAATATTCAGATGATATTTTACACTATTCAATTACTAAAGAGATGGTGCAGCGGAAATACCTGAGTAGGAGCCGAGTAAACCGGAATAATACCTCGCTAACAGGAAACTCCCATCAAGTATAAACCCTTCTCCCACATGTAAAGTTTTAAATAGATAAACTGTGTTTTTACACACATTATACACCGTTTACACACATTATTTAACATTATACACTGTTATTTTCTAGTCGCTTTAATTAACTTAAGGGGGTGTTCGACTCATGAAACTATACGAGAAATAGGTTTAAAAACGACAAAAAAAGTTTGGTCCTAACATATTAATTAGACAGCTAAAACATTGTAATTAGTATGGGAAAGTGAAAAGACGTTTAACACCCTTTGTTTCTTTGAAAAAAATATTTAGTTTCATTGGTAGAATAAAACGACTACAAAATCACGGTGTATAGCGACTGTATAAAGCAGTAAATAATAGTAGTTAGTTAATCTATTTACGTCTAAATAATTTGTGCTGCTCTAAAGCTAAGTGCACTCTGTGCACTCTATACCGAAGCTTAGAGATTCACTTCACGACTTACGTAGTGATAACCAGAGGGCTAATTGTCTAATTTAAAAATCTAACGTAATCGCTTTTGTTTGAAAAATGAATGTGACACATTGCTGCATTTATTTGGTAAGTTTTTATTTGTGCCCTAAAGAAGCTACAATGTGTTACATTCTGAAAGCGATTGCGATAGATTTTGAGATTAGAAAAAATAAATGCTGGACACCTACTCAGACGCGTCTCTTTCAGAGCCTACTGCGATATTATTCAGTACGTCTGTTCACTAGGATCCGTCCGTAAGCGAGTTAAAGCTTGGCTGTTCGTAGTGTGGCTTTAATCATGTTAAGCTTGACCATGCTCTAACAGAGAAACCACCCTGTGGCTTAAGCTTTAATGTAAAGCTTGACAATGCTTTAAAAACCCTGCTGTTCATTTTTCCGTAGCACTATCTCTTTCCAATCCCTTAAAAAAGACATTCGCTAGAGCAAGACTCTTGCTCTAGCGAATGGCTTCAGTTGGTATTTTTAACAATATTTTGAACCGACTTCCAAAAAGGAGGAGGTTCTCTGTCCGTCTGAATATTTGTTTTTTTTTGTGTATGTCCACGGATTACTCTCAAACGGTTGGACCGATTGAAATGATTCAAACGTTATTACATTAGGTAAACTCCCAAGTTGGTCCCATTTTTAAAATTTGTAAATCGGTTCAGTACTTTTCAAGTAATCTTGAAAAAAGCACGACAATAGTATGATTTTGTGTAAATTACCTCGATGATAATGGTCGTATTACATTACTTCTTTGTTACCCGACTGCAAAGAAAGGGTTATGTTTTTCGCGCGTATCTTGTATGTAAGTATGTTTGTTTGTATGTAATATTCTTTATTACCTCATATCTTTCAAACGGCTGAATGGATTTCTGTAATTAAGATATCGTTAGATTTGTCTCGTCAGCCCAAGTGTTCTTAAGAAGGTGTTGTAAAAAAAACAACATGGCGGCTGTACCGTGCTATTATACGTAGTGGAAAAAAATTTTTTTTAGAATACTACAATATGGGTATCGAATTAAAGGGCTTATTATAAGGATTTCAATAAGTTATATCATTACCGAAATATATAATAACTAAACAGATATATATATAAATAAAAAAATAAATTTAAAATTTAAAATACCCGCCTGCATCTCCATCTTTTCAGTTGACTTGTCTTTTTATGCAGGCGGGTATTTTAACTTTTTAATAATTATTTTTTATGATTTGAATAAGACAATTATTGTATTTTTTTGTTGGAAGAGGGATATCTGTGTAGTTCTTTAACCGACTTAAAAAGGAGGTTCTCAGTTTTACCCGTATATGTATGTTTCTTCGCAATTATCTCACGTTTGGCTGAGCCGATTTTACTATCTAAATAATATACCTACAAGGTACCTACACTAAAAATAAAAAAAATAAAATTGTTTAAAAAAAACAAAAAAACCTGACTTCAAAAAACCTACCTCTAAAAAGCAAGAAATAATATTCGTAATAATAAAAACACGTCTATTGAAGTCGGGTGGGGCTGGAGTACAAATTCCTTTTTTTATTCTAAAAGCCCCACCCGACTTCAATAGACGTGTTTTTATTATTACGAATATTATTTCTTGCTTTTTAGAGGTAGGTTTTTGAAGACGGTTTTTTGTTTTTTTAAACAATTTTTATTTTTTTTATTTAAAAGAATCTTTCATGTAAAGTTTCACAAAAAATTATTCATTAGCAATAGACACATGTTTTCCACTGCAGTCGATCGGCACGCTTGCTTCCAATATCCTTTATTTATTGCACTTTATTTCCTCTCAGTGAATCCTACACGTGCACATAAAGTTTTCATCAATACTTACTTAATTTGATGTCAGATTAAATTATTTCTTTCATCTATGTTTTTATGGATTAATGGTTTACTATATGTATCGCGGTGCTTTTGAAGCTTTATCATATCGGTAATAAATTAAAATATGGAAGTTTTAATATGGTTTTTCTTTCCCAACTTTTTAACCGACTTCTTGCCGACTTCATTTGTTTCTTTTCTGGACCGCTGTGGTCAAAAGATTACTAAAACAAAAATAACAATTTTGTGTGTAATAAAACTAGCATGGCTCTGTAGACCTGCCCCCCTACTCAAATGGCGACCTTTCTATTCGTTTGAACGCTACGCTTACTTTTAAAGGTTTAAAATAAGCAGTAAACTATGAAATTACGTGCCGTAAGCTTGACAATTCCATACAATACATCGAAGTCGGTGATTTACATAAGTTTACGACATGTGATTTAATCATCTATTACTCATATTTAAGCTTTAAAAGTAAGCGTAGCGTTCAAACGAATAGAAAGTTGGCCATTTGATTAGGGGGGCAGTAGACCTAGCGTTTGTGACATCTTTGTTAATTTTTCAAAATGTCTGAAATATGAAATATTATTATACCCCATATCTCCGCCATTTTGAAAAATTAGAAAATCTTATTCGACAAAAAATTCCATATAATTATAGAACCTCACAAAATTTCACGAGAATCGCTTGCTAAATGCAGTCTGTAGAGGAGAACAAACGGACAGACGGACAGCCAGACGGACATACTTTAACATTTTTGTCTTTCGTTTTACCAAGCTGAAACGGAGGCTCTTCGATAGTGTCGGAAATGAAGCGATATTTTGTATGGAGACCCCAACATAAATCCTCAGTCGATGAGACTTTGCAGGGATTTAATAAAGTATGAACCAAAACCTATGTACAAATATCCAAAACAAAAAAAAACAATTTGGATAATTTTAAAAAATATGTTTCATTAATGATACTGTAAAGTTTCGTCTACTGAGGATATTGTGGGGATCTTCCTTTCCTACACTATAACTCGTATGCGTGAAAGTAACAATGATTTAATTTTGTGGATTTCGTAGTAATTATGTAAGATTTCTTGTAAAACAGCAAAGAATAGGTAGGTACATGATGAATGTTATTATCCAATAATGTTCGAAGTCTGTGTTGTGATGAAAGTTTTCATTTCCACAGACAATAATTCCTAATAATTTTCTCGATTCTAGCAGCAGCTTACAGAAGGAAGGATTTAGCAAGAACACGGTAAACCCGCTTATTGAACAAACTTATTTAAAGACGATTAAAAGCGATGAACGATATTGTTCATTAATCTGGTTACAAAGTTGGCGAAACCTGATCAGTATTTAATTCATTTGAACTCTTCAAATAAACTTAATCAAGTTGCTCAGCGACCCAAAGTATCCTGGCCTTTAATACTAAAGAACGCTATCTTAAATCATAATAATCAAATAACAAATAAAACACGAATAAAATAACAGTCTGTGAAACTGAAGTTTTTCACAAATGTGTTCTGTGTGTTATGTTCAATTTATGTAGTTTAGCTATTAGGTAATCTTATCCAGGGTACAAAACATTGCGAAGCTGCCTCGCTAGGCATGGCTCGTGAATACCTAGCATTAGCTTTATAAAAGTGAAATCATTTATCATATAAAAGAACTAGTCAACACTAGTCACTAGTCAAATACCATCTCTTAATTAATGGTAAATTTTATAACCCGGAGGTACTTGCCACGATTTATTCGTGTGTTCCAAATAATTATGCCGGTAGACGTCGAAAGCCTCGGTTGCTGGCGGTGACGTCTGGCAGAACACACTTACTGAACAAGTCGCCTTTGTCGCGGGCACTGCGCACGCTGAATTTACTTGCAGAAATTATCGACATTTTTTCATGTAATTTGAGTGAATTCACAAGATCGGCCTTATATGTTATATGTTATAAACAAAATAATTAAATTTTATGTTGTGTTGCGACTTTACCGTAGGGAAAACATCCTGTAATGGTAATTGTATGTGTGAAATAAAAATAAATAAATAAAATAAATAACTAAAGGTATAGGGAAATGAGAACAACATTTATCTTTACAAATCATTATTATAATGTAGCAACAATACAAAAGCTTTTCTCAAAGAATTTTCTTATGCTGAGTGGGAATGCTGAAACGTCCGAGCGAACAAATAAGAATACACGTACGAATGTCGCTTTAGGTAAATGTTCGCTTAACAATTTCACATTGTATCATACCCACAGTTTCCACAGCAGTTCATTCTCAAGTTGAAGTAGTATGAACTTTCCAATGCAAGCTCTAACTTATTGTTTATTGTAGTTAACCAAAATGGACATAACATGGTTAACATAGGTAGGGCTGCCATCTCTAAAACCTGCCGCCCAGGACCGGAAGCTTAAAAACCCCGGACTGTGGAGCCTCGACCCCGGACATTTCATTTTTTTTATATTCACTTTTGGCTAGTAAAATTTTTTTTCCGAATAGGTACTTGACTGAAAAAAAATTGAATTTTAAGCCTTTTTTCGCATAAAATAGTGTGTTTTACTAGTTATGATGTAGAGCCGGGGTGTCCAACACAATTTTGTGGAGGGCTAGGGTCCAGGTTTAGTAGTTTTGAAACCGTAGCGGGCCAAAATAAATTCCTAAACAGCCAAGGGCGGCCAGAAATTTTTTTGCGGGGTGCGCGGTGCTTGTATATTATAAAAGAGAAAAATGGGCCGCGCAGCGCAATTTTTAGCGGGTATTGCGCGGTGCTTGTATATAGCAAAACAAAAAAGGGCCGCGCAGCGCGATATTTTGCGGGATGCGCGGTGTTTGTTTATAGTAAAAAAAAGAATAGGCCGCGCAGCGCGATTTTTTGCGGGGTGCGTAGTGAAGTGAGGCGCCCGGTAGCACGTGCACCGAATGTATATAGTAGGTACTTTTTGAGCGGAGTTTGATCGCTAACCCGGACTTTAATTATAGTCCGGGTTTTCCCCGGACTACAATCAGAACCCCGCCCGGACGCTCCCCGGACGCCCTCCAAACTAGGACAAATCCGGGGAAACCCGGACGGATGGCAGCCCTAAACATAGGCAACAGGTTAAAAGGTGCAAATAAAAACATTAGGTAGATAGATACCTATGATTTGAAATCGTTTGTTGCTTATTACCTGTTCGTAAGCTTATGATGTCAATTTATTTTTCCCAAAGCGAATGTAAGTTGCGATATTAGGTATCACTAAATAAGACGGACGCATTCGCCCTGCGCTGCGTCCGGACTTTCGCAAGGGCCGATCATGGGATAGGTGACCAAATATTTATCGCCTTAAGCCGTCGCTGGTCCCGGCTGCATAACGAAATACTATTTTGTCATCGGCCATTTTAATTATGCCACTGCTGGGGCACAAGCCTTCTTTAGGGGTGGGTCAGGAGGTTGAACCACCCACCACACGGACCCTATGTATGTATGTATATAGGGGTAACGATTGAATATAGGTATTGTAAGCACTTCAAGATAAAGAACGGGCATCGGCTAACTTCGTGTTTTTGAGATCCTTACTATCCTTACTAATATTATAAATGCGAAAGTCCGTTTGTTTGTTTGTTTGTTACGCCTTCACGTCTTAACTACTGAACCGATCATCATGAAATTTTATATACACGTTGCCAGGGGTACAGGGATGGACATAGGGTACTTTTCATCCCGAAAAAAGGTATAGCTCCCGAGGGATAGCAAAAAAACTTTCCACGCAGACGAAGTCGCGGGCGAAAGCTAGTAATATTATAAATGCGAAAGTCCGTTTGTTTGTTTGTTTGTTACGCCTTCACGTCTTAACCACTCTACCGATCATCATGAAATTTTGCATACACGTTGCCAGGGGTACAGAGAAGGACATAGGGTACCTTTCATTCCGAAAAAAAAATTCGTTCCCGAGGGATAGCAAAAAAACTTTCCACGCAGACGAAGTCGCGGGCGGCCGCTAGTATTAATATAATTGAAAAATATTAGAAAAAAACGACTCACCCGTAGCAGCTCCAGACGGGTGAGTCGATTTTTTCTAATCTTTATCAATTATATTAATATCCTTAATATAAAATAGCATTGTGAATGCATAAAATCTAAAAGTTTAAAATTCGTGTTTTTGCTTTTCTTAGAAATACCTAGTTGAAATTGTAAATGACAAACTACTTTTTGTTAATTAATTGTTAGTAACTTAATTGTCTTTGTTATGTTAACCTATTGTTTCCAATGTTTTTCGATGATATCTTAAAGTAAATGATCGAAGCTTAAAGTACTTGTAAGGGTGATACGCAAAATTTTGCGAATGCATATCATTTCCTTATTATCTTTATAAATAATCTTTCTCTTGGTCTCAATATGAATTCTTGTATTCTGCAACAAATCACAATAGCGTGTTTATCAGTGCAATACTTTGCATGCATTAAGTGAATGCGGGATTGGCAGCCTGCCAGACTGCAACTTCCTGGCTTTGAACTCAAATAGGAAAATATTAAACCTAAAACCTTTTCATTGAAAACCACTAGATACCTACGTTATAACGCTTTTGATTGTATTTAAAAACAAATTAACACATGCATTAAAATCCTTTTCTAGTTTAGACTAAGTATTACATACAAGGTCACAACACACAACAACATAGGTACCTACTAAAGTACATACGACAGAACAGTGTCAGAAGCAGCTTAGATATTAATTGCGCTATTCGTCATCTAGGATTATTTCTAAATTACAGTTTTAATATAATATTGATCTCCGATTCGATTCGTTATATGTAAGTGCTTCTTTTTAATGCAATAATATTATAATATTTACAAACCTGTTTGAAAAATTGATTAATTACTAGTTTGTTCATAATT
The DNA here is from genome assembly GCA_928269145.1 of Agriphila tristella. Classification (NCBI taxonomy): domain Eukaryota; kingdom Metazoa; phylum Arthropoda; class Insecta; order Lepidoptera; family Crambidae; genus Agriphila; species Agriphila tristella. Next base: position 5,760,403 of record OV743440.1, read on the forward strand.
TATTTTCATAATACTCGTAGTCTGCTAATAATATGCTTATTGTATATATTATATAAAATACCTACTAAATTTAACAATGTACAACTGAAGTGACTAACTTCAGAGCGCTTGCGGTACAAACGATGTATTTTAATCTGTAAAAAAATATCTTTGCTATAAGTATTCTCGAGTGAAGTTGCAGAGGATCACTGTATATTGTCAATTTAATCGCATTGTATGAATCTCTTTGGTTTCATAAAAATAACATTTCTAACTACGCCTCAGGTTGTGTAAGACGCGGGTGACGGGCGACGAACGCCTGCCGCCCGCACCTCTCACGACCCCCGTTCTCGTCTCCCCTCGCGCCTCTGTGCCCCGTAGGCGAGGACTCATTTAACCGGTCGGCCTATAGCTTTGTATTTTTACTCGTCCTCTCGAATATATGTAAATGAAATATTTAAAACGCAAAGGTTGAAGTTAGTTCCCAAAAACACCTTTTAACTTTTAATCAAAAGGTTTTGCCATACATCGCTCAAGGCTTTTGGCATTCACTTAAAAGTTTTAGGGCAATTTTCGACATTCTCGATGTTGCATAAATTTAGTCATTCATGTCGAGAATTGGGGTAAAGTTCGTACAATATTTTGAATGTTTTGTAATAATGGCAATTATTTGATTTTTCAACTAAATTCTGCCCGAGAATTTGCCCTTTTGGAAGCATATCCCGTAAGAATTTGCTTTCTTAGTGGATATCTGTGTGTGTGTGTGTGTGTGTGTGTGTGTGGATATATGCCAAGTTTCAGCCTGATCAATGCAGCGGTTTTAAGCTTTGCAATGATGAATAGGAGGCTTGTCGTCTCAATTTCCTCTTGGGCTTTTATCATTCTTCTCAAAAAACTTCTAAATTTGTATGGCAAGCGTTTGACGCAAAATTAATTGATTGTTGAAGGCGAAAGGGAACGGGAAAGCGACTCGGTGAAGACCTAAGTTTGACTACCAATTTAAAAATTATTGTGTTCTAGTGTTCCGGCAGTTAGAGGTAAGATAGCTAGTTGCTCAGTGGTGAGAATTCTGGATGTAGTGCACTCACTCACACTTTATTTGGCCTTATCGTCACTTAACATTAGGTGAGTGAGGTGAAGGCCATTATGCCGTTGTGGACAAAATAAAAAAAGATACCCCATAATTAGTATATTAACGTCGTTGTCGTTTTAGGTACCTTAATTAATGGCAATATTTGAGTGGAATTATTTTTTACCTTAAGGCCAGTATATTCCAAAAACTCTGTCTCTTTCTTTTTCTTTACGTGTGAAGAGTAATAAAAATAACCTATTTTTTTTATTTTTTTAATGTTTTTGTTGTTATTTTGAGCATAAAGTCACTTTTTGAAAAAGTAACCGTTGAATATTATTCTATTTGTCATTTCCTATTTATCTATATATTTTTCGTGGATAAGGGATTGATAAACTTTAATATCCAAAAAATATAAAATTAATGAAAATTTTCTTTGTCTTTGCATATTTTTTTAGTCGAGTGAAGAAACGAATATCGTATTTTTAACCAAAAAATAATCAAGATCGCTTATGAAACTTCAACATATATTTTTATCTGCTCAAAATAAAGAATAAATGATTGTTTATTTTTGAATCAAAGATAGGCCAAATTCGATAATTTGGAATATACTGGCCATTAACTCACCGTCGTCGTTTGAAAAGTAGAAAACCACACTGACGAGTGATAACCCCATCGGGTCACCCTTGAAAATATTTTCTTTAATAAAAGATTCATACTACAAAAGCAGCTAGAAAATGCTTTAAGAAGCGCTGCCACTTCCTTCGTTGATCACTAAATTATTGACTGAGAGAGCGCGAAGCGTCCCCAATGTCCGGCTGTCCGTCTGTTGTCCTGTCGCAATTTCTCAACCGATTATCGTGAAATTATGTGAGTAGATTCGATGTTTTTTGTGGATTAAGCTTTTCGATTTTTTCAAAATAGTGAAAATATGAAGAAAATTTATATTAAATTTTCAAAAAAAGTCACAAATTCGAAGTCTACCGCAGGCTTATTATTTAAATAAACAGAATTACGATGATCGGACGCAATGAGGGCCTTTCAAAATGGCAAAATACTGTAGGGTCGATAGATGGCGTTGATAAAAATGTATGAGTCAATGTGATTGTTTTTTACTAATACGACGAGTACTCAGGTAGGCAGGCCGATGTAACCCAAAATGTTTCTCATTGGGCAGATGTCAGCCAGAGAGCGCTTACTTGCCTCTTTGGTACAGGCCTTTAATTTTTAAAAGCCTATTTTGACACTTCTCTTTCCATCAACGCCATCTAGTGAGGCAAATAGTTACTATTTTTATTTTTTAAATGTCACTTTGAAAAGCCCTCATTCGTCGTTCAATTTACTTGATATTGAATCTTGTTAGTGATAGTGAGTTAATAGTGTTAGCGTGTGGGACGAACATCGTCCGCTTATCGTAATTGTTTTGTAATAGGTCTTCTGCTTACAGAGCCACTTGTTTAATATGGGAACAATATTTTCTGTCACCTAAGTTTAGATGTGTCAGTGTCACTAATCTGCAATACCCTAATAATTATATCTATCCCCAAGAAATATATAGTCATCATATTAATCAAAACGATCCCTAAGTTTATATCATCAGATTAATGTATCTTAAATTATAGTTTGATCACTTTTTTTTATAGCTCTGCCCTTTAAAAAGTAAGTCAATCATCAAAATAATAGATCTGTCACCTAATAAATAGATCGGTTCCTTAATTCAATGCTAGAGCCTGAGGAGAGTGGTTTAGATGAAGAAGTGAACTTGCTACCAAAATGGAAAAGATCACAAAGTAAAGTTTGGACATTCATTCAAAGATTTGATAACTTAGAATGTGCTGAAAATTACATTTAAAACGAAAAAATACCCTTTCTTAAAAAAACAAATAGAGGAGGGGCTTAAGAAATATTTTAGATAATCGTCTTTCAGTTGAATTATTTGAAATTTTAAACTTTTAGATTTTTGCATTCACAATGTTATTTTCATTATTTATTCATCTGAATTATTTGATATATTAATATTATTTTCCAGTGATTAAAAATAATTCTTAGGTAGCTACCTAAACATTTTTATATTGTTTGGTGATTCAGTTTTAGTGACACTTTTATTATTTTGATACCCAATATATTTATATGACGATTGATATAATTTCAAAGTAATTCTTAATTATTATTTAGGTAAGCGTTTTAATATTATTTGGTGATTCAATTTAGGTGACAGATCTACTATTTTGGGAACAAATATTATTTATTAGGTCACTGAAAATGCATTTATTAGGTAATTGATAAAATCATACCCGTTTAATACTTACTAGACATGTTATACTACTGTGTCACAGAACACATTATCTGTGGCAGTGTTTTAAGGTCAACATTTTATTCTTTTTCTAGAAAAAATCAACTAGTCTCTAAGTATGTACTCAGATGAGAACAAGATTTTCTAGTATAAAATAAGCTTTTTAAATTGCATTAACAATGCAAAAATCTAATTATACTTAATCAGACTTCACGATGTTATTTTAGCAAACAAAAAAATTCCAGCTTATTTTAGAATCAAAAAATATGGCAAACAAGTTTCTCAAAAAGAAATAGTTTATGCTAAGATGCTATTATGTTCCCGTGAGAATTCATATTATAAAACTCTAGAAATACTGAAGAAATTTTTTACTTGAAAAATTGCGTTTTTTAAATACTTATTTACTTAACTAATAATAGTTTACTTGGTACTATGTAAAAATATTTTATATTTTGAATATGAAAATGTTTTTCTTTTACGAATATATCGATGGGTGGGATGGAAAAAGGTCCTTAAAAACAGTGCCTCAGATGACAAGCCAGTGATGATAAGTTTTTCGCTGAAGTCGCTAAGGTTACTTTTTACTGAGTTACTAAAGGAAATATTTAAATAGCGCAATTTATTTAGAAAATTGTAACATAAATTATTAAAGGGAGGAAAATCCCTTGTCTGGTTTTTTGCGGTATCCCTTCAGTAAGGCTTGCTTTGAACATTGCTCGACGTATTACCTGCCTTACGAAGCCGTGGTAGACAGGAAGATATTTCCTTTTGATAAGAGCACAACATGAATAAAAAAACTGGACAAGTGCGAGTCAGACTCACGCACTAAGAGTTCCGTTCCGTACCAAAAAGCGACAAAAAATCAGGTTTATTGTATGGGAGCCCCACTTAAATATTTATTTTATTCTGTTTTTAGTACTTATTTAGAGCCGCAACAGAAATACATCATCTGTGAGAATTTCAACTGTCTTTATCCTCTTATCGTTCATGAGATACAGCCTGGTGACAGACAGACAGACAAGAGAGTCTTAGTAATAAGGTTCCGTTTTTACCCTTTGCATAATCATGCAACCCTGAAAAACACAAATGAATGAATTAATGTATGAAAAATAAAAATTACCAATAAGTATATTCAGCTTGGTGGCGCAGTAGTTTAGAGCCTCGCCTTGCGATTGCGGAGGTTAAGCAACTTTCGCAAAGGTCGGTCATGGGATGGATGACCAAAAATTGGTGAGTTTCAAAAACAGGTTAAGCCGTTGATCCTGGGTGCATTTGCAGTCGTAAACACCCACCAATCCGTATTGGGCCCGCGTGGTGGGTTAGTGGCCCATCCTCCTTATCCACCCTTAAGGAAAGCCTGTGCTCTAGCAGGGGGGGCATTAAAAATGGCTGATGGTCATATCACAAACAAAAGATATTTTCCAAACAGATAATTCGGAATTGGGACATTCATGAATGAATCCGAATCCAGGTTTCGCATTCATCATGAATGTTAACCCCTTACACGTAAAACGTTTCATGTACAGAGTGCCAATCGCGATCGCAGGCCAAACGACGACAAATCGCCTTAATTTGCTTTATAAAATGCACGAGCGGGGAACGGAACGGCTGACAGCACCGAATAAATAACAGTTGAAATATTGTATTGGCCGCTACTGAGTTCGGTGAAAAAGTGGACTCGACGGACCGTTATTACACAGATACGAACGAGGTGCACAAACAACAAACATCATGCAGATCAGCCATTTTTACAAGAATATATTTAGTTTCACCCTTAGAGCAACTCATAGAGCAAATCATTGAAAAACTCGGCTTCCGTCCGGCACGGAAGCCTCGAGGTTCCACCTGTCTGGTGTCCATCCATCTGTAATCAAATGACAGTCAAAAGCTTAAGTGTAGATATGTCAATAGCACCTTACCATATCTAGTAGTTATCAAAATGGTGATGTCACTAAAAGCTTGTTTTTTTTTCTTAATAGTTTTTAATAAGGCTAATTTAACTTCTTTGGAACTCGATAGCGTAGTCAGGAGCTCTCTGCGATTACGGCGGCCAAGCACTTTTGCAAGGGTCGGTCATGGGATGGGTGGCCAAATATGGATTCATACACAGGATGCCTGTGTAGAGAAATTAAATAAATGATAATAAAAAAAACTTGCGCCAGGAATTTACGCTTCCGCTTCGGCAAATATTTTTTCGTTCTGTTCTCCTTTCCCAACCGATTCTCGTGAAATTTTGTGATGGTTCGATAAATTATATAGATTTTTTTGTCGATTCAGTTTTCAAATTTTTTCGATAACATAGAAAACCTTTTAACTAATTCAAAAATGTCAGAAATGACACAAACGCGCGGTCTACAGCTCACAGAGCCACTAGTTTTAAATCAGTAGTTAGTCAGGTATCAAATTAAGTCCAACTTTTATAAATAGGTTCATAGGTATTTTAGTAAGAGAACATATTACTTTACATTGTCATGGGCGGAGCATGTATGTACGGCAGGATGTGACCCTTCCGTGTGGCCATTTGTGACCCATGAAAAATCGACAAATTGAAAATCCGTGGATTAAAGTGTCTTTGGACCCCATATATTTTAATGGGTCAACCTTCAAATAAGTTTAAAGACAAAATCAATAGCCAATTGTCCATGAAAATAATCATTATTTTTGGTTGGACGCGTGTTCGAAGCCCATTATGGCATTTATCAGAGGTAATTTAGCGTCATAAAAAATAAGTTCAAAATACTATTCATATGAAGATCCGCAGTTGAACTAAAGTAACCGACATCACTCGAAGGATTTCTCAGCTCAAGTGGCATTGGGCTAGACCATTAGAATGTCAAAGAACAACAATCTCAATAAAAAGATGATCCGAAAACGAATGCATACATTTTATATGAGATACGTAAAATATGACTTAGATTCATAAAATACTATTATAATTATATTTGTCCATGTCCATCAGCCATTTTTGATGTCCCCACTGCTGGGGCTCAGGCCTTCCTTATGGGTGGATAAGGAGGACGGGCCATAACCCACCACGCGGGCCCAATGCGGATTGGTGGGTGTTAACGACTGCAAATGCAGCCGGGACCAACGGCTTAACGTGCCTTCCGAAGCACGGAGGAGAACGAGATAATAAATTTTTGGTCACCCATCTCATGACCGACCCTTGCAATCGTTGCTTAACTTCCGCAATCGCTGGGCCAGGCGCTAAACCACTGCGCCATATAGCAAAGGAAATTAATTAACTATGTTCCATACTGTTTTCTTCGTCGATAAACGAATAAATGTAGCGAAATTTGGTTTCGGCAATATCTTATTTACCTCAGCGAAAATTTTTCTATGTCTATGGGCTAGACACAGCGAGAAGAACCGATGGCCATTGGGGCGGGGCGGTTCTGCCCCCCTACTCATATAGCCAACATTCTATTCGTTTGAACGCTACGCTTACTACTAAAACTTTAAAATAAGCAGTTAACTAAAAAATTACGTATCCGTAAGCTTGACAATTCCATACAATACATCGAAGTCTGTCATTTACATACCTAAGTTTGCGACATGTGATTTAATCATCTATTGCTCATATTTAAGCTTTAAAAATAAGCGTAGCTTTCAAACGAATAGAAAGTTGGCCATTTAAGTAGGGGGGCTGGAATGGCGACAGCGCACCGGACGACGACGCTCCGTGGGTAGGCCCCCGACAAGGTGGACCGACGTGCGTGACAGTGAAGGTCGTGGTGTGCCCCGCTCTTGGCCCCGCTGGATGCGGGCAGCGCAGGACCAATCGTCGTGGAGATTCTTGGCGGAAGCCTATATCCGGCAGTGGGTGTCGTGCGGCTGATATGACGATGATGATGAATAAATTTACATTAATATCCTAAAGGGCGTTGATTAAAAATTGAAAAAAAGATGACTATACTCCAGCTTTTCTTTCTTTATTGCTAATAATTTATTCGAGACTTATGCAGAGATGGAAAAACCTACTTCCATATTAAAACATTCCGCTTTACTTGGTAGTATTAATTTTCTGATGAATAAAATAAAAGCCCGTAAAATTAATACAATTAATTTTATGTTAATTACATTGTCTTTGTGTTGGTGTAAATCACTTGTGTTATGGAAATCAGACACAACGGTGGTAACACAAACACCAAAACCTGAGACGATATAGAAAAGTTCATTTTCTATATTGACACAACCGGGGATCGAACCCGAGAGCTCAAGAGATGGTGACGCCTTGAAAACCGGCGTGCAAACCACTCGGCCACGGAGGTCGTCCAAATAAACTACTTGAACTAAACTACCGAACTAACCTACCTACTAAATAAACTACCGCCACAGATAATATAATACTATCTACCGCATCTATCTATTCCAAGTATTTCCCGCAATTTAAGGATTTACTGTAGGTAGGAGGCTTTTTAATGATAGAGCATGCGGTAAAGAGCCGCTAGGTGTTCATCCTAGAGCGAAGATCGTTTTTCGTATACAAACTTGAACTTTGTCACGGTATCAATACGTTATATTTACAGCTCGCTGAGAACGTGTTTTTTCATCACGAGATTAAATTCTCGTCGTGCGACGAAAACGCATCTTTTGCTCGTTCGATCGAAGCCAATTAAGACGACGCCTTAAGCTTGGAATAGACACTAATGGCAGATAATAGAAATAGAAATAGGAACCGTTTATTAACAACACACCAAGTAAAACATTATACCAAGAGAAAGTAACAAAGCCAAAAGAAATAGTATTTAAAGTAATACCTATATACATATAAATACTCGCAACCCGCCCTCGCTTCATAACTCATAACAGACTCATAACGTTTATTGCATTCCATAATATCATAGGTGGTATAAATTAAAGTTAGATCAGTATGGACCCCGTCGGGCAAGCAATCAGGTGTAAGAAGAGAGGAGAGCTTCGCTTCGGTGTAGTGTGGAATTTGACACCGTGTATTTATATATGTTACGGTTAATACCCGAAGTGCGGCTAAACCTAGTTTTAGCCGGCTAGCTGTTGGCTAAAACTAGGTGTAGCCGATTTGCTCGCGGCTAATACTAGGTGTAGCCGTCTAAAACTAGGTGCAGCATGGGATATAAAGAAAGTTTTTTCTGTTGTCTGTTAAAAAAAAATAACCTCGAAATTTAAGGCTCACGCTCCGCTGCGCTTCGCGCTCGCCTTAAATTTCTAACCTAACCCGGGACCTACAGGAGTAAAGCAGATCGGTAACACCTAGTTTTAGCCAACAGCTATCGGCTACACCTAGTATTAGCCGGCTAGAACTAGGTTTAGCCGCACTTCATATACATATAAACCTTCCTTTTGACTCACTTTATCTATTAAAAAAACACATAGTTTCAAAGGTCTAAGCATATGATATAGGGACAGACAGCAGAAAACGACTTTATTGTTTACTATGTAATGTAGTGATTAATACATAAAAAACACTGCAATACAAACAAAACGTATGCTGCTAATGGGCCTTGTTTCAGCAAAATTAACTTCAATTTTTAATTAACTTTAATGTATCACTATAAAGATAATAATAAAATAAAAAAGAAGCAGACCACTATATCTTTGAATATATAACATCCGCCGTTAAAATAAACAGCATGACAGAATCTCTTCTAATTTTATAATTTACCGCAGAAGATATAAAAGTCAAGTTTTCATTTGAATAAGTTATGGTTTCGCTACGGATGGTAATACTTTTAATTGCATAATGAAGAAAGTTGGACCGTGTAACGAGTTTAAATACCAAGTTATTTGCGGTGGAAAATTCTATTTTGATGCTTCAAAGACCCTTCAAAAGCATCTTGGCATTAAAAAACAAGTTTGTTTGATCTTTTTAAGTCAGATTCCTTTGTAATATTTGGTAACTATTATAAATTAAAAACATTTTACTTTGATAAATTAGGTACCTATCAGATACCTAATTTATCAAAGCTAAAGATTCTGATCGAAGAATTGATCAGTTGAAAATTATAAATTTTCTCAAGCATTTTTAATTATGCAGTGTTATACAATTTTAATTATTTTTGCACAAAAATATAAGAAGTTGTACTGAAATATTTTGAATAACATAAAACTGACCGAGCGAGCACGAAGTGTCTCCGTTTGAGCTTGGGCAAAAACACTTTTGTATGTCCGGCTGTCCGTTTGTTCTCCTCTTTACAGCTGACCGACTCTCATGATATTTAGTGAGCATGTTCTTTATATTTTTGTCGATTCAGTTTTTTTTTTGTGGCGGAGAATGGCGAGGATCGTATTTTTTTACATTTTTTGAACATTTTGTCCAAAAGTGTCACGGACGCGAGGTTTATACCTCTACAGAGCCACTAGTATTTATTAATTCATCTATTATGAAAAGATTGAGTAAATAAGCAGGTAATCACGATAGTTATAATAAATACAAGAAGTAAACTCATATCCTTTATTCCTTTGTATATTTGTGATGCTTGAACATTCACGATTCTGACAGAGAAATATTAATTATTATGCTATTTTACCATTTGTCATATTCAGGAGCACGTCCCACTTTTCTGTGAGACTACATTACGCTTGCTGGATTGGAGTAGTCTATAGTAAACAAACGCAATTAATATGAATTAAATATTCCCTCCCAGCGCATAATGTCACGTTTGCATAACCTGGAACCCAATTTTATTTTGATTCCGTAGTTACAATGTTTACCCCAAAACAAAGAACTTTTTAAAAAAAGCTTGTATTTAAAAAAACGTATAAGTAAGTAGGTACTTAGCGTAGCGACTGATTGCTCTGTGTATGAAGCACTTATGGCACCGAACTACTAACCTACGTTTATTTACCACCTGCATGACTTCCACTGCTGGGTATAAGCCTCCCCCAAGAATCTACATCACAATCGGTCCTGCGCTATCCGCAACCAGCAACCAGATCGCCGGTCCACCTTATAAGAAGCTCACCCCTTACCAACGAAGACTCATCTCCACCTTTCATCACAACGGCTATCGGAGTAACCAGATCGTCCATCTGCCTTATAAAAAGCTTACCCGCACTTACCAACGAAGACTCATCTCCAGCTTTTATCACAACGGCTATCGGACCAACCAGATCTTCCATCCACCTTATAAAAAGCTTACCCGCACTTACCAACGAAGACTCATCTCCACCTTTCACCACAACGGCTATCAGATTAACCAGATCGTCCATCCACCTTATAAAAAACTTACCCGCACTTACCAACGAAGACTCATCTCCACCTTTCATCACAACGGCTATCGGAGTAACCAGATCGTCCATCTACCTTATAAAAAGCTTACCCGCACTTACCAACGAAGACTCATCTCCACCTTTCATCACAACGGCTATCGGAGTAACCAGATCGTCCATCTACCTTACAAAAGCTTACCCGCACTTACCAACGAAGACTCATCTCCACCTTTCATCACAACGGCTATCGGAGTAACCAGATCGTCCATCTACCTTATAAAAAGCTTACCCGCACTTACCAACGAAGACTCATCTCCACCTTTCATCACAACGGCTATCGGAGTAACCAGATCGTCCATCCACCTTATAAAAAGCTTACCCGCACTTACCAACGAAGACTCATCTCCACCTTTCGTCACAACGGCTATCGGAGCAACCAGATCGTCCGTCCATCTTATAAGTAGCTTATCCGCACTTACCAACGAAGACTCATCACCACCTTTCGTCACAACGGCTATCGGAGCAACCAAATCCTCCGTCCATCTTATAAGAGCTTACCCGCACTTACCAACGAAGACTCATCTCCGCCTTTTCATCACAACGGCTATCGGACCAACCAGATCTTCCATCCACCTTATAAAAAGCTTACCCGCACTTACCGACGAAGACTCATCTCCACCTTTTCATCACAACGGCTATCAGTTCTTCTCGCTAAGTTTCGACCTAAAACCATACATCTGACAACCTATTTGTACATAAAAAATCTGCTGCAATGTAATTAACAATACCAATCTAAAAATGTTCTCCTTTGTCGAATCAAAGGCATTCATTTCTTTGTCAGACAAATGGAATGACACTGAAACCTTTTCTATTAACACAAGATCATTCAGGAACAATACAATAAAGAGATTCCGCCCTCGGAAATGATCCCGTCACACACATTTGCGGTATTGAACCAATGAGGCGGTCCTCCGCTTGTTTGCACTCGTTTCCGCTTGCTCATGACATTTAACAAGCATTCCGGAATTAGATTTGGGTATTATACCTTTGTGAGGTGGGCGGTAAGAGTTAAGACTGTCTGTTTTGTCGACATACATAATTCCTTAGACCGTATCATAACTGGATTATAAAAGGTAAGACTAGAACCCAAACTAGGATTATCATAGCAGTATTTTACCCAGATTCACCTGAAACAATTTTTTTATCGCATTTTAGTGATTCCTTGTAGTATGTTTGTTTATATATAGGGCCACTAACTTAAGGAAAATTAAAAAAACCAGATGACCTCATTGAGCTGGAATTAGGCGGCCGTTATAACGCCCAGTAGGGGAAGTCACTACTAGGTCTGAGTGTAAATAATTTTATCTATATTTTTTTATAAATAAAAGCATAATGTCAAAGAAAATATTATTAAAATATAAGTTTAATAAGTGATTTGATAGTTTTGTAGGAAACAAAATAATTTTGGGTGCAAAAACAGAACAATAATATCTAATTTTTAACAGACTTCCAAAAAGGAGGAGGTTCTCTGTTCGTCTCTATGTATGTTTTTTTTATGTATGTCCACCGATTGCTCGAAGATGGCTGAACCGATTGAAATAATTCAAACGTTAATAGATCAGGTTTATTCCCAAGTTGGTCCCGTTTATTGAAATTTTGAAATCGGTTCAGGAAAACCTGAAAATACTGTCGTTTTTGTTACCATTTTATGAACTTAAACGGATGATCGACCATATCTTCTTTGTTTATATTCACTTCTCAAGCTTACGCGCTCACTAGACATGAAATAAAACAATTTTTAACGGATACTAGCGCGGTTTTATTGAAAGTTCTTTGGTAATTAGTTGGTATTTGGTTTGATTTTTGGTTTTCCCGACGTTTCGGCACCTTTGCAGCTGCCGTGGTCACGGGGGACTCACGAGGGGGACTCACGAGGTGCTTCAGTCCCCCGTGACCACGGCAGCTGCAAAGGTGCCGAAACGTCGGGAAAACCAAAAATCAAACCAAATACCAACTAATTACCAAAGAACTTTCAATAAAACCGCGCTAGTATCCGTTAAAAATTGTTTTATTTCTTTGTTTATGTTCCGATTTAGATGTTTTTTTAAGAGGATACTTTAGTGATGATACCATTTTGATTTCATTGTTATTGGAGCCTTGGATTTTAAAGATACACAAGGGAACTCCTCAAGGGAACTCCTCAGTGATTGAAATATTGCTAGGATTGTGACAATCTTAAACAAATTAGGTAGGTATCTAACTATGGTCAAGGACGTTTTGGACTAGACTTGAACTGCGAAGAAACAACGGAAACACGAACAACAAGCACGAACAGTGGAAATTGAGTTTTTAGTGGAAAAGGACCACGTAAAAGTGTGAAATATAAAAAATACATAACATCATCGCTTAGATTTACATAATATACATACCCATAAAAAGGTAAAAGTACCTAATACAGAAGGTACTTACACTAAAAAGAAAAAATTGTTTAAAAACAAAAACACCGACTTCAAAAAACCTGAAAATAAAAACAAAATTAGATTCAAAATTAACCTCTTAAAAGCAAGCAATAATTTTCAATTCATTAGATACGCATATCGGGTGGGGCTGGATGACAACTTCTTTTTTTATTGTAAGAGCCCCACCCGACTTCATTAGCCGTGTTTTATTACAATGATAACATAGAGTGTCAGAAGACACTTTATGCGATCATCGGAGTTAATTTTTATAGACGACTATCGACAATTTTTTTTGGTTTGAAAGAATGATAAACCTACAAAAAACTGGCGCTAATCAGATGCAGGATCTGTTTTCCGCTAGTTTTTTGAACATTTCTCCCATATTTTCATCATTTCTTTATTTGGTGGCAAGAGACATCCAGAACTGGACCAATTCAGTTATATAAGTCTCCAAACCAACATGCAGACATCTATCCGGGTGGCAGAAAACCGTAACATGGAGAACCCTCACACATCGAGTAACTTCATGCAGTTGCAACAATGTTCTTTTTTGCTATCGCAGGGGTACTCTTTTATTGACTTCCGGACTGGCGGGAATCATCTGGCGAGTTCAGGATTCTCCCTTCACAGCTCCGACAAGCCAATGCCAAGAGCTTTACATTCATCTTCCGTTAAGGAAAATGAATGTAAAACTCCCGGTCAAGGCCCGTCGGATCTACGCAAAGGCATACCTGCTAACTTCCATGCGGTGTTCCGACCACACGTTGGTAAGACATTGGTCGAGGTAGACAGGATTTCGGTCCTATTGGACTCCGTCTCATTAGACGCTTGGCTTCTCTCGGGGCGCTCGGAACACTTGAGCGTCCCTTCTGAATTCCCAGTTCCGCCGCCCTGGCCCCGAACAGCTAGAGGGGAATGAGATGCGCATAACGCCTTCTTCTCCCGGTCACAGTCGCAACCCTCAGTCATGAGGGTACGAGCAAGAAGAATTATATTTATTTTACATTCTCTGTTTAATTTGGTACTAAAATAATTTATGTGACTTTTCCGTATTTTTTATATTTTTATTCTCTATTCTAAAATTATTTTTGCGTCATCAGCTAGGTATTGTTTTATATTTCGCAAATTAATAAGTATCCTATTCTTACAACTTGATTATTTATATACCAAATTATCCTTCCATGCGTTTCGATAAAGGCCTCATCAATAATTACTATCGTCGTTTTCTCTCTATCCTGCTCGGAGGACCGATTATCTGAAGAGTGGGCAAATGGCGGATTAATTAGATACGGTCCCATGTCGCGCTGATGTGTGATTCGGGGCGACACGTCGCGTCGTCAACGAACAGTTAGTGATGGCTTTATGTCGGGGAATATATTAAGGTAGTCGGAAAAGTTTGCGGCCTTTTTGTACTAAAAATAATATAGATACCACAACGAGGAACATCTTTATCATCAAAATTTCAAGACCTAAATCTGGTGAACCATTTTTTACAGTAGTATTCGACAAAGCATCTTCTCCATAAACATTACAAATCTTTCTTTGGTCTGAACACTTATCGAAAAAATCAATGAATAAACTTAAATTAAATAATTATTCGAATCACCAGACCAGAACACCCCGGAATTCTAAATATCAAGCCTTATTTCGGTCCATTGATACGATCTCCTCTCGCCCGAATAACTTATTGGTCACAATTTTCATCAGTAATGCTAGCTATTTGGATGGAATTCACTAAACAAAACTTTGAGAAGGCATTTCGAGTACAGTTCGACTCTATCTAATAAAATTAAATGCTGAAGAGAAATATCTTATAAACTGGTTTACGATTTTTTTTTTTAACTTATACTTGTCGCAAACAAAAGGGCTAGCATGAACCAACTAACCAGCCTGCCTAGCATGACCGATTTATATCGCGTGATATAGCATTTTATCGACACTCAACTGTCAAATTCCTTTGTCTTTATGACAGTTAAACGTGATAAAACGCTATATCACGCGATATAAATCGGTCATGCTAGGCAGGCAGAAAAAAAACCTAGTTTTCTTAATATGCACGTCTAATATGTTTAGAATTGTTTTCAAAAGAGCAACACAAATGAACAGACTACAAACATGCACAGAGTTTATCATCCTTAACAACAACATTTGTTCTACGACTTTTCTGAAAACAGATAAAAAAAATCGACTCTCCATACAAATGTCCGAACAGCTGATCGAGTTTTGTATGATAAGTCGATTTTTTTTGTCTGTTTTTGGAAAAGTCGTAAAACAAATGTTGTTGCAGGTATACGATGTTACTAATCTACTGCAAGGTTGTTGGTGTTTTACAAATAACCCTGTATAGGTAGTTTATACAGTCCTCAATCATTACAAACATTATTATGCAATGATTTAACTACCTAAGACCGTCAGTATCTATAATGTTTAAACTTCATTAAATTAGTCTTATAAGACTATTAAAGAACAGGACTAGTAGGTAAAGAACATCCCAACGCTGTACCATCCCTACGTGACGGAGCCGGGACGACAACGGATGTCCGATTGACAAATTTCATTAGCACCCCAGCATAATGAGAGCAGAATGGGTTTTAAGTGCTTTCGACTTATTTCGACACAGTCTTGTTAACTGCTGATACTGCTGAAAAACTTTTACACGTTAATGAAGGGCCGCCCATCATTCTGCCTTTGACTTTTTGAAGAAAAAACGTCTAGGTACATCTGCAGCTCATAATAATCATATTCATTTATTGCACACGAAACACAGTTACATAGAGTCAGATCTTATAAATAAATACAGTTCCACTGGTTTCCACCTTTACAGGCGATATGCAAAGAAAAAAGAAACCTCATGCCATGCATTATTTATTCTGTAGGCGTATTAGGGTACTCCCACACAGCAGTTATATGTATGTATCACGTTATACAACTAATGTTATGATGCGCTCATGGCAGAGCTTGATAGACTGATCGTACTCGATCATGTTTGTTAAGCAGCGCTCGGTCCGGCCAGGTGTCAGATGGGTGACCGTTAAGTGGCATTACAACTGAGCGCTTCCGTGCTTCGAAGGGCACGACCATGGGTCCCGGCAGTTGTCATCTGATAACAGTCGTTAAGCCAAGTCAGGGGCCTTACAGGCAGCTTGATAAACTCTAACACCAGAGTTAGCCACTAATCCTCATTCGATTTCATACGATAAGAAGAAGAAGACTAATGTTATGCAACATTCACTAACTTTTTCCCTCATTTTGTAGCAAAATGTTTTACAGTATTACGGAATGTTATCCTGTTACACAATGTCATATTATAACGGCTATGTGCGAGCACCTTTATGAATTTTACGCCCTAGATCCACTAAAATCCATTGTAAGATCCATTGATGGATCTTTTTGCACTTTTATGTCCACTTTAATTCTTGATTCGGGATTTTTGCAAAGTGGATTTTTTAGAACTAACGTGTGTCTGAAAATCCATTAAAGAATGGATGACACATGAAATATTACATGATTTTTGCCAATTTTAAATGCCAATGATTTTAAAAATATTATTTTGAATAGAATAAACTAACAGGGTTGGGTTACAATTATTTTAAAAAGTACCAGGGTCACATAAATCTAAAGGAGGTTAACTTTAAATTTTAAAAATAATTTCAATGTAATAATTAAGTATTTTATTTTTCCAAAAGGTGCATAAATGTCATCCGTTATTCAATGGATTTTCAGACACACGTTAGTTCTAAAAAATCCACTTTGCAAAAATACTGAATCAAAGGTGGGTTTTTGTGGATCACGGATTAAAGTGGACATAAAAGTGCAAAAAGATCCATCAATGGATTTTTTAGAATGGATTTTAGTGGATCTTAGTGGATCTAGGGGTTTTACGCACTATACTCTATAGCAGGGGTGCCCATACTTTTTCTTAAGGAGATCGACATAGCAACAATTTATGACCAAGAGATCGAAATATTTACCGATATTGGAAAAAAGTTGCAAAGTAAAACTACATTGGGTACAAAGTGTCAAATCTGTTATCCTTGGCGATCGACCTTAAAACCTCTTGCGATCGACCGGTCGATCGCGATCGACCGTTTGGGCACCTCTGCTCTATAGCGACTGTAATTGACATATGTATGACAGCTTTTAGTTTAGTGTAGTTACCGCTTGGTTACCGCCAAAAGCGCTAAATGGCTCACTACAGTCACAGAATACATAGTCTACAGTCGCTGTAGAGTATGTATCGTAAACGTAACTGTGCAAAGTTATAATACAGGCACTCTACGCATACATCAAACAGATTTTCAAATTTTTAAACTAAGGGTTCACTTATCCGCATCTTTCTGTAATGTACAAGAATTATTATGAAAACTGAAAAAGATAAGTGGCTTCAAAGACAAGACTTAAAATCATCAAATTAATAACATTTCGCTACTTCTAATATTATATTACCAAATCAAAACAAATTTCAGTGGATGCCAAATCATGAAAGATTACTTAGTAATTTGTTTGGCATCGACTTCAAATTGGTAATTGGTTTCGTAATGAGTAGAAATGTTATATGATTATGTTAATTTGCACAATCTTTTCTTTTCTTTTTAAGTATGCAAATGATTTCAAAGTGTCCTTAGTAAAAGTGTAACTGTAAAGTGTACTTTGATAACATAAAATATATCCATTGTATTTATCAATTTTTTGGCTTGTAGACTCAATACTTGGAAACCGTTTTCACTAAGTACTTACTAAAATGTAACTTGTGGCTTTACTAAAACGCAATATGTAACTCACTTATATTTATTACATGAGCTGTTATTAACCTTAATAAGTATATAAAAGTTTTGAGTCGATTTTTTTATTGAAAATGTGACATGATATCGCTCTTACCACCACCATTACCTTACCATTACCACTAACTAGTACTTTCAAGTACCTAATCCTAAATTACATCACGCTTATTTGAGACTGTTGTAAGTTGAGATCTTCATCCTTAAAGTTGTCATGGCATTGTCAACGAATTGAATATAACGCGATAGTAATTAACATAAGTGTCAAATTGTCGAGGGTTATCTATTACACAAACTGAAGATGTAGTATAGTATTAACTATTTATTTAACGTTTTTCAGAGAAATACATTTTAGCCATAAATATTACTAAAGCACAAAACGGGTTCTCTTGGGACCATAATTAGTTAAAAGTTCAACTCTTGATTACCCTGGTATTGGATATTTCTATAGGCGTCCGTCATCCACTATCAACACTGTATTTTAAAATGGTACGAACTGTTGATTTCAATTTAGTCCTACCCTTTATAAACAAAAATCCCATCTATTCAAGTAGCGTTACAGAAACGGGCATTTTTATAATATTCAGTCTGTTACAAGTAATCTCTTTTCAAGTCATATAAAATTACTGAACATAGAAAAGGGTTAGCAAACTAAAAAACATGCCGAGTCATCAGGGAGCAGCCTGATTTTCTTTTTGTTGGATAAATCAAGTAAACTTTGGCCCTTATCAAAGCGTCGGGTTGTTTGCAACCCCTTCAGCTACAAAAAAATAACTTTTTAACTTTTAACTTTAAACATAATGTGACAGCTTTTGTGTTTTTGTAAATGGCAATTTGAATGGCTTTTTTTGTTTAATAGTACAAGTGTACATTACTGTAGCGGCCTGTAATAACGGCATTGCTAGCAGCGATGATGGGTCGAAAGCACAAGTCCATCTAGGCCAAGAGCTTGGTCATTATTGATACTGACTCTGATATTCTGAGTGGAGGTAAGAGACAGTACATTTTTTTTTTAAATCAAGACTAATTTAAGTCCACGCTTTGGAACAATAAGCCTTTAAATTACACAATTAAAATAAAGTCTTTGATTAGTCTATGCGTTGTCTAGGTATATGAAAACCAAATAAGTATGAGAATTACAAGTAAAATTTTCTTCCTCTCATAGCAGTACGAAAATTATCCGAATTTAAAAAAAACGAGTAGCAGTTTTACTTGATTTTTTTACTTCTAAGCACGAAATCCGCTCACCTTTCACGTTACAGCGAAATAATCCAAGGATTAAAGTGTACAGCCATCTTGCATCACATCACGTTTATATATTCATCGTGTGATTCCTGAATCCTTTGTTTTTATAAATAATGCATGTAACATTTCCAGGGTTACATGGTATCCCTCACAGGAATGTATTTCTGATGAAAATGTTTTATCTCATGGCGCTGGAATAATATTGGAATGGCTGCGATTTATTCTGTGCCGCTGTTTTCAGAAATCTTGAACTTTTTTTTGCTCGTTAAAATAGTTTATTTTATTTCTGAAATGGAATATTTTTAAGAAAATGAATGCATAGCTAATAATAATAGTTGTTTGTAATCTTGAGTGGAACCACCCCACTGCGGGAACCAAATTATTAAAATTTCAGCGTGTATGAAGGCCTGTGGCTCAAGCAGTGTATATGTTCATGTATTGTTCCTCTGTATGGTCTCCGATATACTCTATCCACACTGACAGGATCGAAGCTATCCAGCGCAGATTTTTAAGAGCTCTTTGCTCCAGATTTGGACTGAGACGAAGACTCCCACATTATGTCGAACGTTTGAAGTATCTCAATATACTAAGTTTGGAGAGGCGCAGATGGGTATCGGACCTGTGTTCACTTCATCGTATTGTTAATGGTTCATTCGATGGGAGCTTATTACAACAAATATCTTTTAAAACACCTACCCGATCAATTCGTAAGCCACAACTATTTAGTATCCCATGTTCAAGAAATAATGTTTCCATGAATAATCCATTGCATAGAATGTGTAGACTTTTTAATTTGGTTTGTGTTGATTTTGATATTTTTAACGACAGTATTTCTAAATTTAAAAATTCACTTTTAAATTATCCCAGTGGAAGCTGAGAGTTAGCGTTAAATCTATTTATCGTTTTATTAATCTATCTGTTGTTGTGTTGTGTGTACCTTATTATAATTTGTTACTATTATTGTAAAATTAATAATTAACGTTACCACAGTTGAACATAGTTGTAATTGGACATCAGATTGGTGTACCTTCTTATTATTAAGTTTTATTGTTTAAGCTTTAATCTGTTGTCTGTAACTATGTCATTTAAAAATAAAAAAAAAAAATAAAAAAAAAATAGTCTGTTTATCCTCACTTGTTTCACAGTTGTCATACATCTTTGTCATGTAAATCGTTATTTAAAAATTGTTGTCTTATTAAATCAAATTAGCACTAAATAGAAAAAAAATCATTTTTTGTATTTTATAATTGATTTTTTCAATAAAGATATTTAAAAAATCAATTTTACAACAAGGGTTGGGTGATGATTGTTTACCAAATAAGACAAGTAAGGATAAACCATGGATAAACAGCCTATCATTATGAATGTGTGCCTAAATGAATAAAGATTACGCAAGTAGTGAACTGCCATATGCCACATAATTAACGGCCTTGCTATGAAATTTCGCTATCGAGCTTAGGTACCTACAGTGTAAAATAATGGAAATTAATGATTCTCTTTGTAATTCAGAAAGGATTACTGAACGGATTAAATTGAATTTAAAACTAAGTTTACATAATTCAGGGTTTATTGGTAAAGGATAGCGTCTATAGGTAGAGCTTTTTTAATGCAATGAGTTGAAGACAACAAGTCACAGATGATCTAAAACGAATCCTTTTCTATAATCCAAAGGTTTTAGGTAGTTTGTATTACGGTTGAATAATAGAGACTCAAACTAATTTAACTAAAATGTGCCTATGCATTTTTTGGGTTTAATAACTTAAGACGTAGTAATTTGGTGTTTTATATTCTTTGCTTTTTTTAAAACGGGCAAACGTACTCATTGTGTACTTCATACCTTCAGTCTTGCTACATAACTTACAGTGTAATTAGTATTTGATTGCATACCAAATGCTAATTGTAAATATCATTAATCATTAAATCATGTCCTACAAAGATAATAAGATCGTGTTGCGGCTCGGTTTGACGGAGAGTAAGCGACTCCGCCCCACAGCTGTTGATTTAATACATTTAATTAAATGTTCACGACGCTGCTGTAGTGATACACATCCGGACAATATGTGCTGGATTTGGAATGATCAATTATGTTCAGGGCAGAAGGCTAGATTTAAAAAAAAATTGGACAAACGGTGTGTATCCCTTTCTACAACATTTAAAATTTTTAGCCGTTCAAAATAAGTACCCATTTAACTTTTTATGAAAAAAAATACACATCTGCTGCCATACAAATATCTGAACTTATTAAAAATATTTCAAGTCCTATTGACTTAACTTTCGTTTACATCGCTTGTGGGCCTGTTTCACTGCAAATAATAGGTGCACTGACAGAAACATGCCATAAAAACATTTTCTACTTAGTAATTTTCTAGTATATGTATATTCTAACTGAACGTATAAAATGTTAAATGTAATCGAATCAACATTACTTGAGATTTTCCACAGAAGAGTATCAAAAACTCATAATATTGTATTCCTACAAATAATTCAATATTACAACCATGTACCCATTGTATTATAACGGCAAATCTGTCGTGTCTCAGGTGCAAACTAAGAAACGACGTCGCCTCGTAAGCTTTACATGCAAAACTGGTAGATTTCGCATTCTTGTACTTAGTGAGAAAATATTACTTACAATTTTAAGAAAACAAAGCATCAGCAGCGCATAGTTGTCGGGTCAAAATCGAAACCAACCTACAAAGGCGGGTGTTTAGTCAGTAATGCTCTGGTTTCCTAAAAATAATGGTGCAGTCACATAGCGGCCGAAATATAGGTACTCATATTAGGTATATATTATTATGTATAGATAAATAACGCCGCTAGAAAACGTCCTAGCGGCACCATGTTGGGTTTTTTTTAACGCCACTTATCTAAGAACATTTGGGCTGAATCCGTTTGAAAGATATGAGGTAATAAAGAATATTACACACATACATACAAGATACGCGCGAAAAACATAACCTTTTCCTTGCAGTCGGGTAAAAAGTGAGCATGCAGGTACACATTAAATATGTAGTTGATATGTAGTAAATTTTACAGATACACGTGAGCAGACGAAAAATTACGGAGTTTTCGTTTCTCATTTCTTAAAAGGATGTGTAGGTATAATATATTCGCAGTTTCTCTGTGAATAATATCACAGATATTCGAGTGTGCTTACTTAATTATTCAAGTAGATAACTATTGCGCAGTTAATTGTGTTCAAAGGGATCATAATTGTCAGGTTTATGTTTTAACTAATATCTATTGATGTTATTACTACAGATAACATAATTTACTAACTGTAACGTCATCGATAAATTATAATTTATAAATACGGTGTTATATGGGTTTGATAAATGCCTTAACTAAGTATTCTTTAGTGAGATTATAAACGTTTATAGAAGTGACTTGTAGGCAATATGGTTCAAATTATTATGGAAAGTATTTAACTTAAGTTAATTCACAATCATCCAAATTGAAGCACTTGATATAATTGGGTATCTGTTAAGTACTCGTAGCAATAGAGCTTAATGATATTTTTGTCACTATGAACATTTATTAAAACACTCTTTATAGATGTCAATTCTTATTGTTATTACAGCTAACAATTTTAAAAGGCAAAAAGTTGTTTATTTTCGTTATTTTTCAACCCTTACAGATTTTTTACCTTCAGATTTTTTTCGCTACGCATTACTGTCCCGAAAAATAATTCCTTCGCCATTTATTTCCGCAAATCTGTGAATTCTATAAGCACCTAATAGGTATCATTTTGTTCATAATACATTGCTCTGCTTCGCTGCAAACAATCGGCAATGTATTATTCTCAGATTGCGTGACTAACGTTATTTAACGGTTATGTTTGTGAACGCAACGTAGTAATTAACTGTTATTCCTTCGTTAATGTGACCTCAATATTGTCATTACTAAATGTAATTCGTTTAAACGATAAACTGTTTTGCGAAATCACTTATGAAACATTTTCATATTTGAATTTGGGTTTGGTATATTTTGTGTTTTTCTCTTTTATTTTGGTTAGTATTTTAACTAATAATAGGTCTTCACCTATGAAATTGCCGTATTGCAGTACAGACTTTTTCAAACAAAAAAAAAGTTTTGATTGGCTATGAATTCTAAATTCTAATTAATTTTGTTTTAAAAATATGACATTCTATTTACAAAATCAGTCTTTTGTTTATTGATTAGCGTTGTATTTTCATTACATTTCAACATTTTTCCTCATAATGGATACTTCGAAATTTCGTGTAATTATGGAATATGAGTTCCGTCGTGGCACCAACGCGGCACAAACGACACGTAACATCAACGACGTTTACGGAGAGAACTGTACAAACGAACGTACAACCCGTTATTGGTTTTCTCGGTTCCGTTCTGGGAATTTTGACTTGAAAAATGAACCTCGTGGTCGTCCGGAAACTTTGGTCAACAATGATGAATTAAAGGCGATTGTGGAAGCAGATGAATCGCAATCTACAGCTGAGCTGGCAGCAGCTTTTGATGTTAGCATCAAAACAATATTGGTCCATTTGCGACAGATTGGCAAGATAAAAAAGCTTGATAGATGGGTGCCCCACTGCTACTTCACCACAACGCGCGACCCCATACTGCACAACAGACCGTCTCTAAGCTGCATGAGTTAGGTTTGGAAGCTCTCCCTCATCCGCCATACTCACCAGATCTTGCGCCTACCGACTATTACTTTTTCCAAAATTTGGACAACTTTTTAGCGGGAAAAAAATTAAATTCCCGAGAGGCAGTACAAAACGCCTTTGAAGAGTTTGTTGTCTCCCGTCCAGCTGATTTTTTCAAGAAGGGCATCCATAAACTGCCACAGCGTTGGCAAAGATGCATTGATTGCAGGGGTGATTACTTTGAATAAAAGAAATAAATAAGTTCGAAAAAAAAATACTTTAACTTTTTTCAAACAAAACGGCAATTTCATAGGTAAAGACCTAATATTATATTAGTCAATTGGTTGGTTAGCGTCAGCAAAACAGAATTGCACAACGCGTCATAATCGATCGGTATAAATTATTTAATAAACATGTAATTTTAGTTTGAAGCAGCCGAGCCATTTCCCTGTGTGCAATCACACATGTTTTTTTTACGTTTTTATAAATAAATCAAATGAGGGCTATGTTTGCCATTTCTCCCACTGGCGGCGTTAGTGTTTGTGGAGACCTGTCAAACGTGATTTTGGTTGTTGTCGTTATAATTTGAAGTGATTTTTTATAAAATGAGTGAAAAATATGGTTCATGGACAGTTACGGAGTTAAAATTAGAACTAAAGAAGCGTAATGCAAAATCTACAGGCAAGTTGCTGGAGTTTCTTTAAAAACTGATCTTTTTCTAGCTCTTTCTGACTCTCTCTGGATAGCAGATTTAGAAGTAGGATTGGTCCACATAAACGGGCTGGGCACTGCATCTTTTCTTAATATAAGCTTGGCTTTAAAGGAAAATAAATTAATAAGTTTTGGTTATAAATAAAACTTTTGACAGGTCTCCAAAGACAGTGGCGCTGCCCAAGTGGATATTTTTGGAACTACCCAGAGTAAACCCCATTAAGTGTTGTGTTGTTAAATCTAGTGTTGTTATCTTAAAAGTGCTCAAAGGTTGTTATTATCTTGATTAAATCAAGACTTATAAATTAAGTTAATGTATGAGTTAAGCAAGGGTACATAATAATATACGCACAGATATGCTAGTATTTTCTATCGGTTGCCTGTTATTGTGCCTATTATGCCGGGTTCGATCCCCGGCTGGGTCAATGTAGAAAATGAACTTTTCAATATATTGTCTCAGGTCTGGGTGTTTGTCATACCACCGTTGTTTCTGATTTCCATAACACAAGTGCTATAGTTACTTACTTTGGAATTATTATAGAATAAAAATAATTGGGGTAATAATTATTTTAGCAGCTATAACTAAAAGAGCTCAAATTCCTTTTAGTTCTTGATTACCTGCTGCTATAGCAGCACCAATGTATGTGAGCGATGTATGTGATGTTGTCAAATATTTATTTATTTATTTTATTTATTATTAAATCGGATTCATATTGATCAAAAGTATTCATAAATTTGAATTGCATTCGTTGGTAACAATATTGAATATTTATTACTCTCTGCTATGAAGAGTTTTACATAAGATTATGTTTTGAAACATGGTGGATTTACGGGCTTGTCACAATAGCTTAATTTGTTTGGTTTCGGTTTTGGTCAGTTTAGGGTACAGATCCTAGCTTCCTCGCATCTGTTATCCTAGATTATGCTTACACTTAGAGAGTTTTGTTTGCGTAAAGACTTTCAATACATCGTCTTTTAATAAAATATTATATTTTGTAAGTTTCTCATTTATATGTTTCTAAACCATTCATCCGATTGTGATGAAACCAAGAAGCTTACATTCATTATGAATTAAAGCTTCTTGGATGAAACTTTAAGGAATTTCGATGTAGGTAACGCCCGCGTTGGCAAGGACAAAAATATATTAATATTTATTAAAACTTAATGTTTGTATGTATTTTTGACTTCTATGCATTCTTAAGCCAGTCTTCTTTTTATAAAAATAAAGGGCGACTGACTAATTAACGCCCAACCCAAACCGTTGGATCTAGAAAGCTAAAAATTTGCACGAACGTTTATCAAACTAATCTATTGTGAGGGAGGATATTTAGAAATTCAACCCCTTAAGGGAGGAAATGGGGGTTCAACGTTTGTATGGAAAAAATTGTTAAATAGACATTTCGACTTGAAACTTCGTAGGAGCACTTCTAAAACAAATAAGCAAACACGTTTTCGTAGATTTCTGAAACTCAACCCCTTAGAGCAGTTTTGGGGATAAATAAGGCAAATGTGTCTACGCGGACGAAGTCGCGAGCAAAAGCTAGTAACTCAGAAGAATTACACAAGCCAAGAGTAAAAGCGTCATTTAGGCAGAATCGTGACAATAATTTATATACGACGTCATCATTTATGATGTGATGTGACACAGCCTATAACACTTTTATAGCTCCTTCATAAGGAAAATATGTTAAGGAAAATGCTACTTATGAAATAAAAGGAGAGGTTGTTCTTTGGATTACGTAATAATAAAGCATTTATTTGCTATATTAAGGTTACAAATATAGTTGGTACAAGTTTTTCAAAGATGTGATCTATAAATTGTTTTTATTTCAGGGCAGTCGCAATGTTTTCCTTACTCAGCTAATGAGAAAAAAAATCAAAAATTTTTGAAAAGAAGCCCGGCCACATACACGACGGAATCCCGATTCGGAATTCCCAACGGAATATCGATAGTGTTTAAAAATTCCGTACGGAAAAATCACACATGTGTGTTTTAGGTAGGTCCAAAGATGTTCCGTGCATACGGATTACGTATGTACGGAATTCCGTCTGTATGTGGCCACTCTAGATACAAAAACTGTGACAGCGTTTGTCACAGTCTACTCAAAAATTCTGCAAATCTATGTTTCATAACAGTTAAAGATGAAATTCCGAAACCGAATTCTGTCTGTATCTGGGCAGCCTTAAATATATCACCCTAGTCTTGTGAGTTGTGTGGCAATGCCATGGTATGGTGTCGTCCATGATGATTTACGTCCTGACGCGCCGTGCTTCCGTTGGCAAGACACCATGCAAACATGTTTTATCGGCTGTGTGAAATGCCGTGCTGCTTGGTAATGAGAGGAAATAATAAATAGCCATAACTCAAAAAAGGTCTGATGAGTCTCGCTGAAATCGCATCAAGCAAAAGAGAAAGAAAAAAGACACTGATTTCACTCAAAACGGACTTAACTCAGTCCGAAATGGAGCCTTAATTAAATGCCGATTATGGTATTTATACAGGTATTTATTTATTTGTCGAAGTCCTTACTTTATAAATGCGCGAAAGTCCGTTTGTTTGTTTGTTTATTTGTTTGTTTGTTTGTTACGCCTTCACGCCTTAACTACTGAACCAATCATTATGAAATTTTGCATACACGTTGTCAGGGGTACAGAAAAGGACATACGGTACCTTTTATCCCGAAAAAAAGTATTGCTCCCGAGGGATAGCAAAAAAACTTTCCACGCAGACGAAGTCGCGGGCGGTCGCTAGTAATAAATAAATAACTAAACATTTATTTATTACTTCGACAAATAATAATTAAACAAATAAATAAATACTTATTGATACAATGGACTCTCAGGCCATTAATTTAATCAAAAAATTAACCTTTTAGTGCCATCAGGGAATGTATAAATTAACTGATTTCACAATAAAAAGAAGAGTAGGTACCCAAATGAAAAAAAACAACACAAAACGGAAAACTTAAAGTTCAGCATAAACATTTTTGTCCCTGACGTTCAGGATTTAAACAACCGGCCATTACAATCTACAACAAAAGTTACGAACTCAATACATTTGTTGGTCACCAATATCCGCTCTTTCTAGCTCTAACATAACCGCAAACTCATCACTTTTCAGCGGCACAAAGAAAAACTAATCTAGGCAATAAATCAAAACCTTTTGAGTAGGCTTAATGTAGATGCAATAAGTGGCACTTCAGCTTAGCAACTGTTAATTTCCTACTTACACAGCATAACCTAAATAATGTAGTTTCGCGACGTGTCACACCCCTGTTGATTTACGATGTGACGCGTCCCTGACCCCGCAAACAAAACATTCACTGCTATTCGGCCACAACAAAAAACACGCAAGTACTTACTCCTATTTCTAAAAATCTTTTTTTTTTATTTTATCTGAAACAACAGAAAATCGATATCGTTGCCTTCAAAAGCGAAACGGAATAGGTACGATTTTATATTTTGAGACATATTTCTGTGTTTATATTCGAATAATAAATAAAAATCTTTGTTGTCCCAAATAAAACCTATAAATTAAACTGTATAAAAGCATACATACTCGTCAAAACGTGTTAGGTTTCTGCTGATCCCATTTCTATTCCCACTACAACTAAATGCATTTGGACTTTATATTGTTTAAAATCAATGTACAGGATTAAAAACACTTGTGGATTTGATAAACTTGAGGCGGTCTTTAGATTCCATATTGGACGGATTTCACTATTTCAATCTATTCTATTAAAATATTACAGAAGGGTTTCGGTAGTGAGTCTACTGTTTGTCAAACTTACATTGTGACTTTATTCACCCACGACCCACGCAATTTAATCCATGAAACTTTATGATCAACATATCAGCTGTTAGGACAGTACATAAACAAATGCCTAAACCTAGGATGTGTAATTAATTAGTTATTTGGCTAGGTAGCCTAATTTTTGGAAAACGAAACTTAGATGAATAAAATATGTAAATAGGATTGGTATAGTAACATAAAAAGTAGTTTCTAATTCATATAAAATAAGGAAAATAAAGTAGGTATATTTTAGTCGCAAAGTTATCCTATTATCCTCTTGATTTTACCAGGCCACGTAACACCTACGTTTAAAACTGCAGTAGAAAATAGTTTTAACTGTTGTTGGTGACATTTTATTTGCATATTCACTTTGTATATTGTTGGTTCCAACAGGAAGTACGAATGTTTATGTAAAACTGGACCTTACCATTGTAGATATACCTATTACCGACAACATAGTTTGTTATACTGCATGTAAAAATTTGTTTTAAATTTGTAGTTACATTTATGTACGTGCGTGCCCTTGGCATCATGCAACAATACTTCAACATGTATAATTTAGATTTTTTTACTGTCGAAATCTAAAAAAGGTATTTATATTTGATTGTAGATTACGAATTATAATTTCAGAAGTTTTGCACAATTTTGTTTGATTTTAGCAAATATTATTTTGGGGAATATGTCTCGAATTAGAAATCAGCGGAATTTTGTGATCATAGGTTACACAGAAATTAAATCTGTGTTGAAGGTGTCAAAACCAATATTACTAACACAAATACATGAAAGTATTATCTCCATCAGCCATTTTTAATGTCCCCACTGCTGGGGCACAGGCCTTCCTTTAGGGGGGATAAGAAGGACGGGCCATAACCCACCACGCGGGCCCAATGCGGATTGGTGGGTGTTAACGACTGCAAATGCAGCCGGGACCAACGGCTTAACGTGCCTTCCGAAGCGCGGAGGAGCTCGAAATAATAAATTTTTGGTCACCCATGACCGACCCTTGCGAACTTTGCTTAACTTCCGCAATCGCTGGGCCAGGCGCTAAACCACTGCGCCACCGAGATAAAAGTATTACCTATATCCGTATTAAAATGTCTTATACCTTTAATCTTTGTACCTCTGCATAGTATAACTCGTAATACCACCGACAAATAGCTCTATACCGTCACCCATATAAACTTTAACACCGGGTGTTATGCTATGCCCTAAGGCCGCGTACGCACAGACAGGTGGTTTGCTCAGCCCCTAACGTCTAGATAATGTATTTAGTAGGCGACTAGCCAATGGGCTATGGATCAATTTGCAGTCACCTCTGACGGTCGACTTTAGTCACCTAGCAAGTCACTTCCAAAATTGAATTGCAGTTGATGGCGTCGCTGTTGTCTATGTAGTTGATGGCGTAACCTACGTAACAATATGTAATAAACTTGGACGAATTAACCAATTTAATTCGTCCAAGGTAATAAAGTAGTTCCAGTTTTGGCTACCGGATCAGGGGCTCTATTTTTGAATAGCTCGTATGACATAGTTTTGTCGCATGCGACTTAAGTCACACTCGTCTTCCAAGTCGCATGACGCCAATTTTCCGTATTTTTTAATCGTTCGTTTCCGGTGCTGCCAACATAAACGAAATGATGGATTTTATCCGTTCCACGCAGAATTTAGAGAAAACAGGTAAATACCGCAATGAAAACGGAACGTAATATCCATGTTTCTATCTATAAAATAATAACACTCGCCGTACCGTATCGCTCAACTGCAAACGAGTGGGTGAGGGCACTTGTTGCGGTCGAGCGATTCAAAAATGGAAAGTCAAATGGCGAACGAAAATCAGTAGAAACGAGTGCTCGACGCCATCCAAGCGATTCAAAAATAGGGTCCCAGATAATTTTGTACAGTCTTGCGAGCATTCGTGAACGTTCATTTTACTTCGATACATATATCTAAGCGCTAGGCTAAGCAAGTCACCTGTCAGTGCATACGCAGCCTAAGGTTTTGTCTACATTCATTAAAATTGGCAGTGTCTTTCATTACTCTAAGTGCTGTAACTTAAGTTATTCTTGCTCAGCTAGCGCATTTTCTAAGCCACAGTAAGAATTTAGTATTATTTTAATTATTTTAATTGTGATTTTTAATCCTTGTAAAAGTGCTTGAGAACTTTATTGAGTGACAATTTGATAGTTCAAATTCAAATGCATATTTTGTTTGATCTGTATCAAAAACTTTTCGGCGATATTGTTATAAAAATCAGCAACTAAACTAGGTCGATATGTGTATGTTAGGTATATGGGAAGGATTTCGAATGCAATGGTATATTTGGAAGTCGGCTTTAGCTAATACGATAATGCGATTGAGTTTCACATGCACTGCTCGATTTTGATAGGCATAACGGGCCAATTCTCGGGACTATACTATACTATACCTAACAGTATTTAGTTCAGCCTATGTTTGTTTTATAGCATTTGGGATTATCTTCCACGCACACCCATTCTATAGTCTCCCTAAAAATGTTTTAAGAGTAAGCCTTAACTCACGGCTAATTTTCATAATGATTTTAGTATCACAAATTGTTATAAGATGTGAAACTATAGTGAAAGTGAAAGTGAAAGTGAAATATATTTTATTTAAATAAGCTCACATAATAAGCATTTTTAAATCGTCAATTCTTTTACCCTACCACCCATTATGACGTCTTTTAACTGACAAGAAAAATGGGCGCAAAAAACTTGTCAGCTTTATCAATCAGATGGAACGATATTTACAAATATGTATATCGTTTCCAGACTTTATATTAACAAAGATTAACAAATAAATAACATTATTGAATTAGCTCATTTCTTAATGAGTTTCAAATTTCTTAATCAATTTACAGATTTTAAGCTAAATTCAAAGTTTGAACTTGTTATTCAGTCTAGGCTGTTACAATAAATAAAAATAAAAGAAAAACATACAATTCAATATGCATTAAGATAGGTAGTCAGAAGCAGACCCATTCCCACTGGCAGCACCAGTTCCCGAACATGACGCATGAACCAGCCATCTCTTCGCTCAACCATATTTGAGGGAACGTAACGACCCGCCTCATACGACACCACCGCAGAAATGATTAAAGATAGCATGACATACTAAGACTACCTATGTTAAGGCATCGAATTGAAAATTTATATCCAAAAGCTTTTCATAGGTCTTTCACTAAACTACTGACTATAGAAAGTAAAAATATTGCAATTAAATAAATCAAAACAAGGTAAGCTATTAAGAATTATATTTTTTGAGTAAGAAGTGCCATACATACAGACAATATAAAACAGATCTTTTATATACGAGTTATACGACGCCCTTAATACAAGCAGACAGAAGCAGACCCATTCCCACTGGCAGCACCCGTTCACGAGCATGACGCATGAACCAGCCATCGCTTCGCTCAACCATATTTGAGGGAACGTAACGACCCGCCTCACACGACACCACCGCAGAAATGTTTGAAGTGAGCATGACATACTAAAGCTACCCATATTGAGTCGTCGAGTCAGGAAGCCAGAAGTACGTTTTTTAAGTAGGTAGGATACTTCTCACAATTTTATACTTAGAAAAGAAAATCACGATTCGAGTTTAATTAAAGGACTTTTATCTAGACCTATGAAAGAACCCCGGACTTTTTCTAATCAATACTGAGGTATTAGAGTAATAATTAACAATACAAAAGCTATGCCCATGCCTTTTTATCCTTCAAATAATCGTCAACAGTGTAATAACCTTTACTCATTAAATTGGATTTAACAGTATTTTTAAATTTTTCCAAGGGCAGTTCTGTGACTTGTTCTGGTATCTTATTATAAAAGGTAATACATCTACACAAAAAAGAGCTTCCGGTTTTATGCAGTCTGCGCCTTGGAACAGCAAGTTTGTTCTTGTTTCTTGTATTGAGTTTATGAACATTACTATTTTTTACAAAGCTATCTAAATTTTTCTTTACATACATTATATTTTCATAGATGTATTGGGAAGCTACCGTTAATATTTTAATTTCTTTAAATAGGTCACGAAGAGTATCTCTAGACCGTAAGTTGTATATAGCGCGCACTGCCCTTTTTTGTAAGATGAATATGTTATTAATATTAGCAGCTGAGCCCCACAACAACAAACCGTAGGTCATAATACTATGAAAATAACTGAAGTAAACCAATCTTGCTGTTTCAATGTCGGTCAGAAGCCTTATTTTCTTAACTGCAAAGGCTGCAGAGCTAAGTCTGCTTGACAGGATATCGATATGAGGGTCCCATTGCAACCGCGAGTCTATAGTAATACCTAAAAATTTTGTTGAGTCAACAAATTCGACTGCTTCGCCATTTACATGTATAGTCATATGAACCTGCCTCACATTAGGAAGTGAAAATTTGACACATTTAGTTTTACTAGAGTTAAGCTTCAGATTATTAATAGTAAACCAATGCATCACCTTGGAAAGAGTGCTGTTTACATCGTCACTGCAGTTACATCCTCTATCAACTTTAAAAATTAAAGAAGTATCATCAGCAAACAGTACTATTTCACATAAGTTTTTAGTATAGTAAGGAAGGTCATTAATATAAATAAGAAAAAGCAATGGACCCAATATCGATCCCTGCGGCACGCCCATGGTAATAGGTGCTTCATAGGATTCTGTTTTATTTACAACAACTTTTTGGGTTCTCGCCGACAGATACGATTGCATAAGGCTTACTGCATTTTTTGATACACCATAATGTTCCAATTTATCTAATAAAGTACTGTGACTGACACAATCAAATGCTTTAGAGAGATCACAAAATATACCAATTGCATCCTGTTTACTCTCCCATGCTTCAAAGACGTGTTTGAGAAGTGCAATTCCAGCATCAGTTGTGCATCTACCACGAGTAAAACCAAATTGTTTCTCGTGAAGTAGTTTGTTTATAAGAAAATGTGCTAAATATAATTGATCATAAATGATCTTTTCAAAAATTTTGCTTAGTGCTGGCAAAATGGAAATGGGTCTAAAGTTAGCGGGATCGCTTTTGTCCCCAGATTTAAAAAGAGGGATGATTTTACTATATTTCATTAAGTCTGGAAATATCCCTTCATCAACACACTTATTGAAAATAAAAGCAAGATGGGGAGCAATGGTAGTTATTATAGACTTAATTATGTGAGTTGAAATGCCCCAGAGATCTTCAGTCTTTTTTATATTTATTGAATTAAATGTTTTAAGAATGGTATCACTATTGATATGTCTAAATTTAAATACATTATTGCACTTATCAACACATGATTCCAAGAGGGAGACAGCAATTTTTGGAGATGAATTTAAATTACTGGTAGTTGCAATAGGTATTTTAGAAAAGAAATCTTGAAAAATTGTTGCCACTCCTTCATCTGACTCAATAATTTTATTGTCTGATACTATTGAGTATTCACGGTCATTATTTTTAGTTTTCCCAGTCTCTTTATTTATAATATTCCAAGTGGCTCTTATTTTATTATCTGACTGATGAATTATTGTAGATATACATTTTGCTTTTGCTAAAGTACATACTTTATTAAACATTTTTGAATAGTTTCTTACATATTCATGAAATTCGGGATCATTTGAAATTGTTTTCTGACCATATAATTCAAACAACTTATTTCTGCTAACATATATGCCTGGTGTTGCCCAATCACTAAATTTCTTTTTAAAGTCTTTGGATTTAATAGATCTTTGCTTAAATGTTTTATCAAATTCTACTTTAATTAAATTAAATAAATCATCATAATGAGTATTGGGATTATCATTACTAGGTAAGCAAAGAGTTTTGGCAGTGACATTATTATGAAAATTTTCCAATTTATTTTTAGTTAGAGGTCTGCAAATTATATTACACTGATGAGGAACATGATGGTGCTCAAGGGAAGCTATTTGTCCGCTATGGTCAGAACGAATACAATTTATTATTTCTTTATCAAGTACATTACAGTTGCTCAAAATATTGTCTAGGCAAGTTTTAGATGTAGCAGTGATTCTTGTAGGTTCACAAAAGGTATTTGCTAAATTGAAGGACTTAAACAAATTCAGAAACCTACTTGCAATTGAGGACGGCTTTAAGATGTCTACGTTAAAATCACCGCACACCACAATTTTTTTATTCTTTTTGATGACTAATTTTAGAGCGTCCTCCATAGCGGACTCAAATTGAGGGTAGTTACCAGTTGGTGGGCGATACACACAAATCATTATCAACTGATCTAATTCCACACATGACAGTTCAACGTGTTGTTCAATAGAGAGGGATATCACATCTTTTCGTTCCTTAAAATTCATATTGTTTTGCAAAATTATCAAAGATCCCCCTCTAGTGGTGGATTTCCTACTGAATGAACTAGCAATTTTATAACATTGAAATCCTGTAATTAATTCATATTCCTTAAGCCAGTGCTCAGTGACACATAAAATATTAGCATTTTTTTCAGTTAAAAAAAGTTCTAATTCTAATTCTTTGCCAGAAAAGCCCTGAATGTTTTGGTGAACTATAGTTAAATATTTAGGCTTTTCCTTAGTCATTACACGGCTAGAGACTTCCTCTATTGTCTTATTATGTAATTTAAATTACTAATAAAAGAATTACTTGGGACAAATGCCAAAGTGTTATTTTTAATGTCAACAATTTTTTGCTCAATAGGAGCAGGAGTAAAAATTGTATTATTATTACTTGGAACGGATTCCAAGGTCACATTTAAAATGTCAAAACTATTCTGCTCAATAGAAGCAGAAGTGATAGCCAAGTTCTTGACTAAATGTTTAAAATAAAATGATAGCGCTAAAGCTACTTGTCTTTTAAAATAATTTGTAAGATAATATTTATCTTTTGTCAATTTAAAATTAAATATTAATTTATTTATGTCTATTATGTGACATCTCTGACTATTATAATAAGTCATATTGCTTAATGTTAAATTCAAATTATATCTGATATTATTTTCTTCCTGTGGCAAGCTAGCACTGTTGTCGCCACGAGTACAGATTAACCATGACCTGGGTTCAGGTCTGCACAAGATCATAGGCGTCAGAAGATATTGTATATGCTAGGGATTTGATGAGAGACGCTAAGAGACAAGATATGCGCTCATATTGTACAGTATTGTATTGCTTACATTCTCGCGAGTTTTGACTCCAGCGATAACACCATCACAGGCCACGCGTGTGATGGGTGGGGAACCAATTGGGGTTCCCCAGGGTCCTCCAAACCGTCCCCTTTAGACCCTCCCTTACCTCCGGGATTGATTATCGAATGGTTAGTGTTATGCTTGAATGTACTTGATAAATAGCCTTTGAACCGACTCTATTGAGATTGTTTGACCGTACATCTATTGAGACGCCCGGGAGTCCAGTTCCTGACTTCATTGCTGCTTTGGATTGACCATTCAGTTGCTGGGCATCGATCGATGCCCACGAGCACATATCTTATCTCTCAAAGCCTCACTCAGTTACACATGAGGGTTATCGGATAATAAATCATAATTATAAGAACCACTAACCTTATGTAAGAAGGATTTGCTTAACACTGTTGGAATGCCCCTCGCAGCATGTTATTCTTCTTTTTCTTTGATATCGGTACACGAGTCTCGCACGTACGAATTGCCGCCATCTTTTCCGTCAAAAACACAGTACTGATTAGCCAAGCAAAAGCAGTGTTGCCACACAATAAAATTTATGACATTTGTTCTTACTTACCGACTTGTTATTGGCAGCTCGCGTGCACCGCGACACTCCCGACAGCAAAAGAAATTACAGTAAGGCAAGTAGATGACGCGTCCACTGCGCGATCTTCTCTCTTGCCCTTTCTGCTGCTGCTCGCATCCTTCTTGGTTCCGCTTCCTCGTCCATTCCTCCCTGTAGTGCCTGCTCTTGTTGAGGCGCGTCTTCCTCAATTGGATTTGAGGTAGACTTCATTTGGGTGGCTTGTTCAGGGTTAGGAAAAGTTGTAGGAGGGACGGTATCAACAGTTGGAGTAGGGTCAAGACTGTCTATGTTACTTGGTTCGTCCACAGACTGTGAATCAAACACGACAGGATGAGTCATGTCTTCATTGGGATACGTGTTGTCAGACGCAGTTGATTCTGCAGACATCCTTGTTGGGTTTGGATCAAGATGAATAAATTCTTGCGGAGTGCTTGCTTGATCAGCATCTACTTGGATTGTTTCTTGGTTATCCACTTGATCGTCTTGAAGTTCAGCTTCTAAAGGATAGAGGTGTCCGATAGAGCGTGTGAATTCAACGTTCCCAACTTTGACTTTGGCAACTCGACATTCACCATCGCTGCCTTTCATTAGGGAGGTTATTTTTCCAACCTTCCAATTTTCTCTGTTTTTTGTGTTTCCTTTGATTTGTACAGTATCTCCCAGCTTAGGTTCTTGGTGTGATAGAATTCTTGGTTGTTTGTAAGAATGTTTATACTTTTCTCTCAGACTGGTGAGGTACTGTCCCATAAACATGCTCTTGAATTCCTCTAATACTTTCAAACCTTTTTTCCATCCTAGTATCAGGTCGAGCTTTGTTGTTGATCCGGCTACAGGAATTTCTTGTGTTGAGGAATCAACAACGATACATCTTCCCATGCTCAAAAAATCTGCCGGTTTCAAAACATGTTCTGGTTCAGAACTGACACATGTTAACGGTCTTGAATTCAACACAGCCTCTATTTCCTTGATGACTGTTACAAGTTGTGTTTCATTCAATAAGTGCTTTTCAAGTGTGCGTTTGAGACAGTGCTTTACAAGTGCAACAAGACGTTCGTAGAACCCGCCGTGCCATGGAGCAAGTTGAGGAATAAACTTCCACTTTATTTTGTTGTCTATACAGAACGGCTTCTCTAACACTTCTGAGGTCAGCTTGAATTGGAGAGCATTGTCTGAAACTATCATTTGTGGTAGGCCTCTTGTAGCCACAAATCTCCGCAAGGCTAGAAGAC
Source organism: Agriphila tristella (assembly GCA_928269145.1). NCBI lineage: Eukaryota > Metazoa > Arthropoda > Insecta > Lepidoptera > Crambidae > Agriphila > Agriphila tristella. Next base: position 5,797,519 of record OV743440.1, read on the forward strand.
ATTCTTCGGCTGTTAAGTCCTTCACAATTTCTAAATGTATCGCCCGCACCGCCAGGCAAGTAAACAGGCATACCCAGCTCTTTACTTTTCCGTTGTTTGTGTTCACGTAGAGAGGCCCAAAATAATCTAGTCCTGTGAATGTATACGGGGCACTGTAGTTAACTCTTTCTGCTGGCAGTGCTGGTGTGGGTGGCAGCTTGTATGGACCTCCTCCATGTTTTAGGCATTGTGAACATTTCCTAATGATTTTTTGCACTTGGACTCTCCCTTGAGGGATCCAATAGGTTTGTCGTATGATATTTAGAGTGTGAGATACGCCAACATGATAATTTTTTGTGTGAGTTTCTTGTATTATGCTGTTGGTGAAGTCGCAGTCTTTAGGTATCAACACTGGGTGTTTCATGTCGTAAGGCCAAGTTGTATGGGTCATGCGTCCTCGGCATCTCAGGATGCCGTCTACGTCTTGGTATAATCCTAAATTTCTTGAAAGATGGGTTTCTTTACCAGCTACTTCTTCTGGGAAATACTGAGTCTGAAGTTTGATTATTTTTGTCACGTCTGTACCGGGTTGTTTGTTGTGACCGTCTTCAGTTGCTTCTTCTTCTTGTATTGGGACATCAGTACAGCCAGAGTCTTCCACTTCCATTGATAAGGATTCTGGACCATCCACGTCCAGGGCCTCCCCGGCTAAAAGAAGTGTACTTTGTTGAATGATGTGTCTGTTGTCCGGCCAGAAGCTTTCTTTTTTAGACAGGAACTCGGGTCCATTAAACCATAACTGAGACTTTTGTTTCCACACCTCAGGTCTAGTGGCTACGTCAGCTGGATTCAGATTAGTATTTATATAACACATCTCTGTGTCTTGATTTTGCTTGATTTCGTTCACTCTTCTCGAGACGAAAGGAGGAAGTAGTTTGTTTGACTTCATCCAGCTGAGGACCACCTGACTGTCAGTCCACAGATACTGTTTCTGTATATGTAATTCTATGTTGTTTTTTACATATTTAAGTAGCCTGCTTCCTATGAGAAAGCCAAGTAGTTCCAGTTTGGGTATTTTCAAATCATCCTTTTCTTCTAGTGGTGTTACTCGTGACTTTGCCATAATGAGCGCTGAGTTTATTTTTTGTTGTCTACTGCTTCTGAGATAGATTGCAGCTGCGTAGGCATATTTCGATGCATCGGTAAAGCAGTGCAGTTGGTACTCTACCTTCTCATTTGGCACAGCACTACCAACATATCTGGGGAGTTCCACTTCTTTTGCTGTATGTAAGTCTGTCATTACGGCTTCAAGTGTTGGCTTTAAATCTGCTGGTAGTTCTGCGTCCCATTTCAATTTCCTTCTGCAGGTTTCTTGGAACAAAAGTTTCGCTGGTAATATCAACGGAGCCACAAATCCGCACGGGTCATACACTCTGGCTAAAGCCTTGAGTACCTTTCGTTTGGTATCCACGGTCTTCATCTTCCCTTCATTTATTTTGAGTTTCAATTGGTCTTTATTTACATTCCAAGACAAACCAAGAACTTTCACTTCGTTTGATGGTTTAGCTTTATGTTGTTCAGGAATGTTCTGCAGAAACTGCTCATCGTTAGATATCCAGTCTCGAATATTCATCGAAAGTTGTTCGAACGCTCTCCGTGACCGGGTATAAAGAGATTGAGCTGCTTCGCTGCTATCAACGCTCGTGACAAGATTGTCCACGTAACATTTGTCAGCAATATCATTCAGTAATTCCTCATTTGTTATGGACATGTGATGTCGAACCGTGGCTGTCAGTAAGAAAGGGCTTGAAATGATGCCGAAGGGTACTCTGCAGAAGCGCATATGAATCAGGTTTTCATTAGTAGCTTCTTTACTCGGATCTTTAATCCACAGAAACCTCGTCACGTCTCGATCTTCCTCCTGGAGACCAACCTGCAGAAAAGCCTTCTCCACGTCAGCCATAATACCTATCTTCTTGGTCCTAAAGTTAAGAAGCAGAGCCGTTAGGTCTTCTAACAATGATGGGCCTCTATAAAGACATTCATTGAGGCATTTCTGGCCGGCTACTTTGGCTGACGCGTCATAAACGATTCTGCCCCGTTTTCCTTCCTGTTTTACCATGTGGTGAGGTAAATAATGGACAGGGCCAGTTGAGATGTTGGACTGTGGCTCCACAACTTCAATAACGTTGGCTTCCAATTGTTCTTTTATAATATCGTTATACTCCACAATTGTCTCTTCATCTATTCTTCTTATTAGACTCTTTAGTCTACCGCATGCCAAACCGAAGTTTGTTGGAAGATCGGGTGGATATTGGATCCACGGCCACTTCACCTCGTACCTGCCATTTTTATAACAAACAGACTCATTGAAGTGTTTGATCGTTTCCTCATCACGTGTGACTTTGGGAGAGTCTGTAATGCCAATACTTTCAAGAGTATCTTATATATATCTATGTTTCTCAATGGTAAGTCAGGTTCGGTGAAATATGGACATTCTGATTGATGGCACTGGCAATATGTTACCACTGACAGGGCATCAGCCTTGACTGACTCCGCAGTGTTACCAGAGACTATCCAGCCAAATTCTGTATCTATCAAAAACAAATTTTCATTTACATTCACACTTTTGTTACGCATGAATGAAAAATAATAGTCATTTCCAATGAGTAGATCAATACTTTGACCAATGGAACCATCGTCAGCGACTATGTCTACCGGGCTTCTAAGGTTTAGGTTGGGTACTGGTAACCTGTCTGTGATCCGTGGAACAATATTTACATTCAGTTTCCTCTTAAATCCACGCTTTGTTTCTATGAGGACTTCCGTTGACGGACTTACGGTTTCTTTTGGTGTGCACGAACCAAAAGTATAAATCATCAGAAGATCTTCCTTATCAGTGGCTAACTTCAGCTCTCTAGCTGCCCCTGCCGTTATGTAGCTCCGTTGGCTGCCACTGTCTAAGAGAATTCTTCCGCCTCTCACTTGGTTACTGCTTGGATTCTGAAGTTGGACCACTGCTGTCTGTAAATAAGTTTTATTATCAGACAAATTGCATACTGTTTTATTTATTGCTATATCAGGTAGAGGGTGTTGCATACCGCAGATCTTGGGACACAGGGCTTGATGATGGTCATCTCTTTTGCAGTGGAAACATTTTCTCTTTTGCTTGCAGTTCTTTATTACATGCCCTTTACGAAAGCAGCGATAACAGCGGTCACCTAGTTTTCCTTTCCGTTCATCCATTGTCTTCATTTTTGAGCAACTGCTGCTGTAATGCTCCCCTTCGCAGAAAATACATGGAGACTTGGGTTTCTTATTTGCTGGACTATCTCGGCTTACATAGGCAGGGGCTTTCCGCTTCCGACTCTGCTTAGCTTGCAGGCTGACAACTGGCTTTGAGCGCTTAAATGACCGTGATTTCGCCTTAACATGTAGGGCTTCTGTAGTTGTTCCTATGTTTCCATCATGTCGCTGGACGCTTGCCGAGCTTGTGGAGGGTGATGGTTCGGCCCTTTCCATTGCTGTGATGACCTGGTCTAATGACCTCCGCAGCGTAGCCACCGTGTAGTCATCAGGTGAAATCAGGCTGACCTGGTACTTGACTTTCTCCGGAAACTTGCTCATGAGAGTGACCCTTAGTTGGTTGCTGTCAATCTTCTCACCTAAGTTGTGAAGAACCCGAAGATGTTTCTCAATATTATTTAGTGTTCTTCTGCAGTCTCTGGTATTATCTTCACACTTTTTGATGTCATTCAGTGCCGTATAGTGTGCATCCACCACCCTTTCTGTTGCACCAAATCTCTTTTTTAAAGTGTCGACTGCAACCTGATAGTTAGCGTTAGTAGTGCACAAACCTTGGACGGTCTCATAAGCTTGACCTTCGAGGGAGCCGAGCAGATATGCCAGTTTTTCCACATCCTTTAGATTTTTGCTATCGATGTTCGCTTCGAATCTGTCCCAGAATTCATTCCATTGCAAGATGTCCCCGTCGTATTTGGCCATATCTAGTTTTGGAAGCTTTGACGACATGGACTTTGAATGATCTTTGGGTTCGGACGGGGAATTCATATTCATAGTGTTGATAGTATCAAAATCCAGCAATAACTCTTCGGCCTTTATTTGCAATTCAGTATATGTATAGACAAGAGGTGTTGAATCTTCCCCTGTGGAATTCGTTATGAATAAGTGAACCTCCTTTTCAAACATCTCTATAGCCTGCCTTAGACCTAGATGTGCCCTAGTGAAGACATCTTTCGTTACACCTCCGCCTCCATCACACAATTTGATGATATCTTTTGCCTTCTCCATAGTCTCTTTCAGACGGTTTTCGCGTAGTTGAACGCGGGTACGGACCATTGCCTCCATAATTCTCCAATGATGTTGACTGTAATTCACAAAAAAGACGCACTGGTGACAAGGAACTACGGGAGAATAACTGTGCAATGTGCAATTTCGAATTTGCATGGCGGCATGGTGACATGACGCTATCTTTGTACTGAAAATGTTCAACTCACCTTAGGGTTTTCAACAATAAACTTGTGAAAAAATACACTTTCCACCCCAACACTGTAACGAGTATTACTAGAAAGCAAATTACTAGTGATAGATAATAAAAAAATCAAAATTTTAGCATTCCACGACTTTCATTGCAAACTCAAGTTCAAGGTAAAAGAAAATGGTGTCGTTGACCGATTGCCGGCGGCGTCACGGCAAGTTGACCTAATTTTCTCAACTTCCGTTTTGATAACCTCCGAAATACTCCGAATAGTTTGTTTTCGTTGACGTTCTCGGAATAAAATCATCTCTGTCTATGGGTGCCCTCCAGCAGACCGATCGCTAAGTCATCGATCATCACAGCATACATTTTAACCATGGAAATCAATGAGGGCCCTTCAAAATGGCTAAAACCGTAATCTCGATAGATGATGCCGATAAACGGTAAGTATTAATTGTAGAAAACGTAGGAAAGCACTTTTTTTATCACAGTCATTTACATTTTCCAAAGTCAAATTTGACGTATTACATGACCACCGACGCCAACCAACGACGCAATAGTCATTTTTGTTTTCAAATGTTACCCCGAAAAGCCCCCGTTTGCTTACTTTTATTATATTTTTTTTTTTACTTTTCATGGTCAAAACGTACTCTATTATCTGACAGGAACGAAAGATATTTGTCAAGAATTTCAAAAGATGTGCATAGGAAACAAACCCAAAACTTAAAAATCTTAATTTATGGCACACACACATAATTTATGATGTTGCCACATCCGGATTTGTCACGTACGATAAGAATAGCATCCGTATAAGGGCTGCGACAGACTTTCAATACAATCATAGATTAAGTAATTGTATTGGTACAGGTGCCTACAAGACAAAGTAGGTAAACGAAGTTTCCTGGAAAAAAAGGTTATATACCGTGGGTAAAAATAAAACAACGGTTGATTAACGCTATTATCGTTGTATGCTGCTTATACAATTCTTTAAAAAGACAAAAAATAAAAAAAATAATAGAAGGCTATGAGTCAGTTTTAGTTAAAATTTAGGTAAGTAGGTACCTCATCAAAAACTAAAAATATGAAGAAACGTCATCTCTCCTTATTTCCGTAGGTCCGAGACGCACTCGGCCGGAAATAAATTGAGGAAAGAGAACAAAAAAAATTAAATCTACATTTGAATTGGATTCCGTCATGTCCGAGACGCACTCGGCCGGAAAGATTGTCAATATTGTAATTTGTCTATTTGTCAGACCCAATACAACATGGATCTTTGCAATAAAATAGATTTTTCCATAGCTTCAAATGTTGTGAGAGCGCAACCGTACCATATTGGGGCTACGGTGCTCTTTGTATTTCCATTCGCTCGCAAGCGAATGAAAAGCTACTGTTGTGGGGTCAGGCGTAGGTTGAGAAACGTTATACCGTGCTTGGGTCGCACCAGAATCAAAACGTTTATTTGATTTTGTACTAAACTTGTTTGATTTTCTCCAAACCTACCAGCCCTCTTGGCCACACACAGGTTACATTATGATTTGATCGTCATGCGATTGGGTCCGAACAAAATTCGTTTCTTAGTCATCAGATCCCAGCACCTCCACCAAATTCTGTCGCCACGAGTACAGATTAACCATGACCTGGGTTCAGGTCTGCACAAGATCATAGGCGTCAGAAGATATTGTATATGCTAGGGATTTGATGAGAGACGCTAAGAGACAAGATATGCGCTCATATTGTACAGTATTGTATTGCTTACATTCTCGCGAGTTTTGACTCCAGCGATAACACCATCACAGGCCACGCGTGTGATGGGTGGGGAACCAATTGGGGTTCCCCAGGGTCCTCCAAACCGTCCCCTTTAGACCCTCCCTTACCTCCGGGATTGATTATCGAATGGTTAGTGTTATGCTTGAATGTACTTGATAAATAGCCTTTGAACCGACTCTATTGAGATTGTTTGACCGTACATCTATTGAGACGCCCGGGAGTCCAGTTCCTGACTTCATTGCTGCTTTGGATTGACCATTCAGTTGCTGGGCATCGATCGATGCCCACGAGCACATATCTTATCTCTCAAAGCCTCACTCAGTTACACATGAGGGTTATCGGATAATAAATCATAATTATAAGAACCACTAACCTTATGTAAGAAGGATTTGCTTAACACTGTTGGAATGCCCCTCGCAGCATGTTATTCTTCTTTTTCTTTGATATCGGTACACGAGTCTCGCACGTACGAATTGCCGCCATCTTTTCCGTCAAAAACACAGTACTGATTAGCCAAGCAAAAGCAGTGTTGCCACACAATAAAATTTATGACATTTGTTCTTACTTACCGACTTGTTATTGGCAGCTCGCGTGCACCGCGACAACTGTAAGGTAGTGTAAACAATACAAATTTATTTTTATTTAAACTGCATAACTTATTGTAGTATGAAATGAGATCCTTCTTGTTTACATTACCTCTTTGACCAACTAATATAATTAAATTAGTATTTTCATTTAAGTTTAGAGTTATTACTTTTCTCATAATGTCATGTAGGGTCGCACCCGGTATACAATAATTTAAAACTTTTTCTCCCAATTGATTATTGAATAAGTAGCCCAAATCTTTTCCAATTTCATCACACAACATAATGTTTAAACATTTGTTAGTGGTAAAGGAATTATTTTCACTTGTGCTTGCTAAAATATTTACATGTTCAGAGATTAAGGGCTCATACACTGTTTGGTCTTGTAAATGGTCCCGAGCATCTAGGCCTGACGCTAAGGAGCTATCATTATGGGTTGAATGGTTTTCTGACAGAGAGGGGGTGGATAAACATTTAAGTGCCAGTATATATTCCCCTATCTCTTTTTTGGAACTCTTTTTTATAATTCTAAGCAATTGAAAAACAACGATTTAAGAGTAGTTACTACAATTATATCAACAAGATTAGGTACTTAAACAATTTTTTAAGGTAAAATTGATGATTTGGTATTATTTAGTCTGGAACGGGTGGTAGGAAAATAAAGGTGATTCAAAAGTACTTATAATAATTAAGTATATTTGAAAAAGCTATTTTTGACTTATTGACTTTTATTTATTTTCCTACTTGGCTGTCTAAATACACAATTTAGACACAAAAACATCGTTAGGTTTTGGAATACTTACTGTACATACGGTAAGGTCGATTATGATAAGGACTAAGAAATTGAATGTGAAAATGTCAACTTTTATATAAAATCACGCTTGGTAGATTTGGGTAAGTGTCAAAAGCAGTTACGAGTTGTCCGGGATAAACGTCTACCTCACCTTTGCCTTCTGACCGTCCGGAAAATATCATGAATAGTCACTTTACGTTACTCGAAGTGACATGTTATGACAAAGGACACTTTCTGAATATCGTAAAAGTTATTATTGATAACTTCAAACAAATAAAAGCTTAAAAAAACTGAAATTTTCTCGAAGATGGCAGCAAAATTTAGACAATTCAAAAGCACTTAATGTTTTTTTCAATTTCAATATCAAATATTTCGACGATGCAAATTAAGTGGAGTAATTTTATCGAAAAGGTAGGCACATATGTAGCTTATAAAGACGCACTAATATCATAGGTTTAAATAATGTACTGAACAAAGCTAATTTTAAAGCTTTGCCAAAAGATTTCAATCGCCTTTTAAGGGCAAGTTTTCTTGCTCTTAAAAGTTGATTGAAATCTAATCTCTCAGGAGCCTAAGTACCAAAGAGAATGTAAAAAAAAACTAGCTAAGTACCTACTAATAAATCAAGTTGCTGAAAGCATCAGCTTACTTATGTAGGTAGTAGGAATTTTATGAAAGCTCCCGAGAAATCAAGAAATATGTAATTTTCTAAGCTTTTCCATTAGTACTTCTGTCCTTCGTCGGTATAGATTATTTTGTTTTCCAAATATAATCCTCATAATAATAATATTTATATGTCATGTTCTCATTTAAATATCGACGAAGTTCCCGTCTTGTCGTTCTATTTTGAAACTCGTTGAAAACTACAGAACTGTTAAGTGTTCCCAACCAGTACGATTCGCTACGTGGTTCCGCCGAAAAGTTATTTAATCAAATAAAGCCGCACTACACTACACGTGTTTAACCGGATACGACTATAGCACTCTGTGGTGCATTAACGGTAACCATGTTTTTTTATTTTATTAATAATACAATAAAGTTATTTTATGAATAATAAAATAAATTCTACTTGCATGAAAACAAGTTATTTTTGTTGCCAATTGGAATCTCGGAACTTCATTTTACTCAGTAGCACTTTAATGGAAAATTGAAATTGCAAATTTTATATTAAGCTCCTATTATTATTAATTTTGATAAAGAAAACTTCAAATCAAGCGAAGTTTACAATTTTATTGCAAAAAATACTCATATCATTATTGGGAGGATCAAAATTTAATTACCTACATTTTAGGTTCATTTAATTTTTGTTCGGCGTATTCTCTCAGGACTCAAAACAGATCGTATGACGAAGGTCACAGCCGTCCCTTTTTTACAATGAATCGAATCATGAATCGAAAATTGTGGCTAACTCTTTAGGGATTTCACTAGATGGTATATTTATACATTTATTAAAATTTAATTCATATTATATACATATACATTATATTCATATTATACAATGCATATTTAAGTACAAATGGCAAAGTTTGAGATGTGACGAGACAAGACAAGATTCGAGTGCCATAAAGACGGTGCTTTGTCGTATAAAGCAGAAATTGGTGATGTAATACGGGTATTGGGTCCTTACCTATGAAATTCTGTGAATTTTTTTTCTCACATACAGAGAACCTCATAACTTCTGTGATTGAAAATATTTATCAATTGCTGGATATTACATCAAATAATGACCATAGCCGTCAACTATCAGCATAATTAAAGTCTATTTATTTTATTTTTTTAGCATTTAAAAAATACCTTGAAATTTACTTTTTTTTGTTAACAAAAATGACGATTTTATCCTGCGTTGTATATTGCCTTAATGTTCAAACATTTGTACATAAAAGTGTAGTTACAATTGTTACAAGTTACGGTTGTTAAATAAATTATGAAAATGCTAGAATGGAAAATAATTTTTTTGTTAAAAAATCTCCATAGTTACATAATGTCAATTTCATAGGTACCTACTATTGTATTGTATTAATAACCTACAAGTAGCCTGATATATAAACATTTCATTTTTGATTACGGATTTTGACCATGGATTTAGTATATTTGCCCTTGGCCTAGTTTTGACAGACAGACAAAAATACCGATAGTTGAAAAACAAGATGATCCTGCAAGGGTACTTTTTTCCCGTTTGATGAATGAAACCGCACAAACTTCTTTAAGCAAATTACCGATGTTTGTGTTTTGGTACAGGAAAGCTGAATAAAGCTCACCTAGGTTTACAACATGCTGAGTGCCATTAAAACCTTAACAGCGTTTAAATCGGGATGCCCACAATTTAGTTGGGCGATGTGGAAACCCTATTAGTTCTCTGAAACAGCTGACTAACTCACTATTAAACAGCTCCGAAATTAAATAGAACTATTATAAAATACAGGTAGCTGGTAATGTTAAGTCGTCCGATAACTATACATAATAGAAAGGCTAATATCAGAGTTTGCTAAGTAAAGTTATAAACTTTAGAGTGCTTTGTAGGAGAATATCAAATCTATATATATAAAATTCAAAGTCCTGACTGACTGACTGACTGACTGACTGACTGAGATATCAACGCACAGCCCAAACTACTGAACGAACCTAGAGACTTGAAATTTTGCACACAGGTACCTTATACAGTGTAGGCATCCACTAAGGAAGGATTTTTAAAAATTCCATCCCTATGGGGATGAAATAAGGGATGAAAGTTTGTATGAAAGTCCCTCAGTTTTAATGCTAGGATCTTCAAATTTTGTATTTAGGCTGATGATTGAAAATTAATAAATACGTGTATCATCGTTTTTCAAAATTCTACCCCCGAAGGGGTGTAAAGGGGGATGAAGTTGAGTATAGAAGAAAATCCTTAATTTTCAAAGTAAAACTCGCTAAATTTATAATTTAGGCTTATGGATGGAAATATAACGCAACGTATATGGTTATTAGTAGTATTTTAACCCCTATGGGGATGAAATGGGGTAAATAAACCTAAAATAGATATGGATGTCGTTATTGGGGTTTTCTTGGATGACGATTGCGAAAATGACATTTATTTTGAAGTCCAACACGGTCGACATGATTTAACCCCTAAAGGGGTGAAAATTGGGTTCATATTTTGTATGGAAAATAATATAAAATATACATTACAACTTAAAACTTCGTACGAGCATGTCTAAAAATATATATTTTGTGGTTTTTAAAATAAACCCCTTAGGGTGTAAATGGGGTAAGTAAATATAAAAAAACGATATGGATGTCGTTCTTGAGGTTTTATGGGATGGTGATTGCGAAAATGACATTTATTTTGAAGTGTGGATATGATTTAACCACTAAAGGGGTGAAAATGGGGTGCAAATTATGTATGGAAAAATAATATAAAATAGACATTACAACTTTAAAATTTTTAGAAGCATGTCTAAAAAAATAGGCAAATATTTATTTTGTTATTTTTAAAATCATCCCTTAGGGGGTAAATGGGGTAAGAAAACATGAAAATCGATGTGGATGTTATTCTTGAGGTTTTATGGGATGAGGAATGCGAAAATGACATTTATTTTGAAGTCCAACACGGTGGACATGATTCAGCCCCAGGGGACGGGAACGGGAATGGGAACGGAACAGGAACGCAAACGCGATCGCTCGAAAGCGAACGCGAACGGGAACGGAAAAGAGTAAAGAAACGGGAACAGGATACTATAATATCTCTGGACCCACTTCTGATTGTTGTAATAAACTAGCTTCCGCCCGCGACTTCGTCCGCGTGGATATTAGAGAAAATCCTTAGGGAACCTTCAACCAAAATCCGACCAGCCGATTTTATGCGATTAGGCCGGTCCCCACCAAGCACGCAGCCTCGTGCGAGGCCTGCCACACGTGGCAAACGTTTTGCCTTGCGAGGCAGCGCGCTTGGTGGGGACCGGCCTAATCTCTTAACTTTTACGGAAAAAAAACCGGCCAAGTGCGTGTCGGGTCACGCGCCGTAGGGTTCCGTAGTTACCTTATACCATACCATATTTAATACCACTATAATTTTTCGTCTACAAAAATAACTTTGTTTTTCACGGCGTTGGTATGAATGACAAAGTTATATTTGCGGTTTTGTAAAATATGATATATCTCAAAAACTAATTACTTTATCTCGTTCAAACCAATTTTTGTTGAAAATTTTTATTAAGATCTATAGCATATATTTTTTATAGATTTTTCACTCTCTTATTTCAAAAGTTAGAGGGGGGGGGGGGACACACATTTTACCACTTTGGCAGGGTTTATCTTTCAAACGGTTGACTTTGAAAAAAAATTGTCTTAGAAACCTCAATGTCATTTTTTAATACCTATCTATAGACTCCCCGCATGTGTTTGTATGAAGAAAAATTTTTTTTTCGTTTCAGTTCAATGTATGGGGAGCCCCCCCTTTATCTTTATTTTTTTTTATTTTTGTGTTAAAATCGTTAAGCGGTTAACAGAATACATCTACCTACTAAGTTTCAACTGTGCAATCCTAATACTTTCGGAATAAAATGGCTGTGACATACGGACGGACAGACAGACAGACAGACAGACATGACGAATCTATAAGGGTTCCGTTTTTTGCCATTTTGGCTACGGAACCCTAAAAAGGATGATGACCGGCCAAAAGCGATATAAATTAAATTATTGGATTCCAATACAGAAGACTTTCATGCCGTAGTTAATGGTGATTTACACGGGTCGAATGTCTAGACAACTTGCTGTTAAATTGATTGATTGATAGAGACACTTGCGTTTTTATTATCGACAATCGCTTGTAAAACCGATTTGCCACCTCATCGAAATTAGGTTTGTGATTAGATTTAACAAGCGATTGTCAAGCAAGTCGACCCGTGTGAATCCCACATAACGTGACAACGTGAATTGCACCCACTAATTAATTATAAGTATTTCAACTGCAATTGCGATTACCTATTAAAATTAAAGCAGAATTTCAGGACCTTTTACTGTCCGAGTGACTGATAATAAAGGAGCCATCATGTTTTTCATTAAAAATAAATTTTGATAATGATTAATCCGTTTTATTACTTAAGTAAGTACTTGACCGCCAACCTGAAAGTACTTTGAAAGGAACTAAATCGAATTAAAATATAAAAATAAAGAAGCAAATATATATTTTTATTAGTAAATAATAAAGACAATCACTAGGTATGCAACAGTTATTTCATTTAAACTCGAAAGCGCCCCAGTTCCCAACAATAGCTCCAAGTGTCTCCGAGTTTTACGACATTTTATTAAAGTTTGCCCGCCAGTATTTATTCATTCGTTTAATAAATAACCGCTTTTTGTTTAACTTAACGACGTTTTCCTAAAGGCTTATATATTTTTACAAGCGGCCGCCCGTGACTTCGTCTGTGTGGACCCTAGGGAACCTTTGACCAGAAAAAAAAGAAGCCCATGTGTTAATCCAGGTCCTAATCTGTCTACCAACCAATTTTCATCCAAATCCGTCCAGCCGTTTATGCGTGAAGGGATTACTAATGTTTGGGCAAAAAACGTTTCCCAAAATATCACATCGCAAACTATTTCACGCAAATTTTCATTTGGCAAAAAAACATTTGGGAAAACAACTTATCGCAATTTTTCAGTTAGCAAAACTCTTTTTGGCAAATTATTGTTTAGCAAATAATTACTTGGTCAAAGTTTAATTTTACCAAATATTATTTAGTCAAATGTATCGTTTCGCAAAACATACTCTTCCCAAAATATTGCATGGCATACGATTTACATAATAATTTGAGGAGTGCATAAGATCCAAATTGACGATGAAGTACCAATACCTCCTACCTTAGTTTTTAGCTATTTTTAGGGTTCCGTACCCAAAGGGTAAAAACGGGACCCTATTACTAAGACTCCGCTGTCCGTCTGTCTGTCTGAAGTCCGTCTGACATCTCGAAGGGAAACTAAACAAAGCCCCCATCATCTTTTGCCAATGCAAAAGACTACTCGGCAAAAGCTGAGGGCTATCACCGAGAATAACAATGTGGCTGTATAAAACCGTTATACGTCCCATAATCACATACGGAGCCGTTGCCTGGTGGTCCAAAACAGAGCAAAGCACCGTCATCAACAAGCTGCAAAAATTCCAAAGATTGGCATGTTCTGCGATAACCGGCTGTATGCGAACAACCCCCACAGCCGCCCTAGAAGTAGCTCTGGACCTAACACCTCTGGAAGTCTGGACCTGTTCATACAACAGGAAGCCTCCATGGCTGCTATAAGGCTTAAACACCTGGGTCTGTGGTACAACCGAGAGGGTCCTCACTCCACATTGTAGAATAATCTAGTGAAACATGAGCCACTAATAGCTGCTCCATGTGACAGGATCCCTAAACAATACATTTTTGAAAAGAAATACCAGATACAACTATTTGAAATAATATTTATTTCTGCCATTTGTTCCCTTTATACTTGGAATTCCTATATACCTACTACTGTCCTGCATTCCTGTATCAGTAAAAATAAATTATCATTTGCCAAACTTACGCTATAAATAAGTTAAGTGTGCGAAGTGTCAATTTTACCAAACATTTTTTTGGAATATAATATTTGGCAAAATAAAACGTTTGCGTAATAAACATTTTGACCTAATAAAACTTGACAAAGTAAAAACATGCTAAATGATAATTTGACCAAGTGAATAAAATGCGAAATATAAATTTGCCAAAGATTCATTTGGGAAATGAAACTAGTGCGATACGTTTTTTGGGAAGTGAAATTTGACCAAAAATAATTTGGCCAAACGGCAGAACCCCTGCGTGAAGAGATAACAAACAAACAGACACAAACTTTCGCATTTGTAATGTTTGAGATAAATGAAAGCTAAAGCAGATGTAGGTAGGTATTTCAAATTTTTAGCACAAGATTTAAATTCCAGGCTAGTTGGTAGTACATAATTAGAAAGACATGTTAAACCCTTGTTATTTATTGAAATGAAATAATCTACTAAACAAATCTACTCTACAACGCTTCGTACTATTATGTATTCTGTGGCTTCGGTTGGCATTTCGTTCAATCATTCGAAATTAAGTGAGTGAACACGAGCCAATTGAATTTATCTTTTTACGTTAAAAATAACTACAATTACATTTTATCACGTCATTCTTATTAACATTAATTAAAACAAAAATTATGTTTGTTGTTTTAAATGTTATTATTAAGTTAATTTGAATAAATCCATTTTGACTTTGACAGCCTGGTGACACAGCGACAGATAGCGGAGTCTTAGTAATAGGATCCCGTTTTTACCCTTTGGACGGAACCCTAACAATATTTTTAAAACTTTTGTTTTTGTAAAGAAAATGAACAAACATTCTTATACTAGTTTGTAGAATTATCAATGTTAATTATCAATGTAATCAAAATATAGAGGTATGTAATCAAGACGAACTATGTTGTTTGATGGAATGTATATTGATACATCTAACAATTAAATATTCCCGAAAGCATCAAATTTAACAACAAAGCCATACCGCAGACTGAAATATGTGTAAACTGTGCTATAATCAAATAATTTCAAGAACTATTCCACATTCCATACATTTGGTTATGGACGTAATACCTACTTCATAGAATTGTATTAATCAATGTCACACAAAGCAGATTCATGGAAGTTACTAACATATTCAATAATATGCCTTCGAAAACTATATTTATGCTGAAGCTGTAACGTTCAAATTGGCTGGTTTAAGTGATTTATTTGTAAAGCTGGGTACTCACATCTCGACACACTATCAGAAAACTGAACTCACAGAATGTAGCAAATTGTGTATTTTTGATACTTGAACGCACTGAAACACTTAATAGTACTATGGGCAACAGCGTCGCTTAACCAGTTTGCAACAAAATTGGTGTGCGCGCGTATCGCCCCTACACGAACTAAACTTCACTTCTTTCTATTTATTCTTGTAAGTATATCTATATTTGTTCTCCTTCCCATATTTGCACCCACTCCCCACTGTCCTCTTCTTCTCTCACTCTATTACTCAAGGTTGCCTGGAAGAAATTGCTATATAGAAATAAGGCCGCCTTTTGTGTGTTTTCTCTGTTTATTGTTTTTTCTTAATGTGCAATAAAGTGTTTTTATTATTATTATTATTATTATTAAACGTATGGTTGTGACGGCGCGGCGTGGAAGCGATTTTGACCTTAGCAGTGGTTAAGCATCGCTGTTGCCCATGGTACATAGGTACCAGTGGCAAAGAGTCCATACAATCCGATTTATACAATCCGATTTTCATCGGCATACCTTTTAGAAATTCCACCCTACCACCGATCTATGCAGATCATACAATTTTTGTAGAACGTGTTATAAAGGTAGTACCTATAGGAAAGGAAGGTAATGAACCCCCACAGTAAATCCTAAGTCAATGAAACTTTACAGTATGATAAAGTATCATAAATGAAACATAGTTTTTAAATTATCCAAATTGTTTTTTTTTTTTGTTTTTGGATATTATATCTAGTTTTGGTGCATGCTATATTACATCCCTGCAAAGTTTCATCGACTAAGGATTTAATGTTGGGGTCTCCATACAAAAGATTGATTCATTTCCCTCCGTGGTCAAGTGGGTTGCATGTCGGTTTTCAAGGCGTCACCATCTCTTGAGGTCCCGAGTTCGATCCCCGGCTGAGTCAATGTAGGAAATTAACTTTTATATATTGTCTCAAGTCTGGGTGTTTGTGATACCACCGTAATTGTCTCTGATTTCCATAACACAAGTGCTTCAGTTACTTACTTTAGAATCGCAACAATGTATGTGATGTTGTCAAATATTATTTATTATTTCCTACACTATTATATAACTTTGCTATAATTTTTCCCCTCGCTACTGATAGGTACCATGAGCATGAGTAGCAACATTAGCTACGAACAAGAAAATTCACAGTTACAATAAGGGTTTATAAAGTTTTAAAATAACAACTTATGTCAAGCGAGATACGGTTATTAACTGAAAATTGATTCACCTATCCACAACTCAGCTAGTGTTTGTACTGCACTGCATGTAACCTATCTTAAATTAGGGATGTCCAAAAACGCTGAGGGAGAAAAACCCAAATGTCGCTTTTCTGCGAAAAATGTGCTACGGGCTACGGTGCAAATAGATTACGCACGTGAATACTGAGCTTTATTTTAGGCCGCCACAGGTGCTCGCGATGTAAATTTCATTGTTGCTTATGGACGTTAGAATTTCAGTACAGCTGCCTTCTCGTTGTGAGATTTATGATCACGATGGTCCATTGTTATTTCTGACGAAAGCTTCAAACTAGTTTTGGTCTTTCACAAAATCTAAACTTTATTTTATGGGCTTATTACATGAGTCAATTTTAGTCACCTGTGACGGTCGACTTTGGTCACCTTAGCAAGTCGCTTCCAAAATTGAATCGCAGGTGATGGCGTCGCTGTCGTCTATGTAGTTGATGGAGTAACCTAGGTAACAATATGTTATAACTTAGTTCCAGTTTTGGCCACCGGATCAGATAATTTTATTCAGTCACCTGCGGCCTACGTCAAATTAGTCACCAATGTAATTACCACATTATACAATTGAAAAATCCGAAGCTTATACTATTTTTTATAATTTTTAATGTTTAAAGCTTCTCTGAGTTATTGTACATTACATAAAACCTTAAGTCCCATTGTTATTTGCGATTCCAAAAATAAACTTCATTTAAAAGTAATAAATAACATTGATTTAAATACTTAAAAGGACTAAATTTCATAATAATGTGAAGCAATATAATTAATTGCAGGTTCTCGGCTTAATCTTCGCTTTAGTTATACTATGAAGTATCAAATTTTCGTATTTCTTTAAGAAGTAGGAAGTTGATTAAGATTGAATGAACGAAAAAAAACTTTTCTTTCATCAAATGGAATAAGCTAGGAATTAATCTTTTTTTCCCCCAAAACAACATTATGGAAGGTGTGAAACTGTGAATAATTTTATTGTGTCCCACTCAAGGTCTGTTTATGTCACATTTGCGACACCGTGAGGAAGTAATGACAGACGTAAATGAAAAACGTGGCGGCGAAATAAAACTGATTTCGCAGAATACAGCCTTGATGTCACATAATTTACGAGGAAAAATTGTCGGTGTTGTATTTCTCGACTTATCAAAATATAATAACATTGTGTAACAGGTTGACGAAGACTTACTTAATTTAATAGAAGAAGAAAGATTTTTTGTAGTTTAAATGAATTAAGTTAGGTAGGTATGGCACAATATTTTTGCTGGTTGCTACGTATCCCCCGTACGTTACACATCAAATATGAATATAAGATTCTTGTTACACATATTGCTAATAATGAGTTTCATTCTAAACTTGTTTAGACAATGTAATTATACTATTCAAAAGCATTAAGCCTGATTCACATCTGTGAAGTCAGTTCCGCCACCGTGATAATTATTCTCTCAAACAATCTCTATGAACACGCGTTCAAACTGACAGAACCGACACACTGTTATGTGTGGACGCGTTCATAGAGAAAAAAATGAAAGAATAATTATCACGGGGTGGCGGTATTGTGCCGGAACTGTGACGGAACTAAGACTTCACTTATACACTCGACGTCAGAAAAATAGCTCCTCTTCGAAAATAAGTTTAGACTTGGCCACCTCCTATTGCTAGCTAACGTTTTATTGTGTAAATGTTGATATCTATTGAAAGTACATTTAATGAGCTTTCAATTCATAATTGTTTAATTTAATTAACATAACAGTTACCATAATTAAACGCTTAAAGCGTTATTGCTTGTGCCGCCATAAAAGGGAAATAAAAGGAGTCATTTTAGGAAACTCGGGTAAATTCACTATCGAGATGATGGAGAAAACCCAATTTAACAGTTCAATTGAAATAAGGAATACCCAAGATGGATACTATTGCCCATAAAGTTGCTCAAATATTGCAAAAAAAAATAAGCAATGTAATGTTGCTTGGAAACTGAATCTCAGTAATTAATTCCTTTCGACGAGTATCCAACTGTTTCTAGAGACTGTTGGCTATGTCCAAAGGGGAAGAAGTATATAACAACACTTACCATTCAATTAGGATTAACTTAACTTTGAAGAAATTTTTGAAAAGGCGCGATTTTTCTGACGCCGAGTGTATGTGTGAATCTGGCTTTAACGTAGATTAAATTATGTAACATGGTTTCGGTTTAGTTGGGTTGGTAGTAAAACATTTACACAAGAATTCAAAAGCTTCCGAAAAAGCTATTACAGTAGCACAAATTCCTAAGCCTACATGACTGCGACTGAGCATACAAGCAGCCCTAATAGAATTCAAATTGATTTATCTCCAGAACTCCCTTGCAGAATGCACCTGTCGGTACAATCAGGTACGTCCGAGTAAATTGCCTCTTCACGGATGCCGGATAAGGAAGCGGATTGGACAGGATGTTAGTTCTTCGAGCTTCGAGCAAGAGAAATGCTCTTGCACGATTTTCTGGATGAATGTTCCCTTTTTGCGACCATTGATGAAAAACGATTGAAAAATCTTGTGAGCTTATAAAGACTTATGAAATGCTTAGTTTTTGCTTGCTTTTCTTTTTTACTGATACAAGATGTAGAAATCCAATAACGAAACTACAATATAATAATAAGACTGCTGGGAGCTCCTAAGAGATGGATGAAAGGCTACTAAGTAGCCCTCAATCCATTCATCATCCATCTATTTCAGTTGCATTATTCATTAGTTTGCTCTTAATTGCACTACACTTTCTTACAGTTTGCAGTTCCGTTTGGTGTTGATTGTTTTTTTTTGGCGCAAGTCATTGACTTTTTTATCCACGCCTACCCTGTCAACAATATCCGTGCACGCCACTAGGCTACTTCTATGAGAATAAATATATCGTATCAAATCATAGTAAAATTAGGCTCGAATCGGACATGATTATCCATTAAAAATCGTTTTTCTTTATTATGTGTTGGGAAAAATGAATGAATTATATTTTTGATGCAAATTTAACTTTTTTGAATGAGTGTTTTATTAACGAGTCACGTTCGTACTAATTTTAAGGTCCGGACTAACAGGGCCAGCAATCAGTCTAACTAAACGTAGTTACACTGTCCTTAACTTAAGACAGAGTAAGAAAAACTAACTAGTTAAGATTGACCTCTGATAAACTTTACTTAGAAGAACTTTGATTGGCAGCGCTAGCCGCTAATCAGGCATTCAATTATTTTGGATACATGTTTAGTTTGTTCTGCGAATGTGTTTGAAAAACTTTTCTAAGGATCGCACTTATAGCAGCTAATGTAGCGACGTAGTTAGTTATAAAGCTCTATAAAGGCATTTGCTAAATAACAAAGAATGTAGAATCAGCCAAAAGTAGCTAGGTACTTGTAACATCATTGTAAGTAACAATGATATAAGAATAGTAATCGTACACTTTTTTCAATTGATGAAAAACATTTACCAGATCATTTTCTATAGTGACATTGGACTGACTGATGTCTACCCTATATATCAAGATAGCATCGCGCAACTTGATTGTAATTTTTTAATTCTTTTAAATGTACATATACAGTGGCGGTCACATAATTAAAGACACCAGTCGATTTTCATATAAGCGAGCTAACTTTGAAATCTTGGTTCTCCGCTAGGGATTGACCTAGCTGTGATCCGATGATGGCTATCCAGGGAGTGAATGGAGGAGATTCAGATTGCCATACACTTCCAACTAAATCCTGATAAGCATTCTAAGAGATTAAGGATATGTTTAAAAAAATAAATTAATTAAAAAAATATTAAAAACACGACTGCCCTGCCAAAACGAACTAAAAAGTTAAACAACAAGTGTCATTGCAGTCGGGGGACCTTATCATGGAACAATTTTTGATCAAAGAGGTCCCCCGACTGCAATGACATTTGTTGTTTAACTTTTTAGTTCGTTTTGGCAGGGCAGTCGTGTTTTAAATATTTTTTTAATTTATTTATTTTTATTTTACACATTTTAGTGACATATTATATAGTTTTGGAATGTGCTCATCAAGGCCTTTTATTTGATGCCCATATTGTAATAAAAGAAGAAAAAATTTTTTTTTCATATTTGAAAATGGCGTCGTACCGTCGCCATATTGATTTTTTCTAAAAAAAATATAGCCAGTGTCACTCGGAATGTTGTAAGGATTCTAACGATACCCCATTTATCCTAATCAGTTCAGGCATTTAGAAGTTATGGTGGAATAAAGAACTCACATACCCACAAACATACATGAATCCTGAACACATAACACTCTTTTTGCTTTGGGCAGTCGTGTAAAAAAACCGCGAAGCATAAAAATTAATGTAAGTCCTGAAACTGAAAACTCTGATCCTAATATCTCTTAAAATGCTGATTAGATCAGTAAGGTGTGTATAGCAACCTGAATCTCCTCCATTCAGTCCCTGGATGGCCATCAGATCACAGCTAGGTCAATCCTTGGTGGAGCACCAAGGCTTCAAAGTTGCCTCGTTGTATGAAAATCGACTGGTCATGGTGTCTTTAATTATGTAACCGCCATCGTATACTTATTCTGTCTGATATTACAAAAACCATACAATAATTGTCAGGAATCGATTAACGCCACACGTTTATATGACACAGAGGGCTTACTCCGAAAAGCGAACCAGGATATTTGGACGCCCGCCGTTCTTTTAACTTGGCGTCATTATTGCCAAAAAAATAAGGTTCAAAATCAAATATATCGAACGACGAACTAAGTCCGATCATCGCATTTTTTGTAGTAGGCCATCAGGCCGTACAGAGATATAAATGGCTAAGATTCCCCGCGTCCATCCCACAATGCGACACATCAATAAGATTAAACGGCGCTTCGCTTCGTCCCTTCCATTTCAGGCGGCTGTTTATAAAGACATCATTTCCGACTTGACTGAGTACAGGCAATGTGGTTTTGTGTTGTGATTAGTATACTTAACGAGTATAAAAAATTTTTATCGAAAGATTTTGACCATTGCACCTTAAGTTTGGATTCAAAAATACCTCCGTCAGTATTTTTTAGAATTTTCCTGTTTTGCCCGAGATTGCCTCGTCTGTACCAGTGGCGAACTGGTACAGGCAAGTACTGGTCAGTACAGTGCACGAACAACCGCGACATATTTTTTCTATCTACTTTGTGGTTAGTAGTATGGTCGTAGTCATTTCACCACTCCGTAAATTCGTAGTCAAGTTGCACTACGCTACGAGATTGCTACGAACTACGAATATTCGTAGCAATGCCGCGCTGACGTCACGTGGAGTTTCTGCAGAACAGGATTTTCTTCTTTTCATTCATAAAACAAATACTATCTGCAGCTTCTAAAAACAGAACAATTGTCATACTTGCTAAACTTAACATTACTACAGGTGTGTGTCAATTGTTGTAAAGAACACACAAAACAACAAAATAATTCTTATTATTCCAAGCGCAGATTTGATATCTTTATTTTGATTATGTAGAAACATATTTGTGTTTAAGAAAATAGTAATGATACCTATTTATTTCTGATTGGGTATCAGTTCAATAAAACCTAATCATAACTGACTTTTTCACTGAGGCTTTCGATGGGGTCTATTACGAAAAGTTTAATGCGATACACGCAGCTGCGTCCGTGCTTCGTTTTGATTGTTTCCTATTACAAAGCACTTGCGTATGCGATATCGCGTAGTTATTGCGTAAGTTTGGCAGTCTCTCTAGAGTATCCGACATCATTCGTTCAGTAGTCTATGGGCAACGATGCATGGCCAAATTCAAAATGTTTGTTATACACCGTCATTTTGTAGTCGTTTTAATTAACTTAAGGGTGTGTTGTACTAATGAAACTAAACATTTTTGCCCAAGAAACATGGGTCAAAAAACGACAAAAACTTTTGGTCCTCCCTTACTAACTAGACAGCTAAAACATTGTATTTGTATGGGAAAGTCCAAAATTTTTGTCGTTTTTCGACCCATGTTTCTTTGGCAAAAAAGATTATATTCATTAGTAGAGCACTCCCTAAAGTTAATTAAAATGACTACAAAATGACGGTGTATATGTTATAGTCAAACCCCGAAGTCCAGGCATTTGCTCCTAGGTTTGCCTAGTCAAACCTCAGGTTTGACAAGAAGACTTAGTCAAAGTCCAAAACTAATATCGTGTTTCGGGCTTTGACTAACACATTTATAGCCAAACCTAGGAGAGACTAACTTGGACAGTCAAACACCGAAACGCAATTCGATCAAATCGGGGTTCGACCAGTCAGACTTAAATTAGATACAGAATATGTTTTTTTTTATTTAAAAGTATGAAAAACACATTCTTTAGAGTGATAATTTAATTTAATTAATAATCTTCCTGTGAAACAAAGATTTCTGTTGTCTGTTAAAAAAAAATAACCACGAAATTTAAGACGATCGCTCCGCTGCGCTTCGCGATCGTATTAAATTTCTAACCTAAACATGACCTACAGGAGTAAGGCATATGTATGAGAAACAGCATCCATTTCCGATGTTAGATTTAGTCAAAGCTGCCTTACTCCTGTAGGTCACGTTTAGGTTAGAAATTTAATACGATCGCGAAGCGAAGCGGAGCGATCGTCTTAAATTTCGTGGTTCTTTTTTTTTAACAGTCAAAAGAAATATTTGTTACACAGGAAGATTGTTGATTTAGTTACATTTTCACTCTAAAGAATGTATTTTTACAAATTTACATACAAAATAACACAATCTGACCCTAATTTAAGTCTGACTGGTCAAACCCCGATTTGATCGTATTGAGTTTCGGCGTTTGACTATCCAAGTTGGTCTCTCTTAGGTTTGGCTATAAATTCGTCAGTCAAAACCCGAAATACGCTTTAGTTTTGGACTTTGACTAAGCCTTCTTGTCAAACCTGAGGTTTGACTAGGCAAACCTAGGAGCGCCTGGACTTCGGGGTTTGACTATAACATATATACAACCGATGAACTGCGTACGATTATCGTGGCCAAGTGACTGGGTTACGCAATTGCGTACGTTATTTTTGTAATAGGCCCCCAGCTTCGCTTTCGTGTACCTAATAGAAAATTCTTCGTCGTAAGCGTTGTTGCTGTTTTTTTATCCCCTCGGAGCACGTGCGGCGCCAATATATTATAGAGTCCAATTTTTAAGCTGGCCATCAAATCAATACGTGCGCTTCGAGATATATATGGTATTAAAAAATATATCGCTTTTCTTAGAAGTATTGGATTTTACAATTTTAAATTGGCACTCTCGAGAATTTAGGAGTGTACTATTTGGGACTCTCAGGTTCAAGAGTTTTCAGTGTTATTGAAGCAGGCACACAGAATACATAAAAGTCCAAGTGCAGGCATTTTAAACAACATTAAAATCTTATACCTTAATACAATTACTTTACCTAGAAACCATGCTCGCTTTTTCACAAACTTATAACGAATTGAGCGCAATGTAGAAATCTAAATGATTTGAAAGGCAAACTTAATTATCTATATAAAAAAAATACCGTCCTCTATTTTGCATAGACTTCAAGATTATACAGTAAACCATTTTATCAATAAAAATAGGTAATTGATTTTCCTATCTCGGATTGTCACAGTTATATCGCATTAGGTAGCTGGGTTTATGAAAATTCATTGCAACCATCAGTCAAGCTCGGTGCACCGCGGTCTGCTAAAAACGGCTTTTCTACTGCAACTGCGCCATAATTCCCCGTCGTAGACTTAATTCACCTGAGCTAAATCCCCTGGGTGAATTAAGTATACTTATTAGTATACTTAACATATCACAAATGGAATAGGGATGTTGACTTATGAATAAAATAACGAAATATTAATAAAAATCGTAAACATATCAAACTTTTGGAGTAGCTTGTATACCTCTTGGTTTTATATATTGCGTATTATTAGTTTTATGACCCTTCAAAGTTGGGTGGACAAGTCCATTTAAAAAGTATAAAATTTGTTAAAATAAATAATACATTTAGTTAGTCCGTAAAATTTAAAGCAAATTTGTCAAAGAAACCATTTTGATAAACACAATATTTAATATAGCTGCCGAGCAAATTTCCTACGCGTTGCATACAACTTAGGAAGGTGTGACGTCATAACTTGGTAGCCGTTAGTATGGAGCTTTTTCGGGTGAGTCCAATTTTGTGCATTTCAAACTGTGATATCTCGGGCAGTTTTCATGCTAGCGAAATAATTCTTATACAAATGTTTCTTTTTTTTTGTGGGGTAATTTATGTAACATAAAATAAAAAAATAGTCAACATGCCTATTGCATTGATTTACTATCCAACAGTACTCGCGCGCTAGAGCAACGCACACATAGACAGTTCTCACATACACTGTATAACCGGAATCTCAAACCAATCTCAAACATCTATCTCTCGTCAGTTTTAAAGTGTTTGAAATGGGTTAAATATAATAGACATGATGAATATTTTTTTATTTTATTTTACATAAATTAACTCTCAAAAAAAGAAACATTGATAAACTAATTATTTTGCTAGCGTGAAAACTGCCCGAGATATCAGTTTGAAATGCACTCAAATTGGACTCACCCAAAAACGCTCCATACTAACGAACGGCTACATAGTTATGAGGTCACGCCTGAGTAGTTTGCATGCAACGCTTAGGAAATTTGGTCGGCAGCTATATTAAATATTGTGTTTATCAAAATGGTTTATTAAACAAATCTATACGTTTAGGGACTAATTATTTATTTTAATTAATTTTATACATTTAAAATGGACTTGTCCACCCAACTTTGAAGGGTCATAAAACAAATAATATGCAATATATAAAACTAAGAGGTATACAAGTTACTCTCAAAGTTTAATATGTTTACGATTTTTATTAGTGTTTCGTTATTTTATTCATTTATCATCATGCTTATCGCGATTATATGTAGACGGACAACAATGAAATACACGTATCTAGTTGTGTCTCATTTTCCTATACCATTAAAAACAACTCAATAAATGGAAAAAAAATATTCCTCTATCATTTATACAAAACAAATAATTTATTTATTTGTTTTGTACCTACACAAACAAATAAGCAAGAAATCTTACTTCTTACAAGAAGACAAAAGTAATTTAGTCATTGAATTTGTATCTTAAATTTTCTTGTGTTGTGAAAATTTTATCCATTTGTTGGACAAGTTTCTAGGGTAAAGAAATCATTAATTTCTGTTTTTATCTGTTTTTACTTAAACTACTGCTGCTTTATTTATACAGTTTTGTAGTGTAACTGATTGTTTTATTTGGAGTGGTTTTTTGATAATAATTTCAATATAATGTGGTTAATTTTTTGATTTTATTCAGATAATAAAATCATTATTTTAAAAGGTTTACTTTTATTTTGATTTTAATAACCACCCCAATACCTGAACTGCTATTTATATAAAGTTGGAATAATCGTGGAATTGCGGAAGTGCGAAATTGTAGATGTGCGGAACTACGGAATTGCGCAAGAGCCCAAAGCAGTTTTACTGCGTCTGCGAAATTTCGTTATGCTAGAACTAAGGAACTACGAATCTGCGGAGACGTGGAAGCGTGAGAATGCGGAGTATAAGAACGCTGTAAAATTGTGCTTGTCAACATTTTCATAGATTTCCTTACACATCCAAAAGTATTTTATCTACAATATATTTTATATTTAAATACGATTTTTCGAACACTTCCGCTCCTTTTACACAATACATTTTATAGCCTAGTCCTCTTTGTGCCCTGAATTTGGGAATCTACATTGTGCTATCATGAATAATGCAGGAAGGTCGGGAAACTATTTTTTGTGAAGCAATCAAGCACGTAAAGGAAGTTTTGAACAGTGACGAAACTTTAATTTCGCCGGCTAGGAAATTAATAGTTGCCTAATACATGACCTACGTACGATCTAGGGAAAAACACTGAAACCTATTTTTTATCATTATAGGTGGATTTAGATGGGAAGAGAATCTTATAAATTAGACATATAAATTACCTAGTTTCTTTTATTTATTGTGTACCTAATTTGCAAAGGTTTTATCATTCCAATTTCGATTGCAGATTATTAAACAAGGTACTAAAAAGTGACATAAAACAGTAATGCATTACTGCTAAAACATTTTATGTCATCTCTTAGATCTCGTGTCACGACTCGTCACGTCCTGTTGGTTTTTAGGAGCGTAAGTAAAGACTCATATAAAATCTTAATGCCTTCATTAGATTACTAAGCACTACATAAAAATAAATCACGTAATGACACAAGCTTACGACATTTTAATCTGAAGCATTTTAAGTTTTTGCCGTCTACTGTGTAGGTAGAACTAGGTCTAAAGCTGTTAAGTACTCAATTTGTCTAAAAATTTGTTGCCTAAACTACTGCTATAACCATTGGTTGCCTAATTAAATATTGTTTTACAGACAAACTTTTTGGATAAAAGTTTTACATCCTGTTTATTGCGTCACTGAGTTGAAGAGAGGTGGATGAGGATCTCCTTATACCCTATTTTGTAATAGGCTTACCCACTTATCTTTTCAAGGGGCATGCTTTACCTTCTGTTGTGGTAATTGCTTCATCTGTGTGTCTGAGTTGAATAACACCAACTCTGATTTAATTATATACCAACAATGGACTACCTAAATCCTGACAATCCTGACTTATTAAAAAAGTAGGAAAATATCGTAACTGCTGTTGTGAACCTGGCGGTTTAATAATTGAATGACCTTCGGTGGTCACTTGTATACCTTTTTTCATGATGTTGGTATCTCTGAAATCCCAGGTTCTCGATCACTGGCTGAGTTTTTGCTTTCGGATGTGACAGATATACCTACTTAATTGATTTTTACTCGGCAAAGCTAACATCACATAATTATTTACCACCTTATAAAACTGTTGGTATAGCCACATCATATGGGTCAGAAATACCTGTCTTACACTGAGTGTAAGTAAAACAACTCAGATTCCGGCCTCGGCAGGAAGTAAGGAAAAAGTTCCTTTTTTCATGGCAAAGTCACACACCAACTTTCACAGTCGCACCATTAATTCACCACTAAAAACCACAAAACAAGAAAAAAAATCAGGGAATAGGATAATTCCGACCAACACCACTGTAAGAGTTTAATGCCGTATTCTATACAAAACAACTAAAAGCAACATCCGACATTCGAAAGTCCCGGAAATTACAAATAAATTACACAAAGTGCTCTCCCAGTTATTGGGCTTACGGTGTTACGTGACTGTCTGAAGTTATGCCTCGAAAATGTACAATGAAATAGAGGCTTTAGATTGTTACGAATTAGATAGATAGATAAATTGTTCATTTCCATCACATACGTACAAATGAATTGATAAATGGTTGAGTAGAATAAAACAAAATTATAAAGAGAAAAACTATGTGCCGCATCAACGGAAAAAGACAAAAACTCAGTGATTCCCTGCTTTAATTAAAGCATAGCACTGATTTTCAGTTTTTACCTAGTGTAAGAACATGCCTATTTTTAAAGAACCATTGCGCAAGTACATCTTATTAAGATTTTTCCTGTTTTCTGATAGGTACAATATGGGGCTTTCATGTCGCGAGTAAATAGGTATGTTCTAGGCAAACGCATCTCGTCGTAGATCACATCATCGCTCACCATCGTGGCTTCTTACTGGGACTACTTTTACTCCCAGTAAGAAGCCAGCTTCGAAATGGGACTAAAATTGGACAGCACCTCCACAAAACTTTCATTAGGTACTTTCTGATTTGATTTTTTTATTATATTTAAGTGTCAACGCTGCTAACAGCTTCGTTGATGCAGTATAGAACAATATTTTTACGAATTTAATTATACACGAATTATAGATGATTTAAACTATAATAACTGCATTATTTATCTATCTAATGTAGCACCGTTTACACTTACATTGACTCATAGATAAATAAACAGAATCAGCCTACCAAAGAGATAACATTTCGATGCCGGCTTTATGGATTTTTTCCCTTAGGACCACTTCGTAGCTAGATTTCGTAGCCGGCTTTAATACGGGAATAAAAAATCCCATGGGACTATTTTACTCCTAATAAGAAGCCAGCTTCGAAATGGGATTAAAATAGTACAATTTCGAAACTGGCTTCTTACTGGGAGTAAAAGTAGTCCCATTTCGTAGCCGGCTTCGAAATTGGATTTTTTATTCCCGTATTAAAGCCGGCTACGAAATCTAGCTACGAAGTGGTCCTAAGGAAAAAATCCATGAAGCATTTTTTAAGTGGAACACAAAAATACAAATTCCTAAATACATCAATCTAACTTCGGTTTGGTTTGAAACTTCACTCCTCCGAACTTATTCGGGTTACAGTTTCAGACTCATCAATCAGTATTTCAACATAAATTAAGAGACTAATCACTTACTACTGATTTTCTCCATTGAAAACTTTCAGAGCAATCTCGATATTTAATAATTTTAATTTAAGTTCATTTAAAAAACTAGATATTTAGTTTGTCTATTTTAAGACACATTGTTTCTGTTATTAGCTATGTTTTATATTATTACAGGTAAAAGGTAATGTTTTATAATATTTTTTTAGGGTAATAAGGATCACACAAAATCAAAGTCAATCAGATCTTTATACAAATAACCTATTCCAGACTTTTTAACCTGACAAGAATAGGTAGAAACTAAGTGCAAATATTTATTGGCAAAAAACCATCATTTATATCATATATAATTGTATTGTAGAAAATGGGTGTAATTTGCCTGATTAAATGATAATTCATTCATTCATATCAATCTGATAAAAATAGGGTGAAAAAATATGGGAATAGCAGATTGTATTTAAAAAAAAGAAAGATAAATGACGTGTAATCCTTAAGGCTCGCTTATGCGAAAACATTTATGTCTGTCTTTTTCTTAACGTGTAAAGAGTATGGAAAATAAATTCTGCACTTTTTGGATGTTTTTCGTTGTTTTTTCATCATTATCTTTAGCAAATTATCTTTCTTGAAAAAAAGTTATTGGAGCAACTGCACAGTACATTAAAGTGTATTTTGATGTAGAATTCAATACGGTTCCGCTATTATTTACGTCAAAAATATGACCCGCGACAAGCGTTTTTGATAATATTCAGATTTTTTTACAACCATCCGTGAGGTTTATACGTAATTTATTATAATACTTGTAGCTACTAGATAATCTCTTTAGCCTGTCGTATGTTTTTTTTTGTGGCTATAACTTTACGTTTTCTATAAAAAATATGGCCCGCGCAAACCATGTTTTCCTATCATGGACCCTTAAGAGGATGATGTAAGTGATCAAATAAAAGTGTTATCCTTAAAATGTAACTGAACCCTCAAATCCTTTCATTGGTATTCAAACAGAGATAATGGCTCGAACATTGAATAAACGAAAGAGACGGCAAAAAGAGGTTTAAATTGAATTACGACGACCATGGACAACCCTGGATAGGGTTGCCTGCCTATTGACTGACTATTCAGTAAAACATACATAACGTATGAGAATCTCACTATGATTTTGTTTTCTCAAACATAATTATGTACTCTGCAACAGCCGCGCTTATTTATTCGTGTGCGCGCGTATCGCCCCTGTACAAACTAAACGTGTGTTGTGACGGCGCGGCGTGCAAGCGATTTTAACAGGAGTGGTCAAGAGACGCTGTTGCCCATTGAAACTATTTATACGGTGTAAACGAAGTATAGCATACAGATATCTTGGACGAATCAGATATTCAATCTGACTTCTGTTACTCATATCATTGGATTTGGATACTGAAGGAAATTGATCTATTCAAAGTAATTTATTTATCATAGTTTTTATCTTTAGAATAGTTAATTTAAATCATCGAAATTTATCTGCATAGTAGTTCGCATCGCATCGAGAATATGATGTTTTAAGAATATGAAGATTTGCGTATATAATATGTTGCTATTTTGATGTTTGACAATATCATTTAAAGCAAAGGGGTAATTTAATATCTTCGTAAATAGAAATAAAGTTATCAATCAAAACAAAAATATTTGTAATTTGTGCTATTATTTTTTTAAGAAATTAATATAAATACCTGATTTTAATTGAAACTGCGTAAAATCTACGTAAAACTTGATTATTTTTATTTTAACAGCCCTTCAAACCCGGAAACAATTTTTTTTTGCAATTTAAATAGTTTATTGATATTTTTTATTCGTTAACCAATAGATATTATATCGAAACTTAATGAGGTTAGAAGAGTGAGCAACAAATCAAATCACGTGAAACTATTGGATACGTTAATTTCGAACAAATTAATTTTTTTCTACTTTCGAAACCACAACAAAGGTAAACTATGGTAGGTACCTACTTAATTTCTCTGGATGGCATGTGGCAGTTTTACTCGCACCCTTCTAAATAAAACTCTCTCAATCTGTAAAACGGGTATGTCCGTTTTCACAATCAATTTTCAAACTGCACGGGCGAGTTTTAATTGGGTGGTTATACATACTTGTTTTTAGCAGGGAAGAAAATTGGTAACCCTGTTTGAAAGTAGGTAACTAACCAGGAAGTTTGTTGCCGAAACTGATCCAATTTATGAATGATTGCTTTGCTTCTAAAAAGCGACAACAGTTATTAACTGATTCCCTTTAAGAGATTAATTGAAACAAGAATCGGAAAAGACAAAATCGATACTAATTGTTAGCTGATTGAACTTTGTGCAGAATAGAAAACGTCCCGTGAAAACGTGACGTCTCGTGGCCTTTTGTATGCCCTTTCTATAATACCTTATAATAAATCTATGGTAATTTATAACAATTTTTTACGAGTAGTTTAATTGATGGTGAAAGATAAAGTGACAAGTGAAGGATAAAAACTGAATGTATTGAACAGTCTTTTGTTTTCTGTAAAGTTTTGATAGCTGAATGTTCAACATTTTGTTTATCATTCCAAACAAAAAAGAAGCATTTTAAAACCTGAAGTTTTGTCTAATAGGTATATTTACAACTAGCGGCCACCCGCGGTTTCACCCGCGTGGTTCCCATTCCCGTGGGAATAACGAGATAAAAAGTATTCTATGTTTTAATCTAGGCTATCTACTATCTATGTGCCAAATTTGAAACAAATCCGTTCAGTAGTTTTTGCGTGATTGAGGAACAAACATCTAAACATTCAAACATCCAAACCCACAAACTTTCATATTTATAATATTAAAATATAGTAGGATTAAAAGGCTATGCAAATCATATTGATAAATAAAAAACATTATGAGCTTAATATTTGACACTTTTATTTATTAATAACCATCTATCCACTTCTTGTTATTATATTAACTAAAACAGCTGTTGTATTTCGATCTAAAAAGCTCCATGGATGTTTACGACCGTCTTGGAGCTATATAAATCTTATTAAAGTGTTCCGTGCTGAGACCCACATCAATAATGCAGCAGACATGCTTTCCTCGATCTATTAATATTGATCAAAGTTTAAACTTTGACTAGGATATAATCAGACGTTGTTGAAATTCACCTTTCAAAATATCCTACTAATATTATAAATGTGAAAGTTTGTGGGTGTGGATGTTTATATGTTTGGATGTTTGTTCCTCAATCACGCAAAAACTACTAAACTGATTTGGATGAAATTTGGCACACATATAGTAGATAACCTAGATTAAAACATAGAATACTTTTTATCCCGATATTCCAACGGGAACGGGAACCACGCGGGTGAAACCACGGGTGGCAGCTAGAAGGGTTAATAATTTAATGAATAAATTTTCAGTCCTAAACTAGGCAAAGCTTTTTTAGCTTTAGAACACTTTTATTTACATTTTATCCAATAAAGTAAAACATTTATGAAACACAAAGAAGAGAAGAATGAGAGAATGAAAATACATGTTTTGAAAACTGTTAAGATCTAATAAGCCCAAATCTGTTTCATTAAGTTGACAACTTCCAACCGGTTTTTTTACTAAAATTAACGCTAGTCAAATAAAATGACAATGTATGGGATTGACAGGAGGTAAACGTTAGCTTATGTCATTTCCATAGACTATATTGTAATTCTAATCTACTAGGGTTAATTTGGGTCCCTGCCCCCCTACTCAAATGGACACTTTTCTATTCGTTCACTAACTTAATGCTTAAAAATAAACAAGTTACGCGTCGCAAGTTTATGTAATTCAGAGACATTGTTGTATTGTATGGAAATGACAAGCCTCCGACGCGTAACTTTAGAGTTTATGGCTTATTTTTAATTTTTAAGTTAGAGAACGAATAGAAAAGTGGCCATTTGAGTCAAGCCCGAGAGCAGTCGATGTAGATCGAATCGTGTGAGAGATTATCTATATGTATATATATAGGTACTCCTCTCATTTCCATACTCCTTGCGGGAGCCAAGTAAAAAATAAAAATTCAATTGTGTAACACAAAAAAAAAAATATAACTCAAAATGTAGTTTCATTTCCACACTCAAACCTGGAGGATGCTAACATAACAAAGACTCCTTGAGGTTCCAATATGTGCATGTCGTGGTGAGAGCAAACGCAATATGCACGAGCAAACATTGCAGCCAGTCAGGGCCTCCATTCTGCTCACGTTAATGTTACAATAGTGGCTCAATGGTGTTTCTATTGTATTGCTTTTTGACACAGTTCTTGAACTAAATCACAATAAGCTATACTATTGAAACACCATTGAGACACGATTGTTACGTTGACATTAGCAGAATCAAGGCCCTGATAGAATGCGCAAGACAACGCATAGAATTAAATTAACCCTCGTATATAGACGAGTAAGTCATGACTTGAGAAAATCTTGCAGTTTTCAAACGCTTGTAATACTAGTGGCTCCGTTAGCTGTAGACCTCGCGAAAAAATAAAATAAAATGTCGCCATGAAGTTTTCAAAGCACACAGTAGGTACGTGAATATTGCAGCTAGATGGTGCTTCTAACTTTGATCATTTTTCAAAATGGGTGAGTATTTTTTTATAAATTTGGAAAAATTGGCTTGACTGAACAGTTATATAGAATTATCGAACCTACTCACAAAATTTCACCAGAATCTGTTGAGAAATGCGACTTGTAGAGGAGATCAAACAGCCGGAAAGCTGGAATGAAATATGGTTTTTTACATATCTCCGTCATTTTCACAAATTTCGAAAAACTGTCTAGACATTTTTTTTTTTAATATATTTATCGAACCTGCTCACAAAATTTCACCGAGATCGGTTGAGAAATGCGACCTGTAGAGGAGAACAGCCAGCGCTGGAAATACGGACTGAAATTTGATTTTTTTACATTATCTCCGCCATTTAGAAAAAAAATAAAAACTGGCTTGACGTAAGAAATCTATACAATTTTCAAACCTGCTTACAAAATTTTACGAGAATCGGTTGAGAAATGCTACCTGTAGAGGAAAACAGACAGCCCTGGAAAGCCGGACTGAAATATGTATTTTTAACATTTCTCTGTCATTTTGAAAAATTTCCAAAAACTGGCGTGACAAAAAAAATCTATATTATTTTCGAACCGGCTCACAAAATTTCACGAGAATGGGTTGAGAAATGCGACCTGTAGAGGAGAACATCCAGCGTCAGAAAGCCGGACTGAACTACATTTTTCTTACATATCTCCGCCGTTACGAAAAATTTAGATAAACTGTCTCAACTTGAAAAAATCTATATGATTTTCGAACCTGCCCACAAAATTTCACGAAATTCGGTGAAGAGATGCGACCTGTAGAGGAGAAAAGACAGAGCCGGAAAGCTGGACTGCAATAGGTTTTTTTTACATATCTCCGCCATTTCGAAAAAAATCGAAAAAGTAGCGTGACAAAAAAATTCTATATCATTTTCAAACCTGCTCACAAAATTTCACGAGAATCGCTTGAGAAATGCGACCTGTAGAGGAGAACAGACAGCGCTGGAAAGCCGAAAAACCTGTTTTTTACCATATCTCCGCCATTTTGAAAAATTAAAAAAATTTGGCTCGACAAAAAAATTCCATATAATTTTCAAACCTGCTTACAAATTTTCACGAGAATCGGTTGAGAAATGCGACCTGTAGAAGAGAACATACAGACATACGAAAGAATTTTTGCCCAAGCGTGCCCAAGCTGAAGCAGAGACGCTTCGCTCGCACTTCGTGCTCGCTCGGTCAATTATATTCACATGCAGTAGTATTAATGAATCTTAAATGCAACAAAACTGCACTAAATCTGCATTTAAGATTATTGTACTATAAATTGCATGTGCACATAATATTAGAAGCATTTGAAAAAGTTTTACTATAGTACCTACATTATGAGACAAGTTAGCTTAGGTTGCGCATTGCACACAAGGCTGTGGGTTGCAGCCCGAGCCGCATGCGAGGGCGTAACTCAGCCGAGTGTGCAATAAGCAAGAGCTCACGAGTTTCATACGACGTTTTTTAACACACTTGCGAGGAAAAACAAAGTAATTTACCACACAGCAACAAATACGACAAAAACAAAATATGATAATTAATTATGAAACGCACGGCATGCGGTAAAATCAACTTACCGCACGCTCGACTGCCATCGTAAACTTACATTTTCGAGCAACTGTATTGAAATAGTAGATTATACAACAAGTGAAAAAAGAAGGAATTTAGTACCATGTTCGAGGTACCATGTTGGATCCCGAGAGCAGCGAAGGATTCTAGAGTTGAATCCCGAGCGTAGCGAGGGATTCAAAAGTAGAATCCTGAGCGAAACGAGGGATACAAAGGACCGAGATGAAATTTTTTTTCACGAGTTGTGTACTCTACTTTTTACCATTGACTGCGAGAAAACATAATAGCAGTACTTACTACTACTTACACCTATACACCTATAGTACCTATTTATAGTTATCAAATTTTATTATTTAGATAGGTAATCGGTAATTTAACCGTTAGAAAATAGTGAAACTATAAGTTTTCCAATGACATAAAACAACCATGCTATGAGGGAAATTACATGATCAGTCTGACATCAGTCCATTTCATCAGTTTGTATACTTTTACGACTATGAATTTTTACAGACTGAAGATCGTACCAGACTGATGGAATGGACTGATGCAAGACTGAACATCTAATCTCCCTCTAATATAAAGAAAAGAACCCAAAGAAAAGAAACTAAAAAGTACCTAATTAGTTTGGCGAGATATTTTTTTAGAAAAGAACCCAAAGATAAGACACTAAAAAGAACCTAAATAAAATTGGCGGGATATATATATTTTTTTTAATTGTATAACTATGGCTTTATCTATGGAATAGCTCCATACTTTCAGCACGTTTTTTTTTTGTACATAATTCATACGATGCGCGCTTGTTCCAAATTCAAATTATTTTTATTCACTCGGTGAATAAAATCGCTTATTATTCACTCTTATCGTTGAATTAAAGACACTTTTTAGAGTGGCGATGGTAAAAAAGTCATTACTTACTCGTCTATAGATACGAGGGTGTCTGTTACACTACTTTAGTAGATACGTAAAAGACAAACAATATTCAGCATATTGTATCATATATAATAGGCTAAATAATTATTCATCACATGGCACTAAGGTCTCGTTTGTCACTTGGTCCATTAAGGACCCTTGTCACATTGAATTACTTTCTACACATAGAAACCAAGCTGTACTTTATATGTGTGCAGAAAGTAATTCAATCATGTAATGTGACACAATTCTACTATGATGTCGATATAGACGACTAAACTAAATTGACACGATTAAACTTCATTTTAAGCATTCTGTTCTTTTCTTTTCGATACGGAAAGAAAAGGATGAGAGAAAGAACTTAAAAGTTTACTGCACCGATATGACACTTACATTTTTATAAAATTCAGAGTAAGTTTCTTACTATACTTTCTAAGTATACAGGATTTGCAGTGTTTGTAAAATGTATTTCTCTTAGAATTGTGTAAACCCCTTATCACTGTAAATTCCGTATAGCCCCTTGCGAGGAGGAGGGTTCTGGTGACCTGGGATACAGGCTCCGGCTAAGTTTGGGCACTAGTATCTATCTCTCAATCTTTATAATATGTTAATAAAATAGAAATAGAATGCCAAAGAACAACAATGTCAATAAACAGGTGATCCGAAAAACGAATGTATACATTATATATGAGATACGTAAAATATGACTTACATACATAAAATATGACGATATTATGGCAAAGGAAATTAATAAACAATGTTCCATACTGTTTTCTTCGTCGATAAACGAATAAATGTAGCGAAATTTGTTTTTAGAGAAATGTGTAGCAAATATCTTCTTTACCTGTGAAAAGTGTGATTACTTGAATTGTTTCTTTTTTTCACATCACAATCACTAACAGAACAAGACACCACGGTTCAAGATTACCAAATATTTTAAAGAAATTGTGATTGCTCTTTTGCTAGTCGGAACGCTAGGGGCTCTTACTGTAAAAAATATTGGCACATTGTCACTTGATCCTTTGTCTCTTTTTTTCAAAGACCGTGTCCGTATAATGTTTGTTAACTTCTCTTTTCCACGCTTTGTTGGTCTTCTTGAGCGCAGCGATTATTTTTCTATGTCTAATAATATTGTTTCTAAATGTAAGATTGTTATGAGAGAAATAAACATTTCTATTATTATTATTATCCATCCAGGGAAAACCTATGCCCCAGAGAACATTAAAAGTGGGATTATTCCCGAACGACCCCACGTCACTGTTCCCACTTTGGGATGTTGGGAATGTCAACTATACCCATCACCCCCCTGCCAATAAAATGGGGATGTTGGGTAGACACCAATTTTTTTCCATCGGACTATACGTAAGAATAGGAACAAGAAAGAACTAAATCAATTTAATATAAATACGGAGTCATAATAAAGTGAGTTGCAAACCTTTAGATTATTATTTATTTTATTAGAGGTTCTTTATAAGCAGGTATTAAAACAAGACATAATTATGTAGGAATTTTTGTGCCAGATAATAGGCAAATCTAACCTAAACGCAGGAATTTCAATTTGCTGTATCTTTTAAAACACCGATAGGTGAGGCAGTTATACCATGCAAATAATCTATGCTTTTATTTAGCAGAGTTTGTTAGGGTTCCGTACCCAAAGAGTAAAAACGGGACCCTATTACTAAGACTCCGCTGTCCGTCTGTCTGTCCGCCTGTCTGTCACCAGGCTGTATCTCATGAACCGTGATAGCTAGACAGAACAAATACTAAAAATAAAATAAAATAAATATTTAAGGGGGGCTCCCATACAACAAACGTGTTTTTTTGCCGTTTTTTTGCTTTACATTAATAAGGACAACAGGTAGACAGTTGAAATTTTCACAGATGATGTAATTTTGTTGCCGCTAATTTAGTTATATAACAACAAATACTAAAAACATAATAAAATAAATATTTAAGGGGGGCTCCCATACAACAAACGTGTTTTTTTTTAGCCGTTTTTGGTACGGAACCCTTCGTGCGCGGATCCGACTCGCACTTGACTGGTTTTTCATTTTTATATCACCTTTGTGCTTCGCAAAGCGTCCCTTTTCACTATTTTACTCTTTTAACTTTATTGCATTTTGCTGGTAGACACACAAAATTGAGTTTATGAGTAGAAGAAGCAAAGAATCCTGAGTTTTTTATCTTGGGAGTACAAAATTACATAAATATAGGTACATTTCCCTATAAATAAATTTGCTTCATATAACTAACATTTTAAACACTATATTTGATACAATGTTGTTGGTACTAAGGCAGCCATTACACGCTAGGTTTTGCCGTCAGTTTAACCACAGTCACGGGCTGTGACTGACGGTTAACCTACCATGTAATGTAGTGACTGATGGTTGCATGATGTGATTTGTTCTTTCCATCAGTCAATCATTCAAACGTAATTCATGACTGATGGAATTTGACTAACGCTTGCATGACCATGTAATGGCTGCCTTACTATATTATAAATATGCTACCTACCTACATACCAATTTAAATGAAAATAATTAGGTCAAACGTAAAATGACTGACCTTTATGTTTGATTGTTTCATAACTGCTTTTACAATTTATATTAGAAATGATGGAAAAATAATGATAATAGGTAGCAAAAACCGTTCAATCAAGATTAGCGGTCTTCCGGGCATTATTCAAACTAAAACCATTCAACATTTGGTCGCATTCATTCATTCATTTAATTTTCCTTGAGTAGAAGCTTAATTAATTACTCCGTTAGTTACAGACAAAGTGAATCGATTAAGTAAGGCTATTAAAACATCTTTTTGTTCTGTTTCTCAAAACGAAATGGAATTTTTTCAGATGAAAGACAGCACAAGATTCTCGAAAGTTGTCATTTTATTTTTACAATCAGAAACGACAGTATTTTCAAGATTACTCAAAAACTACAGAACCGATTTCACAATTTCAAAAAATGGGACCAACTTGGGTACAAACCTCATGTTATAACGTTTAAATCATCTTAATCGGTTCAGCCGTCTTCGAGTAATCGGTGTACATACATAGTAAAAAAAATACTCCTCCTTTTCAAATTTTTTAAGTCGGTTAAAAACTACAAGTTAATATCACAGCGTGATCAAAATAATATATTATGTAACGAAAAAAAAACAAAGACTATTAGCATAAAGTACTCCGCTTTCACTTTAAACAGTCTAAGTTTGACTTAAGTTACCGAATCTTGATCGCAAAACTTTTTGCAAAGGTAAGGAGTTTAAAAAATCTTCGACCTTTTGTCCTCAGTGAAAGTTATAATTAAGTTTTGATTAAGAGAATATGTTATTGTTCAAAATCAGCTGGAAAGCTCTAGCTTTCCAGCTGATTTTAAACAAAAGACAAATAAAAGATTATGGAATTATTCACAGGTCGTCAGAGGCTTTTAAGAAAATATGAAATACCAGCTTGCGCCCGTGACTTTGTCCGCGTGGACATTCGGAAAATCCCTAGGGAACCTTTGACCGAGATAAAAAGTATCCTATGTTTGATCCAGGCTATAAACTATTTGTGTGTCAAATTTCATCCAAATCTCTTCAGCCGTTTTGAGTGATTGAGGAACAAACATCCAAACCCACAAACTTTCACATTTATAATGTTAGTAGGATATCTCGAGCAGTTTTGCATTATCACGCTTGTACTTGTATTGCTTTTATAGCACACTAAAACATTTTTTTATGATTATTTGACTGCGATCTTCTATAAGTAATATCTTTCAGTCTTCTCGTCACAAGGTCTCCCGCTTAGGGCTTGGGAACCAATCGCGTAGCTTCTTTGATATTCACAAGTGCTTGTAACAGCCTAGGCCCTAGACAAAGTTAATAAAATTTGAGTTTGTGTCGTACCTATCAGATTTAACGGTAAACCTCGTCGTTTAGATAAGACTAGCGACCACCCGCGGTTTCATCCGCGTGGTTTCCGTTCACGTGGGAATATCGGGATAAAAAGTATTCTATGTTTTAATCTAGGCTATATCAAAGAAAATATATACTAACGTAAAAAGAAGCGACACTTGCGCATGGGTGCTGTAAAAGTGCTCGTGGCTATGTGTGAGTGGGCGAGGAATCTCCTCCGCGGAGTCACGCGCTATCGCTCGCACCGCGCAATAGTACATAACATTACAGGCAAGAACGACAAACTAAAGTGATATGTGTCGAGCCGCATGCGAGGGCTTTAATCATTCAGCATTCAGGCAATGTAATTTGCTTTCCGTACAATACGTTAGTACTATTATACATTCTGTGACAATACAATGCAGGGCATATTATTGCATTTCTCAATAATAGTATTTGTACATTGAGGGGTGATGTGGTAATTGCACTTTCTTCCGAGTGAAACATAGTGCTTTATACTACAGAAAAATAAAATAAATAAGTACTTAAAATGTTATTGAATTCAAGTAGCTACAATAATTATGTATAAGATAAAGAAGGACTTTCTGCTCCTTTTTGAAAAAGCAATAGTAGAATTTAATACACATTAATTAAGTAATTAATTAATTAAACTAAAACCAAACGAATTAAACCTAAATTAAAATAATTAAACTAAATAATTCAAAAGAATTAATACCAATATAAAAGCGGTAATCCGTAAAAACTGTACGTGCGGAAATCTTGGAAATGTATAAGTAATTGCAGAAGTTGATACGAGTACCTATTTTAATAAAAATAACAATCGGGCAAACGAAAAATAAACCTTGAAATTGGTGCAAATCAAGAAATCATATTAGCTATTGATCCATATAATACGGATGGATTGCGTTAATATGTAATGATGCTAATACTGCCGTCATGTGTCTAAAAAGCGGCTAACCCACATGTGGCCGTTTTTCACTTTTTTCATTCATACTGAGTAATTTTGAATTCTCTATCTTTGAGTTTAAGAACCATATTTCTAGCATTAATACTTTTGAAGATACAAAAAGCATGTTAGCCGCTAAGTGGCGGTTTTTTATACTAATCCTTTGCTAAAAAGCGGCAACTCAACAATACTATACTTAAAAGCAGTTAAAGCGCCATAACTTCCCAATCATGTATTTGTTTTGCAAAGCATTACTTGTCTAGAAATACGTTATCCTGTCACACTTATCTAGAAAGCAGTTACGACACTTTAACCGCCTAAAAGCCTTTTATAATTTATGAGTAATTATGCAATCTAACTTAGTTATAAAGCGGTTATTAGAAATATTTAGACTAAAAAGCAGTTATGCGACATTAACCGCGATCAAGATAAGAATCAATTTAGTGGATGTTTGATTAAAACTTGACTAAAAGTACAATCACTGCTTTTTTACTAAAAATAAATAAAAAATGATGCGAGCGATCCTAAGTTATAAAGCGGTAAAGCCACACTACTAAGCTATAAAGTGGTTATCCGCACACACAAATAAACCATTTCCTTAGCTATAAGGAAGTTTAGTACTTTTAACTGCTTTTTAATTTAGCATATTAGGATAACTTCTATAACAGTT
Organism: Agriphila tristella; assembly: GCA_928269145.1. NCBI lineage: Eukaryota > Metazoa > Arthropoda > Insecta > Lepidoptera > Crambidae > Agriphila > Agriphila tristella. Next base: position 5,839,053 of record OV743440.1, read on the forward strand.
CCAAAATGTAGCAGTTATTGAGAATTACTTGGCTAAAAACCAGTTAAGGTGTGGCTAGCCGCCTTTTAACAAGTATTTCATGGTAAAAATAAATAAAATTACTTAACTACACAGGGAAAACTTCAATTACAAAATGCCTGAAAGACTTTTCAGGACCCGAAATGTCAAATTAGTCAGCCACTTAAAACTGCTACATAAGTGTATAAAATGTTTTGGTGTAAGTTGTATACTTTTCTAGAGAAATCGTTTCCCACGTTTTTTGACGTTTGTGCGAAATCAACTGTTTGGGGTTAGCCGCTTTTTAGACATAGGACGGCAGAATAGCCAACCCTATCACAAGTCGTGACGCACGTGACGTAGCCGCCGCCAGACTGGCGCCAAGCTCACACATACAGGGAGTGACGCCGCTGTGGCTATATACTATTTGTGTGCTAAATTTCAACCAAATCCGTTCAGTAGTTTTTGCGTGATTGAGGAACAAACATCCAAACATCCAAAACCCACAAACTTTCACATTTATAATATTAGAAGGATTTTCTTGTCCTATGAATTTCTAAACATAACTAAACCAAAACAGTTTAATTCTAATAAAACCCATTGGATCAGCTAGAAACGATTGCTCATGCATAGTTTTAATATTAGGACCTATATAATTGGACGGCCATAGGTGGAATAAAAATGAACAAAAACCTTTGAAAATAAATTCACGGAGAAGAAACATTCTACATGTAAATTAAACCCCGTTTCTGAGCCCCCGTCGTGTCGGGCAAAGATGCTGAGAAAAAAGTAATGAGTATAAGAAAAGGTCAAGATCTTAGCTTATGTTTTTTAAGTATAGCCAACTGTTTTTCTTAAAATGAAAACACTTTCGAGAGCGTAAATATTAAAATTTATTTATCAGATTGTGTTTCAAGTAGGTATGCTCATTATTATTATAATAACTAGCTTTCAATGTTAAGTAAAAATAGATCGTTATGGAAATATTTTGAACCACGCTAAGATTTAAATTAATCAACTAAAAATACAAGTCAGGAATTTTATGCTGACTGTAAATAAATCTCGTCAATTCAAAATAATCAAATGAAAATACTTGTGTATCTGAAATAAGCTGTGATGTAAATTATGTATTTTTAAGGCCGTAATGGTAACCCTTACAATAAATTAGCGAGACGAATTGAATTTACTGTTTGAAATATCGTCTATGAGAGACTATTACTAAGAACTGCAAAATTGCCTTGTTAAATTGTAATACATAAATCAGGGTCTTTGAAACAACTAGCCAATCTACATATTAACACCCCCCTTCTCAAATGGCCAACTTTCTATTCGTTTGAATGCTACGCTTACTATGAACAATATCACAGACTTTGATGTATTGTATGGAGTTGTCAAACCATAGACATAGAAAAATTTTCGCTGCGCTCAAGAAGACCAACAAAGCGTGGAAAAGAGAAGTTAACATCATACGGACATTGTCTATGTAAAAAAGAGACAAAGGATCAAGTGACATGTGCCAACATTTTTTACAGTAAGAGCCTCTAGCGTCATGAGCAATCACAGTTTGTTTAAAATATTTTTTAATCTTAATTAGAATTTAAAATAAAGGTATCGTGGAGCTATGGTGTCTTGTACTCTAAGTAATTGTGATGTGACAAAAAGAAACAATCCAAGTAGGTAATCACACTTTTCAAAGGTAAATAAGATATTGCCACACATTTCTCTAAAACCAAATTTCACTACCTTTATTCGTTTATCGACAAAGAAAACAGTATGGAACATAGTTTATTAATTTCCTTTGCCATAATATAGTCATATTTTATGTATTTAAGTCATATTTTACGTATCTCATATAAAATGTATTGATTCGTTTTCGGATTACCTGTTTATTGACTTTGTTGTTCTTTGACATTCTATTTCTATGTGTCAAACTTATGGCACGTAATTTTATAGTTCACTGCTTATTTTAAAGTTTTAATAGTAAGCGTAGCGTTCAAACGAATAGAGTGTTGGCCATTTGAGTGGGGGGGCTGATTAGATTTGGTTAAGGTCTAGATAAGTTAAATAAAGTTTCTATGTGGACTGTACATCATGCCTTAAGACTCGGGTAGTAAAAATACCCGTAACTTAGGGTTTACGGGCGACTGATTAACGAGACATAGACTATCCATTGCTTTCTTACAAACTAGCGTCTTGAATTATTACGACTGGATAAAAGGAAAAAGAGCAAAATGTGGAATACAACTTTTGTTATTTTTTTATTTAGTATCAACTAACTTAATTTTACTTGATGTTTTTTATAAACAGAAAGCAAAGGATGAACAAGAACAGAAAAGTCAATAAATACTATAATGCTTAGTAAAAAAAACTATTTAACGTTAGGTATGTGCTGCTAATAAAACATTGAATTCACCACATTCGCCGGTTTTTTTCCACATTCTTCTTCTCAGACTTGAGTCAAGTAAAACAAAATGAAATAAATTATCTTTAAGCTTACAGTTGTATTCTTTCCTTGTAGAATGATTTACAATGCTACCCAGTCTCCTCCGTCATATAAATCAAGACGATTAATTAAATACTGGATTAGGGAGATAATTAAAAATGCTAGACGTACAAGACGTATTTTGTTTGTTTTGCTGGGCATTATTTTTTTAATTATGATCCGCGGTTTGCAGTTAGCAATCCTTGAAAGTACAGAATACAATATGGAATTATCATGGGCAATTTCACGGCCATGTTATCCGCCGTTACTAAGGCATAGGCCCTTCAAGGTACATATTCATCTTCACACAGTTTCCTAGTCTTATTTACACTGGTTTACATTAGTTTCTCATTTATACATATAGTTTTCATTAGTTTACATTCCAAGGAACTCCCAAAGGCTATAACATAACTTTCAGTTTCAGATTATTTTCAGGTTTTTGTATACTAGAAGATCTGGACTAAGTATAATATATTCTGTGCTAGAAGACAAAATCCATTTTTAATCTTTTAGGTGAAGAGAGTGCCTTCGCCTAAAAGATTAAAAATTAGTTTTGTCTTCATCATGGCTACGGAACGAATAATGTCATTCTTATATTTTGTTAAAATAAAATCTCGGTCACCAAATTTCAATATTACGTTGCAGTACTTCACTATCTATATTCAAATACGACTCCTGAATGGGGACAGTGAGAAAAGTATGGATCCATAAAATAATTTTTATTCCACGTTTGTTCAGTTTAAAAACATTTCCTTTGGGCACAGCTCCAATAGAATATTTAAACTGCGCTGTTATGAATCGCAATTCATTGCACTGAATATTTTTTCCAGTAGCAGTTTACACAATCAAGGGACACCAATATGGATTTAATATCCTGTCTGTCCCACTAGTCCCATTGACCCATACAGTCCACGATAAAGTAATAGAGCTAGATGGTTAGGTAAATAGTTAGCAGTGGCGAAGGGTCCATACAAGCTTACCTTTTTGAAATCTCACCCCGTTCACTATGAAGATCATCACATTATTGTAAAATTACCTTCGCCTTAATTTCACCCCTCGCCACTGGTAGTTAGTCTAATCTAGTACCTATATCTCGCATTACTTAAAGAAAATTACGAAAACGCTGTATTGCAGTTGTTTGCCCAATCATAGAGTATCTCTATGACATGTTATTGTGGACGAGGCGAGACGCCTTAAAAGACGCTTGTAATTTGTATTCCGGCAATTAAGGCGCACTTCCGACGCACTGTAGGTACTGCAAAGATAGGTATAAATGCAGCGACGTGATGTTTTTACAAGAGAGCCAACTATGAAAAATGAATCAAGATAATCGGCCGATATTCATCCTTATCGAATCGCTAATCGCTTTTCCTGTGGTCTTAGAAGAAATATCACTAGTTTTTCGGTGGTTGATAATTACCTTAAAATAAATAAGGACATTAATTACTTCTATTTTATATATTGTTGGCAACCCTACTAACTATTATGAAGGTTTTAGTTTTATCGCACTCATTTATTTTCACTGGTTGAGGCCCTGCTCGGAAATGACGGCAATTTTTACGAGTTTTTCGCCAGATTTTTCATTCCTCACAAAGAAACCTGGCCTTGTTATTTTAGGATTTTTTTGAACCTAAATTGGATTCGTTTGAGTTGTAGGCGGCTCTCGAAAAAAATCTTCATGAAAATTTTAATATGTACTCATTCACAAGGTTTATTTTCAAAAGATTTTCTTTCTAACACAAAAATCTAAATTATCAATTTTATTTGAACTACGAGTATATTGTTTGGTACACTTATACTTCTTCATAGTTTTCTCAAAATAAAAATTACACTTTCGATCTTCTTTTCCGCGCCCATCGATCTCTGAGTGACAAAGTTGGTATAGAAATCGCATTATCCCTAAAACTGTTTATTTCGCTCGATCAGCTATAAATAGGAGCATCTGAGTTTACTTCCATTCCCAAAGCTTCCTGAAAAAGGTGCCATCACCTTGAGGCCAATAAAAAATGTTTCCGATACAACCTCACAAATCCTGTTACTTTACCCCCGAAGTATATACCTACTTGTAGAGTCAGCAAATCGAGACTATCAATAGCTGTCCGTTCAACTGATAATTTTACTCTTCATTTGAGAAATACTGGGAAAAGTGGTAATCAACTGGTGTTGTGAGTGACAACCTGAGTTGATTATGGTAAGATGGTATACATAGTATACATATTACTCTAAATGCTTGGATTCATCTTCAGACAGACCGTTGATTTCACCGATCCTGATACTCTTCTCGTTTTGTATAATTCGCTTGTCAGATCTCACTTGAATATGCATCCACAGTTTGGAACCCGCAGTATTCTGAATACAAAAAGATGGTGGAAAGAATTCAGGATAAATTAATTAAAAGGCTTAGATATAAGTTCAATAATTTTCATAAATTGATAATACCTCTTGAATTGCGCAGAGAAGTACGTGATCAAACCTTTTTGTACAAAATTTTGAATAATCAGATTGATTCCCCTTATTTGTTAAGTAAGATCTTGTTTAAATGTTCTGGTGCTAGACTGCGTTCATGTAATACTTTCTCGGTACCTCATAGTAGAACCAATTATGATAAAAACCGATTCATACTAAGAGCTATTAAAAATTATAATGTGAATTTTAGCGATATAGATATATTTAATACCAAATTTTCTAAATTTAAAAATGAAACTTTTAAAATTTGTATCAGTAAATTATAACCTTAATGTTTTTAATTAAAACCATTTCTGTTAAATTGTCATTAGATTATGTTAAATAATAAATTTTCTATAACCTACATTTTTAAAAATTCATATCAGTAAATTACATCCTTAATTTTTCGTTGTAATATCATTATTTACTTATAATTTCTTACATCTGCTTGCTTGCATAATTTGTCTGTTCAACGTAATGTACTATTTAGTGGTGGAAACTCTTTTGGCTAATGTACTAAAATAATGTTTCACTATTACGTACTGCTAAAGCTGTATGTTCCCTAAGTAATAAATAAATTACAAATAGTATGGAAGATACATAGATATGTAAGACTGATATCTTAGTTAACTTGAAGGTAAGTATTTGTTTTTTTTTACAAACAGAGAGTTTTGTTACAGTTTAGTCCAGTTTAAACATACAAATGTAATTATCTGCTTTCGTAAGTGCATTCCATTGTTTTGATAAAGTAAATTAAAATAAAGCTTAATATTTTTTTTAAGTTCAAATTATAAGATTCATGTTTTGTATTAAATATATCTCTCGTTAAAACGAATACAGTATAGTATGATTTCTATTTTGATGAAAGCATTTTGTAGAGCTTTCAGACTTCATTAAAGGGGTGAGTGGACAAAGATGTTAACTAACATAAAATTCAAAACGAGTTAGGTATGAGTATTTGCAAATTATGTTAAAGCCTGAAATGTATGCATATTTGTAAGTTAGCACCTTTGCTAGAGTTTGTATTTTTGATACGTATCAAAATTTGCGTGTTTTGAGTTCATCAGTCGATTTATCATCACTTAAAACCTATGTTTATGGAAAAAAGTAGTTTTTTGCAATTTTCTCAGATAATACCTTTGTCCACTCACCCCTTAAATTTCTAACACAATATTTTAGTAACACATCCTCTTTGTAAGAAGCGAGTAGGTGCATTATCATTTTTATTGCGGAAATAAAAACGGCTTTTAAATTTTTAGGCTTTTTGTAAGTGTACCGGATAAAATGTAAGAGGCTCTTATCGTAACAGTTTTTTTATAAACCGTTTGCAAAATAACAAAATATTGTTGACACCTTCTTATCTACAGTTTATTAGTTTAATGAAACTTTAATGCTGTCATTGAAATATTTTGATTTTAAATATCAATTTATTTGTGTGTAAAATAATTTTTTTTATTTAGGTAAACTTTTGCTTGTATTTGCGTCTCGTAAGTATAGTCGCGTGTGTAAATATCACAGTTTAATACTTTTAATATTAATCTAATCTTTTTTAAATATTGAAAGTGAGTTTTACTCTTTCACGTCTTATCCAATCTACTCAACTGTTTGCACCAAGTTATTAGGGGCACTGAAAATGAAAAGGACATAAAGTATAGGCTTTCGTCCAGAAAAAAATAACTGTCCACACACATGAAGTCACGTATAGCCGCTATACATGGTGTTTCATAATAACCTATTAAATGAAATGAAAATAAAAACTGCAAAGTGACAAACAGTTATAATTAAGCCTATTAATAGGCAAAAGAAAAACAAAACTTAGGTCTAAGGTTGCCAAATGCCAATAATATGTAGTTTATCGTGAAAATATTTTTAGAGGTGGCTGTTTTCAGGGTTGATAATAATTGTGCAGGGTTCTATGCATGGTAGCCTATCTACCATGTCCAGCTTTAGGGGTTTTTTATTATTTTGCATTGAAAGTTTCACTGTCCAACAATCTGTAGTTTACAATTATTATTTTGCGTAACAAGATTTTCTATAAACACAATAGTAATAAAGTGTTTACTATCAAACATTACTTTAGCGGGGTTCAAAACCGCCACCCTTTATAAGTGAAAAGTTTCCACTTAGCTGTGGTGGTTCAACTTTAACATGCGTTAACTCATTAGACCCAGAAGTTTTAGTGATTTCTCCATTAATTATTGTCATTTAATTGTTTGAGTTATTTTCATTCGGGGAAATACCATCCTTCTTTACCCCTCTAAAGCCTAAACTAACTTGACATTTTACACACACAACATACAACGTATTATTTTGTGAATTACTTACTTATCTCTTTCAATAGTCTGCCCAAGTGCGCTTATTTTGCATTCACTCGGTAGTCAATTCATAACTATTTGTGAGGGACTTTACAAACATGATTAAAACTAATACTGACATTCATAATATTCGTAAAAAAAACAATCTAATGAGTGAATAAGTATTGTGCGCTACATACGTGCCCTTACTTAGATGGATCATAGCATCATAGCTAACATTTTGACTTCATTAGAAGATATAATTTTTGCCAGACCCGTTATATTTTCCTCTCATAACTTCACGAGTTCCATCGAATGGGGAAACCTCTTCTACCGTGAGTTCCATCGATTGTGATTTCCCTTTCTGCCGTTTCTGAAACCCAGTTTCGAAACCAGTTTCGAGACAATGAGACAGGAAACAACTAAGAACTTCTATATTGCAATTAACTTGAGAAAATCTTGATACAGGAGGAGTCGTTCCGTCGTTTAATTTTCCTTTCCTTTTGCCCGCAACTTGTCGACTTCAGCTTTAATGTTTAAATCCGTAGACATCAGGGGATTCAATTGGATGGCGGTTTTCAATTTAACGAAATTTATTTGGAGTCGACGAAAATCGGATGGACGCATTCCCGTTGGTTCGGCTTTTATCTGCACTTTTCATTTAAATGATTATTTTGTATAAGAATTAATTGAAACAGAGTAAGACCAAAAATCTAATTTTTTGTCTGATTTCTTACATTTAAGATCGGCTTTTAGTCATTAGTCAATTTGGTATCATGTATTTCTGTGCTTTAAATTAATGTAACACTGAATCAACGTTTTTAGGGTTCCGTACCCAAAGGGTAAAAACGGGACCCTATTACTAAGCCTCCGCTGTCCGTCTGTCTGTCTGTCTGTCACCAGGCTGTATCTCATGAACCGTGATAGCTAGACAGTTGAAATTTTCACAGATGATGTATTTCTGTTGCCGCTATAACAACAAATACTAAAAACCAAATAAAACAAATATTTAAGGGAAGCTCCCATACAACAAACATGTTTTTTTTGCCGTTTTTTGTACGGAACCCTTCGTGCGCGAGTCCGACTCGCACTTGGCCGGGTTTTTTTATCTACAACAGGATAGTGCTTAGCCTTTATCTCACCTGATGAGGCTGAAAGTGTCAGCGCACTACACCCGGAATCCTCACCACTGAGGTACTGGCTATCTTACCTCTAGCTGCCGGAAAACAATTTTTAAATTGTATTTATGGCGTCAGACTTAGGCAAGATGATGGTAGCTACTCAAGTGGAATTGAAATAAGACCAACCAAAATAACTTTTATAATAAACCTCAGCTGTAATGATATTAGAAATCGTACATACCCTTGCGTAAACTATAATATTAATTAATTTCTTTAACTTAGTATATAGGTATTTTTCTTTTTTATAAGTATCTGGTCTAAATTTTTATATTCTAATTTAACGAAATATTTTTTCTAAATATTAACAATACCTAACCTACTCACTTAAATTGATTACAACTAACTCATCACATAAAGAAGCTTACAACTTATGTATTCTTGAAAATATTTGTTATTCAGGACGAGACCCTGCGACTTTCTCGTCTTTGAGAGAACACAAAGAAAGTGCGAGAAATGCTAGAACAAAACTAATCTAATTCAATTATTTTAATGTCATAGAGAACCCTGTATTTGAAGACTGCAGACAATTAGATTAGTTTTAAAGTGACTTTTGGCTTCAGATAATCGAATCACTTTACAAAGTAGAAGAAATTGGATAAATATTGAGCACTACTTTTAATCAATTCCGAAAAAGTGAAAGAACAGTCATGCTGAAAGTCACCTTTAAGTAAGTGAAGACTTTAAAATTGCAATGGGAGAAAAGAAAAAGAAATCATAAGCTCTGAAACTGTATTAGGGTTGGTGTAAGATCAAAAAAGCAGCACCCATTGTGTTTAAAGTCTTGTAATTTTTTTTTATTTAAACTGTACACAATTAACTTTTTGGAAATATTTTTTGTAGTGAGTAAAGAGCAATTTTTCTTTTCCTATCATATAGATAAAATCCTGTTCAAGGGTTTAATAAAAAATCTAAATAAAATTATGTTTTCTGCTTTGGAAAAAAATCTAAATAAAATTATTTTTTCTGCTTTGGATGAGGGATATCGGAGAGGGAGCGAAATAGTTTCTTTAGTCGTTAACATGAATGCTAGAAGTTGTCAATGGTTACTAGTTTATAGTTTAAAGTACCCTGAAAATGCAAAACTGTCTTTTAGTAGGTAGGTATCAAAATTAATTATTTCTAATTATCTCATTAATTCTAATTATATTTCAAATTTTTTCATTAAAAATTTACAAAAAAATATACTATTTCAACACAGTTTTATTTAACATCAAAACCCTGATATCCGGGTCCAAAGATATAATATTTCAGAAATAACTAAAATTATTTTAATTTCAATTTAGAACAAACCACTGTATTAATTTGGACACAGTTTTACAGCTGGGAAACTTCCAACGTCAAACAAGTTGGGTCTAATCCGCTAACATGGAAACGAAACACTTAATTAACCACGGAGATTATTTTAGGACAGAAATGCATTTTCTTGTTATGGTATCTTATCACCATATTTCTCTTAGTGTAAAAAGAATTCTGGTAATATTAATATCGTAAAAAATATTGTTCAGAGTTTAAAAGTTGAGATTGTTCTTGCTGTAACTTACTTCCGTTGTCATATTTTTGTCTTTTTCAGCACTAACTATATATAGTCAAAAACACAGTTGTTCATTGTACCTATTACAATTCTTGCAAAATCTCATAGACTTAGAAAATTTTTCGCTGCAAAATCTTAAAATAATAAAAAATAAAAACCTCTCTCAGAAGCCTGTCATGTTACTAATTATTAAGCTCTCTCTAATCTCTAATCTAACTCTATGGGTGAATTGAAAAAAAGGTAAGCAAGATTACAGAATGTTGTATGAAAGATTTCCATCTTTGATTCTAATCCCTCTCTATCAGAATGACCTTTTCGCTAAAAGACCATTCACGTTGGATGACATGAAAGCATGATACCAATTATTAATGAAACTGTGTGTGAATGAAACTAATTATAAATCCATAAAGAAGCATAAGTAGGATGAGCCCATAACCCACCACGGCTCAATGCTTATTGGGAGGGGGGCATTGACTCAACTCAACTCAAGGTGCCATAACCTCAGGAAATGCAAAAATAAAAAAGCGGCCTAATAAGAACGGCCTATCTCAAACAATACAATCAGAAATCCTTTGATTAAATCGAGGAGTATCCGTAAAATTGTTTTATTTAAATCGATATATAACGTTTTCAAAGTTCTAATCTGATTCCGAAGTTGGTACGCAAAACAAGTAACATAATAAACTTCTAAGCCTCTTTGAATTGGACAAAAGAAATATTTTAATAAATGAATTTATTCTTTGGAATAAATAAAGAGAAATATATTTGTTTATTCAAAAACTTATACAATCACGACTGATTCCGTGCGAACAGAACCAATCATAGCTATATTTGTAAATTCTTGTAAAGGCATTTGTTTGTACGGAGTTAGAAAAATAATAAGTATTTATAGCAATATTTCTTACTCCCACACCTAAGCTCAAACCGAAAGGTCAAATTCTGCCATTCTATCCAGTTTATTAGATTAGATACTACAAACAAATGTCAGGATGATTGGAAGTAAAATTATTCTAGAAAAACCTACCTACCTGCTTATATTTGCGCCTAAAAGTAACACAGAATTCCAACTTTCAGTGGCGCAAAAAGTATTTGACACGTAGATTCCGAATCGTCACGTCTCGACTTGAGGAAGATTTATTTATGGAGAAAACTTAATTGTCGTTGCAAAAGAATTCTCTTCCTTGTAACGTTCTAATTGGATGCTACTTTATTGATCTATATCAACCAGCACCACATTTTCCCCGGTTTATTTTTATACGAAGATCTTCGAGCATTGGGTTCAGATCTTCTATGGCCTTAGCCTTAGTAACCCTATCATCGGCAAAACGAAGGTGTATTAGGTACTAGCCAGACGAGGGCTTTAATCATTTAAAGCAATGTAAATGCTAACTTTGAAAAAAATATGCGGGGCGTTCCAAATTTACGTGGTGGCTAGTTCATCACATTCTAAATTCAATGTTGATGCCGAGTCCTTTCCAGTCCAAGAGCTAAAAGAGGTCCTCCAATGCAGCTGTGAACAGTTTCAGTGAAATAATTATATAATGGTTTCTCAATATGATATTTTTACCCAAGTTTTTATTCTCAATATTTTACCTACGGTAAATAATTCCAACTTTAAATATTGGTTACATAAAGGCACCTTGTCGATGCATCGAGTTACCGAAGAGAAACTCAATTTTGTCTGCCGCCGGTGTATCGGCTGCATTTTCTAATATTACAGTTTCAGGAACTGAAATTCAAAATGTAGTTTAAAACTTCAACCTACTCCTTAAGTAAATAAATTTAAGTTTTCGAAGTCGCAGTTTTTTCAGATATTCTATTCAATATTGTTTCTAAAAGTAGGTACCTACCTATTCGGTATATTAGTTACAAAGCAGCAGTAAAAGCAAAAGTAACATAATATGTATTATGTACCCTTTTTACGTCTTGTGGTGTATTTTTCTAAACATTCAAGTATTCTCGACAATCACCCGTTCACGATGCGACATTCACCAGCATTGTTCAGTGGCAGAGATTAATGGCGTTCTTTTTTACCTCGCATACATTATAAAAAAACATCATCACACTGACTATGAGCATAAAGTGAAATGAGAGCAAGCAGTGAAATAAAAATAACGCTACAATAAAGTTCTCCTATAAAATTTAATATAGAGTGGCGAAAATTGCATAGGAAGTCCCAGAAGCTCTTAAATAAATCTGTGAGAAAATGGAAAAGGTCCCACACGTCCGCAATAGATGTTTATGACACCCCATGAGGGATGTGAATGCATTAACAGACCCAACTCCATTCAGGAACAGTTTTTTTCTTTGTCTGTCAAGGCTACTTTTATTCCATAGCATAGCAATCAAAAAGTAGGTATGTCAGACTTATGAAAAGTGCATAAAAAATTTACACATTATGAAAATGAGGCTTCGTAAAGAAAAATTCACAATTTATTTTCATTTTAGGATATAATTTTATTATAAGACTACTTTACTGATCTAGTAACACATTTTGTGCTCTCTGAGTTCTCTAACCACTTCCCGGTTGACTAATAGATAATGCGTTATTTATAGCATTATATCCGCTATTACATAGGTGAGGAAAAAATATATTTCTATTCGAAGATATATTTTCTCGGTACCGGTGTTGGTCCACATAATGAAAATACATGTCAATGAATAAAATTATTTTATGAAGTGTATTTGTATTGTATTAAAACGCATCAACAAAGGGGTTAAAAATGTCTATGGAATGTCATCTATAATTTAGTTATACTTACATCAGGTGCTTGATCAATCCCTCACACAAACCAATATCAACCTTTGCTTTAATTTCCAGGGACCTCAACTACCAACCACCTTACTCAAGGGAAACAAATTATTTCTGCAGTTCGAAAACTTAGCACTTTGAGAGGGCCTTGTTAAATTTTAATTATCACTGGAAATTGGGGCGGAACACACTAATAATGCCCCGTTCAGAAATTCTCTTAGAATGTGAGAAATGCTAAATACCTATGTGCAAATGCAATGCTGAAGATTCCGGAATTAATGAGCTCTCGGATTTAGAGAGACGACTGCAATGTTTTAGTCGTATCTCTTCTATGTCTGTCTTTTAGTCTATGGAAATGCTTGGCTGTTGCTTTTGAGATTTCGCTTTGAAAGCATATTATAACCTTCAAAGCTTAACATATTCTATGGTGCGCCACCTTTATACTTACGAAAATGAAATGACGGGATGTTTTAGTATTCTGACACTATCCATTTTAAAAGATCCAGTAGGTATTTTAATTCCATCCAAATAAGGTTTCAAAGTTGACGCCGATTTAATAATAGAGTGAAAAAAATATTAAAATCTAGCCGTAATAAAAATTACTTATCTAAATGGGTGTAATTTAGTAGAAACTCATTTTCTTTTTGGTAACCAGACACCATATTCTAAAAACCGAAAATGTATAGTGTGAAAACCAAACCACACCAATAATGTAGAAATTACTGGTATGATCAATTGTCTCGTCAAATGCCTGAAAAGAAAAAAGGACTTGTGAAAAACAGTCATTCCAATAGAGCAAACTGTAGATGCAGGATCTCTTCGCTAGGTATTCAGCGAAAAGGGAAGTACTTCCACCGAGCTAGGTGACTGTGCTCGGGGACCGCGGTCCAACCGTTGATGGTTGGTAGTTGTATATATGCGAAGTCACTGAGAAAACTCCGATAGCGAGATGTACGAATTCCATACTATTTCGTCGCTCTCCGTACTGATAGTCATTTCTTGCCGCTTCAGCCGCCATCTAGTGAACTCGATGTGAAACATTGTTGTACGGCGTGTTGTGTAGTGTGTGCGGCGCATGGTAGATGCCGCTCCGCTCAATATGCTTTTCGCTGCTCCTGCATTTCTTCTTAATTTATTATGTAGCGTATGATCACGCCGCTACATCACTACCGTTGATGGTTGGTAGTTGTATATATGCGAAGTCGCTGAGAAAACTCCGATAGCGAGATGTACGAATTCCATACTATTTCGTCGCTCTCCGTACTGATAGTCATTTCTTGCCGCTTCAGCCGCCATCTAGTGAACTCGATGTGAAACATTGTTGTACGGCGTGTTGTGTAGTGTGTGCGGCGCATGGTAGATGCCGCTCCGCTCAATATGCTTTTCGCTGCTCCTGCATTTCTTCTTAATTTATTATGTAGCGTATGATCACGCCGCTACACAAACTATTATACTTAATACATAATTACTAGCTTTTGCCCGCGACTTCGTCCGCGTGGACATTCGGAGAATCGCTATTTAACCTTTGACCGAGATAAAAAGTAACCATGTTTTACCACAGGCTATTACTATCTGTGCTATTCCAAATCCATTCAGCCGGTTTTACGTGATTGAGTTACAAACATCAAAACATTAAACTTCACATTTATAATTATTACTGTTCTCGTTCTCATTCCTGTTCCCGTTCCCGTATTATTTTTTCCAATAAAAAAAAAGAACCCCTGTTTCAGTGCTTTCGGTGTTGAATAATGTCCACCGTGTCGTGTTTGACCTTAAAATAAATGCCATTTTCGAAATAAACATCCCATAAAACTTCAATATCGACATCCATATAGATTTGTTTGCTTATTTGTTTTTAGGAGTGAGTACTTCTAATTTAGTTTCACGTCAAAATGTCTATTTAATATTATTTTTTCATACAAAGCATGAACCCCATTTTACCCCTTTAGGGGTTAAAACAAAGCCACTATTTAGGACTTAAAATTAAATGCTATTTTCGCAACCAACATCCCATAAAACCTCAATAACGACATTCATATCGAGTTTGGGCTTTTTACCCCATTTACCCCTTAGGGGGTTGATTTTCAGAAATTTACGAAATATATGTTTGATCATTTGTTTATAGAAGTACTCCTACGAAGTTTCAAGTCGTAATGTCTATTTTATATTTTTTACATACAAATTTTTAACCCCGTTTGACCCCTTAAGGGGTTGAATAATGTCTACCACTAAAAATAAATGCCATTTTCGCAATCAACATCCCATAAAACCTCGATAACGACACCCATATCGATGTTGGGCTTTTTTTACCCCATTTATCCCCTAAAGGGTTGAGTTTCGGAAAACCACGAAACACGTGTTTGCTTATTTGTTTTTAGAAGTACTGACACGAAGTTTCAAGTTGAAATGTCTATTTAATTTTTCTTTTCCATACAAACTGTTTAACCCCATTTCAACCCTTTAGGGGTGGAATTTCCTAAAATCCCTTCTTAGTGGGTATTTACATTGTATAAAGAAGCTATGTACAAAATTTCAAGTCTCTAGATTCAGTGGTTTGGGCTGGGCAATAGTCTGTCAGTCACCCCTTCACTTTTATATAAGAGATGTATAAGGAGAAAACTTTATACATACTTAATACGTAATTATGTATTAAGTATAATAGTTTGCTCTATTTGAATGACTGTTTTTCACAAGTCCTTTTTTATTTTCAGGCATTTGACGAGACGATATTTTCACAGTTAACAGAAGCAGAAATTCAAGAAGAATATTCAAATTTGTTGTAACGCCGAATTGTAAAAGGAGAAGCGACAATAAAGTTAGCATTTCCTGAAAATGGGCGCTTTGTCGAGCTTTTGGCCACTTTCGCCAACAAACTGATACTAGAGACCCTACCTAGGCTTAATTGCGATCATTTGTTTACCCTCTAAATAGAAAATGACACACAATTAATTATTTCCAACAATGGATACTTATTTATATAAATCTTACTTTTTGATTTCGTGTCTTTTGTCACAGTACCTACCTACACACAAGTTTTTATTTTATCAAAAAAAATTGGAACCTTAAACAATAATGTTATGGTCCCAACATTTGTTCTGTTTTGCATTATTGTTAAACGTAAGATTGTTCAATATCATAATTATTATTATTGATATAATTATCATCAATTAATCAATCGTTTCCATAAAAGTTAAAAAACACACGGACATCTAGGGATATGTTAGGTTATCATTATATGTTTAGCTTTACATACTTACCTTCAACTTAACTTATACACTTGTACTTTATTTTGGGCATAGTGTTTGTCAGTCAGTGATTGCACAAACTTTGATAGTAAGTTAGATTCATCACGGACCATAAATACCTATAACATATTTTATTAAGTCAAGTTCAGGTTTAAAAGCTTCTAGCTCGAAGTTCCACACTCTGAACATCAAACTTGAGTTATAAAAGTTAAATCGGAAAGCAACTCGATGTCTTTTATAAATAGAAGTTGGTAAGAGGTAGGAAATTTATTTACCCCCAGTACGATAACTCAAAGTGTGGATGGAACTAGGGGGGCAATAAATTGGTATGACAACAAGGTAACTTGGAATAGATCTTATCGGCTAATGATTACGTTGCTTTGAACTACGAATAGGAAGTTCGTAATAATTATGGATGCTACGCTTGCATTGCTTGTCATAAGTATTTTTTTATTACCCAAGGGGATGTATGATCCATACAAAAGTACAATCCTACTCCATCGAAATGTATGAAACAGCTGATATTTTTTTCGCAATTTCAAGGTTGGTCCCGTAATGAAAGTTGTTCAGTTTGCCCCACGAGAGGTTTTGTATTAACTAAAAATAACCTTGTATATGCCTTGTCATTATTCTAAAGATGAATGTTAGCGAAATGACTTATTACTTATGTTATGTATCTACCTACAAAATTGATAATTTATCACTATCGATAATTGTTAAAATGTGTTAAGTATGTGTAGTATATGTTTTCCTTGAATATTTGAATACTTTTAAATATACATTATAAAGACGACGAGTCACGGTGTAGGTACAGAAAAGACACCGTCTTTGCATAAAATTAATTGTAAATGTGTTTATTCTAATAAATAAAAAAATGTTTCTTAACCCACAGGATTGGTGGATGAGTCTGCGTTCAATAAAATAACTTAAAATGTGGACTTAAATAAAAAAAAAAAATGTTTTTATATGATTTACTCAGCTACACCTATTCAGTAGACTTAAATAAAAAATTGGTCATTTAATAATGTTTTGCTTAAGATTTACTCAGCCAGCCACACACTAAATTATTCCTCCAATGTATGATGTCTGTGCCCCCTTTAGCAGCCACCATTTGGTAGTCTGCGACAGTCGGTGAAATAAAAAAATCGAATAGGTACGACACATAAAAACCCCTTGTTAGACACAAAACTGTCAGGTCAATTATCCCCTTTAGTGGCAGCTTAAACTGTATTCAAAGCCCGTGTCGAAAGCTTTTAGGGAACAATCCATGTAAGGGTCGGTTAAAGAACCCTTACGAGCTGTAATATTAATAGCGAGAGATGTATGTTCCGAATTGACCCCGTTTGTGGTGGATGGCACTTTGAACGCACACCATAATTTGACGTTGATGTCCATAATTGGGTGCTTAGTTTGGAGACACTTAAGTTATGAACTATAATTTAAACAATACACTGATGATAACTTACAAGTAACATTAACTGCTTTTACATATTTATAAGACATCTATGACCCAGTTCGCGCAATAATATAAGAATTAAAAAAACGACGGGTTGCACTCCGGGTATGCCGGCAGAAGTGAAAACTTGAATATTAACGTTGTGCATTTTTGATATTTTGGCTGTCTACTCTCCATCCGTCTTACAAATTTTCGATCAGGTCACGTGTCCTGACGCGGGTTTAACATTTTTTACCCATTACAAAAAAGGGTACAAAGCCGCTAAAGCAGTTTTCACTTCAAAAAACACAAGTTAGACGCTCGTATCCAGATTCCAGACGCATCAGTCTAATGATAAAACCATAATTGACTATTTACATGGGTCGATTTTAGTCACCTGTGACGGTCGACTTTATTCACCTAGCAAGTCGCTTCAAAAATTGAATCGCAGGTAATGGCGTCGCTGTCGCAATATGTGTAACGTCCAGTTTTGGCCACCGGATCAAATAATTTTGTCCAGTCACCTGCGGCCTAGACCGAATTGCCATTTACACGGTCGATTTTCGCCGTGCGTCGAAAGTTGTGCGGCTTTAGTCACCAATGTAAATACCACCTAAACTAATACCTAATTCATGGATAAATGAATTAAAAACTTTTTTAGTTTATTAGCTAAGTGTTATTATCACCGCTACAACTGCTTACCATTACAATAGGTCCATTTCGTCAAAAGTAGAATATATTATATAGGTAGGTAAGTAGGTACACTGTATTTCGAAACACCATTTTCATGTAAATAAAATAAAGTTTAGTTTAAACAGCCTGTAAAAGCGAGTTCATTCGCATTTTTCCAGCGTTTTAAACAGTTTTTCTTTCAACGAAGGCAACTCGAACTTAGTTAAAACCATTACAACTTCCATCTTCTAAATTATTAAGATGAACTTTAAGTAACTTCAGAACTCACAATTATTGTATTAAGGTTTCGAATTTGACTTCCACTTATATTTGAAATTATGAAAAAATCAATAAAAATAACCAACACAAACCATATCATAATTGGTAAATAGAGACCACCAAACTGAACAACTTTTACTGTAGGACTAACTCTGAAATCGCAAAAAGAAATAGCTGTTCTATACATTTTTATATTTTCGTTATTAATTGCACGAAAACCTTTTCCGAATCCTTTATTTTCGAAGTAAAAATCTCTAAATTTATAATCGAGGCTTATAGATGGAAATCTAACGCAACGTATATTGTTTTTGTTAGTATTTCAACCCCTACGGGGATGAAATGGGGGTGAAAAGGGGTAAAAAAACCTAAAAATAGATATGTATGTCGTTATCGGGGTTTTCTGGGATGACGATTGCAAAAATTACATTTATTTTGAAGTCCGATACGGTGGACATGATTTAACCCTAAAGGGGTGAAAATGGGGTTAAAATTTTGTATGTAAAAATAATATAAAATAGACATTACAACTTTAAAATTCGTAGCAGCATGTCTAAATTGTTTAAAAATAAATAGACTTAGTGTTAGTAAACATGAAAATCGATGTGGATGTCGTTCTTGAGGTTTCATGGCATGGTGATTGCGAAAATGACATTTTTTTTAAATAAAACACGGTGGACATGATTGGACCTGGACATGCACATCCGGGGGACGGGAACGGGAACGGGAACGGGAACGGGAACGGGAACGGGAACGGGAACGGGAACGGGAACGGGAACGGGAACGGGAACGGGAACGGGAACGGGAACGGGAACGGGAACGGGAACGGGAACGGGAACGGGAACGGGAACGGGAACGGAACGGGAAGTCTCATACGAGGCCCGCCACACGCGGCAAAGGTCTTGCCTCGCGACGCAGCGCGCTTGATGGGGACCCGCCTAATCGCTTAAAAATGGTTGGACGGATCCTAGTTGGTTCAGGTTCCCTGAGGATTTTCTCTAATATCCACGCGGACGAAGTCGCGGGCAGAAGCTAGTCTACTATAAGTATTCGGTTTTAGAAGATTTTTTGTAACACGTAGGTATTGTCTAATGTTCCCATATAATATTTTGTCTTTGTCCGTTATCATATTCAGCATCTTAGAGCATTCAATTTCAGCATAGTATAGTAGTCGTTTTTATATTAAAACGTGGAGACTTTTATTGAATAGTACCGAAAGGAAATAAAAAACCTACTTCATATTGGCACATACATTAAGTATATTGATCCTATCCAATTTCTTGAAGGATTTTTTTATTTTACACTTTGTTGACAGAATTTTAGTGTGTTTTAATATAACTCAGGGTGTTTGCTAAAAGCCTTATAAAGCCGAATATGGTAGATAGGGACCATCAAACTGAACAACTTTTATTATGGAACCAAATATGAAATCACGAAAAAAAAAAGTCTTGTCAATTGAAATAATCAAGTTTCCAATAAATTATAGACAGTAAGCAAGACTCGTATAAGACACATAGTCAGTTCGATAATAAGCGTTCGTACTAAACTAATTGGTAGCCTTTAGCGTGGTTTTCCCACCTGGGTGCAAACACTTGGACTAATTAGGCAGAGTATTGCTTTGGCAGTAATTTAGGTCACTGCATTCAGTAGAATGGTGCGTTTGCTTCACTTACTATGTGAAGTAAATGGTGCGTTTGATGTTGATGTCTTTGTCAGATTAGACTTAAATTCTCTTTGCTGGGGGGTTACTCCCGAAACACGAACGAAGTTCTGGAGATCGAACTGGTAACGAGTAAACATCAAAACAGTTCAATGGAAATCATAGAACCGTTTTCAATGTACTAAAATAACAGATTTTTGACGTTTATTCGATCTTGATGTGAACTAAGTACATAGATATCGGTAATTCTCGTCGAGAGTAGGGGGGGCTGGTATACTTAAATTAGAAGTTAAGTCACATTTAAAAAGGATAATGATAAAATAAAGAAATTAAATCACGAATTAAAATAATTAATTATTTTTAAGAACAATAAGGATAGTATTGAATGTCACGCTAATTATACAGAGTCAAATAAAATGAAAACAAATAAAAAAAAAAATCATTAAAATTATCCAAATTAGATTAAATGAAATTCAATCAAATTAAATTAAATAAAAATAAAGTTTAATATTCTTCTTAAATTTAAGAAATAATGAATCCGAGAAAACATCCCTTTTAACGGAGAGACAGAATGGTTTCTTTCGCGCGAGAAACTTATACAAGCCGTTATAAGTAATCATCAACCTATTCAGAGGAGAAAACAACCCTAGCGTGACCGAGACAATTTTTTATCAAATAAGTACACCATATTATGCTGATAAGATAATCTAGGAAGCCGAGACGGTGCGTGAATATTCATGCAAGATAGTCAGGAACGTATTTGCGTAGCACCTACAATGAGGATCAGTAACGATTTTTGTTTAGTAGCTTATCAGAAAGCTTATGTCACCACTTGATTAACTGTGAAGAAATTTTTGCGATATCTCTTAAAGCTGAGAAGCTATACGAGCTAAAACGTGCTAAAACACTGTTATTATGAGGGGTCCTTATGACGTCATCGCGACGTACGCGAACCTTATGCCGTACGTGATAAAGCACATATTGCAATGAGCTAGGCATTTCCTTCAAACCCTTAATAACTCAACCATTTCTAAGCGGATTTCAAAAAATCTTTCACTAAGTTTTATAGCTATTAATATGATTTTATATTATACCAATAAAACTATAGGATTCAAACCTGTTACTGATCCTCATTGAACTTTGCTCTAACTACGTACGTAGTACTTGTTGTATGGTCTGTGGCTGTAACTAGGCTTGCCAACCGTCCCGGATTTTCCGGGACCGTCCCGTTTCTGAGTCAATTTTGGCCCGTCCCGCCGTGACCCCTTGCGGGACGCCTTTTGTCCCGGAAATCAGTTAGTCATTAATAGGAGAAAAACAAAAACATGACTAAAAATATCGCTGTGCGGCTGTTTTTTTACTTTAGTCAGGCAAAATTACAAGATAAGTGGGTGTGCGTTACCCCAGCAAAAAGTTGAGCTTTAGAGAGATGAGACCTTATCAGATAATTAGTGTGTCATGAGGAGAAATTTGTTTACTAATAGCAAAATTTGTGTGAGTTGTAGTTTTTAAGATATATGAGAAAAACAGACTTTGCTGGGGTCACGTTTTAAACATTACCCTGGCAAAAAAAGTTGTTTCAGCCTGGAACCAAATACATGAATAGATAGCTTTTGTTGCATAGTAAATGTTAGCAAATAGCAAAAATTGTGTGTGTTATGGTTCTTGAGTTATTTAAGTTTTTGCTGGGGTAACGTTTTGGGTTTTCCCAGATCTCGAAAACGGTTCAACGCAGAAGTTTGAAAAAAATACCACTAAGAGACCTTAATTTGTTTAAATTTGTTTGATTGTTAGTTTTTGATTTGGTTGTCGCAAACCAACGTAATTAAATGGTTTCGAAAAACAGAAAAAACGAATTTGCAAGTAAACTACTACACTTATAATCAAATAAACAGCTGTTAAAAATAGCCGTGGTAGACACTTATTACGTCAAGATATTTAGGCTTTGTAACTTTACACGATGTAAAGATATAAACAAATTTAATAAATTTTAGACTGGTCGTACTTTAGCGCTCGAATACACAGTTTCCATAACATTAAGACACATCGCATACATTAAACAAATTTAAGTAATTCATTCACATTCCTTCCTGTTAATTTCAGCTCTCAATTACGCCTATCATGAAAGTTTTAACAAAAACAAGATTAAGACAGCAATTCTTGAATAAGCCGACCAAATTGTAAAGGTCACTAAAAAGCGACCGCACCATACGTACGGGTTATCTTCGCAAATTAGCAGCTTAGTATCCGATGTTTTGTACAGTTATGAAGAAAAATGTTATTGATATAGCTTAGATTCAACTAGTTTTCTATTTTATAAATTAATATAGTGTTTATTTATATCAAATAATAAACTTACGCGATTAATAGTATTTTAAAAAGAATGTAATAATTCATGAAAGTTAAAATTTTGAAGGCACTCAACATTACATAAATAAAGGTAAATAATAATCTAAACCTAATTAGGTAATAATCTCGCTAAGCAATTTATAGTGTGATTTATTTGTCAGTATCAATATATACATTTATGGTAATTTGTTGCTTCTGTTTTTTCAAACCAAATGTTTTATTTTAATACCAAACCTACTCATGTCAATCCAGTGACCACTATGTTTGACAGGTAAAAACATTTACCCATAAAAACTGTTCCTACCTAGGAACAGTTTTTACGGAAACTACCTCGCATTTTTTCCATATAGGTATATTTCTCACCATTTAAACCTTCCCCTGGAACTACGACAAACATTTTAAAACCAAAATCGGCCACGCCAATCTTAAGTTTTCGCGAGACTAACGTACATTTTATATTTAAAGATAATCTGACCAGCAAACTTTTGTACGCAACTGTACTAACAAAAGATCCATATTATCCCGTTCATTTAAGATGGTTACGCTTATGTATAGCGCGGTCGCTTTTACGTGACCTCTACAATTTAGGCGGCTTATTAGAGAATTGTTGTCATATTCTTGTTTTTGTTAAAACTTTCATGATAGGCGTAATTGAGAGCTGAAATTAACAGGAAGGAATGTTAATGAATTACTTAAATTTGTTTAATGTATGCCATGTGTCTTAATGTTATGGAAACTGTGTATTCGATTGCTAAAGTACGACCAGTCTAAAATTTATCAAATTTGTTTATATCTTTATATCGTGTAAAGTTACAAAGCCTTAAATTCTTGACGTAATAAGTGTCTACCACGGCTATTTTTAACAGTTGTTTATTTGATTATAAGTGTAGTAGTTTACTTGCAAATTCGTTTTTTCTGTTTTTCGTAACCATTTAATTACGTTGGTTTGCGACAACCAAATCAAAAACTAACAATCAAACAAATTTAAACAAATTAAGGTCTCTTAGTGGTATTTTTTTCAAACTTCTGCGTTGAACCGTTTTCGAGATCTGGGAAAACCCAAAACGTTACCCCAGCAAAAACTTAAATAACTCAAGAACCATAACACACACAATTTTTGCTATTTGCTAACATTTACTATGCAACAAAAGCTATCTATTCATGTATTTGGTTCCAGGCTGAAACAACTTTTTTTGCCAGGGTAATGTTTAAAACGTGACCCCAGCAAAATCTGTTTTTCTCATATATCTTAAAAACTACAACTCACACAAATTTTGCTATTAGTAAACAAATTTCTCCTCATGACACACTAATTATCTGATAAGGTCTCATCTCTCTAAAGCTCAACTTTTTGCTGGGGTAACGCACACGATAAGTGGATGGAACTGACAAAAAATCGCGCTGCGCGGCCTTTTCTTCTGTAGATAGCCATTTTCTTAAAAAAACAGGCGTTTCGTGCATCTTAGACAGGCTTGGCTTGCAATTAATTTTGACCAAAAATGCAGCGAAATTCATAATTAAGTTTATTGCAAAAAACTTGTGAAAATGCGCAAAAATCTCAAAAGTAAAATTCGAAAATAACTAAATTTAATAATTTAAAATTTTTGTCATAGGTCTATTTTTGCCTATATTTTGTATTGATTTTTTTTTATTAACTGATTAAAAAATATATCTTAACTATAGATTTTTCTAACCATTTTGTATGTGGTGTGTTGTGTCCCGCGTAATATACCCTAGTCCCGGTTGTCGAGCTAAGTAATCCCGGAAATGCCTTATTTGGAGTTGGCAAGCCTAGCTGTAATAGCCCTAGTCGTAGGAGGCAAAAAAACGAAGAATACGGCTATCAATGAACCAAAGATTTCCTTCGGTAGGATTGATCCTTGGGTTCCTAAAATGGGTTTACGAAGTGGAGCCACCTGGATTTTTCAAGCAGGTGGGGGGGAGGGGGAATTCTGCCTTAACGAAGTCCGAGGTTAATAACTGCCTAAGTTTAGATACTAAGCCAAGTTTGGTATCATTTTCGGATAAATCAATGACGTCGAATTCATTTCTGGTATAAAAAAGCAATTTATTAAGAAGTTTCCTAAACATTACACAATAACCAATATTTTCAACTACATTTTTTTTACTTTAAGTCACCGTAAATATTAAACTGATGTCCTTATTTGCAAACAAAAAATACGATAACAAAGCTAATAGAATGAAGAGTTGAAAAAATATAACTTACACATCTCTTTATTAACAACTAGCTTCCGCCCGCGACTTCGTCTGCGTGGACGGTTTTTTTGCTATCCCTCGGGAACTATACGTTTTTTTCTGGATGAAAGGTACCCTATGTCCTTTTCTGCACCCCTGACAACGTGTATGCAAAATTTCATAACGATCGGTTCAGTAGTTACGACGTGAAGGCGTAACAAACAAACAAATAAACAAACAAACAAACGGACTTTCGCTTTTATAATATTAGTAAGGATAAATAGCAAAAAAAAAATTCACTGTCGCGTGCCGTCAATTTCTTTTACATCTATGGAAATATTATTATTTTTCATTATAACAATATGGGTATCAAATGAAAGGTAATAAATAGCCAATTCCAAATATATATACATTATAACACTTTTATTTAACTGTTTTGAAATAAACTTAAAAAGTATAACGCAGAATTAAAAAATATTAGTAAATTATTAGAAAAACAAAAAATGGCAGTCAATATCGACAAAAAAAGGCAAATATCACAAGCGCGCATGTAACTACAATTTTTTTCAGATGTTGTTAGGTACCTTGAGAGTAGTTCTAGCCAAGTTTTAACCCTTGGAAACCCTGTACTGCTGGAAAAACTTGGCACTTGTTTCAGTATTTTCGAAAAAACTACCTTAAGGAAGCGTTTTTCAGGTATTTCTACTCTATACTTTTATAAAGCTAACTAAATTTGCTACAATTTGAGCCTATCACAAACAAGTTTCGAATTGATATTTAAAATTTTAATATTTAATAAAAATAATAACTTCCTTACAACGGTAACGAAGTTATTTTTTTTAATTAGCCAAAACAAGAATATTTTCTTTTATTATTATTTTAAAAATAAAAGGATATAAGAGCTCCTACGAGGTATTTTTCTTTTTCAAATATTCCAATTTGTGTATTTAATGGCAATTTTTTTCTTTAATCAAGCGAGTATTTTATTTTTGTTTTAATTTTTTTTAAATAGTTTAACAACTGAATCGTACAAATATGAATCCAAAAATGAATTCGACACCCTAAATTCATACGAATATGATATCAAACTGGACATAGCAGCTTAACTAATACATCTATCGAGATTGGGCTAAAAGCCAAAACTTCAAAAAATTTACTACAAAAATCGTGGTGGCTCCACTTCTTATATCCATCCTAGGGTCCTAAGGACCAATCCTACCAAAGGAAATCTCTGGTTCACAAAACGCCGTATTTTTCACCCTACTGACGCCGCTATAACACTTTCTATTGTATTATGAAATGCTATTGTATTAGTATAAAGAACTTAAATGGGGAACAGCCAATTTGAATCCGTTTGGAGGTCCAAAGAGTAAATCTTTTATAAAAAGGCTTGAAACGGGAGAAAAACCAATTTCTGTTTATCTTTTAAACTCGACTCTCTTTTGTTAGGCATTTCAGTAGCCAATATGAAAATGATAAAGTTTACGAAGACCCTTAGTTACGACCTGTGATATTAAATCTTTATAAGCAAACAGAACAAAATTATGACAACAATTTTTTTTTATTATTAGCCAGGTACCACTTATTTAAATTTTCCGTGAAAGAAAATCCTTTTAACTGGCTCCAAAACTTCAGAACTTCGCAAACAGGTGTCCCTTTTCTCATTTAATCTTGATTATTACTTTTTTCATAATATTCTTTTTTCACTTTTGTAATAAAACAAGAGAACATTTTGTCAGAACGTTTGGAGAAGCGCTTTTTTCCTGTTATAGGTGATTTTAAGTATAACATTTTCTTAATAAAATACATTGCAAACAAAAGGAGTTGATTTAATACAGTTTATTTTAGGCACAAAATATTGAAGCGTCGCCGCTACGTACTTTGATGTGTTTCAGGTATAGTAAGTAATTTAATTACTAAGTAAATACTTGCATTAGCACAAATAATAGTATGTCTTCAAACAAAAATGGTGATAAGTTGCTCACTTTTACGCTCCAATTTTTTAATAAATAACTTTCGGCATCCCTGCAATAATAGAAAAGTGTAAGTTTAAGTTATTTAGGTAATAATTTTGACTGACGGATCTCACACTGCCACGCATCACGCTGCGTTTTGCGTGACTGCATATTTGTAAAGTTTCAAGAATCTATAGAACACGCAAAGTCCTATGGCGCATAATACGAGTAGGCGCGTGAGTCCATGACGAAGCGTGATGTAATACGCAGCATTATCATTTATTTCAATTAATTTAATTTTTTATTCAGATATTTCAGTGATTATGTAATTTATTATTTTATTATAATTGATGATTGATTTTTGCATGCCCTGCCCGGGTGAATGTGTATCGCACTCTATTCCTACCTAATGATATGTCATCTTCAATGTACCACATTCTAGCGAAATAAATATTCTTATTCTTATTCTTATTCTTAGCAGTGTGTGAATTACCTTATGTAATTTTTTTGATGCTATGGTTTTATAACCAAACCGTCGCCAGCCGCCCGCCGCCGCCTCTGTGATCTAGTGGTTGGGCCAAACGTGTGAGGCGCAGGGGTCCCAGGATCACAGGAAAGAGGTAAAATTTGTAGGGCTTATTTCAAGTCCACCTGGCTAGCTACCAGTGGCGAGGGGTCAATTTATTGCGAAGGTAAGCCGGGGACCACAAAATTAGGTAAAAAGTAAAAAGATAAGATAATACAAAAAAAAATACATAATCACTTTACCAAACACGCACGTAAACAATGATAATGGCGCACACATACTACTAATAAAACTAAATTCCTTCCTTTCGACGACATCCAACATCTGCTTCCGATTCCGAAACAAATCGATCAAAATTATACCTACTTCTAAATAAAAAATATCTGATTTGCGATATATTTTCTTGTATTATTCTTATTTGTTTATTTTTCATCATAAATACTCATTCATCTCTCCAACAGAAAGAGAAAAGAAACTTTAAAATCGCTTCAAATAGAAAGACAGAAAACTTAAGCCGGCCTGCTGCGGATTACCTCTCACTATTTTCAACCGAAAGGCACGCGACTGTGTGCATTGGTGAGAAAGAGACAGAGTAATAACAATGTCCGTTACCCGTGGCAACCGCGCCAAGACACAGTACGAAAAGGAAAGCTAAAGGATGTTGGCTTGCCTTGTGTTTTGTGTGACAACGAATTTGATACTCCTTCCTTGCGTGCTCCTTGCGCTCGGCGCGGTGCGCGAGTGTTTTTCGCCGAGCGTTTTTACACTTAGAAACCCATAAATATTAACCGTAGGCATTACCGAAATTGTGAAAATTATTAAGTAATAACATGTATGATAATAATATGAACTGCATGGTGGATCGGTGGGGTGGGATTTTGAAAAGGTAAGCCGATGGGAATCGGCTTGTATGGACCCTTCGCCACTGCTAGCTACCACCATCTTACCTAAGTATGACGCCATATAACAACAATTTATAAACTGTTGTGTTCCGGCAGTAAAGGTTCTTACCTCTATCTTTAGCCAGTTCCTCAGTGGTGAAAATTCCGTATGTTGTGCGCTTCAACCTTCAGCCTTATCGTCTCTTAACATCAGGTAAGGTGAACGCCAGGTACTTCTGACCGCAGAGCGTAGTTTACAGGCGCTTCAGAGGGACGCTGCTGCCTTGTGCCACCGATTCGACACACAGTGTCAAGTTTTTTTTAACATTGAAAATGTTTTTTCGATCGCTACAGTAAGGTACCCAATTTCAGCCAGAGTAAGACATCGCCCTGGTCCCGTGAGTTTAGGGTCTACGTGAATGTGATAAGTGTCAAAAGAAGCGTCTCAGTTAGGGCTTACAATATGGTGAAAAAAAAAATTGAAAAAGTCCAAAACTTTATTCGAAAATCGCATAAATGTAGAAAAATGACACACTTTTTCGGGGTCTTTTCTTACTAAATCGACAATTTCTTAAAAACTAAAGCGATATCGAAAAAATGAAAAAAACCCCTAGTCATATTGAGTTGGGCTATATTTTGAAAATATTATATGTCCCTAACTCTTACGGTCTGGGCTGTAACTTATCCTTTATGTAGCGAACCTCGGGCTACGGACGTGGCGCGGGGTCTTGGTTATACGTAGCACGATTGAAGTTTGTAAATTATTGTATATTTCAAAGCTTGTAATCGTGATTTTATATTTTTTATTTATTTCCACATTTTTATAAATAAAAAAATATTTAGATCCATTTCTGGCGATTTATTATTTACTAAAATTGCTTTAAAGCTAAAAAATAATGAAAAATGGTAAAACCTATTAGCTCTAGTAGGTCAACAGATTAGATGGTATGACGCGAGTAGAGCGTAAAGCGAGTGCTGATTCCAGACCTAGTCAAAGATTTAAATCGTTAGATACGGCGGCGCGGCGGTACCATAGTGTGATTGCGCTGAAATGTCTCCATAAGTCCATATTCAAGTAAGTGACGTCGCTACCTATGTGAAAACGAAAGAGAAAGTAGTGTTAGCAATAACTGTAGGAGCAAAAGAGATGACGCTATTATCTCCAGTACACGTGCTAGGCGTCGTAGTGAGTTTTTGTGTGTAGGTCAACGGATAAACGAATCTTGAGCGAAAGTTGAACAGAAGAGAGGTTTTAGTTTGTTTAATTCATTTTCAATGTACCAGAAGGTCGTGAAAGGCACGAGATCTGTGAATTTTTTACTAACATATTTTTAAGTTATTCACTAACAAACTTCTTTTATAAATTATATCCGTGTTAATAACAAAAGATTTATATCACGTTGTGGTTAAAAAAAACGAAGCTAAGGTTAAAAAAAAGATTATAAAATATTGCGTAACAGTTGCTCGGGCAGTCAACAAGAAAATAAGGGCTATGGAGAGTTTTACATTATCCGATTAATAAATCTTGATTGAGGTTAAGCGTCTCATAACTTCGACGTTATACACCGTTATTTTGTAGTCGTTTTAATTAACTTAAGGGAGTGTTCTACCAATGAAACTAAACATTTTTGGCAAAGAAATATGGATAGAAAAACGACAAAAAAATACTTTCCCATACTAATATATTCACCCATAATATATGTACAATGTTTGCGCTGTCTGGTTAGTAAGTAGGTACCTATGGGAGGACCAAAATTTTTTTACAATTTGTTTCATTGGCAAAAATGTTCACTTTAACTAATACTAATCACTTAATTAAAGCGACTACAAAATAACGGTGCAATTAACATGAAAATGGCACAAAAAGTACAGCGGGTTTTGCTATGTTCCGACTCATAATATAATGTACAATTGCAAATGCAACATTTTCAGCAGAACTAGGTAGGTTTATTTATTCACAAAAAATGAAGAGACTTAATGATATTTCATTTTATGTAAATTGCTTAGTGATGATGTAACATAATAAAACAACTTTGATTTTTTTTCACAATGTTGAAAAAATACATGAAAAAATTCAGCACTGTTGTTTTTGTCTAATTTCTTTTTCAAGAATACAATCTTTGGAAAATAATTATTTTATTTAATCAAATCAATAATTATATTATATTTTTATTCTTCGTCAGTGTCTCCAGATAGGTATGAATTTTTCCCCAGATCTCATTTTATTTTTACCCAACATGATACATTTGTATGACGAGATGACGAGAAAATTTTAAAATTTTCCTCTGTAAAAACGTACTACGTTTTGTATGAAAAACAGATTTTCTTTTTTTCCCAATAATTAAAATTTTCTAGACTATGGGGAAAACCTTTCAACCTGGAGACACTGTTCTTCGTTCTAACTAAGTCCATAGGTTCTTAAAAAAATATATAAACCGAATGAAGATTTCACCGTGCGCGTCTTTAAATGCTGCCACTGTTAAAAACTTTGTACTTTTTAACCAAAAAAGTAATTTAGGTTCAAAAATCAATAGAAAACTTTAATATGAGCTCATAAGTATTAATCTTAAACGGAAACTTCCTAAATATTTTTGATTTCTATTCTCTTGGAAAAAAAACACTTTTTTTCATGTTTTTTTACGTTAGAAAAAAAAGCTGTTTTTTACTAGCTAAATTGCTTTTATTACCGATCCGTCCGATCATATCGGACAGAGTAAAACCGATGTTTTAATTAAATGAGAAATTGGAAATTGGTGTTGTCCCATCACTCTGGAGTCTATGTAAAATTACAGTGAATTTTAACAACGCAAGAATTATCCGCTTTCGGGAAATAATTTGACTGGGAAATTTGAGAACGACAATCTATGTTTTTATTTTATTTTGTCCTCTCTGATTCAATCAAAAAATCGTCTTCGGTATCAAAATCGTTCATTACGAAAATGTGTACTGTTCCATGAAATTAATAACTTGCAATTTTCTTTCAAATCTTGTACAGTTATTTTTATTCTGATAATAGATATTTCTAACAAATGTATTCGCTAGTGAGTGACGTAAACCTACATAATACTTACTTACCCTCTGTCTAGTACCTAATAGCCCAAAATACAGTAAGAACTAACTAAAGGATTCTAGAATATCTTGCCAATTAAAATATTAGAAGCATTTATTAGTAAATTCTATTGTGTTTCCATTTTCACTTTTTGCACATCAAACTCATTTATTATAGCTTCAATCAGCAGAAATCAAAATCATGGGGGAGAGACGGCTCTCCCCCATTTAAGGGATTTTGATTTCTACTAGGCAAGCAAGCAGAATTACAGGAATTTATAATTTCAAATAGATACAAATTATTATTTAACTAGCGACCGTCCGCGACTTCGTCTGCGTGGATAGTGTTTTGTCTATGCCTAGGGAACAATTCCTTTTTTGGGGATGAAAGGTATGTCCTTTTCTGCACTCCTGACAACGTGTATGCAAAATTTCATGACGAACGGTTCAGTAGTAAAGACGTGAAGGCGTAACAAACAAACGGACTATCGCATTTATAATATTAGTAACGATAATTTAATCATGCCCATGAATGAATATAATTACAACTTTTATGAAATAAATACAATATCCAAACTGTTTTAAATAGCTTTATTAAAATACATTTGATCGGTACGGTAAGCAGATGAATGAAGAACGACCTTTATTCGGATCTTGAGAATAATAGAAATACTGGATTACTCTATACTAGTACTAGCACCCGCCCGCGACTTCGTCTGCGTGGAAAGGTTTTTTGCCATCCCTCGAGAACAATACTTTTTTTCGGGATGAAAGGTACCCTATGTCCTTCTCTGTACCCCTGACAACGTGTATGCAAAATTTCATGTTGATCGGTTTTGTAGTTAAAACGCGAAGGCGTAACAAACAAAAAAAGTGAGTCAGTGACAAATCGAGTTTGGAAGCAGACGTGCGCTTGATTGTTTGTGATTTTACTCTCCGCATATAGCTCAATTTTCGATCTAATACGCATAGTATAATGAACTAATTTCGGTTGCACCGATTTCACGCCAACAGTGATCTGCAAGTGTGTGTGTCGACATTGCGATCTCTCGTCCCTGTTTTGCGTATTGTGAGTGCCGCGTTCGTTCTCGCTCGATCGAAAGTTCTCGCACCTGGATTATTGTTTTTTGCAGTGACTGACCTACTTTTAAAATATGCCTAAAATTCCACCATCGTCACCAAAACAAAGTTCATCAATTCCTAACCTGACATCAGTTGGTAAAGAAGACGATTTTTCCTTTATCAATAGTAAGAAGAGAAAGCAGACGGATGATAATTTTACCGGGACCCTTGATCGCTTCACCGAAACAATTAATAACTCAATTGGTCTTTTACGCAGCGAAATGGACTCGAAATTAGAAAGTTTTTGTTGTAAGATCAATGGCACTTTGACGTCGGAACTGAAATTATTTCATGACATAATTAAAAATTTAAAAGATGAAGTCGTTGACGTAAAGAACGCCTGCAATGATGTGAAGTCATCGCTGTCCCAGTTGGAGTCTCAACACCAGGAATCCCAGAAGCAAGTGGCTGTCATTGACGAAACGGTAACAACTCATAACGTACGATTGTGTGACCTTGAGCATTGGAAAAAGTCGCAGCAAACTGAAGTGAACAAAAAATTTACCGATATGTCAGAGAAAATACAAAAATTACAAAATCAACTTTCACTTAAAGAGCAAAGAGAGCGTCTGAAAAATCTTGAACTTTCGGGGGTGCCATTCATGAAAGGAGAGGATTTATTCTCTATTTTGAACAAAATTAGTCTAAAGATTGGTCAAAAATTGGTTCATGAAGATATCGAACAAATACACCGTGTCAGAAAGTTTCCCACAACGGACAAGGAAACTACACAAATACCTAACATAATAATTCATTTCTGTCAACGCAGCCGCAAGAATGACTTTCTAACATCATTTAAGTCACGCCGTGAGCTAACTACCACTGATCTAGGATTCAATGGGCCGACTAAACAGCTGTTTCTCAACGAACATCTTACTCCACAAAATAAGGTACTCCTGAAGAAGGCTCGTGACCTCGGAAAGGAACTTACTTACAGGTTTATCTGGGTTAAAGAAGGTAAAATATTCTTGCGTAAGAACGAAACCTCTAGAATAATATTTGTTAATAACGAAAATGATTTATCTAAAATTAAATGACTCTTTGTGCTTTGTTATAGGTTTTGTTTACATATATTACGTTACTGGTTATTATGCATAAAATTATTATTTTTGCATACAGGTAATTACAGATCGCTTATGATCATTGATATCCTTAAACTGTATTGGATTTTTACTTGTAATCTTGTAGTGGTTGAACAACACTTACATAGCTTTTTTAGTTATAGTGTACCTGTTTATTTGTTAGTAATGTACTGCGAACACTTTTTAATTTACATAATAATAATTTCATATTCTGCTTATGGCTAATCTCAACTTATCCATAGCATATCAAAATGTTAGGGGACTTCGAACAAAAAGTAATGATTTTCTATCAAAAACTTTATTATGTTCTTATGATGCAATTTGTTTAACGGAGACGTGGCTGAATGATTGTTTTTATAGTGCTGAATATTTTCCCGAACAATATGTAGTTTTTCGTAACGACAGAGATGTAATCGCTAGCGGACTAAGCCGTGGCGGCGGGGTTGCTGTGGCTGTACTGCGCGAATTCGGGCCGGAGCTGACTCGCGACGCCCCGCTTGCCCCCGCGCTGGCTGACGAGCTGTGGGTGAGCATCCCGCTCGGCTCGGCGGTGGCCGGCGGCGGCGCGGCGGCGGGCGGTCTGTCGTCGCCTTCCCCCTCGCGCCGCCGCCGCCGCCCCTCCGAGCCGGAGCGGGTTTTCGCCTCCGGTGCTTCGCTGCATATCATTTGTACGTATATTTCACATGGAGCGGATCACCTAAACCGGTTGATTGGTTTTTTTGATAGGGTTTACAATTACATGGATAGTCATTACGATGATAAATTCTTAATTTTAGGAGATTTCAATGTAACAAATGCTAAATGGCAATTTGATCCAGATGTGGACAGTATGTCACTGTTTACTAATGAATGTGAATTGGCCTTCTCTGTCGCAGACTTTTTGAATACAGCAAACCTAAAGCAATATAACTCCATTCCTAATCGCAATAATAGATTTCTCGATCTAATTTTTTGTAACACTCATTGCAACGTTACCCATTGCACGAGCCCACTAACTTTAGAAGATGCGCACCATCCTGCCATCGACGTTGATCTGTGTATTGTAAATTACAAATCATTTGACTATAATCCAAGTTGTCTTAAACGTTCATTTTACCTAGCCGACTATGACGCAATTAAATCCGAACTAGGACAAATAGATTGGCTTAAGGAATTCGAAAAATGTAAAACATTTGAAAGACTAATTAACTATTTCTATTCTATTTTAAATAAACTAATTGAAACATATGTTCCTTTAAAACAGATTTCATCTTCTAATCGTTACGATCCTTGGGTATCACGACCTCTCATAAAAATGTTAAATGAAAAACGTAAACATCACCGTAACTGGAAACGATTTGGATGCAGTAGTGCTTATCGCTCCTTTTCTACTCTTAGGTCGCGAGCACACAAATTGGAAAGTGAGTGTTATGCTGTCTATGTTAGGGTCACCGAAGATAATATAAAGAAAGACCCAAAATATTTTTGGACTTACGTAAAATCAAAGAAAGTTAAACCTAGTTTACCGGACACTTTGACATATAATGACATCACCAGCCGCGACGGGGTAGAAATTTGTAACTTATTTAATGATTATTTCCATTCTGTTTTTATTCACCCGGAATCGACTGCTTCTCAGTTGGATACCATTGTCGATACCGACTTGACTCCACTGAACGTTAGTCAAATTGACATAAGTGTGGATACCGTTAAAAAAGAAATACTCAGATTAGATATAAAAAAGGGGGCAGGTTATGACGGGATCCACCCACTGTTTCTACTAAAATGTGTCAATGAATTAGCCTATCCTATCGCTTACATATATAATAAATCGTTTGAAACGGGTACTTTTCCGGATATATGGAAGAAATCTTTGATTACACCTTTGCCTAAAAATGATAAAATCAATGATATTACACAGTATAGGCCAATATCTAAGCTAAGTATACTTGGTAAATTACTAGAAAAAATCGTAACTGAACAATTTTATTGTCATTCATTGTTCGTAACTACATAACACCCTCCCAACATGGCTTTTTCCGTGGCAGATCCGTTGAAACTAATCTAATATCTTTTACGAGTGAAATACTGTCAAATATGGAAAGAAAATCACAAACAGATGTCATGTATTCTGACTTTTCAAAGGCTTTTGATAAAATTAGTCATTCAATCCTATTAAAGAAGCTTTGGGAGGCCGGAATACATGGCGATCTGTTCCGTTGGGTTAAATCCTACATAAGTAATCGATCCCAGGTGGTTGCAATCAGGGGTTTCATTTCTGACTTCCGGGGTCCCTCAAGGGTCACATCTCGGTCCTTTATTATTTTCCTTGTATATTAACGATATTAATAGTTGTTTAAAATACAGTAAATTGCTTTTGTACGCAGATGATGCAAAGATTTATAAAGTTATTAGGAATGAGGATGATTGCGCCGCATTACAGCTTGACATTTTGAATCTATCTGATTACTGTTCTCGTAATCAATTATGTATTAATTTAGATAAATGCTTTATTATAACCTATACTCGAAAACTTAAACCTATAATATTTAACTATCATCTAAATAACTATAATCTTACGAGAGTAGACAAGATTCGAGATCTAGGGATACTACTGGATAGCAAGCTAACCTTCAAGGAACATTATGATAACATTGTACAAAAATCTTATAGGCAACTTGGTTTTCTACTCCGAGTATGCAAACCGTTTAGAAATGATACCACATATAAAATTCTTTACTTCAGCCTCGTTCGATCAATTTTGGATTTCGGTTCTGTAGTCTGGTGCCCCTATTACTCTTGTGACATAAATAGATTGGAAAGAATACAGAAAAAGTTTATTAAAGCATTAGAATATAGAACCGGATCTTCTTATTTATCTTATAACGACTCTCTTAAAAAATACAAATTGTTATCATTGAATTCCCGACGTACACAGTTCGATCTCGTATTTCTATATAAAATACTAAATAATTATATCGATTCCCCTAACCTACTTACTGAAATAAAGTTTAAGATTCCATCAAAAAGTGTTCGCAGACCTAATAATCTTTTCGCAATTCCTAGTTCAACTACTAATTATACATCAAACTCTTACTTTCACCGTTGTTTGACCACACATAACAAAAAAGTTTCAAACATAGATATTTTTTGTAATAATTTAAACAAATATAAAAACTATATTATAGATTATTTCATGTCTGATTGCTGATAGATTGTTACCTATTGACAAAATCACATTGTCTTTAATTATATTAAGTAAAACTTTAAAACATTTATAGGTACTTATTATTAAATTTAATTTTAGAGTAGGTACCAAAAATTGGTTTGTGCTTGTGGCCTGTTTCACAAATTCCGATTAAAGTAACTTCATTATTTACTTGACCAGTAATTTGATTTAAGTTTCTGTCCCATTTTTGTTATATTGAACCATAATTGAATTAAGTTTTTCATTGTAAAGTCGCTTGATCTCGTTTATCACGAATCGTTCCCGATAAGATTTGTCACATACCTATTATATAATTTTCTTAAAGTAATAATAGGCACTCTAGGTCTATAAGTTCAATAATTATTAGTTTAAACATATTTATGTTGATGTACATGACTGTTTGTTGTCATTAAATAAATGAAAAAAAAAAAAAAAAAACTTTCGCATTTATAATATTAGTAAGGATGAGGAGCGAGCTACTTGCATTAACATTCGCCGGGCATCGGCACAGTTTGTCGTACATTGATGCTTTTGAAAGAACCTCTTTGAATCGTTTGTTACAAAACTGGCAACGTACGACGAATTGTGCCGATGCTTGATTGATGGCGAATTTGCAGTGCCGACATGATTTCTACAGGGTTATTTGTAAAACACAAACTACCTCGCACCAGTTTATTACTAACATCATATACAACAACATTTTGTTCTACGACTTTTACGAAAACAGACAAAAGAATCGACTTGCCATGCTAATGTCAGAACAGCTGATCGAATTTTGTATGAAAATCAATCTTTTTTTGCCTGTTTTCAGAAAAGTCGTAGAACAAAATGGCTGTGAAAACCTCGTATGTGCATTTCTTCAAATTTTACAGAAGATGCAAAAAACAGTTTAGTCAGAATTTTTCATGAAGTTCTCATTTATATCAATAGATGGCACTACAATTGTCGAATTTCAGTTTTTGCGACGTAGACATGTATTACGAGGTTTTCTCATGAAAAACAGCTAAAAGAGTCTTTACTAAATTTGCGACTTACGAGGTTTTCACAGCCTACCGACGAATATTGTTGTTCATGATGCTAGCATCATTACTAATAATCTACTCCTGCGAGGTTGTTAGACTAGACGAAAATCCTAAATATCCGCTTCCTTTGCCGTTTCAACGGCATTTTGTGAGCCATTTGGGCAACATGACTTCTCCGATGTAAAAAAAGGCTGCTGAATTCGATTCTGGGGGCCTATTACGAAAATAACGTACGCAATTGCGTAACGCAGTCACTTGGTCGCGATAGTCGTCCGCAGTTCGTCGGTTGTGGCTATTTAACTACTGAACTAATGATGTCGGATACGCTAGACAGAAACTGTCAAACTTACGCAATTACTTTGCGATATTGCATACGCAAGTGCTTTGTAATAGGAAACAATCAGCACGAAGCACGGACGCAGTTGCGTGTATCGCATTAAACTTTTCGTAATAGACCCCCTGAATGTAGCCAAGCCGAATTTTATTTTATATTTTTCAAGCGTGTTTTGCTCTTATAATGACTTGATTCAAGAAAATATCTCTATATTTCTCTGCAGAAAATCCTCTATCTATAGAATTAAAACTATAAAGATTTGCCTCGGAAAAAATACACTGGTAAATAGCCCAGTTATTTCACTATACAGAATAATAAACATGTTGAACATTTTTGTACAGTAACTACGTTAAAAAACTAATTTGCATCATGCTGCGGAATTTTCTCAGCCATTTTTTTTTCAAAAATCCTCTACATAATAAAAACTATTAAAATTTACCCCAGAAAAAAAATACTGATGAATAGCCTAGTTATTTACCTATATAAAATAATAAACTTTTTAAACATTTTTGTTTATTAACTGGGTTAAAAAAAATTGATTCGCGCGGTGGAATTTTCTATAAATTGTTTTTTTTAATCCTCTACAAAATTAAAACTATGAAGATTTGCCCAAGAAAAAAAATTGGTAAATAGCCAAGTTATCCTAATATATAAATTAATAACCTTGTTAACCATTTTTGTCTAGTAACTGTGTTAAAAAAAAAATTGTGTCGCGTGGCGGAATTTTCTTTCCTCGAGCCACATCTCATACTTCCGGTACCTGGACGGACTTCCGGACGCACCCCCATAACCTATTCCAGGACACCTCACGACCAGAATCGAGTTCTAATAAGATAAGGCTCCATTTTGGCCGCCATCTTGAATTTTGTGCAAAGGAGCCAAAATTGGGCCTGGAAACATTCAGAACCGAATTCAGCAGGCTTTTTTTACTTCGGAAAAGTCATGTTGCCAAAATGGTTCACAAAATGCCCTGGAACTTGAAAACTTTAATTTGAACTACCAGTCTATGTTGGTGTTTTATAAATAACCCTGTAAGTATACTCAGTATAGGTATCTGGCTTTCACTACCTTACCTCGTTAAAAGGGACACATCATAATAGGGATATTCGTAGGCTCTAGGACGAAGCGCCTCGTAGAGTTGTTAACAACCGACCTTAATTAAAACGAAAGCCCTTTAATTGCTCGATCGTCTGTTTTGACTATTAACTTATGTAACACGAGTTATGATGGATATTTTTATACTTAGATGTAAATTAATTACGAATAGAAAATAGGCTCCATTTTAGGATAACAATCTACTTTTATTTTGTATCTACTGAGAGTATTAATTTACTTTTGAGGCAATTTTCCCAGAAAAATATAAACCAGTGTTTTATTAATGCCCAATTGCCCATTGTTTTTATTTACCTAATAACCTTTCCCAGACATGAAAATATTTAGTAAGTAACTACTATATGGACTAATAAAATGATTAAATTCAGTTATGAATAGTCTGGGACTCAACATCGTACCTAAAAGATAAGTTTTACTTTGATTGAAAAATTGAGATGGCAGGCAGGAAGGTTATGTTTTTGTTTTTCGTATAGTCGTAATCAAATATTATGTTCAAAAGCCGTGGGTGTAAGCGAGAAACTATAGGGAGAAGCCATCGTTTTGGTGTATAAATAAATCCTCTTGTAAAACAAATAAGACTTTAAACGTATCTCGGTAGGCCTTAAATATTAAAAAGATTTTTAGTAAGTACCTATGTTTAGTTAGATGTTTCGAACTTTGTTACTCAATGACGAACAGATAATTTATAATTTGGATTAGCACAGGGTACTCTTTATCCTGTTTAAAGGCAGGGAACCTTTAAACAGGATAAAGAGTATAAGATATAGTGATTTTTTCGAATATCCACGTGGACGAAGTCGTAAGAACAAAAAGCTTTTAAAAAAAAGCAAAACCTCCTTCAAAAACATTAAAAACAGTTATATAAAAAGCAAGAAATAATGTTCAAATCGATTAATTAAAACACGTCTGTTGAAGTCGGGTGGAGCTGGAAGTAATTTTTTTACTTATAGTATTGTTTATATTCTAAAATCCCCACCCTAAAATCCTCAAGGGGTCTTCTTTCAAACAAAAAAGAATCATCTAAATCGGTTCATAAACAAAAAAGTAATGGTTGAACATCCGTCTAAATTCGTATAAAATGGTAACGAAAACGACAGTATTTTCAAGATTACTTGAAAACTACTGAAATATTTCAAAATTTAAAAAAATGGGTCCATTTTTGGAAGAAACCTGATGTTATAGCGTTTGAATCATTTCAATCGGTTCAGCCGTCTTTGAGTAATCTGTGTACATACATATAAAAAAAAAACGCGACGAATTCAAAAATTCAAAATTCAAAAATAATTTATTCAGTCTAGGCTGTTACAAGCACTTGTGAATGTCATAGAAGCTACGCCATCGGTTCGCAAACCCTAAGCGGGAGACCTTGTAACGAGAAGAACCGGCAAGAAACTCGTCAAGGGCTGCTTTTTTCTCCCTGTATATTTAATACAGAGTCGTCAACATTGAAAAATGAGCTCCACATTTAAAGTGAGGTCATTTTCCATCACAATAATTAACAAAAGTTTGCACGAAGAATAGATAACCTCCTCCTTTTCAAATTTTTGAAGTCGGTTAAAAATGCGAATTACCGCGCACGAATTGCGCACGAATGACCAAATAGCAACCAAAGATTTGCACGATAATTATTATGAGTGCTTTCAACCCAGCTAGATTTATCGAAAACTATTACTTGAATGAGGCTACATCCACTTCACGATTGAGAAAGTTTCTTCGGAGCGCTTACCGCAAGTACGAGATATTGCATAGCAATAGCTGACTAAGGAATTGTACTGCTTTTGTTTGACACAAGTGGGAAAAGCAGATGTTTTAAATTGCTTGAATTAGTTTTTCTACATGTTCATATCAAAAATCAAAATAGGTATAAAAACTTAAACCAGATAATAAAATACTATACAAAACTGTAATCTTAATAGTACAATTTATTGCCGATAGATGTCACGAAAATAATTATTTTTTTACCATTGCCACTCGAAAAAGTGCGTTTAATTCAACGATAAGAGTGAATAAAACTCTGTTTTATTCACCGAACGAATAAAAATATTTTGAATTTGGAACAAGCGCGCATCGTATGAATTATGTACAAAAAAAATAAAACGCTGAAAGTATGGAGCTATTCCATAGATAAAGCCATAGTTATACAATAAAAAAAAAAATATCCCGCCAATTTTATTTAGGTTCTTTTTAGTGTCTTATCTTTGGGTTCTTTTCTAAAAAAATATGTCGCCAAATTAATTAGGTTCTTTTTAGTGTCTTGTCTTTGGGTTCTTTTCTTTATATTAGAGGGAGATTAGATGTTCAGTCTTGCATCAGTCCATTCCATCAGTCTGGTGCGATCTTCAGTCTGTAAAAATTCAAAGTCTATACAAACTGATGAAATGGACTGATGTCAGACTGATCATGTAATTTCCCTCATAGCATGGTTGTTTTATGTCATTGGAAAACTTATAGTTTCACTATTTTCTAATGGTTAAATTACCGATTACCTATCTAAATAATAAAATTTGATAACTATAAATAGGTCAAGGAACATTTATACTCACAGGGAGAAATAGGTACTATAAGTGTAAGTAGTACTATTATGTTTTCTCGCAGTCAATGGTAAAAAGTAGAGTACACAACTCGTGAAAAAAAATTTCATCTCGGTCCGTTGTATCCCTCGTTTCGCTCAGGATTCTACTTTTGAATTAGAATCCTTCGCTGCTCTCGGGATCCAATATAGTACCTCGAACTAAATTCCTTCTTTTTTCACTTGTTGTATAATCTACTATTTTATTGAAATTTGTTAAAAACTCTTCATTTTACTGTTTCACTACAATTTTGCACTTGGATATTTTTTTACAGAAACAATTTAGACGTTTATCGACTTTATTTTATCTTTATTTGAATATTACAAAAACATCAATAACCAGTCGAAGTAGGTACCGCCATCTAGACTGAGGTAAATATAATATAATAATAAATATGAAATAATGTGAAAATCCATTTCTGATGTTTCTAATGAGACCCCATGGTAAGATTATAGTACATTATGAAACAAGTTAGCTTAGGTTGCTCATTGCACACAAGGCTGTGGGTTGCAGCCCGAGCCGCAGGCGAGGGCGTAACTCAGCCGAGTGTGCAATAAGCAAGAGCTCACGAGTTTCATACGACGTTTTTCAACACATTTGGGAGGAAAAAACAAAGTAAGTAACCACACAGCAACAAATACCACAAAAACAATAAATGAAAATTATGATGGGAAAAGGCGCGCAGGTTTTTTTTGTTTTTTTCACACGCCCAATGCAAGAATATTTTGCGAACAAAGGGGTGAGTGAGCATACTGCCAACATACAGCCTTCTTCAAAATTATAATTTTAAGTGATAAAATGAAAATATTTTAATATTTTATAACAAAATATTCTTAATTATGAATATTTTGATAATAATAAATATTTGTTTGACTTAATTAAGGACTTACACATTTATTATTCCAAAAATGGATATGAATTTTCAGCTGAAAATTCAGGAAGGAAGGAAGGAAGAGGTTTTATAACCTCTTTGTTGTTAATAAAAAAAATAACTGTATTACCCGGTTAAATGGGGAGGAAAAGCGCAATTTTATCCCGATAGGTGGCGTCTGGTCTTTGGTACCCGGCCGCCTCAAAGAAAGTGTCAAAACATATGGGAATCTCTTGGAGTATTGCACTTTTTAATTTTATACTGAGAAAATGCCGCATTGTTATGCATGTAACTTGTAAAATATTGGAGTTCATCGATTTCCCAGTAACAAAAAAAATAGTGGGCAAAAAATATAAAAAAAAAAATGCTTTTCCCTCGATTTTCTCCTTTGCTGAGACTGAGAAACATTATAAAATCAAAAGGAATGTTTCATGAATTTGATGAAGCTTTGCCAAAATAAAACAACATTTGAATTATAACAGCTTTGTTCTTTAATATTTCAACCTCAGCAGTTTCTAACATATTTATAACTTGGATGAATTTGATAGGTATATCAAATATGGAATAAGCCCAATATTGGGACCAAACAGAAAATTATTAGAATTTTATATGCTAGAGTCATTCAAGAAACTTAGAATAACAAAATAAATATGATAAAACGGTTCGTGTAATTTTGGATGGTACAGAAATTCCAGTACAGAAACCTGAAATTACTATTGCACAGAAGGCATCATCAGGCAACTATAAACACGGAAATTCACACTCAGTTGCTTTGTTAAAATTTAAATCATATGCTTCTAATCTGAAATAAAAAGATTACTTGTAAATCTTACACGAAATTTAAAGAAATGTAATGCTTGTTAGCAATTTTTTGTAAGTTGCTATAAACTTTCTTGCCTGTTGTTTTGGCTTTTCTTTTCCGTAATTCTTCTTTTATATGAGCTAAAGTTAGCATAGAATACATTGTTTGTCCGCAAAACCGAAAAAAATACAATCTAAGAAAGTAAAATCACGTAATACACAGTCAAGACAGTATAAGCTCAAACTGACAATTGTTCCGAAGACTGAGCGCCATCTGTAATTCACTGTGCCTTCGCCTCCCCATTGGGATAGAACTTGCAGTAACTTGCAGTATAATCCGCGTCAATTGGTAATGCGCCTGGCGGCCATGATTTTAACCTCAAAAACGAAAAACAATTGTAATTTTCTCATATACCTACCTAGACCCTTTCTTATTGAAAATAAGAATTCAATAATTAATATATTATATTACCTATTAGAATTTTACTGTTTTTTGTCATTTTTAGTTGCGGATGACAATGATGTGTATGTTAATTTGACAAGGTTCCAGCGCATTACCAATTGACGGGGATAGTACTTCTTTAACTTAACCAACTAGGTAGTGTTTTATATATTATTGAACGCGTTTGTTATAGCTCGGTTTATGGCCCTAAAAGCGATGTATTAGGGCTCACTTTACGAGCAAGTGTGTTGAAAATCATTTTATCTACTCTCATATCGTAAAATTCGAATTATGAATTTCACAACGAATTTATATTGACATACTTTATACACGCAATACCGAAAAAAATTAAAAAGTTATTTTATAACATACCTTCGCTATACTAAGCGATGTTATAAAGTAACTTTTTTTCTCATTACGATACAGGGCAAATCCAAGAAGAAGGCAGTGCCGTGATATTAAAAAAAAAACAACCATATTCCCTATGATATTCCCACATACTTTCCATGATTAAAATGTACTCTATGGTGATCGATGACTTAGCGTATCGATGCTCTCTGCTGGAATCAGCTGGAATGCACTCATAATCTCATTTATATATTTTTTTTCTAATGAAATGTGCGCCATTTTCATGTTACAAAAAAGATTTGATTTCAATTTTCACTTTTTGTTGTACTGTATTATATAGGATTTTTTCAAATCTTGCTTAAAAATGTCTGATAGCAGGACTCTGCCCGATATTTTAGATGTAACGACGGATAGGAAATCGAGCAAGGTAATACGCATAGACTTAGAAAATTTTTCGCTATGCTCAAGTAGACGGACAAAGGTGCGAGTGAGAGACCGATTCTTACGGCTTATGCGATGTGCGAGAAAGAGTAAAAAAAAACTGACAGCTGAACCTGGTTTGACTTCATTTATCATCGTTCATCACCTTGGTGAAAAGCGTCAACAAGATTATTTTGTAATTTTGATCGCGATCGGGTCGGTTTGGCTCTCAAATCTATATAAATCAATAATGGTGTCGTGTTCTGTACTGGATTGTAATGTTACTTACGACAATAACCCAAATAAACACTCATTTCACAGGTAAATATGATT
This sequence comes from Agriphila tristella, assembly GCA_928269145.1. Lineage (NCBI taxonomy): Eukaryota > Metazoa > Arthropoda > Insecta > Lepidoptera > Crambidae > Agriphila > Agriphila tristella. The sequence goes on from OV743440.1 coordinate 5,883,623, forward strand.
GTACTATTACCATTTTCATAATTCATATTTTAGTTGAATATATTCCCAAACACACTAAGTCATATACTATAATATGATGCTATTGCACGCCTATTTCCTAAATAAAGGCTGATTTCTAAACATTATGTGTTAGATAAAAAGATATTATGTCCGTGAACTTGAGCAAATAAGGCGTAGATATTGATCAAAAATTATCGATATCGATACTCATGTCGATGATTTCCAATATAACTTTGTTTGTCTTTGTGAACATTGATAGTTTTATTTAAAGCTGCTTGTAACCGACAGTTTTCAAATGGTAAATTATACCAACTTAAGAACTAATTTAACAATTATTTCCAGGTATTCTGTAAATCCAGTGATTAAATTAAACTGGATAAATGTCATAAATAAATAAGCAGGGAGCCTCAAAGGAGACCTTAAGAAATTATTTAAATAAAATTGTTCAAAATCTTGTTTGTGTTTTATTTATTAGAGCAATAATACATTATGGTTATCGACAACCTAAAATGGACTTCAGTGCATCTCTAAATTCACGCACACGTTTACATATTTACAAACACTGGCTCATCTCACTTTTGGTTTCGCAGCCAAGTGAACTCTGTTTGTCTATTCCAGTGGATATTAAGTTTATGGTAATACGGTAATTTTTAACCTTGATATTTTATTTATTAGTTTCAATCCTAAATTGTATGAGAGTAGATAAAGTAGTGTATGAAACTGCACATAACTAGGTATTAAAACACTCGTGTGATACTATTAAAAACCTCGCCTACGGCTCGGTTTTTAAAAACACACTCATGTTTTAATACCCCTCATTATGTGGCAGTATCATAAACTACTATTACCTAACTAGAAATTAAATATTGTACACTGACTGGATATTCTGCTCGCATTGATTGAAAGTGATGGCTTTTTACTTTCTCTTTCTACTCATTCCTACCAAGGATCATGCTTATTGTAAGACATTATAGTAGGTAATATAGGATTTTCCTTATAAAATATCTGCACTACATTAAATTGGTTCTAATAAGTAGGTACTATCGTTTTTTCTTAATACAAACTTTATCATTAAAATATGAAAGTCTCCTCTCTCGAAGGCGCAACGTCATTGAAAAACTAGGTAAAAGAAAGATTTCTCAGTTAGATACATCGTAAAATTAAAATATTTATTTCTGTTTGAATAAATGTAATTTTCCTTTAATGGCATAGGTGAGGCGAGGACATGCAAACACCCGGAAGGAATGGGTGCGGTCGTAACCAGGAGGAAATTGGTTCACTTGTGGGAGAAAATAAAAGAAGAGATGGCAGTTTAAAGTATTTATTCATTTATTTGAATATCGTGGTTATGAATGTCGTTATTTATTTGTGATTATATCTCAATGTCTTAGATTTATTAGCTTTTATGTTGATATCACATTTAATATCAAATTAAATATTGTAATTTTATCACACTATTAATACTGTCATAAAAGGAGTAATACTTAACTACATTACCGGACAGTTCAGAGTACCAGCAGTATGACGTCTCACAGTCGAACAACGAATAATGCTTGTCAATAGGCGTGCATCGCCTTTTATAGTGCGACACAAACAAGTTTCACTCACAGATAGCGCGGTGGGGAGTGGCGCGAAAAGTTGCGTAGTTTGAACTAGTCAAATTGTGTACTCTTAATTTATATCTTATTGATTTTAAATAATAAGAATACCGCATTCTCCCACACGGCCATTCTGACGAGCAGCCACTTGGCTCGCGAACAAAACAATCTACACTTTATTTTTCACAAATCACGAATCATTAAAGTCTTTATTCGAAACTACATTATGTCTAGTAACTATATTTTCAATTTGTGGAATAGCAATAAAGCATCAAATCGAATTGAACCTCCTAGTATAGGAAATTTAACATTTTGTCAACAGGATGAACAATTAAATCACTGAATTAATTTGTTTATTTGTTTATCAGTCTACTCGCTTTAAGTACTTAATATCAATCTGCATTTATCTAAATATCCTAATATTGCATTATTTTTATTGAATTTATTAGATTAAAATTGTTTAAACTACTGAATCTACCACCAGTTCACAAAGGAGGCCTCTCGAGAAAGAACTGGCGAAAGAAAACTCTGAGAGGTTATGCCGACCTCCAAGGATAATGTTAAATAGATCAAATCAAACGATATCATGTAATTTTTTTTTTCAAACAAATAAAAACATAGTTGATTAACTTTCAATTAACAAACATGGATATTTGTTATCTGAAAAATAAATCATTATTATCGAATCACACAGCATCATCATCATCAAATCGCCAAATCACATGGCTTTGCAAATTTTTTGATGTAAAAGTCAATTTACAAAGCTTTGAATAATATGTCAAATTACACAAGGAACAACTTAGTTCACATAAAACGGTATCTAGAAAAGAAATGTATTTAATTGTAGTCCAAAGTAGTCCAGTATCAAAGACAAAAATTGTATAAGTATTATTACTCGGAAGGTAAGTATGAATAGTTGTTATAGCCTCGGTAAGCAAACGCTATAAAAATCGCACGGCACATCCTACAAATATTGCCTCGGTATAAAAGCCATGATGGCGCGGCATCAATGTAACCAAAATTTAGTTATTATCACATATTGTGATTATAACACACATTAACAAGACAATTTATTTTGTTATTAACGAACATTACATACAATGTATTTAAAATTCAAAATTGTCACAGCAAACTTTTCATCTATCTAATCTAACTTTTATCACAATGAAACCTTCAATGGGAGTTAACTAACACTTATTTTGAGAAATGATATTGAAATAAATAAATTTCCCTTTACTTATAGAATAGAATAGAATAGAATAAGTTTTTATTATCAACCTCTTAACATACAAAAAAAAAAATCAAATTAAACATTTGCTAATTATTTAAATTCTAAAGTGAAATAAACTAAAAACTAAGTGCTTATAAAGAGAGATCAATAAAAGGTCTCTGCCTCAGCGTGTGATTGCCGTGGCGTTATGATAGCGCAACGGCACGCTGCTATTCTGACAGGGCCTGGACTGTCACGGAAAAGAAAGAAAGAAATAAATAAAATAACAAAGAAAAGAAAAACTAACTAAAATCTACCTAAAAATGACAAAGTAAAAGTAATGATAATAAGATAAATGAAAAATTGGCAGAAAGGACAGTGTCCTTCGCCTTATTTACATAAAAAGGTTTGACATTGACATTTATGTTGTGTGTGGTGTGACAGGTGAAAATATGCAATTTTGAATTGTATCTTGTCTTGCCACGTTTGTCCACGTATTCAAATACCTACCTACCCTCTCCAGAAAGATTGATATTTAAAGGAAAAGATGTGATGTGACGTTGGTGTGTATATGATAGTATAGTTATTGAAGTGTCATTGCTTTCTCGGTGTGTGGAAGTCTTATGATGGTGAATACTATCCGTGAGGCAAGCTCACTCAACCAATAAAAACCCCAAAGAGTGAGTGGCAAATTGATTCAGATTTCGGTTTGCAGCCACTACATGGGTGTAGTTTAGCTGGAAGCTAGATACTCCCCGCCACCACGCATGTTGTGTTAAATTAGCTGGTAAGTAGAAATTGAGTGCGTTGAGAATCAAGTAAATACTGTTTATAGTGTTTTTTAAAAGTGTTTATCGTTTTTATATCGCGCAGAGGTGGCGGGATATCGTTCCAACAACGTGTGGCGGCAAACCTAAAAGAACCCCGAAAGGCTACAGTTCGATGTAAAGGGGTTCATAAAAATAATATCAATTGGTCAACAAAACAACAAATTTTAAAAACTAAAATACGTTACGTTACTGGAATTCTAATGTTGGTAGGTACATAATTATATAATGTTTAGTAAGGACTTCTTACAAATAATTCTTATTTATAATAAGAATCGATGTAACTAATTGTAGATGTTACATTGTACTTATGTAGACCACTGCCCAAGACAGGCAAACGCCTACAATTCAGGATCATCAGAGCCCCAGATGTACATCATCTGGACAATCATGGACATCAATCAGCCCACACTGTAACAATTGAACATTTTAGGAGTCTTATAGAAAACATAAACTTTTATTTTTTAAATAGTGTGTGTAAAGGTGTGTTGTTGTATGTGAGTAAGTGCATGTATCGTGTAGTAATATAAAATAGTAACATAGAGATTTGGTCATACTACCACGAGAGCATGGATAACTTTCGATCCAATGTATATTATTGCTCAGATAGTAGTATAATTGCCTCGGTAAAAATAAGCCACGAGGGCACGGCAAACTTGCAATATTATTCATTGCTCAAATACATTATATAGTACTATCTCGGTAATAAGCCACATGGGCACGGCGAACTTGAAAATATTATTTATTTCTTACTTAGGTTGTACCTAGGCAAAAAAAAACCATTATAAAGTTTATATGGAACGGTATTCATCAGAATCTCGCGGCCTCGGTAAAAATCGCCTAAATGGCACGGCCAACTGGTAATTTTCTTTATTGCTCAGTATACAGTGAACATCTGGCCAGGAGTCAGTGTATAAAGAGAAATAAGATAACCAGGTTAGAGAGATCAGTCTGTCTCCAACGATCTTGTCACCTCGTCTTCTATTCCATGGGAGGGACCTAGTCAAAAACAGTACTGTCACTAATGGGCATCATTCTCAAAAACTGTCAACATCTAAAACTCGTAGAAGTAGTAGTGAAGAATAAGTTTGAGTAATTCGCAGACTATAACATTCAACAACCCTCATCTGATTGTAACCTGCATCTTTGTGTCAAATGATGACAAAACGGGTTGAGAAAAAGATGTTCAATAATACCATTACCAATTTCATTTTATGTGAATGTAAAACACCTTTTTTTTGTACAGCATAAAAACAACTAGTATTCTTTTAATTTTATCTTGTTTACGAAAACCTTAAACATCAACGAAACACTTAAATTATTCACGAAGTCTTTAAGTATCAACACATCACTTACAAAATCGTACTAACTTTTCTTTTTAGAATGACTAGCCATTTGGTGAGCTGACACAATAGTACAGTAAAATGCAATTGCACAGTAAAAGTACAGTAAAGCACAGTAAAATATTAATAATTTACTACATACTATGTATGATGAGAAATGATTACGAATGTTGAGTTTTTTTTTTCACTTTAGTCTACCCACATTCTATCAATACAATACCGGAAATAAAATTGTGAATATTATTTACGATATTCTTGTACTAAATTGAATCGAACTGAATGAATCGAAATTCTATCCAAAAAATATTTCTGCATCATAATTTAAATTAACTTTCTTTTGAATATTGAAAATAAACATAGGAAGACTGTTGTTACAAGTTGTTGTAATTTTCAACTGTATTATTGTATGTAGGCACAGTTTTCTGCAATAATGTTTTATTGCAGAAATTCTATTGAAAAATATCCCTATTAAAATAGTTTGTATCTTCCAGGGATCAAAATAAAATACAGTGCAGTAAATAAGGCATCAACCAGTGATGAACTAAAATAGTTGTTTAAAAGATCTATAAATAAAATCTAGGGATTGTAAGTGATCCAATTTTTGGAATCTTTTAAGCACAGGAAAATGCTCCGCATCAGCTCCGATAACAAACAATTGCTGCACAAGAAGAGAACCTTTGTTTCCAAAGACTAAAAGAGTTGCTGTTTTGACGAGGAAAATTGTTTCAATGAAAAGTGCCTTTAAAAATATTAACTCACTTACTCCACACAATGTTTAAGGCACAATTGACACCTGCAATCAGAACAGCATGCACAAAAATTGTTTTAATGTTCAATCTATAGGTAATCATAATGTCAAGTTATCTCTGTTGTAAATAAATAATAAATATCAGTTGGTTATTTGTCAGACTTTCATTTATTTTATTATAGGTTCTGTACACACTTTTAACCAAATAAGAAAGATTTATTTCCATAGTTCTACTGGGCAGTCTACCAAAGAAGTAATAAGATTTTTTCTCATTAATGCTATGGATTTGATACGACGAATAAAATTGTAAACTGTAAAGGGCACAGCTTATTTCACATTAAAATTTCTCTGAGCAGGTCTTACTTCCTTTTCAATAAAATAATATTTAAAACTTAAAAAAATTAGTGACTTCTCTATAACGCTTTAGTATTTAAAGCGAAGAAGTACAATGCTACTAGGTTGTGATGTTACAATATGTACATAATATCTTAAAATTGTCTTTTCACTGATCAAAGGGGAATGAAAGGAAAGGTCTTGTTGGCTAATTTGTTATATTTTGAGACCAAATTGAAGCTGACCATTTTTCCTAAGGAAAGCTAAAATTATTTCTTATATCAGTACCCGATGTTATTATTCAATGGCACGTTTTGAATCTCACTATTAAGGGTGCATGATAGGAAAATATGGCCTGCGCGGGCCATACATAGAAAACAAAGTTGCAGCCATAAAAAAAATATACGACGAGCCAAAGAGATTATTATCTAGTAGCTACAAGTATCAAACTGCGTATAAACCTCACAGATGATTGCAAAAAAAAATCAGAATATCATTAAAAGCGCCTGTCGCGGGTCATATTTTTGGCGTAAATAATAGCGGAAATGTACCGAATTCCACATCAAAGTACACTTTAACGCACTGTGTAGTTGCTCCAACAACATTTTTTTCAAGAAAGATAATTGTGCCAAAGTCAATTATGAAAAATTTGCGAAAAACATCGCAAAAGTACAGAAGTGAGGTTACCCTCCATACTCTTTACACGGTAAGAAAAAGACAGTGATTCCGCATAACGGAGCCTTAGATACCATAATTCGAACATCATCCAGCAGATATCCCATATAAGTAGTCACAGTTGTGTAATAACGGCCACGTGGTGGCACACTCGTGCAAGGTACATGAACAATTTTATATTCTAGTCTAGACAATTCACACCAATCATTTAGTTCCAGTTCCAAGCTAAGCAAAGCTTGTACTGTGGTTACTAAATAACGGGTAAAAATATAGAAATATTTAACAAGAATTTCAAAAATCTGATTAACTACTATACGTATCATAAAATTATGTATTCGAACCAGGATTCGAACCCAGGATCTTTGTATCAATCAAACTACACTACTTTTACAAAACATAAGTATGTTTTTAGTATATTTTCTACGCCAAATTCTACTTGATTTTTATAACATCACAAGGAAACGCCATTATTTTTGACTTTGAAAATTATCGTTGTGGAATGACCAAATGATAATAATTTGGCAAAATCTACGAGTTGGTACCTTATAAAAATGTAAAATCTATGGGTACTTATCAGCAATTCGTCGGTCAACCAGAAACTGATTCACTATTTCATGCTTCATTCCACTATTCAGATCTTTTCAAAACACCCAAGATTGATGACTCAGATCCATAATTGGTCACTCGACTTGATTTTCAACATCGAGTCTCCAACGTGGCGGATTCTACAGCAAGCATTTTGATATTCCTGAAACAAAAATACGTAGGCGTAGTACAGGGTGTCTCAAAAGTAAGTGCAAGTAACATTTGCTTATCTTATTACGCGAAAGCAACTATTCTGAGGGGCGCGGGGGGTATGTCAGTCGGTAGTCTGGCTCTTGGGAATTTAGTCGCTATGGAGCGTTTCTCTGGTGCGGACCGTGCGTTGTGCGTACGTGAGTTTTACAAAAACGGTAATTCGGCGACTGTAGCGCGTAGAAAATTCTGCAGTATTCGACATATTCGTCACTTAAATGATGCGCCTAGCACTCGACTCATTGCAAAATGGGTTGAGAAGTTTGAAGAGACTGGGTCAACTCTGGAGAAACCAAAATCTGGGCGGCCAAGAACATCAAGAACAGCCGAAAACGTGGACAGTGTTACTCAGTCTATTCGAGATGATCCAAACCTCTCGATTCGGAAGCGTGCTGTTGCTTTAAATGTGCACAGATCTTCATTATGCCGCATTTTACACAAAGATTTAAAGCTGCACAACCAAAGAACATGGTTCCAGCAGGATGGAGCAACTTCACACACGTCCAACAGATCTCTGCCTCGAGTTCGAGAAAATTTTCCGAACAAATTAATCTCCGGGCGAGGTGACATAAATTGGCCTCCACGGAGTCCCGATTTAACGCCTATGGATTTTTTCCTGTGGGGTTATGTCAAATCAAAAGTTTACGCTAATAAACCGACTTCCCTGGCACAATTAAAAGAAAATATCCGTCATGAAATGGCAGCCATCACGGAGACTACCTGCCGAGCTGTCATAGGCAATTTTAGTGCCCGACTAAATGAATGCCGAGAGCGCAACGGTTCACATTTGGACGATGTTATTTTTAAAAAATAAATTCCCAAACAGTGTACTTCAATATAAAATAAACATTTTTTCAATAAAGCTAAGACTTTTCTTTTAAAAAAAGATTTAAATGTGAACTTTCTTTTGAGACACCTAATATATGTAATCCAACTAGGTTAGATCTCACTTCTGATGTGGGAGAAAATAAAAGAAGAGATGGCAGTTTAAAGTATTTATTCATTTATTTGAATATCGTGGTTATGAATGTCGTTATTTATTTGTGATTATATCTCAATGTCTTAGATTTATTAGCTTTTATGTTGATATCACATTTAATATCAAATTAAATATTGTAATTTTATCACACTATTAATACTGTCATAAAAGGAGTAATACTTAACTACATTACCGGACAGTTCAGAGTACCAGCAGTATGACGTCTCACAGTCGAACAACGAATAATGCTTGTCAATAGGCGTGCATCGCCTTTTATAGTGCGACACAAACAAGTTTCACTCACAGATAGCGCGGTGGGGAGTGGCGCGAAAAGTTGCGTAGTTTGAACTAGTCAAATTGTGTACTCTTAATTTATATCTTATTGATTTTAAATAATAAGAATACCGCATTCTCCCACACACTTTTGCTACTAAAGGCACTGCCTTTCATTGTTTACAGTCAGGTCAAACTAAACTAAATCCTCGTAATTATACTGATTTAACCATGAGCCGCCATCTTAAAAAACTATGTGCGTTACCCCAGCAAAAAGTTGTGCTTTAGAGAGATGAGACCTTATCAGATAATTAGTGTGTCATGAGGAGAAATTTGTTTACTAATAGAAAAATTTGTGTGAGTTGTAGTTTTTAAGATATATGAGAAAAACAGATTTTGCTGGGGTCACGTTTTAAACATTACCCTGGCAAAAAAGTTGTTTCAGCTTGGAACCAAATACATGAATAGATAGCTTTTGTTGCATAGTAAATATTAGCAAATAGCAAAAATTGTGTGTGTTATGGTTCTTGAGTTATTTAAGTTTTTGCTGAGGTAACGTTTTGGGTTTTCCCAGATCTCGAAAATGGTTCAACGCAGAAGTTTGAAAAAAATACCACTAAGAGCCCTTAATTTGTTTAAATTTGTTTCATTGTTAGTTTTTGATTTGGTTGTCGCAAACCAACGTAATTAAATGGTTTCGAAAAACAGGAAAAACGAATTTGCAAGTAAACTAGTACACTTATCTTTAAATAAATAGCTGCAAAAAATAGCCGTGGTAGACATTTATTACGTCAAGAATTTCAGGCTTTGTAACTTTACATGATATAAGATATAAACAAATTTGATAAATTTTAGACTGGTCGTACTTTAGCAATCGAATACACAGTTTCCATAACATTAAGACACATGGCATACATTAAAAAAATGTAAGTAATTCATTAAAATTCCTTCCTGTTAATTTCAGCTTTCAATTACGCCTATCATGAAAGTTTTACCAAAAAGAAGAATATGACAACAATTCTCTAATAAGCCGCTTAAATTGTAGAGGTCACGTAAAAGCGACCGCACCATACATAAGCGTAACCATCTTAACTGAATGGGATGTTATGGATCTTTTGTTAGTACAGTTGCGTACAAAACTTTGCTGGTCAGATTATCTTTTAATATGAAATGTAAGTTAGTTTCGCGAAAACTCAAGATTGGCTTGGCCGATTTTGGTTTTAAAATGTTTGTCGTATTCCAGGTGAAGGTTTAAATGGTGAGAAATATATATGAAAAAAATTCGAGGTAGTTTCTGTAAAAACTGTTCCTAGGTAGGAACAGTTTTTATGGGTAAATGTTTTTACCTGTCAAACATAGTGGTCACTGGATTGACATGAGTAGGTTTGGTATTAAAATAAAACATTTGGTTTGATCAAACAGAAGCAACAAATTACAATAAATGTATATATTGATACTGACAAATAAATCACACTATAAATTGCTTAGCGAGATTATTTCCTACTTAGGTTTAGATTATTATTTACCTTTATTTATGTAATGTTGAGTGCCTTCAAACTTTTAACTTTCGTGAATCATTACATTCTTTAAAAATACTATTAATGAAGTAAGTGTATTATTTTATATTAATAAACACGATATTAATTTATAAAATAGAAAACTAGTAGAATCTAAGCTATATGAATAACATTTTTCTTCATAACTGTACAAAACATCGGATACTAAGCTGCTAATTTGCGAAGATAACCCGTACGTATGGTGCGGTCGCTTTTTAGTGACCTTTACAATTTGGTCGGCTTATTCAAGAATTGCTGTCTTAATCTTGTTTTTGTTTAAACTTTCATGATAGGCGTAATTGAAAGCTGAAATTAACAGGAAGGAATGTTAATGAACTACTTAAATTTGTTTAATGTACGCCATGTGTCTTAATTAGGGAATGCAATCCAGATAATCCGTAATTCGAAAAATCCAGATATCCGCTCATTTTTACTATACTTCCAAATCCGGATTTGAAAATTAAATCCGGATTTTTCGAAAAATAACAAATTATAACAAAAAAATACTTTCTCAGAAGTATTTCACTTAGAGCAATCCAGTGAACAGCAACTGGGCGAATAGCAACTGATTTTACTGGACTATTTCACTTAGAGCATCTTTAATACTTAACAAATGGTACTTTTGTAAATTTTATGTTTAATTTTATAAAGAGTCTACGATCCTTAGCACTCCTCAGAGTGTCTTTTAATGTAAATATTCATTATTTTATTAACGTTTCGTTATTCGCAAATCGGACGTGAATTATAGACTGATGATTATTTTAATTTCATTTACACAAATAAAGTTTATTTTTTATTAGAGGGGAGAACTTTAAATTGAAATAAACAGACAAATATTTTTAATATTCGTGAAATTGACTTTATCTTTAAGAATTTTTTTTAGATTAGCTAATACTTTATTTTAACACCAAGAAATAAATATAAAAAAGAATTAACAACAAAACTTACAGTGCTAAACATGGCGGTATTATCGCTAAGAACGATTTCTTCTAGACAACCGGAAATGATTTTTTTTATTGTCATTGTTAATGTTTGAATATTTTTTCGGTCATGTGGCCGTTGTGGCTGGCGCTTACATGGCGTAATCTGGATAACCAATTTTCACACACTCTTCGCAGTAGGTACCTACCTACTAAGGTAGGTACCTACAGCGAAGAAAATATTTCTATTTCTAAAGCCTAATTAAGATTGGGCTTTAGAAATAGAAATATTTTATTGCATGAATGTGGTAAGTGGTATAGGTGTTCGTCAAATCGATTAACGCTTAGAATACTTTCTTTGGAAATATGTAAAGTTGCATGTCTACGCCGCAATAAACTAGAAACAAACAAAATGGACAATACGGCAAAAAAATAACATACCCTGATTATTTGCTTTTCGAAGAGAGAATGAAAAAAAATACGACACATATTTAGATTCTTGTTAAAAAAAATGTTCACTAAAATAAAAATGTTTTAGAAGTTTAAAAACTTAGCCGGAAGTGACGTAGTTCTTGATCTTGAGGCCTTGCCTAGTTCCAAATCACGCCAACAGCACTGTTAGCGTATAATCCATTAAATTAAGTAGGTACACAAATACCCTATTTATGTAATATTTTGTGACTATTTAATTTGGTCGGATTCGCGTTAACAGCGCTGTGAGCGTGATTCGGAACGCGGCCTCTATGTAGTGATTCATTCAGAAAACACGCGGGAAACGCTGTCACTGTCAAACAATGTGACTAGAGATGGGCAAGGGTAAAAACCGGGTCTTTTTTAAAAATACATTTTAACGATTTTGTCAGAATCCTTGCATATTATTATTTATATAAGACCAATAAAAAAAACAAAATTAAAGTTTTTGAAAAACCCACGATGCTTAAAATTGTTAACTCTTGATTTAGAAGTAAGGAGGGAAGAAAACAAATGTAATTTGAAAACTAGAGTGACCCCAGAACATAGGATTTGTTACACGATCACAGTGCAAAAGCGATTGAATGATGAGAGGCTAGTGTTTTTATGTCGTAAGTTTTAGTCGCAAGTCTATCCGTGACCACGGCAACTGCAAAGGTGCTGTTATGGCAGAAAAAATAAAATCATATCAAAACCATTCAACAAAACCACCTTAGTATCAGTCAAAGTATTTTATTTCATAAGCATAATACATTTGCCATGCGGATCCTTTGATTAAAACAAAAAGTATTTTATTTTTCAGTCAAATACAATGGAAATGCGACTAAACAATAAATAACTATTGTAATTTGAGTTGTAAATTCAATCATCTTCATTTTAAAAACAACTAATTGCATAACATCTGTTTAGATTATAATATAATTGAAAAATATTAGAAAAAATATTAATATAAAAATTGCATTGTGAATGTATAAAATCTATAAAGTTTTAAACATCTATTTAATTAATTTCGACCCTAATTTCGAACCTACGGGAGGGAATTTACGGGCCAAACAAAACCCAATGGTCGGGTTTAAACGGATCGTTTGCCCATCTCTAAATGTCACATTTTGAGTGACCTATTTTTTTATGTGGCCTACAACAAGAGAAAAGGTGTAAGTCTTTGTTCGTCGAGCTGTGACGCCACGAAGGGTTTTTTACAATTTGTTTATTTTTTTCCATAAATATTGCTTTAAAAATTCTTAAACCATTTATGTTTGCAAATCTAGAAACGGTTTTATTTTTATTTTGACAAAATATTTTTGTCGTATTGTCCATTGGACCTCCAGATTACGCCGTGTACACGCCAGCTGTAGCGTGATGACATCGTGTGATGACATAAGTGTATTTATAAGGACAGAGTTATTGATTTTTAAATTATTATTTTTTTTAAATCCGAAATATCCGGATAATCCGGATTTAACCGAAATCCGTTTTAAAAATCCGGATTTTGAAACAGATACGGATTTGCATTCACTAGTCTTAATGTTATGGAAACTGTGTATTCGATCGCTAAAGTACGACCGGTCTAAAATTTATTAAATTTGTTTATGTTTACCTGGGCGTTATGCTTGATCAGCGATTGTCATGGCATTGTCACATTGAACTTCTTATGAATAGAACAAGGAAACTTATATGGACGTTTAAAACATTACGGCATGTGGCCTCTGAACACCTCTTGCGCCTAACATATATATCACTAGCGCAATCTTTTTATCGTACTGCTTAACTGTGTGGGGTGGGGCAAACAAAACCAGATTTATAGACTTAGAGAGAGCTCAGAGATCGTTATTGAAAGTGATGTATTTTAAACCACGTGACTTTTCAACAGACTTACTCTACTCCTCTACTGATTTGTTGTCTGTCAGAAAATTATATATTTTGAACACAGTACTAAGCAAACACAAATTGCTCCCTTACCAACATATTGCAAATAACACTAGAAGAAAACGTGATGTTGTACAACAAAAGCCAGTTAAGTCAGTTTTTGCGAAACGGCAATATGACACGAGAGCTGCTGTCTTATATAATAAAATTAATAAGGAATTAAATATTTATGAAATGACTTACGCAAATTGCAAAATTTCGCTTATTAAATGGCTAAAAACTAAAAACTACTCTGAAATAGAATTGATTATTATAAGTTAACACACGCACACACTCACTCACGCACTATACATGCACACTCACACACACACACACACTAACACACACATATAACAATAAGGCGCATTTATAATCATTTGTAAAATTCGTACATAAATAAATAGCAGGTATAATTTATCATAGTTTTAAAGTATTGTTTTGCTTAATTTTTATAGTATATTGTATTTCATAAAGTATCCATAATAAAAACTTAAATATTGGTTGTGGCCATTTGCAGTTTATAGTAATCTATTGTAACCAAGCTATGGAAGAGCGGTGCTGCCTAACACAAGCAAACTTTTGCTTAAAAGGTTAGCTCCAACCACTTATTATTGTACTAGACTAAGATAATGAAATAAATATTTTGTATTTGTATTTGTATTTATATCTTTATATCGTGTAAAGTTACAAAGCCCAAAATTCTTGACGTAATAAGTGTCTACCACTGCTATTTTTAACAGCTGCTTATTTGATTATAAGTGTACTAGTTTACTTGCAAATTCGTTTTTTCTGTTTTTCGAAACCATTTAATTACGTTGGTTTGCGACAACCAAATCAAAAACTAATAATCAAACAAATTTAAACAAATTAAGGTCTCTTAGTGGTATTTTTTTCAAACTTCTGCGTTGAACCGTTTTCGAGATCTGGGAAAACCCAAAACGTTACCCCAGCAAAAGCTTAAATAACTCAAGAACCATAACACACACAATTTTTGCTATTTGCTAACATTTACTATGCAACAAAAGCTATCTATTCATGTATTTGGTTCCAGGCTGAAACAACTTTTTTTGCCAGGGTAATGTTTAAAACGTGACCCCAGCAAAATCTGTTTTTCTCATATATCTTAAAAACTACAACTCACACAAATTTTGCTATTAGCAGGGTTGGAAAAAAAACAGTTTTTTTTAAATTTTATAAAACAAACAGTTCAAAATGTTTTAAACAAGTGTTTTTTTTGTTTTTTTTTATGTATTTTTTTTACTTATTACTTTAAACCATCACTTTCAAATCAATTAGACCTATACTAAATATAAAATTTCTAGACTATAATATTAATTTTCAAATTCGCCTTAGAATCCTTAGTAAATATTTACCAAAATCAAGTGTGCGTTACCCCAGCAAAAAGTTGAGCTTTAGAGAGATGAGACCTTATCAGATAATTAGTGTGTCATGAGGAGAAATTTGTTTACTAATAGCAAAATTTGTGTGAGTTGTAGTTTTTAAGATATATGAGAAAAACAGATTTTGCTGGGGTCACGTTTTAAACATTACCCTGGCAAAAAAAGTTGTTTCAGCCTGGAACCAAATACATGAATAGATAGCTTTTGTTGCATAGTAAATGTTAGCAAATAGCAAAAATTGTGTGTGTTATGGTTCTTGAGTTATTTAAGTTTTTGCTGGGGTAACGTTTTGGGTTTTCCCAGATCTCGAAAACGGTTCAACGCAGAAGTTTGAAAAAAATACCACTAAGAGACCTTAATTTGTTTAAATTTGTTTGATTGTTAGTTTTTGATTTGGTTGTCGCAAACCAACGTAATTAAATGGTTTCGAAAAACAGAAAAAACTAATGTGCAAGTAAACTAGTACACTTATAATCAAATAAACAGCTGTTAAAAATAGCCGTTGTAGACACTTATTACGTCAATAATTTTAGGCTTTGTAACTTTACACGATGTAAAGATATAAACAAATTTAATAAATTTTAGACCGGTCGTACTTTAGCGATCGAATACACAGTTTCCATAACATTAAGACACATCGCATACATTAAACAAATTTAAGTAATTCATTAACATTCCTTCCTGTTAATTTCAGCTTTCAATTACGCCTATCATGAAAGTTTTAACAAAAACAAGATTAAGACGGCAATTCTTGAATAAGCCGACCAAATTGTAAAGGTCACTAAAAAGCGACCGCACCATACGTACGGGTTATCTTCGTAAAATAGCAGCTTAGTATCCGATGTTTTGTACAGTTATGAAGAAAAATGTTATTGATATAGCTTAGATTCAACTAGTTTTCTATTTTATAAATTAATATCGTGTTTATTAATATCAAATAATACACTTACGCGATTAATAGTATTTTAAAAAGGATGTAATGATTCATGAAAGTTAAAAGTTTGAAGGCACTCAACATTACATAAATAAAGGTAAATAATAATCTAAACCTAATTAGGTAATAATCTCGCTAAGCAATTTATAGTGTGATTTATTTGTCAGTATCAATATATACATTTATAGTAAATTGTTGCTTCTGTTTTTTTAAACCAAATGTTTTATTTTAATACCAAACCGACTCATGTCAATCCAGTGACCACTATGTTTGACAGGTAAAAACATTTACCCATAAAAACTGTTCCTAACAAGGAACAGTTTTTACGGAAACTACCTCGCATTTTTTCCATATAGATATATTTCTCACCATTTAAACCTTCCCCTGGAACTACGACAAACATTTTAAAACCAAAATCGGCCAAGCTAATCTTAAGTTTTCGCGACACTAACGTACATTTTATATTTAAAGATAATCTGACCAGCAAACTTTTGTACGCAACTGTACTAACAAAAGATCCATATTATCCCGTTCATTTAAGATGGTTACGCTTATGTATAGCGCGGTCGCTTTTACGTGACCTCTACAATTTAGGCGGCTTATTAGAGAATTGTTGTCATATTCTTGTTTTTGTTAAAACTTACATGATAGGCGTAATTGAAAGCTGAAATTAACAGGATGGAATGTTAATGAATTACTTAAATTTGTTTAATGTATGCCATGTGTCTTAATGTTATGGAAACTGTGTATTCGATTGCTAAAGTACGACCAGTCTAAAATTTATCAAATTTGTTTATATCTTTATATCGTGTAAAGTTACAAAGCCTTAAATTCTTGACGTAATAAGTGTCTACCACGGCTATTTTTTACAGCTGTTTATTTGATTATAAGTGTACTAGTTTACTTGCAAATTCGTTTTTTCTGTTTTTCGAAACCATTTAATTACGTTGGTTTGCGACAACCAAATCAAAAACTAACAATCAAACAAATTTAAACAAATTAAGGTTTCTTAGTGGTATTTTTTTCAAACTTCTGCGTTGAACCGTTTTCGAGATCTGGGAAAACCCAAAACGTTACCCCAGCAAAAACTTAAATAACTCAAGAACCATAACACACACAATTTTTGCTATTTGCTAACATTTACTATGCAACAAAAGCTATCTATTCATGTATTTGGTTCCAGGCTGAAACAACTTTTTTTGCCAGGGTAATGTTTAAAACGTGACCCCAGCAAAATCTGTTTTTCTCATATATCTTAAAAACTACAACTCACACAAATTTTGCTATTAGTAAACAAATTTCTCCTCATGACACACTAATTATCTGATAAGGTCTCATCTCTGTAAAGCTCAACTTTTTGCTGGGGTAACGCACACCAAAATCAATTAGTTAATAAACATATTTTATTTTATATCTCTTATCAATACTGAACGCTTTACTTTACATACACCTTGTAAATAGGTACTACCTATGTTCTCTGATGTTCATTAATAATAAGGGAAACTCCAATATATAGGATGGAGGGACCAGTTTTCGACAAGGACCAGTCTTCGAATTTTTTTAATCGGTGATAAAATGGTTAATACCTACTTAGTTAAGATTTCTCATCTTGGCAAATGATATCTGATAACATTACACTTTTTACTGTCATTCTATGTATTTTCAGTGAAATCTAAAGTTTTATGTGTAAAACTTTTTGGGAAAAAAGTGCACTAATTTACGAAAATCACCATTTACTATCAATTAATAGTAGTTTTAAACCCTGTTTTTTTCTTAATGTTTATAACATTGTTTAAAGCTTGTTTTAAACTGTGTTTTTAAACACTTAATAAAAAACATAGATTTATTTCAAATTGTTTAAAACACTGTTTTAAACACGTGTTTTAAAACAACTTGTTTTAATCATGCCAACCCTGGCTATTAGTAAACAAATTTCTCCTCATGAAGGTCTCATCTCTCTAAAGCACAACTTTTTGCTGGGGTAACGCACACTTGGTAAAAACTATTACTTCTTCTTCTTATTTTTGTTTTGGCAATCTACTTTCCTATTGGAAGTAATTTTTGTCAGTGTCAAGTATTGAATAGTTCAGTGGTAGAATTATATTGTTTCAATTTTCATTAGAATGCGGGTGCATTGCATTCTAATGCTGCTTGGAGCATTTGGCAAATCTATTTACTTATATTAAAAGAAGTAAGTTAGTGTAATTGAACTAAGACATGATTTACTCAGTGATTTACATTTACAAAGTAGTTTATAATAAATCTTACTAAGTTTTTACAATGTGATATGGTAGGTACTAAAGCTAGGTAGGTATCAAAAATAAAGGATGCCTTCAGTCTCTAGCTTAACAATGAGTTTCATTAAATCTACTCTACGCCATCCCACAGTACCAATACAACGTAGGGTTGTTGAAAAAATGTCGATACATCGATATATCGATATTTTTTATTCGATATGTCGATATTTTTAGCCGATATATTTTGAACCGATATATCGATATGTCGATACAAAATAACCAATATCAAAAATCGTATCAAAAACGATATATTTTTATTTATTTTACTATCATTACATCACTCTTAAAGTTGCTAGAATACAAAGCTATACAATGCGTTTATTATTCCTATGGCGTTATGTTGGCAGTACCGTCATTGTAATCTTATTGCGATGGAATAAGGTTCAAAATTGACTAAATTAACGGGATACCAACATAACGCCAGAGGTAATAACCGATGAAACGCACTCTAAAAGATTGGAATTGAAAAATGTAAAAACAACTTATCTGTACTTTCATCATAATTAATTATTGATATTTTTTTTATAAAAACATATTGTCTATGACTTGTACGTTTTTTGCACTGCGTTGAATATCTGATTTAATAAATATGCGCCTGATATTATAAATAATATTCGTTTTTTTTTTGAGATTTTCATACATTAGTTAGAGTAATGTATGTTGTTTTATAAATTCTATTGATATTACTAAGCTAGACTAAAATAAATACATTATTTCAAAACCGCAAATGTTCTCTGAAAATTCGACCGATATATCGATATTTTTTTCGCGATATATCGAGGCCGATATTGATATTTTTATAAATATCGATGTATCGATATATCGATATTTTTTTTCACTTTCGACATCCCTAATACAACGTGTTAAAAAAAACCCCTATATGCCGAATATGGTGGATAGAGACCATCAAACTGAACAACTTTTACTATGGTACCAACTCTGAAATAGCGAAAAAAAATCTACTGTTTCATACAAAAATCAATAAGTATCGAAAATGTCCAAATGTATGAAACAGCTGATTATTTTTCGCGATTTCAGAGTTGGTCCCTTTAGTAAAACCATAAGAATAAACAATAAAACGTTGTTCAGTTTGATGGGCTCTATCTCTATATTCAACATTAGTGGTTGATTTGTATTGTAATATAAATAAAATAGGATATTCTTTGACATCATGGCGCAGCTGCACATTTTCATAAACTCAAGCTGTCTTATTCAGAGATGTTTCACAAAACTGGGGTGCAAGACTGTTCTAACAAAACCTGGTTTAATGCTTGTAAACCAATCACAATGCACCTTTTAATCCTTAAATGGTGGGACTAAACGTTAAACTGTCACTCTGAATACGATTTGCGCTAAAATAGCGTTAGTCCGCAGTCTAACGTCATGTTAACTTCAGCCCCAGTTTAACGAACGTACTCTGAATAAGACAGAAGGTGATTAAAATTTAAAGAGATAACTGCGTGGGTAATTCTCTGTTTCTTAAACATTGCCTCACGAATGATTAAAGGAAGAATTCAAACCAATTTTCTTGCTTGATTAAATTAAGCGCTTGCGATTTCATTTTAATCAAAGGAAATTGAGATGTCAAATTGAACTTAGCACCCTTTCTCCAACAAAACCGAATTGCTCAAGATCAAAGAAAAGCTATATTTGATTGTGTGTTGAGAGCGATAAATAATGAAATTAATTTTATTACCTTCAAAGTGCTTTTGATTTCGGCGCTGGCTGTGTTTGGGCTAAATTATTTGCCTAGAGTCCTAGACAATTTCATTCATATAGTTTCCCCAATTCCCCTCCCCCTCTCTTCCCCCTAAGGATCTCCTTAGCTGCTAGGTAATCCAAACACTGTGTACAAAATATTAATGAAAAAGATGAAACGTAATCCAATTTCGCGGTAAACTAACCAAAGTCCAGTGTCAATGCATAGACAGAAACCTATTTAATCAGCCTGGAAAACCAATCAGTTCGTTTCAGCTTAGGGGCTTTATGTCACTAGAACACCATGTTTGCGCTATCAGCTGGTGATTCGCTTGCCTCCCCCAAATTCTTTGCGTAACCGAGCGGACACTGGTTATGTACCCTCCTCACTGCCATACATAAGTATACAGGGTGTCCCAAAACTTTGCCACACGGAGGGAAAGTACCTTAAATATTGAAGATAGGAAATTTTACACAATCAAAACTACATTATGTTTTAAAAAAATGTGGAAACTACATTCAAAAATTTTTTTACCCGACTACGGCAAAACGGAGGTTAAATACAATACATATTTATTAAATTTTAAATGTTTTTCATTGTCTTTCATGATTTGTTACTCATTTATAAATAATCCTTTCGATCGGTATCGTGAAGGTAAAAAGAAATATTTTTTCATATTTGGTGGGTTCGATTCTTGGTTCAGGCAGTGGTTGTTTTCTTTTTCAAAAATATTTGAATGCAGTTCCAATTATTTTTAAAAGCAAAATGTACCTAGTGATGTACAAAACTCGCGTCGTCGAGTTCTACTTTTGAAGACTCGAGTCGGATTGGCAGGACTCAGTAAGCTCGGTAGGCTCGTAAACCCGAGCCCAGCCGAGACACGAGCTCTCTGAGCCACGCCTCGAGGCTTCATAAGAGTTTGAGCCTTCAAAAGAGCTCGAACCTATCAAAAGAGCACGAGCCTTCAAAAAAGCTCAAGTCTTAAAATGAACGCGAGCCTCATAAAAGCTTAGAGTCTATGTTTTATGACTTTAATATCTCCATAAATAATAATATTGTGAATAGAGACATTAAAGCCGAGCCTATCAAGCTCACAGAGCCCTGAAAATCTGACTCTAGTCTCCAAAATTAGAACTCAAAAAGATGAATGTCTTATGTTATAAAGAGCACCTTAGATGCTTAATCTATTGTGCTTTAGCTCTATTTATCCGCATTCATCAGCAGAAAAAGCCTCGAGATCGACCAAGCTCTCAAAAAGGCTCGCTCGAAATCGGCTGAGCTCTGAAAAAGGCTCGAGCTCTGAAAAAGACTCCCGAGTCGTAGAGCTTCATACAAACGAGGTGAGCCCTGTAAAACGACTCCGAGCTCTAGACAGGACTCGAAGGACTCGAGTCTTGTACATCACTATATACGACTGGTTGCGCCGCTATTGGTGAGGTCCTAGTGAGATATGGCACTAGCAGTCAAAGGAAATAGCCACTGATTTCTGTGGCTATTTCCTTTTCATTCGCTCACGGGTATTTTATACCCGTGAGCCGCAACAAAAGTATTGGAAATATTGAAGAGACCATGAAATTGAACTCACTTTTATAGAACTTTGAAGATCATGAACGTTTCAATTTGTGTTGCGGTCTTTGTTGAAAATAGGAAGAATGAAAAAGATAACCGTTTGATAAAGAAAGTCGGTTTTTTGTTTTTTTTTATTGTTTTAAAAACAAAAAACTAACTTAAAAGTTTACGCTACCTCTAAAAAGCAAGAAATAATATTCAAATCACTAGATACGCATTATCATTGTAATAAAACACGTCTATTGAAGTCGGGTGGGGCTTTTAGAATAAAAAAAGTTATCCTCCAGTCCAGCCCCGCCCGACTTCAACAGGCGTGTTTTATTACAATGATAATGCGTAGGTATATAGATATACCTAGTGATTTGAATATTATTTCTTACTTTTTACAGGTAACATAAACTTTTGAAGACGGTTTTTGGTTTTTTTTTACTTTTTTTTCGAATTGTGTAGTCTTTGATAACAACAACAAAATACAGGCGACAACAAAAAACAACAAAATTTCTAGACTAGATAAACATAGATAATTATTTTAACATAGGTGAAGAAGTTTTGTTTTATTCAATTTTGTTATCTTAATTCTAATTTAATGTTTTCCCTTGGGAAATAATAATATTAATGAATGATTAGTAGTAACAAAGAAGACTGATTCCTTTTTCAATTTTATTTTATTTCATTAGAATTTAAGAAGTTTTATTGTAAATGAACAAAAAAGCCTAATTTTACGTAAAAATTCGTATTATTAACTAAGACACAAAATCCTTAATAATTTAGGGTGTCCGGCTTTTTTACCCAAATGTCCGGCCAAACTGGCTGGTCTATCCGGCTATTAGGTTAGACGACCTGGCAACCCTAGACCTGATGATGACTATGCAGGGAGTGAATGGAATATATCCAGATCGTGATACACACCCAACTGATCTGATCAGCAATTCAGCAATCTATGTACACAATTCACAACATTTCATTTTGAGAAAGTACTAAAATTAGAAAACCATTTTTTTCCGTCCTTTTAGAATAAACCATTTTCTATTAATTAATATCTCAGTAATGTATGAAGATAAATGGAAAAGAAAAAATACGTGTTGCCTAAAAAACGATAAATTTTCATTATATCCATAAAAACATTTACCTAAATATTTTGAAAACAATCAAGTCACAGAATATATACTCTAAACTCTAACGCGAAAAGAAACGACACTCGCGCATGTATGCTCGTAAAATCGCTCGCGGCTATGTGTGCGTGTCTGGAGGCGCGCGGGGGCTGCGCGCGGCGCGCGGGGAGTGCAGCCGCTAGTCGCCGACACTCGGGCAAGGGTTCTTTCTACTTTCGCTCGCCGCTCGCTTGTCCCACCGCAATCCGTATTGTACCGCATTTCGCACGGACTGACTACGCGTTTAATTTACATTATTTAATTGTTAGATAATTAATCATGCCCGGCGGCGGGCGTTATTGTTGTGTTTATGGCTGTGGCAACAACCAAAAACAAAATCCTGATAAAAGTTTCTTCGTATTGCCCAGTGATCCAGAAAAGTAAGTACTATGGGCAACAGCGTCGCTTAACCAGTTTGCAACAAAATTCGTGTGCGCGCGTATCGCCCCTACACGAACTAAACGTATGTAGTGACGACGGCGCGACGCGACGTGCAAGCGATTTTGACCTTAGCAGTGGTTAAGCGTCGCTGTTGCCGATGGTACCTATAGAGTAAGCGATAAATTTATATCTTATTTTAAAATAACAAAAATATGTCAAAGTTGCCATAGTTGATGGGACCTATTATTGCAACTTTACCATATTTTGAATTTTAATAAAATAAATATTTATCGACTATTAAGCCAACTTGACCGTTCTTCCAAGCCTAATTAAAACATGAGAGTAGCGAACTTGATTCCTTTACCTGTTTCCGTCTGTACAAGGCCGTCTGACGTCACGTGCGGTCCCCCTACCCACCGGTACGTGACGTCACATCCCCTTCCACCGTGGCTAGCCGCAGTTGGTGCGGTTTCGTATCATTGGCGTTCTAGATTCCGGAAAGTGAGGTCGTGCACTACTGCCGAGCCGAGTGCAGTAAACGACCATACCTGTCCTACATACATCTAAAACTATGTTTTTGAAAACATTTTAACGGTTTTACCGTTCGTAAATCTTCTTTGTGCGTCATTATATAACCGGCCAAAAAGGAAAAGGAAGTTAAGTTCATCCAGTTCATCCAGTTCATCGTCCGAATCAAGGAGTGGATCGTCATCCTCATCATCAAGCGACTATCGAAAGAGGAAATCACACAAAAAGCGCCGCCACCAGTACGATCGTAAGTTTGAGAAAATTTTTGACGAACTTAGTACCCTTAAAAATTATTTTGCCTGCCCAAGCAATAACGTCGATAACGAATCTGTTGATCATGTTGACCTTAATATCAGTGGCGAATTATACCATGGTAACGATGCAGCATCTATCCTCAATACAAAAGAACAAATTGTCGATTTTAACTTGTCTTTGTCGACAAAAATTAAGGAACCTACCATTCCGCTCGCACGCCCTGAGCACTTAAACAGACTTGGCCATGACGACTGGAATAACGTCAGATATGCAGACGTTCAAAAACAATATCAACGTTCCCCTGGGTTTACGGCACTCGAAGCGAACGACGAGGTTAAACGGTTTGAACCGTCCCGAACGAATAAAAATCTGGATAAAACTTTCTCTTCTATAACCTTTGCCCTACTTAAACAGCGCGAAGTGTTGGAACGCGAGTTCCGTAACTTTTTTACAGAGGCTCGGGAAAACGATGGCTTCACCTACGAGCTTCTCCACGAGAAGATCTCTAATATTTTCGCCAACGGCGAATATATTAAGACATATAACGACACGCTGCAACTTGTCTGCGGTCACCGCGCCGAGATCATACAACACCGTCGGGAGACCATACTTTCGGCAGTGAAGGATCCGTACAACAAGGGCACCCTACGCAAGATACCACCTTCCACAAGCCATCTCTTTGATGCTGACAAGTTTGGAGCCGCTCTCGATAAGGCTGGAGGAGTGAATAAAACATTTTGGCTCCGAGACCGCTACTCATCTGCACCGCAGACCGGTCCCAGCGCCCAGCACGCCGCAGAGCCTCGACCTGGAGCTAGCCACACACGCGCACCTGCGCAACGCCAGTTCACCTCCCGACAACCCCCCGGACGAGGATCCTTTCGTGGAGGAAGAGGCTACGCTCCCAAAAAATACACAGAGCGGCCTCCCCGCCCACGCTCTCCCGCATCCCACCGGGATCGGAGAGGTCCGGCGCCACGTCGCCGAAACTGACTGTGCCGACATTTTCTATGCGGGACGGCTCCTCTTATACCAATCACAATGGCAACGCCTCGGAGCACCGCAATACATCCTAAAGGTGATAAAAGGTTTTCGCATATCGTTCGAATCCATGCCGCCGCTAAGCCCACCGGGTGCCGGCAACATTCCGACCCCTACCTCTCCGGAGATGACGGAAATCATAAACAAAATGACGAAACAAGGCATCCTCGTCGCTGCGACCCCCAGTCCCAGCTTTATATCGTCGATGTTCCTGAGGCCGAAGAGCGACGGCTCCCTTCGACCTATTTTCAATTTGAAAAATTTAAATCGATATGTCCAAGTGGACAAGTTCAGGCTCATAAATGTACATCGTGTGCCGGATTTCCTGCAAAGCCAAGACTGGATGGTGAAGCTGGACCTCCATCAAGCGTATTTTCACGTACCGATCTGCCCAGCCCACAGGAAGTACCTCAGGCTCATTTACGACGGGAACCTGATGGAGATGACCTGCCTACCTTTCGGATTGAGTTCGGCACCGAAAACCTTTGCCTGCTTGACCAACTGGATCGGCGAGTACCTGAGAAGTCGAGGAATACGAATGCTGATTTACCTCGACGATTTCTTCCCGGTAAACCAAGACAGGGATTGCCTAAAAGACCATGCTGCCCTAACGGCCGACACTCTAGAATCATTAGGCTGGCAGATCAACTGGACCAAAACGGTCCTCACTCCGAGGAAAGCTGTAGAGTTCCTGGGAGTAGTTTGGGATTCTGGCCGAAACGAAAAACGCCTCCCGGACAGACTCGTGTGCAGAAAATAACTTCTCTGACCACGAAGCTACTCCAGTCTCAACGAGCGAGCTTACTGGAACTCCAGAAACTAATCGGCACGCTGAACTTTGCCAGTTTTGTAGTATCGAGGGGGCGGCTAAACTATCGCAACCTACAACAACAATGCAATGCATTACTGAAGCGGAACACGGGCACAGTGCGACTGGATCAAGGTGCTATGGACGAGTTACAATGGTGGAAAGACAACTGCAAAAACCCATCACCAATCCATACGCCGCTGACCTCGCATTATCTAACTACAGATGTGAGCGATATTGGATGGGGAGCCATGCTAGACGACGAGAGCCTATCAGGAACGTGGGAAACGGACCAGAAGCACTGCAACAAGAAAGAGATGATTGCCATCCGGAACGTCCTGGAACAGAAATGTCGCCTGCTGCGCTCATCTGCCGTGCTCATCCAGTGCGACAACAAAACCGTTGTGTCGTACTTACGCAACGAAGGAGGAACACAGTCCACAGCACTAACGGAGCTGGCACGTCAAGTTTTTCTTGTTCTGGACGAATATCAAATACACATGTCAATTTACCACCTGCCAGGACAGTACAATTGCCATGCAGACAGACTATCTCGGAACAGGGCTCCTCCGGAGTGGCACCTTTTGCCATCTGTGACACAAATAGTATTTACCAAATGGGGAACGCCGGACATCGACCTCTTCGCGTCAAAACAAGCACACGTAGTGAAGAACTACTGCACACTGGACAGGAACGACAAACAAGCAACGTTTCACGATGCCCTGGGGAGAAAATGGAATTACTCCCTTGCATGGGTATTTCCACCACCGTATCTGATTCCGAAGGTACTGGCTCACCTCAACACCGCACGAGGAACATATCTCGTCGTAGTTCCACGATGGGAAAAAGTATACAGGAGGCCGGACTTGAAGAACAGGGCCTTGGAGGCCCCATTCACCGTGACGAACCCATGCCAAGCGCTGATAGACACCTCGACCAACCTCCCACCCTGCAACGCGAAGAACATGATACTGGAAGTGTGGAAATGTGGGGGTGGGGCGAGTCACTGACGGGTTGGTCCAATGAACAAAAATCCTTACTGATGTCCAGCTGGCGCTCGTCAACGCTTAATACGTACCGCCCCGCATGGTCGCGATGGCTTAAGTGGTCACAGCAAAACCAGATCCAAGCTAACAACCCAAAGGGATCCGATTTGGCGAGATTTTTTGTGGATTTGCACCAAAAAGAAGGTCTTGCCCTTAGTACAATCCAAGTACAGTACACAAGTCTGTAGTCTCCACTTTTTGCGACCCAAACAATAGGTATAAACTGAGCTCCCACTCGCTGGTAAAACAAGTACTAAAAGCTATTGCACTAGCAAGACCAAAGCCACTAAAACCTCCGATATGGGATATCGACGTGCTAACCGAACATTTATCTAAGAAAAATCCTGAAACAAATAACTATTTTGAAGTGGCTAGTCAACTTGCAGCCCTCCTATTGCTGTGTTCGGGTAGAAGAATCCATGACTT
Organism: Agriphila tristella; assembly: GCA_928269145.1. Lineage (NCBI taxonomy): Eukaryota > Metazoa > Arthropoda > Insecta > Lepidoptera > Crambidae > Agriphila > Agriphila tristella. Next base: position 5,910,791 of record OV743440.1, read on the forward strand.
GACCTTACTCAAGATATCGCCACAACACTGCAAGATATCAGATAATAGCGTCATACTATGGCCTAGTCACGGTTCAAAAACTGATACCGCGGAGCATCGACAGTCTGCCTGGAAACTGTCAACAAACGAAAATAATAAAGCAATTGACCCTGTCCACTGGATTAAACTCCACATAAGATTGTTTCAAGACCGCAGAAATGAAGCCGGAACAGAATGTCTATTTGTCAACATTCATGAAAAGCCCAAGCCAGCATCTAGGGCTGTGATAGCCGGATGGATAAAGCGCCTCCTACAAGAAGCCGGCATACAAGCAACTCCAGGAAGCTGTAGGGCTGCAGTGGCATCAAAAAATTGGACCGAGAACTTCTCCCTGGAGGATATTCTAGCCAGAGGTAACTGGAAATCGGCCAATACATTTAGGAAATTCTACCAACGTGAAGTGACCCCCTACACTAAAGCTAGTGACAATAATTATACGTTAGTTACTACTTTATTCAGTCCAGTTCCTGATTGATTCCCGGAAGAATGATTTTTCTAAACACTATTCGATTGTAAACCCTATCTTGTAATCAGCTGATTTCAGAGAAATGAATATTTATATTTTCAATTGAATTTGTCAATTAATATTGAAACGATATGACTACAAATATAAATTGATTTTCACACTTGATTTATGCCTTTTTTATGAATTTTCCCTTCTGCTAGCAAATAATAAGATAATATATCCATATTAAAACTTCTGTTTAATAGCATTTCACAATGCCATTTTAATATCTTTCTAGGACATCTATATCTATCATAACATATCCTTGTCCGATATACTTAGATTTATTATCACATTGGCGTCCTTCCACCACCAGGCTTCAACAAACACAACTCTCATGTTTTAATTAGGCTTGGAAGAACGGTCAAGTTGGCTTAATAGCAACGTTTTACCTACCAATAAAACGTTTATTAAGCATACTTACCTTCTTCCAAGCCTAATATTTTTAATTACCGCCTGGTGAAAACATTCGAGCCAATGATACGAAACCGCACCAACTGCGGCTAGCCACGGTGGAAGGGGATGTGACGTCACGTACCGGTGGGTAGGGGGACCGCACGTGACGTCAGACGGCCTTGTACAGACGGAAACAGGTAAAGGAATCAAGTTCGCTACTCTCATGTTTTAATTAGGCTTGGAAGAAGGTAAGTATGCTTAATAAACGTTTTATTGGTAGGTAAAACGTTGCTATTTTATAAGTTAAAATATACGAAATATTAGTCATGCCCTTACCGTTCCTTTAACCTGACTTTAATAACAAAAAGCTCTGAAAATAAGGATTTCAGACGATTAAACCTCGTAAACTCGCAAGTAGGTAAAATTTACAATAAATAAAAAACCGGCCAAGTGCGAGCCGGACTCGCGCACAAAGGGTTCCGTACCAAAAAACGGCAAAAAAAAAAAAAAAAAAAAAGGACTTTTCTTGTATAGGAGCCCCCCTTATATATTTATTTTATTCTGTTTTTAGTATTTGTTGTTTTATCGGCAACAGAAATACATCATCTGTTAAAATTTCAACTGTCCAGCTAACACGGTTCATGAGATACAGCCTGGTGACAGACAGACAGACAGCGGAGTCTTAGTAATAGGGTCCCGTTTCTTACCCTTTGGGTACGGAACCCTAATAAAAATGATTATAAATCAAACCTTTCCTTCATTAACACGTTAAGAGATTAAAAAAATGATTATATGATAAATAACAGAAAATAAAGTATAAGGGTTGCAATTTATGATGTTTACTTACCTAATATAATTAAAAGATTACAAAAACTTATTATAAATCAAACCTATCTTTCATTAACATGTCCTTGCACAAGTTTATTTCCTAACATACCTACTATGTAATTTCCTTTGCCACAAGTCTAAATTCCATTTCGGTATCAACCCTAGCGCTTACACGCTCTGGCTCAAGGTCGCTGGCGCTCGAACTCTCACGTACAGAGTGTGTCACGGCTGTGATCAAGTTAAGTAAACATATCACTAAGTAGGTAAGGAACCATCATAATGCTGTTAGTGATTTATGATAATAAGCACCTGACTTTTAATAATTAATGTAGGTATCTAACGTAGTGATTATTTCCTCTGTGGGTATCTAGGTAAATATTTATGTATGTATATTTAACACCCGACTGTTAATTATTGTGTAAATATGTATATTTATCTCAGTTTCTGCCGTCAAAGTCAGTCATCCTGTGTTTTCCGTGAGTTTTCCGACTATCGGCTGCCATAATACACATAAGAAAACACATCGCATTCAGTCAATATACTTACTATCCGCGTCAATTGGTAATGCGCCTGGCGGCCATGATTTTAACCTCAAAAACGAAAAACAATTGTAATTTTCTCATATACCTAGACCCTTTCTTATTGAAAATAAGAATTCAATAATTAATATATTATATTACCTATTAGAATTTTACTGTTTTTTGTCATTTTTAGTTGCGGAAGACGTTGATGTGTATGTTAATTTGACAAGGTTCCAGCGCATTACCAATTGACGCGGATAGTACAATATTCAACACGTTCACTAGCGATTACCCATCAAATCCATCAACAGGTGAGGAAAAGCGCAATTTTATCCCGATAGGTGGCGTCTTGTCGTTGGTACCTACCGAGCCGCCTCAAAGAAACTGTCAAAACATATGGGAATCTCTTGGAGTATTGCACTTTTTAATTTTATACTGAGAAAATGCCGCATTGTTATGCATGTAACTTGTAAAATATTGGAGTTCATCGATTTCCCAGTAACAAAAAAAATTGTGGGCAAAAAAATATGCTTTTTCCTCGATTTTCTCCATTGCTGAGCCTGAGAAACAATATAAAGCCCAATATTGGGGCCAAACAGAGAATTAATAGAATTTTATATGCCAGAGTCATTCAAGAAACTTAGAATAATAAAATAAATATGATAAAACGGTTCGTGTAATTTTGGATGGTACAGAAATTCCAGTACAGAAACCTGAAATTACTATTGCACAGAAGGCATCATCAGGCAACTATAAACACGGAAATTCACACTCAGTTGCTTTGTTAAAATTTAAATCATATGCTTCTAATCTGAAATAAAAAGATTACTTGTAAATCTTACACGAAATTTAAAGAAATGTAATGCTTGTTAGCAATTTTTTGTAAGTTGCTATAAACTTTCTTGCCTGTTGTTTTGGCTTTTCTTTTCCGTAATTCTTCTTTTATATGAGCTAAAGTTAGCATAGAATACATTGTTTGTCCGCAAAACCGGAAAAAAATACAATCTAAGGGCGGCTTGCGCATCGTCGTTAAATACAGTTTAAGAGCGACGTAAACGCATTTAGTCTGCTAATTATAATTAGCGTCTTGCACAACAAAAATTTAGGCACTAATCACGTTTAACGAAAACTGTCAAAGGAACAGGCTAAACATATAGGTAGGCTAGGCAAGATAAACGCATTTAACTAAATTCTGTTTAAACCAAATGTTGCGCAAGCCGCCCTAAGAAAGTAAAATCACGTAATACACAGTCAAGACAATATAAGCTCAAACTGACAATTGTTCCAAAGACTAAGCGCCATCTGTAATTCACTTTGCCTTCGCCTCCCCATACCTACTCATAGATACTCAGCCGAATATTCTCACTCAACTAAATTGCAATAGCGATACTTATAAATGACATAGACAAAAGAAAGAGACAATAAAGAATTGCTCTCGTTTTTGCGGTTACGTATCACAAGGTCTAAATTTGAAAGGCCTACGGTCATTACACCTATGGACGAAAGGCCTAATTTTAAAACTCCTAATCGTCGTAAAACCTAATCGTTGTAAGACCTAAGTTTAAAATGTCTACGTTTTATAATGCCTAATGGACGAAAGGCCTAATTTTTAAAACGCCTATTCGTCGTAAAACCTATACATTGTTATACCTAAGTTTAAAATGCCTAAGTTTAAATAACCTAACGATGGAACAGCACTTCGATTGAGTCATTCATAGATAACATAGGTTAAAGGTTCTAATCTAAATTTTTACTTATTACTAGCTGATGCCCGCGATTTCGTGCGCGTGGATTTTATGACTCCGGTGTATTAATATAAATAAGAACTAATGTTGTTACATAAGAAAATACTTATAGCAGTGCGCAGTGTTATAAACACATCAACTTTGTCTAGGGATACAGGTGTTATTTTCATACAAACGAGGTAACTTTGAAGCCTTGGTTTCCTGCCAGTTATGTACTGTGCTGTGATCTGATGATGGCTATCTAGGGAGTGAATGGGAGAGACGGCCATCATCAGAAGACACACAACAGCTCGGTACATCCCTGGCAGAAAACCAAGGCTTTAAAGTAACCTCGTTTGTATGAAAATAACAGTAGTTTTAGCCAGTTTAAGCAAGTCGATATAAAAAATTAGGCCCAAACTGTTATCGCCTTCACCACGTGGAGGTACTTCCAGCTTATGTTATTATATTATGCTGTTATTATACCCTAAACTATGCTTAGGCCTAACAGTTAACTAACAAAAAATAAGTTTCATTCGAATCCGTTCAGTATTCCCGGAGATAAGCGTACATGTAGAAATAGACAAACATACAAATAGACAAACAGACTTTTTTTATTCTTACTCTATTACTACTATGTTTTATTAAAACCCTTTTATATTAACAACTTATTAAATAATAAGGCGCCACTTTCGGTCAGGGAATCGCCTTAATCCTAAAAGTGATAGGTAGGCATTGAGCATTGAGCGAAATACTTCTTCATAAAATGGGTTCTTAGTTATCATGAACTTAAAACAAACGACCGTTAGGTGTTTTGAAATTAGATATTTTATTTATAGATGTCTTGTTCTTAGGTGAATCGACTTTAGGCCAAACGTCCATTATGTGTTTCAACTATTATATATTATGAACTTAGGTATTTTGTCAATTAGGTGTTTTTCAAATTAGGCCTATCGTCAATAGGTGTTATGACCGTAGGCCTTTCAAATTTAGACCTTGTGATACGTAACCCGTTTTTGCATCTTGTAACGAGATCAGGGGCCCATTTGACAATGCGGAGCAGTTAATAATGCCCTTGTGTCTGAAACCTGTTACTGCCAAATGAGATCACTGATGGAATGGCTGCTTTCAAAGTTTCCACGGAAAAATAAACGAAGCTCAAATAAGTAATTATTAAAGAATTTTGGGTAAATTTGGGTAATTTTTTAAAGAATTTTGGGTAAGCTCCATAGACTTACCCAAGTAGCACATTGGCTGATCAAGTGTCAAATTATACACCTACATAAGGTTAAAAGTGTGATTAAAGATGTTTAAAGGTTTTCGTAGCTTCTCAAGGCTGATATGTTGCATTTAAAAAATATATTTATTCAATAATCTGTAAAAGGCACTCCAGAAATACTTAATTAAGCTATGGGCTGTTTAAGAGTTCATAATACATGTTTTACTACGTTTGCAGCTGAAAAGCGGCGTAAAGAAATTCTTCTATAATGTTTTTTGCTGTTGAATGGTCTAAAATTAATCATTTCTAACACCAACTGGTTAACAGTACGTCTGAAAGGTATTGTAAAGTTAGAAGCTGTACATTGATCTTGAAGGCATCTTTTATGACGCTTTTGAGCTACATGTGGAGTAATATAATACCACTGTAAGGTTGTCTGGTTAAGATCATTAAGGAAATACTTTTAACAGCCTGTTGCTGCTGAAATTACGCCTAAGTAGAAAATAATAACTCTTCAAGCTGAAGAAGTGTATCAAATCATATATTTATACAGCTTTATTTGAGAAACTGTTGTAAACCATTTTTCAAGCGCTTTGTAATTCTCAAAGAGTTAGAATGTAATTTGTCTATACTATTAAACAGTTTTTGGCACCCAATCACACCACATTAAAGTTCGTTGCTGTTATTGACTCCATTTAACAGCTTTTCTAGCTATCTGTTGCAAAATTTCATTATTTTGGTTACTAGCTAGTACTTATTCGAATAAACTACGAATTCAAGGTTTATAAATATTAAAAATTAATAATGGACAAGCCTTGGTCGACAAGAAAACGTAATAGTACCGAATTTACAAGAAAATAAGTAATATTTTAGACTATACCTACCTATAAGATAAATGTTAGTTGGAGGATGATTTTCTTTTTGGTAGAGGACCCCTAACTTGCTGCAAGAAATAGTTGTTGAAATACAATATAACTCATAAGTCATTAGAACGGCATTTCCGGAATCCATATATGAACTAAAAGTGTAAATTAACGTCTCTTATACAGAACACGAGCAGTCTATGGCTGATTAATGGAATTTTGTTCAGCAAATAGTGTCACAAGATAATATTTTAACGATTAAAGCTGAGCACCTCATGGACGCCATAACTAACCTAAAAATAGCTTTTTTTATTATTTTCTAAAACATTCTTAACTGCAAGAATCCGCCTTAATTTAAGCTCTTACTTCATAGGCAATTTAAAGAAACCATTTTTACTAAATATCTCATTTAATTTTCCATAATAATAGATTAAAACTTTTGCACTCGTGATTTGTCCATATATTTCCTAAGTTAAAATCTAATTATTAGAAGGGCGCATGAAAATTTTGTAGTTAATTGGTATTAACTTCACGATGTAGTTGCACTCGCATCCTGAACGCATTTGTATAAACTGCGCATTTGTAAAACTTTCTAACAAAAAATATCCCAGTAGAAATGGTGGACGATGATGGAAGATTGAATATAGTTAACTTTACACCATAAATTTTAACAGTCCTTTACATACTTAATTTATTTTAAGATGACTTGCTAAGAAAAAAGACGTTAAAAAAGTTTGAATAGGGAGTTGCAAAAGGTTAGAAGCTGGTTAAGAGCTGGTTGGGAGAGTCCTGCACAGAATTAAACTTTTTACAGTGCTTTATTAATGCTCTATTAAAACTTAAATAAGCCTGACCGATGCTTCTCTCCAGCCATTGTAATACTAAAGGCTGTATAATTTGGGGCCCTTTTTAGCTGTTTAAGCGCTTAAACAGCTTTAGTACAGCCAAATTGGTATACCCTTAAACAGCTTTAAGATTCGATGGCAGCATTAATTAAGCACTTATGCAGCATTTGTGTGCTACTTGGGTATTATATTACTAGCGTAAGGACACGTGTTAAAATTATAGGATCAGGCATACATAATTAAAAGCACTAAGTCAATGTTTAACAAGGATATATTTAAGTTACCAAAAGCAATACTCGCATTGTTAAGAAAACAACATCTTTGACCTTATTAATCACTATAATATTCTATTAACCAATACTAAGCAAGATTTAACCAGAAAACATCATTAATCTTATTAATCACTATATTTTACCGTAACATTCTAAATTGTGTAACTAATAAAACGACACATTAGACTGCATTATTTATATTGAAAAATTATTAATAACCAATTTTACATTAATTGCCAATAAACAACTCATAAAACATTAATCATCATGAATAAACAATTCAACTTTACTTTTGTAATCACTACTATTTTAAATTATTTGTATTACGAATGAAATAACACACTGGTCCTTATTATTCATTCTAACGAACATTGGATTAAATGCCAATAAAATAACCCATTCAAATCAAACAAATTAATCATCACATCATAACAAAGGGTTCTGAACAGAATAACATCTTAGACGTTATACTCCTTTGATCAAAAATAACACTGGTATTCAATACTTATCTTATTATTCGGCGAGGCACAAAGTCAGACTGACCCGTTACACCATTTGATTTCACTTTTAAGCATTCGTTATTGGCGGGAATTGACACTTCTTTCCCGCCATTACTGTTCATAGTCAATGTCATATCTTTTTACTGTTAATCATTAATTTTCAAGAAAGTATACTAAACACAATTTTAAAATGGACAATAAGAATTATTTAAATTGTATCACGCTAATAAATGTGCCCAATTACATGTATAAATTTAACAAATTAACTTTTCTGTAAAGCCAAATACACTTCCGTCAATTCACATACTTTTAATCAGCTAACTAAAAATTTTATGATTTACTAATTAACATTTTTACGATTAATTTAACTCATAAAAATTATATAACTCATAATAAAACTTAGAATTATTTAATAACATCGTTATGATAACTTTACTATCAATTGTTACCCAACCGGAACACTCGATATTTAATACACGGTCAACGTCGCTACGAAGTGACGCCAGTTGGTTGGCCCTAAAATTACAATTTTAGGGCCAACGCGATTCAGTCATCCGCGGAAGACTATGGTAGACAGCCGGTGACTAACGTGACATAAAAATGGCGAATGGCGCATTTGTAGATTGCAAAAATTATGATGCAAACGTTAAAAAGTTACATGGAACATCATATCATCGGTTAGAAGCTTTACATTATTTTTATTACGTGTCTAACAATTTTAATAAATTATAATAGTAGTTTATGAAACTGACACATAAAGAGGGGTATTAAAACACGAGTGTGTGTTTAAAAACCGAGCCGTAGGCGAGGTTTTTAATAGTATCACACGAGTGTTTTAATACCTAGTTATGTGCAGTTTCATACACTACTTTATCTACACTCATACATTTGGGATTGAACCTACTAAATAAAAGATCAACGTTAGAAAAGAGAGAGAGACTTTGTTTGTATTAGCAAGGTACCTACCTTGTAATAAGTCAATTCCTTAGCTGCATCGAAACTAAAATATCGGGCAGAGTAAATTTTTTTTTCACATTTTAGAGCAAGAATAAAAAAACCTACAAAATTCAGTAAGTATAACAAAATGTAAAAATTTAAACCAAATTTTATCGGAAATGCTTGGCGCGCATTCCATTAGAAAAAAAATTTGATCAGTGCATTTCAACAAACTAATCGCACTAAAGTCATCGATTACCATAGAGTACATATTAATCATTAAAAATAATGTGGGAAAATATCGTTGTTTTTTTATGTTACGGCACTGCCTTCTTTTTGGATTTGCCCTGTATCGTAATGAGAAAAAAAGTTATTTTATGATGCAGTTGACTGCATCGTAATGAGTTTATTTTTTAATTTTACCTATCCACGAAAATAAAGTACGTATTTATATTACCTTTTTTGAATTCATATTTGGAACATTACGTTGTGAGTGTAGATAAAATATTTTACTATTACTTGTTATTGTTCGAGGCAATAGAGATGGGTCATCATGACTCAAATGAACTCGTTCACTTGAAGATCTTTATATGGATTCAAATGAACTATGTAGTTCACTTGAGTCCATAAAAAGATCCTTAGTTCATTTAGTTCCATAGCTAGTTAACTCAAAGAACGAGAGTAATCGGAAAGGATAGATTACGAATACTGCGTACAGAAATGTCTCCTATGAAACATATTTGCTGCAAAAATAATTATCTACATTACATTTAAATTAAAATAATTACAGATTGCCTAATGATCTAGTGCGTAAAGAAATATGGAGTTGCATAATAGTTATTTATGCAACTGTACTATAATGAGGGGTATTAAAACACGAATTTGGGTTTATCGAACGAGGCGAAGCCGAGTGTGATAATAGTATCACATGAGTGTTTTAATACCTAATTATGTACAGTTGCATACAAGACTTTATCTACACCCATTTTTTTTATTTCATTTTTTTTATTTGGGAATAAACAATATTAATACATATGGATTAAAAACACCCATGATATTTATCTACACCCATGATATGTATCATCTATAAAGGTTTTGACTTTGACTTTGACCTTCCTCCCCCTCCTCGTCATTATGTCTTCCGCGAGAATGTTATAATGTTGTACTGAATTTCATTATGCAACGCTGAGCGCGTGGTCGCGCGGCACAGCAGGTCCTCCTCCTGCTCGGATACTGTAATGGTGGCAGTAAGCTAACCGTTGCAGAACCTTTTATAGAGGATTTAAAGCATGGGTGTAGATAAAATAACGAAAACAGTCTTATTTCATAAGCTCCTAAAAACGCAAGAATATGCTCTGCTCTTTTTTATGACACGGATGTCAAAAGCTGGACTATCGAAGCTGAAAGCATATATCATGATACGAATGTCATCATCTTCCGATCAATAATTACTTTTATAGAAGAAAAATATATACTGTGGCTTTCGTTTCATTATTCCTATTTTCATTGGGATCTCTAATTTTTTTTAGATAAAATACTGCTAATGTTACTTGCTGATAATTTCAATAGGTGAAAGTTTTATAAAATCTGCTCAGTTAGTTTTTGAATTTTTGCATTACAAACAATCAAACCAACAAACAAATCTTTCCTCCTTATATTTAATAATTTAAATAGTTTATAATATTATTTTAGTACAGCTGTGAAAAAGAACAAAAACATCTAATTTGAAATAAACATGTTTGAGATTTTGTAATGCTTACGTTTTATTTATGGCCTTAATACCATCGAAAAACTGATATAATTACCATTATAAAAATATAAAAAAAAGTTAAAAGTACTAGCGACCCAAAGGAGCCAGATGAGTGAACTTGTCCTTAACTCCAATTGAACTAAATAGTTCACTTCAGGAATCTTTTTTGCCCACCTCTAATATGGCAGTAGTTCGAGTGGGATCTAAAAGATGTCGCTGATTTTGCTTGTATGAAGGAATTATAAAGCAAATATTCGGATGGGCTCATCCTTCCTTTTGAAATCATTGGTAAGCTCATAAGTTAATACTTTTTACTTCTGTACTTACCTACCGTAATTTGAAACTCCTGAAACCTAAGTCAAATTCTGTCAAGAAAGTCATAAAATTACTTTTTTACCATCGCCACTCGTAAAAGTGCGTTTAATTCAACGATAAGTGAATAAAACGCTGTTTAATTCACCGAGAGAATAATAGAGGGCTTTTCAAAGTGACATTTATAAAATAAAAATAGTAACTATTTGCCTCACTAGATGGTGTTGATACTCGTCGAACCCTAAAAATAGTAAATATTTAAATCACTAGATGGTGCTGACACTCTTCGAAGCTTAGGTTAAAAAATCACATTGTCACCTTTTTTTTTATCAATGCCATCTTATCTATCGAGCCTACAGTTTTTTGTCATTCTGAAAAGTCCTCATTTGAAACAACCGCGCATCATATTATTATGTGCAAAAAAACAAAACGTTCTGAAAGTAGGTAGGTACATACCTACGCTGCTACTTGTACTATTATTTATTCTGTGCTATGGAGCCATGGATTTAGATTTAGTACATCCCTTCGGTCCCCCTATTAACCGTGGTCCCACCGCTCGGTCGGTATAAACAAATAGTTACTTTTTTAGGGCTCCGTACCCAAAGGGTAAAAACGGGACCCTATTACTAAGACTCCGCTGTCCGTCTGTCTGTCTGTCACCAGGCTGTATCTCATGAACCGTGATAGCTAGACAGGTGAAATTTTCACAGATGATGTATTTCTGTTGCCGCTATAACAACAAATACTAAAAGCAGAATTAAATTAATATTTAAGGGGGGCTCCCATACAACAAACGTGTTTTTTTTGCCGTTTTTTGCTCGCTATTAATAACAACTGCAGGTATACAGTTGAAATTTTCACAGATGATGTATTTCTATTGCTGCTATAAAAATAAATACTAAAAACAGAAAAAAAAAATGTTTAAGAAGGGGCTCCCATACAACAAACGTGATCTTTTTGCCGTTTTTGGTACGGAACCCTTCGTGCGCGAGTCCGACTCGCACTTGGCCGGTTTTTAAATACCTATATTACCTATGTCACTTTGAAAAGCCCTAAAGAGCGCTTTTCTGATAGCTGATAATTGTAGTTAAATTTTACTTCAACTAGGTAGATTTATAAAAGAAAAATACCTAGTTATGTGCAGTTTCATACACTACTTTATCTACACTCATACATTTGGGATTGAACCTACTAAATAAAAGATCAACGTTAGAAAAGAGAGACTTTGTTTGTGACAAGGTACCTACCTTGTAATAAGTCAATTCCTTAGCTGCATCTAAACTAAAATATCGGGCAGAGTAAATATTTTTTCACATTTTAAAGCAAGAATAAAAAAAACCTACAAAATTCAGTAAGTATAACAAAATGTAAAAATTGAAATCAAAACTTTATCGGAAATGCTTGGCGCGCATTCCATTAGAAAAAAAAATTTGATCAGTGCATTTCAATAAACTTATCGCACTAAAGTCATCGATTACCATAGAGTACATTTTAATCATGAAAAATATGTGGGAGAATCAAGAATCTTATATTCACGGATTTGCTCTGTATCGTAATGAGAAAAAAAGTTATTTTATGATGCAGTTGACTTTGGTATTTTAAGCTTTTTGAGTTGACTGCATCGTAATGAGTTTATTTTACCATTGAAAATGGTTATCAGATGCAAATCGCCTGAGACGTATTTTTGGCCATATCTCCGAGGATTTTGGGAGGATCGAGATGAAAATAGTACCAAAAGTTGAGAAATTTATCGAGACAACTGTGAACGTTTGAATTTTGAAAATCTACTGGAAACTTTTTTTGGATTTATGCAAAACTCCAAAAATTCCGGGTTTTTTGGCGGGTGATTGTTTACTAAATTGTAAATATTTCGGAAAAAAATCCGACTTAAGAAAAAATTAAAAAAAGGGTCCTAGGGTATTAGTTTAGCTACCAAATGTCAAAATAATTTTGAAAATTGGTTAATAATTGTGACCTGTAGGTGGTCCTCTTAGATTTGGAATTGTAGAAAAAAGGGTGTTTCCATACATAAAAAGTGATGTAGCTTCTATGATTATTGACCGATCGTCATGGTAATAGTGTTAAAAGATGCAGAAGCTGATGAGAAGTGCATTCGTTGGAATTTTGATAATCGGTTAATAATATTTCGGCCACGTCGAGGCAGTTAGCGGGCGCGTTTGTGACACGAGGCGGAGCCGAGTGTCACAATCGTAAAAAATAGGTACTACCTAGGTTACTTTAAAAATATTATAGGATTTTGCATTCGATTTGATTTTGGTTTTTCGTAAATTTTTGTGTTAATTTTCAATGCTCGGATTCTTGCGGGGACTGTAAAATCTGTGAATTTTTTAATTTTACCTATCCACGAAAATAAAGTACGTATTTATATTACCTTTTTTGAATTCATATTTGGAACATTACGTTGTGAGTGTAGATAAAAGGAATTACGTTTCATCCTTTGCCTTTTTCCTAAAAACCTACCTACTTAGTTGTTCAACGCCATCTAGATCTTTTTTATGTACTACTTTTTTTTCTTAAACTGCCTTTCGAAAACCGCTCATTCCTCTACGAAAGTCATAGATGTAGCAAATCCCTTCGGTATAAACCAGATTGAGCTCTTCGCCCCAAAACGAGCCGACAGAGAGGTCAAGTAGATAATTTTATCTCTTTCTTCATTAGGGTGACCAAAGTGTATGGTTGGTCGGAGACATACTTATTACTTTAAACTGTTTAATATAAACTTAAGTACTTAGGTAGTTCTGTATTTACAATTAATACTTTTGCCACGTTTTTATAAGGTTGCTTGCTCGTTTGTTTGTGTTTTCGTTTGTTTGTTTGAGCACAAATTTTGCAAATGGTTTTATACTAACTTCCCGATGAACTAGAGACTTGAAACTTTGAACACAGGTCAGAACTAGAAGGTATATGTAATATTTTGGTATCATTGAGCTGATCTGCTAATGGAGCCGGAAGAACGCCACAGGAACACTATGATGAAACCATACAACCCCATCGTGTTTGGGCTCGTTAGAATCATCTTGGCAAGTACTTTGTTGGGGAATAATATCCAAGGGGCTGATGAAGGAGCCGGAAGAAGGCGATTGGAACGTTGTAATAAAGTCATGCAACCCCATCGAGTTTGAGCTCGATTGATTCGTCTTGACAAGTGCTCCGATAGGAGGTGGTATACTTTTAGTTTTAACTCGTTAACTGAAAAGCAGAAAATAATAATTTACTAAAAATAAATCTTAATGTTTTTTATCACGTTTTATTAGGTTGTTTTCTTGTTTTTATTTATAAATATGGTTAATCAACCAATATCTACAAAAATTCAAGTGTAAATAATGACATAGGTAACTATAAAGTTTATTCCAATTTTGATAAAAATACAATGTGCGTGTATTTCAGAAATCAAATGAATGTTGGAAAAACAAGTGAAGGTAGGAAAACATTGTCTAGTGATCTGTAGTTAAAAAAACAGGTGCAAACGATTTTCGACTTTATTGACGTTTAAAATTCGGTTGCTTTCTACCATAATTATTCTTCTTCATTAAAAACTGTTATTTTGGTGAATATATCAATAAGGTCTAAAATACTTGCACCAATTTTTTACTAGTGAAATTAAAAAATGGGTGCAAGCATTTTTCAACGACACAATGTTAAAAATAAAAATAAACAAGATGGCGGCCAACCTTTTTTTGTTTTTGGCTTGATTTCGATGAAAATCGGTTTTTAGTAATATTTTGACAAAAAATAACAATGAAATTTTGGAAATATAAAAAAAACAAAATGGTGGCCTACTTTTTTTTTTTGTAGGCCGATTCGATGAATCTCGGTTTTTGGTTCTATTTAAGCAAGAAAATAATAATGCAATGTTAACAATGTCAAAAGGTCAAAATGGCTGCCAATTTTGTTTTTAGGTTGATTTTAATATAACTGGGTTGAAAAAAAAAGAACAAGAAAAGAATTGCCGCCACCTTGGATTTTTAATACTTTGAAAAATTGCGTTGTTATTTTCTTATCAAAATACAACTAAAAACCGAGTTTAATGAAATCAGCCCACAAACAAAAAAGTTGGCTGCCATCTTGAATTTTTTAATATTTAAAAAATTGCGTTGTTATTTTCTTCTCAAAATAGTAACTCAAACCGAATTTCATCTAAAACGGCCCACAAAGAAAAAAGAAGGCCGCCATCTTGGATTTTTTAATTTTTTAACATAGCGTTGTTATTTTCTTGTCAAAATAGTACCAAAAACCGAGTATCATTGAAATCAACCTACAAACAAAAAAGTTGGCCGCCATCTTGGATTTTTAATATTTTTAACATTGCGTTGTTATTGTCTTGTTAAAATAGTACCAAAAACCGAGTTTCATCGAAATCAGCCCACAAACAAAAAAGTTGGCCGCCATCTTGGATTTTTTATACTTTAAAAATTGCTTTGTTATTTTCTTGTCAAAATTGTACCGAAAACCGAGTATCATCTAAATCGGCGCATATTGAATTTGATTATTAATATTAACTTTACCCCTCGCCTGCAACTTTCAGTTATTTCTTTCGATAGAACAATTTCGTTTTTTGTAAATCTGAAATGGTGTAGTATTTATGGTCACCTTAGTTTTGTAAATGAATATTTCCCAAATATTGAAATTGTAAAATTGAAATTCGGCGCCAAAGTCAAAATCGGAGTTGCCAGGATTGACACTTGAATTTAACACCACCTCACCGATGTTATCTGATTAGCATTATTGTGGAAATCTTATTAAATCAAAAGAGTAAGTTCAGTTTTATACAATAACTATGTGTTATTCTAAATTAATATTTGAGTAGTATATTTTCAATATTCCACTCCGAATCCTTAACTTTGATACACTACCTACGTGATTGGTAACGTACATTTTTTCCCCCTACCATCGTGGTATTATTGTTTAGTAATGGCAATTGTGCGAACGAGACATCCTCATCAACTTGGTGATGTTTCATTCACACAGTAGAGTCTTCAGTAAATGTCGTCGATAGAATTTCAACTCTATGACAAAGAAAATAAAGTTGAATTTCTTTTAAACGCATAGTGAGAATTTTGTTGAGTACTCACTCCTTATATGAACCACCTTGACCACAGCCTTCTCTATTGTTGTTCACAAAGGCTGCGTTCCGAATCACGCCAACAGTGCTCACAACGTGTGACGTCATTCTATGCCGGTCCGAATCATTAGCACGCTGTCAGCACGCTCACGATACTATTGATTCGGACCGCTTATGAGAGCGCTAACACCGCTAACGTTGGATTTTATAGAACAACATAACCTCAAAAAGAGTAAAGTTAATATTTATTCTAAGGGAGAAGTAAATAAAAAGGCACTATGAATACTAATAATTGGTCTTCACTGAGACCAATTATTTACTAACCAATTTTAATCTCTTAAAGCTTCAAAATACTTATTACCACTGCTAGGTCTTTAAACATCAGATTAATATAATTATTTCGTTCGCATCTTTACAAAACACCTGCAGGTTAATAACTTCAGCTATCTTTTGTAAAAATCACAAATAATAACCACAAAATCCACAACGATTCACAATTTAACCACGTATTTTTTTGTCAAGAATGAACTTTGACAAGGAAGTTTGACAGCTACACCGACTACGCTCACAGTGCTTTGGTGGAATACGCTGAGCGTCGTTAGCACATACGATGACGTCATCTGTGACGTCACATCAACTTACGTGAGCGTTGTAAGCATGATTTGGACCGGGCGTTAGCGCGCTCACAGTGCTGTAAGCGTGATTCGGAACGCGGCTATAGAGAAGGCTCAAGGCTGTGCCTTGACGAAAGTAATATTTTAAAAAAGAGAACGTCACTTTGGCAATAAAATAAATGATAGGGACCGACCGAACCCATTTTTTGCCGAGAACCGAAACATTACATTTATTATATAAGTTTTTTCAAACAGTAGATGACCTAACGTCACTTAGGCCCTTTTGTCATTGCTCTCCGTCGGATCGCTAGGGTTGGCATTTTCCGGCCGTCTCGTGGAATGCTACGCGCGAACACTATTATGGAAACAACTGCGACGCGATGTCACGACCCTGACCAAAGTACTGCGAACTTTGCTTAGAGCTCTTAGGCTCGTATTACAGAATCAAACTCAAACTCAAATCTCTGCTTGAGTACAGTTAGATAGGGATGGCGCTATATGCGATGAATAGCACCATCCCTTTCTAACTGTACTCAAGCAGCAAGCAGTGCTTGAGTCTCGTCCTATAATACGGACCTTAGAGTGACGTCAGCCGTCAAATTCGAACGTTTCCATGGAGCTCTCATACTGTTTGAAAAACTTATATATGTACTGTGACCGAAACCGAGACCGAATTTTGTTTTTTTTTTAATCCTACTAATATTATAAATGTGAAAGTTTGTGGGTTGTTTGGATGTTTGTTCCTCAATCACGCAAAAACTACTGAACGGATTTGGTTGAAATTTGGCACACAGATAGTAGAAGGCCTAGATTAAAACATGAATACTTTGACGACCTCCGTGGTCGAGTGGTTTGCGCGCCAGTTTTCAAGGCGTCACCATCTCTTGAGGTCCCGGGTTCCAGTGGCGTGCCTAGGCCTACATAGTAGTGCAAGCCCGAACCCTCAAATCAAGCAAATTTTTTATCAGCTCAATACAAGCAAAAAACCAATGCATCCCACAATTTCTCGTTACTAATTTAAGATATTTTTTCATACGATGATCTTTACCAAAATATCGATGCGACACCGCCCAGCGCCATCTAAACGCATTCATAGATAGCTCTAAAAAAAGCACCAAAAGCACAACCCTTAAGCGTACTTTAATTATTCATAAATTAGTTCGCCGCAGAATGCTAGATGGCGTGGCTTTATCAAATTTAATTATTGTGTAATCAAAACTAAATTTCTCGTTTAAAATGTGTCACTCATAATAAATATCTAAATCATTTCGAAAATAATAGCGTCCCTGCTAGGCAATTCAAATCCTATCCCCTGCATTCCAAACAAACATTTACAAACAAACATTTAAATTGTCGTTCAAATGAAAGACGCAAAACTAACCTTACTTATTTATTTTTATAAGAACAACCAATGTGGCGGCAAACGGGCTACCACTTTGTAGATTAATTTTGGACTGTATTTCCGTAAAGAGATATATAGATATTAGATAATTATAAAATAGAACGCCCCGGAGCTTTGGTAGCTTCTTCTTGATGTTTAGGCAACTATTGATAAATTCACTTACCAACTTGCAACTGCTTCTAATCGCCGGTAGCCGGGTTTCACAACAGCACTTTGGAGAACGAATATCAATGGTCTGATGTTACAAAAAGTTCACTTAACACCCCGGGGATAATATTGGGAAGATTCACACACGTGCACGGTGGTATTTATTGAAATATGAATTAAAATAATTCAGGACGGCAGAGCGGCGGCCATCCTCCTCGGCGCGTTTTTTGAAGGTCTAGTACAGTGGCGCCGCGTTGCGGTGGTCGGCGCAAACACACATCTCCTTTAGATGCGTTCCGTCTTCTGCAGCTGGCTCGGGCAGTGATTTACAATAATTACCAAAAACAATCAAGATAGATACTTAACACCCCCCACCGAAAGCATCATGAGGCTTTCCCAATAAGATTTGAAAATAATAAATATAATGATAACTAAGTTACAGTAAAAATATACATACTTAATAATAAGTTTAATAATTGAAGATAAATAGTAACTAAGTTATTTGGAAAATGTACTAAATAATATTGTTAATTAACGTAAGGCAAGGGGCTTAGTTTTACAACTGGTCTTCGAAAGATATTATTTTTGGAACGTAGAGTCACCTTTCGAACCACACCGTCCAAACCAGGATGCACATTCTCAATTCTAGCAAGTGGCCAATTGCAAGGATGAGCTTGATCATCCTTGACAAGTACCAAGTCTCCTACTTTTAAGTTGGGTGGGGAAGTGAACCATTTTGCTCTCTGTTGAAGAGAGTTTAAGTAGTCACTGCTCCACCTTTTCCAAAATAATTGAGAGCAATTTTGTAAATATTGCCAACGTGACAAATGACTGATAGGAACGTCCTTAAAATTGTATTCTGGTACAGCAGTCAGACTCTTGCCTACAAGAAAATGACCTGCAGTTAAAACATTAAATTCGTTTGGGTTATCGCTCGCAGGCAAAGCGCATAAAGGCCGCGAATTCGTTATCGCTTCGATTTTGCAAAAAATTGTAGCAAGCTCCTCAAAAGTCAAAGCTTTATCGCCTACAGCACGCACAAGGTGATACTTGGCGGATTTTATACCGGCTTCCCAAAGCCCGCCCATGTGCGGAGCGCTGGGTGGATTAAACTTCCAATTAATTTTACGCTGCGCACAACCGTCCGTTATGTCATTCTGATTACGTTCATTTATTAGAAACTGTTGAACTTCGTTTAAATGTCGACTAGCAGCAACAAAATTTGTTCCGCAATCAGAATACATACATGCGCACAGACCGCGTCGGGAGACAAATCTATCCAAAGTAGCTAGAAAACAATCAGCCGATAGCGAAGATAAGACTTCCAAATGAACGGCTTTAGTTGAAAAGCACACGAAAAGTGCTACATATGCCTTACTAGTTTTTGCGTTTCGACGCAAACTTTCTTTAATAAGAAAAGCTCCTCCTAGGTCGACTCCTACGTGCTCAAATATCTTATTAGGTGCCAACCGATTTGACGGTAAGTCTGCCATTTTCGGTTGAATAAGTGTCGGATTACATTTAAAACAGACTTTACATTTAGATAAAATAGATCGAATGACACTGCGAGCTGATAATATCCAATAATTTTGATTAATTATATTTTGTAAGGTCCGAGGACCTGTATGTAAATGAATTTTATGTAAATACTCAATTAAAAGTAAGGTAAACCTACTGCGCTTCGGTAACAATACTGGATGCTTTGCATTATAAGGTAATTCAGAGTGGGATATACGACCCCCCACCCTGAGGAAGTTACGCTCGTCTAGAAATGGAGATAATTTTCTTAAGGACGGAACATAGGTGGAACCTTTGGATAAGGCCTTAATTTCACCTTCAAAATAACTGCTCTGAACTAGCTTTAATAAACAATCATGAGCTTCATTTAAGTCATGAGTTGTTAAAACAGATGTACTAGTGTTGACTTTATCATGTTTTTTACGAAATAATCTAATAATGCGAGCTATCGTCCTTTGTAATTTTGAAAAAGAAGAAAATTTATTTAATATTCTTTCTAAGAATTCGAATTTAGACTCGGTAACGTCCGGTTTTTGTGAAATTAAATTTACCGAAGCAGAATTAGATTTCAATTCTGAAATAAAATCGCCTTCTTTATTATAAAATGTATCAATAGGCCAGTTTTGTCTGTTGTCACACAGCCACGCGGGGCCCTCTAACCACCGCGCGGTCATGGCAAGCAGTTCGCTAGGCAACACTCCACGGGAGCAGACGTCGGCGATATTATTTTCACTGTTCACATGACGCCATAAATGAGGCGGTAAAGAATCAATTATTTGTGTAACACGGTTACACACAAATGTTTTAAGTTTATATGGCTCTGTCTGTATCCACGCCAACACTATGGAAGAATCTGTTAAAGCCGTAACGTTGGTAACGTTAACACGAGATAAGATACTGCAAACGTATTGCATTAGTTTGCTTAATAAAACCGCAGCCATAAGTTCCAATCTAGGTGTAGTTAACGGTTTTACGGGAGCTACCTTGGTTTTAGAAATGAGCAATCTGGATTTCACTACCCCATCACTACGCGAAATTACGTAAATGCACGCAGCGTAACCTTTCGAGGAAGCGTCACAAAATCCCACTAGCTCACACTCAGTCTGATTAGGCAGTAAGGCGTGACGTTCAATTTTAAAATCGGCTAAAAGTGACAACTGGGATATAAATTCTAACCATTTTTTACAAATATCAGTAGGTAGCTGTTCATCCCACGCTAATCCTATCTTCCAGAGTTCTTGTAGAATACCTTTGGCTACAAAAGTGCAAGGAGATATAAAACCCACGGGGTCATAAATGGAAGCTAATATTTTCAAGACAGAGCGCTTTGTAGTTACTGGGTCACTTTTATTTACTGTGAACATAAAGGCATCTTCCAATGGAGCCCACTGTAGACCAAGTAACTTTATTGAAATGTCATTATGGTCTTTATTAAAAGAGATAGCGTGTTCGCGATTTTCTAGAGGAATGCGATCTAATAGTTGATGACAATTACTAGACCACTTTTTTAACGCGAAACCACCGCATTCTAATAAATTTATTAATTCGTCTTGCAACGTGCAAGCATCAGAAAATGACTTACAGGACCACAAAATGTCATCCATGTAGATTCCTTCTTGAATAACGCGCGCAGCGGAAGGGAAACGTTCGCCTTCATCGCTGGCTAACTGCAATAAAGTACGTATGGCAAGAAACGGTGAACTACTGACTCCATAAGTGACGGTTTTTAATTCAAAAATCTTTATAGGCTCATCCACTGATGATCTATATAAAATATGCTGATATTTACGATCACTTTCTCGAATTAAAATAGCTCGATACATTTTACAAATATCGCTTGCGAAACAATATTCGAATAATCTAAAATTTATTATTATTGAACCAATGTCATTATATAAATTTGGACCGGCAAGCTGAATATCATTGAGAGAAATATTATTACTTGATTTCGCAGACGCATCAAATACTACTCGCAAAGGAGTTGACGTACTGCTCGGTCGCAATATACTGTGGTGCGGTATAAAATATTTACTCGGTTCACTACCGGTGTATAACTCCATATGATCGAGTTGTTCATATTCAGACATAAAATCATTATAAGCTTGCTGTAATACGGGAGTACGAGAGAGTTTGCGTTCGGTATTTAATAATCTACGCTCGGCGATCGCGCGCGAATCGCCCAAGTCCGGTTTCTCGGAAAATAACAATGGCACGGTGTACCTACCGCACGAATCGCGTTTATGTTCATTAACAAAAATCTTCTCCGCCAGCTGATCGAGCGGGTTCGATACCGGTTTACTCGGCAACTCTTCGATTTCCCAAAAATCTCGCAAAGTTTTATCTAAATTATTTTCGGTAATTGTTAAATGAAAATTCTGAGATTCTAATTTATTTTCGTAGTACAATTTGCCACTAACGACAAAACCAAAAACGGTTTCAATAAGGTTTGGAATATTAGACTGAATAGTGATCGGTTTATTTTTAATTAATTCTGAAACAATATCATTTCCCAACAAAATATCTACCGAAGATTTTTCGTAGAATTGGGGATCAGCTAAATTATAACATTGATATTTACTGATAACGTCACACGGAAAAGAAACATTAGGCATATCTGAAGATACCCTGGTAATTATCACCATATCAGCCGTGAAAGTCGGAACGTCCGCATCACACGGCTTTATTTCACACGTAACCATACCTAAATTTTTTACGACTTCGCCGCTAAGGCCGGACACCGTGAACGGGCACTTGCGTCGTCGTAAGCCCAAACGTTGAGCACAATCTAAAGTCATAAACGAACTTTGTGCGCCAGAATCGAGAACCGCACGGCAATTCTGCAACTGGCCGCTAATATCAGTGACATCTATGCGTGCTGTCCCTAACACCACTCCATATTTAACATCGATTTCATTCACGGAATGAAAGTTCTCGTTTGTAGCGGATGACTCGACACTCACGGAGTGTTCACATGAGGCACCGCTCACAAGCGCGTTAGCGCGAGGCGCAGGCGGCACGGCCGCTTCGCCTCCCGAGATAATTTGAGACGTCGTCGGTGCCGGCACGGCCGACACTGGTCCGACACTCGAATTTTGATGTAAGAGATAGTGATGAGGTGACAAACAAACGCCACAGGTTAAACTACTTTTACAAGTTTTTGAATCATGGCCGCTCTTTAAACAATTAGTACATAAATTTAAGGTGTTAACACGGTTAACCCTTTCAGATACAGGCATTTGCCTAAACAAATTACAACGATAAATCATGTGATCTTTAGAACAATGCGCACAAGCAATATTAAATTTATTTTGTGTGTCGTTGCGGGAGGTAGTTAGATTTATTTTCGAACTTGGTAGATTAGAACGTGAATATTTGTTATTATTATAAGAATTTTGTTTTTGTTGTACAGTATTTACTTTGTTTAAATTAGGAGTAAAATTATTTTGTGACTTAATTTTATTCGAGTTATTTGTAGGCCAGGAGCTAGTAGTCGGAAACGTATGTTCCAGAACTTTAATTTGTTTATTAACAAAATTGATTAATTCAGTAAATGAAGGCAATGAATTTTGATCACGACTTTCTTCAAAAAGTTTTCTAGTGTGATTATCAAGGCCCCGCAAAGCAATGTGACAAAACAAATAGTCATCTAAATTTTCTATATCTAAAGCTTTAATTGCTTTTAATGAGTGATCAAATGTTTCTATAAATGAGCTTAAATTATTTGTATTATCTTTTGTCAGTGGTGTGAAACTCAACATCCTGTCTAAATACCTACCTAACAGTGCTCGCTTATCTTGGTACTTATTTAGTAGGCTTTGCCATACTACCTCGTAGTTACTAGCAGTGATAGGAAGATTCTTCACTAAATTCAGAGCAGGACCCTTAACACATGACAAAAGATAGTGAAACTTGTCTATGTTATCAAAATTACGATTATGAATTAAAGAAACAAAAGTGTCATAAAATGTGGGCCAATTTTCTAATTGTCCGTCAAATTCAAATAAAGTAAGTTTAGGTAATGACGGTCGTACAAAATTATCTTTTTCATGACATGACATTTTTGTGTTTGACTCCTGGTCTAACTTGCTACAATTCATTGCAACTCGTTTGCAGATAAAGTAAATTTCATCGAAGCTATCTAAAGCACTAGTCGATGGTTTAGATGTTGTTTCTAATTGTAATTCAATGGAAAATATTTCCGAAATAATATTTCCGAAATCGTGACGAACGTCGTCAAGTTCCGAATACTGTACCAAAAAACGTTGTATAGAATCTAAGTTATCAAAACGAATTTCTTTTGACAAGTTGTAAACTTTTTGCAATTTATTAAACAAATATTCCTTTTTAAAAGTTAAGGTTTCTAATCTTATTAATAAATGTTTATCTAATTCACATTCTTCACTGATTTTAGGCATTTTATTTTGTGAGTCCATTTTTGCAATGAGAATGCGCAGTCACTGTTCTAGAAGGTGTAGAATGTACTAGAATGTACTCGTACGTACCTACCTACAAATTCGCACCAATACTAAAAAATGGACTTGCCCAATCGAACTACCTGCGTATGCAGTGCAACGACCCAATTGTAAAAACAGAAAATATGCAATAAATTTAAACAAATATCAATATTATTAAAATATAATCGGTATCGGTAAAATATAATAAACCCGGTTCGAAGTGACCAGAAATTGTGGCGGCAAACGGGCTACCACTTTGTAGATTAATTTTGGACTGTATTTCCGTAAAGAGATATATAGATATTAGATAATTATAAAATAGAACGCCCCGGAGCTTTGGTAGCTTCTTCTTGATGTTTAGGCAACTATTGATAAATTCACTTACCAACTTGCAACTGCTTCTAATCGCCGGTAGCCGGGTTTCACAACAGCACTTTGGAGAACGAATATCAATGGTCTGATGTTACAAAAAGTTCACTTAACACCCCGGGGATAATATTGGGAAGATTCACACACGTGCACGGTGGTATTTATTGAAATATGAATTAAAATAATTCAGGACGGCAGAGCGGCGGCCATCCTCCTCGGCGCGTTTTTTGAAGGTCTAGTACAGTGGCGCCGCGTTGCGGTGGTCGGCGCAAACACACATCTCCTTTAGATGCGTTCCGTCTTCTGCAGCTGGCTCGGGCAGTGATTTACAATAATTACCAAAAACAATCAAGATAGATACTTAACAACCAACAATGTAAAGAGTCCACTACAATATTACGATACATTGAAGAATATTATATTTCTTTGCAAAATACTCAAATGAAAAGGTTTATTACTTACTTTATTTTGTATTTCTCTTGGAATCGACTCGACTCCTAGGTACACTTTCATAGATCACACAACAGTTAATAAACATTTCAATCCATCACAAGGGACCATTATCAATCATTAAACTGAAGTTTTAATTCATTTTTAACATAAAAACACTAATAAAGGCAAAACAATTGTTTCAAAACAGCTGTCGTCACAGATTGAAGCAAAAAGCCAGGCTTTTAGTCGGCTTCTGTATTTCTCATAGAATCTATAGTACCTACAGCAGTATGCATATGATGCGGTAGCAGTTTTGTTAAAGTAAGAAGAGAGCGGATATATACAGATCGCAAAGCCCGGTTGCAAGCCAACGAGTGCGAGGGAGATGAAATGCATTTGTAGGGTTTATTGAGGAAAGTAACGCAGTTTAGCGACTTGTCTCTCGATCAGTTGTTGTAAAAAATGAATTTGTGGTTATTGATTATTGAAAATTTACATTCGTTAATAATATTGTTTTGTTGTTATTAATTACGATTCATTAGTAGTGTAAGTAAGTTATTGTTAGGGCAAGCCGGGCTTTTCGGCTTGTATGGGGGTACCGCCACTGCCGGGTTCAATCCATGTACCAATGTAGAAAATGAAATTTTCTATATTGTCTCAGGTCTGGGTGTTTGTGATAACACCGTTGTCTCTGATTTCCATAACGCAAGTGCATTAGCTACTTACTTTGGAATCGGAGCAATGTATGTGATGTTGTAAAATATTTATATATTTATATTTATTATTATTATACTTTTTATCCCGATATTCCCACGGGAAAGGGAACCTCGCGGGTGAAACCGCGGGCGGTCACTAGTATTACTATAAAATGGCAAAAATTCATGAAAAAACACAAAAACGCAAATCGATGTACAGCACAGTTTCGTACGCGTACACTGAGGTCAAACAATATTTTGGACCAGCAGTTCTTGAAAATTCTTCCCTTATGAGAGGAGTTATGGTGTCATCTTTTTTGTATGGGGATTTTTTTTTAACTAAAACTCTGCGATCAGATACCAAAGTATGCAGTCCGCCATACATTAGCAAAACTGAAATGTGGCACACGCGTCGAATTGCACCATATTATGCTTCGACTGGCTCTGTCCATACATTGCTGCTGACACTTAAGTCCTATAAAATTTCTTCAGTCATGAAGCAGTAATGTAAAACAAACAGCCAGTTGAAGCTACATAAGTTAATTTTAGAAGCTGACAGAAGGCTTTCAGGAACAAATTGGAGCAGTGGAGTAGCAAAATGCTATTAATTCTATTATTTTTCTATCAGATTTTTGGAATTGTTTTGGAGGTGATTCTACTCAATTGTAAAACTGTTGCCTTCCGCGTCTGTCTGCTTGTTTGTTTAGTTCTTCTAAAGTACCTATGCAATGGGTTTTGATGCGTATTTATCTATAATTTTTCCGGAAAGTTTAAAATTATGTTTATTATTTTTATTACATGTTTTTAAATTTACTAGAGAAAAGTCATTTGTAAGTCGTTAAAATATTATTTTGAGGAGGTATACCTACTTAGTAATGATTATTGATTGATTAAAACCTGAAAAAAAAGAGTGAGTAGAGTAACTGTGTGAGTGAACAAAGTAAAAAGAAAAAGCATATTTCAAAGTAAACAACAAGTAAGATTGCAAAATTATTTATTACACTAATAAATTAAACTTAAAATCATGTATTCAGTAAAACAAGCAGCACGCGTAGCATGACCAACATCGAGATAAGATTCGACTCACAGAACAATGGCTTGTCTACACCGAAATGTCACTTTTGTCGGGTTGAGATCGAGATACTCATGCTCGCATTTTACAACCGTAGACTCGCATTGTTCTTTGTCGTGGCCTAATGTCAAAAGTCGACAAATACGAGCTTTTGTCTTCAACTGACATTAATTTGACAGTTGAGTGGGAGAAATTTGTCTACCACCCTTCGAGTGGTCGAGAAAGATTTGTCGACTTATTTTTTTTTCTGAGTTTTTTATTTCGCAATAAAAATAAATCTAAGTTGTCCGTGTTTATATTTTATTAGGGTAAGAAGAGAAGTTACAGCACAAACGACAAAAACAGCTGCCCGGAAAGAAAAAAAATGAAAAATTGTATTTAAGTAATTCTTTTTTATTATAAAATTTATAAAAAAAGAAATATAATAAATATTTACTACTAGTAAATAACGAATAAGTATTTTTTATTCTTAATTTTTTTCATAAATTTTATAAATTAAAATAATACAATAAATAAGTTATTGTAAAAAGGTACCTACCTATTCAATAATATTGTTTCCTAATATTACACTTTTTTCCCTTCAGTATTTTATTTTACTTAATTTTAATTTATTTACTTAAAAACGTAAATTAAAATTATTTTCATACATTGATTTCAATATTTATTACTAAATTAACAAGTGCGTTGGTCTGTGTCATCTTTTCAAAAATCTCTCAATAAAAGGAAGGCAAACGAACTATATCCATACGGCTATATATAAATAGGTTTTAAGAGTTTTGCGTCGTGAAACGTATAGAAAGGAACGCCCTTTAAGAGAAATGATGGAAATAATTATAAATATTTACTAGTGGCAACATTATTCTTCTCGAGCTCGAGAGAGCTTTGTCTACGGAAGTGAAAGCTTTTGTGAGTGTCTCTTTATCTTAGAACTTATAAAAAAATAAGTATCATGTTTAAACTAAATCATTTCAGATAATTTCGACGTTTATTGATGTTGAAATAAAAATATTATATTTTTATTTCAACATCAATAAACGTCGAAATTATCTGAAATGATTCAAAATGATTTAGTTTAAACATGATACTTATTTTTTTATAAGTAATAAGATAAAGAGACACTCACAAAAGCTTTCACTTCCGTAGACAAAGCTCTCTCGAGCTCGAGAAGAATAATGTTGCCACTAGTAAATATTTATAATTATTTCCATCATTTCTCTTAAAGGGCGTTCCTTTCTATACATTTCACGACGCAAAACTCTTAAAACCGAGTTAAATATAGCCGTATGGATATAGTTCGTTTGTCTTCCTTTTATTGAGAGATTTTTGAAAAGATGACACAGACCAACGCACTTGTTAATTTAATAATAAATATTGAAATCAATGTATGAAAATAATTTTAATTTACGTTTTTAAGTAAATAAATTAAAATTAAGTAAAATAAAAGTAAAAAAAATACTGAAGGGGAAAAAGTGTAATATTAGGAAACAATATTATTGAATAGGTAGGTACCTTTTTACAATAAATTATTTATTGTATTATTTTAATTTATTAAATTTATGAAAAAATTTAAGAATAAAAAATACTTATTCGTTATTTACTACTAGTAAATATTTATAATATTTCTTTTTTTATAAATTTTATAATAAAAAAGAATTACTTAAATACAATTTTTCATTTTTTTTCTTTCCGGACAGCTGTTTTTTTCGTTTGTGCTGTAACTTCTCTTCTTACCTTAATAAAATATAAACACGGACAACTTAGATTTATTTTTATTGCGAAATTAAAAACTCAGAAAAAAAAATAAGTCGACAAATCTTTCTCGACCACTCGAAGGGTGGTAGACAAATTTCTCCCACTCAACTGTCAAATTAATGTCAGTTGAAGACAAAAGCTCGTGTTTGTCGACTTTTGACATTAGGCCACGACAAAGAACAATGCGAGTCTACGGTTGTAAAATGCGAGCCTGAGTATCTCGATCTCAACCCGACAAAAGTGACATTTCGGTGTAGACAAGCCATTGTTCTGTGAGTCGAATCTTATCTCGATGTTGGTCATGCTACGCGTGCTGGTGATTGTAAATGTCAAAGAAGCCACGCCATCAGTTCGCAATTCCTAAGTGGGAGAACTTGTACCTAACTAAAAGAACCGGCAAGAACTCGTCAAGAGCTGGCTTTTCTCTCTCTGTACATTTCATACAAAGAGTCAACCTTAAAAATGATCTTAGCATTTAAATCGAGGCCACTTTCCATCAGAATCTAACAAAAGTTTACACACAATGAAGTAGGGTTTTAAAATAAACTATTTACATTTATCGGATACATAATTATTGCGAAAGCTAATTATAGTTTTTTAACCAGTTCAGATACACTTTCTATTACTCAAAAATGCGCTTGCTTCTTGTCGTACGATTTGCAGTATTAACTATTAATCACTGGACATACAAGTTAATATAAAAAGAAAAAATGCAATTCTTACAATTTAAGATACGGTAAGTAAGATACGTAGTAGACAGATTGTTTCTTTCTATTGCCACTAACTTTCGCCAAATGAGAGAAAAATGGCGAAAGTTAGTGGTAGATTTCGCCATTTTTCTCCCATTTCATAGTTTTGTGGAAAGCTGATGAAGAAATATAATTGAAATTATTCACTTTACGAATAAAAAAAATATTATGATTGGCGACTCCATTCGCAAAAAAAATACTTTGTTCCGATTACGTCAAGAATGGTTGCTTTTTATCATAGAGTAAGATAAAAAAAAATAGGGGTAGAGAGCCCTCTGGCGATTTTAAAACTTACTCATTTTGAAGCGCCATCTCTGATCGGCGATTTTCTTGTTAGTTTTTTTTTTTTTTTAGTACCTAATCTAGCAATCCTACCTACGGCTTTGTTCTAATTATCTTTTATAACATTCTAAACGCCGTGTTCACTAGTATTAGTATTTTTTCCGAAGAAAATAACTAACACATGAGAACAAACGTTTCAAATGTTATAAGAGATAACTAGAACAAAACAGTTAAAAACATAATTACAAAAGGGAGAAAAGAAAAGGACACAAAATTAAACAATTAAGTGAAAGAGTCATTATGTTTTTATTTATTCCTCTCAGTTTATGCCTAGGGATAATTTTATTCAAAATTGTTCATATTCTTATTTCTTAATATTTATTCATTCACAAACACGGTCAGGGTGCCTACTAGCACAGTAGGTACCCTGACCGTGTTTGTGTAGTACATTAGTATACCTACCTAGTAGTATTAGGTATACTAATGTACCTACAGCCAGTGGCGAAGGGTCCATACAAGACGATTCCCATTGGCTTACCTCTTAGAAATCCCTCCCTGTGATGAACCAGACCCCCACGGAAATGTTGAACGCCCCGCATTCTTTTTTCAAATGGAATGATAACATTTCAGAGCATAAGTGAGTAAAATAATTTAACTGACACCTATACGAAGTCCTATATATTATTACGAGATATAATACAATCATTTTACATTACACCCTTACTTTAAATCTATAAAACGATTATGGAGCCAAAGAGTCCCGGAATTGAAACAAGTAATGATACTTGTTTTTTATAAAAAAAAAGATTTTTCATCATTTGCGGTTGCCACAGCTAAACTGCTCGATAGCTCGTACTGCACCTGTATCAGGATGACAAAAGAGTGGGATGGGGGTGGGCTGTGATCTGAAAAAAAAAATGTTTGTAATTTTATTATTAAAAATATTGTAGCTTATGAAATTGATGCATAATGAGGGCATTATCACAGATAATATAATACTATACTAGGCATTATGCATGATGTTTGCAGTTACGTCTTTGTAATTCTAGAGGAGCGATGTTCATAACAAAACGTGTGCGTAAAGTAACTGCGTTTTACCTGCACGTAACGGTACAATTATTTTGAGAAATATCTACCCTTAATATGCGTAAACAAAACTTACATGATATTTCTGGTATATGAAGACGAAGTGGGATGGGTTGGAATTGAAATGGGTCTGGAACTTGGATGGGTCTGGTTGCCTGAAAAAATATAACATAATAAAATATATTTTCATTAACACTAAAATAATAATACAAATTTCCACGCCGGGGTTATAGTATCATTTGAAAGGCCTTACGAAACTCTACAAAGTTATATATATTTCAATTTCAAAATCAAGCGCCCCATTTTTAAAGCCAACCCCAAAAAAATTTACGTGATGTTGCTTCAGTGGAAACGCACCCTAAATCAAGGAGGTAGTAAGTAATTTGATTCTACTATGGTACCTACCTAGTACCTACATAAAAAACTTACACGATGAATTGCCGGTAAGTGAAGGGAAGGTACTACGCCTACAGGCCCTTAGATTATTAATATGTACAGGCCTTATCCTGCTGGCGAAGGTGCTGGTTGCAGACCCCATTCTTTTAACTTGTCAACACATTTTCACCAACAATCTCTACCCAATCTTTTGTTAGGAAACGGTGGAATCGAGCAACTGAAATAAGTAAACGTGCGAAATAAACACAGAAAAAGATTTTTGTGATATTGCTAAAGGAAAATTCTGACAATTAAATTTTGTTTTTGATAAAAAGAGTATACCTACCTTTATGTATGTACTCTCGCTAATGACTATTAGAAAATCATTGTCTATTCCCAAACCATAAACTGCTTGACAAGCATTTACGTGCTTGTCAAGCATTGCTTGCACGTTGAGGGAGTTCTTATAAAAAAAAATTGTATGAAGTAATGATCTTCGCCGATGAGAGATGAAGGCACTTCCTTTACAATAATGTCACTTAGTATAGGAGTGTCAAGAGTGTCCCCCCCCTGCTTTTTATGTTTTATATTTTAAAATTTAAATAACTGAAGTGTTTTTTGAGCTAGTTTTTGGATAAATTCGATCCTAATTTTTTTTACTTACCGGTCATATGTCATACCATCTTTTTTAACCCGAATTGAGGAGTGATTTTTGCAAAATATATAGAGCACTTTGTCATTTTACTCTATTGACGGATCACGCGATACTAAAATGAAAATTCAGCCACACTTGCATTTTGGCTGACTTTGGGATGTGTCACGAATGTCACTGTCATGCAATATCCTCAGGTATAGATGATCGAAGCTAAAACTTATTGTTTATGGTATCGATTGAAACATAGCCTTCTATATCTTCCAAGCCCTGAAGTTGAGCAGAACGGCAACATCGCATGTGGTCAAGCACATAGTATAAAATTAATTTAAAAATTATTTATTATTTGTTTTTCCTATATTATCTATGTTTAAACTAGTTGTAAATTGTGATGTAAGGTTATTTCAATAAAGTTTTATATTTATTATTATTATTTATTTATTAGAACATAAGGTTTGAGTCAAATTATTTTAACTTTTCGTGGGTCCTTTAGTACGATGAGCATTTTGATCTAAGCCTCCTCTAGCAATAAATATTACATCATTGGAAAGGTATTTAAATTTGAAACACTTTATTGTATTACTATAAACGGCAACTATTAGTACTTTCAGAGTTATAACGCTCTAAACTTGACCAATATTTTAACATTAATGACCTAAAACTCCGAAAATACTAACAATTAATAGAAAGTATGTTTGTAGCAAATATTTGTCATATAAAAACCTTTCTTATGATATATTATTCATTTCTATAGGTGTGGTAGATCAACTCCCATAGACAATAAACCACTTTTATACTTTAATAACCTTTAACTCCAAAAGTATTAACAATTGATATAAAGTAAATTAACAGCAAATATTTGTCTTTGAAAGACCTTTCTAATGATATATCATTTATTGCTAGAGGGCGTGTTAATCAACACCCTGCTGAAGAAAATCAACAAAAAAGATGACATCTTTGACAGCCATTTTTTCCTGGTTAACATTGATATTTTTCTTATTGTTTAATATACAAAGCATTTCAATAATAGAACTAAATTATTTTCATATTTTAAACCTCACACGATTACTATGAAAAAAAATATCGACCTCTTAAAATTGAAATATTCCCATACATTTAGTATGGAGACTGGCGGACGACATGACCACGAACTGACAGTAACAGACGTTGCCAAACTTATGTTCACGGCTTGCAAATAAAGAAGGCTATGATTGAAAGAATTTGCTAAGCTGGTTCTAAAAAAAAATATTGGGTAGGTACTCACTCAGGTTCGTGAATCTCCGCGCTCCGTGAACCTAGAACAGTGCGCCATAGCAAACATTTTATTTTCACTTTGGTTATAGTGTGTACGTGTGCGAACCAGGTTCGTATACGTATTCGCATACGTACACACTATGGTGCACTGTTGCAGTACCGGATAAACAATTTTTTTGGTGCAGGCTCGCGGAGCGTCGAGGTTCGTGAAAACAAGTGGGTACCCACCCTATTACATCAATACATTTCAGCCACTTGTTTTAAATTAAATCAATTAACATTTTTAAAAACATACCAAGTTTGGGCGCCTCCAGATCCGATGTGGTTAAGTAATTTTTTGTAAAATAAACCTTAAAAGATATGTAATATCCTAATGTCAAACCCCAAGAAAGCAATTTTTGAAACTATTTACATTAAGAATTTTTCTTTTAATTTTTGCCTAAACTTACGGTATTTTTGAAAATGATTTTCGGTTTAATTTAAAACAAGTGCTGAAATGAAATTTTGAAGATGTTGAAATATATTTTTAGAAACAGCTCAGAACGCCCTTTCATTCGATATTACACGCGATAAATTTCAGAACAATATTTTTTTAAATCATACATAAATGCACTTTGTAGAAGATTTGTAATCATGAAAAATAAAAAATAAACCTTAATGTCAATATTTTCAAAATTGCTTTCTTGAGGTTAGATATTCGAGATTTAGGTTAGATATGAGAAATATTTATAGGAGCATATCGTATCTGTAGGAGCCCAAAACTTGGAATATTTTAAAAGGGCTTTTTGGTTTACTTTAAAACAAGTGTCTAAATAATAATTTGTAACGATGTAATATATTTTAAGAACAGGCTCAGAAATTAGATACCACACACGATAGGTTGTAGAAAAAAAATCCCATAAGTATCATGGGCAACAGCGTCGCTTAACCACTGCTAAGGTTAAAATCGCTTGCACGCCGCGCCCACTGTCATATACGTTTAGTTCGTGCAGGGGCGATACGCGCGCACACGAATTTTGTTGCAAACTGGTTAAGCGACGCTGTTGCCCATAGTACAAAAAAATATGACACCTTAACTCCTCTCGTAAGGGAAGAATTTTTAAGAACTGCCGGTCCAAAATATTGTTTTGACCTCATATACTTATACCAAACGGCTATGCTGTAGATGGATTTGCGGTTTTCCATTGATTTTGAGCTCGTATGCCAACCACTATAAAAAATAATTAAAATAACATTCACATTCATTTGTAAAACTAAATTAGTTACCTACTGTGTGTACTACTACTACTGTGTACTTATACTACTACTATGTGTACGTATGTGTTCCCTAAATAGTTTGGATTGCGCTTAATGTATAAATACGATGAATTACGGTGTACAGATAAACCTTCAAAGGTTTATAAGACATCGTCTTTGCATAAAATTAAATTGTTAATGTGTTTTTCTAATAAAATAATAGTAAAAAAAACTAGTACAAGTTAACAACAAATTACCAAGGGTGCATTCCGAATCACACTAAAATCGATGACAGCGCACTAAAATGCGTTCCGAGTCGGTGATTTTGTATGGGTTTGACAGATAACGTGAGCGCTGACATCGATTTTATCGTGATTCGGAATATAGCCCAAATGACTGAAATCAACAAATCAGCGTATGCCCTGACGCATGCCTCAGCAAAAAAGAAAGTGCAAGACGAAAACGCATGAGTATAATCTCAGGCCTACGTAAAAAGGTAGGCTGAGGTTCTCGGCCATTTTGGCCGAAACCGAGACCCGAGACCGAGACATAATTTTTGGCCGTGACTGGCCGAGACCGAAACCGAGATCTCGGTCGGACCTTAAAATGACTGACGTTTCAAAATTCAAAGTTGTCATTGTCAGATGTCAGTCGTCGTTTTTCCCTGCGCCCGATGGATGATTTGAACAATTCATGTGAAAAATTGAAAATTAGTGGAAAATAATAATTATAGCTACCTACTTAAAACTGCCATTATGTCAGCGGAAAATTCTCCAGCAAGGCCTTCCAGATCTCCAAGTGTCGTAGAAACACTGGACGATTTCGAAAACCAAGTGTGTTGTGTTTTTGTATGCGACGCCTACTTTCGTTAAGTAGCTGCGAAATTATTGTGTTATTCCTTTTTTATTTTAGGATACATTGCTGAAACACGTCGATATATCAATAGTGGAATCTGAGAAACGTGCTAACGGCACTCTTCATGTACGAGATCATTACACTGTGTATCTAATTGACCTCAAGTAAGTGGCTTAATTCTATTGTTTGAATAATTACTCTCGCGGTAGCTAATTAACATTACTTTGTTATGATTAACGAAAGAACTGTCAGTTACATCTCTATTATTCATATAGTTCAAGCCAAATGTCTCTATTAACTCGTGACATACATAGATCCGTTTTATGACCTAAATTCATTTTTATCTTCATGAAATACACATTAATATATTTAATGATAATGATCGATCAAGTGTGCTATGAACCTAGCGTCACTAATAGTACAAGTACAGAAGATGCACTCCACAAAATAATTTAAATAAATATCAACTCTTGCTCCGACACAATAAAGTCTAATTCAGGTCGCACAGCACTCCCTTCCCTACAATCATATTCACTTATGGTTGCCTCTCTACCATGTGGCTCAATATTCCTTTCTGGCGTATGAAATTGGCTTAAAGTACGGAGTGCGCTCTAGATTATACAGATTAACTCCTCCAGCAGCTAAAGAACACTGACAGTCATAGCATTTTGTATACAGTTTCATTACACCACTTGATTAATTAATCTAAATATTCTATGACTATTATAGCTGTGATTTTATACCTCAATTCAGCCTATTTAATAGTGTCTTAGGGTTTTTTTTTTATATATGTACTTACTTTATTATGTTATCTCATTGCAGAGTAGCAGATCCAGAGTACAAACTAGTACAATCTAAGATCAGCACTATATGGAGAAGATACACAGAGTTTGAGCAAATACACGATTACCTACAAGTTACCTACCCACACGTTGTCATTCCACCGTTGCCGGAGAAAAGAGTAAGTTATAAACAAAATATTACGTTACATCAGGGGTGTCAAAGATACGGCCCACGGGCCGCGTCCAGCCTGCAAGCCATCTCAATATGCCCCACGACCAGAATCTATCCAGTGTGGATTTTAGATGGCATTTGATACCACTACGTATTGTAAGATAATAAAATAAGAGACCTCAGGTATCTGGATCCTCAAGCTCCAAGATCCTTTTTATTACCTTTGTATGAAAATTTACTTAAACAAAATAAAGATATTAATTTTGAGTCTGGCCTGCTAACACACCCTAAATTTATAAATAGCCCTTTAGAAAAATGAGTTTGACACCCCTGCATTACATTACACTAAAGGAGATTGGCAGAAACGGACCTAAACCATCACAAGAATCAGACTTAAAATTAACAGTGTAATTTTTTATAGTTTGTCGAGATTAACCGACTAATGATTCTTTGGAGAATGATTTCATGTAATTATTAACAAAATAATTCATATAATTATTAATATTCTACCTGCTTCTAACAAGGACACCATATCAAAGGACAATGTTGCCAGTAGAAAAACTACCTGTTGTGTTTATTAGTACATATCATTGTTTATTTTTCTATTTAATACTAACTTAATTTGAGTGATTATTTATTGCTATTCCATCCTATTTCATATTTTCACCCTGTATTGACCTTCATATCTACAAAACTCATTATCTTTGCTATCCCGTAGAATAGATCTGTAGCGACAGCACTGGCCACTTGACTGAAAACTGCAATGCGCAGTTTGCTCTCTACGGATATGTCTTTGATTTGCTTTGCTCGTTCTGTCATGAGAAGAAAATTTAAAATTCCTTCTGATTAATATTTATCTTGCCTCAAGCTTCGTGTAAAGAATATTGTCTGTGTTGAGCGCAATACATTACAGATACCAACAAAGTAGTTTTATTGTTTGGCCCGCTAGCTAAAGATATAGCCGCATGTTAGGTCGCTATAGATCTATAAATTGTTACATTGCTGAAATCTTCTTGTTTAGATCTACAAAATCGTACAGACCCAAGGTCTTATGGAACTTTTCCGAGCTCCTTTTACTAAAAGATAGAATCAGGTCCATACAAGTGATGTTATATAGTGAAAAAAAAATGTGTACGAGCTATTTGAAACATTATAATAAATTATTTAAAAACCTACATCTAATACATGTAGGATTTATAAGTTTGAGCATGAAGTGTTGAACGAAGCGGAAGAAAGGAGATGGATGAATGAGAGAGCGAGAGGAAACGTTGATGAAGAAAGAGGTTTGGGTTGAGCTATGGAAGTTGTCACGGTGATACAATGGCGTGTCGTTTAAATTAAAATAAAAGAAGTAAAGGACATGTCCTAATTTGGGCCACGTCTATGTACACCACCCTCAAAGATGGAGAAAAATACACTGATTCTGAGAAAAATACAAATAATTTTATAGAATGCATGGTTAAATGGTTATTAATAAAAACAGATCAATATTTTTTACTTGAAATAAAGTTTCAAATATGGCAACTCTCCGTTAAAAAGCCGTCAGTGGGCGCATTCTGCCAGACAAATCTTTGAGTCATCGATTGCCATTTTTAACCATGGAAAGTATAGCGGTAGGTGCTTAGGGTGTTTCTACACGGTGCAAGTAGCCCGCGCAAGTTGAGCACTTGCGCAGGTTACATGCTCCGTGGAAACACGTAAAGCGGGTCCAGCTCCATAGCATTGTACACCCGCGCAAGTACCCCGTGCCTCAACGTGCGCAAGATACATGCACCGTGTAGCACAAGGACGCAAGAAGCATTACTATCGCTTTGAGATAGGCGGTCTAGCTGCCGGTATTGATCAATATTATACTTACCATGGTTAAAATGTACTCTCTATGGCGATCGATGACTCAAAGATTTGTCTGGCAGAATGCGCCCATTGTCACTGTCATTGAGTTCTACCTACTCTGTGCTGTGGGTTGTTGTTAACACAGACAGACGTATAAGAAGTTGTTAACATCTTCCGCCATGATGCTTTTTTTTATGCGTTTTTGCATTTTGTTTAATGTTCCTTCCAGAAAACC
The DNA here is from genome assembly GCA_928269145.1 of Agriphila tristella. Taxonomy (NCBI): domain Eukaryota; kingdom Metazoa; phylum Arthropoda; class Insecta; order Lepidoptera; family Crambidae; genus Agriphila; species Agriphila tristella. Next base: position 5,948,550 of record OV743440.1, read on the forward strand.
AAGCGATTTTAAAGAAATTGAATAATTAGAAACTGTTTATCGTGTCTTTATCAATTTTTTGGTATACTGTACAAAGACGTGGCCCAGACCACATACATTTTTGGACATCACCTTTATAAAGTATTTTATTAGCCAAACCTCGACCCTACAAAAGTGGTGTCGAAGCGGGATATGCGTTCGCTGACTACGCGGATGCGAACGGATGAAAAAACTGATTCGAAAGAAGGCACGCCATTTTGATGTCGTTGGTAAGACGAAAGAAGTCGAAAATCTCGGAAAGAAGTATGAGTAGAAGGTGTAAAGACGTAAAGGTGAAAGACGAGAAGACGGAATATCAGGGGCAAGAAGAAAAAGTTGAAGGAATCAGTATGATGACGAAAGACGAGAAAACTTGCGAGGCAGCGTGGCTACCGATGTCGTTCGACACGATTCCTATGTTTAACGGCACCGACAAAACATATACGGCGAAAAAATGGCCGGAGAACATCGAAGAAAATGCAGAAATATTCGGATGGAGTGCGGCTCAGCAGCTTATCTTGGCGCGGAGATCGCTTTCCGGCAACGCGTTACTATGGCTTAAGTCCGAAAAGACGTTAGAGTCTTGCCACGAGTTTTGGCTTAGCGAAAAGCGGCGGCGGCGCGGTGGGGCTGAGCGGTGCCCACAGCCCATGCCACGTACTGCTCACCAGCGTCTAGCGGCGGCGAACGAGGGGACGTATTAAGGGGCCAATAATAGGAAAACATGGTTTGCGCGGGCCATATATTTATATAGAAAACGTAAAGTTGGAGCCACAAAAAACACATACGACAAGCTAAAGAGATTATCTAGTAGCTACAAGTATTAAATTGCATATAAACCTCACACGATATCCATCAACCCATAATACATTTGTTCCATTTATATCCATATCCATCCATGATTTATCTCAAATTAAGAATTAAATTTATTATACAGCTAGAAATGAAAAAAGCAATTTGATTTAATCAATGATTTTTAATTAAAAAAATCACTTGATTTAAATCATGATTTAAATCCATGTGATTTAATCATGCCAACCTTGATAAGTACATTCAACAACTTATCTATAACAAACTACGAAAATCCCACCCGCTGTAGGTAGGGGAGGTCAGCTCAGCGCGGCCACCTTAAGGGCAGTATATTGCAAATTAACTTATTTTTGATTCAGTTTTAAACAATCAAGCATTATTTATTTTGAGCAGATAAAAATATATGTTGTAGTTTCATAATCGAACTTGATTATTTTACGGTTAAAAACACGATTTTCGTATTTTCACTCGACCATAAAAATGTGCAAAGACAATGAATATTTTCATTGTTTTTTGAATAATACTTAAAGATTATAAATCTCTTACGCACAAATAATATATAGAAAAAAAGGTAATGACATATAGCAGAATATTTTACGGTTACTTTTTCAAAAAGTGACTTTATGTTTATTTAAAAATTAATATATAATAAAACGCACGACGAATCTTGGTTTAGTAGCCTGCGAGGCGTCGTCGGCGTAGGACCTGTGTCGTTTTTGCTGCCGCGCTGTGTTCCCCCTCTCGCGTCTAGTCGATTGAGAATCTTTTAGATACTCGAAGAGTAGTATAAGACTTGGAAACGCAGTAGGTAATCTAAGTGTAAAATTTTATTTAGTGTAAATTACCAATTTAGTTTAATTTGTAAATGTATAGAGTAGGTATTTGGATACAGCAACCAAGTACAAGCTAACGCGTAATTAATTTTGATGACTTTTAAGAAATAAATACTTATCTATAAATAAAATATAAAATAAAAAATATACCTATCGTATAATTTATAAAATGGTTGACTTTGCAATGATTTTACTTATATCGGAAGATGAAGAAGAAAACTAAGTACAGTCAGCAGCATATCAAGCTATAAGTACAAAACTGTCAAAAATCTATAATGAATTTTGAACCTTAAACTGTTCGACTTAAAGTTTAAAAATGATTGAAGTAATTTGACACATTGTGGAAGCCCAGCATGCCGTTGACTGTACCGTAAGGCTGCGTTCAGACGATAACGCACGACCCAACCTCAACCCAAACTCAGCCCAAACTCAGCTCAAACTCAACTCACCCGCAGCCTACTCCTTGAAATACATCACATACAATTTTGAATCTTATGACACATTAATAAGCTCTTTTTTTATTTTGTCGATGCAACTGCACCCTCCCCGCGCTCAACCCGAACTCAACTCAAACTCAACCCGTACACAACCCAAACTCAAATCAAACTCAAACCGAACTCAAACAGAACTCACTTCAAACTCACCTGGACATTACACAGGACCTTATTAAAGTGTCATAAGACTCAAAATTGTAAGCGATGTATTTCATGGTGGGCTGTGGTTGAGGTGAGTTTGAGTTGAGTTTGAGTTGAGTTCGGGTTGAGGTCGGGTCGTGTGTTATCGTTTGAACGCAGCCTAAAAGTATGCTTCCGCACAGCTATGCGGTCGCGACAATTTTCCGTTCACTTCAAATTGAGCCTTTTGGTCATAACATTACGGTTCAACTTGGAGTGCACTGCTGCTTGCTGCCGAGATCGGCGCAAGCGTTAGTCGTCTTATTTACTTTGAAATTTGGTTGTTTTTTTCCCATATTCTTGTTCACAAACTTTGTTGTTTCATTAAAAACAGTTATTTTGATAAATGTCAATATGGTCGAAAATCACTTGCACCTGTTTTTTTTTTACTAGTAATCACTACAAATTTTAGCGAACTTCACTTTTTCCCCGACATTATTTGTTCTTCTGGCTATTGTCTAATATGCCCCAGCAGTTGAAACATGAATAGGCTGGTGATAATGAGGTTGCTTTTAGCCTGGGTGCATTAATCTACTTAAGGGTACACATAAATCACCTGGGTGAATCTGTCTGCTGAAGGGAGAAAAATAATTATGTACGTTGGCCGGTGAGGATGCACGGCTCAAAATCAAGTGTCAACCAATCACGACTTTACCTACGAGTCGACGGTGTGATACTTCCCAGCAACGCCACCATGGAGTAGAGATTTCTAAATACCCTCAAATGAAAGACCATAAAATGTACCTAATTGTACCTTAACTCAAAAAATTGTACCTCTGATAGTTTCAGAGAAAAACGCACTTGATTGTGGCATTGCCAGGAAGTATACTTCCTGGCAACGCGACGCTGTACCAGATTCCAATTGGTCTCATAGTAATGGCCAAAAATTGTACTTCATTTGTACCTCATTCAATAATTAAAATATGCAGTTTCGATATAAAAAAACTCTTACTTGATTTGCAATACATGCAATGCACGTTGTTATTGATATAAACTGATGTTTATTATGCATTATGCAGTAGTAGGATCACAGAGGCAACCGCTTCTGTGCTCTAGTGGTTCGCCCACCCGTGTAAGATGCAGACGTCCCGGGTTCAATTCTCAGGAGGGTACAATTTGTACTCGGTTTGGTTGATGGTAGGGCTTAATTTGGTGCCATTCATTTGGTACTATTAAGTACAATTAATTATGTACCATATAGTACAATTTATTAGGTACTATGTAGTACAATTTATTTGGTATCATATAGTACAATTAGAAGGTAGTTTAGGTACTATTTAGTACAATAAATTTTGTACCATAGAGTAAAATTTATTAGGTACTACTTTGTACAATAAATTTGGCACCATATAGTACAATTTATTAGGTACTATTAGGCACATTTTATTTGGTACCGTATAGTACAATTTTATAGGTACTATATAAAAGCATTCATTTGGTACATATTATCTGGTAACATATTATAGTACAATTAATAAAGTACTAATTACAAACTAATTAGTACAATCAATTTAGTATTATTTAGTACAATTTATTAGGTACTATTTAATAAAATTAATTATGTACTATACAGTACAATTTATTTGGTACCATAATAATACAATTAATTTAGTACTACTTAGTGCCATTCATTTGGTACTATACAGTACAGTTTATTAGGTACTATTTATTACAATTTATTTGGTACCATATAGTACAATTAGTAGATACCATTTAGTACAATTAATTAGATACTATTTAGTACTATTAATTTTGTACCATAGAGTACAATTGTAAGAAACAAGTACAAAAGCTAAACTAACTTGCATCTACATATCGACGGCGAAGTGCCAATATCTCCTAGTCCTAACAATGATGCCTTTGAATTCAACACCTAAAGGAAGTTAATTTCTCAAAAAAGTCTCAGTTAGGAGCGATTGGTACTTCCCCGTTGAAATCTCATAAAATTTTATTCTTTTCCTCTCTTTTTGTATTAGTTTGATTGTTGCTATAGAGGTTTTTCTTATTATGATTTTATAATAGTATTTAGTCATCATTATCATATCAGTTGCACCACACCCACAGCTGGGTATAGGCCTCCCTCATGGGTCTTCATAACGATCGGTCCTGCTTGGCCCGCATCCAGCGGCGCACCGCGACCTTCACCAGATCGTCGGTCCACCTTGTCGGGGGCCTACCCTCGGAGCGTCGTCCGGTACGCGGTCGCTATTCCAATCTTTCCGCCCCAACTGCCTTTGGTTCGTCTCGCTAATTTGTCCCGCCCACTGCCACTTCAGCTAAACAATCTTTCGAGCGATATCGGTTACTTTAGTTCTCCTACGCATATACTCATTTTTGGTTCGATCACGCAGGGAAATGCCGACCATGGCTCTCCATTGCACACTGGGTGAGAGCCTTCTTATGAGACCTGTAGTTAGCGACCACGTTTTACTGCGATAAGTCAACAATGGCAACACACACACACACAACTTAGACTTTAGTCTTGAGATAAGACACCGAGGTAAGTTGGACTCGAAGATTTGTCGAATACTGGCCAACCGAGCTGGATTCGACGAGAGATCTCTTTTCGAAGTTGAACTTACCTAACTGGACTGTCTGTCCTAGGGATACGTAATGGTCAACAACTTCGTGTGTAGTGTTCCCAACATGAGCTAGAGTGGGTACAACATGAGCACTCGACATGATTTTCGTCTTATCCATCTTCATTCTAAGAGCCACTTTCTGGGAGGCACTACGGATAACTTCGAGGATTGTGTTCAAGTCTTCCATGAATAAAAACTATATCATCGGCAAAACGAAGGTGTGTTAGTTAGGTACTGGACATTAATGTTGATACCGAGTCTTTTCCAGTCCAAGAGCTTCAAGACATCCTCCATCACAGCTGTGAACAGTTTCGGAAAAATAACTTCTGTCTCTGTCTCACACCTCGCTGTAGTTGGATGGGATCTGTGCTCTGATTCTGTACTCGAGCCGAAATGGTGACATTTTCCTATAAGTGCCTCAACACCTCTTCCTTCCTTTCCTTCCTCCTCTTGGTCCTATTGGTGCACCAGACTGCAGCACTGCCCAGGTCTCAATCAAATCAAAAACTTTCTCATAGTCCACGAACGCCAAGCAAAGTGGCAGTTTATACACCTCGGTCTTCTGTATAACCTGCCGCAGCGTATGGATGTAGTATATGGTGCCAAAGCCTTTTCAGAACGCGGCTAGTTCGAGAGATTGGAAGTCGTCGAACTTGCGAGCGCAACGATTCTTAAGATTCGTATTCTTCAAGAGGGCCTTGTCACCCTTTTTAAAGAACAGAATGACCTCACTTATGTTCCATGTCTTCGGCGTTCTGCCCTCAACGATGACGGAATTGAAAAGCTTCTAAAGGTCTTTTATTCTACTTATTTTGACCATCCACACCGATTACGCCGATGACGCCGCCGCCGCCGACAATTTAGACGCCAGACGCCGCTGCCGGTCAAATGACCATGAATAATAAAACCATGCAACCCCATCGAGTTTGGGCTCGTTTGAATCGTTTTGACGAGTGCTCCGATAGGAGATGGTATATTTTTAGTCTTAGCTCGTTAACTAAAAAGCATAAAATAATAGTTTACTGAAAAAAAGTATTTTTTAAAAACACCTTTTTTATACGGACTAAATAATTCCAAAAAATCGGACTAAAAATATTAAAACGGACAAGTAAAAACAAACTAAAAAGTAAAAAATAAATTCTTCTGTAAATATTTATAACCCTAATAACTTATACCTACAGAAATTTTAAACCAAAAAACGTGGGGCGCGTTTTGTAAAGTTTCTCATCTATATTGTCTATAGCATGCGCCCCACGTTTTTTGGTTTAAAATTTCTGTAGGTATAAGTTATTAGGGTTATAAATATTTACAGAAGAATTTATTTTTTACTTTTTAGTTTGTTTTTACTTGTCCGTTTTTATATTATTAGTCCGATTTTTGGAATAATTTAGTCCGTTTTAAAAACGTGTTTAAAAAAAATACTTTTCTCAGTAAATTTTACTCTATACAGTGCCTTTGGTCTTAAACTAGCGATAATTTAAAGGCGTGAAATACATCTAATTTTATTGACAAAAACACCCACATGTTGAGGTGATTAGGCGGGTCCCTACCAAGCGCACTGCCTCGCGAGGCAAGACGTTTGCCGCGTGTGGCGGGCCTCGCACGAGGCTGCTCGCTTGGTGAGGACCCGCCTAATCGCGTAAAAACGGCTGGTCGGATCCTGGTTAAAAGTTCCCTAAGGATTTTCTCTAATATGCACGCGACGAAGTCGCGGGCGGAAGCTAGTTTATTGCAATAATCAGAATTGGGTCTAGAATATTATTATCCCGTTCCCGTTTCTTTACCCTCTCCCTCTCTCTGCCTCTCTCCCTCTTCCTCTCCCTCTCCCATACTCCTTTCCGTCCCCGACCCCTTAACAAAAGTTTGATCCCCTATTTCACCTCTTTAGGGGCTGAAGCAAGTCCACCGTGTGTGTTGGTCTTTAAAATAAATGTCATTTTCGCAATCACCATCCCATAAAAGCCCAAGAACGACATCCATAACGATTTTTATGTTTACTTACCCCATTTACCCCCTATGGGATGCTTTTCAAAATAACAAATTATGTGTTTGATTTTATTTTTAGACGTGCTCCGACGAATTTTTTATGCTGTTGTAATTTCGATTTTATTTTCTTTTTCATCATGTCCACCGTGTTGGACTTCAAAATAAATGTCATTTTCGCAATCACCATCCCATAAAACCTCAAGAACGACATCCATATCGATTTTTAGGTTTACTTACCCTATTTGTCCTCTAAGGGGTTGATTATCAAAATCACAAAACATGTGTGTGCCTATTTATTTTTAGACGTGCTTCTGCGAAGTTTAGAGTTAAAGTTTTAATTTTATATTCTATTTTCCATACAAAATTTGAACCCCATTTTCACCCCTTTAGAGGTTACATCATGTCCACCGTGTTGAACTTCAAAATAAATGTTATTTTCGCAATCGTCATCCTAGGAAACCCCAATAACGACATCCATATCGATTTTTAGGTTTATTTGCCCCATTTCACACCCATTTCATCCCCATAAGTATTGAAATACTAACAGTAACGATATACGTTGCGTTAGATTTCTATCCATAAGCTTAAATTATAAATTTAGCGATTTTTACATAGAAAATGAAGAATTTTCTATTCATAAATTAATTCCCTTTTCACTTCTTCGGGGGTAGAATTTTCAAAAACGCTTAAACACGTGTATATTAATTTTCAATCGTCAGTCTAACCACAAAATTTGAAGACCCTAGCTTCGAAACTGAGGGACTTTCATACAAACTTTGGACCCCCGTTTCACACCCTTAGAGGGTGAGTTTTGAAAAACTCTTTCTTAGTGCACCCTTAGACCTCATAAGGAATCAATGTGCCAAATTTGGAGTCTCTAAACCCAGCGGTTTGGGCTGTGCGTTGATATGTCAGTCACCAATCAGTATCTTCTTTTATAATATTTAGATGTATTTAATGGTATGTATTAATGTATTTTGTATGCATGTGAATATCATTTTTCTTTGTTTGTGCCACATTCGTGTTTATTGGTTTGCTGTTGGTTGACTTATAGATAATGCTCTTAGCATTAAGTCCGCCATTTCTACCTTACTTTATGTATTTGTACAAAAAAAATTATGAATAGATAAATAGTACCTAATAAATTGTACTATATGGTACCAAATAAATTGTACTTATCAATACCAAATTAATAGTAATAAATAGTACCTAATAAAAAATTAATTGTACTAAATAGTACCTACTAATTGTACGATATTGTACAAAATAAATTGTACTTATTAGTATCAAATGAATGGCACCAAATAGTACCTAAAATGTACTACTAATTTCCAAATAAATTGTACAAATTGTACCTATAAAATTGTACTATATGGTACCGAATAAATTGTACTTAATAGTACCAAATGAATGTCACTAATTTGTACCAAATTAATTGTAAGTAATTGTAGGTAAGATGGTGGTAGCTATTCAGGCGGCCTTGACTTAAGCCCTACCACCAACCAAACCGAGTACAAATTGTACCTCCCTGAGAATCGAACCCGAGACCCCTGCGTCTTACACGGGTGGGCAAACCACTAGACTACAGAGGCGGTTGCCTCTATGGTCTTACTACTGCATAATGCATAATAATTCCTTAGCCAAACATCAATTTATATCAATAACAACGTGCATTGCATGTATTGCAGATCAAATCATGTAAGAGTATTTTTTTTATTATTTTTTTTCGAAACTCTGCCTGTTTTAATAATTGAATGAGGTACAAATTAAGTACAATTTCTGGCCATTACTATGAGATCAATTGGAATCTGGTACAGCGTGGCGTCGCCAAGAAGTATACTTCCCAACGTCCGTTGCATGTATTGCAGGTCAAATAAGAGTAGATTTAAAAATGTTTTTTATCGAAACTCTGCATGTTTCATTTATTGAATGGGGTACAAATTAAGTACAATTTCTGGCCATTACTATAAGATCAATTGGAATCTGGTACAGTGTCACGTTGCCAGGAAGTATACTTCCTGGAAACGCCACAATCAAGTGATTTTTTCTCTGAAACTATCAGAGGTACAATTTTTTGAGTTAGGGTACAATTAGGTACATTTTATGGTCTTTCATTTGAGGTTATCTAAAAATCTCTATGCCATGGTGGTGTTGCTGGGAAGTATAACACAATAATAGTGAATTTGCTTTGCATCAAACAATTCGATGCGCTTCGATTCGGTTGCAGCATGAATTGACCCTAATATTTGATTACTCGTTTTTGGAGGTCCCTTTTCATAGGCAAATTATTAAAAAAAAAGTTAAAATAAAATATCGGTTACACAAAAAAAGCTTGTTGTGAGTGCTCAAATATTATGTTTAGGTACTTATTTGTAGATAATTATATTGGCAGTTGAGTTGACACTCCACTAACGAATTTACTCAATGAATTCATTGTTTATTCACATTCAAGTAGTTAATTCAAACTCAGAGACCATACAACAAGTACCTATTCGAACTATAATATTCGAATAAACAAAAATAATTATTTACTTCGAATTAACTACCTAGCTACCTATAATTTTATTGTGTGTGTTAAATGTATTTTTTACCTAGTAAGTACCCATACCCATCATACTTATTTATTGATTTACAACATTATTGATAACAATACATAAACATAAAAAAACATAATTATTTAGTTCGAATTATCAAAATAAATATTGCGCGTTCACGCAGTGCATGAGAGTTGACAGAGCACTAGATTCGGCACATGAAATCGCGGGCGGGGAGTGTCCTTTCTGCACGTAGTAAATATCTATATTCTGTGGCTTGGTCTGCGGGGTCAGAGAACACAGAGAGTTCATTTGAAAATGCGTTCGCGCGGCTCGCTCCGCGGGGAGGGAGGTAGCGCTAAATGCCTACGACGCTCGACTATACTGGCCAAAAAATACTGTTAAAAGACAGAATTTAGAAAAGTATTTTATACCAATAGATAGGGAATTTATTAAACTTTTATAACGTGTAATTGCATTCCGAGAAAACTTTAATAGTTTCATTTTAATTTGTAAATTACGAAAACTTGTCAAAAAACCGCTTTGCCCAAGTGAGCGCCTAAAGTGGCCATGGGGGTAAGGGCAAACTGGTCAGTCCAAAAGATTACAAGTAATTCATTTAAAGTTGGAAAACATCGTGCTTAAAGACGAAAAATAAATTAAATAAAACTCTACTAATAAAAAAAAAATGTTCTTAAGTTTCAAATGAGACATTTATTATTACAGTCTTAGAATCTTCGAATACTTCCTAAATTTATTTTTAATTATTATATTAATAAGTATTTTAGTTATGTTATAGGTACGCAACAATTTTCTCATACTTATCTACCAACAGTTCTTCTACTTAAATTAAAATATTCAACAGCTAGGCAAATCACTTGGCCACTTTGCCCGGACCGCTTTGCCTTTTTCCACCGTTTTGTTTTAAAAATTAACTATGCTCATAACATTTGTCTCATGTCGGAACCAATATTACACAAACAAAGCCAAATAGATAAGCAATAATAGATGTAAAATAAAAACATTGAGTTTTATAGAGTTTTGATCAAAACAGATTGAGTTTACCCTGGATTTTCTTAACAAAATGAACACAAATCTTTCGCATGTTGCCGCGGCCACATGCTGGTTCCGACCACTACCAAATGGCTGCTCGGGGCGGGGCTGTAGGTTTGCTGCAAATCAGAACATAAAACATTGTACTATCGTTATTAGTTGCCGAGAAATGAGGCATGGCCGCTTTGCCTCCTATGGCCGCATTGAGCTGACCTCCCCTACCTACCAATTAGTTTTCTAAATTAAACTTACCTTAATAATTTTAAAAAATGTATGTTTTATTCTTCCCATAACCTTTTGATCACATTTTTCATTTATGTTTAGGATGTTTTGCCAAATTTCCGTAATAAACGCTTCCTTGTTCATTTTTCGCTTAGTAAAAAACAAAATATTTTGTTCGTCACGCCGCCGCTCAAACCGTCCCTGCGTTTTCGCTGTCTGCGCCGCTCTAGCTCGTGGCATCTCACACGTCGCTCGTACATTTGTTCTCGCCGCGCCGCCCACCGCGCGCCGCTGCAGCGATCCGCTCGGCAAAATTTGCCGGCGAAACCGCTGAGAGCGGCGCCTCGTGCCATCCTTCATACAACTTAGTACATTTGTTCCTGCCGCTCGCCGCTTTCGCTCTAAGCTGCCGCTGCTAGCTGTGCGGTCGTGGCCAGGCCGTTAGCCAAATCTCGACCCTACATACATATGTATGGTGTGTTCACATATTATGCACTTAATGTTATTTGTACCAAAACAATTTTCTAAAAGATATATATTATTATATCATATCATTCTCCTTACCTTGAAGTAAACAAGTTTATTTTTATGTACAACACAATTCGAACAATGTTTTTATCTGATACAACATTTTTAACAGATAATAAAATGTTACTTCTTATCAAGAAGGTATTGCTAAACTGCCTCAAAGTTCTCAATGATATAATGCCAGAAAATAAATATTGATAAACTTATTTTCATCAAATCGTCAAATAGCTGTTATATGTATGTTGTTTTAAAACAAAATAAATAATGTTACTTGGTGCCTAAATCACTGTTCTCAGCTAGACACTAAATTTTGGTTGAATTTAATAACAGACTATTTATCGGAAATTGATAAGAAGTTAAACCGAACCTCATGAAACGGGCCCCTTAATGACAAACAGGAAAAAGTAAATTTATGAATCAGTTTCCTCAATATATTGTTTTAAATTTCCATGGTTATTGACGTTAATAGAATAAACTATGTCGGGATTTACACCATGTACCTGTTTATTTTTGAGACTCCGATATTTCGGCGCAGTTGCATGCGCCATGATCACGGAAGAACTGTCGATTGTTGCGTGCGGGTAGATGTTATTGGCAGACGAATCGGTCTACCCTCCGTCTAGTTCTTTTATTATTACGTTCGATACCGGTACCACTGTCTGCAAACTCACTATTCACTCGAATTTGTTCTCGACACACGACACTCACTGTATCTGTACGCGAAACGGCACTTTTTTTATTTTTGCTGTTTTTACACAACCGGACTACTGGATTCCAGACACTCGACAATTTAAACCCATCCTCACGATTGAAATTTTTGTACTTGGTCATTTCAATTGCTTCCCTGCCCATTATTGGTATGTAGTCGCGTTCTGTTGAAATAATCTGGGGGCTATGCAGTTTCCTCAATCGACAGATCAGGAAATCAAACAAAATTATTATGAAAATCGATATAAATAATGTAGGTATTTTATTTAAAAAGTCCACCTTTTATAAGCATGTGCATGTCATTAATATACGTTAGTCCAGGGGTCAGGTAGCCCTGAGCGCTGTTAAACATTCATTAAATTTGCGACCTCGAAAACTGTGTGGAAGTTAAAAAAACCGAAAATATGATCAAGCCCTTGAATTTTTGATAATATCTGAACTTTTGAAATAATTACAAAAAATAAAAATTAGGAAAGCAAAGGGCTACATTTGCAACAATTTACTTATTGTACTATAACATTTTGATACAATCTATATCTATTGTAAAAGAGTGACAACATAATAAACAGAGTACTTTACCAAAGTGATTTAACTTTTGTCTCACTAAAGGCGGAATGTCCCAAAATTATCCCGCTTGGTGGCGCTACTGTTGCTGGAGACCTTTGTAAAGCCATTTACACTCAATGTTCCCATTTAATTTAAATTGTATTTAAAAATGGTTGAGCCTAATAATTAATCTTATGGAAGTTTGACAGTAAACTAATTAAATATTGAAGATAACCAAAATATGTTGGAAAAAAATATATTTACAAAAATTCGCTTCCAACATCCAAAAATTGATAGCAAACAACAAAAAGACAGGTCTACATCTACACTAGCGCCAAGTTGGCGGTAGTGCGCCGACTGGTGGACGATTTGTGAATCCGCCAAATTATCCTGCCATTATCTTTAGGTGCTGTACACATGGCGTAAGTCAGACACCACAGACCCCGAGTTCGTGGAGCGCAGGAGGGCGGGCCTCGAGAACTTTCTGCTGCGCATCGCGTCGCACCCGCGGCTCTGCTTCGACGACCAGTTCATAAGTTTCCTGCAGCAGGAACATGGCTGGAGGGAAACCATCACAGATAGTGGTAAATACATTAGGTATAGGTAGTCGGTGAAGTCCGCGCCCTTTTTGTACAAACAATATTAAAGATACCATAGCGAAGACTTCTTCGAAACTCTTCATAAATCTGCTGAACCATTTTTTTGCAGTAGTATTCGTCAAAAAAATATTTTCCGTTAACATTACAAATCTTTCTTTGAGCGCTAGCAACATTCATATTTTTTTTTATTAATTAACGTAAAAAAATGCAAATCGTATCAAATAAAAACATGAAAAAGTGAAAAAGCAAGACTAATCAATTTGCTTCAATTTTACCGCTATTACCAGAAAGTCAGCTGTCGGACAATATATTACATTCCCACCTAAGTTTAGTATTGCCAGCTATTGCCAGAAATATAACACGTAAAATTCATGCTTCAAAAAGACCGCGAACTTTTCCGACTACCTATTATTAGTTTATTTTTCTAATTCATAGATCTACTCAAAATTTTACTTTGCTCATTTCAAATGGACCGTCATTTTTTTTTCAGGTTACAAACTACAAGCTGAAAATAAAATTAAGTCACTATCAGTATCAATAAGACTAAAGAAGCCTGATCCAGAAATCGAGAGCGTCAAGGCTTATGGAAAACAATTGGAATCTAACTTAGGAAATTTTTTATATACTAGGTATGCAATGTTATAAAACTAATATTATCTAAATAAGTTTGTTGTTTGGTCTTGGCTCCATTATAAAGATTTTTTATCAATTTTAGGTCTAAAATAATGGAGAAAAACTATGCGTTATGCAAACTTCATGCCAGCTATGGCAAGTTATTCAGTGAATGGAGTGTTATAGAAAAAGATATGGGAGACGGTTTACAGAAGGCAGGACACTATTTTGGTAAGTAACTACGTACTTAGATACTAACCTTGTTCAAATTGATGTTTGATGAAGGCAATTTATGTTTGATTGAAGGTAATTTTTCAGTTAATTCTAAACTAAGGAAAGTTTGGAATCTTAGTATCAAGTTACAAATACGCCTTCACGTCTTAACTACTAAACCGATCATCATGAAATTTTGCATACACCTTAGAGGTACAAAGAAGGACATAATAATAAAACGCATATTTCAGTGCGGTTGGCATTTCCTTTTAAGTTCAAACGTTTATAACTTCGAAACTACTCGCTTGATTTAATTGAAAACAGGTATATTGCTAGACGTTTAGCTAAAATGATCATAAAGTTTCAAGTGATTTAACAGACCCAGTGACATTCTCCAATAACATTATTTGAATTTACAGGGTTCAAGCTAAATTCAAAGTCATTCATTCAGTCTAGGCTGTTACAAAAAATGCAATTCATGCAATTCAATATGCGTTTAGATAGGTAGTTAGAAGCAGACCCATTCCCACTGGGAGCACCCGTTCACGAGCATGACGCATGAATCAGGCATCGCTTCGCTCAACATTATTGTTTGTCGTAGATTCAATAGCGGACAGCATAGACTCCGTGGCCGAAGACGAGGAACAGTTGGCGGACCAACTAAAGGAGTACTTGTTCTACGCAAGCGCGCTGCAACAGCTGTGCTGCAACCACGAGCGGTTACAGCGCGCGCTAGAAAATGCGCATGATACGCTTAATAACAGGTCTGTTTGTTCTTCCATCATCATCTGTATTCTTTTATAAGTAGCCTTTTCCATACGACCAACAACGCACGAGCCGAGCGGGCGAAGCAAGCGTGCTGCGTATGCATTATATTTATTCTTATGATTATACCACAAATTGTTATGCTAATAAACGTTTTGATTAGTATTAGTAATCGTTATAAGTAAAAAAATATGCAATAAAATTTTATGCTTTTTATCCATTATGATAATAGTATTTTATGCGCAATGAAAGTAAGCGTAAACATTTATTCGGTATTAATATTACGCGAATTGATCATTCGGCCAAAAAACCTTATGCCATTTTATATTATGATTATGATTTAAAATTTTGCATTTACATATGGACCCAACTCAATTCTGTGGGCACGAAACGAAACATAGTGGTACCAAAATTTTTAACAAAAGAAAATCTGAAGTTAAAATTGCCCTTTTTCTACAGAATAGCAGAGCGTACTCGCGCTGCGGCCGGCAAGTCGGGCATCATGTCGCGATTGTTTGGCACCACCGACCCCGACATAGTGCGGGACCAGACTACGCGCGCGCTTGACGCTAAAATACTTGCCGACAGGGACGCTATAGAAAAGGCACGCAGGGATCTAGAGTAAGTATACTTATAAAAAGGCACGGCATAATGTCACTATTGTTTGGTTGGTACCACCGACCCCGACATAGTGCGGGACCACATTACGCGCGCGCTCGACGCTAAAATACTTGCCGACAGGGACGCTATAGAAAAGGCACGCAGGGATCTAGAGTAAGTATACTTATAAAAAGGCACGGCATAATGTCACTATTGTTTGGTTGGTACCACCGACCCCGACATAGTGCGGGACCACATTACGCGCGCGCTCGACGCTAAAATACTTGCCGACAGGGACGCTATAGAAAAGGCACGCAGGGATCTAGAGTAAGTATACTTATAAAAAGGCACGGCATAATGTCACTATTGTTTGGTTGGTACCACCGACCCCGACATAGTGCGGGACCACACTACGCGCGCGCTCGACGCTAAAATACTTGCCGACAGGGACGCTATAGAAAAGGCACGCAGGGATCTAGAGTAAGTATACTTATAAAAAGGCACGGCATAATGTCACTATTGTTTGGTTGGTACCACCGACCCCGACATAGTGCGGGACCACACTACGCGCGCGCTCGACGCTAAAATACTCGCCGACAGGGACGCTATAGAAAAGGCACGCAGGGATCTAGAGTAAGTATACTTATAAAAAGGCACGGCATAATGTCACTATTGTTTGGTTGGTACCACCGACCCCGACATAGTGCGGGACCACACTACGCGCGCGCTCGACGCTAAAATACTTGCCGACAGGGACGCTATAGAAAAGGCACGCAGGGATCTAGAGTAAGTATACTTATAAAAAGGCACGGCATAATGTCACTATTGTTTGGTTGGTACCACCGACCCCGACATAGTGCGGGACCACACTACGCGCGCGCTCGACGCTAAAATACTTGCCGACAGGGACGCTATAGAAAAGGCACGCAGGGATCTAGAGTAAGTATACTTATAAAAAGGCACGGCATAATGTCACTATTGTTTGGTTGGTACCACCGACCCCGACATAGTGCGGGACCACACTACGCGCGCGCTCGACGCTAAAATACTCGCCGACAGGGACGCTATAGAAAAGGCACGCAGGGATCTAGAGTAAGTATACTTATAAAAAGGCACGGCATAATGTCACTATTGTTTGGTTGGTACCACCGACCCCGACATAGTGCGGGACCACACTACGCGCGCGCTCGACGCTAAAATACTTGCCGACAGGGACGCTATAGAAAAGGCACGCAGGGATCTAGAGTAAGTATACTTATAAAAAGGCACGGCATAATGTCACTATTGTTTGGTTGGTACCACCGACCCCGACATAGTGCGGGACCAGACTACGCGCGCGCTTGACGCTAAAATACTTGCCGACAGGGACGCTATAGAAAAGGCACGCAGGGATCTAGAGTAAGTATACTTATAAAAAGGCACGGCATAATGTCACTATTGTTTGGTTGGTACCACCGACCCCGACATAGTGCGGGACCACACTACGCGCGCGCTCGACGCTAAAGTACTCGCCGACAGGGACGCTATAGAAAAGACTCGAAGGGATCGGGACTGAGTTGATTTATCTACAAAATTTTCTCATCATTGCGCAGTCGGTACGGTCGCCATATTGTAGTTAATTGACATCACACGTTATGAATTAGAATCCTTGGTTCCGTGGCCAGATTTAACCACACCGTACCAACTTGTACAAAGTTTCCCACAAACTGATGTATATTACTTGTAAAAGCAAACAGGAAAAGTGTATGTAAATTAACTGTAAATTCAAATGAGTGTTTTTTTACAGCGACTTCGCCAAAAAAGCAGCGTTAGAAATAGAACATTTTCAAAAGCAGAAAGACAAAGATCTCCACGAGTCACTCGTTAGTTTTATCACGTTACAAGTCAAGGCTGCGAAAAAGGTATGTGGGAAAAAAATATTCAGCTCAAATCTAATAAGTATTACTTTAAGTTCAGCACAATTGATCATTTACCCGCTTTCGGGTACCCGAATGTGGTAAGACAGATTCGGGTATACCTTATTTATTTATACTGGCATACCTAAATTCATTTACCTTCGCTTCACACCGAATTTCATATTATGCACCCCAAATTGGGATGTTGACAACTTTTTATATTTTATATTACATAAATTACCTCTCAAAAAAAGAAACATTGGTAAATAATTATTTTGCTAGCTTGAAAACTGCCCGAGATATCACAGTGTGAAATGCACACAAATGGACTCGCCCAAAAACGCTCCATACTAACGGCTACTGAATTATGACGTCACCCCTCAGTAGTTTGTATGCAACGCGTAGGAAATTTGTTCGGCAGCTATATTAAATATTGTGTTTATCAAAATGGTTTCTTAGACAAATTTGCTATACATTTTACGAACTAATTAAAGGTACCACTATTTTAATAAATTTTATACTTTTTAAATGGACTTGTCCACTCAACATTGAAGGGTCATAAAACAAATAATATGCAATATATAAAACCAAGAGGTATACAAGCTACTCTAAAAGTTTAATATGTTTACGATTTTTATTAGTATTTCCTTATTTTATTCATTAGTCAACATCCCAATTCGGGGAAACGATTGTTATTGCTTATGTTAAAGAAAAAATATTCAATTAATATCACTTATAATTAGGAACAGGGACTCTCAAAGTGGTTGATATCGATCCCTTGGGGTCGAAATCGGTTTTCTGGGGGTCGTCATAAACGAATAATTATAATAATAACTAACGACCGCCCGCGACTTCGTCTGCTGAATAGTATTTACGTTCCCTCGAGAACAGTTCCTTTTTTCGGGATGAAATCCTATATCCTGTGTCCTTCTCTGTACCCTTGGCGACTTTTATGTAAAATTTCATGATGATCGGTTCAGTAGTTAGACGTAATAAACAAACGGACTTGATATTATTTGATATTATTTTTAAAGTATTTTGGCTATGGGGGTCTTGTTGAGGTATCGATTCATTTTGAAAAAGGGGTCTCATGCCCTAAACAGTTTGGTAACCCCTGATTTAGTCTCTTTTTTGTTTCAGAATCTGCAAGCATGGACTCAAATCCGAGAATGTATCCAGAACATGCCCTGAACATAACCAAGCCGGGGCATTTGACACCAAATGTACCTACTGATCGGCGCACGTGCGTGTACCGCCTTTTATATCTCAATATACAACGTGTTACAAAAAAACCTAAAGCCGAATATGGTAGATAGGGACCACCAAACTGAACGACTTTTACTATGGAACCAATTCTGAAATAGCGAAAAAAACAGCTGTTTTAAACAAAAATTTATAACGAAAATATTAAAATGTTTGCTGATGACTGAGCTGATTTTTATTCGCTATTTCAGAGTTTATCATCGTAAAAGTTATTTAGTTTGATGGTCACTATCTACCATATCCGGGTTTAGGATTTTTTTGTAACACATATACTTGTAGGATTTCCAACTTTTTCTAAACATTCGAGCAGCAAATTTTAACCCGTTTCAAAAAAGCTCAGTTTTCACCAAATGGAGAAGTGATTAGTACTTATTTTTTTAATAATAGTAGTCAAAGAACTGTATAAGTATCTTCGACGCAGACTAGCACGCCAGCGATTCCGAAAGTAAACGACGGTGCCATTCTTAAAAAACAAACAAAGTTTTTCATTCTAGGTCATGAAAAAGAGGTCAATAATTATTTATTGTTTTAAATTTCCATGGTTATTGACGTTAATAGAATAAACTATGTCGGGATTTACACCATGTACCTGTTTATTTTTGAGACTCCGATATTTCGGCGCAGTTGCATGCGCCATGATCACGGAAGAACTGTCGATTGTTGCGTGCGGGTAGATGTTATTGGCAGACGAATCGGTCTACCCTCCGTCTAGTTCTTTTATTACTACGTTCGATACCGGTACCACTGTCTGCAAACTCACTATTCACTCGAATTTGTTCTCGACACACGACACTCACTGTATCTGTACGCGAAACGGCACTTTTTTTTATTTTTGCTGTTTTTACACAACCGGACTACTGGATTCCAGACACTCGACAATTTAAACCCATCCTCACGATTGAAATTTTTAAACAATTACCAAATACAAAAATTTCAATCGTGAGGATGGGTTTAAATTGTCGAGTGTCTGGAATCCAGTAGTCCGGTTGTGTAAAAACAACAAAAATAAAAAAGTGCCGTTTCGCGTACAGATACAGTGAGTGTCGTGTGTCGAGAACAAATTCGAGTGAATAGTGAGTTTGCAGACAGTGGTACCGGTATCGAACGTAATAATAAAAGAACTAGACGGAGGGTAGACCGATTCGTCTGCCAATAACATCTACCCGCACGCAACAATCGACAGTTCTTCCGTGATCATGGCGCATGCAACTGCGCCGAAATATCGGAGTCTCAAAAATAAACAGGTACATGGTGTAAATCCCGACATAGTTTATTCTATTAAAATCATTTTTTAGTTTGGTTGAAACTGGCGGCCCTAAGAAACGTTTTTCCGAATAAGACTTCTGTGATCTAACAACACTGTGTCTTTATATGGTATCGTAGTGAAGTACTTAGAGCTACTTGTATAGTGAGCACTAGGAAAATTTGAATGATTGGTGCGGTTTAAGTGATTTAATAAATATCGTCATCTTTATATCACTTCGTCAAATATAAATCATGTCATAAATGTTACATACATGACTACATGTGTGTTAGTTAATACATAAAAAGAAGCATAACTAGGTATATTGGACACCGGATGCCGTTTTACAAGTCGTTAAAACCTGCTGGGTTTATAAATTGCTGTAGTGACATCTCTTTCTCGCTTTATGGCAGATGAAAGAGATAGATTATTAGCCAGTCAGAAAACTGCCTACAGCGAACTAAAATCTATGGAAGTGTAATTGCAAACAAATATTGCTTAAAAAATGGCACCACGGGGCTAAACAATGACAACTCGCACAGCATTTAGTCGGGCCAGCCACGCGCCCGGTGACAGACGTTAGCGTTCTTTACTATAATTGCAGTTTGTATTGGAAAGAAAAGAGAGAGCTTATTATAATCGTCATATGTATAGTCTGTTCGCTTAGATAGTGTCGGTACATCCGCAAGCACTTGTGTTCAGAGACAGGAATACCGGTAACAAACACAACCTTTCACTACGGCACTTCTATGTAAACTGCCAAAATCCAAATTCACTTGCGGGTGTACGCCGCACGCGGTATCCTTTGTTTATGCGGCGGCATCCTTTGACAAGAAGCGGCACGTGCAAAGGCGACGCGATAAAAGAGCGACACTATCTAAGCGAACGGACTTTTAGTCAAATGGTGTAAAAGACGCAAAGAAGGCAACAAAAGGTGCAAAAATAACGTATCATATTAAATATCTATGAGTTGAGTATACAAATTATGGTCGCTTTGTGCTGCATAATTAAATGCTAGAATTTTTAGTTCTACCCACATTGTTGTCATTTTCATGTGGTGCCACTTTTTGAGCGGAATGCTTGTTCCGTTGATTTTAGTTCGCTGCCTGAAAATAAGAGGTCATAACAGGGCTCCGTCACTCCACGCGCGACTATGATGCGCTCGGCGTCCTCTGAGAGGACAAATTTCATACATCAGAACAGTGGCGTGCCTAGGGTCTGAGATCAGGGCAAGCCCAAAGACCAAAAGCGCAAAAAAACACAAGTTTCAAATCTTGTACATTCTTCGTTTCTTGACTTGACGAGTTCAATAAAAGCACACTGTTAGCATGCACAATACCTACTAAACGGTATTAGAAACACGTCAGTAATAATGGCATGCCTTCAGTGGCTTTGACAAAAGCCGTTTTTTTGCTTGAGCGAATGTATGAATATTCATGAAACAAAATAAGTGGCTAAAATAAAAAAATACAAATTAGTTTACACGTTATTCATTTATATTCTAAATCAAATCGTCTATCTTTCTAAAGGAAAGATTTTATTACATTAGAGTAAAATGTTGGTGAACGTTTTAATTCTACCAACAGTTGTTTTAACCAATGAATTTACCTTTTCCTCGCCGATCAAAACTTTTACACATTTTAATCCTTCACAATCACAAGGAACAACATCAGCCGTCGATCTGAACTCTGACATCTTTTTGTACAACGAAAAACACTAAACAGAACACTTTATCAAACAAACATTCGGTCAAACTGACATAACACCTGTCAAAAGTTACTACTCGACACAGGTGAATACGTGCCGCGCGCCAAACTAGATATCGCTGCTTAGCCCGTTTGTATGCGCTACGCAGCCATTGGCCGGATTGCACAAAATCCGCGCAGGGATTGGCCCGATCGTGAGCTGCTGCTGTATCCGCGGCAGCCGGGCGGCCGGGCGGCCAGGCCGGCGGGCTGATTATCTAATTCAAAACCACCTAGCGACTGGTTGCAGTTCACAGATGATCGTCATCCATTGATGCTTCTTTTTGGGTTAAAAAAAAACATACCAAAGAAAAGTGGCAATGTATATCAAATGCAACCGGTCGCTAAATAGTTTATTTTTAGATAATCAGGGTGCGGGTCATCGTACGCACTTGTAGCTATGTTCAATAGCAAGCATGCTTTGGCTCGGATTGATAATTTTTCATAGAATCTATAGATACTTACAGTAGTATGTATGTAGTGATGTACCAGTTTCGCTAACGTGAGAAGAGTACGGATATATGAATTCGCGAAGCCCGGTTGCAAGCCAACGAGTGCGAGGGAGATGTAGTGTATTGTTCGATTTATATGCTATATTAAAGCAGTTTACCGACTTGACTGTCGATCGGTTGTTTGAAAAATTGAATCTTTGGTTGATTTTGATTGAAAATTTACGTTCGTGAATATAATTTTGTTGTTGTCATTAATTGAGATTCATTAGTAGTGTAAATAAGATTTTGTTAGGGCAAGCCGGGCTTTTAGGCTTCTATGGAGGTACCGCCACTGCATCAGAAAGGATAAGACCTACGCGATAGAAAGAGAGGCAACTACTAAGTGAACGTTTTGGAGCGAAAGGAGCGCTGTTCGACCTGAATTGCACTTTATTGTGTCGGGGCTAGAGTCGCTATTTATTTAAACGATTCTGCGGAGTGCAAATTCTGTACGCTAGTACCTACTATTATCTATTCTGTGGTCATAATAAGGCCTCAGAACTAATGCCCCCTCGGTTTTGTTTCGTCCGCCGCGGATCCGGCATGCATGCGCGATGCACCGAACTCGGACGCACTCTAAGAGTAGTTGACAACTTTGTTACAATACAAGTAAACTAAGATATTCATCAATAAAATAACTAATTGTAATATTATTCAAATTAAGGTTTTTAAAATTTTTAAATGATGTATTTCGATAAAAAAAAAGGCAAATAATAGTACTGCAGAGTTTCTGACAGCTTTTTGAAAGTATTTGATCAAATATTTTTTGCTGTTTCATTGTCATTGTCACTTGTTGTAATTGTCACCTTTCTTTGGGCACGGAAATCATACGTACCTTAATGAAATTTTACTCTTAAATCTATTCTAATCCTTAATGAATAATTTAAACTATTTTATTTAATTTAAATAAAGACACTGTGCCTGTCAGATTAATATTTTATTATTACTGTAAACGTCTGTATACCGGGTGTCCCAAAACTTTGCCACACGATGAGAAAGTACCATGTATATTAAAGGTAGGAAATTTTACTGAAAAAAGACTTCATTTAAATAATTGTAACTGCATTTAAAGATTTTTGTAAAAATCGTCTCCACTAACCAACGAACACACCAAATATGAAAAAAACTATATTTTATTTTTATGATACCAATTGAAATGGTTATTTTTTCTTGAATAAGACAAAAAGGAAGACCATGAAGTTTAAAATTTTTGTTACTACATACATATTGTATCGTATGGTAGGTATGCATTTTTTAAATTATGTCTTCTTTCAGTAAAATTTCCTATTTTTAATATTTAATGTACAGGCAGCAGCACGTCAGACTAAACATGTTGACCTCGAGACCGTCCTTATGCCGTACGTAATAAAAGCTGTTTTCGTAGTTCAACTGTTTAACTTATCGTGCTGTCGTGCGTACTTTCCCTCCGCGAGTGGCAAAGTTTTTGGACACCCTGTATAAGTTAAGTTTTTATATCATAGCCTTTACATTTTTAAGTGTAATTTCATTCCGTAAACATTTAATACTAAGAATATATATTCATTTAACCACTCAAAAGTATTAAACCATAATCATGATTATTCACGTACAAATCATTTTATAGCAAGTGAAATACTGATTTTTATTACAAATTTTAATAGCCAGGCAGTGTTTCAAATCTGAGTTGATTTTCATCAGAAGCAAAACACCATATTTTCAAAATATTTAAGTAAGTAATAGTTTTTTTTTTTATATAAGCAATAAAAATACATATTATCTGTTTATTTTATTATAGTTAATTGTTAACAAATACAGCACAATGTATATTATCATTTATTCACTAGCACTAATGACTAGTCTTATCTAGTGTTTATTTATTTTAATTCAATACCTAACAAAGACCTATTTATATTTACTTTAATAGATATTGAAATTATATACCACTTATATTATTATATTAGAGTATGTTTAAGTTAAGAGTCCATTCCTGTAGGTAGTGTCAGTGCCTTTAATTTTATTTTATTTTCAATCTTTAAACGTGGCCCGAGTCTGTAAGGGCCTCCAGTACTTGTTGTATGGTCAGTGGGGCCTCCCCAAATTTAAATCCTGGATCCAACCCTCATTATACACATGTATACATATGAAATCTCGTGTCATAGCAATAAAATTCCTTTTTTTAATGTCAAATAAGTCGCGGCTGGCTGTCATCTAAAGAATTTTATTGATACTGTAAACCTGTTGAACAGGAAATGTATGGAACATATTAATAGACACATTTCTTAATAATAAGACCCCGCTTAGACAGACACAAATTCAGCCGTTCCGAGTTCTGCGTTCTGCGTTGAAAGTCATTTGTAACGTTTATAACTTTATCTACACCCATGCTTTAAATCCTCTATAAATGGTTCTGAAGCAGTTAGCTTACTGCCAACATTATAACAACCAGTGTCATAGTAACCATTCATATCATTCGAACAAGTGGGGCATTATGAAATTCAGCACAACATAATAACCCTCGTTTGGATGATATTATGACGGCTGTGCGCTCTGGATGGTGACGGCTTCGCGCCTGCGCGCGCTCACCCACCCGTTTGAATATTATGGTTGCTATATCACTGGTAGTTTTGACGTTGGCAATAAGCTAATGTTTCAAAACTTTTTATAGAGAATTTTTCATCATATTATGGGTGTAGATAAAGTCGTGAATGCAACTGTACATAATTAGGTATTAAAATAGTCATGATACTATTATAAACCCACATTCGTGTTTTAATACCCCTCATTATAACACAGATGTATAAATAACTATTTTAGCGCCGTGCAAACGACGGGCAGTCAGAACGCGCTATTAGTCAGTCGGAACGCAGAACCGTACCTTGATTACGTAAAGCTGTTGCTAACAATTCTCGATTGAAATCGATTGAAAGCGCGGTTGCATTGCTGCTTTAGTTAAGATAGTTGTCACATTGGTTCTTACTAAAGCAACGATGTAACTGCGATTTCTGTCAGAGTTGATTGCAACAAAGTTACGTAATTACCCCCCTGAACTCTTTCTGTCTGCGCGGAGCCTAATGGTTATTTATAGTGAATTGATTTAAATACATCCTGTGTTTGACACTCATTCCACATCTCAACTAAGTAGGTAATGAAAAAGTGTTCTATCTTCATATATTGTTAATTTTAGCAACACAAATATCGATATTATTAGTCGTCAACACCAAAATCGTATTATTTATTAGAAATGCTTTAGATCGTTGAAAGTTACTCGAGTAAGCTTCAAATACTCAACTGTGATTTTAAGACCAACTCAATACATATTATGTAGCTAGATTTTGTATTATTACCTAATTATTACATATGCCTGTGTAAATGTGCTGGATTATAATTATTTAGCTAGTTCGCCCTTACGAATATTTATTTCTGTTGATTTTAGTTTTAATCTTTGAATTGTAAAGATTGTAGTTTTCAATAAAATATGATATTTTGTAGTTATGTATTTCTTATTTTCCACATTTCTATTATCAATCGAAAACATAGATCTTGAAGAGAAACAAACTATGTGTCTGTTAATCCCTGCAGTGGGGACATTAAAAAAAACCTTTATTCGCTAAATGGCAGATTCTGCAAACGGCAGATTCTGTAAACGGCAGATTCTCTAAATGGCAGAAGTACAGTCCCAAACAACATTCTAATTCTAAAGATATTTTTTATTATTATTAGGCTCTATCAAAAAAACGAAAACGGAAATAATGACACACGATAATCCCGACCGACCCGTCGGAAAAGAAAATTATTAACTTTTTTCGTAAAACCATACGTCACCAAAGTACCAGGATCTCATAAATATAGAGAAGGTTAACCACCACCAATATAAACATCAAAACATTATTAATATTGAAATAAATTCTGGTCAAAACCAATGTTTACAAAAAAACCCATGTCAAAAAACTTTTGTTTTTGCTGTCTGACTGTACAATATCTGTCGTTTAAAGAATCTGCCATTTACAGAATCTGCCGTTTGCAGAATCTGCCGTTTCCAGAATCTGCCATTTAGCGAAAAAAGGAAAAAAAATGGCTGATGGCCAAATAAAGAGTTGGGTGAAGATTGACCAAATAAGACAAGTAATTATTTGGTGAATCTTCACCCAACCACAGAATATATAATACCCAACTCTTTATTTGGCCATCAGCCATTTTTTTTTTAATGTCCCCACTGCAGGGGCACAGACCTGCCTTATGGGTGGATAAGGAGGATGGATATGGATAAGGAGGGCCATTACCCACCACGCGGGCCCAGTGGGGATTGGTGGGTGTTAACGACTGCAAATGCAACCGGGACCAACGGCTTAACGTGCCTTCCGAAGCACGGAGGAGCTCGAGATAATACATTTTTGGTCACCCATCCCATGACCGACCGTTGCGAAAGTTGCTTAACCTCCGCAATCGCTAAGCCACTGCGGCACCGAACGCTATTAAAAAAAAATCAATTATATAAATGCAACAAATGGTTTTCCACACGAAAGATTACGAAAGGAATTTGCAAAATTAGTGACGATTTGATTTAAGTTTAAAAAACGTATGACAACTGTCAAAAGCTGTTTACTAAATAGGTCATTTTTTTATTCTAATATCTTTGGCAAGTATGGATAAAAATACTTATCTTCATTATGATGTTATAGCTTCCGCCCGCGACTTCGTCTGCGTGGATAGTATTTTGTCTATCCCTCGGGAACAGTTCCTTTTTTCGGGATGAAAGGTACCCTATGTCCTTCTCTGTACCCCTGACAACGTGTGTGTAAAATTTCATGATGATCGGTTCAGTAGTTAAGACGTGAAGGCGTAACAAACAAACAAACGGACTTTCGCATTTATAATATTAGTAAGGATTAGGTATTACAAAACCATTTCCGAATCACTTTTAGACTGCTCGCCTTTTAAAAAACGTAATTTATTTTTTGATAGTAGGGTATTAGATTAGTGCTCGACCAAGAATCGAACCTTGGACCATGAAATTGAAAACCTGCTTCTGATATTCGGAAACAGATGTCAGATATTTTACATACTCTGTAATGTAAGAAGCATTACGTTTTTCTCTGTAATGTTTCTCACATTACAGAGAAAAACATTTATTACAAATAGAAAAGTACACATAAAGCAATGCTAATAAGTAGATCTGTTTCATTTCCCATATTGTGTCGCGGTCAGCTGACTGATATTGCCCGTGTCACACGGTTACACTAATTACTGTACAGTGAGCCATCGATTTATTGATCTCATAGATACGCAACATTTTTACTAAAACTTTTCTTGGTACCTAAGTTTTTTACCTTACTTAATGGTCTGTCTTCCAACTTATATTTCAAATTGCGTCAGACGCAAAATCGCAGATGCGATATTTTCTCCTAACCGTGCGCTATCCCTTTCAATTTTCTGCCATACGACGTTTTTGAGAAGATAGGGCATGGAGGCATGCCTCCGTTGAAATCGCAAAAGGGGGACCGACTGTGTCAAGCAAGACACCCTATACCTATGAGCACAAACGAATTTACTGGTTTTTTTAAACATCTTTCTATGACCATTCGACTTTGGCGTCGGCTTCATTTGACAGATGGATGAGATACATTGCTACTTCTTTTTGACATGAATAAAAACCTTGGGTGAAAAAAGGGGAATCAACCAGTTGATAAAAACATACCAAAGAAAAGTAGCAATATATTACATTCATCTGCCAAATGCAGCCTACGTACGGTGAAGTCAACTACACTTGCGCGGTAGACCCACAGGTCAAACTCGAACCTCATTCAACCGTTTCATATTTATTAAACTTCATAAAAATAAACAGAGGAATAAACATTCTTAATAACTTAGTTACTAAGTAGATATTTCCAATTTTTTTACATTTTTATTACTTAATTATTTAAATGAAATTTACTTTAGACTTTTTAACTTTCTTCATTTTCCATCTCATTAATCGAGATCGAATTACCTACTGATAAGAAAAAATACATAAACGATACGAATGCTTCGTAACATAGAAAGATAACATAACACCCCTGCCCTATCAATAATTCGGAGTACTACCACCATAGCCGACATTGAATCGATGGGAAATAGGTCACTCATATATACACCACCATATCTGACACACCTGTACTCTTAAAGCTTATATATTTTAATACAACATTATTTTTAAAACCAAAAAGGTTAATTATAGGAAATTAAAAATGAAAAACCAGCAAGTAAGTGTGGATTACTGGGCGATGGGGAAGGCAATGTTTGTTTACGTTGGTTTGACGGCGATGTGCTGGGTGATGTTGAGGCTTTTTAACGTCATCTTCATGCTGCCACGAAGGTTGAGGGCCCAGCAGCAGAACATACAGCACACTTTAGAAGAACTGCAAGTGAGTATAGCGCCTTATTTTTAGTGGCTTACTACTCTTACGGCCTTATTAATAAACGAAGAATAAGTTTACACCTGGTTTAACCAAAAATGTGGCTTAGCAATATTACTCCGACATTCTGACCGACATTGAAACAGCAAGATTGGTTTACTTCAGTTATTTTCATAGTATTATGACCTACGGTTTGTTGTTGTGGGGCTCAGCTGCTAATATTAATAACATATTCATCTTACAAAAAAGGGCAGTGCGCGCTATATACAACTTACGGTCTAGAGATACTCTTCGTGACCTATTTAAAGAAATTAAAATATTAACGGTAGCTTCCCAATACATCTATGAAAATATAATGTATGTAAAGAAAAATTTAGATAGCTTTGTAAAAAATAGTAATGTTCATAAACTCAATACAAGAAACAAGAACAAACTTGCTGTTCCAAGGCGCAGACTGCATAAAACCGGAAGCTCTTTTTTGTGTAGATGTATTACCTTTTATAATAAGATACCAGAACAAGTCACAGAACTGCCCTTGGAAAAATTTAAAAATACTGTTAAATCCAATTTAATGAGTAAAGGTTATTACACTGTTGACGATTATTCGAAGGATAAAAAGGCATGGGCATAGCTTTTGTATTGTTAATTATTACTCTAATACCTCAGTATTGATTAGAAAAAGTCCGGGGTTCTTTCATAGGTCTAGATAAAAGTCCTTTAATTAAACTCGAATCGTGATTTTCTTTTCTAAGTATAAAATTGTGAGAAGTATCCTACCTACTTAAAAACGTACTTCTGGCTTCTTGACTCGACGACTTAATATGGGTAGCTTTAGTATGTCATGCTCACTTCAAACATTTCTGCGGTGGTGTCGTGTGAGGCGGGTCGTTACGTTCCCTCAAATATGGTTGAGCGAAGCGATGGCTGGTTCATGCGTCATGCTCGTGAACGGGTGCTGCCAGTGGGAATGGGTCTGCTTCTGTCTGCTTGTATTAAGGGCGTCGTATAACTCGTATATAAAAGATCTGTTTTATATTGTCTGTATGTATGGCACTTCTTACTCAAAAAATATAATTCTTAATAGCTTACCTTGTTTTGATTTATTTAATTGCAATATTTTTACTTTCTATAGTCAGTAGTTTAGTGAAAGACCTATGAAAAGCTTTTGGATATAAATTTTCAATTCGATGCCTTAACATAGGTAGTCTTAGTATGTCATGCTCTCTTTAATCATTTCTGCGGTGGTGTTGTATGAGGCTCAAATATGGTTGAGCGAAGAGATGGCTGGTTCATGCGTCATGTTCGGGAACTGGTGCTGCCAGTGGGAATGGGTCTGCTTCTGACTACCTATCTTAATGCATATTGAATTGTATGTTTTTCTTTTATTTTTATTTATTGTAACAGCCTAGACTGAATAACAAGTTCAAACTTTGAATTTAGCTTAAAATCTGTAAATTGATTAAGAAATTTGAAACTCATTAAGAAATGAGCTAATTCAATAATGTTATTTATTTGTTAATCTTTGTTAATATAAAGTCTGGAAACGATATACATATTTGTAAATATCGTTCCATCTGATTGATAAAGCTGGCAAGTTTTTTGCGCCCATTTTTCTTGTCAGTTAAAAGACGTCATAATGGGTGGTAGGGTAAAAGAATTGACGATTTAAAAATGCTTATTATGTGAGCTTATTTAAATAAAATATATTTCACTTTCACTTTCACTCCTTACGTTTGACGTCTAAAATCGACATACATTCTAATACGAACTTTTTGCTTAAACTAGGTATAAACTTAACCTTCGTTTATGAATAAGGGTAAAAGAAAGTTGCTTGGCTTTTATCTAGTGTGAAGTGCAACACGGGCTAATAGTTAAAGAGCTATTGAAAATTACTGCAAGAGTTATCTCAAGGTCCTTCTCTCAATATGATAGAGTGTTTAGGGTGTACATGCGTCAGCAACTACTCCCAGCGCCAGGAAGTGGAACACCTGGCGTCAGCACGCTTCCAAACATGTAGCATTTCGAAGGGCTCTACAAGAGTTATCTCAAGGTTCAAATTTAGCAATATGGTAGAGAATAGCACAAAAAAAAATAAGACGGCAGCACAGAATACATAATAGTACAAGTACGGCAGTCAGACCGCAGTGTCATGGAACATGCCGAGTCAGCACGCCTCGTAAGTTGTATGAATTTCGAGGTCGATACAAGAGTTATCTCAAGGCTGAAAATTTGTATACTGCTTAATTATTATGCATAATTTATGAAAATAACAGTCAGACCACAGTGTCATGGAACATAGGCAGTCAGCAGGCGCTCAAAGGGTGGAGTCCAAATAAGCTGTTTGGAGCTACAACGTGTTACGAAACAGGATTACACAGTTGAAACTTGGTAAGTAGATGTATTCTGTAAACCGCTCAACGATTTTTACACAAAAAATAAAAAATAAAAAAATTAAGGGGGGTTCCTCATACATGAAACTGAAACTGAAAAAAATTTATTTTATCAAACCCATACGAGCTGGGTGTCTTCAGATAGCTCTTTAAAAATGACATTGAGGTTCCTAAAACAATTTTTGCTCAAAGTCAAGCATTTGAATGGTATACACTTCCAAAATGGTAAAATGTGTTTTCCCCCCCTCGAACCTTCAAAATAAGAAAGTGAAAAATCTTGAAAAAATAAATGCTGTAGATCTTAAAAAACACTTTCAACGAAAATTGGTTTGAACGAGATATAGCGAGCAGTTTCAGAGATATAGCACATTTTCCAAAACCGCAAATATAACTTTGTCATTCATACAAACACTATGAAAAACGAAGTTATTTTTGAAAACGTAAAATGTTAGTGGTATTCACTATGGTATGGTATAAGGTAACTACGGAATCCTTTTGCGCGTGGTCCGACATGCACTTGGCCGGTTTTTTTGTAACATGTTGTATATTTATTATTAAATAATATAAAATAAGGGTTTCATTACCGGGACTCGATAAATGAGAATTCCCTGGAAACACATCGCACATTTTCCAAAACCGCAAATATAACTTTGTAATTCATACAAACACTATGAAAAACAAAGTTATTTTTGAAAACGTAAAATGTTAGTGGTATTTACTATGGTATTAGAGCATTAATATCACCTTGAAAATTTCTTAAAAATACCCGGGATATTACAAAATATTTCCCGACCCCGGGAACGATGTGTTTCCAGGGAATTCTCATTTATCGAGTCCCGGTAATGAAACCCTTATTTTATATTATTTAATAATAAATATACAACATGTTACAAAAAAACCGGCCAAGTGCATGTCGGACCACGCGCAAAAGGATTCCGTAGTTACCTTATACCATACCATAGTGAATACCACTAACATTTTACGTTTTCAAAAATAACTTCGTTTTTCATAGTGTTTGTATGAATGACAAAGTTATATTTGCGGTTTTGGAAAATGTGCTATATCTCTGAAACTGCTCGCTATATCTCGTTCAAACCAATTTTCGTTGAAAGTGTTTTTTAAGATCTACAGCATTTATTTTTTCAAGATTTTTCACTTTCTTATTTTGAAAGTTCGAGGGGGGAAAAACACATTTTACCATTTTGGAAGTGTATACCATTCAAACGCTTGACTTTGAGCAAAAATTGTTTTAGAAACCTCAAATTGTCATTTTTAAAGAGCTATCTGAAGACACCCAGCTCGTATGGGTTTGATAAAATAAATTTTTTTCAGTTTCAGTTTCATGTATGAGGAACCCCCCTTAATTTTTTTATTTTTTATTTTTTGTGTAAAAATCGTAGAGCGGTTTGCAGAATACATCTACTTACCAAGTTTCAACTGTGTAATCCTGTTTCGTAACACGTTGTAGCTCCAAACAGCTTATTTGGACTCCACCCTTTGAGCGACTGCTGACTGCCTATGTTCCATGACACTGTGGTCTGACTGTTATTTTCATAAATTATTCATAATAATTAAGCAATATACAAATTTTCAGCCTTGAGATAACTCTTGTACCGACCTCGAAATTCATACAACTTACGAGGCGTGCTGACTCGGCATGTTCCATGACACTGCGGTCTGACTGCCGTCTTTTTTTTTGTGCTATTCTCTACCATATTGCCAAATTTGAACCTTGAGATAACTCTTGTAGAGCCCTTCGAAATGCTACATGTTTGGAAGCGTGCTGACGCCAGGTGTTCCACTTCCTGGCGCTGGGAGTAGGTGCTGACGCATATACACCCTAAACACTCTATCATATTGAGAGACGGACCTTGAGATAACTCTTGCAGTAATTTTCAATAGCTCTCTAAGTATAAGGTGGAATCTTAACCAACAGTCTTGCCCGGGACTGCTTCTAAACGTATAAAAAATTTAAGGAAACATAACAGCACACTTTTACAAGCCATAGGTAGGTACAGTAGGTACTTATTGTGTAGAGCAACGGCAGAGGGGATCTCGTGGGGGGTTGGACGGTGCGGATCGCGGCCCCCAAACGCGCTTAATTTGCGCACTCGAACGCTGAGGGCCAAGGGCGTCGCCAGTCCATGTCTCCCGTATGAAGATGAAGAAGAAGATGAGATGCGGGATTTACTGGAAAAGCAAGTCAATGTCTTGGGACTTTGGTTACTCTTTTTACTTGGCTACATGTTTTTTTAACCTCTAGGGGGGGAGGGGGCAGCTGCCCCTCCCTGTCCACCCTTGGCGACGCCCTTGCTGAGGGCCGAGGACGCGTGTAATATTGTGAATTGTGATAAATAATAGGTAGAACCCTTTGGTGACAAAAAATTCAAGGTCTCGATCTCTTCAGTGCATGGAAGGCATGCTAAATTGCTAAGTCATTGGTCCCGGCTAAATTAGGAGTCGTTAACACCCATTAATACGAATTATATTCGCGTGGTGTAATCCGTCTGTCTGTATGCTCCATCGACATTAAAATAGTTGATGATTTTAATTCTAGAAACGTTTCCCCGACCTAAACATAACAGAAGAAGACTTAAAGAATGCGGAGAAGGAACTAGAAGAATACACAAAGGAAGAGAAAGAGAACGAACTAGTAAACAAGACCAACGAAGAAACGCCACAAATAGAAGAGGACAAGAAAACAATCTAGTGGATTGGACCTAAGTATAAAATGCACTATCGTACAATTACTTATTAAAAATTTATATTTTGTACGTTATTAAATTCTAGACACGACTTTTTGTAGGACCTTAATAGACCTCTTTTGTAAATAAAACGTTCTTGATTGAGTAGTTTTAAAGATAATTCCGAAGTTTAGTCAAAGACAATGGCAAATGTCCAAAAAACCAAAATGGTAATTTTTTTTTACACTTGGTAGGAATATTTTTATTTATTATTTTTATGAAAAAGTATCAGAAATTTTGCTTGAAAAAATAAAAAATAAACTTTTACTTCGCAAAAGTACGGGAGTAACATCAGAATAGACAATTTGACAACATTGAAAATATACTACAAATTATGGTCATCCTAACAGATAAAAAACATATTCAACTATTATATGGACTAAATTAAGTCTATTAATTGATTAATTTCACCTAGAAAAATGCAATATTTTTTGATTTTTTTCCTGTGGCGAAAACACTCTAAGCTGACTGATGACGTCACTTGCCTGTAAATAAATATGGCTTCAGGCGTTTGACACGACCATGGACTTAGGATCCGCGATTGATGACTGTCAAATGGCTAAGGATATTACAATGTTTACAGGCTTGTGACGTCAACAAGTCTCGTGTCCAGCATCATAGCGTTTTTGGCGCGGTTTTAAAATTTTAAACTTTAACATTGATTTTTTTTTATGAAATACATTGATCTTTCCTGAAATATCAATGTGGTGCGCTTATTACGTAATAAGGAATAATTTAAAATGGTTTTCCAAAATTAGTCAAATAGTCTGTTGTATTGTGATTTTTTTTCACGCAACCAAAAATTCTGAAACTATCCTTACTAATATTATAAATGCGAAAGTCCGTTTGTTTGTTTGTTTGTTACGCCTTCACGTCTTAACTACTGAACCGATCATCATGAAATTTTGCATACACGTTATCAGGGGTACAGAGAAGGACATAGTGTACCTTTAATCCCGAAAAAAAAATATAGTTCCCGAGGGATAGTAAAAAACCTTTCCACGCAGACGAAGTCGCGGGCGGCCGCTAGTTTCCTATAAATAAGGGAGCAATTCCTACCTATAAAAAAATCAGCCAACTTGTTTTTTAAGACATTCCACATTATATCAACAATAAAATGAAACGTGAACGAAGAATGGCTATTCAGACAATTATTTTTATTTCAGTTGGAAAACAACCAGCCTATCTGAAAAGTTCAAAATAATAAATACATTCCATTAACATTAGTAACGGTCGGTCTCATTAAACTTATTTATTAGGTAACTATAGTTAATCTGCATTATTAAAATTGTTATGGCAAACACTTGATTAAAAGTTGATACGTAATACCTACCTACCTACCACAAAATAGTTTGTCTACTTTATTATTATGTGGTACCGAGTTGAGACTAAGTATTATTTATTCTGTAGTTGAGATCTGATAAAATTTGTGATCAACAATCAACATGACTTTTGATTATACATACAGTGGCGGATCCAGGATTTTGGTTTGGGAGGGGCTTGACGTAGGTGAGGGCAGGCTTTACCAAGGCATTCAACAGATTTGTTGGGGTGAACCCAAATTATTTTGGGAGCCCCTTTGTGAAAGTCCGTTTGTTTGTTTGTTTATTTGTTTGTTACGCCTTCACGTCTTAACTACTGAACCGATCATCATGAAATTTTACACACACGTTGTCAGGGGTACAGAAGAGGACATAGGGTACCTTTCATCACGAAAAAAGGAACTGTTCCCGAGGAATAGACAAAATACTATCCACGCAGACGAAGTCGCGGGCGAAAGCTAGTATTATAAATGCGAAAGTCCGTTTGTTTACCTATTTGTTTGTTTCGCCTTCACGTCGTAACTACTGAACCGATCATCATGAAATTTTGCATACACGTTGTCAGGGGTGCAGAAAAGGATATAGGGTACCTTTCATCCCGAAAAACGTACAGTTCCCGAGGGATAGCAAAAAACTGTCCACGCAGACGAAGTCGCGGGCGGCCGCTAGTAATTAATAATAGGGAATATGCATCAATTTTTTTTTAAATCTTAACCAAAAGTATAATGCGTGAGAAAGTTAACTGTAATATTAAAACTTTTCTCTTGCGTTTTTTTCTCGTGATATAGTTACTTGAAGTTAGCGCGCAGCAGCACCCGCCGAAAACGCTCCATACAAAATGGTGACGTCACACATCACGTTTCAGGAGTGTTTCGGCGCGTTTTATAAGGAGTTAGCCAATAATCTTCAATTATCTCCCTACATTTTGCGTTTAAGTACATATGTGTCATACAAAATATTGTTTCTTATTCGATATTCTATCTGACTGTAAAGTGCATTATATCCGAAAATGAAAAAAAAAAATCGTCATTTTCCCCTGATTTCATTGTGTGATAAAACTAAAATAATATATTTTTTTTTTCTGTTCTATCATGTTTTTATAAGTGTCCGCAGCGATCAAGCTCAAATTTATCAAAATCGGTGACTTATGCATATTCCCTATTGAGAGAAGTAGGTACAATACTAGTAACTTGTTTAATAGGTTTCTGTATAAAACAGAGTCTGAATGCCATCTTAAAGTTTCTTATGTTATTATTATTTTTTTTTTTTTTATTTATTTAATAATAAACAATGATTCAGAACATAATTTCGACCGTACAGTGTTGCAAAAACCTGCATAGATTTTTCTGCACACTGCCATTCACCATCTATATCTAAACATTACAAAAACAATCAAAATACCTATTTTATAAACCAATCATAGATATACCTACATTAGAATATAATTATGATTAACATAATAACAGTCCATAAAGTCCATGTATCATATTTGTAACAAATTTACGGAGGGTAAGATTGTAATAACTGCGATCGCGGCTGTTCGGCACTACCTGCATACCAATCAAATAAATGAGCATACGAGACCAAACCCAAACGATAGTTTTTGTGTAAGAACACACGCGCGCGTTCACACGGGAGGGTTCATATTTGGGAAAATATGCAGTTATTTTTTTTGTAAGAATTTTATGGAACTGTAGATAATTTAGTCCATTGTTTTAATTTTAAATTATAATAATAGATTAAGGAAGTGCATTTTTAATTTGTTTTTAATATTTAATATATTTAATTCTTGCTTTAGATCTTGAGGTATGTCATTTATTAGTTTCGGTATCTGGTACTGTAGTAATTGTTTACCATACAAATTGTTATAAGAAGAAGTTTTTAATATTATTTGCGATGCGCTGCGAGTTCGCTTATCACGCTGGATAATTATTTGTAATTCTTTGTTGAAGAAGTGATTTACCAACAACATGTATTTAACGTGATCGTATATCGGTATGATGGAACAGTAATGGAAAAGTTCATTATAGTTATCTTGATACTTGTTTTTAATTTTAGCAGGTACGATTACTTTAAGTATTCTTAGTTGTAGTTTGTAGATTGGTTCGAGATGTGTTTTACACGTTCGGCCGTAACTATCAAGGCCATAATGAATTATTGTTTCCCCCAGAGACTTATATAAACTAAGGAGTGTGGCATAAGGAATTTTACGCTTTACTATGGAAAACTTGGCCAAAATTGCTCTTAGCTTATCACACACATAACTGACGTGGTCCGTCCATTTAAGTCGATCATCAATTATCAGGCCGAGATATTTTTGTTTACAGACAACCTCTATAGAACTACAACAGCAGTTTTGGTTATTTGTATGAAGGCATTTGTGGTTATGGGCTATAAGATTAAGACTATGGTTTTTTCGGTTTTTGCTAGAACTAATGTACATCATTTTGGTTTTTTCAGTATTTAGCACTAATCCCGCATCATGTGTCCATTGTAATAGCGACGTGAAATCTTTTTGCAAATCCGATAAAGCAATATCTAAATTTTTGTTTGATGCCACAAGACAAGTGTCATCTGCAAACTAATACATCTCACATTTTTTTATTACGTTAGCAGCGTCATTTACGTATGTGATATAATGCAATGGGCCAAGCACGGATCCCTGAGCTGTACCATCTGTTACCTTTATATCTTTATTGTTGACATTAGCAATCTTTACCACATATGATCGGTTATCAAGATACTCTTTGCACCATTTATTCAATGGACCCCTTATGCCACAATCATTGAGTTTTTCAATGAGGATATTATGTTTCAAAGTATCAAAAGCCTTCGTATAGTCTATAAACACTAGTAGAACATGCTCTTTATTATTCAAATGTTTGTAAATACTGTCTGTGAAATTTGATAGTAACTGTGTTGCACTTTTGCCTCTTTGAAACCCATACTGTTTGTTAGTGATAACGTCATTATCCTTATAGAATTGGTGTATCTGCTTAGCTATTGATTTCTCAACTATTTTATCTACAGTAGGTAAAATAGTTATTGGTCGATAGTTCTCACAAGTATCTTGCTTTCCTTTTTTATGAATAGGCCTGACTAGTCCTGTTTTTAACTTATGCGGATATTTAGCCTGTTTCAAAGAAGTATTTATGAGATGAGCTATTACCTCTGCAATTTTTTCGCCAATTATTTTTAAATCAAGAGCCCTAATGCCGTCGATGCCTGGTGCTTTTCTATTATTTAATGATCTAATTTCTTTAAGCACAGACTTAGTGGAGACTTGCTGATATCTACAAGATACGTTAATGGGGCACGAATAGGTGTCTTTACATAACAATTTTGTATTACATATCGGTGCAATATCTACTGCACTTTTTTTAAAGAATTTGGCAAAGTTATTAGCTATTTCTGCAGTTGTACTGTTATTGTTTTTGAAAGCATTTAAAATTATAGTATCGGCCATGGCTTTTGTCCTGCCAGTTAGCTCATTTAATATTAGCCATAGTGCTCTGGGATTATTTTTACTATTGAATATATCTACTCTTAATTTTTTATTTTTACTTTTATTGATTATTTTGTTGGCAAAGTTCCTAGCTGAATTATATTTTTGTTTTAATATTTTATTTGTTGGGTCTGCAATCCATTTCATAAACATTTTATCTCTGTTTTCACAAGCTTTGATTATTTTCTTGTCAATCCAATTATTATTAATTCTATTGTTATTTTTAGTAATATTAATTTTAATTTTAGCTTTTTCGTGGCAATTTTCTATATTTTTTACTATAGTTGAATAAATTTTATTTGGAGAGTTTTCGTTTTTTAAATGCTGCCAATCTATTTCATTTAAATTTTTTGTTAATAAATCGTGGTCATAAGCATAACGAGTACTACGCTCAGAATCCATCCGTGTGAACGAGCCGGTGGGGCCAACACAAGCCAGTGCGATAACGCGATGGTCGGCCAGTGCAGTACCGAGCGCCGCTGTGTATACACATAGCTCGCGGGATCGAGCATAGATGTGGTCTATGCATGATTTACTAAGTTTATTATTTGATATCTCAATCCTTGTATACTCGGTGATCCCGCAAGCTAAACCATGACTATACATAGTGGTGTTATAATGATGTTTTATGGGATTATTAGTCTTTAGGTCGATGTTTATGTCACCCAGCAGATACAGATCCTGGTAAGAGTTAAACTTTCTCAACAAAGTGTCGAGTTCCTTTACAAACAAGTGCTTACTAAGTTTTGGAGGGCGGTAGATGCAACACAGAGCTGCGGAATAATTAGAGGCGGTAGTCAGTATGCCAGTTATACATTCGAAGTGTTTTGTTTTGTAATGGTTAACAGAGAATTTATGTCCGTTTTTTATATAGATAATTATACCACCTCCTCTTTTATTATTTCGCAGGTCACTGTACATTTTATAGCCTTTCAATTGAAATAAACTACACAGTGAGTTCGATATATTCACCTCCGTTAGCATTATTACATCAATGGTACGAGAAGATGAGTGAATACACTGTTCAAGAGTTGCAAAGTTTTTAATAATTGACCGGATATTCATATGAATGCATAGTAAATTTACATGAGCTGGGACAACAGACAAAAAGGATTTTATATCGATACAGTCGTACTGTTCTAATATATCATTTAGGGTAAAATCTGCCATTTTTAAGATTATGATTTAATTTCTTACACAAACTAAACGACACAACCACCCAGCCACCAAAATAAAAAAGGTGTACTTACGATGGTACTGAAGATTTAAATTTGTGTATATCGTCTACAGATCGAATTATTATAGGTTTTTGGTTATCACCTTCTTTCCGAACACGAAGTACACCCTTTTTAATCCAAATGTATTTATATATAGTTTTAAGTTCTTGCTTAGCGTGCCACAGTAATTGCTTATTGAAAGGTGTTAGGGCTTCACAAATAAATATCGACTCATTTAATTTAGAAGAATGAGCATTTGAGATAATTTCTGAGGATACAATTTTGGTAGATTTAGCTGCGGATATCCATGACGTCTGAAGTTGTTCAGTGTTGAGTTCAATTTGTACTGGGCCGGGTCGGTCGCTCCTGCCGGGTATGCGCTTGACTAGTTTAATATCCTCGGTATTTTGCTTCAGATTTTTGGCAATATTGTTCGCAATTTCAATAAGGTTTTCGTTTTCGTTCACAGGGATATTATATATTTCGACACGTTTACGTAATTTGTGTTGTTCTATTTCCTGTATACGTTGTTCTAGTGCACCAACCTTGACTTCCAAATGATTATTCTTGTTTGTGAGTTCAGCGTTTTTCTTTTGCAGCACAGTTATGCTGCCTTGCAACGTTTCTATATTTTGGATAAGTTCATCCATTTTATCAGAGTGAAATTGTAGAGAGTGGGATATATCCTT
This sequence comes from Agriphila tristella, assembly GCA_928269145.1. Taxonomy (NCBI): domain Eukaryota; kingdom Metazoa; phylum Arthropoda; class Insecta; order Lepidoptera; family Crambidae; genus Agriphila; species Agriphila tristella. Next base: position 5,988,708 of record OV743440.1, read on the forward strand.
CATTTCCCTATTGATGGTTTTTTGAATTTCTTTGGATATGTCAACCAGTAGTTTTTTAACGTCAATTTGTACGTTAGATGACTCGGTGATGTTTTCATCATCTTCATCGTCGTCGGGAATAATTACGGAGCGACGTCTTGATGAGCTATTTTGACAATCTTGACACGTCCATTCCAGATTTTCTGTAGCACGTAGGGCGGTAAGCTGCTTATTGGTGAGACCACTACACTGGTTAGTCAGATGGACAATTTTTTCGCAACGATTGCATTCTAGCCCCGGTTTAGTTTTAGTTAAATTTCTGCCACAATTATCACACTTGTTAGACATTATTTTTGTAGGGTAGTTAACGGACGATATTTAACGGACGATAGTTAACGGACGATTAATACACACCCCTCCTCTCTGTTCCCTAACAAAAAAGCTTACGAGAGGCAACCCATAGGGTGAGAGTTGTTACGACTTGTAGTTCTGCAACCCTCCGAGAGATGGCTCTAAAACTAAAAGCTCACCAGCTGACGAGGCGTGGTACCCGGCCGCTTCACGCTGTATCGATCCATTTAACAAACGTAAATAGTTGTTAATTATATTTTTTTCTATTAAATCTGGCGATAAATAATACGACCACGATATGTGATAAGTTATCTTGTTAGCGCAGTCGGTCGCCCGCTGTTCTAAGTGTGAGCCGTGCAATTAGCTATTGGTAACCAGAAGTGTATACTTGGTGTGACTTGGTTGTGAACTTTTTTTAAATTGATGAGTGAAAGGACACTGTTTTTGAGATGACTAGGTCCACATACCGACCGCTGGTGCCGCGTTCGTCCAACAATTCCCTGGATAACCGAGATATGGGGTGAGTAAATTATTGATTTTGTCGGCGAACCTCGTGCGAGGGATGCCCTTTTTATTATTTTATCAGGACACTTTGTTAATTATAAAATAATAAAGATTATTTAATACTTTCAAGTGTCGCCTATAAACGACTATAGGTAGTCACCTAAAAACAACCACGTTGTGGAAAACAATACTTAAGCATTAACATACTCTTATAGGTAACCAGATTACAGTATTTATTTTCGTTTTATATCACTGATATTTCAAGTGTTTTCACACAATTAACATATTATTTATTCTGATGAAATGGATATCGTTCTATTCCTTGAAACAGCTAGGGTGGATATGCCTAACTCCAGCCCCCCCCCTAATACCAGCCCCCAAAAGTTTTTGCTTTGCTTTCATTAAAAAACAGTGAAAATCGGAAACTGTTTGATGGAGCCACACCGCTAGTTAATCCTCTAAGTTGGAAAATCACTATTAGCCGGTCACGTCACCTACAACTCACACAACGAGCAATAATGTTTACCGAGACCGAGTAGAGGTGACTATGTTTGAAAAACAGCATAAAAGCTCGATCGATGCGAACTTTGGGAAGTGTGTTTACGAAGGCAAGATGCATTTTTTTTAGGTTTTAAGCTTTGATACTAGTAATAGATTAGATATATAATGTTTTGACATTACTAGTTTGTAATTAAATTTACTAATTTCGAAAAAAATAGGGGGGCTGGAGTTTGACTGGATGTTTTTCAATAACTTTCTATTACCAGCCGGGGCTGGTATTGGGTATTTAACTTTCGTTTAAGAAATCAAGTTCATCTTAATTTGCTCGTCTCAAGGTTGAAATTTGTAGTGCTATTCACTAGAATTACTAACCCTGCACCCTATGACCTAATTACAGCCGGGTGAAAAATGTTTAATTCCAAAGTTATTTGTTCTGCAAATTAGGGGCTGGTATTAGGATATGTATGAGAACCTAACTCCAGCCGGTCATCTAACTTTACGGCAATATACAGGGTGTTCTCAAATATGATTTTAATTATTTTGTTTTATTTTTTAATGTTAGATGTAAAAAGTAATAATAATTAAAATCATACTTTTCTTCACTCATAGAAACAGAAAATAAATTCAATGTAAAAAAATGTATATTGAATTCCACTTCTTGGAAAACGCTTAAAAAAGTTTCAAATAATTAAAACGATTTCATACTCGTTGATTATATGTTTATTAAACCAAAGTTAACTTTTTGATACGCCATTTTTAATATATGTGTATTCTTAATTGATTAATATCTACAGGAGAGGTGTAAGTTTCAATGACTTGCTATGGGAATCATAATTTATAGCCTTTAGTGTTTTATTATCACTATTGAGAGTTACCAAATTATATTTTTTTTATTTTATACTAACATGGTTGTATTATTTTAGAACACCCTGTACCCGGCTGGAATTAGGGAGCAAAGCGGCTGATATTAGGGCAAAGGCGGCTGGAGTTAGGGTTTTTCGCCCTTCGGACATTTAAACGCTTCTCTATTTTTTTCCCACAAAACTACGTAAAACTAAGTTCTATTTTCGTAATAAAGATGAATCAACCTACCTAAAACTGTATCAACAATATTTTTAAGATAGCAATTGTGGCAACAACAGAGATTCAAAGTTGAAAAATCCTTGGGGGGGCTGGTAATTGGCATATTCACCCTACCTAATTATTTGTTTGAGGTGTTTTGTCAGCTGTAGGCTGTCTTTCCACCACGACTTATAAACTCCTTCTTTTCCAGTATTCTTTTCAATTAAATTAAATAATATTAGAATGATACCTACCTACAGATGATACCTACTGATTACATTATCTTTGATTCTAACAAAATATTCCGTAGCATTAGACATCATCAGAACTTTCTGGTCTGTTTGTTTGTCTGTCTTTATTATTTTACAGTCTTGTTGAGTCAGTACCTGTTGTATGGTCTGTGCTTGTTGACAACGTCAATATTTGCAAGTCGCGTGCATGCATCTGTTTCTACGACTTACCTACTTATCTAAAGCACTTGTGTGCTTACCTGTTTGAAAAGTTACTTATCTTATCGATATCAAACTGTCTGAAAACGATAAAATAAAAACACTTAAGAATCGTAAAAATAAAATTTTAAAGTGGTTATGTACCTATTATAAAGAGCCTACTAGCTTTTGCCTGCTACTTCCTCTGCGTGGAATTTGGTTTCCTGCGGAAATTCTGTTTCAATCTGAGATAAACATAAAATAATCAAAATTTGTTCAGCGGTTCAGCCCCCCTCGAATGGCCATTCTACTAATTAACGCTAGTAGAATAAAATAACAATGTATAGGACTGACATAAGCTAACGCTCAGCTCCTGTCAATCCCATACATTGTCATTCTATTCTACTAGCGTTAATTTTAGTAGAATAGCCATTTGAGTACCTAAGCCCTCAGGCCTTAGGCCAGGCAAGAAAACACAAGTAAAAAAATAATTTTTAACTTTATAAAACATTTTTAATCCTTACTGATGTTATAAATGCGAAAGTCCGTTTGTTTGTTTGTTTGTTACGCCTTCACGTCTTAACTACTCAACTGATAGGTGAAATTTTGCATACCTACACATTGTCAGGGGTACAGAAAAGGACACAGGGAGGACACATCCCGAAAAAGGGAACTGTTTCCGAGGGATAGAAAAAACATTAAACACGCGGACGAAGTCGTGGGCGGTCGCTACTGGTAATATAATATGCCCACAACTCAATTTCCAAATTTACGCTGTTTGTTTTTGAGGAGTTCCGTTGTGCCTTTGTAGTCCAAATCTAATCCAGAACGTTGCATCGCAGACCATGGTTTGGTTTGTTTTGGATTGTCATAAACTTACCAAAATCTAAATCACTTTACATAATACTTAATATACTATTTGACTTTGAGGAGTTCCCTTGTGTATCTTCGAAGTCCAAAGTCCAATACCGATGAAATTAAAATGTTCTTGAGTATAGTACCTTTCAAACAAAAAAAAGAATCTTTGAAATGATGTCCTAAAATCCGTAAAAACACGTGTGATGGCAAGCGAAATAATTTATATTTTTCAGGATTATGAAAAAACTACTTTTATAATAACACAGTTATCTTAAGTCTTGATGTGTTATTATAAAATCTGTTGGTTGACCAACCAGTGTACTATTATATTATGTGCCAGTGTGGTAATCTTGCTAATGTTGATACATCGGCAATTCGCATACGCCAGGCACGTACTTTTGTTTCTACTATGCACGTACGTAACTACTTACCATGTTGAGGAAGCTAGCTTTGCATTTGCCAGCACAGAATAAATAAAAGTGCCAGCACATTATGGAATTGCATCGTTTGAAATGGTTAACTCATCCGCTCCGGCAGGATTGCAGGGCTGTTTGGCCGAATAACTTGTGGATTTTAAGTCGGAGATCTTTAATCTTTCTCTACAAGAGATCTCTAAAAGTTAATTACGAGAGGAACTTGATTGCCCAATAGCAGCGTAGGGAATTCGGCCTACGATCAAAGATATATTAATAGATATCATTGCCTGCTATTACTACTGCCACAAGAATAGCCCTAGTTCTCTCTAAAATCAAAACCAATTACTTATTAAAATTATTATAAATATAATTAAATAGGCATAAGTTCTACCCAGTAATTGTATACCTAACACCTACAAATTTATAAAAAAATTACTGCAAATAAAGAATTGAATTGAAAAATTTAATATATCTGTCACTCCTGCAGCAGGCAGCCTTCGGAATAAAATAGAGGACTCGCTTTATTAAATAAATTTATTAAAAAAGACTAATAAAATCCACTAAGTAGCTACTTTCAATCACGCTTGTAAATTCTCTCTAATATGTCTTGAATTGTTCATCTTCAATTTATCAACCTACGAGCGTATCTTTATTGGATGATTGGAACGGATTATTTTAATCCGAAGCTTAAAGCTAAAAGTGCTGAAACAACAATCTGTAAGCTGCTTATTACGAAGGTCGATGAACTTCAGTGGGTACCTATACACGTGTGAACTAGATAAGACGATTATCCTGATTATTCTAACCCTTCAGCAAAGCCTATGCTGCCTTTTATATAAGGATAGAATAAATTGCTGCCTATTTTAAGAAAAAATCTGCAAAAATGCCAAGCTTCAAAGTGATTTCAGGACTGATTCATTATCCTTTATTGCAGGTAGTAGCTTTTCTTTTAAAACCTTGGATTTGTTTAAAGAAAATAAGATTTTTTTTTCGGATTCGTCCATGAAGAAGAAATGCGGATAGAATTAATCAAAATACATATAATTATTTCTTTGTCTGTCATCATGCATTCACGTGCTAATCGATAATTCTGCATTAATAGATAAATCTTTAATAATTTTACTTATCATTAAATGTTATCATTACTAACGTGTAAAAAACTGTTCCTATGGGCTTATCTGATACGATATACAAGTTTTGATATTATTGTCTTAGATTTATTACTGCTATACATGAAATTATTATTCCTTAGGTACCTTTTGTATATGTGTCACGGCAATATGCTCCCAATCGTAATGGCATAATGAGGGTATTATCGCGACAGTCCCTTTGACAATAATCGCCTTGCTGACCTTAATGACGTCAAATTTCATATTCGGGACATGGTAGGCATAAGCATTAAGCATGTTGGTTTAACTTTAGATAATAATTTAGCTAAGTCGTTAGTATAGAATAACGGTGGATAAGTGGCCCGAAAAATCGACTCATGTAAATGTCCCATTACTTACGTAGAATCCTTTTGTTATACGTCTTGCAAGAATAGAAACATTAATAATGATTTTAATTTTGTTTTCTTCTTCACAATTAATTACTTATGGGGTATTTACATGGGTGACTAAAGCCGCATAACTTTCGCTGCGCGGCAAAAATCGGCCGTGTAGATGTCAATTCGGCCTAGGCCGCAGCCGCCGCAGGTAACTAACAAAAATATCTGATCCGGTGGCCAAAACTGGAACTACGTTATTACATAGTATTATATATATTAAAGTATTATTATACGTACCTAGGTAACAATTACCTAGGTACGCCATTAACTACTTACTTACCTAAATAATATGTAGATGACAGCGAAGCGACTCGCTAGGTGACTAAACTTGACCGTCAGGGGCACTAAAATCGACTCATGTAAATAGCCCATTAAGTGAGATTGAACTATCAAAGGACTTGAACAACTAGGAACCAAAACTAAAACATAAGTGGTAGAAAACCAAAACAATATCGAATAAACTACGTTGTTTATGTATAGTGTCCAATCAAAACTAACATGTGCTAATAATATAAAGATCAAAGTTTATTTTATACATGTAGTCCGATAGCACGAGCTGCCCTGTAGAAGTTTATCTTACGAGACAGTGTTTGTCAGTGTGAACGACTTGTTTATGTGTAAACGTGCCTTATCTTCCCGACCGATAGATTCTGCATCATTTGCGTCGTAGTCGGCTATTATGACATGATTATGACGATATTATGTATCTTCAATGAATAGCGAATTACTTTGTTAATGAGTACCTACATATATTATGTAGATACCTATATACATATATATAATAATCATACGCAGAAAGACACCACACTCAATATATAAATTTGGGTAGTATATTTTACAAAACTAACTACAAAAGTGGCAGACGGAAAGAAATATCTTTGGTACACCGACCTAGTACACACTAGGTGGACCATACCCTGGTACAGCCAGGTGAACTTCATAGGTGGACTACAGGCTAGAAGATGAAAGAAAGTGTGATAGTTTGTTTGTTACGCTTTCACGTCTTTAACTACTGAACTGATAATCATGAAATTTTGCATACACGTTGTCAGGGGTAGGGGTACAGAAATGAACATAGTGAAAGGTACCTTTCATAAGGTACCTGTCATCCCAAAAGAAAGTACTGTTCCCGAGGTATAGAAAAAAATCTCCGCACAGACGAAGTCACGGGCGGCAGCTCGTATTCTAAAACCACTTCTCGAAAAATATCTCATTAATAAATTTTCCGTTTTGATATGTACTGCTTATAAAGTTGATAAATACTGAGCTATATTTAAATCTTCAAGGATTCATAAAAGTGCTACATAATGCCTAAATTATTTCATCGTAGACGAGAAGAGAATCCGTAGCGCGCTACAGACGCCCATTTCGTAGCAAAGATCTTACGATACAATTTTATAAACTTTGTGTACTTATATTATCTCTCCCAGTTATACTTACATACCTACATAATAATTATAAATATTATAGCAAGGAGTAAACTGTTTAATTATACTTAGTATGTAGTCTCAGACCATAATAACATATACTACAGGTATAGTATAATATGTTATTGAGCACTTTATTGCTTAATCCGATGCCGTTATCGAAAATGTTGATAAATATCATACTTTTCAAAATACTGACTTCGGAGAAAATAGAAAAAAAAATGTTTTTACCATCGCCACTCTAAAAAGTGCGTTTAATTCAACGAAAAGAGTGAATAATAAGCGATTTTATTCACCGAGTGAATAAAAATTATTTGAATTTGGAACAAGCGCTCATCGTATGAATTATGTACAAAAAAAAAAAACGTGCTGAAAGTATGGAGCTATTCCATAGATAAAGCCATAGTTATACAATTAAATAAAAAAAAATATCCCGCCAATTTTATTTAGGTTCTTTTAAGTGTCTTATCTTTGGGTTCTTTTCTAAAAAAATATCTCGCCAAATTAATTAGGTTCTTTTTAGTGTCTTATCTTTGGGTTCTTTTCTTTATATTAGAGGGAGATTAGATGTTCAGTCTTGCATCAGTCCATTCCATCAGTTTGGTACGATCTTCAGTCTGTAAAAATTCAAAGTCTATACAAACTGATGAAATGGACTGATGTCAGACTGATCATGTAATTTCCCTCATAGCATGGTTGTTTTATGTCATTGGAAAACTTATAGTTTCACTATTTTCTAACGGTTAAATTACCGATTACCTATCTAAATAATAAAATTTGATAACTATAAATAAGTACTATAGGTGTAAGTACTGCTATTATGTTTTCTCGCAGTCAATGGTAAAAAGTAGAGTACACAACACGTGAAAAAAAATTTCATCTCGGTCCTTTGTATCCCTCGTTTCGCTCAGGATTCTACTTTTGAATCCCTCGCTACGCTCGGGATTCAACTCTAGAATCCTTCGCTGCTCTCGGGATCCAACATAGTACCTCGAACTAAATTCCTTCTTTTTTCACTTGTTGTATAATCTACTATTAAATATTAAAAACACGACTGCCCTGCCAAAAACGAACTAAAAAAAAAGATAAATAACAAGGTGTCATTGCAGTCGGGGAACCGTGTTGTGGAACAATTTTCAATTAAAGAGGTCCCCGACTGCAATGACACCTTGTTATTTATCTTTTTAGTTCGTTTTTGGCAGGGCAGACGTGTTTTTAATATTTTTTAATTAATTTATTTTTATTTCACACATTTTAGTGACAAATTATATAGTTTTAAAATGTGCTCATTGTGGCCTTTAATTTGATGCCCATATTGTAATAATTGAAGAAAAAAAATTTTTTTTTTCATTTGAAAATGGCGTCCTAGAATTGCCATATTGACATTTTTCACTAAAAATTTAGCCAGTGTCACTCGGAATGCTGTAAGAATTCTAACGATACCCCATTTATTCAAATCAGTTCAGGCATTTAGAAGTTATGGTGGAATAAAGAAACTCACATACCCACAAACAAACATGAACCCTGAACACATATACACTCTTTTTGCTTTGGGCAGTCGTGTAAAAAAATGGGTGGCCTGACCCAAATAAGTGGTAGAAAAACAAAACGATATCGAATTAACTACCTATAGGTTATAGTGTCCAATCAAAACTAACATGTGCTAATAATATACCTATAAATATCAAGTAGGTCTACATAAAGTATGTACCTATATACCTACTTAATTTTCAATGTTAAAATTATTTGTTGTGATACCCAATTGCGCCGCGTATGTGCCGGCCTAGAATAGCACTACCCCCTATCATCCCGTGGGTGTCGTAAAAGGCGACTAAGGGAGCATAGCCTTCAAGAGACGGGCAGCAGCGTCTCCAAAAAACCTTGGCCTACTGCGATCGCCAACCCGCCTGCCAAGCGTGGCGATTATGGCAAACCCCCCCCTCATGCATAATGGATCAAAAAATTGGCCCCCAGTCCCCGGCAGCCCCGCTATTCCTAGCTACGGTAGCGGCTACGGTAACGGCGGGGCAGGGGGTGCTAAGAATCCCCGGGTGCGGCTCGGCTACCAAAAACGACGACAACTGCACCTGGCAACCTATAACACGCGCACACTAAGGGAAGACGCGAAGTTAACCGAGTTGGAAGAAGTTATCAGCAAGGTACACTGGGATATTATCGGGTTATCTGAAGTCCGAAGAGCGGGAGAGGACTCGATAATCCTCAACTCCGGTAACTTGCTTTACTACCGGGAGGGCGACCAACAGTCCCAAGGTGGTGTCGGGTTCATCGTCCACAAGTCCCTTGTCAACAACGTGATTACCATCGGAAGTGTGTCGACCAGGGTGGCGTACCTTATACTCAGAATATCCAAACGGTGTTCGCTGAATGTTATACAGGTTTACGCACCGACCTCGACACACCAAGATGACGAAGTGGAGGCTATGTATGAGGAGATCTCTAAAGCCATGCATAGCTACAAAACCCACTACACTGTTGTGATGGGGGACTTCAATGCAAAGTTGGGGAAACGATGCGGTGATGAGCTGAGAGTGGGGCAATTTGGAGTTGGGCAACGGAATGGCAGAGGCCAGATGCTGGCTGACTTTATGGAGAAGGAGAACCTCTTTATGATGAACTCCTTCTTCAGAAAGCCGGAATGCCGGAAGTGGACCTGGGTCAGTCCGGACGGTAAAGTCAGAAATGAGATAGATTTTATCATGTCGACGAAAAAGCAAATATTCAATGATGTCACTGTGATCAACGCTGTTAAGACGGGGAGCGATCACCGATTGGTACGTGGCACATTGAATATCAACCCAAAGCTGGAAAGATCTCGACTGATAAAATCAACAATTCGACCATTGCCGGCCCATATTCAAAACCCCGAGAGCTTTCAACTCGAACTCCAAAACCGCTTCGAAGCCCTTGAGAACAGCATAGATGTGGACGATCTAAACAACATGGTGGTGGATACTGTCCGTACGGTAGGGTCCAAGCTCTTTAAGACCCGCCGTCCCAAGATAAAGAAACTCTCCGACCACACACTCCTACTCATGGATCAGAGACGTGAAATGAGGCTCCAGAGTTCAGTAGATGCTAATCGTTATCGGCAGCTTAATAGACAGATATCTAAGTCTTTGACGAGCGACCTTCGCCAATTTAATACGAATCGTATTAAAGAGGCTATCGAGCGGAATAAAGGCTCCAAAGTGTTCGCGAGAGATCTGTCTATTGGGCAAAGCCAGATGACGAAGCTGAAAACTGACGACGGACGCATCATTTCATCAAAGCCTGAAATCCTGAGGGAGATCGAGAGCTTCTATGGGCAGTTATATTCCACGCAGACACCTGTTGAAAGCAAGGCTAAAGACCCCAGAGCCAAGCTTACCCGACACTATACTCAAGATATCCCGGACGTCAGCCTGTACGAGATTAGTATGGCTCTCAAACAGCTGAAAAACAACAAGGCGGCGGGTGACGATGGAATCACTACAGAACTTCTGAGAGCGGGCGGTAAGCCGATACTCAAAGTCCTCCAGAAGCTCTTTAATTCCGTCATCGTCCAGGGCAGAACGCCAAAGACATGGAACATAAGTGAGGTGATCTTGTTCTTTAAAAAGGGTGACAAGTCCCTCTTAAAGAACTATAGACCCATCTCGCTTCTGAGTCATGTCTATAAGTTGTTTTCGAGAGTCCTTACGAATCGTCTCGCTCGCAAGTTCGACGACTTCCAACCTCCCGAACAAGCCGGGTTCCGAAAAGGCTTTAGCACCATAGACCACATCCATACGCTGCGGCAGGTTATACAGAAGACCGAGGAGTATAATGAGCCACTTTGCTTGGCGTTCGTGGACTATGAGAAAGCCTTTGATTCGATTGAAACCTGGGCGGTGCTGCAGTCTCTCCAAAGGTGCCAAGTGGACTATAGGTATATCGAGGTGTTGAGGTACTTATACCAAAATGCCACCATGACGATCCGAGTACAGAACCAGAACACAAATCCTATCCAACTGCAGCGTGGTGTGAGACAGGGAGACGTTATTTCTCCGAAACTGTTCACAGCTGCGTTGGAGGACATCTTTAAGCTCTTGGACTGGAAAGGACTCGGCATCAACATTAATGGCGAGTACCTAACACACCTTCGTTTTGCCGATGATATAGTCCTTATGGCTGAGACCATGGAAGACCTGAACACAATGCTCGAAGATCTCCGTAGTGCTTCCCAAAGAGTGGGTCTTAGGATGAACATGGAAAAGACGAAAATTATGTCAAATGCCCATGTTGTACCCTCTCCAGTTCATGTTGGGAACACTACACTTGAAGTTGTTGACCATTACGTATACCTAGGACAGGCAGTCCAGTTAGGTAGGTCCAACTTCGAGAAAGAGATCTCTCGCCGAATCCAACTCGGGTGGGCAGCATTCGGGAAGCTTCGAAAAATCTTCGCGTCCGACTTACCTCAGTGTCTCAAGACGAAAGTCTATGAACAGTGTGTGTTGCCAGTGATGACTTACGGCAGTGAAACGTGGCCGCTAACTATGGGTCTCATAAGGAGGCTCAAGGTCGCTCAGCGTGCAATGGAGAGAGCCATGCTCGGCGTTTCCCTACGTGATCAAATCAGAAACGAGGAGATCCGCAGGAGAACTAAAGTAACCGACATCGCTCGAAGGATTGCTCAGCTGAAGTGGCAATGGGCGGGACACATAGCGAGAAGAACCGATGGCCGTTGGGGCAGAAAGGTTCTGGAATGGCGACCGCGCACCGGACGACGCTCCGTGGGTAGGCCCCCGACAAGGTGGACCGACGATCTGGTGAAGGTCGCGGAAAGCCAGTGGATGCAGGCAGCGCAGGACCGATCGTCGTGGAGATCCTTAGGGGAGGCCTATACCCAGCAGTGGGTGTCGTGTGGCTGATATGATGATACCCAATTAAGTAAATGAAGGTAAGTAGGTAAATGATGCCGATATATTTCGATTTGACACAATTTATTATCAATGACATACTACTTCGTCAGCTTCGTCTAAGTATAATTTATATAGGTTCTTATAGGTACCTACTGGATAAAATTTTATTTAAGTTTATAAACAAAAACAATTAAATAGTGTTAGGTGTTGCAAAGTAATTAATTACAGTAGGTATGTGCTACAATCGACTAATTTAAGACATTGATTTTCAATATTGAAATTCAAAATACTTTTTCCTTTTTATATAGCGCCGAAAGAAAAACATATTGCTGATTAATATAATCCATTATATTTATACCTAGGAGTTAATTACTTTCTGAAATCGGAACGTTAGTCAACGCTTCCGGGCAAACCTTTTATTAACCGATTTTAAAACAAAGGAAGCAAATTATGTACCTACACATCCAAAAGATATTCCAAAGGGACCATACATAGAACAACAACGTGAAAAGGTTTAGGGACAATAATCGGAAAGAACTAAGGGGGAACAAACGTTAACAGGCCCTTGGGGGAAATTGTTTAGCGCAAACAGCCGTTCATTGCAGGCAGTGTAGGAAAGAAGAGTATGCTAAGTACTGGTAAACTGGGGTGATAGCACAGACCATACAACAAGTACTACGGGTTATAGAAACTTGCGTAGTGGTAAATAACAACATCGACATTTTCGATAGAAAAAAAAATCTAAATTACTTTTATAGAAAAATGTTCTTCAAACGGGCCCACGCCCTTTGAATTTTTAATATTTTTTCTATCGAAAATGTAGCAGTTGTTATTTGATTGAATCAGGCGTCACTTGGCGGACCAAACCAACACCGAATGATTCGGTGTTGGTTTACGCACGATCTAACTCCTGAGGATGCCCCGGGTTGGGGCGAAACACGTGTAGAGTAGCCTAATTGGTGAAGGTGCAAGGTGTGTTGCTGTCTTGCTAAATGCAGGTATTGTGCACTGATATTTTGTGGTGTGCATGTGCATATTATTGCGGGCGGGCGGGCGGTGCATCTTGCATATATTGTTTGCGGAAGTAAGCTACATATATTTCTTTTTTTTTTCAAAAAGTAGCAGTTGTTATTTACCACGCAAGCTACTGATCACCCGTTTACGGTACTGTATTTATGTTTACAATAATCTTCGTGTTTCAACTGTTTCATTGGCCACTTCGTACATTCTTATACCTAAACAAATGAAATAAATCAATAGCTACCTATGTAGGAATTTATATGCGAAATCCAATACGTAAATAGCTGAGAGTTATTATTAAGATAGAAGCATGCTCTACTTCTACCTCTACCTCAGCTGAAGTGGCAGTGGGCTGTACACAGCGAGAAGAACCGATACCCGTTGGCGCGGAAAGGTTCTGGAATGGCGACCGCGCACCGGACGACGCTCCGTGGGTAGACCCCCGACAAGGTGGACCGACGATCTGGTGAAGGTCGCGGGAAGCCACTGGATGCGGGCAGCGTAGGACCGATCGTCGTGAAGATCTGCGGGGGAGGCCTATACCCAGCAGGGAGTGTCGTGCGGCTGATATGATGATGCTCTACCTTCAGCCTGAAACATTTATTTAGAGACGATATCATATCACTACTACCTACATAAAGCAAAAACTTGCTGATGAAAACATTATGGAAGAATGTGTTTTAATGTCCATTTACACCGCCACAACCGTACACCACATTATCACAGTGATAAAACATGGGCGAATAGTTGTCGTTGTTGTGTTAATGGTACCGTGTGATACCCACTCAAGTACAAATTACAATACAGATTTGTGGACTTATGTTAATGCAGATGAAACCTTATTTATTTATTTATTAAAAAGGTACACCAACAGCATACATATATACAACAACAATGCAGCAACAAGAATAACGGATCGGTTCTTATAGTACGCTTATTATAGGTATACACAACATTCGTAGTAACACAAAGTAAGTAGTGGCGGCGGTAGTAAGTTGCACAAATTCAATTTAAACAGTAAGTTATAAGAGAACTAAAATTAAAATTAAATCAAATTAAATCAATTTAATCAAAAACCTTATAAAGCATGTGGGAGAACAAGATAATACCTACATTTTAGACACCCTCCGACAACCTCATAAAAACAAACAAGGAAGCACTGAAAACCTTGGACGAATATTCGTCCAAGACTGAAAACCCATATAAGTAGATTGTGTTATTTGATTAGAGAAACAAACTATCTCTGAATACTTTAACTTGTTATTCGGAAGAGAAAGTGAATTTTTAACCGCATTTGTGGTGTAGTGGTTCGCCCACTCGTGTCAGGAGTTCGATTCCCAGGTAGAGGGTTCAATTTGTAATCGGTTTGGTTGGTGGTAGGCCTTACTTCAAGCCCGCCTGGCTAGCGACCATCATCTTACCTAAGTCTGACGTTGTGTTCCGGCAGTAAGAGGTAAGATAGTTCCTCAGTGGTGAGGATTCCGGGTGTAGTACGCTTACTTTTATCGTCACTTAACATCAGGTGAGTTGAAAGCAAAGCACTAACCTGTTGTGGATAAATAGTATCATCATCATCATCATCATCATATCAGCCACACGACACCCACTGCTGGGTATAGGCCTCCCCTAAGGATCTCCACGACGATCGGTCCTGCGCTGCCTGCATCCACTGGCTTTCCGCGACCTTCACCAGATCGTCGGTCCACCTTGTCGGGGGCCTACCCACGGAGCGTCGTCCGGTGCGCGGTCGCCATTCCAGAACCTTTCTGCCCCAACGGCCATCGGTTCTTCTCGCTATGTGTCCCGCCCATTGCCACTTCAGCTGAGCAATCCTTCGAGCGATGTCGGTTACTTTAGTTCTCCTGCGGATCTCCTCGTTTCTGATTTGATCACGTAGGGAAACGCCGAGCATGGCTCTCTCCATTGCACGCTGAGCGACCTTGAGCCTCCTTATGAGACCCATAGTTAGCGGCCACGTTTCACTGCCGTAAGTCATCACTGGCAACACACACTGTTCATAGACTTTCGTCTTGAGACACTGAGGTAAGTCGGACGCGAAGATTTTTCGAAGCTTCCCGAATGCTGCCCACCCGAGCTGGATTCGGCGAGAGATCTCTTTCTCGAAGTTGGACCTACCTAACTGGACTGCCTGTCCTAGGTATACGTAATGGTCAACAACTTCAAGTGTAGTGTTCCCAACATGAACTGGAGAGGGTACAACATGGGCATTTGACATAATTTTCGTCTTTTCCATGTTCATCCTAAGACCCACTCTTTGGGAAGCACTACGGAGATCTTCGAGCATTGTGTTCAGGTCTTCCATGGTCTCAGCCATAAGGACTATATCATCGGCAAAACGAAGGTGTGTTAGGTACTCGCCATTAATGTTGATGCCGAGTCCTTTCCAGTCCAAGAGCTTAAAGATGTCCTCCAACGCAGCTGTGAACAGTTTCGGAGAAATAACGTCTCCCTGTCTCACACCACGCTGCAGTTGGATAGGATTTGTGTTCTGGTTCTGTACTCGGATCGTCATGGTGGCATTTTGGTATAAGTACCTCAACACCTCGATATACCTATAGTCCACTTGGCACCTTTGGAGAGACTGCAGCACCGCCCAGGTTTCAATCGAATCAAAGGCTTTCTCATAGTCCACGAACGCCAAGCAAAGTGGCTCATTATACTCCTCGGTCTTCTGTATAACCTGCCGCAGCGTATGGATGTGGTCTATGGTGCTAAAGCCTTTTCGGAACCCGGCTTGTTCGGGAGGTTGGAAGTCGTCGAACTTGCGAGCGAGACGATTCGTAAGGACTCTCGAAAACAACTTATAGACATGACTCAGAAGCGAGATGGGTCTATAGTTCTTTAAGAGGGACTTGTCACCCTTTTTAAAGAACAAGATCACCTCACTTATGTTCCATGTCTTTGGCGTTCTGCCCTGGACGATGACGGAATTAAAGAGCTTCTGGAGGACTTTGAGTATCGGCTTACCGCCCGCTCTCAGAAGTTCTGTAGTGATTCCATCGTCACCCGCCGCCTTGTTGTTTTTCAGCTGTTTGAGAGCCATACTAATCTCGTACAGGCTGACGTCCGGGATATCTTCAGTATAGTGTCGGGTAAGCTTGGCTCTGGGGTCTTTAGCCTTGCTTTCAACATGTGTCTGCGTGGAATATAACTGCCCATAGAAGCTCTCGATCTCCCTCAGGATTTCAGGCTTTGATGAAATGATGCGTCCGTCGTCAGTTTTCAGCTTCGTCATCTGGCTTTGCCCAATAGACAGATCTCTCGCGAACACTTTGGAGCCTTTATTCCGCTCGATAGCCTCTTTAATACGATTCGTATTAAATTGGCGAAGGTCGCTCGTCAAAGACTTAGATATCTGTCTATTAAGCTGCCGATAACGATTAGCATCTACTGAACTCTGGAGCCTCATTTCACGTCTCTGATCCATGAGTAGGAGTGTGTGGTCGGAGAGTTTCTTTATCTTGGGACGGCGGGTCTTAAAGAGCTTGGACCCTACCGTACGGGCAGTATCCACCACCATGTTGTTTAGATCGTCCACATCTATGCTGTTCTCAAGGGCTTCGAAGCGGTTTTGGAGTTCGAGTTGAAAGCTCTCGGGGTTTTGAATATGGGCCGGCAATGGTCGAATTGTTGATTTTATCAGTCGAGATCTTTCCAGCTTTGGGTTGATATTCAATGTGCCACGTACCAATCGGTGATCGCTCCCCGTCTTAACAGCGTTGATCACAGTGACATCATTGAATATTTGCTTTTTCGTCGACATGATAAAATCTATCTCATTTCTGACTTTACCGTCCGGACTGACCCAGGTCCACTTCCGGCATTCCGGCTTTCTGAAGAAGGAGTTCATCATAAAGAGGTTCTCCTTCTCCATAAAGTCAGCCAGCATCTGGCCTCTGTCATTCCGTTGCCCAACTCCAAATTGCCCCACTCTCAGCTCATCACCGCATCGTTTCCCCAACTTTGCATTGAAGTCCCCCATCACAACAGTGTAGTGGGTTTTGTAGCTATGCATGGCTTTAGAGATCTCCTCATACATAGCCTCCACTTCGTCATCTTGGTGTGTCGAGGTCGGTGCGTAAGCCTGTATAACATTCAGCGAACACCGTTTGGATATTCTGAGTATAAGGTACGCCACCCTGGTCGACACACTTCCGATGGTAATCACGTTGTTGACAAGGGACTTGTGGACGATGAACCCGACACCACCTTGGGACTGTTGGTCGCCCTCCCGGTAGTAAAGCAAGTTACCGGAGTTGAGGATTATCGAGTCCTCTCCCGCTCTTCGAACTTCAGATAACCCGATAATGTCCCAGTGTACCTTGCTGATAACTTCTTCCAACTCGGTTAACTTCGCGTCTTCCCTTAGTGTGCGCGTGTTATAGGTTGCCAGGTGCAGTTGTCGTCGTTTTTGGTAGCCGAGCCGCACCCGGGGATTCTTAGCACCCCCTGCCCCGCCGTTACCGTAGCCGCTACCGTAGCTAGGAATAGCGGGGCTGCCGGGGACTGGGGGCCAATTTTTTGATCCATTATGCATGAGGGGGGGGGTTTGCCATAATCGCCACGCTTGGCAGGCGGGTTGGCGATCGCAGTAGGCCAAGGTTTTTTGGAGACGCTGCTGCCCGTCTCTTGAAGGCTATGCTCCCTTAGTCGCCTTTTACGACACCCACGGGATGATAGGGGGTAGTGCTATTCTAGGCCGGCACATACACGGCACAAATAGTATCATGATCATACAATCAATACATACCTACCGGTCAAAATTATATATACCCTTCGTTGGTTTGCCTAGGCGTAGTCGGGTAAAAAGAAAAGTGAATTTTCGCGATATTTACTATTAAATAATGTTGCAACTCTTAAATATTTAAAGCATTGTAAGTTACTTATTTTCTGTGAACTATGGCCAAATGAGAGGTGTTCCCGGTTGGCCCCTTTCTTAATTACAGGCGTTTGGAGTCGCGCCAGGGCCATTATGTGCTCCCTGAATTACAGGGCCCACGAAATCTTAACCCACTGAAACTGAATAACGTCGTCGTCGTGTTTTATTTGTTACGGATACTTTTTTGAACGTATATCGTGTATGTATTTGGAAGGCATAATATGTTAAATGATATTATGTAGACGTACATTTACCAAATTATCTTTTTGAATATATTGTTTTAAATTTCCATGGTTATTAACGTTATTAGAATAAACTATGTCGGGATTTACACCATGTATAGTCAGGTGGGTAAGTGAAACATACTTTATTTTATTTTTATTTAACAAGGTGTAGTAAAGCTATAAAACTCGCAATTAAAGTAGCTGTATAGGCAATGTACTCCTAATTAAATCAGCCTTTAACGGTATGAATATAAATATCTAAAGACTTGCATTAAGCAACAAAATCACGAAAAGAATATAAAAGCTAAGAAGTGTTTCACTTACCCCTGACAAGGGGGAAGTGAAACAGTGGCCAAAATAGCTTTAAATATTGTGTCCATTTAATTAAAAACAGGACAAAAGGATCATGTTTAACCGTTAATATCCAAAATGTATCAAATTCTCATAAAATAGGGTCCAGTTTTAAAGATTTATCAAAAAAACATCGTGTTTTGCGTTTTGACATCTAATGAATTTCTTTTTGGTTTACTAGCTAGTTTAATGATCGCAGCGATATCTGTGTTGTATTAAGGGAAGTAATTCGTCATTCCTGCTTTTTCGACACATCGCTATGAGAATAAACTACGATAGTTTCTTAGATATGGTTGGGTGTTTCACTTACCCCGGTGTTTCACTTACCCCACCTGACTATACCTGTTTATTTTTGAGACTCCGATAATTATGTTCCGTCCGTCCATCCGTAGAGTTCTTCCGTGATCATGGCGCATGCAATTTCGCCGAAATATCGGAGTCTCAAAAATAAACAGGTACATGGTGTAAATCCCGACATAATTTATTCTAATAATATTTTTTGAAGAAAACAAATAAGTACATTGGAGTAAGTATATCGGTGATTAAAACAGCCGCCCAAATTGCTTTACGAATGCAATGATTCTATCCATTACAGTCATAGACCCTTAAGACCACACAACAAATATAATTACAGACACAGACCATACAACAAATAAGTACTAAACATAAAGTTGGGAAAATGTAGGTAAGTATTTTATTTTCGCAATCAGAATTACTTACGTCTTTTTCATTAAAAGTAATTATTCAAAAACAATCCTGAACAATCATCGCAGCGAAAATTTTTCTAAGTCTATGTGAACAATAGTTTTCTAATATTTTAATCAGTAGTTAAACTAATTGAAACTTGATGAAAAGCTTCGATAGCACTCGTTCAATTTCTGGCAAGTTTGTCGTCCAAAACAATATAAACTCCTTATCTTCAGTACTCCACAGAAATTAACTTGCAAACTTCTGTCTGAAATACTTTGCCGGCGGTCAAAAACGCAGCGAGTAGCGGTGTGGATGACGAGAACGGGGAGAAAGACCATTTAGTGTTCAATATTAAACTGGAGATGAATTTTTACCATTGAAAGTGGTTATCAGATGCAAATCGCCTAAGACGTATTTTTGGCCATATCTCCGAAGATTTTGGGAGAATCGAGATGGGAATAGTACCAAAAGTTGAGGAATTTATCGAGACACGTGTGAATGTTTGATTTTTGAAAATCTACTGGTAACTTTTTTTGGAATTTTGCAAAAGTCGGGTAAATTCGGGTTTTTTGCGGGGTGTTTTTTTTATTAAATTGACATTTTCAATGCTCCGATTCTTGCGGGGACTGTAAAATCTATGTTTTTTTTTTGCATGTTGGTGTAAAATCAAAAGAATCACTGCTTTATGTCGTCTAAATTTTTGTTACAGTACAAAAGCCACCACGCTTCAATTTTTTTTTTCAGATTAGTGGAAAAATAGTGCCTGTTCTTTGGAATTTAGCAGTTAAATTGTGTGACTAATCAGCCCCCCTACTCAAATGGCCATTTTTCTATTCGTTCGCTAACTTAAAGCTTAAAAATAAGCAATTAAACGATCAAGTCACATGTCGCAAGTTTGTGTAAATCACAGACATGTTGATGTGTTCTATGGAATTGCCAAGCCTACGACAAGTAATTTTGGAGTTTATGGCTTATTTTTAATTTTTAAGTTAGCGAGCGAATAGAAAAGTGGCCGTTTGAGTAGCCCCCCTGTAATACTTTGTTTATCAAAGAATGTCTAGGCGTTGCGAACTTTCAAAACTTGAGCAAGTAACATCTAAGAATCTTTTTGATATATTTATTATTACCATTCTCTGTGATCTGCGCTCGTCGCTATCCTCGCGGCCATACCTCATCCCGCTTTGAACTTCCAAGTCATCAACGCAACATCCAAATGGGTTGTGTGAGTTTGTCAACGGAAACGATTCGAAAGGAACTGGGTCACCGGCTTCTAATGAATGCCCGACCCTGGGCAGCGTGCGACTTACTTGGATGTGTGGAAAAGGCAGGACAATCTTCGTATGAGCAGGGCAGGTAGATTCATTGATCAGAACAGCTTATCTAAGTTAATATTGCGATTAGGGTGATTTTTCATTTTACAAACACAAACTTATCACTATCATTACAGGTACTATCTAACCCAATGCGATAGTAACAGCATTTTTGTTATGCCTACTTATAACTTATAACAACTTATCCACGTAGCTAATTTTGTGAATACACTCAGAGAACAAATAAATAATGTATTGGGGTAGTTTCAATGTAACTACCTACTTACGTTTGTAAATTTAAGTTCAAATGCTTTTTTAACAAATTACTTATAAGTTCGTTAACTAAAGAAAACCTTTTAAGGGAGATTCTATCCTTGAAAACGCAAACGAACTAATATTTTTTCTTTGATTTGGTTATGTAACTTTTCATACCATGAATATTCGAAAGTGTTTCATTCAATCTCTTGAAGTAGGTAGGTACTTTTTAACTTTTAGATTTTTGCATTCACAATGCTATTTTTATATTAAGATGAATAAATAATGAAAAAATATTAGAAAAAAAAAATCGACTCACCCGTAGCAACTCAGACGGGATCCCGGGATCCCGTCTGAGTTGCTACGGGTGAGTCGATTTTTTCTAATATTTTTTCATTATTTATTCATCTTAATAGGTAGGTACTTCTGCGGTGAGAAAAATAGAAAAATTGGAAAACTAAGTTGGAATAGCTCTGACCCAAAAACCGACGCACATATTAATTTCTAATGACTTCGTGAACTCGGAAGATGTTTTAATTTTGATGAAATAAGACACAATGAAATTGAAAAAGGTTTTGAAGTAAAAGATAAAAACTAGTTTTAACTTTGTGGAGGATAGCGTGTGCATAAGTAGGTAGGTACTATTGTAACATGAAACTTTTGTGTAATTTCTAGATCGACCTGATTAAGTAATACCTACGCGTTTCTTAGAAAAAATAAACTTCATGTGGTAGTGATAAAGGAAGTTCGAATTTGAATTAAAAAATAACTGTGAGTGAATTAGAATAGATCTATCGAAACACAGGTACTTTACTGCCAATCTTTGCAAGCAAATAACCATTTGTAAAAAAAACACAGATTTTGCAGTCCCCGCAAGAATCGGAGCATTGAAAATGAATACAAAAATTTACGAAAAACCAAAATCAAATCAAATGCAAAATTTTTAAAGTTACCTAGGTAGTACCTATTTATTTTTACGATTGTGACATTCGGCTCCGCCTAGTGTCACAAAAGCGCCCGCTGACTGCCTCGACGCAGCCGAAATACTATTAACCGATTTTTAAAATTCCAATGAATGCACTTCTCGTCTGCTTCTGCATCTTTTAACACTATTACCATGACGATCGGTCAATAATCATAGAAGCTACATCACTTTTTATGTACGGAAACAGCCGTTTTTATACAATTCCAAATCTAAAGGGACCAACTACAGGTCACAATTATTTACCGATTTTCAAAATTATTTCGCCATTTGGTAGCTAAACTAATACCCTAGGACCCTTTTTTTCATTTTTTCTTAAGTCAGTTTTTTTCCGAAATATTTACAATTTAGTAAACAAACACCCCCCAAAAAACCCGGAATTTTTGGAATTTTGCAAAATTTCAAAAAAAGTTCTCAGTAGATTTTCAAAATTCAAACGTTCATAGTTCATACGTGTCTCGATAAATTCCTCAACTTTTGGTACTATTTCCATCTCGATCCTCTCAAAATCCTCGGAGATATGGCCAAAAATACGTCTCAGGCGATTTGCATCTGTTAACCATTTTCAATGGTAAAATAGACGTGTTGACGGTATGAAAAACGACAACCTGAATATTATTATCTATGAGTCCAGTATCCACTCTATCCATCACAAATTTTATCAATAAACAACAAATTATCGAATGGCCTTTCTGTATCCTTGTGTTTCTGCCCCAGTTCGATAAGAAATGAGATAAACAAGGGAAATATTCTTTGTTTTTCTTCTGTCTCACATCTTTATGGGTATTACTTCCCGAGTTCATCAATCGTCGTTATTCTACGTAGGTAGGTAGGTAGGTACCTCACTAATGTTTTGCAGGTTTCACAAATTACAACTAATGATGTTTTCATTAATCTCATTATACGAGATTAACTGATGAGTTCTATCATTAATTACTTTTGATATTATTATACCTACACGGTTTTAAGTATATCTAAAAAACAAATTAGTTTATCTCTTCCCTATTCTTATCGAGTATTACAGTTAAAAGTTACATTATATATTGGTTCAAGATATTGAGGTTTATTTAAGCCCTAAAGTTTTACTGATTTCGGGATTTTGAGCTCGTTCATAGAATTACACGCGCGTAATCAAAAGAGACTATCTTGTTTACCTACGTAAATAATGAAAATAATGAATCTACGCACGCGTCTTGCTATTTCTGTGAGTTTGCTGATTAATTAAGATTTTTTCCGATATTTTCAAACTATGAATTTTTAACTTTTAACTGCACGTTCATATTCAGAAACGTGGTCTGATATCCCCATTTCATTTTAAGATATAAAAATTAAAGGTGTAAGTATAAGAAACAAGGGCTTTATCTCACAGGTTAAGGATAGTAACTAAGTAGTTACATGGTTTAATTTAATTTTAAAATTAATAAGAATTACAATGAAATATCCTCTTAGTCTTAATGGTATGACAAACTAGTGTGACCACTAGGAAACATTGTTTGTTCTGCAAAATCTGCTACTTTGCTATGCTAAATAAGGTAGTGAGTGAGCTGTACTTTAGAATCTGGGGTGGTTCCTTAATCCTGACGGACATAAATTACCCATCTGTCCATTAAGTCATTCGGACCTTGACTGGAGCCTGTGGAATTTAATTGAAAGAATAAAATAATATTGACGATTGTAGATATTTGTACTGTCAACGCTAGAAGTAGGTATAAGAAGAACCAGACCCTTTCATTAAAAACTATTCGTCAAGTTCATGGCATTAGTAGTTCTTGAGATATTCAGCTGTGAGAGACAGAGTCCCACCATAAGCACAGAATAACTTATAGTACAAGCCATAAGTTCCATATTTTACCATTCTGATACGTTACCCTATAAAGATACTTATAGATAGATCTAGTCTGCTTTATAATTTTACAAAGGCTGAATTATTGAGCGCAAGTACCTACCTACAATCCTTTTTACAAGAGTACCTATATTCTTTGTTGTAAAAGAATGAATGGGGGGAGCAATTTTGCATTACATTTCCTTGGAATAAGGGCAAGAAGAATGTCTCCCATTTCCTCTAATATTTGCCAAGCTTTTACCTTCCCAGGCGGACTAAGAAACATAATGGTTTGACCTTCGGGGCCATTTTTTCTCGTCCCGCGAATTCAGAATGTTGAGAGCCTTGGAGATAAGAGCCCGAGGGCTCTCGGAAACCTCTGGACGTCGCATTTAAGATGCTTTAAGTACCTAAATAATATAATCCTAACTTCAATTGGGGATCATATCGGAAAATGGGAAGCAATACTTATTTATTTATTTTATTTATTAAGAAATTACAAAGGTCTTAAAATAAAAATATTAGCTAACAATGTGACAAAAACTTGCCAATGAAGATATAAAATGTTAGGTAAAGGCTCGTATTATAGAATCATACTCAAACTCAAATTTCTGCTTGAGTACAGTTTGAAGATTATATGCGATGAATAGCACCATCCCTTTCAACTGTGTACTCAAGCAGAGATTTGAATTTGATTTTGATTCCGCAAAAACTTTGAAAAGCGGCAATGAAATAAAAAAAATGAGATAAATACCTACCTATACAGGGTGTTTGGTAATAGCCTTTAAAGTCGAATATGGTAGATAGGGACCATCAAACTTAACAACTTTTACTATGGAACCAACTCTGAAATCGCGAAAAAAAACATGTTACATTTTTTTTGGCGATTTTAGAGTTGGTCCCGTAGTAAAAGTTGTTCAGTTTGATGGTCCCTATCTATTCCATATATCCACCATATTTGACTTTATAAGGCTGTTATCAAACACTCAGTATACTTAGTTAGGATAGGTGAGGTTTTTGAGAAAGGTCGTGTGGCTAAATTTGATATCTAAAAAGATTTGAAAAATATATCGAATTGGCCCAAATGCGCTTAATTTCAACGGCAATCCCGAATTTAAATCTGTTCCTGAAAATAAAACATATAAAAGTACCGAGGTACTGAATTAGTACCCACACTGTTAATAAACCATGTTATTTAATTAAAAACATACAGTCGACTTGATAACCTCCTCCTTTTTTTGAAGTCGGTTAAAAACACATGACATAGGTACCAGTTGATTAGAATAATTAAACTGTAAATGTGTCAGTTATTTGCGCCACTCGATAATTAAGTTATCTTCGCCGCTGTAATTATCTTTATTTATACACCAACCTGTCTAATACTTGCTTAATATTACAGAGAGAAGAATAACATAATACTTACATGGAAATATAGTCAAGTGAACTAAATTCACTTAAGATTGCGAATCATTACAAACTTATAATAATCATTACCTACAAACTTACAAATAAAATTGGTCGATTCGATAGCCTTTAAACTCTTTAAACAGCATAATATAATTACTCGTAGTCGTAAGTAATATCTGATTTTCACAGCTCGACAGAAAGGAAGTTTAGCTAATATAGTTTTAAACTTCCAGTAAAATAGAGTTTTCACAACTACCTGCAAAAGAGCGAGCTTTTTTGACTATTTTTTACTGAAATAAAACCTCTTCTTATTCGAACTCATTTCTTGTCCAGTAATTAATAATAATTTGTAATTTATACCATACTTTTTACCGTATTTAATTAACCTATGGAGTATTATGAGATAAATAAAATTTAAGTACCTAATACATATACCTACCTACGTACATCCATCCCTCATACAAAAGCTCGTTAAGTTCAGACGGCTCGCACTTAAAACTGCACTTCGTTTTAATTAACACAAACGCGTTGGTACAAATTGATAACAGCTGGCTGCGGGAAGGTAATTAAATGACAAACGACTTAAATTGTTCATTTAATTAACGCCGTAAATAAATGTTTATGTAGGTATGTTGAAAAATGAGAGCGGAGCTTTTATCTAATAGACCAATAAACTCTACCACAATCTTTGGATTTTAGTTTATTATTGTTTTAATAAGTTATGAGATGAAAATGATTTCGTAAGGTATGCTTGTAATGTTTGTTACCCTAAAGTAGACTACCTAGGTAGGTACCTCAACTTTACACTCAATTTACTATAAATAGGAAAAGGCAAAAATCAGAACAAATTAAGGAGATTCATGAAAAAAGTTATTCCTGTAAAAACCTAACTAGATAGGTATATCTAAACGGAACCTAATCTTATAGTCGTAAATACGAAAAGATACCTACCGAAATTGATACAGGTGAATCTATTATTTTGCTTTATATTCATATTATTTCTACCTACCTATTTCCCACAGAATACACAATACTGAGTAAGTACAAGTCATTCCACTGCACGGTTTCGAAATCCCAGTATAGGTAGGACCGTTTTCATCTGATGCCTAATACTTAGTGAGCCCATTTTCAGGTGATGTTGGATGTAAAGTAGGTACTACTGGTCGTTAGTCGCTTTTTACGACACCCTTAGCAAGTTTATTTTACCCTGTACCCCTATGTGTGGTTGGTGTTTTGTTATTCTAATCTGCCGGTGGACATACGGCTGAACGGAATAATAACAGTAGGTACTATATTAAAAATGTAAATTACAAACGTTCATCTGGCATTACCAGGCGCGATGTAACCATGCCCACAGTATAGGTACATAATAGTACAAATCCATGGCGCTGCTGGCTGATACGGTTAGGGCTAGCGCATACATACAACTTTTGCGTCTAATAAGCTATTTTGTCGAGTTTTGTATTTCTCGTGATTTCAACACAACTAAACCGTTTAGTGAGGTATCAGGAGATGTGCATACAATTGATGCAGACGCGTTGATTTTGCAGGTGACAAGAGACGTGGCGCCGCCGCCGCTTCAAATGCTTATTCGAGACTGACAGTCACGAATCGTCTGTTTAGTCGATGGTATGAGCACATCAATACCACTTGACAATGCAATACAAACAGCGGTTAATCCAATTGATCGATAGTAGTCCAACTTTTTAATCAAATGCAGATCGATACAGCATTTTGACTTATTTGTCGAGAAACTATAGAGTTGACAGTATATTCCTTTAAACATATAATACACAACAATATAGCTGTTCAACTAAAAGTTGTATGTATGTGGTAGCCCTTATTCACGGTCACGGCCCGTCAACCGCAGCTTCGGTGCAGTTATACAAACGGGCACTTGCGAGCCGCTGCGACTGGCCAGTAGCCATAAAGTTGAAACTATGGAAAAAATATTAAAAAATAGATACTTACATTATAATGCGATTAAATTGACAATAGACAGTGATCCGCTGCAACTTCACTCGATCGAACGCAAGTGCTCTGAGCTAGTCCCTTCAGTTGTACATTGTTAAATTAGGTAATCGCATTCTACTTACTTACTTATTATTTTCATATGTCTATAACTCTAAAAGTAGAGATTTATGTATTTACTTACTTACCAAAATAAAAGGAGCAAATATTATTTAATTTATTTCAATAAAAGTATTAACGTAAAAGCCATATAAATAAAAATAATTATAGATTACTAACGAAAGCAAACAAATTTCCTACCACCAGACGTGGCGTAGATACTTATTGCGAGGTACTCTTAGCATCATTTCTTACCCTTTAAATGGCACAAACATGCTGAATTCGTTTTTCAACTTATAGAAAAACATACTAGAAATCCCAATGACCTTCTAGTATAACAAATACCATTTGGCATCTTGCCAGCACAGTGCAGCTGAAACTAAAGCCCGGGGTCACCCGATGAGCTATGCAATTTATAGGCCGAATTGGCAACAATATGTTTACCAACAAACAACTGAATTTTATGTCTACTATGAAGTTTTTATTAGTAACGTAAAAAAAAATATGTAGAAAGCAGTAATTTATAATTTATTGCTATTTTTCTTAAGGCTAGCTTTTAAGCATTATCCTTTAGCTAAATGTGAAAACTTGTAAATGGCTGTATTTTGCTAGCTTTACTTCATATCCTTACTAATATTATAAATGCGAAAGTCCGTTTGTTTGTTTGTTTGTTTGTTTGTTACGCCTTCACGTCCTAACTACTGAACCGATCATCATGAAATTTTGCATACACGTTGTCAGGGGTACCGAGAAAGACATAGGGTACCTTTCATCCCGAAAAAAAGTAAAGTTCCCGAGGGATAGCAAAAAAACCTTTCTACGCAGACGAAGTCGCGGGCGGAAGCTAGTTATAATATAAATTAGCTGTAAGTTTTCCAAAAAAACTGTAAAATAAAATAAAATAAAATAAAACGTAAGATACCTACTACGATATACCTAAGTAATCCTATCCACTTCTAAGGTAGTATTCCTGAAAACTTCCAAACATTGGAAGTTTTGAAAAATATTTTCTGCCTACAATTAGGTACAATAATTTCCTAACATTGAGATAAATTAGACACCGTGAAACCCGCTATCTTTGGCCGCTTTTTGCACATAATCAGCTATAAATCCGAAAAAATGCAAGCCAAAGACTAGTTTTTTTTTATTTGTAAACCAATTGCAACCTCAAATTTTGATGATAGGAGATCGAAAATTAAATTTAAGTGTTTTAATCACCAAAAATATTTTTTTTACAGTCGAAGAAAGTTACCTCAACTTCCTGCCAACATTTATTTACCACTGCTTTAACTCTTGAACTATAGTAATAGTAACACACTAAGTAAGGTTCAAAGTATCCCCAGTTTTTCTAAGTTAATAATCTATTTTGCAAACTTCCAAAGTTGCTGGTAATTTTAGAAGTTATTAAGAATATTTCCGGAAGTATTCCTGAAATATTCCAAAGTTTCGTAAACATTCCGAAGTTTTTACCACTAATTATAGTCAAAGTCAAATAAGCTTTATTAAAATAAACTTAATTATTATGTACTTTTGAATCGTCTATATTTTCCTACCACCCGTTCCAGACTTTTTATAATGTACCTAGTTCAGTGGTGTTACGTGTGATTGGTTGAGTTGGTAACCTTTTTAGTAGTTGGAATGCTTTTACCCATTCCGAAGGTTTGGGACCCAGACCTCATAATAATTGTGGCGCTAAAGAATTTTCCACAATTAAAGATACTCTATTAAATTTTGCTAGAAATGTCATTCTAAAGTTAAACTAAGGGCCCAAATAGGTAATAAGTCTGGTGAAGGAATGACGATGGTTGATAGTGTTATAATAATAAATTATTTAAACATAAATAATGCTATTCAGAACAGAACAATCCAATAAAAGATTCGCTTGCGTAATCTCTAAACTGCGTAAGTAATTTTATTTTCTTTCAAACGTTTAAACAATTTTATATCAGTCGGGTCAAAGCTTAAAGTAATCATTAACCTGTTTTATCGCCATTGTTATCCATTGTTTACATTCAAATGGCATCTGTGTAAAGATTTTTATTAGCCCGTAGCATACGTAAGAGAACAGGAAACATATATTTTAACACGATTACGTCTTACTTGGAAAATGAGCTTTCATTTGGGGAAATCGCCAAAGAAAAAATTTCAATAACTAAAAGACTTAATACATAAATTGTTATGTAAGATGAAGCATTAGAAAAGAATGATAGATACAAACTAAGCACTTCAAATGAATGTCAATTTGTTTGCGAATGTTTTTCAGCGTTTTCACTAATAGATATAAAAGCAAAACGTCTGCAAGAAAAATTACATGCCTACTTATAACACAGAAATACTCACCTACCAATATTTCCAACAAAACAGAACTGCCAGAACTTAAGAAATGAAGACGTACATCAAAAATTTCCGGAAAAATAAAAAGATATGCTGTGAGAAAAAACAGGGAAATAAACAAACATCCACCTACGTTTACTCGCGATAAGATATAATGAAAAACAAAACCACAATATGTATGTAGTAATTTATTTATAAAGAATACGTAAACCATCTTACAAAGAAATTGAAGAATCAATAAAGGGTATACATAATATTGCTTTCCGGACGTGGCGTTCAATTTAGAAGTAAGAAGTAACAAATTTACGATACGACGAATCGCACACTTTCCTAGCAATATCGAAACTTTTTGGGATTTCCGCGAATGTAACATTTGCAGAGGTTACATGATGCGAGCTAGCTAAGGCCGGCTACACACGTTGGTTGCAAGGTTGGCCAATACAATTCAACAACGGATGAACAAAACTGGCGTGCAAACCACCGAACACGAAGGTCATCAAATATCCAAACTTACCATACTAAACAAGACAATATTCAATAAAAACTCTAGCGTAGCTTTTTATTATATTTTTACAAGTGCACCCACGCAGTGTAACTACGCACAGTACCTATACTTTACAGGATGTTACAAAACAACCAGCAATGCCGAATATGGTAGAGGGACTATCAAACCGAACAACGTTTACTAATAGGACCAACTGAAATCGCGAAAAAAAATCAACTTTTTCGCATTTTGATATTTTCGTTATTATTTTTGTATGAACCAGCTGTTTTTTCGCGATTTCAGAGTTAGCCCCATAATAAAGTTGTTCAGTTTGATGGTCCCATAGATGTAGCAAATCTCTCCTTGTATGGTCCCTATTTCCCTATCTATCTATCTACCATATTCGACATTGCGCATAGCGGGTTGTTTTGTAACACCTTGTATACTAGTATAGTATTATATTATCTGCGCTATATATTTTATCAACAGCAGATTAGATAAATGTATGAAAGCTTCATGTGCATGACACAAAAGTATTTCACCACCATGTGTCCATGATTGCCTGGAAAATTACTCGATGATAAAAATCAAATTCCCTGTTGAAGATGTAATTTATTTCCAATTTCCAACCAATGATACTCGTATTTCTTTTTATTTATTTAGTCCCATCTCAAAGGGATAATAAATAAAGCTGGAAAATAAAAGATGTAAATACAGAATGCTTATTTTAGGAGGATAATTTCCAGGAAAATTAAAATTTTTGGGTCGTCTCATTCATAAACAAAATAGGAGGTTGAAATGTAGGACAAATGTATACCTATGTATATTTATATTTATTATAACAGCATATTTTATGGTTTTCCTTATATAAACTTTTGTAAGACGTGATTATTTTTTACTTGTTATACTTTCTAGAACAAACTATGAAAATAGATTTTTTCATCGAACTTTAGGTTCAATGGAAAATGGTTTTTACGGACTAAAACGTTACTAAGAGATCTTTAACTAATAAATAGTTTAACACAATAAGACGTTTATTTTATCTGCTTTCAGAAACAACGGTATTCTCTGTAACACGGTATATTTACTATAGCTACTTCGAAATGCATAATCCTTACCGAGCACACCTTCTGAAAACATGTTTTCATCGATGCTGAATAACATCATAATTATTATCTTTGAATTTGGCGAATGGAAAAATAATCTCATCGGTGAAACATGTTTTGATTTCATTATTAGTTACTGTTTACTTTATCGAGTAAGTACAATAATAATTGTGAGTAAATAAGGTACGTTTATGCTCGTTTCTGATCATACTACTTACTAGCAAAGAACCAAATATCATTTTTACGAAGCTTAGAGACCACCTAAATAGTAAATCAAAGTACAAGAAATTTTGATACGTACTAATCGAATGAAATTCTAGGGCAATGATTCCATTCACCTAAATGAATTTAGGACCAATCCAAATAAGTTATCTGACCTAACTGAAACCGTAAAACGGCAATGAAACTTAAAAGTGTGCCTACCTTTTAATCCAAAAGCGGTCACAGATAATAAAGCTACGTCCATAAAAGAATTTGTAAATATAAATGTCTGTTATGCTAGTATATTGACCTGTCTGAATTTACGAGCTTCTGAATACGTAGTGAACGATGAACCAACCTAGTGACCGATCGGGCGGTCAGCGGTGACGGCAGCGTTGGACTAGTCAGGAAATAGAGATATGAATCAACAATCAACATGTTTATAGGCCAAAAGAGAATTTTATACACATTAAAAATTTCAGAGGAAAGACGAGAAAATTAACCAAACAACTAGGATGGACAGTTAGATATAACCCGATAATTACTGGTAATGAATTGTTCCGGTTTACATTCATAAGAACAATGACCACTTCTTATACAAGCGTTGACCTGTCAAATAACTTTTTTTTTAAAGCTCATCCTTATAATGATGATGAATGCTGATAGCGACCTTCAGTCATAAGGATACCTACGAGGAAAAAAAATCTTATAATGACACTAGCGGCCGCCCGCGGTTTCACCCGCGTGGTTCCCGTTCCCGTGAGAATATCGGGATAAAAAGTATTCTATGTTTCTGTAAGTATGTAATCTAGACTATCTACTATCTGTGTGCCAAATTCCAACCAAATCCGTTCAGCAGTTTTTGCGTGATTGAGGAACAAACATCTAAACATCCAAACCCACAAACTTTAACATTTATAATATTAGTAGGACAGTAGTATAATAAAATTATATTTGAATAGCTGCTATGACTGTAGAACACGAGTGAATTTTAATATCTCAGAAAATAATAATAATCAAATAATAATCAGAAAAATATGTAATAGTAAAATCAACGTTCTGATGGTAAAAATTGCTAATCTTCATTATTAATTTTCTCTATGTCTGTTTGGCGATTTTTATTTTAGTTAGCAATTTATAAATATAACAATAAAATGCAATTTTATGATCTATATTATATATACGATAATTGATAAAATCAACATTTGACAGGCCAGAAATAGGCATCATTCTCTTGCACGTCCAATTAGTGGTAAACCAGAGGAATGAGTGTAACATTTCAAATGTCCAAACGTTACTGTTACGTTTAAGATTTTAAATTCAGTAAATAAGTACTTAGGTACTACAGAGCTTAACTAAACTCGAGAATAATATTTTGTCATTATTCAAACCAAACCTAACCATGGTTGTATGAGTTTAAGTGGTAATCTATAGCCGGCCGGCAAATAGTCTTGTTGTCATAGCGTTTCCTATGACCTCTCGTACCCGATGTTTTGTTACCAAGTAGAATTAGCTGCCAGTGACATTGTAAAAACATATCCGAGCAGAAGTAACGTGCTAATTAACTTAAACAACAGAATTAAGAACTGATTTATGGATTACGCCAATTCCATTATTGTCAAAACACGAGGCATGGCTTTGGTCAACTTTAGGGTTTCGATGTGAAGCAAAGGTGGAACCAACCACCAAAGTTGAACGTTGCTGGTTTATTTTTAAAAAAACCTGACAATAACGGTAATTGGATAATTTATTTGCTGCCATTTTCTTTATTACATACCTACCTACCAACATACTAAAAATAGTGATTCAAATAGTTAAACACGAAACCTATTTATAATACTAATGAAATCTTCGGCTACGAGAGGTTATGCAAGATCATCTTTGTCACATAATATTTTCGTCGCTACATTCAAACACGAAAGTCTAATTTAATTTTAGCAAATTAGTACTTAAGAAAAATAAACTTCAATCAGAGATAGGGGTTTTGAACGAGCAGAAACAAATGAATCCTACGTTGAAGAAAGCTATTCGTAATTTATTTCGTCGTCTCTTTAATCTCTTTGGTGTAGTTGCCAGACACAAAAAGCAGAACTTGTATTTAATATTGTCTATTTGTATTTGAGGTCGTTCACATTACTTTTCCGCGCGGAAAATCATAGGGAGCTTAAGGGCCTGTCAACACGCTTCAGTTACTTTCTCGTGAATTACTGGAGCGTAATGACTGATGTATCTACATCTATCTATATTGCTAATAATCTTTACTCTTTTGTTTATAATGGATGAAAAGGTTGATAAGTGCAGATAACACCACGGAATAGGCACGCATTTATCGTAAAAAGTTCTGCATATTTTTTTTACTTTTTAAAGAGAATTAGAGTAGCGTAGCCAGGATTCGTAATCGGGGAGTGATTGATAGAAATGCTTGTAATACGTGTCTTGTAATGTGACGTGGGTCAAACAGAGTTATTTCATTGATTCGGAAACGAATTAGCCTTTCAAACAAAGCATTTATAATTTGGAAATAAAAAAGTACTGGCAGATAGTAACACAATGGACGAAATGTCTCTAGGTGTTTATTATTAGAGTGTGTGTCAATACGATCTTCACGAAACGTTTTGTAAACCTGTGAGTCAGTTTTCGTGAATTCGTGACATTCCCCACTGAAGATTCGGTTCAAAATTATTCAGTATTTTATATAAAGTTCTGAATCATCATTTGAAAAGTCACGATTTCAGCATTTATTTATGATAACTGCAGTGCACATTGATGGCTTTTAAAGTTTCGAATCACATTTCGTCTGACGTCAGTAAGTAAAAACTTTATTGAAAGAGCGAGGTACCTGAACTTTTTTCTTTTTTCAAGGATTTGGATGCTGTTGACCTTTGAAATGTCTGATACCTAACCTAAGAATTCTTGAATCGATTCTATTATATATCTAAACAGCACGTTTTCTAGAATTTCTCTAGAATTTTAAATACCTTCTATTTACTTAAATTTCTTCTAGGAACTTTCCTTAAAATAAATATAAATATCTACCTTACTTTTAATGTCAATGGAACAACTATTATTATAGTACATTTTCACTGAAAAACAAATGATTAAAACTCCATAGCTAGACACATAATTAATTCCTTAGGGTATATTAATACCGCTAAAATGAGGGTAGTAGTTCTTCCTGGTAATTAGTGAGCAATCATAAAAATTAATTTAAGTAGTCAGTAGTAGTAAGGTAACAATTCACATGTAATTGGAGATATTAAATATACTGGTAAGCTGAACTAAAGTTAATTTGAGAGCATTTCATTTTAAACCTTAATGTGGTATTACACGAATTTTATCGCGAACCTAATTTCTATGAGGTAGCGATTCGCTAATTGTCTAAAGTCGCCTGCCTAGTCGCTCCATGTAAATACACTGGCCTGCAAAACTAATTACTACAGAGGTCTATTTTCATACAAACGAGGTAACTTTGAAGCATTGGTTCTCCGCCCAGGATTAAACGTGGTGTGATCTGATGATGGCTATCCAGGGAGTGAATGGAGAAGATTCAGATCCTCATACACATCCAATAGATCTGATCAGCATTCTAAGAGCTGTAAGGATAAGAGTTATCAGTTACAGCATTTCCAATACATTTGAATGCTATTTGCGTGTTTTTTTTAAACATATCCAAACAACTCTTAGAATGCTGATCAGATCTATTGGGTGTGTATGGGGATCTGAATCTTCTCCGTTCACTCCCTGGATGGCCATCATCAGATCACACCACGTTTAATCCTGGGCGGAAAACCAATGCTTCAAAGTTACCTCGTTTGTATGAAAATAGACCTCTGTAGTACTTAGTTTTGCAGGCCAGTTTAAATACCCCCATTATTTATAAAATTTTGATTAAATAACAGTCTATCGTCTGGATAGTTCTGAATCTGTTTTGAATCTGAGCTGAAGTCCTGAATCTGAGGATCTATTCAAACTAATCATCTCAGTTTTAAGTGCAATAAATATTTATGTGCAGAGTATCGTTTCCATAATGTTGTTAGAACCAGATTACGGTTTATTGGTATACCTATTGTTTTTATTCAGCATTCTCCATATACACTGCTTTGATACACTGTTGCATAAAGAGCAGCTCTTACTCACCCCACAAATATTTGAACGACTAATCCAATATTATCATAAAAATAACATTCCCAGATTTGTCACAAACGCGGAAAGTATAAAAATATGTTCAAACTAACGACATTGAAGCGACTGAGTGCATTTTGTTCAATTTCCTTACGTAACGATAAACTCAATATCTGTATTGGAGCGGGATTAAATCTAATCTCGTCTGGGAAATCGGGGAAGTGACGAGAAGAGACGGAAAAGGACGAGTGTTCTAGAAGCACCTGCCTTAGGGTTACCACATGGCCGGGACTAATTGGGATTGTCACGGAATTATGTAGTGCTTGCGCCTTACAATCATGTTTTTTCGCATCAAGACAAAAGGTGAAAAACAGAAAAAGTGCAGGAAATTGCATTTTTTATATGTAAACTTTCTCGCATACCTCATGTCAGGTGAACAGCTGGATTATATGTGAGAACATTGTGCAGGAAGGGGGTGAGCCGGTAGGCCGTGCCCACCCCAGAATAGCCTGGTGCCCACCCCAGGAAACCTCAAAAACCTATTGCCCTTCAAAACTCCAACGCGGCTCGCGGAGAGGAGAGGGGGGGCACCCCCTCGCTTTACCCTGGAACTAGACGCTAGGCCCCCCTGGAAAATATCTTTAGATACGCCCATGTGTGGGACTCCTCATAAGGAGCCTTTATTCACTATACTCCGTACTATGTATGCACTAGGGCTAAGAGGCACGCCCGCGCTTTGACCAGAGGAAATCTGGCAACCCTAACCCGCTCGCCCCGAGCGGTGAGCAACGGCTCGGAAAATTCTGACTTCAAAACATGTTGCTTAAATTAAAAGGGTAAGTTGCCAAGATAAACATGTTGACAAAGGGCATCACATACTTAACTTCATCAAACACCTACTGTTTTAGCTAATAGTTATACGGATAATATCGATCGATCTGCCGTCACTACAACTCTGTACCAAGCCTTTACGTGTAGCCTTTCTGTTGGCCATCAAGAATAAAAATAATTTTCTAAATTGACAACGAAGGTTTCTTCAAGAATAGTACAGAAACTAGGATCGTACTAGTTGGTCGGTGGCGTTGCGTTGTAGTCATCGATCGAGCTAGAGCCATGCCTTACTGTCACGAACTTTGAAGATATAGGTACCTACCTACTACACATAATTATACTAAATCTTCCAGACGAAAGTCATTACAATGAATTGACATTTATTTTCAACATAGTCTACCTACATTAGGTTGAGCTAAAATTATCACGGCAAAGTTCATTCAGTCGCACGACACTCACTGCTGAGCTGATCAACAAAATTACATGAATAACTAAATAGTAGATTGTATTACAAGGGAGCAAAATAATATTTTTACGGCGAGGGCGCTTTTTTGAATCCAGAGCGAAGTGAGGGATTCTAGAGTAGAATGCCGAGCGTAGCGAGGGATTCTTCAGTAGAACCCTGAACGTAGCGAGGGATTCAGAGTATGTCGCCCTCGCCAAAAATATTTTGCGCCCGAGTCATATACTCTACTTTTCATCCCCTTTCTATGAGAAAATAAATAGGAGACTTTGTTTATGTAATTAATGAAAATGTTCTTTATTTAAAAAAGACACGTGAAAAGTAAAAATAATTACAAATGTATAGTATATATATACGTTTGATACACTAGCGCGATTTTCAAAGGTTATTGTACTAAGTACGTAAGTATGTACTAATTACAAGAACACAGACTTAATTCACGCGCTTATGTTTTTTTTTCAGTTCGCCGCGCCGTCTATACAGCCAGTCAATACATACCAGCCGGCGGCGGGGCGCGGCGTTCGAATTCTTTGAAAGATACATGTTCTAAATTCAAATCTCTTTTCCTCCCACTAAAAAGTTCTTACCAGAAAAGAGCTATTTTGGTCCCACTTTTATAGGAACAAAGCATCATTTTTCGAATAGAAGGGATGAAAAATCTTTTTCATTCGAACGGAAGAATTCGAACGCCGCGCGTCGCCGCGCCGGCTGGTATACATGTATTGACTGGTTGTATAGACGGCGCGGCGAAAAAGAAAAAAAAACATAAGCGCGCGAATTAAGTCTGTGTTCTTGTAATTAGTACATACTTACGTACTTAGTACAATAACTTTTGAAAATTGCGCTAGTGTATCAAACGTACTTAACTATAAATTTGTAATTATTTTTACTTTTCACGTGTCTTTTTTAAATAAAGAACATTTTCATTAATTACATAAACACAGTCTCCTATTTATTTTCTCATAGAAAGGGGATGAAAAGTAGAGTATATGACTCGGGCGCAAAATATTTTTGGCGAGGGCGACATACTTTGAATCCCTCGCTACGTTCAGGATTCTACTGAAGAATCCCTCGCTACGCTCGGGATTCTACTCTAGAATCCCTCACTTCGCTCTGGATTCAAAAAAGCGCCCTCGCCGAAAAAATATTATTTTGCTCCCTTGTAATACAATCTACTATTGTTCCTCCTTGAGTTCACGATAAATATAATGATAATCATATAGAATCCGATATTTCCAATTTAAATTCTATAAAAAAAACAAATCATTAAATTATGTAGTTGTAGTATTAGCGTGCGCCTGCGACTTGGTCCGCGTGGATATTCGGAAAAACCCTGAGGAACCTTTAACTTATCCTATATTTTAATCCAGGCTATAATATAACTCTCTGTATACCAATTTTATTCCAAATCCGTTCAGCTGTTTTTGCGTGATTGAGTGACAAACATCTAAACATCCAAACTTTCATATTTAGTAGGATAGTAGGATACCTTTCTTGAATAAGTATATCGTATTCTTTTGTTTTTGTACGTTTTGTCATTGCAACAGTTTTTACCACATAATAATTATTATAATATAATCTACAAAGGAAATGAAAAAGTCGAATTTGATTTCCCATATTTTTTTATATCAAGATTGCTTGCACGCAATTTTCCATGAATCTATAGAAAAGATCTTCAACATGATATCACTTCAGTATTCATCCGTAAGAAAATACTGAGACTATCCAAATTGAAGATATTGTCTGCTGAAGATAATATGGCAATCATCTTTGATGAGGCGTAAAAAAGTTTATTAATTATAATGAGCAATCTTGAGCATTCAAAGAACTTTTATAAGACATCTCTTTCATCATTTTTAATTAAGCATGTATTATTGTTATCACAAGTAATAAAACTTATGTAGTTTTCTTTACCGCCCACACGGCAAGTATAAAAATAGTTCCAAAGTCCTTACAAATTACTTAAAATAGGAACATAACTGGCATTGACTTATAAAAAATTCAATTCCTATTACCATCTATTCGTGGAATGGATGGAAATTAAATTACGGTGTCTGGTAGTCAGCAGTCTATCATAATATCAAATTGTTTATGCTCTTCACGCCTACCACACAGCTTACGTATCCGCTGATTTGCCTCAATTTCATGGATTACACAACACTGGGAAATACGTTAGTTTTCAAATTGCAATATGATTATTTTGGGATTCACTGTTTGTGTTAAATCATTCGATTTAAATCAAATATTGAGAGAAGATGATATTTTTCACTTACCTCTTGCAAAAAATATCATTATTACTGAGAAAGATCTGTTTTAATCTTTTAAGTTAAACCACAGAACAAAGAAATAGAAAAAATATTTATTAGGAGATCAAATTGTATTACTTTGCAGTTCTATGAATTTAATCGTTTAAACCATATTATCACCTTTCTATTATACTTATAATGCGAAGGGCTCAAGAGCAGCTGTGAAATTTAATAATTTATAGTTATCTAGTTAGGTAGTTATTGTTTCTATAAAAAGAAATTATGATTGATTTTGTTCAATTCTGTAAAAATTTCATGTTGTGTCATCATCATCATCATTATATCAGCCGCACGACACCCACTGCTGGATGTAGGCCTCCCCCAAGGATCTCCACGACGATTGGTCCTGCGCTATTCGCATCCAGCAGCTTCCAGCGACGTTCACTAGATCGTTGGTCCACCTTGTCGGGGACTACCCACGGATTCATGTTATGTAGTAC
Organism: Agriphila tristella; assembly: GCA_928269145.1. Lineage (NCBI taxonomy): Eukaryota > Metazoa > Arthropoda > Insecta > Lepidoptera > Crambidae > Agriphila > Agriphila tristella. The sequence continues at coordinate 6,028,002 of OV743440.1, forward strand.
AAAGTAAATAATCAAAGTTTCATACAGTAGCTAGCTCCTTTCTTTAACCGCTGTATATCTCCATTATAATTGTATATTTTGTATGGTTGTATGTTTATATATACGTAGCCCAGATGGCTTCTTGCAAAACACGTGTCATTCCGTCCGTCACGTCGCCGTCGTCGCCGTGTCAGTGCAGCCCAAACAAAACTTCAGCTAGCCATTAGGTGCCTTATCTTATAATCAAATAACAGGAAACATTGATAAGGAACTGAAATAAGAAATAATTTTGTATGTGTAACATACATACAAAATTCTTAGGTCCGCCGTGCGACTTCGTGCTCGTCAAATTCAGCTTACCGTGGATTTTTTTCCGAAATCCTTACTTAGTGCTTGCTTACGTTATACCTACCTTAAAAGGAATCATTTGCAAAATTTCAAGTTCCTACGCCCAAAAACTTTAAGCTGGGTTCTTCTTTCCTTACAAAAATTAATAACGAAAATATCAAAATATATGAAACAGCTGTTTTTTTTTGCGATTTCAGAGTTGGTCCCATAGTAAAAGTTGTTCAGTTTGATGGCCCCTATCTACCATATTCGCCTTTATAAGGCTTCTACCAAACACCTTGTATAAAATCATAATAAAATTGTTGGCTATTTCCAAAATTATGATCCGTGCATTAGATACTCAATCGCAAACTGTTATAAAAGAACTGACTTACGTCCTTTACAACAAATACAGAAAAAAATCAAATTTTTGCTATTGCCATTTTCCGAGAGGAATAATAATTGCTGAAACTGTTTACAACAAAAGTCCATTAAGGGATCCCGATTAATCATTTCGGGCGAAAACAGTGATAATGGGTTTCGTTCTTCCGGCTCCCTTCGCAAACAGATTACCGAGTAAACAATAGATAATATTTTATATAAGTAATAACTAATTATAATTATGTATTTAGGAAAAAATATTTCTATGTATTCGCCGTTATTGCAACTTCCACTGTAATCTAGTTATCAACCCTTCTTGTCTTCAAATCAAATTTTCACTTAAAATTGATAGTATAATTAATATCTTGAAGTTTGATTGAATCTTACACCTTATCTAGTCTTAAAATGGATATGATAGCTAGCAGACTTGACCGCATATATGTGCGTCATTGCTGCACCGTATCTAGCGGGATGGTGCGGAGGTGAATTATATTTTACCTTTATATTATTAAGTGAATACTAACCTTCCAGGTCTTTGTTACTTGTACGGTGTACCAATAAATTAAATTAAAAAAAATACAAATTGGCATAAGTTAGGTTATTAGGTTAGGTTAGATAAGGTTCATTCTATTCTAACTAAATTGTACCTTAGTGAAAAAGTGAAATGAACGTGACTTATTTATTCTAATGCGTGAAAATTAATTTTGAATTCTCAAATAAGCTTTAAATATTTTTTTCCTACCTCACCAGTCAGCTTCCAAAAATATCTACATTATTTTTATGATCTACGAGAAAAAGAGTAGATTATCGAATGTTATTAATAATTACATAAAATAAGTAATTAATCCTTTTTAATATTTTTGTAGCCCGCACTAAGAAAATAAATAGTGATAGTTGGCGGAAGATATTACATATTTTAGATAAAGTCACCTCTTGTTAAATGCAGAACTGCTTCAAGATTGTTTTAAGCTATGTAAAAGTTACATAATTAACCAAACAATTAATTTGCAAGTGTATTATACAGAAGCCTGTTTTTAAACCCACCTTATCTGAGATCAACAGACAAATGTTTCCATTACGATAAGATAAGTTATGATTATGAAACTGTAGCGAAAAGGTCAATAACATTCTGAACATGCTCATAATACTCTCACATATTTTTACAATATTGTATAACGGAACGTGTTTTAGAAATTTTTATTATCTTCGTATGATTAACAACATCACCTAAAATCTATTAATAACATTATTTTTCAGGCGTTTGAATAAAACTAGGAGTTAAAATGTTTGTAAATGTTTTAAAGATAAACAACTTTTAAAATTAATTATTAAATATATTATATAGGTTTAAAACAACTTGTAAGTGAAACTTCTAAACAAAATTCATTATTGTTACTGCAGCGTGGATATCGATTTTCCATCATAATCATAATAAGTATAAGCTAGTATTATTATTTATTCTGTGGTTACTACTATTATTTACAATTTGTACAAGAAAGGAAAATCAATTTATTGTTTTCATTAACCAAACTGTTGCAAAATCACTTGTTCAGAATATTTTTTGATAACTATAAAATTTGTTTTCATTACATAATTAAATGTAAAGATTTTTTGGAGTATACGGTGCGTGATCCTTTTGTTTGAGTACCTACTTAGTTAACATAATATATTATTACATTGTTATTTTCTTTTAGGGTAACATTCGTCTTAGCTTTTTTGTTCTATTTTTAGGTTTGCGGAAAATATTGAAAATAAATATAAAAAGTTAATTTCGTAAATTTTCTTTTCAAAGAGAGGGATAGTATTTATTATTTGTTAATAAAACACCAACAACGCAAGATTAGATTACTATAACATCATATTTGTTTTACGACATTTGCGAAAACAGGCAAAAAATGACTTTCCATACAAATATCCGAACCGCTGTTCGAGTTTTGTATGAAAAGTCGATTTTTCTTTGTCTGTTTTCGAAAAGTCGTAGCACAAAATGTTGTTGTTTGTGATGCTAGTGATCTAGTCATGCGAGGGTGTTGGTGTTTTACAAAAGAATAAGGCAACTATTCTATTAAATTAATAATTTATTAATTTAATAGAATAGTTAATAACTTCTCAGTTTTGTTTTCAAACCAAACACGGCGACTGCAAGAAACTGTCTCTTGTTTACGTTAGCCGAACCAGTTAAGCGTGTGAGTTTTGTGACTACTTTCCATTTTATTCAAGAAATAGTCTGACTGGAAATATTTTGTTCACAGGTAAGCTGGTCTGACTATCGCGTAGTGACAAACATACATTTGGAACTTGGGAGTTTGAATGTAAGTGACAAAACAAGGCTTTAAGCTTCATGGAAATGAAATTTATGGGAATCGACCGACTTCTATGCACCACATAATAAAATCATGTGATTCCAGCGACACTGACCGCATTTCCTAGGCCGCAGCCTGCAGCATCCAACCAGAGAAAAAGCGCCTACTTTCTTTTCCACTGCATTTAGCTCTACAATCTGATATAACAAAACAATCTAACTTTTATAAAATCAACTCTCATCTCAAGACTTGTAGGTTGAAATTCGTGAAGTCGAATACACAGTGCGTAGCATCCCCGTTTATTTTTCCGATGGGCATAGCCGGTTAGTAGCTCGAAGCGCACGGCGCGGGCGAGTCGTGCCGTCGTCGTGCTAGTGCTGTTCAGTGTGATTTGTATTTAGAACATGTGGAGTGCTTCTGTGGCTTGACTTGAAGATGACCGGTGAAATCTGCTGCAGCCACAAATGGTATGCGTTTGGTGCGCGTAGCTGAGGAGCTATGCAGTTGCGTGCGTTGCTCTCGCAAGAGCGGACTGCCGGCATGAAGGGCCAACCGGTTTGGTGAGATCACTTGCCGATCTGCAGTAGAAAGCCCTTTTAGATTTTGTTGCTCCTTATAATTTTTTGAAAATTACCTTTTTCTGCTTGTAAACGGATCAAACTTTTATTTCCTATAAGTTTTCCTGAGTCTTTAAATCATTTCGGAATCTCTCTATTTTTACTTTAAAATATTTAGTTTATAGTTGCTTTTAATAATAGATATCATAATCAAGACAGGAACACTCTCAATATGAGAAATAAAAGCAGAAAAAGGCAATTACAAATTGTATTTTAGAATGTAAATTTTATTAGCCGGTAGAAAGTGTTCGGATTAAAATCCAATTAATGGTAAACAAACAAAAATGAACCAATTTGTATGCGCGAGCTTGCGGACATCGCGCTTAAAGAGAGCTTTTGAGTCCGACCCACTTATATAACTCTTGCATAATTTTCTACACTCATCTACATCATAAAATTGACACCTATCTAAAATTACCGATGGAAATGACTATTAAACTGTTAAAAAAAAGGAAAATCAATTATCTCTAGACCACGACCCCCTAAAAAGAAACTAAACTTCGGGAAATGTAAAATATTTGAATCCGTAAAAGTGTTTAATTTCAATTAATTTTCTGAAAAATGTTGTATACTTAGTACGTACTATTATTACACAATGGTACTACTATTTGGATTCAACATCATACCGACATAATATACCAGTATGTCATGATAACATATCAGCTATTTTTGAGATTTTTTTGCCTGCTTTCAAATAAAGTAAGATTATACGTTCAAATGATATCGTTGAGTTAGGCTGCATTCTCTACAATTTGTTATATTGTTATCTACTAGGCTGTTACATACATTTTGTTTCTGACAATAGTATATTTCCGTTGAAATAAAATTTAATTCCAACATTCATATTTTTGATGTTCACAACTCCCTTATTTATGAACACTTCCGTTGATTAACCAGTAGGTAAGCAATTATCTTTCATGTTAAGACTAAAAGGAAATTTACATTATTTTCTAATAAACGAACGACCGCTAAGTATACCCCAGGCGTCAGTATTTTCATAATGAAATATGGAAATTTACATCAATACGATGTAAATAATCTAAATTGTACTTTGTACGAGTAAAATATTGAAGTGGCTTATCAGTAACGCCTTCTAGATCCACATGGCCGCATATTCGATCGCGTGTGAGATTATTCAGGCCACTTACTTATATGCGAACACTGAAACGTGCGCTTGCGCTGGTCGAGGGATCGACAGGCGTGATCCACATGCGATGCAACATTGTGAACTAGTCAAACGCATTTTGCTTGTCTATAACTACGACTAACGTCTTATTTAACGTTACTAAGATTTTTGATTATGTAAATACTGGATAACTTGTGAACCTCGATAGCGCAGTCCATATAGGTCTGTGGTGCAGTGGCTTATGCACTGGCCTGCGATTATGGCAATTAAGTAAGTAACTATTGTTAAGATCATAATGAAATGGGTGATCAAAAATGTGTTATCTTGAGTTCCTTCGTACTTTGGAAGGCACGTTACGTTGGACTGATTTACAGACCTTAACATGATTAACATCCATAAATCCGGATTTGTCGCACGTGGTGTTTAATCCATCATCCATCCCATCATCATTGTCAAAGGTTTGTGCTCAAGCAGCGGTCATTGTGAAATAGCTGCATGAATAAAATACTATAAGGTATTTACAGAAGGAAAAATCTTAGATGACCAGACATTCTAAAATTGAACTCAAATTGTTTTCTAATGAGACGTAAAGTTTGTTTTTATGATACGGGAATATAACGATGATGAGTCTAAGGGGAAACGTGTAATGGGATGGGACTCATTTGACCACCCACTCTAGTACAGTCAACCAAATAGTGTCACAGTCACATGAGTCAAATTAAAATATGCCCTAGTCCTTACGGCTTAAGAAGCACATTGATGTTAATGGGTTAAAATTATGACGGGTTCATGTTCATTATGACCTGTATCATATTATTAACTATCCCCAAAGGAATGAGCGCGTGTAGCGAATGACACGTGAAGTTAACGTTTCCGAATGCGTTTCATGTTTGTAGCAAAGTTCATACTATACAATACTTAATAGAAGGGTAATGGGAAAGAAGGATCAGAGTTAGTGAGAAAAACTGTTTTACATAATGCCCTTAACAATAATCTTTCTATCTAGTTTCGGTACAAAATTTGACGCTAGTGTTGACAATGGCTCTTTTTTGCCTTTTTCTGAATATGTCGAGTCATAGCAAGTTTATTTTTCTAGCAGATTAAACTGACTATGATCCTTCAAAGTCAATGTCAAGTCAAAAATAGCTTTATTCAAATAAACTTAATTATTAAGTACTTTTGAATAGTCTATATTTTCCTACCACCCGTTACAGATATCTGACTTTTAACTGCAGACTTCTTTCTCCTTACCCTTCTATTTTATTATTTTTTCCTTGTTTCGTTTTTTACTTAACTTTTTCTTGTCACCTTGCCATTAAAATATGAGTTTATCAAAATGTTATTCCCATCCCCAATTATGTTTGGTGAGGTTAATTTTTTTGTGCAGATTCACTAACATTAAACATGTGACGGATGTTGGAAAACTGACTTTCGTACCGGAAACTGTAAAGTGGACCGCGACAATTTATACAACATGTACTGTCACTTCGCCAGAAATGAGATCTATATGATTGTGATGACTGTTCTCGAATATTGTTGAAAATCCATTGTGATAATAAGAAATAACGAGAAAATAAAAGAAAGTTATGTCAATAATTGACCATCCTTAAAAAACAGATAATTATATAAAATTAAATTTGTTTTTGCGATAGTTTAATAAATTGTGAAAGAACTTTCATATGTTTATAGGTATGGTTGATATACAACTAGACAACATTAATTCAATTTTAACTTTCTTTTAAATAAATTTACACAATTTGAGGATTGATTAGTAAAATTGTTATTTCTGAATCGAGTTATATATTGGTTACCGGCTTTCAAATTAAAACATTGTTAATAGCAAAAGAAAACTACCATTAAAGCCAACATAACTATCATGGTTTATTAATTAAATTCGAAAGAAATACTTATAACCACATAGAATACCTTTTTACTTTATTCATTTAGTTATGACCTAATGACTTATGTATGGCTAGCGGTCGCCTGCGACTTCGTCTGAGTCGACAGATTTTTCTCTATCCCTCGGGAACATTACTTTTTTCGGGATGAAAGGTACCCTATGTCCTTCTCTGTACTAACAACGTCTATGCAAAATTTCATGATGATCCGTTTAGTAGTTAAGACGTGAAGGCGTTCAAACGAACAGACTTTCGCATTTATAATATTAGTAAGGATTATGAATCATAACCTCAATTTTGCTTCGCTGAAAATAATAGTAGATTATACACCAAGGGGATAAAGCACTGTTTTATGTCACGGGCGTTACATTGAATCCTGAACGTAACGAAGGACTCCAAATTTAACTCCCGAGCGCAGCGAGGGTGTTATAAGTTAATTCCCGAGCAAAGCGAGGGAATTAAGATTGAGTCCTGAGTGCAGTGAGGGATTCAAGCGCCCAAGAAAAAAACAGTTTTATCCCGGTGGTGTATACTCTACTTTTCTCACTTTATGCGAGACAATAAAAAACCAGGCTTAGTAGATAGTGTTTATTACAGCATATTAAAAGTGCAAATTGATATTAAAGACATTAGTCCAATTATGGAAAGATAACGTTATATTTTTATTTGGTACGTTTATCGAGGTTGAGCTAGTAGTACTACTAGCTACGGCTATAGCAACTTCTTTCAGCTGGCGTGGCCTACTCGATTTGACAAACAAATGAAGTTCGTCTCAGTGCGAATCTAGTGGGCCACGGCCTCGGTCTTCGAAAATCGAGTTGGCCGCGCCCGCTGAGGACACATTCTGTTTAGTGAAATTAGACTTTATGGACATAGCAATAAGAATTATGAAAGTGAAAATCACATTATTGACCAGCGGGTTATAATAGAATATTATAACCCGGCTAAAGCCAAGAGATATAATGTCTTGCTTTCGGTAAGGTTTACATGACATATAATTCGGCATTGTCGAGCATGTGGTGTGAAAAAGACATTACCTACCTAGTTCAAAGTGTGTATGCCTAGCTAGACCAATAATTTAATTACAAGGTGCGTCTGCCACCTAAATAAAATTAGGTTTAATATCAATTTCCAAGTAAAGGCTTTTAAGGCGCTGCCAGACGAGGCAACATTAAGGGATCGAATTACTCGATATGATTCACTGCCTACGGTATTTAGGGTAAAATAATTCGCTGTGCTGTATTGCCTTTTAATTTGTTTCGCGAATACACCTTTGCAAGGACAGAAATCATTATGTTTGTGACTCATATAATAATGTTTTGTTTGTATGTTTTATTGACAGTTTACGCTCAAAAAATGAGTTGTGAATGCATCTTTGATGCATTGATTTGATAATGATACCTAATAGCTTAGAGTAAGACGGGCTTCTGTACCAGACGAAGCCGTTGCTGCTCGAAGCCTAATAGATACAAAATGCAGTTAACACAAATATATTAATTTTGTCAAGAGAATAGAATAGGATACCAAAGTTACGTACGATTTTAAATTGCTTCAGTGTTTATGAATTGCAATACATTTAAAAACCAAGTCTCGATGGTAAATTCCAACTCGGGATTTCAATGCAATACATCATAAAGTTTGATACCCATCGTAGCTTTAAATTTTTCTAGCTTTGCTATAGTTTTTACAAAAAAAATATGGGTTTCGCTCGTATCTTATATGTTTGTACTGTAAGTATGTAGGTACTTTCTTTCTTCTCACTTAGAAGAAATCATTAAAAATTACTTTATAAGTTATTTTGATTTTCAAGTTAATAACTTATTTACCTTCCAAATGTAGTGATTATTTCCTCTATGTTCCAAATAGCAACACGTCAATTTGTAAAGTTACTTCAAGAAATTAATTTTGCTTTACTGCTACTCGTATGCCACTTATGTTGCTATGCTAGATTTATTAACAACATCATTAACTATAATTTCATTTGTACCATTAAATAGTGCAATGATTTATGTTAAACATTTTTCTTTAATAACATTATAGTTCAGATTCAGAATATGCTCGTGGTGCAGCCGACAAAACTTTATTTTTATTATCATCCTAAAAATAAAATTACACTCACTGTTTTTTTGGGCAGTCGTGTAATTAAACGAAGCGAAAACTTCATTTGTTCTCTTCTGTTCTCAAATTTAAGCTTTATTGTTTTAGAGTTAAAATCCTTATTAAAGTATTAAAAGCCCCGCCCCGATGCATTGTGCTGGCATCAGGAAGGGCTTGCATTGTACCAACTGCCGACTTTCCTTGGCTCGGATTAACATGGTCCACCGATCCCGCCCATTGTTGTTTTTCATTGTCTACGGTTCTTGAACTCGCTTCTCTATGGTTTTGACAGAAAAGAGTATTTACTGCGCTAAAATGCTACATGAATATAAGACTTGACTTGCTTGACTTCTTGATGCTACGTGAATTCCCATGCTATTTTCATTTTAATTTACGTGGATATTATCTAACAGACTTTTAGATAATTTCGATGACAGAGTTAATCTAAAGTTAAGTAACTTCCATGACTGGCGACAAATTCCATGATTAGGGTTTGAATATCGCAACAGAATATGCAATGGTAAGGTAGGTAGGTAAGTACCTACAGTTTGACCATAAAGAGTTGAAATTAAATAAAATGGAACTAAAATTTTTCAGTACAAAATTTAGTAAGTGTTGCCAATTTATTCGTGATTTTGACGTGTTTACATAGAAAGTGGCGCCCTCAATTTTTGTCAACTCTTTATGGTCAAGCTGTACCATATATTTTAACTTTCCAAATCGCAACTGATTTCCAAACCTTTCATTTAAGACTGTTTTCAGTGCTATTAAAAACGCACAGTGTACACTGTAGGCCATAGGCAGTGACTGTAGATATTATTATTCATACAACGTGTAGTCAGTCAAATAGTCAAATAAGCTTTATTCAAATAAACTTAATTATTAAGTACTTTTGATTATTAATTTTAATTATTAAGTGTAGGTACTTAACGGAATTAATGCGGGTAAACCAAAATATGGTGGATAGGGACCATCAAACTGAACAACTTTAATACGGGACCAAATATGAAATCGCGAAAAAAAAATCTGCTGTTTCACATATTTTCATATTTTCGTTATATATCTATTAATTTTTGTATGAAACAGCAGATTTTTTTTTCGCTATTTCAGAGTTGGTCCTATAGTAAAGTTGTTCAGTTAGATGGTACCTATCTACCATATTCTGGTTTAGCCATTAATTTTGTTACCTACACGTTGTATATTTTTATCTATGTGCCATTAAATGCCTTGTTAATAACTAAACAACTAACATAAAGCAGCAATATAATTTACACAAACAGTTTCTAGTTTCTTCAATCGTTTAAAGTTTCAAACTGAGACCCTTAAACTGCTGTTACTTTGAAACAATTTAACTTGATAACTTGGTCTTGGATATTATACACGTGACACGGGTAAGTCATTGACCTTCCCGGGTATGAGAGGAATTTCAAGCTTTAATCCTCTACCTATTTTACATAAGTATAATGTTACATGTTACTTCAGAGCACGTAGTCTGCTAGCGCCGCACAGTGGTCGGCAAGCGGAAAAAAGTCGAAAATTGGAAGGTTTTAATTCATTAAAATTATCATAGTAGCCTTATTGTAGTATAGTTATGGGATCATAATCACGAAAGAAAATATCTATTTTACGGTGTTTTAAAGAAAATATTCCTCCAAGTTGATTAAACACGATATATATTATTTAAGCGTAATTTTTAGGCTCGGATGTCGACGAATGTATTTCTTGAGATATAGATGATAATAACAATATTTCTTTTTAATTGTGTTTTATGAAGCATTGTGTGTTTACACAAACTATGTTTTGCAAATAATTGCTGTCGTCATGTCCTACTTAACCTATATAAAAGACACGCATTTATATTAGAAATTATTGCATTTCTTGGATCGTAACTTTTTTGCCTTCTCGAGCCTACCGCAGATCTATGTTTCAAGAGATTCCTTAGTCCTTCTTGTAATTAGCCTATTATATATTAGCTGCTAATATCTGCTACCCTTGACATACAATTCATTTATCTAATGAGGGTCGAATAAGGACTATCGGCAATCCCGACTCTCTCATTCCCGAAAATGCTCCGGCGAATGGTCAAATGAGGATATTATGAACATGCTTCTGGCTTCGTCTGATCCGTTCATCAATAAATTTAGAAGTAAAATCAGCAAAAAATATTTAGTTCTAAACCAAGAAGTTTTAGACCTGATAAAAGAGTGTCATCATTTTTTTATTCATTTCTATTATGTATTAAAACATAAATTAACATTTTTTTTATTATTTATAAGCAATATTATGCAAAGAAACATGATAACACTGAAAAAAATAATTATTTCCGCACTCCCAATCCCATATGAAGCCGACCACTGTGCGCCGCCATTGAAATGAGAATAGTACTTATATAAAGACGAAATTGTGAATTATCTCTCTGTAGCACTCCGAAGAAGCTTTATGTCAATATTTTCTTGTTTAGTTTAAAGAGTTTTTTTTTTTTTCGAAAAGTGCCACTTTTGCACTAGTGTGTAGTCTACGCGCACACAAAATAATACTAACAACGTTAAAACGTATATTTATATCAATTTCAGACTAGATATTGTTTAATTGTGAATTTATAATGGTTATTTTGCATTGAATGACATTGACTTCTCATTTTTTCTTTCAAAAGTGATACTTTGTTTGATGGTAACCAAAACACAGAACATTTTTTGCTTTGTCTTATCCTTAAAGTTTAAACTTTGTTAGCATTTAATAAATTTGAAAACTGCTTACCCTACGTCCCTACTCTATATTTACTTAGGATGATTCTTCCTAATTGTAACTTGTTGTTACAAAAATTTACACAAAATGAGAATACGCGTTACATTTTTGAGAGTGTTAATTGAAATGTGTTTATCGATTTAACCTGAAAAAAAATCGGAACACTTGACCACTTAACCACTTATGGCTAATTCAGTTCATCAAACGGTACTGTGATTGGACTGATTGTTAAAATTGGCATAGCACTGAGAAGTTAGCTTACTCATCAACTTATATTTAGCTTACGTATCCAACTACTTTTTACTTTTCTTTATGCCAAAGTACTAATATCTATTCTGTTGTTAAAGTTTGATAAGAAATTGAAAACAACACATTCATTTTGAAGAAAAAAATCTAGGTGACAAGTTATTTACAATTTAATATATTATTATTTGCTATAAAATTTAATGTTTCTTTACAATAATAGTGAATCTATGACGTTATGTTTTTACCTCATCTACTCTATAATATTAAATCTGCAAGTAAAACAAAAAACTTCAAATATTTTTTCTTCCCTATCACGTAAAAGCTGACACACAGAAGAAATCGCAAACAAAGCCAGAAATTCGTAAAAAATACTTAATATTAAAAAAACCTATGAATCTAAGAAAATTTGCCTAAAATTGCAGTTAGAGGTGTGAATTAAGCAAAAGTAGAGATATTGTATGAAATCATTTTTTTTTTTTATTTCACAATGTTATTATTTGTGTTAAGATATATTCTAGAAAAAATCGACTCGCCCGTAGCTCGTCTCGATTTGTCTTAGTTTAAGAGTAGGTAAAGGTGGTACGAGTAAAAGTGAATGAATATGAATACATAATTACTATATTGTATAATTCAATAGCTTAGTTAAATTTTATTCATATATTCATACTATCGTCACCATAGTATCTATCTACCTAGTAGGTACAACATAAAAAGTAGTTTAACACTTTCGTACTTTGTCATAGCAACTTGTTTAACAGAATGTCTCACAGTTAGAAACATTCATTAAATGGTCTAAGAGTTGCTATGACAAAGTAGTAAAGTTTTAAGCGACTTTCATTGCTGACTGTACCTAGGTATATCATCATGGAATATGATTCACCATGAGACGGCGAACGGTATCAAGTGAACGTATATGGTGTCTTATACGTTCGTCATTCGCAAAACACTTTGTGATCGTATCATACGTCGTAAGTCGATACAAAGAGACTTTGGTCTCATTGCGGAAGTTAAATCTATAATTACTTTGACAGTAAAGCTCTTGTTTAGAAGGTATATTTTCCAATTTGTTATTTATTTATAAAAAAACAACTTTGTTTTTTCATCAAAGCAAACTATAACTCGCGAGGATTTTTGGCTATCAACGTATTAGTCTTTAATAAATATAAATTATTTTCCTGATTATAAAAGCTATCAATTCATATTCCATAAAAAATATCTAGCTTACATGACAAAGAGTATAGGAAGTACTAAAGAAGGACATTATGTACATAACTTATAAGCAATAAAAATATCGCATGATTACATAGCCTTATTCGAGAGGTACCTACCCAGCATTCGGGACAGGCTCCGTAAATAAATAATGTCCCGAAGCACCTGTCCCACCCAATGCGTCGTTACTGCCCTTCTATTGAAATTCAATTTACTTGGACACCTGCCACCAATATCTCCAAATGCTAACATTTCTTTTTTTGGCAATATTCGTATGACCTTTTAAATCAATAATATTCAGACGAAACTGATAGAATTTTAGTAATACTATAGTACACTCGGCCAAATACTTAAACGAATCTTAAAGTCAAGGCCAACTTATATTCAAAAAAGTTGTCAGATTTGACAGAAACTCTGAAACTGACAGCTTTCTTAAATTTGGAGACGAAAAGAATTTACGAAAATAAAGATTTTAATTAAGAAGCCTTGAGTATTCGGCCGTTAGCTGTAACTTCTAACTAGCTATTAACTAATTAAAAAAGTTTCAAATCTGCATTTCGAACGACCTCAAACTCATTACTTCAATTTGATAACGGTACGCTAACAGACATGGCAGACAAAAAAACGTTTGAGTTTAAAAAATAAAAAAGGTTTAATGTCTGGAAAGTTCATTGAACTCACTTTTTTACGGACGAAATCTCGTTTGTTTTTTATTGCGGCCAGCTCTATTTCTGAGATACCTACTTGAATAAAAGAAGGTCGAAAGCTAAAGATGGTGCCTTAGTTCGCATTTTCACTGGTAATTAATGGAATGGTACATTAAAATTAGATTTAAAATCGTGAAAGTAACAATCTATCAGTCTGGCTCATGATGGATTGTCTCTGTAACTCCGTAGTTTATCACGATCTGTGACTTAACCAGTGCGTTACATAACGCGTGAGGCAACCAATGTATTCTGACCACAATGGTTCTCAGAACACCCCGGTACTGTTTTAGCTTTTAGATTAGTAATAAATAGCTGTCAATAAATGCTAAGGTATTGCAATAAACTAAATCCAAGGTAAATTTTTAAAAACCAAAAGAAAAGTGAATAAACACCTAAAAAAGAAACTACGTAAGAATTAAATATTTAAATAATTACTGCTTCTCAACCGACGAAAAAGACGGTTACATCAACAGGTTATATGGAAAGATCTGTTTAACTATACATTCGAGTTTGGCAGGGAGGTAGGCTTACGAACAACTTCCGAAAATAATATGTACGTAAACAGCTAAAAATGGCTCAACCTTTTTAAATTCAAATACCATAGATATTTTTAGAACTTCCTATGATACACGCAAATATATAACAAGGCTTAGATAATAATTTGATGTAGGTTAACGGCTATTCTCAATAAAACTACTTACGCGTAGATATAAATAAAATAAGTAGGCCAAATTCTGAAAACAGATTTTCCAGTGCATTTATTTAGTAGACCTTTTTGCAAACGAATTCACACGGCAAATCCTTCAATCCATAGTAAGTAAAAGAGGTAACGTTTTAAGTTTTGAAAGTACTCGTTTCAAAAATTCTTTGAAAGTTGCATCATTCTGAATGACATTGCTGTATTTTAACACCGAAATTCCCATGGAAAGTTGAATTTACGGGCGGACCGGCGCGGCAGCGTGGCGGAAGGAAGTTACTTAAAAAATGTAAACAGATTTAAATGCTGGTCTTTAGGTGAAACAAAATCAGTTTTTTTATCATCTCGATCATCAAGTTGACAACTGGCTATATTGTGGAGGCGACATTGGCAACCTACTTACTCAAAGATCGATAGCATATAGCATTGTATAATCTTAACCCAACGAGTTGCCAATTTAGTTAGTGTAGAATGGGTTAAGCAACACAAGGTTATTCCAAGTTATGCTTTTAACCCTTATGAAATAAGAGCGCGATTTTTATTTATTCGAAGGCTGCATTTTTTAAGTGGCAGTTTATATACAGGCTTTTCACGGGTCACTCAATGCATCAGATATATAAGGTCCTTCTTAAATAGTGCACATCATTTTAAGGGGTCAATGTACTTATGCATACAAACAACTTTTACTACGGTACCAACATTGAAATCGCGAAAAAAAAAATCAGCTGTTCCATACATTTTGATCTATTCTATTTAAAATTTTCTATGGAACAGCTGATTTTTTTTCGCGATTTGAATGTTGGTACCGTAGTAAAAGTTGTTTGTATGCATCACTACATTGACCCCTTAAAATTATGTGCACTATTTAAGAAGGACCTTTATATCGTCAACAAAGTAGCAGGTGTTCCTCCTTTCCGGCTTTGGCAAAATGCACCCTGTCCTGTATTCGCAAAAAAAAGTTTTTAGGGACTTTTTCTCCGCCAGGTGCAGCAACAGGTAAAGGTGATGCAAATCACATCTGCTCTGCGCTTTATTCAACTCACATTGTGTCGTTTGTGTCTGTTTCATGACAACAGTTAAAGATATACTAAGTATGAAGTGAATAAAGCAAGGTACATTATTTGCCTTTGCCGTTGAGATTCGATTCATAAACACTTTTTTACTGACTAAGTAAAAACATTTAAAAGTTATATTATTAACAAAAACCTAACCTGAACTTTAATTACTTAAATTGGTGAGAACTCCTAAAAAATTCACTCAGTGTTTTTTTTCTTTTTTCAACTTTTTTGTTCGTATTAATCATCACAACAAACGTACTGATTTCTACTGACTAAAACCTTTTGTAAAGTTCGTAATAACATCGCATGATGAACTTGCATTTTTTTGTTTCATTCCATGCTAATTTTAAAACTCTAACCCCCTAAAAACTAGTGGCTCCATGAGCTGTAGACCTCGCGTTAAAAAGTAACTCAAAATGTAAGTTGTTAAAAAATTTAGATGTCGCCCTTTCGCCATGAGGTTTTCAAACATATAGTAGGGTTCGTGCTGTTTGGTATATTCGCAGCTAGAAGGCGCTTCTAATTTTGAAAATTTTTCAAAATGCGGGAATAATTTATTTTGTAAGGTCAATTTTTCAAATAATATCCATTATTTCGAAAAACTGGCCCGACTAAAAAATTCTATATAATTTTTTAACCTACTCACAAAATTTCACGAGACTCGGTTGATAAAAACGACCTGTAGAGGAGAACAAACCGCGTCGGAAAGCCGGGCTGAAATATGTTTTATTTACATATCTCCGCCATTTTGAAAAATTTTAAAAAGCTGGCTTGATGCTTTAATTATATATATTTTTCGAAGCTGCTCACAAAATTTCACGAGAATCGAATGAGAAATGCAACCTGTAGAGGAAAAAAAACAGCGCCGGAAAGTCGGACTTTAACATGTTTCTTTTACATATCTCCGCCATTTAAAAAAATCGAAAAACTGGATCGACAAAAAAAATCTATATAATTTTCAAACATGCTCACAAAATTTCACGAGAATCGGTTGAGAAATGCGACCTGTAGAAGAGAACAAACGGACATCCGGAACGACATATGAAAGAATTTTTGTCCAAGATGAAGCATAGACGCTTCGCTCGCGCTTCGCGCTCGCTCGATCAACAACAAGATTTTAACATAAAAAATGTGTTAAACTTACAATTAAGTGTTTATTTTTTTTGGAAAAACATAAAGGCACGTCGGCGCCTAGTTTCTTTTATGGAAAGATGTAGAAGACGGATATTAAACAATCACCTAGCGGAAAGTTTCAGCCAATATACTATCATGATTAAAGGAACGCTGCCCTTCTGACCTTTAGCAAAAGCAAAAGTCTCCTATGGAAATTCAAACGAAGTTAGTAAACAGGGCTTATTCATCGCGTGTGCTGGCTAAACATGCCCTTGCAAGTAAACTTTATGTTCGCAATGCGGCTGTGTTTACAAGTTCAACGACGTAATTACGTTACGTTTACTTTGCAAACGAGTCGCAAAACGATGAAGATACATCAACCAGATATGTCACGTCTTCTTTATCTTATTACATACTATACACATCTATACCCGAAA
This sequence comes from Agriphila tristella, assembly GCA_928269145.1. Taxonomy (NCBI): domain Eukaryota; kingdom Metazoa; phylum Arthropoda; class Insecta; order Lepidoptera; family Crambidae; genus Agriphila; species Agriphila tristella. The sequence goes on from OV743440.1 coordinate 6,044,942, forward strand.
CTGTTAACAACACTTTGGCGTTAGATAATTAATTAGTTGGCTATATAAAGTAGCTATGATTTATTGGAGTTTGATATAAAAATAAATTTTCATAAGAATGATTTGAATTCCTTACAAAATTGTAAATAATATAAAGAAAGTCTTTTATAGACTGTTTACTTTTTCAAGGATTAAAAAAAATGATATTTTTAAATAAAGGAACAAGTATAGACATTTTAAGCTCTTTAATTTGATCACACAATAGGTACTTATTGACTTTTATTGAAGTGAAAAAAATACGGGTGGAAAGTGCCCACCCTCATCATCAGAAGTTAGGTGATGAAGCCAGAGTTTATAAAATATACGGTCATGTTAAACCACTAGTTAAACAATCAAAATAAATTTAAGTGACCGAATTAATGCTATAAATAATGTAATGCTAATACAATATACAATTTCCCGAGTTTTTTTTTATAAAGGGTTCTATGATCAGTTGATCACACATTTTTACGGGTTTGTAACTTTGTATACCTACACTACAACCAAAACGACATTATTTGGACAATCAATTATTTTTGGATTGAGGTCATATGTATCTACAGCGAGGTGATAAAAGTCACAAGATTTCTAAAAAATTAGCGTGAAACAAATGTTTATGTCAATATTTAGAGTACCTACGGTCCAAAGTTGTCTTATAATATCGCATTTTGAATTTAACTTGAAAGATTAATTTTCTGCAGGATTCATTGAATTTACTCATTCTAATGGTATTTAATTGTGATATTCATAACAATGATCAAATTGTTTTATTGGTTGTTATTTGTATAGGTATTATTAGTTACACATATTCCTCCCCCTGTTTTGACATGACGAAAAATTAAATTAATAGACAATTTAATGAGGGCTTTTCAAAATGACAAAAAGCTGTAGGCTCGATAGATGGCGTTGAAAAAAATAGGGGATTCAAAGTATTATTTACTACCAATTTTGACTTCCCTCTTACCATCAACGCCATCTAGTGAGGCAAATAGTTACTTTTCTTTTTTTTAATGTCAATTTGAAAACCCCTCATTGAAAAAGTAGGCTTCTGCGCAAAAGAAAGTCAGGAGATTACATTACAGCCTTTTTGCTGACGTAACGACTCTTTCATTTATTTTCCTAGGAAAATAGAAAAACTGACAGCGGCCCGTGAGCTCGTGTGAAAGTTTTCTTCCTGGGGGAAATTCCGCTATTCAAATGGAAACTTGTTCCTGTCATAAATATATAAGCCTTTTTTACTTTTTGTGCGGTTGGTGGTGTTAAAGATAATCTGCACTGCGTGTATAACATTGGTATTGGTAGTTATTTCTTTTTGTATAAAGATGAGGTCAGTAACTACCTACAAGATGAATACTACAAATTTTCTTTATACGCAATTATAAAAAAATAATTTTACAGCAGATTAACCTATTCTAAATCAAAATTTACTTTAGTATTCTGTGTGATGTCTTCATTCTTCAAAACTCCTATGCCACAATATCCAGTCTATTTTGTGACCCTAACCAGGCTATGTATTGTCTAGAGATGATCGAAGATTGTCAATTTCGAAATCTCAATCGCTTTCAGGATGTGATACATTGATACTTCCTTTGGCACAAATAAAAACTTTCCAATAAAATGTAGCAATGTGTCACATCCATCTGTCAAATGGAAGCGATTGCGATAGATGAATTTGATGATAGTGAAAAATGTTAATAAATAGTTTTGGCTCTGCAAATCTTACTTAAATGCGCATTTTAATTGCACAAGGCAGACTTAGCATGTCTGCCACAAATAATTCCCTTGTGATTATTCACCTAATTGATCGAAACGCGAGCTTTCTTGCGAAGGCCGCGTCTCCGACTGCCACGGCCGCGGGCAAGGTCACGGCTCCACGCAACCATCGTCTTCGTGCCTACGAGGAAGGTTGGGGAATGGGAAATTAAGATTTCTAACTGAAAAAGGAAAACTTAGTACCCCCAGCACCACTGAGCAAGTAATCACTACGTTTTACCCAGCACTAGGGTTACCATCTGATAACCACTTGGTACCATCTGGTAATTAGATCTCTTAGACTTTCCCTTACTTATCAGTAAATTTCCTGATACTTTGTACACGTATCTTCATTCTTAATTTAGTTGACGTTTGATAATTTTTTCTCACCAAAATGACAACAAATTATGTTTTCATTAAGTACTTACACTTTTTGGGATTTCAAAAATCCCTGACACTACAGTTTTTCCCTGTTTTCCTGACGGATGCCTTAAATTCCTTACATGTCAGGAAAATTCCTGTCATCTAGTAACCCTACCTAGCGCGAACATCTATCGATAAAAAAAAACCACGTAAAAGTACTCAGTAAAGTAATAAATAATAATCTTGTAATTTATCTATGAAAAATTTCATTTCGCTTTTGTGCATTTCATTTCGCTCTGTACCAATGGGGAGGAAAAGCGCAATTTTATCCCGATAGGTGGCGTCTGGTCTTTGGTACCCGGCCGCCTCAAAGAAAGTGTCAAAACATATGGGAATCTCTTGGAGTATTGCACTTTTTAATTTTATACTGAGAAAATGCCGCATTGTTATGCATGTAACTTGTAAAATATTGGAGTTCATCGATTTCCCAGTAACAAAAAAAATATTGGGCAAAAAAATATAAAAAAAGATGCTTTTTTCCTCGATTTTCTCCTTTGCTGAGCCCGAGAAACATTATAAATCAAAAGGAATGTTTCATGAATTTGATGAAGCTTCGCCAAAATGTAACAACATTTGAATTACAACAGCTTTGTTCTTTAATATTTCAACCTCAGCAGTTTCTAACATATAACTTGGATGAATTTAATAGGTATATCAAATATGGAATAAGCCCAATATTGGGGCCAAACAGAGAATTAATAGAATTTTATATGCCAGAGTCATTCAAGAAACTTAATAATAAAATAAATATGATAAAACGGTTCGTGTAATTTATGATGGTACAGAAATTCCAGTACATAAACCTGAAATTACTATTGCACAGAAGGCATCATGAGGCAACTATAAACACGGAAATTCACACTCAGTTGCTTTGTTAAAATTTAAATCATATGCTTCTAATCTGAAATAAAAAGATTACTTGTAAATCTTACACGAAATTTAAAGAAATGTAATGCTTGTTAGCAATTTTTTGTAAGTTGCTATAAACTTTCTTGCCTGTTGTTTTGGCTTTTCTTTTCCGTAATTCTTCTTTTATCTGAGCTAAAGTTAGCATAGAATACATTGTTTGTCCGCAAAACCTAAAAAAATATAATCTAAGAAAGTAAAATCACGTAATACACAGTCAAGACAATATAAGCTCAAACTGACAATGGGTCCAAAGACTGAAGCGCCATCTGTAATTCACTTTGCCTTCGCCTCCCCATTTCCCATGCAAAATTACTCTATCGATATTTTTCCCGCGTGTTTTTTTCTCGATAGATGTTTGAGCTACGGCTACTGTTCAACTTCTCCGAAAAGGATACTTAGATATCTAATAAGTAAACATAAAAAATAAGGATCATTCTCTATTAAAGCCTTACAAATTACGCAAATATTTACCTTACCTTTAACAAAATTTCTTTAAACCTTGATTGCAAAAACTGATGCCCTGAAAACAACTCCATCCAAAATTACAATCTCCCAGCCGGTACTGTTCAACGCCAAGTTAAAATGGCGCATTATGTCGTCGAAGCACGTGAAAATCGCCGTAACTGCTGAAAGTTACCCCTGAAAACGTTATTTCATGATACGATTGTATTAAGGCCGAACTTCCCAGATAAAATGTTTAAACGCCTCTGAACAATTAAAGGCGTATGAAATTTTAAGACTTTGCCATGAAAACACCTTGCTACCGAAAATTTATGATACGAATACTTAAATTCACAAGTAGGTACAAAAATGAAGCCATGTGTTTCATTGTGCAGGCATAAGTAGCCTATAAACCTAATTATACTTTTTGTAGGCACATACATATCATTATTGAAGTTAAATTGCAAAACTCAGTGAACATTATACCACATAAAAGTTTTTTTTTATTACGAGGAACATTACGATAATAATAATAATAATAAATAAATATTTGACAACATCACATACATTGCTCCAATTCCAAAGTAAGTAGCTATAGCACTTGTGTTATGGAAATCAGAAACAACGGTGGTATGACAAACACCCAGACCTGAGACAATATTGAAAAGTTCATTTTCTACATTGACCCAGCCGGGGATCGGACCCGGGACCTCAAGAGATGGTGACGCCTTGAAAACCGGCGTGCAAACCACTCGACCACGGAGGTCGTCGTTATTTATTATGATAATATTCAACCCCACCACACCACCTTTATAACTTTACTAGCGGCCGCCCGCGACTTCATCTGCGTGGAAAGATTTTTGCTATCCCTCGGGAACAATACTTTTTTTCGATATGAAAGGTTTTCATTATGTCCTTTTCTGTACCCCTGACAACGTGTTTGCAAAATTCCATGATGATTGGTTCAGTAGTTAAGACGTGAAGACGGACGTAACAAACAACGGATTTTGGCATTTATAATATTAGTAAGGATTTGCATGCCGTTAACGATTTTTTTAATCTAAGGCAAAGAGACTCAACTGATCAAACTTCCTGACTTTCTCAATTTGGAGTAGATTTTTGCTTTTTTTAATTAACGCAAAAAAATGCTGATCTAAAAATTCTGAAAAAATATATATGAGCTTAGAACACTAAAATCTCGAAATGGTTTTCTAATTTTAGTACTTTCTCAAAATGAAATGTTGTCCATTATTCACGTCTAACGAGGCTGTGGAACCATCAAAACGAATAGGCAGCTCTTATGAGATAAAACTGTTTATTAAAAACAAATAACTGCAAATGCACCTACAGTCAAATTACAGTATAACGAATCTTATAAAATGATCTAGGTTAACACTTTGGTGATGAACTACATTACTGGAAATGCAAGTAAAATGTTCGAAATGTAAAGCAGGTTGAGGTTGTTATCGTCACTGAAATGTAGATCACAAATTCTCAAATGTAACTGTTCTTTTAGCTTTCTGTATGTAATTTCTATAGAAGACAATTTCAAGTTAGTGAATGAATGAATTACCAACTCTGTGGCATTAACGACCTATTTTTGCACCATAATTACAGAAGTCAATAAACTGAATGAGTCAAAAGCAACAGTTGTATCTACATGAAAAAAATCTTGTTTTTTGGGTCACTTACCTACTATATCTTGACGAGGTTAGTAGGACATTGAATTCGAATAACAGTTGAAGTTCAATTAAATTAAATTAAAACATCTCTAGTAATGTCCTTATCTTGAGAATTGTTTCGTGGTTATGGATTGCAAAAAAGTTTATTTAAACAATTATGTAAGCGCAACCACAGAATCAGGCCCATCTTTCCCACTGGGCACTCTGGGCACTTGCCCAGGGCCCCGCGATCGATAGGGGCCCCTTGTTTCTTGCCAGATCGCTTAATGATAACGGATGCTTATTATATTACGAAAAAAAATCTTTTTCAAACCACATAGATTTTTAACCATTAACTTTAAATTCTAAAATAGTTACTTTTATGGATTATACAATAATTGTTCTTATCAATATTACAAGATTAGTGAAAAAAACCGATTAAGTATAAAAATCGCGCTGCGCGGCCGTTTTTCTTTAATTTAGACAGGCATAATTACGAGATTATTTGATGAAACTGACTAAAAAACGCGCTGCGCGGCCGTTTTTTTCACTAATGACAGGTAATATTACAAGATTAGTGAATAAAACTGACTAATAATCGCGCTTCGCGGCCGATTTTTGCTATTCCTAGATAAGATTTTTTCTAAAAAATCTGTCATTTTGTGCCTCATATACAGGCATCCTCTCCTACTTTGATGGTAACCCAAGTCAAGGTCATAGGGGCCCCATTATCCTAATGTGCCCAAGGCCTCAAATAGGTTAAAGACGGCCTTGCACAGAATACATACAAACCCAATTTCGATCATCAGGTATATTTTTAGATGATCAAAGAAGCGCAAGTAAAAATCTACGAAGATTTGGTAATTATTTTTATAAAATAAGTGTAGGTACATTAATTTTTTCAACAAACGCTTACATCTTTTACTGTGACGACACAAAATAAGCAGACTTTTTTATTTTGAGGTGAAGATCTATATTTCCACGCACGTCAAGAAAGTTTTCGTATGTTTTACTCATTTTTCGTATGCGTAACACAGCCGTAAATAATTTCACGTAAAAAAACTTGTCAGTCGGCACGGCACACAAACTTCGACGAAGTCGTAGTAAAATACACATTCTGTTTTGGTACTTTGTGACCGAGTTGCAACTTGTTATTAAAACGAACTATTGGTACTTTGTGACCAAAATGTAACATGTTATTAAACTCAAACAAACACTTTTCTTTGAAGATTTATGATGTAGCAAGCAGTGGATGTTTTTATTGTAATATTGTTTCGGTAAATGATCATCAATGACTATTAGTTTGTGTGAAAACAAAAACCAATCTACGTACGAGATGCAACCTTGTGCAGTCAAGATTTTGCTTGTGATAATAATATGGAGATGTGGTTCTTTTTCGTAGACCGAAACTCTCTCCTTGATTGTTCCGCTGAAAGCATGTATACCTAATTTCAGCAGTTTTGTTCAATTTCGTGCTTTCTAACTAAATAAGGGGTGACGGAATTAGAGCGTTTATGAATCACAAATGATTTCATCAGTAAGTCGATATTCACCTCGAGTGTGGGGTGATTTATCGGATGAAAAGTCATTGGCTGCTTCAAACGAGACGTTGCGTTATCACGAGAGACCCTGAACTGTCGAATGAGCAGACTCTTCATAATATTAATGGTATGTCAGACTGTCAAGGCATCTTAGCGACGATACGACGAGGGTAGCGTTAGGTTGCTGATTATGTAAAAAAAGTTCTGTTACGTAAGCATTTTCTGTGATAAGTAGTCGGTATAGGAGGTAGCTTTACTCATTTATTTTATCTGTAATATAAATCACAGAATTATGTTATTTCTTTCAGCGTTCCCTTCATGTTGGACACAAATTGTGCGATTGTAACTTATCTTCGCTTAAAAAAAGGTAGAATACCAATATTTTCTTTTAAAAAAGAAACTAATCATTACATATTGTTGAACTCTTATCTTGTATCACAGAATATAATAATAGTTTGCATGTATGTTAAGTACAGTACATTCACGTAGGTGTCCTCGCCGTGAAACCTAGACCCTGCACTTGAATGGTTTGCAAATGCCCTAATGAGCTATGTAAGCCTTATAGCACGATTAAAGCTACTTAGGTGTCCACAAATTGGATTCTATTAGTTCCGCCTAAGATCACTTGTTTTGGTATTAACTTGTCAATAATATGTGTTTTACCTTGTTAAATACTACCTTTTGTTTTCGTTGTATTATGTATTTTCTTTGTTTTCTTCATGGCTACCGGAAAGACAGCTAACTTTTCATTCTTTCCAAATACGTATTGTTAATTTATTTGAATTACCTTACCTAGTCGTCAATGAAATATGCCATTGGACAAACCTCTGTGGTTTTTGGTTTGCTTTAAGATAAATAACTACAGTTTACGTAAATACTTAAATAATTAAAAACCAAAAACTATTTTTAAAAATACTTAAGTACTTATTAACGCGATTTTAAAGGGTTTTTTTATATTTTGATTGGGGTATTTTTTTGTTTCCCGTCGTTTCGTTTACTAAACCTACATAATTATGTCTATCTTCTTAGTCTTGCCGTTTGAACATCAGAATTAGATTTCAGTTCTCGGAATATAGGTTTAGTTTGGGATTATTTTAAGTCCGCCAGGCAAGCGCCTAACGCGGCCTAACGTACTATTTACGTAACTTTAGATAGGGCGTTTCTGATATACCTACTTAAGTCTGTTGCCATAGAAATAGCGAGCGTTTTCTGCAAATCCAGTCTTTCCCACCATTCAAACTTGTTATTTTATCAGTGAACATAATTCTCTGCAGTCGACACTCGGTGGGCTAAATGTGCGCATTTGAATAATTCGATTGTGTTAACAAAATAAACCAGTCTCGTATACTTTTGATAGTTGACTCTTTACTTCATCAAATAACTTAAAAAGAACGTGCAATGTATTGTAATTAAACATTAATGCTTCCATATTAAACAGCACACATGCCAAAGCTAATACGAGAGTTAAACAATTCAACACATTAAAAATTCATACTGTGTTTGCCTTTAGACGTTTGTGAATGGTAGAGACTTTATAAAACAATGTTTAATTAATCTGCTTGGTTGCATTTGCAGTGCCATAATTTTCTTTGTACCATGGTGTGCAAGTCACTTTTAAACCACATCATCGCACCACGTGTGAATTGGTTAAAAAGTGACGACGTACCTAACTAACGCAGTAGTTAATTAAAAATACTTATTTCAATATTGATTACGTCACCACTGACATTGAAATTATTTATTATGCAGCGGTAACAGCAATGAATGAAATATATTTTAACGAAACAAAAAGTATTAAATTTGACAAGTCTGGGATGTAAAATTACTCTTATTATGTTTTATAGACAGACATAGTCAAAACATAGACTGAATTCTTTAGATTTAGCACGTTATTCTGGAAATAGCAGATCTATTCTAAACTGGTACATAGTACTGAATAAATCAAAGCACTAAAAATAGCTTCAGAGATAATGTGAGCAGATTGTAATTTCAAAAGCTTTGTTTTGATACGCACATAACCTACGTCACGAATGTATTGTTAAATGTGAACCATACAAACATGTTTACGTCATCATGAAAGTTGCTATTGCTTACTTATAATTATAACTTTTCTGCATATACAGTACAGGGTTATAAAACACCAACAAACCTCTCAGGAGTAGATAACTAAACTAACATCATAAACAACAACGTTTGCTGTTTGTTCTACGACTTTTCCGAAAAAAACTACTTTCCATACAAATGTCCGAACGAATGTCGAGTTTTGTATGAAAATGCGATAGGTATTTTTGTCTTTTTCGAAAAGTCGTAGAACAATAGTAGGTAATCTACTCCTGCGAGGTTGTTGGTGATTTACAAATAACCCTGTATAATATGTACTATTATTTATTCTGTGATAATATCAAAAAGATATTGGTTTCAATATTGTATAATAAAAAATAATAAAAAAAATAAGTACAGCAGCTACCTACCTACAAACAGAATTTTCGAACATTTTTAATTATAAAATCAATTCTGCGTAACAACTTAGACAAACCATTTTATTAAACTCTTTACCCATTTTAACTCGATTCAACTTTTCACTTTTTAATATGAATTGTTAATTTTTTGGAAAATAAATCATTTTAGCAATTTTACATACGTATTACGTATAAAAAATTTGTTTAAATTTTTTATTTTAAAGTTGTAACAAATTATGTTACAGAGAAGTTACAGCGATCATATTGTTAAAAAAAGTAATTTTGTGATATTGTGTTGATCATTTGAATGAAGGGTTTACGCCCGTTGCGACATCATTGTCATTTACAAATGGCGACTCATTCTGCCTTAATAGCCACTTCCGGCGCATCATTGAACGTAATGCTACGGAATAAGTACCGACAGACAGTAGAAGCAACGCTCTTTTGTAACACTCATAGAGAAAATGGTGGCCCAGATCTAAGACTGACAATACCACGTTAAAACGCTGATTTGGGATTGTTCTAGCTAGGACGGGTAAATCTCCAGCCGTTTTGAACGCTGTCAATCTCCACAATATAAAATGTGTCATGATAGGTTGCGAAAATAATAAAACTTTTGCTGCTAAACACTGCTCGTCTGGAACCTATTCTCGTTACTGGACACGAGGACAGAATTTTCTTACCTAAAGTTATAAAAGTATTAAAAATATATGCTAAAGAGAATGACGACGTTCAAAACGCCTGGAGATTCACCTTTATATCATTAATTGGTTGCAAAGTATTTGTACTTTGATATGGATTCAATGAAAAACTGAAGAAAGGCCCGCCGTCCTTTCAAGGTAAAGCATCCATTGATCATTTCATATTTGGAATAAGTAGGCATTCAAATTCATAAGACAGTCTTTACAAATCGCCTGTCATTTGTCCGCAATTTCCTCGGTTCTTCAAGCCTACTTGTCCAGCCGTTCTCACAAAAAAAAAAAAAAGAGAACTTATATATAAGTAGGTATTTCTTTTCAGAGTGTGGCAGTGAAAATTCCTGCAATACTGCGAAAGCTGCAATAGGTCAAGATAGACTTTGCTAATATTGACTTCCGGTATAATTTAAGATTTAAGATAATCAATTTTATTTAGGTAATGAAAATGATAATCTCCAATTTGTTTTAAATTTATTTTTTGCAATTTATATTTTCTTAAGTATTAAATAAAATTTAATACTTGTTTACTTACCAATTTTCTATATTATCATCATGGTGATCTTAAGAATTTATGTCGTATTCTCTTTTTCCACTACGCCATTTTCAGAAGACAGCGAGCGCCACAAATATTAGTTCTGTGGTTTATTTGCTGTTACTCAAGTCAGCACACATATTCGATGTTTATTTTCTGTACCGTTTCTGTAATATATTTCTTTGTTATCGAGGATTTAGGCTGGCCCAATTATTCTAATTGAACCATCTGTTTTTTTTTGCTGGGAGTCATCAACCCTTTAGATTATTAATGTAAATAATCAAAGAGAAGGAGCTCAATGGCGCAGTGGTTTAGCGCCTGGGCCCGGCGATTACGGAGGTTAAGCAACCTTCGCAAGGGTCGGTCATGGGATGGGTGACCAAAAATTTAGTATGTCGAGCTCCACCGTGCTTTGGAAGGAACGTTAAGCCTTTGGTCCCTGCTGCATTTGCAGTCGTTAGCAACCACCAATCAACCCGCATTTGGGCCCGCGTGGTGGGTTATTATGGCCCATCATCCTTATCCATGCCCCAACAGTGGGGACAATTAAAATGGCTGATGAATGTATGGAATCAAAGATCAAAACATCAAACTCAGCTGTTCATGTTTGCAATAGCTATGTTATGCATCACAGTATTTAATGGTTTGTTTACTTGTCTCCAGTAGAAAAATAATTTTGAGTTTTTAATAGCTTTTTACATGAGCGGAAGTTTGTTCAATCAATCAATCAATTTGGAAATTATAAAAATAATTGTCACTTAAAGTTTTTTTTATAAGAGCGAATGTTTGGTCTATCTAGAACGTAGCACCTTACTCTTACTCCGTGTCTAAATATTTATTTTTATTCGACATTTTTTTACACGTCTGAAAAGTTATTCAAATTTTCGTCGTCAAAAGTAGGAGGTAGACCTTTTACCACTAGGTCACCAAGCGACGTTGCTGAATCAGTCTGTATGTCAAGTGGCAAATGTCAAAGTTAAATTACGTTCCTATTTTCCAAAACCATCATTGTTACGAGAATCTGTCTGTTTGTCACCTGTTGGCTAACTCAGAATAGTTAATTATCACTCTTCACACAGGCCCACGTCACTTTGGCACGGCTTTTGAGAAGTGCTAACGTTCTAACTGCTAATTTTAGTACTGTAAAAACGTGCAGACATCCACGTCATAATAGGCACCTTTCGTATTTACAATGTCATGAAACCATAACGTGTAAAGAAAAACTGTAAATTAAAAAATGTAAAAGCAGGACAACACACTGGACAAAGATAGTTACCTAGTTTTCTTTTATCTGTAGATAGTAAATTAACGATAATTATTGAAAATTATTGTTTGTGGTGAATAGGTAGATACAGTTGCTATCTAATAGAAAACAGTCAAGCAATTTATAACGATATATTTTTGGAGACATATATTTTAGTACTTGATAGTCCCTAAATTAAAAGTTGGAATGTGTTCAAATATTTTCTCTAGTACTATTAGGTGGTAGGACTTTGATCCATATCGTGTCACACGTGTTTACTTGGTAGCGTCATAGTTTATGTCGTGAAGCTGTGCTGGTAGCGTCGCACATTCAAATTAGGTCCAAACATTCGAACGATTTTTTTTATTTAGCACCTGTTGTTAAGTTTACTCAAACATTGATCTCCATTTGTGCTGTGCCAACGACGTTGCTGGTACTTATCCTTACTAATATTATAAATGCGAAGGTCCGTTTGTTTGTTTGTGACCGATTTGTGACTGAACCGATCGTGATGAAATTTTGCATATACGTTGTCAGGGGTACAGAGAAGGACATAGGGTACTTTTCATCCCGAAAAAAGTATAATTCCCGAGGGATAGCAAAAAACCTTTCCACGCAGACGAAGTCGCGGGCGGCCGCTAGTAATGTCATAATTAACACCGAATCCAGATTAAAGTCGTCTTGCGTTCAACGCAATCCGACGATATTCTGGATGCGGTGTCTAAAAAAATATGAGTTTCACTTAAAAAAATACTGAAAATTTCTTAAACATAAAAACTTTATATAGGTAATACAGGTTACGTGAAGACAATCACATTATTATATGGGTATTATAGTATATCAATGCACGTTTTCCCTACTTGCGTACATTGATATATGATACATAATACTACTTTTTACATCACGAGTGATTCGTGAACGATAAACATACCGACAAAACCGCTCTATCATACATAGCATAGCAAACAAAATCCAATTCAATCGTCCAACATCAAACAGATATTATATTTAGAATATGAGAATATATAAATATGTTACCACAACGACGCGGATGGCTTCCTACATTAAAAATTTTATACTTACTGTCTGTTTTACCACAGTTATCCCACAGGGCAATAACAATTTTATGAGATCTTAATTAGTTTATGCAGAACTGAAACAGGGAATATTGTCGATCACATGATCAAAGACAAGCTAAAATGAATTAGAAGGGAACCTGTAGTAGGAAAGAAAATAAAACGAGATAATGCGGACAATTAGGGGCAATAACAAATATTGGCCCAATTAAAATCAAATTATGGTATTTTTATCAAACTAACTCTCCAACAAATGTCGGAAAAAAGTAGACAGGCAAAGCACAAAAATGGCTTAAGCGCAAGTCAAAGTAAATTGTAAAGGTTTTTTGTATGGCTCTTAGGAGTAGGTACACGATATAGCTTATTAGATTCCCAACATTCTTGCTTGACCATTGTTAAAAACATGTGATCCATGATACTTGATCACGGTATTCACGGTACAAACGACTAAATACAGCGATGAGAACTCGGAAAGGAATGTAAACTTTTACAAAAGGTATGTCCTTTTGTAGACCGATAATAATAGCCTTGGGTTTTGTATTTCAGTTGCCATATACTGATCAATTATTTATACTAATTTGTAGTTTATTTTTAAATCCAGTTACACTTTCAAATGTGTTTGACGTCATTGTTTTTATTTTTAAGAACACTTTTGTAGTATAACAAAAGTAGCGTTACAGCGGTATTGTACTGAATTTACATACATTCGAGTTCTGAAAAACTGAATGTTCAACAACATGTAAGTAAAGTGACTTTTATACGTACCCTTCTGTACCAATCAATGTTTGAACGTATGAAATTGAGTTAGGCGTTCTCTGAAGCATCTTGAAATATCAATCTCGCGTGTTTTCGATTAACGTTAACGAGCAAAGAAACGCTGCTTGTCCGTCGGCAGCTAAAAAAATACGATGTCGTTAACAGCTTTTTTATTATGGCACTAACCAACAAATAGACTAATAATAAAAACGTATAAATCTCTAAATCAACCTTATTTTTTAAGTTTCGTTTTACTCAGTGTAAGACATCTATAAATACACCGACAAGTGCAGACGAGACTAGACGTTCAGACAGCTGTGTTAACGTCACACCATCGCACTTCCTCGTGTGCGCAGGCGCCTCGAAACGGGACCGCGGGGTGCAGTGACCTGCTGTACCATTCACGATCAGCATTGCCATCATAGAATGCTCATTTCGATGTTCATTTGTCTAGCTAGACTCTAGCTAGTTGATCTTGTAAAAGCAGTAAGAGTTCATTATTCAGTGAATCTGCTTATTTGTTTAATTTTTACATCATCTGGATTTTTCCACTTAGATATCTAACTATTAATTTAAAGCTGCTGCTTGCACTGCTGGGGCACAGGCCTTCCTTATGGGTGGTAAGGAGAATGGGCCACCCACCACGCGGGCCCATTGCGGATTGGTGGGTGTTAACGACTGGAAATGCAGCTGGGACCAACGGCTTAACGTGCCTAACGAAGCACAGAGGAGCTCGAGATAATACATTTTTGGTCACCCATCCCATGACCGACCCTTGCGAACGTTGCTGGGCCAGGCGCTTAACCACTGCGCCACCGAGCTCCTCATAATATTTAATACTAGCGGCCGCCCGCGACTTCGTCTGCGTGGAAAGATTTTTTTTGCTATCCCTCGGGCACTATACTTTTTTTCGGGATGAAAGGTACCCTATGTCCTTCTCGGTACCCCTGACAACGTGTATGCAAAATTTCATGATGATCGGCTCAGTAGATAGGACGTGAAGGCGTAACAAGCAAACAAACAAACAAACGGACTTTCGCATTTATAATATTAGTAAGGATTTAAAGGCTAATAATTTTAATTTGTTAATTGAAATAATATGTGTATTTAAATTAACAAATGAAAATTAGCATGTATTCTAAATTTCTAAGATGTGAAACAAAGTCGGTTTGCAAATGTAGTTTTTCATGTCTTGCATTCCTACAAGCGAAAAATCAATAATAAAGTTTTTGTATTACGTAATTTTTTTACAACCTACGAACAAAGACAACTTGATATGGAATAAGTATACATCAGCCTTCCCAATCTCCTATTACCCTACTTTACTTGCTCATAAGTTATGATTTACTTAATTTTATGCTCCTCCGGCGCTAGGATATAAACATTGTTGACCTAATTTCGGTAATGTCGACAGGAGTATTTTTATTACTCAAGATATCGTCGTCTCGCTGAAGAACCGAGATAGAAAGCCTTCGCCTGAGATAAATAGATAAATTATTTCTAAGCTGCTAAAGTATGACAAACTTTGTACATGTTTGGACGCTAATTAATGCTAATTTGAATATTTTGAAAAATTAGTAATGAATTATAAAATTACGTGTCGTCACAGAGTAGCCTAGAGTGTAAACCTACTAACTTCAAAGAAATTTTATTGATCAGACAAAAAACTTTCAATAATTATATTTTTAGCTAATTTTATGTTTTAATTTCGTTTTTGTTTAAGATAAGGAATTCATAATTTTATGGTGTAAATTTTGCTCCCTTTATTAGGGTTCCGTAGCCTAAATGGCAAAAACCGGAACCCTTATAGATTCGTCATGTCTGTCTGTCTGTCTGTCCGTCCGTATGTTACAGCCACTTCATTCCGAAAGTATTAGGATTACACAGTTGAAACTTGGTAGGTAGATGTATTCTGTTAACCGCTTAACGAATTTAATACAAAAATAAAAAAATAAAAGATTAAGGGGGCTCCCCATACATGTAACTGAAATTGAAAAAAAAAATTTTCTTCAAACCAATACGTGCGGGTATCTATAGATAGGTCATTAAAAATGGCATTGAGGTTCCTAGGACGATTTTTTTTCAAAGTTAACCGTTTAAAAGATAAACACTGCCAAAGTGGTAAAATGTGTGACCCCCCCCCCCCCCCTCTAACTTTTGAAATAAGAGAGTGAAAAATCTAAAAAAATATATGCTGTAGATCTTAATAAACACTTTCAACGAAAATTGGTTTGAACGAGATATAATAATTAGTTTTTGAGATATAGCACATTTTCCAAAACCGCAAATATAACTTTGTCATTCATACCAACACTGTGAAAAACAAACTTATTTTTGTAGACAAAAAATAATAGTTGTATTTAATATCGTATGGTATAAGGTAACTACGGAACCCTACGGTGCGTGGCCCGACATGCACTTGGCCGGTTTTTTTTTTACTTTAATGTTTTACCGACACGTAGAATTATAGAATTACTTACATAAGTATTCGTTTACCTATGAAATTGACGTTGTCTATGGAGAATTTTTAACACATTGAATTTTCCATAACTTATTTAACAATCGTGAACGCTATTGTAAAAAAACGTTTATGTACAAATGTTTGAACATTAAGCTAACTTAGGCAACATAACTTAAGCGAAAAAATTAAGTTTGGGCTAAGCTGCAACGGATAAAGTGGTCATAAAATGGGACTTTGTATCTGGGACCGTTTAGGAGCTTTGAATTATATTACTACTAACACTATACAACTTACCTTTTAAGAAAAGGCCAGTCAACAGCAAACTTAACTACCTACTTAACTTCTATTGCCTGTGATGAAATGTAAACTTTTAAATTTTTATTTGTAATTCTAAGTTCCTAATGTTCTACTTCAAAGATTTGACTTCTTTTAATTATAAAAGGAGAGGGATTTATCCCTAAATAATAAGACTACCGAAAAGGAAAATCCATTTTCCAAACCCCCGCCATCAGTATCACTACATATTATAAAACAAAGTCCTCCGCCGCGTCTGTCTGTCGTACTGTCTGTCTGTTCGCGATAAACTCAAAAACTACTTGACGGATTTTCATGCGGTTTTCATTAAATGATAGAATGATTCCTGAGGAAGGTTTAAGTGTATAATAAGTTGAGGTTTTATGTAAATTTGAAGAAATAAGATGATAATTCTTAAAGAAGTCGGCAAAAATTAAGCCGACTGGAAGCTTGCATTGAAAACGCTGCTTAAACCTTTTGAGCTAATAACAAAATAATGTGTGATGGATTATTTTTCCTCTTTTATAGATCTACAAAAAAAGTCCGCGATGGTATATATCTATCTATTAAGAATAGCTTGCTATACCCATTATATCTTCTAAAAAATTGGTCAAATAAATGCGGTAATTATTCAGAAGGATACAGTATTTAATCCTTATCAAATTAAATACAATACCTTAAAGCATTTTATGCACATTATTTTAACCCTTTACACCATACTATTTAAATGAATATCTTAGGAATTGTCGCAAAAAAATAACACGCATGAAAATAAATCAAACGCGTTTATTACACCGATGACGGGACGGGACGAACGAGAGGGAAATATAAGTACTTTTGGAGCAAATGGAAGTGAGACTATAAGGTAAGAAATGAGGTATTCGTTTTCTTTTTGAGTGTTGATGGAAGGTCGCGTTTGGCAATAAAAAGAAGGAACCAAAGCGAAGTGAGGGCGGGTCGCTAGTCAATAAAATAAAGAGCTAAACAAGGCCTGCAAACACCTCATTTATATTCAAACTCCGTGCCCACTCGGAAAGAGAATATTATACTATTATACCTTTAAAATGGTTGAGAGCCTCCGTTTTTGTCTTTGATTACTTGCGGAACGGACTTCCTACTGTAACGAATTAACCAGCCTTGGTATGATTGATGTCATGTTTTTAAGAGTTATCAGCTCCCATCGTAATTAAATTATGTAAGTATTGGATTTCATAATTAGGTAATAGTTTACTCTATAGGTGATAACGTTAAAACTAGCTCGTTTCCACAAAAACTATTGACATTTCCAAATAATTATTGTCATTTTTCATATTTTCGTGATGTTACATCGTTAGCGAGCCTATCAGCTAACTAAAGTGTATGGTAGATTTTATTTTTATTTCTTTAAGTAATTGTATTATAAGCCTCACCCCCTCCTAGTCGGTTTGACTTTCACCCGTACACTATAAAACCGAGCGCGCGCCGCTACACGGGACATTTGCTTCTCGGCGTGCGTGCGGTGCAGACGTGTCTATCGGGACTCAGGTCATGCGATCCATTTTTTTTAGTTTACCCTCTTTTTCGTTATAATTTGTGCCTTATTTGATAAATTTGCAAGTGTGCAATCAGATAGTGTTTTTTTTAAAGTCTTTGTTGATTTGTGGTTAGGAATAGTCAGTATTTCGGTTAATAAAAGTTGATTAAAACTGTAAATAAAATTAAGTTTGGAAAGTTGTTTTTTTTTTTAAGTCAAATCCACTTCTGGTGCTAAAATCAGAAGTGGGATAAAGGACACTTAGACACTTAGTCACTTAGTCGCCCACTTGAAAATAAGAACCGATACACGCGTTCTTTCTTTAATTTTAGTAAACAAATAAGCGTTCTGTCTGATTGCAAACTTGTTATCGCTTCTTGTGTATTAACTGTGTGATTTTAACTTGTTGTTTTGAGTGATTATTATAATGGTACGGTCTAGATCACGTAGCCGTGAACGGAAACACGTTCGAGGTAGGTCGCGCAATCGAAAGCAACGTAAATCTCAGAGCCAGTCCGATTCGCGTGTGTCTTGTGATCGTAATCGTGCCGATTCTCGACGTAGCTCGAGCAGCCGTAAACGGCGTGATCTGCCGAGTGGCTCGCATGATCGGGGTCAATCTGTTTCACGTGATAAACAGCGGCGCCGCCGCTCGAGAAGTGAGGTTAGGCGTCGTTCGCGTAGTGATTCACGGGTTCGATCGCGCAGTGTTTCGCACAAACGTTCACGTTATGTTTCACGTACTCGTTCGAGTAGTCCCTCCCGTGATCACTCTCGCGAGCGACGTCGGTCAGTTTCCCGTGATAAACGACGTCGGTCTATTTCTCGTGATAAACGACGTCTGTCTGTTTCCCGTGATAAACGACGTCGGTCTGTTTCTCGTGATAAACGACGTCGCCGGCAGTTGAGTAAAAGTCACAGGCATTTTTCACGTAGCGCCTCTCGTGTTCACTCACGTAGCCGCTCTCGCAGCAAGGCTCGTAACGACTGCAGTCCCAATGCTCGTTCGCATAATGTGTCGCGCCGTGAGGAACACTCACCACATAATAATAGCGCACCCCTGCCGCGACAATTAGGCTCCGGGCTTTCTGATGCTTCGGCTTCAGCCGCCGTGTGCTCTGACGCATCCACTCTCGCACACGCCTTGATGCAAGCTATTAAAACAATGCAACCCTCAAGGTCGCAACGTTATTTTGTTTCGAATTTTGACCCAACAATCAATAACATCGAGGTGTGGTGCGAAGAGGTGGATCGCGCTAGGGATGCAAACGGTTGGAGTGATAGCGAGTGCTTGTCACGCGTAGCTTCTTGTCTCAGGGGAGATGCAAAAATATGGTTAGGCGAGTGGGTAACAAACGACAGAACGTGGTCTAACTTTAAAAAAGAATTTATTCCGCTTTGTCCAACTAAGCTAGACTACGCTAACATCCTTTTCGCCGCCATGAAAGCGACTTCCGACAATTACACGACGTATGCCGAGTATGCTCGACGCACGTTACTCCGTTTAAGAGTTGTTCAGGGACTCAGCGATGAACTAAGAACCCTCATAGTTATTCGCGGAATAGACAACCCACAAGTTCGTGCAGCCGCCGCTAACGCCAACTTGACTTCTGACAGTCTGGTTTCTTTCTTATCTATTTATACCAAACCCAATCGAGGAAAACATGACAATTTCACTAGTTTCAAAAAGCAAGACCGTCAGAAGTCTAGTCAACGTCCTAGTACGAAGTGTTTTAACTGCGGCCTGCGAGGGCATGTTAGTCGTGAATGTAAGCGTCCGAAATCTAGTGCTCATAAACAGTCTACCCACAATAGCAATAATACCCAAACTACCCCCGGTACGAGTAACTTGTGTACTTTTTGTAAAAAGCAAGGACACACCGAGGACATCTGCTTTGCGAAGGCACGCTCTGAGAATCGTAACCAACGCAATATTAACCTTTGCTCTGATCTTACAAGCCTTTCACAAAGTAATGATGTGACTACTGCGGTAATAGACGGTGTACCAGTAGATGTACTTATAGATAGCGGTGCCCTCGATGTGTCTCTTGTTTCGTCGAACGTTTTAAAGCATATTACTTGCCAACCTAAGCCTAGACGTTGTGTACTAAAAGGCATAAGTGAAAAAGAGATTATCGCGACATCTTACGTTACCCTTACATTAGAGTTCAGTGACATATCCTTAGAGGCCGACTTAGTGGTCGTTCCTTCGTCCTTCATGAATACACCCGTCATTATTGGCACTGACGTACTGAACCGCGACGGAATAACTTACATACGGACCAAAGACAAACAACATCTCATATGTAGTGACAACACCCCTCGTGTCAATAATGTCCAGATTGAGGGGGAACAAGTAAACACGCCACTTCAGGGTGAAGACCGGGAAAATCTTATGTTAGTCATACGAGAGTTTTCTGATTTTCTAATATCCGGCACCGCTACGACAACGGTCAAGACAGGAGAAATGGAAATTAAGCTAACTTGTTCCACACCTGTAGTCTATCGCCCTTACAAACTCTCCTACCAAGAAAAACTTAAGGTTAGGGACATAACTAGTGATCTTTTAGCTAAGGGTATTATCAGACGATCTAATTCGGAGTATGCAAGCCCGATCCTACTCGTTAAAAAGCGCGACGGTTCTGATAGGCTTTGCGTAGATTTCAGGGCCCTAAATTGTATCACCGTCAAAGATCGGTATCCCCTCCCCTTAATCGATGACCAGATAGATAGGTTAGGCAACCACAAATACTTTTCGAGCCTAGACATGGCGACTGGTTTTCACCAGATTCCCTTAAATGAGGACAGTATCCACTTGACTGGTTTCGTTACCCCCGAGGACCATTTTGAGTACGTTAAAATGCCCTACGGTCTGGCCAACTCCCCTATAGTCTACCAACGAATTATAAACGACACCTTGCGTGACCTCATTCATGAGGGTAACGTACTTGTGTACGTAGACGATGTGCTTCTTTTAAGTAATACAGTAAGGGACGGCATAGCACTACTGCGTAAAGTACTTCAAACTCTAACTCAAGCCGGTTTCTCGATTAATCTTCGGAAGTGCTCTTTTCTTGTCAATGAGGTTGAGTATTTGGGTAGAGTAATCTGTGAGGGTCAGGTTAGGCCGAGCCCCCGAAAAATTGAAGCTCTAGTTAACACTACGGCGCCAGAAAACGTCAAACAGGTGCGCCAGTTTCTTGGGTTAGCTGGGTATTTTCGACGTTACGTGAAAGACTACGCCAGAAAAACAGCCCCGATAGCTCATTTAACCCGAAAAGACGTTAAATTTAATTGGTCACCCGAGTGTGAAGCTATAAGGCAGGACATCATTAGGCACCTTACGAGTGAGCCAACTCTTGCCATTTTTGACCCTAGTCTCCCAACGGAGGTACACACTGATGCGAGCAGTGCGGGGTACGGAGCTGTCCTTTTGCAAATTCACTCCGATGGCATGAAACATGTAGTGGCATATTTCAGCAGGGTTACTCAAGGGGCTGAGAGTAAGTATCACTCTTACGAACTAGAAACCCTGGCAGTTGTAAAAGCCCTTCAAAACTTTCGCCATTACCTTGTAGGTCTGAAATTTGTAATAGTTACTGACTGTAATGCGCTTAAGTCAACAGAACGCAAAAAGGACCTGCTGCCCCGCGTTGCTCGCTGGTGGATATACCTCCAGGACTTTCAGTTCACCATTGAATATCGCAAAGGGGTAATGATGCCTCATGCCGACTATCTGAGTCGCAATCCCGTTAAAGCCAATCAAGTCTCTAAGCCTCGTAATTGGGCTCAAATAGCACAAGCAGCCGATAATGAGACCCAAGAGCTTATTCAAAGCCTTCGCGATGGTAATCTTGATCCTAGCCGATACTCTGTCCAAAATGACCTCCTGTATTATAAATACACGCCAGTAGGTGAACAATCACGACTTCTTTGCTACATCCCTAAAGGCCATCGCCTTAGTCTTCTCAGGGTGTTTCATGATGAACACGAGCATATAGGCGCTGATAAAACCTTGAACCTTATTCTGAGACACTTCTGGTTCCCAGGCCTCAAGCAGTTCGTTACCAAATACGTGGCTCACTGTCTCATATGTATTTCTCAAAAGAGAGTTCCGCGTGCTCCTCTTCAAAACATTACTTCGTGGGAAAAACCAGACGTCCCTTTCCATACTGTTCATGTTGACGCATTAGGCCCCCTACCCACGTCTGAAGGTTATAAATTTGTACTCCTGATAGTAGATGCTTTTTCTAAATTTACTTTATTGCAACCAATATACCGACAAGATGCTGTAGAGCTCAAACGAGTTATAACACTAGCGGTGTCACTATTTGGTGTACCCAAGCTAATGATCACCGACAAAGGACGCATGTTCGAGTCAAACGAGTTCGTTACCTGGATCAACGAACTTGGCTGCAGTCTCCACTACATCACTCCGGAGATGCACCATGCCAATGGCCAAGTGGAAAGGTATGTCCGGACAGTCCTCAACATGCTGCGCATTCAGTTCAACCATAAGAATGCATCCTGGTCCGACACTTTGTGGAAACTACAGCTCGTGTTGAATATAACTAAGCAGAAGACCACGCAGACTTCCCCACTTAACTTGCTCATAGGCACAGAAGCCACTACTCCTGTGATCCGCTCACTGGTACGTGACCTAGCTGTCGAAGATTCAACTCCTAACCGGGAGGCATTACGGGAGATCACTAGGAGCAGAGCCCGCCAGTTGTTAAAGGACAACCAAGCTAAGCAAGATGAGCGAGTTAATCGACAGCGACATTCACCGCGTCAATTTAATGTTAATGACCTTGTGTTCGTTATAAAGTTTTCGCAGTCGACAGGAAAGCTCGACCCCGGTATGAGGGGCCCGTACAAGGTCGTGAAGGCTCTCCCAAGTGGACGTTACGCTCTACGCCTGCTGAGTGGAGCCTATGGCAAGACAACACAGGCTGCGGCTCAACATATGGTGCCGTGGCGAGGCGAGTGGTGTCCGGAGACGTGCGCTGCGTTCTTCGAAAGTAAGTTGCTCTGCACTGAGTACGTCGAGCGTTCGTCGCTCAAACTTGGCGTCCGTCGCCTAGCGTTCGTCGCCTTAGCACTTGGTGGATCTCAAGATGCTGCATAGGTTGACCGATATGGTCAGCTTATGAACCCGTCCGTCGGGCAGTCCGTTCGTCGGACGAAAAGCGCGATGTGTCGCGCCGACCTGTTCGTCGGGTCATGTTACAGATTGGCGAGCGCTGGTGGTGGTCAACGTAGCCGTCTGTCCTCGTGCTACCAACCGTGATGAGACTGCACGGCGGATCTCAACGTCTGGTTTGATTTATTTTAAGAGACGTCTCTGACTAATACATTTAGAAAAGATGAATGCTAGGTTGTGTGTACCTAATAAGTAAAGCTGGAGAAGTATGAATTAAGTAAATGATGATGAGCGAAAGGAAACACAAGTGTTAAGTTTGAATGCATTTATTATAGATCCCCAAACTGAATTGTTCTAACTGAAAGCCATTTTCAGATGATGATAACGACGCAGACGACGACGAGGTCATGCCAACTACTTCTGCAACGAAAGCACCACCCATGCCTCAGCTCGATGGTGAGGCAACCGCCGGACCATCGGTCGACCCAGTTATACTTCAGCCCGACGACGTTGGAGACACTGCTGCACCGTCATCGGCAGGGTTATCTATGCCATTGCTAGACGAAGACGTAGCTGCTGAAACATCGGAAGCAGGCAGTGCTTGTTCCAGTGCTGTCGTCAGAGGAAGTTGCGTCGAGGACGACACACGGTCAGGAGAGGCCGTATAAGCCTCACCCCCTCCTAGTCGGTTTGACTTTCACCCGTACACTATAAAACCGAGCGCGCGCCGCTACACGGGACATTTGCTTCTCGGCGTGCGTGCGGTGCAGACGTGTCTATCGGGACTCAGGTCATGCGATCCATTTTTTTTAGTTTACCCTCTTTTTCGTTATAATTTGTGCCTTATTTGATAAATTTGCAAGTGTGCAATCAGATAGTGTTTTTTTTAAAGTCTTTGTTGATTTGTGGTTAGGAATAGTCAGTATTTCGGTTAATAAAAGTTGATTAAAACTGTAAATAAAATTAAGTTTGGAAAGTTGTTTTTTTTTTTAAGTCAAATCCACTTCTGGTGCTAAAAGTATAATAATAATCGATCTGTCAGTACCTATTTTATTAACCTAATTTTTGAAATAGAAGTTTTTTTCATCGTTTTTCAATTTTTCTGACTGATATACTTACCTAAGTACTGATTTGTGCCAGTAGGTACCTATTTTATTATCGTAATTAAAACTTAAGTTTTCCATCTTTTTTCAATTTTTCTGACTGATTTTTTTATTTAATGTACTTACCTAATTAGGAATTCACGTTCAAAAAGTAAGGATTCGGTTTTCAGAGGACTCGGTGCGCACAGAGAAAGCAATACTTGTCAATGCGCGGCAATAAATTAATATCATATTTTTCAAAAAAGGATTGTTTTTATTACAGTGACGCTTACGAACGTCACAGTACCTAGGTACCAATTATTATAATTTGTATAGCAATCTAGACGCAGTCTTTGATTACAGATAGCAACAACACGTTATATCCGTGTTTTGTTCGCTCAAGAGATGCACACGAGTTGTTTAGATACTTAACCCGTAAACTTTTCTGTGAAGTTACAAACAATGGACGCGTTCAGGCGAGAGTATTCGTTTGGTATCTTTTATGCTCGCTAGTTCTTCGGTAAATGAAATAGAAATAGAAATTAGTTTATTTGCATTAGAACAAGGTTACATTTTAAGATGGTCATAACAAATTAGATTCAGCTTATTCAGCCATCAACAAATAGCATGCAAATTTAAAAAGAGAAAATAATTATTATAATAATTGGATTTATCTTATTTTAACATTATTATCATTTATATAGTTAACAAAAGCTCTAATTTATGAATAGTTACTCAATTTATATAATGTCAAAAGAAATAGGAATAATACAACAAGTCAAATAATTTAAAGGCGTGTCAATAACATCAAATAACAAAATGTCAATAATTATTTAAATTCAAATAGTCATTTACGGAATAAAAACACTTATCCATTAGCCAGTTGTATAGGGCTTTGTTGAATCTGTTCTTAGGCAAAACTTTAATGGGTTCTGGTATTTTATTATATATTTTTATACACATCCAGGAGCAATTTTTTCGGAAACGCGCACTGTTTGGAAACATTGCAGAGACCAACCTACATGAATTTCTGGTATTTCGCAAGTAAACATCTTTGGCTTGACTGAAATAATGGAGATTTTGCCTTACAAATTTTGCTATTTCAAATATGTAAAGACAAGGAAGAGGCATAATTTTCAATACTTTAAATAATGGCGTACATGGTTCATCAGGTGCAACGCCACATATTGCCCTTACACATTTTTTTTGTGCTATAAAAGCGTTCTTTACATCAGTGCTATTGCCCCATATAATTAACCCATATCGCAGAACTGATTCTATATAAGCAAAGTATGCTGCAAGAGCTGTACTTTTCGATGCTACTTTTGTCAACTTATAGAGGGCAAATGAGAATCTATTTATTTTATTACACACGCTTTCTACCTGCCTTTTCCAGTCTAGCTTTTTGTCAATATATAACCCTAAGAATCTAGTTGTGTTCGTGCCTTTAAGTTGTTGTCCTTCAAAATGTATGTCAAAAGTCTGCAAATTTATGTCATTAAAGTTTATAAAGTATGTTTTGTCAATATTTATAAGTAGATTATTATTTCTAAGCCACTCTACTATCGCTATTATTGTTTTGTTAATGTCATTTATATGTTCATTTAATGTCAATTTATTATTTGTTTTTACAACTACTGATATGTCATCCGCGAACAAGATACATCTATGTTTGGTGACTTCTGGAAGACTATTTATGTAGACTAAGAAGAGAAGAGGTCCTAGAACGCTCCCTTGAGGAACTCCAAACTTATTTTCTTCAAAACTAGATTTATATTTGTGAGCAATATTTTTAGAGTCTAGTTTAGTTATTTCCACTGATTGCATTCGATTTTGCAAATAAGTTTTTATCCAATTTAAAGCGTTGCCTCTAATGCCACACACTTCTAATTTATCTATGAGTTGTTTATGGGATACAAAATCAAATGCTTTGGACATATCGAAGAAAAGCACCGTCGTATAATGTCTGTCATTTAGGCATGTAAGAGTCTCTTTTACCATGTCAAAAATTGCATGTGTTGTTGATTTACTCTTTTGGAATCCGTATTGATTTTGTTTTAAAACATGGTACTTCTCGAAGAATGATATGAGCTTTGCATGCATAACTTTTTCATATACTTTTGAAAAAATTGATACAAGTGCAATAGGACGGTAATTATCTAAAATTGTCCTTATGCCTTTTTTGAAAATTGGCTTAACTAAAGAATATTTTAGTTTACTTGGAAAAGTTCCTGATACCATTGACAGGTTTATTAGATATGCCAAAACCTTATTTATTTGTGCATGACTTGCTTTAACAACTTTAGTGCACACATCATTATATCCCTCTGAATTCGTATTTTTCAATGTCATAATTATTTTACTTACATCATATTCGTCGATAGGGGTCAAATAAATAGAATTATTTAATATGTCATATTTTTTTTGAATTATTACAATTGTTACTTGAATTAGCATTATTGGAATTGTTATTATTAATTGAATTAGTATTATTTGTATTATTATTATTATTATTTGAGTTATCATTATTATTATTTGAATTTTTATTTGTATAGTTTTCTTTATTTGTCAATTTTATAAAATAGTTGTTAAACGCAGTTGCAATTTGTGCGGGATCATTTATAACATTTTTGTCGTATTCGATTGAATCTATGTAATCACTGCCTTGCGATTTATAATTTATTTCCTCTTGTATTACCTTCCATGTAGCTTTGCATGTATTTTTGCTACTTAATACGTATTTATTATTTGTCTGTTTTTTAGCTAGTAATATGCATTTTTTTAAAGCTTTTGAATACGTTTGATACTTAATTTTATTTTTGTAAGTTTTGTTTTTGTAGTAATTATACCAAAATACTCTATTTTTTGCGCAGCTTTTTCTTATTCCTTTCGATATCCAACTTAATTTTGATTCTGTCTTCGATTTTATTTTAATAACAGGAAAGCATAGTTTGTACAGCGAACAGAACCAGTCATAGAATATGTTGAACGCAGCATTTGCCTCCGTTTCATTATAATGAGAATATTTTTGCTCGTATTTTGTCAGTAAATTGGTAGAATCAAAGATTATCTATGTGTGTACTACTTTATATTATAAATAGACCGTTTTAGACAAGGGTAAAGAAAAATCGTTTGATAGTTACATGCCTCAACATGAGTTTGTCAAATGAATCCACTGAAAATCTACTTCACATGTTTTTCCAGTACTATGCATTAAATCTTGGTTATTTCTGTTTTATTTGGTACAAATCAAATCTTAATCAAATCGAAATCATATTAAATTCCTTTTTTAAATCTTTCAAAAATCGTTACTTACTGGTTTTTCTTTTGTCAAAGGAATACTTTTGACATTGGTAGGTATTGGAAAAGTTGAAAGGAACGCCACAACAATCTAGATACGATACGTGACAGGAAGCCAGTGTACTCCATCATTGGCGTTAAGGCCACTGCAGCAGATTATTATAAACACAGTAACTAACTACGCGTTTTTTTTATTAAACTAGATGGTTATGAATCGTAGGTACCTCGTGTCATACAACACTATGTTATACCTACTCTACTACGTAGATATCTACACTTTGTATGTTTTAGTTTCGTTTCCATCATTCAGTGAACTGAAAAAGGATTCCTCGAGTGTTATGATGATACTCGTAGAAACATTGAGATTTTATCGTTTAAATAACCTTTTGATAGGTTCTTTTTACTGTTAGCAATAAGTTAATATCAACTAAATAGCTTACTTTTTAATGCTTTTAATGAGTTATCCTTTACTACGGCTGCCTGAAACATAATTAGTTCACTTCGCACCCGCTATACTTTCCATAAAATTGTTTCTACAATACCTACATCACTTTGCACTCATAAAATTTTTTGACATGTTTCAACCTAAACGATTAAAAAATGTTTTGCTGAATGTCCAGAGATTCCTAACATAATCTATTACCATCGATTTGTTTATGAATTTTCCCAAAATCTTCACACACGTCCATCATCCAAACAGGGCTCGCTAGCCCAATAAACAATGCCAAACAAAACAGCCGACAGTAACATTTCATTAGTAGAAACAAAACGCAGCCCGAGCCAAGTGCGTCATGTATTGGTTTTTTTATGTTTTTTGCTGGAATAGTAACTGTGTATGTTTTAGCACAGAATACTAGGTATTAGTTTAGTCTAAGTATATTTCGCTTGCTTCACAGTGTCATCCAAGGTCTAGCACTGTCTTTGCTTTGATCATATAGGCTTTATTGAACGGTTTAGAGTTGCGAAGGTACGCAACTCTTCAAATTTTTTTAAAACAGCATTATCGTCAATTCTTTGACATTGAAAAAAAATGTATTTAAGTCCAAAAAAAATATGAAAGATGCGGGCAGTGCATGACCAATCGTCGTTGTAGAGACCTTTAAAGCAGGCTTCCACCAGCAGTGGACGTCTTATTCTTATGGCTGCTTTTATAATGAAGTGTTTATTAATTTTATCTACCCACGAATTAAATGATTGGTTCCAATGCAAACATTTAGTATCACAACACAAGTCACAAATGTTTACTTTCATCACAAACAATAACATATAGCTGACATTTGAAAATATCGTGGGTTTTGACAACCCTAGTGAACATGCGCAGGATACCCTCGTTCCTGCGACCATCTCGTCAATTTGTGGGGGCCGGCTATTTTCGAGTTCTCACTCCGACTAATGACAGCAAATTGCCCCCTGCGACTACCAGAATAAACCTCTAGAAATAAACCAACGCGTGTGACAGATCCCTAACTATAGTATAGCCACCAAACAAAATTTATTTACACGGGTTGGACGTGCGTAGCTTTTTAATAGATACCAATACCTATTAAAGTAGCACTTTATCAAATTACTTGCGTCTTGAACTAATAAGAGTAATGACGTCGTACACAATTGGATTTTAATAATTGATGAGTTTCAAATATGGATCGCGGTTACTTTAAATGAAAATTAAGTTTATTGTTACGTGACAAGAAAATCTCTTAGATGTTCCACGCAAACTAACTTCGTGAATCTGCTATATTAATCAGTCAGCTATCGCCTTTTTCACACGTCTCTTAAAAGACTACACAAGAAAAATGTTAAATATTTAAAAATAGTTGTCTGAGAAACACCAATGTGTCATTTCAACACTGTTATTTTTCTGTTGCGTCTTTAGTTTTCGCTGGATTCCAGTAAAAGGTTAGATCTAAATAAAACGTCCGCCAAAAACGCACTGCCCAAAATACAGCTGTCCTGTCCATGCATGATGCACAATACATGATTAGTGATAAATACAACTTGTTAATGAATTAACGCAAAATGAGAAAACCGTTTCTTCGGACCATCAAACTGAACAACTTTTACTATGGGACCAACTCTGAAATCGCGAAAAAAATCTACTGCTTCATACATTTTTATATTTTCGTTATTAATTTTTGTATGAAACAGCTGGTTTTTCTTCGCGATTTCAGAGTTGTTCCCATAGTAAAAGTTGTTCAGTTTGATGGTCCGAAGAAACGGTTTTCTCATTCTGCGTTAATTCATTAACATGTTGTAATAAGAGAATCATGATGACTTCGCTTTTTCATAAAACGACGATCGAAATGCTGACAAAAAACACAGATTCTCCCTATGAAAAAGAAACTATGAAAATAAGTATTCTTATTTTAAGAATACTTATTTTCATAGTTTCTTTTTCAGGGTACTTACCTACATTAAATTCCAGATCTTTTGCCGCATGCACAAAAAAGTACAGTCTAACGCTAGGAGTTTGTCAGTTGTTTTTGCGAACGACTCTCCGGAGTGGTTTTTACGAAAATAATTATCTGTCGCCAAAATGAGCTACTATAATAGCCCTGCTTACTGCTAAGATGTTTTTGTAACTTAGATAGTCAATTTGCAGTAACATTTTCATATTACAGTAAGTAACTAAATAAAACCACATCACCTTTTCACTTTGGAACGACCGTAGAGGATAATTAGGTAATCTATTTATTTAAAGAGAACCTATTTGCCTCTATTTTTGCCTTAATCAATTTCATTGATATCATATTGTTACATTTATTTGCCTTCATAAATTAAACTAGTGCATTCTTCAATGATACTAGCGACTTTAACTATAGTCAGTAGCAATGGTACTATTCAATTCATAATAATTATGGTACTACATAACCGATATAACGGGGATCTGATCTGCCCCCTGATTACGTAATAGACTATTTGACTTATTTTGGAAAACCATTTTAAATTATTCCTTATTACGTAATAAGCGCACCACATTGATATTTCAGGAAAAATCAATGTATTTCATTAAAAAAATCAATGTTAAAGTGTAAAATTTTAAAACCGCGCCAAAAACGCTATGGCACTGGACACGTGACTTGATGACGTCACCAGCCTGTAAACATTGTAATATCCTTAGCCACTTGACAGCCATCAACCGCAGATCTTCAGTCTATGGTCGTGTCAAACGCCTGAAGCCATATTTGTTTACAGGCATGTGACGTCATCAGTCATCTTAGAGCGTTTTCGCGACAGAAAAAAATTTAAAAATTATTGCATTTTTCTAGGTGAAATTAAGCGATTAATAGACTTAATTTAGTCCATATAATCGTTGAATATGTTTTTTTACGCCATTATCTGTTAGGATGACCATAATTTGTAGTATATTTTCAATGTTGTCAAATTGTCTATTCTGTTGCTAACAATTCAGTTTCATTTATAAGCAAAGTGCTAAGCCATGGGCTTATTTAGAGATATTTTCCAGGGGGGGCCTAAAATATATCCAGGTTTTTCTGGGGTAGGCACGCACGGCCCGCCCGGCCCCCCTCCTTCCTACGCCAACATTTATTAACAGAAAAATTTCATTAATTTCAAACGATTTCAAAATAATTGTTAGCACTGAGTTACGTAAACAGTTTCATTAGTTTCATATTGCCTGATCCTTTAGAACCAGCCTGGGAAAATGAGGTCTTCCCGTGGCCTATGGATAATTCTGAATGCAATGTTGTTGGTCAGAATAAAGGAAGGATAAAGGAAGGTAACGGGCCGTTCCGCGCCACTGGACGCCGCCATTACAGCTACTTCCGATCCGATGACCTGCTAATGCTTGTTAAACCAATTCTTTTTTATAGGATATTTTTTTTATTTTTTTTTTTTATTTGACGACATCACATACATTGTTCCAATTCCAAAGTAAGTAGCTATAGCACTTGTGTTATGGAAATCAGAAACAACGGTGGTATGACAAACACCCAGACCTGAGACAATATTGAAAAGTTCATTTTCTACATTGAACCAGCCGGGGATCGAACCCGGGACCTCAAGAGATGGTGACGCCTTGAAAACCGGCCTGCAAACCACTCGACCACGGAGGTCGTCAAATCAAAATTATTTATTTATTTTACGTGCATAATCATTTTTATTCATAAATATTTATTACTAGTTTTATTGGTAGGTAAAACGCCCATAATTAGTTACCAAAGAGTTTGAAGTACCTACGTGATTTTACGTATTTTATTTTAACGTTTAAATTTTATCCGTTAACTGACAGGTGACTGACAAACAATAGATACTTAGGTATTCTATTAGGTACGTATGGTTCAGATGGCAGTGAATTTGTGTAAGTTACTCTTACTAGGCAAGATTACCCGATGACAGGAATTTTCCTGACATGTCAAAAATTTAAGGCATCTGTCAGGAAAACGGGGAAAAATTGTAGTTGTCAGGGATTTTTGAAATCCCAAAAAGCGAAAGTACTTAATGAAAAAATATAATTTTCACCTCTCCAGCACGAAAAGGGCGCCTTTGGCGCGTAAAAACTCGCAACAAAATCGATTTTTGCTGCGAGCGTGAGGCAAAGTGCTTTTTTAATTTCTAACACCAACTTTTAGAATAAAAAAGAAATAGAGTGACAAGGATGCGACTTGTAAAATTAATATGTGAGAAAAGGATAGATAGAGTGCTTTATGGTGTCATACATGGATTAAAAAGTAAAAAAATAAAACGCACGGATATACCAAGGAGTTTTAAATAAGATTTGTTAAAAAAGAAGGTTGATAATTCGAAATAAAGAGTATGGACGAAATGAGGTCGCATGTATGAAATAAATATAAAATAAGAAAAAATGATGAAATTTATTAACAAATTAGTGTTTTATGATTATACATAAATAAATAAGATGGGATATTAATGAAGAAGAGAAAAGCACAACGTAATAATGTAAAACAAAACGGCGGGAATCTACTTTGTGAATAAAAATTTTCAGCATAGGTTTGATCGAATTATTCCAACGATGAAGATTTGGGATAAATTACAAAAAAATGTACGTCCAACGATGAAGATAGTTGTCTAACTCCATAAGAGTTGAGTGAACAAGTTTTTAATGCTGAATTTAGCTTTTTACCAGGAAACTCACGTAAAATTTTCTCGCTGGTAGAGATGAAAAGTTGTATGTTTTACACGAGACCAAAATTTTGATCTGCCTCGTCGACACTCGCAGCACAAATCGATTTTGGTCACTTGTATAACAAATAACTATTGTTAATCATTTTGGCGAGAGAAAATTAACAAGCCTCAACTAAATTAAATGTCAGGAAATTTTCTGAAAAGTCAGGAAATCTCATAACTAGATCTGGTAACCCTTTTACTAGGTACCTTTTTAATTACCTATGTTTAAGCTAAATTCGATAAAAATATAAAATCAAAACATTCGGATCAGCAAACAACTATCTATACTTACAATAATACCGAATGTTCATTGAATAAATTAAACATTATGAAACATATTTCTTATATATTATTCTCTTCCTTCCTGTGTGTTAGGCACAAATTGTGTAAAAAAAACATTTAACCAGGTTTTGCCGGTTTTTTCTTACAGTTTCTTTTTTTACTTTTCTGAAATATAAAAAGTAATTAGTTAAGTTATTTTTTATGATTAGTAAGTAATTTGATTCAATTTTAATTTCTGTAAGATGATCAGCGATGTTATGTATGCACAGTAGTTTCTAAGCTTATATTATTTTTTATCACTATATGTATTAGTATAGTGATTAAGTTTTGTTTAATTATTCAATGTACACTAATAAGTAGGTACATACTCCATAACATGATAAATAATACAAAACAGGTTTTATTCTTTAAAAACATCGTTTTTCTTATACCGAGCAGCTAATTAAACTTACAGTTTTTGCTTACCTCAATTATGGTGTCATTCCCATGTTTTTGCCCAAAACTAAATATACCTAAGTATAATCTTAGATTTTGCAGTGAAGATTTTTTTGACCGTCAATAAATAAACCTTCCATGTACCTAGTAATATAGTGAGATCAACTCGTTGGTGTAATTATTTTGTACACGATCATCGCCATTAGAATTCTCTTTTGGTTCCTTTAAGTAAATATGATTTGTATAAGTAATAGATTGAGGGGCTCGATGGCGCAGTGGTTTATCGCCTAGCCCAGCGATTGCGGAGGTTAAGCAAGGGTCAGTCATGGGATGGGTGACCAAAAATTTATTATCTCTAGCTAGCTCCTCCGTGCTTCGGAAGGTACGTTAAGTCGTTGGTCCCGGGTGCATTTGGATTCGGTAACACCCATCCTCCTTATCCACCCATAAGGAAGGCCTGTGCCCCAGCAGTAAGGACATAAAAAATGGCTGGTGATCAAGATAGGTAGGCATTTCAGTTATATTTAAAATTCTAGTCTTAAAGTAGCTCAGATGCTTGTACATGATACCTACATAATAACTAAATTGCCGTCCTTGTTCTTCTTGGCAAGAGCACACTCTCTTGCGCAAAACTTACTCACGGTATAAAGATTAGTAATTTATACTATGGTTCCAAAACAATATGTAGGTAAAACCACTTTACATCCGAGGCAAATAACGGATAGGTATGTAGGTAAAACCACTTAGATCCGAGGCAAAGTGTAATTGTGCCCATTCTACCCGAATTTAGAGAACAATGCGTCGCAGGAAGCTTTCGTAATAATATGTCACTTCCGGCCCGGCATGTCAATACGGAGTTGACGAGTGAATTCTAAATATCCACCCATTGTCTCATCCAAGGCAGCTCAGTGAGGTTATGTCGTCGAAAGATGCCAACACTTTTAAACCTCTCATCTACAAATGAATAATAATAAAGCAATTCAATACATTGTATAATCGTGTTGTGTGCAATCTCAGACTTTTATAAAAATGTGCTAAAAAAACAAAAAAGGGTTCCGTTAAAAAACACTTTTGTTGTATGGAACTTTTGTTATAGTATAAAATATTTATTTTTTCTGTTTTTAGTTATAATATTTGTTGTTATAGCGGCAACAGAAATACATCAACTGTTTAGCTATCACGGTTCATGAGATACAGCCTGGTGACAGACAGGCAGGTGGACAGTATAGAGTCTTAATAATAGGGTCCCGTTTTTAGCCTTTGGGTACGGAACCCTAAAAACGAGGAAAAGTAAATCGGCAGACTGACAAATGAACAATGAACTTTGGAGACCAAGCTAATTATACCAATTGACTTTCCGACAAATGTGTGTCATACAAAGTGAAATATTTAATACGGCCACAGGCAGCCTGACATCTAATAAGCACATTTTAGAAAAACAGCATTATAATAATGCAAATATACTTAAGTTAATCCCTCAAGCTACGGAAAATTAGATACAATAGATTTTCCATTGTTGTGCGGCGATCGGGCTACTCGCTCGGGCACTGATAAAAATCATGTTAATTATGTTGTTTTTATCAGCTACCAGAAATAATTTTGATTACAAAAACCTCGTGAGTACATACCTACTTCACATCGCCATAAAATTATGATTTTAAATTAATAACGCATGCAATTTTGTTGTTATTAAAGCAAATGACATTTTATTATGTTTGGATATCTCTCTCTATCTTTCTGGTAATGATGCAGAACTAAGTATTTTTTGTATGGTCTGTGAGAACAAACAACTACCTATGCTATGGAAATTATGGTTAATTTGAATACAATTACTGAAAGATGAGGCGAGGAGAGGGGCTGCTTTCACCACGATCATCAAAATTAACATCCCATACAATACAGTTTACGTAAAATAATAATTTACAAAAAAATATTATTTTTATCATAATAAAATAACCTTGTTATCTTTGTAAAACCAAGTGAAACTTATAATATTTAATTTTTGTTGGAAAATTAATTTATTTCACTCAAGACTTCACTTAGCTGCTACTATTATTATTTTTTCAGTGGCCAATTATATTTTTTATCAATATCGAGTACATAATTATTGCCTACTATAAAATCCAGTTATAACATTTTAAATACCTATGTAAATATAACAAATTTGTAAGTACCTACGTAAGATAATGAACACATTTTAAAACTTAATGATCAAACTATATAGTCATAATTAGTAATCATTAAAACCATATCGAATGCGTTTATGGGATTTTAACCATTACAACACGCAGTTAAATATGTTAAAACATTTATTTATAGTAGGTACTATTAAATTTCAAAACTACGTACCAAGTACAGGATTTTATTTTAAATAGCCTGTGGACTCTACTATTAATATTTTAGGTAAATGTGAGATAGGATCTTTTCCGTTATCGATAAGATAAAAATATTGAGGCAGGTAGTAGCCTCAACTATTGGAAATTTGAATTCAATCGGCGTCAGAAAAATCGCACCTTTTCAAAATCTTCTTCAAAGTTAATTTAATCCTATCTAATTTAATGGCAAGTTTTGTTATATACTTCTTCCCTTCTTCCCCTTCGTACATATCCAACAGTCTCTAGAAACCGTTGGAATACTCGTCGAACGGAATCAATTACTGAGATTCAGTTTCCGAGCAACATTACATTGCCTCATTTTTTTGAAATATTTGAGCAACTCACAGGCAATAGTATCCATCTTAGTGTGTTTTCTCCATCATCTCGATGGCGAATTTACCCGCATTTCCTGAATTGACCCCTTTTATTCCCCTTTTATGGCAGCGCAAGCAGCGTTTAATTATGGTAACTGTTATGTTAATTAAATCAAACAATTATTAATTGAAAGCTCATTAAATGTACTTTCAATAGATATCAACATTTACACAATAAAACGTTAGCCAGCAATAGCAGATGACCAAGTCCAAACTTATTTTCGAAGAGGTGCTATTTTTCTGACGTCGAGTGTACGTTTTTATCTTGTTCCCAACTTCATCGAACGAGTGACGTCTCTGCACGTTCGGCCGCACGTGTCGATCATTCGACAAATCCGACGAGACGTCACGTCACGAGATGTTCTCGTCCTCTATCCGTTTGACGTGTCAGAGACTACTTAATTAGTAGGTAACTAAGAAAAAAAGTTAATAGTTTCTCTTGTTTTTTTAAAGTATAAAAAGACCTATCTACGAAATCCCTGAAAATTTTAAAAGCTTTAGATTAAAATCTAAGTTAGGAATGTTAATAAACTCCAAAATCTACCCTCACACAGATATAGCGCAAAACCATTAAAATCTAGAAAATCACGAAAATAAACAAAACTTGTTATCAAAATTGTCGATCATCCTATTAAGATGATTAGAAAACTTTACTTTTAAGGTATTATGAGTATATTTTGTAGCTTTATTTATACGTAAGTGTACTTAAACAAGACAACTTTACATGAATCTTTGAGGGTATGTGGATGGTATAAATTACTGTTTATTTTTCCAAAAAAAAGTTTAATAGGTAGGTACTTATAAAACAACAAACTTCATTGTACATATTAGTTACAAAGTACCTTACCTTTACGTGAGAGTAACTCGACTTATTCAGTTAATTAAAACCAATATTCTTTCAATATTGTAAGACAAGTCTTCACAAAACGAACTCTAATTTACGGTTATCAACGCTTTCTCCGGAAACGCAAAATAAAAACGTGGATTTCTGAGCAGAGAGCATAACATCTTTTTTTCGACCGTATTTAAAAAAGAAGTTAGTTTCCTTTCCTTAAATAGAAACGTTTAAGTACAATTTTCCGTGAGCAGAAGCCATTATTTAATAGCCTCCAATAATTAAGTATTATTTTAACCTTTAGTACTTCACATTGTTAATTACACGCACGTGGCTGGAGGCTTTGATTTCATCCACGTTTTCACTTCTCTCAGGTTTCTCCCACGTGACTATTTGTACATTGTAAATAGCATCCAAGATCAAGGTTTCTGAAACCCATTTACGACTTCTTTTGAATTTGGCAGCACGTTATTATGTCCAAGCGCCATTAAAAAAAAATAGGTTCGATATTCAAAAGCGGATTTCCTGAATATTCTTTACGTTCCGTTTGACTTGAGTTTTCTCATATGTATATGTTACGGCTAATACCCGAAGTGCGGCTAAACCTAGTTCTAGCCGGCTAAAACTAGGTGTAGCCGATAGCTGTTGGCTAAAACTAGGTGTAACCGATCTGCTTCACTCCTGTAGGTCCCGGGTTAGGTTAGAAATTTAAGGCGAGCGCGAAGCGCAGCGGAGCGTGAGCCTTAAATTTCGAGGTTATTATTTTTTTAACAGACAACAAAAAA
The DNA here is from genome assembly GCA_928269145.1 of Agriphila tristella. Classification (NCBI taxonomy): domain Eukaryota; kingdom Metazoa; phylum Arthropoda; class Insecta; order Lepidoptera; family Crambidae; genus Agriphila; species Agriphila tristella. Next base: position 6,082,475 of record OV743440.1, read on the forward strand.
AACTTTCTTTATATCCCATGCTGCACCTAGTTTTAGCCGGCTACACCTAGTATTAGCCACGAGCAAATCGGCTACACCTAGTTTTAGCCAACAGCTAGCGGCTACACCTAGTTTTAGCCGGCTAAAACTAGGTTTAGCCGCACTTCGGGTATTAGCCGTAACATATACATGTAATTTTCCGATGCAACTTTCATGGTTTTACGAGCTGTTAACTACGGTTCTGCCTCTCAAATTCAAATCTATGGATCGTTCGAGGAGTAATCTTAACTTTATTACTAAATATTGTTACAAACTTGTTTTGAAGTGACCAGCTCAACAATTTGAATATTTATTTGCGCGGAAACATTGCGGAAAATCAATTTTTCGTTTTCAGTTCGTTTCGTGCGATACTCTTGTGATGTATGTTTATAATTATTATTTTAATTATCGCTAAACCTATTAGCTTTCATATCTGCTGATTAGATACACTATCAAATAAGTGTAATCAACATTACAAGGCTGGGCAAAAGTCATAATTTTCTAAAAATATTTGCTACCTACTTTAACATCAATGAAGAAAGCACTTAGTGGTGGGTGAGGTGTTGGATACCCAATGATGCTTATATAATTAAGACACCAAAAATACCTGAAGCCCACTTGGCCAGTTGAACTGTCAAGGCTGAACAGATATAATATTGGCTCTCTCTCCGAGGCAACGGTGTCGTATCGGCAATTAGCCGGAGTAAATAGTTTTTGTACTAGTGAAGCGACACTAACAAACCGAAGAAATTACTACAGCTTTACGGGTTTATCTACTTAGGTACATAAAAATAAAGATAAGAAATGCTTAGAACATTATTGTTACGTGGTAAAATACTAGATAGGTACTTACTTTCTTACACTGCTACTAGAAATGTAACGACAAATAAGAAATTCTTGTGTATTACGTCTCAATAAACTGATCTTCTCTCACGTTCCCTGAGTAATTAAACGAATAAAGGGTATCATATTTCGGTTCCTTGTAATCACCACGTAATCGATAGCCCCTGAGTGCCAGTTTAATTAAAATGTTACATGAACTCATATTTCAAACTTCAAATGTTCTTGGTATAAGGCGTCAAATAACAATGTTATAAATCATTTTATAACATATTTGCTCGTAAAGGGTCTCTTATTACGCCAATTTCAATATCGTATTGTATCTCATTACGAACTTGTGCGGTAATGTAAAGTAAAACGCACGGTTTATCAAGATGCTTCGTCTTAAACGAACGGTACTTTTTTAAATCTTAGCAAAGAGTTTTTATATCAGAATCTTTTCTGATGCGTCATGTGCGATTGACCTCTTGGTCAACATTTTATGAATAAAATTTACTTTATATAATTTATTTTTACATTTTTTTTATTTTTTTTTTCGATTTATAATTCCAAAATAATATAATTTGTCACTAAATTTAAGAAAAAAATTTTTTTTTCTTTCAATTTTTGAATATGGGTATCAAATGAAAGGCCTTGATTAGCACATTCCAAAATTACATAAATTGTCACTAAAAATGAGGAAAAATTTTTTTTTTTAAATTTTTGAATATGGGTATCAAATGAAAGGCCTTGATTAGCACATTCCAAAATTACATAATTTGTCACTAAAAGTTAAGAAATTTTTTTTTTTTTCAATTTTTGAATATGGGTATTAAATGAAAGGCCTTGATGAGCACATTCCAAAATGATATAATTTGTCACTAAAATTAAAAAAAAAAAGTTTTATTTTTAATTTTTTTTTTTACTTTATTGTTGTTTGATTTCCTCACAATCGAAGTGAAAGGCAGAAAAATCGACCGATAGATACTTACAAGTGTATCAAAATTTCATCATTATGGAAAACAAGCAAAAATGCAAAGTCCGAGTTTTATTTATTTCCTCGCAAATATGTTATAAAACGTCGTATGACATACGTGCGCTTTGATAATTACAGCCTCTGCTTTCTTGTAGCCCTCGCCTACGGCTCGGGCTAGCAATATCGCCTCAGCTGTAATTTTCAACTTACCGCACTTATATCATAATGTACTATTACTGATTATTCAATTGTCTTTTAGTATCTTGCCTGCTAGCTGTGCTTATATGAAGTAAAAATGTCCTTATAGCTCACCCCATACTCGTAAAATAAAGGCCACTATAGGCTCAGGTAAAGGCAATAAAGACGGATCTCACATCTCCACACGTCACGCATAGATCGGTGACTGTAGATTTGAAAATACTTACCTAGTACTAATGTAATGTGCCAAGTTTGTATAGAAGTCACTCATGGGGTGGGTAACGCAGCAAAACGTCTAGGTACGCACGTGATTTTACGTAATGCGTAGCGTAGCCTATATGTGATTCGGCATCCATCCAGCACGAAAAAGAATTCCTTTTTTATATTAATAACTGGACAGGCATTTGACCACTCAAATGTCTGTCCAGTTACTAATATAAAAAAGGAATTCTTGGAAGATGCCACCATCTTGCTTGGTGGATGTCTAAGGTGTAGCATGCTTGCCCAGGAAATGCCTATTCATTCTTTCTTTCCTTGAAGAGACCAGGGTTTTAACTATCGGGGAACACATGAGCTGGTAGCGGCTAGCGCATTCCATTCTTTAGCAGTTTGCATGAGAAATGTATTGGCAAAACGCTTGGTACGGACCCTTGGAGTATCAACAATTCTTTTTAACATTGATCTTTTGTTTGACAGGACGACGTCACCGCCTGGCGAGCCGCTGGTGCGGGCGCCGGTGGGCAAGCCGCGGTGTCCGCCAGCAATCTCCCGGCTACGCGTCGAGAAGGTTGAGGGGGGGCTCGCCGTGGCTGGCGTGGTCGTCGCAGCCAACTGCCAGATAGTGCTGCCTATATTCGGCTTCTTGTTTATGCTCGTCGGCTGCGTTCTGACAGGTACATGTCTCAATTATATGACCACATAGCACGTAACTTCGCCATGCGAGTCGAAATGGTAAAGGAGGCTTTCTTGACTGTCGACTCCAATTCTTAAATAAGGCTGCCCCTCAGATTCGTGAGTATGCTTGTCGGCTGACTCTCCTCACTGGCGAGAATCCAGTGACTTCTATATCCATCCAGCTTGCGGCTACGCGTCGAGAAGTGGCGGGAGATCTCGTTTTGGGGGGTTTATCTTCGATGCTGCTATGTTCTCAATTTCTTGTTCATGCTCCGAGGAGCTCAGCAATCTCCTAATTATTATGGAGTGCAAAATTGACGTACATACGTAACTAACATAGGTACTGATCTTCATGGAAATGCCTTATAGGATAGTGCTGTCTACATTCAAATTGTTTCCAAGTTCATCTTACAGAAGTACGCGCTTCCTTGATTCCAAATAAATTGAATATAATGCTACTAATATCAAGTAACTATTAATAATCTTAAGATCGTCCTATATACTTAATAGTTCATCCAATCCACAGCATCAAGTTTCCCAAAACCGCACGTCCTAAATGTAACCGTGTATGTTTCCAGCGGCCTCGTACCGTGGTTGCGGTGAGAATGAGGAGCCGGACCACTACGCGGCGCGCATCGCCTTCACCGGCAACTCCCGCGTGCTGGGTCCGGTGTGCATAGTCGCTGGCGCCCTCATGACAATTGCGGGTATGTTAATAACACATCACCACACATTTCTCGACAGGTAGGCTGGCGAATGTAGTGTAGAAGCACAAAATATGGAGTAGACCGAAGAGCTGTTATAGCCGTTAGGAACAAATTGTGGTTTCCCGTACGCACTCGATGATATATGTACAGGCAGGCAATCTCACAGTTCTGTAGACTCAGCATGGAGTCCCATTCGCCCTGGCGTTTACAGAGCCACATCCATGGGACAGCCTAGTGGGGGGACCAAGTAGCATGCAGCACCTAGAGCAAAAAAACTAGTGAAAAAACGTTTCGATTACAGCTAGAGCGGCCCTTGTGCCTAAAACAAATTTTGCGGTAGAAGGCTGTTCATTGATTAGGCCAAACCACATTATTATGATGCGGATATAAGGTACCTTTACCTCTAGTTTAATGTTTCAGTGACAGTTTTTATTGACGATGATATAAAACTCATCAAACGAACAACTACTGAATTTAGTAACTTTAAACACCGTCTGATACACCCGCCGAAAGAGAAATTAATTATGTATGATACATGACGAGAGCACCGGATAACGAATATGGTAATTTTATTTATGGTCGGGTCTTTAATCTCGCTCATGGAAACAGGTTCGGAATTATAAACAGTTTATAACATAGAAAATACATAAAACATGAGTTGGCAGATACGACACGTGAGAGAAATTCGATACAAAATGTGGTTTACGCTGGCGTTCACGCAATCATAATATATTCCGCTATCGGTGTCTATTATACACTAGATACTATTGAAACGGAAAAGACAAAGATAAATTAAGAGTTAAAGCTAGACAATCCGTTTTCATGTTACCAAACGCGTATAAAATAAAATTAACACATCCATAGGGGAAGCTGGGTACAGTTGTTCCCTAGGGGACACTTGGTAAACTTGATTGACGAATCTACCAAGCGTGTTACAGTTCTTTAGGTTAGCAACACTTATTCGTTTATGGCAATGATCACTTTATGTCATGATTTCGTTTGACAGATATCAAAGGTTTACAAATAGTGGCCGCCAAAAATTTGTTGTGTTAAAATATTTAATTTATGGCAAGTTTTGACTTGATTAATTTAATATGATGCTTTGAAACTGCTTCCTGGAAATGTTTTTATCTTTTAAGATGTTTATTATTCTGCCGATTAACATTACTTACCATGATATAAGTGATAAATTGGTTCGCAAAAAAACATGTTTTCTAACCTCAATATGTATGGGTAGACTTGGTCCTTTTCTTTGGGGGTGGAATGATCCCAGGGATCATGTGTCCCCTATAAGGGATCAAATCTACCCTATGTAGATTTTTGTCAGTAAAATAAAGACTTTTTACAGTTTTTATCTTTTTTATACAAAAGAAGTATTTTTATATTTACTCTATTTTTTTTAAATCTACCTACTTTTCTGAATCTGAGATTGAGAAATCTGTGAGACATTTTAGTCAAGATTTTTAGAAGGTAAAGGTTTTTGCTATCCCTTGGGAACAATACTTTTATTTTTCTGGATGAAAGAACCGTATGTTTTTTTCTGTACCCTGACAACGTGTATGTAAAATTTAATGATGATCAGTTCAATAGTAGAAGCGAGTACCTAACACACCTTCGTTTTGCCGATGATATAGTCCTTATGGCTGAGACCATGGAAGACCTGAACACAATGCTCGAAGATCTCCGTAGTGCTTCCCAAAGAGTGGGTCTTAGGATGAACATGGAAAAGACGAAAATTATGTCAAATGCCCATGTTGTACCCTCTCCAGTTCATGTTGGGAACACTACACTTGAAGTTGTTGACCATTACGTATACCTAGGACAGGCAGTCCAGTTAGGTAGGTCCAACTTCGAGAAAGAGATCTCTCGCCGAATCCAACTCGGGTGGGCAGCATTCGGGAAGCTTCGAAAAATCTTCGCGTCCGACTTACCTCAGTGTCTCAAGACGAAAGTCTATGAACAGTGTGTGTTGCCAGTGATGACTTACGGCAGTGAAACGTGGCCGCTAACTATGGGTCTCATAAGGAGGCTCAAGGTCGCTCAGCGTGCAATGGAGAGAGCCATGCTCGGCGTTTCCCTACGTGATCAAATCAGAAACGAGGAGATCCGCAGGAGAACTAGAGTAACCGACATCGCTCGAAGGATTGCTCAGCTGAAGTGGCAATGGGCGGGACACATAGCGAGAAGAACCGATGGCCGTTGGGGCAGAAAGGTTCTGGAATGGCGACCGCGCACCGGACGACGCTCCGTGGGTAGGCCCCCGACAAGGTGGACCGACGATCTGGTGAAGGTCGCGGAAAGCCAGTGGATGCAGGCAGCGCAGGACCGATCGTCGTGGAGATCCTTAGGGGAGGCCTATACCCAGCAGTGGGTGTCGTGTGGCTGATATGATGATGATGATGATGATGAGTTCAATAGTTAAGACGTGAAGGCGTAACAAACAAACAAATAATCAGTCAAACGGAATTTCGCATTCATAATATTTTAGTACGGATAAAAAAAAAAGTAAAGATGATCACTAATTACGTTTTGGTTTGTTATGGATATTTGTTTCTAGACTGCTTTAATGTGTAGTCCGAATATTAATTACATTGTTCTAAAGAGATTAAAACTATTTCATATTTGTTTCCCTTTTCAAAATTGAGCTGCATATGAGCATAAGGCTGGCCCCAGACCTACCAGTTTCGTTTCTTTGCTTTGCTGTTCTACCATGGACCGCCGGCCAAGAGGCTCATTTTCAATCTATCGCATATTTTGACCTGACCACATTGGCAAGATAGCCATTAGTTTGGTGTTATCAAATATCGTCGTCTGGGGTGCGATGAGAAGTTTTAGTTTTCGTTTAAAAAAAAACTGCTGTTTTATACAAAAATTAATAACGAAATTATCAAAATGTATGAAACAGTTCATTTTTTTCGTGATTTCAGATTTGGTCCCATAGTAAAAGTTGTTCAGTTTTATTATGGTCCCTATCTACCATATTCAGTTTTATAAGGCTTTACCAAACATCTTGTATAAATAAGCGATCGAGTTATTTTTAACGATCGGAGTCCATGTTCAGGGTGGCATATCTCCTAAAAGCTTCCTACTTCGCAATCCAGGCGATGATATTTGATAAAACCAAGCTAATGGCTATCTTGCCAATTTGGTCTAGTCCCAAAATGCGATAGATTGAAAATTACCCTAGTTGGCCGGCGGTCTTTCAAGCAAGGTAGCACAGCAAAGCAAAGAAACGGAACCGGTAGGTCTGGGGCCAGCCTAAAGTTCAAATAAAAGAAGCTTATTTGATTACAGATTTACTTATTATTTGGTACCTAGCACTGTTCCTTTTTTATATATAAAGATATATAGGTATTACTCTTTTCTGATATATGAGGCTGAATCCAATATTGTTACCGTGTGTCCCCGATGTGTGGTAGACTTGAACCCCAGGATCAAGTCTTCCAACTGGTGGGAAACAAGTCTCCCCTATATAGGGGACACATGGTAAAAAGTTGCCATACGACATTAAATTAAATTATAATTCCAAATATAACCGAGCCTTACCCTCTTTCATATATTTGGTAAATAGATAAATTCTTAATATAATAACTCAAAAAAATTCCTTATACTGTAAATAGTAAAAAAGTTAGGGACGAAAATGAAAAGGGGGGATCAACCCTCCCCAGTCTCCCCTACTATTTGCTACAAGCAATAACGGAAAATTGTTTAGGCTCGCATTAGTCGTAGTTAATCACTTTTTTCGAGTACCTACAAGCATCTTTTTAAATACCTAAATTCTTCTTCTTGTTGTGGCTCTCCACTACTGGAGGTTCGCCGTCAGCTCAGCGAATCTAGCCCTGACTTGCGCCAAGCGGAAAAGTTGTTCAATGCTAGAAATCTTCGTCCACTCCTGGATGTTCCATAACCAAGACTTTTTTCTTCTGCCAACACGTCGCATTCCCATTACTTTCCCCATCATTATGAACTGGCTGGAGTAGCAATATTTCTCATGTCTCATGTCTAATCCGAGATACCCAACTTTTCTGCGTTTGATGGTGCGGAACAGATGTTATTTGCTAGCTGCATGATTGCAGGACTTTTTCTGATGAGGGTTCAAGCTGCACACATCCTAAGATCAAAATTAGTGATTGAGGGCTGATAAGCACTCCATATTTCGTTATAAACTATTTCTCTACCACCTTGTTGAACTAAATTAGATCATTTCAATCAACCTACACTACATAAAATAGATTCCGGGTTTTTTCTTTTTGCCTTTGTATATTTCCGTTTATTGGGAGTCAATTTTACGGAAATATCTCACAGGCACTGACTGTGTTACGAAATTAACAAGTTTAACCTTGAATTAAATAAAGTAGCCAAAAGGCAATGTAGTTGCTTAAATTGTATGATATTATTGTTTTCTGATTACAGGTATCGTCCTGTGCATGCTAATGCGTGCTGCGCAGCGCCGTCAGCGCAGACTGGCGTTTCATTGTCCCATTCATGGTGACTTCTATCCTGTTAGCCCGCAGAACAGCAGAAAATACTCTCGTAAGTTATTTGGACATCGTTAATTCAATACCGAAATTTTAAACACTTGAAGACACAAAGGACTCATCCATTTTTTATAAAAACGAGACATGTAACTTTCTACCGAGTGATGATGCATAAACAAGCGATGAAGCGATCGCACTTGGCCGCGGCACGTGCAGCCGCTCTTCATAGAAAATAACACATGCAGTCTGCGGTTTGCGGTTTACTACGATATTCTTGTTAGTAATTAAATATATGTCCGAAATGTAGTTGACCATCAGCCATTTTTAATGTCTCCACTGCTGGGGCACAGGAGGACCAGCACTGGAGGCCAACACGATCAACTCCAGTATCGTCTACGAATGCCACCAAGTTTTGGATCGTTTAGCATCCAAAAACAAAGTAATCCTACAATGGATTAAAGGGCATAGTGGATCACACGGGAACGACGCCGCCGATGAGCTGGCTAGAAAGGGATCTTCCACAACTATGGCAGGACCCTTACCCATTCTGCCACTCCCGTTCAGCCAACTGCGCTCATGGGTGAGACAACGTACTCGTGCTGCACATAATACTCGTTGGGTAAATCTAACAAGCTGTAGACAGTCCAAGTTGGCGATGACCGCAGTCTCGCCGCGGTTGACCTGTAGACTGCTCAGCCTTAATCGTCCAGACCTCCGAATAGTTGTAGGTACACTTACAGGTCACCTTGCCTTAAACCGACAACTATTCATCATGAATGCGACAGACAGTCCCCTATGTAGAGGATGCCTGGACGCAGAGGAAACAGCCGCCCACGTGATCCTGGAGTGCGTGGGTTTGGCCGCACACCGGGTAGAAATCCTCAAAGACGTGAGGTCGCTCCTAGAAGCCTGTGAACGCCCCAGGAGGCTTCTGCGCTTCTGGAAGGAGCTGGGATGGCTTGACTAGCCACACCAATGCTGTGTTCACGCATAACGGACCAAATGAGAGTCTAAATGCGGAAAAAGAGCCCATCACCAATACCAATACCAATACCTGGGGCACAGGCCTTTCTCACGGGTGGATAAGGAGGATGGGCCATAACCCACCACGCGGGCCCAATCCAGATTAGTGGGTGTTAACGACTGCAAATTCACCCGGGATCAATGACTTAACGTGCCTTCCGTATCACGGGGAGTTCGAGATAATAAAATTTTGATCACCCATCCTATGACCGACCCTTGCGAAAGTTGCTCAACCTTCGCAATCGCTGAGCCAAGCGCTAAACCACTGCGCCATCGAGTTTCTCGTGCAGCAAATGTAGTTATTGATATCTCTCTTGAGTACTTTTCTAAAGGCTTTTGTGTTGGTACCTTAGGCAGCCCGAGAGGCATGTGGCGCTGGCTGGTGGGCTGGCTGGGCATGGGCGAGGAGGGCGAGGCGCCGCGCTGCCCGCGCTCGGCCGAGCCCGCCTCGCCACAGCGCGCCGCCGCCGCCTGCCCGCCGCCGCTGCCCTTCCTTGTGCCATCCGATTCCGTTGTGTGAGTATTCATTAAAAGCCTTATTCATTCATCATTGTGTGACAAGGGGGTGGGAGGGGTCCTAAATTTCATGACGTCACATTTCAAAATCATTAAACATTGAAATAAAACAAACTTCGGAACTGCTGTTTTAATTAAATAATTATTTCTAGATGTATAATTGTAAAATATATGACGTCACACTAGAGAGAGGGGGTCTCACAAATGTGACCAGCTGTGACAAAGACGGAGGGGTCAAAAATCATGAAATTCGTGTGACGTAATCTATGGATGACCCCTCATCATACCAGCCGCACGACACCCACTGCTGAGTATACGCCTCCCCTTCGGTCGGTTCTGCGCTGCCCGCATCCAGCGCCTTCCCGCGACCTTCACCCTCACGTCGGTCCACCTTGTGGGGGGCCTACCCACGGAGCGTCGTCCGATGCGCGGTCGCTATTCCAAAACCGCCCCGCCCCAACCAGAACTCTAGACCACTGCCACTTCCATCCTTCGAGCGATCTCGGTTACTTTAGTTCTCTTTTTTCTGTAAGTCAAACAGTGGTCTACCTACTGGGAAGTTTTTTTATAAGAGTACAAACCAAACCAAAACCAGCATTCAACTCTTTAAACACAATGTAAATCGTAACCACAGAATAAATAATTCGTAACTTCACATATTTCCTTTCAACAACTCCGAAAACCAAGAAGCTTAAATCCACAATGGAGTTTGCACGCCTAGTATCATACTGAAGATTGAAAAAGACTCTTTAGTGACGTCACAGCGTATTGCTATCTCTTTCTTTTCGTTTTACAATACGTTTTCGTTTCTCACGAACGGACGAACGACGAACAACGAACACGTATTGTAACACTAAAGAAAGAGGTTGCAATAAGCCGTCACGTCACTAAAGGAGCTTTTTTCAATCTTCACTATGACATATGGCCGTGCAATCTCCATTGGAGGAAGGTATAAGCTTCTTGCCGAAAACTAAACTGCCAATGTTGCCAATAGATAAATACCGTGTTTTGTCGATCCATGTATAAAATTTTCTATATTTATTTATTTTTTGTTACAGAGGAATGGCATCGGTGCTGGGTGCACCGCTCAGCCCAGAACAAACTTTTGGGTCCATCAAGTCTCTAGCGATATCTCGGGAAGTGGCTAGTTTCCCACTTTCGCGTTCGCCTACCCCACCACCATTGAGGTGAGTAGATCACTTCTAATTTTTTAAGGTGCTAAAATATACTTACTAAGATCAAAGTTTGATCAACAGTGTTTTTTCTGAATTAATACATAATAAGTTAATACCCTGTGGCATTCTAGTCATCCAATTAGAATTTTAAAGGCCAAATTCGCCAAATATTTGAAAACTTCTTAAATTAAAATTAAAATACATAAATATTAATATAATACTCTATTTAAAGTAATATTAATGTAATTCATTTCATTTCAGCTGTCCGCCTTTCAAAGAAGATTCGAAAACCGCCGAAGACAACATCCCGAACGCAATAACTCGTCCGGACTTCGACTGCGGGACCCCCTCCTGCAACTACAGAGTGGTAGAGTGTAAGCTCACCACCACGGACGAGATATCTCGAAGTGCCAGTGTAGAACCACACGTACACAAATCACTAGAAAATCACACGGTCTCCATCACCATACCCGACGAGGGAAAGGGTTAAAAGCGACGCGAAGTGATCTGCAGACTTTTAGACAAATAAATGTTCAAACAAAAGTGATTTGCCGCGCTGTTTGTTGTGTATAAACTGTTAATGTGATCGGATACGTAGGATTTGTATTTGAATGACCGTCTTTTTTAATGACAGACACTGTACATATAAACAAAGTTAAATTCACACTAAAGCGCTTCAAAATGTTTTGGTATCTGCTCAAACATATTCGTCTTCCGCTGGCGCTCATACTCATTCGAACACCCCAACAAAATTTAAATTAGATTTTTATTAATTTAATTGATTAAATTTTGCTATTTATTTTCAAGCTAGGGTGCAATAAATCTATTGAGTTACGTGGCAATAAATAGCAACAAATATTTTATGTGCGATTTCATGCGATGTGCATGTGAGTTGTGTGTTTTATATAAATTAGGGAAAAAAGTGTGTGTATGTATTTCGATAATTAAATCAAAAGCATTTTGTGTAAATTTTCATTTTGTCAATGTATACATTCTAGTCTAGTCGTTTGGTCTATAGCAAATTGATTTATTGATAATTTTATATCAATCACTATCATTTTAACTCATAAGCGTTGTAGTAAATAAACATTCGAATATTGGCTCAGTAATATAATCGTTCCTCATTAATGATATACTTACATAAATAGATATAAGAAATTGTCCATTACAATCATTTAACTTGTATTTGTATTCATTAGATTACAAACATTATCACATACACTAGGATGTAGAATGTGTTATTTTTGTTTATTTTTAACATTGGTCACGTTTGACAGTACAATCATCTCTGCTGGCAAAGGAATTAAAAAAAACAACCATCGTAATAATAAACCAGTCCAAAACTCCTATTATTGATGGTCGTGATGCCCCCCATGGGAAGTTAATTTTCCTTTGATGATGCCCCTCCATCGATGTCTGTACCAGGCGTCATTGAGTGCATCGTGTAGCTTAGTGTCCAGCGTTGAGCGGAATTGATCAGACCACGTCCAACCTCTCGGCCGTTTGCCATCGACCTCGCCAGTGACCATCGGTTGTTCAAGGTTGTGTCCATCTTTTCGTGCGATGTGACCGAAGAATTCCAGAATCTTTTGGAGACAGGAAGTGGATAGCCTGGTTTTATTGTTAAGCTCTCGAAGGATAGACTTGTTCGTTTGAAATGCAGTCCACGGTATTTGTAACATCCTCCTCCAGCACCACATCTCGATAGCGTCCAAAACTACTACAATTCAACCTGAAAAGTAAAGCATGTTCCGGACGGATGTAATCATGCCTCCCATCAGAGGTCACCCATCTTGGTGGAAGCTTGATTGGGGCGTGATTTCCATCCGTGGATTGTGTTGCGGCTACACGAGTTTCCATCCAAGCGCCAACACAGTCGCCCTTCAAGTGCGCCCTCTAATGGTTGCGCCCCCCTTGCCAGCCCCTACTTAAGACGCTGAACAGTCTTTATAGCCATAACTAGTAACTAACCCACATTTTGATGGAACCAACTCGATGGGAAACTTACTTGATTATCAAAAGAAGTCCTGAGCCGGGATGTTCAATTAGATTACCTAATACGCTCTCCCCTTTCCATGAGTTCTTCAGTAGGTAATCTTCAGTAGGTACTTATCAAAGTAAGCAACCTTTACGGTACCTCCTATCTACTTCAATCTAAAAGCTCATACTAGAAGGGTCATACTTTGGTGGCCACTTGTTTCACTAATACAACATTATATCATTTTGGTAGACGAGCCAAAAGAAGTTGCCAAAATATCGTATTGATCACGTCCATAATTTTTATACTTAAGTACTTACTTAAAATCTAATTTGCATTCACTTTCATATTTCGAGCTCAGAAAAGACAATCTAGTAAGGCAAAGAGTAGGTAATGTTGTAGTCCACGTATATTTAGAATGTTGATAGAAACTAGATAAGAACTGCATTATCAATTTTTTAAGTTTTGTGATGAAGGCATTTATTGGCCGAGTTAAGTAGGTATTTGAAATTATAAGGAATGTAATTTATTATAATCCGTAGTTAAGTGCCACGCCTAAAATAATCTATTAGAATTGTATACTTAAATATAAGCTTATTTAATATTGTTATAGTTTTAAGGAAATGAAAATACAAATTTGAGATAACTATGTGGTATTATTTGAAATCCAAAATACCATAGGTACTATCCCCGTCAATTGGTAATGCGCTGGAACCTTGTCAAATTAACATACACATCATCGTCATCCACAACTAAAAATGTCAAAAAACAGTAAAATTCTAATAGGTAATACAATATATTAATTATTGAATTCTTATTTTCGATAAGAAAGGGTCTAGGTATATGAGAAAATTACAATTGTTTTTCGTTTTTGAGGTTAAAATCATGGCCGCCAGGCGCATTACCAATTGACGCGGATAGTACGAGGGCTCGGTCTGAACGGGTGAACGGATTTAGACGAAATTTGGCACAGAGATAGATTATAGTCTGGAATACTTAACACAGGCTTCTTTTCATCCCGATTATTGGTTTCCAGGGAAAGACTTACAACAATTAGAGACTCCCACGGCGAGGCGGAGCCACGGGCAAAAGCTATAGTAGGTATAATATAAAACAAAGTCGCTTCCCGCCGTCTGTACGCTTCACTTAAACTACCTATGCATAAAAGCCGCTTTAAAATCGATCCATAAGTTTGGGAGCTAGGTTGCCGGAGACAGACAGACACACACACACGTCAATTATATTATAACACTCCTTGCGTACGTCGTATGTAGATAACCTGTAGTATAATCTAATAACTTCACACTGACACCACATTATAGCACAGTTTTACATTAGTAGCTACTAATGTAAAACTACAGGTTATCTACATACGACGTACGCAAGGAGTGTTCTAATATAATTGACGTGTGTGTGGGTAACTACATTGCACCCGTGCGAAGCCGGGGCGGGCCGCTAGTATTATCTATATTCAAATCATTAGATACGAATTATCATTGTTATAGTAACGTCTATTGAAGTCGGGTGGGGTACGAACATACCGTACGTACGTACGGGAAGTACAAAACTTACTTTTTTTTTCTAAAAGCCCCACCCGACTTTTATAGACTTTATTATAACAATGATAATGCGTAACTACTTAATGATTTGAATATTATTTCTTGCTTTTTAGAGCCAGGTTTTTTGAAGTCGGTTTTTGTTTTTTAATCATTTTTTTATTTTTAGTGTAAGTACCTTCTGTATTAGGTAGTCTAGGTATGTAATTTAGGTAGAAAAGTCAGCTCAGCCAAACGTGAGATAATCGCGGCATACAGGTCAAACTGAGAACCTTATTTTTTTTTAAGTCGGTTAAAAAGACTACACTAAAGGTATCCCTTTTCCAACACAAAAAAACATCTAATTCGGTTCATAAATAACAAAGTCGTCAAGGTAATTGATGCAAAATCATAGTATTTTCAGGATTACTTGAAAACTACTGAACCGAATTGAAAAAAAAAATATGGGAACATCTCGCAAGAATATTTAATCGAACAAAAAATGGTGTCGATGATACGCGCGAACAACGATAAAAAAATAAACAATCGAATTGAGAACCTCCTCCTTTGTTGAAGTCGGTTAAAAATCCTCTACAGAATTAAAATTAATGAGAATTTGCCTCAGAAAAAAACACTGGTAAATAGCCCTGTTATTTTACTATATAGAGTAATAAACTTGTTAAGCATTTTTGTCTACTATAACTGTGTTCAAAAAATGATTTGCGTCGCGCGGCGGAATTTGCTTATACTTTTTTTCAATAATCCTCTACAGAATTAAAACTATAAAAAATTATCCCAAAAACAAAACCTCTACCAGCGAGAAATTTTTTACGTGAGTTTCCTGGTAAAAAGCTATATTCAGCATTAGAAACTTGTTCACTCAACTCTTTTGGAGTTAGACAACTATCTTCATCGTTCGACGCACTCATTTTTTGTAATTTATCACAAAAATTGCTCGATCAAACCTATGCTGAAAAATTTTATACATAAAGTAGTTTCCTGCCGTTTTGTTTTACATTATTACGTTGTGCTTTTCTCTTAATCATTAATATCCCATCTAATTTATTTATAATCATAAAACACTAATTTGATAATAAATTTCATTAATTTTTTCTTACTTTATATTTATTTCATACATGCGACCTCCCTCATTTCGTCCATACTCTTTATTTAAAATTATCAACCTTCTTTTTTAATAATCCTTCTAGGCGATTGCGTAAAGTCAATCGTATTCATTTGACAGTTCATATTGTATCATAATATATGTCATCCCATACAAATTGCAGCCGATGGAATACGATATGAACTATCAAATGAATACGATTACCTTACGCAATCGCACCCCTTATTTAAAACTCCTTGGTAGGTATATCCGTGCATTTTATTTGTTTATTTTTTAATCCATGTGTGACACCATAAACTCTATCTATCCTTTTCTCACATATCAATTTTACAAGTCCCATCCTTGTCAATTTATTTATTTTTTCTTTATTGTTTTAAAAGTTGGTATTAGAAATTAGAAGTCATGGCTGTATGGCGCAAATGAGCCTTTGCCTTTTCTGCTCCAAGCGGAAAAAATTACAAAAAAAAAAGCACTTTGCCTCACGCTCGCAGCAAAAATCGATTTTGCTGCGAGTTTTTACGCGCCAAAAGCTCCCTTTTCGTGCTGGAGAGGTGAAAAAATATTTGTGAGTAGTTCATTCAGTTATCCCACTATTTAGAGTAGGTAATAAACTTTAGAAATAAAATACTTTTTGACGGATAGTAACGCGGTTTTATTGAAAGTACTTTGGTATAATTACTTAGTTGGTATTTGGTTTGATTTTTGATTTTCCCGACGCGACGTTTCGGCACCTTTGCAGCTGCCGTGGTGAGAAGTCAATATAATAAACTTTTTAAACATTTTTGTCCAGTAACCGTGTTAAAAAAATATTTTGTGTCGCACGGCGGAATTTTCTTAAAATGTCTTTTTCCAAAATCCTCTACAGAATTAAAACTATGAAAATTTGTCTCAGAAAAAAAATACTGGTAAATAGCCCAGTTATATCACTATATAGAATAATAAACGTGTTGCACATTTTCGTCTAGTAAATGTGTTAAAAAAAAATTGTGCCGCGTGGCGGAATGGGGAGGCGAAGGCAAAGTGAATTACAGATGGCGCTTCAGTCTTTGGAACAATTGTCAGTTTGAGCTTATATTGTCTTGACTGTGTTATTACGTGATTTTACTTTCTTAGATTGTATTTTTTTCGGTTTTGCGGACAAACAATGTATTCTATGCTAACTTTAGCTCATATAAAAGAAGAATTACGGAAAAGAAAAGCCAAAACAACAGGCAAGAAAGTTTATAGCAACTTACAAAAAATTGCTAACAAGCATTACATTTCTTTAAATTTCGTGTAAGATTTACAAGTAATCTTTTTATTTCAGATTAGAAGCATATGATTCAAATTTTAACAAAGCAACTGAGTGTGAATTTCCGTGTTTATAGTTGCCTGATGATGCCTTCTGTGCAATAGTAATTTCAGGTTTCTGTACTGGAATTTCTGTACCATCCAAAATTACACGAACCGTTTTATCATATTTATTTTATTATTCTAAGTTTCTTGAATGAATCTGGCATATAAAATTCTATTAATTCTCTGTTTGGCCCCAATATTGGGTTTATTCCATATTTGATATACCTATCAAATTCATCCAAGTTATAAATATGTTAAAAACTGCTGAGGTTGAAATATTAAAGAACAAAGCTGTTATAATTCAAATGTTGTTTTATTTTGGCGAAGCTTCATCAAATTCATGAAACATTCCTTTTGATTTATAATGTTTCTCAGGCTCAGCAAAGGAGAAAATCGAGGGAAAAGCATATTTTTTTGATATTATTTTGCCCACTATTTTTTTGTTACTGGGAAATCGATGAACTCCAATATTTTACAAGTTACATGCATAACAATGCGGCATTTTCTCAGTATAAAATTAAAAAGTGCAATACTCCAAGAGATTCGCATATGTTTTGACACTTTCTTTGAGGCGGCCGGGTACCAAAGACCAGACGCCACCTATCGGGATAAAATTGCGCTTTTCCTCCCCATTTTCTCTTCTCCAGTGACGTCTCATACTTCAGGCCAAAGAGAATGTTAAATCACGTATTATTTACTTCAGGCTTAGAATTCAGACTTCAGGTAAGTATATAGAACGTCGTCGGAGTTAAAAATATCGCGCGTTGAAAAATCTCGTGTGTACGATCGCTGCACAAAATATAAACATACATGATCAGTCTGGCATCAGTCCATTCCATCAGTCTGTAAAATAAAGACTTTGATTTTTTTCCAGACTGTCGATCCAACATTTGCACCAGCCAGACTGCTGGAAAGGACTGATGCCAAACTGAACATGTAGTCTCCCTCATAATTTGTGGTTTTTGATACTGGCAGTTTTATTAATGTGACGCGACATAGCACCAGTGATACCATCTTGGGGGATTTTCCCCTAGGGGTCGTCCATTAATCACGTGAGCCTCGAAAGGGGGGGGGGGGGTTAGTTGAAAACATCACGTGTATTTTTTTTTTTCGTTGAACGTGTGACTTTTAACCGAAAACGGGGAGGCGAAGGCAAAGTGAATTACAGATGGCGCTTCATTCTTTGGAACAATTGTCAGTTTGAGCTTATATTGTCTTGACTGTGTATTACGTGATTTTACTTTCTTAGATTGTATTTTTTTCGGTTTTGCGGACAAACAATGTATTCTATGCTAACTTTAGCTCATATAAAAGAAGAATTACGGAAAAGAAAAGCCAAAACAACAGGCAAGAAAGTTTATAGCAACTTACAAAAAATTGCTAACAAGCATTACATTTCTTTAAATTTCGTGTAAGATTTACAAGTAATCTTTTTATTTCAGATTAGAAGCATATGATTTCAATTTTAACAAAGCAACTGAGTATGAATTTCCGTGTTTATAGTTGCCTGATGATGCCTTCTGTGCAATAGTAATTTCAGGTTTCTGTACTGGAATTTCTGTACCATCCAAAATAACACGAACCGTTTTATCATATTTATTTTATTATTCTAAGTTTCTTGAATGACTCTGGCATATAAAATTCTATTAATTCTCTGTTTGGCCCCAATATTGGGCTTATTCCATATTTGATATACCTATCAAATTCATCCAAGTTATAAATATGTTAGAAACTGCTGAGGTGTAAATATTAAAGAACAAAGCTGTTATAATTCAAATGTTGTTTTATTTTGGCGAAGCTTCATCAAATTCATGAAACATTCCTTTTGATTTATAATGTTTCTCAGGCTCAGCAAAGGAGAAAATCGAGGGAAAAGCATCTTTTTTTTATATTTTTTGCCCAATATTTTTTTTGTTACTGGGAAATCGATGAACTCCAATATTTTACAAGTTACATGCATAACAATGCGGAATTTTCTCAGTATAAAATTAAAAAGTGCAATACTCCAAGAGATTCCCATATGTTTTGACACTTTCTTTGAGGCGGCCCGGTACCAAAGACCAGACGCCACCTATCGGGATAAAATTGCGCTTTTCCTCCCCACTGTGTGTGATTGTTGACTCACCGTTACCTGCACGCGTAGCATGAGCAAACGGGACTCTTGTCTACGAAGACTTGTCGTCTCGACCAGTCTATCGCAACTCGTGAAGAAAAAAAAAATCTATGAAACGGGGTAGAACTTTAATGGCGGCTATATTTATCTCACTCTTTCGTCATACGTTTGAAAGTGATAGCAACGTTAAAAGAACCCTGTTTTGACATTTGGCGTGTTAAAAATTTTGTATGAAGTCCCGTCTCTTATATAATAACGTAGTGATTTTACATTCTCTTTGGTCTCGACCCTCTAGATTGCTGAGCACAGTGGTGGGACTCGCTCTCAGAATTTTACAACCTTTTTATGTCTTTTAATACAAATATGAGTTTTAAAATATAATATCTGAAATGATTCGAAATGATTTAGTTTAAACATGATACTTATTTTTTAATAAGTTCTAAGATAAAGAGACACTCACAAAAGCTTTCACTTCCGTAGACAAAGCTCTCTCGAGCTCGAGAAGAATAATGTTGCCACTAGTAAATATTTATAATTATTTCCATCATTTCTCTTAAAGGGCGTTCCTTTCTATACGTTTCACGACGCAAAACTCTTAAAACCGAGTTAAATATAGCCGTATGGATATAGTTCGTTTGCCTTCCTTTTATTGAGAGATTTTTGAAAAGATGACACAGACCAACGCACTTGTTAATTTAGTAATAAATATTGAAATCAATGCATGAAAATAATTTTAATTTACGTTTTTAAGTAAATAAATTAAAATTAAGTGAAATAAAAGTAAAAAAATACTGAAGGGAAAAAAGTGTAATATTAGGAAACAATATTATTGAATAGGTAGGTACCTTTTTACAATAAATTATTTATTGTATTATTTTAATTTATAAAATTTATGAAAAAATTTAATAAAAAATACTTATTCGTTATTTACTACTAGTAAATATTTATTATATTTCTTTTTTTATAAATTTTATAATAAAAAAGAATTACTTAAATACAATTTTTCATTTTTTTTCTCTCCGGACAGCTGTTTTTGTCGTTTGTGCTGTAACTTCTCTTCTTACCTTAATAAAATATAAACACGGACAACTTAGATTTATTTTTATTGCGAAATTAAAAACTCAGAAAAAAAAAGTCGACAAATCTTTCTCGACCACTCGATGGGTGGTAGACAAATTTGTCCCACTCAACTGTCAAATAAATGTCAGTTGAAGACAAAAGCTCGTGTTTGTCGACTTTTGACATTAGGCCACGACAAAGAACAATGCGAGTCTACGGTTGTAAAATGCGAGCATGAGTATCTCGATCTCAACCCGACAAAAGTGACATTTCGGTGTAGACAAGCCATTGTTCTGTGAGTCGAATCTTATCTCGATGTTGGTCATGCTACGCGTGCTGGACGATTTCCCCGCCCACCGCGACATATTCGTACTGAAAATTGTTGAGATTATTTTGTACCAAAAAAAATATACGTGATTTAGAGGGGGGGGGGGGGTTAACGTAAAACCTCACCATGTATCACCAGGGGGGAGGGGGGGTTAAAAATTGGCCAAAAAAAACATCACGTGATTAATGGGCGCCCCCCTAGTAGTCCAATCAACGGGCCTTATGCAACCCGAATAATTCTCCCGTCTATGAAATTTGGCATGTGATAAAGTTAGGTAATACAGATTACAGATGAACAATAATCCAATAAATTTTGTTACGAGAAGTTAGGTATTTTTACCTAAACATGAAATTAGGTAAAAATACCTAACTTCTCATAACAAAATTTATTGGATTATTGTTCATCAGTAATCTGTATTACCTAACTTCATCACATGGCAAATTTCATAGACGGGAGAATTATTCGGAAGTCGCCATACAACAAATGTCCTCATTGATTGGACTATAGATTTAGGGAAGACAAGTGTCAAAAGGGGATTTTTTTAGGGGCAAGAATATTTCAGAGCATTTTTAGGGGCTTCAAACAAAACCTTCGTATCAATAGGAATAAAACGACAGCAGTATGATAAATAATTCCTTGGGAGTACCCGAATCAGATTTCATTCATTCAAAACTCTACACATACTCACGCAGCCTGCGCTTGAATGCGAACCAACCAACGAACGAACGAAGCGACGGCTACACACATGGTAAATACGTCATGGTAATGATCCATCGCCATAGAGCAAATTTTAACCATGGAAAGTAATTTGTATGGAATATCCAATATTTTACTTTCTTCGCCTCAGGCAACGGCTACATGCGTGGTAAATACTGTGATCCATCAGTATTTAATCAGGAATGAATGATTGAATGAATGAATTTATTTGCTTTTGAATCGGGTACAATAGGATTATAAATGGTTTACAAAAACCTTATACTTAACAATAGTTTCACCTACTCAGCTACAGACAATAGCATGCAAATAATAATATTGAAGCTAATTTAAAATATTGACATAGCAGTATCATTGAAAATTCTCAATTAATAAAATTAAAACAAAAAATTAAAGTCACATCATAAAATGTCAAAAGAAATGTCAGAAATTGAATAATATGCAAGCAATTGAATAATATTTTTCAATTATTAATCATCTTAATATGCAAGCGCTTTAACGACCCACTCTAGAATAAGAATTTCAACATGGGGTTTTAGGAGAATTTTGAAAATTTATTGGGGGAGAATATTGGCAGAGGCTGGTAACACTGCATAGCACTGCACTAGGCTGGCATATGGCAGCAGGGTTGGTAGGTTGGGGTTTTTTTTCGCATTTTTGGGGAAGAATAACAGTCTTGGCGAAATTTTAGGGAAATGAAATGTTTGGGGAGAAAAATACACAAGGAAGAATCTTGGTTGGAGTATAAACTCCGATGTCTCTGATAATGTTTATCTGACCATGTTAAGCGAAGATGAAGTTTCGGAACTTCTAACTGTCTTATTCAGAGATTTTTCACAAAACTGGGGTGCAAGACTGTTCTAACAAAACCTGGTTTATTACTTGTAAACCAATCACAATGCACCTTTTAATCCTTAAACGGTGGGACTAAACGTTAAACTGTCACTCTGAATACGATTTGCGCTAAAATGGCGTTAGTCCGCAGTCTAACGCCATGTTAACTTTGGCCCTAGTTTAACGAACGCACTCTGAATAAGACAGTAAACGTTTTAGATGATTCAGTTTAGAACTTCAGATACTTTATTATTATCTTATATTTTCTTAATAAACTTAGTTTTAATATCTTTCAATTCGTCTTATTTCCTGTTTAACAAAAATGGGGAAAAAAGTTGCCAAACGTATCATTTTGGTGAAAAGAATTCTTGAATATGGGGAAATTTCAAAATCTGGATTTACCAACCCTGTATGGCACTGGCAGTGGCAGTAGAGATGGGTAGGTCCGCTCTTAATTAGGAGTTGCATCAGGATGTACATCCAGCTCTGGTGATGTACATCCAGGTCCCGTGTCCGTCGGACCCACATGGGTCCGGTGGCAGACCAACCGTCCGCGTCTGTCGTGATCGTGAACCGATACAGGTTCAGGTTCAGGTTCCCTAAGGCGGAGTCGGAATTGGGACGAAATGCGAATAGAGCAGGATAAATGAAAAATAAAAGTAGTACTTATAGGAAAAATCCGTCTCATATATATTTTGTAATAATCATGAATTATCTATAATCTCTAATTAAAAAGTAAAAAAACAAATATCCCCTAATTTGGTAACATAACTGAAAAATCTAATGATCAAACATAAACAAAAACCCCCATTGGGTAGATAACAATTGATAAATGTAACTAACTACTAATTACGAAAAACCAAAATAAATACGCCTAACAACAAGTTTGAAGCTAGATAATTTTGAGAACAGGAGTAATTTGAAATTTTATTTTATTTTTTTATTTTATTTTATTTGAAAACCAACAGCGTTACAATTTATTTTTACTACTAATTCTAACTATTAGCAAGGCCAATTACAGGTTTTCCATAAAGTTACCTTACTTAGTAAATTCCATACAAGAAATTAGTACAATAATGCAATGATACAGTCGCAAAGTTATTAGTCAACACTCTATACTTAATTAACTTAAAAAAGAAAATCGCTTGTTATACTTATACTAGGTATATCATTCATTTCATTCCTAATTCAGATTCATCTAAAATAAACATATTTTCATTTATTATTTTAAGTATTTATTAAAATGCCATGCCAAAGACTTACACATCATTATAAATATTTTATTTTTCCAAGAATTTGTTTTTAATGTTGATTTTAAAGGCTGTCTTAGAAAGAGAAAATATGTCAAGCTCTCCAAATTCCTTATTGTAAGTATGGGGAAGGCGGACCAATATACTATTGCGAACATAGTTAGTGGCACATCTAGGGACATGTAACAAGGGAGTGTGACGCGTACGGCGCCTGGGTGTACAGAACCCGATATTCTCAACCAATTCGGGACAGTCTAAGTTTCCGTTAAGAATATCATGAAGAAAGCTCATATCCAACAAGAGTCGACGTTCCTCAAGCGTCAGGATGTTATAAGTACGACATGATTCAATGTAAGAATTGGCTGAGTTGCGCAAGCGATAGTCTAGGTAGCTAACAAATTTCTTTTGTATACGCTCTAAACTAGTCACATACACAGCATACCGAGGTGACCATATGGGACTAGCGTATTCAAGTAAGCTACGAACGTATGCAAAGTAAATTGATTTTAGTGCATGAGGGTCATTGAAGGACTTACACACGCGTAAGACAAAACCTAGGTTTTTAAAGGCTTTCGTTGCTATACTATCTATGTGACCAGAGAAGAGCATTTTCTCATCGAGTACAACTCCCAAATCGCGGACGTTATTACTAACATTGATTTTCACACCATTGAAGTTGTACTCATATGTTATGGGTTGTAATTTACGAGTAAAGCGAATACATAAGCATTTATTAACATTAATTGAAATTTTATTTTCCTCATAATATTTGGTTAAATTATTTAAATCAGATTGAACTTTTTCACAGTCATGCAAATTATTAATTTTGAAAAATATCTTTTTATCGTCCGCGTACGTTAAATGTTTAGTAAATGTGAAGCATTTATTTATATCGTGGATATATGCGTTGTAGAGCAATGGACCCAAATGTGATCCCTGGGGAACCCCGCTGGGAATACTTACAAAGTCCGATCTATAGCCACCCATAACTACCGCCTGCGACCTATTAGTTAGATAAGACTGTACCCACCTCAGCAAGTTACCACGTATGCCCAGCGACATAAGCTTATTAAGCAGGATGATGTGATCCACACGATCGAAAGCTTTTTCAAAATCAGTGTAGATCACATCAACCTGGCCACCCCGTTCCATGTCCCGTAACACACGATTTGTAAAACAGGCCAAGTTAGTCACTGTCGAGCGCCTCCTCAAGAAACCATGTTGTTCGTTTGGAATACCGCGTGAAATCGTGAGATAGATGAAGTCGTACACTAGCTTTTCGAACACCTTTCCAATAGTGCACAGTATTGAAATTCCTCTATAATTTTCAACCTTAGTTCTAGAGCCTTTTTTATGTAACGGTAAGATATGTGCCTTTTTCCATATAGATGGAAATATGCCTAAATTAAGTGAACTATTGAAAATAATATGTATGGGAACGGTTAATGCCTTCGCACAATTTACCCAGAAAATAGGTGGAATTTCATCATAACCAGCTCCTTTAGATAAATTAAGTTTCTTTAGTGCCTTTTCTATGGTTTCTTCAGAAAACTGCAAACTACAAACTGAATCGACGCTACTTTCCACCCCCGACTCAACAACGCTGCCAGAGGAGGAGGTGCCAAAAACACTGTGGAAAAATGCATTAAACGCGTCGCAAATTGTTTTACCCTCATCATACGAGATATCACCATATGTTACCTTTTTTGGATAATTAGATTCAGCGCGTAAAGATTTGGAATAAGACCAAAATAGTTTAGGGTTAGATTTAATGGCCTCTTGTATACTTTTTAAATGATGTTTATAACATTTGTCCTGAACTCGAAGTTGACGTTTACGTAACATTGCAAATTCATCATAATCTAATTCGTTTTTGTACTTCTTCCATCGTGCATGGGCCTTCATTTTTTCTTTAGTAATTTTGATCAAAGGCTTACTGTACCATATTGGAAAATTACTGTTTCTAGCTTTGCATAAAGGTATAAATTTTTTTACACAATTATTAATAATTTCGTATAAAGTGTTAGTAGCCTTATCTGGGTCTTTTTGATCAAGTACTGAAAGCCAATTAATACTGTTTAAATATGCATTTATTTCCATGTAATTTCCATTTTTAAAATTGTATCTTGGTATACACTTTTCCCTTAACGGCAAGACGAAAAGATCCAGCACTTCAATCGAAAAAACGGGATGTGCCTTATCCATCTTCACCAGTGGAAGTGGGCTTTCATTGATGGTCAGGGGACAATTTGCGAACGCTAAGTCAAGCGTATTGCCATACTTATTAGTGATCGAGTTGTACTGTGTTAAGCCGGCCATAGTGAAATTATCTAACAAATGATATGCAGAATTTTGAACGTCAATAGGACCGGTTTTTTTATATATCGGATTAGTATTATTCCAAGCAACGCATGGTAAATTAAAGTCTCCTACAATTAAAAATTTACTATGATTTTTAGCACACACCTCGGAAGTGATTAACTGTGTTATAATTCTAACATCGGTCGGTAAACGTTGATAGTCAGGTGGCACGTAAACAGCGCTTATAAATAGATCGTGCGTGGAGGCAAAGATGCGAGCGGGGATAGTCACCGTTATCAGCTCAGTCGGCGGACGAACCGCCATGTCGACGCGCGCCGCGCACAGTTGCCGCTGCGTCATTATCAATATGCCTCCTCCGATTTTTTTACCACTAGCATTCAAGTCGCGATCGCTACGAAACACTTCGTATCTGTTATCGCACAGTTCCGCATCAAATATACCATCATACAGCCACGTCTCTGTTAAAACTATAACGTCGTAATTAGAACATAGGATACTTTGTTTTAATTCTGCACATTTGGTGCGTAAACCGCGCACATTTTGATAAAAGATATTCAAACTATTAGGCGGCATTATTCTAACCTATTTGTAACCATTAGTAAATAGCTGTTCATTAAGTGTGCTAAGAGAAAGTGACTGCAATAAAAATAAAAATCGTAGTAATCCATTTTAAAATGAAAAATTAAAATAGTATAAGGCGCTCTGATGTCAGTGTATAGCAGCGACCGCGAGGCAATGAAGTGATAATAATCAGTTATTATTACGCTTTTGAGTTTGCAAAAAAAAGTGAATACAATGACCAGGCATAATACGACAGCGTTATGTTTATTTATTGTGAGATGACCAGCATAAATCTTTAGCATGCACACTATACAAATTAATTGAAATGTATGAGTATAATATCTTATTATTTCTATACTGAAAACATGAGAAATAGCTGAATGGCGACGTGATACATGATAACTTGAAATTATTGAATTTAAAATACTAATTAAATACAAGAGAGTGTTTCTCAACTTATAACGTATACTATTAAATACTACATTATACAATATGTTGACCAAAATATGTTGACAAAAAAATAACGGTATAATATGGAACATATAAATAAATTGTTTTGAAATAAAATCTAAGGTTACAAATATATACGTGACATAATTTGACATAAAAAAGGGAATCTTTAATAACAAATTATTATTTACTAAAATAATTAAGTGAATTTTGAGCAATCTTCCTCGCGGCTGATTATGAACGCCGGTGACACATCGTTTTTTCTTGCGTGGATCCTTCCGTTTTTTATCCATACATATTGAAATTGCTTTGCTTTAGCTAACTCCTTGCACTTTTTGAGAAGCTGTTTATTGTAATACGTCAGATGTTCGTTAATGAATATAGGCTGTGCTTCTCCGGGTATATCTAAATGTTTAGTGCTAAGGCGAGTTTTGCGTGAGCGAGATAAAATAGTGTCTTTGATTAGGCGTGTTTTGACTTTTATTATTATGACCCTTGGGCGACCTTGTAACTTAACACGCGGAGACACACGGTTGATCTGAACGATGTCATTAGTGGTTATATCGATATCCATGTGTTTCACTAATTTCATAAAAATTTCATTTAAATTATCAGTCTTACCCTCAGGTATGCCGATTATCTCTAAATTAAGGAGTCTTTCCCTTTGATTATTCTCATTAATTTCAGACTTTAAAGCACAATTCATGCGTTTAACTTCGTCTAATTCTGATGCAATAGAATCAATTCTTTTTGTATATCCTGAAAAATCTTCCATTTTCTGAAGCATGGTATCCTGTTGATCAGAGCTAAACTGCGCAGAAGATTGCAACTCAGAAAGTTCTTTTTCCATTTTGTTTTGTTTTGAATTAATGTTTTGTATTGAATTTTTCAACTTACTTTGCTCTTCGAGAATTATTTTCATTTCAGATCTCATCTCCAAAGTAGTTTCAGTTAATTTAGCAATATCATTTCTTATAACATTATTTACATTGTCATTAATTTTTGACAAATTATTATCAAAATCAGATTTAAGTTCCTTTATTGACGCCAGGATCTCTTTAGAAAACTGACTAAAAGTTTCACTAAAGTCATCGTCATGCTTTCGTTTACGTATGGTTATGTGTCCAGACGAAGATGATAAATCCGGATTAGAGCTGAATTGTTTCACGGGAGATAGCACCATATTGATAGTGAGAAGGTAGGTATTACTCACAGTATTGCAACCTTGGTGTGGTGATGAGTACCGCGTAGCGCTATGTAGAACAGAGACGATTTATGTAGCACTAGCAGCCCGTCTCTTTTACCCGAGGTGTGGCGGGGGCTACCTCAGCTGATGCGATGCGTCTGATAACACTAGAGTGAAATGAACTGAATTACTCACACCCGCGCGAACGACGCCGACGATGCAGATTCCACGAGCGGGTCACACTCCAACTCCAGCCCGCCGCCGCCACCCCGCCGCACCGCACCTCCCCCCGTGGTCCGTAATCCCGTGATTCAGTTCCACAACCGATAAGTTACTCTATGAACCGCTGTGCAATCCGCTCCGGGGTGAGCGGAATCCAACTGGTCGTTGGATGTACATCATCACTGTGGCATGTGATGCAGGTCCACTGATGCGTATCCAACCGGACCTACCCATCTCTAAGTGGCAGGCAGCCATCTTGAATATTTCATGATGGCAGTATCTTTCAATTTCTAAATAAAAAGTGAATGTGAGAAATATCTGCAGGGAGTCAAAATATAAAATTATCACAATTTTTTTCACAATTTATCACTCCAAATCGTGTATGTTTAGTTGTGTTTTAACTCGATAAATTTTAAAAAGATGAGCAATAAAACAAATCAGCTGTTATCCGTCAATCGATGTCAACAAAATTACATAATTTTGTTTAGAAAAACAGTGTAGTCTCCGTTTTTTAGTGTCATTTTGAAATTATCAAACATGCAGGTTTAATCCTAAGCTGTAGTTGACAAATTATTAAAGTAGAAATACTCAAAACGGCTCGCAAACCTAAGTGACTTTGTATGATGTAGTCCAACATTATAATCAATTATAGTTTCTAACAATGGATCACAACAATCTAATAGAGAGTGGTGGATTTTATTTTATACATAACTTTGACTCTGGGAACCTCGGTCATGTTGAGAGGGTACCGACGGAGCTCATAGGTAAGTTTATAGCTTAGAATTTCTTCTGCTATAACACAAAGTCCAATGTCGTTGTTTTACATTCATAGCTGCCAATTCCACTCGCCCTTTTCATGGTCTTTTGTTCTAAAAGTTAATCCCAGGACAGAAGTTTCAATGTTACAAGTATTACATATATTTATGGTAAACAATTACCTAGATGTAATAAAAATAACCTTAGCATTCTTCGGAGATTTTATGTTAGTAAAAAAATCCTTTTGTTTCCTAGCCAGTCTTAATTGATTATTTATCATTCATTAGTAATTAAAGCTTGGTTCCATATTGTTTTGTTCAAATTTTGTGGTATATGTGTGTAAAAAAAGGTTGCATACGGCCTAGACTAGTGGCCCAATATTGGTCCCTTTTCTTCGTCTTTTATTTTCTTTATGGAAGCATCTTGTAATATAAGTATTTTATTTACCAGGATACTAGATACTCTGATCAAGAGGTATTCTGATTTTGAGAATGCTTTGTTGCAAGTATTTATAAATCCGTCAATGCCCGGAAAATAAGACACGATCGATTTTTTATTGTAGACCGGATGCCGGTCTACATGGCCATTCCTGAATTAAAAAGTCCATAGGGTAATTAATGCAAAGATCATAAGATCTATCATAGAATATTAAAATCTTCCCAGTTCAAATTATTTGTTTATTTTCTAAAATTCTTATTAGAATGCCATTTTAATTCCTTATATTTTGTTGAATTAATTATCACAATCAGGGCCAAGCTAAAAGAGCCATTTCCATTTTTAGGGGCCTAATTCCTGACATTATTTTTGTACCAAAAGTCACATGTAGAACCCAAAGGTACTGATCGATTTGTGGAGGCCAGCAGAATCTAACGCCATAGTAAAATGTATGAAATGTGAATACTCACAGATACACTGACTCTGGAGTAAGGGGTAGCAGAGTATGTGTGTATACCTGAGGATACACTGGCCTTATATTATAATGACAATACCAAAACCGCTTATTTCACATTACATTTGTACAATCCAATTGCAGCTCCGAGTGTTAACTCTAAATCAAACGCCACAGAGACCCCTGACTATGAGTTCAACCTGTGGACACGGCCAGACTGCGCTGGGACGGAGTTTGAGAATGGAAATAGAACCTGGTTCTATTTTGGGGTGCAGGCCAGTGAGCCTAATGCTTTGGTAAGAATATATTCAATATCACTTCAGGCAAGTTGACAGGGGCCAATATCGATGGATTTCACACCATAATAAGAAAGTGGTACGCCTGTGTGCGAAATAGTCCTAACAGCATCCTATGCATGATAGCCGATATATGTGATGGGCTGATGCTGTTACACTGGGCTAGCCTGCGCTGTAGTAGAACTTTGGGCAGTTTTATTTTTATTTTTTTATTTTTTTCATTTCGATAATTTTTTAATTTGTATTATGGTATGGGTTATTTTGGCCTCGAAATAAATGACGAAAAATTATTATTATTACACAGACCAAAAAATTAACTATGATTCATAAAACTTTGATATAGAGTGTTCTTGAAATGGTCCAATACTAGAGATTGCAACCCGGTATGTTTCTCAACCCGGCCGGGCCCGGTAGCATTCGTCGCCAACCCGGCCCGGGCCCGGCGGACCCGGCCTGGTTGATATATTAGAGACGAAACCTGTAAAGTATTTTATGAAAATTTGCTGTTTTTGAATGGAAAAAGACAATGATTCAAGGCTACGAATCAATATTTATTTCAAACTAGCAAATCAACAATAATCACCATAATCACTCACTCAAAGTCTCAAAATCACTGGTTTAATACAGTATTGATTACTTTTTTACTGTCTTATGGACGGAATAGTAACATTAGTATTAGTAATTATACATTTTTATAAGTTTAAGTAAGCAGGTCTTTCTCTTAACTCCTTATAGTGTCTATTTGAAAACATAGTATCAGAATAAGAAACTAATAACGCAGCTCAAAGTCAAGTACTAAACTTATAAACTTAGATTATATAGATAGATAAATTTTGGTAGCTTTGTTGGTAAATAAAACAAATCCTTATTTGCCAAAAGCAAAATATTATGTGTTTTCTTAAAGTTTAGCTATTAAAACCAACGAGTGTTACCAATTTTCTACGAGTACGCGGTTTTCATACCTACCGGGTCCGGTGACCGGGCCCGGTAAGAATGGTCGGGCCCGGTAAGAATGGCCGGGCCCGGTAAGAATGGCCGGGCCCGGTAAGAATGGCCGGGCCCGGTGGGTGTCAAAAAGGGCACCGGGCCCGGTTTGCAATCTCTATCCAATACTCTTTCATTTACCTACACAACAGAGAGAATAGTAATAGTAATTTAACGTTTATTGCCTCATATGGTACATAGAAGATCTTAAAATTATACATGAAATCAATACACATGAGTCCCGTAAGGGCACTGCAAAAATTTGGTTATCATACTAGATTAGATATGTATTAATTTCTAATCTATGACAACCAATTTCCCATTCCTGTTGTACTATAGTTCAATATTTTACACTGTGTCCACAGGTGCGGCTAAATCTTATAAACCTGAATAAACAGGGTAAAATGTATAACCAGGGCATGGCACCTGTTACACGGACTTTGCCAGGGAAGCCTCAATGGGAAAGGATTAGAGACCGTCCTGTACATTCGGTAAAATTTTATCACTTATATTTTTACTTTAATGCTGTATTTTTTAAGATGAGCAAATACACACATCAACTTTGTCTAGGAATCAAGGTATTTTTTTTTACAAACGAGGTATCTTTGAAGCCGTGGTTTGCTGCCAGGGATGTACCATCTGCTGATGGCTATTCATGGAGTGACACACCCAACAGATCTGATCAGAATTCTAAAAGATAAAAGGACATGTTTAAAAAAACTGCAAAAATAGCATTAAAAAACTGAGAACTGACCCTTTCGTCTTTTAGAATTCTGATCAGATCAGTTGAGAGTGTATAACGATCTGAATCTACATCATTCACTCCCTGGATAGTCATCATCAGATCACAGCACGGTACATCCCTGGCAGGAAACCAAGTCTTCAAAGTTACCTCGTTCGTATGAAAAAAATACCTTATCCCTAGACAAAAGTCGATGAGTATCCATTCTGATTATGTATTTTTTTAAAAGAAATTTATAAATATTGGCATTACAATTACAGACGGATGACAATACCTTCACATTGAGTTTCAAGTACCGCACGTCAGAGAATCTTAAGGCGACAACATTCTTCGCCTTCACATATCCATTCTCATTTGCGGAGCTTCAAATAGCGCTAAACTCTATTGACATGAAAATGCTACCGCTGCCGGCACCGCAGTCGCCAGACGACATTTATTACTGCAGAGAATGTCTCGTGTACTCTCTGGAGGGTATGGTCCTTTATTTTATAGAATTCTTAACTTAAGGGGCCGTATAACACCAAATACTCATTTCTTAACAAAGATTTCACAGTATTACCATCTACTATGGTATTACCTACTTGATTTAAAACAAAAATTAATGTAGAAAGTAGATTATATATAGTACTCAGTTTTATGATTGACAGAAAAATGATAGCTAAAACTGAAAAAATCGTAAAGTGACCTCCAATTTTGTAGCTGTGAAAGCTTACAAAGAGTTTTTCAGTGATGTGCCAACCAATAATAAACCTATAGTCTTGAAACTATAAGAAAAAGAAATCTTAACTAGTACTGTAGTTTTGTGATTGACAGTTTTCCAAAATAAGAAATAGTTTAGTAATTATTAATTAAGAACGATAAAATTGACAATAATTTCGGTAATTTTTATTATTAAAATTGTTTTCAGCGTTGTACAGCCCCTTAAATAATATAGTTTACATGGAGCACGACGCGCCGCGCAGTTGCCTGCCGCGTCGCTCAAGTGCATTTGGACCTTACTCATATTTTTTTTCTATATAGGAAGACGAGTGGATTTGCTGACTATAACATCACACCATGGGATCACCAAAGAAAGAGAGGAAAGACTAAAAAACTTGTTTCCTGATAACCAAGAGAGGCCTTTCAAATTTCAAAATAAAAAAGTTAGTTAATTAAATTTTTAAATTCTAAGCTTAATCTCATTATTTTATTTATTTATTTATTATAAACAAGGAGGGTACAATATGGGGTTACAAAATAGTCCCACAAAACCAACTAGTCGGTTTGACTGTGGGATCAGTTTAATCTAGACTAGGCTTAAATTAAGTTTTGAAGCATGTGCTTCTTTAACACTTTTTTTAATTTATTTTTAACTGGCTCATGTCTTATATCCGCTGGCAGGCCATTCAGTAAATAGGGTAGACGTTTTTTAATAGTTCTATCACCATAATAATTATTCACCCTAGGTATAATAATTATTAACACAGTGGCGGTCACATAATTGAAGATGTAACAAGTTGGATGTGTATAGCGATCTGAATCTTCTCCATTCACTCCCTGGATGGCCATGATCATATCACAGCTAGATCAATCCTTGGGGGAGAACCAAGGCTTCCAATTTACCTCGTTTGTATGAAAATCGACTGGTGTCATCAATTATGTGACTGTCACTGTAACTGTGAAAGCTCTTTGTATAATGATTGTTTTTATCAAACAGGTCATCTTTGTATCAGCGCGCGTGCACCCAGGTGAAACTCCATCAAGCTTCGTTTTTAATGGATTCCTGAATCTGCTGCTGAATAGAAATGATCCTATAGCAGTCCAATTACGCAAGACCTACGTGTTCAAGATGATCCCGTTCCTAAATCCCGACGGAGTCGCTAGAGGCCACTACCGAACTGATACGAGGGGAGTCAACTTGAATCGGGTGTATCTGAATCCATCATTAATATATCACCCTACGGTGTACGCCTCAAGAGCTTTGATCAGGTATGTTATACATATTAATAGTAGGCCTTAAAAGTATCTATTTAAACATTATAGGCAGCCTGCAGCCATTACAACAATCCAGACCGTGCGAGACTGACAAACATTGATAGAGATTAACAGTGTAACGCGCGATTTGTAATCAATCTTTGTCTATCTGGTGTGATCAGATCGCGCTGGATTGTCAATTTACGTCGCACCCTTTTTTCAAGGTAAAATAGTATTTCTTCAAAACATTGCAAAAAATATACACTCGCCAGCAAAAGAAAGTACTACAGAGGCCTATTTCGAGGTAAGTTTGAAGGTGTGGTTCTCCGCACAGGATTAAACGGGGTGTGATTTGATGATGGCCATTCAAAGAGGCCCAGATCGCTAAAAAAACTCAATGGATTAGAAGAGTGGTTTATAATCCAGGCTATAAACTCTGTGACATAATTTCATCCAAACGGGTTTATCGCCAAACCAGGGGGCTAATTGTCTAATTTCAAAATCTAACGCAATCGCTTTCAGGATGTGATACATTAATGCTTCTTTTTGGCACAAATAAAAACTTATCAAAGAAATGCAGCAATGTGTCACATCCATCTGTCAAATGAAAGCGATTGCGATAGATTTTGAAAATTAGACAATAAGTAGGCAGGCCTCCATCACTCGCTCAAGGTCGCGCGATAAGCACCTACCGCTAGCCGTTCCGCCGGCGGGACAAGTGAGCAGAGGGCCGCCACACGCCCGTCTGTGTAGTCGCGCGGCATCTTACTGCCTGCGTAGGTATTGTCTCTTTATAATAGTAACAATGTCGAGTCGACATTATTGTGCCGTGTACGGAAGTCAAAATAAAAAACCAATAAACAATTGTTGTTTTTCAAATTATGATATATGCTACGCAGTTCATTTATAAGAAGACAACCCTATAGTCCGGCAATCTCGTGCGCGACCGTCCCGCGGGGTGACAGACGGTGGCGGGGACGAGGTATCCAAGATGTTAGCGGGTAGCGGGTGGTGTAGCGGGGAAGAGAAACTCCCCCGCCCCCCATCCCCGCGGGGCGGGGACCTCGTCCCCGCCACCGTCTGTCGCCCCGCGAGACGGTCGCGCACGACACGAGATTGCCGGACTATAACGTTGCGTCATTAGAAAAGGTAAGAGCACGCGATAGAAAGAGAGGCAACTACTAGGTGAATATAAACTGTACTGCAGGCCATTGCGCGACCTGAATTGCACTTTATTGTGTCGGAGCAAAAGTCGCTATTTATTTAAATTACTATGCGGCGTGCTGCTTCTGTACTTGTACTATTAGTTATTCTGTGACCAAACTCACAAAGATAGCAAGACGCGAGCGTAGACGCATTCATTCTTTCCATTATTTACGTAAACAAGACAGTCTCTTTTCATTACGCGCGTGTAAGTCTATGAATGGGTAAAAGTGAGTCTATGTGATGAATTTTGAGACAATCAAACCTGATATTTCTTGACTAATTGTGAAATAATTATTGAAACTTTTAGCCGCATACACTTGATTAGTATAGAGAAGAGATGCGCCCTTTTTAGATGTACTTAAAAAATAACCGTGTATTATATTAAAGTCAAGTCAATTACAGAAAACCATCAAGTTGTCGAACCACAAGGTCCAACCATTTTAAATGCGAAATAAATACAAATGGCAGTCATAATAACTTGTAATTCAGTAGTTGGCGAAGCTATAAAAATATGAAGAAACATCTAAAGGACGGCAATGCCAATATTGCGTGCTAGTGAACAAAGGAGACACTTTTAAATAGAAAATGTACGACTTTTGTGGTTTGTGTTTAACGTTAAATAGACAC
This sequence comes from Agriphila tristella, assembly GCA_928269145.1. Lineage (NCBI taxonomy): Eukaryota > Metazoa > Arthropoda > Insecta > Lepidoptera > Crambidae > Agriphila > Agriphila tristella. Next base: position 6,117,742 of record OV743440.1, read on the forward strand.
TTCATTTTATAGCTTTGCCTCTTAAGTGCATAAAGCTACAATGAGTAACTAAAGTCATAAAATACACAGGTTGGTCAAAAGTTCTGTTACTGAGTTTCTTTATCGATTACTGGCCATTAAAACAAATGAAAAGAAAAAATAAAAATGACATATTATTGACAGTTTTAATTCCATACCACACGTATATCATATTTTGTTTATTTCACCATGGAATGGGGGTTGAAGGAGAATCGTGTCGCTGTAATTGCTCTGCACAAATGTGGGCAGCCACCGAATATGATTTTCAAGTTGCTACAAAAGTTGAAAATCAACAAGCACTTTATTTATCGCACTATCCATAGGTACAGTAATACCTTGACCGTCGATGACCGAAAAAGATCAGGAAGACCACGCACCGTTCGGACACCAGCTGTGATCAAGGCAGTGAAGGCGAGAATCACGAGAAATCCCGTCCGGAAGCAAAAGTTATTGGCAATACAGATGACTGTGAAGAGAAGTTCCCTTAAAAAAATTATCAATGATGACCTTGGGCTTCACGCTTACCGTAGACGAAAGGGCCATCTGCTAAACGCACGATTGAAGGCTATGAGGTTAGCACGAAGTCGCGCTCTACTAAAGCAGTACGCACAAAACGGCCATCGAAAAATCTTGTTTACTGATGAAAAAATCTTCACAGTCGAAGAAAATTTTAACCGTCAAAATGATAGAGTATACGCTAAGAATAGTAAAGAAGCCAGCATGATTGCTCCGAGGGTCCAACGAGGTCACCACCCCTCATCAGTGATGATTTGGCTGGGGGTGTCCTATTCAGGGCTAAGTAAGGTTCATTTCTGTGAAAAAGGTGTGAAAACTGGCGCTAGAGTCTATCAAGATACCGTTCTGGAACCTGTTGTCAAACCCTTAAGCCACACTTTATTTCAAAACCAGCCATGGGTCTTCCAGCAGGACTCTGCCCCTGCGCACAAAGCAAAATCTACACAAGCATGGTTTCGGGCTAACAAAATTGATTTTATCGCGCAGGAAGAATGGCCATCCTCCAGCCCAGACTTAAATCCTCTGGATTATGCCATATGGCAACTTATTGAGGAGAAAGCATGTGCTAAGCCCCACATGAATCTCGACTCTCTTAAGCGCGCTATTCTCAAGGCAGTCGCAGATTTGGATATGGTGGTAGTTCGTGCTGCCATCGATGACTGGCCCCGTCGTCTAAAGGCGTGTATTCATGCCAGAGGCGGTCATTTCGAATAATTTTAATACATGATAATCTTAAATATTTGTGCTTCCATTTGGTATATCATTCATTGTAGCATTATTTGTAAATTTAGTATTATTCATGTTTTCCATAATTACAGAACTTAGTAACCAACTAGGTAGTATGCTACCTAGTTTTACTTTAAGTTTATTGTCTCCCAACATTTGAGACATAAATATAATTGTATACGTACGTACACTGTTGTATATAGTACAGCTCGCGCAACATAACTTGACCCAAGATGGCGCCGATCTGCGCAGGTACAGACGCTCACAAAATTTTTAAGAGCGAATTAAGTTTAGTTAGTAAAATTAAATAAAGAAATACCTAGTTTTACTTATTTATTAAATCTTTGAATGTGAACAATGAAAATGCAGCGAGTACGATCATACTAGTTAATCACGAATTATTTGTTTGAATCTGGCCTTTAGTTAATCCACTATAATCCTTTTTGATAAAACAATATACGTTATAAACCATTTGTCTCGTTTGTCGCTTCAGAAATTTATTGCTTAAACGACTTTGCGGCGGCATTTTAACGTTTGAAAAACCACACATTAAACTTAGCACTCGACTGTCCTTAATGACACTCGCGGGTGGTGTGCGGGCGCGCAGCGCGCGGCACATCCGTTACCATGGTTACGCGGGGAGCAGCCGCCCGCGCTTCATACCCCCTACCCAGTTGCGCCTAAAATCGTACGACGCGCAGGTTCAAGTTATGTTGCGCGAGCTGTACGAGGCATATATCTTGAAATCGGGTGGGGATTGCGCGGAATGCGTATTTTGGGCATGCGTAGCGGTGAGGGGCGCGGGCGGCGGGAGAGGGGCGCGCGCTATTGGTCGCTCACAAGAGCACATGCGCGGGTTTATCCCCACTGCGTCGACTAAATTTCAAGATACGTGCCTCGTACTGTACTACCTATACATACATTATGACGACAACCCCTATAATACTGATTTATTGATAACGCTTATTACTTTTTGAAAAATGAAAATTTTTCCTAATAAAAAAAATTGGAAGCTATGATAGAGAAAAATTAAACGCTAGGCAACAATTATCGTAAGTGATGAAATTAATTTACAACGTAATATATATTATTCCTACATCCCACCAGGTATTACCACTTCGGCTGTGAAAAGGAAGACACTTTCGAAGACAGCAAAAGCTTCACTTCACGCAGCATGCAGAATATAAGCGAAAGCGCAGAGGTAGGCTTATAACATCATTATTATAATATAAATAGGTAGTGTCGTTTGTCATTGGGGAGAAGGACTTATCTATACAAATAAATAATATGTTTAATTCTGTTTATCCTATATGTTTTCTTATTCCTAAACCAATCATCTGCACATGGAATTGCAATGCATACCGGGTACAGATAGTATTTTATAAAAGTTAATCGATAAGTGCCCACTGCCCTCGCTCGACATTGTTTCGAGTCATGAGCAAAGTGCCTAAAATGTAAGTTGCCACTGCTGCAATCTTTATAATTCAACTACCTAGTTGGACTATAAGTTGAACATATTTATATAGAGCAGGGGTTCCCAATCTTTTTAGCCCGCGCCCGCGGCGCACTTACAAGTTTAGTATTTTGTCACGACGCCCTACCCTAGCAATTTGAAATAGATACATTCGAAAAAAATTAAGGATAGACTTTTCTACCGTTCATCAGGGCGCTGCGGCGCACACTTTGGGAGCCCCTGGTATAGATGGTTCATGTGTATAGACCAGTATATTATGGTACCTACTCTACGCACCAATAATTTAACATTCATTGTTCACACAGTTACTGGACTCGAAGAAAAAGAAGTCTTCCAGCACAAACGCGTTCAGGAGCGAGTACAGACGTGACAAGACGATCAAGTCGGCGACTAACAAGTCCACGACGAGCATCAAGCGGCCCTCCTCCGCCGACATGAGGAAGGAGAGCGGGAGCCCCACCAGAGAGGCTGCTAACTTGGCTGAACAGGTAATTATTCATATTCACCTCTCAAACTTACGCGTTCAGGAACGAGTACAAACCGGACAAGTCCGTCAAGACAGTGACCAACAAGTCTACGACGAGCATCAAGCGGCCCTCCTGAGGAAGGAGAGTAGGAGCCCCACCGAGGCTGCTAACTTGGCTGAACAGGTAATTATTCATATTCACCTCTCAAACTTACGCGTTCAGGAGTGAGCACAAACGCGACAAGTCCGTCAAGTCGGCGACTAACAAGTCCACGGCGAGCATCAAGCGGCCCTCCTCCGCCGACATGAGGAAGGAGAGCAGGAGCCCCACCCAGGCTGCTAACTTGGCTGAACAGGTAATTATTCACATTCACCTCTCAAACTTACGCGTTCAGGAGCGAGCACAAACGTGACAAGTCCGTCAAGTCGGCGACTAACAAGTCCACGACGAGCATCAAGCGGCCCTCCTCCGCCGACATGAGGAAGGAGAGCAGGAGCCCCACCCAGGCTGCTAACTTGGCTGAACAGGTAATTATTCATATTCACCTCTCAAACTTACGCGTTCAGGAGCGAGTACGAACCGGACAAGTTCGTTAAGTGTGCGTCCAACAAGTCTACGACGAGTATCAAGCGGCAAAAATCTCACGTGACATTTTTTAAAACGCGTATTTTATTGTGAGTACGTTAATCTGTGCTTGCTTGCTTGCTTTGCATTTATTTAAATAAACATTATTGTTTAGGATTTAGCCATATTTTGGTATGAAAAATGTTTAACTTAATTTAACCCGGTTTTTTTCGCGATACTGTTTCTGCAGAAGAAAAATACGTGTTTATTCATAAATTTTTTCATCGTTTTCATACATTAATATTTTTATTGAATTCTGAGAGTGCTGAATTTCTTAAAATCTACAACTTTTAACAGGTATGATTCGAGTACGTGCACAGAAATCTTTTCAGTATAAATAATTTTTAACCGCCCAGCAAAAATTAACAAAATAACTAGGAATTTCCATTGCAATTTTGCTATAAAATTATTGTTTGAAATACGTGCTTTATCGAAACTCCGAGTAGCTTATCAAGTTATTACTGGAACAACCGTAAAATAAAGCCTTATCTTAAGCTTTGGTTTAACGGACTATATTTAATTAATTTGATAAAGTATTATGCCCTCGGCGTCACACTAATTACTGTTGCCTTTGACGTAACCTGTATAATGCATATTGGCTACACTTAGTAGTTCTAATTGTAGCGATTATAAGGCCTATTTATGGCCGCGTTCCGAATCACGCTCACAGCGCTGTGAGCGCGAATCCGACCAAATTAAAAAGTCACAAAATATTACACAAATAGTGTATTTGTTTACCTACCTAATTTAATGGATTATACGCTAACAGCGCTGTTGGCGTGATTTGGAACGCGGGGTATGATTTCGTTTGGGCTTTATACTCGACTCGTACATTATTATATGTTCATGTACATCTCTTTTGCTTAAGATCTTCTTGGTTTTCATTATATTAAGGACCCCACAGCCCTCAAAGGGGCGCTCTCATCTTAATTAAATTTATTGCATGCTAAGTCAAATTGTAGAAGTAGTAGGCAAAAGTACCTAATGTGGTAACTTTTTGCTCTTCTACTCAACGAACTATATTTTACTGAGGTTATTATTTTTAAATAAACTAGGGCTACAGGAGCCTTATGTAATTTCATCATCTCTTTCATATTCCCGTTTCGGGGGGAGGGGGGGGGGGCGTATTGCAACCTCTTAATACTTGCCAGGTTATGAGTCAGGCCATGATTTTAACCTCAAAAACGAAAAACAATTGTAATTTTCTCATATACCTAGACCCTTTCTTATTGAAAATAAGAATTCAATAATTAATATATTATATTACCTATTGGAATTTTACTGTTTTTTGACATTTTTAGTTGCGGATGACGATGATGTGTATGTTAATTTGACAAGGTTCCAGCGCATTACCAATTGACGGGGATAGTACATCTCTTTCTCGTTGTAAATCAAATAAAAGAAACGCATTGTGATAGCCATTCAGAAAACTGGCAAGTTTTAAGAGGTTGTAATACGGGCGCTTGTCAGTTTAAAGCGATTTCTGGTTAATTTTGTCTGCGTTTCCAATCCAATATAGTTAACCGCCTCTGTGGTCTAGTGGTTCGCCCATCCGTGTAAGACGCAGGGGTCCCGGGTTCGATTTTCTGGGAGGTACAATTTGTACTGTACGGTTTGATTGGTGGTAGATAGATAGATAGAAAATGTTTATTCAGCAAAATAGTTACAAAAAATATAAAATTAACATCAAATTTACAAAAATTTTGCTGAAACGGTAACATCTCAGCTTGTGCCGCTGCCTGAAATAGTATGGCGCTGGTTTTCAGATGCAACCGTGGTGGTGGTGTCAATAATTATACATATTTTCTTATAATAGTCAAAACTACATATTATTATTCAAAACATCTAGGCATGCAATATGATGCTACGTAACTAATAGTTTACTTTCATTATTGATTGATCAGTTTACAAATAATTACTCTGATAGTTTAGATCAAATGAGTACAAAGAAGACTTATTATAGACCCAGTCACAAAAACATATTTAAACCATTTAAGTATACACTATGATACAACATTACTAGAGCAGGGCTTATTTTGAGGTAGGGCTTATTTCAAGTCCGCCTGGCTAGCTACCACCATCTTACCTAATTTTTTTTTTTTTTTTTCGGGGAAAATGCCTTCGCATACCACCCCCGCACGGGGAACACGGGGGCGGTTATGTGGTGCATCCACTAAAAACCCCGGGGTGTTCCTTCCGCGCATTGGACGAGGACAGTCGGGATCGGTGTGGCAGTCACCGCGTCCCCGCCCTGCGCTGGTCCCTTCGGACTCCTTCTTATTGAGGACGCCAAACGTCTCCTACGGTGTGGCACTCCGGAACACACGAGCGCTCTTCCACCTCCAGGCCCTTAGTGGACGACAGAATTCCCCGTTCCGCCGCCCTGGCCCTGAGCTACTACTAGGGAGGGATGAGATGCGCATAACGCCTTCTCCTTCCCCCTGGTCTCCGCCGACGTATTGGGCTAAGTCTGACGCCATAACAACAATTTAAAAATGGTTGTGTTCCGGCAGTTAGAGGTAAGATAGCCAGTTTCTCAGTGATGAGGATTCCGCGTGTAGTGCGCTTCCACCTTCGGCCTTATCGTCACTTAACATTAGGTGAGGTGAAGGCCAACCAAACACTATCCCCTTGTGCATTAAAAACACCCATGTCATGAACAAACGTTTACAACGTTACTCTCACCCAGGTTTGCGACATGAAACTCCAAGAGATGCCGTCCCAAACGTCCGAGATATCGTTGAAGGGGTCCGCCGCTAACGTGGGCGAGCCGTCGCTGCTCACCGACGACGTGTTGCGTTCGTGTCTCGGGTCTAACGTGCACGTGAGCACTAGCGAAGAGCTCAACATCCAAGGAAACAACCCGTTGCGTCCATTGCGGGATACACTCAAGAACAGCATCAGTCTGCTCATGGAGTCTAACTCTTCGGTAGCTGGGTAAGTATTACTTATGATATAGGGAATTATCACGTTTATGTTGTGTGTGTTATTGTTGTCGTCCAAAATATTGACACTTAAAGAATATAGAAAGTACGTTGCGTTCGTTTCAAGAAGAAATTCCGAAAAGGAAGTATAAAATTACTGCCGACAAGTACATCGATATCCTTAAAAATTACCATTAGATTTTACCACATCTCTAGAGATTAGCTGCTCGCAAAATGCACACCCGATAACGGCCCCTACTGATCAGTCATCAAAGATAAGGAACTTTTTCGGATCTTGTGGCTCTGATTCTAGCTAAATCCTCCTGAGGAAACCTCCGTTCTTTGCATGAAAAAAAATGTAACCGAGATTGAAGAGTCCGTACACATTTTACCGCTGACTGCCGCTCTCTCGTTCGCACATTTCAGGTTTTCTCAAGATTTCTTAATTCTGAGCGCTTAATTGAAAAAAAATCTTGGCCACTTTTAGCAATATAAGATTACGGACATTTCAACAACATATATTTCAGTTTCAAGTTGCTGAAGTATGTACAAAAAGTTATCGTTTTTACCAGTTCAAATAACTGTTAGAAACGACAACTTATTGTACTTTAGCAACAAAAAAAACTAAAATATATTTTAAAATATGCGTAATCTTATATTGCGAAAAGTGGCTGAGACACATTTTTCAATCACGCACTCAGATTTATGCTCAGATCAAATAAAAAAGAAAGATGGAGAGCGTTGCGAACAATGAAGTGAGGCCGGTTTTTAATGGTACATGTGTGCGTACAAGGGGGCGGGCGGGGGCCGGGCGGCAGGGTTTTATATGGAAAGCCACGGCGTAGTTTCGTTACACTTGTGTTCGTGAACTGTGTATGGACACAGCCATGGCGTAGTTTTATAGGCCTCACCGCTTCGTTCGGAAGACTCCGTCTTACTTTTTTTATTTGGTGTGAGGATTTATGAAATCTTGAGAAAACATAAAATGTGCGAGCGAGAGAGCGGCAGTCAGCGGCAAAATGTGTACGGGCTCTTCGTTAAAAAGAATTGCATGGAGTTTGTTAATGTTTGATTTATTTGTAGCGATAGTTCGATGGGTGGCAAGGATTCCCGGATAGCGAACGTGCGCATGGGGTGGTGCCAGGAGTGCCGGCGCGCGGTCAGCCGGCTCGAGGACACCATGCCCGGCATCACCGCCATGGTGCCCGGGTACAGCGCCTGCTTGGTCAGTTACCACTACTGTGCCCAAACACTAACATGCACCATTACTACACTTGGTCAGTCACTCACATACGCCACCAGTACACTCGATCCAGGAGTGCCGGCTCGAGGACACCATGCCCGGCATCACCGCCATGGTGCCCGGGTACAGCGCCTGCTTGGTCAGTTACCACTACTGTGCCCAAACACTAACATGCACCATTACTACACTTGGTCAGTCACTCACATACGCCACCAGTACACTCGATCCAGGAGTGCCGGCTCGAGGACACCATGCCCGGCATCACCGCCATGGTGCCCGGGTACAGCGCCTGCTTGGTCAGTTACCACTACTGTGCCCAAACACTAACATGCACCATTACTACACTTGGTCAGTCACTCACATACGCCACCAGTACACTCGATCCAGGAGTGCCGGCTCGAGGACACCATGCCCGGCATCACCGCCATGGTGCCCGGGTACAGCGCCTGCTTGGTCAGTTACCACTACTGTGCCCAAACACTAACATGCACCATTACTACACTTGGTCAGTCACTCACATACGCCACCAGTACACTCGATCCAGGAGTGCCGGCTCGAGGACACCATGCCCGGCATCACCGCCATGGTGCCCGGGTACAGCGCCTGCTTGGTCAGTTACCACTACTGTGCCCAAACACTAACATGCACCATTACTACACTTGGTCAGTCACTCACATACGCCACCAGTACACTCGATCCAGGAGTGCCGGCTCGAGGACATCATGCCCGGCATCACCGCCATGGTGCCCGGGTACAGCGCCTGCTTGGTCAGTTACCACTACTGTGCCCAAACACTAACATGCACCATTACTACACTTGGTCAGTCACTCACATACGCCACCAGTACACTCGATCCAGGAGTGCCGGCTCGAGGACACCATGCCCGGCATCACCGCCATGGTGCCCGGGTACAGCGCCTGCTTGGTCAGTTACCACTACTGTGCCCAAACACTAACATGCACCATTACTACACTTGGTCAGTCACTCACATACGCCACCAGTACACTCGATCCAGGAGTGCCGGCTCGAGGACACCATGCCCGGCATCACCGCCATGGTGCCCGGGTACAGCGCCTGCTTGGTCAGTTACCACTACTGTGCCCAAACACTAACATGCACCATTACTACACTTGGTCAGTCACTCACATACGCCACCAGTACACTCGATCCAGGAGTGCCGGCTCGAGGACACCATGCCCGGCATCACCGCCATGGTGCCCGGGTACAGCGCCTGCTTGGTCAGTTACCACTACTGTGCCCAAACACTAACATGCACCATTACTACACTTGGTCAGTCACTCACATACGCCACCAGTACACTCGATCCAGGAGTGCCGGCTCGAGGACACCATGCCCGGCATCACCGCCATGGTGCCCGGGTACAGCGCCTGCTTGGTCAGTTACCACTACTGTGCCCAAACACTAACATGCACCATTACTACACTTGGTCAGTCACTCACATACGCCACCAGTACACTCGATCCAGGAGTGCCGGCTCGAGGACACCATGCCCGGCATCACCGCCATGGTGCCCGGGTACAGCGCCTGCTTGGTCAGTTACCACTACTGTGCCCAAACACTAACATGCACCATTACTACACTTGGTCAGTCACTCACATACGCCACCAGTACACTCGATCCAGGAGTGCCGGCTCGAGGACACCATGCCCGGCATCACCGCCATGGTGCCCGGGTACAGCGCCTGCTTGGTCAGTTACCACTACTGTGCCCAAACACTAACATGCACCATTACTACACTTGGTCAGTCACTCACATACGCCACCAGTACACTCGATCCAGGAGTGCCGGCTCGAGGACACCATGCCCGGCATCACCGCCATGGTGCCCGGGTACAGCGCCTGCTTGGTCAGTTACCACTACTGTGCCCAAACACTAACATGCACCATTACTACACTTGGTCAGTCACTCACATACGCCACCAGTACACTCGATCCAGGAGTGCCGGCTCGAGGACACCATGCCCGGCATCACCGCCATGGTGCCCGGGTACAGCGCCTGCTTGGTCAGTTACCACTACTGTGGCCAAACACTAACATGTACTATCACTACACTTGGTCAATCACTCACATACACCACCACTACACTTGTCCAGTCACTTACATACACAATCACTACATTTAGTAACAGTCATCAACTCTTTACTTACACCATCATCATCATCATCATCTGCATGATCATATCAGCCGCACGACACCCACTGCTGGGTATAGGCCTCCCCTAAGGATACACCATCACTGGTCGAGAATATCAGGGAAATTAACTCACAAAAAGTAGCCTTGAATTAACGCCCTCACGCGGACAGTTTTTAGAGATTGAAATTCCGTTCTTTGTTTTATGCAGCAATAACTTGAACTTGATATAGGCCCTAAAGTATAATATTTCGAATAGTAACTATAATGTTTATTGTCGACGACCTGAGTGGTGCAGTAGTCAACGGCCTACCACGCAAGAGGTCCCGGGTTCGATTCCCGGCCGAGCAGAAATTGCAAATGATGAATTTTAATTTCTGTGATGGGTCTGGGTGTTGCTATGTAAAATAAATGTATTTAAAAAGTATATAGTAGTATATCAGTTGTCTAGCGCCCATACATAATACAAGTTTTGCTTAGTTTGGGGCTAGATGGCGCTGTAGAAAACTGTCCAAGCATTTATTATTATTATTACTCAATAGCTGAAACCCGACATCCACCGCAACATTGACGAGTACCGAGAACATCAAAAGCAGCAGTTAGATGAGCAGGAACGCATAGTATGTGCACTAACGGATGACCGTATTATAGAGTAGCTGCTTAGAGCCAATTTATAGAATACATTAAACACACGTTTGATCGTTATGGGATCCAAACCTAAAATTGGTAGTTTGCTAAATGCAGACACGGACTTCTTTTCCGGTGTGGTCAGCAATGTGATCATTATTACTGAAAGTGTAAAATTGGAACTAGTACGTCGGTATATAAAAATCACCCAAAAAGCGTTACTTGCCCGTGGTCCTCCAGTCTAAGTTTCCCCTTGGGGTACAACGAGCAAATATTTTACCCCGAGCATCATACAAGGAGGACAAAGAGGTACCATGGGAAAATTATATGGCCCGTTTAAAGATTAGGGGTTCGCCTAATCTTTTTTATGTCCGATTTAAATGTTTGAAATAGGGTACCACGTAAAAATTGTTATTCGGGGGTTCCATGGGCAAAAGTATTTGCTTGTGGTACCCCAAGGGAAACTTAGACTGGGGAACCAGAGGCAAGTAACGGCAAAAAGTTCAATTGTATCATCTTAAGGCTGATTTTTCTTTGCCTAGATAAAGCTTTATTCGTTTGATAGCGTACTATACCGCTAAGTTGAAAATGTTTGTCATACATTTGTCTGTCAAATGTTAGAATGACTTTTATTTTATATGGTTAATAATTAAACTGACTGATCGCCGAATACTCAAACGCAACTTAACTTTGAGCGGCTCTCAAACAGCATGCTGTCTTTGTCATATCTTTGACATTTAATGCGACAGGACGACGTTTGAGAGCCCCTCAAAGTTGATTAGCCCGGCCATGAGATCTGTTAACTGAGCATTGAAAAATCAGCCCTTAGTAATTCCAGAATAGTTATCTAGTTCACTAGTTAGTCAGGTAATGTTTTAAAACTTACATCAGTGTCGTGTAGTAGTAAAAATTAAGAGCACGCTATCTACACACAAGCGCTGCCATTGGAAAAAAATCATAATTCAATAATGACTAAATTATGAATAGGGAATATGCATAAGTCACCGATTTTGATAAATTTGAGCTGGATCACTTCGGACACGTATAAAAACATGATGGAACAGGAAAATAAAAAATAATAATGAATTATTTTAGTTAAATCACACGATGAAATCAGGGAAAAATAACGATATTTATTTTCACATTCGAATATAATGAACTTAACAGTCAGAATATCGAATAAGAAATATTTTTTTGTATGACACATACGAGGGTGGATCCAAAAATTCGTGGCCTAATGTAGAAATAGCTTTGACAGTTTTGTAAACCTACGCTCACTCTTTAGTATGGTTCTTCAATAGTAAATGTGCGAAGTTTCGTTCCGATACTGCAAGCCATTTTTTTTTTGTGAACATTTGTTTGATGCTATCTGACATCTTTTTCAATAATGGAGAAAATTGAATACCGAGCAGTGATCAAGTACCTCAGTAAAAAAAGCCTATCACCAAAAGATATTCATCAAGATGTGGTGAACACTTTGGTTGGGTCAGCTTCATCATATTCCAGTGTAAAAAAGTGGGTGGCTGAGTTTAAGCAGAGTCGGGAGAGTATTGAAGATGACCCTAGGAGCGGTAGGCCTTCAAAGTCTACCACGAAGGAAAACATTGAAAAAATATGTGATCTTATTCTGAGTGACCGAAGATTGACCATCAGTAAGATAGCTGAGATCACAGGCATTGGTTATGGTCGGGTACAAAATATTGTAACTCAAGAATTGGGGTTCCATAAGGTTTCTGCTCGTTGGGTTCCGATATTGCTTTCAGCTGAACAAAAACGAGTTCGTTTCGCAATTTCCCGTGACTGTTTGGAGCTTTTTGAGGTGGATCCAGAGGATTTTTTATCCCGGTTTGTTACCATGGATGAAAGCTGGGTTCACCACCACACTCCTGAATCTAAGCAACAATCAAAACAGTGGAAAATATCTGGCTCTCCTACTCCAAAGAAAGCTTAAGTCGTTTTGTCGACCAACAAAGTCATGGGTTCAGTTTTTTGGAATGCAAAGGGAATTATTTTCGTGGATTATTTACCAAAGGGTGAAACTATAAATTCAAGTTATTATTGTTACCTTTTACGACGACTAAGGGAAGAAATCAAAGAAAAAAGGCCGGGTATGTTACGGAAGAAAGTGTTGTTCCATCAAGACAATGCCCGGGTTCACACTTCAGCTGAAACAATGGCTGAAATCCATAATTGTGGCTACGAAATATTGCCCCATCCACCTTATTCGCCGGATTTAGCCCCCTCAGATTCCAAATTAAAAAAAACACTTAGGTAGTTCGAAATTTTCGGACAGGAACGAGGTGATAGCCGCAGTAAATGATTATTTTGACAACCTTCAGGAATCATTTTTTTTCGAAGGTATAAACAAGTTGCAGGTCAGGTGGAAGAAATGCATTGACCTAAATGGAGACTATGTCGAAAAATAAAAATTAATTCAGACCCACTTTTCTTTCATTTTCATGGTCGGGCTTAGAACTTTTGGATCCACCCTCGTATGTACTTAAACGCAAAATTTAGGGAGATGATTGAAAATAATTGAAAATTATTGGCTAACTCCATAATAAACGCGCGCCCGAAACGTGACATGTGTGTGACGTCATATATCATGTCCGTTTTGTATGGAGCGTTTTCGGCGGGTGCTGCTGCGGGCTAACTTCAAGTAACTATATCACGGGAGAAAAACGCAAGAAAAAAGTTTTAGTATTACAGTTGATTATCTCATGCATTATACTTTTGATTTTGATAAAAAAAATATGCATATTGCCTCTTATCGCAGGCTAGAAAATATTGTTTTAGCGATAAAAAGTACCACAAAGCTTCTTCGGAGTGCACTTCAGAGAGATGATTCACAATTTCGTCTTTATTTATGTACTATGTTTTTTTTCCCATGGCGGGACTAGTGTACAGAATAAGCCCTCTTAATCGTAATAATCATAATTCTAAAGAATCTTAAATAATCATTGTATTGTTATAGAAACTACAGATAGAACAAGAGGAGAAAAACACAGTTTATTTCTGCACTAACTGTTTCAAGAAGTACATGATAACAGATCATAACGAAGAGCTCGTAAGTTATTTTTTTTTACTGTCTTCTTATAATATGTATGAAAGTGAAAGTGAAAGTGAAAGTGAAATATATTTTATTTAAATAAGCTCACATAATAAGCATTTTTAAATCGTCAATTCTTTTACCCTACCACCCATTATGACGTCTTTTAACTGACAAGAAAAATGGGCGCAAAAAACTTGTCAGCTTTATCAATCAGATGGAACGATATTTACAAATATGTATATCGTTTCCAGACTTTATATTAACAAAGATTAACAAATAAATAACATTATTGAATTAGCTCATTTCTTAATGAGTTTCAAATTTCTTAATCAATTTACAGATTTTAAGCTAAATTCAAAGTTTGAACTTGTTATTCAGTCTAGGATAAAAATAAAAGAAAAATACAATTCAATATGCATTAAGATAGGTAGTCAGAAGCAGACCCATTCCCACTGGCAGCACCAGTTCCCGAACATGACGCATGAACCAGCCATCTCTTCGCTTAACCATATTTGAGGGAACGTAACGACCCGCCTCATACGACACCACCGCAGAAATGATTAAAGAGAGCATGACATACTAAGACTACCTATGTTAAGGCATCGAATTGAAAATTTATATCCAAAAGCTTTTCATAGGTCTTTCACTAAACTACTGACTATAGAAAGTAAAAATATTGCAATGGGGATGGAAACTGAGGAACTAATGGCGCCACAAGCGGTTGTACTAAAACATTTGATTGGTTGTTTCAAATATCAAATGTCATTTGTGGCATATTTTAACCAATCAAAGTGTTGATAGCGGTTAGATCGCCGCTGGCGCCATCTGCGATTAGCTTTGCGTTGCCAACCCCATTAAATAAATCAAAACAAGGTAAGCTATTAAGAATTATATTTTTTGAGTAAGAAGTGCCATACATACAGACAATATAAAACAGATCTTTTATATACGAGTTATACGACGCCCTTAATACAAGCAGACAGAAGCAGACCCATTCCCACTGGCAGCACCCGTTCACGAGCATGACGCATGAACCAGCCATCGCTTCGCTCAACCATATTTGAGGGAACGTAACGACCCGCCTCACACGACACCACCGCAGAAATGTTTGAAGTGAGCATGACATACTAAAGCTACCCATATTAAGTCGTCGAGTCAAGAGGCCAGTAGTACGTTTTTAAGTAGGTAGGATACTTCTCACAATTTTATACTTAGAAAAGAAAATCACGATTCGAGTTTTATTAAAGGACTTTTATCTAGACCTATGAAAGAACCCCTGACTTTTTCTAATCAATACTGAGGTATTAGAGTAATAATTAACAATACAAAAGCTATGCCCATGCCTTTTTATCCTTCAAATAATCGTCAACAGTGTAATAACCTTTACTCATTAGATTGGATTTAACAGTATTTTTAAATTTTTCCAAAGGCAGTTCTGTGACTTGTTGTGGTATCTTATTATAAAAGGTAATACATCTACACAAAAAAGAGCTTCCGGTTTTATGCAGTCTGCGCCTTGGAACAGCAAGTTTGTTCTTGTTTCTTGTATTGAGTTTATGAACATTACTATTTTTTACAAAGCTATCTAAATTTTTCTTTACATACATTATATTTTCATAGATGTATTGGGAAGCTACCGTTAATATTTTAATTTCTTTAAATAGGTCACGAAGAGTATCTCTAGACCGTAAGTTGTATATAGCGCGCACTGCCCTTTTTTGTAAGATGAATATGTTATTAATATTAGCAGCTGAGCCCCACAACAACAAACCGTAGGTCATAATACTATGAAAATAACTGAAGTAAACCAATCTTGCTGTTTCAATGTCGGCCAGAAGCCTTATTTTCTTAACTGCAAAGGCAGCAGAGCTAAGTCTGCTTGACAGGATATCGATATGAGGGTCCCATTGCAACCGCGAGTCTATAGTAATACCTAAAAATTTTGTTGAGTCAACAAATTCGACTGCTTCGCCATTTACATGTATAGTCATATGAACCTGCCTCACATTAGGAAGTGAAAATTTGACACATTTAGTTTTACTAGAGTTAAGCTTCAGATTATTAATAGTAAACCAATGCATCACCTTGGAAAGAGTGCTGTTTACATCGTCACTGCAGTTACATCCTCTATCAACTTTAAAAATTAAAGAAGTATCATCAGCAAACAGTACTATTTCACATAAGTTTTTAGTATAGTAAGGAAGGTCATTAATATAAATAAGAAAAAGCAATGGACCCAATATCGATCCCTGCGGCACGCCCATAGTAATAGGTGCTTCATAGGATTCTGTTTTATTTACAACAACTTTTTGGGTTCTCGCCGACAGATACGATTGCATAAGGCTTACTGCATTTTTTGATACACCATAATGTTCCAATTTATCTAATAAAGTACTGTGACTGACACAATCAAATGCTTTAGAGAGATCACAAAATATACCAATTGCATCTTGTTTACTCTCCCATGCTTCAAAGACGTGTTTGAGAAGTGCAATTCCAGCATCAGTTGTGCATCTACCACGAGTAAAACCAAATTGTTTCTCGTGAAGTAGTTTGTTGATAAGAAAATGTGCTAATAATTGATCATAAATGATCTTTTCAAAAATTTTGCTTAGTGCTGGCAAAATGGAAATGGGTCTAAAGTTAGCGGGATCGCTTTTGTCCCCAGATTTAAAAAGAGGGATGATTTTACTATATTTCATTAAGTCTGGAAATATCCCTTCATCAACACACTTATTGAAAATAAAAGCAAGATGGGGAGCAATAGTAGTTATTATAGACTTAATTATGTGAGTTGAAATGCCCCAGAGATCTTCAGTCTTTTTTATATTTATTGAATTAAATGTTTTAAGAATGGTATCACTATTGATATGTCTAAATTTAAATACATTATTGCACTTATCAACACATGATTCCAAGAGGGAGACAGCAATTTTTGGAGATGAATTTAAATTACTGGTAGTTGCAATAGGTATTTTAGAAAAGAAATCTTGAAAAATTGTTGCCACTCCTTCATCTGACTCAATAATTTTATTGTCTGATACTAATGAGTATTCACGGTCATTATTTTTAGTTTTCCCAGTCTCTTTATTTATAATATTCCAAGTGGCTCTTATTTTATTATCTGACTGATGAATTATTGAAGATATACATTTTGCTTTTGCTAAAGTACATACTTTATTAAACATTTTTGAATAGTTTCTTACATATTCATGAAATTCGGGATCATTTGAAATTGTTTTCTGACCATATAATTCAAACAACTTATTTCTGCTAACATATATGCCTGGTGTTGCCCAATCACTAAATTTCTTTTTAAAGTCTTTGGATTTAATAGATCTTTGCTTAAATGTTTTATCAAATTCTACTTTAATTAAATTAAATAAATCATCATAATGAGTATTGGGATTATCATTACTAGGTAAGCAAAGAGTTTTGGCAGTGACATTATTATGAAAATTTTCCAATTTATTTTTAGTTAGAGGTCTGCAAATTATATTACACTGATGAGGAACATGATGGTGCTCAAGGGAAGCTATTTGTCCGCTATGGTCAGAACGAATACAATTTATTATTTCTTTATCAAGTACATTACAATTGCTAAAAATATTATCTAGGCAAGTTTTAGATGTAGCAGTGATTCTTGTAGGTTCACAAAAGGTGTTTGCTAAATTGAAGGACTTAAGAAATTCAGAAACCTACTTGCAATTGAGGACGGCTTTAAGATGTCTACGTTAAAATCACCGCACACCACAATTTTTTTATTCTTTTTGATGACTAATTTTAGAGCGTCCTCCATAGCGGACTCAAATTGAGGGTAGTTACCAGTTGGTGGGCGATACACACAAATCATTATCAACTGATCTAATTCCACACATGACAGTTCAACGTGTTGTTCAATAGAGAGGGATATCACATCTTTTCGTTCCTTAAAATTCATATTGTTTTGCAAAATTATCAAAGATCCCCCTCTAGTGGTGGATTTCCTACTGAATGAACTAGCAATTTTATAACATTGAAATCCTGTAATTAATTCATATTCCTTAAGCCAGTGCTCAGTGACACATAAAATATTAACATTTTTTTCAGTTAAAAAAAGTTCTAATTCTA
The DNA here is from genome assembly GCA_928269145.1 of Agriphila tristella. NCBI lineage: Eukaryota > Metazoa > Arthropoda > Insecta > Lepidoptera > Crambidae > Agriphila > Agriphila tristella. Next base: position 6,135,673 of record OV743440.1, read on the forward strand.
ATTCTTTGCCAGAAAAGCCCTGAATGTTTTGGTGAACTATAGTTAAATATTTAGGCTTTTCCTTAGTCATTACACGGCTAGAGACTTCCTCTATTGTCTTATTATGTAATTTAAATTACTAATAAAAGAATTACTTGGGACAAATGCCAAAGTGTTATTTTTAATGTCAACAATTTTTTGCTCAATAGGAGCAGGAGTAAAAATTGTATTATTATTACTTGGAACGGATTCCAAGGTCACATTTAAAATGTCAAAACTATTCTGCTCAATAGAAGCAGAAGTGATAGCCAAGTTCTTGGCTAAATGTTTAAAATAAAATGATAGCGCTAAAGCTACTTGTCTTTTAAAATAATTTGTAAGATAATATTTATCTTTTGTCAATTTAAAATTAAATATTAATTTATTTATGTCTATTATGTGACATCTCTGACTATTATAATAAGTCATATTGCTTAGTGTTAAATTTAAATTATATCTGATATTATTTTCTTCCTGTGGCAAGCTAGCACTGTAAGGTAGTGTAAACAATACAAATTTATTTATATTTAAACTGCATAACTTATTGTAGTATGAAATGAGATCCTTCTTGTTTACATTACCTCTTTGACCAACTAATATAATTAAATTGGTATTTTCATTTAAGTTTAGAGTTATTACTTTTCTCATAATGTCATGTAGGGTCGCACCCGGTATACAATAATTTATAACTTTTTCTCCCAATTGATTATTGAATAAGTAGCCTAAATCTTTTCCAATTTCATCACACAACATAATGTTTGAACATTTGTTAGTGGTAAAGGAATTATTTTCACTTGTGCTTGCTAAAATATTTACATGTTCTGATATATGTATAAAACAGTATTGTCTGACACTTTAGTTTTGTAATTTTTCGTCTTTAATCTTGTGATCTTTCCTACGCGTAGGATTTAATTTATTCTGATCTTTCCTACACGTAGGATTTAATTTATTCTGGTCTTTCCTACGCGTAGGATTTTCTTTATCCTGATATTTCCTGCGTGTAGGAAAGATCAGAATAAAATCTTATTTCATATATCAATAGCTACGGTACCTTCCCCTCACAGACCATACAACAAGTACTTACGTACCAAGACCCCACGTTGCCGGGGACGTACGGCTGTCAAGGTTATGGACTAACAGGCCATAACAGCCGGCCCCGCCCCTTTTCATGAATCATTCCGCCGCCGAGTGGTGAAGCGAAAGCAATGGCGGTGTTCCCAAGAAAACCACAAAATTAAGCAGTCATAATGCCATTTTGTTCAGTAAAATGGTGTGGAAACTGTATCACAACATCTAGTTTCACGAAAGATGGAATTACATTTCTGCAGAAAGTAATATCACGTTGATATTCGTTGAAATGATTAATTACCAAAAATAAATTTATGGTTGACGTATGCGTTGATGTCTTTTTTCAGATCCCTTTCTTTCGAATATAAAATTCAAATAACGATATCTCGCTCTGTCATTGACATGTTAAATAGTGACGAGACACAATGTAAACATAAGATATCGATAAAATTGAAATTATGCAATATGATGAGTACCTAGAGTAGGTAAATAGAGATAAAATATACAAGAGAGGCCAACCCCACTACCACGCGCCACAAAAAGCGTGTAACTTTTTGACCGTGTGGGACGAAGCTTTGAAACAACTAAACATTTTTGACTAAACATATATCTGACTTACACACGTCCCAAAAACAATACCGGCGCCAAGATTAGACAAAGACTACAACTAAATTAGACAAAGACCGTGATATCAACATGCAATTTTTTTTTAGAAAATTTCTGTTGCCTACCATGTATAATTTTACCCCAAAATAAGTAATAAATGAAAACAAGAAAGTAACTTATCACAAAAGCTATCTCCGCTTCAGTTTGGGCAAAAATGCATTTGTATGTCTGTCCCGCGGTCCGGCTGTCCGCCTGTTCTCCTCCACGGGTCGCACCTCCCAACCGATTCCAGTGAAATTCTGTGAGCAGGTCCTTAAATTATATTCATTTTCTCGGTCGGTACCGCGGTATTTCACTATTTAAAGCATAATTATTTCTTGTGGCCGGGCTACAACGTATGTAGCCTGGCTCAGCTACGCTTCTTTGTTATTATATTACAAGTAAGTAGGTAAACTTACCTCATTAAGAGGGTATTATTTTTCAATTAATATTACCGAAAAGAAAAATGTGACCAAGAATTACTAGTGGCACTGTAAAGATGTAAACTTAAAGGAGGTACCTAGTTGAAAGTTAGTTGCTCTCACAATAATTACCTATCCGATAATCATGTATCTAGATAGGAAATAAATTTCAATACCTACTCATTGTATGTAAATTTTTCTTAATATTGTGATATTTGTGATGGAAAATGACCTCACTTTAAATTCTGATGTCATTTTTCAATCTCACGACTCTGTGCTCTGTGTAAGAAATATACAGGGAGAAAAAAGCAGTCCTTGATGAGTTTCTTGTCGGCTCTTCTCGTTACAAGCTTGCGAACCGATGACGTAGCTTCTTTCATATTTTTCAAATGCTTGTAGCAGCCTAGAGTGAGATTTTTAGTTTATAAGCAAGAAGTTTACTGTAGATAACTATAATAAATATAGATAGAAATATTATAATTTTTCTGTAACACCCATAGACTCGGTTTATCGATATCAAGAGAAGCTTGTCCATCACTACTGAGCTATCACTGACATCACAAAATGGAGACCATATTTTGTGCTGACATTGTCAATTTTGTCGCGTCTTTGAACGAGCCAATTAAAACTAGCCGACCTCCCCCCGCACCCCGCCAACTTTGATAATTTTGTTTTCATACAGAATTCTATAGAAGCGTGGTCTTTTGGTTATAAGGTCTGTGCTTCCCCTCAATAAATGTTATGTAAATTTTAAGCGAGTAACTAGTTATACCACACAACGATGCGGAGACCGTTTAACTTTTAAGTACACCACGTGTCGCAATGAGGGCTAAGTTTGTTTCTCTCACAGTGGCACAAGCACAAGCGGCGCCACTGTCAATTGAACGGCAAAAATGACGTTTCGACAGATCTCCAGACATCGTGGCGCTGCCTAATCGGATATTTTTTAAACTGCTTAGATTAGTTCCATTATTGTGTTCGAATAGTAGGATTGCACTTATTGAGCTAGCGTTAGCTCCACCGTATGACATTGATCGTCATGAGTCGGATTGTTGAACAAGGTAGCCCCGCCGCACATGCCCACTCGCATTGATCATCATGAGCCACGTATGATTGGCAATCTTCAGAGGTCTGGTCATGCACGATTCTGCGTCGACACGAGAGAACAAATGCGGAGTTAGGTATTGTACCATGGCATTCGCGGCGGTGCTTATAGTTGGTGTGCAGTGGTGAAGGATTCCCATCGGCTTTGCTTTTAGATATCTCACCCCATCGATCGACTATACATAGAAGAATATTGTAGATCATAACATTTTTATAGAATAGCTTACCTTCCCCATACCCCACCCCACACCCCTCGCGTGTGACGCAGTACTACCAAAATGTTAGACTTGGACTTAGGTTCACGAACCTCCGCACTCTGCGAACCTGCAACAGTGTGCTGTAGAGTGCACGTGTGCAAACCTCGGTGCGCGCTTCGCATTATGCGATCCGATGCGAACGAACACAAAGGGGGAGCAAGTAGAAGTTCGTATCATAATAGCGTCCACATTGAGCTCCGCGAACCTGCAACATAGGTTTGTTGAGCACGAGCTTCGTGAACTTAAGTGAGTACGCACCCTTAAGCTAGCTCTAAGGTTGGCATACCGGCGACACACCCCTGTACGTGTGAGCTCCGGCACCGGTGATCTCGAGCTGCATTTTTGTCACTCTCTATTTTGTGGTTTCGTGTATGTCGTTCTCATCACGCGCGACTCCGCGGAGGTAATTTGTCGCTCCGATGACTCCGCGGCACCCCCACACTTTTACAGCGCACATGCGTAAGTGTCGGTTCTTTTCGCGTAGTGTATATTTGGTTTGGTCACAGGCGCGTCACTCCCTGTAGGTGTGAGCTTGGCGCCAGTCTGGCGGCGGCGACGTCACGTGCGTCACGACTTGTGATAGGGTTGGCTATTAGCAAACGTAAGGAAATAATAAAACGAAAGTTTGATGAAGTATAATTGTATTGATTTTATATTAATATAAATGCTAGTATATTACAATTAAGAATATGGATCAATAGTTAATATGATTTCTTGATTTGTATCAATAATCAAGGTTTATTTTTCGTTTGCCCGAATTGTTATTTTTATTTTAAACATTTAGATTTTTTATGCATTCTCAATGCTATTTTTCAATTATTATAAATCTTATTATTAATCTTGTTATTTTTATTATAATAATCAACTTCTGCAATTACTTACACACTTCTAAAATTTCCGCGTGTTCAGTTCATTAGAAATTAAACGCTTTTTACGGTTTACCGCTTGTATTACCAATATTGGTATTCATTCAGTTGTTATTTTAGAACTATTAAGTTTAATTTTAGTTTAATTATCTTAATTAGTTTTATTATTCCTTCTTTATTCTCATACTAAAAAGCTTAAAGAAAAGATTTATGAAAATCCACACTCCACCATAGTATTTAACTTAATTCAATAAAAAATACAAAAATGCAAATATCTCGGAAATAGTGCGTCGGAGCCTAAAAATAAAGTTTTTTTCGACCCCCTAATAAACCCCGGAGGTAAATGAGAGGTAATAAACAAAATCACAAAAACGGTCAAGTGCGAGTTTTTAATATTTTTTCTATACAAAAGTACAAAAACGTCAGTCTGCTGTGTAGTGTGAGTGTCCGGGGTGAAAGGCAAGACGCCTTATTGTAGCTATTTAATTTTCAATAACATTTTAAGTACTTATTTATTTTATTTTTCTGTAGTATAAAGCACTATGTGTCACTCGGAAGAAAGTGCAATCACCACATCACCCCTCAATGTACGTACAATATATTATTAATTTCTTCACATTTCATTTCGCGGCGTGACACATATTATCACTTTAGTTTGTCGTACTTGCCTGTAATGTCTGTAGGTACTATTATTGCGCGGTGCGACTTACGAGCGAACTAGGCAAGCCTGACAGAGCGTGACTCCGCGGAGGAGATTCCTCGCCCCGATGGCTCTGCGGCACCCCCGCGCGCACCCGGCGCACTCACACATAGCCGCGAGCAATTTTACAGCACCCATGCGCAAGTGTCGCTTCTTTTTACGTTAGTATATATTTTCTTTGGTTTGGTGCAGGTGTGCTCGGCGGTGTCGACGACGAGCGTAGCGGTGTCGGCGGGCGAGAGCGGCGAGCCGCACCGCCCGCCCGCGACGCACCACCCGCCCGCGCCCACGCCTCCGCCGGTAAGCAACACATTCAGTCATCACGCGATACCTTGTTTTTTATACCGAAGGAAAACGCATTTACGCGCTTCCCCTCCCGCAGGTGAGCGAGAGGGGGCATGTAGGACCGCAACAATCGACGTTACGGCTCCCTCCACGACTGCCTCCCGTGATCCCACCCAACCAATGGTTCGGTGGGATCTCGGGAGGAGGGAATACCCACTAAAAACCTCCGGCACTTACCCTCTCGCCGCTAGCGCCGCCAGCCAAAGGGGCTATGTGGGGGGCCGAGGTGGCATTTACCCCAAATCACGCGATACCTACCGAAAATTGCAATTTAGCACTGCCGCACATTGAGCCCACTAGTCACGACCACTAGCTGCGAACGAGTTTTTTCATACATTTTTGTATAGTATCGGCGCGAACCGAGCGTTCGAGCCGCAAGCTGCGCTCGTCGCCCGCGCTCGATACTTGTGTAACTTGTGGCCATGTTTTGTCGCTCGCATCGCGCGCACAATCGGCTACAGTAGCCGGCTTCTTCCCGGCAGCCACAAGCGGCTGCGATCGGTGGCTGCGTCTAGTGTCTTGACTGAGCCACTAGTGACCGCGATTAGTGGCTCAATTTGTGGCAGCTCTTAATGCTTGTCGCGGTGTCCAGCCTCCTGCGACTTAACTGTAAACTGAGTGTTGGCTCTCAACGTTGAGTATCTATCTTCTGATATGGGGGACGGGATTGTCGTGGCGTACGTATGGAAATCCTGAAGCTGAAAACTCTGATCCTTATATCTCTTAAAATGTTAATCAGATCAGTTTGGTGAGTATAGCGATCTGCTAGGCGATTGCGTAAAGTCAATCGTATTCATTTGACAGTTCATATTGTATCATAATATATGTCATCCCATACAAATTTCAGCCGATGGAATACGCACCCTGATTATCTAAAAAGAAACTATTTAGCGACCGGTTGCATTTGACATACATTGCCACTTTTCTTTGGTATGTTTTTTTTTTACCCAAAAAGAAGTAGCAATGGATCACGATCATCTGTGAACTGCAACCGGTCGCTGGGTGGTTTTTAATTAGATAATCAGCCCGCCGATATGAACTGTCAAATGAATACGATTACCTTACGCAATTGCACCCCTGATCTTCACTCCTTGAATGGCCATAATCAGATCAAAGTTACCTCATTTGTATTAAAATCGACTGCTGTCTTTAATTATCTGGCCACCTCTATACAAGGTTATATTTAGTTAATACAAAACCTCTCGTGGGGTTGATCAGAGCATCAAACTGAACAACTTTCATTATGGGACCAACCTTGAAATCGTGAAAAAAATCAGCTGTTTCATACATTTAGATGGAGTAGGATTGTATTTTTGTATGGAACAGCTGATTATTTTTTCGTGATTTCGAGGTGGGTCCCTCATTTTTTATTTTATTAATGTTAGCTGTGCTTTGCATTTGCTTCATATCATAACTTAGAAATAAAATTCATGTTGACTAGTTCTGAATTACATTTTTTTTATGAAAATGAACATTATTTAATGAATCCGCAACAGATTCTAACTTATCAATAATTTCTCCAATCAGCTAACGCCGCCGCCCAAGGAAGACAAGGCAAAGTTTCAAAAGCTGAAAAAGAAGCCTCCCCCCGCCCCCGCCGCGCCCCCCCTGCCCGCGCGCTCCCCCTCCAAGGAAACGGACTCGGGCCTCTACTTGTATATAGATCTGCACGGACACGCCTCCAAGAAAGGTATGGAGCAGTATAGACTTTGTAACAATGTTAATAAGATACCTCCCTCTAGAATCGCAGCCTGTTCCGGCGCTGCGATGAATGGAGTTTTATTTGTTTATTCTTTCGATTTTGCGTCACTCGACGGGCAGTCGTGTCTTAGGCGGCTTAGGCCATATACAGAAAAAAGCTGGTAGCCAGCGTCGATCTACCAGCGCTTATCGGCGCTGGTCCATTCTAGTAACAGTTAACATAAAGCAAGCAGAATGTCGTACTCAACGTAGTCAGCGCTGACCGGCACGTGTCGAAGATTCTCGGGACTTGTCGGCAACGTTCGGCGCTTATCGGCGCTTGTTCATATAAATGCCTGCGCTGATTACCGGCCTGGACCAGCGCCGATAAGCGCTGGTTGATCGGCGCCGGCTACCAGCTTTCTTTCTGTATACGGCCTTAGACGGCTACAAGTATGGTAGTAATTGCTATGGAATGTTTAATATTTTACTTTCCATGGTTAAAATGTATAAATATTTCCATGTAAAATGTACTACCTATGTACTTACCCTAAAATATGTATCATCATCAAGCACCCACGACACGTGTCTACCTTTGCATTGCACAACGTATCCTCCCGCTGTGTCAAAGGGTGCTCGCGAAACGTTCGGCGCTGTATAATTATTCTATCTCACGAAGTCAGTTCGGCCACAGAATAAATAATAGTACAAGTACAGAAGATGCACTCCACTGAACCATTGAAATAAATAGCAACTCTAATTTCAACATGCTAAAGTTGAATTCAGCTTGTACGGCGCTAATTACGAACGGCTATATTCACCTAGACGCTGCATCTCTTTCTATCGCATATATCCTATCTTTTCGGACCTACGTTAGGGTTGCAGCTTGCGGCAATGAAAGCGCGGGAATCGTAAGACCCTTGTGAAAACGCGCTACAGATATTCCGAGGACGCGACGGACAACCCTGCCGATTTTGTCCACGCAGAGGACGCCGTTCTCATACCTACGCGCGGAGTAATAGAGCCCTGGTTCGGCTAAAAATGTTGTTAAGCGTGCATATGCATATTGTTTTGGTGTGCGTCTGCACGCTTTCACATAACGCACACTAAAACAATGTACATGTGCAATTGTGCAGTGCATGCCTAACAACATTCATAGCCGAACCGTATTCGTGAGATAAAACAACTGTAGGACTTTCTTTAAAGCGACTACACACAGATGGAATACCGTTTCGGAATTCCGTACATACGTTATTCCGAACGCAGTTAATCCTTTAAAATCTGTGGACCTACCCACTTACGGGATTTTTCCGTACGGAATTTTCATACATTATCGATCTTCCATTCGGAATTCTGAATCGGGATTCCGTCGTGTTTGTGGCCGGGCTTACGCTACGTTCAGACGGAGACACGATTTCCCGGATCGGATTTTTACCGTGTACGGCAGAACCGGATACTTTGTTCACACGGCATTCGGTTTTGCTTTTCTTTCTGGAAAAAACTGAATGGTATGTCATCGTGTGAATATGCGGCATCCGATGAAAAACCGGATCGGTGCTCGTGTGTACGCATGTTCTAAAGTGCTATTGCCACTGAACCGGATACGGTATTTTATCGTGTATCGTGATCCGATTGCAGTCGCCAAATCGGATGTCAAGTTTTGCCCGTTTCGGTTTTTTGCTGGATCTTGAAACCGAATGCACGTGTGAACTCGTACATTTAAGTAAATTATATTGTGACTAAACCGTGCCTGCAAAAATCCGATCCGGTTTGTCTCCGTGTGAACGTAGCGTTAGTTGACAACAAGTCCGAAACTAATCAAGTAGTCGTGTGCAGGTATCTTCATGTACGGCAACCACTTCGAGGACCTGGAGAGCTCCGTGGAGTGCATGCTGCTGCCGCGCATCATGTCGCTCAACAACCTGCACTTCCACTTCTCCTCCTGCAACTTCACCGAGCGGAACATGTACCTCAAGTCCGTATTTACTCATTTAGCTTTTATTGACAACTTTATTTATACAAACCTCAAATTAATCTCGAATGGTTTGAAAAGTGACATTACGTCTTATGAAATTGTGTTGTTGAGTAGAGACGTCGGCGTCAAGTTTTTCGTGGTAGCGTGCATTCGTTGTAAAGCGAAGTGTTAGTGAATTTTCAGAAATCGGTGTTACACTTTTCGAAGTTAGGTATCACCACTCATGGTCAAGAATTTTAGAATCATGTTATGGTGTGGAATCTTTTACTGTCATTTTACGAACTCGCTATGTGGTTCTTGTGTCCACAAAAGTAGCAATTTAACACGCATCCAAGGTATTATTCCCTCCAGAGACTTTTCCCGTGAAAATTCCAGCTGTATTGCCGTTCTTAAGGCCACGGGGCTCGTGCATTCTTAAACGCTCAAATGCAACTACAACACTTCTCATACTTCCTCAGGGACGTGGTAGAGTTACACTCTCTATGATAGAGAGTGTAACAGCGTTACATTGATTTAACGCGGTAATCCTCTTTCAGAGATCGTCGTGACGGCATGTCCCGCGAAGGTTCGGGTCGAGTCGCCGTGCTAAAGGCCACAGGGCTCGTTCGTTCGTACACGCTGAAATGCAACTACAACACGGGCCGCTTAGTGAACGTCCTCCCGCCCGCCCGCCGCTCGCGACAATTATAGATTCTCCCAATTCATTCTAATGTCAGTCTCTCGGGTCAATGTAACACTTTACACGTCTCCAACTCTCCACGGTACTATTTCTTTCAGAAATTTTCCCGCGAAGGTTCTAGCTGAGTTGCCGTCCTAAAAGCCAAGAGGTTCGTGCATTCCCAAACCTCAAATGCAACTGCAACATTGGCCGCTTACGTAATCGCTCGTCACTTTTTCTCGGGGACGTCCGACGGCATATCACACCAAGGCTCCGGACGGGTCGCTATCCTAAATGTCACGGGGTTCGTCTGTTCTTATACTTTCAATGTAACGCGGTACTCCTCGTTCAAGGATCGTCGTGACGGCATGTCCTGCGAAGGATCCGGGCGAGTTGCCGTCCTAAAGGCCACGGGGCTCGTCTGTTCGTACAACTACAACACGGGCCGGCTCGTGAACGTCCCCCCGCCCACTCGCCACTCGTGACAATCATAAATTCTCCCAATTCGTTCGAAAGTCATTCTCTCGGGTCGATGTAACACTTTACGTCTCCACGAGTACCGTGTTCCGTGTTCTTTCAGAAAATTTTCCTGCGAAGGTTCGAGCTGAGTTGCCGTCCTAAAAGTCACGGGGTTCGTGCATTCCTAAACGCTCAAATGCAATTACAACCCTGGCCGCTTACGTAGTCTCTTCTCACACTTCCTTAATTACGTGCGACGGCATGTCACACCAAGGATCGGCGTCCCAATGGCCACAGGATTCGTCTGTTCCTACACTCTCTAGAATCAATGTAACGCAGTACTCCTCTTTCAGGGATCGCCGCGACGGCATGTCCCGCGAAGGCTCCGAGCGAGTCGCTGTGCTAAAGGCCACAGAACTCGTTCGTCCATACACGCTATAATGCAACTACAACACGGGCCGTTTAGTGAACATCTCCCCGCCCACTCGCGGCTCGTGGCAATTATTGATTCATTCAATTTGTTCGAAAGTTATTCTTTAGTTTTTTCGCAAAGGTTTCAGCAGTGTCGCGATTCCTAAACGCTCAAATGCAACTACAACACTGACCTTCTCACACTTCCTCAGGGACACCAATGGCTTGCCACGCCAAGGTTCTGGGCGGGTCGCCGTCCTAAAGGTTACACTTTCTATGGTCAATGTAACGCTGTACTCCTCTTTCAGGGATCGCCGCGATGGCATGTCCCGCGAAGGCTCCGGTCGAGTCGCCGTGCTAAAGGCGACAGGGCTCGTTCGTTCGTACACGCTAGAGTGCAACTACAACACGGGCCGGCTCATGAACGTCCCCTCCGCCCACTCGTGGCTCGTGGCAATTATTGATACATCCCAATTCATTCGAATGTCATTCTCTCGGGTCAATGTAACACTTTACACGTCTCCACGGTGCTATTTCTTCCAGAAAAATTTCCCGCAAAGGTTCTAGCTGAGTTGCCGTCCTAAAAGCCACGGGGTTCGTGCATTCCTAAACGCTAAATGCAACTACAACCCTGGCCGCTTACGTAATCTCTTTCCACGCTTCCTCAGGGACAACAAGTACCAAGGCCTAAAGGCAATGAGGTTCGTCTGTTCTTACACTCTCAATGTAACGCGGTAATCCTCTTTCAGAGATCGCCGCGACGGCATGTCCCGCGAAGGCTCCGGTCGAGTCGCCGTGCTAAAGGCGACAGGGCTCGTCCGTTCGTACACGCTAGAGTGCAACTACAACACGGGCCGGCTCGTGAACATCCCCCCGCCCACTCGCCACTCGTGATAATTATAAATTTTCCCAATTCGTTCGAATGTCATTCTCTCGGGTCAGGCTCCAGCTGTATCACCGTCTTAAAGGCTACGAGCCTCGTGCATTTCTAAACGCTCAATGCATTTACAACACTGGCCGCTTATGTAATCTCTTTTCAAACTTCCTCAAGGACATGCGACGGCATGTCACACCAAGGATCGCCGTCCTAATGGCCACGGGGTTCGTCTGTTCCTACACTCTTTAGAGTCTATGTAACGCAATGAGGATCAACGAGGTTTTTAGTTATTTAAGTGAAAGAATTATTGAAATTGGACCAAAAATGACGAAGATAGAGCGATTTTTGTATTACATTCTCAAAAACGCTTCCCAATTACACGCTGATGACGTCATCAGCCACGTTCGCCGCTCAGCGGCGCGGCGGGTGTTGTTCGGGCGATCGTGGCACGTGACGTCAACGCATGTTCCGCAAGGGCCGGCGGTGTTTTTTAAACTCACTTTTTAAAACTTTAATAATTTTGTCATATCTTGATGGATTTGAGAAATTTAAACAGATTTACTCCGATATTGATATTGTATTTGATGTAATATACAAAATTGATATATTCAATTGTCGTGTTGATCCTCATTCTCCTCTTTCAGGGATCGCCGCGACGGCATGTCCCGTGAAGGTTCCGGGCGAGTCGCCGTGCTAAAGGCCACAGGGCTCGTCCGTTCGTACACGCTAGAGTGCAACTACAACACGGGCCGGCTCGTGAACGTGCTCCCGCCCGCCGCGCGCGACCCGCCCGCCGCCGCCGCGCCGGCGCCGCCGCCGCCGCCCAAGTACACGCCGCACATATTCGAAGAGGTAAACCCGTTCCAGGTCTGTGCACGCTGTCGCTGTCACATGTTGGTACACGGGTTACTGTCGGCGCCGAAAAGTATGGAGCTTAATGAAAACAAGTACCGCAAAGCTTCTTCGGAGTGCACTACAGAGAGATAATTCACAATTTCGACTTTTTTCAAGCACTATTTAGTCCGTAAGCCCGTGACAATATTGCCTAAGTCATATGACATCAAGATGAAATGCATGGCAATGGTCGGAAATGTTGGGCAGAGCGAAGATCAGAAGATTATCGCAAATAAAATTGGCCGGAAGCTTGAGGAAATCCTTCACTTCCGGTTAAAAATAACTTTTGAAGGACTTCCGGCCAGATTTGGCTTGGCAGACTTATTTATTCTCAAACACACTATTATTAGAGAGAGTTTACATAAGTCTGACATTTTTTAAATGGCCGAAAGTACTTGAAAGACGGTGCCAATGATGGCCACCGGATACCTTTTCCTACGTCATGTGACATCTTGACGAAAATTATTATAAACGTTTTGAAATAATAGTGTTGTTGAGAATAAATAAGTCTGCCAAGCCATACCTGGCCGATAGTCCTTCAAAAGTAATTTTTAACCGGAAGTGAAGGATTTTCTCAAGCTTCTGACCAATTTTATTTGCGATCATCTTCTAATCTTCGCTTTGCACAACAATTCCGACCGTGTGCCTTGCATTTCATCGTGATGTCATATGACGTAGGCAATATTGTCGCGAGCTTACGAACTATAAGGGGCCGTACAACACTCGAAGAAATTTTCATAGTAAAATTATCGAAATAGGGAATATGCATCAAATTTTTTTTTATCTTAATCAAAAATATAATGCGTAATAAAATTAACCGTAATATTAAAACTTTTCTCTTGCGTTTTTTTCTCGTGATATAGTTACTTGAAGTTAGCACGCAGCAGCACCCGCCGAAAACGCTCCATACAAAACGGTGACGTCACACATCACGTTTCAGGTGTGTTTCGGCGCGTTTAATATGGAGTTAGCCAATAATCTTCAATTATCTCCCTAAATTTTGCGTTTAAGTACATATGTGTCATACAAAATATTATTTCTTATTCGATATTCTATCTGACTGTAAAGTGCATTATATCCGAAAATGAAAAAAAAAATATCGTTATTTTCCCCTGATTTCATCGTGTGATAAAACTAAAATAATACATTTTTTTATTTTTTTTCCTGTTCCATCATGTTTTTATACGTGTCCGCAGCGATCAAGCTCAATTTCATAAAAATCGGTGACTTATGCATATTCCCTATTATTGACAACATTCTATCTAACTAATAAATTATTATTTCTTATTTGGTAAAACTGTCAACCACAAAACCAGAGAGGTTTTTTTTAATATAGTTTCAAGATTATAGGTTGATTTTTGGTTGGCACATCAGTGAAATACTACTAAATTAGAGGTCACTATACGTTTTTCTTCTATCGAGAAAAGTTTTAGCTATCATGTTTTTGTCAGTCACGTAACTGAGTACTACCTATATAATCTACTTACTTTCTAGATTTTTAGACCAATAAATCAAGTAATACTGTGTGAAATCTGTTAAAAAAGTTTTTAATTGACGTTGTACGGCCCCTTAACAGCTTCGCGATGTGGAGTCATATTTGCCTCGAGACTCGAGGTCCAATGTGATCGCTACATAGAGTTTTTAATGAACATTCTCGCGATGTCGATACACTGCCTTGCTCTGTCTTTTCGGCGCTGATTGTGACTATCACACAGCTTGTAACCATAATACAATGTGTAAAACATTTTTAGCAAGGAATATCGTAGGTACACTACATTTAAAACTTAATCCTATATTGTGAATTATTTGAAAGTCTAATGAATTTTATTTAGGACAATTTCTTTTTTTTTCTCGCGTTTAACTTGTTCCCGAATAAACTGCCGTTTTATGAAAGGTAATAGGTACTTCATGCATCAATTGGCTACAAAAGTAAGCTACTACATCTCTAAATTAAATTATGCTTCTTATTCACTATGCAACATTTGACGCGCAACACGTTGCTAAACATGAAATACCGCGTTGCGTAACTGCACGCAACGTAAGTGTGTTCACATCAAGAAGATTGGTGTTTTAGTCTTCGTCCAAGGTTTTAGTTTATAATTATTTATAAATTTCCATTTTGAAAAAGAAATATGTAGCTTACTTCCGCAAACAATTACATATGCAAGATGCACCGCCCACCCGCCCGCAAAAATATGCACATGCACCGTTCGTTACGGTTTACGCACGATCTAACTCCTGAGGATGCTCCGGGTCGGGGCGAAACACGTGTAGAGTAGCCTAATTGGTGAAGGTGCAAGGTGTGTTGCTGTCTTGCTAAATGCAGGTATCGTGCACTGATATTTTGTGGTGTGCATGTGCGTATTTTTGCGGGCGGGCGGGCGGTGCATCTTGCATATATTGTTTACGGAAGTAAGCTACATATATTATTTTTTTCAAAATGGTTTGGGACTTCCGCCAAGTGACGCCTGATTCAATCAAATACTTATAAGTTTCCATTTTCTGAATGATTGATGACACAAGTTTTGTAAACCAATAAAGAAAAAAAGTCAACGTGGCTAGTATAATATGCTGACGCCTTCTTGTAAATTTCGCTCATCAACGCTCAACTTTGAGATGTTGCGTGTTGCGTATAACTGTTGCCTTGTGAATACTAACCTTTTGAGAGTCTCCCCATCTCATAAAACGGCAGATTCCAAGATTAGCAGGTTCGTATTTAGTGTTTGTTTTTATTAAAAAGTTCGTTTTTATTAACGACTATTCGGCTCCTATGTCATTATTATTGGTATTTTAACAGTTTGAAAAAAAAACTCACTTAGGCGATAGCTAGAATGTTTTACAAGCCACTCAGAAACCAAAACAAACTTTAGCAACGCCAAACACGTTTCAGATAAGATACTGTCGCGCAAAGAACTCGGATGGTTTCGAAGAGATTGAGCCTATGCAGGTTTGTCTACCACCAGCTCATTTCTTGTACATAAGTTTGATGTAGTTAGATATCGAAATATAACGCTTTTGCACACAATACTTCCAAGCGCCCGCAACGAATTAAGAACATTTATATGGTTACAAATCGAGATAGGTTTATTCAATTTTTTGTACGTAATATAAGTATTCATACTTTTTTTTCTCTTCGGAATTGATCCGGGTTATTTGAGCTTATTTTTCGTATTACATCAAAGTATGCTTGACACAAATACGTTTTGCAAATGATTTTACGTAGCTTGCACTACCAGTAGCATTTTGCTTCATTTGGGATTATATTATACCCCCAGCATAATGTCCCGCCATTTTAAAATTAACAATGGATTGGAACTGATCAATCAACTTGTAAATAATTTTATATAAACTTATCTACGTATGTACTTACATAGCACCGGTGAAAACGTCACGTTTGATTAGACATCATAATGGGCATGATGAATTTTTTTTTATTTTATGTTACATATAAATTATCTCAAAAAAAAAGAAACATTGGTAAAATAATTATTTGAGTAGTTTGTATGCAACGCGTAGGAAATTTGTTCGGCAGCTATATTAAATACTAGCTTCTGCCCGCGACTTCGTCCGCGTGGATATTAGACGAAATCCTTTTAAGGAACCTTCAACCAGGATCCGGCCAGCCATTTTTTTACGCGATTAGGCGAGTCCCCATCAAGCGCGCTGCCTCGCGAGGCAAGACATTTGCCGCGTGTGGCGGGCCTCGCACGAGGCTTCCAGTTCCCGTTCCCGTTTCCGCTCCCGTTCCCCGTTCCCGTTCCGTTCCCGTCCCGTAAACGTCCTGTAACCGTCCCGTACGCCTATTGCCATACTGTATATCAGTACAGACACCCATAGTCTGTACTCGATCACTTTGTGCTCATTAAAATAACGAATATATTGAAGCAAACTACATATGAGTACAGACCAATCTGTATAAATACCTATACAGTTTGCTCGCATATTTCTAAAGCAAAATATGACCTTATTATTGTAGGTAGGTTGCCTAATATTTAAATTGATTGGGATATTTGACTATTGAAAAAAAATAAGTAGGCAAATAAAACATTAGGTACCTAAAATTACTGAAATTTGTTTGGACGGTACAAGACTACAAGTAGAGGAATAGTTGTATTATTTGTTATTGAGATAAATTAATAACAGTATAATATTATAAAAAGGTAAATTACTATTTTTAATTTTAAATAAAATCTGATGTGTCTTTGCATTTTGGTTGATATTTCGATATTTTTTGACACATCTCTTCAATTTTGTATGCGGCCTTTTTCTTTTGTCATCCCTCTGTTTTTCCCTTGCGACCGATGTTGGCTGTACGCCTATTTTTATTTTAGATAATTATATTTTAATAATAATAGCTTTGGCTAAATTAATTAATTTGGCTTGCTCTACCGTTTCAATAAAACATAGATATAAATTGAATTTTCTAATTATCATTAATTTTTTGGTCGACGACGTGTCAATTTGTAATACTTCATACAAGCGATAAAATTGTAATTTCAGATTATTTATTTGTGTTTTCAAATTTTCATAATTTTAATACGTAGGTACTTGTTTGGTATAATTACTATGTCAGATGAAACCAGTGGGTTGAGTTGATGAAACAGCGACTGAATTTTCTAATTATCATTAAATTTTTTGTCAATGTGTCAATTTGTAATACTTCAGACAAGCGATAAAATTGTAATTTCAGATTATTTATTTGTTTTCAAATTTTCCTAATGTGAATACGTACTTGTTTGGTATAATTACTATGTCAGATGAAACCAGTGGGTTGAGTTGATGAAACAGCACCAGAATCTTCAAATGAATTTTCGCCACTATTTAAATTGACACTGAAATAGAAGTCTCCAGAAACAGAAATATTGCTAACTGAGCATTTTTTCTCTATTTTCTAAGTTATACGTGGAAAAAATATTTTCAATAAAACTTAATGTTTACAGTATCTTTCGCTCGTACCTTGCTTGAGGACATTTACAACATGCAATATCTACAAACACTGTATAAAAAATTTCAGAGTCGCTTTCGGATTAAAGTTTATACCTATTCATTGAAATTAGCCTCTAACTCTAATATTATGAAGCATAATGCATTTCAATAAAAGCAAGAGGGCATATCTACACTTCATGTCTACACTCACATGTATTTTGCTCATACTGAAGCATGCCATTCTACATACCATAGCATCTCGAATTGTCTGTACTCGTATGTGTTTTGCTCTTACATATTAGAGCAAACTGTATTTTAGTTCAGACACTCTCTGTACTAACATGCATTATGCTCTCCAGCTACAAGAGCATATTGCGTGCGGTTACAGAGCAGCGCCTGTCTGTAATAGTACACATTATGGCAACACGCGTCCCGTACCCCTTCCGTTTCCGTTCCCGTCCCGTTCCCATCTTGTTCTCGTTCCCGTTCCCGTCCCGTTATATTCCCGTTCCGTTCCCGTTTCATTCCAGTTTCGTTCCTGTTTCGTTCCCGTTCCCATTCCCGATCCGTTCCCGCTGCGTTCCCGTCCCGTTCCCGTCCCGTAATCGTCCTCTAACCGTCCCGTACGCCTTACGTTCCCGTTCTTGTTCCCGTCCCGTTCTCGTCCGGTTCTTATTCCCGTTCCCGTTCCCATCCTGTTCTATTCCCGTTCCGTTCCCGTTTTTTTCCAGTTTCGTTCCTGTTTCGTTCCCGTTACGTTCCTGTTTCATTCCCGTTCCGTTCTCGTCCGATCCCCTCCCGGACTCGTCCCGTACCCCTTCCGTTCCCGTTCCCGTACCCGTCTCGTTCTAGTTTCCTTTACCGTCTCGTTCCCGTTCTCGTTCCGTTCCGTTCCGTTCCGTTCTGTTCCGTTCCGTTCCCGTTCCCGTTCCCTGGATGTGCATGTCCAGGTCCAGGTCCATATGTGTCAAGTCCACCGCGTTGGACTTCAAAATAAATCTCATGTTCGCAATCACCATCCCATAAAACCTCAAGAACGACATCCATATCGATTTTTATGTTACTCACCCCACTTACCCTCTAAGGGGTTGATTTTCAAAATCCCAAAATATATATTTAGACGTGCTCCTACGAATTTTAAAGTTGTAATTTCGATTTTGTATTCTTTTTCCATACAAAATTTGAACCCCATTTTTACCCCTTTAGGGGTTAAATCATGTCCACCGTGTTGGACTTCAAAATAAATGTCATTTTTGCAATTGTCATCCCAGAAAACCCCAATAACGGCATCTATATCGATTTTTATGTTTACTCACCCCATTTACCCCCTAAGGGGTTGATTTTCAAAATAACAAATATATATTTGCCTATTTATTTTTAGATGTGCTCCTACGAAGTTTAAAGTTGTAATGTCTATTTTATATTATTTTTCCATACAAAACTTGGACCCCATTTTCACCCCTTTAGGGGTTAAATCATGTCCACCGTGGTTGGACTTCAAAATAAATGTCATTTTTGCAATCGTCATCTCACAAAACCCCGATAACGACATCCATATCTATTTTTAGGTTTTTTTAACCCTTTTCACCCCCATTTCATCCCCTTTGCAGTTGAAATCCTAACAAAAACAATATACGTTGCTTTAGATTTCTATCCATAAGCCTAAATAATAAATTTAGCGATTTTTACTTCGAAAATGAAGGATTTTCTTCAATACACAACTTCATCCCCCTTTTGACCCCTTCGGAGGTAGAATTTTGAAAAACGCTGAGACCCGTATTTATTAATTTTCAATCGTCAGCCTAAACGCAAAATTTGAAGATTCTAGCTTCAAAACTGAGGGACTTTCATACAAACTTTCATCCCTTATTTCTTCCCCTTAGGGATGGAATTTTCAAAAATCCTTCCTTGGATGTCTACACTGTATAAAGTATCTGTGTACAAAATTTCAAGTCTCTAGGTCCAGCGGTTTGGGCTGTGCGTTGATAGATCAGTCAGTCAGTCAGTCAGTCAGTCATTCAGTTTACGATTTTATATATTAAGATTGTGTTTATCAAAATGGTTTCTTAGACAAATTTACTATACATTTTACGGACTAATTAAATGTATTATTTATTTTAGCAAATTTTATACTTTTTAAATGGACTTGTCCGCCCAACTTTGAAGGGTCATTAAACAAATAATACGCAAATCCAATCCAAAGGGTTACTGGCGGTGTGCCTATAATAATGACTATTGGCTATGTTGTCTTTGCCCCACAAACATACGGCGCGGCTATAATAACAGTACGGTGTGTAGGTGGGTCGGTCGCTGGGCGCGTCCATCCTGGACCTGACGGGGCAGCACCCCAACTCGCGCGTGCCGTGCTCCGAGCACCGCAGCCTGGCCGCCGTGCGCGACTGGCTGCGCGCGCACACGCGCACCATGCGCCCGCAGGTAACGACACGTTCTCACGGGGCCATTTTACTTGATCGACTACTAAATTGCTTTCGATATTGTCCGTATGCACAGACTTTCAATCAATAGTAGTAAAATATTAATGCCAAATTACGACTCTTTCTAGTACTAAGGGCCTTTGAGCTTAGCTACGGACAGACAGACGGACTCGGCGAAACTATAAGAAAAATCCATCAAACAAAAGTTCATTGATGATGGTATAGTAATTGATCAACTAAAATCGCCCCGTGAGAACGCAGCATACATAACACGAACACTTGTGCTGTACCTCACCGGGACTCCTTGCAATGTTGTTAGAAAATTCATTCCAAGTGAAGAGAAAATGACCATACAACAATACGTAAAAACACAGCTACTTAGTTACTATGAGGACCAATTACATCGAACATAGAAACATTTACATCGAAATCGTGAAAAAAAATTGATACTCTATCTCCTATAGTCTATACAATTTTGTCGATAAAAATTGTGAAATCGTATCTTTCGAATTAATAGTACATTACTGCAGAGCGGCAGGCAACTCAGGCATTGAAGGACGAACGTGAAAATGTGGGCCGAGGCGAAGCCGAGGCACACATACGTGAGTCCATTAATGCCCAGTTGCTGCCAAGGCTTGTATAGTACTTTTCTCAAATAATGCGCGGAAATTCAAACCAAGTAGTAACTTTTCTAACATTTAATTTTTATTTAAAATTACAGTAATTATTCGACTGTTGTATACCGAGTGCAGACCGAACTCGAGGCGCATAGGTATGGCTCGCATTTCGACCGTTTGTACTAAGTTAGAATACTGATACATTTCTTTACCGTGGTTTCGTAATTTTGATGACCGCGCATTTTAAAGTTACGGAGTATCACATTGGAATGGCGTAAGTAAACATTAGTCATACCTAGGTATTTTGTTTATTGAAAACCATTAAGTTTGTTCTTACTACACTCGCGTATAAAGATCGGATTATGTATGAGAGCTTTAAATACTTTATTGTTATTTATAATAATCAACATGATATAAAAGATATCTCACTGTTGTGTTATCATTATCGAAAAATTCGAAAGACGCTTATTTATCGCACATCTAAAATAAATGTTATTACGAGACGAGGCAAAGATTTTCAAAAAAATATATAAAGTTTTAACATATATACCAACCTTAGAACAAACAAACAGCACTTTAACACGTTGTCTAGGATTTCTAACACAGTTAATATCAATATAAACACTAAAAATCACTCGTCACTAATAACTTAAATCGTAATTTTTTTTTTATCTAAAGAAAACAGTTAACAATTCAGATTTTGTCTAAAATAAGGAACTTTATTTGGATCGCTAATATTGACGTATGAGCGGAGCAGTGTAGGCGCAAATATGAGGTCATGGTACGAAAAATGAATGAATGATAAGGCTTAGCGAGTCAGTTTAGGTTAGGGACTAGCGCTGAATCGCCTGCTGCTGACGCCGCCGAAACTTGATCGCCATAAAGACGTCATGGTACAAATAAGCAAACCAGTTCAGTTTAGGTCCTAAACTGAATCGCAATAATAGTTCATGGTAGGCCTCCAGGAATACGGATTAATGGGCGGGCGTTACTGCGCTCATGACACTCTGTTACCGTTATTCGGAACTTTCCATTTACAAATTTCGTTCCATTTCTGAATTACACGTGTATAATGAGTTTCAGTACTAACCTTTACGGTCAGACGCAGGCAATTTTAGTATGAAAATCCATTATTACACGTTAGTAATGGATTTTCATACAAAAGTTGCCGGCGCGGTTTAGGTCTGTCCGGAAAGTCCGATTTAGCACGAAGAAGGTTGTCAAAATAATGTTCGAATTTCCAAGCATGTTTGAGAAAAAGTTGTTTTCCTTCTATAGACAAGTTGAAAATGTATTCATGTATTGTTGTACTTAATCCATCTCCCTCCACCAATTATGGTAAGATGACGTTGCCAACATTTCAATACAAATTGCTTAGTTACGTAGTAGGAGAGCAGGTCGCCATTGGCGCGCCCGGTGAGGTACGGCAATTTACTTTTCTAACCTGTCCACAGTTAAAGTTTCTATGCTGTCTAGCTAGACAGTATACCAGACACGAGACACGTCTGGTGAATGTCGAATATCAGTGAACTAAGTTTCTGAAGATAGGTAATGGATATAATACTTAATTACTGACGGCCACAATTAATAATCAATCCACAGGATAGGCACATTAATTGCTCAGCAAATTCAGCAATACGTAGGCAATTGTCGATCATTCTTTATTAATATCAAACGTTGCATAGCAACTAATCTGGATCAGACATATCCCAATCTGTGGGTTGATTATTAATTAAGTAAAAGCTAATATGAAGCCTACCGAGAAATAAATTCGTATGTTTTGTCTCTTTTTAATATAAAACTTGACAGATTCGCTGGTATAAGGATAAGCGTATGCTAAGACGTTGACGACGGAGCACAGTACAGATTTTGAAGAGCAGGGCAGTTGAGACAGACATAGGCCACAAACGGAGGCCAGAGCAGGACAGACATTTCTGTGTCCCACATGGCTGCGCTGTCTACGTCTCAGCATACGCTCGCCCTTAATCTGTTGTACGACCAAGATTAGAGGTATTAATTAAGAGTTTAGCTGTGAAGTAATGCAATGTCGTATCAGTACTTGATTTATAAACAGACGAGTGAGTATTTCACAGAATTCACGTTAACCTCCTTGACTTGTCCACTACAAGGCCTGAGCCCCAACAGTAAGGACTGGGGACATTAAAAATAGCTGATGATGATGACGTCATCCCGGGCTCAAATAAGACAAAAACAACACATACATTTTAACATAAAGTTACATTGTTACTTTATAACGACTCGTTTTTAATTTTCAGTGTTACTATAGACAACAGCCTTTAGTAGCCAACTGGGGTAAGGATTAGAGAGTGAATCGTGTTCTCTAGCAATCAAATAACACCATACATACTACTTACTAAACGTAGTGGGGAGTGCGTTACATTAGCTATGTCACAGTCATTTCTTTTTCGATTTTTAGTTAGGAATCCATTCCGTGTTCATACATATCGTCTGTTTGTTTATAGCTGACAATGTCTCGGTTGCGACCGAAGACGTCGTCGCCGACGCGAGTCCCGCTCTATGCGCGTTCTAAAGGCAAAGTCACCGACGAACGGAAAGAGAACACCTATGTTGGCGCCAAGACTGACTCAGAGAGGAAACGCAGCCCGCCCGTGCTCGCCCCGCGCTCCGGCCACGACATCATCAACATGAACATGAAGTTCGCCAAGAAGAACGAACCGGTGAAAACGCCCTCCCGCACGCGGTACCTCAGCGAAAACGAACCGAAACCGAAGACGCTATCGACTAAACGGAGGAACATCCTAGCGATTCGGAAGCCGAATTCCAGCAAGACGCAAGTGGGAGTGCTGAAGTCGAAGGTGAGTAGACGGTCCGCGGACGACACGGAGAGTCCGCGCGCGTCTCTCGTCGCCGCTAAATTGAGCAAGCGTAGTTTCTCGCGGACGATTCGCGGGGCGGTCACCCGGTCCGGGGGCAACCGATGCCGCGCGATAGCATCTTCATCATCGGACGATATGCTGGGTGGGAACTGGGAGGATGTCCACGGTGGGACCGTGCTCAGTTCACAGAGCGGCGTGTCGCATCCTGAATCCATCGCGCTGGCCGGCAAGCGAAGGCCGTTCCCCAACCCTTCGCCCTCTCACCTCAAGAAGATCCGCTTAAAGTCGGGCTTGTAGCGCAAGCCGCGCGCCCGGCCCGCTCCGGAGGCGCAGTAACGAACTCTGCGGAAGACCGACACTCTCATACGCGTCGCACCAGACGCACGACTACCGATTTGTTGTTTGTGGAGATCTTTCTCTTATATTTCGTCTGCAGCTGTAGTAAAACTAGATTGCCGTTCTCCCCATCTTGTCGCAGAGCGCAGGGTTCTCTGACCGTTTTTAAGTAACTATGCTATTACAAAATAGTATACCGAATAATAAATTTGTTAAAATTCTAACGTGATCTTCGAAGAAAATTATTGTGTTCTGTAAGCATAATGTTTGTGGTTTTTTTACTAACGTCTTAGATTCATAGTTTTATCGTTGCCGGTTTTATAACTAACTTTTAATAGAAAATAATAAAAATATTACTATACACTTCTATGCTTTAAAAGACATTCTATAATTGTGAAAAAATATTATAAATGAAATTATGTTAAATGTAAAAAAAATATAAGTTGTTAACCCGACAACTAGAATTTTAAGAGTGCTCAAGGAGCAGTATTTTCAAAACTAATGATCTCATTTATGAAATTTAGCGGAAAGCCGGTTTTGCCCATGTGCTCAGTTTCAATCACAAATTTCTGTGTCCATTGAGTGACTCACATGATAGGTCAGTAAAATGAAAGTGGAAACAGAAATTTTGACAAAGGAAACATGTCGTGTGATATCATAAATATAGCTGTTATATGTTTTAAAGGTTCTTTTAGATTTAATATTTACTGTTTAACTTCACATAACAGTTTACAGGGCTGACTAATAAGTTGAGCCTTCACTTAAACACCCGTTAGTGTGCAATATTTTTTATAGAGGTAGTAGCATGTATTTGTAATTTGGTTTTATATCAAATTTAAATGTATCACAAAACTAGATACGTCTAAGTACTATTAAAAAAATTGATGTTGTGTGTAATATAAAATGTGTTTATCGTAGAAAAAGGCATAGTATGTATATTCTAAAATAGTAACTAAAACTATTTATTTATCTGAAAAATAATATAATATAAAACAAAAACGGGAAATTGATGTTTTTATTTCTTCCCTTATCCTAATAATACCTATAGGTACAAAGTAAATCATAGTAGAGCTTGGGTATGTATCCATATTAGGGTTCTTTAGGACCTAAAATGACTAGGTTCTGGGTACATCAGATGAGACCGTCAACAGTTTTCCCAGATAATGAGACCATAACTCAACCCCTTGTTCCTTGGAGATAACCAATTCTGTTCTTCATTACACTCATTTTCCAAATTATCTTTATGGCTTAAGTATTCTGGCAGGCCATTAACGTATAATAGAAAGAGTAGTGGTCCTAAAACGCTCCCTTGAGGAACACCTGAGTAAATAGGTTTTAGCACTACCATGGCATGGGCGACATATCTACGGGGCGCCTCCTATCTGCGATTCCAAGATTTTCAATTTTGCCTGTTAGTCTAAAAACGGCCGCACAGCGCGATTTTTGTCATCTACTAATCTTGTAATCTTGCTTGTTTATAGTTTAGCTGATGTTGGCTAAGCTATGTGAGGGAGTTAGTTCCTAGCTTCTATCTTGAGGTTCTTGAAATTAAACTCCGAAGAAGGTGTAAAAATGAATGTATATTTGTAAAAACTAAACCTACTTAAGTACTAAAGGATTGCTTACAACTAGTATATAACGTGCACTGTAATTAGTGTCAAATATTTTCAGGGCTGAACATACAAGTCATAATACATAGGTCAGCAAAAAATGGGGTACTATTTGCAGGTTAGTTTACGAGATATTAAGGTAAACAACTTGGTAACCTAATCACAAAAAACATCATCCTTTACAGCTGAGCAACAACTACATTCAACGATTTACACACACTAGCCTACTGCACACATGCGCCGGGCCATCGACCGCGGGGTCTTTCAATGCACCGCACTGCCACGCGCCTGTTGTCTACACACACATAAACACCGAAGCGCGGGTTATTCCTTTTTGACGCGTGCCCGCAGACTACAGACTTTTATCGGCAGATAGTTGGCCCGATAGTGGTTTTGTATGAAGAATCAGCGGACACCAAATCGCTGTACTGTAGTCTTCTTCATACTGATTCCAACTATCGGCTGACAGTTTAGTCTGTAGTTTGCGGGGACTCTAAAATTTTATGTCGTACGTAGGTATGTTAAAAAGTATTAAATTCGTATCAATAAACTTTGCGTTTACCTTGGATTTTGTTTATCAAAAACTATGCCTATCAAAAACTAAGCCTATGTCTAGCTATGGACCTACTTATTAGAAAAAGCGCCTTTGTTTAGAATAAGACTAGCTTTTTACGCAACATGGCTTAGTTGGCTTAAAATCAACAGTGGACTTATTAAATTCGGACTTTGCTCGACAGTGGGTACGAAAAGCGCTTCCGTAAATAAGTAGGTATCATAAATCACCTACTCAATACTTGACCTCATGATCAGCAGATGACTAACTTTTTAATAAATGTCTAACTCAACCTTCTTTTAACAACTAAAACAAAAAGGATGGTAAATAACTAGGACTTATTAAATTTAAGCCCAGCTGTGGATTTAATGAGTGTACTTTTATTTAAAACATCACCTGAACTGAACAACATCACAATCATTTTATGACTTCATTTATTGCACACTTCGTTTGTCAAAACAAAAGTGTTAAAACGGAATAACCCTTCAAATACGCAGACACAAGATTTCGCCGATTGCCGCCGAAAGATGGCGCGTGCGGTCATCAGTGCCTACACCGCGCCGGCCGCCCGCGCTGAATCCGAGTGCTGTAATTATTGATTGATTTAAAGATTCTTGATTGATTCATATTAATAAAATCAAGTGCACATCGAGCGTACTTTTTTAAGGTTAGCAGCTTAGGATTGGTTGTAAAGGCAAAACCTACTTGAAGTACAGTAATTAATGATAGGATTGATTAAATTACCTCTTAGTAATATGCAACAGCTAGAAAATTATTACCTACTCTTATTTTTTTTCTGAGATCAAGGGCAACTTTCTCATTTTTAGGCATAACACCATTGAAATGACATTTCGATGCAAAACACAATAAAATATTCAAAATGTAAACTGCGGGCGGTGTTGATCTTCAATCCTACTACTAATTGCGATCGTAGCGATGTTTCAACAATGTTAAACGTTTGTCAAACATGTTGATTTTGGCTGTTATAATTTTTATTTTACCACAACTTGTTATTTAGCTGATTTTATAAAAAAATATAGAAAATGAAATCGTTAGTGGATAATAAATGACGATAATGATTCTGAATACTTAGTATTAGGTGACTCTAATTGCATGTTAGTTTGCCTCCCTTTAAGATAAAAATAAAATTAAAAATAATTTAATCGTCGTTGAATCAATCAATCAATTGTGTACATCATGTCATGTCACATCTCTAGTATGTCGTAGTGTGCAGTGCAGTGCACGCGCCTCGCCTCGATTTGCCCTCGTGATCGTCCGTCAGTTGCGGAGATTCTTTTCGGATGCATTGTCGTGCGTGCGTGCGGCCGTAAGCCACAAAATACCGAACTATCGCTATAATAACGGTGATTTGAGGAAATGGTTCCGATCAAGGTGACTGATCACCCGTCCGGCTTCACTGGCGTCCCCCCTTCTTAATAATAATCATGACGCCAACTACAGCCTAGCAGATGCCGTAGGCCGTTTCGTGAGACTGAGGTTCATGGAATCCAAGTGTGTTTTATTGTGTGCATTGACTGACAGATTGTGCATTAACTGTCAGATACAATGGCATTTTGAAAGTTCAGTGTTATTCAGAGTCGTTCAGTGTGTCAGTTCAGTGTCATCATATCGTATCGCGGTGTTCGTGCAGCCTACCTACGAGGTGCTGTGCAGTGCAGGGGGCAACAGGACGCAATAACGCATCCGATTTTATCGCATCGACCGATGAAAACGCGCCTGTAGGTGAGTGTCTTTAAGTTCATTTACGCACACAACGAGGAGCTCGGTAGCGCAGTGGTTTAGCGCCTGGCATAGCGATTGCGGAAGTTAAGCAACGTTCGCAAGGGTCGGTCATGGGATGGGTGACCAAAAATTTATTATCTCGAGCTCCTCCGTGCTTCGGAATCCGTGTCCCGGCTGCATTTGCAGTCGTTAACACCCACCAATCCGCATTGGGTCCGCGTGGTGGGTTATGGCCCGTCATCCTTATCCACCCATAAGGAAGGCCTGTGCCCCAGCTTCGGAGACATTAAAAATGGCTGATGGAGACGCACACAACGATAGTTGTGTAATTGTGTGAAATGAATGCTATGCGTGCGTAATCTTAAGATAGTGTGAGTGTACATGTACAGGGTGAGCTTATTTTATAAAAATAAGGGCATTATTTTTTTGTTTGAAAAATTAAATTCTAAACTAACGTGTAGATTTTCGAAATATTTTTTTTGTGTGTTCCATATGACTTATATGTTCAGCCCTGAAAATATTTGACACTAATTACAAGGCACCTTATATAAAATCAAACGATAAAGTAAAACTTAAATCTATTAACGGTAGAGGGCGCTTGCGAGCTCTCCACAACGGCGCGCGGCGGCGCGTGGGCGGAGCCCGCCCCGCGCCCCGCGCACAGACAAAACAGGCGCGCGCGGCGGTCGGTGCTCGATTTAGTAGCCAGCGGTCACCGGAGAGAGTGGACGTATCGACGCGCGCGAAGCGTGGCGCGTCGTATGCACGAGATCTTTATGAAATGTATTGCAGCTTGCGGCTGCAGCTACAGGACTCCCCCTCAAGCGAAGCGTACGGGAAGGTTGATCCTCCTGCCGGATCGTGATCTTCGCTCCGTCGGATCTTCAGCTTGCGTCGTTAGAGGGCTCGGCGTAGGACTTGTGTTCGTTGCGGTTGCGGTGTTGCTATGCGGCGCAGTGTTGACGGTGTTGTTGTCAAGTGGCGCGGTGTTAGTTGTGTACGCCGGTTTCAATCTGTCGATCGATACTGTAGCTTTTCGTCCGGGCAGTTGAATTTCGTAGAACTTGTGGTTGCGCTTCAAAACTGGATACGGGCCTTCGTACGGTGGTTGTAGTGGTTTTCGTACGGCGTCGATTCGTAGAAATACGGAATCACATGTTGCTAGGTCGGTGTGCACGAACATATTTCGCTTGTTGCTATGCGGTAGGTATGTCGGCGTGAGTGCGGTGATTGACGTATGCAGTTGTTGAACGAAATCTTGATTCATGTTGACGTTTGGTGACGGTGATGGCGTGATGAAATCACCGGGAAGGCGTAGAGCTTGTCCGTAGGTTAGCTGTGCTGCGCTTGTGTTGGTGTCGGTGCGGATTGCTGCGCGAAGTCCCATGAGCACGGTGGGCAGCTCGTCGATCCATTTTGAATTTGGTTCGAGACGAGACATCAGTGCGGCTTTCAGTGATCGGTGCCAGCGTTCGATTATTCCGTTGCTCTGCGGGTGATAAGCGGTTGTTCTTGATTTTTCGGCGCCAAGTAGATGTGTAAGCGCGCGAAACAGCTGACTTTCAAATTGGCGGCCTTGGTCGGTTGTTATTGTTTTTGGGCAACCAAATCTTGTTATCCAGGCATTGTAGACGTTGGCGGCGACGACTTCGCTTGTTATTTCCTTGATAGGTATTGCTTCGGGCCAGCGCGTAGTGCGATCGATCATAGTGAGTAGGTATCGATATCCGTTTTCGCTTGTTTTTAACGGGCCGACGATATCGATATTCAAATGATGCAATCTGTCGCAGGCGGCGTATGTCGATAAGCTTGATTGTGTGTGACGCTGTATCTTCGCACGTTGACAGGATAAACAGGTTTTCGCCCAGTTGCCGATATCCACGTTCATTGACGGCCAAAAGTAGCGTTCTTGAATAAGTTTTCGTGTCGTCCGCGTTCCGGGGTGACTGACCTTATGCACGGCGTCGAAAGCGGTGCGGCGAAAGTCAGTAGGTAAATACGGACGTATGTTTGATGTTGATGTTTCGCAGTAGACATCGCAGTCGGTGTTCGGAATTCTGATTTTCTTCATTTGCAGGTTTCGTTGTTGAAGTAGAGTAGGTAATTCGGAATCTTGTTGTTGGGCTGTTGATAGTTGCTCGTAGTCTATTGATGTCGGACAAGTGATGGTTTCGATGCGTGATAGTGCGTCGGCGACGATGTTATTTTTCCCGCTGATATGACGAATGTCGGTTGTGAATTCGGCGATGAATAAAAGTTGTCTTGCGCGACGTGGAGTTTCGCTGTCCGATGTTGGTTTTTGAAGTGCGTAGGTCAATGGCTTGTGATCGGTGAATACTATTAGTTCTCTTCCTTCGAACATCTTCCGAAAATGCTTCATTGACATGTAGATGGAAAGTAATTCCCTGTCGTAGGTACTATACTTTTGTTGCGTAGCGGAAAATTTCTTTGAGTAGTATCCAAGTGGTTGCCAGGCATTGTTGACATATTGTTGCAGAACGGCGCCCGCACATGTGTTTGATGCGTCGCAGAATAGTGCTTGCGGTACGTTGTTTTGCGGATGTGCTAGTAGCGCTGCGTTTTGTAGGCATGTCTTGGATTTTTCGAATGCTTCGGTTGCTTCGGTTGACCACTGGATTTCTGTCTTGTCGCGTTTTTTTGAATTGTGTAGGTATTGGTTGAGCGGTGCTTGAAGTGATGCGGCGTTCGGTATGTGTTCTCGATAATAATTTATCATACCGAGAAAAGTACGTAACTGCTGAATGGTTTTCGGTCTTGGGTATTCAGTGATGGTGGTTACTTTTTCTTGAGGTGGAATGATGCCGGTGGATGATACTTCGTAGCCGAGAAACTTGACTGACTTCTTGCCGAAAACACATTTTGACGGGTTGATGGTGATACCAGCGTCTTCTAAACGTTGTAGTACGGTGCGTAGGTGTTCTCTGTGTTGCTCTTCTGATTCTGAAGCTAGGAGTAGGTCGTCCACAAAAGGGAATACGAAGTCAAGTCCTCGAAGTACGTCATGGATGAATCGCTGGAACGTTTGACCTGCATTTTTCAGACCTGGGCACATTCGAGGAAACTCGAATAACCCAAATGGAGTTATGATGGCTGTCTTCTCTATGTCGGCTTCTTTGTTCGGTATTTGTGAGTAGGCTCGATTCAGGTCTATGGTGGAGAAGATGGTCTTGCCAGCCAGTTGGTAGGTGAAGTCCTTGATTCTGGGTATCGGGTATCGGTCTGGTTTGGTTATGGTATTCAGTCGGCGATAGTCTCCACAGACTCTCAGGTCTCCGTTTTTCTTCGGTACGACGTGAAGTGGGCTGGACCAGGGACTCTTGCTTGGTCTGCATAGGCCTTGCTGCATCATGGATTCGAATTCCTTTCTGACGGCTTCGTAGCGGTGTGGTGGAATGGGTCGAGCGCGGCTGTGCAGTGGTGGTCCGGTTGTTTCGATGTGATGTTCCACTCGATGTTTCGGTGTGAGCTTCATGGATGTCAGACGTGTGATGCCGGGAAAGTCGTTGAGAATGTCGTGGTATGACTGTTCTAGGTCGATGCTGCGTACTGTAGGTATGCTGGTGTAGCAGCCGGGAGCGTGGATTGATAGCTTGGTGATATTATCAATCAATCTTCTGTTTTTCATGTCGACGAGAAGTTCGTGATGACAGAGAAAGTCGGCTCCGATGATTGGCTTGCTGACGTCGGCGATGATGAATTTCCACTTGTACGGTCTTCGTAGGTTCAGATCCAGTTCAAGTGTTTGTTCGCCGTAAGTACTTATAGTGGTGTTATTAGCAGCATACAAGTTGAATGGTAGTGGCTTCAATGTTGACCCTCTCTTCCGTGGAATGACTGAGACGTTGGCACCAGTGTCGATGAGAAACTTCAGTCTTGATTTCTTGTCGGATACGAAGAGACGGTATGATTTGCCTAGAACGTCGGATCCCGCTTCGTCTAACGTTTGGTTTTGATTGATGGCGTCGTCGTGGCTTCGCTGGTGAATGACGCTGTGGCTGCGACGACAGTTGTGATGTTGTTTGTTGTAGCGACGAGGCGGATGGCGTCTGGGTGGTGGCGGACATTGCGCGGTTTCTTTTAGCTCGGCGATAGTTTGCTTGAGCCGGTGCACTTCCTCGGTAAGCAGTTGCATTAGTGAGGGTGAAGCTGTTGACTCCATGGTAGTGCTTGATTCGTCTTCGTTTTTCGTTGAAGGTTGCTTATTCAAACGAGGGTGTCACCACTTTAGCTGATGTTGGCTAAGCTATGTGAGGGAGTTAGTTCCTAGCTTCTATCTTGAGGTTCTTGAAATTAAACTCCGAAGAAGGTGTAAAAATGAATGTATATTTGTAAAAACTAAACCTACTTAAGTACTAAAGGATTGCTTACAACTAGTATATAAAATCAAACGATAAAGTAAAACTTAAATCTATTAACGGTAGAGGGCGCTTGCGAGCTCTCCACAACGGCGCGCGGCGGCGCGTGGGCGGAGCCCGCCCCGCGCCCCGCGCACAGACAAAACAGGCGCGCGCGGCGGTGCTCGATTTAGTAGCCAGCGGTCACCGGAGAGAGTGGACGTATCGACGCGCGCGAAGCGTGGCGCGTCGTATGCACGAGATCTTTATGAAATGTATTGCAGCTTGCGGCTGCAGCTACAATAGCAAGACCAAAAATCGCACTGCGAAAAAAAAGAAGGCAGTAAGTAAAAGGGCTCCGTCGCAGAATGTCCCTTTCGCAAAAGGTCCCCTGGTCGCAAAACGTCCCTTTCGCAGAATGTCCCTTTCGCAAAATGTCCTTTTCGCAAAACGCCCCTTTCGCAGAATGTCCCCTTGGTATCAAATAAATATCACTCATGCCAAATTTCCATTTTGTTCGAAATGTTCATAAGTACCCTCTTAACTGATGATTATTACAATTTAGTGTTGTCATTGTCAGTAGCTTAAAAATTCTCCCAAGTGGGTAGTATATTTTTGAGTTTCATAGAACATTTCGAACAAAATGGAAATTTGGCATGAGTGATATTTATTTGACACCAAGGGGACATTCTGCGAAAGGGACGTTTTGCGACCAGGGGACATTTTGCGAAAGGGACATTTCTGCGACGGAACGAGTAAAAGATGCAGAAAAAAAGTATCTTATATTTTCGTTTAAGTAAAGAAAATATCTATGAGTATACTTATTCAGACGCTTTGTGCTGCATAATTAAATGCCAGCAATACATTGTTTTAAATTTCCATGGTTATTGACGTTATTAGAATAAACTATGTCGGGATTCACACAATGTACCTGTTGTTGTAGGTACATTACATGGTGTGAATCCCGACATAGTTTATTCTAATAAATGCCAGCATTTTTGGCTCTATCCCACAGACCATACAACAAGTACTTAAGTACCTTGGTTATAAAGATAGTCTATGCCATAGAGTACATTATGGTCTATGCTCTATCCACTTAGTTGTATAGTTCGAATCACGAAAGATAACCCCTTTGACCACAAACGGCGCACAAAGGGGCCGCTCCCCTCAAAACGTACCGAAAATTCAAAAACTCAAAGTGGTTTAAGGGAACCTTCATTCTATCACTTAATTAGAACATAAACCAAGGTAAGATTTGACAGTATTGGAATGCGTCATAGCATACTCAGTTTTTTATAAATGAGTCGTGAACATATCATATTGTTGATAAGCTATTTAGTGGTAGAAATTTACGTGCAACTGAGAGCGATTTCTTATTCAACTGAACAATTTTTGGCGTTATTTAGACGTGTAACCTTCAACCTCAGGGTATGTAACAATGTTTTTATGATTTTTTTTCTTCATTAGGTAGGTACTTTAATAGTTTCTAGTAGCCGAGACAAATAAAGTGACTAAGTCAAATTCTGGGAAATTTAGCATAATTTCGATGTTTTGTTTAGGTTCAAAGCAATATTAAGCTATGGTTGTTATCTGAAAATATTCTGTACTTTATGGGCTTCTACAAATAATTTTAAAAATTTGCCACTTCTAAAAATATCCCTCAATAAAGCACTGTTCATGTTGAAAGCTCCATCCCCAAATAAATCTTTTAGTGAAAGTGCTGATGATGATGACGATGAAGATGATAACGATGATGAGGCATTAACGCTTCTTCAATAATAATCCAATATTGTTGGTTTCGACGAACTTTGGAGGTTTTAGGAATTTATTTAGATTATTAGGTACTTTATTGAAATAATAATGATCATAACTCATGAAGATAAGACCAAATAATACTTCATATATTTAAATAATATAGATATATCTATACGAATATGAAATATTATTTTGTCTTAAGTCTTTTCTTCATGAGTTATGACGCGAAGATGGACGCCATTTGTGGTCATCTTTCGTGATTCGAACTATACTTTTCGTGTGGTGCCATTTTTTGAGCAGAATGCTTATTCCATAGATTTTACATCTGTCATATTCGGTAAGTAGGTCATTATTAGTTATTACCCCCAAATGGGGCTTGTGGGTAACCAATTAGCGCTCTAAGGTAATAATGTAGCTAGAAAAGCCCTAGGGCGGTAAGTAATTTAAAAAATCCTGTACCTAAGTAAAAATCCGGTAAGTAATTTAAAAAATCCAGCAAGGTGGCTGTAGGTTACATTGAAGATTCCGTACAATATATATATGTTACGGCTAATACCCGAAGTGCGGCTAAACCTAGTTCTAGCCGGCTAAAACTAGGTGCAGCCGATAGCTGTTGGCTAAAACTAGGTGTAACCGATCTGCTTTACTCCTGTAGGTCCCGGGTTAGGTTAGAAATTTAAGGCGAGCGCGAAGCGCAGCGGAGCGTGAGCCTTAAATTTCGAGGTTATTTTTTTTTAACAGACAACAGAAAAAACTTTCTTTATATCCCATGCTGCACCTAGTTTTAGCCGGCTACACCTAGTATTAGCCGCACTTCGGGTATTAGCCGTAACATATATATATATATATATATATATATATGTCACCGGCAATGTATACAATGCCTGGCCCTTTTAGGCAATGTATGAAATAGAATGAATATTATTGTCTATTTCATACATTACCTAGGTACTATACATACTAGGTAGTATACATACAATGACTAGGCATTGTATAGAATGCCTGCTGGTCCACCGGCAATAATGACTAGGCATTGTTTAGAATGCCTGCTGGTCCACCCACAGCCCGCTCCGCCGCCCCGGCGGATACGTCACGCGTATGTACGTCAACCCCTCAACGTGCATATTCTGAAGTCACCGCTACCAATCGACCCACTACATCACAACTCAAGCGGGCTAAAAATGAGGGAGAAAATCTTCTCGGCCCTGTCACTAAGGCTTCAGCACCACGGAGACAGGATGATGGGTGTGACGAGGACGGCTTTAAAAAGGTGAAGAAGAAGAAGAAACCCGCCGCCCGCCGTAACCTATGTGGCACCGCCCCGACTGGACACAATCACCTGCTGCGCCCGGCTATTCCGACAACGCCGGTGTACGTGTCCCGCCTGCATTACTCCACTAAGGCCGTCCGCTGCCTTGAGCGGGATCCCGCCGCGGGTACACGGCGCGGGAATATAGATTGCTGGTTTTTGACGGACAGATGCTTGCGCAGTGCATGAGTAAGCTCTAATCTATGTCGCCCCGCGCGCGTGTCCCGCTCAAGGCAGCGGAGGGCCTAAAGCAGACGATCTCGTAGAGTACATCAGAATCAAGTCAAAATATACTCTGAGGGTCCAACGGTTGGAGTCTCGCCACAATGTTTCAACTCATTCGTGGTGAGGGCGCCGATCGAACATCTGAAGACCTTCTTGAATGAAGATTTTTGGCCGAAGGGTATCCTGTTCCGTCGTTTCCGCGGCCGGTTACCGGACACTGCGTTGCGCAACACGTCGCCGTCAATACGTGATAAAGTGTAATATTTTAAGATTGTTTTATTATTTATGTATGTTAGTCTTTAAGGTATTTATTTTATGGGCCATTGATGCCCGAAATAAATGGTTAAATAAAATAAAAAATCCTACAAGCCCCTATGTTTACATTAATACAAGTAGACAACCGAGTCGAGTAGCGAGTAGAAGTACATTGCCTGGCATGTTCGTCAATTTTAAAAGAACGTCAAACACACCACGTAATGTACTTCTACTGGAATGTTTGCTGGGCCGAGCTGCTGGCGTAATGTAAACATAGCCTAAACATTGAATTTTGAAACACAACCATTATTATGTATTCTGTGACACAACATAGAATTTTGACAGCACCAACAGGGTTACCTTACCAGTATAAGTTTTTTTTAATAATTTAATAATTTCTCAGGTAAACTGACTTTTTAGACAGACTCTATACACCATTATTTTTTTAAGTATATCTAAAAATGAAATGGGTATTTCAGGGGGGTAATTACGTAACTTTGTTGCAATCAACTCTGACAGAAATCGCAGTTACATCGCTGCTTTAGTAACAACCAATGTGACAACTATCTTAACTAAAGCCGCAATGCAACCGCGCTTTCAATCGATTTCAATCGAGAATTGTTAGCAACAGCTTTACGTAATCAAGGTACAGACCATGTAATAAATGAACAACTTTTACTATGGTTTTTTATGAAAAAAAATCAGCTGCTCCATACATTATAGTCGAGTTGATGTTGTACTTTTCTATGGAACAGCTGATTTTTTTTCGAGATTTCATGGTTGGCACCATAGTAAAAGTTGTTCATTTACGTGGTCTGAATGAAATCCCGATTTCATTTTTAGATATACTTGAAAAATAACGGTGTATAGGGCGGGAATTTTGAAAGAATAGGTATTCGGTGTTAGTATTAGTGCAATGTAATTAAAGCAAATTGTCATAGTTCTACGTAATGTCATGGAACATCCAATGGAGCTACGGAAAAGAAGGGGTTTGGAATGTGTACTACCTACCTGTTTACTAAGATGTAATATATTCTAATATGAATATAAAATTCTAAAGGATAGACTATACCAGAAAACCTTAGTTAAACTAATGCTTCTCAAAATATAGCTATTAATTAGTTTAGGTACCAGCTTTTACAATTGTCGATAGAGGATCACTCACTGAACGAAGACATTTAAAAATTTTGTTCCAATTTAATGTCATCTCATAGAATGAATGAATTGAATATCTAAATTGATATTGTAAAAGGCAACTGAATGATAGCCTAAGATGGCAGCTGCATTTTCCAATGAAAACAGTCCTACACTGCTGTTGCTGTAAGATCTTCGAGTATGACAGGGCCTTGCCTAGCAATAGCATAGAGATTAAAGGCAACATCCTACCAACTAACAGAGCCTACCTATGTCCTGCAGTGGACTGATAATAGGCTAAATAATAACATCGGGCTTGTAATGCTTTGACTGAAGACAACTAAAACACAAAATACCGTAAACTTGTTTATTCAAGTCAACAGTGCTCTTAAAACTAACAGATTACAGCCTGCGTCCTCGTCGACCACCCTTCCTCCGGGTCGAGTCTGAGGGTACAGGGGTAACATCTTCGATGCGGCCAATCTTCATGCTTGAACGAGCCAAAGCACGGAGTGCTGACTGAGCCCCGGGTCCAGGGGTCTTTGTCTTATTGCCACCAGTAGCACGGAGCTTTATGTGCAGAGCAGTGATTCCAAGCGTCTTGCACTTTTCAGCAACATCCTAGAACAGATTTTTATTTAATTTAATTACAAAATAAGAAAAATGATTTAGGCAATTTGCCATGTTCATACTGCATCTAATAAGATTTGGAGAATGGCACCTATTATAAGGCTCGTATTATAGAATCAAACTCAAACTTTAATCTTTGCTTTAGTACAGTAATAGAAAGGGATGGTGCCATTCATCGCATATAGTGCCACCCCTTTTACTCTACTCGAGCAGAGATAGTTTGATTCTGATTCTACTATAATACGAGCCTTGTCTAATCACAACTTAAGGACAGATTATGACTGAAAATAAGTCATCTTGACTATTACTCAATCATCATGAATTTTGCATACAGATTGTCAGGGGTACAGAAAAGGACATAGAGTACCTCTAATCCAGAAAAAAGTAGGTACAGTTCCCGAGGGAGGAATAGAAAAATAACATACATTTAGTGGAAAAATAGTATCTTATTTTGAAAAGTTCAAGTCCTACTTTTAATTTGGTCAATCTAGTCTAGACAATCTCCAAGAGTGAGGTGTCAAGCCCCAAGTAGTAGTCACTCACTGAAATCGCCACCAAAACATAACCTAGTACTTCAGTTTGAGGTTCAACAAACAAACAATAAAATAAGTACCTGAGCAGCCAACATAGCGGCATAGGGGGAAGCTTCATCACGATCAGCCTTCACCTTCATACCACCAGTTACTCTGGCGATGGTTTCCCGACCAGACAAATCGGTAACATGCACGAAGGTGTCATTGAACGAAGCAAATATATGAGCGACGCCAAACACTGTTTCACCGGCCAAATGCTGAGGACCGAGCGTCACTTGAACTTCTTCTTTCGCAACTTTGTTTTTTCTTGGAGCCATGGTTCAGCCTGAAAACGATAACCACTTTTGTAGCACTATTATAACCTTAAAAAATCAAAACAATCCTTATAAATTCGGATTGTTTGTAACACAGTTTAATCGAATGGGTATATCCATTACACTTTGAACGATTTATTTCCTAATTTCACCGTCTATTTTTTACATTTTATGTAAAACATAAAAGTACCTTTTGTTTTTGATAGATGTCAAAAACGGGAAAGAAATACCGGATATCGGTGTTGCTAGACTAGATAATTTATCCATCCCAAAGAGTAAAATAATATAAGGAAAAAGAGCGGCCACTCGTAATTTTTTGACACATCGATTTGATTTGAAAGTCCACTTCCACCTCTGCGGGCTTACCATCAAACCATCAGCAAATAAGAAACCATTCAGTTCAAAAACAGGACTGCTTAAGGCCTGCTTTTGAACTAACCCAGTACGAAAAAGTAAATGCAGTTCAATATAAATCCTGCTGATTCATGCTATCCTTTTAACTCACGAATGAATCCATGTGATGTTATACCAAAAAAGTATTCTGTGACCTATATTACTTCGCCGGTTTAAAAATATTTACATTCGTTCATTCATTATTTTAGCAAGGCGATGCCCAAGTTACGACGTAGTTTGTTAGTGCAAACAAAATAGCTCGGTTGTTTTAGGCTGTTCCTACGCTAAGATGTACCATGGGCAACAGCGACGCTTAACCACTGCTAAGGTCAAAATCGCTTGCACGCCGCGCCGTCACAACCATACGTTTAGTTCGTGTAGGGGCGATACGCGCGCACACGAATTTTGTTGCAAACTGGTTAAGCGTCGCTGTTGCCCATAGTACCTTAACTAGGACCTAGGACACGCTTAACTTGAGTTTAAAGTAGGGCCATTTTAATAGGCCACATTTGACATTTGTCAATTTTCGATTCATAGTGAGGTGACCGTAGG
Source organism: Agriphila tristella (assembly GCA_928269145.1). Taxonomy (NCBI): domain Eukaryota; kingdom Metazoa; phylum Arthropoda; class Insecta; order Lepidoptera; family Crambidae; genus Agriphila; species Agriphila tristella. The sequence continues at coordinate 6,174,585 of OV743440.1, forward strand.
TGTTCATAGCTTCAAAACATCGATTAAAGGGAATGAATCGATACAGACTTCAAACATGGAATATGAATTCAGTTCAAGGAGATTCATATAAGGAGTGCGTACTCTACAAAAATTCTCACTATGCGCTTAAAAGAAATTCAACTTTATTCTCTTTGTCATAGAGTTGAAATTCTATCAACGACATTTACTGAAGACTCTACTGTGTGAATGAAACATCACCAAGTAGATGAGGATGTCTCGTTCGCACAATTGCCATTACTAAACAATAATACCACGATGGTAGTGGAAAAAAAATGTACGTTACCAATCACGTAGTGTATCAAAGTTAAGGATTCGGAGTGGAATATTGAAAATATACTACTTAAATATTAATTTAGAATAACACATCGTAATTGTAACATAAAACAGAACTTACTCTTCTGATTTAATTAGATTTCTACAATAATGCTAATCAGCATTATTGTAGTTGTATAAATTCAAGTGTCAATCCTGGCAACTCCGATCCGATTTTGACTTTGGCGCTGAATTTCAATTTTAGAATTTCAATATTCAGGAAATATTCCTTTACGAAACAAGGGTGACCATAAATTCTACACCATTTCAGATTTCCCAAAAACGAAATTGTTCTATCAATTGAAATAACTGGAAGTCGCAGGCGAGGGGTAAAGTTAATAATTAATAATCAAATTCATGTTTATGCGCCGATTTCGATGAAACTCGGTTTATGGTACTATTTCGAAAAAAAAAAATAACGCAGTGTTGAAAATATTAAAAAATCCAAGATGGCGGCCAACTTTTTTGTTTGTGGGCCAATTTCGATGAAACTCGGTTTTGGCACTATTTTGATAAGAAAATAACAACGCATTTTTAAAATATTAAAAAATTCAAGATGGCGGCCAACTTTTTTGTTTATGGGCCGATTTCGATGAAACTCGATTTTTGGCACTATTTTGATAAGAAAATAACAAAACATATTTTAAATATTAAAAAATTCAAGATGGTGGCCAACTTTTTTGTTTGTGGGCCGATTTCGATGAAATTCGGTTTTTGGCACTATTTTGATAAGAAAATAACAACGCATTTTTTAAATATTAAAAAATTCAAGATGGCGGCCAACTTTCTGTTTGTGGGCCGATTTCGATGAAACTCGGTTTTTGGCACTATTTTGATAAGAAAATAACTACGCATTTTTTAAATATTAAAAATTCCAGATGGCGGCCAACTTTTTTGTTTGTGTGCCGATTTCGATGAAACTCGGTTTTTGGCACTATTTTGATAAGAAAATAACAACGCATTTTTTAAATATTAAAAAATTGAAGATGGCGGCCAACTTTTTTGTTTGTAGGCCGATTTCGATGAAACTCCGGTTTTGTTACTATTTTGACAAGAAAACAGCAACACAATATTAAAAGTATTAAGAATCCAAGGTGGCGGCCAAATTCTTTTCTTGTTCTATTTTTTTTCAACCCAGTTATATTATAATTAACCCAAAAACAAAATTGGCAGCCATTTTGACCTTTTGTTACATTCCATTGTTTACATTCCATTATTATTTTCTTGTCAAAATAGTACCAAAAACGGAGTTTCGTAGAAATCGGTTCTCAAACAAAACAGTATGCCACCATTTTGGATTTTTTAATATTTTCAACATTGCGTTGTTATTTTCTTGTCAACATAGTACTTAATAGCAAGTTTCATCGAAATCCGCTCAAAAACAAAAAAGTTAAGCGCCATTTTGGATTTTTAATATTTTAAAAATTGCGTTGTTTTTCTCTTGCCTAAATAGTACCAAAAAACGAGTTTCATCGAAATCGGCCTACAAACAAAAAAGTAGGCCACCATTTTGATTCTTTTTATATTTTCAACATTTCATTGTTATTTTTTGTCAAAATATTACTAAAAACCAATTTTCATCGAAATCAAGCCAAAAACAAAAAAAGGTTGGCCGCCATCTTGTCTTTTTTATTTTTATCATTGTGTCGTTGAAAATCGCTTGCACCCATTTTTGTAATTTCCCTAGTAAATAATTGGTGCAAGTATTTTAGACCATAAGGTCATCAATAATGATATATTTACCAAAATAACAGTTTTTAATGGAAGAGAGTAATAATTATAAACGTCAATAAAGTCGAAAATCGTTTGCACCTGTTTTTTTAACTACAGATCACTAGACAATGTTTTTCTACCTTCACTTGTTTTTCCAACATTCATTTGATTTCCGAATGGAAAAGGAATAAACTTTATAGTCCATTAATCACGTGATGTTTTTTTGGCTAATTTTTGACCCCCCCCCCCTCCCCCGTGGTGATGCATGGTGAGGTTTTACGTTAACCCCCCCCCCCCCCTCTTAATCACGTGTATTTTTTTGGTACAAAATAATCTCAACAATTTTTAGTACGAACTTGTTGCGGTGGGCGGGAAAATCGTCCTGGTAACGGTGAGTCAACAATCACGCGCAGTTTTCGGTTAAAAGTCACGCGTTCAATGAAAAAAATTAATACACGTGATATCTCACTACACCCCCCCGTCCCCCCTTGTGATACTTCGTGATTTTTTCAACTACCTCCCCACCCCCTTTCGAGGCTCACGTGATTAATGGACGACCCCTTATGTCATTATTTACACTTGAGTTTTTGTCGATATTGGTTGATTAACCATATTTATAAATAAAAACAATAATATAATATAATAAAACGTGAAGATTTATTTTTAGTAAATTATTATTTTATTTAGAGTATACCACCTCCTATCGGAGCACTCGTCAAGACGAATCAATCGAGCTCAAAACTCGATGGGGTTGCATGATTTTATTACAAAGTTTCAATGGCCTTCCTCCGGCTCCTTCATCAGCCCCTTGGATATTATTCCCCAACAGAGTATTTGCCAAGACGATTCTAACGAGTCCAAACACGATGGGGTTGTATGGTTTCATCATAGTGTTCCTGTGGCGTTCTTCCGGCTCCATCGTCAGATCAGCTCAATGATACCATAATATTACATAACCTTCTAGTTCTGACCTGTGTTCAAAGTTTCAAGTCTCTAGTTTATCGGGAAGTTAGTATAAAATCGTTTGCGAAATTTGTGCTCAAACAAACAAACGAAAACACAAACAAACAAGCAACCTTATAAAAACGCGGCAAAAGTATTAATTGTAAATAAAGAACTACGTACTTAAGTTTATATTAAACAGTTTAAAGTAATAAGTATGTCTCCAACCAACCATACAGTTTGGTCACCCTAATGAAGAAAGAGATACAATTATCTACTTGACCTCTCTGTCGGCTCGTTTTGGGGCGAAGAGCTCGTTTATACCGAAGGGATTTGCTACATCTATGATTCAGTTATTATGAAAAAGTACTTATGAGGATACTATTTAATTTTAACTAAAATGCAATGAAAATCAAATCAAAAAATCATCAGTCAAATCCCCGTCCCATTATTATTTTATATCGTAAAAGGAAACATAATAAAACAAACAAGTACGTACATATAACAAAAACGTTACGTTTTTTAACGTAAGTAAACGTAAATATTAAACTGATGTTCTTATTTTTGAAAATATAAAAAAACGGCCAAGTGCATGTCGGGCCACGCGCCACAGGGTTCCGTAGATACCTTATACCAGGGGTGCCCATACTTTTTCTTAAGGAGATCGACCTAACAACAATTTATGAATAAGAGATCGACATTTAGACAGTTTAAAAAAAAGGTGCAAAGTATCAAGTCTGTTATCCTTGACGATCGACTTGAAAACCTCTCGCGATCGACCGTTTGGGCACCTCTGCCTTATACCATACCATATTTAAGACCACTATCATTTTTGTCTGTAAAAATAACTTTGTTTTTACAGTGTTAGTATGAATGACGAAGTTATACGGTTTTGGAAAATGCACTTAGTATATCTCAAAAACTGATTACTATATCACGTTCAAACCAATTTTCTTCGTCGTTAATAAGATCTAGAGCATTATATTTTTTTAGATTTTTCACTTATTTCAAAAGTTAAAGGGGGGACAAACATTTTACCATTTTGGCGGTGTATACAGTGGCGGCGGTTAATCTTTGTTTTTTTTTATTTTTGTATCAAAATCGTTAAGCGGTTAACAGAATACATCTACCTACCGAGTTTCAACTGTGTAATCTTAATACTTTCGGAATATAGTGGCTGTGACATACGGACGGACAGACAGACATGAAGAATCTATAAATATATTTAATCTTTTTTATATAATTAATCTAAAAATCATTTTGTTTATATTATTATGTTTTTAGTTTTAAGGTATGTATCTATGGGCCATTGTTGCCCGACTATAAATAAATAAATAATTAAAAACAAAGGTTCCGTTTTTTGCCATTTAGGCTACGGAACCCTAAAAAATGCTAACAAAGCTAATAAAGATTTGAAATAATATGACTTTCCAGTATTTACCTACGATAAATAGTGGAAATAAAATTTGATGTCGCGTGCCTCCAATTTCTTATATAAAAATTGATATTATTCATTTATGGTGAGAATATTCCTTCACAAGTACTCATTGCATTCAACTTTCGATTTTTCGATTTTTGGGTAACATCCCTAGTGTTTAAAAAGAAAAAGTTTTCACTGACATAACATTGTAACGACGTTTAAAATTGTTTTTCAGTGAAAATAAACCGTAAAGTATTTTTTTTCGGTCAGTTTACCGTAAATATACATTCGTAATTGAAAAACATGAAGTAATTGTGCTGTTCTAACATAGAAAAAATATATTATATTTGATGCCCGCCGTTACAAGGTTACGTTGAGGAATTTTGATGAAGTGTCAAATGTGGCCTATTAAAGTGGCCCTACGTGCAAATGGGTGACAGATGCAAAAGCACTAAACTTAAGAATCGCCTAATGCCTCGATTACATACGCCAATTTAGCTTCCTAGCTAGGAACCAATTTCGGGTTGCCACAATAAAATATTGTAGAATAAGTTCGATTTTAAAATCGAATGTACACTATAACGGAAAAGTAAACATTGTTTAAGATTAGAGATGGGAATTGAAAATAAAAAATCATAAAAAATATTGACCTTTCCGTCATTTGTGCAAATTCACTGTTAAAATTTAACTTATTTATACGAGTGGCAACTCTAAATTGGTTCCTTAAATCGGCGTATGTAATCGAGGCTTAAGTCTTTTCTTATCTACAACTCGACCAAGATAACTAGGCGAATGACAGCTACATGACATCTAAGTTTATGACACCGTTTTAATTTGGTCGTGTTGTAGTTAGGAAAAGCCGAAAAGACTTAGGTGATCCTTAAGTTTAGTGCAATCGGGCTTAAGTTATTTTGCGCTTACTGTAACTATTGACAATCATGATACTGCGAACTGCGACGCGACGTTTTTGACACATACGTATGCATGCATGACCCTTTCACTTCACATTGCGTGCAATCCGTGCGATTCGCGTCGTCGCATCGTCGCGTCGTGTCGTCGTCCATCGACCGATCGCGCGGTGTATGTAGCGCTTAATGAAAATATTTTTATTGGGCTGCATTCCGAATCACACTAAAATCGATGACAGCGCACTAAAATGCGTTCCGAGTCGGTGATTTTGTATGGGTTTGACAGATAACGTGAGCGCTGACATCGATTTTATCGTGATTCGGAATATAGCCTTGGAATGAATCCATACGAATGTGACAACTTCCGGAAGTAGCGTACGTCATTGCCAACAGATATAAATTTCCATCGCATTTACATCGCTGGAGAAAAATCGTCGATTTAAGGACGTAACATATTGCAAATAAGTGCGAAATATTGTGATAAACTTCTCCTAGTATTAGTTAATCTAGTTCAATTTTAATAAGTGAGTATTATATTCGTGATTTTGTGGAATTATCGTCCAAAGTTACAAGTGCCCAAGTGACGTTCTGTCATTCCTATTACTCAATTCAATATCGCATTCTTTCTAAATTTTCGAGTGATATATTCGTTTTAGAGCAATATGTGCTACTTTTCAAGCTCGCCCATCCGTGTGTCGTTGCCAGATAATACTACGCAATTGATAACAATGTGTTTTGCAAGTCATTATAAATTTGTACATTCTTTGTGAAGAAGAGAAGAGCTGAGATAAAAGTGATACATCTATCATACGTTTCACTTTTCAGATTCAATATGTTTATCTTGGACTGGTTTACTGGTGTTCTTGGATTCTTAGGTAAGCTCATTCTTATCAGAAATTTATTTTTCTAATACACTTCCATACAACATTCCAGATAAAAGATTTCAATTAAAGATGATTGAACTGTTTTTTACATTTGACCTAGAATGATAATAAAAAGCTCTATTAATGTAACAGTAAGCTTCAGAGTTATAGTAAGGTTTAGACTACAATTTTGACCAGGTTTAAGCCTAATAATCCTACCATACATTACCTATATTCAATCACCATTTATTTTAAATTTTGTGTGTCTCTTGCATAGTTTTGTAGGTAAAATACATTCTTAGTCAATAATATCGGAATAAGACATCATCAACATAAAAAAACAGATTAGAATTAATGTTTTGTTTTAGGTTTGTGGAAGAAATCTGGTAAACTCCTATTTTTGGGACTGGACAATGCTGGCAAGACAACACTCCTACACATGTTAAAGGATGACAGATTAGCACAGCATGTCCCGACATTGCATCCAAGTAAGTCATCCATTTCCTGAATATATTCACTGAAGTCAATTTTGTGTAAACATGCTTACAGGTTGTGCATCTCTGCAACAATCAATGTATATGGTGTTATGTCAAATATTTTTCTGTTGTTTAAACTTCTAAGTACCTATATAACTGGAAAAACAAAACTCCAGATCTCTATAATAATTTACACAAAGTTAAGAGTAGTTTATTTTTTTCACTAATTAAAATAAATTTAGAGGTTTTTGTACTTATTCTTAATAATTCATCTACGCCCGAGCAGTCTCCGGGGACTGGACAACAATAGAAAAACCGGCCAAGTGCGAGTTGGACTCGCGCACGAAGGGTTCCGTACCAAAAAACGGCAAAAAATCACGTTTGTTGTATGGGCGCCCCCCTTAAGTATTTATTTTATTAGCTTTTTATTGATTTTTGTTATAGCGGCAACAGAAATACATCATCTGTAAAAATTTCAACTGTCTACCTGTTGTCTTTATTAATATAAAGCAAAAAACGACAAAAAAATCACGTTTGTTGTATGGGAGCCCCCTTTAAATATTTATTTTATTTTATTTTTAGTATTTGTTGTTATAGCGGCAACAGAAATACATCATCTGTGAAAATTTCAACTGTCTAGCTATCACGGTTCATGAGATACATCCTGGTGACAGACAGACAGACGGACAGCGGAGGCTTAGTAATAGGGTCCCGTTTTTACCCTTTGGGTACGGAACCCTAAAAATCGATTGTGTCTCGTTTTCTGGGCGTTGAAGAGTTAAACAATAACATTTTATCTGTGTAGCAATCATTGCAGAACTATACTAACACTTTTTATTTATAAAACTGAGATTATAATCCCATATGAAAATGTTGTATTGGACTGATATGACAACCTGAGTGTTAAACATTCAAGTGCCAAGGTTCTGTTATGATAATTAATAACATTTAAATGATACTGTTACCTCATTCAGTCCAGTTCATCATAAATATTGATACTAATAAAATGTTTCTGACTTATACCATTATACCTACTTCCTGTATTATAATTGAACTTGATTTAATTAGTCAACGCCCGAGCGGCCGATCGGGCTGCACAACATTGAAAAACACTATTTCTGAAACAGTTTGCATAGTATACAATCAAGCAACATTAGTAAACATTTATGTGGAATTCATTTGTAAAAATAACCAGATTATATGCAAATTATGCAAATCAATAAAGAATACCCAATGGCATTAGTCTGCCATTTGCTGTATTATTGCACTTTCAATAAAAGTTCATTCAAAAAATTAATAAATTTTGTTATATTTCCTATTTTCCTATGATAGTTAATATTATTAGTGTATATTTATTCTATACTGAAAAAAATGCTTAAATTTCGTATCGGTTTATCAATACCTAACCATATCATATTCATTGTTGCACAAGGATTGCAGTATCCTTATTTTATGCCACAATTATTATTTCGTCATTTGCAAGTAACAGAAATCTGATAAAGAAGGTACCAAGTTATAAACTATCTAGTGAATAGGAAAACCAAATATTTTGTCTAACATAAAAGTCATGTTACAGTTGTAACTACTTCTAATAAGAGATGCTATATATTTTACTCTTTACGGTATAACACAAGCTGTTATTCAATAATAAGAACTAGCTTCCGCCCGTGACTTCATCCACGTGGACATTCGATAAAGCCCTAGGGAACCTTTGATCAGTCCCCTGATTTTGTTACTCTGGTGTATTCAACTTCTGATTGAAACTGATAGAAATCGCACTTACATTGCTGTTTTAAGTGAGATAATTGTCACATTGATTTTAACTAAAGCAGAAATGTAACTGCTATTTCTGTCAGTTTCAATCAGAAATAGATTGCAATATCAAGTTTGAGTTGATTGAGTTACAAAATCTGCCGCATTTTTTGGCAAATGAGGTTAGCATAAATTAAGATGATTAATATAATTGAAAAAATATTAGAAAAAATCGACTCATCCATAGCAGCTCCCGTCCCGTCTGAGCTGCTACGGATGAGTCGTTTTTTTCTAATATTTTTTCAATTATATTAATCATCTTAATATAAAAATAGCATAGTGAATGCATAAAAAATCTAAAAAGTTTAAAATAGCATAAATTAAGCTATTACTATGTAATGTATAAGGCTGTTTGTTTCCCAATAAAAGATAAATAAATAAAATAAAATAAAACTATATTTAAGATCTCAATGTACCATATTTTATGAAAATAAATGATCTTTTATCTTAACAGCATCGGAGGAGCTCTCAATAGGTAGCATGCGGTTCACAACGTTCGACCTGGGCGGGCATCAGCAGGCGCGGCGCGTGTGGCGCGACTACTTCCCGGCGGTGGACGCCATCGTGTTCCTCGTGGACGCGTGCGACCGCGCGCGCCTGCCCGAGTCCAAGAACGAGCTCGACTCGCTGCTCACCGACGAGACGCTCAGCAACTGCCCCGTGCTCATCCTCGGCAACAAGATCGACAAACCCGGCGCCGCGAGCGAGGATGAGCTCCGCCAGTTCTTCAACTTGTACCAGCAAACCACTGGAAAGGTTGGTTCCTTGGTTCCTCTTTTGTTGTTCTAAGACTCGTATTATTGAATCAAACTCAAACTCGAATCTGTTCTTGAGTACAGTTAGAAAGGGATGGTGCTATTCGTCGCATACAGCGCCATCATTTTCTAACTGTACTCAAACAGAGATTCCAGTTTGTTTCTATAATACGAGCCTAAATCTAGCATTCCTTTACTGTTATGTCTTATTTATACATGGAATAAGTCATTTATTATAAGCTTCATAGTAACTTCATTTTCTAGTCGTTTTATTTAGGTTAATTATGTCATTATAATTCTTAATTTTGTAATAAGTAGGTATTTAAATTGGAAGTTGACTTTGTAGAAAATTGATTTTCGTAAACTACATTAGCTAAATGTCAGGCAATGCAAAATTCTAATAATTAACATGTTTGATTACATTGAATCACCTCACCAGTATTGTACTGACAGGGGAGTCTCACTCCTTTTATATTAGCCTACTGCTCGCGGCTGATTCAGTCGAGCCGGCACACGAGGGATTTCATGTGTCGGTTAGGACTCTCTGACGTCTCTCTCTTAAAGCTCTGTCTTTACAGAGCTATGCGACAGAAAGAGAAGCGCTTCGGAGTAATAAGCACGCAATGCTGTGCAATTTTACTTTATTGCCGTGCAGCGAGAGTAGCTTATTATTCGATTGTCCTCACCCGGATGGGCTTCTGTACGTTTAGTACATACATACTCTATTCCATGGGTCTCCAAACTTTTTAGCATAAGGGCCAGACCAACTCCTCCACGAAGTCCCAAGGGCCAAGATCTAGCTATCTCATTGTACCAACATACTGTAAATTACAGAATTGTTGGTACGATCTTGCCTGCTTTTTCGGGCCGGATTGTCGATGCTCGCGGTCCGGAGCTGGCCCGTGGGCCTTAGATTGGAGACCCCTGTTCTATTCTGTGGTATTGTATAAAAAGAAGTGTTTTACTACATTGAATCAGCTCACCAGTATCGTATTGCGTTATTTTTCAGGGTAAAGTATCCCGGTCGGAGCTGCCGGGGCGGCCCCTGGAGCTGTTCATGTGCTCGGTGCTGAAGCGGCAGGGCTACGGCGAGGGCTTCCGCTGGCTCGCTCAGTACATCGACTGAGCGCCGCGCCAACCCACCCCACTGTTTGCTTTCACACTGTGTACTAACGTAGCTGCGTCTTCATTTGTAGATCGCGTCACGTAAAAAGACCGCTGAACAACAAACGAATGTATGCGGATGGTTTTGACGCAGATCGTCATTTACGCAAATAGTCATCGCGAAAAATTTGATCACTTTCGCAGAATGTCATTTTCGCAACTGGTCACTTTCGCAGATGTCTTACTCAAAATTGTAAGTGTGAGAAAAAATTGTGAATGACATTTTGCGAAAATGACATTCTGCGAAAGTGACCAAATTTTTGGCGATGACCATTTGCGAAAATGACGATCTGCGTCAAAACCTGCACATCAGCGGTCTTTTTACATAACGCCTACTATACCTTTGTGTATTCCTTGTTTTAGTATATCTGGCTTTACTTATATTACTTGCAAAAATCGAATAACAAAATACTGGTAATCATCATAAGTGAAGTTGAATGAAGCGGCGGATTGAAGTTTAAAGTTTTTACATAATTATTTCCTAATGTTATGCAGCTACGTTAATAGATATCTGGAAATGCACACTAAGCAACATAAACTCGCTTACTAGTAATGTACTATTATTATTATGCTCATCGTTATCTTCCTACGATCTAGTGTTCATTTATGCAGGAGTCGAAACTGGTCAGTAAAGTCAGTAAAAGTCAGTTTTTTTGGCTTCGGTCAGTAAAAGTCAGTTTAAAAAAAAATGGTCAGTAAAGTCAGTTTTTTAGCTACCTACGTTCATTTTATACACTTTTTTTATGATTACCGTTTGTTTTACTGTAAACAGGCAAGATTAATGGATGAAACTCACAAAAAATTTCACTGCGCGACCAATTGTTTTTACTATAGACAGGCAAGAATACAAGGTTACTTGAAGAAACTGACTAAAAATTTTGGTCTCGGGTTGCCACTATTCAGTGTAAATACACTAAACCAAAGAAAAAACTTCTTCCTTTTAAAAAAAATGGCGATTTTCCTGGGTTCTGTGTTGTATGCATGGTATCTCATCTAACATATTCGGCTTAAGAAGGCTATTTATCGCCTGTATAAGAGAACCATTTAATGCCAGGTCGATTTTTTCTAGTTCTATAGAAATATATATAAAAATTACATTGTGAATGCTAAAAATCTCAATAAAAAATTTGTCAACTCTGTCTAAACCCCTCTTTTTATACTCACTACACATTTAAACATAGAAATTTAGTCAGTAATAGGTCAGTAATTTTGAGTCTTACAGTCAGTATAATCAGTATTTTTGACACTGCAAACAGTTTCGACCCCTGTTTATGTAATACTTGTTTTAATTATTGAATCCTGGTTGCCTGTGTATCCTATTTATCTTGATTCAATATTGTTCTACAAGCGTAAATTTTGTGAAAGATATTGTTAATTGTTTGAATAGTGTTGTTGAGCTCCAGCATGTGTCAATGACAATTTGACGAATCAATTCCAACCGCGATGGAAAAAAAAAACAAAATTTAACTATTATTATGAGCAGCAATATAAGGGACATGGAAATATTCGATTGACATACTCTAAAAGTATTGAATATATAAAAGCTCGGGTTTGGGGATGTGGCGTACTCGTACTTATACAAATTTTACGATGATAAAGTACAAAGAAGTTTATGAATACTCTCAATGCAGGTTCAGAACATTACTAGTTAGCGAGATATTCAGTAAAATATCTCGGCTACGAATAGCTTTAGCTATAATGTCCAGTGAAGTGACTTTGTTTGGCTGTAAAATACCATTAAACCATTATATTTTACGTAAGGCTAAATATGTTTTGGGTACACCCTTATGTTCTTCTTTGGGTTTGTAAAACCATATAAATTCGTGTCTATATGGATAAGGTAATGGTGCAAAGCATTATAATTTCGGTATTTAATAAAGTTTTTCTGGCCAATATTTTAGGATTATTTTCCATTTAAGTTACTTTGGTTTGTAAGCAATAAACGGTCCTTATCATGAAAGATAATTGAAATAGCGCCTGCACAATGCAATATATTATTATTTCCTTTCTGATTTATTTAAAACTTCATTCTTGTTCTCATTCCAACTGAAGAGTGATAATTATTTTGACTCTGCTATGTATTTTTATTTAAATATGTGCTCATTGTGTTGTATATTTTTAAAAAGGACGAGTGTTATATTTTTGTAAATTATTTCAATCATAATTGAATTTGTCTTTCGGATTGTTTAGTTGAACACTAAAGTTGGGTAGGCTAGTTTACATTGGAGATCACAAACAATATTCAATTTAAAAACCTCCTATTTAATTTTACGTTATACTAATTAAAGATAATTTTTAAATATATACATTTATAAATATTTCATTTTATGAATCGGTAAAATGTTTTGATGGAGCCAAATGTTGCAATTAAAGAATAATAAATATGATTTTTGGAAAAACCTTGCGTCTCGTGTACACATTGATGACGTTTCTATTATCCTCAAAATATAAAATTTACTATTAGCCCAATATTTTACGATAATAAAATATATCTGCATGCAGCACAAAAAGGACGTAAGTAGTATTTCTAGAATACTAAATACCAAGGCCGTGATTACGATGATCAATGTCTGCTGGCTCCCCAGCTTTACAGACAATGTTATTTTGGTATATTATTTGCAGTTTAAGTAAATGAAAACAATATTTGTAATAAAATTTATATGGAATATCAAATTGTTTTATTAAACGTGGTTTTATGAATTGCTCTTCAAAATTGCAACTAAAAAAAATTATTAGAGTAGTTGAGTATCGACATCATCATTGCCGATTGATTTAGATATACAAAAGTTGCTGAGCAACTAACTATTTTGGAAATGGGTGAAATAATGGTTCGATCAAGGTGACTGATTACCCGTCCGGCTTTACCCTGTCGACCTTCCAAATAATAAAAAAACCATTTTGGCTGACCGAATAGATTTTTCTGCTCACCAATACGAATATTTTGCTCACCAGTTTTAAACCCTTTCAGGGCCGTGTCGTGTCTCCCCTAGGGGAGACGAAGGGATGTTGACGGTGGCCGTAGCTCCCCTGAACGGGGAAGACAATGACCCTCCATTAGATTATATCCTTTCAGCGCCAGGTGTCAATTAATCATCCTCCTTCGCATAGCATAGCAAAGCGACTATTTCGCAGACTGCCTACTTTTCTCCCAAACGTCATAGTCGGACATTCAGCATCAAAATTTTTGTCTTAGGTAGGTATTTTACTGTCTTGGTCCAGCGTTTAGAAATTGTGCTCTTGATCCAGAAGTTGAGGGTACAATTCCCGCAGAGGCGAACTGTGCCGTGTAGTGCTAGGTCTTATGGCGTAATTAAAGCTGCACTTTGTGATCAAAGCCAGCCACTTTGTACAGTGATAAAAGGGATCCAAAATAAGCGATTTCACCCTCAACAGTGAGTTTCATCCCTTAGGAACAGAGATGACGCCACTTGTTCCAAAACACTTAAAAAAACTAAAACCTGAACGGAAGATCCGATTTTGATGATTAAGGCGTCTATCGACATAAATTCAATTGTTTTATTATTAAAAAAAACAATAATGGGGCAGAAAATAACTACAAATGCCAAAAAAACTTTCGTTGGAAAAAAATTTTGGCTATGCATATTGGATATATTTAATAAATTTGACGCTGACTGTACTTTATTTATTATTTGACAAGTAGGAGGCAGTCTGCGAAGTAGTCGTTTTGAATGTAGACTGTATGCGAAGTAGGCTAATTGCTAGGTTGGCTAACTGCTAAGTTGTTACATTGAGAAGTAGTCGGGGATGAGAAATTGGCTAATTGATAAATAGACGCCTGGCGCCGAAAGGGATTAGATTAGTTTATCACAAAGGCTCATGTTATTTAAATAAAAAACTATACATTTTTACTAATTAAATTTTAATGATAGGAAAATAATGCAATAAAAATACTTATGTATAGAACTAGTAATAATTTTACAAACAACACCATGTCAAAATTTTCTTTGTGAAACAAAATTGAGTCAAATTCAGCGCAAAATCACGGGAATGCATTGAATAAATAAATTGATAGGAAAGCGATTATGATACAAATCTATAAAACTAGTGATCAAATTGTAATAAATGTTTTACGTCTGCCAATGGTTATAACATATTATTTACAATCTGCAAGATATGATATTGCACATCAACACTTAAAATTAAATATAATATTGCATGTATTCATAACATTGGTAGATGGCAACCTGTATTAAAAATAACAAAATTCCTTGTGCTATCAAATTACCCATATTTCAATAACACCTCATACAATTTTCTATATCCAGATCTTACAGGCTTCCTACTTATGTTTTCTTTTATGCTATTTAAATTCCTGATCAGCGGTTCCACACCGCTTCGAATGCACGCAAATATTACGTGATACCTAATTCTTAATGTCTGGCATTTGATGGCCACACTACGAGTAACACGCGACGTTATGTGAGGTAATATCACATTTGGGACTATTTAGTTATACAATAAGTTATTACACTAGCTAAGTTCTCGTACGATTTCACGCTGGTCTATCAATGCATTAGTTTTAAAGGAAAGTCTGTGCATCTTATTTGAGTGAAATCGCACGCCACACCTTAGACTTAACACTAAGTATGTATCGTCGTCAAGGGCGTCGCCAAGAGTGGGAAGGGGGGGGGGGCAGCTGTCCCCCCTAGAGGTTAAAAAATGTAGCCAACTGCAAAGTAACCAAAGTCCTAAGGCCGTGCAATCGACTTGCTTTTCCGATAAAACCCGCCCCATCTCAAAACTTGAATAAATTCACTAGGTGCTCTTGACTGTACCTACAATTAATATTTTTCTCATCCTCTTTAATATTAAGTTGCCCCCCGTGGGCCATGGGCTGGCGACGCCCTTGATCGTCGTCGACCGAAGGCGCGCTGTGGTGTTTCGTAGAACTAACCTACGAGTAACTTATACACACGTACAAAACGGATCAGGCACAACGTGGCATCATGTATGTCCTACACGTACTAAATGCAAACTCGTCTATTTGGTAACTTATCCTAACATTTCATCACTGTTGAGATTTCCTATGCGATATACTACACGTATACCGTTCGATATACACATTCGGAAGTAACGATAAATTAAGAGATATTGAATTTATCGAAAGAAAAAATATATTACATCAATAATAAAATGTCAAGGAAAAACAGTGTGAAAAAACATGTATAGAATACATCAAAATATTTAAATTAAAACTTACAAGCTATATAGTATACTCGGAAAACAGTCAAGTCTAAAACATTAATAATCAGTACCAACAACAATGATTTAAATACTCCATATTATTTACAATGTGTTCAAATACTCTTATTATGTTCACTAAATAGAAATAGAAAAATTACAGTAAATCGGAAACTATGAGTAAAACTCTCGGTATTGTCTTTACACGTCATCTAGGGCCTATTTTATAAACACTACCATAGTAAATTACAACGATCGTTTGGTGTTCATTGCGTCGCCAATTTGAAACTAGAAAATAAACCTATTCATAGACACCGCAATATATGCATTTTATCGTAGTTAATAACAAATTGTAACGTTCATGAAATAGGCCCCTGTAGTCGTCCAATGTGAGTCACTTTGGTACGTAAGCTAGGTGCGGCCTGGCGGCGCTCCGCCATAGTATAGCGGCGCTTAGTTCATCCACTTGCGGCAGTTGGGAGCGCCGCACATGCACATTATTTTGTGGGCGTCGTCTTCTATGTCGAATTTGTAGTCGTAAGCCAGCTGTAAACGAGATAGGAGTGCGTAAGTTTTTTTGGTTAGGTATTGTGCGTGATGTTTTACCAGTCTCAGGCCCGCCACATACATATGGAATCAGATTCAAAATTTCTAATCGGAATATCGATAGCGTATGAAAATTTCGAGCGGAAAATTGTCGCATGTATGTGGTACATACATTTGTGTAGATTGGCGGCGTTCGGAATGATTCCGTTTCAGAATTCAGAATAAAAATTCCGTCTGTATCAGGGTCACAGAGAAGGACATAGGGTACCTTTCGTCCCGAAAATAAGTATTGTTTTAGAGGGATAGCGAAAGAAAACTTTCCACGCAGATGAAGTTGGGTGGCCGTTAGTAAATAAATAAGTATGTGGCAGTAATGTGTCTGCCTCGCCGCGGGCGATGCGGCGCTTGGCGAATATGATGATGCGCAGGTGGCGGTCCACCTCCACGGTCTCGGCGACGCAGTTGGGCTGGCACGAGTGGTCGATGTGGCGCGCTACATAATGTGTGGCAGTAATGTGTACCTCCTCGCCGCGGGCGATGCGGCGCTTGGCGAATATGATGATGCGCAGGTGGCGGTCCACCTCCACGGTCTCGGCGACGCAGTTGGGCTGGCACGAGTGGTCGATGTGGCGCGCTACATAATGTGTGGCAGTAATGTGTACCTCCTCGCCGCGGGCGATGCGGCGCTTGGCGAATATGATGATGCGCAGGTGGCGGTCCACCTCCACGGTCTCGGCGACGCAGTTGGGCTGGCACGAGTGGTCGATGTGGCGCGCTACATAATGTGTGGCAGTAATGTGTACCTCCTCGCCGCGGGCGATGCGGCGCTTGGCGAATATGATGATGCGCAGGTGGCGGTCCACCTCCACGGTCTCGGCGACGCAGTTGGGCTGGCACGAGTGGTCGATGTGGCGCGCTACATAATGTGTGGCAGTAATGTGTACCTCCTCGCCGCGGGCGATGCGGCGCTTGGCGAATATGATGATGCGCAGGTGGCGGTCCACCTCCACGGTCTCGGCGACGCAGTTGGGCTGGCACGAGTGGTCGATGTGGCGCGCTACATAATGTGTGGCAGTAATGTGTACCTCCTCGCCGCGGGCGATGCGGCGCTTGGCGAATATGATGATGCGCAGGTGGCGGTCCACCTCCACGGTCTCGGCGACGCAGTTGGGCTGGCACGAGTGGTCGATGTGGCGCGCTACATAATGTGTGGCAGTAATGTGTACCTCCTCGCCGCGGGCGATGCGGCGCTTGGCGAATATGATGATGCGCAGGTGGCGGTCCACCTCCACGGTCTCGGCGACGCAGTTGGGCTGGCACGAGTGGTCGATGTGGCGCGCTACATAATGTGTGGCAGTAATGTGTACCTCCTCGCCGCGGGCGATGCGGCGCTTGGCGAATATGATGATGCGCAGGTGGCGGTCCACCTCCACGGTCTCGGCGACGCAGTTGGGCTGGCACGAGTGGTCGATGTGGCGCGCTACATAATGTGTGGCAGTAATGTGTACCTCCTCGCCGCGGGCGATGCGGCGCTTGGCGAATATGATGATGCGCAGGTGGCGGTCCACCTCCACGGTCTCGGCGACGCAGTTGGGCTGGCACGAGTGGTCGATGTGGCGCGCTACATAATGTGTGGCAGTAATGTGTACCTCCTCGCCGCGGGCGATGCGGCGCTTGGCGAATATGATGATGCGCAGGTGGCGGTCCACCTCCACGGTCTCGGCGACGCAGTTGGGCTGGCACGAGTGGTCGATGTGGCGCGCTACATAATGTGTGGCAGTAATGTGTACCTCCTCGCCGCGGGCGATGCGGCGCTTGGCGAATATGATGATGCGCAGGTGGCGGTCCACCTCCACGGTCTCGGCGACGCAGTTGGGCTGGCACGAGTGGTTGATGTAGCGCGCCAGGCCGCCGCTCAGCGTGGCGTCCACCACGCGCCGCTCGTCCAGCCGGAACATGTAGATGCCGCGGTTCTGGGACGATCACAGAGCGTGTACACCGTGAAAACACAATATAGAGTACAGTAGTTAAACTAAGATGGTTCTCACACTGCCACACTGCGCCCCGCGACCGCGCGCGAGTTTTACGTCGTATGCAAGTACATCAATTATATATATTAATGACCTCTGTAACATACGTCTTAAAAATGCCAAAATATTCTCGTATGCTGATGACACGGCTGTTGTTTTTACTGGGTCTTCTTGGGAGAGTGTTAAGGAAAATACTGAAGAAGGACTATCAGTGGTGGCAGGATGGATGAAATACAATCTTTTAACACTGAATACAAAAAAAACTAATTTTGTTTGCTTCAGCATCTATAATAATTCACAGCCAAATGAAGACTATAAAATCTCAATTCATTCATGTACTAACAGGTCCAGTGGAAACTGCAGCTGTCCAGAAATTGAAAAAACCAGTCAAGTTAAATATCTAGGCATTGTAATAGATCAAAGGTTGTCCTGGTATTCTCATATTGAACAGCTAGCTTCGCGTGTCAGAAAATTTATTTGAATATTTAAATCTCTTAGGCATGTAGTTCCAGTAAACAATTTAAAAAATAATCATCAAAATAAAAATATTTTAAATGCCTTATACATCTCCCTAGTACAGTCTGTTATAATCTACTGCATCTCCATATGGGGAGGTGCTTTTAAAACTAACTTTATGGAAGTAGAAAGAGCTCAAAGAGCTCTAATTAAAGTTATGTACTTTAAAAAGAAGCGTTTCTCGACAGAAGATTTATATTGTGAATGTAACCTTTTATCAGTTCGTAAATTATATGTTCTACAAGTTGTTTTAAAAATTCAGAAATCTATAAATTGTATTCCGAGTAATGCAAGCAAAAGAAGGAAAGACAATGTGATGAAAGTTCCAGTAACAAAATCCGTTTTTGCTAAAAAACAATTTCAAAGTAATTCTGCAACTATATATAATAGAGTAAATAAAGTACTGGATATTTTGACAAAACCTTACCACAAGTGTAAAAGTATTCTAAAAAATTGGTTAATAAGCCTTACATATGAAGAGACAGAGCTTTTACAGTCTACGTAATAGCACAATCATACATACACATACTCACATACGCACATACACACACACACACACACACACACACACACCACACACACACACTCAATTACGCACACACACATAATATTTAATGTTATTTTATCATAGGTATAAAGTAAAAGTATGATTGGAGGAGCGGATATTCCTGGCACAAGTATCTTTATACTTAAAAGGTTTATCCAACACATTGTTTAATTTTACATACCTTGTGAAGAAATAAATATATTTTGATTTTTTGATTTTTTTTTTTTTTTTTTGATCAATTTGTATAGAAAACCGCCTCGTCCAACACACCGAGGCGACGCCGCGGCGCGGGAGCGCATGCCGCAACCGGATTGCGCTAGCAGGCGCGGAAACCGCGGGGTACAACACGATGAGCTCCATAGTATCGTGCCGGTTTTTGTACGTAAACGCGGGGCCGTCGCTCATACGACGCCGACCGGCGCAGAGGCGCGGCGAAAACCGCCCGCATAGGCGGATTCACTGCGCCGCCGCCGCGCGCGTGAACCACCGAACCGCGCCCCGCGACGGCGCGCGGCGGCAGTGTGAGAATCGCCTTAGTACTACGCGCGCTCGAACAAAGCACACAGACACCTCTCACCGAGACTATAACCGGAATCTCAAACGAGTTCGAGACGCAGTGTCGACGGTCGGTGAGAGCTGTCTGTTGCTCGAGCGCGCGTAGTACTTAGCTTAACTTCTGTCACATAATGCCGGAGTTTGACATTTTGGTTAAAAACAAACATCTGAAAAAGCAACATTCTTTCTTCAGGCATGGAATTACACCCAGGAGCGACATAATAATAAATACGGCATAATACTTATTCCTAACACCAAAATATTTTCTAATATTACTTATAATTGCAAAAGTCCGTTTGTTTGTTTGTTACGCGTTTCACGTCTTAACTACTGAACCAATCATCATGAAATTTTACATACACGTTATCAGGCGTGCAGGGTACCTTTCGTCCCGAAAAAAGTATTGTTCCCGAGGGATGCAAATAACTTTCCACGCAGACGAAGAACCCGCTAGTAACTCAAATCCCAGGGATTACCTATCTCATCTAGTGACCGGGTTTAAAGAAAAATTGCTTAACTTTTGTGATCGGCAACCTAACCATATTCCACAATACTATTGAATCCCAAAGCCAATCAAACACATCATTAAGTACCCACTCTATTATCTAACAACATTGGCATTAAGGATAAGTAAACCAAACCGCTGCGTAATTCCGACTTTTTCATAATATCATAGGACATATACCATGTCTTACCTTAGCCTCATATTGCTTTTCCCTAATCTCCGAAAGTTCGGAGCGGATGATCTCTCCGATGTATTCGATGACCATTGTGTGCTTCTCTATATCACGGGCTGCATATAACCCTAGACCTTGAATTTTCGACCTGCAAAGAAAGGAAATAGTTTATATTTCATTACTTTTTAAGGAAAATAATATCACCAAACGAGATCGTGTTTTTAACGTTGCACGAGTCAAAAGTCGTGGCTAAAGATCGGAATAGCGTGTTTTAAGGTATGATTCCGATCTCGGCAGCAAGCAGCAGTGCGCTCCAAATTGAACCGTAATATTATGAAGAAAAGGCTCAATTTGAAGTGAGCGGAGAAGTGTCGCGACTGCTTATGCAGCCGCGAAGAAGCGACACTTCTCGCTCACTTCAAATTAAGCCGTCTATCATAACATTACGGTTCAATTTGGAGCGCACTGCTGCGGTAGCACTGCTGCTTGCTGCTGAGATCGGAATCTTGCCTTTAATCAGTCGGTTTAGCATGATTACAATTTTGTTGATACTTTCCTCGCGTTAGCGTAAAGGTGCTGGCACATTTGTCTGACGCCACGTGTTAACACGCCGCCAGATGACATCGATTTTCATAGTAAATGTATGCACTAGGAGCACACTAATCTTATAACACGTCCATATAAATACGGCGTGTGTCATACGAGTTTTATACTTACTTAAATCGTAATTCAAAAAAAATAAGTTGGTAACTTTATCAAATTATTATTAATTACTACAATTACTTACGTAATCTATGTGTAGAAAACTACTTATTGTACTTTATAAATGATTATTTCAATATAAAGAGTTGGGTGATAAAACTTAAATTTAAAATAAAAAAAAAACCCCGACACAAATAAAGCTAACTCTTAATAAAAACAAATCTCCCACACAAAAAGCTAACTCTTAAAAATTTAAAAATAATTTCACTAAGTCATATACAAAGTGGAGAGGACGATGCAACAATAAATTAAATTTCGTATATCTAGTAACGCTCCCAGTCTGCCTGTAAAATATCAATTAAAAATACCCAGTAGTTTAGTCACAAGAATCATTTTTTAGTTTTTAACATTTTCTACATGCTGTATCTATTACTAAGCTATTGCCGACAAGTCAAAAACCCCTACATCAGTATAAATTAACACAACGTTGCCAAATTGTACCTTAGGCTTAAGCCGTAAGAGTCGTTTTTAAATGACACGCTTAAGCGTGTCATTTAAAAATGTGCTAATGAGACAAAATCTACTTCGAACAAACAATAAAGTTGACAACGTTTCAAAATCTTTTACCTGTGTAAAAATGTGTATTTATTATTATTAAATTACTTACGAAAACAGGAGACACGTATTTTTTCCTTTTGCAAAATTTTATTTTGATGAAATGTCCAAACACATTTTTACGTCCCAAAGTCCTACACCTTGTCTACACGTTTACCTACAGTGGGGTCTCTTTAAAGTTTTATGGAAATTGAAATAAATGCACTTCAAACTAACCTGTATTTTATTAAACAGATTCAAACGTTAACAATATCGACTTTAATTTCGGAATTCAAAAAATTGTTTCGCTGAAAACTTCGGTTTTGGCAGTATCATGAATTCCACGTAGGGACTGTTACATTACGACTGTCTGCCATTACCAACGAACTAAGGCCCTTCAGAAACCAACAAAATAGGTAAATAAGCTTAGTTAACTTAAATGTTTAAGGCTTTGCCAAACAGACGGACAAGCCTAGGTTTAAGAAATACAAATTCCCGTAAAATTATGTAAATCATAATTAATCTCATTGACGCAGTCTTATAAAGACTGCGTCAAAGGTGTTAAAATCTGTTAGAATACGAATAAGTATTACTTCTACATAAGATTCTTGACTTCTACTACCTATGCCTTATTATAATTTCACAGTTTTCGAGTACACCGACGTGATTTTTAATTTATGGGGAATGTCGCTACTTTAGCTTTACGGACATACCGAGAGAGATATTATGGTGACACTTGTGTTTGTCCTACCAAGCAATAGTCGCACTATTGTTCAAGCTGTCCCAAGAAGCTTGTATAAGCTTCTTGAGCTGTCCAAAGGATACAAAAATATTTAATTTGTGACTAGGTATTCAGTGTATTGAGCTGTCCAAAGGATACAAAAATATTTAATTTGTGACTAGGTATTCAGTGTACAGAATAACTTTAAATCAGTGATCACTGGTCAGCTCGAGTCGCTGCCGTAGATATCAAGAAAAACACTGTTTTAATTCAGTATTAATTGGCGCCAAAAGTTCATTCCGCGGCTTGTCACCTGTCAATACTATTCTGTGACCTAACACCGCGCTGTTGCCGCTCTTACTATATGTAAGTGACCATAGCCTTTTATAATTGCAAGCCGTGAACATAAGTTTGGCAACGTCTGTTACTGTCAGTTCGTGGTCATGTCGTCGGCCAGTCTCCATACTAAATGTATGGGAATATTTCAATTTTAAGAGGTCGATATTTTTTTTTTCCTAGTAATCGTGTGAGAGTTAAAATATAAAAATAATTTAGTTCCTTTATTGAAATGCTTTGTATATTAAAGAATAAGAAAAATATCAATGTTAACCAGGAAAAAATGGCTGTCAAAGATGTCATCTTTTTTGTTGATTTTCTTCAGCAGGGAGTTGATTAACACGCCCTCTAGCAATAAATGATATATCATTAGAAAGGTTTTTTAATGACTAATATTTGCTATTCATATACTTTATATCAATTGTTAATACTTTTGGAGTTAAAGGTTATTAAAGTATAAGAGTGGTATATGGAAGTTGATCTACCACACCTATAGAAATGAATGATACATCGTAAGAAAGGTTTTTATATAACAAATATTTGCTGCAAACACACTTTATATTAATTGTTAGTATTTTCGGAGTTTAAGTTCATTAGTATTAAAAAAATTGGTCAAGTTTAGAGCGTTATAACTCTCAAAGTACTAATAGTTGATGTTTATAGTAATATAATAAAGTGTTTCAAATTTAAAGACCTTTCCAATGATGTAAGATTTATTGCTAGAGGAGGCTTAGATCAAAATGCTCATCGTACTAAAGGACCCCCGAAATGTTCAAATAATTTGACTCAAACCTTATGTTCTAATAAATAAATAATAATAATAAATATAAAACTTTATTGAAATAATCTTACATCACAATTTACAACTAGTTTAAACATAGATAATATAGTAAAAACAAATAATAAGTAATTTTTAAAATAATATTATACTATGTGCTTGACCACATGCGATGTTGCCGTTCTGCTCAACTTCAGGGCTTGGAAGATATAGAAGGCTATAAAGTAACCAATACTTACAAAGGGTGTTTAATTTCGTACTTGTTTTTGTGGTATTTAGTTTGTTCGAAAAAAAAATTTTTTTTATTTCGCTCCTAGGAAGTATTTGATAGTTTCAAAATACTTCTATGAACTAGTGTCTACAGTGTTATCATTAATTGTTGCATTGTCATATCCACGTTGTAGATTTATGAAAAAAAATACACATCTTATAGACGTCGGGGGACCGCTAAGTTAATGTATTTACATCTAAGCTCGTCACATGTATAACGATATCTAACGGTCAAATAAGACAAAACAGACTATACGAATGTTAGGGTCTAGCGTTAGTCAGTTTCAGATAAGTAGGTAGATGTTTTATTTACAACGGTACCTGGCTAGATAGACGTTGTTGCGCCACTCGAGCTTCATCTTCTTGTACTGGCTGCTCTTGGTGTGCACGAACTGCTTGGAGTAGGGGCAGGCGGGGTGGTCGGGCGCGGGCGCGGGCGAGGCGGGCAGCGACGAGCGCACCGGGCGGCGGTGGTGCGCCGGCGCGCGCGGCCGCGGCTCGCCGCGCGCGCAGCCCGACGGGTTCACCGCCAGCCCGCCCTCCAGCAGCGCCGACCGACCGAACTTGAACCGGTAGTCGGTTAGCGTCTCGATCCCTGCGCGTACGACCCGGTCATTTATAAACAGTAACCCACCACAGAATATACATGGTGTCCCAAAACTTTGCCACATGGGGGGAAAGTACCTTAAATATTGAAGATAGGAAATTTCACTAAAGGAAAACTTCATTTTGTTTTTTAAAATAATTAGAACTGCATTCAAATATTCTACTAATATTATAAATGTGAAAGTTTGTAGGTTTGGATTTTTGTTTCTCAATCACACAAGAACTACTGGATTTGGTTGGAATTTGGCACACAGATAGTAGATAGCCTAGATTAAAACATAGAATACTTTTATCCCGATATTCTTACGGGAACGGAAACCACGCGGGTGAAACCGCGGGCGGCCGCTAGTTTTTATAAATAGCATACGATACCATACAAATTCATACAACACGTAATCATAAAAATTTAAATATTAAATTTAATGGTCTTCCTTTTGTTTAAGATGCTATGTTATTTAAGAAAAAAATAAATGGCCTGACATAATGTCAAATGTGGCCTATTAAAATGGCCCTACATTAACGAGTAACTCTTTCGGTCGGTGACGTAAAAATCTAAGATTGTTTTTTTTTCACATTTGATGAGCTCGACTCCTGGTTAAGACAGACGATTTTTCAAAAATATTTGAATGCAGATCCAATTATTTTAAAAATCTAAATGAAGTCTTCTTTTAGTAAAAAGACATGGCCAAAAAAGTACATTCCATTTACACACGCATAGTAAATAATATTGTAAAATAAAAATAGAAAAATGAATTTACACGTAGTTTTGAACCTCTCTGAACTTGTCAGTTTTTATTTCAAAATAATAAGTAATGCAAGGTGAATTCAAAGTACCGTTTATCAACTGCCAATAAAGTACATTCCACTTACACACACGTAGTAAATGGGTAATATTGTAAAATAATAAAAAAATGAATTAACACGTAGTTTTGAACCTGTCTGAACCTGTCAGTTTTCATTTCAAAATAATAAGTAATGCAAGGTGATCAAAGTACCGTTGGCAACTGTCGCCATAATGAACCATAATAATGGACTTTCAAGACAAGCATACTACTTTGTAGACATTGTGATATAGACGACGCCAATGCTCTTATTAGAAACATTTTACTAAATGAAACTGTTTTCAATGGATTTTTTACATATTTTATAATCACCTTTTTAATAATGTTGCCCGTCAGCTTTTTGAATATACTTTGTAATTATTCTTCCATTTTTTAAGACTATTACCCAGTTTAATAAATGTTAGTCAATATACAGTTGCAATCCTTAATTCAGATGGCCATTACATGCCTAATAATTCCAAAACCATATCAGTTTACTGTAAAAATTCGCTACTGTTCGCCATTAAAAGCGCCTAGCGTTTTTTAATAGCAAAATCATATTCTTAACACTTGTTGCTAGCGATCTGATTATAAGGTTTCATGAAACTGTTTGAGTCTAGTCTGTTGTAATGACAAGTTCTTTGGATTTTTTATTTACAGCAATTGAATGTGCCAATATTCTTAATTATAAAACACCAAAAATCATAGGTGTAAATGAAGTTTGATAACAATGCAAACGCCCATACTGATATTGGCCATGTCATTTCCTATCTTCAATGTTTAAGGTACTACTTTCTCTCCGTGTGGCAAAGTTTTGGGATACCCTGTATAATTAATTGTATTCAACATACAGAAGCCCATCCGCGCGAGGGCAATCAAATAATAACCTACTCTCGCTGCACGGCAATAAAGTACAATTCAAATTGCACAGCGCTGCGTGCCTATTATTATAAGCGCCTCCGAAGCGCTTCTCTTTCTGACTCAACCGACACATGACATCCCTCGTGCGCTAGCTCAACTGAGTCAGCCGCGAGCAGTAGGCTAATATGAAAGTTTAAGCGAGAAGTGAGACCCCCCTGAACCTACTTTATTCAAATTTTAAATTAAAACGATCCTGTTGTAGTAATGCATAAGCGTAATATGAGCTTTATGTCTGTATAATTATGCATTTTGTTTGGAAAAACAAAGCGGCAACCGCGCCGGACGGCGGCAGTTTGGAGGCGTGTGAATGAAGATGCGGCTCCGCGCACAACCGGACGGGATTACTACAAGCCCGTCTTAGTAAGACTGACTGATGTTGCCTCTAAATGACGGTTTAGTAACAAAAATACTTGTAATTTGAATTACCTAAAGGTATTCAACTGTCTTACTAAAAATGACGCTACCTAGCGGGCGAGTTTGTTAATATTATCTTTTATTCCAACTGTGACCTTTGTACAGCTTACTGGAATTTTATTAGCAATATTACAAAAGCGCAATGTGCAAACGAATTCAATACTCCACTAAAGACGCGTCATCAACATGTTACATACATTAAAGTAAAATAATAAAGTGATACATAACAGAATTAAATAACCTACATCATCATTATAAATAAAAGTAGGAGACGAGGCATACGTCGAGCGACTACGTCCAGCAGACTATGAAGGTGGTGCCGTTTGATCGATACCTTCTACTTCTTGTGACGGGACTATGAAACAAAAACTCCACGCATTATTCACATGCAATTATATAATAACTTGTTCATTTCAGTTTGACGGTGGTCAAGTGAAGTATGTGAGTTTGCAGAACCACGAGTGACAAGCCATCTGAGCCCATGGATCTTCGTATACAGCACTTTGTGTGTTATAATGTAATAGTCTTCTATAAAGTGCTGTTGAACCCTTAACGGAAAAAATATGTACAAGGGAAATAGCTAACAAGGTGTCGAATGTTTAAGTACTTATCATATTATTATCACATGTCTTCACGAAGTACTCTCTCTATGAATCGGTGACATTTCATGGAATATACAACATATAACTCATTTTTTATTGGTCATTCAACACACTATATAAAAATAATTGTATATGTATACCGAAGCGCATGTAGGCCAACGTCGTCAAACTACTTTTATTATTGTTTTGTGATTTTTCTACAGGGATGATTTATCAATAAAAAAAGTTAAAAGTAAGATAGTTGTTGAGTATAATGAGTACTTTAACATGTTTACACTTATTATGCAACACGTTAAATGTAAAGCTAGTGACATACTAACCTGGTAAACTCTCTAGTACCCTGACGACGGCGGGCTCGGTGAGACCGAACAGGTCTTCTCCTGTGACGAAGTTCGGCCATAGCTTTAGCACACCCTCTTCTCCACGGTTCTCTCGCAATGCTGCTACTGCGTCTAGAATCTGTGTAAGTGAGTACGGAATGTGTTAAAATCTATTCTGATTCTTTGTTTGAAATGTTAGTTTGAAGGGTTAGTTTGGTCTGTATTACATTTGATATTTCTTTAAAATTGCTCATTATTTTGAATCAACCGCGTCGAGTTTTGTTTATTTCTGCGGTACTGTGGACTTATGAATAGGGATGCTGACTTATGAATAAAATAACGAAATACTAATAAAAATCGTAAACATATCAAACTTTTGGAGTATCTTGTATACCTCTTGGTTTTATATATTGCGTATTATTTGTTTTATGACCCTTCAAAGTTGGGAGGACAAGTCCATTTTAAAAGTATCAAATTTGTTAAAATAAATAATACATTTAATTAGTCCGTAAAATTTATAGCAAATTTGTCAAAAAAACCATTTTGATAAACACAATATTTAATATAGCTGCCGAACAAATTTCCTACGCGTCGCATACAACGTAGGAAGGCGTGACGTCATAACTTGGTAGCCGTAAGTATGTAGCGTTTTCGGGTGAGTCCAATTTTGTGCATTTCAAACTGTGATATCTCGGGCAGTTTTCATGCTAGCGAAATAATTCTTATAAGTACCAATGTTTCTTTTTTTTGAGGGGTAATTTATGTAACATAAAATAAAAAAATACTCAACATGCCTATTGATCTACCAATTTACCTACCTCGGCAGAACTAACCGAGTAAACTGTCTTGATATACTTGTGCCATATGCTCCAAGCAACATTCGAATGCGATGCACCCGCATTCTAATGAAAATTAAAACAATATCTACCACTGAATTATTCAACACTTGATACTGACAAAAATTACTTCCAATAGGAAAGTAGATTGCCAAAACAAAAATAAGAAAAAGAAGAAGAGATTAGTAATCCGACTTTAGCCACTGACCGAGGCCCAGGCGGCGCGCGGCGTGGCGGCGGCGAGCTCGGCGCGCGGCTCGTCCTGCGCGCGCACGTGGAAGCGCGGCCGCCCGTCCTCCTCCGATATCCAGCACAGGTAGCGGCACCGGCTGTTGGCGCGGCACATCGACCAGTAGAACCGAACCTGTATGATGCCACTACAATAAGTAACGTCAGCTATGACAGGGGTGTTAGTGTCCGGGCACGAAAACGGCGGCGGCGGGGCGGCAGCGGGGCGGCGCGACAGCGGAGCGGCGGCGATGCATTCAACAGTATGGCACAGTATGGAGCCGCGCACGAAACGGGCGGTGGCGGAGCGGGGCGACGAGCGATGCACGGGCGGGAGGAGAGCGACGAAAACAAATGAACAAACTTGTTTGATTTGGTAGCCCGCGATTACAGTAGTGTTGTGTTGAAAATATAATAGTGTCTGTTTGATTACTAAGTAGGTACCTATTTATTATTGTTTATTATTAATTTATTTATTACAATGTGAACTTACAGCTAAACCAAAACATTCACATTGGGCAATTTACTTAGATAAAAAATATTTTAAAATAAATATATCTAATAGGGTTAGTATGGATGTTGGCATCTTGGACATCATTTAAAAAACACAAGATGAGCAAAGGATCCGATTTTGAAACTAGTTAACGCCTATAGACCATTTTTTCGAACTAAATAACATTTTTAGACATAGGATCATAGACTTATTATATTACTATATATATCGTCCTTTGAATATTTTTCGGTATTGATTTAACAAGAAATTGTTTCCATAGCAACATCACATTTGACACATCAATAGAAATAAAAAACTTTAAGAAGTTTCTTTAACATACAATTTAGGTTAGTCACTACGATATTCTAAAAAGCCCTAGTCCAGTAGGACCACGAGTACATAGTGGTATACCGTGGTCCTACCAGTAGGTCAAATCGGTAGGTCCACGGGACCTTAATGGTATTTAGCCCATCTGTCACAACACTACTAACGCGGCTGACCGACCGCTATGTTTCGTGCCCACGTTCTCATCGCCCCGCCCCGCCGCCGCTCCGCTGCCGCGCCGCCCCGCCACCGCTCGGCCGCCGCCACTTTCGTGTCCGGACACTTAAACTGATTTTTCAAAAGGGCAATTTTTTAAGTTAAGAGCGTTTTAGCGGGCCAGACTCAAAATTAAAAACTCACATACTAAATTAAAATCTTCATTTTCATACAAAGGTAATAAAAAGGAGTTATCTTGAGCTTGAGGATCCAGATACCTGAGGTCTCATATTTCATTATCTTACAATACGTAGTGGCATCGAATGCCGTCTAAAATCCTCACCGGATAGATTCTGGTCGCGGGCCGGATGCGGCCCGCGGGCCGTAACTTTGACACCCCTGAGCTATGATACAGGTAGGTAGTGCAAAGGCAACGTGAAGAATAAGGATTTATTACCGATTCATGGTTAATTAAATTATCCATATTTAAGTTTTCTATCACTATCGGTCTAGGTTCCATACAATTCTGCAAGGACTGAAATATTATGACCATCAGCTATTTTTAAAGTCCCCACTGCTGGAGCACAAGCCTCCTTTGTGGGTGGGTAAGAAGGATTGGCCATAATCCACCACGGAGGCCCCATGCGGATTGGTAGATGTCTAAATTATTAGTTGGAATAAATAAAATACACTTGTGGCCAGGGCTCAGGTGGTTGGTGTCCGAGTGACGTCACACTTGCACTATAATACTGTCCCCGCGTTCCAAATCACGCCAACAGCGCTGTTAGCGTATAATCCATTAAATTAGGTAGGTACACAAATACCCTATTTGTGTAATATTTTGTGACTTTTTAATTTGGTCGGATTCGCGCTCACAGCGCTGTGAGCGTGATTCGGAACGCGGCCTGTATGTAACGACTCACGATCTTATATCCGATGGGGTAGATGTAGTTGGGCGTGTGGAAGGCGGCCAGCTGGTGCGGCAGCAGGTGGCCGGGGCTCAGGAAGATGAGGCCGCCCACGCGGATCAGGTGGTTGGTGTCCGAGTGACGTCACACTTGCACGGTCTACAATACTGTATGTAACGACTCACGATCTTATATCCGATGGGGTAGATGTAGTTGGGCGTGTGGAAGGCGGCCAGCTGGTGCGGCAGCAGGTGGCCGGGGCTCAGGAAGATGAGGCCGCCCACGCGGATCAGGTGGTTGGTGTCCGAGTGACGTCACACTTGCACGGTCTACAATACTGTATGTAACGACTCACGATCTTATATCCGATGGGGTAGATGTAGTTGGGCGTGTGGAAGGCGGCCAGCTGGTGCGGCAGCAGGTGGCCGGGGCTCAGGAAGATGAGGCCGCCCACGCGGATCAGGTGGTTGGTGTCCGAGTGACGTCACACTTGCACGGTCTACAATACTGTATGTAACGACTCACGATCTTATATCCGATGGGGTAGATGTAGTTGGGCGTGTGGAAGGCGGCCAGCTGGTGCGGCAGCAGGTGGCCGGGGCTCAGGAAGATGAGGCCGCCCACGCGGATCAGGTGGTTGGTGTCCGAGTGACGTCACACTTGCACGGTCTACAATACTGTATGTAACGACTCACGATCTTATATCCGATGGGGTAGATGTAGTTGGGCGTGTGGAAGGCGGCCAGCTGGTGCGGCAGCAGGTGGCCGGGGCTCAGGAAGATGAGGCCGCCCACGCGGATCAGGTGGTTGGTGTCCGAGTGACGTCACACTTGCACGGTCTACAATACTGTATGTAACGACTCACGATCTTATATCCGATGGGGTAGATGTAGTTGGGCGTGTGGAAGGCGGCCAGCTGGTGCGGCAGCAGGTGGCCGGGGCTCAGGAAGATGAGGCCGCCCACGCGGATCAGGTGGTTGGTGTCCGAGTGACGTCACACTTGCACGGTCTACAATACTGTATGTAACGACTCACGATCTTATATCCGATGGGGTAGATGTAGTTGGGCGTGTGGAAGGCGGCCAGCTGGTGCGGCAGCAGGTGGCCGGGGCTCAGGAAGATGAGGCCGCCCACGCGGATCAGGTGGTTGGTGTCCGAGTGACGTCACACTTGCACGGTCTACAATACTGTATGTAACGACTCACGATCTTATATCCGATGGGGTAGATGTAGTTGGGCGTGTGGAAGGCGGCCAGCTGGTGCGGCAGCAGGTGGCCGGGGCTCAGGAAGATGAGGCCGCCCACGCGGATCAGGTGGTTGGTGTCCGAGTGACGTCACACTTGCACGGTCTACAATACTGTATGTAACGACTCACGATCTTATATCCGATGGGGTAGATGTAGTTGGGCGTGTGGAAGGCGGCCAGCTGGTGCGGCAGCAGGTGGCCGGGGCTCAGGAAGATGAGGCCGCCCACGCGGATCAGGTGGTTGGTGTCCGAGTGACGTCACACTTGCACGGTCTACAATACTGTATGTAACGACTCACGATCTTATATCCGATGGGGTAGATGTAGTTGGGCGTGTGGAAGGCGGCCAGCTGGTGCGGCAGCAGGTGGCCGGGGCTCAGGAAGATGAGGCCGCCCACGCGGATCAGGTGGTTGGTGTCCGAGTGACGTCACACTTGCACGGTCTACAATACTGTATGTAACGACTCACGATCTTATATCCGATGGGGTAGATGTAGTTGGGCGTGTGGAAGGCGGCCAGCTGGTGCGGCAGCAGGTGGCCGGGGCTCAGGAAGATGAGGCCGCCCACGCGGATCAGGTGGTTGGTGTCCGAGTGACGTCACACTTGCACGGTCTACAATACTGTATGTAACGACTCACGATCTTATATCCGATGGGGTAGATGTAGTTGGGCGTGTGGAAGGCGGCCAGCTGGTGCGGCAGCAGGTGGCCGGGGCTCAGGAAGATGAGGCCGCCCACGCGGATCAGGTGGTTGGTGTCCGAGTGACGTCACACTTGCACGGTCTACAATACTGTATGTAACGACTCACGATCTTATATCCGATGGGGTAGATGTAGTTGGGCGTGTGGAAGGCGGCCAGCTGGTGCGGCAGCAGGTGGCCGGGGCTCAGGAAGATGAGGCCGCCCACGCGGATCAGGTGGTTGGTGTCCGAGTGACGTCACACTTGCACGGTCTACAATACTGTATGTAACGACTCACGATCTTATATCCGATGGGGTAGATGTAGTTGGGCGTGTGGAAGGCGGCCAGCTGGTGCGGCAGCAGGTGGCCGGGGCTCAGGAAGATGAGGCCGCCCACGCGGATCAGGTGGTTGGTGTCCGAGTGCAGCATCACCGACGCCACCTGCCGCTGCTCGTCGCGCGACACGTACACGCGCCGCTGCACGCTTAGGGTCGTCAGCTCGTTGTCTTTTTCGTTCTACGGTAAGAGTTTGTAAAACTGTTGACTCTTGCCAAATGACAAAGAATCGACGACTTCCTCGGTCGAGTGGCTCGTACACCGGTTTTTAAGGTGTTGCCATCTCTGAGGTCTCGGGTTCGATCCCCGGCTGGGTCAATCTAGAAATCGAGCTTTTCTATATTGAGTCAGGTCTCGGTGTTTGTAGTTCCACCGTGTTGTATATGATTTCCGTAATACAAGTGCTTTAGCTATTTACTTTGGAATCAGCAATGTTTGTAATGTTGTCTAATATTTATAAAAAAAATAAGTTCTATTATGTCTATCATAAATGATGTATTGGTTAAGCTAACAAAACTAAGTTGTTTTAATTATAATTAGTAACATTTCAGACGTATGGCCTGCAGCGCTATATTAACTAGTAAAAATCGGTTTTATTAAAAAAAAACAAAACAACTTCATTAATTATCTATGTGAACTCACCTTTGGAGCGTGTGAAGAGCAGAACGCAGTCTTGTTTTTATAGAAGACGCAGCTGTCTTTGACCGCGCAGTTAAGATGGTAGACACTGCCGCAGCGCACCTTGAAACAGCGCACGGTGGCGCCCAATCTCCGACAGACGGCACAAGTCGCGCTCGAACCATTCGCCAAAGCGGTTTCCACGTTCATCAGCGCTCCGCTAACAGTCTCATAAACGCATTCAGACCACAACGCACAGTTCAAATGCACCCATCTATCCACATCACAGTTCAACAGTCTAGAAACACCATCACCTACACCGTCCCCTTGAATTCCACACAATTCACATTTCCTACTGTCTTCATTTGTCACCGGCATTATAGCCACTCCAGTTCTGAACACTAGCTCGGTCAATTCTCTGTCCGTAGGCCTTTTGTATTTAGCAGGTGGTCCTATACAACCTGGAGACCATGTTTTATATCTAATCCCTCTATACTTTTCTGGTTCTGTGCTTTGGTTACTCTTTTCGTCTTGTTCGCTCTTCAAATCTTCATCAAGCGCGCTGACGTCATCTCCCACTTCCTTCATGAGCTCGTCATTGTCCAACGAGTCCATGAATGACAAATCCATCTTCTCATCTTTAATATCTGGCTTTATGTCAAGATCGTCTGTCTCCATACTTTCTGTAGACGCTGTATCGAAGTCATCACGGTCTTTTGAGAGATTCGTTTCGACATCGGATTTAGTGTCTTCTTTGATTGCAGTTTTCGATTTTCCGTCGAGAATAATATTTGTCGGTCGCCACGCAAACCTCTGATAGCATTGCGTACTACAAAAGTATAATTCCGAGTCGCTATCACATAATATTTCTTCAGCGTTTCCTTTGTTGGCGGAAAGCAGTGGAAATTCTGATGCTTTCGCTCTGACTACTGAATCTAATATAACAACATCACAGTGCCGACAGAATTTCGCAGCTCCGTTTAGAATGCTCTGAATGTCGATTGGCGTTCCTTCCTTGCCATCTTTACCTTTCGATCTATACAATCCCAACTTATGTGATGGAGGAGTTGCAGTTCTTTCTACTATTTGATACGACGTTGGCGGTGGTATGTGTAGAATGCCAGCGAGTTCTTTCAAAACGCCCAATATATCTTCTGCGGCGCCCGATGTTAATGTTAATGTTACGGTAACATTTTCATTACTCTCCGTACTACCAGGAGAATCGACCATTTTACTTTTGAGTGACGTTGAGTTTGTGTCAAGGCATTTTAGTGGTTTCTGAACTTCCTCTTCATCCTTCAGCTGGTATAAAGATACTGGTTTGATTCTAATAGGAACAGGTGCTATAATGGGTATCACAGGCGAGATACGTCCTGATGCAGAATCGCTATCCTCTTCATCTTCTTCATCCTCAATAAGTTTCAGTCCTGGGAACCTATTGGCAGGTTCAATATCGAGACACTCTGGGCTAGAACAACTGACAATACTGTCAGGTGTGTCTGTATCTCGTTCTTTGCAAATAAAATCTAATTTCTTGTCCTCTGGATCATCATCAAACATAATAGGCTGGAATTCTTGATCATAAAAGCCTCTTTGTGTGGACGCAGCTGGCTTTTCTGGTAACGGTTCTTCATCACCAAATGGTTTCGTATTATAATAATCAGCCACATTAGGAATCTTTGCATTTCCAAAATCGCCTACCAAGTCTCCTTTTAGGATATCATAATCTTTGTTTTTGAGTTTAGTCAAATCTCCGGACCCAAAGAGTGGGCAAACCGCAAAATTCGTCGTCAACGCGGGTTCCTGAATTTGCATTTGTGGAAGCAAACGTAATTGAGCCATCAAATTATCAATGAAGGTATCGTAGTCTTCTTCGTAACGAGAGCCCTTACGGGGTCTCTTTTTGGCGTTGGCCGCATTCAAGTTATTCTCTGCGGCTGCTTTTATATTCATTTGCATTTGTTTTCGTTTTTTTTGTTGATATTCTCGGCGTTTGCGCCTTTTGGCTTCTGATGGCGTTTCCGGAGCGTTGATTTCAGATGAAGGATCCATATTTACACTTTCAGGAAATTCTTCTTTCATAGGTTGGTCTAGTTTGCCTTGATCTGAGGCAGTGGACACACCAGAAGTAGCAGATTGTTGGGAGCTTTCGTCTAACAATTCTTTTTTGACGTCTAACGGTGTAAAAGGTCTGTTGTGTACTGGACTCTGTTGTGGCGGAGCGATCTCTTTTTTGATAGCTTGTTGAAGCTGCTGGTTTTCAATATTCATTGGATACATCATAGGCATAGTTTTCATAGTTGGTGAACTTTCTGGCAATGGTGTAGTCTCTTCTTTGGTTATGATCTTCATCGGCGGCTGTTTCCTAACATCCATTAGAGATTGTGTTGATGTATGTAGTAACGGCGACATGGAAGACGTCGGAATAGTCGTCTGTATTATGGGTCTAGAGGTGAATGGAGAATTAATAGTAGTGATGTGTCGTGGAGAATTTTTAGGTATTTCTACTTCTTGAGCAAGTGATAAAGTAGGAGGCGGTATGGGAGGCCTCGCTAACTGGGCTTCGAGTGACGGAATTGTTCCCAATGCGGGGGCTGTTCTTTGTATAGTCATGGTTCGCTGCGGTACAACATTTGTCGTAGCAGTCGACGTCTGTAATAGTTGTTTTAATAATACATTCTGGGATTCGTCATTTCTTTGGTTTACAGGGCTTTGAGCCAACATGTTTTGATTTTTTGATGGATCATTATTTACTGATAATGAGCTTGGTTCATCCGTTTCCATCGGTTCAGATTTTACTACTACAGACTCTACACTATGTCTTTTAGTTGGCTGTATATGACCAACTATGACTTCACTTTTTGGTTCGTCTGTTGACTTCGATCGTTTAAGTGGTGATGTAAGCTGAGTGTGCAGTAGTTTCGACGACGTTATAAAATTTATTGACCCTGTGCTAGTCTTAGCTTGCATTTGGGCTATACCTGGACTAACAATGCTATGAGTTCTGACTGTAACATTGGGAGCTGGTTCTTTATTACCCATAAGAGGTCTCGAAGTCATCACAAGTGCAGGAGGTTGGCTAGAACTTATGCTTTGTGGATTGAAACTCAAATTGGAAGTATTTATTTGTCTGCTAGGCTGAAGCAGAGTGTGACCTAATATGCTCGTAGGCAACGGCTGAGTTTTCTGAAAGCAGCTGACGTTAGTTGTTATTGTGGTATTATTACTGGAATGTATCATAGACTGTGGAGTGCTGCTATGAATTTTGGAGAGCGCTGGCATTTGTATGATTTGAGATGACACCGACGTTGTGATCGAATCGTCAGGGCTGCTGAAAGTAGGATTCGTTAGTAGGGGCGATTGTGCTGGAGATTTCATCATAGAGCTTTGCATGCTGACTGGAGAGTTTATTGGAGAAACCGTCGGAGATTTCCTTAACTGCGTCATGTTCATGGACGATAAGGTGTTAACTCTAGAGCCTAATACTTGGGCAGCACTCATCGGCATTGTGTCAGATGATGGTATAGAAGTTATGGGCTTTTCTATTCTTTGCACCGGTGAAGGCCGCGATGCCGCCACTTCGACTTTTGACGATGGCAATAAATTCTCAAAGTTGACTTGGGTAGGTGTGGTGGCATCGCTATTTTTTCTCATAACATTTGCGACTGCCTGTGATTCTACCTTCGATGTGTTTGTGTTCAGAGAGGACATAATAGTTCGAAGCTGTTGCGATACATTCGCCATATTTGAAGTTAACTCGGCCGGTTGTGACAATGGCGACAATTGAGGTACTGTTGCAGACTGCAAGTTCAACCTTTCCGGTTCTCTCTTTGAAAAATTCATCGGTTCTTGTGGTTCTTTATTATCACTTTTTAGAGGATGGTTGACATTCGGATTCGATGGTTTATGTGCAGGTTGTTTCATACCGTAAGTTTTAGTTTCATCCGTTATTTTCTCGAGCATACAAAGCATGTCTTCAAACGATTCTACGTGCTTCGGATTACCCTCGACGGCTTCCGAATGTTCCTGCATGGTAATGTCGTTTAAATATCTCTCTTGCGACGGAGTGGGTGAGGGGATCGATATTTGAACCGATTCATGAGCCATATCAGGAGTTATTTGCATGTTTGAGTCAATCACTTGATTGGCGATCGCTTTTATGGTTTTCACCACGTTTTCATCAGACTTATTTTCAGTAGGTGGATTCTGGGATGGTTGATCAGATATAGTTTTGTTGTACGATAACAATAAGTTACTTGGAATGTTATCTTCCGGCTTATCTTCATCATCGCCTTCCATAATGTTGTCTGGTATCTTTTCAGGGACGGGATCGGGGCTCTTTATATCTGCTTTCCCTAGCAGCAGAGGTGTCCGATCTGTTATGCACAGAGTGTGAGGAAGCTCCGTCTGCTGGCTGATTTCTGTTTCTATATCAATATCCTTATTGGTTTCCTTTATTATTGGGGCCGGCCGCTGATCGTGGGAAGAACCTTGCGAAGATAAATTTAATAAATGATGGGATGCAGAAGCTTGTAATTCTTTATCAGGATTGTTTTCTGATGACACAGTGCTGTCCGGTGATGCAGCTTCATCCTGGAATATCTTGGCAGGCAGAGTGGCGTCATGTGAGACGGATAAACTTGATAGTTTTGTATTTGATAAAGAAAGGGCCATGGGTTTTTCTATTGTCTTTACTATCTTCTGCTTTACTTGATGTTGCGTAAGTATCGAAACAGGTACTCGAGATGGTCCTGCGCCAGTATTAGAAGTGGCTAACGTGATTACAGGATTCAAATTCGCCTGTTTGGGCATGTTCGACGATATGACACTTATGACCGGGCTAATAGGTTTAGAGAGTGATGGTGTCGACATATTTATAGTCAACGGCGGGTTTGTAAGGTTCAGCGGTACTTTTTTGATTTGCGGTTTCGCCCCGCCCGGATGTCCCGCTACACTAGAAATGGGTACCGAAAGGCTTTTCAAAACGGGCACTGAAATAGTTTGGTTCGCGATTGAGACCGAGGCGACCGTAGCTTGAGACACTTCGTTTAGAATTTTGGCATTGGAATGCGGCGATAGCATCGTCGCACTGAGCACCGGCAGCCGTGACAGTGCCGAACCTTGCGCGATTTTATACTGTTGAACGCTCGCGTTAGGTTGTTTTCCCGTCGACAGACTGATGACGGCGACGGTTTTTGTGGCAGTCTCTGTTCTAGTGGCCGGCTGTAGGGGCTCGTCATCTACTTCGTCTTCCGGCTTTCCACCGTCGATCAATTCCTCGAAGTCTTCTTCAGTAGCTATACGCTCTTCAGGGGAGACGGCGGTTTGTTCTACGAGTACTATATCGTCGTCGTCTAAATGTTCGACTAGTTCCTCGTCGTCTTGTGTGCGGTCGTCGTCGTAGGTGGGGTCGGGGGCGTAAAGGACATAGCTGTGGGCGTCCTCGGGGGGTTGTTGCGGGGGAGGGAGGCGCGGGCGCGGAGGGGTGCGTCGTTTGAGTATAGATACTTTGGCTAGATGATGGGGGCGCGAGTCTTTCGTCGGCCAGACGGGAGCGCCACCGTATAACCCGGGCCGAGAGTATCTGTATCCAGGGGGGAATGGAGCGGTTTGGTGGTGATGGCCGCCACCATGGTCTTGTTGTGAAGGAGCGGGGGACGCCGCGGGGGAGGCGTGGGGGGTGGGAGTCCGAGCCACGTGTGGGGACCGAGATATAGAGGGCGATGCGGGGGCACCTCCCATTGGACTGTATTGTTGCCGCTGTAGCATCTGCTGGCGCTGAAATTAAAAGGAATGTAAGTTACCGTGTCAAAATTTTAATAGAAAGCTTTGTTACAGGCCGTAGAAGAACTTACTGCTATCTCAGATGCAGGATTTCCCGGTGACGGCAGTGGCTGAGGACTACCTAATGGAGATGTTTGTTGTCGATTTCCAAATGGTACGCCCACTCTCATCCCTAAAATAATACAAATAAACGTAAAAACTTATATCAACATATATATTAAGATCTTTTTAATCGTAAAATAACTATGCACAAGTGAACTGACCTTGTTGGTGGTGTGGAGGTCTAGCAAATCTGGATGGAAGCGGCGAGCATCCAGGTGCTGGTCGTGGAAATCTACCAGTTGTGTAGTCAGACTGGAAACAAAAGTAGCTCGTAAGAAAAATTATAATATTCATGTTAATTGTAGAAATATTTTATTAAACTTACATTTTGTAGTTGAGGTGAATGAGACGAGACTGGACTCTGAATTTGAGACTGTTGGTAGATCTGAGAAAAAAAACGCAAGTTAGTTTACATCATTACTTTGATCGTTAGTTATTATTAGTCAAACAGTTTAAGTATAGTTTACCTGTGGACTGCGACTTGGTGTAGGCAGTTGCGGGCTCGTTCTCTGTGCTTGAAATTGTTGAAGGAAGTGTTGAGGTGACATCGACGATTGCATTGGCGATTGTTGTGTATGCATTGGCGACTGCTGCGTGTGCATCGGCGACTGTTGCAGATGCATCGGCGACTGCTGCGAGTGCATCGGCGACTGCTGCGGGTGCATCGGCGAGTGTTGCGTCGACATTTGGTTTTGTTGCTGATGCATCGAAGACTGTTGATGCATTGGCGATTGTTGATGCAGGGGTGACTGTTGATGCATCGGCGATTGATGCATGGGCGATTGTTGCGGATGCATCGGGGATTGCTGTGGGTGCATCGGCGACTGCTGCGGATGCATCGGGGATTGTTGCTGCATATTCGTTTGCTGCACGTGCATCGGAGACTGTTGCGAGTGGAGGGGAGATTGTTGGGTGTGATGAGGCGACTGCGTCGACTGGTGTAGCGGTGATTGTGAAGTGTGGTGTAAAGGCGACTGTTGGGAGTGTAACGGCGACTGCATAGGAGACGTTAGATGATGCAGAGGCGATTGAGGCGCCAGCGGGTGATGCGGTGACTGCGCATGAGGCGACTGCACGTGCAGTGGAGACATGGCCGGCCTAGCCCCCGGCGGACGGGGGGTTTGGTTCCCAGCTTGCATGGCATTCCTGACGCCTGTAATTTGCTGCTGGCCAAACTGCACTATCCCACCGACAGACTGCGGTCTCTCCTGCACCCCGGACAGTTGTCTTACTAGTTGCTGCTGCGGCGCCCCGGCTTGTTCTATGACTAGAGTACGACCGCCTTGCAAGATCCTCCCCTGAGCGTTCAAAGGCGAGGTCACCAGCCCTATTCTCTGCTGCGTTATCGTCTGCCCGTCTGTTCCTAATACTGTTTGCTGCGTTCGTATCAATGTTTGTTGCTGTTGAAGTGTGGCGCTTTGAAGGCCCAACTGCATCGGTCGGTTTATAGTCTGCTGTTGCATTTGCTGATTTTGTCCTAGGTTTTGATTTTGTGTAAACACTGTTTGGTTGCTCGTTATCTGTTGTTGATTTATGACGTTCTGTTGAACCAGCTGAGGA
The DNA here is from genome assembly GCA_928269145.1 of Agriphila tristella. Classification (NCBI taxonomy): domain Eukaryota; kingdom Metazoa; phylum Arthropoda; class Insecta; order Lepidoptera; family Crambidae; genus Agriphila; species Agriphila tristella. The sequence goes on from OV743440.1 coordinate 6,215,402, forward strand.
TTCTGTTGGCGTTGTTTTGTTTCATATTCCTGTGGATAAAGATAAGTATAAAAATGATTTATCCGTATACAAAAGTCAGAAGGTAGTATTTTTTTACTTTATTTTCTCGTATATCAATATTTAAGTATTTTTTATTTGATCAATCACCTGCATAAGCATCGTGTGTTGGCGAGCTTGCTTCCGCGCCGCGTCGAGGTGTTTCTGTAGCGCTTGTTGCTCCGTGGCCACGCGGTGCAGCTCCGCCGCGTCGTTGGGCTGCAGTTCGTTGCCGGACTTCCTCAGCTGCCGCTGCTTACTGTTCAGCGACTGCAAAACCGACAACGACACTGAAGGAGACGCGAGGATAATATTTTCTGAAATTCGGGTCCCCGGGAACTGAAAAGGTCGCGACTACCACTACAAGCACACAAACACGAAAGCGCTACCACAGCTCACCTTGCGCATCTTGCGGAGCTTCTGCACCTCGGCCTCGTAGTAGTTCTGCTGGTCGGCGGCGAAGGCGGCGAACTGTTTGAGCCACTGCTCGTAGAGCAGGCGCGAGTGGTGGTCGTCGGCGGGCGGCGGCGGCTGCGGCGGCGGCGCGGCACCGTACAGCGGCACGGCGGGCGGCGCCGGCGCGGCGGCCGGCGCCGGGCCCGCGCCCCACTCGCTGCCGTCCCGCTCTTGCTCGCGCTTCTCCTGCTCCAATAGGTCCTCCAGAAGCAACGGTTGCTCCTGGTTTACGTTCTGACGGTTAAATTTAGCGATTGGACGTCGCGGCCGACCCCCCGGCGGCGTCCGATCGAACTCCACGGAGCTCGATTGGAACGACGGCTTTTAGTACCGATATCTTATATACCTGTCTCATCTTATAAATGTACGTGTATATTCTTTCGATAGAACTAATATCTTGGAGAACATTTCTGAAGGTAACCGTCGACATACGAATAAAGGCGGAAGAAATCATACTACGTTAACGTTAGTGCGTATCGGTTTGACGAATATAAATTAAATTCGTCAGTTCTAAACGAAAAATGCTAATAAATTTGTGCGGAATACTATGCTATTTGAAATAAAGTGTCATTGAACGATAACTACTATAGTGCTTAATTCAAAATCTATACATACAAGTTGCAATAAGGTTTTTTCTATAGCAAAAGAAAGTATTTTAACTCAATATTGTGATGTGTGTCAGTCTTTCCTACAGTTTGAAGCGTAACAAAAATGCTACAACTAACTAAAATTCAGATCATTAGAATGAATATAAATGTTGAGCAATGATCATTTCGACATTTTATACTTTGTTTCCTAAGTCAATTGATTTTTTATAAAGTTGTGACATAAAACTATATCATAATCTGTTTGAAACCTCATCCTAATAGTTATTATTTTTGGTGTGCGTGTGACATAATATTTGATAATATTATTATTGTAATTTAAGATAAAATTCACTATGACCTACGATATTCAAAATCCATAACCATATTATGAATTTCCACCACCATGATAATAAAAGATGAGACAGGCAATATAGACTCAGGATTTTACAATAAAGTACTTATTTGTTGTTAATATTCTTTATTTCATAGTATTAGTGCTAGTACATTGTTAGCTATAGTATTAGTGTAGTTGTGTTAGGAAGGATGCTGAAAAGGTAATGGTTAGTCAGTAGGCATGCGTGCGAAGCGAGCAAAGTAAAAAGCTATTACGACACATAAAGTGGTTAGGTGACAAAAGGCCTTTACTATATTATTGAAGGTCCTGTAAAGCCTCATTACACTATCAAAAATTACATGGACCATCTACACATTCTTAATGGGTATATGCATTGTCAGCTTTTCTTCAGACAGAGAGAGACACGTCATGTCTACGCTTAAAGTAACTTAAAGCATCTTTGGACAAAGATTGATAGGATAATAAGGCCCACAGCACGAACTAGGGAAGAAGGCAGTTCAAAAAGGAGAAGGATAGGATAGTAGGCTCTTGGAAAGACTTTCATTTAAAAAATGCACTCTCATTTTGAGAACTTAGTTTTAAGTTTTGATAAAAGAAATGAACAAATATTTAGGTTACTTTTACATATTAGAATTCCCGAAATATCTATTTACCTCTAGCTATGTTACACACAGTTTTGAAAGAAATCTCAGTAAGGGGAAGTCAAAAGACGAGAAATCACTGTTTATTATCCAATACTTGGTACTGTTCGTGTAGAGATAGCTTAAAGTGTCAAGGTGCAAAGTTCTAAAGTACTAATGACGAGGAAAGGCGGTATTCTAATTTTGTAAAGATACAAAACGAAGCATTTTCATCAGCTTCGGAGAATGATTAAATCTAGTTCATAAAATAATCTTGCAATTAAACTCGCAAGTTTAATTAGTAGGAACTCTTTTGATACAAAGTCTGATAGAATAGCTATTTTGTTTTTACATTGCAGAATGACGCCTGGGTAGGTTTAGGATTAAGGTTCGACACAGACCTGACAAAAACTTACGTATCGTTAACCGTTAGTCAAACATTCCTTAACTGTACAAAACAAGTAGTTACAATTACAAATGACCTTATTAAAAACGACTATGCAAGGTTAACGTCACGACAGTAATGTTGAAATAATCGAAAACTCTTCAAAGTTACAAGCCTCGGCACGTATCTTTAGCGGTGAGAGAAATTGGAGGGGATTACTTCGCATATTTGCAATAGCCCCGCACCACGTATCTCGCCAATGAGACCCAAAAAGTACTTCTGCGCTTAACTGTCACCGCCAGATACGTGCCGAGGCTTGTAGTTTTGATGAATTTCCGACGTTATTTCTTTAACAACAGAGTTGTGTGTTGGGTTGTCAGGTCTGTCGGGGGATCGTGGGGAGATGTCTGACCTGCAGCAGCAGCGGGCGGCGGTGCAGCCAGTCGCCCCAGTCGGCCGCGTCAAAGGCCTGCTCGCCAACAACCATCAATCACCGACATGCAAACAACACGCCTGTACTCCGCGCTCAACCTACCGCCTACCGCAAGTCCTCGTACGAGATTTGTATTTAACGCGTTCGATTCGAACACCACATGGTACAAGTTTTACGACAGAATCGTTTAAAAATACTATATAACGTCATAAGCATTTTAAAGGAATTCAAGTTAAATTATTTTTTTATTCATATTGTAGCTCCTTAGATATTGCGTGACTTCAACCAAATCTAATTATATTTTCAATTTATCTAAATCTTTAATAATGTCCATCCGCCCCCTCTAATCTTAAGTTTTCGCCACTTATACGCCACTAATTTAAGAATTTTGCTTCCTAAAACTAAAGTTTACATCAATAGTAATGCTTTCATTCTTTAGATAACTTTTTTGAAAAACGCGATATATAGTCTTAACGATTCTGAGGGCCTAGCCAAAGTAACATTAGCTAATCTTCGTTATCACTTCGCTTTCGAAACATGTATGGGATTGACATAACGTTTCGTTAACAATCGAATTTTAAAACGTCAAATCTTTTACTTTGGCTAGAGGGGCAGGAGTTGTGTCGGTTGAGACAGAGCTACGCGACAGAAGAAAGAAAGGCGCTTCGGAGGTGCTTATAATATTAGGCACGCAGAGCTGTGCAATTTGAAATTGTACTTTATTGCCGTGCAGCGAGAGTAGCTTATCATTTGATTGTCCTCGCGTGGATGGTGTTCTGTATGTCAGTACTATTATCTAACTATTCCGTGTGTTCACACAATTTTTACTTTCAACATTCAACAATAAATGAAATTGTATGTTTCGTGTAACCCTCATCAATCAATCATACAGCCGAGAACTGAAATTCAATGTGGTGTTCTACTATCACGAAAAAATAAAGAAAAATAAGCTCGTACGAACACTAGCAGTATATCCATATTCCCATGCAATATTAGTCCTTTGAGATTGACTATGAAATCAGCATTTAATTTTATTGAATTTAAATATAATATACCTGACTGAAACCTCCACCGAATGGGCATTGAAAAATTAATATTGCTATGGTTATGGTAATATAAACTTCACATTGTCTGCGATGCGATAAAAATGTAAGCATTTCAACGAAGTACTTGTTCACACTTCGGTTGGCAAGTAACGTTTGTCTCCAAAATGTGAACTTAAGCTTACTGCATACACTCAAAGCGCTTTGAACAAGTTTTACGGTCAATGCGAATTCTTACAACAACAAAAAAACACGAATATAAACAATATACTGCATGCACGACAATGTATTCAAAAATTCTCCAAGACGAATTAATAAAGAAAATTAATATTTTTAATCAGTAGACTAAATTTTTTACATTAGTGTGATTTGATTACTAGTTAAATCTCATTCAGCATCTGTTTGCAGAAAAATTAATATGATTTGTTTAAGTTTGTTTAAATTGGATATGATGAAATAGTTTCTTTAAGAATAGAAATATGTATTAATATAGTGCGACATAACGATAGCGGTCTCCTTAAAGTTGATTCTTTATCAATGACAATCATTTCTGTTTTAATACTGTGCTAATAGTCTAGACTTTTTCCAGATTCTACTATTCAACAATAGTCACAGGTCGCATCGCATGTGAGTGCGGAAGCTTGGTTACAGAAATCATAATATTATTCAGGATTTATAACTGACGCTGTCAATTTAAGAATAAAACTAGTTTTGAATTTATGTGAATGGCAGATGTAGCGTGGAGACCGTATCGTGTAGTCGCACCGTGTAGACTTAGGTGGCAACTCACCCAACTGAAACTAGCTTGCAATTTTGACTGGGGGATATCGGGAAAAAAAGTATTTTTTTAATAAAAAAAATCCCGATATCCCACCTTAAAATGTATCAAATATTTTTTTGATTCAACAGTTTTCATTCATTCTGTAAGTTTAAAAATCTATTTTAGTTCAAAGTGGCCACTTTTGGCTAGAATGGATATCCAAACTTACAGAAAGAATTAAAACTGTTAAAGAGTTATTAAAAAATATTAAGAGACAATTCAAGAGCATGATCTTAGCCTTTTTAAAATATTGACTTGCTTTACGAGTAATAAAAATAAATGTATCGGCCGCGCTAGGTAGTAGGTACTACGGCGTTTTAAAGAGTGGCCGTAGAGAAAATGCACAGTTGACAGATTTTATCTCGTTCATGTGTCTCTACGGCCATACTTTAGGTGGTGACAGTGGCTCGAGTCAAAATAGCAGAGGACTTTGAGTAGGGTGAGTTGTCATTGGCGCGTGGGGTGCGCGCGTGTGGCGGGTGGTTACCTGCGGGTAGGGCGGCGGCGGCTGGGCGGGCGGCGCGTGCGCGGGCGCGTGGGCGGGCGGCGCGGCGCCGCGCAGCGTGCCCGGGTACGGAGGCGGCGGCGGCGGGCGTCCGCCCGCTGCTGCGGAACCACACATGTCAGTCATCTCACCATATTTTACGTTAGCACATGGATATATTCAACACCGGTCTATATATAGGTAGCGTTTGATCAAGAATACCCCAGCTATAAGGCTGGCCCCAGACCTACCGGTTCCGTTTCTTTGCTTTGCTGTGCTACCTTGCTTGAAAGACCGCCGGCCAACCAGGGTAATTTTCAATCTATCGCATTTTGGGACGAGACCAAATTGGCAAGATAGCCATTAGCTTGGTTTTATCAAATATCATAGCCAGGATTGCGAAGTAGGAAGCTTTTAGGCGATATGCCACCCTGAACATGGACTCCGATCGTTAAAAATAACTCGATCGCTTATTTATACAAGATGTTTGGTAAAGCCCTATAAAACTGAATATGGTAGATAGGGACCATAATAAAACTGAACAACTTTTACTATGGGACCAAATCTGAACTCGCGAAAAAAAATGAACTGTTTCATACATTTTGATAATTTCGTTATTAATTTTTGTATAAAACAGCAGTTTTTTTTAAAACGAAAACTAAAACTTCGAATAGCTTTTTCCTTTGTCAGTCAGTGCCAAAATTGCATGCTGTTTTTAGTTCGTGGAGCGTTATTTAGGATAATTAAGTTTTGTTCGTAATATTAAGTAATAAGTCACATAAGAACACTACACCATAAATTCATTATTAGATGTTAGCTATTTTATGATACTATCTTCTATTTTTATACTCTACGGTCGTATGCCAGTGCGTCATTGTGGCGAGTGGCGAGCCCATAGACATAGAAAAATTTTCGCTGCGCTCAAGAAGACCAACAAAGCGTGGAAAAGAGAAGTTAACATTATACGGACACGGTCTGTGAAAAAAAGAGACAAAGAATCAAGTGACAATGTGCTAACATTTTTTATAGTAAGAGCCCCTAGCGTCCCGGCTTGCAAATGAGCAATCACAGTTTGTTTAAAATATTTGTTAATCCTTATTAGAATTTCAAATAAAGGTATCGTGGAGCCATGGTGTCTAGTGCTCTAAGTAATAGGGAATATGCATCATTTGTTTTTATCAAAATCAAGTATAATGCGTGAGAAAATCAACTGTAATATTAAAACTTTTTTCTTGCGTTTTTTTCTCGTGATATAGTTACTTGAAGTTAGCACGCAGCAGCAACCGCCAAAAACGCTCCATACAAAACGGACATGATATATGACGTCACATGTCACGTATCAGGCGCGCGCTTACTATGGATTTAGCCAAAAAATTTCAATTATCTCCATAAATTTTGCGTTTAAGTACATATGTGTCCTACAAAAAATGATTTCTTATTCGATATTCTATCTGACTGTTAAGTTCATTATATTCGAAAGAAAAAAAAAACTCGTTATTTTTCCCTGATTTCATCGTGTGATAAACCTAAAATAATACATTTTTTTTTTCCTGTTCCATCATGTTTTTATACGTGTGGAAGCGATCAAGCTCAAATTATCAAAATCGGTGACTTATGCATATTCCCTATTGTGATGTGATCAAAAGAAACAATCCAAGTAATCACACTTTGCAAAGGTAAATAAGATTTTTCCACACATTTCTCTAAAACCAAATTACGCTACATTTATTCGTTTATCGACGAAGAAAACAGTATGGAAGTTGGAACATATTTTGTTAATTTCCTTTGCCATAATATAGTCATATTTTATGTAAGTCATTTTTTAAGTATCTCATATATAATGTATACATTCGTTTTTCGGATTACCTGTTTATTGACATTGTTGTTCTTTGGCATTCTATCTATGGGCGAGGCGACAGTCCCGTCGACTCCTACAGCAGCCCCGCGTCCAATCTCCCCAGTTACTAGATTGGTGACACCCGGAATCTAACATTCTACCACTATCCGCTACAGACTGCGGAAGTATGCGAGTGCGGCAACGTGGCGAGCGCGACGGTGCGATCGTGCCGCACCACTCCCACAGCGCCGTCCAGTCCCACTAGCCTAGTTCCGGCGCGTATCCCCGCCCCACTGCTACCATTCCACCACTGTATACTCACCGGCCGTATGCGAGTGCGGCAGCGTGGCGAGCGCGACGGTGCGATCGTGCCGCACCACTCCCACAGCGCCGTCCAGTCCCACTAGCCTAGTTCCGGCGCGTATCCCCGCCCCACTGCTACCATCCCACCACTGTATACTCACCGGCCGTATGCGAGTGCGGCAGCGTGGCGAGCGCGACGGTGCGATCGTGCCGCACCACTCCCACAGCGCCGTCCAGTCCCACTAGCCTAGTTCCGGCGCGTATCCCCGCCCCACTGCTACCATCCCACCACTGTATACTCACCGGCCGTATGCGAGTGCGGCAGCGTGGCGAGCGCGACGGTGCGATCGTGCCGCACCACTCCCACAGCGCCGTCCAGTCCCACTAGCCTAGTTCCGGCGCGTATCCCCGCCCCACTGCTACCATCCCACCACTGTATACTCACCGGCCGTATGCGAGTGCGGCAGCGTGGCGAGCGCGACGGTGCGATCGTGCCGCACCACTCCCACAGCGCCGTCCAGTCCCACTAGCCTAGTTCCGGCGCGTATCCCCGCCCCACTGCTACCATCCCACCACTGTATACTCACCGGCCGTATGCGAGTGCGGCAGCGTGGCGAGCGCGACGGTGCGATCGTGCCGCACCACTCCCACAGCGCCGTCCAGTCCCACTAGCCTAGTTCCGGCGCGTATCCCCGCCCCACTGCTACCATTCCACCACTGTATACTCACCGGCCGTATGCGAGTGCGGCAGCGTGGCGAGCGCGACGGTGCGATCGTGCCGCACCACTCCCACAGCGCCGTCCAGTCCCACTAGCCTAGTTCCGGCGCGTATCCCCGCCCCACTGCTACCATCCCACCACTGTATACTCACCGGCCGTATGCGAGTGCGGCAGCGTGGCGAGCGCGACGGTGCGATCGTGCCGCACCACTCCCACAGCGCCGTCCAGTCCCACTAGCCTAGTTCCGGCGCGTATCCCCGCCCCACTGCTACCATCCCACCACTGTATACTCACCGGCCGTATGCGAGTGCGGCAGCGTGGCGAGCGCGACGGTGCGATCGTGCCGCACCACTCCCACAGCGCCGTCCAGTCCCACTAGCCTAGTTCCGGCGCGTATCCCCGCCCCACTGCTACCATCCCACCACTGTATACTCACCGGCCGTATGCGAGTGCGGCAGCGTGGCGAGCGCGACGGTGCGATCGTGCCGCACCACTCCCACAGCGCCGTCCAGTCCCACTAGCCTAGTTCCGGCGCGTATCCCCGCCCCACTGCTACCATCCCACCACTGTATACTCACCGGCCGTATGCGAGTGCGGCAGCGTGGCGAGCGCGACGGTGCGATCGTGCCGCACCACTCCCACAGCGCCGTCCAGTCCCACTAGCCTAGTTCCGGCGCGTATCCCCGCCCCACTGCTACCATCCCACCACTGTATACTCACCGGCCGTATGCGAGTGCGGCAGCGTGGCGAGCGCGACGGTGCGATCGTGCCGCACCACTCCCACAGCGCCGTCCAGTCCCACTAGCCTAGTTCCGGCGCGTATCCCCGCCCCACTGCTACCATCCCACCACTGTATACTCACCGGCCGTATGCGAGTGCGGCAGCGTGGCGAGCGCGACGGTGCGATCGTGCCGCACCACTCCCACAGCGCCGTCCAGTCCCACTAGCCTAGTTCCGGCGCGTATCCCCGCCCCACTGCTACCATCCCACCACTGTATACTCACCGGCCGTATGCGAGTGCGGCAGCGTGGCGAGCGCGACGGTGCGATCGTGCCGCACCACTCCCACAGCGCCGTCCAGTCCCACTAGCCTAGTTCCGGCGCGTATCCCCGCCCCACTGCTACCATCCCACCACTGTATACTCACCGGCCGTATGCGAGTGCGGCAGCGTGGCGAGCGCGACGGTGCGATCGTGCCGCACCACTCCCACAGCGCCGTCCAGTCCCACTAGCCTAGTTCCGGCGCGTATCCCCGCCCCACTGCTACCATCCCACCACTGTATACTCACCGGCCGTATGCGAGTGCGGCAGCGTGGCGAGCGCGACGGTGCGATCGTGCCGCACCACTCCCACAGCGCCGTCCAGTCCCACTAGCCTAGTTCCGGCGCGTATCCCCGCCCCACTGCTACCATCCCACCACTGTATACTCACCGGCCGTATGCGAGTGCGGCAGCGTGGCGAGCGCGACGGTGCGATCGTGCCGCACCACTCCCACAGCGCCGTCCAGTCCCACTAGCCTAGTTCCGGCGCGTATCCCCGCCCCACTGCTACCATCCCACCACTGTATACTCACCGGCCGTATGCGAGTGCGGCAGCGTGGCGAGCGCGACGGTGCGATCGTGCCGCACCACTCCCACAGCGCCGTCCAGTCCCACTAGCCTAGTTCCGGCGCGTATCCCCGCCCCACTGCTACCATCCCACCACTGTATACTCACCGGCCGTATGCGAGTGCGGCAGCGTGGCGAGCGCGACGGTGCGATCGTGCCGCACCACTCCCACAGCGCCGTCCAGTCCCACTAGCCTAGTTCCGGCGCGTATCCCCGCCCCACTGCTACCATCCCACCACTGTATACTCACCGGCCGTATGCGAGTGCGGCAGCGTGGCGAGCGCGACGGTGCGATCGTGCCGCACCACTCCCACAGCGCCGTCCAGTCCCACTAGCCTAGTTCCGGCGCGTATCCCCGCCCCACTGCTACCATCCCACCACTGTATACTCACCGGCCGTATGCGAGTGCGGCAGCGTGGCGAGCGCGACGGTGCGATCGTGCCGCACCACTCCCACAGCGCCGTCCAGTCCCACTAGCCTAGTTCCGGCGCGTATCCCCGCCCCACTGCTACCATCCCACCACTGTATACTCACCGGCCGTATGCGAGTGCGGCAGCGTGGCGAGCGCGACGGTGCGATCGTGCCGCACCACTCCCACAGCGCCGTCCAGTCCCACTAGCCTAGTTCCGGCGCGTATCCCCGCCCCACTGCTACCATCCCACCACTGTATACTCACCGGCCGTATGCGAGTGCGGCAGCGTGGCGAGCGCGACGGTGCGATCGTGCCGCACCACTCCCACAGCGCCGTCCAGTCCCACTAGCCTAGTTCCGGCGCGTATCCCCGCCCCACTGCTACCATCCCACCACTGTATACTCACCGGCCGTATGCGAGTGCGGCAGCGTGGCGAGCGCGACGGTGCGATCGTGCCGCACCACTCCCACAGCGCCGTCCAGTCCCACTAGCCTAGTTCCGGGCGCGTACCCTCGCCCCGCTGCTAATGCCGCGTTCATTTGGGCAGTCATCGCGTTCACTATGCTTTGAGTGTGCGCGTTGGTTGCGGCACCCTGTTAAAATAGAGATAATATGCGTAAGCAAATAAAGCACTCCAGTCAACATACAAAAGTACACTATTATTGTGTCCTATTCGCCGTTATTCGAAGCCTTGGTAAACAGATTGAGAATAGCGAAGCCTTTCCGTTTCCCGTTCAGCATCATTATTATAGGTCTATCTTACCAAATTACGTCACATCCGTATCCGACCTCACCCCACTATGTTCACCAGGCGGCCATTGCTGGTTTTCGCGCTCATTGGCGTCCTTTTTTCGCAACCGTTCACATCTAGTCAAACGCTGTTGGCGTTCGAAATTTAAAAATTTTGCCTAAGTAGGTCAAATGCTGTTAGCATTCGAATTTTAAAGTTTTCTAAAGTAGGTCAAACGCTGTTAGCGTTCGTAAAATTCTTAATTCGAATTTAGATTTTATATTACATATTTTTGTTGAAAAGTAACATCTTACGATTTATTTTCGGTTATTTAAAATGCGTGTGCGTAGAAATTCCAAAAAACCATACGTAAAATCAGTGTTAGTTGGGTCCGACTTTGTGTCGTCTCCGTTTTCGTCATGTTCGTGGAGTAGCAGAGAACGAGGGCGAGGGCATGGATCTACAGTAAATATGACGCGTGATTTGAATTGGATTGAGGTAATCTAACGCCTCGCCATAAGGTCAGTGAAATTTTTCCATTATTTAATAATGATATGATTCTACCCACGATATGTTGAAAAATAATTTCTGTTAATTCTTACATTCGTAAAATTGCCGTTCATGAGTGATATTCGCTTTTGGCCTATGCGATCTCCTAAAAACGTTATAATTTTGACAAATTTAATGCTTATGAAAATTTTTATGTTACGGAAAACAAGTTTCGTACGATTCCTATTCATTTTTGGTAAAGCTATATCGTGTTGAATGTGAGCTGAGTACACAAATACTTGTGTTTCTAAAAATATGAAAAAAGTGTATGCTGCTTGAATCCTAGCACTATCCGGCCATTGCCGTGGCATTTCGTTCGACTCATAGTTTTACTTGACCAGTGTTGAGATTAACCATTGTGCCCTATTTTATTGAGATATGTTGTTTAGCCGTAGTCGTTTGAACGAGTATATATTTTTTTTAAGTCACTGCTTTGAATATGATTAGTGATATGTAACGAGGCACTTTGAACAAGAATAAGTAGTCGTGGTTTTACAAAAGAATCTTGCCTGTAAATTGGTGTTTAATTAAAACATTTAAACTGTCAGATATTGACTTGATTGCGGAATATTACAATTGATGGCGTATTTGATGCAGCGGCAGTAAACGCTATCAATGCGCAAAATGGCCCGGGTTCAATTCCCAGTAAAATGAGCGTACTAATCTTTTCTTGTGTATAAATAAAAATGAATGCTTTTTATTTGTATGCTTTCCAAAACCATTAATTTGATTGTGATGAAACTTGAAGGACCTTATCTGCGTACACCACCGAAGGTTCCGGCCCAAAAAAAAAAAAAAAAAAAATATATAATAAAAAAAAAAAAAAACGTGTTTTAACCTTTGATTGAATATATGTGTGATACTGATATATATGCTTGTCAGGTACAGCTCTATCAATAAAATTAATTGTGGGAACTGTTTTAAATAATTTGAAATCTATTTTTGATTGCAGGCAACTCGAAGTTTATCATAGTAATTAGATATTTTCTATTATTATTATTATACCCCTCGGTTCCAGCTTGTTCCGCAACTGAACCGGGGAAGGTCTATCGGCTGCTCCTGGCACCGTTGACACAAGTTTATGAAAGTTGTATTTACATAATTTTGTAATTAAAACATGCTGTTTACTTCCTCTATGGTAGTAAGCCCCACATGTTAAGAGCTGTGTGAGTTATAACAATATTTTTAATTTGGATTTATCCGGTCGCTTTTGAGCACCGTTGATTGAACTCTGGCGGTCACTCCTGATGGATTCCGTTGATTAAGTATCTTACTATTTAACATAAATTCGGTCACCCTCTGATGGGCACCGTCATTATAGTTATGTAATATCAATAAATATATTTACATTCGATAAACATTTATTATGGTTTAACATAAATTCGGCCGGTCGCTCCTGAGCACCGTCGGTTGATGTTTTGATATAAAAATTATTTCGGTTGCTTTTGATGAGCACCGTCCAGGCACCGTACATATTTTAACTTATTTTATCTTATTATTTTATTTAATTATTCTGTGTAAATACTGTCCTTAATCCCTGAGGGGGAGGAACTTAAAAAGGGGATCATCCAAGATATTCCCGTACTTCTGGTGGGCACCATGTTTCTAACAACCACTAGTTGCTGCGTACAGAACAACCAGAAGATGAAATTTTGAAATTTTCTTTGGTGAGTTATTTATTAATATTTATTTTTATAACCGTGGACCTGGTAAAACAAGTTATTACGATTGAATATTTCAATCAATATATTTTACAGTTATTTAAAATGTTTCTTTATTAAAAATATCGAACCGGGTGCTAGCTAAGTCCGGGTGTCGCAAAGGAGGTTCACCAACAGTTGCGTTCTGGTGCTTCACTGGTCGCTGCCGTGGCACACTCGATGCGCTCGCTCGGCTCGCGCTTTATTTTGCCGTTTTGTGACCAAAAGGTCACAGTTTTAATCTAACCTAACTGGTGATGTCCCTTTTGGATACACTGTAACCAAAATAAGTGTAGCAGATATTATGTTTTGTTTGAAAATTTTAAATTCATTTGTATGCTTTGAAGACTAATATTGACTCATGGATATCCTAGCTAGTTTTAAAGCTGTGGGTTTAGTTAAGTGGTCACTGCAAGGGTTGTGCTTGTTTTACATTTTAAATTTTATGAAGATAGTCTGATGATGTTGGTTTTATTACAAAGTGCATTGATATCCGATTTGCCGGGGGCGTGTAATGTGTATGTACATTAATACATAAAGTGCTAGTTTTTATTGTACTTTGACCACGTTGTGGTGTACATTAATAGATAGGAATTTTAAAAATCACTTTAACTTGTAAATGTTTTGTTGTGATATAAACCCTATTTAATTCTTGTGGAATCTCGATTTTACTCAGACCTTGATTGAATCATTCTATATTTTGATTATAATCTTAGCACGGTGTAGATATCAAGTTAACATTTTGTTATATACTTACTTAAATACTTGTTGAATATTTCAGTAGAATATGAAAGCACTTCTATTTAGCTACCATACATGTACCATAGGTATTCTGGAAATCTTTTTAAAATAATACCCCTAATTGCACTTTGACATAACTCAGTTGTTGTAAACACTGTCGATCTGATGTTATATTGGTTGGTGTCTGCGATTAAGTTACTTAAATATGCTTTCCTAATCAAAGCTTAATTACCATGGGGCAGCACTGGCACCCGGCTCTTGTTTATTTATCCGTGTGCTAATACTTGATTTGTTAGATAACAGAGGTAATCTTCTTGGTGGATGATTCCAAAGTATTTATGTGATTTTAATTGAATAATTAAATGCAAGTATATTAATTGTAATTATTATTACTATCATTGTTGATATGCAACATTTTTGCTATATTGTTAGAAATTCAAGTTCAAAACGAATGTTATATAAGTATTAAGTTTATGCTGCGTGCAGTTTTTCCGATGGCCATAGAAACTATGACATTTAGAAACTTAATTGATTTAATTTTCTTTTAAATATTTATTTTATAGATTGATAAAAATAAAATATTTTATTTACTTACCTTTACCTACAAAAGACGAAACTTTGTCTACAGAAAGTAAAGACATGTTGAAATAATTAAAGTCATATTTCTTTCTTTGATATGCAGTACTGTCATATTTGTTCTTTTAATACATCTTTTGATTTTATCTATTACATTTATTATTTTGTCTATACCTAGTATTTTGATTCCCAATGTTAAGATGTCATTTAATTTTGCGAGGATAATTAAAAATGTTACAGTTAAGTGTAGTGAGTACTTAGCTAAATAAGTATGTACCTACTTAACTATTTATTTTTTGTTTTGTTTTTGGCTAACACAGCTGCTGTGTGCTGACTACTGCTGACCAATCGAATACTAAATGTTTTATTAAGTGTAAAAATTCAAAGGGACTTGTTAATGTTAATTAATATTCGATAGCAATTTATATAACACTTACGTGTAATACTAGTGCTTGTTCCACCTACACATAAAATTTATGTTAGACGTGACACAACAAGATGTCGCAAACAGTGGCGCACACATGTCTGTGTGCTCTCTAGCTAGCTAGTCGGCCTAAGTTAATCAACACCAAAGGTTAAATCTAAAAAAGTTACCTTTGGCTTAAGTCAGTCGTATAACGTTTATTTTTGGGTAGGTATTTATTGAGTTCAGTTCGCAGTTTACGTTAAAGTAATTTAATCAAGTATCTGATATAGAAGTAATAACTTTGTGATCGCGTTCACAAAGGTTTATTTTATTATGATATCTAAATCCAGTTAGGGATTTTATAAAGATCTTTTAGTAAGGTTTGTATCTTTAAGTGAAATAATTGTGCAGCAACTGACACCACAGTTGTAATTAAAGAATCTGAGAAGAAAACGTTGTCTTGTCCAAGATAATTTTGAAGTAGGCGATCGACGCGACTTAAGCAGAGATGCACTGTCAGCCAGCAGTCATATTAAACGATAACATGACTAAAATATGAGTTAGATAATGTATGTTAAATAATTACTTAAGTAAATTTTATGAGAATTTATTTAAAGCTGATTTGTCAATGGACTTTGTTTCAGTTTTAATTGTTATGTTTTTGTATTTTGTTTTTCATCCCTTTACTAATTTTAAAGAAAGATTTCTTTTGATCTAAATTAAAATAATTTTTAAGAGTAATAAACTATTTATGATTTAAAGTGTCACATTGGCGTCCTGTCCCTGTTCACCAGGCGATAACAAACAATGTCTCAATCTGTTTACCAAGGCTTCGAATAACGGCGAATAGGACACAATAGGAGCGTTTTACCTACCATTAAAACGCATATTGTGTCTGAAGCCTTATTCGAAGCCTACCTTCAAGGGCTGCCTGGTATGCATTCAATGCTAATTAGTTGTAAAGTATTTTCAGATTTTGAGACTGCAATGAGCGCGAAAACCAGCAATGGCCGCCTGGTGAACATAGTGGGGTGAGGTCGGATACGGATGTGACGTAATTTGGTAAGATAGACCTATAATAATGATGCTGAACGGGAAACGGAAAGGCTTCGCTATTCTCAATCTGTTTACCAAGGCTTCGAATAAGGCTTCAGACACAATATGCGTTTTAATGGTAGGTAAAACGCTCCTATTTTAATCATTTCGTAAGACTACGTAATGGGAAAATCATAGTGATCGCACTCGACTTTTTCATTACTTTCAAATGCGTGTTGCACGTTAAAACTTTTACTATTTTTGTCGACAAGCATTATTATGAAATCCCTGTCACTCTTGAGAATAATAGTTACGGAAAAAAACCTTTTTTTTATTTTTATTTCTAGGAAGGCCAACAGCACCAAACAATAATAGGTAATGGGAATTGTAGTAGATAGCCAATTAGAGGCCCTCACAAATAGTAATTAAAAAATATTAAATTAACACTTACGAACTAAAATTACACACGTTAAGAGCACTACTATCGCTTATACATCGCTAATATCGCTAATATATTAAGACGACGCCTCGTGAAAAAAATTTTTTACAGGCTCCGCCCACTCACCCCTCGTATCCCATAGTGACATTCTGCCTTCAATCGTAAAGTTTGATTTTCGCGCCAAATGCCTGTGAGGTTTCATCGAAAGTTTAAAGAAGAAGAATAGAGAAACGATGGAGTCGCAATACATTGTATTTAGAACATTTTCTTTGATAATTTAGGTATCTTCAAATTGAATGAAAAATGAAAAATTTTTTTTTTTTTTTGTGCTCTGTTTTTATTTGCAATCAGTTGAACTTTTAGCAAATGTGCTGGTTTATGTAAGTAGTTGTCATTGCGGGTGAACTCTCCACTGAGAGTTTCTTCCCTTCAGGTCCTTAGAGCATTACTCCAGTTGAAGTATGTCTTTTCTTTTAAGCCTTTTTATGTAGCTACGACTGGTCAGTTGTTTCGCTAATACATTGGGATGTTTTTCGAGGCGATTACGGTATTTTTCAGTGTTACTTTGAATTTCTTCCTTTACTGTGTTCATTCCCAGATGTTTATGTATCTCTGAGTTTGTGATGTACCAGGGCACTTCAGCTATATTACGCAGAATAATGTTTTGCATTCTTTGTAGCATGGATATGTTGGAGTTGCAGGCGCTTCCCCAGAGTTGGATACCATACATCCACACTGGTTTTAGCGTGGTTTTGTATATAAGCAGTTTGTTATCTGTCGATAGTTTGGTGTTTCGTCCAACGAGCCAGTACAGATTCTTGTATTTCAGGTTCAGTTCCTCTCTTTTAGCCTTTATGTGCTGCTTCCATGTTAGGCGCCTATCCAGATGCATGCCCAAATATTTTACGCTGTCTCTGTGTGGTAGTATGGCATCTTCCAGTTGTACTGGTGGACAGTTTCCTCTCTTAAGGGTAAACGTGACATGGACTGATTTCGAGGCGCTAGCTTTAATTCGCCACCTTTGAAGCCATTTCCCTATCTCATTTAGTCCATGTTGTAGGTTCAGAGAAGCTTTAGCGGGGTCTTTATCGTTAGCTAAAATTGCTGTATCGTCAGCGTATGTGGCGATGGTGACTCCTGGTACGACGGGTATATCTGCAGTGTACAGTGTGTAAAGAATTGGACCTAAGACTGATCCCTGTGGTACACCTGCGTTAATTTTGCATAAGGATGATGTTGCTTCTCCCTCTTTGACTTGAAACAGTCGTGTTGTTATATAGGACCTCAGTAGCGGATAGTAGCTATGTGGAAGAGCATTTTTAATCTTGTATAATAGACCTTTATGCCACACACGGTCAAACGCTTGTTGCACGTCCAGGAATGCGGACGAGCAGTACTCCTTGTTCTCCAGTGCGTTACGGATCTTGTCACATACTCTGTGTGTTTGTTCGATCGTTGAGTGCTGCTGTCTGAACCCAAACTGATGGTCAGGTATAATATTGTTTTCCATGAGTATAGGCATAATCCTTCTAAGCAAGACTTTTTCAAATAATTTTGATAATATTGGTAGTAAACTGATGGGTCTGTAGGAGGTTACATCATTCCCCGGCTTTCCAGCTTTGTGAATCATAATTATTTGAGAGATTTTCCATTGCTCTGGAAAGTGCTGTGTCCTCAGAATGCCATTGAATAAGGTCGTGATGAATACTATTGCCTTCTTTGGTAGTTCTTTAAGAATTTCTTTTGTAACTAAATCAAATCCCGGCGCCTTTTTATCTTTAAGATCTTTAATGAGTCTCCAAACTTCTTTGACTGTTACCGGTTTTGGTGGTGGCGATAGTTGGTATGCCTGGTTTAGTGACAACTCTATTGTATCTTCATATTCCGGATCATGTGATTGGTTTGGGGTAAACACTTGCTCTAGGTGTTTAGCAAAAGTGTCGGCTTTCTCTTGACTTGTTTTAGCCCAGCTGTTATCAGTTTTCCTTATAGGGAACTTGGCTTCCTGAGGCCTATTGTATGTTTTAGTGACCTCCGTGGTCGAATGGTTTGCACGCCGGTTTTCAAGGCGTCACCATCTCTTGAGGTCCCGGGTTCGATCCCCGGCTGGGTCAATGTAGAAAATGAACTTTTCAACAATGTCTCAGGTCTGGGTGTTTGTCATACCACCGTTGTTTCTGATTTCCATAACACAAGTGCTATAGCTATTTACTTTGGAATTGGAGCAATGTATGTGATGTTGTCAAATATTTATTATTTAAGTTGTCTTTACTTAACTGGACTGTCTGTCCTAGGTAATGGTCTTGAACTTCGAGTATTGTGTTTGTTCCCAACATGAAGGAGTGGGTAAATACAACATGGACATTCAACATGATTTTTGTCTTATGTTTATGTTCCATCCATCCATCCATGTTCATCCTAAGAGCCACTCTTTCGGAAAATACTACGGAAAATATTCGATCATTACGAGTACGAGGGTGGATCCAAAAATTCGTGGCCTAACGTAGAAATAGCTTTGACAGTTTTGTAAATTTACCCTCACTCTTTAGTATGGTTCTTCAATAGTAAATGTGCGAAGTTTTGTTCCGATACTGCAAGCCATATTTTTTTTGTGATCATTTGTTTGATGCTATCTGACATCTTTTTCAATAATGGAGAAAATTGAACACCGAGCAGTGATCAAGTACCTCAGTAAAAAAGGTCTATCACCAAAAGATATTCATCAAGATATGGTGAGCACTTTGGGTAAGTCAGCTCCATCGTATTCCAGTGTAAAAAAGTGGGTGGCTGAGTTTAAGCAGGGTCGGGAGAGTATTGAAGATGACCCCAGGAGCGGTAGGCCTTCAACCTATACCACGAAGGAAAACATTGAAAAAATATGTGATCTTATTCTGATTGACCGAAGATTGACCATCAGTAAGACAGCTGAGATCACAGGCATTGGTTATGATCGGGTACAAAATATTGTAACTCAAGAATTAGGGTTCCATAAGGTTTCTGCTCGTTGGGTTCCGAGATTGCTTTCAGCTGAACAAAAACGAGTTCGTTTCACAATTTCCCGTGACTGTTTGGAGCTTTTTGAGGTAGATCCAGAGGATTTTTTATCCCGGTTTGTTACCATGGATGAAAGCTGGGTTCACCACCATACTCCTGAATCTAAGCAACAATCGAAGCAGTGGGAAAGATCTGGCTCTCCAACTCCAAAGAAAGCCAAAGTTGTTTTGTCGACCAACAAAGTCATGGCTTCAGTTTTTTGGGATGCAAAGGGAATTATTTTCGTGGATTATTTACCAAAGGGCGAAACTATAAATTCAAGTTATTATTGTAACCTTTTACGACGACTAAGGGAAGAAATCAAAGAAAAAAGGCCGGGTATGTTACGGAAGAAAGTGTTGTTTCATCAAGACAACGCCCGGGTTCACACTTCAGCTGAAACAATGGCTGAAATCCATAATTGTGGCTACGAAATATTGCCCCATCCACCTTATTCGCCGGATTTAGCCCCCTCAGACTACCACTTATTTCCAAATTTAAAAAAACACTTAGGTGGTTCGAAATTTTCAGACAGGAACGAGGTGATAGCCGCAGTAAATGATTATTTTGAGAACCTTCAGGAATCATTTTTTTTCGAAGGTATAAACAAGTTGCAGGTCCGGTGGAAGAAATGCATTGACCTAAACGGAGACTATGTCGAAAAATAAAAATTATTTCAGACCCACTTTTCTTTCATTTTCATGGTCGGGCTTAGAACTTTTGGATCCACCCTCGTATGTTCAGGTTTTACAAGGCCTCAGCCGTGAGAACTGATCTGCAAAATGAAGGTGTGTTAGGTACTCGCCAATAATGTTGCTACCAAGTCCTTTACAGTTCAAGAGCTTATAGTTTCCTCCAAAGCAACTGCGAACAGTTTCGGAGAAATGACGTCTCCCTGTTTCACACATCACTGCAGTTAGATTGGGATTTGTGCTCTGGTTCTGTAATCGGATCGACATGATGGCATTTTCGTATAAGTACTTCAGTCAGCACCTCGCTACACCTGTAGTCCACTTGGCACCTCTGAAGAGACTGCAACACCCGGCGATAAAAATGCTTTCAATTATTATTTTTGAAAATCGAAACTCCGGTTTTTGTTGTGAAACTCCGGTTTTACAAACGATGCTGAAATGCTTCGAAACTCCGGAGCTAGACCAAAACCGGAGTTCCGGACTTCAAGCCCTAGTAGGAGCTAAATTTAATTAAACATATTTTATGCAATATGTTGTGTTTAAAATGAAGATTATTGAATTTACTCAAAAAAGCTTGTAATATGGTAATTATTTTGACAACCTTCTTTGAACAAAGTCGAAGTTGCCGTGCTCCTCCGATGGTGACGCAGCAAAGTTGTATGAGATATCATTATTGTCGAGTTTTAGCCACCAGCAATTTCCTTTGAGAATCCATTATTGTCGAGTTTTGTTTCAAACATAGTTGGATGAAAAATACAACATTGTACAACGCACTTGACGTCGTTCATAAACACATCCCGCTCGCCGCCACCCTGTATACACCCGAGCTATGGCTCGCAAACGGGTCTGTGTGGACGCGACTCGCGTAAACAATAGCTACGGCGAGCGAACAACTGCTTACCTCGTTCCCCGGTTCATTAATGAACTACCTCCCGATTTACGCGATAGTATTAATAATGATAATATAAAAACTAAATTAAAGTCATATTTCCTTACGCTATAATTTAAAGTAAGCTAGTATTTATTCACCATTTCTGTTGATATTTATTTTTTATGTTGGTATTTAAATGTAGGATCTCGGTGTCGATAGGTGCCTATCTAATAAGTAACATTAGATTTATAAACCTTTGTGGTTTTTGTAATGTTATTTAGCATAAAAACTTTATTAAAATTGTAAAATGTTAAATGAAATAATAATAATAATAAAAAAAAAGTATTCGTTTTGAGATTATTTATTATTATTGCTCTTCTTTTTGCTTTGCCGTTGTCGCGTAAAGAGACTAATGATTTTGCAAAATAATAATATTTGTTCACGATCGAAACTTGTAAAAGTTAAAAGTTGTACCACGGGTCGGGAAAGAAATTTTATTTTACAATATTTATTAGTTTATTGTTTCGTTACGCAATGGCGACTCTTGGAAGTTTTGTTCTGTTGATAATTTTCATCTCCTAAAAATAGGTTGGATAAGTATTAGAGACTCTTTGTCTTTGAAATGTGGGAGAAATTAAAACTGTCATTGTCAGTATACTGTCATTTTACGTGTTTTGGCTGGTAAATTTTTGGAGCGCTCAAGCACAGGTCTGTCCTCAAGGAAGGCTCGCGGCCGTCTGAAATTTCGGTGCAAAGAGGTAAAGTAATATAGCTTCCCAGCGCAAAGAAAGGGACAACAATAGCGCACGCATTCCGAAATAAAATAACGTAAGCGACATTATAAAAATAGTTGATTTATTAAAAAACTAAATTATTTTTGAAAAAATTGGTTTTGTCAAAAGTTGGAACTATTTATTACTTATCTTATAAACCTAATTTCAGTTCAAACTATGAGTCCGTTTGCTTACAGTACTGCAAAAATGATATGAGAGGCATCAACTTTGGATTTTTTTTCTATCGAGAAAATTGTTTCCATTCATGTTTTGAGCTTGATCAAAAGATTTATTTATTAGTCTATTTTA
The DNA here is from genome assembly GCA_928269145.1 of Agriphila tristella. Lineage (NCBI taxonomy): Eukaryota > Metazoa > Arthropoda > Insecta > Lepidoptera > Crambidae > Agriphila > Agriphila tristella. The sequence continues at coordinate 6,237,352 of OV743440.1, forward strand.
ACATATTCCAAAATTAGAACAATTGTAGAAGGATCAATAGGACTAAATCTAAATTGAAAAGCATGAAAATCCACGAGGTATCCTCTTAATGGGAAAATATCTTATTGTAGAATTAATAAAAATTGAAAAAATGCCTACCGATCGTATTCCTCGCACTAGTCGTACTCGTGTTGAAAAGGTCAAAATCAAAAGTTCTACACAGTTCATTGAATTTATCGCTAGCACACATAAACTCATTCTGCCTGTAATTAGTATTGACAAGGGGCAAGAACAGAAGGGAGTTATTTCTGAGGGACTTTATGGGAACTCTAAGTGATATCTGAGACAACAACTCGGGACAGTCAATAAAGCCTGATGCAATTTTTAGCAAAAACACTAAGTCACTAATAGTACGACGTAATTCCAATGGCAGGAATTGATGCTTCCTACATAGGTCGTGATAATTACTAGAAGAATAAGAATCCTTTGTACGGTAACATAAAAATCGTATAAACTTTTTCTGAATTTGTTCTATACGCGCTATATAGATATTATACCTGATTCCAAACTTCGCTGGCGTATTCTAAGATGCTCCGAACAAAAGAACAAAACAAGATTTTTAAGGTTTTGATACTGGAGAATTCTTTAGCGCAGCGCATGAGAAACCCAAGTGACCTCGATGCTTTAGTCACAACACTGTCAATATGGGAGTCGAATAACAATTTAGAATCGTGCATTACACCCAGATCACGCACAACTAACTGACGCTGCAGCAGAGCACCCTTAAGAGTGTAGTCAAGAGAACTGGATTACGTTTGCGACTAAAAGAAATATAAGAACATTTAGAAGGGTTAAGATCAAGGTCGTTAGCTAAACAGGCCGAGCCAGGTCTGCGTTTAGGGCCATCGCATCATCCCGTGTTCTAATTTTCGCAAATATCTTCATATCATCTGCAAAGCAGAGTAACTTGGAATGATGGAAACATGAACCAATGTCAGCGATAAAAATTATGAAGAGCAGGGGGCCTAAAAGTGAACCCTGAGGTACCCCACTAGGAACCATAACCCAACTAAAGTCGCATTACTAATTTCCCAGCAAAAAGGTAAACAAAGGTGTTGCCAGAACAAAACAACACAAAAAGAAATAGTATAATGCTAAGTCAAGAAATAAACACACTAACATGGGTTTTCATCACAAACCTAATAAAAATAAATTAGATAAATATTCTGAATCATGAGTTTTGCGTCAAAAATAGTAATATAATTTAATATTTCATAATAACAGTTTTATAGTAGAAAACATTTTATGACGCTGTGCACACATCAACTGCAAACCGTACACATCAACCTTTGGTCTTTTTATAAAATTTCATTTAAATTAGTATTACGAGTAGTAGCTGTAGTAGTAACATTTGGGGGAACAGGCGGTGATGCTACATATTTTTGATAGTTTACATACAGGCAATATCTAAGTAAAGTTTTCTTATCAGTTCGTTTCAAGAACTTTTAACATCAAAAATTATGATAGGTTATAAAGATAAAATTTCTAATTACCATCCTACTTTAAAATAACCCTGGATGACATTATATTTATAATGACTCAAAATATAATATACAAATTAAAAAGTTTTAAAAGTGACCAAAGGTTTTCAATATCTGAAAATGTCACTATCAGGGTCAGTTTGTCAATTTGACAGTGACGTTTCTTTGTTTACATTTTTGCTGGGAAATTAGTAATGCGACTTTAGATATGTAATTATTGACCACCACAGCCTGGGATCGATTTTCGATGAATGATGTGAACCATCTTAGGAGGTCACCACAAACACCAATTCGCAAGAGCTTCGAAATTAGAATTTTGTGATGTATTCTGTCAAAAGCCTTGCTATAATCAGTGTATACGACATCTGCCTGCGCTCCTGAATCCATGGCATCAGATATAAAAGAATTTAACAAAATCAAATTAGAAACTGTGGATCGCTTTTTAAGGAAACCATGTTGAAATGGACAGAAAGATTGTCTCAGGGCAGAGTAAACCTGATCGTATACATTTTTTTTTAGGTTGCAACCAATGCTTAAACGAAATGAAAAAAAAATACTATCAATAATGTTAAATACAATATCAAATGTCTGCCCCTCTCTTCCACATTGCTATGCCTGTCAAGGTGCATGCGATAATTAGTTACTTCAAGATCTATTAGTTAAGTCGCATGTAGTGCAAATGTATAAATAAAGGAATAAATTATCGTTTCTCCACATTTTGAGTAAATAAACTGTATGAGTACCTGCGCGAAGTGCATGTGTTGCTGCTGCTGCGGCGTGAACTGCACCTGCGGGCGCTGCAGCTGCTGGCCCAGCACCTGCTGCTGCGCGAACTGCCCGCGCTGCACTATGCCCTGCTGGAGATCACACTTACATCAACTAACTAGGGCAAAAATAATTAACCCAAGTTTGTGGGTTTATGTAAAAAGGCAAGGGGGGCAAGTTATTATTATTAAGGAAGATCAAAATAATATTAATTGTAGGTACAGTCAAGAGCACCTAGTAAATTTATTCAAGTTTATTTATGCAGGATATATCGGAAAAGCAAGTCAATTGCACGGCCTTAGAACTTTGCTTACGTTGCAGTTGGCTACATTTTTTAACCTCTAGGGGGGGCCCGCTGCCCACCCCCGGTGACTTGACGCTAATTAATCTGCTGCAGCGACATGGTCCTAACACCACACCCCGGACACTTCATACAACCCCCGCGCTTAAACTACCTTTTACACAAACGGTACACAGATGACATTTTTGTACACGCGCAACTGTGTGCGCAAAGTCTAGGGCTGGAAACAGTGCTCGACCGACGGTCAGCGCCGACCGTCGGTCGGCGTAGCTATATCTATGCAAGTCTATGAACGCGCACACAGCTACGCTGACGGTACGCGCGTACGGTCCGTCGAGCCATCGGTCCAGCTCGTCGGTTGCGCGTACGTCGGTAAACCGATGAGCTATGAGATTGTATGGGTACGTTCTGTGCTTCGCCGACGGAGCGACCGACCGTACGCGCGTACGTACACTCAAAGCAAAAATGTATATTGATACAGAGCGCCTTAGAACTAAAGTGCGGCTTCGTCCGGCAATATGGGATTTATCGTCTGAATTTTATAAAGACCGTGATGCTAAAATAAGTGGCTATGCAATGTTGCTCGGAAACTGAATCACAGGAATTGATTCAGTTCGACGAGTATTCCAACGGTTTCTAGATATTTTTGGCTATGTCCGAAGGGGAAGAAGTATATAACAACACTTACCATTAAATTAGATAGGATTAAATAAACTTTGAAGAAATGTTTTAAAAGGTACGATTTTTCTGACGCCGAGTGTATATTCTGTGCTAACTCTCTAATATGTGAAAAAGCCCGAGTCCGAGCGGCGACTCCTGCGGTCCTACCTGCTGCAGCTGGTGCTGGAACAGCGGGCGCTGCGGCGACATGGTGCCGCGCCACGACTCGCCTTTGTCCTAACACGCTAGTATGTGAATGAGCCCGTGTCGGAGGGCGACTCCTGCGGTCCTACCTGCTGCAGCTGGTGCTGGAACAGCGGGCGCTGCGGCGACATGGTGCCGCGCCACGACTCGCCTTTGTCCTAACACGCTAGTATGTGAATGAGCCCGTGTCGGAGGGCGACTCCTGCGGTCCTACCTGCTGCAGCTGGTGCTGGAACAGCGGGCGCTGCGGCGACATGGTGCCGCGCCACGACTCGCCTTTGTCCTAACACGCTAGTATGTGAATGAGCCCGTGTCGGAGGGCGACTCCTGCGGTCCTACCTGCTGCAGCTGGTGCTGGAACAGCGGGCGCTGCGGCGACATGGTGCCGCGCCACGACTCGCCTTTGTCCTAACACGCTAGTATGTGAATGAGCCCGTGTCGGAGGGCGACTCCTGCGGTCCTACCTGCTGCAGCTGGTGCTGGAACAGCGGGCGCTGCGGCGACATGGTGCCGCGCCACGACTCGCCTTTGTCCTAACACGCTAGTATGTGAATGAGCCCGTGTCGGAGGGCGACTCCTGCGGTCCTACCTGCTGCAGCTGGTGCTGGAACAGCGGGCGCTGCGGCGACATGGTGCCGCGCCACGACTCGCCTTTGTCCTAACACGCTAGTATGTGAATGAGCCCGTGTCGGAGGGCGACTCCTGCGGTCCTACCTGCTGCAGCTGGTGCTGGAACAGCGGGCGCTGCGGCGACATGGTGCCGCGCCACGACTCGCCTTTGTCCTAACACGCTAGTATGTGAATGAGCCCGTGTCGGAGGGCGACTCCTGCGGTCCTACCTGCTGCAGCTGGTGCTGGAACAGCGGGCGCTGCGGCGACATGGTGCCGCGCCACGACTCGCCTTTGTCCTAACACGCTAGTATGTGAATGAGCCCGTGTCGGAGGGCGACTCCTGCGGTCCTACCTGCTGCAGCTGGTGCTGGAACAGCGGGCGCTGCGGCGACATGGTGCCGCGCCACGACTCGCCTTTGTCCTAACACGCTAGTATGTGAATGAGCCCGTGTCGGAGGGCGACTCCTGCGGTCCTACCTGCTGCAGCTGGTGCTGGAACAGCGGGCGCTGCGGCGACATGGTGCCGCGCCACGACTCGCCTTTGTCGTCGCCTTCCAGCTTCACTTCCGCCTTGATCGCTTGCATCGCAGACTATAGAATAGGGATAAGGATATTTTTAAATGAAAAATTCAAATGAAAATAAAACAATACCAAATAGGGGTTATTATAAAAAAGGCTGGTGTACGCAGTGACAAAAACCGCAGGGCATGTATGAAACGATTGATGGATCTGAATGAAGCGAAAGAAGTGTGCAAGGATCGTAGCAGGTGGCGATCCATAGTCTCTGCCTACCCCCATGGGAAACAGGCGTGAGTGTATGTATGTATGTATTTTTATAAATTTTTGGTTTAGAAACGATAAGGTGCCACATTTATAAAGGTCTAGATTGGTAACGAGTGACATCCCTAGCAGTTGCGCAAGCGCCGATAAGCTGTGATGATTGTATACTTGTCATTCAGTAAAAAATATAAAACAGTAAAAAAAAACTGGCGTTGAAAAACACCAGCGACCGTTTCTAACCATCCTCAATAAGATTTAGATCTTCTTATGGATCGGTTACTAGCAACTGTTGTTTATTCCCGTTATTTAACATAAATACGAGTATCTAGCTAAGCAACAAATCTAGTAGGCCAAACTCTTCGCTATTTTAGGACGTTGAGATGCAAAAACTGCCCGTATTGTCCAGTCAAGAAGAATCTCTAACTAAGAATAGATCCTACTAATATTATAAATGTGAAATCGAATGTTTGTTACCCAACCACGCAAAGACGGCTGAATGGATTCGAATGAAATTTGGCACACCACAGATTGTTTATAGCCAGATATTTTCCGAATATCCACGCGAAGTCACGGGTGGAAACAAGTTAAATAATCATTATTTCAATGCAATATTAATTCAACAATGTACAACTGCAGTGACGAACTTCAGAGCGCTTGCGGTACAAAACGACGTATTCCAATCTGTAAAATTTTCTCTTTGCCATACATTCTCGAGTGAAGATCTTCAACTTCACGTTGCTTGTTGAGGTATACATTTCACGTCGACAGTGACTATAGTTTCGTGATATACCCGAAATATCTTTTTTTAAGTTATTGTGTACGCTCATTATGTTTTCTTTAATGTAAAGTTAAACAAATCTCAGTAAATGAATCGATGTAATTCTTTATGAGAAAATAAATTTCTAAACCACAAGTTGCAGCGGATTAATGTCTATTGTCAATTTAATCACATTGTAATCATACTCACTTGTATCGCCATCTGTTGGTTAGGTGTGATGATCCTCTGCACTCCGTCGGAGTACATCTGCGTGACGACCGGTTGCTCCTGCTTGGGCTCGGGGTGCTCAGATTTCACCTCGCACATCTCCGGTTTACCGAGAGACTTGGTAGCTTCGATGTTTTTCACGGCTTTCTGGAGCTCGCTGTCCATTTTGTTGTCTTGTTTGTGCTCAGATTCCTCTCTGTTCAATTAAAGAGGGTTTTGTTTAAAATTATCTTTGCTTATTTTCCAATGGATTGTTAATTAAGTACATATCTTTTCTGCATCTGCCGTAAAAAAAGAGAACTCCCTCACTGGCTGGCAATATGGAAATAAAATGCCATCTTTCACGAAAAACCCGATAATTTCGCAATCAGGCTACATGTTATCATTCTATAAAAAGTTTTTATTTGTGAACACTTTTTTTCCATTTTCCATTACACAAATAGCCGATAACTATAAGAAAATAATGGTTTATCGATGCCGTATTAATGCCGGCCTCGACGCATGCGTCCGTGCGGGCGTTTTGACGAAATGGCTTAAACTGTTTTGGTCTGGACATAACCTGCTTTATGTCCTAGTAAGTAAAGTTTGAACTCGCTATTTATGAAATGGACACAACTGTGCTATCAGTATCACAACGCGACAATATTTTAGCCTCGTCTAATTGCAGTCTGATGAATTGTAAAACGTTAATGTGATACAGTACTTCAAGATAAAGGAATTAACAAAAAGTATCCAATGTAATAAATGTCAACGTCATTTCTAAGAAAAAGCAAAATCACGAAGTTAGCCTATGCCCATTCTTTATGTGAAGCACTGTTAAGTGTATTATTTATCTACTCACTCCGGCTCTCTCTTAGCGTGACGTTCAGGCATCCCGTCATCAGCCAACTCCAGCCCATCTAGGATATGTTCGGCGTCGTTGAGCGCGGCCAACTCCGGGTCCGCGTACTCCAGGATGTTGAATTGTTCCCCGATTTCCGCAGTCAGGGACTCGAGGAGCTCCTCGTCGTCTTCACCGCCGAGACCGGTGAGTATGTCCACCTGTGGGAAACCGAAGTGTGAGTAATGCGTTTTTACTCGATACATGAAAACCAAAGCAGGAGTCTCACTGCGCACTTTAACTTTGTTAGCCTACTACTCACGGCTGAATCAGTCGCGCCAACGCATGAGGGATGTCATGTGTGGGTTTAGACAGAGCTACGCGACAGATAGAGAAGCGCTTCGTAGGTGCTTATAATAATAGGCACGCAGCGCTGTGCAATTCGAAACTGTACTTTATTGCCGTGCAGCGAGAGTAGCTTATTATTCGATTGTCCTCGCGCGGATGGGCTTCTGTTCGTTTAGTACTATTATAAATTCTGTGACCAAAGTATGTTTTAAAGACAGGATCGTGATTTATTAACATACTTTCGAAAATATAAAAACGAAAATAAAGAAAATATAATTCTGAACAGTGAATGGACGTAAAAATGGCCAGTGACTAACGTAAATGACAAAAGTCAAATTCACCCAGTACAGACAAATTCAACCAGCTTCACGCCTGTTGTCACGAAGACCCAAATTAGAGCTTGCTGGTGTAAATAAACCGTCGAGTACCCAAATCTATCTCACCCCATTCGGTTGACCGAATTTGGGTAAACTCCAGAATCAAGTATTACCTCGCCAATGTTTCCAGTATCCTGTTCCAGTTTATCCATATCTCCCATGTCCATTTCGTCCGTCCCATGGTCTTGTCCAGATTCCTGTTTGTTTTCTCCCCCAGAATCTACGATCAGAGACCCACGTTTAATAGCATCTTTAACAAAACTATGATAAAATTATCTAAACTTATTGTTACATATTTGTTGAAAGCAACACATTCAACTGTCGTCACGGAAACATGAGACCATATTCGACGAAAGTTTTAACTGAACCAACTTCCATATAATGTGCTCCACGATAAAAACAACCTGATTATGTCTTAAGTCAGCTTGCAGAACGTTATGTGGAGGAACAAACTACTAATAATAATTAAATTCCAATCAACAGGCACAATGAGGAGCTCGGTGGCGCAGTGGTTTAGCGCCTGGCCCAGCGATTGCGGAAGTTAAGCAACGTTCGCAACGGTCGGTCATGGGATGGGTGACCAAAAGTTTATTATCTCGAGCTCCTCCATGCTTCGGAAGGCACGTTAAGCCGTTGGTCCCGGCTGCATTTGCAGTCGTTAACACCCACCAATCCGCATTGGGCCCGCGTGGTGGGTTATGGCCCATCCTCCTTACCACCCATAAGGAAGGCCTGTGCCCTAGCAGTGGGGACATAAAAAAAATGGCTGATGGACAACAGGTACTTTAAAACAGAACTCTTTATCTAATAATGTTGTGCTTGTTTAACAATCACTAGTTTAGTTAGATAGATGCAGAATAATTACACCTAGAATTATAATTCTCTACAAAGCGCGCTGTCAAAAGTGAGGCAACTAAAACAACCAAAATGGCGCCGTTTTCAGATTTTTATTGTCCATTATTACATAATCATACTTAAGAAGTACAAAACAGTTTCAATTTCCCTACCTTTATGAGATTAGTTATTATATTATAGGATTTTAATTAGGATTAGGTAACGTATGAAGGATATAAATCTGAATACTGAGCCATTTTGGCTCTGTATTAGTTGCCTCACTTTGCATGCAAGGACACGGCTTCTAGGTGTAATTATTCTAAGGATAGATGTATAGATAATACGTCTTATTGCTGCTTAACACACAGTTTATAAATTAACAATCAACACAAGTCACACAGTGTCACATAGTGTGTGCAGCAGCAACATGGCCAACGCTCATCGTTATTTTTATTGGAAGCAAAACTGCTGATTTTCAGTCATCACCCTCTAACTTAGTGATACGCGGGTTAAATGAAATAGATTTTAATAAAAACAATGGAAAGATGTAACACAATTAGAAATGTGAAATGCCCTAAGAATAATGAAATTGTATGTATGTAAGCTAACTTACTTCCTTGTTGGTTCATGGTGTTTTGTTTCTGTTCCATTACTTGCTGCTGATTGGGTTGGTTCTGAGCATTTTGCTGCATTTGAGCATTTTCTGCAACCATGCGCTGTTGCATCAAAACTAAAACAAATTGTACATTTCAGACTAGCTTATTTATTTAAGTACAAGTGTTTTCCTAAGTCACAGTACCGAACTTACAGTCTTCTTGATTAGCTTTCGCGACGATAAAGTTCCAAATGGAAATATACAATTAAATACTTGATTGTATATTTACTTAGATCTTTACCTATGAATTTGCCGATATTTTGTTACATGCAGAGAAAATAATAACTTCTATTATTTAAAATATTTAACAAATTCTTGATATTATATCGAATTATGACCATGATAGTCAACTATCGGAAAAAATAAAATCCTTATTTTAGCTTTCTTAACATTAAAAAAAGATCTTGAAGTGACTCTTTTTTGTGAGCAAAAAAAGGGTGACCAGAGGGGTTCTAACTTAGCCAAAACTTATTTTTCTCTTCGTAAATGGAACAAGTTAGCATAGTGTTCAAACATTAGTACATAAGTTTTGTTACACATGTGCTCACGGTTGTTAAACGAACAAAGAAAATGCTAGTATGAAAAATGCCTCCATCCAAATCGGCAATTTCATAGGTGAAGGAAGACCTATTATAAAAACTTACTTTGGTGATCCGGCCTCTGCCCGGGCTGCAGCGGAGTCCGTGGTCGTAGGCCAACGGGTAGCGGGTGCCGGAACTGCTGCCCATCTATATTAACACCTTGCATCGAGCCGTCTTCATTGGTGGCTTCTACAACATTTTAATATTTATACATACGTATTTTAATATTTATACATATAGTATACATACATAATACTCAAGCCTGATTCCCATGGGTGTAGGCAGAGATTATGGATCGCCACTTGCTACGATCCTTGCATACTTCTATCGCTTCAATCACATCCATCAATCTTTTCATACATGCCCGACAATTTTTCTCACTGCGTACACCAGTTTTTTTTATTAAAACCTCTAATTGGTCAGTGTAGGTTAACTTAGCAAAAAGTAAGTATGGTTTCCGGCACGAGCGCGAGATGCAGAAGTAATTATTGATATCTGATCAGTGCTGCTGTGGGCTCTATTGCATGGAACATTTTATTTTCCATATTGCAACTGGTTAAATTCTGATAAACTTTCTTGATCAACTGTGACGTAGAAATCACTCCATGCAACACTATTCCTAAATCAAATGTAGGTACGAGGCACAAAGCGATTATCACACTTGTCCACGCATTCATTCATACACTTCTCACTTCATACATTTCTATACAAGGTGTTGCAAAAAACCCCTAAACCGAGTAGATAGGGACCATCAAACTGAAATTTTTTTACAGTGGAGAATAACTCTGAAATGGCGAAACAAAAAACAGCAGGTTCATGTTTTGATATTTTAGTTATTAATTTTGATTTCTGATTTTTCCGCGTTTTCAGTTGGTTCTATAGTAAAAGTTGTTCAGTTTGATGGTCCCTATCTGCCATATTCGGCTTTAGGGGTTTTTTGTAACACGTTACAGCAGTTTATAACTTACGAGGCGACCATATCTTCTCAGGGTGTCGCTGGAGCAGATCCCTTAGCTGTCTATTAATGTCGTCGCTCGCGCCGTAGTGCAGCGGGAAGCGTTGCGCGGGGAAGGTGCTCCGGGGCGCTTCTTGGGCGGGGGCGGGCGCGGGCGCGGGCGCGGCGGCGGGCGACGCGGGCGCCGGGGACCCGCCCTCCGGCACGCGCATGCGCGACATCGCTGCTTGGGAAACACACGCGCCTTCAACGACATTATTTTGGGTAGTCAATTGAGTTAACGTTTTACACTTGGTTTAAGAAAGTTGGTAATTAAAGACTTTTGTAACAAACTGAAACAAATTAGCGCAAATAAACATAGTATCAACAAAAAAGATATACGCTCGGTAATGCTGTATTTCTTGAAATGTAATTAAGTAAATAACAAATCTTAATGTATCGTCTTGCGTCTTTACGTCTTTTATCCGTCAGTCCAATCTTGCTACCCTCTCGCACACACACCTCTCCCTCTTACTCTTCCTTCCGTTCCATTCCATGTTTTTCACCCATCTGAACACCCTACACTTATAACATTATTATTATTATTTTTGATATATCTCATACATTTTCCGACTACAATCGTACAAATTATTTTTAGATGTTACCAAAAACTGATTAACAAAAGATAAGGTTTTTTATAACTCGTCAAGAAAACAGATACAATTAAAATGTTGTTAAACTTGAATAATAGTCAAATTCTTTGGTCACATTCTAAAGACTTAGTTGCATGAATAAAAAGAGTCACATAACGGGCTACAGTACACGAATGAATCTACGGGCGCTTTGAGCGCCGTAATTATTCTCGACATAAAAGTGTCATGATATGTTACAGAAATAATATTGCTTATACTACTAAACGCTACCTGTCTGGAACCTATTCTAGTCACTTCACATAGGAACAGAATTTTCTTACTCAAAAATTATGAAAATATTTTGAAAATAATGACGGCGTACAAAGCGCTGCTCGTTAATTCACCTACACAAGTCATGTTCTGAGGGCCTAGCTAGTACGTTTTGTTCTCACTTTACTTTGCGAATAGTTAACAATCGTTTCCTCTCTTTTACTCGTTCACTCACTCGCATTGACTGTAAGCAGTATATATATCCGATACTATTCGAGAAGTGAGGTGAGAACACAACTCGTACTAGGCCCTCTGTAACTAGCTAGAGTCGCATTACTAATTTCCCAGCAAAAATGTAAACAATGGTGTTGCCAGCGCAAAACAACACAAAAGGAACATGTTTTTTCATCACAAACCTAATAAAAATAGATTAGATAAATATTCTAATCATGAGTTTTGTGGCAAAAACAGTAATATAATTTAATATTTCATAGCAACAGTTTATAGTAGAAACATTTTTATGATGCTGTGCACACATCAACTGCAAACCGTACACAGCAATCTTTGGCAATTTTATAATAAATCATAAAAAATAGTATTATGAGTAGTAAGTAGCTGTAGTAGTACATTTGTCTTTTGGTATTGGGGGGAACAGGCGAAGATGTTATTGTATTTTTGATAGTTTATATATACAGTCAATATCTAAGTAAAGTTTTCTTATCAGTTCGTTTCAAGAACTTTTAACATCAAAAATTATGATAGGCTATAAAGATAATTTCTAATTACCATCCTACTTTTCTCAAAAATGCTTGTAATAAGGTCATTATTTTGACAACCTTCTTTGAACAAAGTCGAGGTTGCCGCGCTCCTCCGATGGTGACGCAACAAAGTTGTATGGGATTTCATTATTGTTGAGTTTTAGCCACCAGCAATTTCCTTTGAGAATCCATTATAGTCGAGTTTTGTTTCAAACATAGTTAGGTGGAAAAAGTACATTGTACAACCCGCGCAGATAAAGAATGGCGTCGTTCATATTCACTTCTCGTTGTGGTAAGCGCCGTGAGCCGCCATTTTCAATCCCATTCTTTATTTGCGGGGTGTTTTTACTATTTTTCCTTTTTGATATTTTTTAATTTTTGACTTTTTTTTCCCTTTTTGACTTTCTTGCATTTTTTACTTTTTGTCATTTTAATCATTTTTAACATTTTGGACCAAGTCTTGTATAGTGCTGTCAAAAATGTCAAAAAATTTCAAAAATGTCAAAACGACAAAAATTGACATTTTGGTAGTTATGGTCATTTTTGTCAATTTTGTTATTTTTGACATTTTTACTTTTTTGACATTTTTGAGTAAAGCACTATACAAGACTTGGTCCACAATGATTGCACTGCTGGCCACGCTATGATGGCCTCAAGCTGAGCTTAACTACGCTCTCGGCCTTCAAGCTTGGACATCATTGCAGCCCTTGCTGTCCGCGCTATAAAGGCCTCGACCTCCGCTCTCGGCCTTTATTCCAGCTTGGCCATCGAGGGCTGCAATGCTGACCGCGCTGTGACGGCCTGGACCTGCGCTAAGCTACAATATCGGCCATCATCATCGCGCTGCCAGCAATGCAGTCATTATTGACCGCGTCAGTAATGTACTATTAAAATTACCCTGGATAACATTATATTTATTATGACTCAAAATATAATAAACAAATTAAAAAGTTATAAAAGTGAACAAAGGTTTTCAATATCTGAAAATGTCACTACCAGGGTCAGTTTGTCAATTTGACAGTGTCGTTTCTTTGTTTACATTTTTGCTGGGAAATTAGTAATGCGACTTTAGTTGTGTCCGCCGGTCGGTATGTTCGCTGTACCTTGCATCCGCTGGTCGTGTATGATCTGCTGCTGCTGCTGCGTCTGCTGCTGGCGCTGCTGCTGCAGGTGCTTCCACTGGCGCTCCTGCTCCGCTTCGCGCGCGCTTCGCTGTTGGCCGCATGATCGCTCTTGCTCCTACACACAACCTGTTGCTTACTACACGCTACACGCTTGGCGTGTAATGGTTACTGTACAAACAGCACGTGGACAGTAATACACGACTGCTCGTGCGCTAAGAAATATTTAAGCGCACTTAATTAACTTCCATTTAAAAATTATTCTACGGAATCGACACTTTTTTAATTTTAAATTGATCTATAATAATCTACATAGTTTACTAAAAGGGAAAACTAAGAAAATACACGTTTTTAAATACGAATTGCTTTAGAAATTATTTGATTGGATTTCAAGCTTGAATTTAAATTAATTAAGTAATATTTGGAATAAGACTCGTGTCAACTACTTCAAAAATCATCACAAAACAAAAGTGCGATTCCGCCCTTTTTCACCTAAAAATTACTATGACAAAGTAAAATTTTATCCAAATATTCACATTACGCATGCTTTACTATCACATGCATCATCTAATGTACCTTCATTTTAAACATTCATCAGTTCAATGTGATTAACACATAGATAAGTATGTACAGTGTTCTATACAATCACTTGGTGAGTTTTCAGTAATGAACTTGTGACATTTATTATTATCAACAAATATGTGAAAGCATGTAACACAAGTGTATGACACATTACATCTATTATTTTGTTTAGTTTCAAAAACATATTACTGTACACAATTGTTATAAATAAAATAAATACTGTTGTTATTAATGCGACGAAAGATATGTACAAATTATTGTAATTCTTTTGACTGTTACCATGCATTTTGATTTGTTACAAGAAGTGTCGATGGAGAAATATAGTGAAATATAATAATTATAGTTAAATAGATAAAAACAAAGAAGTTAGACATTGATTTGTTAAGTTATTTGGTGTTATAATTTTACGAATAATTTTATTAACGTAATAATTCGTATTACTTTACAAATACCGACTAATTAGATTCCTTTATAAAGTAAAGAAAATAATAGCGTACTTATACGTTACCTGGAACACTTAAAACTAACAATAAAAGCTGTGTACACATGAGCGTAACGTTGCAAATGAACCATCTACGTCGACTTGTTAGAACTGTTAGCACGTCTCATCCAGCCACCACCGCGTCGAGTGTTAAAGCCAACTCTACCAAGGCAAAGCTCCAAATAAAATAAAAAATAAACAACATTACGGAAACGAGGACCCGAGTCCGGGAGGCGCATCAGTACTTTTCGAGAGACCTCGTTATAAAGAAGCTAAAAGAAAACGAAAATAATCACACAGCTTACAACGCCATTGAACAGCCAAAACTCTCGTTGGGTGATTACAAATTTAGAAGTTAAGGGACGGGACGCGCGATCACCCAACAGCAAACGAACGGACCTCGCGTACACACCGCGTCTAGGGGACCGACCACTGGGAGGAAATATAATGGGCTAAAATGTAAAATTAAATCTAAATACGAATTTCTAAATTATGTACCTGCAAATCAAGAAACTTTTGCAGTCTAAGCAGTAAAATTAAAAGACTGGAGGGGATGAAATCTTTATATTTTAATTTAGGTAAAACCAATCAGATTAAAGTACTGCCAAAATGAATTCGATTTCGTGATTGTATTTTTTAAAGCTTTATACGAATCTAAAATTGACTATTTTGAATAGTGATAGCAAATCTTTAGTGGTTCTAACCGTTGAAAGATCAATTTAGCTGCTTTATCCCTTAACTTTTAATTTAAAACAATGCAAGTAATACGCATTTGTTGCTTTATTTATCAAACATTTAATTTATGTCGTAGTCTTTTTAGACATAAATAAATAACAGTTCGTCGCGTCCAAATAAGTCTATGTTTCTTTAAACATACAGACCATTAGTTCTGTATGACTCGCTGGATTTTTTTGTACCCTACCAGAGTTGATCACTAGAAAACTAAAATTCGAAATCGGTTCCATTCTGGTAGTACATAAACTATGCATCGTATGCGGTGTGTAGGCGAGCGCGAGGGATGTAGTCGCGGTACCGTGGGGCGTGCGAGGCGCGGCAGCGTGCGCATGATCTCGGAGGGGGTGAGCACGCGGATGTGCGCGTCCGCCTCCAGGAGCCCGGTGGGCGTGACCGTGACGTTGGGCGCGCGCACCCCGGCCGCAGGTCCGCCCGCGCCGGCCGCCGGCGCGCTACTGGCCGGCGCCGCCGCGCCGCTATCCGCCTCGCCCGGCGCCGTGGCCGCCCCGCTCGCGCTCGTGCCACTCCCACCACTCTGTCGCGCCCAACTCTTTAGTCGCGACTACGCTTGTAACTCTACCTACTACCGAATCGTTTCGTAGCCTACTGGTAACCTACGGTAACTATGATTGCTTTTTAGAAGAAATTCCGACAAGTTATGGAATGGTGTCAACTAACTGTTGATATTTGTATTAAATAACTAAGAGATTCTTTAGAACACCAAGAAAATAAAACATCAACATTTACAACATAAAAGTTGTGTGTTGTGTAAAGCTAACCATTGTTTGTTTTCTGTTAGTTATTATTGTATTATAATGTAGGAAACTTTTTTTGTGCATTTAATAACTATCGTTTTGTAAAACCATTCATTTGAAAGCTACCATACTGTATCAAATAGTAGGCTACCGAACGATTCGGTAGGCTCGGTCTAATTACAACTCTAGTACGGACTCACGCACCGAAACAAACACTTTGAATAACAATATTAGACCGAAGTTAATCGGCTACATTTGGTCACTCGAATTAGCCTCGCGTACACTAGCCATCTCACAATTACTATGAGACCGCGGCCACTAGCATTTGACAAGCATCGATCGATTCCAGCTAAATAAAGGAGATAGTACCAACATTAAACTACAGAGTGCACCAAAACGGCTAAATGCTCACTAAATCATATTAGGAACTATAATTTGGTGAGTAAAGAAGCCATTCTGGTGCTCAAGTTAGTATGGTCAACAGTTAAATCCGATTCGATTCGAAGTGATGCGTTTGCTTGTAGTGGACGCTGTACATTCTATATCACTGACGGTACACATACCAAGAGTATTTTAGTGCCAAATATTAATAAAAAATGATTCAAATAATCGATCAGCAATGGCTTCCATAAAACAAAAACTTCATAATTGAATTTGACAAAATGTTACTCTAAAAATGTTTAAAACACATTTACAAAACACCACAAGAGATCGTGTGCGACAGCGTGCTGATTCCGTCGACCGCGTCTCGAGTGAATGAGCGTGACTATGAATATGAGCATGGGTTTTAATGATTGTGACTAGCAACATCCTTGAAATAAATCTGTTTTAGAGTGAACTCCTTAGTGAAATTGGATAAACTTTTATAATGAATCCACTTAAAAAATATAGCGAGTGTGAAAGACACAAAGTATAAACACAGAGTGGTAAGTGAGTTGGGTTAGCACACACCACATCGGGCACACACAGTCGCTCACCTGTTGGGCTTTCTTCATGCGTATGGCGCTTCTGTTGTCTCTCGCGCGCTGGAGGTAAGGCGCCTTCTGTTCGGCGGGCAATGCCCTCCACTTCTTGAGGATCTGTTTGCAGCGGTCCACCCAGTTGGGGAACTCTGTTTTCCATTCAGGGTGATTGGTGTTGGCGTATAGCACTGCCGATATGGTGGCTGCTGAACCTAAACCTGTTTAGATGGAAGGATGGTAAAATACACTTATTATGTTGTGTGTTAATTAATGTTGAAATAATAAGAAAGTAAAAACTGAATTGATAAATTAAATAACGAAGTGAGATAGGTAAGTAGTAGGGTTTCTGACGAAGTGTATTTAAAATAGATCTAGACACAAAGTTAGTTTCTAATTTGTAGTGTACACTTCAAGTAAGTGTGTATTTGTTTATTTCAAGTAGAGTGAATGAATATAGAGTAGGGGGAGAGAATGGAGTTGGAGCAGGGGGGTCTCATTCCGAGCTTAAACTTTTATATTAGCCTACTGCTCGTGGCTGACTCTGTCGAGCCGGCGCACGAGGGATGTTGTGTTGATTGATTTGAGAGAGCGACGCGAATAACGCGACAGAAAGAGAAGGTGCATACAATAATAGGCACGCAGCGCTGTGCAATTTGAAATTGTACTTTATTGCCGTGCAGCGAGAGTAGCTTATTATTTGATTGTCCTCGCGCAGTTTAGTACTATGTCAATTACATTTTCCGTGTTTGGAATAAAGAGTGGTGTGACTGGAGTGTGAGTAGAGTGTGTAGTGTGAGTGTGGTGGTGATGCTCACTCTCGTCGGCGCGCATCTTGTCGGCGGTGCGCTGGTTGTAGGAGGGCGGCTCGGGCGCGGGCGCCTGCTCGCCCCACGACCCCGCCCCCGACCCGCCCTCAGTGACTGGAGTGTGAGTAGAGTGTGTAGTGTGAGTGTGGTGGTGATGCTCACTCTCGTCGGCGCGCATCTTGTCGGCGGTGCGCTGGTTGTAGGAGGGCGGCTCGGGCGCGGGCGCCTGCTCGCCCCACGACCCCGCCCCCGACCCGCCCTCAGTGACTGGAGTGTGAGTAGAGTGTGTAGTGTGAGTGTGGTGGTGATGCTCACTCTCGTCGGCGCGCATCTTGTCGGCGGTGCGCTGGTTGTAGGAGGGCGGCTCGGGCGCGGGCGCCTGCTCGCCCCACGACCCCGCCCCCGACCCGCCCTCAGTGACTGGAGTGTGAGTAGAGTGTGTAGTGTGAGTGTGGTGGTGATGCTCACTCTCGTCGGCGCGCATCTTGTCGGCGGTGCGCTGGTTGTAGGAGGGCGGCTCGGGCGCGGGCGCCTGCTCGCCCCACGACCCCGCCCCCGACCCGCCCTCAGTGACTGGAGTGTGAGTAGAGTGTGTAGTGTGAGTGTGGTGGTGATGCTCACTCTCGTCGGCGCGCATCTTGTCGGCGGTGCGCTGGTTGTAGGAGGGCGGCTCGGGCGCGGGCGCCTGCTCGCCCCACGACCCCGCCCCCGACCCGCCCTCAGTGACTGGAGTGTGAGTAGAGTGTGTAGTGTGAGTGTGGTGGTGATGCTCACTCTCGTCGGCGCGCATCTTGTCGGCGGTGCGCTGGTTGTAGGAGGGCGGCTCGGGCGCGGGCGCCTGCTCGCCCCACGACCCCGCCCCCGACCCGCCCTCAGTGACTGGAGTGTGAGTAGAGTGTGTAGTGTGAGTGTGGTGGTGATGCTCACTCTCGTCGGCGCGCATCTTGTCGGCGGTGCGCTGGTTGTAGGAGGGCGGCTCGGGCGCGGGCGCCTGCTCGCCCCACGACCCCGCCCCCGACCCGCCCTCAGTGACTGGAGTGTGAGTAGAGTGTGTAGTGTGAGTGTGGTGGTGATGCTCACTCTCGTCGGCGCGCATCTTGTCGGCGGTGCGCTGGTTGTAGGAGGGCGGCTCGGGCGCGGGCGCCTGCTCGCCCCACGACCCCGCCCCCGACCCGCCCTCAGTGACTGGAGTGTGAGTAGAGTGTGTAGTGTGAGTGTGGTGGTGATGCTCACTCTCGTCGGCGCGCATCTTGTCGGCGGTGCGCTGGTTGTAGGAGGGCGGCGCGGGCGCGGGCGCCTGCTCGCCCCACGACCCCGCCCCCGACCCGCCCTCAGTGACTGGAGTGTGAGTAGAGTGTGTAGTGTGAGTGTGGTGGTGATGCTCACTCTCGTCGGCGCGCATCTTGTCGGCGGTGCGCTGGTTGTAGGAGGGCGGCGCGGGCGCGGGCGCCTGCTCGCCCCACGACCCCGCCCCCGACCCGCCCTCAGTGACTGGAGTGTGAGTAGAGTGTGTAGTGTGAGTGTGGTGGTGATGCTCACTCTCGTCGGCGCGCATCTTGTCGGCGGTGCGCTGGTTGTAGGAGGGCGGCGCGGGCGCGGGCGCCTGCTCGCCCCACGACCCCGCCCCCGACCCGCTCTCCGAGAACAGCGGGCTCAAAGCGCTGTTACTGCTGCGACAATAAAGATAAGATAAAGATGTACCTATGTGCAAGAAAAACATGAAGCGCCGTCCCCACTAGGGCCGCGCGGCTCCGTGAGGCCTAACCGCGCGGCTGAGCCTCGCGAGTGTGTACGTGAGCGAGGCCTGAGCCGCGCGGCTTCCAAAACCGCGCAACCGGCCTCATTTATCCCGAAGATTGTCGGTCTCTTGAAAGGAAGCCGCGCGTCTCTACGTAGTGTGGACGGGCCGCGCATCAAAAACACTGTCGCCGCAGGTACTTTCTAATGTGTGGAGCGCTGCTTATAACTATAAAAGCAGGTCCTCCTCTTCGTATCTGACTGGACTGGTGCGAAGTGTACGCAAGGCGGGCTAGTGCAGTATTTAGTGGCATCATTTGTATGGGGACCTTGCAGATCGTCAACAAAGGAAGCCGCTTGGCACAGGCGTTCTTTGTGGTCATCTGAGCTGATTTAGCCCTGTACCCACGTGGTACCACCATGGTGGTAGCCAGGGGTGGGGGGCAGAGGTCCCTTCTACCACGCTGTACTTTTACATCCATATATCCATAAGTTTAGCAAATAGGTCGTGTTTGGTATCGTTTTCATATAATTTAAGGACGAGGAATTCATTTCTGGAACAACTTTTCCACTCGTTCATAGAAAAAACAAAAGTTCTGCGCAAAAAAAGAAAAATAAGATAACAAAAATCTTACAAAATCTTTGCCTACAAATAAACCACGAGATTGCGCTTAATAAAAAAAATATAATTAAACAGCCCTGTTTATTTAGAATATATAAACATCAACTTTCTCTTACAAATTATATTTATAAATGTGTCAAAAAAAACGTTTGCAACGCGCGGCGGTATTTTGGTTCAGTAAATTTGGATAGGATTTAACACTTATTGTTTAATCATGTCACTAAATAGGTCGTGTTTGGTATCGTTTTAATATAATTCAAGGATGAGGAATTCAATTCTGCAACAACATTTTTACTAGTTCATAGAAAAAAATAAAGTTCAGCGCAAATAAAAGAAAAATAAGATAAAAAACCTACAAAATCTATGCCTATCACGAGATATGCTTTATAAAAAATATGTTTTAAGAGCCCTATTTATCTTAAATATATAAACATAAACTTTTCTAAAGAAATTACATTTATAAATGTGTCAAAAAAATCAGTTCAACCGCGCGGCGGTACAAAAACGAAAACAATCGTAAAATGTTTGTATACCTAGACCCTATCTTATTGAAAATAAATAATTCAATAATTAATTATATTAGATTACCTATTAGAATTTTCTTGTTTCATGACATTTTTAGTTGCGGATCGCGACAACGTGGATGTTAATGTGACAAGGTTTCAGCGCATTACCAATTGATGGGGATAATAGTCCCATAATTTTACTTAATAGAGAGTTAAAGTAATAATTTAGTAAAAAAATGTTTTTACCTAGGTAGGTACCTACCTATAACAAATTTTATTGGCAGTTTCCGCTGCATCTACGTAGTTCGGTGCACTTTATTTCTCTTTTTAAACAATTGCACCTTCCTGCGCATTTTTGCTTACACTTACACCTTATTAACTCCATGCAAGCAGTGGCTGCTAGCGGTAAGGTGGTCTACATAGGATTCCCATCCCATAAGCCATTATTTTTGCCCCAACCCCAATCTGCAGGACTATGCATGGTTTTGGATTGGTTTTTAAAGTTAACATTCCTCCCTGATAAATCGCTCGCAAAATATGGTTGCACAGGGCGTCTCTGGTTGGTGGGAGATTCTCCAGCTGCATGTCCTTTTTCTTGAACAGCACTTTTCTGCATTGATTAATATCAAGGACATGCATTCCAACATTTCCAACAATACTATAAATCACTAAAGCCAATCACCACGTAACTTACTTGTCATACAAAGCAATGTCATTTATTTCTAATACTTATTGGCAATGCCCTATTCCACATTTCCTTCTTCAGCGTATTTAAATCCTTCCATTGCAATTGGATAAACGCCCCAAGCTTCGAAAGCGCTTTTTTCCCTTTACCAGCAAAAGACGATACGGTATCACACTCAGAGAAGGCGTTCTGCTTTTTCCGGTGAAAGAAGATAAACTGTATTAATTGCTTGAGGAATTGTAAGTTCATATTGGCACGGGTAAAAATCATCAGTTCCTGCCTTGCCATGCAATCGCAGCTTTATTAAGTAACCCAAATAGTAAAGTAGAGTATTTTCACACTTTAAAATCTATAAAGAAGGAAATGTGGAGCAGGCTTGTATTAGAAAAAATTGTCATTGCTTTGTATGACAAGTAAATTACGTGGTGATTGGCTTTTGTGATTTAAGTTATTGTTGTATTGATGTTAGAATGCATGTCCTTGATATTAATCAATGCTTTTGATATCAATCAATGTATAAAAGTGCTATTCACTAAATAGGACATGCAGCTGGAGAATCTCCCACCAACTAGAGACGCCCTGTGCAACCATATTTTGCGAGCGATTTATCAGGGAGGAATGTATGGGGTCGACTTTTAAAAACAATCCAAAACCTGCCATGTCCTACAGATTGGGGTTTGGGCAAAAATATCCGCTTATGGGAGCCTATGTCAACCACCTTACCGCCAGCAACCACAGCCTGCATGTTAATAAAGTGTAAGTGTAAGCAAAAATGCGCAAGGAAGGTGCAATTGTTTAAAAAGAGAAATAAAGTGCACCGAACTACGTAGATGCAGCGGAAACTACCAATAAAATTTGATATAACTAGGTAGGTAAAAACATTTTTTTACTTAATTATTACTTTAACTCTCTATTAAGTAAAACTATGGGACTACCAATACTAATCCGTGTCATTATTAAATAAAAAGTGATAAATCCAAATAAAAAAACACTGCACCAAAGTACCGCCGCGCGGCTAAACTGATTTTTTTGACACATTTATAAATGTAATTTCTTTAGAAAAGTTTATGTTTATATATTTAAGATAAATAGGGCTGTTAAAACATATTTTTTTATTAAGCATAATCTCGTGGTTTAATTGTAGGCATAGATTTTGTAAGTTTTTTCCTTATTTTTCTTTTTTTTTTGCGCTGAACTTTATTTTTTTCTATGAACTAGTAAAAATGTTGTTGCAGAATTGAATTCCCCATCCTTGAATTTTATGAAAACGATACCAAACACGACCTATTTGTGTCATTATTAAACAATAAGTGTTAAATCCTATCCAAATTTACTGAGCCAAAATATCGCCGCGCGTTGCAAATATTTTTTTTTGACACATTTATAAATATAATTTGTATGGCAAAGTTGATGTTTATATATTCTAGATAAATAGGGCTGTTTAATTATATTTTTTTTATAAAGCACAATCTCGTGGTTTATTTGTAGGCATAGATTTTGTAAGATTTTTGTTTTCTTATTTTTCTTTTTTTGCGCAGAACTTTTGTTTTTTCTATGAACGAGTGAAAAAGTTGTTCCAGAAATGAATTTCTCGTCCTTAAATTATATGAAAACGATATCAAACACGACCTATTTGCTAAACTTATGGAGATATGGATGTAAAAGTGCAGCGTGGTAGAAGGGTCCTCTCCCCCCCACCCCTGGCTACCACCATGGTGGTACCACGTGGGTACAGGGCTAAATCAGCTCAGATGATCACAAAGAACGCCTGTGCCAAGCGGCTTCCTTTGTTGACGATCTGCAAGGTTGATGCCACTAAATACTGCACTAGGCCGCGTAGCTGTTATATGGGGAAGCGTAGGAATGAAACACAAAAGTATAGCGCCTCGCGGCTGACGCGGACGCGCAGCTCGAAGTGGGGACGCCGCTTAAGGCTCAGCCGCGCGACCCTAGTGGGGACGCTTCTTGAGTAAATGAGTGATGTAATAAAAGGTGAAAAATATATCTAACATGTTTTGCCGGTCGTTTCAGCTCATAATGTCAACTTCTCATAATGGCAACCGGACAAAAAATTTACATTTCTTATAACGTCAACTTCTTAGAATGTCAACTTCGCAAAAAGACAACTTCTCGAAATGTTTACTTCTCACAATGACAACTTCGCATTTGGTCAACTTCTCTTAATCTCAACTCTTAAATGATATATTCGCAAAATGTCAACTCTTCGTAATTTGTATTTTAAATGGCTATTTAATAAGAAAAGTCATATATTTTCTTTGACTTTCTTTGTTTCAATAAAAAGAAATATTAAATTGCACTGCAAAATGAAAATCTGCATTTTTCATATTTTTTACATTTCATACATTGTTTGTGCCTTTTTGTTAATTATGCGATTTATCAACACATAATACATACAAATAATTCTAAAATAATTTCGAAAACCATCACTCCGTGTTTACCTCCCAAAATTCAATTTACTTTTTATTTAAACAAAAAACACTACGGTATAGAATATTGCAGTTTTAGGTCAGCACCATTTCCTGACCGATAGTAGAACCAATGTAATTTTTATCAATGATTTCTGAATTTTATTTTTCCTATACTGTTTACATAAATTTCTATCACGTAAAATAATTTTAGATTTTTCTCTACGTAAAGGTCGGAGATATGTGGGGAGGGGAACGGTCTTTTAGTTTTTCATGAAAAGTCGAAAATTACGAAGATTAAAAAAATGATTGAGAATATGCAAACGGCGTTCTTTCACATAGCATCCCACATGCGCTAGTAGCCTCACTTTAATTTTTTACCAAGTTATCTTTCAAGGGTTCCTTTTTTCTTTAAAGGAAAGAAATCCGTCGTCTACTGAAAACTCGCGTAGTAGGTATCAAAGAGAATGTAAAATCACTACGTTTTAAGAGACGGGACTTCATACAAAATTTTTGACACGCCAAATGTCAAAACAGGGTTCTTCGATCGCCGCCAACACAGTCACACATAAGACAAAAGAGTGAGATAAATATAGCGGCCATAAAAGTACTACCCCGTTTAGATTTTTTTTCTTCACGAGTTGCGATAGACTGGTAGGTATATCAAAATGTGACGTTTCAGTTAATAAATGCTCAAATTACCTGCTCCCATAATCGTTATGGTAGGGCGACGCGTACTCCATGGGACTCTGCAGTTGCTGCCGCTGCTGCGAGTACGGCGTGCCCGCCATCGAGTTCACGTACGACACCGACGACTCTTGCGACTCCTACACACAAAAACAGACCAAATGAGGGGAAATATGCCTAAAGCGCTTCGGTAATGATCATTTGCGATTGTCCATTTTTACGTAATTGACGCTCATTGACGCGAAAATTTATCGTTTACATGTGCAATTGAAGCGAAATTCAATTGCTCTAACAATGGTATTGACGTTTTCGTCAATTGTATTTTTTTTAATTTACAATTGTAATAACCGGGGGCCTTACAGCATTTACATTACATTAGCCAATCCAGTGTCCAATTTAGGAACCAATTTAAGGCTAACGACTCTTGCGACTCCTACACACAAAAACAAACCAAATGACGGGAAATATGCCTAAAGCGTTTCGGTACTGATCATTTGCGATTGTCCATTTTTACATAATTGACGCTCATTGACGCGAAAATTTATCGTTTACATGTGCAATTGAAGCGAATATCAATTACTCTAACAATGGTATTGACGAAAAAATTTACAATTGCAATAACCGGGGGCCTTACAGCATTTACATTACATTACATTAAGATTATTAATATAATTGAAAAATATTAGAAAAATCGACTCACCCGTAGCAGCTCAGACGGGACATTATATTATATTAGCCAATCCAGTGTCTAATTTAGGGATCCAGTGTCTAATTTCTAATTTAGTGTCTAATTAAGGAACCAATTTAAGGCTACCACGCGTACTTGGCAATAAAATATCGTATAATAAGTTCAATTTTAGAAGTGAATTGACACTAATAAAATAACGGAAAGGTAAACATTGATTATGATTAGAGATGAGAATCGAAAATAAAAAATCAGTTATAATGGTAAAATTACTGTTAAAATCGAACTTATTATTATTACAAAAAAAATATTATTAAGTATGAGCGGCAACCCTAATTGGATTCCTAAATTGGACACTAGATTGGATAATGTAATTAAGAGGTAGTGTGTAGATTGGATAATGTAACAAGAGGCCTAAACTGCGACAGGTTTGAACCAATGGGGCTAACGTATCGCAACGCTAAAAAGTAAATAATCGACATACAAAAAGCATGTATGTTTTTGTGAATGTTCAAAATATGAAGGAACATAATCTTGCAGATTTATTTTCTATATTGTTTTGACCAAAATTACTGTTATCTTTACTTTAACTAACTTGACATGACATAACTAAAAAAATATGACTATTTTGTAAAGAAACATTGAGATTCTTAAGGATTTTATCATAAAATCAGACCTTAATGCTAAGTTATAATAATACCTGCGAGTCATCGGTGAGCACCCCCTTGAATATCTCGTCCACGTCGTTGCTGTCCATGTCGGGCAGCGAGTTGACCACCGCGTCCAAGTTAACTCCCAGAAGCGACAAGTCGTCTTTTGGCGATATCGTCGACGCTTGGGAAGACCCGCCCGTTTCTATGTACAATCGTTTCGGTTAGTTATCCGTTAGACTGCCTTGTACATCAAATAATAGGGGCCACTATGTTTTTCCATACAAACGACCTAACTTCTAAAAGGTATTTTTATGACTAACTAGCGGCCGCCCGCGACTTCATCAGCGTGGAAAGTTATCCCTCGGAAACAATAACTTTTTTCGGAATGAAAGGTAACCTATGTCCTTTTCTGTACCCCTGATAACGTGTATGCAAAATTTAACGATGATCGGTTCAGTAGTTAAGACGTGAAGGCATAACAAACAAACAAAAACAAACGAACTTTCGCATTTATAATATTAGTAAGGATTCAATCCGATTTTATTAGAATTTGATATTATTTGAAACCTGTGTAATAGAGTCAACTTGCGGACTTCACTGTCGAATTTACTGTATAACTTCACTTATTCGCCGTGCGTTAGTTATAAAAGAAAGAAATTGAATTTTCATACAAAAATATGCGTTTACAGCGAATACGAGAAAAAAATGCAGTATATTCGACAGTAAAGTCGGTAAAATAGTGGCCCCTACTTACTTTTGAGGATATTGCACACAAAACGATGCAACCGCACGTGGTGTGGTCTCTATTTGAGTATTGCACAATGCACCATGTTTTGATTGGTAAAACACAGATTTTTCTTATTCATATACTTTATATACTAGCTACATAAAAAAATTGATTACCTGTCTCTATGCCGACATTTTCCATTGATTAATACGGCAAACATCTAAACTATTTCGCAAAGTGTTATTCAGAGTTTTATTAAGTACTTTATGATTTACCTTTTTATATGCAGGATTAACAGAAATTACGTTACAAATTTTATAAATGTGTAGTTCTTACCACTGCTAACATTTTCCGTCTTGGTGCTGTGCACGGTGGGTATGCTCTCGGTGGCGATGGTGGGCGGCTGGTCGTCGGCGGGCTGCGGGCCCAGGATGGCGTTCTTGAGCGCCGTCGAGTCCTCCGTGTGCTTCAGCTGCCCTTCCTCGTCTAATTCACTTTTTATTTTGACGCTGCCGTCCGGATTCGAGTCGTCTTTCTCTTCTTTAGGTTTCAACGATTTCAGTATTTCTATTTCCTCCTGTATTTTATTTTTCAATGTTATGATATCTGAATGAACGTGACAGTCATTTATTGTCCTGGGGCTCGACCGCCTAACGTACACGGCTATCAATTACTAACCAACAAACTATAGTGTTTGTCGGTTAAGAAAAAAAAATACTGACCATCCCACTAGGTGGAGAGAGTGGATTGTCTTGTCAGTTAGTAATAGACGTTTCATTCAAAAGAATGGACGTAGCACAAATAAAAACTTGCCAAAGAAAAATAGCAATGCATCAGAGGGCCTAGTACGAGTTGGTTTTTTGCTCTCACTTCACTTTGCGAATAGTTAACTATCGTCTTCTCTCTTTCACTCGTTCACTCACTCGCATGATTTCATCTCTTTCACACGCTACTATTCACAAAGTGAGGTGAGAAACACAACTCATACTAGGCACTCAGATCCATCTGTCAAATGAAAGCGATTACAATAGCCATTAGGCGGTAGGGCCCCTGGCTATTTAATTTTTGTTTTGCAGTCAGCTCTAACAAGCAGCAAAACAGGCAATTTTGAATTTCAATGATAATAAATGCGATAAAATCTTATGTAGAATTGAAAATAATTAACACAAAACAAATCCTTCTGTGTTGTTATATTAGTGTGTTAGCATTCCTAGATCGCAAAGAATTAATGTTCGAAAGAAAGTTGACCATTTCTGACCTGTCAAAATATTGAATTATATCTTATTAATTATCGTGTATTGAGAAGAATTACATTATCTTATTGTACCTACATCTACTTAAAAAAAAACTATGTGACAAATCAACACTTGTATTGTGACAAGTACTGAATTCTTCGAAAAAGTCGAGTGTCGATGTTATTTATGATGTGCGACTGACCGTATTGAGCGAGATGAGCACGGTGTTATCCTGCGCGGGCGCGGCGTACAGCGCGGCGAGGAAATCCTCGCCGTCTGAGTCGGAATTGTCCAGTTCTACCTTGAAGTCGCGCAACTCGCGGTATCCCTCGGGAGTACCACCGCGACCTAACGCGCCGGGACTCTCCGATGGATTACCTGGACAATTTACAATAAGATCAAATGGCGGGATGTCACAAAAGGGGTTCGGGCTCTTTGGTCCTTATGACCAATAGACTTGAATCGTACATCGATGGATAGGTCTTTTCAAGAGGAAAATAAAATTTTATGGGGTTACATTTGGATTTGTTGTCCGATTCGAGATATCGGCTTATAAAGTATGTGTTTTCAGTATCTCGGATAGTACAGTCAGCAATGAAAGTCGTTTAACGGGGGCGGGTCCATGGAATATCAGGACAACATTTCAGGTCAAGCGCCATACCTATTCGTGCTCTATGAGAATACACCTTTCTAACGATATACTATTTATATCTATTGGATCCAGGACCAGAGTCCATACATTTGTGCCCACACCCCTTTGTCCCGGGAGACCTTTGTACGGGCATTAACCCCCAATTTTCTCATTTATTTTAAATTATATCTAAAAATGGTTGTAGGTTAACGAAACTAATGTGCCTGATTGAATCTAGTGGAGGGTGCTCCCTCACCGGGAGCATTCGCGTGTAATGTAACGTTACAGATTTGAGCATTACATCATTTTAGTTGGACAGTAAACGAATTGAAGATTGAAGAAAACCAAAATATGTTGAAAGAAAAATTCATATTTACGAAAATTCGCTTCCAACATGCAAAAATCAATAACAAACACAAAGCAAACAACAAAATAACACGTCTACACTAGCGCCAAGTTAGCGGTAGTGCGCCGACTGGTGGACCATTTTTGAATCAACCAAAATTATCCTTCCATTGACAATAGACAGTGATCCGCTGCAACTTCACTCGAGAATGTATGGCAGATAATATTTTACAGATTAAAATACGTCGTTTTGTACCGCAAGCGTTCTAATGTTGCCGTAGATCACTGTCTAGTGCCTGCCATATTCTCACCTAGCCCAAAACTAGTTCACATTTTTTTATCTCCTTGAACAAATTCAATAGTATTTTTTAATGAAATATATCTATTTTAGAAAAACAAAGTCCTAAAACTTACCAGTAGAACTGACTGGTTGTTTACTAGGTTCCAAGAGTTCTTTACCAAAAAAAGCTTCTTGCATATAAGATGGGAACTGTTCCATAAGCTTCGACCTTGGTTTCCGGCGCGGTTTACGCTTATTACTTGGCGATTCTAAAAATGAATTCTTTATCAGTTCTCACTACTTCATAGACACTTATAAAGTAACATATTTACTGAGACATTCTTACCTCCAGAAGCTTGATTACCATCTTCTTTCTCGTCTTCCGCCTGCGCCTTCAATGTTGCTTGTCTCTGTCGCACGACGAACCCGCCAATACCGAGTTTATTCAAATTCCTCTGTCTCTTTCTACGCAGTATCGTCATACCAGCGTCATTGTTGCATATCGTAAATCCTTCGGGCGGCGGCCCGTCAGTCGCGACATTCCATATTATGCCTTCTTTCAAGTTGGCATTTGAAATAAGACCTAAACAAAACCATAAATGTTCAAAAAATATCACTTCTATTAGGGGTTTAAGTAAATTGCCGTTTTGTATCGAGAATAAAAAAAAATGCATTTTCCATACTAACACTGTCTTAATTTATTTAACAACCATGAACGCTAATGTTTTAAAACTTTTATGCACAAATGTTTGACCACTCAGCTAACTAATTAAATGCTGTGACAAAAAAGTATCGGCTAAGTTACAACAAATCAAGTGGGCATTTCTGCTAACGAAAAAAGGAGTAACTTTTAAGATGCTTTTTTAACGTTCAGAAAGAAAATCAGAAATATAGTATATAGTGGGCCGTCATGATCATAATTCGAAATGATAACAAGTACTTAACTGAAGCATCTTTATCATCATAGAAGATATGAAAGCCTCTGTGTGAGAAAAAATCGGCAATTTCATACTTTAACCCCTATTATTTTATGTCGATAAAGCTCATTTTCAAATGAATCATACCAGGTTCCTCTTTTACTTCGGCGGTGCTATCTGGCTTCGCATCCTCTCCCATTTCCGCGTCTGCGTTCTGCACCACTGTTTCAATAGATGCCATTATTTCTAACCCAACACGCCAGCGAACAACACAAAATTTCATGTTAGAATATTGTTCACACATGTTAACACAACATTCACACAAAAGCAATTGTTTAAAATACTGGCCCATATTTAGAAACCGCTTTCAACGTTAAAAGCTATTTTCAAATCATACCTGAGATGCTGTTCCTATAAGAACACCTTAAGATAGTTCTCAACGTTGAGAGCGTTTTATAAATACGGGCCTAAACTATTTTATTCATGATGAACAGCCTACTAAGCTTTTTCACTCACACTACCCATTGAAATAAAACATTAATGAATACTAGCGCAGTTTTATTAAGTGTACTCACGCAGCATTCTAGTCTGTTTATCCTTACTTGTCTTATTTTAGTTAGTAAACAGTTTTGACAGTTATTATTTTAAACTTCAACCGTCATTTGAAAAAATGTTGACTTATAAAATAGTCAAGAAGCTTAAACCCACAATGGAGGTTGCACTCCTAGTATCATACTGAAGATTGAAAAAAGACTCTTGACGTCACGGCGTATTACTATCTCTTTCTTTTCGTTTTACAATACGTTTTCGTTTCTCACGAACGAACGAACGACGAACAACGAACACGTATTGTAACACTAAAGAAAGAGGTTGCAATAAGCCGTCACGAAGATTGTTTACCAAATAGGACAAGTAAGTATTAACAGTGCACTACGGATCGGTGACACCGTTCCCGCCATGAAAAGAAATATGATTTTTAGGGTTTTTATAAGTACTAACTATCTGGAGCCATACTTCGCACCCCCCTTTGGATAGCCCTATGCCCCCTTGGGGGGCGCGCCCCACTGGTTGGGAACCCATTGACCGGACTATAGTAATTAACCAACTCACCGGCATCCTTATCCGCGTTTTCGTTCTTGAACCGTCTCTTGCGCCTCGTATGCGTGATGCCCAGCTCTGCCTCCAGCTGCTTCATATAGTGCGCGCCTCGCTGCGAGAGGCACACATCGTCCACGTAGTACTCGCCGGCGAGCCCCAGTGACAGCGGCGTGGGGCGAGGCGCCGGCCGCCCGGGTACAGTTCCCGAGCTTGGTAAAGCTGGGAGAGATTCTCGCACGCGCAAGTGCGGGGCGGGAACTTCGCGGCCGCGGCATACTACGCATTTGTACCTGGTACGAAGATGAAACATGACGATGTTAATTGCGAAAAATATTGTATTATTCACACAATATTTATCGCAATTAAAAACATAAATTAGTTTTTAGTCAGCCTTGCCCCCCTAATATATAAGCGATATTATATCGCGTCGGTGGCCATGCTAGGCGGGCTGGTCTCTAGAAGCACGCCTGCTAACGGATGTCACCATCATATCGGCCACACGATATCCAGTGCTGGGTATAGGTGTAAAAAATTTACCATAAAACATTCACCTCACATCAATCCTTTCCTTACTTCCTTACTAATATTATAAATGCGAAAGTCCGTTTGTTTGTTTATTTGTTTGTTACGCCTTCACGTCTTAACTACTGAACCGATTATCATGAAATTTTGCATACACGTTGTCAAGGGTACAGAGAAGGACATAGGGAAGGACATACCTTTCATCCCGAAAAAAGTATTGTTCCCGAGGGACAGCAAAAAAACTTTCCACGCAGACGAAGTCGCGGGCGGCCGCTAGTATAATATAATACAAACGCTGTACGGTCAACTAAAGAGTAACTTCTAAAGAACATGTATTTAATAGCGACCTGCCTTCGCTTCGTTTCTGTGTAGTGTGAAATTAGACACCAACCTTCCTCTTGAATCACTCTATCTATTAAAAAAACCCGCATCAAAATTCGTTGCGTAGTTTTAAAGATCTAAGCATACTCAGGGTAGGCATACATATCTGAAAGTGTAATACGATAATGCTTTCAGGGTGCTGCTTAGGCTGCCCCGCTTTTGTAGCGCATTTGCTATGTTCGCTGAAGCGTACACGAACAGTTACTCAACTGTTATGCGCAAGGAAATGGTTTCCTTGTTAAACAAAGTGAAGGGCAGCACCAACACCATCCTAAAGGTCATTGCAAATAGGCAACATGTTTGCCCTTTAATATGGCATTTGGCTCAAAATACAATATCAAAATTAGTTATAGAATACTAATATAGTTTGAGGGATTATTGTTACTAACAAATTTGGATCTTGTTGTCTGAATAAATAAATAATAATAATAGGGACAGAGAGCGGGAAACGACTTTGTTTTATACTATGTAGTGATTTTGCCGATCATATTGCACTCACCCGGCGCGGCAGCACGTCTCGGCGTCGCTCTCGTTGCGGATGGAGTCACAGGTGGCGTGCAGCCAGCGCGAGCACGCCTCGCACTGGATGATCAGCTCGCCGTCCGAGTACGGCTCCGAGCACACGCAGCACATCACCAGCGACGCGCACGGGGCACACTCTGTACATACGACAACACACATTACAGAATCATTCGGGGGGTGTCTAATACAAGGAGTGACCCTGTACAAATAGCGGCGCAATCATACCACTACATAAGCAATCTACGAATGATGAAGAAATGCAGGATTAGTGAAAAATACAATATGACAAACATTACGCTCGTTATACGCTCGCGACTCGCCTCCTTTTGGGAACGAATAAAGCGATCAGAAAATTTAACTCTGAGGGCTGTCTCGCGTGATACGATGAACCCAATATACGCTCATTGGATTTCCACCCACTTGAGTCGCAATCTCAACAGAAAGTAATTAAGCTGTGGTAATAAAGTATTAAGTATTAGGTAGACTGACTGACATTCTTTTTAATGTTACTTTTATTTGATTTCCTTTATGTTTTTTTTTAATTAAAAGTTTATACACACTGTAATATTGTAGGTACTATGGGTTTCTGGCCTGCAATAAATCATTATTATTATTATATACACTTGACGTTGCACTACGACGTAGTGACTACGTCATGTTAACATGGAGGCAAAAATGTATGGAGACCTCACTCACAATATCGAAATTTTCTAAGCGCTTCACATACAATACCAATTCCAACATTCAACCGTTGGACCGCGGTCCCCGAGCACAGACACCTGGCTCGGTGGAAGTACTTCCCTTTTCGCTGAATATATTGTGAAGAGATCCTGCCTTAACATGTCACTGACCGGTGTAGTTGTCGCACCAGGCGAGCGTGTCCCTGGTGCCGCACACGAGGCACCGCCTGCACCGCTCGCAGCGCCACGGCCCTCGGGGGACTTGTGCCACGTGGTGTCGCAGTTACTACTAGTGTCGGGGCGGGGGTACTAGTGGGACACTGACCGGTGTAGTTGTCGCACCAGGCGAGCGTGTCCCTGGTGCCGCACACGAGGCACCGCCTGCACCGCTCGCAGCGCCACGGCCCTCGGGGGACTTGTGCCACGTGGTGTCGCAGTTACTACTAGTGTCGGGGCGGGGGTACTAGTGGGACACTGACCGGTGTAGTTGTCGCACCAGGCGAGCGTGTCCCTGGTGCCGCACACGA
This sequence comes from Agriphila tristella, assembly GCA_928269145.1. NCBI lineage: Eukaryota > Metazoa > Arthropoda > Insecta > Lepidoptera > Crambidae > Agriphila > Agriphila tristella. The sequence continues at coordinate 6,270,696 of OV743440.1, forward strand.
GGCACCGCCTGCACCGCTCGCAGCGCCACGGCCCTCGGGGGACTTGTGCCACGTGGTGTCGCAGTTACTACTAGTGTCGGGGCGGGGGTACTAGTGGGACACTGACCGGTGTAGTTGTCGCACCAGGCGAGCGTGTCCCTGGTGCCGCACACGAGGCACCGCCTGCACCGCTCGCAGCGCCACGGCCCTCGGGGGACTTGTGCCACGTGGTGTCGCAGTTACTACTAGTGTCGGGGCGGGGGTACTAGTGGGACACTGACCGGTGTAGTTGTCGCACCAGGCGAGCGTGTCCCTGGTGCCGCACACGAGGCACCGCCTGCACCGCTCGCAGCGCCACGGCCCTCGGGGGACTTGTGCCACGTGGTGTCGCAGTTACTACTAGTGTCGGGGCGGGGGTACTAGTGGGACACTGACCGGTGTAGTTGTCGCACCAGGCGAGCGTGTCCCTGGTGCCGCACACGAGGCACCGCCTGCACCGCTCGCAGCGCCACGGCCCTCGGGGGACTTGTGCCACGTGGTGTCGCAGTTACTACTAGTGTCGGGGCGGGGGTACTAGTGGGACACTGACCGGTGTAGTTGTCGCACCAGGCGAGCGTGTCCCTGGTGCCGCACACGAGGCACCGCCTGCACCGCTCGCAGCGCCACGGCCCTCGGGGGACTTGTGCCACGTGGTGTCGCAGTTACTACTAGTGTCGGGGCGGGGGTACTAGTGGGACACTGACCGGTGTAGTTGTCGCACCAGGCGAGCGTGTCCCTGGTGCCGCACACGAGGCACCGCCTGCACCGCTCGCAGCGCCACGGCCCTCGGGGGACTTGTGCCACGTGGTGTCGCAGTTACTACTAGTGTCGGGGCGGGGGTACTAGTGGGACACTGACCGGTGTAGTTGTCGCACCAGGCGAGCGTGTCCCTGGTGCCGCACACGAGGCACCGCCTGCACCGCTCGCAGCGCCACGGCCCTCGGGGGACTTGTGCCACGTGGTGTCGCAGTTACTACTAGTGTCGGGGCGGGGGTACTAGTGGGACACTGACCGGTGTAGTTGTCGCACCAGGCGAGCGTGTCCCTGGTGCCGCACACGAGGCACCGCCTGCACCGCTCGCAGCGCCACGGCCCTCGGGGGACTTGTGCCACGTGGTGTCGCAGTTACTACTAGTGTCGGGGCGGGGGTACTAGTGGGACACTGACCGGTGTAGTTGTCGCACCAGGCGAGCGTGTCCCTGGTGCCGCACACGAGGCACCGCCTGCACCGCTCGCAGCGCCACGGCCCTCGGGGGACTTGTGCCACGTGGTGTCGCAGTTACTACTAGTGTCGGGCGGGGGTACTAGTGGGACACTGACCGGTGTAGTTGTCGCACCAGGCGAGCGTGTCCCTGGTGCCGCACACGAGGCACCGCCTGCACCGCTCGCAGCGCCACGGCCCTCGGGGGACTTGTGCCACGTGGTGTCGCAGTTACTACTAGTGTCGGGGCGGGGGTACTAGTGGGACACTGACCGGTGTAGTTGTCGCACCAGGCGAGCGTGTCCCTGGTGCCGCACACGAGGCACCGCCTGCACCGCTCGCAGCGCCACGGCCCTCGGGGGACTTGTGCCACGTGGTGTCGCAGTTACTACTAGTGTCGGGGCGGGGGTACTAGTGGGACACTGACCGGTGTAGTTGTCGCACCAGGCGAGCGTGTCCCTGGTGCCGCACACGAGGCACCGCCTGCACCGCTCGCAGCGCCACGGCCCTCGGGGGACTTGTGCCACGTGGTGTCGCAGTTACTACTAGTGTCGGGGCGGGGGTACTAGTGGGACACTGACCGGTGTAGTTGTCGCACCAGGCGAGCGTGTCCCTGGTGCCGCACACGAGGCACCGCCTGCACCGCTCGCAGCGCCACGGCCCTCGGGGGACTTGTGCCACGTGGTGTCGCAGTTACTACTAGTGTCGGGGCGGGGGTACTAGTGGGACACTGACCGGTGTAGTTGTCGCACCAGGCGAGCGTGTCCCTGGTGCCGCACACGAGGCACCGCCTGCACCGCTCGCAGCGCCACGGCCCTCGGGGGACTTGTGCCACGTGGTGTCGCAGTTACTACTAGTGTCGGGGCGGGGGTACTAGTGGGACACTGACCGGTGTAGTTGTCGCACCAGGCGAGCGTGTCCCTGGTGCCGCACACGAGGCACCGCCTGCACCGCTCGCAGCGCCACGGCCCTCGGGGGACTTGTGCCACGTGGTGTCGCAGTTACTACTAGTGTCGGGGCGGGGGTACTAGTGGGACACTGACCGGTGTAGTTGTCGCACCAGGCGAGCGTGTCCCTGGTGCCGCACACGAGGCACCGCCTGCACCGCTCGCAGCGCCACGGCCCTCGGGGGACTTGTGCCACGTGGTGTCGCAGTTACTACTAGTGTCGGGGCGGGGGTACTAGTGGGACACTGACCGGTGTAGTTGTCGCACCAGGCGAGCGTGTCCCTGGTGCCGCACACGAGGCACCGCCTGCACCGCTCGCAGCGCCACGGCCCTCGGGGGACTTGTGCCACGTGGTGTCGCAGTTACTACTAGTGTCGGGGCGGGGGTACTAGTGGGACACTGACCGGTGTAGTTGTCGCACCAGGCGAGCGTGTCCCTGGTGCCGCACACGAGGCACCGCCTGCACCGCTCGCAGCGCCACGGCCCTCGGGGGACTTGTGCCACGTGGTGTCGCAGTTACTACTAGTGTCGGGGCGGGGGTACTAGTGGGACACTGACCGGTGTAGTTGTCGCACCAGGCGAGCGTGTCCCTGGTGCCGCACACGAGGCACCGCCTGCACCGCTCGCAGCGCCACGGCCCTCGGGGGACTTGTGCCACGTGGTGTCGCAGTTACTACTAGTGTCGGGGCGGGGGTACTAGTGGGACACTGACCGGTGTAGTTGTCGCACCAGGCGAGCGTGTCCCTGGTGCCGCACACGAGGCACCGCCTGCACCGCTCGCAGCGCCACGGCCCTCGGGGGACCTCAGCCAACTGCGGGCGCGCGCAGTACGTGTGCCACGTTGTGTCGCAGTCGTCGCAGAGTAGCAGTAGCGTTTCGTCGCCGCGACTGCCGCAGCCCTCGCACACGGTGCAGTCTAGACACCGCCAACCGAGTGTCACTATCACTTGAGACACCTAAGACAACAAACAAACACAATTACTGATACTTAATCGAAAATGATAATAAAGAAAGACATAAAGGTGATATTAGAATCAACAAAAAAGTTAAAATAAAATGTGACTATCCCCCGCCAATATAAAAGATGCATAAAACTAAGATCACTCAGTAATTTTAGAAAGAATTACTAGGCATTGCATCAATGACAAAGCTAAAGCTAAAATTTCGTACTCTTAAAGAATGAAATCTGCAATATCTGAGCCTGCACCAACAAAATATTGTTTTAAGACCAATAATTTACAGCATCACCGACAGTAAACTGCACACGAAACATATAGAGCTAAAAAATCATAATAAAATATAAACTGATGAATTATTAGTTACCTTAATATTAACACAATAGGGGTGGTAAGTCTGTCCGCACTGCGCGCACGATATGAGGCAGCCCTCGGAGTCGGTTCCCACCGCGCCGCACATCACGCACAAGTCCTGCGTCAGCACGAACTTGTCTTTACTTGAACACAATACTAGTTTATTCTCCATTCCTGAAACAAACAAACAGAACTGTTCATTTCTGTGTTTCTATTCAATCGATAAATCAAATAAAGTTTATACTTTTTTATGTAAGTTTATACAACCCAGAGAACACACCTCCTTTTCTCCTTGGATATGTGTCAAGTATGCTACGGTATGGGCTCATACTTTGGGCATGGACAAAAAAAAAAAGGACCGACAATCACATGTCATAAAAACGTAGCCCCAAAATTCCACCTTAAACCTAGATGGCGTTCGTAATCGAGCTCCTTATAGGTTTCCTTGCATTTTCCGCATGGATCGCTGCCGTCGCAAAAAGCTTACGTCTGCTCGTTGTTCTACCGTGTTCTAATAGTTCAAAGAAAAATGGGTAGATGGCGTTCAAAACTACAAAACGTATTTTAAATTTGGAATAGTTTTAGCATTCACAATACTATTTTTATAATATACTAATAAAATATTAAATAATATACCTAGGTATAAGAAAGGTATAAGAAAAGATCGGAAAAGTAAAAAGTAAAAAAGTAATGTAGGTATATTATTATGAGTCTCTTTAGAAAAAATGTTTAGTTTCATTGATATAATATGTAGAACATTAAAATGCAGGCTTAGAATAATAACACCTAGAACGATAATTCCCTACAAAGCGCGCTGTGTCAGCTGTGTGAGGCAACAAAAACAGCCAAAATGGTGCCGTTTTCAGATTTTTAGTGTCCATTATTAAATAATCATACCTAATAAGTACAAAACAGTTTCAATTTCCCTACCTTAAAGAGTGTAATAATTATATTATTGGATTTTAGTTACGATTAGGTTACGTATGAAGGATATAAATCTGAGAACTGAGCCATATTGGCTCAGTATAAGTTGCCTCACTTTGCAATTTGCATACAAGGACACGGCTTCTAGGTGTATCTAAGCCTAATGGTAGGTAGGTAGGTATTATAACTATTATATCGGCATGGACGAAATATTTTCGTCCAAGTAGGTAATCGGTAAAAAAAAAAATACTTCTAAACAAAATAATCAATGTTTATTACTTTAATAATGAATGATAATGATCATTTTTCCCAACAAATTGTCTGTCACTGACACTAAATATTTCATCTTCTTATTTTTGTTTTAGAAATTAACTCTTAACAAACTTACTCTCTCTTTTAAAAAAATATAAAAATCGGACTAAAAACGTTAAAACGGACTACCTACGTAGTAAAAACAATTTTTATTGTTTTTACTTTACTTTTTAGTAAAGTAGGCCTACCTATAAAATAAATTCTTCTGTAAATATTTATAACCATAAAGGTAGGTAGGTAGAGGTAGGTACCTACAGAAGTTTTAAATCTAAAAACGTGAGGCGCATGCTAAAGACAATATTGATACAAAATTTAACAAAATGCGCCCCACGATTTTAGGTTTAAAACTTCTGTAGGTAATATTTATTTTACAAAACATAATAAAATGTAATATTCAACCAACAAAAAATAATTAATAAATTATTATAATGTTCACATTCTAAGTAGGTAGGTAACAGAATAATCAACATGGAACAAGCGACTGTTATTTACAACAAAAACTACTCATTATTGAATACTCCAGGTAGGGTGAATATGCCTATTACCAGCCCCCCCCCCCCCCCCCAAGGGACTCAAAAAGTGAATTCCGACAAACTTTTATGCGACAAAATTAAACTCTGGGGCCCTATTTTTGAATCGCTCGACTGGTATCGAGCGCTCGTTTCTACTGAATTTCGTTCGACATATGGCTCAAACGTTCGAAATAGAGTCATATGTCGAACGAAAATCAGTAGAAACGAGCGCTCGACGCAAATCGAGCGATTCAAAAATAGGGTCCCAGACGATTTGGAACTTCGATGTTACTAAATTCCGACAATACACTATACCGATATGTCTTAATTTCGAAACTACGGTACTCCGACAAAATATTACTTCGACATGACTTAACTAGGAAACGCCGCGTGTTCGACGATATTGTACTCCGACAGTAATTCTACTCCGACATTAGTAAACTTCGACTAACGCTACTCATACATGCTTTGTATCGACACTGTGTTAAATCGACACTACATAATTAAGGCGGTTGTTTGAACGAAAGTGGCGCCCTCAGAGGTTTTTATTTAATAAGTCATTAATAGAAAAAGATTATAATAATGTTTTAAGTGGAGTTTTTAGGGCCCATTGTCTAGTACTCGTAGTCATTCGTAGAAGTAGATAGCAAATGCGTCAAAAACGGCCACTTTTAGCATTTTGCTATCTACTTCTAGCAGTGACTACAAGGGAATGTAACGATACTGTCTTAAAAGTACTAGACTGTGGGCCCTAAAAATTCCACGTGAAACATTATTAAAATTGTGTAGTAGAATTATAATATTGAATAAAATTCACCACGGCGGCGGCGCCACTTTCCCTCAGGGTGCCACCTTAAGACACGATTTTTTTTTTACTAATATTTTAAAAAAGAAGGACAGTCTAATAATAGTAATATTTTTTACTTTTGGTGTTTATATTATTTCCAAATTATACCTTTTCAAATGCAAAAAAAGACTTAATAGATATAAGATTCCGCCCGCAACTTCGTCCGCGAGCACTTTACAGAAAATCCTTACGAAATCCTTCAACCAGGATCCGAACAGCCGTTTTTACGCGATTAGGCGGGTCCCCACCCCACCAAGCGAGCAGCCTCGCGAGGCAAAACGTTAGCCGCGTGTGACGGGTCTCGCACGAAGCTGCTCGATAAATGTCATTTTCGTAATCACCATCTCATAAGACCTTAAGAACGACATCCACATCGATTTTCATTTTTCTTACCCCATTAACCCCTAAGGGATGATTTCAAAATAACAAAATATGTGTTTGCCTATTTATATTTAGATGTGCTCCAACTAATTTAAAAGTTGTAATGTCTATTTTATATTCTTTTTCCCTACAAAATTTGAACCCCATTTTCACCTCCTTAGGGGTAAAATCATATCCACGGTGTTGGACTTCAAAATAAATGTCATTTTCGCAATCACCATCCCATAAAATCTCAAGAACGACATCCATATCGATTTTTATGATTACTTACCTCATTTACCCCCTAAGGAGTGGATTTTCAAAATCACAAAATATATGTTTGCCTAAAATTTATTTTTAGACGTGCTCCTACTAATTTTAAAGTTGTATAGTCTATTTTATACTATATTTCCATACAAAATTTGACCCCATTTTCACCCCTCTAGGGGTTAAATCATGTCCAGCGTGTTGGACTTCAAAATAAATGTCATTTTCGCAATTGTCATCCCAAAAAACCCCAATAACGACATCCATATCTATTTTTAGGGTTTTTTATTTATTTTATCCCATTTCACCCCTATTTCATTCCCATAGGGGTAGAAATACTACCAATAACAATTTATGTTGCGTTAGATTTCTATCTATAAGCCTAAATTATGAATTGAGCGGATTTTACTTCGAAAATGAAGGATTTTCTATACACAACTCCATCCCCCTTTTCAAATTTGGAGTCTCTCTAGACCCAGCGGTTTGGGCTGTGCGTTGATATGTCAGTCAGTTTCTTCTTTTATATATTAAGATCGATTTATTACAACAGGTAAGTTGAGAAAAGAACGTACAAAAAAATTTCTTCCAAAATTAACAGATACAACAAACAGTAAATGCAAAATTCAAAAGAAGCTTCTTGTAACTAGCGACAAGCCAATCAACCCATAAACTTTTCAAAACAAAAATAATTTAACTGCAAAACTTAAAAATTTACAGAAATTATATATTTTTTTCAAATGTTTTGTAATCGGCGACAAGCCAATAAACCTATTAATTTTTCAAAAATAACAAAAAATAATTAAACTTAACACAGTGTCGATACAAAGCATGTATGAGTAGCGTTTGTCAAAGTTTACTAATGTCGGAGTAGAATTACTGTCGGAGTACAATATCGTCGAACACGCGGCGTTTCCTAGTTAAGTCATGTCGAAGTAATATTTTTTCGGAGTACCGTAGTAAATAAATTAAGACATATCGGTATAGTGTATTGTCGGAATTTAGTAACAAATCGAAGTTCCAAATCGTCTGAGTTTAATTTTGTCGCACAAAAGTTTGTCGAAATTCACTTTTTGAGTCCCCCAAAGGATTTTTCAACTTTGAATCTCTGTTGCAGGCCCGCCGCAAGCGGGCGTGCAAGGCGTGCACCGCACGCGGGCGGCACGTCTAGGGGGGCGGCAAATCGACCGATCCAAGAGCGTCGAAGCTAGGGTCAAAGAAGGGTCATGATATGAGCGCACCTGGCAAGATTTGAATTTTGCGCCCCAAGGCTTATTCCTAGGATCATTAGTAGGTATGAACGTCTATACAAAAAAAAGTTGGGAGTTACAAGTCGTGATAAAGTTTGGCCATGTGGTGGAAACTGATCTGTAGGCTGTTCCTAACTAATATTGAGCTGGGCCAAACTGTCCTTACAAACCATTCCATACGGCGGCGGGTTAAATAGCGCTCTTTTCCCGGCTTCATTCTAAAAATTATTGTCTAGGATTAGCTAATAGGTCAAATGTGGTATCATTTTCGGATAAATCAATTATGTGGAATTCATTTCCAGTATTAAAAAATGCAATCTATTGAGCAGGTCAAGTTGATTTTTTTATTTTAGGTATTTGAACTTGTTTCAGTATTTAAAAAAAAATACCTTAAAGAAACGTTTTTCAGGTTGATTTGTTTTATTCTTTTGTAATGATAACTATATTATGTACAATTTGAGCCTAACCCAAGTAGTTTAAATCCATTGTTTGCGGAGGCACAGCTAGCCAAACATAGGCATTTTTTCGCGAAATAGAAGGGTTTTTCCTTTCGTTTGGAAACGTTTTTCAGGATTTTGGTTCATATTTCTTTAAAGTTTATTAAATTTTCTACAATTTGAGCCTAACCCGAGTAGTCTAAGGTTATTGGTTGCGGAGACAAAGCTAGTCAAAGATGTGTCATTTTTCATTTATTTCGAAAAAAGGCCCAGTTTTGACTAGCGATGTCTAGGACCTGCAATAATTTCCTACGAAATATAAGGTCCTTCTGAAATAGTGCACATCAGAAGGACCTTATATATGGGGAAAAGTTTGTTGAGATGTCTGACTTCTTAGTCTCAAACCTGGGTTGGTCCCATACCATAGAAGTTTTTGATCATTTAGAAGCAGGATCGATTGGCGTCACAAAAAATTGTGAAAAATGGTAATTTTCTTGATAACTGTGCATTTTTTGATAAACTCTGAATGGGGATACTCTTAAAATTGTAAACATGTTAACTAAACCAATAAAAATGAAGTATTGCACATGTTCCAATATTTTTCTTGAAAACCGGTTAAAAACCGGTTTTCATTTCACTTCGGTTTTGCATTCCCTAGTTAGGAATAGCCTACAGATCAGTTTCCACCATGTGGCCAAACCATAGCCTTCTTTAATTGCAAGCCGTGAACATAAGTTTGGCAACGTCTGTTACTGTCAGTTCGTGGTCATGCCGTCGGCCAGTCTCCATACTAAATGTATGGGAATATTTCAATTTTAAGAGGTCAATATTTTTTTTCATAGTAATCGTGTGAGGTTTTAAATAAGAAAATAATGTAGTTCTTTTATTGAAATGCTGTGTATATTAAACAATAAGAAAAATATCAATGTTAACCAGGAAAAAATGGCTGTCAAAGATGTCATCTTTTTTGTTGATTTTCTTCAGCAGGGAATTGATTTACACGCCCTCTAGCAATAAATGATATATCATTAGAAAGGTCTTTTAAAGACAAATATTTGCTGTTAATATACTTTATATCAATTGTTAATACTTTTGGAGTTAAAGGTTATTAAAGTATAAAAGTGGTTTATTGTCTATGGGAGTTGATCTACTACACCTATAAAAATGAGTGCTATATCATAAGAACGGTATTTATATGACAAATATTTGCTGCAAACATACTTTCTATTAATTGTTAGTATTTTCGGAGTTTTAGGTCATTAATGTTGAAAAAATTGGTCAAGCTTAGAGCGTTATAACTCTCAAAGTACTATTAGTTGACGTTTATCGTAAAACAATAAAGTGTTTCAAATTTAAATACCTTTCTAATGATGTTAGATTTATTGCTAGAGGAGGCTTAGATCAAAATGCTCATCGTACTAAAGGACCCCCGAAAAGTTCAAATAATTTGACTCAAACCTTATGTTCTAATAAATAAATAATAATAATAAATATAAAACTTTACTGAAATAATCTTACATCACAATTTACAACTAGTTTAAACATAGATAATATAGGAAAAACAAATAATAAATAATTTTTATTATAATTTTATACTATGTGCTTGACCACATGCGATGTTGCCGTTCTGATCAACTTCAGGGCTTGGAAGATATAGAAGGCTATGGGCCAAACTTATCACGACTTGTAACTCCCAACTTTTTTTGTATAGACGTTCATACCTACTACATGAGCGACACTTGCAAGATATAAATTTTGCGCCCCAAAACAAATTTCTAGGAAAATGAGCGCCCCTGGCAAGATTTGAATTTTGCGTCCCAAATCTTTTAGACAATTTTCTAGCTATAGGTCAGCAAATTGAACAATATTTTTAAAATAGCAATTGTGGCAACAACAGAGATTCAAAGTTGAAAAATCCTTGGGGGGGCTGGTAATAGGCATATTCACCCTATCACGTGGTTTAATGTGGATACCTTCAGTTAATCGATTGATTTTAGTTGTTCTCTTGCATATTAACTAACTATAACAATAACTAGTCATTTCGAAACTTTTCTTCTGATTGCGCGAGGGCGTTAAAAGTTTAGTCAAATCGGACAGCTGGTAGTACGCTTACGGTAAAACAACAATAACTAATCATACTTTACTGTAAAACAATAAATAACATTGATTATTAAAAAAATTTACTTACAAAAGTAAGTTTTATATTGATTATTATGATATATTTTTTTCACCTCTCCAGCACGAAAAGGGCGCTTTTGGCGCGTAAAAACTCGCAGCAAAATCGATTTTTGCTGCGAGCGTGAGGCAACGTGCTTTTTTAACATCTAACACCAACTTTTAAAATAATAAAGAAAAAAGTAATAAAGTGACAAGGATGACACTTGTAAAATTGATATGTGAGAAAAGGACAGATAGAGTGCTTTATGGTGTCATACATGGATTAAAAATTAAAAAAATAAAATGCACGGATAGGTATACCAAGGAGTTTTAAACAAGGATTGTTATTTTTTTTTTATTTTTTTTTTTTCCCACAGATATACATAAATTTCCTTATTCTAAATCCTCGCCAACCTGTAAGCATCAGGTTGTTGGTTAAAAAAGAAGGTTGATAATTCTAATAAAGAGTATGGACATAATGAAACAAATATGAAATAAGAAAAAAATATGAAATTTATTAACAAATTTTATGTTTTATGATTAAAAATAAATAAGACGGGATATTTATGAATAAGAGAAAAACACAACGTAATGTAATCAAAACCACGGGAATCTGCTTAACTGACTCTATGAATAAAATTTTTCAGCATAGGTTTGATCGAATTATTTTTGTGATAGATAAATTACAAAAAAACCGCCTTCAAAAAACTGAAAACAAAAACAGCTTAAAAATTAAATACCTCTAAAAAGCAAGAAATAAAATTTGAATGCAAAAAGCCGCATCGATATCGGCTTAGTAGTTTCCGAGGAAAATGGTAACAGACAAACACACAAACAAACAAACAAACGCACAACCTCTAACCCCAAACGCATAAACCGCCTCCGTTCCGTTCCGTCCGTCATGGGTAAAAAATGATGGAACTGCCTCTAAATGTTCTAAAAACTACCCAAAGACATTTTGCGGAGAAACTAGAGATGGTACCCAAAATGGAGGTTATGCTATAAAAAGAAGAGACGATGGAAGAATAATAAAAAGAAGGATTTCGAGTGTGATAATAACAGACAGGATAGGTGGTGCTCTACTACAATCCCTATCTATGTAAAAAAATAATGCTCACATAAATGTGGAAATTTGTTCAAGTGTCAAATGTGTGAAATATATAAATAAATATTTTTATAAAGGTCATGACCGAGCAAAGATACAAATCGCAGTAGCGCCACAAGAGTTCAGTGATCAATCGACATCAAGCAATGAAAAGCATGATGAAATTATATTTGAATTTTCAATGCACAAAATAAGTCACACAATTATACAGTCAGGTGTTCATTTGGGAAACCAACAAACTGTCGTATTTACAAATCAGAATGTTCATGAAGCAGCAGCTAGATCAGCTGAAAAATCAACATTATTGGCATTTTTTGAACTAAACAGAAGAAAAGAAAGTGCTCGACAATATCTTTACACTGAAATTCCGACACATTTCAGATTCTACCTGCCCAAGTAGAGAAAAAGACTGAGTGCTTAAAACAGCGGTAGTTTATTTTGAATTAAAAAATATTTTTGTAAAAACTTTTGCGGTTTTTATTTACTATATTAAACACAACGAACGCAGCTAGGTATACGAATCTATGCCTTGCTTACCTTTAATATTCCTTGAGCACCGATGACTACAGAAATATCTACCTACATTTTGTACCTAGATGTGTATTATGAGTCATTTCACCCGAGCGAAGCCGGGTTTTCATCTAGTATTATAATATTTTCAATGGTAAAATGCCCAGAACTCAATTTCCAAATTTACGCTGTTTGTTTTTGAGGAGTTCCGTTGTGTCATCGTAGTCCAAGTCTAGTCCAGAACGTTGCATCGCAAACCATGATTTGGTTTGTTTTGGATTGCCATAAACTTACCAAAACCTAAATCACTTTACTTATACTATTTGATTTTGAAGAGTTCCTTTATGTATCTTCGAAGTTCGAAGTCCAATAACAATGAAATTAAATTGTGACCACTCTTGAAGTATACCCTTTCAAATAAAAAAAGAATCATCTAAATCGGTTCATAAACAGAGAAGTTATGTCCGAAATTCCATAAAAACTCGTGTGATGGCGAGCTAAATAATTGATATTTTTCAGGATTATGAAAAAACTACTGGCCAGATCTCTGTAAAAAATTTATGGGACCACACACAAACTATGTTCTTTGAGTTAAAAAGAGAATTGTACAAATCGGGTAACAACTGACGAAGCTATGTTAAAACATACATAAAAAAAATAAAAATAAAAAAAAAAATACCGTCGACTTGAGAACCTCCTCCTTTTTTTGAAGTCGGTTAAAAATGAATGCGTCCAACCTTCGAGCAACAAAAGGCTTCGTTTGTCACGAAGGGAGACGCCTTAGCGATATTACTCTATTCAAATTATTCTGGCATTTTTTGCGGGGGGGAAAAATGCACACAAGTGCAGTTCCGCATACCCACATACAAAAACTACACTGTAATGACGACACTCACACATAAAAAATAAAACAAAACAGCAAAAAATTGTGTACGGATGAGTCACACATCAAAATATGACAGGTTTTTGACATAAAGGGCTGGGCTCAACTGTCGATGCAGCAATATCGATACGGAAAAAGGAATAAAGATTACAAACTCAATCATTTTACGATGGGGTGAATAACAACCGAGCTTTATACAAAAAGCTCGAGAGTGTAGGTGATTGGGTTGGGACTAATGTGTACCCAGGGAAGTTGGGCTCAGGCTGCTGACACTGAACACCACTCCATGACAGTACTGCCATCTGCACACCCAACAATTTGAATTTACAACAATCGGTGATCGCTCCCCGTCTTAACGTTGATCACAGTTACATCATTGAATAATTGCTTTTTTACCATCGCCACTCTAAAAAGTGTGTTTAATTCAACCATAAGAGTGAATAATAAGCGATTTTACGTTATACAGAGCGATGCTGAATCTTCGGCTACTATTCAGCTCTTAGCAGTGTTATTTGCTTTAATTTGAATATAGTTTATTTAACAGTACTACTTACGGTCAGTAGAAGCCCGTCTTACTCTAAGCGTCCAACAATGAAAATATTTGTCTAACTCCAAAAGAGTTAAGTGAACAAGTTTCTAATCAGCAAACTATTGTTTCTTATTACCAGTAAAGTCACGTGAATATTTTCTCGCTGGTAGAGGTGAAAAGTTGTATGTTTTACACGAGACCAAAATGTTGTTCTGCCTCGTGCCTTTAAATCAGCACTCGCAGCACAAATTGATTTTGGTCACTTGTAAAACAAATAACTATTGTTGACTATTTTTATTACATACTTTATTTATTGTTTTTTATTTAATTTAATTGGCGGATGGATAGTTAGAAACACCAGTTGATTTCATACAAATGGGGTTCTCCGCCCACCAGGGATTGACCGATTGAAGGAAATCCAAATAGCTATTTTAAACTTATCCAAACAGCTCTTAGAATACTGATCAGATCAGTTGGATGAATACCTACATCGATCTGGATCTTCTCCATTCGCTCTCTGGATAGCCATCTCAATCCCTATCGGAGAACCAAGGCTTAAAAATTATCTTGTTTAGACGTGACAAACAAACAAACAAACGGACTTTTGCATTTATAATATTAAGTAAGGATAGAGATTGCGAAAATAAAATCAGCTGTTTCATACACTTTTATATTTTTTTTAAGTTTTGTATGTAGGTACTTAGGTACCTATACAATTGAAAAATGTGAAACATTATAACGTTTTATTTTATAAAATCATCGCTTACCTACATACCTACAAGAAAGTTAAAAATAAAAAAGCTTTTTAAAAAAGCAAAATCTCCTTCAAAAACATAAAAAAACAGCTCTATAAAAAGCAAGAAATAATGTTCAAATCTATTAATTAAAACACGTCTATTGAAGTCGGGTGGGGCTTTTAGAATATAAACAATACAATAAGTAAAAAAAATACTTCCAGCTCCACTCCACCCGACTTCAATAGACGTGATAGATTTGTACATTACTTCTTGCTTTTTATAGAGCTGTTTTTTTAAGGTTTTTGAAGGAGGTTTTGCTTTTTTTTTAAAAGCTTTTTACTGTCACAGCAAATAAAACAAAGATGAAAACTACAATGTGGATAACTCCGACACTACGTTAAAAAATATATAGAGACCTACTTTCTTTCCTTTTACTATGACAGTAAGCGCGGTCGAGCGTGCGAGAAATTGTTGCGCGCAGTAGGTACCTATTTCAAGACTAGAGTTGTTCATAACGCCTATAAAGCGACAGCACGCTACAGACTATATGCTATTGATTTCTAGCGCGCTATTAAATACGCTACGTTATAACGCGCTATTTATCAGGTAGCATGCGGGCGGCTGGCTGGCGCGTTAGATGCAGCACGTTGGATTTCGCAACACGTTACGTCACACGTCGTTCGTTAGACAGATCGCGCGTTTTACAAAAAAAATATTTATTAATACGTTACATTTTAGTCTTATATAAAATAAAGCAGTAATGTAAACTAATGAACTTTATTTAATTTTTTTCGGGCTTAGAACTGTCTATAATTGAATTATACGATTTTGGAAAAACAAATTAATATCGGAATAAAAGTGTAGGTAGGAAAACTTGCCTAGAGATCTGTTGTTAAGAAAAACAGGTGCGAGCGATTTTCGACCTTATTGACGTTTGAAATTCGGTTGATTTTTTGCCGTATTCTCGGTTACTAACTTTGATCTTTCATTAAAACCGTGATTTTGATAAATGTCAATAAGGTCGAAAATCGCTTGCACTCATTTTTCTAACTTGCGATCACTACACAATGTTTTCTAGTTAAAAAAAAAACAGGTGCATGCGATTTTGGACGTTATTGACGTTTGAAATTAGGTTGATTTTTTGCCGTAATCTCGTTTACTAACTTTGATCTTTCATTAAAAACCGTGATTTTGATAAATGTCAATAAGGTCGAAAATCGCTTGCACTTATTTTTCTAACTTGTGATCACTAGACAATGTTTTCTAGTTGAAAAACAGGTGGAAGCGATTTTCGACCTAATTGACGTTTGAAATTCGGTTGTTTTTACCATATCTCTCGTTCACTAACTTTGCTAAGCTTTTACATAATACTAACTAATTGACTTAGTTGTGTCATAAAAGTCCTAATCGAATCGAACTAACACAATATAAGGTCGCGCGCGATATTATACTCGTACCTAGCGTGCTGCGAGAGAAACGCGTATAACGTGTCCGGTAGCAACAGCGCGCACGCGATGAATGCCCGCGCCCCCGTCCGGCCAACGATGCTACTTGTTGCCACGCGCGATATTCATAGCGCCATAACGTCTACTTACATAGCGCGCTATATGCGCTATGTAAATATAGCGCGCTATAATATGGTGCTAGATGCTATATTAACCACCTCTATTCAAGACAGTCTTGAAATCGCATGCTTAAAATTGTGTAATGTAAGGTACCTAATTGAGGCTTTAAATTCGACCATGGTCAATTCCATGGTACCTAGGTGAGTTTGTACTCTACTAGACACAATACATAATAGTACAAGTCTCCAGAGGCATTTTTTAATTCATATTTTTGATTTATATTTTTTGACGTATTAGTATAGGTAGTACCTACTTACTACATACTTTTGTGCTAGATATTTCATTTTGTTATCATATATTTTCGTCCATGTCATGTAGGTAGGTAAGTACTAAATATTACGTACGTAGTACGTACTTTTTTTATTTCATTTTGTTATATAACATTTAGTAAATATGAAAATAAAAAAAACGATCATTCATTACACAGCGCCATCTAGTGAAATACTTGTAGTGTGGTTTACGTTCGAACAGCATGCTCGCTTTGTGCTGCAAGGGTATGCTTGCGTGCGGGAAAAAGTCACAATTTTGCTCCAAACGGAACACGTAGGGACATCTGTCACAACTTTTGGTACTAAAAATCAGTTTACGTTTTGAAGTATGAGATTGTCGGTCCTTATATTTTTTCGTCCATGCTTTGGGGCAACTCTGTTGATGTGCAAAGAGCTTTCAAGATTCAAAAGAAATGTGTAAGATGTATATGTGGTGCAGATTATTTAGATAGTTGTAAGCCCTTATTTAAAACATTAGAAATATTATCTTTACCCTGTCTTTACATCTTTGAAATAAGTCTATTTGTAAAAAAATATGACAACTTATTTACCACTAATTGGCATTCACAATACAGAGGTAGACAAGGAAATAAGTTGCTAATACCTAATAAAAGACTTGGACTATATTCTAAAAATGCGTATTGTATGGCAATTACCATTTATAATAAATTGCCTAACAAAATGACTGAATTGCCGTTTAATAAATTTAAAACAAGTCTGTTTCATTTTCTACTAGATAAAACATTCTGTTAAGGAATTCTTAGAAGATAAATTGACTAATAATTGATTTGAATAATGAATTGTTGACATCCCTAAGTATTATATTAAAATTGATTGAATTTAATAATAATGAGATTGCATTGTATTGACATTTAAATTAAGTAAGTATGACTAATAATTCTGTTTGACATTGAATAAGTTGACATCCCTAAGTATTATAGTAAAATTGATTGAATTTAATAATAATGAAATTGCACTGTATTGAGATTTAAATTAAGTAAGTATGACTAATAATTCTGTTTGACATTTAATAATTATGATAATAAGTGTTTGATAATATTTTATTACTTTATTCACGAATGACAAATATTTGCACGTCGACAATATCGACAAGCCATGCTGTACTATTATTTAATTTGTCACCTGTAATTTTTACCATGTCTTGGCAAATAAATAAATATTATTATTATTATTATTTATTATTATTATTGCCTCACGCCACCGTCGGTCGTCATGACAGTAGCGTTAGTACACTTGTCAGCGATAATTTATCGATATTAATCAATCGAAATTTTTCAAAAAGTTAACGACGGTGGCGTGATGCAAGGAGAAAAGGAGAGCTTTCGCTTCAGGTGCAGAGTTAACTTAACCGGTCTGTAGACATCTTATGAATGTATGTTGTGTAAATAAAATATGTTTTCTAATATGTAAAAAAATTACTTTTCTTGATAAAACTTTATTTATTCTTCTACTATCAAGTTTTTGCATGCAATGCATTGCTCTATAGATTTTGAACTTTATACATTAGACGTAAAGTTGTAAATGGAATGATATGTACAAAATATACAAGTACCTGGATCGTCTTCTGAAGTTTTATTGTCAGGTGCTTGGGGTCTCTGCAGGCCAAGGCCCGGTACTCCGAAAACCCCTCTCATCTTAGGCTTGGTCCCCCTCTTCCGCCCAAACTCAAGAACCGACCTCTGTCGTTTCTGGAAGCCCAATTTGCCCGCGGGCGGAAACCCGCCCTTTAATTTGTACCCTTGCATCTTTTTCTTGGCTATTTTTGATGATACGGAGAAAGGTTTGCCTTTACCTAACCCGACGTCAGGCTGTAAAACGCAACAAATATAAGTCTCAAACATGTCAAAAGTATTAATAAATCTTCACAGTAGCACTTCTTACCTTAGAAGTTTCTAGAGCTAATGGATCTTGTTCTTGTTGCAAGCTATCATCACCAAACGACGAATCTTGTGAAGTAGACGCTGTGTTATCATCGTCGAAAGCTACAAATACATATTACAAAGTCATACAATATCTTACGTAAGTATTTAATAGTGATTGTATAGTTTTGATTAAACTTACATCCAGATTTCGAACCAGTCGGCGTCTGAGTCTTGCATATCGGGCAGTTGTATTCGTAAGCTGGGTTCAGTTCTTTCTTCTGCTTATACTGTATCGGATCTGCGTCTGGGTCACACATACCGTGGACATACCTGATGTGAAAAAAGTGTTGCATGGTAAACATTAAGAAATCAAATAGCAAGGAATAGTGTGTTTCAGAAGTTTGCCAACTTGTTGACTCAAATGTTTATTTGTTATTTTGACAATTTGAATTTACTTTTTAGCAGAAATGTAATTTAATGAAATCTCGTTTGCTGTAGCTTTTTATATTTTTGCAGCTAAAAACACAGTTTTCAGGTAATATACCGGGTGTAACAAGACCCTTAACGAAGCCGAGGTCTACGTATTCTGCCCATCATCAGGACCATTTCCGTTCAAAATTATTGTTGGGAAACGATTTTAATTTTTGGTGTTAAAAAGCATTGCTTAGTTTACCACGCAATGTAACGCGTACAGAAGACCGCGCCTGCGAGTGAATGCTACACAGCTGTCTTTGACCTTCAATAACTTCGTAGCTATTGGTTTCCCAGGTATAGTCTAAAAGACAATAATGATCCTGATGATGTGTGTAATGTGTGGACTTTAACTTCGTTGAGTGTCTTGTTACACCCGTTATTATTCACACCTACAGAAAAACAATAAACGCAAACTTCAGTACTCTATCTCGACGAGCCCTTGTTGCGTGCCGGTAGCTACACTACACTACACACCCACCTCCTGCACGCGGTGCACCGTATCATGTCCCGGTAGGCGGCGGCGCGGTAGGCGCGGCGGCACAGCGGGCAGCACGAGCCCTTGTTGCGTGCCGGTAGCTACACTACACTACACACCCACCTCCTGCACGCGGTGCACCGTATCATGTCCCGGTAGGCGGCGGCGCGGTAGGCGCGGCGGCACAGCGGGCAGCACGAGCCCTTGTTGCGTGCCGGTAGCTACACTACACTACACACCCACCTCCTGCACGCGGTGCACCGTATCATATCCCGGTAGGCGGCGGCGCGGTAGGCGCGGCGGCACAGCGGGCAGCACGAGCCCTCGTTGCGTGCCGGTAGCTACACTACACTACACACCCACCTCCTGCACGCGGTGCACCGTATCATGTCCCGGTAGGCGGCGGCGCGGTAGGCGCGGCGGCACAGCGGGCAGCACGAGCCCTTGTTGCGTGCCGGTAGCTACACTACACTACACACCCACCTCCTGCACGCGGTGCACCGTATCATATCCCGGTAGGCGGCGGCGCGGTAGGCGCGGCGGCACAGCGGGCAGCACGAGCCCTTGTTGCGTGCCGGTAGCTACACTACACTACACACCCACCTCCTGCACGCGGTGCACCGTATCATGTCCCGGTAGGCGGCGGCGCGGTAGGCGCGGCGGCACAGCGGGCAGCACGAGCCCTTGTTGCGTGCCGGTAGCTACACTACACTACACACCCACCTCCTGCACGCGGTGCACCGTATCATGTCCCGGTAGGCGGCGGCGCGGTAGGCGCGGCGGCACAGCGGGCAGCACGAGCCCTTGTTGCGTGCCGGTAGCTACACTACACTACACACCCACCTCCTGCACGCGGTGCACCGTATCATGTCCCGGTAGGCGGCGGCGCGGTAGGCGCGGCGGCACAGCGGGCAGCACGAGCCCTTGTTGCGTGCCGGTAGCTACACTACACTACACACCCACCTCCTGCACGCGGTGCACCGTATCATATCCCGGTAGGCGGCGGCGCGGTAGGCGCGGCGGCACAGCGGGCAGCACGAGCCCTTGTTGCGTGCCGGTAGCTACACTACACTACACACCCACCTCCTGCACGCGGTGCACCGTATCATGTCCCGGTAGGCGGCGGCGCGGTAGGCGCGGCGGCACAGCGGGCAGCACGAGCCCTTGTTGCGTGCCGGTAGCTACACTACACTACACACCCACCTCCTGCACGCGGTGCACCGTATCATGTCCCGGTAGGCGGCGGCGCGGTAGGCGCGGCGGCACAGCGGGCAGCACGAGCCCTTGTTGCGTGCCGGTAGCTACACTACACTACACACCCACCTCCTGCACGCGGTGCACCGTATCATGTCCCGGTAGGCGGCGGCGCGGTAGGCGCGGCGGCACAGCGGGCAGCACGAGCCCTTGTTGCGTGCCGGTAGCTACACTACACTACACACCCACCTCCTGCACGCGGTGCACCGTATCATGTCCCGGTAGGCGGCGGCGCGGTAGGCGCGGCGGCACAGCGGGCAGCACGAGCCCTTGTTGCGCTGCTGGTAGCAGGAGTCGCACACGGTGAAGTGCGCGTGCCAGCGCGATGACGGGCCCGCGCCCGGCGAGCGCGCGCCGCAGTCGGAGCACACGCGGCAACACTGCACAACACGTAAATCACTTATTATCAAATATTATTTAATACCTTGTCCAGAAAGGGTTAATTCGCCGCGATTTGACACGCGGTTTTTGGTTACACTGCTGCTGTTAATATTAAACACGTTGCTGACATCGTTGGTCCTAAGCGAACATTGTATAAAGAAAAGCGACTCATTCACGCGTAGCTCTTGACAGGGTCTTAGGCTGTCCGCTGCGTTAAGCGAGATCCCACCGCGGGCACACAGCGCGGGAATATAGATTGGTGGTTTTTTGACTGACAGATGCTTGCAGTGCATGAGTAAGCTCTAATCTATGTCACCCCGCGCCGGGATCCCGCTTAACGCAGCGGACAGCCTTATGAATGGTATAACGCAGATGCGCAACATAGAGCATGTATCTTTTTGTCTCATGTAACTAGTCTGCACAACACACGTATACAGTACAGTAAACCGTTCTCTTTCCGCACAGACTATGAATAGAGTTAGATCCCATAGCATAGATAGACTATAGCTAAAAATCTGATAAACACATTACAGGTACACAATAAAAAATACATCACAGAAACAACTTTTAAACAAAATTAACAAATCTTAAAAACTCGTGCTCACAGTCCTGATTACGGCAGCTGTATTAAGATATCCTTACCTTGCACTTCCAGCCGTACTTGGGCACGGTGGCCATGATGGGCCGCAGGCAGTTGGCGTGGTAGAGCTTGTCGCAGTGCTCGCACGCCACGGCGCGCGCGTCCGCCGCCGACGCCTCGCCGCGGCACACCTGGCACACGCGGCACACGCGGCACGACCACCCCGACCGGACACCTGACACAATATGACACATATTTTACTTATTTTTTTAACTAGACATCATCACAAACATTGCTCTGATTCCAAAGTACAGCTCGCACAACATCATCATCATCATCATATCAGCCACACGACACCCACTGCTGGGTATAGGCCTCCCCTAAGGATCTCCACGACGATCGGTCCTGCGCTGCCTGCATCCACTGGCTTTCCGCGACCTTCTCCAGATCGTCGGTCCACCTTGTCGGGGGCCTACCCACGGAGTCCAGTGCGAGGTCGCCATTCCAGAACCTTTCTGCCCCAACGGCCATCGGTTCTTCTCGCTATGTGTCCCGCCCATTGCCACTTCAGCTGAGCAATCCTTCGAGCGATGTCGGTTACTTTAGTTCTCCTGCGGATCTCCTCGTTTCTGATTTGATCACGTAGGGAAACGCCGAGCATGGCTCTCTCCATTGCACGCTGAGTGACCTTGAGCCTCCTTATGAGACCCATAGTTAGCGGCCACGTTTCACTGCCGTAAGTCATCACTGGCAACACACACTGTTCATAGACTTTCGTCTTGAGACACTGAGGTAAGTCGGACGCGAAGATTTTTCGAAGCTTCCCGAATGCTGCCCACCCGAGTTGGATTCGACGAGAGATCTCTTTCTCGAAGTTGGACCTACCTAACTGGACTGCCTGTCCTAGGTATACGTAATGGTCAACAACTTCAAGTGTAGTGTTCCCAACATGAACTGGAGAGGGTACAACATGGGCATTTGACATAATTTTCGTCTTATCCATGTTCATCCTAAGACCCACTCTTTGGGAAGCACTACGGAGATCTTCGAGCATTGTGTTCAGGTCTTCCATGGTCTCAGCCATAAGGACTATATCATCGGCAAAACGAAGGTGTGTTAGGTACTGGCCATTAATGTTGATGCCGAGTCCTTTCCAGTCCAAGAGCTTAAAGATGTCCTCCAACGCAGCTGTGAACAGTTTCGGAGAAATAACGTCTCCCTGTCTCACACCACGCTGCAGTTGGATAGGATTTGTGTTCTGGTTCTGTAATCGGATCGTCATGGTGGCATTTTGGTATAAGTACCTCAACACCTCGATATACCTATAGTCCACTTGGCACCTTTGGTGAGACTGCAGCACCGCCCAGGTTTCAATCGAATCAAAGGCTTTCTCATAGTCCACGAACGCCAAGCAAAGTGGCTCATTATACTCCTCGGTCTTCTGTATAACCTGCCGCAGCGTATGGATGTGGTCTATGGTGCTAAAGCCTTTTCGGAACCCGGCTTGTTCGGGAGGTTGGAAGTCGTCGAACTTGCGAGCGAGACGATTCGTAAGGACTCTCGAAAACAACTTATAGACATGACTCAGAAGCGAGATGGGTCTATAGTTCTTTAAGAGGGACTTGTCACCCTTTTTAAAGAACAAGATCACCTCACTTATGTTCCATGTCTTTGGCGTTGGCGTTGGCGCAACATAACTTGACCCAATTTTTAGTACCACGTGACCTGCGCACTATAATTTTTGTACTAAAAATTGCTACTGCGCAAGCTTCTTTGTCTATGGTTTGGTTCAAGTTATGTCACGAGCTGTAGCTAGAGACAACGGTGGAACTACAAATTCAAGGCTTGGGAGGCAACTCACATACTAAAAATCTCACACAGTTGCGAGTTGCCACCAAACCTGATTTGTAGTGGTTGTTTCACTCAGTTTTATGAGAGTTGACTACTCGTATATTTCTGATGTGGTTAAATCACACTGATCATGTATTGGTCTACAAACATCACATTCTACAAACGTCACACAAGTTTAAAACACCACATTCTAAAAATGACACTTTTTTGTTGATATGGAGAAATAACATTTTCAATCACTTTACATATATTTTTTTTATTTGCAATCAGTTTTGGATTTTGTAATTTTTTTTTTCGTTTTTTTCTTTCTTTCGTAATTAACACGTCTCCAAAGTACCAGGATCACATAAATATAAAGAAGGTTAACTTTTATAATTTTCAGAATACTTTTTTTTATATTATTACTAATTACTAATTATTGTATGCATTTTTATTTTTTTGTTTTTTCTTTCCTTCATTATATTTTTTTTTACAAAATTATTTTTGAAAATTAACCTTCTTTCATGGTAGTTTGGAGACGTAATTAATAAAGAAAAAAAAGCGAAAAAAATATATACAAAAAAATATATATGAAACTGATTGAAAATGTTATTTTTCCATATCAACAAAAAAGTGTCATTTTTAGAATGTGGTGTTTTAAACTCGTGTGACGTTTGTAGAATGTGATGTTTGTAGACCAATACATGATCAGTGTGATTTAACCACATCAGAAATATACGAGTAGTCAACTCTCATAAAACTGAGTGAATCAACCACTACAAATCAGGTTTGGTGGCAACTCACAACTGTGTGAGATTTTTAGTTTGTGAGTAGCCTCCCAAGCCAAATTCAAAATTAAAAAAAGTCTAAATTTATGATTTTGAATACTGTTTTGAAAGTGACTTTTATTTCACGGCTTAGCAATGAGAAAGGACGACCAGCGGCGCGGCGAAGGAATTCTTAATACATGGCGTGTGGTGTATGGACACCACAATTAATGGTAATTAACCTGTGCGGTGAACGTTAGGAACGTCGTGCGTCGCGCCACCCTTCCCCTCTACATAAATTACTCAAAAAAATAATCCATCCATCATCTATGAATTTGGATAAAGCCAATGTAGGTATGAATAGATTGACAGGCTAACGCTTCAAGAAAACTCATAAAACGGGCGTTTTTAATGATAAACAAGAAATAGTACATTACATCCGAGAACGGGAAGCTAGCGATTGCATCGTCGAGGATGGTTTGAAGCCCGAGCCGTAGACGAGGGCTTTAATCATTCGAGGCAATGCAAGTAGCTTCCAGTACAAGGTTTGTAAAATACTTTACTCACGAAATGCGAGGAAATACAATTTTCTTTGTAAAAATGTGACATTTAAATTGGTTCGCGTGGCCATGTTTACTGACCGGTCATGCAACCATGAAGTTCCATAAAAAGAATGCTAGCTGATAAGTTCTACCGATTTGAATTTGAAACTTCCCGCACTGAGTGCGGGAAGTAAGTGTTTCAAATTCACTCAAAGTACCTATTGAATTTCATTTTCGCACTGAATTTCAAATTTAGAATGTGATGAACCAGACCCCCACGGAAATGTTGAACGCCCCGCATTCTTTTTTCATATGGAATGATAACATTTCAGAGCATAAGTGAGTAAAGGTAAATAATATAACATAAGAACAAGATCTAAGCTGAAATCCTTCATAATCGTATCATCTATTTGTATATTACCTGGTAACTGCGCAAGTCCAACACACGTGCCATGATAATGAGCCCCGCACGTCACGCAGGTCATCAAATTTGCAATGTCTCCGATCGTCCTGCACGTCCGACACTCTATATCTGCTGAACCTGCACAAATAATATGAATTATTAACTTATAATTCATAGAAACATGAATGTTTATGAAACATAGTCAATACTTACAAACAAGTGGTATTTGGTACAAATGATCTTTGCAAAATGAAGATTTTGAATGGAAGTCCATGTAGCCCCCAGAAGCAAGAACACAGGGTAAGTGGTAGTATTTACTGCAACTCATCTGTTGAACAAGAAAATTAGATTATCATATTATCTATATATATAAAACTCTAAATTGATTGATTGTTGGGATAGGTGTAGAGCCCTAACGGCTGAAGGTAGAGACACCATTTTTGGAGGGTAGATACCTTTCATGATGTAGATGAGCACTAAGAAAGGATTTTAGAAAATTCCCGTTATACAAGGTGCTACAGGTTGTTCAAGTTTGTATGAGAATTTGGATAGGGCTGAAGGTAGAGACACCATTTTTGGAGGGTAGATACCTTTCATGGTGTAGGTGAGCACTAAGAAAGCGTTTTGGAAAATTCCCGTTATATAGGGTGCTACAGCGTGTTCCAGTTTGTATAGAGATTTGTATAGGGCTGAAGGTAGAGACACCATTTTTGGAGGGTAGATAACTTTCATGGTGTAGGTGAGCACTAAGAAAGCGTTTTGGAAAATTCCCGTTATACAGGGTGCTACAGCGTGTTCCAGTTTGTATGGAGATTTGTATAGGGCTGAAGGTAGAGACACCATTTTTGGAGGGTAGATACCTTTCATGGTGTAGGTGAGTACTAAGAAAGGGTTTTGGAAAATCCCTATATACAGGGTGCTACAGGGTGTTCCCGTTTGTATGGGAATTTGTATAGGGCTGGAGATAGAAACACCATTTTTGGAGGGTAGATAGATACCTTTCATGGTCTAGGTGCGCACTAGGAAAGGGTTTTGGAAAATCCCTATATACAGGGTGCTACAGAGTGTTCCAGTTTGTGCATATTTTTTTATGGAAAATTAAAATGTGCGAAATTAGGTCTACTGATAAATACCTAGGTCTATTGGTAATCCGTGACTTTCAAAATAAATGCACATCTATCTTAATCACGCGAACGAAGTTGCGGGCAAAAGCTAGTCTTAACTAAAAGACTAACGAGATTTGTCGAGCAACTCACTTTACAAGGAATGCTTGCACCATGTCTCGTACAGAAAGCACACTTCCTTGACAGAGCAACGGTCACAATTCCTCTAATTCTCGCTTCTTCAAACTGTTCCTTTTCTTCCTCAGAGCTGGAGGCTGCTGCCACCTGATCTTGGAACGGTGGACTGAACTCAAGACAGCAGCGATGAATATAAAATGAACCAGAAGTCACCACTCCCGCTAGCTCTAACATTTCAACATGTCCAATGATTGATAATTCGTCAGTATGTTCCAGGTTGTAAATAGGTGTCCTAAAATAAAATACATGACAGTTTAAATCTTAACACTAATTTTATTCAATGATAATTTACAAATAAAAAAACTTACTTGCACTTGGCAAAAGCTTTCTGTCGTCTACTTAGAGGCAATGCAGTTTGTTGTTGATTAGTGTCCATGAACTCGGGGGGTGGGGAGGCTAGTCCAGGGGGCACGGGGGTGGTGGGAGTGCTGGTTGGAGTGGGGATGCCGGGCGTGGTCGGCGTCAGGCTCGAGGTGGACGCGCCGCCGGGCGTCGTGCTTCCGTCGCCCTCACCGATGTTGCAAAAGAACTGCCTCATCTCGCCTTGCCCGAGTTGACTACGCTCACTCAAGTTACATAGCGCGCACACTTTTCCAGGCCTAAAGGATATAATAAATAATATATCAACAACAAGAATTTTAATCATAACTTAGTATGTATCTAGAATAGATAGTGAAGCACAAGTAAAGTAGACTGCTCATTAAACAATATGTCAGTGTTGTTCTTGATACGGCAATTGCCGTATTCTACGGTAATCCACATCGAATTTGACTCGAAATACGGCACCATTCAACAACGCTGTCCATACAAATACGGCAATTTTCATTGCTAAAATAGGCTAAAATTCATGATACAGTGCGAGGCATGTATCTTGAATATTTTTCGACGGAGTGGGGATAAGTTCGCGCATGTGCTCTTGTGAGCGACCAATAGCGCGCGCCCCTCTCCCGCCGCCCGCGCCCCTCACCGCAGCGCATACCCATAATACGCGTTCCGCGCAATCCCCACCCGATTTCATGATTCGTGCCACTGACTGTATTTTTCAAAAAACGGCAATTTTTTATAATTTTGGGCTTTTTACGGCAATTTTTCGATTTTGAATACGGCAATCCTAAATTTGCCAGGAACAACACTGCAATATGTTGACCTTGAAACTGTCTTTATACTGTATGGAATAAAAGCTGTTATTGCAGTTCAACAGTTTCAATATAAAAGTAACATTTTTACCTAAGAACAAATCAGATAATCCTGAATGGACTGCCAAAATTATAAAGAGTATTCAAATAATTACCATTTCTCAGGCATATAAGGCGGTTCCTCTGGAGCTGGCATGGTAAAATCATCCTCATCCATGGCATCATCAAGAGCGTCATCACGACTACCACGGTGTCTCTTTGCACCCCTAACTGACCCTGGATTCCTGTACCTAAAAATATAATATTAAAAATTAAGATAAGAGATCTACATTTTCTATCAATACATTCATATTTTATGTATGTTTACAGTAATTTACCTTCTAACAATTTTTCCTTCCTTAACCAGCTTTGGGCCTTCTTTACGTGGCCTACCTGGGCCACGTCTAGCCGATGTGAAAAAAGGCCGGGCATAAGGCTGGTGATGGAAGAACGATGGTTGGGAGACCACGGCAAGCGGGGACGCGGGCTCCTCGCCTCGGGGCGAAGAGGCACATGACGTCGGTGTTGAGCCAGGCCCTGTATAGAAATCTATCTGACTTGGTTAACATTAACATAGTCCCCACAAAAACTAAATGTACACAATATAAAAGTTGTCAGATTAACCAGGCAATAATTTTGATTGATTAGTATGGAAAGGCTTATTCAGCAACATTGTTAGGCTGCCTAAGCATCGACAGGTGCCTAGATCAGCGCCTAGATCTTAGATATGTATCGAAGTAAAACGAATGCCCACGAATGTTCGCAACCGGCCGCACTGCGCGCTAGGCGCCTCGATACGTGTAGGCGACTGCCTAGAATATATCGTAGGCGAGAGGCTTACAACCAAAGACCAAGAGACCAAGGCTCCTATCCTAGCAATAGCGACCCGCCTACCAGTGGCGAGGGGTGAAATTATGGAGAAGGTAACCCGTTCTACAAAAATGTTGTGATCTGCATAGTGGGGTGGGATTTCTAAAAGGTAATCGGCGCGATCACTTCAATCACAACATAGACAGTCCTAGCAGAGAGTCTGCTTGTCACTGCGTCTTTCACAAAACTGCGAACATGCCGCGAATGTGGATGCATTCGCGACGTTCGGAGTGTGGAGCCGGCATGAGATGTCCCTAGGCGCTAATCTAAGCACCTGTCTGTGCGTAGATGGCCTTATGGTTGCCTACACCTATCAATATTTGGGGACTGTATCTATAACCAGTAAACAGTGAAGTTTAAAAATGGCTAATGGGTCCTCTGTCAAAGTACTAGGTTTTGGTGAACCTTTAACTTTATGCACAAAAATCACATTATTTTATCTCCTTTTTTTTACTAAAAAGACTGTGTTTGATTTTACGCCTAGATTACAGTCAGACTAATACTTTCGTTGTTTAATAGCAAATTGCCAGATCATCCTTCCATATGTCTTTCAAACTGGGAACATTTTTGCACAAAGTTATCTCTTCTTTTTACCCGACTGCAAAGAAAGGATTATGTTTTTCGCGCGTATCTTGTATGTAAGTAAGTATGTTTGTTTGTATGTAATATTCTTTATTACCTCATATCTTTCAAACGGCTGAATGGATTTCTGTAATTAAGATATCGTTAGATTTGTCTCGTCAGCCCAAATGTTCTTAAGAAGGTGGCGTTGTAAAAAAAACAACATGGCGGCTGTACGGAGCTATTAAACGTAGTGAAAAAAAAAATTTTTTTTTGGTTGGTTCAATATGGGTGTCAAATTAAAGGGCTTATTATAAGGATTTCAAAAAGGTGTATTATTACCGTAATATATAATAACAAAAAGATATAAATAAAAAAATAAATAAAATAAAATAAAAACCCGCCTGCATAAAAAGACAAATCAACTGAAAAGATGGAAACAAGATTAAATATTAAAGGCAACATAATAACATGCAGTCGGAGGCATATAATTTAAATCATTCATAACGTCACTTTCTTTATGCATGCCTCCGACTGCATGTTATTATGTTGCCTTTAATATTTAATCTTGTTTCCATCTTTTCAGTTGACTCGTCTTTTTATGCAGGCTGGTTTTTTATTTTTTTCCTTTATGGAACAAATAGTAATTTTGACCCTGATAGTAATATTCACATGGAGATTCGAACTTCAAAATTTCTAATTGCTTTTTGTTAGTCTGTGTTGTTTTACTTTGTGAAGCATTATCTAGGTAGGATATTCTTGATTGAAGGTTTCTTCTGAATTAAAAGTGTCAAATAAGTAAAACAAAAGTGCATTGTGGTTTAACACACTAATGGCCGATTGCACTAAACTTAAGGATCGCCTAAGTCTTTTCCTAACTACAACATGAACAAATTAAAACGGTGTCATAAACTTAGCCGTCATGTAGCTGTCATTCGCTAAGTTAACTTGGTCGAGTTGTAGATAAGAAAAGACTTAGGCGATTCTTAAGTTTAGTGCTTTCACACGTAAGTGAATTATCTATGCACTATTTTAGGCCTCAGTTAAGAATCTTATACCTCCCTCAAATGGAGATTGCACGGCCAGTGTCATAGTGAAGATAGAAAAAATGTCCTTGAGTGACGTGACGGCTTATTGCAACCTCTTTCTTTAGTGATACAATACGTGTTCGTTGTACGTTGTCGTACGTAAAACGAAAAGAAAGAGATAGCAATAAGCCGTGACATCACTTAAGTCTTTTTTCAATCTTCACTATGATACTAGGCATGCAATCTCCATTGTAGGTATAAGCTTCTTGGCCTCAGCAATACAGACAGAATTTATATTTGTTTGTAATGTTATTTCCATCCGGAAAAATCATTTTCCAACCCTGTTTGTTACATTTGATTACTGCATTTTTGACTAGTTTCTTATAAATAGATCTCTTGTAATGAATAAACTTATTATTTATAATAAATTCTGAAATACAAATAGTACTTATTGACAAATGTTTTATTGTTACGTTAATATAGTATGAGGCAAACATATTGAAATTTTTTCGACGGAGTTCCCCCATGTGCACTTCTGAACAAATGAAGTGGGCTCTGAATTAAATTGTAATGTTTAAGATTTTCATCAAATGTTCGTTTCGTTTTTGATGTTGACTGGCAGGACTAATTAAATTCTTTAACTATACGATGGACAGTACTATTTGAAGTTTTTGTTGTTTCTGCAGTGCGTTTTGAAATGCATAATGAAATGGGCTAGCAGGACGTTGACACAGTGAGCGGGAGGCGAGTAAACACAGCCTCACAGCGACCTCACAGCTACACATGCTCAAAATATGCGTTCTACACAATCTCCCCTCCCCCCATTTCAAGTTATTTGCCTCGTACTGTACTATGACGAACAACTGAAATGTAAAGTGAATTTGTCACTAAAGGTTTACAATCAGTTAATAGATATTATTATATTAGGTAACTAAATAAAAATAGAAAATCAAATGGGAACACAGTAGAAAATTTTATTGGACTATAATTATTAATAATTTGCAGTTTGGGTGTAAAAAAAAACAACATCAAAACAAGTAACTGTACAAATTAATATGTAACAAAGTTACACTACTAACTTTCATATGAATGATACTAGGTAATAATTTTATATCAGAAAAATAGATTGGATTGAATAATTAGTTAGCTAGCGTACATACCTGAAGACGGCGGCATTTCGCCTTCTTCGTCGGAGCCATCGTCCCCTAACAATTCCACGTCCAAAACACCCTCATCCGGTACGTCCATCTACAAAAAGTCAATCAAAACAACGTGTAAAACCAAACAGAAACTCCGATAGCACGATACGATGAAATTATTTACAACAGCATCAAAATAATGTAAACGCAGACCGCCATAGTGAACGACAAGTGGATTACAAACTAAACTTTCCAACTTACCGCAAACGTTTGCGATGGACACTAGATGAGCAAACTTCACGAAAAGAACCAATAAACACAATGAAAACACATTATCTTGTCAAATTTACTATAAAACACAAAAACTTATGAAAATAACGCGACATTCGCTGATTGCGAACGAAGCGCACATTATAAATAGTGATGTCCGAAATGTATTCAATTTAATATTATTGATAACCATCTAGCGACTTCAAGCATTCAATTGCATTGTAATCGATTTGAAAACGATTAAATAGGTATCGGTTGGAAAAATACTTGTCTTACCAATCTGTGGTATACGCAAGTTGACGGCGACGCCTACACACACAGTAAATACCAGGGGGGGGACACTCTTGACACTCCTATACAGTGACATTATTGTAAAGGAAGTGCCTTCATCTTTCATCGGCGAAGGCATAAGCCTTCTTTAATTGCAAGCCATGAACATAAGTTTGGCAACGTCTGTTACTGTCAGTTCGTGGTCATGTCGTCGGCCAGTCTCCATACTAAATGTATGGGAATATTTCAATTTTAAAAGGTCGATATTTTTTTTCGTAGTAATTGTGTGAGGTTTAAAATATGAAAATAATTTAGTTCTTTTATTGAAATGCTTTGTATATTAAAGAATAAGAAAAATTTCAATGTTAACCAGGAAAAAATTGCTGTCAAAGATGTCATCTTTTTTGTTGATTTTCTTCAGCAGGGAGTTGATTAACACGCCCTCTAGCAATAAATTATATATCATTAGAAAGGTCTTTTAAAGACAAATATTTGCTGATGCTATACTTTATACCAACTGTTAATACTTTTGGAGTTAAAGGTTATTAAAGTATAAAAGTAGTTTATTGTCTATGGGAGTTGATCTACCACACCTATAGAAATGAATGATATATCATAAAAAAGGTTTTTATATGACAAATATTAGCTGCAAACATACTTTCTATTAATTGTTAGTATTTATTGGTCAAGTTTAGAGCGTTATAACTCTCACAGTACTAATAGTTGACGTTTATAGTCATACAATAAAGTGTTTCAAATTTAAATACCTTTCCAATGATGTAAGATTTATTGCTAGAGGAGGCTTAGATCAAAATGCTCATCGTACTAAAGAACCCCCGAAAAGTTCAAATAATTTGACTCAAACCTTATGTTCTAATAAATAAATAATAATAATAAATATAAAACTTTATTGAAATAACCTTACATCACAATTTACAACTAGTTTAAACATAGATAATATAGGAAAAACAAATAATAAATAACTTTTAAAATAATTTTATACTATGTGCTTGACCACATGCGATGTTGCCGTTCTGCTCAACTTCAGGGCTTGGAAGATATAGAAGGCTATGGCGAAGGTCATTACTTCATACAATTTTTTTTTTATAAGAACTCCCTCAATGATCAAGCAATGCTTGACAAGCACGTAAATGCTTGTCAAGCAGTTTATGGTTTGGGTATGGACAATGATTTTCTAATAGTCATTAGCGAGAGTACATACATATAGGTAGGTATACTCTTTTTATCGAAAACGAAATTTAATGGGGAGGAAAAGCGCAATTTTATCCTGATAGGTGGCGTCTGGTCTTTGGTACCCGGCCGCCTCAAAGAAAGTGTCAAAACATATGGGAATCTCTTGGAGTATTGCACTTTTTAATTTTATACTGAGAAAATGCCGCATTGTTATGCATGTAACTTGTAAAATATTGGAGTTCATCGATTTCCCAGTAACAAAAAAAATAGTGGTCAAAAAAATTTAAAAAAAAATATGCTTTTCCCTCGATTTTTTCCTTTGCTGAGCCTGAGAAACATTATAAATCAAAAGGAATGTTTCATGAATTTGATGAAGCTTTGCCAAAATAAAACAACATTTGAATTATAACAGCTTTGTTCTTTAATATTTCAACCTCAGCAGTTTCTAACATATTTATAACTTGGATGAATTTGATAGGTATATCAAATATGGAATAAGCCCAATATTGGGGCCAAACAGAGAATTAATAGAATTTTATATGCCAGAGTCATTCAAGAAACTTAGAATAATAAAATAAATATGATAAAACGGTTCGTGTAATTTTGGATGGTACAGAAATTCCAGTACAGAAACCTGAAATTACTATTGCACAGAAGGCATCATCAGGCAACTATAAACACGGAAATTCGCACTCAGTTGCTTTGTTAAAATTTAAATCATATGCTTCTAATCTGAAATAAAAAGATTACTTGTAAATCTTACACGAAATTTAAAGAAATGTAATGCTTGTTAGCAATTTTTTGTAAGTTGCTATAAACTTTCTTGCCTGTTGTTTTGGCTTTTCTTTTCCGTAATTCTTCTTTTATATGAGCTAAAGTTAGCATAGAATACATTGTTTGTCCGCAAAACCGAAAAAAATACAATCTAAGAAAGTAAAATCACGTAATACACAGTCAAAACAATATAAGCTCAAACTGACAATTGTTCCAAAGACTGAGCGCCATCTGTAATTCACTTTGCCTTCGCCTCCCCATTGTCAGAATTTTCCTTTAGCAATATTGCAAAAATCTTTTTCTGTGTTTATTTCGCACGTTTACTTATTTCAGTTGCTCCTTTCCACCGTTTCCCAACAAAAGAATAAGGACCCGGATAGTTTTAAAGATTGGGTAGACATTGTTGGTGAAAATCAGTTGACTAGTTAAAAGAATGGGGTCTGCAACCTGCACCTTCGCCAGCAGGATAAGGCATGTAGGCGTAGTACATTCCCTTCACTTACCGGCAATTCATCGTGTAAGTTTTTTATGTAGGTACTAGGTACCATAGTAGAATCAAATTACTACTTTATTTAGGGGGCGTTTCCACTGAAGCAACATCACGTAAATTTTTTTGGGGTTGGCTTTAAAAATTTTGCGTTTGTAGAGTTTCGTAAGGCCTTTCAAATTATACTATAATCCCGGCGCGGAAATTTGTATTATTATTTTATTGTTTGTGAAAATATTATTACGTTTATGCAGAGTGCGTTTAAAGAGAAATTAATGAAAAAATATGAAATTGGTTAATCGTATAATATAGACACACTTGACACACGAAAATGGTTGACATGACAGCAAAAAAACTATTAAAGAGACTAAACAAGTACATTGCTTATAAAAGGTCTCAATGCCGGTTACCAAACTCTTTGGTTCCAACACTTTCCCTCATTGAAAGCTCTTCATAAGCACCAAGCCAAGATCCTCTCGCATTGGAATAAAGACTGGTCTTGGAAGTCCCTTGGTCATAATGTCAGCGATTTGATTCTTCGTAGAAACTCGTTTCACTATGATCTCCTCTTTTGACACCAGTTCTCTTACATAGAAGTGTCTAATCCTGATGTGTTTCTTACGCTTATGAAATTCAGGATTGTGTGCTAGTCTGACAGCGGCTTCATTGTCCACACTCAGCGTTGGTGTACATTTCAGTGTCGTAAGCTCTGCCAGTACTCTTTTAAGCCAAACCATTTCTCTGGCAGCTTCGCTTGCAGCCACCAACTCTGCTTCTGTAGTAGATATGGCTACTGAAGTCTGTCTTTGACTAAGCCAGGCTATTGCGCCACCTGCGTAGCGGCAAACGACGCCCGTCGTTGATCTACCAGTTGTAGCGTCACCGCCGTGATCTTCGTCGCTAAAACCTTCTAAAACTCCGATTAGATGATCAGGTTTATATCGTAGACCGTATGACATAGTCCCTTTAAGGTATCGCATAATTCTTTTTACTCTATGCCAGTCATCTTTTGTTGGTGATTCTAGTTTCCTAGATGCGACTCCAACTGCATAAGCTATATCTGGTCGCGTTGCTACCATCAGATAAGCCAAGGCTCCGACAGCTTCACGATATGGAAAAGTTTCATCGCTTTCATCAGTTAAATCGATAGCTTTCCCTGATTCAGTAGATTCTTTATCGATCGGCGTTGTAATCGGATTGCAGTCGTTCATCCCAAAACGCTCTAGTACTTTTCTAGTGTAAGCTTCTTGCTTTAGTACGATTGATCCTTTACATTGCAGTATCTCCATGCCTAGATAGAAGGTAGCTGGTTTTGCGGTAATCTTTAGCTTTTCTCGCAAGTCGCTAAGAAATTCGTCAGCTAGCTTTTGGTCTGATGCTGCTACTAATCCATCGTCAACAAAAAGCGTTAGAAGTATCTTCTTCTCTCCAACTTTCTTTTTATACAGACAAGGATCTGCCAAGCTCTGTACAAACTCAAGTTCCTTTAGGATTTCGTGGAACCGATAATTCCAACATCTGGGAGCTTGTTTTAGTCCATATAGACTTCGGTTAAGTCTGCAAACTCTGTTGGTGCCATCACTGAAGCCTTCTGGTTGCTTCATATAGATTTCCTCTTCCAGATGACCGTGTAGGAACGCCGTCGTAACGTCAAATTGAGTAAGGTGCATTTTTTCACTTGCAGCTACACTTATTAATGCACGTATGGTTGCCATTCGAGCTACAGGACTAAAAGTTTCTTTGTAGTCTGTTCCTTCTTTCTGGCGGAAACCTTGCACTACAAGGCGCGCTTTGTACCTTTCAATTGAACCATCTGGGTTTCTCTTAATTTTGAAAACCCACTTACAAGGTATTGCTTTACGGCCCTTGGGTAGTTCCTGTAAAGTCCACGTCTGATTTTCATTCAGTGACGATATTTCACTTTTCATTGCTTCAAGCCACTTCTCCATGTCACTACTTAACATGGCTTCTTTGTAGGACAACGGCTCTGGTATCATAGTACTAGGAACAGCCATAGCATAATCGTCGAATTTCGCTGGTGGTTTAAGGGTTGATCTATCACGTAAGCTGTATCTCGGTTCAGACTCACGGTCCTCATCCGCGTCATAAATTTCCTCAATAGGTTGTTCGATCCTATCATAAAATTCACTCGTAGCTTCTTGATATAGATCAGATAATTCTTGAACTTCATCATCTCCCTCTAGTTCGATCGATTCAATGCTCGCTGGTTCTTGGAATGCATTGTGATCTCCCTCTGATTCGTTAGGGTGATCGACAGCGATTTGGCGCTGCGTATTCTGCTCCAAAGGTGTGCGGTCAAGCGACACGGTAAACTCGTTCGCGTTGGAGTTCATGTCCTGCGCTTCTGTTTTCGTTTCACCCTCAGTAGGAATTGACGCAACTGGTTTCTCGTCAAAAATAACGTCACGAGATCGAATAAGGCGATTCCGATTGCCTTCGTTTACCCAGATACGGTATCCGTCAATATCATATCCAATTAGGTAGCCTTTCACAGCTTTCTTGTGTAACTTTTTGCGTTTTTGTTTTGGAACATGCGCGAAGCAAGTACTGCCGATAATTCGTAAATGCTTGATGGTCGCCTTTTTTCCAAACCAAAGTTCATAGGGCGTTTTCCCTTCCACGGGTGTCGGGCCGGTTCGATTGAGAATATAAACAGCGGTGTTGACGAGTTCACCCCACAATTCTTGCGGTAACTGCTTTTGTGCATACATCATAGCACGTGCGGCTTCAACAACTGTTCGGTTCTCACGTTCCGCGCAACCGTTTTGTTCTGGAGTGTATGGACACACAAGTCTTTGTCTTATTCCCTCCTTTTGTAAAATTTCTCTAATCTTCTTATTATCAAACTCGCCTCCGTTGTCGCTGAGTAGTTCCTTGACTGTATGGCCAGTATTATTTACTTCAGCCAGAACCAGCTTAAGCTTCTCAGAGACCTCTGATTTCTGTTTCAACAGATAGATAAAGCGAAATTTGGTAAAATCATCTTTGATTAATAGAAAATATCGGTATTTGGAGTAGGAATACGGGAACGGTACACATACATCCGCATGTAACAGCTCTCCTGCTGTAGAAGCTCTAGTTCTCGTACCAAACTTTAAGCGATGAGCTTTGCCGTTTATACAACCTTCGCATAAGTCGTTATCGTAAGGCAAAATGATTCCTAATTCACGCTTCACTAATGTTCTAACGTGCTTCTTATTCTGGTGACCAAGTCGCTCGTGATACAGCTGAGTCTCTGTTGCCATGAAAGCCTCTAAGCGATTCTCGGGTTTCATGTTCTTTACATCAAGTTTGTAAAGTCCTCCACTTTGGCAACGACTTCCTTTTAGTTTTAGTACTCCGTCGATAGACATGCTGCATTGTCTCGGGCTCGAGGAGAACACGCTGTGTGGATTCTTGTCGTGAGCAGCTAGTACAGAAAACAAGTTTCTTTGGATTGATGGAACATACCAGACATCTTGTAAGGTAATCGGTACTCTTTTTCCGTTAACATAAGATTCGATGATTACAGATCCCTTGCCTTTGGCGTGAATTTTGTCTCCATTAGCCGTGGTTACTGTAGAAATCTCGTCGAAATGTTCGAAGGTGTGGAATAAGTCGCTCCGATTCGTGATGTGGCTTGTTGCACCATTGTCAACCCACCAGTTTTCTCTGTCGGATTCTGCCAAAAGAATTTCCACCGGGGTAGCTGTCTGTGCGTTCTCAACAGACATTAATGTCAAGTTTGCGTTTCCAACTTGATGCGTAGAAGGCTTGGGGTTCTCGTTCTTGGGTGGTTTTCCGTCTTTAATCCACTTTTGACAGTGTCTAACACGGTGTCCTTTTTCCAAGCAGTAATTACACCTCAAATTAGTATCCTTCTTTTTCGTTTTCTTAGTGCTTGTACTTGCGGTTAAGATTTCTTCATCGGGTACGTGTTTACTCGACAAGGCTCTCTCAAAAGCACATAGATGGCTCGTAATATTTTCCACTGTTCTCTCAGACTTAGGTATTAACAACCAACTGCTTCGGAATGAAAAATATTCCTCACTTAGTGTCTAAAATCTTGCAGATAAGAAGCAATTCGGGTAACTCCTTCTTGTCGTCGGATTGTGACAATTCTGTATTAAGTTCAGACCAGATATTTTTCAATTTCGATAAATGCGTAGCTATGTCATCGGATGGATCTCTCTTGAATCCGAAAAAACACATACAGAGGTTGTAGGAGCGGTCCTCACTAATACCATCGTAAAGTCGGTGGAGTTCTAGCCATACTTCACGAGAAGTGGTGTAGCGCATGACTTTCTTTAGTGTGTCTTCCTTCATGTTTGACGTAAGGAGTAGAAGAGCGCTTGTATCAGCCTTTACATAAGCTGCGAGTTCAGCTTTGTACGCGCTGACTGATGCATCACCTTCATCGGTTCCTACGAGTGTCGGTCTACTAAATTTTCCTTCGACGACTTCGAGGGCGCGGTCGACTGATCTGAGTAGGATACATACTTTGTACTTCCAGGTACTCCAGTTCGATTTTCCATCGAGTAGTCCGATTGACACTTTCGTAGTCAGATTTTCCATTTCGATATATTTTTCTCGGAAAAAATTAAAATCTCCAATGGCCCTTAACCGATTACTTTTATGCAGAGTGCGTTTAAAGAGAAATTAATGAAAAAATATGAAATTGGTTAATCGTATAATATAGACACACTTGACATACGAAAATGGTTGACATGACAGCAAAAAAAAAAAAAAACTATTAAAGAGACTAAACAAGTACATTGCTTATAAAAGGTCTCAATGCCGGTTACCAAACTCTTTGGTTCCAACAAATATATTTTTTATATTATATTTTTTCAGGCAACCAGACCCATCCTAGTTCCAGATCCATTTTAATTCCAACCCATCCCACTTCGTCTTCATATTCCAGAAATATCATGTAAGTTTTGTTTACGCATATTATGGGTATTTATCAAAATAATTGTACCGTTACGTGCAGGTAAAACACAGTTACTTTACGCACACGTTTTGTTATGAACATCGCACCTCTAGAATTACAAAGACGTAACTGCAAAAATCATGCCCCTTATTATGAATCAGTTTCATAAACTACAATATTTTTAATAGAAAAATTACAAAAAATTTTTTTTTCAGATCACAGCCCACCGCCATCCCACTCTGTTGTCATCCCAAAGAGTAAAATAATATATGTGTCATCCTGATACAGGTGCAGTACGAGCAGTCGAGCATTTTAGTTGTGGCAACCGCAAATGATGAAAATATTTTTTTTATAAAAAACAAGTATTATTACTTGTTTCAATTCCGGGACTCTTTGGCTCCATAATCGTTTTATAGACTTAAAGTAAGGGTGTAAGTAAAATGATTGTGTTATATCTCGTAATAATTTATAGGACTTCATAAAGGTGTCAGTTAAATTATTTTGGTTCGACCGTGCACCATCCTTCCTGTTTTTCTATGCGGAAGCATTAATTGCTTATTTACAAATAATTTTACTGGAATGGTTTTAATATTCAGCTATAAATTACTGGCTGCGCAACCATGTTTTGATTGTTGAGGGAGGTTTCTAACCTATATGCTCTGCTCTATGGTACATTCGGAATTCAAGTGAGTTTGATTATGTCAATCTGCCTGCACATCTGTAGTTTGACGTATTCATTGTAAAGCCGGTGGTATCGAAAGGTTGTCATAGAGTTATATTAGGAAAACTATCTGTTGAAGTGTGAAATTATGTTATAAAGTGTAAGAGTGATCAATAAACATGTGTACAAAAGTCTCCTGGTCTCATTGCCACAACCCTTCATTGATGAAAATGTATTTTCATTAAAACTGCTACCTATACTTATTAAGTGTTAGTGATGTGTTCTTTAATAGGTTACATTTAACAAGATTATGTTATACTTACCTGGAAAAAATTAATGGCTGTGGCGAGGGGTGAAATTATGGGGAAGGTAATCCGTTCAACAAAAGTGTTATGATCTGCATAGTGGATTGGGATTTCTAAAAGGTAAGCCAATGGGAATCGGCTTGTATGGACCCTTCGCCACTGTAGGTACATTAGTATAAGTACCTAATACTACTAGGTAGGTATACTAATGTACTACACAAACACGGTCAGGGTACCTACTACGCTAGTAGGCACCCTGACCGTGTTTGTGAATGAATAAATATTAAGAAATAAGAATATGAACGATTTTGAATAAAATTATCCCTAGGCATAAACTAAGAGGAATAAATAAAAACATAATGACTCTTTCACTTAATTGTTTAATTTAGTGTCCT
This sequence comes from Agriphila tristella, assembly GCA_928269145.1. Lineage (NCBI taxonomy): Eukaryota > Metazoa > Arthropoda > Insecta > Lepidoptera > Crambidae > Agriphila > Agriphila tristella. Next base: position 6,310,844 of record OV743440.1, read on the forward strand.
TTTCTTTTCTCCCTTTTGTAATTATGTTTTTAACTGTTTTGTTCTAGTTATCTCTTATAACATTTGAAACGTTTGTTCTCATGTGTTAGTTATTTTCTTCGGAAAAAATACTAATAGTAGTGAACACGGCGTTTAGAATGTTATAAAAGATAATTAGAACAAAGCCGTGGGTAGGATTGCTAGATTAGGTACTAAAAAAAAACAAACTAACAAGAAAATCGCCGATAAGAGATGGCGCTACAAAATGAGTAAGTTTTAAAAACGCCAGAGGGCTCTCTACCCCTATTTTTTTTATCTTACTCTATGTTAAAACCTCAGCTCCAGGTCGTGAACTATATCATTGTTATATACTCTTTTTTTTTTTTGACCATCAAAATATATTATTATGTCCGGCTATAATGCTACAGACATAGCCTTCTTTAATTGCAAGCCGTGAACATAAGTTTGGCAACGTCTGTTACTGTCAGTTCGTGGTCATGTCGTCGGCCAGTCTCCATACTAAATGTATGGGAATATTTCAATTTTAAGAGGTCGATATTTTTATTCCCAGTAATCGTGAGAGGTTTAAAATATGAAAATAATTTAGTTCTTTTATTGAAATGCTTTGTATATTAAACAATAAGAAAAATATCAATTTTAACCAGGAAAAAATGGCTGTCAAAGATATCATCTTTTTTGTTGATTTTCTTCAGCAGGGAGTTGATTAACACGCCCTCTAGCAATAAGTGATATATCATTAGAAAGGTCTTTTAAAGACAAATATTTGCTCTTCATATACTTTATATCAATGGTTAATACTTTTGGAGTTAAAGGTTATTAAAGTATAAAAGTGGTTTATTGTCTATGGGAGTTGATCTACCACACCTATAGAAATGAATGATATATCATAAGAAAGGTTTTTGTATGACAAATATTTGCTGCAAACATACTTTCTATTAATTGTTAGTATTTTCGGAGTTTTAGGTCATTAATGTTAAAAAAATTGGTCAAGTTTAGAGCGTTATAACTAGTGAATGCAAATCCGTATATATTTCAAAATCCGGATTTTTAAGAACGGATATTGGTCAAATCCGGATTATCCGGATATTACGGATTTTTATAAAAATATTTTCTTTTTTATAAAAATAAATCATTTCTGTCCATATAAGTTCACTAATGTGATGTCTCCTATATTTATGTAAGTTTCATTGAGAAAAGGACAATATTTATCAAATCCAATATTTTTTGTCATAAAATACTACAATATTATGATGTTACCTATTGCTCAAATGTAATTAAAATAATCAGTGTATGATTTGTGTGCGATTTGCAAGTAGGTGACGTGAGCGATAGTTCACATGAGCGCTTTTACGACGTTTTATCGCGCGATTTTTCTGAAGCTTTTAATAGAACACAATGTGACTGACTGTGGAAAGGGATAAAAAATATCGCGCGGTAAAAAAAATCGCTCGTGCAAACACACAGTAGAGAAGTCATTATGTTCTATTCCGAAACGTTAGAAAAATCACGCGTTATGACGTCGAAAAAGCGCTTAAACTAAAGATCATAGACCCTTTATAAAATTATACAAATGAACCTAACAAAAAGAAAAGAAATAAACTAAACAACATAATTTTGTTTAGTTTATGTGAATTTTAAATATACAAAGTTAAAGGTTATAAAGGGCTTTATCACATTAAGTCCCAAAATAAATTCTGGGACTTAATGTGATAAAGCCCTGAGACTGCCTGAGAGATTGAGTTGAGAGACGCACCGCCGTATTAGCCACTCGTTCCTTAGGGGGTTAGGAGGAGTGTCACTCGCGCACCATCCGGAAGACTATACGTCATCACGCCAACGGGAAGAAGAGACTCTACGCGCACCAGTGAAAACAACCAAGAAGTTCGCATAGAAGATGATGGCCATTTTACATTCTCCAGTCAACAAGAAGCAAGCGAGCCACACGCACTAATGGAAGTGATACGAAAATTAGATGCGCGCTCCGTACGATCACCAAGAAGAGAAGCGAAGCCGAAGCGAAGTGGAAGGTGGTCCAGGGGCCCCTACCGCGCAAGTGTCATCAGCATCGCACACACTGCTTCTTCTTTTTGGCACAAATTAAAACTAATCACAGAAAAGCAGATATGTGTCATACCTATCTGTCAAATGAAGCAGAGAGCGATGCCAATGACACTTGCGTGGTAGACCCACTGGTCTGGATAGACGCTGCAAGTACACTCCGAAATTGACGATGAAGAAGAGAGTTGTATCGGCAGGAACACCAGAAGAGCTGGTTCAACCAAACGACCTTTTTGGGACTTAATGTGCCAGGTGACAGACCTGAGACACGGCCTTAGCAAGACGCGTGAATGGCGTCATCTAGAAAATAGCATCTACCTACCGTCTAGCTAGTGCGAGAAACGAAGTGTTCCATTTATAGCAACTGAGTGAATAGCAATTGGGCGAATAACAACTAAAGTATTCCACTTAAAGCAACTATCAATATTTTTAAAGTAATTTTGTTAAATATTGAAAGTTGATCTAGTGAAATACTTCAGTTGCTATTCGCCCAGTTGCTTTTCGCTCGATTGCTCTATTCGTAAGTGGAATACTTCCGAAAAACTTGCTCGTTTTATTTTTTTGTAACAATTTCTTATTATTCAAAAAATCCGAATTTGATTTTCAAATCCGGTTTTGAAAGTCTAGTAAAAATGTGCGGATATCCGGATATTTCGGATAACGGATTATCCGGATTGCATTCCCTAGTTATAACTCTCAAAGTACTAATAGTTGACGTTTATAGTAATACAATAAAGTGTCTCAAATTTAAATACCTTTCCAATGATGTAAGACTTATTGCTACAGGAGACTTAGATCAAAATGCTCATCGTACTAAAGGACCCCCAAAAAGTTCAAATAATTTGACTCAAACCTTATGTTCTAATAAATAAATAATAATAATAAATATAAAACTTTATTGAAATAATCTTACATCACAATTTACAACTAGTTTAAACATAGATATTATAGGAAAAACAAATAATAAACAATTTTTAAAATAACTTTATACTATGTGCTTGACCACATGCGATGTTGCCGTTCTGCTCAACTTCAGGGCTTGGAAGATATAGAAGGCTATGCTACAGAGCTATTTGTCAGTGACCAGGGACACAAGGCCGAATAACATAAATAATCTCATTCCTGTGGTATATTATTTAACATATATCATCTCTTATTTACTCAAAGAACTTACAGAGGCGCCCGTCACGTCGGTCGCAATCAATTTGATCGGTAGATCAAGCAAAGGTTGTCCGATGAGAGTGAGACTGACACACCAGTTTTCAATTTTTTTACTAGTTTTCAGTGCTCATGGCCGCCGACAAGCAGCCACGTCTGCCATCTCGCTTCTGCGGGTCTCTGTAGATCGAAAGACACCATCGGAGGAACAGCGGATTGGATGGACAGGTCTTATGTATTTGCTTGATTTAATAATTGACAAATTTTGAGAAATAATTGTTTTTTTTTCTAATAAGAAAAATTCACTTTTACTTTTCCAAATAACAAATCACTTACATTATTGTAATTTTGATATAATTAATAATTATCTACATTATGAACGAATAATAACGCTTTGAATTGATTAAGTACATTTTTCTAATAATCTTCTGTTTAGCAAAACTTTTCTTATATCTCTAAACATCTACAAGTAAACCATAAATTATATATTTATATATTTATTTATATCTGAGTATGAAGAAAGATATAAGCTTCCCACCCACCCCTTTGTACCCTTTAGTCAGTTTTGAAAGAATGAGGTACGATCAGAAGACCGGTAACGAAGTAAGCTGGGGTGGGGTGTTGGTGACGTAATTGCCGGAAGTGGTGAGACACTTTCTAAAACAAGTAGTTTTCATACTCTTTAAAATAGTGCGAATCTGCCGAGTACCTGGGAGGTACTACAAGTAAACCATAAATCCATACTAATATTATAAATGCGAAAGTAACTCTGTCTGTCTGTCCGTCTGTCTGTTACGCCTTCACGCCGAAACTACTGAACCGATTTGTATGAAATTTGGTACAGAGGTAGAGTAATGCTCGAGAAAGGACATAGGCTACCTTTTATTGCGAAATAAGGGTTGGAAGGGTAGAAAAAGGGTATGAAAGTTTGATTGTACCACAGAATAGAGAGACTTCAGAAGTTATGCCACTATCGTATTTGTTTGGTACCCATTTACATACTTTTATACTTCGAGATTTTGTTGTTTAATCGACTACCATGAGTAAAATTGACAGAACGAAATTCAAGATCAGTAATACAAAATCCATACTAATATTATAAATGCGAAAGTAACTCTGTCTGTCTGTCTGTCCGTCTGTCTGTTACGCCTTCACGCCGAAACTACTGAACCGATTTGTATGAAATTTGGTACAGAGGTAGAGTAATGCTCGAGAAAGGACATAGGCTACCTTTTATTGCGAAATAAGGGTTGGAAGGGTAGAAAAAGGGTATGAAAGTTTGATTGTACCACAGAATAGAGAGACTTCAGAAGTTATGCCACTATCGTATTTGTTTGGTACCCATTTACATACTTTTATACTTCGAGATTTTGTTGTTTAATCGACTACCATGAGTAAAATTGACAGAACGAAATTCAAGATCAGTAATACAAAATCCATACTAATATTATAAATGCGAAAGTAACTCTGTCTGTCTGTCTGTTACGCCTTCACGCCGAAACTACTGAACCGATTTGTATGAAATTTGGTACAGAGGTAGAGTAGAGCTCGAGAAAGGACATAGGCTACCTTTTATTGCGAAATAAGGGTTGGAGGGGTTGAAATAGGGGATGAAAGTTTGATTGTACCACAGAATAGAGAGACTTCAGAAGTTATGCCACTATCGTATTTGTTTTTACACTACGAGATTATGTTGTTTGATCGACTACCATGAGTAAAATTGACAGAACGAAATTCAAGATCAGTAATACAAAATCCATACTAATATTATAAATGCGAAAGTAACTCTGTCTGTCTGTCTGTTACGCCTTCACGCCGAAACTACTGAACCGATTTGGATGAAATTTGGTACAGAGGTAGAGTAGAGCTCCAGAAAGGACATAGGCTACCTTTTATTGCGAAATAAGGGTTGGAGGGGTTGAAATAGGGGATGAAAGTTTGATTGTACCACAGAATAGAGAGACTTCAGAAGTTATGCCACTATCGTATTTGTTTTTACACTACGAGATTATGTTGTTTGATCGACTACCATGAGTAAAATTGACAGAACGAAATTCAAGATCAGTAATACAAAATCCATACTAATATTATAAATGCGAAAGTAACTCTGTCTGTCTGTCTGTCCGTCTGTCTGTTACGCCTTCACGCCGAAACTACTAAACCGATTTGTATGAAATTTGGTACAGAGGTAGAGTAAAGGTGGGGTTCCGAGACGGGCTGCAGACTGCAACCCCACGTTCGACTACGCTCCAAATTGAACCGTAATGTTATGCAAAGCGGCTTAATTTGAAGTGAGCGGAGAAGTGTCGCGACCGCATAGCGACACTTGCGTCGCACACTTCACATTGAGCCGTTTAATCATAACAACACCGTTCAATATGGAGCGTAGTGGAACGTGCGGTTGCGGTCTGCGGCCCGTCTCGGAACCCCACCTTAAAGCTTGAGAAATGACACAGGCTACCTTTTATTACGAAATAATGTTGGAAAGAGTTAAAATAGCGGATGAAAGTTTGTATGAAAGTCTGTAGGTGTCAAAATAGGGAATGAAATTTTATGAGAGGAAAAAGCGGGTCAGCTTGCTTGGTGGGGACCCGTCTAATCACGTTAAAACGGCTGATCAGATTTTGATGAAATTAAAACATTGAATACTATTTATCCTGGTTTAAAGTTCCCATAGGATTTTCTCGAATATCCACGCGGACGAAGTCGCGGGCAAAAGCTAGTAATTATATATTTTAAACTTTTTAGATTTTTGCATTCACAATGCTATTTTTATATTAAGATGAATAAATAATGAAAAATATTAGAAAAAATCGGCTCACCCGTAGCATCCCGTCTAAGTTGCTACGGGTGAGCCGATTTTTTCTAATATTTTTCATTATTTATTCATCTTAATTATATATTTATTTATATCTGAGTATGAAGCGACTCATATAATATCGATCGAACTTCACTTCTAGAAGTTCGTTTGATCTTATATTAAACTAGCGGCCACCCGCGGTTTCACCCGCGTGGTTCCCGTTCCCGTGGGAATATCGGGATATAAAGTATTCTATGTTTTAATCTAGGCTGTCTACTATCTGTGTGCTAAATTTCAACCAAATAGGTTCAGCAGTTTTTGCGTGATTGAGGAACAAACATCCAAACATCTAAACATCCAAACCCACAAACTTTCACATTTATAATATAAAAAATATAAATGTGAAATTATAAATTAGTACTATCCCCGTCAATTGGTAATGCGCCTGGCGGCCATGATTTTAACCTCAAAAACGAAAAACAATTGTATTTTTTTCATATAGGTAGTATAGGTACCTAGCTAGACCCTTTCTTATTAAAAATAAGAATTAAATAAATAATATATTATATTACCTATTAGAATTTTACTGTTTTTTGTCATTTTTAGTTGCGGATGATGTTGATGTGTATGTAACCACCATATAATAAACCACCTAATTTCCACACTTTAGGCCATATTATTATTATTATTTGTTTAAACATGCTCTGTACGCAAGTATCAACGATGATTTTAAACACATACTGTCTTATTCAGAGATGTTTCACAAAACTGGGGTGCAAGACTGTTTTAACAAAACCTGGTTTAATGCTTGTAAACCAATCACAATGCACCTTTTAGTCCTTAAATGGTGGGACTAAACGTTAAACTGTCACTCTGAATACGATTTGCGCTAAAATGGCGTTAGTCCGCAGTCTAAACGCCATGTTAACTTTGGCCCTAGTTTAACGTACGCACTCTGAATAAGATAGAATATGTTAGGTAGGTACAGGTAACCGTACATTACAAATATTACAAAAAGAAATGCTCATTGAAATAATGTTTGTTTTATTTTGTTGGAAATTCAAAATATTCTTATTATAAATCGATATTTTGATCATGACTTGTCGCTTTTTGGGCTAGTTCGATAAAAATGTTTGCGATTTTGGGCTACTTCAATCAGAAATGGATTTGCGGGATTTTGGCCTACCTGAGGGCCGATTTTCTGCGATTTATCGATTTAGACATCTGGCAACCCTGTCCTACAGGTGGGCTAGGTAGTCTGTGGTGTGGTGGTGACGTGTGATGTGACGTGCTATGCTATGATAATAATCGAAGTTTGTTGATACTTTTGGTACTTGAATTATTGCGGTTACTTGCTTGGTTGATTTTAATTAAACCATGAAGTATATATTATCAACAATTTTATTAATCATATCGTTAGGCGGCTACGGTAAATCATCTTTGTTTGAGACCGACTCATGTTACTCATTTGGCAGTGGAAATGTATTCCCTGGCGGTGCCAGGAAAATTGATCATAAATTGCAATTTACTAAAGCTATGAGTAAGTACCTAGTCTTAAATTACTAATGAAATAACGTAATATGTAATTTATATTTATTTGTATTCTTGTTTTATATAGTTTCAAAACCGGCTCCTATGTGGGAGGCAACTGCAGTCATAGATGGAGAAATTAAGCAGCTAACACTGTCAAGTTATAGAGGAAAATATTTGGTATTCTTCTTTTACCCCCTTGATTTGTAAGTATAAAACCACATTCACACATGGCAGTGGTCTTAGCTCCGGCACAGTACCACCACCGTGATAATTATTTCATACATTCTTCGTATCCACACTAATCAGTGTCAGTGACGAGACAGTGCTCTCAGTGTCAGTGAATGCGTGTTCATAGAGAATATATAAAAGAATAATTATCACCGTGGCGGTACTGTGCCAGTATCCTGACTTCACTGATATGTGTGAATCAGGCTTTAAACTATCTTTATTGATAATGTTTTTCATTTATCACAAGTGCATAAAAAGAAAAGACTTTATTTTTTTTTATAAGTAATAAGTAATATTATTAACTTTTCTTAAAACAAAATATTATGTAGGTATACCCTATTTGTTTAATATTTTGTGACTATTTAATTTGGTCGGATTCGCGCTAACAGCGCTGTGAGCGTGATTCGGAATGCGGGGTAAGATTGATAAATTATGTTGCAATTTTGACAATATTTATTACTAAAAATAAAATTTTACTATAAAAATAGCATTGCATATGAAAAGATCCTAAATCGTGATTAATATTATGTAAAACAGTAAAACTGGGTAGTGATAAAAAATATTGATGTTATCAAAGTTTGAGCTATTTACTTATCAGAGAGATTATAGCACAAGTCCATTATCGTCACATATTGAACAACATTTACTCATAATGAAATAAATATGAGTGTTTATTTTTTTTTAATTTGATATTTTTGCATTCACGGTGCTATTTTTATACAATACTAAAAAATATATATAGCTATTTCATCTTAATCAATTGTCAAAATGTCTGGAAAGATATTTCAATTGAATGTCGAGGTAATAATGCTGGCTTGCAGCGTAAGAGTTGGATATACTAGAAGAAATTCGACGATGCCACTAGTGACTCGGTAGCTCAGCAGTCAGAGCATTGGACCAGATATCCAAAGGTCGCGGGTTCAATTACCGTCTGAGAATTGATCTGGTGCGAGTCATATTTTTTCTAGTATATTATTTAGTATTATGAGTGTTTATTTAAGTTGTTTAATTTTATTTCTTGTTGCAGTACTTTTGTATGCCCTACAGAGATACTGGCATTTTCAGAGAGAATTGAAGAATTTAAGAAAATCAATGCAGAAGTTGTTGCTTGTTCTGTTGATTCTCATTTCACACATTTAGCATGGATTAATACTCCAAGAAAAGAAGGTGGATTAGGGAAAATCAAAATACCCCTACTTAGTGACTTAACTCATTCGATTGCAAAAGATTATGGTGTCTACCTAGAAGATGTAGGTCATACATTGAGAGGACTGTTTATCATAGATAATAAAGGCATTTTGAGACAAATTACCATGAACGACTTGCCTGTGGGCCGTTCAGTGGACGAGACTCTAAGATTAGTTCAAGCATTCCAGTACACAGATCAACATGGTGAGGTCTGTCCAGCAGGCTGGAAGCCAGGGCAAGATACGGTGAGAATTAGTTAATTATTACTGTTATCTTCTGACAGTTATTACAGTAGCCGGCAAACATCTTGAAATCGGGTGGGGATTGCACAGTATGCATATTTTGGGTACCGTATACATAGCAGGGCTTTATAACGTTATCAATTAACAGTAAAAATAACGTTACGTAATGTTATTTTCATTATGATACCTTGATAACGTTATTTTTTTTAACGATACCTAATAACATAACCTTAATATAACGTTAAATTAATGTCGATAACGTTAAAAATAACGTTATTTTTAACAGTAATTTTATAAATATTGCGTATTGTAGGTACCTCTACTACCTAGTACCTACCGCAGACACTGATCACGTCACGGCGGCGTCAACGTCAATTACACATTGCTTTTAAATATTTTATACAGTAACATAATAACGTTATTCAAGGAACGAAAAAATAACGTTAAATTCTGTTTCGCCATTATTAATTTTACCATTATTAATTTCCATTTTTAACGTTACTTATTTTTAACAGTATTTGAAGCCCTGATACATAGCGATGAGGTACGTGGAACGAACTTAACCTCACTCCGTCGAAAGAGTGTCAAGATGTTTGCCAGAATCTGTAAAATATATTTTTTGTTTCTGAATTACATTTTAGTAAGTTGGTCCATGTAGTTAGATAAATTACGTATTATAGTTGTATTTTCAAACAAATTCCACAAGAACTAATTATTTAAAATTCAAAATGACATTTTACATCCTAGGTAGCTAATAAAATAATATAACTTCCTATTGATATAAAAAAATACTCTGCGAAGTGCAGGTGCAGCAACAAAGTGAACTCCGATTAAATATCTTTATTTCTCTGTTTCAGATCATTCCTAATCCAAATGAGAAGAGGAAGTACTTTGAAAAAGTAGCTAATAATTAAATATTTTCTTTAAAGGGGTTGAGTAATTTAACATGAAAGGTTAGGGAGAAAAAATATTTTTGTTTGACCAATTTTTATTTTAAAAATCTCATTACGGGCAGTATTTGACTTAAATACTGCCTAATGCTACAGCGGCCAGACTATCGCGCCGTCGTGAAGCTTTTCGTTGTCGTGTTGTACAGTCAGCAGCATATCAAGCTATACAAAACTGTCAAAAATCTATAATGAATTTTGAACCTTATACTGCTCAACTTAAAGTTTAAAAATGATTGAAGAAATTTTACACATTGTGGAAGCTCAGCGTGCCGTTAATCATACAATTAGAAACTTTGAATCACAGAATTAGAGTTTAATTTCATTTAAAAGAAATAGATGAAAGGAATTTGAGTCTGTTCACTATGTATTATGATTAGTTCTATTTGTAGAACATAATGAACCAAAATATTCCAGTTTGTAGTACATACCGGCTAGTATGACAAACTGGCATCATTTGGAACAGACTGAACAGATATACAAAAACTTGTAATATTTTTCTGATTGTGTCAGAAATCGAAACAAAAAATATTAAAAAATGTATTATTGAGGCATCATTTCCCTTCAGTAGCTTAATTCACCTGGGTGATATCACCTAAAATCTAAATGAACTAAGTCTAAAAGTTAACGTTTTCACTCAGTAGACTTAATTCACCCATTTTGGTGAAGTAAGTGTACTATTTGGTAAATTTAATGCACCCAGGTGATATCACCCAGGTGAATTAAACTTACTAAAGAGCAATGATGCGTTAATAACAAATTTTTAAATGGTTTTTGTTTCGATTTCTGGCGTAGTAGAACAGATAGAACAAAAACTTGTACCTACGTTTTTGTGATGCCAGATTGTCATAGCTATTGACCGGTAGCACAAACTGGAACATTTTAGTTCATTCTGTTTTACAAATAGAACTAATCTTAGAACATAGTGAACCAACCCGTTTCATGAAAATAAATAAACTTTAATCCATTGACTCATAGTTTCACCGACTTAGACCGTTTTCACATTATCCGATACGATATCGGTATCGGACAAGGATACGATAAAGGAGGAAGTAAAATGTATGAAATACCTATGTGGCTCTGATATCCGATATTTTATTTTATTTTTTTTTACCCACAAATTACTCATTCAGTCCCTTACCCCTTATTAGATAATATTATGTTAGCATTTATGTAAGTACAATTCAGAATGCCGATAGGTAACTATAACAAGAAAAAAAATTCTTTAGAATTTTAAGAAAGTGGTAAAGTTAACTGATAATTATTGAGATTTTTGATATAATAAGCCAACATCACAATATACAAAAGTAGTGAATTAAGACTGATATGGATGGAATACTTAATGATTAAATTAAAATTAATTTTACTGATTAATTGTTTAATTTAAGAAATATTTATTCACTTAAGTAATGTTAATGTGTAATATTATAATTTTTTTTGTACATAACATTTTATACTAGGTACATGCTGATTGATCGCTTTGCTTTTGCTGTATGATGGGAGTAGAGTTCAAACCATCCCGCGTCAGGCCAACCTTATGGCCAGCCAGCCGTCAACCTTATGGCTAGGCCATAAGGTATCTTTTCTCGTGGAACGTTGTCATCATAGACATAAAAAAAATTCACAGATTTTACAGTCCCCGCAAGAATCGGAGCATTGAAAATGAACACAAAAATTTACGAAAAACCAAAATCAAATCAAATGCAAGGTCCTATTATATTTTTAAAGTTACCTAGGTAGTACCTATTTATTTTTACGATTGTGAAACACAAAAGCGCCCGCTGACTGCCTCGACGCGGCCGAAATAATATTAACCAATTTTCGAAATTCCAACGAATGCATTTCTCGTCCGCTTCTGCATCTTTTAAGACTATTACCATGACGATCGGTCAATAATCATAGAAGCTACATCACTTTTTATGTACGGAAACAGCCGTTTTTCTACAATTCCAAATCTAAAGGGACCACCTACAGGTAGGGTTGCCAACTTTTTTTGCATCAAAAATAGTAGTTTCAAGATTTTTAGTGTAAAAATATAGTAGATGGCGAAAAAGTCCAAAAAAATATAGTAGGTTGCCGTTTTGAATGGAGGGTTTTAAAAAAGTTGCATTTTTCATACTTAAGTACTAAAATTTTCATAATTTATTCAAAAACCATAAAGACAAGTGTTTAATCACTAAATTATTATGCTATTACTTATGAGCATATAAGTAATATTTTTAATTACTTTTTTTTAATTTTTTCACTAGTAAAAATATAGTAGTTTTGCCTACTATATTTTTTTTCAAAAAATATAGTAGGCGAGCCCTCAATATAGTAGGATACTATATTATATAGTAGGGTTGGCAACCCTACCTACAGGTCACAATTATAAACCAATTTTCAAAATTATTTCGCCATTTCATAGCTAAACTAATACCCTAGGACCCTTATTTTCTTTTTTTCTTAAGTCAGTTTTTTTTCCGAAATATTTACAATTTAGTAAACAAACACCCCCCAAAATACCCGGAATTTTTGGAATTTTCCCTAATTTCAAAAAAAGTTACCAGTAGATTTTCAAAATTCACACGTTCACACGTGTCTCGATAAATTCCTCAACTTTTGGTGCTATTTCCATCTCGATCCTCTCAAAATCCTCTAAGATATGGTCAAAAATACGTCTCAGGCGATTTGCATCTGGGGGGTAATTACGTAACTTTGTTGCAATCAACTCTGACAGAAATCGCAGTTACATCGCTGCTTTCACGGACGTACCTATAGCTTTACCAAGGGGGGGGTCCCCAACGTGAAAAAAACAGAGCTCTAACGCCAATTAATCTATCATTTTACAAATTAAATATTGCCTGCCAGTGCCGGTTTTAGCACTACCAGTGGGCGACATTTCTACGGGGCGCCCCCTATCTGCGACTCCAAGATCTTCAATTTTGGCCGCGCAGCGCGATTTTTAGTCAGTTTCAACTACTAATCTTGTAATCTTGCTTGTTTACAGTAAAAAAAATAACGGCCGCGCAGCGCAATTTTTAATCAGTTTCATCTACTAATCTTGAATTTTACTTATTACAGTAAAAAAAAAGCCGCCGCGCAACGCGATTTTTAGTCTGTTTCACCTTCTAATCTTGTAATCTTGCTTGTTTATAGTAAAAGAAAATAGTGGCCGCGCAGCGCAATTTTTAATCAGTTCCATCTATTAATCTTGTAATTTTGCTTATTACAGTAAAAAACCGCCACGCAGTGCGATTTTTAGTCAGTTTCATCCACTAATCTTGCTTGTTTATACTAAAAAATGACCGCGCTGTGTGATTTTGGTCATCTTCATTCGTCGCGTCGTCGCACGTCGCCAGGCAACAATACGATTCATAGTCGACCGGTTGTCAGGCGTTTTCAGCGCCCCACACACGAGGGCGCCCAGTGCAGTCGCACCGCTTGCACCGCCCTAGGCCGGCTCCTGGATTGTACAATGGCCAAATCTTAAACGGCACATGGTAGCGAGCGATGTTTTGACGAGATAATACCAAGTTGTTCTGATCATGTTTTGCCACCATAACTATACGTATCGTAAACGATAGTAATTGTAGGACTGTATAAGGGTAAACTGTAAAGGTGTGTATAAAGGGACACCTGCGGCTGGGGATATTAAAGGGCGCCCAGAGCGGTCGCCCCTGCTTGACCTGAAACACTGAAAGACCTGTGCTAACTTCATAGTGATCGAAAAACCTCAACTTATTTCAGTTTTTGGGTACAACTTCTTAAAAATACATTCTACTGCAAAGTTGTCTATGACACTTTTAAAGAAGTAAAAATTCCCAACAATTTGTGTGCAACCTCAGCTCTGAGTGTCGTATAATATCTCGAGACACACCCTGCGGCGGACTAAGCATCTAACGTTTTCTACAATCGGCACGGTACGGTGCATGATTTTTTTTTCTGTTGGACAAGTAAGATGGATATGAATGGGGGGGTCCGGACCCCCAAAACCCCCCCCCTTATATACGTCCGTGGCTGCTTTAGTAAGAACCAATGTGACAATTATCTTAACTAAAGCAGCAATGCAACTGCGCTTTCAATCGATTTCAATCGAGAATTGTTAGCAACAGACTTACGTGATCAAGGGTCTGATAACCATTTTCAATGGTAAAATTTCGCTGCGCTCAAGACACAGACCATACATACAACAAGTACTTACGTGCCAAGACCCCGCGTTGCCGGGGACATACGGCTGTCAAAGGTTATGCACTAAAGCGGGGAATTCACTTACAGACATGTCCCCAGGCACGCCCGCGGGCAACTTTATAATGGCCAGACCGTCTGCGACGACGACACACATGAAAGGCTTATGCAGGCCATACACCATCCAATCGATCGTCCAATCGGCATGAAACTACCGATTGGATCCAATCTGCAGCTCGTCCATATACACCACACACGATCAATTCTAACTGTCCAATCGGCAGTGGCGATCGATCTTATGATTTTCTTAACCGACTTCAAAAAAAGAAGGAGGTTCTTATAATTCGATTGTTTATAATAAATGTTTCATCATTGTTATTTTAATTTGAAAGTTGTTTTTGTTTTTATTTTTAGGTTTTTGAAAGAGATTTTTATTTTTTTAAAGCTTATTTATTTTCAGCTTTTTGGTGGTAGCTATGCGTATAATATTTTTTAACTATATATTTTCAAAATGCTTATGTCATTACTCATGTCAATTTCCATATTCACGCTGTCTATCCATTTTCCAACAAAAAATCATATAATTCGGTTCATAAATAAAGTCATCAAGGTAGTTAATCATAGTATTTTCAGGATTACTTGAATTGAGAACTGCTGAACCGATGTTAAAAAGAAAAAATGTCGCAAGAAAATTCTTTGAAATAAAAAAAAATAATCATCAACATCGGTCCATACATATCGAAGATACGCGCGAACTATGATAAAAAATATATATACAATCCAAAAGAGAACCTCCTTCTTTTTTGAAGTCGGTTAAAATACCAAAACCTTCTTCTAAATGTAACAAATGCTATTCTGGTAAGCGCATCAAAATCGGTTCAGCTAAACTTGAGATAATCGCGGACAAACATACATATACAGGTCAAACTGAGAACTTCCTTTTTTTGAAGTCGGTTAAAATACTAAAACTTGACCACCATCTTGGATTTTTAGTATTTAAAAAATTGTGTTGTTATTTTCTTGTTAAAATAGTACCAAAAACCGAGTTTCATCGAAATCGGCCCACAAAAAAAATGTTGGCCGCCATCTTGGATTTCTTAATATTTTCAATATTGCGTTGTTATTTTCTTGACAAAATAGGACCAAAAACCGAGTTTTATCGAAATTGGCCCAAAAACAAAAAAGTTGACCGCCATCTTTGATTTTTAGTATTTTCAACATTTCGTTGTTTTTTTTGTCAAAGTAGTAACAAAACCGTGTTTCATTGAAATCGGCCCACAAACAATAAAGTTGACCGCCATCTTTTTTATTACAGAGTTCTAGTGGCCTTTTTCCGTCCGGCTTCATCATCAAACCATTTCCTATCAGAGTACTCATCAAAACCTACCTTTACATTTCCGTTAATAGTGAAAACTCATTGTTTAATCTATGTACAATAATGTTATTGTCAAGTACTGGTGACAACCCTAATCAGTGAAATCATGTCCTAATTGGGGCATAGTGTGATCGCTGATTGGATCCCCAGTAAGGAAGCTAAATCGGCGTATGTAATCGAGGCTTAAGGCTGCGTTCCGAATCACGCTTACAGCACTATGAGTGCGCTGACGTCCGGTCCGATTCATGCTTACGACGCTAACGTAAGTTGAAGTGTCGTCACCGATGACGTCATAGCATGTGCTAACGACGCTCAGCGTATTCTACCATTTGGTGGAATACGCTGAGCGTCGTTAGCACATGCGATTACGTCATCTATTACGTCACTTCAACTTAGGTGAGCGTTGTAAGCATGAATCGGACCGGATGTTAGCGTGCTCACTGATCTGTAAGCGTGATTCGGAACGCGGCCATAGATATTTTTGGACATGTCATGTCAAGGTACATTGACATCGTACTTTTGCACAACGCCATCTACTCATAGCTTCCTTCTTTTTTTTTTAAATCTGTCATTGAAAACCGCTCATTAGAGCCAAACCGCACTGTCGACTAGTCGACGAGCGACTCGGTCTCCCAGCGACTGCAACTCAAAACGCACTTGCCGACGACTAAGCCAGCGACTCGATACAGTTTTACAATCCATACAGTTGTTAAGCGCCTTTGATATGGGGACGATGGTGCCTAAAGTCTATCTATCCTTACTTGTCTTATTAAGTACCTATGTAAACAGTTTTTGACAGTTTGTCATACGTCTTTTATACTTACTTAAATCGTTAATTAAAAATATGTTAATAACTTTATGAAATTATCATTTATTATTAACAGTTTATTTCGTAATCTATGTGTGAAAAACCATTTGTTGTATTTTATAGACTTTACTTGCAAATTTGCAAGGGTTTTAATTAAATTTAAACCTTAAATGGTTTTCTAGTTTATTAGAGTAATCAATAAAATCAGCAAGAGGTATACAGGGTGTCCGGGAAGTCATGGATAACCTTTTATCTGCCGATAAGCCACATTGAGATCTACAAATAAAAAAATTATAACTTTAGTAAAAGTCTTATGGTTTCCGAGTTTTTTGATGTTTTATGCAATTTTGGAAAATTTCTACCTTTGATCGGTTTTTTTCATGTCATTTCTATAATTGATTTTTTTTTCGATAACGGTTTTTTTATTTTAATTTTGGATCATACAGCTATTGATTGGATACAAGAAAGTTACAGATATCCTCTATTAAAGACCTAAAATTTAGGTCCAGACTTAAAATTTTCACCTACAATTTTTTTTACCTCACTTTTGATCGGCCCTGGAGAAAAAAAAATTACTAAATAGAGTGTGCAAATTATTTTAAAAACTACTTCATTTCACAAGGATTTTAAAATGGTATAATACTTAATAACTTTTTCTTTTAAACTCTTGTTTTTACAATTTTAAGCCAAAAGGGTAATTTTTGGCAAGTGTTTGAAGTAAAGTTGTAATAGCAAAACATGTTTATTTTTAGGTGTGTGGACGTAAATAACCAAAATAACATGTAAATAAAATTATTATCAGAAGGTGCCGAATGTGCATTAGCACCTGCTGTAATGAAAAACAAAGAAATAATTTTATTTACATGTTATTTTGTTGTTATTTACGTCCACACACCTAAAAATAAACATGTTTTGCTATTACAACTTTATTTCAAACTCTTGCCAAAAATTACCCTTTTAGATTAAAATTGTAAAAAAAAGTCTAAAAGAAAAAGTGATTAATAACCATTTTAAAATCCTTATGAAATCAAGTAGTTTTTAAAATAATTTGCACACTCCATGTAGTTTTTTTTTTCACCAGGGCCGATCAAAAGTAAGGTAAAAAAAAATTGTAAGTGAAAATTTTAAGTCTTTAATAGAGGATATCTGTAACTTTCTTGTATCCAGATAGCAGGATGATCCAAGATGAAATTAACTGACTTCCGGACACCCTGTATGTAGCCCGCAAAAAAATCACGCGCAGAGGTACTATCCCCGTCAAATGGTAAAACTCTTGGTGGCCATGATTAAAACCTCAATTGTTAAATTTTTATATACTTACCTAGACCCTATCTTATTGAAAATAATAATTTAATAATTAATATTATTAGATTACTTATTAGAATTTTCTTGTTTCATGACATTTTTAGTTGCGGATCACGTCAACGTGGATGTTAATGTGACAAGATTCCAGCGCATTACCAATTGACGGGAATAATAATGTACGGGAATAATCTTTGGCGTTTTACACGGTCGCAAACAGGGTTTCCACTTTTTTGTTTTAAATAAAGTATTGGTTGCTATAATTAGGTGGACGAAATAGTACATTGTAGAATGGAAAAAAAGTTAAATTTATTTATTCAACCAAAAAAATACCTTTAAAAGCTATAGCTTTTGGTAATATTTAATAAATAGTTGATTTCGTTCAAGTACCTGGCCGAGTTCAACAGGCTTTTGTAGTCTCGCTTTTTCAAAAACGTTACCCTAATAACCTGTTGATTTCGGTCCGGTAAGTACTTGGCCGAAATCAACAGGCTTTTGTAATCTTGCCTCTGCACAAGTACATTCGTTAAACAACTGTATGGATTGTTAAACTGTGCCTGTAGTGTTTTTGGTACAGTCGTACAGAATCAACTAACTTTGCAATAAATAATCAATTTAAAAATAACCACATTTAAAATTATGAACAATCAAAAACTAAAACTCAACAACGAATACTTTTCGTCTAAGTACTTAAAATATGATTTTTTACGTCATTGAAACAAGAAAAAGTATTAATTTATTAGGTAGGTTTATCTACAAGTTCGCTGATCTACAATGTGTTATCGTAAGCGGTGTGGGCGTTTAAGCAAAATGTCAGGACTTTTTAGTAGAAATCAGGCTCTTTGTCAGGATTTTTAGATATACGTGGTATATCATACAGTGATATGATGATGACTATACATATACCTATGTTTGCTGATTATTTTAGCACTGAGAATTGACCCAATTGCCATAGCAGATAGCATGGGCAGAATTCATAAATAATAATAAAATAAAAAAAAACCCGACCCAAAAGAACTAACTCTTGTTAATCCTTCACCTTCAAATAATTTCACTATTTCCTCCTACTGTTGTTTATAATATAAAATCTTTAGTATCGAAAGTCATTTTGTGCGCGATGATTCCCGGTCGACGCGACAGTCGCTCGCAGTGCGTGCGCTTCCATATGAACCCGTGTATCTCTCGGTCGCCGAACGACTCGGGGGCGTGGCTAGTCTCCCGACGACTCAGAGTCGTCCAGCGACCGGGCGACCAAGTGCGTACGCGTCCATATAAACTAGTAGAAATTACAGTTTAAAAAAAAACATACCAAAGAAAAGTGGCAATGTATGTCAAATGCAACCGGTCGCTAAATAGTTTCTTTTTAGATAATCAGGGTGCCGATAGTTTGCACACCTCAGATCAGCCGCGTCCGATAATTTGTTTGGACCTTAAGTGTGCACACTCTCATAACATTCTGCGTGCCAGATAGCTATCGGACGTCCGATGACGTCATATTAGTCTAATTATATATTCTGTGCTATGGTTACGTCCGCGACCTACTACCACAGAATATACATATAATAGTACTACTACCACAGAATACATAATAGTACAACTACTACCACAGAATACATAATAGTACAAGTCTACTATCTTAGTTCGTTGACTACATCCGATAGTTTGCACACCTCAGATCAGCCGCGGCAGTAAGCCGCATCCGATAATTTGTTTGGACCTTCATTGACACGTTAAATAGTGACGAGACACAATGTAAACATAAGATATCGATAAAATTGAAATTAGGTATGCATTAAGATAAGTAGTTCATTGAGATAAATATACAAGAGAGGCAAACCCCACTGTAAGGGAAAGGGACTGTAAAGGTATTAACTAATAAACAAGGCGACTGTTTGGCAGAGATACGAGTATATTTCGAAAGCACACAATTTTCTCTTTTGACAAGAAGTAGTAACAAAGGAAAACAGAAAATAGACAAGATAGAGATAGAAATATAAAGGCTATAGAAACTACTTGAACCTACAATCCACCACATCATCCCCCCCGTGTAGCGTAGCTACACAACTTGCAAATGAGCCAGCTTCCTGACGGGCCTTCTCATTGTGCCCCCTTTGGTAGCTACGTCCGCCACTCTGACAACTCCATCTCTGCCCGG
The DNA here is from genome assembly GCA_928269145.1 of Agriphila tristella. Taxonomy (NCBI): domain Eukaryota; kingdom Metazoa; phylum Arthropoda; class Insecta; order Lepidoptera; family Crambidae; genus Agriphila; species Agriphila tristella. The sequence goes on from OV743440.1 coordinate 6,330,805, forward strand.
GAATACTTCCAGTATGCGCCCCATTGGCCATACTCCTCTTGGCAAATCTGGATCAACCACCAATACAACGTCGCCCACTTTTAGATTTATGTGTTGGCCCCTGATCTTTGTCTTTGGCCTCAGACTAGGTAAGTATTCTTTAAGCCACTTGGACCAAAAATGCTCAGACAAACGAAGAACCTTTTGCCATTCTTTCCTCATCGAGAATGCTCCATCGTCTAACTGGGCTGGCGTCTGCTGGTTTGAGGAGGTGCCGATCAGGAAATGAAACGGAGTCAGACTCTCGCACTCTCCATTTTCAGTGACATATACCAAAGGACGTGAGTTCACAAGGGCTTCTGCTTCTAAAAGTAGGGTGTGCAGCAGCTCTTCTCTTGGGGATCGTTCTTTTAGTGTTGCAAGAAGGGCAGTCTTTACGGTTTTAACAAGTCTTTCCCAGCAACCGCCCATAAATGGTGCCGCAGGAGGAATATAGCACCATTCTATGCATTTACTAGCGGTGAAGTCTTGCACAGCATCGCTGTAAAACTCGCAGAGTTGTCTGTTGGCTCCGACAAAAGACGTGCCGTTATCAGAGAGGATTTTTTTTGGGAGTCCTCGACGTGCAGCAAAACGGCGTATGCTCATGATGGCGGAGTCGGCTGAGAGGCTCGTGACAATCTCGAGGTGGACTGCTCGTGTCGTCATGCAGGTAAAAAGAGCTATCCATCGCTTTTCTCTGCGTCGGCCAACTGAGACCTCGACGGGACCAAAATAATCTAGGCCAGTGTTCGTAAACGGGCGCTGATGGTGTTCCAGACGCACATCTGGCAGGTCGCCGGTTGGTGGGATCTGTGGTGTTGCCTTTCTTTTGATACAGAAAGCGCATCTTCTTGCGGCCATGCGAACTTCGCTGCGACACCGGAAAATCCAATATCGCTGTTTGAGCTCATTGGTTACCAACTCGTTGAAGGCGTGGGCAGCTTTGACATGGTAGTGTCGTACGAGAAGTCGAACAGCAGGGTGTCGGCCATCAAGAATAATGGGTGAAGTACTGGCGTAGTTGGCTTTCTTCAAATGCTTTATGCGGCTGTCCAGTCTGAGTAGGCCATCTTCATCGAATACCGGGCAGAGAGTCTTCAACTTGCTGGACTTTGGCAAAGGCTTGCTATCAAGGAGCAAGGAGAGCTCTTCGCCAAATGACTCTGTCTGGGCTTTTCTGAGAAAGGCAATTTCAGCCTTCTGTATCTCCATAGCAGATAGCGGTGGAAACTTGGTGTTCGTGGTTTTAGAATTTGGATTATGTGCCAAAAGAGATCTAAATTTATTGACGCACTGAAAAACACGTGCAGTTGCACGAAGCAGGCGTAGCCACTCACTGAAACGTGAGGGATCTGGCACAACCGATGAAGGTTTATCCAGATGGGTTAATCCTACATGCACCTTAGAAGGTTTTAGCTCTTCTAAGATGGATGTAGCTTCGGGTATCGATGGTTCTTTGGGCCATTCACTAGATGGTAATAATAAGAAATCAGGTCCAGAGAACCACCGCGACAGGTCGATGTCACGATCCCTGAGTCTTGTCGCGTCATCTGCGACATTCAAACCACCTGGAACAAATTTCCAACTATTGACATTTGTTATCTCGGTGATTTCCCCCACACGATTTGCTACAAATGGTTTGAAGGTTCGCGCATCGCTGCGAATCCAGCTCAGAACTGTGGTGGAGTCAGACCAAAGGTGAATTGAATCTGGCTGGACGTTGTGACCGGTACACACAGTATTCGCAAAACGAGCAGCAATCAGACTGGCTTGGAGCTCGAGACGTGGTATGGATGTAGGTTTTAGAGGGCTAAGGCGTGCCTTTCCACCAATGAGAGACAGCTTCACTGAACCGTCCATGAATGTAAAACGCCAATATGCGACGCATGAGTATGCTTCCTCACTAGCGTCGGCAAACACATGGAGCTGTCTGTCAATGATGACCTCATTTTGGAACCCACACCTATACCAACGAGGAATTTTGATGTCTACAATCGTAGCCAGTTGCCGAGACCAAGACAGCCATCTTTGAATTGCATCTGGCTGCAGCTCGGTGTCCCAATCGAGACCAGTTCGCCACGTCTGCTGGAATAAAATGCGGCCTTGAATGACCAGCGGAGTTAAAAGACCAAGAGGGTCATATACGCACATTAAATATGACAATACTTTGCGCTTAGTTAGTTTCTCTTTTTCAGGGATTGGGGACCCAATCCTAAACCCAAAGGTGTCACTCAAGGGATGCCAGATAAGCCCTAAGGTCCTGACAAAGGCTTCCGGGCCTACGTGAATGTTTTCAGGTGGGGAGGCTCGTAGGTCTTCAGGCTCTAATCTTAATCTGCGGAAACATTTCCTTAACGTCAGCAGTCATCGCAACGTAACCTTCGCGAAAACGGAACAATATGTGCAGCAACGACTGCAAAAGATCAGGCCCAGGGAGCAGGAGTGAGTTTAAACTGACTCCCGAGGTCTTTGCTGCTGCATCATGGACTACTCTCAGTTTACGTTTTTGAGGATGTATAACAGGAAAGTGTGGCAAATACCAGCGCAATTGTGTGTGTATTTCATTTAGTTTAACACTATCATGGTATGTATTTTTTGGACACTCTTCCGCATAACCTTTTGTCATCATATTGTCAATAAAAGCACAATAGCTTCTTTTTAACTCTGCATCTCGAGCCATGCGCCTCTCTAAACCAAGAAACCTCGAGTGCGCCTGAGGATAGCTGTCAGGTGTATTTGGGTTATCTTTACGCCACAATAGACCAACCTCAAACCTACCTGACGGTAATCGTTTGGAAGTAGTCTCCAGAATCTCTAAAGCGTGTTTATCCTCCCTAGAGCATGTGTTTTCAAGTTTTGTGATACCTATGGCATCCAGGCGAAAATATTCTTTTACGAGATCGTCCAGGTTAGAGTTTTGGTCGTCCTTGATCGTTGTGTGGTTTATAAAATGCACAGGCTTAGTCCAGCTGCTGGATCTGCCATGTAATACCCAACCTAAAAGTGTGCGAGTTGCAACCGGTTGACTTTTGGAGCCTGCCCTAACTTCCCGACTTATAGTTAAATACCAGTGTTCAGCACCAAGCAATATCTTAGGAGTTGCATTGGTTAGCGTAAGATCAGCAACCAAATCTGTCAAATGTGGGTATTGTGAGATGTCACATGGTTTGATAGTTTGTGTAAACAAAGATAGCGAATCCATGGCCTTAGCGTTACTCACTGTGTATATATCAGGACAATGTTGACCTTTAATAGAAAAGCTCACATGTTGGATTGGTTTCTGTGTTGACATGCCAGCGACCCCGTCAACCTTGATGGACTCCATGGGGCCAGACACACCAATGTGACGTGCCACCTCCGAATCAATCAAAGTTGCCGAGGACCCGCAGTCAAGCAGAGCAAAAGTGTCATATTTTCCATGTGGACCACTCACTTGAACAGGAACTATTTTCAAAAACACTTGTGACATAGGTGTAGACATATCGTCGCTTGTGTGTGATTCAGTGACATTAGTGACGGTCACAGTTTTATCAGTGTTTTGGTGTTCAGTCACAACATTGTAGGAAGTAGATGGAGACTCGCCAGCGGCGCGGGACACGTGGGGCGTCGTCGCCACATGCAGCAACGGGTGATGGAAACGTACGCACCCATCCACACCACAACGACCAATCTTGCAAGTCCTCCAACGGTGTGATTTAGATTTTAGACACTTATAGCATATTTTAGCGTCACGCAACCATAGCCACTTATCGTCTATCGATAGGGATATAAAAACCTTACACTCGGTCAATTTGTGTTTATTATTGCAATAACGACACAGTTCAGCATTTGTGTTACGTGCAGATGTAGCATTAATATTTTCACGTCGTGCAAAGTTGTGTGAAAAGTTGTTGCCGACTGTACCATGCCGCCTACCTATATCGGACATGAGAGTGCCAGCACGCCTACCTATATCTGACATTAGGGTACCAGGCCGCCTACCTACCTCTGACATTAAAGTGCCAGGCCGCTTTGTGTAGTCAGGTATTAAACCAAATCGATTGTGTTTGACAGCTTCAATATCCAGAAACTCAGACAAAAGTATTATTTTCGGTACAGACCGATCGCTGCGGTACGCATAATCTTTCCACTGACTGTACAATATCGGTGTCAGTTTGTTCAATACCGAGTGAAATAATTCTACAGAATATATGTGTTCAATTTGGTCTAAATTTCTAATTACTGCTATGCAATTGCGCAATCTACAAGCAAACTGATTTAACTCTTTTTGATCAAAGCTTAACTTTGGGAGATTCCGCACGAGAGCAATCTCGTTCAGCACGATCATCTCAGGGAGCGCGAACGTCTGTTCCAGCATGTCGAGCACTTCTTCAGGTCGCTCGGCTGTGTACAGCAACGACGACACGCTCTCGAGGGCTTGGCCGCGTAGCGCGCCGCTCAATCGCACAAGATTCTCTGCAGGTGAAAATAAATGTTGGGTATCACGATAAACACGCTTAAACATTAACCACTCTGTCGTCTTCCCGCTGAAAGGAGTGAGTTCGAGTTTATGTGAACATTTAAAAGAGTGCGAATTAAAGTCATCCTTCTTCGAGTTGACTGACGGCCAATTTTTTTGTTCTGTTGACGGCCGTGTGGATGACAGCGCCTTATTTGACGTTGTTGTTTGAAGTAAATCAGTTTTGTCAATTGGAATATGAAAATTCACAGGTTTTTTGTAAATACGAGAACGAGTGTTATCCTGAATTTCACAATTTTCATGATTTTTAGCTTTGCGGTCGATTTTTTTGTCGACCGGGCCGCTGCTATTATTACCATCATGAACCCATGATGCTGTGCGTGAAAAGGAATGACTGACCGAATAAGTGGATCGTTGACCCGCTTCCTGTTCCGCAAGCGATGCCTCGACTTCCAGTTCTTCTACTCGCTGCATTTCTTCCGAAAGCTTACGTTCATAGTCGAGGTGTTGACGGGCAAGCTCTTTGGCAAGCTCTTGTTCCCGTTCGTACAGCTGCTGCTTACGTTCCATGTTACGACGCGCCAATTGGGCCTCCGCGGACAATCGCCGAGCCTTTATGGTGGTAGACGACCGCGAAGACGACGCGTGCGACCTGGAACTGAGACAAACATTATTGTGCTCGACACTGGACCCGCCGGGCGTCTCGGGACTCTTAGGAATATGGGCTGCGGGAGTATTAGTGGCTACGGTCGCAAAGGGGTCCAATTTTGGGGACCGACCGAGCCCACCCGCCGCGGGTGCTCCAGAGTCCGAGCGCGATACGCGAACCGATTTTGCCGGTGTCAACAGCCGCATTGTTTTTGATCGCGTGTTCATTATCCGGCTCGAAGGACCAAAATGTAAGGGAAAGGGACTGTAAAGGTATTAACTAATAAACAAGGCGACTGTTTGGCAGAGATACGAGTATATTTCGAAAGCACACAATTTTCTCTTTTGACAAGAAGTAGTAACAAAGGAAAACAGAAAATAGACAAGATAGAGATAGAAATATAAAGGCTATAGAAACTACTTGAACCTACAATCCACCACACCCACTACCACGCGCCACCAAAAGCGTGTAACTTTTTGACCGTGTAGGACGAAGCTTTGAAACCGCTAAACATTTTTAAGTAAACTAGCTTTTGCCCGCGACTTTGACCGTGTGGGACGAAGCTTTGAAACCGCTAAACATTTTTAAGTAAACATATATCTGACTCACTTACACACGTCCCAAAAACAATACCGGCGCCAAGATTAGACAAAGACCCAACCAAATTAGACAGAGACCGTGATATCAACATGCAATTAATAATTTTACCCCAAAATAAACAATGAAAACAAGAAAATTTTTGTAAGGCCGCTATAGATGAAAGTAATTTATTACAAAAGCTATAGTCTGTCTAAAAAGTCTGTTTACCTGACAAATTATCAAATTATTTAAAAAACAGCTCTACCGTCTAAAAACACTGAAGTTAATTTACCTTAACTTCATTCAAGCCAATGTCTCTGCTGGCCTTGCTTTCAACATATTGGTACCGCGTAAAATCCGGGGTGGACATCAAGTACTCTGGGCTTGGAATCACGAAGGAATAGGGCCGCGTTCCGATTCACGCCAACAGTGCTCACAGCGTGTGACGTCATTGTACACCGGTCCAAATCATTAGCACGCTGTCAGCACGCTCACGATACTATTGATTCGGACCCCTCGTGAGAGCGCTCACACCGGTAACGTTGGATTGTTTTTAACAACGTAACCTCCAAAAGGGGTCATCTCGATAAATTAAATATGAATTCGATGGGATACGTAAATACAAAGGCAGTAGATAATGAATGTGAATCAAGTTCCTTCACTCTGACCAGTTATTTACTTACCAACCATCAAAGATTCAAAATACTTATTACCACTGCTAGCTCTCTCAACATCAATTTATCATAAGTGTTTCGTTCGTAGCATCGCAAAACACCTGCAGCAATCTTTTCTAAAAATTACAAATAATAACCACAAATTTTAACAAGAATGAACTTTGACAGCTACACCGACTGTCACCGACAACGCTCACAGTGCTTTGGTAGAATAAGCTGAGCGTCACGGCACATGCGATGACGTCATCTGTGACGTCACTTTAACTTACGTGAGCGTTGTAAGCATGAATCGGTCCGGACGTTAGCGCGCTCATAGTGCTGTAAGCGTGATCGGAACGCGGCCTAGAAGGGAAGTATGTAATGTAGCGAGCAAGTTTGACATTTTGAGTTTTTGGCGCCATTTTGTCTAGTACGGTTTGGTGTCTATTTTAATTCTTTGAAAATTGATTCATAGTAGATATTGTGTCTTAAAATTGGTGCAGTTTTGTGGTACAAGTGTCTACACAACTGAACAATATGTGGGATGATTGAAATAGGCGCGATCTTGGTTGTGTGAAGCTGAGACTTTAATGGGGAGGCGAAGGCAAAGTGAATTACAGATGGCGCTTCAGTCTTTGGACCCTTTGTCAGTTTGAGCTTATATTGTCTTGACTGTGTATTACGTGATTTTACTTTCTTAGATTATATTTTTTTCGGTTTTGCGGACAGACAATGTATTCCATGCTAACTTTAGCTCAGATAAAAGAAGAATTTACGGAAAAGAAAAGCCAAAACAACAGACAAGAAAGTTTATAGCAACTTACAAAAAATTGCTAACAAGCATTACATTTTTTTAAATTTCGTGTAAGATTTACAAGTAATCTTTTTATTTCAGATTAGAAGCATATGATTTAAATTTTAACATAGCAACTGAGTGTGAATTTCCGTGTTTAGGCCCTCCGCTGCCTTGAGCGGGACACGCGCGCGGGGCGACATAGATTAGAGCTTACTCATGCACTGCACAAGCATCCTGTCCGTCAAAAACCAGCAATCTATATTCCCGCGCCGTGTACCCGCGGCGGGATCCCGCTTAAGGCAGCGGACGGCCTTATAGTTGCCTCATGATGCCTTCTGTGCAATAGTAATTTCAGGTTTCTGTACTGGAATTTCTGTACCGTCCAAAATTACACGAACCGTTTTATCATATTTATTTTATTATTCTAAGTTTCTTGATTAATTTAATTTGTTTTATTGTTATTATATTAATGATCATAATATGCATGTTAATAATAAATCCCGAGCACTTTTTGCCTCAGCGGGCCCTCTATGGTTGCAGCTGAAAACATTAAGTTAATATTACCTGGCGGAATAGAGTAACAAAGGGCTGAGCAAGCGAGATGTCACTAATCAGCAACATGTGTGATAAAAAGAAATGCGTGATTATGACGTGCAGAACTCTTTTTCGCAACTGATTGACAGTTTGTCAGCACTTATCAGCCCGCTGAGAATTTGAGTTCTGAAAATATTTCCGATTTTTCTTGAAATCGTGGACATTTTTGCGAAATAATGCTTCGGAAACATGGTGCCCTGTTCAGTGATTGATTGTAGTACAACACATCGAAATAACCCAGAAAAATGTTCATTTCACAGGTAAATTATTCCAAATCGACCCCGCCTAACTTTGTGTTTATTTTTGCCAATACGTTTCGAAATTTTAGCACTGAGCGTGATTATTCTCTTCTGTAAACACTCATTTTTGTAAGAAGCAAAGATCGGCTAGACAAAATGCAAAATTAACGAATATTTTGTGTAAAGAATTAATTTTCATTTTACAGTAGGGGTGCATAAAGTTATCGATATTTTTTGTCGATTGTCTATCACGCCGCATCACGCGGTAAACGAATTGTTTCACTGTTGTAAAAGTACTTATATGATGTTTAGTTAATAATCATCTTGGAATGTAATCCCATTTAAGATACTTAAGCCGATCCATAGGTATCAGTTTCTGACTATTAGAATACCATCATAAGTAATTTAACTATATTTCAGATTTCCTACCAACTTAGATACAAAAAATGCATGGCTTACATTAATTGGCCGTCCAAACTGGACTCCAAAGAAATCTTCATATCTATGCAGTAAGCATTTTGAGGAAAAATATTTCCAGATGCGACGCCATTTTCTCCCTGCAGAGCAAAAGCTGAAAGCAACAAGCTAACGACACATAAAGCTTACTACGTATTTTACTTTCGTAGTTGGTGTTATATACCTACCATAAAGTTAATATACCTGTCAGATTTTGAAAAAATCTGCAGTTCCATCTAAGTTTGTTCCGGTAAGCATTAATAAAATGATACTATAAAATAATAATACTATTTTATTTCTAAGTAAGTATTACAACTGCAATTTCAGCTTCAATTTTAATAGCAGCATATTCACTAACTCACTCAATAGACACTCATTTCTGTCTTTGTTACAGGTTAATATAAAGCCTAGACGCACAGTGTCATCCTACGTTTATAGAGTCATAATGTTTAGAAATCAGCCTTTATTTAGGAAATAGGCGTTTAAAAGAACCATTCATATATATTATATATACACCGTCATTTTGTAGTCGTTTTAATTAACTTAAGGGAGTGATACACCGTCATTTTGTAGTCGTTTTAATTAACTTAAGGGAGTGCTCTACTAATGAAAATAATCAGTTTTGCCAAAGAAACATGGGTCGAAAAACGACAAAAATTTTGGACTTTCCCATACAAATACAATGTTTTAGCTGTCTGGTTAGTATGGGAGGACCAAAATTTTTTGTCGTTTTTTGACCCATGTTTCTTGGGCAAAAATGTTTAGTTTCATTGGTACAACACACCCTTAAGTTAATTAAAACGACTACAAAATGACGGTGTATATAACTTAGTGTGTTTGGGAATATATTCAACTAAAATATGAAAATGGTACTTGTACAATCATATTTACCTGTGAAATAAGTATTTCTTTGGGTTATTGTCGTAAGTAAAATAACAATTCAACACAGAACACGACACCATTATTGATTTATGTAGTTATAAGAGCCAAATCAACCCGATCGCAATCAAAATAACAAAATAATCGTGTGGACGCTTTTCACTAAGATGATAAATGAAGTCAAACTAGGTTCTGCTGTCTTTTTTTTCAACTCTTTCTTGCACATCGCATAAGCCGTAAGAAACGGTTTCTCACTCGCACCATTGTCCGTCTACTTGAGCGTTCTAAATCTATGGATATTATCTCAATCAACTTCTAACTGTAACGAACTGAAAACATTCTTCTTATCTTTTTTATGTTAAATAAATGATTTTAAATATTTCCTAAACTTTTTCTAATAGTCATAATTCATATTCTATCCCATTTATTTTGAATCTATGGCTGTTAATTAATACTATCGATATCGATATTTATATCAATAGTGGCAAGATTACATCAATGAGACTAATACATAAAAAAAATACACACACAAATGTAAATCAATTTCGGTTTCGATTGACAGCTCATGTTTGTTCCTCTATTTCGTAGGTATATTAACTTTATGGCTGAAAATCAGTGATTTGCTCTAAAAAAGTAAATACAACGCTGAGCTGTGACCTTTTTGCACTACTACAGTACACATACTTAATATTAGTGTGATAATTTTAGGTTTTAGATGCATGATAATTTTTAAGTTTCATCGGTTTTATGCACTGTTTTATGTGTGTGTCTGTAGTTGTGAAATAAAGATGTTATCTATCTATCTATCTTGAATGACTCTGGCTTAGAGTAAGACGGGCTTCTACAGAAAGAGAAGCCATACGAAGCGTTTCCCCTCTGCCGAAGTACAAGCCCAAATGGGCATACGCGTTAGTAAAACCAGTTGCGCCCGGATTTCTTTCTAGACCGAGTCCAGTCGCACATGTGAACGCTGCTCTGTTTAAAATGACGAATTGATGAGTTTTTTGCTGTTAAAAGAGATCTTGAACATCAAGTATACAAAAAGACGGTTTTACATTTCACATAAAAGTAATTATTTATCGTATTATTGCTATTTCTTTACATTAAAACATTAAATTCGTATATTTTATTCTTGATTAGTTGTCAAATTTGTTCAGTGACATCGGGTCTGCTAGTCCATGGCTCGTCCGTAGATCTGTCGCTAGATAAATCCGAGTTCTCGCCGATAGGCAACTTAGTGATGTTACCGTTAAATAATGTTTGTCGATAAAGTGTTGGTCAATCTGGCCCTGATTCTGCGCCAAATTCATTTGCGAGATTTTTGCATGATTTGCTCTGCACTGATGTGAGCGCGACAAATATCGCGAAATAAATGTCGAAATAGTAGATTATACAACAAGTGAATAAAAAGGGAATTTAGTTCGAGGGACTAACGGCCGTCTCTCGAGCAAGATAATTAGGCGCATGATAGCTGCATGACAGATAAGAAGATTCAGCATCGCTCTGTAAAACTTAAAATCGCTTATTATTCACTCTTATGGTTGAATTAAATGCACTTTTTAGAGTGGCGATGGTAAAAAAGCAATTATTCAATGATGTAACTGTGATCAACGTTAAGACGGGGAGCGATCACAGATTGTAGTAAATTCGAATTGTTGGGTGTGCAGATGGCAGTACTGTCATGGAGCGATGTTCAGTGTCAGCAGCTTGAGCCCAACTTCCCTGGGCACACATTAGTCCCAACCCAATCACCTACACTCTCGAGCTTTTTGTATAAAGCTCGAGCGTATAAAAATGACCTCTTTGTTGTTATTCACCCCATCGTAAAATGATTGAGTTTGTAACCTTTATTCCTTTTTCCGTATCGATATTGCTGCATCGACAGTTGAGCCCAGCCCTTTATGTCAAAAACGTGTCATATTTTGATGTGTGACTCATCCGTACACAAGCAAATTTTTGCTGTTTTGTTTAATTTTTTATGTGTGAGTGTCGTCATTACGGTGTAGTTTTTGTATGTGGGTATGCGGAACTGCAAACGAAGCCTTTTGTTGCTCGAAGGACTCTGGCATATAAAATTCTATTGATTCTCTGTTTGGCCCCAATATTGAGTTTATTCCATATTTGATATACCTATCAAATTCATCCAAGTTATAAATATGTTAGAAACTGCTGAGGTTGAAATATTAAAGAACAAAGCTATTATAATTCAAATGTTGTTTTATTTTGGCGAAGCTTCATCAAATTTATGAAACATTCCTTTTGATATAAAATGTTTCTCAGGCTCAGCAAAGGAGAAAATCGAGGGAAAAGCATCTTTTTTTTTTGATATTTTTTTGCCCAATATTTTTTTGTTACTGGGAAATCGATGAACTCCAATATTTTACAAGTTACATGCATAACAATGCGGCATTTTCTCAGTATAAAATTAAAATGTGCACTCCAAGAGATTCCCATATGTTTTGACACTTTGTTTGAAGCGGCCGGGTACCAAAGACCAGACGCCACCTATCGGGATAAAATTGCGCTTTTCCTCCCCATTGTAGTGGTAGCTACCTCGGCAGAACTTTCCGAGTAAACTGTCTTGATATACTTGTTGCCAAATGCTCCAAGCAGCATTAGAATGCAATGCACCCGCATTCTAATGTAAACAAACATTAGCGTATAGTTGGCAGACTCACCATGGAATTAGAAGGTTTTGACTAGGTCAAAAAATTGTTAATAAATAGTGATAAATAGTGAACTATAGCATATAAATAGTGATACTATGATTCAAAAGATATTTGAGTATCTTGGTGAGGCTGCAAACTTGACGTCAAGTTGGCAGACACCTTAAGAAATACAGTTCGTATCATTATGATTTATATGCCAAAAAATTGTTAGAAAATAGTGAATCGTATACGCAAAATTTCAATAACATTGCTTCAATACAAGCCGAGATACTACGGTCTCTAAGTGGGCTGCCAACTTGACGTTTCAGGCAATAGCGATTCCAGAGAAACGGGTACAAGTTTTAAACAAATAAATATATCAAAAAATTGTTAGTGAAATTGTGATTCCTACGATATAAATAAAACAAGAATTCTTCATTGCTATTTTCTAAAAATCGAATGTTAACTTTTACATAATACTCTGAATAGGATGTCGATCAATATTGAACTTTGCTCCACAGGAATAAGGTTCCAACTTTATTGCAATCATGAGGTGAGTACTATCAAGCAAAAAAGTGAGATTTATATTTTTAGCCATATCCTCGAATTATTATTACACTTGTTTTATTAATTAAATGTTGGTATCAAACAATAACGATATTCATTAATAACAATAATATTCATTACAATAGCGCCATCTCTCGGAAAAGATTGTCAATTTCTCAGTTATAATTTAAAGTTAGGTGCCTATATATGTATTAGGTATTATTTTACTTATTTATTTTTGAAATTCAAAAAGGCAAATCATAGCGTGCCAACCACTTTTAGTCGTTGCGTCAACTGTCTATTTTTACGAACGGTGGCTTTTGCGCCAACAATAAAGGCAATGATCGACTGTATAAAGACTACTCTTTAGTAGGCTGTGGTCAATACCCTACTCTTAATTCAATATTATTAATTCAGGAGAAACTATTAATAATTTCTACTTATATTACTTCCTACCTACTCACATACCAACTGATACTCATTTTACTATAAATCTCACCAGATAATAATAATAATATCTTTATTCTAACTCATACATAAATAGGTACATAACGTTAAATTATAACTGAGAAATTGACAATCTTTTCCGAGAGATGGCGCTATTGCTATGATTGTTTTTAATGAATATCGTTATTGTTTGATACCAACACTTAATAAATAAAACAAGTGTAATAATAATACTTGGAGGACATGGCTAAAAATATAAATCTCACTTTTTTGCTTGATTGCACTCACCTCACGATTGCAATTAAGTTGGAACCTTATTCCTGTGGAGCAAAGTTCAATATTGATCGACATCCTATTCAGAGTATTATGTAAAAGTTAACATTCGATTTTTAGAAAATAGTAATGAAGAATTCTTGTTTTATTTATATCGTAGGAATCACAATTTCACTAACAATTTTTTGATATATTTATTTGTTTAAAACTTGTACCCATTTCTCTGGAATCGCTATTGCCTGAAACGTCAAGTTGGCAGCCCACTTAGAGACCGTAATATCTCGGCTTGTATTGAAGCAATGTAATTGAAATTTTGCGTATACGATTCACTATTTTCTAACAATTTTTTGGCATATAAATCATAATGATACGAACTGTATTTCTTAAGGTGTCTGCCAACTTGACGTCAAGTTTGCAGCCTCACCAAGATACTCAAATATCTTTTGAATCATAGTATCACTATTTATATGCTATAGTTCACTATTTATCACTATTTATTAACAATTTTTTGACCTAGTCAAAACCTTCTAATTCCATGGTAAGTCTGCCAACTATACGCTAATAAACAAACATAAACTGAAACAATACCTACCACTGAACTATTATTAAACACTTGACACTGGCAAAAATTACTTCCAAGAGGAAAGTAGATTGCCAAAATAAAAAAAGAAGAAGTTTGACATTGACAGATGAATGACGTGTACTACGCGTTCACTTCGGCTGCATTCCGAATCACACTAAAATCGATGACAGCGCACTAAAATGCGTTCCGAGTCGGTGATTTTGTATGGGTTTGACAGATAACGTGAGCGCTGACATCGATTTTATCGTGATTCGGAATATAGCCTTTATCGTTGCCGCTACCTCCCGGCCCGCTTCATCATTCCGCACCCCCTGTGTCGCCCTCCCGCGCCCCTCCCCAGGCGACGCCGGGGGCGCGGTATGAAGAAGCGGGCCGGGAGGTAGCGGCAAGAATGAAGTGAACGCTAAAGACGCAAGACTAGGGATGCAACATCGTTCATAAAAAACATCGATATTAAAACATCGATGTTGAAAACATCGATGTTGAAAACATCGGTGTTTATGAACGATATATCGATGTTTTTTCGATGTTTTTCTAGACAACTGGGCACTGCTTTGAAACACGGAAAAAACGCGTTTTCTCAATCAATACCTACACTAATGTAATATGGATATTGATTTTAAGCTAGGAATCAGAAGTAGAACACATTTAATTCTGAAACAACACTTATTTATTCACAACATCAACATGTTTCCTTTAATTTTTGAAAACGGATTCACATTTTCTAGCCGTCGAACTGCACTATGCAAATACACCGCACACATACACTGCATACACACTAGACGGTTACTTATTGTCTAATTTTCAAAATCTATCGCAATCTCTTTCATTTGACAGAAAGATGTGACACATTGCAACATTTCTTTAGTAGTTTTTATTTGTGCTAAAAAGAAGTTTTAATGTATCACATCCATCTGTCAAATGAAAGCGATTGTGATTGATTTTGAAATTAGACAATAATTACCCAGATTTGAACCATAGAATAACGTAATTTATTTAAACCATCGTTAATCCGTTACGAGTTTTGATTAGTTTATGAACCAATACATAAATAACGCAAAAAACATCGTTCATATAAAACATCGTTCTTGAAGAACGATGTTTCATCGATGTTAACAGTTTCAACATCGATGTTTTATCATCGATGTTTATGAACAATACATCGATGTTTTTAAATATCGATGTATCGTTTGCATCCCTAATGAAGACAATATTTTAAAAATAACTTTCCCAAAAAAAGATGTAATATTATCATTTCGAAATTTTGTTAAAAATCTTCGTGTCTTTTCTATGATCCTTGTACTCAGAACCAGGGTCTACAGATTGGGCGACATATCGCCAATTGGGCTATCTTTGGGACCGTCGCGGCGACTAAAAATTCTGGAATGGCGACTTATCGCCTGTTGGGCGACACGTTTTTCGACTTATTGATATCAGTTTACATAGTTTCTCTATGTGTTCTCTAGTCTAGTTTTCTATGCGCACGGGGTGGGTGAGTAAGTGAACAAACAATCAAACAAAAATTCTGGAATGGCGACTTATCGCCTGTTGGGCGACACGTTTTTCGACTTATTGATATCAGTTTACATAGTTTCTCTATGTGTTCTCTAGTCTAGTTTTCTATGCGCACGGGGTGGGTGAGTAAGTGAACAAACAATCAAACAAAAAGTGAAAATGGGGTAAATAATAATATAAATAATCGTAATTCCAGTGTAATAAAACAGTAGCATGACAAGTTTAAACGTTTTTTTTGTTTTTTTTTTCAAATTGGGCTACTTTGGGCTATCTTTTCATCGCAAGTGGCGACTTGACTAGTTAGGCATCTGGCAACCCTGCTCAGAACGTATAAAACTTTAAGAAACATAATACATAATTCCTGTTCCTGACGCTGGTGGATTTCAGATACGTCGTTATCATAATAAACCGTTGAATCGGTGAGCTGATGGGTGATGGAATTTTATTTATAAATAAAATGTTTCCAATTATTTTACTGCGAGTCCCAGTTACAATACGTTTAATGAATTTTCACCTGAAAGCTCACTTCAATAAAACTATAAGTACCTACCCAATATTTACTATGGTTTCTAATAATTTTAATTAATTAACAAGATAATTTTATTCTGTATTTGTAACTTAAGTACAGTTTAATTACATTTTAGTCATTCTTATAATAGAAAAGCCTACATCTGCAAATGCATTTAAAATATTAAAGATAGAAATTAATCATGTATAATTAAAAACCATTCACTAATCATTTTCAATTTACAGCTCATAACACTTCAGGATCTTTATCAATACGAACTATTTCTATCAAGAAACAGTATAATAATAAAATGGTTGACCCAAAGAGGGTGATGAGCTATGAAGATATGCTTAAAGTTATTCACCAGCCAGAAAAGGTGATCATCGATGTTCGAAACCCTGATGAAGTGAGCGCCACTGGAAAGATACCATCCAGTATTAACATTCCATGTAGGTCCATTTTTTTATTATTTTTCTTATGAGTGGTATGATCACACTGCTATACAAGCAATTGAGATATGCAGGATCAGTGAAAAGCACAATATGTAAAACATTATGCAGACATGACATCACACTACATCAAGCTAACATCGAGGCAAAAACGTATGGAGACCTGACTCACAATATCTAAGTTTTCTACGTACTTCACATAAATACAAATTCTAACATCTAATAGTTGGACCATGGTCACCGAGCACAGACACTTAGCTTGGTGGAAGTACTTTTCTTTTCGATTAATATATGGTGAAGAGATCCTGCCTCAACAAATGTTTAAACTTTTATTTATTTATACTTATGTAGGTAATCTGAAAAACTGAATTTATATAATCTTGTGTAACCAAATTTGTCTTTTTTTTCAGTAAGTACAGTCCATGATGCACTAAAATCAATGTCTGATGATGAGTTTCAAAAGAATTTTCAGAGAAGGAAGCCAACTTCATCAGATGAATTAATATTTTATTGCCAATCTGGCCGCCGGTCATCAGAAGCTTTGGATAAGGCTTTAAAACTTGGCTATTCTAAGTAAGGAATGTTACCTTAACAAACTTACTATCCCATCATAAAAAATAGTCTTTAAAGTGCCTGGCTACTCAACTGCCAACCGCGTCCCAGCCAAGGTGATCTTGGTTAATAACCTACACAGCTTGTATCGAAATTTGGTTGCAATCGTCCATTTACATGGCTGTACACCAACAAGGTCACCTTGGCTGGGTTGTTTTTGTGGTTGGCAGCCGTGTAGCAGGCATGTGACTTCACCTTTTTTTATTCACAGCTCGAAAACCTATCTAGGAAGTTGGAATGACTGGTCCAGTCGACAAAAGTAAATTATCTGTGATGTACCTGTCCATTGTTCAAGCATAATAATGATAAAAAGTGATGTATTGTACATTGTTCAAGCATAATAATGATTAAAATTTATGTTTTTGAAGATTTTTATTATAATTATGATTACAAGATTACAACAATAACACATATATCAAGTTATATTACCATTGATACTAGATCGTATGCAACATAACTAGATGACGAAAAAAGTTTAGGGTGAAAGCAGTTAAGATTTAATTCTTGTAGCCCAATCTGTCCAGCTTCCAAGGTAATTTTTGACACTGAAAAGGTAGATATACATAAATAGGTGTTATAATAACTTATAATACTGAATTATGAGTTTACCTACTACCTACTTTTTATATCCCAAGTTAATAGTGTTCTGTTGAGCCATTCCAGATCTCTTGCCAATCATACAGTAGAAAATTATAGGACTATCTTCAGATGGTTTTGATCTATTATATGCTCTTGCAAATTCCTTATCTGGCATTGTACCGAGTACATTAGTGACATCACCTACTGTAAAATTAGTATAAACAGTTACATTATTACAGGTCGATAAAATTGCTAAAAACCTTGCATTCAGTATTCATGGTAGTATATCATTATGATTCAACTTACATGGTATGTTTATACTATTAGGGATTTTTCCATGTTCTTTGATTTCGTCCGGTTCTCTTACATCGATTATAAATGTATCATTCTTGGAAGTAGCTGTTACAACTTCGTCAAAACCAACTATCATTTCTTCTGGCTTAGTTTGAGAAGAAAACAGTCTCCTTGGAGTAGGCGTGGAGAAAATGTTTACGGCATTTCCTACGACAGTTAACTAAAATAAATTCTTTGAGTCCACAGCGATTGTGGAATGAAAACATCGTATAGCTTATCTATCTTATGATTTACTTACTTACTTTTAACTGACCTAGTGGTAGCTAGTTTTGAGCTTGTTGCCGCTAATGATGTTGATAGCCTAAATGTTGGAACTAATGTACGCAGTAAGAAACGGCAATACATTTCGATTTGGTTTTTATTAAGAAAATACCTAGTCTAAAGATTCTTTAAATTTATTTATTTTGAAGGTAAATAAGTCTATCGTGCGTGCAGTGCATAAATAATACGTAGTGATTTTATAATCCCCGTCAATTGGTAATGCGCTGGAACCTTGTCAAATTAACATACACATCAACGTCATCCGCAACTTAAAATGACAAAAAACAGTAAAATTCTAATAGGTAACATAATATATTAATTATTGAATTCTTATTTTCAATAAGAAAGGGTCTAGGTATATGAAAAAATTGCAATTGTTTTTCATTTTTGAGGTTAAAATCATGGCCGCCAGGCGCATTACCAATTGACGCGGATTATATATTCTCTTTGACAGTGCAGTGCAGTGTTGCCAGACCCGATCAACACATTTGCCCAGGGGCTTTTCACTTAGTACTTGACTCACTACAAGGGAACGCGGCCTATAATTTTAGTTTCCGAACTATTTGCTAGATGGCGTTCATTTTTCGTTTGTTAAACTGTCGATAGATGTCGCTATCCCGTGCTGAATCGCGGTATCGTGTGTCTTTTGCAGTTTTATATAGGGAAAGGTGATTTTAAATGAATTATTTTTTTAAGTTTTCTTCATAAAATGGAGAAACTGACCGGTTAGGTACCTCCCTAAAAATTACTGTCAAATAATTATACTGAAGATACCTACTAGTACCTATATATATTATCGTAGTTGTACACATTTTGTCACATTTCGCTAGATGGCGTTGATCATTGGGTCTGACTGATAACTCTATCTCTAGTATAATAATGTACTCTATGCATTTGCCCACACAGGTTGTTAAAACTGCCCTTTCCGACACAAAATCGCCCATAATCGTTAAAACAAGGACTTGTAGGGCCCCTACACTATCGTATAATGACACGCTTTGTACCCATACCCAGGGATGTATTTTAAGATGGCTATTATGGCGATGGTATATTAAGGCGCCCTGGACCAATAAGGTATGCTGCCCCACGTGCGGGAGGAAGAGGATGCTTGTGGATACTAAAAAAAATGCCGCGCAGCGCAATTTTTAATCATTTTCATTAAAAACCCTGTAATTTTGTCAATCTCCAGTAAAAAAATTGGCCGCGCAGCGCGATTTTTTGTCAGTTCAATCCACTAATCTTGTAATTTTGCCTGACTAATAAGTAAATATTGTGAAATCGGCCGCGCAGCGCGATTTTTGTCAGTTCTATCTACTAATCTTGTAATTTTGCCTGACTATAGTAATAAAAATATCGGCCGCGTAGCACGGTTTTTTGTGAGTTCCATGCACTAATCTTATAATTTTGCCTGACTATGAGTAGGTACTTAAAAACGCGAATTTTTTGTGAGTTCCATGCACTAATCTTGTAATTTGTCTGACTATGAGTACCTACTTATTAAAATAATCGGCCGCGCAGCGCGATTTTTGTCAGTTCCATCCACTAATCTTGTAATTTTGCCTGACTATAAGTTACAAAAAAAACGGCCCCGCAGCTAGATTTTTAGTCAGTTTTATCTACTAATCACGTAACATCATGAACGGAAAATGAATATTCTGCACTGCAGTTCGTCAAGAAATGATTGGTATAACTAATTATGAAATGCACCCTAAAGCTAAGCCCTAGGGACGGCTGACGCTAATTATTGTAAAAAACAGGAACCTTGCTCACGAATAAAAATACTACTAATCCTGTAATCTTGGCTGTCTATTATAAAAAAACGGCCGCGCAGCGCGATTTTTTGTCAGTTTCATCCACTAATCTTGTAGTCTTGCTTCTCTATTGTAAAAACGTAAAAAAAACGGCCGCGCAGCGCCATTTACAGTTAGTTTCATCTACTATGTAAAAAACATTGTAAAAAATCGTTGTTATTTAAATTAAAAGTAATTTAAATTGTTGTAAAAAAATTGTAATCCTTCTCACGAATAATTTCAAAAGGCGTCCCGAAGCTTGCGAGGGGCGGTTCGCGACGCCCCTCGCAGCCTGGCGCCCTGGGTCATGGCCCTCTTGGACCCTAGGGTAAATACGCCCCTGTTTGTACCTAGAACAATCTTAATTTATCGAAAGCTCCCGACCTTTAGTCATTTAAACGTCTGGGCAACTATGGTCGATCGAAAAAATTTGGCAAAAAATGTAGCCCAGTCGATCTACATCGGTAAAACTATTTTTATCTGCGAAATCTTTAACGCAGGTGCTGGGCTTCGTTCCTAGATGGTTCTATAGGAAGAAACGTCTATGGATAGCCAACCTAAACTGTGATTTTGTGTTTTTGTACTTTGTGCCAGGTGTTTCTATGTGATTTCTGGTTAGTGAGTTTCGTGATTTCCAGAATTGCCCATATTTTACCGGTTCCAAGACCTTTCCGCTCTTTTTGCCCTTTTTTCAAAAAAATCCTAAAATTGCCCATGGCGTGGGCAATTGCCCACGGTCTGGCAACACTGGTGCAGTGCAAAGACTTCTGTATCCAAAGAGTATATATTAAGGACCGACCGAGATCTCGGTCTCGGTCTCGGTCTCGGCCAGTCTCGGCCAAAAATTATGTCTCGGTCTCGGTCTCGGTCACGGCCAAAATGGCCGAGAATCTCGGCCTTTTGGTACCTACTTAAGAAGGCCTGAGATTACAGTCATGCGCTTTCGTCATGCACTTTCCTCTTCGCTGAGGCATGCGTCATTGGAATTAACGCATGTTATGCATGCCACAAGGCATACGCTGACGCATTCCTCACAGTAATTAATCAAATTAAATGAAAATTGTTGACTTCTGTCATTTGGTAATTTGCTGTCGACTTGTAATAGGTATTATATCACATTCAGATTTACAAATGAATGTGAATGTTATTTTAATTGTCTTTTATAGTGGTCGGCGTACAAGCTCAAAATCGATGGAAAACCGCAAATCGATGTATAGCATAGCCGTTTGGGACAAATATACTTGAATTCAAAACAATATTTTGGGCCAGCATTTCTTAAAATTTCTTCCCTTAGGAGAGGAGTTATGGTGTTATATTTCTTTTTGTATGGGAAAATTGTTTTTGTTCTACAACCTATCATGTGTGGTATCCAATTAAAGGGCTTTTTGAGCCACATCGTTGCATTTCAGCCACTTGTTTTAAATTATACCAATTTTTTTTTTATTTTCCAAGTTTAGGCTCCTACAGATACGATATGGTTTAAATATTTTTTATAAATAAAATATATCTCAAATGATATGTAATATTTTCATATTTAACCTCAAAAAGCGATTTTGTAAATATTGACATTTAGTATTTTTATTTTTTGGTTTTAATGATTACAAAACTTTTACAAAGTGATTATGTATGATAAAAAAACCATATTTGTTATATAACCTATCGTGTGTGACATCGAATGAAAGTGCTTTCTGAGCTGTTTCTAAAAATATATTTCAGCATGTTCAGAATTACATTTCAGCACTTGTTTTAAACTAAACCAAAAAATCTTAAAAAAAATACTATGCATAAGTTTGGGCAAAAATTAGAAAAAATAAATACTAAATGTAAATATTTTCAAAATAGATTTCTTGGGGATCGATATGAGTGAATATTAAGAGGCATATTACATTTTGACTGTGATTTTTGCGTAAAATGGCCAATTTTGGCGTTTTCGATCTCAGAAAAAAAATACATTAATACTTTTGACTTATTGAATGGTGCAGAATAGCTATTGGAATAGATAATAGGGGCCTCGCTTTTTTGAAAATTTGCTTAACTTTATAATTAAACCCGAAATTGCAGAGAAAGATTTTCATAATATGCACTTTTTTGAGCTCATGGATTGAACAACTGTTCTAAACAATTGAAATAAAAAAAAATTGAATGTTATCTCTTACATAGTCGAATAGTTCATAGCGGCCTCGGAATTTTGAAATTATGTATGAAATATGTGAAATAAAATCCCAATCAAAAACCATAAAACTACTAAAAAAGCTCAGAATTAACTGTGGATTTCTCCTAGATACATTATTATTATTACGTAAAAATTATATCATAATAATCTTTACTTCATATCAAAATCAAATTTCATACTTTTATTTGTTGTTTGTACTTGTTTGTCTTTCTGTGTATGTTCAAAGTTGACTCTAAGGAATCGTTCACCAACTTTCATTTTCCTTTCTAACCCTTTATAACTTTCCATTGAATCATCATATTACTTTTTGTCGCGGACACATATAAATGTATTTAGTAGACCCAAAGGTTTCTCTAGGTTGTAACGCTAAAATCCGTCAAAATCGAAATTTATACGAAAACATGTGATAGGGCCCTTAAGTAAGTATTATATATCTTTTTAATTTAAGATGTATTTTACAAAAACATTGTATGTTTTGAAAATGTTTTGAAATATAAGAACCGGCTTAGCAAGCTCTTCCTTTCAACATCATACACGATAGGATTTAGAAAAAAAATCCCCATACAAAAAAGATGACACCATAATAAATAACTCATATTCTAAGTAAATATTTTTTAAGAACTGCAGTCCAAAATATTGTTTTGAGCTCAAGTAAAAGTGCCATACCAAACGGCTTTGCTGTACATGGATTTGCGGATTTTTTTGCGTACACCTAGCACTATTATGATTAAATAAAGAATTTTAATTAAATTAAATGTATTTTTCATCAATATTCGCCATTTTATAGTAACATTTAAAAAAATTCAAAAATCTCGGTCTCGGTCTCGGTCTCGGCCGAGACTTTTTTTAAATCTCGGTCTCGGTCTCGATACTCGGCCGAAAAGTGGGTTCGGTCGGTCCCTAGTATATATATCTTTTTTTTTTTGGCTCCACCCGCACCCTGATTATCTAAAAAGAAACTATTTAGCGACCGGCGGGCTGATTATCTAATTAAAAATCACCTAGCGACTGGTTGCAGTTCACAGATGATCGTGATCCATTGCTAGTTCTTTTTGGGTTAAAAAAAAACATACCAAAGAAAAGTGGCAATGTATGTCAAATGCAACCGGTCGCTAAATAGTTTCTTTTTAGATAATCAGGGTGCGGTTGCATTCTTCGAGCAACAAAAGGCTTCGTTTGTCACGAAGGGAGAAGCCTTAGCGATATTACTCTATTCAAATTATTCTGGCATTTTTTGCGGGGGGGGAAAATGCACACAAGTGCAGTTCCGCATACCCACATACAAAAACTACACTGTAATGACGACACTCACACATAAAAAATAAAACAAAACAGCAAAAATTTGTGTACGGATGAGTCACACATCAAAATATGACAGGTTTTTGACATAAAGGGCTGGGCTCAACTGTCGATGCAGCAATATCGATACGGAAAAAGGAATAAAGATTACAAACTCAATCATTTTACGATGGGGTGAATAACAACAAAGAGGTCATTTTTATACGCTCGAGCTTTATACAAAAAGCTCGAGAGTGTAGGTGATTGGGTTGGGACTAATGTGTACCCAGGGAAGTTGGGCTCAGGCTGCTGACACTGAACACTGCTCCATGACAGTACTGCCATCTGCACACCCAACAATTTGAATTTACAACAATCTGTGATCGCTCCCCGTCTTAACGTTGATCACAGTTACATAATTGAATCATTCCTTTTTTACCATCGCCACTCTAAAAAGTGCGTTTAATTCAACCATAAGAGTGAATAATAAGCGATTTTAAGTTATACAGAGCGATGCTGAATCTTCGGCTACCATTCAGCTCTTAGCAGTGTTATTTGCTTTAATTTGAATATAGTTTATTTAACAGTACTACTTACGGTCAGTATTCAGCTTGGATAAGAATCGCATAAGTCTTTCCTAACTACAACTCAACCAAATTAAAACGGTGTCATGAACTTAGCTGTCATGCAGCTATCATGCGCCTTATAGGGATGTTGACTTATTAATAAAATTACGAAATACTAATAAAAATCGTAAACATATCAAACTTTTGGAGTAGCTTGTATACCTCTTGGTTTTAAATATTGCGTATTATTTCTTTTATGACCCTTCAAAGTTGGGTGGACAAGTCCATTTAAAAAGTATAAAATTTGTTAAAATAAATAATACATTTAGTTAGTCCGTAAAATTTATAGCAAATTTGTCAAAGAAACCATTTTGATAAACACAATATTTAATATAGCTGCCGAACAAATTTCCTACGCGTTGCATACAACGTAGGAAGGCGTTACGTCATAACTTGGTAGCCGTTAGTATGGAGCGTTTTCGGGTGAGTCCAATTTTGTGCATTTCAAACTGTGATATCTCAAGGCAGTTTTCATGCTAGCGAAATAATTCTTATACAAATGTTTCTTTTTTTGAGGGTTAATTTATGTAACATAAAATTAAAAAATAGTCAACATGCCTATTATCTTGCTAGAGAGACGGCCCTTAGTCCCTCGAACTAAATTCTCTTTTTATTCACTTGCTGTATAATCTACTATTTCGACATTTATTTCGCGATATCTGTCGCAATCACATCAGTGCAGAGCAAATCATGCAAAAATCTCGCAAATGAATTTGGCGCAGAATCAGGGCCAGATTGACCAACACTTTATCGACAAACATTATTTAACGGTAACATCACTAAGTTTGCCCATCGGCGAGAACTCGGATTTATCTAGCGACAGATCTGAAATTTGTACGGACGAGCCATGGACTAGCAGATGTCGCTGAACAAATTTGACAACTAATCAAGAATAAAATATACGAATTTAATGTTTAAATGTAAACAAATAGCAATAATACGATAAAAAATTACTTTTATGTGAAATGTAAAACCGTCTTTTTGTATACTTGATGTTCAAGATCTCTTTTAACAGCAAAAAACTGATCAATTCGACATTTTAAACAGAGCAGCGTTCACATGCGTGACTGGACTCGGTCTAGAAAGAAATCCGGGCGCAACTGGTTTTACTAACGCGTATGCCCATTTGGGCTTGTACTTCGGCAGAGGGGAAACGCTTCGTATGGCTTCTCTTTCTGTAGAAGCCCGTCTTACTCTAAGGTTGCATTTGACATCCATTGCTACTTTTCTTTGGTATGTTTTTTTTTTTACCCCAAAGAAAAGTAGCAATGTATTACGTTCATCTGTGAACTGCGACCGGTCGCTAGGTGGTTTCTAATTAGATAATCAGCCCGCCGGTTTGGGTATTAGCCACAACAAAAGGTAGGGAAATATTGTCTGTATCCGTTCTGTATACACCAAAGAGTAAAATAATATATTGGTATACACGTAGTTAACTAGTTATTGCTTTCTCTGTGCTGGGGGCTTACCATCAGCAAATAAGAAACCATCCTTAAGCCGTTCAGTTCAGAAGCAGGCCCTAAACAAAATTGCTTAAATCGGTACCATGACCGTCTTTTAGGTGAACGGCTTAAAGATTGTTTTGACTCAAGGTGAACGGTTAGTTTGTCTCTGGTATGCTTTGTCACAGATCACTAATGCTTTGTAGACGATGCGAAAACGAGATAGCTTATACAAATCGATGGGTGCATTCTGTAACACAAATCTCTGAGATTTTTCTATGCTCTGAGTCATCGATCGCCATAAATTTGTTAACCATGGAAAGTAATTTGTTTAGAATATTCATTTACTTTTCATGGTTAAAATGTACTTTATGGCGTTCGTTGACTCAGATATTTGTTTGGCAGAATGCACCCAATTTATCGCTTATTATCCCCGCCAATTGGTAATGCACCTGGCGGCCATGTTTTTAACCTCAAAAACGAAAAACAATTTGTAAATTGTTGATATACCTAGACCTTATCTTACTGAAAATAATAATTCAATATATAATAATTATATTAGATTACCTATTAAGAATTTTCTTATTTCATGGCATTTTTAGTTGCGGATCACGTCGATGTGGATGTTAATGTGACAAGGTTCTTGGGAATTACCAATTGGCGGGGATAGTATATCTCTGTCTGCCACGAAGTTCAAAACTGATGAAAAATAAAATAACGGTCACTTATTAGTTTTTTTTAATGAGAACATTGCAAATAAAGTACTTATCACAACTTCATATTTATTTTTAAGTGCTCTAATAAAATGTCGCAAGTCAATAAAACAAATTAAAGTTATATTATTTTAGTTTTTTTATTTTCAATATCATTTCACACCATTAGTTTGTTAATTACATCGATATAAAATAAATCATTTTCTTCTTTATTTGATTATTATTATTCATAATAACATAAAATGTAATGCAATTTAGGTACTTATTTATGGGGTCTCATCTCTCATCATTTCTTTTTATTTTAGTGATATTCAACAACAAGAGGAAGTCGTCGCGTTGCCTTTATCAAGTTACATAATTCACTGTTAAATAATAAACATTAAAAGAAATTCACAAATCTTAAAACTCTCACACCAAACATATCTAAATACACTAAACAATTCTGAAAAAGTTGATCACGTAGGAACTTTTTATGAATTGCTTTATTTGACATTACAGACGCTATAAAACAGCTCCCAAACTGTCAAACCGTGCGTCGTGGTACGCTTCGTCCATACATAAAAAATGGTGAACGGTTTAAGAGCGTGTATTAAAGCAGGCCCTCCGCAGGCCTGCTAAATCGAGGTCATGGTACGAAAAAGTAATGCCATTCAGTATAAGTCCTGCTATAAGAGCTCATAGTAAGGCCCCTGAGCTGAGGGCCTAGTACGAGTTGTATTTCTCACCTCACTTGCGAATAGTACCTATCGAGTGAAAGAGAGGAAATCATGCGAGTGAGTGAACGAGTGAAAGAGAGGAAACGATAGTTAACTATTCGAAAAGTGAAGTGAGAGCAAAAAGCCAACTCGTACGTGCGTGATGCGTACGTGACGTGCGTGTAATTACTGACACTGACGTAACCTTAAGGCAGCTACTCACGAATCTCACGATCCAATTTCTTTTTCAATTTGCTAAAATTAGTAATCAGTAGGTAGGTAAGTACTATCCGCGTCAATTGGTAATGCGCCTGGCGGCCATGATTTTAACCTCAAAAACGAAAAACAATTGTAATTTTCTCATATACCTAGACCCTTTCTTATTGAAAATAAGAATTCAATAATTAATATATTATATAACCTATTAGAATTTTACTGTTTTTTGTCATTTTTAGTTGCGGATGACGTTGATGTGTATGTTAATTTGACAAGGTTCCAGCGCATTACCAATTGACGGGGATAGTAGGTAGGAAGTAGGTGATATAAGTAGAAAATCTTAATAGTTTTTCCCGAATAAATAACTAAATAAATGAACTGAGAGTAGAGTATTATACAATCTTTTTTTGATGAGATTTAATAAAAAAAAGTGGGTAGAAAAATATTTGTTTATACCAAATCAATAGCATTGAACTGAGGATATGACTATTGACACAGTCAAAAGATATAAATACACTTTTTTGCTTGATAGTGCTCACCTCATGATTGCAATCAAGTTTAAACCTTATTACTGTGGAGCAAAGTTCAATATTGATCGACAGCCTATATTCAGAGTATTATGTAGAAGTTAACATTCGATTTTTAGAAAATAGCAATGAAGAATTCTTTTCTTATTTATATCGTAAGAATCACAATTTCACTAACAATTTTTTGATATATTTATTTGTTTATAACTTGTACCCGTTTCTCTGGAATCGCCATCGCCAGAAACGTCAAGTTAGCAGCCCACTTTGAGACCTTAATATCTCGGCTTGTATTGAAGCAATATTATTGAAATTTTGCTTAGACGATTCACTATTTTCTAAAAATTTTTTGGCATATAAATCACATTGATACGAACTGTATATCTTAAGGTGTCTGCCAGCTTGACGTCAAGTTAGCAGCCTCACTAAGATACTCAAATATCTATTGAACCATAGTATCACTATTTATATGCTATAGTTCACTATTTATCACTATTTATTAACAATTTTTTGTCCTAGTCAAAACCTTCTAATTCCATGGTGAGGCTGCCAACTATACGCTAATAATATAATTTAATGTTAGGGGTCGCTTTATATTGAGCAATATATTGTGTCGTGTAGGGGGAACCTTACTTTGCTTTGTTAAAATCCACTTTATGGTGATCGATGAACCAGCAATTAGTCTGCTGGAATAGACCAGTGTTGGGAAACGTACAATAATTATTGGATTCTTACAATAATTCGTGATACGAAACTAGATTGTACAATAAAACATAGCTTTCTCATTATTGTACTCTTTTGTACAATATTTTCCGATAAGACACAATATAGGTCCAATATCATGGCACGTGACACTAAAATTAATAAAGAAACGCATCACCTAGGTACTATTCTGCCGCGCTAACAATAAGAGCAGTAAGTCGATTTTTTTCAAAAATGAGTTAAGTACATATCCTGGATCGCCACGTAATGCTCTATAAACTGGTCTTACTCCCATTTTTCTAGCTGCACTGGAACCTAAAAATACAATTAAGCATATCAGCAGTAAGTCAATGAAATGTTTCTTTTTCCTTAGCATAAAAGCAGGAAATATACTTACTTCCGGGTATTTAGTGTACCTCCGATATCTTTATTTTATTATGCTAATAATAAAAACAGTAAGTGAACATACTGCTGTGCAAATGAGCTTGATCAATAAGTTTCAACTATTGGATACTTAGAATGGCAGCAGTAATCAGACTTACTGCTTTTATGTCAACCAATACTTTGCAAGCTGATTTATTTATTTGTACTGATTGCTTAGAATAACCGCAGTAAGTACTCCAGTTACTGCTTTAATGCTAAGTATTCCATTCATACGATATCTGTATTTTGAATGACATGACGTGTCACTTTGGGGTCAAATAAACTAAGATGTTAGCTAATAAATAGTATTAATAATTATATATCATTTAAAAGATTATATAGTGAGAAATCTATATATACCTTGAAATTTAGTAAATAACGTATAGGTTTTTTTACAAGGCTCTGAAAGTATGTAATTAAAGTGCCCATAAAAAATTCACTCACAAAAACCATTTAATTCCTAAAGCATTTTTGTTTTGGG
Source organism: Agriphila tristella (assembly GCA_928269145.1). Classification (NCBI taxonomy): domain Eukaryota; kingdom Metazoa; phylum Arthropoda; class Insecta; order Lepidoptera; family Crambidae; genus Agriphila; species Agriphila tristella. The sequence goes on from OV743440.1 coordinate 6,359,968, forward strand.
TTTCTCACTATATTTTATACATAAAACTATTTATTTATTATTTTTGTTTGATATGAAGAGAAACATGAGTTGATGAGTGTTTGTACTTGTTGAAATGGTAACGGTAAGTAATAAATAAAAGAGTATAATGTTTAATTACAACAATCAAAACTATTGTTCAAAACTTCTTATCAAAATAACAGACACAATAAACTTAGAAATAAAATATTCTAAGTTTATTGTATCTGTTATTTTGATAAGAAGTTATGAACAATTAAAGTTTTGATTGTTGTAATATTCATATACTCTTTTATTTATTACTCATCGCTACCATTTCAACAAGTACAAACACTAATTAATTCATGTTTCACTGCATATCAAACAAAAATAATAAATAAATAGTTTTAGGTTTAAAATATAGTGACAAACCAAAACAAAAATGCTTTAGGAATTAAATGGTATTCACTTTAATTACATGCTTTCAGAGACTTGTAGAAAAAAACATATACGTAATTTACTACATTTCAAGGTATATATAGATTTCTCACAATGTAATCTTTTAAATGATTTATAATTATTAATACTATTTAGCTAACATCTTAGTTTTTTTGACCCCAAAGTGACACGTCATTTCATACAAAATACAGATATCGTTTGTATGGAATACTTAGCATTAAAGCAGTAACTGGAGTACTTACTGCGGTTATTCTAAGCAATCAGTACAAATAAATTTAACTCGTACTAGACATAATAGGAGTTTTCGTCAATTAAATAAATTATAATAAATAAATAGCTATTATTAAGTATGTATCATGAAAGAACTCCATTTAAGCTACATATTGCAAAAATCAGATCTACTAAAACTTATAAGCTAAAGTAGTAGTAAGTAAAAATTTAATCGAAAACTTTACCCGCCATTTTCTCAGCTTTGACATTTTCGACTTACTGCTCTTATTGTTAGCACGGCAGTATTATTCTGTAGCGTCACACCTGTCTTGTCTTTTGTCTCTATTAATACCGTAAAGTTGGTAATTCGCATTCATTTCATGCTTGCCAACATTGGGATTTGCAATAAAATATCAAGGGAAGTGTCTATTCATCGGGGCGCCTCGACGAGTAGTATTTTTATCTATCTAGCGGTGCGCACCATTGAATAGCACTTTCTCTAGGGATTGGCTATAGGCCGGTGCCTCGGGTTCGATCCCCGCGGGAAGTATCATCTTTGAGTTGTTATTTCTAGATTGGTTTGGACATTGCAGGCTGATCACATGATTGTGTGATAAGAAAGATGATCAGTGCTTCGGCTGTAGATCCTGCACCTGAACCCCTCTCTAGTCGTGTCGGTCGTCCAGCCGTCCTATCGGAATTAGAGAGTGAAGGAAGAGAGAGTGCAAACACTTTTCTTTCAAATCTCAATTAAACTGCATTTAAATCTTTAAACACAAACCAAAGCTACGCACTGCACTGAACAAATCTGCTAAAACCACAACCAAAGATGATTACTATTCCCGCAAATCCGCACGATGGAACCTTGTCATATTAAAATCCACGTTGACGTCATCCGCAACAAAAAATTTGGTATCTACATGTAACAATAAAATTTTAATAGGTGATTTTTTTATATTAATTATTGAATTATTTATTTTAATAAGATAGGGTCTAGGTATAAAAAAACTACAACAGTTTTCCGTTTTTTTTAGGTTTAAAAATGGCTGCCAGGTTTATTAGCAATTTGTGAGGGTAGTATTACAAGGTGTTTGGTAAAAGCCTTATAAAGTCGAAAATGGTAGATAGGGACCATCAAACTGAACAACTTTTACTATGGGAATAAGGCTGGCCCCAGACCTACCGGTTCCGTTTCTTTGCTTCGCTGTTCTACCATGGACCGCCGGCCAAGAGGCTCATTTTCAATCTATCGCATATTTTGACCTGACCACATTGGCAAGATAGCCATTAGTTTGGTGTTATCAAATATCGTCGTCTGGGGTGCGATGAGAAGTTTTAGTTTTCGTTTTAAAAAAAAACTGCTGTTTAATACAAAAATTAATAACTAAATTATCAAAATGTATGAAACAGTTCATTTTTTTTTTCGCGATTTCAGATTTGGTCCCATAGTAAAAGTTGTTCAGTTTTATTATGGTCCCTATCTACCATATTCAGTTTTATAAGGCTTTACCAAACATCTTGTATAAATAAGCGATCGAGTTATTTTTAACGATCAGAGTCCATGTTCAGGGTGGCATATCTCCTAAAAGCTTCCTACTTCGCAATCCAGGCGATGACATTTGATAAAACCAAGCTAATGGCTATCTTGCCAATTTGGTCTAGTCCCAAAATGCGATAGATTGAAAATTACCCTGGTTGGCCGGCGGTCTTTCAAGCAAGGTAGCACAGCAAAGCAAAGAAACGGAACCGGTAGGTCTGGGGCCAGCCTAACTCTGAAATCGCAAAAAAATCAGCTATTTCATACAAAAATTAATAACGAAAATATCAAAATGTATGAAACAGCTGATTTCAGAGTTGGTCCCATAGTAAAAGTTGTTCAGTTTGATGGTCCCTATCTATCTACCAGATTTGGCTTTTTAAGGCTTTTACCAAATTCTTTGTATAAGAAAACGGCACCACAGCAATAAAATAACACCGGTTAAATTTAATATAACTAGAAACCACAACTCAAAGATGTTGCTTCCCGCGGCAGTGATCGAACCCACGACCTCTGGATCGAGAGAACAACGCTCTAACCACTAGCCACAGAGGCATATACACAATTATTACTACCTATTTGAATAGTTCAACTTACGATTACGACAACTAAAAAGGAAGCACCGGTATATAGACAATTCCAAGAGAAAGCGCTATTCAGTGGTGCGCACCGCTAGATAGAGAAAAATACTATTCGTCGAGGCGCCCCGATGAATAGACACTTCCAATATCAAGGCATTGGCAGTAAACGTCTTGCCTTCTCCTGTGGAATCATATAAAATATATTTTTTTATTCAAAAATCAAAATTAAATGTATTTTATAAAAAATAAAAAATAACAAAAAATATATATAACTAAATCATTACCTACCTATTCAAAAAATAAAATTTGAGCTTGTATCAGAAGGTTTGCTATTGTATTGAATGATCCGCTTCAACTTTAATTCACTCGAGAAATTACTTATGAGAAAGAAAAGAGCAAGCGCAAAATAAGTGGGGCGACTTTAGTTCAGGAGTACTTTGTAAAATCAATCGCATATTAGCGGCCTAAATATTAAAAACTATTGCCTAAAACGTACAATAATTCGACCCGAAATACAATAATTTTTAGCTTGGCAGCACCATAATAAATAGCATCCAACATTTCCCAACACTGGAATAGACCCACAATAAAAAAGTCCTTCAAAAAAAAAACTACCGTCAAACGGGGTGAATAGAACTGACGGGGGGAATAGAGAAAATTCTTGGGATAAATTTTAAGGCTTTTTATGGCAAACTCGGTATCCCCAGTAAAAAACCCGCAACTTTCATAATTTGTTGGTATAATTTTTCTTACTCTGGCAACTTTTTATTTGTGGCAACATCGCTAAAAACGTCAAAACTTAATGTCAAAGTTGACAACAAAACAAGTTGTTACGTTACGAGGGAGTTTAAACCTCCGTATTTCGGTGAATTTTGGTCATAATAGTCTGAAGTTATCTTTAAATCACGGTCAGTGCAGTTATAAATATATTGTGCTATAATTATTAAGGTAAGAATAAGCATTATTATTTAAAATTGATCTTATTTCGTAAGCCTTGTGTTCTTGAATTTTTTGAGGTGATTAGACACGCGAAAGGGGTTAATAGACACGCCTGAGGGGTTAATAGGCACGCAAATATGGTCAATAGGCACAGCAAAGGGGTGATTAGAAATTATAATTTTACTTTAAACTAATAATTAAAGATATAGGTACCTTCTCGATTTTGCTTGCCTTTAACCTAAAAAAAATATTTAAGGAACCTACAATGAGGCAGCCTTATGAAATTTTTCTAATCACCCCTCAGGCGTGTCCATTGACCCCCCAGGCGTGTCCATTGTCCCCTGATGGGTGGTAATTAGAAATCACGTATATTTTGTGTCTTTTTTAAAAAACTACAAACATATCCGAATAGAAACTAATTTATTTCAATTGTTTGGCCTAAGACTCAATAAATACATGCTTAAAAAATGGGTAATCAGTTCTGCAACGTTACGAAAATCGTTACCAAAGTTCGAAACCCTATCTATTCACCCCGTTATACGGTAGTCAAAGTTATTATAATTTGACGAATTCAGAAAAAGCGCGGGAACGTTTGACGGGAGTGACGGTCTTTTCAAACAAATAAAACTAAAAAATATTTAATTGTTGCAATTTGTATATAATTTGTATAAAAAAGGTGTAAATAATCAATATTTCATTGTTGTAAATAAAATAAAACTGTAAATATGGGGAAGAAGAGTGGGCGAAAACGAAAGAAAAAACTTGAAGACGGGAGTGGAGGCGAAGGTGGAGAGTCCGACTTCAGTGATACCTGCTCCACGAAGTCCCTGGAAGAAAAAATGGAAGAGGATAAGTACAAAGATTTTAGAATCCCAAATTATGTTCGGTTTTATCCAGAACAAGGCGGCAATTTTGAATATGTTGTATTCATAGAGAGTACGAAAAGTGACCAACCTATAGGCAACCGTGACATGATGTCATTGGCTAATTGTTTAAAGAAATACAACAAGGGCGTCAAACAATTGCAAAGAATTAACAAACACAAGATTGGAGTAATTTTTGAGCGGCCAGGCCTGGCTAATGCGGCACTACAAAATAAAAAATTTTTGGACGCTTACAGTTTGGCTGCCAGCATCCCTGCGGCGGCCAGCGAGGTAACAGGAGTAATTACACATGTACCAATAGATTTATCAAATGAAATGATTTACTCCGCACTGACTACAACCAAAAATATTGTGAGTATTAGGCGATTCATGAGAAGGTCAAAGATGGATAATGGGCTAATCAAATTAGAACCCACAAAAACAGTTTCAATTACTTTTTCGTGCCCGGTGCTTCCTGAAAGCGTCGATCTCAACAGCTGGCGCTTCGAGCTGCGTCCTTACATTCCTCCAGTGAAGCAGTGCCTCAAATGCTTGAGGTATGGGCATATTGCCAAATATTGCAAGAACTCCGAACGCTGCTCCATATGTGGTGAGTCTCATAATTTTAAATTCTGCTTGAAATCACCTGAAGAAGCCATCTGTTGTCACTGCAAGGGAAATCATGTTGCCATCTCATCACAATGTCCTGTTAAGAAAGAGAAAATACAATTAAATAGAGAAAAAGCTCAAAGCAAAACATATTCTGCTGTATTAAACGAGAAGTCATTCCCTCCTCTGAAACAAAATCCCATTGAAATGCTAGCTTCACTCCTGAATTCTGATCAAATACTGAATATGGTTGTTGAGTCTGTTGTTAAATTGATAACAATGAATAAAACTAATGATACAATTATTTCCACTCAGAGTATTAAAGATACTCTCTTAGAAACAATTAAAAAAAATAAGAAATAAATTATTTAATTTTTTTTATGGATATTTTAAGAATAGTTCAATGGAATGCTCAGAGTTTACCTGCACATAAATATTTATTATTAAATTTTTTGCAAGAGTATCAGATTCATGTAGCTTTAGTATGTGAAACATGGCTAAAGCCTCACATTCGTTTTAATATGAAAGGTTATAATATAATTAGATTAGATTCTGGTACAAGACATAATGGTGTAGCCATTTTAGTTCATAATAGTTTACAATTTGCTAAAATAGACACTTCTTTTGATGATTCAATTCAAAATATAGCTGTGCGATTGCAGTATGGCAACAAAGAAATTTCGCTTATGTCCTTGTATAGTCCTGGTAATTGTGATGTTTCATTTTCTAAAATAAAACTTAATAATTTAATTTCTAATTTACCGGGCCCTTTGTTGATTGCCGGCGATTTTAACGCACGGCACACAGCATGGGGTTGTAGTAATATTGATACACGTGGTCGTGATATTCTTGAAAGCATCGACGACAATAACTTGGTTCTTTTGAATGATGGTCAGTTGACAACTGTTGGTTCTAGTAGATGGCAAAGGAATGCTTTGGATCTTACTATGGTATCACCTTCTCTGGCATTGCAATGTGAGTGGTCGGTCCATGACGACCCTATGGGCAGCTATCATTTACCTGTAATTATAAACATCACTATTAGTAATAATAATAATGATTCATCTGATTATCTTACACCTCCTACTTCTTACAATTTTCGTTTAGTAGACTGGCAAAAATATAGCAAAAACGTTGATTACTTATTACAAAATTTTTACATTGATCAAACTAATCCATTAAAATGTTATTCTAATTTGGTTGCGTTATTAGATCTTGCATTGCAGCAGTCAGCTATTATCAGCAATAGGTCTTTCTCTGTTGACCAATCAAATCAATCGGTTAGGAAATTTCAGTCCAGAATCCGCAAAAAACGTATACCACTACCATGGTGGAATAAAAATTGTGCAAAAGCAGTAGAAGATTGTAAAAAGGCATATATTGAGTTTAAAAACAGTCTTACAGAAGAAAGTTTTCTTAAGTTTAAAAGGCTACAAGCTGTTAAAAAAATTGTTTTAAAAAAAGAAAGAAACTTAAGTTGGCTTTCATTATGTCAGTCACTAAATAGATCTACACCCATATCTAAAATCTGGAGGATTGCTAAGAGGTTTAATGGTCAACCTGTTTCTTTTAAAAATGTTTATACAGATTGGATTCCAGAATTTCTTAAAAAATATACACCAGATACTGTTGAGGCCCCTTTACAATATGTAAATAGTATTAATCCTGTACGTAATAGTAATTATTTATTAGCACCATTTAATTTTCAAGAATTTAAAAATGCAATTTTTTCACGACGAGATACAGCACATGGCCTCGATGGTATTCCTTATAAAATGTTAAAACATACTACAGATAATGCCAAAAATATCATTTTGAAAGTTTATAATTTGTTGTGGTCTACCTCTGCCATACCTCTGGATTGGAAAAAGGATTGTCTGGTTCCTATTCTAAAACCGAACAAAGATAAAACCAAAGCAAATTCATATCGGCCAATAGCTTTAACATCATGCATGGGAAAAGTGTTTGAACAACTTCTTAAACAAAGGCTTGAATTCTTCATTGAAAGTAATCATCTTTTACCTTCAAATCAGTTTGGTTTTCGTAGGGGTAGATCCTCTAGAGAGAGTATAGCACATCTTCAACTTGATATTTTTGATTCTCTCAAACAAGATAATGTTCTTATTGGTGTCTTCTTCGATGTCGTTGGTGCTTTTAATAATGTGAATCACCATATTTTAGCTGGTGAACTTCTTTCTCTTGGTATTCCTGAAAAATTGGTTAATTGGATTTTTGAATTTTTGCATGGTCGTGAGGTTTATGTGAAATCAAATAATCAGTTAATTGGACCAAGATATTCATACAGGGGTGTGTGTCAAGGGGGCATATTATCCCCATTGATATATATACTATATGTACATAAATTGAACTACATATTAGGTCCACAAGTAAAAAATTTGCAATTTGCTGATGACTTAGTTATTTACTTCTCTGGATCTGATATTCGACAAGTATCCTCTATAGTTAATTCTGCTCTTAAAAAATTAAATAATTATTTCAGTTACCTAAACTTAGATGTAAGTCCAGAAAAGTCTAAAGTTGTTGTGTTTGGTGAATGTGATTTTGATGTTGATATTGTATATAATAATATTAGTCTGCCATTGGAAAGTGAAGTCAAGTTCTTGGGTGTCATATTTGCTAATAACCTTTCTTGGAATAAATATATAGAATATTTGCTGGGTAAAGCCTATAAGGCATTCAATGTCATTAAAAGTTTATCAAAAATTGATCCTAAAATTCTATTAATGTTGTATAAATCAATTGTGAGGAGTCATTTTGAATATGGCTTTTTTTGTTTTGGGTCTGATCCCAAATTAGTAAAAAAATTAGATATCCTGCAGAATCATAATCTGAGATGCATTACTGGTGCTATGAAGACTACTCCCATTAACTCTTTGCAGGTGGAATGCAATATACCTCCACTTCAATTCAGATTCAAATTTTTAAAATCAAAGTTTTTGTTAAAACTACTTTCACTGTCTACTCATCACCTACTCAGAAAAATTGAATTTCTCTATACAACATATTCTCCTTTGAATGTACCCCGAATCCCCTATCTGTTTCATGACTTCTCGGATATCGTAGAGTTCAATCAGCAGTATAACATTCATAAAACTGAGAATAATTGGATATGTTACACAGGATCTTATGATACACATTTTTGTGACCTGAATATCCACATTCACCCTGATTTAAAGAATAAAGAAGAAGTATATGAAATTACTGATAATTTCCCTCAGCATAGACATATCTATACAGATGGTTCCAAAAATAATGATAATGTTTCGATGGCTGTTTACATACCTTATTTGAAAACGGGTCATGGAATTAAACTCCCGGGCCAAATGAGCATATTTTCCGCGGAGTGTCTTGCTATTCTTGCTGCGCTACAGTTTATTGAGGAGAACACCCAAGAATGCACTCAATGGTTAGTAACAGACAGCATGAGCTGTCTCAAAGCTTTGCAAAATACCAGATTTGATACCGGATGTAACTATATTCTACAAGATATTAAAACAACCTACTTCAAGCTCAAAAGTAATAATATTGATATAGTTTTTATGTGGGTTCCGTCGCATATTGGAGTATCTGGAAACGAAAGTGCCGATAAGTTAGCTAGAGCCATTACAAATGACGCCGCAAATGTCAACATTGACATTAAAAATGTTGCTATACCGTACTCTGATTTACTACCAAGACTTAAACTTTTGTCAAAACAAGACTGGTCCACTCATTGGCAAGAAACTCTAACAGTAAAAGGAACTTGGTATGCGAAGATTAATAATGTTCTTGGCTGTCGTCCTTGGTTCACAAAATCAGCAGAATACCATAGCAGAAAGTTTTATACTATCCTAACACGCCTGAGATTTGGACACTGTCGATTTAACTCACATTTACATAGAATGCGTATTATCACATCTCCAACATGCACTGAATGCAATTTAGGTGTGGATCAGACTCTTAATCATATATTTTTTGATTGCCCTGCTTACAACATTCAGAGATTAGTCCTGGTGGACAGATTATTAGAAATATATAAGACATCTTATAGCATCCCGCGCGACATTCAAGACATTCTCACAAATCCTGAAACTTATAAGGATTTATACAACTTTGTTGTATCATCGGATTTGGAACTATAAACATGGATAAGACTTTGAGGATTTATATCACACTGAAGATGACAAGGAAAATGGAATAGGAAGTGGCTACGGCCTTATATAACCCGGACACAGAAAAAGAAAATTGAAGAAGTGGCTTTGGCCTTACATTACCTGGACACGGAGAAAATAATAATTAAAGAAGTGGCTTTGGCCTTACAAAACTCAATTACAGAAAAATGAAATCTAGAGGCTGGAATTCTTGTAGTTGAAATTATTTTAAATAAGACAATGGCTGTATGGCTCTGCCTTTGCCTTTCCCAACTGACGGGAAGAAGATATTAAAAAAAAAAAAAAAAAAATTGACGAATTCATGTGGTATTTACTTCAAAATATTATATTATAATCGTTAATACAAAGTGAGTAACCTTGGCTCTTCAATATCCATAATATTATCTAATAAGTTATAATGTTAGAAAATGCAGAAAATAACTTCGCAGAAAATATATATACTTAGCATGAGATATATTGAGAGTGAGTGCACACGATATTTTCACATGATTGATGGTTCTTTATTCATTATTCTTCTTCATTTTTACTTTCAGATGTACGGAACACAGGTCATAGGTATAAATTGTTAACTTTCAATTTGATACCATTGCAAAATGTATTCATGTTGAAATAATCTGTCAGTCATAAAGTCATGGGTTCCATGCGACCGACTGGACGCTTCCTGTCCTTCACCAACAACATACAGAGAACACAGAAACAGTCTGGTGAGTGTAATAACAATAAGAAAAACAGTATTTACTCGGGAACTTTGTGAATCATGTTCCAAAACTATCATGCATGTTGTGTGCCCTTGTCAAAGATCCTTGATTTCAATGTACTGGAGTGCATTGCTAAGTGCTTTATTGTATATCTTTTTTTTGCTGAATAATATTTTAGTAAGTAAGCATTTATTTGCGAGAATATGGTGGTTATAGTCGTTAGATTGGAATAGTTTCTTACATTATTCTACCGTGCATTTGACGATGTGCAAAAATTGGTACATGTTGAGGAAGGCTCTCGGCCTCTGTGGTTTGTGATCTATAGTACGTTCGAACTTTAAGTTATGACAATCTGGTGCACGTGCGACAGTAATGTCATTTCGTGACACACTTCAGTTTTCACTGTTATAGAGATAGGTTGTCATTTAGAATAAACCTAAAGCAAGTGTTTAAGTTAGTCATGTGTTAAATAACCCCTTCACAAGTCTTCTGGCGTTCTTATTTCAGTAGGCCACTGCGCCTACAGTACAATTCTGTCTTATGCAATTAAATACTTTGTTACTAAAATGGATGTGATTAGAATATTTTTTTCTATTTACAGTGCCAAGTGGTTTTCATCAAAGTCTTTCTGGTAGTGAAACAGATGTGTCCACATCAAATGAAAATTTGTCCAGAGAGGAACGTTATGTTGTACGACACACCGCTCGTGTTGAGCCTCAAGGCCAGGAAAATTATACAGAGAATAACAACAATAATAACAGAAATTCACTTAAGGTAAGTTATTGTCATAAATCAAGTTTAATTGTCATAAATTAAAGTAATTGTCATATTATAGTAAATGCTCAATTATTCAATATATACAAGCCTTGGCACATATCTTTAGTGGTGACAGTTAATGCAGAGAAATAATTTTTGGGTCTCATTGGTGGGGGACACGGTGCAGGGCTACTGCTAACAGCTTCTAGTCTGTTCACGGAAACGAGTTAGTTGAGCGCTCACTCACACAAATTTTTTTAACTGTGATTGGTCAGTGATAAACGCTAAGGCGGTGTATACAGTACAAGTACTTTTTAGTCTACTCATACTCTCCATACTGTGCAGACATACGTGCTCTTACTTGTGACTGTATGCTCAATTCGTTACCTGGTTTGTGTATTGAATCCCAAGGTAGAGCAGGTGTGCTAATGACCCGTATTGTTCTTTTGTCATAAATGAGCAATCACTTAAGAAAATACTTTTTTTTTAATTTTTGTACAATAAAATAACCCAGGTGTGCTAGTTCCATTGTTATTCTCTGTAATAAATGGCTCTCAAATAGGACAGATGAAGCCACGGGTATAAGCTAAGTGATTTTTTAAGAAGCGCAGTGTTAGCACCTATTTACTTTTCTAAGGTATTGTTAACGCCCACTGACCCTAAAAATGTCTCACCATTAAAGGTAAGTGTTGAGGCTTGTATCATTAGTAAAATTATAACACTCATTGTACTTTTACTGTACTTAGGTATTGTAAGTTTTGTGCACTAAACAAACAAAATTCTATTTAGTGCACAAAAATAATAAAAAAACAAAAGTAAAGGATCTTAATTTACACATCAATAAATACTTTCCAGTTATCAGTTGCTTCAGACAATTTAAGAGAAATTAATATACACAAACAGATACAAACCTTTCCATGTATGACCTCAACTCACATTGTAAAATCTACATAATGATGTTAAATTAATTGAAGATAATGAAGAATATCTCTAGCTCCGTTAAATTACTTGGAAACATTATGAGCATGTAACCTAAATGTCTAGAAATACACCTGTTTTTGTTTCATTTAAATCAAGCGTGTAGTTTTGAAGTAAAAATAGTTTTAGGATGTGACTTTTTTAATATTTCGTGCTGGGGCTCATCACTTGACAATCGCCACTATCACCGTACTACCACCCACTATTGAATGTTCCCTGTATTCGACCTCAATAAACTTGGTAACTATCTTACTACTTATTATATTGTTAACCTAATAGTGAAGTGTCCTCACGACAGACATAAAAGAGCAATATACGGCTTTTGGTGACCAAGTGCTATCCCTTAGCAGGGTCAACCTTCTGAACCTTTAGATCATTTTAAAAAGGGGAGCCATCTTGGATTTTGTATGGGACGGAACTATAACTATATTCAAGCCTCTTGCTTCAGACATCTGTTAATTAAGTATTTGGGCTTTAACTATATGCTGCAAGTCTGATTGCCAATCGGCAAAGGCCTCCTCCAACCTTTTCCACTCCCACCGGTTCTCCGCCACTCTGCTCCAACTAACTCCAGCCACCTTCCTAATGTCGTCGTCCCACCTCTTTTGTGGTCGACCTCTCTTTCTGTGGCCCTCTCTGGGATACCACCGTGTTACAATTTTGCTTCATTTATCCTTACTATAACTATAACACAATCTTTGTTTGTATGATATTCAAAGTCACACATGCTATTACTAAACAACAAAAAGTGTGTAAGAAAATAATTACAATAATCATTTTAAAAGTGTAAAAACTATTTAACAGTAAGGTCTTAAGCATGATATGGGTGAAATGGTTCCAATCAAGGTGACAGATCACCCGTCCGGCTTCGCTGGTGTCCCCCCCTTCTAAATAATAAAGGTCTTCTAATAATAAAGGTAAGGTAAAAAAAACTAAAGGAATTATTGTTTACAGGATAATATTCCGGGCAGCAATCGAAACTCCTTGAAAGATTCAGTTGGTGGAGGAAACAGTAACAGAAGTTCCTTGGATGTGTCTTCATCTTCTTACAACACTCTTATAATACACAATCAGGATGATTCATGGCCTCCTCGACCTACACCTATTCGGTGAGCATTTAATATTGATGATGGATAGATTATAACTATAATCAATTATTTAGTATCATAGTGTGAAAGTGTGTAAAATTCACAAATGAGTATGAATATTGTGATGTTGATTTTAGTGAACATGAACGAACCAATAGCGAAGTTAAACATCCCTCTCAATCATCACCATACCATACCCTGAAGAAGAGCGAAGTCACAAAGAAACCGAGCGGCATTCCATTGCCTAAGGTGCACAAGGAACAAGCGGTCACCACTACGGCCCATTATATTGATATCGGTGGACAACGAATATATACTAGTCCTCCAGATCATGGAGTACAGGTAAAGGGTTCAGATTTATAGCATTAGATGCGTTTGAGTTTTATAAAAATGCTGTTAGATTAGATGTGGTTTCATCCTAACACTAAATGGCATTTGAGTACCTGTCAAGTAATAATAACGTTTCTTGTCTCGATTCTGCTAATGTACTGTTTTGTTACGCAAGGTAGCATCAAGAGGTACGCGGGACCATCTCTTACTTATTTAAGAAAGGTATTATATCAGTAACCTTTTTTATAATTATTCCTGAGCAGGGGGAAGAGGGAGGGGACTCAATAGTGTCAATGGTGCTTCAATAGTATTGCGTATTCGATTTTTTGAGTTAACACCTAGTTTAACAAAAAAATATGCTCAGGAATGACGCTTTGAGAAGTCAAACGTAAGGAGTAAGATTGCTAAGCCAAAGGGGTACGGGCACAAATATATGGACTCTGGTCCTGGACCCAATAGATATAAATAGTATATTGTTAGAAAGGTATATTCTCATAGAGCACGAATAGGTATGGCGCTTGTCCTGGAATGTTGTCCTAATATTCTATGGACCCGCCGCCGATAAGCGACTTTCATTGCTGACTGTACTATCCGAGATACTGAAAACACATACTTTATAAGCCGATTTCTTGAATCGGACAACAAATCCAAATGTAACCCCATAATACCTTTTTCCTCTTGAAAAGACCTATCCATCGATGTACGATTCAAGTCTATTGGTCATAGGACCAAAGTGCCCAAACCCCTTTGGTTTAACCAGGTGTAAACTTACTTGTTTATTAAAAAGGCTGTTTGTGTTCTTTTTTCATGTAGGAAATAACCGAAATCCCCGATGACTTCCTGAACCAGTCGTCAGTCCTGAAGCACCTGGCCAAGGAGGTGGCGCAGTCGCCGAGCCCGCGCGGGCCCACGCCGCCCGCGTCGCCGCGCGCGCCCTCCGCGCCCCGCGACGAGCCCCGCAACAAGGGCAAAGCCTCCAAGGCTAGACTTAGCAAGGAGAAACTCAATCTGTCGCGCTCGCAACCTGACCTCACTAGGTAAACTTCTTTATATGTTTATTTAAAGACTTCAAAACTTAACTTGATTATATTAATGTTCAGAGGACTTGTCCGGTTTCCCTATGACAAGTACGGGTAAGCGCCCCCGGACCCTCAGCCTCCGCTGCTGCAACCTCTCAACCCCCCCGCAGCAACGGTGTCCTTTTTGTACCCTGATCCGTCCCATTTTACACACTCCTATACCCACCTCACATCCCTATCCTAATCCTATTCCTTCCCCTCCGCTAAGCTAAGGTCTGCCGTGCCGATGGCTGCATGGCTAGGGGCGTGCCTAGTCATAAGCGTGCCACCCTGGAAATTGGTGCCCTCCAGGCGTAAATAGCCTTACCACACACGCGGGGCTCTGTGTGGTGGACAGTTGTCTTTCCCTAGCTAATCGTGGGAACAAAATGGTTTCAAATTTTTTTAATAAACCTGGCTGCGGCGATAGAGCTCGCCACTCATCACGCGTAACTTGTTTCTCTCGGGGCGAAAAGCGGGCATCGGAGACCCGTTTTGCTACGCTGAATGTATGTGGAGCGATGGAGGAGAAAATGGATGAGGTGTGTTTGATTATGGAAGAAAAGAAGTTGGATGTTTTATGCGTGAACGAGACGAAAAGAAAGGGCAAAGGAGTCTCAGAACATGGCCCGTTTAAAGTTCTGTGGTCGGGCGTTGCCGAAAATGAGCACGCGAGTATGGGCGTGGGACTCCTGCTGTCGGAAAGGATGATAGAATGCATGACTGAGTATGAGTATGTTAGTCCCAGACTTCTCTGGGTTAGACTCAAAGTAGGATTACTTCGGATACGCGTCATTGGCGTGTATGCTCCCGATATATCCAAGTCAGCAACGGAAAAGGAGGATTTCTGGAAAAGTGTGGAAGACATCTTGAATGAATGCAAAGATAATGAAAGGATAGTTATGCTTGGAGATTTTAACGGATGGGTAGGTGTGAGAAGAGAGGGATGTGAGGGAGTTTTAGGAATATATGGAGACAAAAGAGTAAATGATAATGGCAGGAGTTTGATTGAGGTATGTTTAGAAAAGAATCTTGTGGTAACGAACACCATGTTTGACCACAAGGAAATTCATATGTACACTTGGCAGAGAGGGGAAAAGAAGAGTATGATCGATTTTGTGATTGTTGATGAAAGACTGAAGGGCAGAGTTGTAGACACCAGGGTCTTTAGGGGTAGTAACATTGGAACAGACCACTTTCTTGTAGTGTCTCGGGTTAGTGGTCTGTTCAAAAGTTGGCGTCATCGTCCCACAGTGTCAACAACGGAGCTGACTAGAGTAAAAGTTGAGAACCTGGATGAAGTGGAAGTGCAAAAGACATATTTGTGCAAATTGAAAGAACGATTGGGAAATGTGGCTGAAGTGAAAGATGGCAAGCTTGAGGAAGTTTGGGAAGAGTTTAAAAAAGGTGTGACTGAAACAGCTGAGGAAATATGTGGAGTGAGTAAAAGGAAGAATGCTCCCCCAATAAACTGGTGGGATAGTGAGGTAAGACAGATAGTGAATGAAAAGAAAAAAGTATGGCAGGATCTGCTGGCCATCAAAGCCAGTAAAAGAGTGAATGCAAGTGTTACAGAAGATGATGTTGATACAATTGCAAGGGAGTTTAAAAGGATTAAGAAAGTAGTGAAAGAAAAAGTAGACGAAAAAAAGAGAAAGATGAAAGAAAAGTGTGACTTCAAACTCTGTGATAACTTTCGAGACAATATAAAATTGTTTTGGAAACAAGTGAAAACGTCTCGAAGTGGATCACATAAGTCTAAAATGAATGTGATAAGAGATGAAAAAGGTGAGCTAGTGACAGATGAAAAAGGTGTACTACAGGAGTGGATGAAATATTTTGAGAGTTTGTTTGAGGCGGATGGCTCTATGCTAGAAGCCTCGGATAAAAGGGTGGAAGACGAGGAAGAGACAGAAGTGGATGAAAGAGATATATATATGGATGAGATTATTAGTGCAATGAAGAGCATGAAAAAAGGGAAAGCAGCAGGATATGACAGAATTACTGTTGAAATGCTGAGAGGTGGGAAAGAGCTGGTTGCGTCCTGGCTGTGCCTGATCTTTAATAAATGTTGGAACAGTGGCAAAGTGCCGGAAGATTGGCGTAAAGCCGTGGTCGTGCCGCTGTACAAAGGGAAAGGGTCACGGCAGGATGCTAAAAACTACCGCGGGATCAGTCTTCTCAGCATTGTCAGTAAATTGTATGCAAAGGTACTGATTGAAAGAGTGATGCAAAAAACTGATCAGAGTATTTGGGATGTGCAAGCGGGATTCAGAAAGGGAATGGGATGCACGGATCAGGTCTTCTCCTTGAGGTGCTTAACCGAAAAACACCTGGCTAAGCACAAAAAGGTTTACTGTGCCTTTGTGGACCTGGAGAAGGCCTACGATCGAGTTGACAGGAATGAGCTATGGAAGGTGTTGTCCGAATACGGATTGGAGAGCAGACTGATTCATGCACTGAAATCTCTCTATGAAGATTCCCGTGCATGCGTCAGGATTGACGGCGTATACACTGACTGGTTTGGCATCTCTAGGGGTGTCAGACAGGGATGTGTTGCGTCACCATGGCTCTTTAATCTGTTTTTGGACAGTTGTATGAAAGGTCTGAAAGAACGTGACTGTGGGGTTGTGATGAATGGGACTCAAATCAAGTGCCTTCTCTACGCTGACGACCAAGTTATACTTGCGTCTTCTGCGCAAGAGTTGCAGGAAATGATGTCGGTTATGAATGAAGATTTTGTGAGAAAAGGGATGAAAGTGAATGTAACTAAGACTAAAGTGATGGTGTTTGAGAGAGATGAAGAAATGACTGACTGTACGGTAATGTTAGGTGGCGAAAAAGTGGAACAAGTCCGTGAGTTTGTATACTTGGGGAGTTTGTTCACAAGGGACGGAAAGAGTGAGAAAGACATAGAAAGACGAGTGAAGAAAGGAAATTCGGTGAGTGGTGCTATACACTCGGTTATGAGTAGCCAAACCGTTTCTGCAAAGGCGCGAATGGCTATTCATAACGGAGTGCTGGTACCGACACTGATGTATGGAAGTGAATCTTGGGTATGGCAGAAGAAGAATGAAAGCAGAATAAATGCGGTAGAGATGCGATCGTTGAGGAAAATATGTGGAGTAAAACTGAGTGATAGAGTGAGCAATGAGGTGATTCGCAAAAGGTGTGGTCTGAAAGATGATATAGTGACAAGAATTGAGAAAAGAATGCTCCAGTGGTTTGGTCACTTAGAGAGGATGAATGAAAGGCGAATCACGAAAGAGATATACTGTGCGAATGTGGAAGGAACGATTGCACGAGGGCGTCCCAGAAAAACCTACGCGGACCAAATAGAGGTTATTATAAAAAAGGCTGGTGTACGCAGTGACAAAAACCGCAGGGCATGTATGAAAAGATTGATGGATATGAATGAAGCGAAAGAAGTGTGTAAGGATCGTAGCAGGTGGCGATCCATAGTCTCTGCCTACCCCCATGGGAAACAGGCGTGAGTGTATGTATGTATGTATGTATGTAAAACTTAACTTAAAACTAAAGAGTTCCATAATAAACTCGACGTCAGAAAAATCGCACGTCTTCCAAAATAAATGTAGACTTGGCCACCTGCTATTGCTAGCTGACGTTTTATTGTGTAAATGTTGATATATACTGAAAGTACAGTTAATGAGCTTTCAATTAATAATTGTTTGATTTCATTAACAATACAGTTACCATAATTTAACGCTTAAAGCGTTATTGCTTGCGCCGCCATAAAAAGGAATTAAAAGGGGTCAATTCAGGAAATGCGGGTAAATTCGCTAATGACATGATGGAGAAAACACACTTCAACAGTTCAATTAAAAAAGGAATACCCATAGAATATGAATATAAGATTCTTGCTTGGGAATACCCAAGATGGATACGATTGCCCGTAAAGTTGTTCAAATATTGCAAAAAATGAGTCAATGTAATGTTGCTCGGAAACTGAATCTCAGTAATTTATTCCGTTCGATGAGTATTCCAATGGTTTCTAGAAACTGTTGGCTATGTCCGAAGGGGAAAAAGTATATAACAACACTTACCATTAAATAAAATAGAATTAAATTAACTTGGAAGATTTTTTTGAAAAGGTGCGATTTTTCTGACGCAGTGTGTAGTTATTTTAATTATAGCATTTTTAGCTTAGTCTTTCAAGTCAGGACAAAAGGTTTCCTTCAGTCTATCCCAATTCCGAATTTTGTTCTGTCTATCACAGTGTTTTTCAATCTGTGGGTCGCGACCCCCGGGGGGTCGCGAAGCCTTAATCGGGGGGGTCGCCGACAAAGGCAAGGTTCTAACTGACTAAAAATCGCGCTGCGCGGCCGTTTTATTTACTATAAATAAACAAGCAAAATTACAAGATTAGTGGATGAAACTGATTAAAAATCGCGCTACGTGGCCGGTTTTTTGCTATAAACAGGCAAGATTACAAGGTTACCTGGATAAAACTGACTGAAAATCGCGCTGCGCGGCCATTTTCTTTGCTGTAAATAAGCAAGATTGCAAGATACGTAAATGAAACTGACTAAAAATCGCGCTGCGCGGCCGTCTTTTTTTACTATAAACAGACAAGATTACAAGGTTACCTGGATGAAACTGTCTAAAAAAAGCGCTGCGCGGCCTTTGTATTTATTATAAACAAGCAAAATTACAGGATTAATGGATGAAACTGACTAAAATCGCGCTGGGCGCCCGTTTTTTGCTATTTACCGGCAAGATTACAAGATTAGTGGATGAAACTAACTAAAAATCGCGCTGCGCGGTCGTTCACTATAACTATGACACAAGGAGGTCGCCAGAAATTTTCAACTTGTAAAGGGGTCGCGAAATCAAAAAGATTGAAAAACACTGGTCTATCAGATTGAGTAAGTAGTAGATAGTCTATCTGAAACTTTAAATAACTTACATCTAATAAGCCTATTTGCTTTATCTTCACACAATATTTAATGTCTCGTCTTTTACATAATAAACAGATTTATTATTATTACTATTGGAATACTAATTACTATTGAATTCGATGAAACCTCGTTTCATGTACTTATTAAGAGGGCTTTCCCTAATTTACGCGCTCGGGTTTTAGGTATTTACGGCTCGATCGCCGCGCGAAGTGGGCGCGCGTGTGCGTGTGTGCGTTTCTCCTCACGTACGGCACACAGTTGCTACCATACGCTGCAATGACCGAACGATCTTGATCTGTGTTTATGCCGCGTACAGAGGCCCATTGGTTCTCTTTGTATTTGCATAAAATTTTAAGGCATAATATGTCATAGCATAATATGATTTCACCGAATGATGTTTACGCATAATATTACTTAGTCATAACAGCTTATGCATATTTTTTTAAGCATGACTACTTTAAGCATAATTATGTTTAAGCATAGCATTATTAACGCATATTTTTAATACGAAACTGAACGACGACCAACAACATGAAATATTTTCAAAAAATATGCAGAATTACAATCATGAACCAAATGTACTTAAGGCTCAATTACATTACACAATTTTAAGCACGCGATTTCAAGACTAAGCATGGTGTAAACGGACTAAGACAGTAAGAATCTTAAAATCGTGCGGCCTAGCCCGCTCGATAATAAGATTCTTAAAATTGTGTCGTCTAAATGCACGCACGATTTCAAGACAGTCTAACTGTACCTACGACGGCACGTCAGACGTAACAGTTGTAATACAAAAACCAACTTTATACCTAAGGCATAAAGGCGTTCTCAAGGTCAACGTGTAGAGGTAATGTGACAGACAGAGACAGACTCTGTCTGACTCGCGACAGATAGACGATACTGCCACAGTACAAGATAAGTTCAAAAAGGAATGTTGGTTTTTTAACACGTTTTCATATGGACGTTTTCTTGTTTATTTATTTATTTATACTATTAATATTTATAAGTAGGTTCGTTTATTTGTTTGTCCGTAATTTTAGAAAAGAGTATTTTATACTAGGTAAGTACCTACCTACCTAGCTTCCCGATGAGCTAGAGACTTGAAACTTATAGGTAGGTAGGTTGTTTTTAACACGCTTTTAGTAGGTCGCTTTCTCGTTTGCTTGTGTGTTTGTTTGTTTGTCTCTCCACAAAGTTTGCGAACAATTTAAACTAGCTTTCGGATGAGCTAGAGACTTGAAACTTTGAACATAGGTCAGAAATGGAAGGCAATGCAATATTATGGTATCATTGGGCTGATCTGATGATGGAGCCGGAAGAAGGCCACAGGAACTCTATGATGGAACCATACAACCCCATCGTGCTTGGGCTCGTTAGAATCGTCTTGATGAGTACTTTAAAGGGAGATGAGGTCTAGACTCTTATGATGAAGCTGGAAGGCCATGCCATAGGAACTCAATATTGAAATCGTGCAACCCCATTGAATTTGGGCTCCTTTGAATCGTCTTGACGAGTGCTTTGTTGGGAAATAGTGTCCAGGGTCTGATGATGGAGCCGGAAGAAGGACACTGGAACTCTTTAATAAAACCACGCTACCCCATTGAGTTTGGGCTCGTTTGAATCGTCTTGGCGAGTACTCTAATGGGAAATAGTGTCCAAGGATCTGATGATGGAGCCGAAAGAAGGCCATAGGAACTCTATAATAAAACCATGCAACCCCATCGAGTTTGGGCTCGTTTGAATCGTCTTGACGAGTACTTTGTTGGGAAATAGTGTAACGTATAATAATGCGATATCTAGGTAGGTCGATACGTGCGCGACCGACAACAACGACGATGTGCACCTTCTGAGCCGGACGCCGTGGGCGGGCGTGGCGCGGGGTGGGTCACGCTGAGAGGCGGGTGGGTCACGCCGAGGGGCGGGTAGGTGCCGCTGCCGCGGCCCGCGCGCGAGCCATCGCGTTCGCGTTGGTGTGCGGTGCGGTGCGGTGCGGCGTGTGTGTCCGTCGAGTTATTCACAAGAGCGACAGTCTTGTTTTGTTTGATACGATTCTTGCAATTTGCATTAAGTACCTACACATTAGAGGTTTTTATCTGTCTATCAGCCTTTTTGATGTCCCCACTGCTGGGGCACAGGCCTTCCTTATGGGTGGTAAGAAGGATGGGCCACATAACCCACCACGCGGGCCCAGTGCGGATTGGTGGGTGTTAATGACTGCAAATGCAGCCGGGACCAACGGCTTAACGTGCCTTCCGAAGCACGGAGGAGCTCGAGATAATAAATTTTTGGTCACCCATCCCATGACCGACCCTTGCGAACGTTGCTTAACTTCCGCAATCGCTGGGCCAGGCGCTAAACCACTGCGCCACCGAGCTCCTCGCTCCTCCGAGGTTTTTATCTACTTAAATAAAATGATACTAGGTAAATAAACCTACTACTACTTCATACCTACTAGGTAAAATATATCTATTCGTGAGCCTTTCGAATTTTCAACCTAGTCAGATATTAATGTTATGTAGGTTTCTAATAGGTAGATAAAAGTTGAAAAAAATGATTGATTAATATATAAGTAAGGAGATAGGTACCTAAAATTTTATTTGACACAACGACTGCAAATTGAAAATATTTATAATTAACCTCTTAACAAACAATGTTTAAAGAAAAGGAATTTGGTATTAGGTAGGTGCTTAAAGAACTAAAACAGAAAATAAAACAAATACAAAAACTACAATGTAAATAACTCCAATACTACGTTGATTGAAAAAGACATTAGAGACTTACTGCCTTCTCTTTTACTATGACAGTAAGCACGGCCGAGCGTGCTAGAAATTGTGTGGTGTAAATGCGCGCATTCTTAGTCGTTTTCAAGACAGTCTTAAAATCGCTTGCTTAAAATTGTATAGTGTAATTGAGCCTTTAGAGAAAAGGTAAATTTTGTGTTTACATTTTATGAAATAATTATCGTGTGTTACATTTAGGGCTTGCAATTCGAATATTCGAATGCTTCGAATATTCGCCTTATTTTGCTATTCGAATACTCAAGTCGGTGATATTCGAATATTCGAATATTTTTTACTTTGTTTGTGACAAAGCAAAAGTCGTTTATTTAAATACCCGAATAGCTGAAATACCCGAATATAAATGTGCTATATCTCGTAAAATACAGTGGCACTAGTTTTTTTTAATTTTGGGTACCATAAAGCACGTACCCGTACGGTACACTGACATAACCACAGCATTTTTTGGCACCGTGGCCGGGCCACGGTCTATGACACCTAAATCAGTAAGTTCTAGATTAAATAACTACTAAATCTGTAATTAGGAATTTATAAATAAAAAATACTAAATCAACGCGTGACAACCCTTACACTATTCCCGAGTCGCTATTCGTCACGCCAACACGGCGGCTTTTTGGACAACATCAATCGCGATGACTGACTGAATAGAATTATCGGCGCTAGACGCCGGCGCTTTACAAATTTCCCATACCTACATTACAATAAAATTACTCAAATTCCGATAGCTGTTCATCCTACGGGTACAGTATTTATACTATGGTCCGTCAGTATTTACCAAAATCCGTGATATTTACTGATCGTGTAGGTAAGTGTATAAACCCATAGCAATAAATACCTACTCACGTACTCAACTAAGCAATAAATAGGTACCAACTCACCCCTACTACCAGGAAAGGCTAGGCGTTCCTTACTAATTATAAATTAGGTATTAGACGATTTCGTCAAATACCTAATTTATCAGTAGATAAGTACTAAGTAGCTAAATGTTATGACTCCATTTTGACGCAGCCCGCCCGCGGTGGCTGTGGCCACAAAATAGGGATTTTGTGCTGTGGGTGTGGCATACTTCGTACACGTTTTTGTTGTTTGCCGCTCGCCGCCCCGCAATCGTTGCCGCTCTCGTCGCTAACGGTTAACATAGGCGTTCCTGGATGAGCTGGGCTTGCTGGAGTAATCCGGCCGCACACCCTCCGATCGAAAAATAGGCGCAATAAACGTCGAGTTGCCGTGAGAGAATCCACCCGTATTGTTTAGAAGAAGAAGAAGAGAAGTGTCCGCTAGTGGATTTGCCATTTATCTAACCCTGTTAAAAATTAAATAGGTACTAACGCAGCTTCTCTTGCTTTCTGCAAATTATTTTTATTACTTTTTCTTGACTTTTTTGATCTATAATATTTTTTTTCTTTTCTACCCATGTTCTGTAAGGAAAACAAAAATAAGTTTGTAGAGAAAATTGTTATAATTAATGTTAAGTACAGTTTTAATTTTAGTCCATTCAGATTCACAAACAAACAAAATTACTTACGGATCAACATCAATGTTCCAAATTTGGTCGCACTATACTTATTTTATAGAAATATTATTACGCGTGGCACTTGTGCGGCGGCGGGAAGTCAACCGACAAAGGTCTTGCCTCGAAGGGCGCCAGCGCGCGACTAACTTGAAACGCTTGATGCGCCCGATTTTATACTTACTTTGAAAATTAATTTCATAAAAGATTGATGACAGATATTTTTTTTATTTTTACACATTTATAGTACAATCTTTATTCTTACGTAGAAAAATATTTATGTTGCCAAATAACTTCTAGATTATGAGATATAACGTGTTTTCTTGTAGTCATTTTCTCGATTTTTTACTTTCTTAGATGTGATAAAAATACATGTTAATGAACTAAAATTCGAAATTTTCTTAATACAAGTTCAATTAAAGGATATGCCCCTTCGAACGAATACTTATTATTTTCTTGCCTAGTAATAATTATTGGTGTAACATTACTTCAAAGATGAGCCTTCGCCCGTCTTCTGGAAATCGCGCTTTCGAAACCCACTGTTTACGTAATCAATTATCCAATTGAAACGAATTTTGGTTAATACAGTTTCAATAAAAATATATGATAATTAAGATGGTTGAAGTCAAAAGAAGCTAAAACAATAAATTATGTGACCAAAATCGCTTCAAAAACTCCCAAGTTCTTGATTTACGTATGTAAAATGCGAATGCCCTCTATAAAGCTAAATGGACCGTGACTCTCACTTTCAATGCATATAACTTTACAAAAGATGTGAGCCTTGATAAATAATGAATTGTTGTTTACTCAGGCATGTAATCGTATTTGAGTAGGATGCCTTCGCGGACTTATGGCTTAAACCATATTAAATCTCTACATATTGTTGCCTGTTAATTTTCATCATGTACATATCCATTGATTTTTAAAACGTAAGCCATTGCGAAAAGTGCTAATGCGACTTTATCTAGTAAGATAAGTGAAAGACGTGGAATGAAACGGAGAGTGAAAAGGAAATTGAACTTTATGTGTGCGAGAGGGAAGGAAGATAAAATTGACGGACGGACGACTGGAAAGACAGAAAGACGAATGGAGTGTGTGTGTGTCTTGCTTAACACGAACGTTTGCCTATTCCACTTGCGTTTTCCACAGGCATGTCTTATTACCTATAGCCCAGGACTTTTAGTAAAAACTTCAAAGAAACCTAGGACTAATTCCGGTGGAAGGTTTTTTGTTTTGAAAGTGTTCCTTAGGTCCCCCTGAATATATCAGGAAAGCTCCCCGTGAATCCCATGTACAATCCCAAGTATTTTTTTAAAATAGTCGTATAAATATGAATACAAAAATGAATTCGACACCCTAAATTCATAAGAATATGATATCAAACTGGGTATAGCAGCTTAACTAATACATCTGTCAAGATTGGGCTGAAAGCCAAAAATCGTGGTGGTTCCGCTTCTTATATCCATCCAAGGGTCCTAAAGACCAATCCTACCAAAGGAAATCTCTGGTTCACAAAACGTATTCTTCACCCTACTGACGCCACTATATTGCATTGTATTGCGCATGCCCTATTTTCTAAAAAAAACCATGAAATTTGTATGGGAGAAAGTTGAAAGGAAAAGCGCGTGGTTTGGAGCAAAGAGAAAAATAATCCATATGGATTCCACAATACATCCACAATATTTAATATAGCTGCCGAACAAATTTCCTACGCGTTGCATACAAACTACTCAAGCGTGACGTCATAACTTAGTAGCCATTTTTATGGAGCGTTTTCGGGTGAGTCCAATTTTGTGCATTGCAAACTGTGATATCTCGGGCAGTTTTCACGCTAGCGAAATAATTCTTTTACCAATGTTTCTTTTTATTGAGAGGTAATTTATGTAACATAAAATAAAAAAAAATAGTCATCATGCCTATTAAATTCCTGTACTAAGCTCACACATGCACATGGCATGCATACATAATACATATGCTTCACGTGACATATTATGTAGAATATTGGAGTAGCAATAGAGACGGCTATGCTTCTGTCTGTGCATTACATTTTTCTTCTCAACCGATTTTTGTGAAGTTTTGTGAGCAGGTTCTCTAATCATGTGGATTTTTTTGTCAATTCAGTTTTTTTTTATTTTTAAAATGGCAGATTAAAGCCTCGATTACATACGCCAATTTAGCTTCCTAGCTAGGAACCAATTTCGGGTTGCCACAATAAAATATTGTAGAATAAGTTCGATTTTAAAATCGAATCTACATTATAACAGAAAAGTAAACATTTTTTAAGATTAGAGATGAGAATTGAAAATAAAAAATCATAAAAAATGTTGACCTTTCCGTCATTTGTGCAAATTCACTGTTAAAATTTAACTTATTTATACGAGTGGCATCTCTAAATTGGTTCCTTAAATCGGCGTATGTAATCGAGGCTTTACTAACGGGGAAAAATAATATTTCAGTAATTTCGAAAAATGTTACAAACGCGAGGTGTACAGCTCTACAAATCCACTAGTTCATTTGTTAACGTTAGCGTGGGCGTGGGCGCGGGGTCGGGCGCGGGCGTGCGCGCGGTGCCGGGCGGCTCGGAGTCCAGCGGCTGGTGCAGCGGCGGCGAGGGCTCGCTGGAGGAGCCGGACGACGCCTTCGCCGCCGTGCTGGACGCGCTCGCCGCCGAGAACCACCAGCTCAAGCGGCAGCTCGGCGACGCCTGCGAGCGCGTCAACAAGACCAACAAGGTATGATACGGGTAAAAACTAATCTGTTTTACAGCGGCTTAGTTTTGTCTAGCACCAAAGGGTCCAGACTTAGACCGTTTTCACATTATCCGATACGATATCGGTATCGGACAACGATACGATTAATGAGGAAGTAAAATGTATGAAATATGTGGCTCCGATATCCGATATCGGGCCGGACAATGTGAAAGACAGATACATATTTCATACATTTTACTTACTTCCGATATCGTGTCGGCGGCCGATACCGATATCGTATCGGATAATGTGAAAACGGTCTTAGGCTCAGGGTCAGTTCTGACAGAACGAAAGAAATAACCGAGCAATTTTCTAGCTTCATTGAAAATAGGACCGTATTACAATAACAGTAACAGTGGTCTCGCGCATGCTTAAGAGGCGCGAGCATGCGCGAGACCAATGCGTCGATATTAATTCATACAATACTCTGCTTTAGGTTATTGTAATACGGTCCTATTTTCAATGGAACCAGAAAATTACTCGGGCATTTTTCCGTTCTGTCGAACTGACCCTTATCCTGGTAGGGTTCAAGTCCATTAAGTTTGTGTGATGAGAATCATCCTGATCATCCTACTGCCACTATCTGTTGTATTATTGCAAGACTCTAAACGTAAATATGATCTACCCATTATTTATAATTTTTTGGTGCTTATTGGCCTTACTAGAAAAAAAAGAAAAAATGAATTAACCTATCACTCTAGCTCGAGGAGGAAGTAGAAAAGGTCCGCACGGCGCACGAGGAGCTGGTGCGCTCGTGCGAGCGCCGCGAGCGCCTGGAGCGAGCGGCGCGCGTGCGCCTGCAAGCGGACTGTCGCCGGCTGCAGGACCTTAATCGAGCGCTCAAGCAACAGGTACTAAGATGATAGGAAAACATGGTTTGCGCGGGCCATAATTTTATATAGAAAACGTAAAGTTGTAGCCACAAAAAAAAAACTTACGACTAGCTAAAGACGCTACAAAGTAGCTACAAGTATTAAATTGCGTATTAACCTCACACAATCTGAATATCATCAAAAGCGCTTGTCGCGGGTCATATTTTCGGCGTAAATAATAGCGGAAACGTATTGTATTCTACATCAAAATACACTTAACGTACTGTGAAGGTGCTCCAATCACTTTTTTTCAAGAAAGATAATTGTGCTAAAGATAATGATGAAAAAACAACGAAAAACATCGAAAAAGTGCAGAAGTAAGGTTATTTTCCATACTCTTTTGACGTAAAGAAAAATACAGACAAATTTTTCCGCATAACCGAGCCTTAAGTTTCTATTAGAAATTAGAATGCGATTTAAACTTATTGCCGGCCGTGAAGTTACTGTTAGCCTTTGTTCGCTTTAGGACAGATTCGCTTCACGGCAGATTCGCTATACGACAGAAGTACAGTCAACTCGACAACAATAATGTTATCACGAGAGCGACAGAGATAAAGTATAGACAGGTCATTTTACATAATTCCTTCTGCTTCTCGTTAACCTCCTCTGAATTTATGCTACGCTAGTACTTTGGTAACGTAATTTAAAGAAGATAAAGATTTTTATTAACTGGCAGTCAAAAAAAGATTGAAAATGGCGGCTCACAATAAGTGTGGGTAAGTGAGCGAGAAGAAAAACATGTACGACGCCATTTCTAATCCCATTCTTTAACTACACGGGTTGTATTATTTATTATATTTTTACGACGACTGTACAATTTCTGTCTTAAAGCGAATCTGTCGTAAAACGAATCTGTCTTAAAACGAATCTGTTCTAAAGCAAACAAAGGACTGTTAGTCACTATGCGCATGTACGTGCCCCACCACTCGCCTCTCTCACCCTTTTACATCGAAATTGTGGTCTGCGCCGATGCTCGAGACGATTCTCGAGCGATCTTCTGAGCCGCCAATAAGTTTGAAACGTATTGTAGCTCACTTGACTGAGTGATAACTTCGTAGAAATATTGTTTCATTTATAAAATAAACCAGAAGTTTGTGCCTATCAGTATACTGTGAAACAAGCACTGACGCCTGTAGTACCAGTGAAACCGCAGTAGTTCCGCCATAGTTTCGCCACGAATTGTCTTTTATCGACAACGATATATGACGATCACATCTACGTAGCGGTTTCGCGTCATTACTTCGCGTGTGGCAACGGTCTGCGCCGATCGGGCGGAACCGCGCGTGAAAAATCTATGTATCAATATTTGTTTCGCTTGTCGAACTCATGGCGGAACCTACTGCGGTGTTTCGCGGCGGGAGGCGGCTACAGGCGTGAATCTCCTCTTCTTTTTATAAGCTCTATTAATTTTATCTCATAGCAGAAGTAAATGAAAAAAAATATTTTTAAGTTTTGCTCTTATTTCTATATTCTTACATTTTACAGTTATTCAATCTAAATCTATTTCAAATAAGAACTCTTCATATACCGAACGGTATATAACTTGGCAAGACAACGATGAAACAAAAGATGCGCAGCAGCTACAAACACTAAACTCGGCGCATCTTTTGTCTCATCTTTGTCTTGCCAAGTTATGTGCCGGTATCTGTACACTGATTGAGGTTATTATATTAGGTGGACCTATTTTCGCAAACCGTACGAACCGACAACGACTCTAGCGCGGAGGCGCTGCGGAAAGAGCTACAAAACAGAGAAATGCTCATTGCCCAGCTCATAACTCAGAGTAAGTGGTTATGTTACGATTTATTATGGTCTTTCGATATGTGGTTACTCTGTACGTGCAAGTTTCAATTAAAAACATTGATCAATCAATATTTTTTGAGATTGTTAAGGTTACAGAGAAGTTAGTTCGGGACATAGTTTTTCTCTTCTGAATTGAGCGCGTAGCCAATGTCACATTTACAAATTTTCGCTATCGCTTCGCTTTCGAAAGATTTAGCTATAGGCACAGAATATATAATAGTATTAAACGCACAGAAGCCCATCCGCACGAGGGCAATCAAATAATAAGCTACTCTCGCTGCACGGCAATAAAGTACTATTTAAAACTGCACAGCGCTGCGTCTCTATTATTATAAACACCTCCGAAGCGCTTCTCTTTCTGTCGCGTAGCTCAGTCTAAACCGACACTTGACATCCATCGTACGCTTGCTCGACTGATAGCCCAGGACTTTTAGCAAAAAATTCAAAGAAACCTAGGACTAATTCCGGCGGAAGGTTTTTTGTTTTTAAAGTGTTCTTTAGGTCCCCTTGAACATATCTGGAAAGTTGCCCATTCGATATTAGATAAAAATTTCGCGATACCTAGGACTAATTCAAGTGGTGAGTTTTTGTATTTTAAAGTGTTCCTTAGGTCCCCTTGAACATATCTGGAAAGTTCCCCGTGGATCCCGTGTTCGCTCCCGTGTTCGCTCGTTTGAGGGGGAGGGGGGCCTCCCCCTCAAACGTCTCCCTGATTTGAGTTTTCCCATTTATCTCAGAAATGGTTGAAGATAGAAGAAAGCTGTCGACGTATGATATAATTGTTATAAAATATCCGACCCGTCGACACTTCAATCGTTTCAATGTGAGCTGTAGTCATTTCACAAAAAAAAATTTTTTGCCCAAAATTCATTATTTGTACTAGTTTTAAAAAGAAATTGTGGACTTGTGCAAAATAATCTGAATTTATTTGAATCTTGATACATTGAGGAATAAAACAAGGCATAAAACCAGGCCTTCTTCACTCGCTTAAGGTCGCGCGATAAGCACCTACCGCTAGCCGTTCGTGCGAACGAACAAGTGAGCAAAGGGCCGCCACACGCCCGCCGCCGTACAAGCACGGTATCTTACTGCCTGCGTAGGTATTGCCTCTTTATAATAGTAACAATGTCGAATCGACATTACTGTGCCGTATACGGATGCCAAAAACAAAAAACCGATAAAAAAATTTCGTTTTTCACATTATGTTAAACGCTACGCAGTTCATTTAAAAGAAGTCAACCTTAACGTTGCGTCATTAGAAAAGGTAAGAGCACGCGATAGAAAGAGAGGCAACTACTAGGTGAATATAAACTGTACTGCAGGCCATTGCGCGACCTGAATTGCACTTTATTGTGTCGGAGCAAAAGTCGCTATTTATTTAAATTACTATGCGGCGTGCTGCTTCTGTACTTTGTACTATTACTTATTCTGTGATAAAACATATTAGCAGCATTGGTTCCTGATTTATAGCGAGTGGTGTCAAACGCCAAAAAATTTACTGTCGTACTAGCTTTAGTAATTTCTGAGTTAATTCGTTCAAACATACATACATACAAATCTTTCGTATGTACGACGCGGGTGAGTGAGGGAGCATGATCAGAGTATAATTAATGATTAAACGAACTTACATGTAAGTGAAGTTCTTTCATAATTTACACGAAGGATTCGTCCGAAGATATTAGTACCTGCTATTAATTACATGTAGTATCGCCTGATATTGTCATGTATTAAAATCGGAGCAACCACTGATGATGATGATAAAGTGGCGCCATATAGTTACTAAAAGCATAAATTTTTGAGTGTTCCAAAAGAATAATTTTCAATTAAACTCATAAGTGCTATAACTTAATCCTAAAAGGCAACGTCATTTGCATAGTTGCTGCAGCTGTCTTTATACTATAAAATTATACCGTGGTGTTTGACACTCGCTGTAAATCAAGAACCAATGCTGCTAAAAGAATGTTTTATACCTCGTTTTATTCCTCAATGTATCAAGATTCAAACAAATTCAGATTATTTTGCCACAAGTCCACAATTTTTTCTTAAAACTAGTACAAATAATTATTTTTGGCCAAAACATTTTTTTTTTGTGAAATGTCGGTAGGTATATTTCGGAGACTACAGGTCATATCGAAACGATTGAAGTGTCGACAGATCGCATATTTTATAACTATTATATTATACGTCGACTGCTTTCTTCTATCTTCAACCATTTCTGAGATAAATGGGAATAACTTAAATCAGGGAGACGTTTGAGGGGGAGGGGGGAGCGAACACGGGATCCACGGGGAACTTTCCAGATATGTTCAAGGGAACCTAAGGAACACTTTAAAACACAAAAACTTACCACCGGAATTAGTCCTAGGTATCGCGAAATGTTTATCTAAAAGTATTGGGCTAAAAATCATATCGTGGCGTTGACACCATTCGGTGTGAATGGAGAACCGATGCTGCTATGACAATGTATTATACCTCGTTTTATTCCTCAATGTATCAAGATTCATATGACCTTACATAATTTTGCCACAACTCCACTCACTTTTCTTAAAAACTAGTACAAAGAACGATTTTTGGGCAAAACATTTTTTTTGGTCTTATGTCTGTAGGTATATTTCAGAGACTACAGCTCACATCGAAATGATTGAAGTGTTGACGGGTTGGATATTTTATAACAAATCATACGTTGACAACTTTCTTCTATCTTAAACCGTTTCTGAGATAAATAGAAAAAACTAAGATCAGGGAGACGTTTGAGGGGGGGGGGGGGGAAGGGGGAGCGTACATGGGATCCACGGGGAACTTTCCAAATATATTCAGGAACACTTTAAAAACAAAAAACCTTCCGCCGGAATTAGTCCTAGGTTTTTTGCTAAAAGTCCTGGGCTATGAGTGACCCGCGAGCAGTAGGCTAATATTAAAGTTTAAGCGCGGAGTGAGATTCCCCTGGTATGGGATTGACATAAGTTTTCCTTATCAATCTAATCTCAAATCCATACATGTTTCGAAAGCGAAACGATAAGACTTTAGTTAGGATGTCTGCTTTGGTTCCTTTCTCAGTCGTTTCCATAATAAAATAGTGATACTTGTGTGTAGACAAGGAGCTAGCGTGCGCCAAGGAGCGGCAGGAGATAGAGATGGCGGCGCAGCGCGCGACGCTGCAGGAGCAGCGCACGCACATCGACATACTGGACACGGCGCTCACCAACGCGCAGGCCAATGTGGTGCGCCTCGAGGACGAGGTCAGTACGAGCAGATACAATAGCGGTACTTGTGTACACAAGGAGCGGCAGGAGATAGAGATGGCGGCGCAGCGCACGCACATCGACATACTGGACACGGCGCTCACCAACGCGCAGGCCAATGTGGTGCGCCTCGAGGACGAGGTCAGTACGAGCAGATACAATAGCGGTACTTGTGTACACAAGGAGCGGCAGGAGATAGAGATGGCGGCGCAGCGCACGCACATCGACATACTGGACACGGCGCTCACCAACGCGCAGGCCAATGTGGTGCGCCTCGAGGACGAGGTCAGTACGAGCAGATACAATAGCGGTACTTGTGTACACAAGGAGCGGCAG
Source organism: Agriphila tristella (assembly GCA_928269145.1). Taxonomy (NCBI): domain Eukaryota; kingdom Metazoa; phylum Arthropoda; class Insecta; order Lepidoptera; family Crambidae; genus Agriphila; species Agriphila tristella. Next base: position 6,392,452 of record OV743440.1, read on the forward strand.
GAGATAGAGATGGCGGCGCAGCGCACGCACATCGACATACTGGACACGGCGCTCACCAACGCGCAGGCCAATGTGGTGCGCCTCGAGGACGAGGTCAGTACGAGCAGATACAATAGCGGTACTTGTGTACACAAGGAGCGGCAGGAGATAGAGATGGCGGCGCAGCGCACGCACATCGACATACTGGACACGGCGCTCACCAACGCGCAGGCCAATGTGGTGCGCCTCGAGGACGAGGTCAGTACGAGCAGATACAATAGCGGTAGGTACTTGTGTACACAAGGAGCGGCAGGAGATAGAGATGGCGGCGCAGCGCACGCACATCGACATACTGGACACGGCGCTCACCAACGCGCAGGCCAATGTGGTGCGCCTCGAGGACGAGGTCAGTGCGAGTAGATTGATATGTACCGGGCTTTGGTTCCTGCTCGCACTATACTTGCATTCGTTGTTAAGCTAGGCAATGTGCTGTCTGTGAAGGATGTCGTTGCATTGTGGAATACATTTTAATATCAAATATATTATGTTGTAATTGATATTTTCGCAAATACGGTTGTTATCGTTGAGTTATAATCCCTTTTAAAATAAAAAACCTTAAAAAACATGTTTCATATTTTGATTTCGTATTAGATTTCGCCCTTTCGCCCTTTTTAGATTTCGTGCATATTTTAGCAATTTTTCTTGCATATTTGCATGCATATTTTGGGCTTTTTAATTTATAAAATCCGGTCTTTAGTAATCACGTTGGCTTTAAATCGACGGACACGTAACCCAATGAGGTGTATTGTTGTCAGTGTCGGCACGCCAGCGGGTACGTGGAGCGCGTGATGGGCCTGCAGCGGGCGCTGGCGTCGCTGCAGCAGGCCTCCGACCGCCGCGAGCACACCGAGCGGAAACTGCGCGCGCAGCTAGAGAAGGAGCTGCAGACTCTCAGGTATTTTGTGTATACTGTGTATACTTTATATTTTTGTGTCGCTTAAAAACGTCATTTCATAAATTGAAAAAAATATCGTGAGTGTATCGCGCGCGGCAGCATCGGAGAAGCTCATGCCAGCTTTCTTTTCTAACTAAATGATGTTCCTGAGCGCAAGAAAATATAGAGCGTGAAAAGATGCGATTTTGAGCTGATAGATGTGGGTCAGTCAATTTTATTGTGTCAATGTGTACTTTGTTTTTAGAAAACGCGAGTGCAGCTGTGGCGGGACTGGTAGTGGGCAATCGGGCGGCGGCGGGGGCGGGATCGGTGGTGGGGGCGGCGCGGGCGAGGCCGAGCTGCGGCGGCAACTGCGCGAGCGCGACGAGAGACTGCTGGCGCTCGAGGGCGAGTGCGCCAAGTGGGAGCAGCGCTACCTCGAGGAGGCGGCGCTGCGCCAGGCCGCCGTCTCCGCCGCCTCCATACCCAAGTACGTGACTAGCGAGCGACGAGCGGCTGCTGGCGGAGGGCGAGTGCGCCAAGTGGGAGCAGCGCTACCTCGAGGAGGCGGCGCTGCGCCAGGCCGCCGTCTCCGCCGCCTCCATACCCAAGTACGTGACTAGCGAGCGACGAGCGGCTGCTGGCGGAGGGCGAGTGCGCCAAGTGGGAGCAGCGCTACCTCGAGGAGGCGGCGCTGCGCCAGGCCGCCGTCTCCGCCGCCTCCATACCCAAGTACGTGACTAGCGAGCGACGAGCGGCTGCTGGCGGAGGGCGAGTGCGCCAAGTGGGAGCAGCGCTACCTCGAGGAGGCGGCGCTGCGCCAGGCCGCCGTCTCCGCCGCCTCCATACCCAAGTACGTGACTAGCGAGCGACGAGCGGCTGCTGGCGGAGGGCGAGTGCGCCAAGTGGGAGCAGCGCTACCTCGAGGAGGCGGCGCTGCGCCAGGCCGCCGTCTCCGCCGCCTCCATACCCAAGTACGTGACTAGCGAGCGACGAGCGGCTGCTGGCGGAGGGCGAGTGCGCCAAGTGGGAGCAGCGCTACCTCGAGGAGGCGGCGCTGCGCCAGGCCGCCGTCTCCGCCGCCTCCATACCCAAGTACGTGACTAGCGAGCGACGAGCGGCTGCTGGCGGAGGGCGAGTGCGCCAAGTGGGAGCAGCGCTACCTCGAGGAGGCGGCGCTGCGCCAGGCCGCCGTCTCCGCCGCCTCCATACCCAAGTACGTGACTAGCGAGCGACGAGCGGCTGCTGGCGGAGGGCGAGTGCGCCAAGTGGGAGCAGCGCTACCTCGAGGAGGCGGCGCTGCGCCAGGCCGCCGTCTCCGCCGCCTCCATACCCAAGTACGTGACTAGCGAGCGACGAGCGGCTGCTGGCGGAGGGCGAGTGCGCCAAGTGGGAGCAGCGCTACCTCGAGTACGTCACTAGCGATCCTAATGAATCATCAAAACGACCCATTATATTGCTGCACTGCAAGATTAAAACTACTTCCGTGGGATGATGTTGGCTTGGCATAATCTCCATGCCTTGCAGGTAAGTTGGAGATCACAGGGTTCGATCGTTTTCAACGAAAAACTCTGCCACACTTTTCCTGAGATGGGTTAGTGGCCAGACTCTCCACGACTGACGCCTAAATAAAAAATATTTTACTTAAGTCCGTCACAATACCAGGTAAAGCCATTTTTTGTGTGAAAACAGAAAGAGAAGTTGTTTATAAATAATCCACTTAACATCTTATTTTAATACAAATAAAAACCTATAAACCTCAGACCAAAAAAAGTAAGATGGAGTCTTCCGAACAAAGCATTGGGGCATGTAAAACTACGCCTCGTCTGTTTACATACACAGTTACATGCACATGTAACGAAACTACGCCTTGCTTTCCATATCAAACCCTGCCGCCCGGTCCTCGCCCGCCCCTTTGTCCCACGCACACATGTATTAAAAACGGGCTCAGTGAGTTATTCGGGAGACTCCGTTTTCTTTTTTTTTTGGTCTGAGCTGTAAACATGAAAATAAGGCACCTAGACCAGTATCAATGGGGAAGGCAACTGTCTAAATGGCGCTACGTGCGCTTATTCTACGAGAACTACGTATCAAAACAAAGGACTTCTTAAAAATAGTTTATACTTCAAAAATGATCAAATTCTGTGTAAGGCTGTAAAAATGTTGTTACTTACAGATTTCCGAATAATTTGGATATTAAAAAAAAACTGTATGAATAAAAACGTCTTAATTTGGCTTTCAATTCCGGCACTTGCATTTTAGAATAGTCATATATCCATTTTGGGTCAATAGGTCTTTTTTGGTAAAAAAAAACACAAACTAAATATTTTCCTATAGATTTGTTTATTTATTTATTTACTCATATGGCATACACAACAGATGACAGTAACAATAGCACACAATAACAGCTAGATAATTATGTCTTGAACCAAACTGACATCCAAACACGTGCACACACAGAAATACATGCGATGCGGAAACATTTAAATTATTACAATTATCATAAATTGGTACTATAAAAGTTGCATTAATTAATATTGTTTAGTATACATAATTATTATGGGAAAAATATTGAATTAAATATTGAAATTATTACAGTGATCAGAGTTATTAATTTGACATAAATAAAATTATTGAATTATTACTTATAAAATTAACGATTGAATTATAGTTATCAAAAATATAATGGAAAATGACATCAACATAAAATTTTTTTGACGTGGGACTTAAAAACAATATGCTTTGTAGTGTAGATATCGAGTTGCTTATCTGACTTTATTAAATCATTATTTAGTTTAGATCATTATATTGCCGGCACATTCTTACTATGGGGTTATAGTACGAAGTGTTATTTTTAAATGTTTGCAATACAAAAATGTTTTTACGTCTGTTTCTAATTAACAGCCTGGTATTAAAGTTAATCATGGATAATTTGTTCTGAACGTCTTAGGAACAAGCGTACGCAGCGACATCTACAATTAGCTTTGCGTTGCCAACCCCATTGATCGCTGTTTTCTATAAGTTTTTGTTAATGATTACTGTTTGCCGTAGAGATGCGAAGATAGCAGCGCTCGAGAAGACGTCAGCGGAGTCCGAGAGGCTGATGGCAGAAGCGCGCAGCGAGAAGATCCGTCACATGGACGAACTTCACCTCGCGCAGAAGAAAGTGGCCGACTTGGAGAGCAGGTCAGATACTTATTGGCCGCGTTCCGAATCACGCCAACAGTGCTCACAGCGTGTGACGTCATTCTGTGCCGGACCGAATCATTAGCACGCTGTCAGCACGCTCACGATACTATTGATTTGGACCGCTTGTGAGAGCGCTAACACCGCTAACGTTGGATTGTATAGAACAATATAACCTCAAATGGGTTAATCTCGGTAAAGTAAATATTTATTCTAAGGGATAGGTAAATAAAAAGGCACTAATGAATACGAATTAAGTTCCTTCACTGAGACCAATTATTTACTAACCAATTTTAAACTCGCAAAGCTTAAAAATACTTATTACCACTGCAAGCTCTTTCAACATCAGTTTAATATAATTATTTCGTTCGTATCTTTACAAAACACCTGCAGGTCAATAAATTCAGCCATATTTTGTCAAAATCACAAATAATGACCACAACATCCACAACGATTCACAATTTAACCACGTATTTTTTGTCAACAATAAACTTTGACAAGGAAGTTTGACAGCTACACCGACTACGCTCACAGTGCTTTGGTGGAATACGCTGAGCGTCGTTAGCACATGCGATGACGTCATCTGTGACGTCACTTTAACTTACGTGAGCGTTGTAAGCATGATTTGGACCGGGCGTTAGCGCGCTCACAGTGCTGTAAGCGTGATTCGGAACGCGGCCATTATAAGTCCTTTCCTAGCTAGTATTTGAAACAAAGTCCTTCAGTCCTGCTCGAAGGACCATATTCAAAGTCTGATTATAAAAAATAAGAACATTGCTTGTCTTTCTCACTATTATGGTATTAAAAATGCGTGTGAAATTTTATTTTAAAATATACCTTACTAGCGGCCGCCCGCGACTTCGTCCTCGTGGATTGTATTTTGTCTATCTCTCGGGAACAACTCCTTTTTTCGGGATGAATTTTACCCTATGTCACAGAATACATAATAGTACAAAGTACAGAAAATTCACTCCGCATAGTCATTTAAATAAATAGCGACTCTTTCTCAGACACAATAAAGTGCAATTTAGGTCGCACACCGCTTCCTTGTCTACAGTTATATTCACCTACAGGTTGCCTCTCTTTCTATCGCGTAGCTCTTACCTCTTCTAACAACTTTAGGGTTGTCTTCTTCTAATCCTTCAACGCTCGAGCGGCCCCATCGGGCCCCGCACAACACAACAATGGAAAATATATTGTCTCATTTTCTGTGTTTGAAGGATTAAATACTTCATTACAAGTATTGTGGTTATAATGTGTACCTACTTAAATGTGAAAAAATTACGTTTCAAATAAACCTAGGCTAGATGTACAGTTAACGCCACATTAGACTAAGTGTATGTTGAATTTAAGGCAGTTTTTATGCCAACGCCACCATACTGTTACGGAACGAACCGGTTACGGAATCCTTAAATCCAGAAATGTAGGTATTTAGTTAAGTAGGTATAATTCGCTAAAAAAAAAAGAATTAGGAAGGTACCTACTTAGTAAATTTGATCAGGAAAAAATACTCACGACCCACCTCTGAATATAAATACCTATAACTACACGCTTTCCTACATATAGTAGGTAGTTGTTACAACTACTTATCAAAAATAGGTAAGCACTCATAAAAATTACGAGTACAATAAACAAAATATATATTTTTTCCTTATAGAATCTTTCAGTAAATAAAAACTTTGAATCCTTCTGTTTATTGCGACAGCCGTCCACGCAACAATTATTAGTATTACGATTCTCCATAAATTATAATAGTGTACGGTACAGTGCTGGGAGCAATAAATAATAATCGATTAACCGTCATAGAGGCACAGAATAACGCACCTGCGCACGCCTATACTCACAAGCGCGGCGGCAACCCTGACTGATTTTGCAACTTCAAGTTGTCGCGCGCTGTAGGTACTTATCGCGGTAGGTATGGGCGAGTGACGGATGCCTGCCTATGTCCTTCTCTGTACTTTTGACAACGTGTTTGTAAAATTTCATGATGATCGGTTCAGTAGTTAAGACGTGAAGGCGTAACAAACAAACAAACGGACTTCGGATTTATAATATTATATAGTAAGGATTGTATTTTTATAGCTAATACTTTCTCTTTAGCGTCACTCAGTTCTAGAAAGGAAGACATAGAAAGACGAGTGAAGAAAGAAAATGCAGTGAATGGTGCTATACACTAGAATATGTGTAGCCAAATCGTGCGCGAATGGCTATTCATAACGGAGTGCTGGTGCCGACACTGATGTATGGAAGTGAATCTTGGGTATGGCAGAAGAAGAATGAAAGCAAAATAAATGTGGCAGAGATGCGATCGTTGATGAAAATATGTGGAGTCAAATTGAGTGATAGAGTGACGTGAGCAATGATGTGATTCGTGAAAGGTTTGGTCTGAATGATGATATAGTGACAAGAATTGAGAAAGGAATGCTCCGGTGGTTTGGTCACTTAGAAAGGATGAATGAAAGGCGAATCACGAAAGAGATATATTGTGCGAATATGGAAGGAACGATTGCGCAAGGGCGTCCCAGAAAAACCTACGCGGACCAAATAGAGATTTATTAAAAAAGGCTGGTGTACGCAGTGACAAAAACCGCAGGGCATGTATGAAAAGATTGATGGATGTGAATGAAGCGAAAGAAGTGTGCAAGGATTGTAGCAGGTGGCGATCCATAGTCTCCGCCTACCCCCATGGTAAACAGGCGTGAGTGTATGTATGTGTGAAATAAATTGTAGCACTTTTCGTAAATTTCTTCGATTGGCAGAGTGCTGAGTGATCACAGTTTTTTTTTATAAACTACCTATTTGTTAATTTCTTAAGTTGATTTCTTATTTATTCGTAGAGTGAAAGAGCTCGAGTCTAAAGTGGCCGAGCGCGATGCCATGATCAAGGTGCTGCAGAAGCACACCAGCTCCGCCTACGACAGCGGCACCTCGCTGCGGAACAACTCCAGCAGGGAGGAACTCGGTATGATTTGATTGTTTATAGTTAAATTTCTTTCTGTCTACATTTTGTGGAATAATTTAACAGTTTGACACTGGGCTTTTTTGTCTCTGCTGAACAGGATATTATTTCCCGGTATTTCCCCTTCCCCCTTTTTATTGAAAACAGGTTCCTCGCCATGGACTTTCCGTTTTAAACAAAAACTCTTTGATCTAGGAGAAAACTTTCAATGTCAAAAATTATCTACATTAAATTTCCTACCACGCGGTATTGTGTTTTTTTAATAGGTCTTAGTAGTTAGAAGAAGGAGAAGGCTTTTGAGATTGTTCTACTTGTCTAGATAGGCCATCATGTAGAGGGGTAGAGGCGAAAATAACGTTTGCCTATTGTTCTCATGGAGGTGACATAACATTGGACTATTGTTTTCATAGGGGTGGCATAACGTTAGACTATTGTTCTCATGGAGGCGGCATAACGTTAGACTATTGTTCTCATAGGGGCGGTATAACGTTGGACTATATTGTTCTCATAGATGCGGCATAACGTTGAACTATATTGTTCTCATAGATGCGGCATAACGTTGAACTATTGTTCTCATAATGGCGACATAACGTTAGACTATTGTTCTCATAGAGGCGGCATAACGTTGGAGTATTGTTCGCAGTGGGGCTGTCGTCGGGCGCGTCGTTCTCGAGCGCGGAGGGCGTGGGCGTGGCGCGCTACCGCCACCTGGCGCGCCGCAACTACTCGCCGCACAGGGACAACGCCAGCGGTAACTATTACTTACATACTATACAACTATACCTACTTACTTCTTTATGCACAACAGGATAGTGCTTGGCCTTCACCTCACCTGATGTTAAGTGACGATAAGACCGAAGGTGGAAGCGTATTACACCCGAAATCCTCATCACTGAGGAGTTCCTCAGCCAGTTGGCTATCTTAACCTCTAACTGCCATAACATAACAATTTTTATATTGTTGTTATGGCGCCACAAACAGATGGACAGGCGGAGTACAAATTGTACCCCTCCCCCCCTAGGAATCGAACCCGGGAATAGCTGACGATCTGCTATTTTTAAAAGCATTATATGAGTTTCAGAGAAGGAGTAACGAACTTCCATTATTTTTACAAAATATTTTTAAAAAATTCAGAAGCTGATTATTTATATTAATAATTTAACGCATGTTTGCGATAGCTCCCTTGCCCCTTAATTATATGCCCTTAATTATACAATAATTTAACATGTATTACGGATAGGTTTAAATTTTAAATCTTTGACAAGACAGAATTACTAGTCTACTTCATTAAGTTATTTGTAAGTATTATCCCATACAGGTTGCGGGTTCGACAGCTCGTCCCTACGGCTAGAGTCCCAACTGGCCGCCCTAGAGTCCCGCCTGGAGCGCCCGCCCGTGCCCGCCGTGAGTTACCGCCCGCCCGACCCGAGACCGCATGCCTCCTACTACTGACACTATACACTAGACACAGCTTTACCTATTACTCTATGCTAGGTAGATTTTGTGGAAAAGAGAAAAGGTTGAAACGTTTTTTTGTAAAAAAATACGGCTCGAAGGACCAAATAAAAAAACTGATCAAAATGCTGAATTTACACCTCATATTGATGATTCACTTGCTCACTTATTATGAGCCTTTGCTGGTATTTGAGTATTAAAAACCGGGGGCTAATTGTCTAATTTCGAAATCTATCGCAATTGCTTACACTTTCTGTCAAATGAAAGCAATTTTATTACGATAGATTTTGAAAATTAGACAATAAGTAGGCAGAATCGACTTGAAGGACTATTTTAAAGTTTTCTATTATAAAACATACAAATAATGGCTAATAATCGTCTTTCCATCATTTCAATCAAAACTCTTAGGCGATTTTTTTAATACCAATAAAAAATGGGTATAGTCCACGGACCTAGTTTGTTTTGCAAACTATTTATCTAGGGACTTTTTCTCTATTTCACGATTGGATAAACAAATACATACTTATTGCATACGGAGGCTGCGCTTATACAAGCCGGCTATATCTTTTTACTGTTTTTACATGTTATTGTGTCGAAGCAATGTAATAATTTTTTATTATTTTTTCAAGTATTTTGTAATAATACTTATGACTTGTAATCATTGAGTCTGGTCAACGAAAGATGAGACTGAAATGACAGCGCCACTTTCCATGTTAAATTTACGTTAGAGGTTAAGTTATCGGAAATTGAACCTTAAAATAAGACGCAAAATTAGTTCCTTTTCCAACCGAGACTCGTCTTTCGTTGACCAAACTCTAATATTGACTGGATTTCGCTAGAATGACATTCCGACGATCAATTCCTTTTTAACATTCCTTCACCGATGTACAAACAAACGATCACAATGACGCTTCGTTTTTGTGTTTTGTGTGATTTTAGAATGTTTGAAGTGGACATTTAGCTAAAATTAAGCTTCTTAACCAAACGATATGTGTTGCATTACTTTAAATATTCAATAAGTAACATCGGTCACGCTATAGCTGACGCTTGTTTAGAGTGTAATCTCTATTGGCCTTATTAATAAACAAAGAGTAAGTTTCTTAGTAAGATTTTTCTTAAGCGTCAGGATTGACGGCGCATACTCTGATTGGTTTGGCATCTCTAGGGGTGTCAGACAGGGATGTGTTGCGTCACCATGGCTTTTTAATCTGTTTTTGGACAGTTGTATGAAAAGCCTGAAAGAACGTGACTGTGGAGTTTTGATGAATGGGACCCAAATCAAGTGCCTCCTCTACGCTGTCGACCAAATTATATTTGCGTCTTCTGCGCAAGAGTTGCACGAAATGATATCTGTTATGAATGATGATTTTGTCAGAAATAAATAAAAGAGCTATGAGGGTGATATTATTCATTATTATTTCCTCAAGTGGATTGGTTGTTCCCTGGTTTTACTACTACTGAGCATAGTAAAATTACAAGCGGAATTGTTATCTGAAAAAGGTTGCTTATGGTAATGGATATAAAACTGTTCAGTTGTTGCGTAACTATTGTTGTTCAAATAATATTGTTTGAATTTCAAATTATGAATTTCAAGTTTTGAATGTCAAATTGCTATTGTGTAAATTGAATACATGTTTTACGTTTAGTAAAAACCATCCGTGTTATTACAAAATATTTTTAAACAGACTTACGAAACTTATAGAGACACCAGTTTAAATGTGATGCTGACACTTTTTTACCCTCGACTGAACGGAGACGGTATATGCGTTTTTTTTACAATATTGTTTGAAAGAGCATCACATTTAAACATGTAAAAATCTTTTGTAATAACACGGTATGTGTTGAAGTTAACTAGTGCCTTGACAGTGTCTGAAATTATATTTAGTATAACTTAATGATACTGGTGCCAATATATATAGTTATAACGGGTGGCGCAAAAGTAAAGACCCTATTTGGTTCAGCTATAACATTTTTTCTAAATTAGAAAACTAGATTTAGGTTTTTTTAAATGTATATTTGTGCCATTAAATTTCGTACCATTAGGATTTAAAGATGATGTCTTTTAAATGGTGACCTCCAGAGTTGATACACATTTGAGCCCTATTTATGACATTTTGCATAACTTGCCGTAACACTTCCTGCGATATGTTCGTTATTTCTTGACGAATGTTTTCTTTTAGAGCTGCGAGAGTCTGTGGCTTGTTCACATACACCCGAGATTTCAAAAAACCCCAAAGAAAGAAGTCTGGACTGGTCAGATCGGGTGATCTTGCAGGCCAAGGCAAATCGCCAAAACGAGAGATAACTCGGCCTGGAAAAGCGTCCCTCACTAAATCCATATTTATTCCACGTTCTTGGGGAGTAAAACGGTCCATGTTTATTTTCAGTGTATTTTATATTTGTTCACTACACAATTTTCAACAACAGAATGACAGAAAATGTCATATAAAAAAAATAAAAGTATTTTCTTTAGTGCCAGTACTTTTGCGCCACCCGGTATAAGTCTATAATCTAGAATTCTAGAAGAATCTCGAATTCATTTAAACATTCATATTTTTATATTAGCTACATATACTCCACTAGTTATGATCCTAGTCTGTTTAATACAATTTAGTAATTTTAAATGGTGCTCTTTTAATGAACTCGATTTATTTTTTCTAAAATCTCAGCCGATTATAATTTATAAATTGTAGTACATTTATATTTGACAGCTATAATTATTTCTTTAGTTGTATATAATGTTTTGAAATTTACCTACATTCATTTGAATATAAGTAACCACAAATAATGCTGTAGATTAGAGTTTAGCCCCAATGAAGTGTTTTAAGCGTCTGATAATTATATCAACAGAGGCATTGTCACAAAATTATGCCAAAGTTAGAATTATGGGATTATCAAACCTTGTATAGCGCGTATCACTCAAAAGTGGAACAGTACACTGCGTACGTTTGTCATTTCGTATGATTTATTTTTCTATTTATTTTTAGAGTATAAGGTTAATGTATGTTGGTTTCTTTGGAGAGTGTCGATCTTCTTAAAAGCTACCAGAGTAGGTTCGTGATAAATTGCAGTTTGACATTAATGTTGAACAAGACTGAAATGTGTTCGTGTGTTGTTTGCCTTTCCATAGATCATACACTTATAAGACGCCTTGTTTTATATTTTCTATTTGAGATTAAAGTGTTCCTTATTGGTCAAAATCTTACCTTTATTCGCAACGAATCACACTGAATTATGTCACACTGTGACTGGTTGAGAAAAAAAAATCGCAGCGAGTAACATCGCAAGTACCACTTGCGATGTTACTAGTAAACACTTGCGAGTAAACACTGTTACTCGTTCTGAATTTTTTTCTCAACCAGTCGCAATGTGACACAATAGGGAATATGCATCAATTTTTTTATCAAAATCAAAAGTATAATGCTTGAGAAAATCAACTGTGATATTAAAACTTTTTTCTTGCGTTTTTTTCTCGTGATATAGTTACTTGAAGTTAGCACGCAGCAGCAACCGCCGAAAACGCATACAAAACGGACATGATATATGACGTCACATATCACGTTTCAGGCGCGCGTTTACTATGGAGTTAGCCAAGAATTTTCGATTATTTTCAATTATATCCCTAAATTTTGCGTTTAAGTACATAGGTATGTGTCATACAAAAAATGATTTCTTATTCGATATTCTATCTGACTGTTAAGTTCATTATATTCGAAAGTGAAAAAAAAATTCGTTATTTTTCCCTGATTTCATCGTGTGATAAAACTAAAATTATACTTACATTTTTTTTTATTTTCCTGTACCATCATGTTTTTATACGTGTCCGAAGCGATCAAGCTCAAACTTATCAAAATCGGTGACTTATGCATATTCCCTATTCAGTGTGACTCGTTGCGAATAAAGATGATCAATATTATACCGGTCGTCTGTTGTTACGCGTCTAGTGGGTGGGTGGTTGATAGCTTATTTGAAATTAATCTCATCGAAGAGCTTCAGAGATTTAAACACGAGTGGGGAAGAAGTCTGTTTTAATAAACATTGATACATTTTTTTTATAAAGACCCCCTTTACTTTTGTTTTTGTCCTCTGGAGATCTGAAGTATGTTGTGATGACACCTACGAGGCTTGGCTTAATTAATAAGATTTATTATTTAAATGTAAACAGTTATTTTTGTAAGATGTATTCTATTCTATTTTTAGAGACGGCATGTTTAGAATAAATACGATGTTTTGTTTGTTGTAGTTTTAATGGTTTTTCCTAACCTTTAGTGTCTAATATTTAAATTGATAAATACATTTTGGTTGGCAATAATTAATGATTAAACCACACACAAATGATTTACGCAAATTTACATAGTTTAAACGCTTTTGAATGGAGTGTTCCACTAGTGACCCGCTGTAACCGATCCTAATTAGAACACTCTAAAACTAGCACGTATAGAATTTAATTAGTCTATTAGACTTTCAATATAAATATTCAATATGCCAACTTGGGTCTTTACTTCGCTATTTTAAACAATTCAACTTCTAAGCCTGGAGAGTTGGTTTATTATTATTGAGAAAAACCTTTCTTGTGTATTTTACAAACAAATTATAATATTTGGTTTGTTGTTCCACGTGTCTGTGCTCGTATTAGAGTGATCGAGTAGTAACTTTCTTCCGAGTACGCTTCCGCTCCGCGGCGAGGTAAGAATCACTAATTGTATTCAGTCTGTTTGTATTGTTGCTTTGTGCCAGTTCATTAACTCTAACCAAGTAGACATTGCTCAACACCTGTTTTGTACAGAACTACGTAATTGTTATTGTAACTGTGAATTGAGATTGTCTGTTTTCCTTCTATTGTTTTTCATTATGATAATTATAAATGTAAGATTAAATACAATTATTTTTCATTAAAGATCGGCAAGAAACTTCAATAGCTATTTATTTTGTGATTAGAGCAATTTTTGTGATGTTGTCTTTCATAACGTTACAGCGCGGATTGTGTTGCTTCCCGCGGCTGGGGGTGGGCGTGGGCGTGGGCGGAGGGGGCACTCGTGCGCGGGGCGGGGGAGGGGAGGAGGCGTTGCTCCTGGAGCGGGCGGGGCGCGGGGCGCAGGCGGGGCGCTCGTCGAGCCTCCCGCCGCCCCCCTCGGCGCTCCCCCGGCCGCCGCGTAAGCCCTCCACTCGCGCGCAGCGGTACGACCGCCTCGACCACGCTGACAACAGAAAGGTAACAAACCTAGTCTAGTCTTTATAACAAAATAACAGTTTGTCAACAGCCAAGAAGTGACTATACATGATACATTTTCCTATGTTTGGCAGAGGTCTATTTTAGCACGGTCCTACTAGTAGGGCAAATCGATAGGTCCTCGGGCCAACGGGATCTTAATTGATCTTATGCACAACGGGACAGTACTTGATCTTCACCTCAAGGCCGAAGGTGGAAGCGCACTACACCCGGAATCCTCATCACTGAGGAACTGGCTATCTTACCTCCTTCATAAAACAACAATTTTTAAATTATTGTTATGGCGTCAGACTTAGGTAAGATGGCAGCAGCTAGCCAGGCGGACTTGAAATAAACCCTATAACCAATCAAACCGAGTACAAATGTACCCTCCCTTCTGGGAATTGAACCCGGAACCCCTGCGTCTTAACGGGTGGGCGAACCATAGACCACTAAGGCGGTTTCGTGGGGTGCAGATAAGGCTGTCCCGAGCCTGCCACCGAACCCATACGCCTATTTGCGACCCTGCAAACCATCGACTCGTACGCAGTTGTCGACTTTCGATCGCGTTGATAACAGAAAGGTGACCGACCAAGGTGACCTTACTATTTGCTAGCAATGTTGCGGTTGAAAGGACACATGGTTGACACCTAGCAAGGTTACTTTATATAGCCCACGTTTGAAACTGAAAAAAAAAGTTCAATTAAATAAACTTAGAAATTAAGGACTTTTGAATCGTCTATATGTTCCCCATTCGAGACTTTTTTAGCTAACAAGTTTCAGCTAGTTCTGCTAGGTCGACATGCCACTAGACTAGACTTTGTGGGTAGGTTGTGACGTTATTATAACGGCGCAACACTTTCGTTTTCATCTAAACATTCTAAACTATACGATTTGGGTCATACTTGCAACACTAACGGCCGAATACTGAAACGTCTCTCCTCTTCTTGTTCATCTTGTCTAGAGAGTGTAATGTTGTCTAGTACCTACTGCATAATGCCACAATAACAGGTGGGCAGAAGGATCGGTGGTGGACGATGATAAAGACAGATTTTAACACTTAAATAAATACAATTACAGATTTAGGAGACCTCTCGACCACTCTCAAATCTAAGAGGTGCTCAAGTCAGCTTGACCGTTCATTTGACAGATAAATAAAATTGAGTGGCATTCCAGTATACGAATTTTACACTAAGTGGGGTTTGAGCACAACTTAATTTTGAGTTCACTCAAATTTAACACATGCTTATAATGGGGAATGTCCGAAAAAAATCAAATTGGCTGAATATTTTTCTATAGGTAGGAATAAGGTCCCTTAGTAATAGAAAAAAGTTTCAGAATTTTCGGTTGGGTAAAAAAGTTTTTAAAAATCAAAGTCTCTTCGACTTCACAAATGTATGAAAGTAACAGCAGAATGGAGATTGTACCTTTGCCAACACCTGCCACGACCACAACATGGTATTAAAAAAAAGATTCAAGACAAAATGTCAAAACTTTTTTTTTAAATACGTTTTGTGTTTGTGGCAGTTAGCGGCAAAGGTATAATCTCCATTCTGCTGTTACTTTCATACATTTGTGGAGTCGAAGAGATTTTGATTTTTAAAAACTTTTTTACCCAACCGAAAATTCTGAAACTTTTTTCTATTACTAAGGGACATTATTCCTACCTATAGAAAAATATTCAGCCAATTTGATTTTTTTCGGACATTCCCTATTTACGTTTGAGAATACGAATTTTGTGTTTAGGAGCTACTCAAGCATTTAAGTAGCCGTTAAACATTTGAGAGATGTTTCTGTATTCGGCCGTAAGGCTCGAATATATAAACCGCTCTCAACGTTGAGAGATATCTTGAGACCACACCTCAAGATAGTTCTCAACGTTAAGAGCGGTTTATAAAATACGAGCCAATGTCGACCTTGCCACAAAAGAGTTTAAAACACAGTTCAACAAATGATTCATAGATTCATAGATTCATTTATTCCACATGAAATTTGTAATAAAATGGTACATACAATAGTATTGAGTAAATGTAAAAGATGTTAGGTATTACAATTTCACCTTTTCAAGGTATAGTGGCGTTAAAAACAAAGCATTTTTAAATGTTTAACTTAGACACTGTTTAAATGTGATGCTGTCACTTTTTTGACAATATTGTTGGAAAGAGAGGGCATCACATTTGAATAATTTCTAAATTAAACAGAGTTTTAAAATCTTTTGTGACAAGGCCGTGAGATTCCTCATTTTACGTATATTTTATACGTAATTTACGGTAATTTTACTGGTATTGTGCATATGCTTGCCAATATCGTCAGTGTGTTTCTTACCGTATAAAAATGTAAGTCAAGTTAATATGTAATTTATGTAAATCGACAAAGAAAATTGTCTGCCAGCTGTATAATTACTATGTTATTGAAATAGAGGGCATTAACTTTATCTTTTCATACTTGAAATACCTACCGACATAGTTACATTATTGACGAATTTTATTTTCTCTGTTTTTCCATACACCACTTTTAAATGTGTTTGTTTGGATTGTTCCTGTTTGTTTGGTGGACGATATCAGATATACGTAATGTTAATTTTTCATTGAAATGTTACTAAAAATAAAACTTTATTACCACGTATTTAATGTTTCGTCTTAAATGCCAAGGTTGATTTCATGGAAACATGCAGTTTAAATTAATTTAAGTTTAAGACGGTACCTGGACCGAAAGTGTCGCCGCGCCTCGCTGAATTTTATTTAATACTAGCGGCCGCCCGCGGTTTCACCCGCGTGGTTCCCGTTCCCGTGGGAATATCGGAATAAAAAGTATTCTATGTTTTATTTTAGGCTATCTGTGTGCCAAATTTCAAGCAAATCCGTTGAGTAGTTTTTGCGTGATTGAGGAACAAACATCCAAATTTCCAAATATCCAAACCCACAAACTTTCACATTTATAATATTAGTAGGATTGTAATTATAATACACAATTTTGATAAAAATTTACGTGGAAAATGTAAGACCCAAGAATTTTTAGAAGGTAAGTATCATTACATTCTCTTGTAGTAATTTGTAGAAGTAGAAAGCAAATGTGTCAAAAAACGGCTCTTCTTCTACAAATTACTACGATAGAATGTAGGTAATAATACCTTCTAAAAATACAAGACTAGAGTTTCAAAATTTCCACGTACAGTTTTATTAAAATCCTTTACTACAACTTATTAATTAAAAACCTCTGAGTACCTCTCAGAACCTTTGTTCTCATAAAGACATAACATTGTCACTTACATGAAAACATAATAATAAAAAAACTGAAACAGTTCGTGGTTGCAAAAGCAAAACAGATTAAGTAAGTACTTACTAACGAAGCTGTGTAAGAGTTAATTAATCTACATTACAATTTAACAATTCAATGCACAGTCCCGCTTGACGCACTTTTTCCATAATTATTGAGTACTGATAAGATACTGAACAAGTTTTTTTTAAATACGTTAAACGGGTAACACTTTCGGTATGGGATCTACCTTAACGAGCTAATTATTTTATATATATTATTATATGAAACAGAGAAGTTTTTGGTAACGCTGTACATCAAATTCCGCAGGATTCAGACGGGTCCGGTTCGATCGCGTCGACCGCGTCCCGCAGCTCCCCGTTGCCGTACGAGGCGGTGCGGAAGCTGCCCTCCGTGCCGACGTCCGCGTCCCTCCCCGCCGCGGAGTCGCGCGAGTCGCTCGTGCGCCCGCGCGACTCCAGCCTGCCCTCGCCCTCCAAACTCGCCGTCTACGCCGCCGCTAGGAGGCGCTCGGCCGAGTCCGCCAAAGACAACAAAAGGGGACACCACTATCGAATTCAGTTTTAGCAACAGGGTTAACATAAAAGACCATAGTTGGAGTGTTTGTTGTATGGTCTGTGGAGGGAAAGTACCCTAAATATTGATGATGGCAAATATAATTGAAAAGAAACATTCTTTTAAATTTTAAAAAGAAGTAATGCATTAAAAGATTTTTGATAAATCGCTTGTCTCGGCCAGGAATCGCACGAGCTGAAATCTGAAAAAATTACATCCTGTACTTTTATGATACCAAATTACCAAACTCTACATTTCTTCTAAATAACATTAAAATGTCTGTAATCTTATTAATCTTCTTAATTTTTACAAAAATCTTTGAATAAAATTTTACTTATTTTTAATAATTACCTAAGCAATGTTACGTTTCCGTAAAATTTGCCATCATCAATATTTAACATACTTTCCCTCCAACTACCGTCTTTTATTTCCATCCTGTATAGTTGTCCGTAAGCGCTATGCCGCGCCTCGGGTGGTGGGTGACGGACGTAGTGGGGGGAAAAAAAGCGGTGATAGACGTATGTACCATGGGCAACAGCGTCGCTTGACCACTGCTAATGTTAAAATCGCTTGCACGCCGCGCCGTCACTACATACGTTTAGTTCGTGCAGGGGCGATACGCGCGCACACGAAATTTGTTGCTAACTGGTTAAGCGACGCTGTTGCCCATAGTACAAGTGTGCAAGGGAGAAAGAGGAGGCTGCTTTGACCCCGCCCTCACAGCGCACCTACCCAAGGTGTGGCACTGCACATGCGGTCAAACTGTAAGCAAGTGTTTTACAGGTTACGGTTAAGTTACAAACAATCAACTTAAGTAATTAATAAAAGATTAAATAAAAAAGAAATAAGTGCTAACTGTTGACTATAAAACAGGTTCATACTAAGAAGTTTACAAAAACCTTGAAAATCGCATACGCTGAAGTTTATTTTACAAGAGTACAAAAAGTAAAAAAAAAGATTCTTAATATTCATGTCCGAAATGGACCCGTTGAAAGCAAGACTTTCAAAAGTTCGTTTAACTTTACTGTAATATTCTAGCATCATATTAAATTAGAAAATAATGTGAGCGTATGTTGTGTGCGTTACCCCAGCAAAAAGTTGTGCTTTAGAGTGATGAGACCTTATCAGATAATTAGTGTGTCATGAGGAGAAATTTGTTTACTAATAGCAAAATTTGTGTGAGTAGTAGTTTTTAAGATATATGAGAAAAACAGATTTTGCTGGGGTCACGTTTTAAACATTACCCTGGCAAAAAAAGTTGTTTCAGTCTAGAACCAAATACATGAATAGATAGCTTTTGTTGCATAGTAAATGTTAGCAAATAGCAAAAATTGTGTGTGTTATGGTTCTTGAATTATTTAAGTTTTTGCTGGGGTAACGTTTTGGGTTTTCCCAGATCTCGAAAACGGTTCAACGCAGAAGTTTGAAAAAAAATACCACTAAGAGACCTTAATTTGTTTAAATTTGTTTAATTGTTAGTTTTTGATTTGGTTGTCGCAAACCAACGTAATTAAATGGTTTCGAAAATCAGAAAAAACGAATTTTCAAGTAAACTAGTACACTTATAATCAAATAAACAGCTGTAAAAAATAGCCGTGGTAGACACTTATTACGTCAAGAATTTTAGGCTTTGTAACTTTACACGATATAAAGATATAAACAAATTTGATAAATTTTAGACTGGTCGTACTTTAGCAATCGAATACACAGTTTCCATAACTTTAAGACACATGGCACACATTAAACAAATTTAAGTAATTCATTAACAGTTGTTGCCAAAGGGCAAATATATTAAATTAAATATTCTGGTTCGCTATATTATTTTTATGGGAGGAAATATATCATACATATATCCATGCCAAGCTGATTTGAAATGTAAAAAAACATGGGCCACTGCCCTTAAAACGGTCTCCTCATCTTCCCCTTACAACCGTCCCTTATACCACCAGAACCATTTCATATCACCTTTGCATCGATAACCACATCTTTATCATAAAACTATATTATGCTATTTACTTACAAGAGCTCCGAAGTTCCGCACGTTTTACCCGGCATCCACACTTCGACTGGTTCTCTTGCGAGCTGTCAGAGAACTGGCCATCCGCCATCTTGTCCCCCCCAGACTATAGCTAACTACCCTACTTTGACATTTGATTTGTAACGGAAGTTTATATCTATTTTGTTTATTTGATTATTTAATATTTCTATTGACATTTTATTATTTTATATTATATTTTAAAATCGCTTTCGCGACACACCCGCCGGCGAAACATATTACTGTCTTGCCAAAAGTTGCTTTGTTAACTTTTTTAGTAACGCTCTAGCTTTGATAGCTGCTACTCTCCGTGGTCTAGATTGTGTCTCCTTTACTGGGGACTCGGACGTTTTGTCGTCTGCTATGGGCTCGGAGGTACTATCAATTACCGGGGACTCAGATGTTTTGTCATCTTCTATGGACTCATTATCAAGTTCGAGAGGGTACAAGTGAGCTATTGACCGCTTAAGTATATTTCCATTATCAGTACGGACTTTTGCTACTCTAATATTACTATCTCCACTTCTAGTCAGTTCAACAATCTTACCAACCTTCCAGTTTGCTCGGTTACCACTATCACCTTTGATCTGTACTATTTCACCTACTTTTGGCTCTCTATTGCATACTACACGAGGCTCTTTATGTACAGAGCTCCTTTGTCTCAGGTACGGCAAGTATTGTCCAATAAACATCTTGGAGAACTCTTGCATGATTTTTTGACCCCTTTTCCATCCCTGGATCAAGTTTTCCTTCGTACTCGTACATGGTATTAAGCTTTGTTCTTCAGAACTTTTAATAACTACTGGACCACCAACACGTAGGAAGTCAATTGGTGAGAGTACATGTTCTATTTCATCTGCTACATATGTAAGTGGTCGTGTATTCAAAACTGCCTCTATTTCCTTGACTGTCGTTAACAACTGCTGATCATTAAGAAGATGTTTCTCCAAAGTCCTTTTCATACAGTTTTTTATCAGACTCATTAACCGCTCGTAAAAGCCACCGAACCAGGGGGCCAATTCTGGTATGAAACGCCATTTCACCTGGTTTTCAATACATCGATTGCCAGTCATCACGTCAGCCATCAACTTCATCTGTGTAGCATTATCAGATGTTATTAACAAAGGCAGTCCTCTCGCAGCTACGAATCTTCTAATGGCTAGGTTGAATTCCTCAGCTGTAAGGTTGTGCACCACTTCCATATGTATAGCTCGTGTCGACAAGCACGTTAGTACACAAATCCAACGCTTATCTCCAGAAGATGTCTTTAAAGGTCCCATGTAGTCCGTACCTGTATATGAAAATGCTGGACAACATGTCACCCTTTCTTCAGGTAAAGGTGGCATCGGTGGTAGCTTGAAAGGTCCACCCGCATACTTATGACACTGTATACACTTTCTGATGACCTGTACCGTAGATCTGCCTTTAGGTACCCAAAATCTTTTCCTCAGAAGAGCCAATGTATGAGACACTCCTACATGATAATTTGTTTCATGAATATTCCTTATTGCTGAATGAGTGAATTCCGCTTCTCTCGGCAACAATATTGGAAACTTCTGTTCCTGGGACCACTCCGCATTTTGGAATCTTCCTTTACATCTTAACAGGCCTTTCTCATCTTTATATAGCTGTAGAGATCTAGAGGTGTCGGTTGTCTTTCCGTTATATTCCCGAAAGAAGTAATGTTTCTGAATATCCCTTATCCTCGCAGATTCCTCATCACAAACAGGGTCCACTTCCTGTACGTCCTCCTCTTGACAACTGTTTCCCTCGCTGTGACACATATTCTGTTCACCTACGAGAGTAGGGACCTCCCCAGCAAGAAGAGTGCTATCTGTGGTAGTTTGTGCCGGCCATTCCGATTCATTTTTCTTCAGAAATGGTGGTCCATCTAGCCATATGGTTTGTGATAAAGGAGTTGTAAGAGGTCGTGTTCCTACATCGGCTGGATTATCTTTAGAAGGTACATATCGAAATTCAATTTTATTATTTTGCTTTATCTCATTAACTCTTCGAGCAACGAAAGGAGAGAGCAGTTTATTACTTTTTATCCAGCTCAATACAATTTGACTGTCAGTCCATAGCACCTGCCTACTAATTGACAGTTGTAATGATTTGTTTATATATTTCATTAATCGGGAACCGATTAAAACTCCAAGAAGTTCTAGCTTTGGGATCTTGAGATGCTCCTTCTCTTTTAGTGGTGCTATCCTACTCTTTGACATGATGAGGTACACTGTCTTTGTCTCAGCGTCTCGTAGATAAACAACAGCTACATATGCCTTTTCAGCAGCGTCAGCAAAACAGTGCAGTTCATACATGCATCCTGTGAGACAAATATAACGTGGAATCTTAATTTCAGGAATCTCTTTTAATCCTTGTGAAGCTATTTTCCAAAGTTGTATGGAATCTTCGGATAATAATGTATCCCATTTTACTTTCTGTCTCCACAAATTCTGCAAGAAAAGCTTAATTGGCATTAATATAGGAGAAACCAATCCACAAGGATCATAGACCGAACCGAGTATCCGAAGTACATCTCTTTTGGTACTTATGGTAATATTTGCTGTTCCATTTGAATTATATTTAAGCTGAAGTGTGTCTTGCACAGTGTTCCACAGCATACCAAGGACTTTACACTGATCAATATCTTTTGACTTCACCTCAGTTGGAATTTTCTTCATAAGGTTGGTATCATTAGATAACCAATCCCTTATGTTCATTGAAAGATCATCAAACACGTCTCTCGTCTTCACAAAGAGCTCATAAGCTTCTTCCGTAGACTTTGCCCCGGACACCAAGTTGTCTGCATAGCATTTGTCTGCGATCAGCGGTAGTAAATCAGGATCCTTTTTATTTATATGGTACCTAACAGTGGCAGTCAGCAAAAAAGGACTAGAGATTATTCCAAATGGAACTCTACAAAACCTCATATGAATAATATTATCTGATGTGACCTCACCTTTAGGGTCTTTAAGCCAAAGAAAACGTGTTACATCTCTGTCGTTTTCCTGAAGCCCGATCTGCAAGAAAGCTTTTTCAATATCTGCAGTAATGCCTACTTTGTGAATTCGGAAATTTATCAACAACGCAGTAAGATCTTCTAGCATCAACGGTCCTTTATAAAGGCACTCGTTTAAGCTGTGATGTCCTTTAATTTTAGCGGATGCATCATATACAATACGACCTTTCTTACCGGCTTGATGAACTATGTGATGTGGAATATAATGGATAGGTGAGCAATTTTGGTGAAACGGTTCTGGTGTTGGTACTACTTCAACAATGTTATTCTTTATTTGATCATCTAAGATGCTGTCATACTCTTGTATTGATTCTTGATTTAATCTTTTTATTAGACTCTTAAGTCTTCCAAATGCTAGACTATAGTTTGTAGGTAAATCTGGTGGGAAATCAATCCAAGGCCACGTGACATAATATCTACTATCTCTAATCTGAATAGTGTGGTTGAAGTTTTCTATAGCTTCCTCATCTCGCTTTGATTTTGGTGAATCCGTGATTCCGAGTGTTTCAAGTTCCCATATCTGATTAACAATACTTTCTTTAAGTGGTAAGTCAGGTATAACAAAATTATTGCTCAAGGCATGTACAGCTTCTTGAGAGTAAGTAACTACATTCATTGTTAATGTATTTGATTTATCAGGTCGGTACCTTCCTGTGGTTAGCCACCCGAAATCAGATTTAATTAAGAAAAGGTGTTCATCGACTTGCACCCTTTCGCTATGCACAAATTGAAAATAAAAATCATTACCAATCAAAAGATCAACCTGTGTACCTATCGAATAATCATCTGCCAAAACTATATTACTTTTGTATTTTTTTTGAATTAATTTTACTAGTGACTTTGAAGAGCGACTGTCGCCTACTCGATCTGTAATTAAAGGTATTACATTAGCTTCAATAGTTTTGCAGATACCAGACTTCGTAAGCAAATTTACATTAACCAAAGGACTAATAATTTCTTTTGGTTTATTTGAACCAAAAGTGTAAACCATTAAACAGTTTTCTTCTATGGATTTAAGTTTCAATTGTTTAGCTTTATTGCAAGTCATGTATGACCTCTGGCTACCGCAGTCAAGAAGCGTACGACATTTCACAAAATTATCCTTTTCATAACCTCGAACTGAAACAATTGCAGTTTGTAAACTAGTGCTATAGCTAACCAGGGTAGTAGTAGGGTTCTTTTTATTATCCTTCAACTTATCACAAAGTGCTCTATTGTGATCATTTTTCTTACAGTGAAAGCATCGTCTCTTGGTTTTGCAAACTTTTGAAAAGTGTCCTTCTTTAAAACAAATGTAACATTTTCTTTTCTCCCTCAGTTTATCTTTTCTACTGCTTAAGGAGAGAGGACATTCTTCGTTATAATGTAGTTCTTGACAGAATATGCAAGGCATGAGGGTTCTTTTCTTCTTTGGAGGCTCACGATTCACCTCCGTCTTCCTTTTCCTATTCATATGTTGTTTCTTAGATACGTAGCGATTAGAACCAGAAGGTTTTGAAGCCGTAGCAGTAGATACTAGAACCTCAGTAGTAAAATGCTCAACAGGTGTTGAACGATGAGACATTTCGTTAGCACGGATGAGTAACTCCAAATGAGACCGTATATTTCCCACTGTCCTCTCATCTTCTTTGAGACGAAGGTTGAGTTCATACTTGAAATTTTCAGGAAATTTGCTCAAAATAACGGTTCGCAGGTGGTTGCCCAATGTGTCCTCGCCTAGTGCCTGAAGTACTCTAAGGTGCCGTTCTATTTCATTGTAAGTCTTTCTGCATTCGTTTATGTCTTGAGTACATGTCTTCAAACTGTATAATGCGTTGTAATGGGAATCAATAAGAATAGATTTATTACCATAGCGGTCTCGCAGAGCTTTAAGTGCTATCTGATAATTAAGGTTTGTCGCTTGAATACCTTCTATAACTTCTTTAGCTTTCCCTTCAAGAACTGATTTTAAATATAACATCTTATCCACATCGCTCAAGTCCCTACTATCAATATTGGAACAAAAGGTATCATGAAATTCTTGCCATCGTAATATGTCCCCGTCGAATTTAGTAAGTTCCAGGGTAGGTAGTTTGCTGGCTTTCTGCTCCGGCCCACGAGGGCCCTGAGGTGAAAATAGTTCTAGTGCTGCTAACAAGTCTTCGCATTCTAATTGGAATTGGGTTAAGTAACTAACAATTTCTTCAGAATCACAATTTGTAAACAAATTTGTAATCTCTTTTGTATAAGTTTGCAACTTTCTTTTAAATACGTTAATCTTGATTGGACAGTAATTATCCTGAGTAAATGTTCGGCATTGATTTGCTAATATTTCTAATTGGTCCCTAATCAGATTGACCCTAAACACTGAAGCTGGACTCGTAGTGTTCTCCATCTCACTGTAAAAGCGAAATCTGGTCGTACAAACCAAGTCGTATCGTAAAGAAAAACAAAATAATATGTCCCTATAGTATGAAAATGTCAGGTAAGGTAAGCTCTCGCCGGCGTTAAAAAGGTAAGCAAGTACCTATGTAATGTATTTATTTACAAAACACCTATTATACTTTCCACCTAGTAACATTAATAATCGAGTTCTATTTATCCATTAGAGTAACCCTTGCATTTACAGACACGATGCACGCCATGACGCCATGTGCATGCTATTATCAAGCATGAGTTTTCCTTTGCAGGTACCAATAAAATTATGAACTTTTATCTTAGAAGCAGTTAAATCAAGTAAAACCAAGTTTTTATTGAACCAAAACAGTTGATTACAAGTGTTATTTTGTCAAAAAACACGACTGCAAAATGCCGGCCGGCGAGGCGTCACCCCCATCACATTCGTCATAATCTCGTATTTTGCAGAGATTACTCACCGACAGAAGTCCTTCAGCTCACAATCAGTTTATTTTGCCACTTTCACTATTATCACTAGATACGATTCTGTAACACTATTTATCGCAGGACACAATCGAAACAATATACACGCCACGCAGCGAAGCGACGCACAAGAAAAGAAAGCGCGATGAGCGAGCGGCCATGACAGGAAACAACAACATTGACAAATTAAAATAATTATGAAACCGATGCGTTTCGTTTTACGTTATCGTGAGTATCTTCCTGATATAAAAATACGAAGTCGATAGCTCATGTTTTCCGTACCCTCGTATGAAACGTCAGAGTCTTTGAATAACTTCCGGTTGACATACCAACATAACAACTTATAAACTTTGCAGTTTTGCGCCAATACTGTATCGTTTAAAAAAAGGCGGGAATTTTAAATAAATTATTAAGCGGCTATTTTAAATTTATTCGATCGATAGGGCTGCATGCATGCTATCTTTAGCAACATTTTCTTTCTTTGAAAATCTGTTTAGAATTACGATCTCTTTACATAAAATCGAATACTACCTTTTGTTACGGTTTTCTTTAGCTAAAAACCAAATTGCGATTTCTTTACATAAAATCGAATAACTAACTTAAATAATAGTTTTCTTTCGCTGAAAACAGATACCTACTGATTTCTTTACTTGAAATCAAATACTAACTTTAATCATAGTTTTCTTTCGCTGAAAACCAGATTCCAATTTCTTTACTTGAAATCAGATATTAGCCCTAATCAGTTTTCTTTTGCTGAAAACACATACGGATTTCTTTACTTGAAATCTGATACTAGCCCTAATAGTTTTCTTTTGCTGAAAACATATACGGATTTCTTTACTTGAAATCTAAACAATTGACATTCATATTTCACTCTATTTAATATTATTATATTATTATTATTTTTACACTCAGCTTGTTTTTAAATCAAGAATTCTTTTTGAGAAATCTAAATAAAACACACTTCCTCATTTGAAAAACACTAGCGTGATTTCTTTTTGAGAAATCGGCTTGGAAAGTTTTCTTTTTTGAAAACTAACACGTGAATTTCTTTTGAGAAAACTAACGCACGATTTCTTTTCGAGAAATCGTTCTCTCGCCAGGATACGAATCCCAGCACCCTCCACCATGTTGCCAAAGGGCAAATATATTAAATTAAATATTCTGCTTCGCTATATTATTTTTATGGGAGGAAATATATCATACATATATCCATGCCAAGCTGATTTGAAATGTAAAAAAACATGGGCCACTGCCCTTAAAACGGTCTCCTCATCTTCCCCTTACAACCGTCCCTTATACCACCAGAACCATTTCATATCACCTTTGCATCGATAACCACATCTTTATCATAAAACTATATTATGCTATTTACTTACAAGAGCTCCGAAGTTCCGCACGTTTTACCCGGCATCCACACTTCGACTGGTTCTCTTGCGAGCTGTCAGAGAACTGGCCATCCGCCATCTTGTCCCCCCCAGACTATAGCTAACTACCCTACTTTGACATTTGATTTGTAACGGAAGTTTATATCTATTTTGTTTATTTGATTATTTAATATTTCTATTGACATTTTATTATTTTATATTATATTTTAAAATCGCTTTCGCGACAACAGTCCTTCCTGTTAATTTCAGCTTTCAATTACGCCTATCATGAAAGTTTTAACAAAAACAAGAATCTGACAACAATTCTCTAATAAGCCGCCTAAATTGTAGAGGTCACGGAAAAGCGACCGCGCCATACATAAGCGTAACCATCTTAAATGAACGGGATGTTATGGATCTTTTGTTAGTACAGTTGCGTACAAAAGTTTGCTGGTCAGATTATCATTAAATATAAAATGTACGTTAGTCTCGCGAAAACTCAAGATTGGCTTGGCCGATTTTGGTTTTAAAATGTTTGTCGTATTCCAGGGGAAGGTTTAAATGGTGAGAAATATATATGGAAAAAATACGAGGTAGTTTCCGTAAAAACTGTTCCTAGGTAGGAACAGTTTTTATGGGTAAATGTTTTTACCTGTCAAACATAGTGGTCACTGGATTGACATAAGTAGGTTTGGTATTAAAATAAAACATTTGGTTTGATCAAACAGAAGCAACAAATTACTATAAATGTAAATATTGATACTGACAAATAAATCACACTATAAATTGCTTAGCGAGATAATTTCCTACTTAGGTTTAGATTATTATTTACCTTTATTTATGTAATGTTGAGTGCCTTCAAACTTTTAACATTCGTAAATCATTACATTCTTTAAAAATACTATTAATCGCGTTAGTGTATTATTTGATATTAATAAACACGATATTAATTTATAAAATAGAAAACTAGTAGAATCTAAGCTATATGAATAATATTTTTCTTCATAACTGTACAAAACATCGGATACTCAGCTGCTAATTTGCGAAGATAACCCGTACGTATGGTGCGGTCGCTTTTTAGTGACCTTTACAATTTGGTCGGCTTATTCAAGAATTGCTGTCTTAATCTTGTTTTTGTTAAAACTTTCATGATAGGCGTAATTGAAAGCTGAAATTAACAGGAAGGACTGTTAATGAATTAAATTTGTTTAATGTGTGCCATGTGTCTTAAAGTTATGGAAACTGTGTATTCGATTGCTAAAGTACTACCAGTCTAAAATTTATCAAATTTGTTTATATCTTTATATCGTGTAAAGTTACAAAGCCAAAAATTCTTGACGTAATAAGTGTCTACCACGGCTATTTTTTACAGCTGTTTATTTGATTATAAGTGTACTAGTTTACTTGCAAATTCGTTTTTTCTGATTTTCGAAACCATTTAATTACGTTGGTTTGCGACAACCAACTCAAAAACTAACAATTAAACAAATTTAAACAAATTAAGGTCTCTTAGTGGTATTTTTTTCAAACTTCTGCGTTGAACCGTTTTCGAGATCTGGGAAAACCTAAAACGTTACCCCAGCAAAAACTTAAATAACTCAAGAACCATAACACACACAATTTTTGCTATTTGCTAA
This sequence comes from Agriphila tristella, assembly GCA_928269145.1. Classification (NCBI taxonomy): domain Eukaryota; kingdom Metazoa; phylum Arthropoda; class Insecta; order Lepidoptera; family Crambidae; genus Agriphila; species Agriphila tristella. Next base: position 6,420,925 of record OV743440.1, read on the forward strand.
CATTTACTATGCAACAAAAGCTATCTATTCATGTATTTGGTTCCAGACTGAAACAACTTTTTTTGCCAGGGTAATGTTTAAAACGTGACCCCAGCAAAATCTGTTTTTCTCATATATCTTAAAAACTACAACTCACACAAATTTTGCTATTAGTAAACAAATTTCTCCTCATGACACACTAATTATCTGATAAGGTCTCATCTCTCTAAAGCACAACTTTTTGCTGGGGTAACGCACACGCGTATGTTGTGTGCGTTATTTTTTAGAACATTTTAGGTTTTTTTTGTAACCTTTGTAAATATTTGCTTTTCGATAAGACACTTATTATTTTAATTTCAGTTTGATAGTTTTAGTCCGTCCTACACTTATATTTTTCTTCTTTTTGATTTTTTTCTATAATCACCCTGTGACCACTAATTGTGAATGCATTTATAATAAGATATTAGATTATTTAGTAATGTTTTACACTACCTAAATGTGTTATCTTATTATCACAGAATGTATTATTAGAGTAGCCATATCGAAAAATATGTTTTAAGCACCAACTCTATGGCCTAGCTAAGTACTATAACTCAAATATGTTTAAGCTCAAATTATATATATATCGTGTAAAGTTACAAAGCCAAAAATTCTTGACGTAATAAGTGTCTACCACGACTATTTTTTACAGCTGTTTATTTGATTATAAGTGTACTAGTTTACTTGCAAATTCGTTTTTTCTGATTTTCGAAACCATTTAATTACGTTGGTTTGCGACAACCAACTCAAAAACTAACAATTAAACAAATTTAAACAAATTAAGGTCTCTTAGTGGTATTTTTTTCAAACTTCTGCGTTGAACCGTTTTCGAGATCTGGGAAAACCTAAAACGTTACCCCAGCAAAAACTTAAATAACTCAAGAACCATAACACACACAATTTTTGCTATTTGCTAACATTTACTATGCAACAAAAGCTATCTATTCATGTATTTGGTTCCAGACTGAAACAACTTTTTTTGCCAGGGTAATGTTTAAAACGTGACCCCAGCAAAATCTGTTTTTCTCATATATCTTAAAAACTACAACTCACACAAATTTTGCTATTAGTAAACAAATTTCTCCTCATGACACACTAATTATCTGATAAGGTCTCATCTCTCTAAAGCACAACTTTTTGCTGGGGTAACGCACACGCGTATGTTGTGTGCGTTATTTTTTAGAACATTTTAGGTTTTTTTGTAACCTTTGTAAATATTTGCTTTTCGATAAGACACTTATTATTTTAATTTCAGTTTGATAGTTTTAGTCCGTCCTACACTTATATTTTTCTTCTTTTTGATTTTTTCTATAATCACCATGTGAACACTAATTGTGAATGCATTTATAATAAGATATTAGATTATTTAGTAATGTTTTACACTACTTACCTTAATGTGTTATCTTATTATCACAGAATGTATTATTAGAGAAGCCATATCGAAAAATATGTTTTTAAGCACCAACTCTATGGCCTAGCTAAGTACTATAACTCAAATATGTTTAAGCTCAAATTATATAATAACTTAAGTTTATAAACATGTTATTACCACAAATGGTGGAACTCGGAGACCGTTGCAACTATTTCGACTGGAAATTGTTAGTAATACGGTGATATCGAGTTGGTTAAAAGTGACTTATCAATATTCACTTAAGCACTGCGGAGTATAAACTTCCGATGTAATTAGAAAGTATGTTACTGCCACAAGGATACGTTGGTAGGAGAAATCGAAGTTTTAGTCCCAAACTAAATGTTCAACTCAGTGGTTGTATTTTTAATTAATGAATAGCTCATTAATAGTTTTTAACTCTAAAGTGCATTATTTGTCTATTGATAATGTCGTTAGTAATTAAGTAATTATCAGGGATGTTATGAATATGAAATTTCGGATCTGGATACGGATATGGTTTCGGATATATGGTTACGGATACGAAATTATTTCGGTTTATCCGCGTTACGTAGTTTCAGATAGTTTCGGTTACGGATATTAGATTTTTAAGAAATTGTAAAATAAATACGGACCCTAGTGTGTCAGCTCGATCGGGCAAAGAAAAACCTGTCATAACGTGTCTTATTTATACTCCGAATTTTTCCGAAACTTTTATATCGGATTCGGTTACGGATAGATTTTTATTTCGGATATACGATAGTTTTGGTTACGGATATGGAACTCCTTAACAGCCCTGGTAATTTTAGGTGGTTAGTGGTTTTTTAAAGAGACTTTTGTAATTCATTTTTCAAAGTCTGGAAAATAGGATCTGAAAATTGTCTAGTCCCTAGTGTAATATTTGGTCATGTAAACTAACACGATATTTTTAATTTGAAATTAACGGTGCTTTGGAATTAAAAGATAATGAGGTCTGTAGTGTGTAGTAATGACATGATTGCGGCCGAAGGCCTATATCGAAAAAATAATCCACAGACAATAAAATAACCAAAATAAGACAATAAATTAATCGAATGTTTCGATTACCGTCACCTTGTGGAATACTCGTTGTAGGTACTAATGTAGGGCCATTTTAATAGGCTACATTTGACATTTGTCAATTTTCGATTCATAGTGAGGTGACCGCCGCACAGTGAAAATAAATCGTAAAGTTAATTTTTTCGGTCAGTTTACCGTAAATATACATTTGTAATTGAAGAACATGAAGTAATTGTGCTGTTCTAACATAGAAAAAAAATATTTTATTTGATGCCCGCCGTTACAAGGTCACGTTGAGGAATTTTGATGAAGTGTCAAATGTGGCCTATTAAAGTGGCCCTACTTTACTACATAATTTCCATAAGAGAGCCTTTACTCATTTGTCGGCGCAGCGTCGGTACGACGTCAGCATGCTCGGTATACGCGGTACCGAAAGCTTACTGAACGCCTATATTTCAATTTGAATGGAGCGTTAGAGCATTCACTTTTTTCGTCGCAACATCGATACGACATCAACGTGCTCGGTATATGCGGTACCGAAAGCTTAAGAGCTTATTAGATCATCCTGAATCAAGGATACGGAATGAAGTCGCTCCTTAATTCAGAGAAGTGTAATTGCATTCAGGAAGGTAGGATCCTAGTTAGGATCCTAGTTAGGATAGAAAATGGTCTCCGGCGTTAAGGATGCTAAATCGGACGCAGTTAGTACAGTGTAATCGCATTCAGGACGCTCGGCTCCGACACAGTAGTATCACAGCCTAAAGAGTATACAGTCAGTCAACGCTTTTTATGTTGGCGAAAAAAAGTCGCCGTTCGTCTAGTTTTCATAGTGTTTGTAAACGACAAAGTTATATATATATATATAGGTTTTGGAAAATGTGCTAGGTACTCTAAAACTACTAATTATATCTCATTCAAACCAATTTTCGTTGATAGTGTTTGTTAAGATCTACAACATATATTTTATCAGATTTTTAGAGGGGGGGGGGGGGGGGGGGCACACATTTTACCACTTTGGAAGTGTATATTTTCCAAACGGTTGATTTTGAGAAAAAATACTTTTAGAAACCTCAATGTCATTTTTATAGACGTATAGGTTTAATGTTTTTTTTTCCGTTTCAGTTCCATGTATGGTGAGCCCCCCTTAATCTTTTATATTTTTTTTATTTTGTGTAAAAATCGTAAAGTGGTTCACAGAATACATCTACCTACCTAGTTTCAACTGTGTAATTCTAATAGTTTTGGAATAAAGTGGCTGTGACATACGGACGGATAGACGGACAGACAGACAGTCAGACATGACGAATCTATAAGGATTCCGTTTTTTGCCATTAGGCTACGGAACCCTAAAAAATAAATCGCCTTAAATTTCTAACCTAACCCGGGACCTACAGGAGTAAAACAGGTTCGATTCCAAACTCAACTCGAGCCCCCCTCGACCCCCCTCTAGCCCCCCTCAAGTCACCCTCGACCCCCCTTGACACCCCCTCTCTAGCCCCCTCGAGCCTCCCTCGACCCCCCTTGACCCCCCTCGAGCTCCCCTCAAGTCACCCTCGAGCCCACCTCGAGCCCCCATCGACCCCCCCAGAGCCTCCCTCGACCCCCTCCAGCCCCCTTTGGGCCCCTCTCGACCCCAAGTTTGACAGCTGTCACCTGTTGGTATTTGCTTTTAAAATTGATTTTAGGTATGTTATTAGATGAGTTATTCGCAAATTCACGCAAATACTAGTACCTACATCAATAAACCTGATTCAGATTAGCATTGAAAATGACATGTACCTACTACCAACCTAGCTACATACTTATACCTCTTACCTACATACCTATACCTACCTACATGTATTTTTACGGTCACTGTATTTTGCCCCCCGTTGCTCTGCGTAAGTACATTCGTGTAACAACTGTATTATTGTTAAGCTGTGATATCGGATCCGTTATTCAGGACGGTCTAATTGGCGACTGAATTTCTCGTCCTAAATCGGACTCTGAATTCCGGATCCTTAATTCAGGATGATCTAATAAGCTCTTTACTAGACGCCGAATCAATTGAGCGTTACCAATTACTCATTTGTCGGCGCGGTACGCCATGCTGTGTCGTGCCGCTGCTGCGCCGACATATGAGTAACGCACTAACACTCTATTGAAAAATAGGCGTCCATAAAGCATTCGGTAGGTATACTTTCGGCGCCGCGTATACCGAACATTATAATGTCATACTGATGCTGCGCCGACATATGAGTAAAGGGCCTAAAACTAACGCGCTCACGATCGAAGGTAATGAAGGTAAGGTAAAAAAAAACTAGTACAGGCCCCGGGCTACGTAGTAAAGTTAATATTCTTTGCCCGGGTCTAGAGTATTTGTTTTAAAAGTATGTGGGTAGAAGCACTTCAAAGTCGTCTTATTTCTGAATATACTAGTGAGTGACTAGTGCGTGTCGCGTGCCAACTACAAATGGTCAATAAAGTGTATAAAACCGTAATGGGTATGAATGGCAAAATTAAGTTTGAAATTAATAAGTGTTGATTTGTTTGATATTACTGATTTTGTTACGTTTTTCGGATGTGTGTTCATTCCACCTGCCTGCCTTACTAATGTGAATAAACGATAAATATAATGTTCAATTTTGTTTCATTCTACTTCTGTAGAGGTGTTTATAATTGCGGTTCTTAAGTCTATGTTTGGAATGTAGATTAGGAATAGAAAACGTATTGAAAAATATTACTATGCGCTTGTTTAATAAGAATATTATTTCGGGCTGTAAACTTACGTTTAGTTAGAAGAATATATGTTTAAAACGCTTGTTAAAATAAAGTAATCGAAATATCTTCGTATGAAATGTTTTGCCTTGATCCTGACCTGCATTGCGCGGCTGCGGGCGGCGGCGTGGTTGCGCAACCAGCCATTTATTCGCCAGTCCGTCAACTCACGCGCATAACATTTATCTGGTATAGGTACGACGCGCAGATTGCTTGACCTTTCCGCGACTTTTCGCGATAAACTTAAAATAAAAATGTTGCTATAAAGAAAAGGAAACTGCTAGAAGAACCGGAAACAGGATATTAATAAATTATCTTATAATTATGTTAAAAACTTTTCGATTTTAGTTTAGAGTTCAAAGCCTTTCTAATCTATACAGAATTATTCGTAAGAGGCTGCTGTACTTCCAAACACGATGTGTTACGTTTTGTAAGAAAGGTTGACATATTCTGAATTCAGTCTGTGCAGACCCCCCCCCCCCCCCCCCTAGCCTAAGTAACATTTGCAAAATTCGTTATCGTTTCGCTTTCGAAACATGTATGGGATTGACGTAAGGTTTCGTAAACAAAACGAAATCTCTATCTAACGAAATTATAATGCTCATAACGACTGGTAAGATTGCAAATGCGAAAAATAGAGATATTAGTATATTTTTGCATTCCTACTTATAAAAATGAAAGGTAAATAATGTCAATGTTACTTATCCTTCTCACGTTCGGAAATATCAATATTATTATACAGTTTTCGTAAAACTGCTTACCTGTTTAATCTGTATTCTGTATCAAAGTTTATTATGCTGAAAGGGACGTAGGTAACTAAATATAAGTAAAATCACAGCAAGTAACTTTTTAAAACCACGAACCCTTGTTCGAAGAAAAACACGTGTAGCGGTTAGGTACGCTAAGTTTTACACGGAAGAATACCCTAGTACTTAATAATTACCTGCTTGATTTGTTTACAAGACTTATGCCCCGGTTACAATGCTACTAGTTGACATAACAATCACCGGCCAAACGTAGGTGATAAATCGATTCCTCTTGACCCAAATCCAGCGGGTCAAAGCCATGTCAGCGTCGCGCCGCCGCCGGCCGGAATAACAATGCTCATCTCGCTTTCTTGGGCTTTAAAAGTATTTTAGCAAAGTCGCTTTTACAATAGCACTGGTTTTGGCCAAGTAAATTATAAAACAGTATTCGGTCACCATTTGAAATTTATGCTGTCCATTTTTTATTGCTAAGATAAAAAAAAATAGTTGGCATTCAAAATGAGTTAATTAATTGGGTTGGTAAACTTTTCCAAAACTGTTGTGAATTATATATTTTCTCGTAGCTTTTGGCTTTGGAGTCAGGAATAACCAATTGCGGATTTTTCATAATACTTCATTTTAATTTAAAATTTAAATTTACAGCATAGTACAATAAATAACTATTACATTACGGCTGTATGCGTAGGTAGTGCTTTTGCTCAAATAAAAAAAATGAAAAGTTTGGCATTGGAAATTGGAAATATCAACTAGTTGTCATGTCAGTCACAGTCCGCTAAAATAAATAAAATAACTCATTTGTGAGTAAATTTGTTGATATACATATATTTACGTGATCATCACAAACGTATAAAGCTCTCTGAAGGCAATTCCTGTTTAATCCTCTGCACCACGTCTCTTTCAAAGGTATGTGAATTGTACAAAATTTGTTCTGCGGATGGTCACATCTATATTTCAAACAAAACGGAACAAAGCAGTATAGGTACTTCATCGGCGTAATAAGCTGGATAATGGATTTCTTCAAACTGATCCATTTCCCATAACTGAAAACACGCAAGAAAAACACTAGAAAATCATAATAAATAAGCTGAAAAACAAACAACAACATTAGGTCGTGATTAATGAATACCAAAGAGTAAAATAATTGGATTTGGACTAAGTACTCTTTGTCATCGTCTGTAAAATCTGTCCTGTCAATCAATTTTTTTAATCAGTAAATGCAAGGGAACTTCGTGTTCAGCCGTTCGTTTGATATTTTATCGCGATAATAATATCAAAAAATATATTTGGTTAACAAGGTAAAATAAAAAAAAATACATAATATTATTTTCTTTATTCTTCAGACTTGTGCTATCAAAAAAAAAAAAACAATTAACTTCTTAAAAGTTTACCAACCCAATTACATAGAGTAGGTTCTAATAACTTTTAAACTGGCCCTTTTAATTTAAAAAATGGATAAGGAAGGAACATATTGTGCCCATACACTCGGTCGGCAGGCATAACGATTTTCATATTCATGTTAAATATTAAAAAATCCTGTGTTGAATGGTGTGGTTTGCCCTTGCGTATGTAAAACGCACGATTGCCCTTGCGTGAAAAACCTCTACATCTACGAACGAATTCAATTGAGCATTAAATAATGTGATCGCATGAGCATTGAAGAAATCTAAGTAGGTATATAATACCTAAGCATAAAAGTATTTTTAAACAAATATTTAAAGTTTCGATCATCTTTATGGAAAATCGGTTGCAGCTACGTTTTACATTTTTTTTAACGAAAAATATTGGTCCTTTGCTGAGTCTAGTCAAATATTTGTGGATTCAAGATTGAATATTCATGTCTAGTTTTCATGTTTTCATAGATCGTTGGTATAACTTTTTTGTCATCAAAATTATGTTTATTATAACGTACTTACCCTATGTCCTTCTCTGTATCCCTGACAACATGTATGCAAAATTTCATGATGATCGGTTCAGTAGTTAAGACGTGAAGGCGTAACAAGTAAACAAAAAACAAACAAACGGACTTCCACATTTTATAATATTAGTAAGGATAATATCAGATTTGACACGAAAGTTAAAAATAAAAAGAGGCACTGACCTCCAATTTTAAATGTACAAATATTTCTTTTTAGGGTTCCGTACACAAAGGGTAAAAACGGGACCCTATTACTAAGCCTCCGCTGTCCGTCTGTCTGTCTGTCACCATGTATCTCATGAACCGTGATAGCTAGACAGTTGAAATTTCCACATAATATGATGTATTTCTGTTGCCGCTGTTGGTACGGAACCCTTCGTGCGCGAGTCCGACTCGCACTTGGCCGGTTTTTCAATCAAATTGTTAGGTAGTACAATAGACAACACAATAGACAGTAATATTTTATTGAAATGTAAATTTCTACACTAATAAAAATAAAATAATTAAAATAACCTAATAAAAAAATCTAATCAAAATCAAATGCAGCCCGGCGGCGTCGACTTCATCATCACTCGAATGTGCGATAACATTTTAAGAACCCACATCTTATTGCAATTGTAAACCATGTTTAGGCTTTAGTTTACCTAGGCATCATCTTCACACTCTTATTCAGAGATCGTTGTAAAAATTCATTTGGAATCGTAGCGTGACTAAGAGAGACATGAGACATGCATCGTGTAATTTTAAATCTCAAAATCGAAATAACTGTAACCTACGAATATATTTTGGATCTACTTCTTTTCTGTATCAGCTATGCTCAGGAAATACCAAAACAATAGAAACAGATGCGCCGAAATAGTTTTTTTCAATGTCCACGTCCAAGACACTGCCCCGGCTGGCCTTTTGAATAATAATTATAAGTAGAGAAACGTTAAAGTTTCCCCCGCCGCCCGCTCTTCCGCTCCGGCGGAAACGTCACGCGTGAGCACGTCTACACCTCAACGTGCTTACGCTGCTGTTACTGCTACCAACAAGCCCGCTAAACATCTTGACCGGGCTATAAACGAGGGAAACAAACAAGGATCGATCTCCAAAGCTGAGCAACCAGCGCCGCGGAGACAGGATGCAGGATGCGATGATGATGGCTTCAAGAAGGTGGAAAAGAAGAAGAAAGCCTCTCGTCGTAACCTGTGCGGCACTGCCCCGACTGGACACAACCACCTGCTGCGGCCGACTATCCCGACAACGCCGGTGTACGTGTCCCGCCTGCATTACTCCACAAAATCCGATGACATTGTGGAGTACCAGAATAAAAGCCAAATATACGCTGAGGGTCGAGCGGTTGGAGTCCCGCCACAACGTGAACTTCAAATTTCAGTTCATTTGTGGTGAGGGTGCCGGTGCCGACTGAACATCTGTCGACCTTTATGAAGGAAGATTTTTGGCCGAAGGGTGTCCTATTCCGCCGGTTTCGAGGTCGGCTACCGGACGCTGCGCTGCGTAACACGTCGCCGCCTTCTTTACGTGTAAATTAGTTAAGATATAATATACCTACTATGTATGTTAGTCTCTAAGGTATTTATAATATGGACCTAATATTGTAAATTATATTTCTGTTGCCTGAAATAAAAGATTATTATTATTATTATTATTAAAATAATGAATAAATTAAATGATATCGTGTTCTTCGTACGGGTATTATTAATGACTAGCTTTTGCCCGCAACTTCGTTCGCGTGATTTAGATAGTTGTGCATTTATTTTGAAAGTCACGGATTACCAATATACCTCGGTATTTATCAGTAGACTTTATTTCACACATTTAAATTTTCCCATAAAAATTCATGTACAAACAAACTGTAACACCCTGTAGCACCCTGTATAACGGGAATTTCCAAAATGTTTTCATAGTGCTCACCTACACCATTTAAGGTATCTACCCTCAAAAATGGTATCTCTACCTTCAGCCCTTTACAAATCCCTATACAACTGGAACACCCTTTAGCACCCTGTACAACGGGAATTTTCCAAAACCTTTTCTTTGTGCTTACCCACACCATGAAAGGTATCTACCCTCCAAAAATGGTGTCTCTACCTTCAGCACTATACAAATCTCCATACAAACTGGAAAACCCTGTAGCACCCTGTGTAACGGGAATTTTCCAAAACCCTTTTTTTAGTGCTCACCTACACCATGAAAGGTTTGCAAGGAATAATCTACCCTCCAAAAATGGTCTCTTCCTTCAGCCTTATACAAATTCCCATACAAACTGGAACACCCTGCATAACGGGAATTTTCCAAAATGCTTTCTTAGTGCTCACCTACACCATGAAAGGTCTCTACCCTCCAAAAATGGTGTCTCTACCTTCAGCCTTATACAAATTCCCATACAAACTGGAACACCCTGTATAACGGGAAGGTTCTATTGCACATTTTGTTCGGATTAATGTTTCTCAGGAGCATTATCGGAACGCCGAGCTTAAGAGTTATCTTGTGCGCTGGAAGACCACTTGCAGTGAGTGAATTTAAAAACTCAACTGGGTAATTTATGGCGTCGTCTCGACTGATTACATTATTAAAAGATGTGTAAACCACTTCATCCCCAACAATTTGTGCTAATATTTCTTCATTTATAGCAGACTAGCTGATGCCCGCGACTTCGTACGCGTGGACTTTATGACTCCGGCGTATGCATATGTTATAGTCAAACCCCGAAGTCCAGGCGCTCCTAGGTTTGCCTAGTCAAACCTCAGGTTTGACAAGAAGGCTTAGACAAAGTCCAAAACTAATAGCGTGTTTCGGGCTTTGACTAACGCAATTATAGCCAAACCTAGGAGAGACTAACTTGGACAGTCAAACACCGAAACGCCATTTGATTGAATCGGGGTTCGACCAGTCAGACTTAAATTAGGTACAGAATATGTTTTTTTTTGTATTTAAAAGTATGAAAAACACATTCTTTAGAGTGAAAATGTAACTAAATTAACAGTCTTCCTATGAAACAAAGATTTCTGTTGTCTGTTAAAAAAAATAACCACGAAATTTAAGACGATCGCTCCGCTGCGCTTCGCGATCGTCTTAAATTTCTAACCTAAACGTGACCTACAGGAGTAAGGCAGCTTTGACTAAGATTAACCTAAATATGTATGAGAAACAGCATTCATTTCCGATGTTAAATTTAGTCAAAGCTGCCTTACTCCTGTAGGTCACGTTTAGGTTAGAAATTTAAGACGATCGCGAAGCGTAGCGGAGCGATCGTCTTAAATTTCGTGGTTATTTTTTTTTTAACAGACAACAGAAATCTTTATTTCACAGGAAGATTGTTAATTTAGTTACATTTTCACTCTAAAGAATGTATTTTTACATATTTACATACAAAATAACACATTCTGACCCTAATTTAAGTCTGACTGGTCAAACCCCGATTTGATCGTATTGAGTTTCGGGGTTTGACTATCCAAGTTGGTCTCTCCTAGGTTTGGCCATAAATTCGTTAGTCAAAGCCCGAAATACGCTTTAGTTTTGTATTTTGACTAAGCCTTCTTGTTAAACCTGAGGTTTGACTAGGCAAACCTAGGAGCGCCTGGACTTCGGGGTTTGACTATAACACATATAAATATGAACTAATGTAGTTACATAAGAAAATAGTTGTAACAGTGTTATAATGTTAAAAGTTAATAAATTATTTTTATTTTATTTTGAATATTTAATAGTGTAAACATAGTTTAAAAAAATCTTTATAAACTTTGTTCGGAGTATTTTTTTCGGGAGCCAATATGAAAAAACCTGAAGCGTTACTAACCCTGGAAAAAGCCACATCAAGTGGGCCATGCGAAAAACAACCAGTCCTTAAATCGACACCAGCGGCTTTAAGCATCTGGTACCTATTTAGGCAAGTCGATATCAAAAATTAGGTCCAAACTGTTACCGCCTTCACCACGTGGAGGTACTCCCAGCTTAAGTTTTTTATTATATTATGCAAAACTACTTTAACCTGGGGGCCTACTCAAATGGCAAACGTTATAAGCGTTTCTATATTCTACATGTTTCTTCGACTCGGCGAAAGCGATATTATTTTGGTACTCAACCCGTCACTCCGCATTCAATCTTCAAACGCTTGTATCACAGAGTAACTAGAACTAGAGAGTACCTCAAAGAGTCCACTAGCGCCTCTGGAAATCGATGCGGAACTACTGACACGAAATTATAATAGCTGAAAATGTATTTTTTGTTTCTTATTATATATTTATTTTAGTTTTTTGTAATATCTTTATTTATAACAAAATAGAAAATATTAATGAAAAAGAACAAATCAAAACAAAGAAAAATACAAAAACAACTATGATTTGGCTCGGTATTCGTACAACGGTATAAATGTTGTAGCACGGTAAATATCTATTAATATTGTCTAGAGTTGCCACCTTTTTTGAACTAATAAAGTATATTGATTGCTAAAGCTAGTAAAAAGTACGTTGTATGGAAATAAAGTAATATTTATTTTTACCTTTAAAACATACTTTTTATTACTTTTGGCAATATTTAAACAAATCTTGTGAAATAAAGTATTTTCACGTACCTACTTTATTTTCCTCATAAAGTAGAGAGTACAATAACCCCGAAATAAAGTACAGGTGGCAACCTTAAATTGAGACCTTTTTGTCGCACGATACACCCGTCTACAGTATTTTAATTTCAGCTAAGTACCTACTTTCGTATCTTTCTAGTTTTGTAATTGCGTATAACCTGCGTAATATTTTAGAATCCATAATATTATAGGGAAAATGAAATAGGTAGGTACCTAGGTTAACAAAACTAACAGTAAAAACAAAAAACTGAAAAAGCTAAATACCTACATATTAAAGAGAGAAACAAATTATTTTCAAATCCTTCTGGCCGTAGTTAGTAGGCAATACCTATAGTAAAAAAAAAATATTTTAATAAAAGTATACTTAATCTTATTTTTTGGACTCCGGGTATTTAAACATGTCATCTCTGGAGTAATAAAATAATAAATATAATACAAACAGCACAATCTGCAATTTACCATAGTAAGTAAGTACTTGTATTTCAAACAATAATTAGTTCGTAGGTATATTACGTTCGTCACTGCGGCGCATTCGCGACTGTTCGTGTACCGAGTATTGTTGAAGTTGGAATACTGATAGATACAGTCAGTGGCACGAATCATGAAATTGGGTGGGGATTGCGCGGAACGCGTATTCTGGGTATGCGTTGCGGTGAGGGGCGTAGGCGGCGGGAGAGGGGCACGCACTATTGGTCGCTCACACGAGCACATGCGCGAATTTATCCCCACTCCGTCGAAAAATATTCATGATTCGTGCCACTGACTGTACCATTACCTTGATAGTAATGTCATGTAAATAAACGGAGGTGGTGTGGTAATCCGCTCTACGCTACTGGACTGGGTCATTAATTCGGGTGTCGAATTTTATCATTATTATTGTAATTCGCACCATGACCAAACTCAAAAACGATTTTCATTTTCATATTTTAATATAATTTTGTTTTTAATTACCTACTTTATAACCAGTTGAAATTATTTGGCAAACTTGAAGATTTTGTTGTGAAAGTTGATGGTTAAGATTCAGAGATGACGCTACTTTTGTTTCGACCGTTTGCGTTGTTCCAAGTGTGCCCCTCTTGTATTGTACTGTATGATCTGTGTTTAACGTTACGCTGGCTCCGACAGAAAGAAATGGTACTCAAATGGCTATTTTGACATGTAGATTTGCCGACGATAGCCAGCAATCGTACTAAAACGCAGCGAACGTCCATACCCTGTAGAAAGAAACAAAGTCGTACGACACGTGTTTTATTTTCAATTTTGAAAAGGGTTTTTTTGTTTCCTGTGATTTCTGCCAATAAAACTAATGGAGGAGATAAATCATAATAGTGATCTGTGTAAGAAGCACTGAAACAGGCCACTTAAGGCGTGGGGCCTCGGAATTAAAACCCCTATACCCCTAATCATCAGTAAGTACTTAGTATTAATTGATAAATTATGCAGTAGGTACTTTGAAGAGTATTCTTCTTTACAAAAGCCTGAAGGCATTGGCGTATCTAAAGATTATTTCCAGTGGGGCCGGGCCTCTAGTTCTGGGGCAAAGCCTAGGGTGCTTGACTAGAGCCGCGTTGGAGTTTTGAAAGGCAATAGAAAAGTATTATAGCTGGTATTTTTCTGGGGTGGGTATCAGGCTGTTCTGGGGTGTGCACGGCCCACCCGGCCCACCCGGCCCACTGCCAATGCCTGAAGGTTGTCATTTCGTAAGTATAAATTAGTTCCAGTTACTCGTAGGTACAATACCTAATTATGTAAAAATCTTTTTTCATTAGTTTCCCTTTCTTTAGTCGGTAATCACAATAAAATATGATTCCCTTATAATTAACATTTATCTTTCATGTAGCATGGAAATGAAGGATTAGTTGAGCTGTGTAATGATTTCAAATTTTCAATTAAGTACTTTTTATTGTTTCAGGTTGTGATAATTTCTTCTTGAATTTTCGTTCAAAATAGAATTTGCACTACCTATATTATAAGAAGATAAAGAAGAAGTGTAAAGACAATTATAGTTATGATTTCTGAAACTGTGGTAAGCTAATGGGCTGTGTAATGAGTGAGCGAAGCTTTGTACTAATGTATTTTATCACAAACACAACACAGAGAAAGCATTGATAATTTGATACAATGGCAAACAAAATAGTGTATAAAACATAAGAAAAATATGTCATAAGTCAAAGACTTCTATGTTGTACCTATACCTATTACCATAGCCTTCTATATTTCCAAGCCATGAAGTTGAGCAGAACGGCAACATCACATGTGGTCAAGCACATAGTAATGCTATTACACATGTATAAAAAAGGAACAACAATTAAAAAATAATAAATTAAAAGTAAAAGCTATAAAGCATGTATCAAAAAAGAGGTCAGCTCGGCAGCTGGCCGAGTGATGGTAAGTGTTAACACTTTTAAATATAAACTTGATATTATACATAACATATAGTTAACTTCACCACCATAGACTATATCCTGACATGCTATAATTCAGTGCAGGTTGGCTTGGTGGGTCTGATCTGAGTTGAGTAGTGGTCCCCCGACACATATTTGGAAGTTAAATGCAGACATACAGACATAAGGCTTCAATAACACCCAATCTTTATGTTTAAGTTGCATCGGGGCTATGGTTTCCAGATCTAATAATGAGATTTCCTGACTTTTTCCCTGACTTTTCAGGAAATTTCTTGGCATTTAGTAAATCTACATCTACATTCTTAATTTAGTTAATATTTAATAATCTTTTCACACCAAGTGATTTAAAAAATTATGTGTTTTCATTAAGTTTTTACTGCTACAGTTATGAGTACATCCCTGACAACTACAGTTTTTATCCCTGTTTTCCTGATAGATGACTTAAATTCCTGACATGTCAGGAATGTTACTTGGTAATTAATATTCGCTAATTCTAATAAATTCTAATTCACTAATAATAATCACATAGTCATAAATTTACCTCTTTAATGAGTGAAAAAATAAAAATAGAATAAAAATAGTAATTGTTTTAATACAATGTTAACTTAAATAAATAAATACCTACTTTTTTACAGGTGACACTTAGAAGAAGGCCTGTTTGTAAGATATACTAGTTACAATAAGCCAAGCAAGACTGATTCAACTACTGATACAAGATGGTACCTATCTAACAAAATCATGGGCCTCAGTACTTTGTCTGCGTGAAAAGCTTTTTTTGCTATCCCTTGGGAACTTTGTTAAGGATGAAAGGACCCTATGTCCTTCTCTGTACCCCTGACAACATGTACCTATGTAAAATTTCATGATGATTCTAACAATTGTTTGTTACACCTCAAAACAAACAAACGGACTTTCTCATTTATAATATTATTAGTAAGGATGTGGTTGCTTTGTTATTATTATTTTTATACTTTTAAGTTCAAAAAGTAAATGTTCTCTTTGATTTAAATTTAAATTTGTTTTAATCTAACACCTTATAACTACCCTATTATTTTGATAATGCAAAACAACAACATATTGTTGAAATTTTTTTTTGTTTTGTAGATGTGATAGATAGTACACAAAATGAAAGGTTATAGGTAGGTAGTCAATATTTTATTTTATAATTATATCTAAACCAATACAATTAGGTATATGATTTTAAAGCACAAAGTAGGTACAGCCAGAACTTTTCCATCATGCTTCTTTTTATACCTAAAGTTTCATAGTCTTGTTTGTCGCTTGGAGCAAAATATTCATTACTATAATTTTGTTCAATAGCTTCAGCGTATTTCCTGTGCACCATCGGGCACGTTCGACGTCCAAGGGTTAGCTTTTTACAACATCTTTTCTAGCCAATTTAAAAGGTACTTGTGTATTATATTCTGCAATGTCAATATACCTATTGAATTGTATGTATCTGAAATTCAATAAGATTGAGTTAATAACAATTTAGGTAAATAAAAGACTTATTAAAAACCATAGCGGTATTTTGATCTAATAAGTAGTCAGTATATAATGTTACGGCTTATTTGCCGAAGTGCCCGAATAGCTGGCTAAAACTATGTGTAGCCTATGTGTAGTTTGGGGTATGAAGAAAGTTATTTGTATTATCTGTTAAAAAAATCATCATCATCATATCAGCCACACGACACCCACTGCTGGGTATAGGCCTATCGGCTACACCTAGTTTTATCCGCACTTTGGGTATTAGCCGTAACATTATAATTATATACTTAATAGGAACCATGTAATAATAAGTATTATTCACCAGCATTCTTGATCACTTTTTTGTTTGTTTCATCCTTTGGTCAGAAAAGAGAGTCATGTTTTCTTGCCAATTATATTCCGTAAGTATTGTAGGTATCTTGAACTGAAATAAATGTAAGTAATGATTGATAAATCCATACGATAAGTCTTAAGTGTGGTATTTTGATGTAAGTAATATAAAGTTCTTACTTACTTACTAAGTAAATATATCTTATTTATTATTATAGGTATCCATGGCATATGATTGCTGACTGAGCAAGGGTTTATTATAAAGAAAATTAGGTAGGTACTATACTATTCTAATTAATTAGTTTAGTAGTAGTAAACACCACATTACACAACACAGAGGAAATAATCACCACGTAGTAAGTAAAGTACCTTACGTACAATTTGACATTAGGTGCATTCCAACAGACTAATCGCTGAGTCATTGATCACCATAAAGAACATTTTAACCATGAAAAGAAATGGCAGTATAATATGATCGTCATCTCGTATGTGCTTACTCACTCACTCTTACTCCTTCTGGCTTGTGAGTTGTGAGTAGGGCTTGCAATTCGAATACTTCGAATATTCGGCTTATTTTGCTATTCGAATACTCAAGTCGGTGATAATATTCGAATATTTTCCACTTTGTTAGATTTAGGCGAAAGTCTTTCATTAAATACCCGAATAGCGCTAGAATGAAGCGTAAAGAATTTCCGTCACTGAGGATCTAGCTTTATCTGAAACCAATTACTGCAGCACTTACGATGCAATTCGAGGTTAAAAAAAAATATTTATTTTATTTATTTATTTATTTCTTTTATTTCTTGGGAAACATACAGCATAAATTTTTACATATAGTTACAACATACATCAAATTACATTAGCCTAAACAGTTTCCACTACTAAGTAATGACAATAAAGTATCGAGTAACAATAACACTGTAACTTACTTAAACAACTAAATTTTGCTTACTAAATTTTGTTTACTTATAAAAAATGAGAGGCCAAACATTAATTAATTGGTACTATTAAGTGCAACTTTGAATTTAGCGGGCTTAAGACTAAACAAATCAATGTGACTAAATTTAACGTTATATAATTTCATCGCTCTAACTATAAAACGGTTTCTAGCATAATTATGTAACGGTTTCTAGCATAATAATTAGTATGTAAATAAGCTAGGGTGACCATGAAGTATTATTTTTTGCGGTCATTGTATTGAAGTTTATTGAGACTGTATGTGGCGTATGTGCACATTACTTTTAGGTTTTTACACGACTGCCCAAAATTGAATAATTTTGTGTTCAGGGTTCATGTATGTTTGTAGTTACCTATGTGAGTTTCTTTATTCCACCATAACTTCTAACTAGCTTAACGGAATTAGATGTTTGGGGTATCGTTAGAATCCTGACATCATTCCGAGTGACAATGGCTATATATTTTTTTGAAGTCAATATGGCGACTGTACGACGCCACTTTTAAATGTGAATAAGAATTAATTTCTGTGACGGGTCTGGGCGCTACTATGTATAATAATTATCTATTTAAAAAGTATATAAGTAGTATATCAGTTGTCTAGCACCCATATTACAAGCTTTGCATAGTTGGGGTAATCAATCAATCATTCGAATAATTCGAATGACCATCAACATGTATTACTAATTAGTAATGTAGATATTTTTTATATTATTTTATAGCGCCACGGCGTTTTTTCTTGAGCCTCGTAGAGCCACTTCTCAAAAGTATTACTAATTAGTAGTAATTATTCGATTATTTAAATTAGTTTATTACTAATCTGACATTCGATTATTGAAATTAGTAATTAGTAGTTAATTCGATTATTGAAATTAGTAGTAATAATCGCGCATCACTATGGCGCTGTGTGAAATTGTCCAAGCATTTATTAATTTAATATCTGGGTGACCGAGCTTTGCTCGGATATTACTATTTATTGTAATATGGTGGTGAAAGCGCCATCTGGTGGTTTTTAGGGTTCCGTACCCAAAGGGTATTAACGGGAACCATTACTAAGACTCCGCTGTCCGTCTGTCTGTCTGTCCGTCTGTCTGTCTGTCACCAGGCTGTATCTCATGAACTGTAATAGCTAGACAGTTGAAATTTTTACAGATTATGTATTTTTGTTGCCGCTATAACAACAAAAACTAAAAACAGAATAAAATAAATAAATATTTAAGAGGGGCTCCCATACAACAAACGTTCTTTTTTGCTGTTTTATGGTATAACCCTTCGTGCGTGAGTCTGACTCGCACTTGACAGGTTTTTTCTGGTGGTTTGACTGCCTCCGTGGTCGAATGGTTATAAACCGGTTTTCAAGATGTCGCTTTTCTACATATTCTGCGTGGAAAGAAAAATGCATGAAAACTCAAAAATTGTGGTGTTTAGGTGATAATCTAGAATCTACATTGTCATCTCAAACATTAACTACATTTTTTAAACTTATTTAAAAACAATAAAAATAAAAATATATATATAAACTTGAACATATGAAGTCAAAGTCAAATAAGCTTTATTCAAATAAACTTAATAATTAAGTACTTTTGAATCGTCTATATTTTCCTACCAGCTGTTCCAGACTTTTTTAGACTTTTTGAAAAAACAAAAATAAGTCACCGAGCGGGATTCGAACCCGTAACACTTGTTTCTTGCCGACAGTGGCCGGCCGGACGAAATTAGCGACCATATTCTGCGTCGGAAGAAAAACGCATGAAAACTCGAAAACACGCGTTTTCCCAAACATAAGACTAATCTAGATCGATTGTTTACCCCCGAAAACCCCCATATACCAAATTTCAGCGAAATCGTTAGGGCCGTTTCCGAGATCAAAGAAATAAATAAATAAATACAAAAATTGCTCGTTCGAAGGTATAAGATAACGATTATAGCCTTTCTGTCCATCAACATACGTACATTGTTGTCACCCTATCTTAAAAATCTCATACAAATTTAATCATGGATTTTATTGTAACTACCTGCAGTGATTGGTTTTAGATGCAGCTAGATCCTCAGTGACGGAACTTGTTTTTAATATTAATTGCTTTACAACTTGCGTGAAGCAAAATTCACGTAATGTGACAGTTTTAAGTACAAGGCCGTCTTTAACCTATTTTAGGCCTTGGGCACATTAGGATAATGGGGCCCCTATGACCTTGAATTGGGTTACCATCAAAGTAAGAGAGGATGCCTGTATATGAGGCACAAAATGCCAGATTTTTTAGAAAAATGCTTATCTAGGTATAGCAAAAATCGGCCGCGAAGCGCGATTATTAGTCAGTCTCATTCACTAATCTTGTAATATTATTTACCCGTCTGTAGTGAAAAACACGGCCGCGCAGCGCGATTTTTAGTCAGTTTCATCCAATAATCTCGTTATTTTGCCTGTCTAACTGTAGTAAAGAAAACGGCCGCGCAGCGCGATTTTTATACCTAATCAGCCTTATTCACTAATCTTGTAATCTTGCTGAGATACATTTAATAAGAAAATAAATAATCCACAAAAGTAACTATTTTAGAATAGTGATTAAAAATCTATGTGGTTTGAAGAGGTACTCTTTTAGATTTGATTTTTTTTCGTAATATAATAAGCATCCCAAGAAACAAGGGGCCCCTATCGATCGCGGGGCCCTGGGCAAGTGCCCAGAGTGCCCAATGGGAAAGATGGGCCTGTTTAAGTATGTATGGGCCATACAGTGTGATGGTTCGAAATATTGTTTTCGCTTTTTTCTATTGAGGTGTCGTTATGCGAACGAATTTCAAGTATTATATACTGTCACTTATCAAACGTGACGCTGCTATTACAGACTGCTTCATTTGGCTCCAAACGGTTTAGTTGTCGATATTTTGACAACTGAAAACTGGTACAGACGGTTCTGTATGTGCCATGTTTAAACAACGATTTTATGAGATCTGCTCTGTTTTGTACGATGTTCGAGTGTTAAATCTTATCCGCCTTACTAATAAGGAACTGCAACCCACCCCTTTAACAGCTGTGTAGCTAAGCTATGACAGTGATAGAGGTATTATAGATCGTATACACAGTTGTTTACTAATAAAGACTTTCATTGTATTGGGTATTGTATACACACTGGTTATAACGAATGTGACTTGCAACACTGCTGCTCACGTTCTAAAACAACATCATCTTTAATTATTTTCTAGTGAAATATAAATAAATTAATAATTTAAATCTTATACCGGTTCCACACTCGCGCCGCGAAAGCCCGTGAAGGCCAAGAACCGCGAGTGTGAAGTGTGGAGGGTTTCGCGGCTTCGCGTTCGCGCTTCGCGGCGTTCCCCGTCCGGTGGTTTTTGGTCCGTGTTAAAAGGCTTGTGTGCCGAACTAAGGTTGCCGTGATTCGTGGCCGCGGTTCACGCGCGAGTCTGGAGGGCTATATTTTTTGCACCGTTTTCATGCGCGAACCGCGCCCGTGATTTGCGGCGCGAGTGTGGAGCCGGCTTTATATTGAGGCTTTATCGTGATTAAACTGTTAAGAAAACCTGTTTATTTTTAATCCTTATACTATTTTCACCAATATTTTAGACTTAAGCGTGTGGGCCGGAGAGTCGCATGCTTTTAAAACTTTAGATCGCGATATCTTTGTCCCTGTCGCGTTACATGAGTAACGAATGTGTTCGTAGCTGTAACAATGAATATGTAACGGCTACAAATACATCAACCCACCGGTACAGGCTCAGATTGATCTGGAATTCGACGATTTAACCAAAAACATAACCTCAAAGCATGCGACTCTCCGGCCCACATGCTTTTGTCCATAATTCTGCCGAGAAGCCGGTACAATCGAATTGATATCAGAAATAAGAACGTATATCATCAGTACATTACTTCTAGGTGGTTTTAGAATGGAATTATGCATGTGGTACGGAGAGTCGCATGCTCACTTAAAAACAAAGAATGTCTGCCAGCTGTCAGTCAACTGTCAAAAGCGTTTTGTTACGTGCGACATATGCACAGATTTTCCGTTTGATCAGAGGGCTTACCAACAGCAAATAAGAAACCGTTTAGTTCAAAAGCAGGCCTTAAACAGGACTGCTTAAGGCCTGATTTCATACTAACCTTTGAGGTCATAGTACGAAAAAGTAAGGCAGTTCAATATAAGTCCTGCTATAAGAGCTCAGTACCTGGGTGAACCGAGCAAGCTCGGTTATTAGTATTTATTGTAAATGGTGGTGTTTAGGTGATAAAAAAGTGCTTTAGCTACTTACTTTGGGATCAGAGCAATGTATGTGATGTTTTTTCGATATTCGTAATCTCAACCTTACATTACTCGTTTTGTCACAGAGTAACGCCATCTATTGTCAATTTCTCTCATTACATAGCTATGGAATAAGATGTAGTTAATACATAATAATTCCGCGAGGCGTAGTAGTTAGTTTTTATGGCATTATCCGAGAGATGGCGTCAGAAAACGTACCCGAAAAACTTTTTAAAATTTGTATCGGTAAATTTTCGTTTTGCACTATTGCTTCATAAGTCTCAATAAAATAAAAACTCGAAAGCAACATTAACAACATTTTTTTAAACTTGTCTAAAAACAATAAAAAATATATGTATAAACTTGAACATAAAACAAGTAAGTCACCGAGCGGGATTCGAACTCTGAACACTCGTTTCTTGTGGTCCACGTACTAACCCGCTGAACCAAACAGACATTGGCCGGCCGCGGGTGAAATTAGAGACCATATGCTGCGTCGAAAGAAAAACGCATGAAAACGCAAAAACGCGCATTTCCCCAAACATAAAACCAATCTAGATCAATTGTTTACCCCCGAAAACCCCCATATACCAAAGGACATCAGGCACATGAGACCCAAAAGTGTATAAACATAGTTCTGTTATCTATAAACACTTTATGTTAATAGAATCATAAAACAGCAGCAACATTATTTTTTTACTCCTTCATTTAGCTTTAATTAATTATTGAAAAAAACAAAAGCATATCAATGAAACGGACATCTTTGTCAGCGATTGCACAAGTCTCCCCTGGGTATATTTGTTCTGTGGCACAAGTGATTGCGCATTAAAAAAAAATATCTGCCGGCTGTCAGTCAACTGTTAAAAGTGTTTTGTTACGTGCGGTGCGACATATGCACAGAACTCGTACATTGTGGTGCTAATCTGTATCACTAATGTTAATATGTGCACACTACCGTGATATGCCAATAATTATGGCCATAATTTTCCTTATTCCTATACGCATAAGGTTCATCAATGGTCATAATTGTTGGCATATTACGGTAGTGTGGCCCTAGCATAACGCAGCTAACGAAACGTGTAGTCGTGGTGGTGTTGCTATTTAGTGTCGGGATTACCAAAAAAAAAACTTTCAAAAATAAATAACTCTTAAAACATAAATCTTCGTAAAAATCTGAATATTTTCTATGAATTACTAATTACATGCCTGCATTTTGGAAAATACAGAAATGTTATACATTCTTTGGTTTTTTTCTATGGGACTCTGCCTGATGTCCTTTAATTCATTTGAACTTAGACTTTTTAAATTATGACTATCTGACCGTGTTTAACATTGTCGTTTTCGACATTTTAATCGTTAGACTTTCTAAGGTGATGTCCAAAAATGTATGAGGTCTGGGCCACGTCTTTGTACAGTATACCAAAAAATAGATAAAGAGACGATAAACAGTTTCTAATTATTCAATTTCTTTAAAATCGCTTTGTTTTCTGGAAGGAACATTAAACAAAATGCAAAAAAGGCATAATAAAAAAAGCATCATGGCGGAAGATGTTAACAACTTCTTATACGTCTGTGTAACAACAACCCACAGCACAGAGTAGGTAGAACTCAATGACAGTGACAATGGGCGCATTCTGCCAAACAAATCTTTGAGTCATCGATCGCCATAGAGAGTACATTTTAACCATGGAAAGTAAAATATTGATCAATACCGGCAGCTAGACCGCTTATCTCAAAGCGATAGTAATGCTCTATCCGTCCTTGTGCTACACGGTGCATGTATCTTGCGCACGTTGAGGCACGGGTTACTTGCGCGAGTGTACAATGCTATGGAGCTGGACCCGCTTTACGTGTTTCCACGGAGCATGTAACCTGCGCAAGTGCTCAACTTGCGCGGGCTACTTGCACCGTGTAGAAACACCCTAAGCACCTACCGCTATACTTTCCATGGTTAAAAATGGCAATCGATGACTCAAAGATTTGTCTGGCAGAATGCGCCCACTGACGGCTTTTTAACGGAGAGTTGCCATATTTGAAACTTTATTTCAAGTAAAAAATATTGATCTGTTTTTATTAATAACCATTTAACCATGCATTCTATAAAATTATTTGTATTTTTCTCAGAATCAGTGTATTTTTCTCCATCTTTGAGGGTGGTGTACATAGACGTGGCCCAAATTAGGACATGTCCTTTCGTCTAATTCGTTAGCTTCCCGTTCTCGGTTGTAATGTACTTTTACTCGATTTACCGGAATGCACCACATTAATGCGTGCTGAAAAAATCAGGGGCTGAAAATAACTAGGACGAATTTTATTTTTTCCATGCTAGTCGATTCTGAAAAATGATCGATGACTCAGCGAATAGTCTGTTAGAATGCACCCAAAGTCATGACACGAGACTATCGGTGTTTTCGTTCTATGTATTCTGTGTTTGTAGAATGGAACAAGCGTTTGTGATGTTAATGTACTTTTGAGTACCAAATTAGTGTCGATATCGTTTAAGCGTAGGATTTTGTATAGAGAAACGCTTAGAAATATTTTTATGCAATATGATTTGACTTGATTTTGGATTACTTATGGTTTTAAATTAACAATAATGCAATGTTATGTGTGTAATACAGTCACAGGCATCCGATGGACGACTATTTGTTTAATTTAAGGTAAGATCATAGTTTTATTTGATCAAATAGAAACATTGTACATTTGAGTACGAATCAACAAATTCGTGACGCTTGATCACGTGACCTATGTCAATCCCATACATTGTCTTTCTATTCTACTAGCGTTAATTGTAGTAAGTGGCCATTTGAGTAGGCCCCCTGATCTCTTAGATTTCCACATCAGATGATCTTAATTATTTTGTAAACACATGTTTATATGCAAATAAATTAAACTTGGTTCTGCATCAGGTATTCCAGATCTTCGATTTTTATACCTCAACAAAAAATACTAATCAGGCTAAAGAACTTTTGCTAAGATGTCACTTTTATATTTTGTATAGCTGATGCCCGCGACTTCGTACGCGTGGACTTCATGACTTCGGCGTATGCATATAAATGAACTAATGTAGTTACATAAGAAAATACTTGTAGCAGTGTTATGGTTCTGCATCAGGTGTTCCAGATCTTCGATTTTTATACCTCAACAAAAAATGCTCATCAGGCTGAACAACTCTTGCAAAGACGTAATTTTTTTATTTTGTATAGTTTAGCTAAATCATTATGGTTCTGCATCGGGTGTTCCAGATCTTCGATTTTTATACTTCAACCAACATGCTCATCAGACTGAACAACTCTTGCAAAGATGTAATTTTTATATTTTGTATAGTTTAGCTGGACCATTATGGTTCTGCATCAGGTGTTCCAGATCTTTGATTTTTGTACCCCAACAAAAAATGCTCATCAGACTGAACAACTTTTGCTTATGTGTCATTTTTATATTTTGTATAGTTTAGCTGGATCATTATGGTTCAGCATCGAGTGTCCAGACCTTCGATTTTTCATACCTCAACAAGACTGCTCATAGGACTGAACAACTTTTGCCAAGATATCATTTTTATATTTTGTACTAGCTTCCGCCCGCGACTTCGTCTGCGTGGATAGAATGTCTATCCCTCGGGAACAGTTCCTTTTTTCGGGATGAAATGTACCCTATGTCCTTCTCTGTACCCCTGACAACGTGCGTGTAAAATTTCATGATGATCGGTTCAGTAGTGAAGACGTGAAGGCGTAACAAACAAACAAACAAATAAACAAACAAACGGACTTTCGCATTTATAATATTATATAGTAAGGATGCCTGGTCGTTCCTCGGAGTGAGTATGGCGCGTTTCTTGATGTGGTACACTTGAAACATCTCCGAATACTGAACTTATGAGTTCGTGTTGTGAGAAAACGACTCTGCCAAGTGTTTCCGGAGAAGTCAGTTACTTAATCGTTTTCTCCAGGAAGGACGCCGTCGCATATTGCGCGATCCGTAATTTATTTTCTATGATTTTATTTAGAAATGTAGCTTTATCAGGATGTTTAGTATCGGTTAGAGTTTAGCGTCTCCAAACAATATTAATTTTATATTCACTCAAGATCGAAGTAATAGACACAATTTGAGAAGCGCTATCTAGCTTCGAAAAGATATATTAAAAGAATACCAAAGCAGCAGAAATAGTACGGTTTTTGAAGGTCAAGCTCAAACTGTATGTAGTTTAAAAATTCTCATAGTAGATGTCTATGATGAGAATTTTTAAATAAAATAGAAATTGAGCTACTTCTTTACTTTTTTATTTTATTTATTTCTACAAAACCGATGACCCTGAAATATTTACGGAACAATCTTTAAAGTACCTCCTTTCTAACGAAAAAAGACTGAGTGAAATTGGACTACGCGTTAATGAATTACAACTAATTACATATTTTGAATTTCATCCCCTCTCCCAAAAGAACCGTGCTGAATTTCGGGATAAAAAGTATACGTTGACATTCCTCGTAATATGCTCTAAAATCATGCCAAGTTTCATTTGAATTCATTCAGTAGTTTCGGAGTCCATAGAGCCCGTGATACAGACAGACAGACAGACAGATACGAATGAAAAAAAAATACAGTTTAAGCCTCAGTATCGATTATAGAACACCCTCCAAAAAAAATTTTCAAAATATCTTCAATGTACAGAATTGACAACATTTCATTTTGAGAAAGTACTAAAATTAGAAAACCATTTCGAGATTTTAGTGTTCTAAGCTCATATATTTTTGCCTAAAAAACGATAAATTTTCATTATATCCATAAAAACACGTACCTTAATATTTTGAAATGTTGTCTATTGGTCCTGTTACAGTTTTATTATAAGTATAGATTTTTATTTAACTTTGCTGTTATACCAAAGAAATAACTAAAGAGTTTTATAAAGTATACCTATATTATACTTAAATTTGGCAATGTATGTAGTAAAATTATACAAGATCATTCCGCAGAGCCTCAAATATACCAATTTAGTAGGTACTGAAAATACTGCATAAGATGCTCGCAGTGCGCACCCGTTTATAGCAACGCTAAGCTTCTCCTTCTTTTCTAACATATAATACTTAACTCTAATTTTGAGTCATATAACATTTGTACTAATTATATAATTTATCATTTTAGTCAATTAAAACCATTAAAACTTTAAGGCACTTAACAGTACAGTCAGTAGTAACGAGTAACACGGGTAAATCGTAAAATAAATCCTTTAAAAAAAAATGTAGAATGGAACAAGCGTTTGTGATGTTAATGTACTTTTGAGTACCAAATTAGTGTCGATATCGTTTAAGCGTAGGATTTTGTATAGAGAAACGCTTAGAAATATTTTTATGCAATATGATTTGACTTGATTTTGGATTACTTATGGTTTTAAATTAACAATAATGCAATGTTATGTGTGTAATACAGTCACAGGCATCCGATGGACGACTATTTGTTTAATTTAAGGTAAGATCATAGTTTTATTTGATCAAATAGAAACATTGTACATTTGAGTACGAATCAACAAATTCGTGACGCTTGATCACGTGACCTATGTCAATCCCATACATTGTCTTTCTATTCTACTAGCGTTAATTGTAGTAAGTGGCCATTTGAGTAGGCCCCCTGATCTCTTAGATTTCCACATCAGATGATCTTAATTATTTTGTAAACACATGTTTATATGCAAATAAATTAAACTTGGTTCTGCATCAGGTATTCCAGATCTTCGATTTTTATACCTCAACAAAAAATACTAATCAGGCTAAAGAACTTTTGCTAAGATGTCACTTTTATATTTTGTATAGCTGATGCCCGCGACTTCGTACGCGTGGACTTCATGACTTCGGCGTATGCATATAAATGAACTAATGTAGTTACATAAGAAAATACTTGTAGCAGTGTTATGGTTCTGCATCAGGTGTTCCAGATCTTCGATTTTTATACCTCAACAAAAAATGCTCATCAGGCTGAACAACTCTTGCAAAGACGTAATTTTTTTATTTTGTATAGTTTAGCTAAATCATTATGGTTCTGCATCGGGTGTTCCAGATCTTCGATTTTTATACTTCAACCAACATGCTCATCAGACTGAACAACTCTTGCAAAGATGTAATTTTTATATTTTGTATAGTTTAGCTGGACCATTATGGTTCTGCATCAGGTGTTCCAGATCTTTGATTTTTGTACCCCAACAAAAAATGCTCATCAGACTGAACAACTTTTGCTTAGGTGTCATTTTTATATTTTGTATAGTTTAGCTGGATCATTATGGTTCAGCATCGAGTGTCCAGACCTTCGATTTTTCATACCTCAACAAGACTGCTCATAGGACTGAACAACTTTTGCCAAGATATCATTTTTATATTTTGTACTAGCTTCCGCCCGCGACTTCGTCTGCGTGGATAGAATGTCTATCCCTCGGGAACAGTTCCTTTTTTCGGGATGAAATGTACCCTATGTCCTTCTCTGTACCCCTGACAACGTGCGTGTAAAATTTCATGATGATCGGTTCAGTAGTGAAGACGTGAAGGCGTAACAAACAAACAAACAAATAAACAAACAAACGGACTTTCGCATTTATAATATTATATAGTAAGGATGCCTGGTCGTTCCTCGGAGTGAGTATGGCGCGTTTCTTGATGTGGTACACTTGAAACATCTCCGAATACTGAACTTATGAGTTCGTGTTGTGAGAAAACGACTCTGCCAAGTGTTTCCGGAGAAGTCAGTTACTTAATCGTTTTCTCCAGGAAGGACGCCGTCGCATATTGCGCGATCCGTAATTTATTTTCTATGATTTTATTTAGAAATGTAGCTTTATCAGGATGTTTAGTATCGGTTAGAGTTTAGCGTCTCCAAACAATATTAATTTTATATTCACTCAAGATCGAAGTAATAGACACAATTTGAGAAGCGCTATCTAGCTTCGAAAAGATATATTAAAAGAATACCAAAGCAGCAGAAATAGTACGGTTTTTGAAGGTCAAGCTCAAACTGTATGTAGTTTAAAAATTCTCATAGTAGATGTCTATGATGAGAATTTTTAAATAAAATAGAAATTGAGCTACTTCTTTACTTTTTTATTTTATTTATTTCTACAAAACCGATGACCCTGAAATATTTACGGAACAATCTTTAAAGTACCTCCTTTCTAACGAAAAAAGACTGAGTGAAATTGGACTACGCGTTAATGAATTACAACTAATTACATATTTTGAATTTCATCCCCTCTCCCAAAAGAACCGTGCTGAATTTCGGGATAAAAAGTATACGTTGACATTCCTCGTAATATGCTCTAAAATCATGCCAAGTTTCATTTGAATTCATTCAGTAGTTTCGGAGTCCATAGAGCCCGTGATACAGACAGACAGACAGACAGATACGAATGAAAAAAAAATACAGTTTAAGCCTCAGTATCGATTATAGAACACCCTCCAAAAAAAATTTTCAAAATATCTTCAATGTACAGAATTGACAACATTTCATTTTGAGAAAGTACTAAAATTAGAAAACCATTTCGAGATTTTAGTGTTCTAAGCTCATATATTTTTGCCTAAAAAACGATAAATTTTCATTATATCCATAAAAACACGTACCTTAATATTTTGAAATGTTGTCTATTGGTCCTGTTACAGTTTTATTATAAGTATAGATTTTTATTTAACTTTGCTGTTATACCAAAGAAATAACTAAAGAGTTTTATAAAGTATACCTATATTATACTTAAATTTGGCAATGTATGTAGTAAAATTATACAAGATCATTCCGCAGAGCCTCAAATATACCAATTTAGTAGGTACTGAAAATACTGCATAAGATGCTCGCAGTGCGCACCCGTTTATAGCAACGCTAAGCTTCTCCTTCTTTTCTAACATATAATACTTAACTCTAATTTTGAGTCATATAACATTTGTACTAATTATATAATTTATCATTTTAGTCAATTAAAACCATTAAAACTTTAAGGCACTTAACAGTACAGTCAGTAGTAACGAGTAACACGGGTAAATCGTAAAATAAATCCTTTAAAAAAAAATGTAGAATGGAACAAGCGTTTGTGATGTTAATGTACTTTTGAGTACCAAATTAGTGTCGATATCGTTTAAGCGTAGGATTTTGTATAGAGAAACGCTTAGAAATATTTTTATGCAATATGATTTGACTTGATTTTGGATTACTTATGGTTTTAAATTAACAATAATGCAATGTTATGTGTGTAATACAGTCACAGGCATCCGATGGACGACTATTTGTTTAATTTAAGGTAAGATCATAGTTTTATTTGATCAAATAGAAACATTGTACATTTGAGTACGAATCAACAAATTCGTGACGCTTGATCACGTGACCTATGTCAATCCCATACATTGTCTTTCTATTCTACTAGCGTTAATTGTAGTAAGTGGCCATTTGAGTAGGCCCCCTGATCTCTTAGATTTCCACATCAGATGATCTTAATTATTTTGTAAACACATGTTTATATGCAAATAAATTAAACTTGGTTCTGCATCAGGTATTCCAGATCTTCGATTTTTATACCTCAACAAAAAATACTAATCAGGCTAAAGAACTTTTGCTAAGATGTCACTTTTATATTTTGTATAGCTGATGCCCGCGACTTCGTACGCGTGGACTTCATGACTTCGGCGTATGCATATAAATGAACTAATGTAGTTACATAAGAAAATACTTGTAGCAGTGTTATGGTTCTGCATCAGGTGTTCCAGATCTTCGATTTTTATACCTCAACAAAAAATGCTCATCAGGCTGAACAACTCTTGCAAAGACGTAATTTTTTTATTTTGTATAGTTTAGCTAAATCATTATGGTTCTGCATCGGGTGTTCCAGATCTTCGATTTTTATACTTCAACCAACATGCTCATCAGACTGAACAACTCTTGCAAAGATGTAATTTTTATATTTTGTATAGTTTAGCTGGACCATTATGGTTCTGCATCAGGTGTTCCAGATCTTTGATTTTTGTACCCCAACAAAAAATGCTCATCAGACTGAACAACTTTTGCTTAGGTGTCATTTTTATATTTTGTATAGTTTAGCTGGATCATTATGGTTCAGCATCGAGTGTCCAGACCTTCGATTTTTCATACCTCAACAAGACTGCTCATAGGACTGAACAACTTTTGCCAAGATATCATTTTTATATTTTGTACTAGCTTCCGCCCGCGACTTCGTCTGCGTGGATAGAATGTCTATCCCTCGGGAACAGTTCCTTTTTTCGGGATGAAATGTACCCTATGTCCTTCTCTGTACCCCTGACAACGTGCGTGTAAAATTTCATGATGATCGGTTCAGTAGTGAAGACGTGAAGGCGTAACAAACAAACAAACAAATAAACAAACAAACGGACTTTCGCATTTATAATATTATATAGTAAGGATGCCTGGTCGTTCCTCGGAGTGAGTATGGCGCGTTTCTTGATGTGGTACACTTGAAACATCTCCGAATACTGAACTTATGAGTTCGTGTTGTGAGAAAACGACTCTGCCAAGTGTTTCCGGAGAAGTCAGTTACTTAATCGTTTTCTCCAGGAAGGACGCCGTCGCATATTGCGCGATCCGTAATTTATTTTCTATGATTTTATTTAGAAATGTAGCTTTATCAGGATGTTTAGTATCGGTTAGAGTTTAGCGTCTCCAAACAATATTAATTTTATATTCACTCAAGATCGAAGTAATAGACACAATTTGAGAAGCGCTATCTAGCTTCGAAAAGATATATTAAAAGAATACCAAAGCAGCAGAAATAGTACGGTTTTTGAAGGTCAAGCTCAAACTGTATGTAGTTTAAAAATTCTCATAGTAGATGTCTATGATGAGAATTTTTAAATAAAATAGAAATTGAGCTACTTCTTTACTTTTTTATTTTATTTATTTCTACAAAACCGATGACCCTGAAATATTTACGGAACAATCTTTAAAGTACCTCCTTTCTAACGAAAAAAGACTGAGTGAAATTGGACTACGCGTTAATGAATTACAACTAATTACATATTTTGAATTTCATCCCCTCTCCCAAAAGAACCGTGCTGAATTTCGGGATAAAAAGTATACGTTGACATTCCTCGTAATATGCTCTAAAATCATGCCAAGTTTCATTTGAATTCATTCAGTAGTTTCGGAGTCCATAGAGCCCGTGATACAGACAGACAGACAGACAGATACGAATGAAAAAAAAATACAGTTTAAGCCTCAGTATCGATTATAGAACACCCTCCAAAAAAAATTTTCAAAATATCTTCAATGTACAGAATTGACAACATTTCATTTTGAGAAAGTACTAAAATTAGAAAACCATTTCGAGATTTTAGTGTTCTAAGCTCATATATTTTTGCCTAAAAAACGATAAATTTTCATTATATCCATAAAAACACGTACCTTAATATTTTGAAATGTTGTCTATTGGTCCTGTTACAGTTTTATTATAAGTATAGATTTTTATTTAACTTTGCTGTTATACCAAAGAAATAACTAAAGAGTTTTATAAAGTATACCTATATTATACTTAAATTTGGCAATGTATGTAGTAAAATTATACAAGATCATTCCGCAGAGCCTCAAATATACCAATTTAGTAGGTACTGAAAATACTGCATAAGATGCTCGCAGTGCGCACCCGTTTATAGCAACGCTAAGCTTCTCCTTCTTTTCTAACATATAATACTTAACTCTAATTTTGAGTCATATAACATTTGTACTAATTATATAATTTATCATTTTAGTCAATTAAAACCATTAAAACTTTAAGGCACTTAACAGTACAGTCAGTAGTAACGAGTAACACGGGTAAATCGTAAAATAAATCCTTTAAAAAAAAATGTATATTCCAAAATTTTACGTATTTCGAAAAAAATAAAAATAACGGCTCCAGATCCACAACCAATCTATAAGTTAAAAATATAAAAAGTTTCAAAAGTGGTTTTCCTTACTAAACGCTAATTTTTTGTGGTTTTTCGAGATTTTTTCAAGAAATTGTAAAATTATAAAAAAGAAACCATCATATAGCCCTTATTAATACGCCTCTTTTGGCACCTTAGTTATTTATCTAGACTTAGAAATAACAGCGCTAGAGCGAATAGGGAATATGCATCATTTTTTTTTAATCTTAATCAAAAGTATAATGCGTGAGAAAGTTAACTGTAATATTAAAACTTTTCTCTTGCGTTTTTTTCTCGTGATATAGTTACTTGAAGTTAGCGCGCAGCAGCACCCGCCGAAAACGCTCCATACAAAACGGTGACGTCACACATCACGTTTCAGGAGTGTTTCGGCGCGTTTAATATGGAGTTAGCCTTTTGCGTTTTAGTACATATGTGTCATACAAAATATTGTTTCTTATTCGATATTCTATCTGACTGTAAAGTGTATTATATCCGAAAATGAAAAAAAAAATCGTTATTTTCCCCTGATTTCATCGTGTGATAAAACTAGGATTATATTTTTTTATTTTTTTTCCTGTTCCATCATGTCTTTATAAGTGTCCGCAGCGATCAAGCTCAAATACATCAAAATCGGTGACTTATGCATATTCCCTATTCGCACTTTCTCTGAAAACGGGGCCCCTACTGGAGCGATTGAAAAAACATTTTCAATGTTAAAATGGAAACTATCTCATTATTGCTAATAGGTAGGGTACTCATATTGAAAACTTGCTTGATAAAGCACATAGTTACAAAATGTGTCACGCAAGATACATCTCACATACTATCGGCGCACGTTAGCGCGTCCTAACGTCCTAACCCAATTCTTGCGGTATCAGCTTTCACAACGCGTTGCATCACACGGCCGACGCCAACGGTACAATACGCCGGAGACACAACCACGCGCGTGTCTCATTCGCGACACGTAGTCGCTACTCACCGTTATATTACTCTGATCGTAGATATTTTTTTTTCTTATTTAGGCGAGAAAGTCAAAACTTTTCCATATTCGCGATACGTTTCCCATGAAATTTCGTTTCCCTTGAGAATTTTGGTAATAATAGGAGCCTTCACCCTTATCTTTCTCTAAGGTTCATATTCAAATTGGTTCAGCGATCTAAGTGTGAAAAATTAATAAAGAAAATGATTTAGAAGGTTCACATTGTATAAACCACGTATAAACAGTGTTTACATGTAAAGCTGCAATTTAATGGACGCTATTAATGATCCTTGCTATTATGTATTTGATAAGAGAAGTGACATTTAATAAGCTTTTGTGAAATATGACATCATTGTAAATGCACTAGCTTTCCTCTTTAAAGCGAAAAGAGGCTATACGAGAACTAATAGATCCAGTCGACTACGACCTTCTTTTCATCTTCATAATCTATCTCACGTTTTCCATAAGGCATAAGTTATTATTAAAATTGTATTTTATGCGTCTGTTTAACACTTTTGTTAATAACATTATTTTGTGAGAAATTACTTGAAGACATGTTGTCTTCATTATTCGATTTTCGTAAAAACTAATATTTCATATTATTTTATTTATTTTAGTGGTGCGCGTCAATCTGCGAATTCGGCGACTGTACTATTCCCGCAAATTGCTAATACGATGGAACCTTGTCACATTAACATCCACGTTGACATCATTCGCAACTGAAAATGACATGTAACAATAAATTTCTAATAGGAAATATATTAATTATTGAATTATTATTTTATATATGATAGGGTCTGTAATATTAAAAATACAATTGTTTTTCGTTTTCGAGGTTAAAAACATAGTCTCAATTCTTAGAAAGAAAACACAAGTAAGATAACCATAAAAAGCAGACAGGGGCTGTATTTTTGTTATTTTTTTTAAACGTTCCTTAAGGCTCCGTACCGATTTTGCCGCTGACTGCCGCTCTCTCGCTCGCACATTTCATGTTTTCTCAAGATTTTGTAAATCTGAGTGCGTAAATGAAAAATGTGTCTCGGCCACTTTTCGCAATATAAGATTACGGACATTTCAACATATATTTCAGTTTCGAGTTGCTGAAGCACAATAAGTTATCGTATTTGTCAGTTCAACTGTTAGAAACGATAACTTTTTGTACTTTAGCATTAAAAAACTGGAATATATTTTAAAATGTCTGTAATCTTATACCTATTGCGAAAAGTGGCCGAAACACATTTTTCAATTGCGAACTCAGATTAAAGGAATCTTGAGAAAACATGAACTGTGCGAGCGAGAGAGCTGCAGTCAGCGGCAAAATCGTAACGGGCTCTTAAAAAGACATCAACGCGCAAAGACTCAAATAAAAAATACAATACATGGTAGATAACTAAGTTATTGTCGTATGTAATATAATATCAGAATTTATTAAACTACTTATACAATTAAACTAATAAAATGTTGGGATTCATTATTTTTTTATGGAATTCAAAAAGTTTTAGGTTTTCCTTGTAAGTTGCAAAAAAGACATCAACGCGTTAAGATAAGACTAAAATGAAAAAATATAATGTTAGAACATTGTTAATATGTTAGAACATATCAAAATACTAGAATACTGGACTTCATAATACATAATTACTTCATAATGGAGAAGTTTCCTAGTTTTTTTTATTCGCTATTACTATAATTAAGGCCGAAATTATCTCTAAAAATGAAAAAGTTACAAGACGTGAAAGTTACGATTTTAAGATAATTTCAGTCATGGGGACCGGTCGCCTGACGTCATCTATGGAACATCTCCAGCGGCCGGCCGCGCCACCGCCATACAAGCAACAAATTCGTCAACTTAAATTATTTATTACTCTGCCAATTACTGACGGATTTCAATTTTTTTTCACTAATATTTTAATATGGGGCTATATTTTAATTTTATGAAGTTAAATAAAGCAGTTTTAACATCTTGAAACTTCTCCATTATATCCTGAGAGGGATGAAACTATCATTCAGACTGACACCAGAAGACTGATACAGGGCTGCCATTTATAATTTTTTTCAAAGAAATTATTTAAATAAATTGTACAATGGCAGCCATGTATCACTCTGATGTCAGTCTGCATGGTCGTGTTATCCCTCTCTTAAAAGTTATTTTATGATAAAGTATAACGTGGATGTTGCAATTACTTTTTTTCAACGTAATTATTTGAAGAATTCGAAAAGTTGAAAGTTATTCAAATGCTGTTAAAAGACATCAACGCGCTAAAAAAGCTAACATTTCCAAAGTGATGTTAATCCACAAATTATTTTCATCTTTGTATAACTACTAACTACAATGCATTTTAATCTAATTTATGAATTTACTGTTTTATTTTTGATTTTAGAAATTATTATAAAATGTTATTTACCTACTTACTTACAATTTTATTATTATTTAGTGCTTTGATAACACAGGCCTACAAAAGAAAAAAAAATTTTTGGTGCTGGCAATCCAGTCATGTAATTTGATGAATGACTTGATACTAAGTTGTACAGAAGTTTTAAAACGTCAAAGCTACGTGTAGTTTTTAAACTACCCACATCGGAAATAAATTCACTTTTTCTCATGTTTACTGTGTTCGCATTCCGTTAATTT
Source organism: Agriphila tristella (assembly GCA_928269145.1). Lineage (NCBI taxonomy): Eukaryota > Metazoa > Arthropoda > Insecta > Lepidoptera > Crambidae > Agriphila > Agriphila tristella. Next base: position 6,457,328 of record OV743440.1, read on the forward strand.
GTGTGATTATGCGATAATATAATTATGTAGTCGTCTAGGAGGAGTTGTTTTAACAATCAGAATACAAGTTGTTACATTTGTGGTAAATATGTGGTGGAAAAAAAATAAAAACCTATTACATACTTCCTAAAAAAGGCGTATTTTGACTATTTTAAGGTCATGATTGAGGACTTGGACCGGCCGTGGGTACCAAAACTCGTGCGCAAATTATGCATTGAACACTTACGACAGTGGACAAGTGGTAAACGAGCACATTTAAAGTTCGGTGTACCTATAATTTGTTATAGAACCAAAAAACAACTTTGATGACTGTTATTTTTGTGAAGTCAAATTGCATAGCATAAATAGAAAAAAAAAGATATATTATCCTGAATCCTGACTAACCGTTTGCTAGAAGGCCTTTACCATGCTAAGACGATATAATGAGGACAGAACCCTCAGATTCATTGGACACAGAATGATGGTGGTGGTCTCTTAAATGAACAAGACAAGATAGTGATTTTGAATCATCAGCGGCGCCCGGAGAAGTTAAAAGCTTGTATTTTGATGGGCCTCAAATAAGAACTTTGATGATTTCATAAATTCAATTAATATTTGGAATCAGAGGCTTAGAAATCGTTCGTCAAAGTGGTAAAAAAATTTTTAGGTAATTAAAAGGGGGAAAATTACGTGGAAATTGTTTAAGACCCTTTAGATAACTTTGAAAATCTTAGCTGCAATATAAGCGTAAAAGTGCACTATCTGCTCAGCCATTTGGACAAGTTCCCTGAAAATCTTGGTCCCTACAGCGAAGAACAAGGAGAGTATTTCCATAAGGATCTGAAGTGATGAAAGATAGGCTCCAAGGTCGCTGGGATGAGCATATGATGGCAGATTACTGCTGGAGTATCACACGGGATTGTCCCGACAATGAACATTGTAAAAAAAACAGAAAAAGGAGCTTTCTACCCGTAAAATGATGAAATTAAATGTTTAAAATTCGTTTATTTTGTTATTTTAGACATACTTCATATCTCGAAAACTACACGTAGCATTAAAAAAATAAGTATGCAGTTTTAATTCGGGTATCTAATATACTAAAAATCAGTTATAGTTTTGGCGGCACCAAAATCACTGTAGACCTGTGTAATCTATTAGTTTCTGTGACTAATATTCAATTGGGAATGCTATGTACGCCGTTATTGTGGCATGCATCAGAACTTATTTTAATTATAGTTTGTTATCGATGTGTTAATGTTTGTCATATGGCTGTACTTATAATAATAAATAAATAAATAACTACTTAACGAAGAAATCTAATTAAGTTACGACAGGAAAAGTTTTGCCTGGTTTTTTTTCTGGTTGCTTTGCTGATACGAGAAAGACAATTATTAGTTAGGTACTAAAATGACTCCAATCATATCGACTTGCATACGTTTGTGTTTGAAAAATTACAGTCAATAAATAATTAAATAAAACACTAATCTTCTTAATATATAAAATCGTAAACTGAATGACTGACTGACTGACTGACTGACTGACTGACTGACTGACTGATCTATCAACGCACAGCCCAAACCACTGGACCTAGAGACTTGAAATTTTGCACACAGATACTTTATACAGTGTAAGCATCCACTAAGGAAGGATTTTTGAAAATTCCATCCCTAAGGGGATGAAATAAGGGATGAAAGTTTGTATGAAAGTCCCTCAGTTTTGAAGCTAGAATCTTCAAATTTTGTGTTTAGGCTGACAATTGAAAATTAATAAATACGGGTCTCAGCGTTTTTCAAAATTCTACCCCCGAAGGGGTCAAAAGGGGGATGAAGTTGTGTATTAAAGAAAATCCTTCATTTTCGAAGTAAAAATAGCTAAATTTTTAATTTAGGCTTATGGATAGAAATCTAAAGCAACGAATATTGTTTTTGTTAGGATTTCAACTCCAAAGGGGATGAAATGGGGGTGAAAAGGGTTAAAAAAACCTAAAAATAGATATGGATGTCGTTATCGGGGTTTTGTGGGATGACGATTGCAAAAATAACATTTATTTTGAAGTCCAACCACGGTGGACATGATTTAACCCCTAAAGGGGTGAAAATGGGGTCCAAATTTTGTATGGAAAATAATATAAAATAGACATTACAACTTTAAACTTCGTAGGAGCACATCTAAAAATAAATGGGCAAATATAAATTTGTTATTTTGAAAATCAACCCCTTAGGGGGTAAATGGGGTAAGTAAACATAAAAATCGATATAGATGTCGTTATTGGGGTTTTCTGGGATTACGATTGCAAAAATGACATTTATTTTGAAGTCCAACACGGTGGACATGATTTAACCCCTAAAGGGGTGAAAATGGGGTCCAAATTATGTTTGGAAAAATAATATAAAATAGACATTACAACTTAAAACTTCGTAGGAGCACATCTAAAAATAAATAGGCAAATATATTATTTTGTTATTTTGAAAATCATCCCCTTAGGGGGTAAATGGGGTGAGTAAACATAAAAATCGATATAGATGTCGTTATTGGGGTTTTCTGGGATGACGATTGCAAAAATGACATTTATTTTGAAGTCCAACACGGTGGACATGATTTAACCCTTAAAGGGGTAAAATGGGGTTCAAATTTTGTATGGAAAAAGAATACAAAATCGAAATTACAACTTAAAATTCGTAGGAGCACGTCTAAATATATATTTTGGGATTTAAAAAATCAACCCCTTAGAGGGTAAGTGGGGTGAGTAACATAAAAATCGATATGGATGTCGTTCTTGAGGTTTTATGGGATGGTGATTGCGAAAATGAGATTTATTTTGAAGTCCAACGCGGTGGACATGGCACATATGGACCTGGACCTGGACATGCACATCCAGGCAACGGGAACGGGAACCAGAACGGGCACGGGCACGGGCACGGGCACGGGCACGGGCACGGGCACGGGCACGGGAACGGAACGGAACGGAACGGAACGGAACGGAACGGAACGGAACGGAACGGTACGGAACGGAACGGAACGGAACGGAACGGAACGGAACGGAACGGAACGGAACGGACCGGAACGGACCGGACCGGACCGGACCGGACCGGAGCGGAACGGAACGGAACGGGAACGAGACGGTAACGGGAACTAGAACGGGACGGGTACGGGAACGGGAACGGAAGGGGTACGGGACGAGTACGGGACGGGATCGGACGGGAACGGAATGAAACAGGAACGAAACTGGAATGAAACGGGAACGGAACGGGAATAGAACAGGATGGGAACGGGAACGGGAATGGGAACAAGAACCGAACGGGAACGGAACGGGAACAAGAATGGGAACGTAAGGCGTACGGGACGGTTAGGGGACGTTTACGGGACGGGAACGCAGCGGGAACGGAACGGGAATGGGAACGGGAACGAAACGTGAACGGAACGGGAATATAACGGGACGGGAACGGGAACGAGAACAGGATGGGAACGGGAACGGAAACGGAAGGGGTACGGGACGGTTACGGGACGGGAACGCAAACGGGACGGGAACGGAACGGGAACGGGAGCGGGAGCGGGAACGGGAACTGGAAGCCTTGTGCGAGGCCCGCCACACGCGGCAAATGTCTTGCCTCGCGAGGCAGCGCGCTTGATGGGGACTCGCCTAATTGCCTAAAAATGGCTGGCCGGATCCTGGTTGAAGGTTCTTTAAAAGGATTTCGTCTAATATCCACGCGGACGAAGTCGCGGGCAGAAGCTAGTAATATATAAAATCGTAAACTGAATGACTGACTGACTGACTGACTGACTGACTGACTGACTGACTGATCTATCAACGCACAGCCCAAACCGCTGGACCTAGAGACTTGAAATTTTGCACACAGATACTTTATACAGTGTAGGCATTCACTAAGAAAGGATTTTTGAAAATTCCATCCCTAAGGGGATGAAATAAGGGATGAAAGTTTGTATGAAAGTCCCTCAGTTTTAAAGCTAGAATCTTCAAATTTTGTGTTTAGGCTGACGATTGAAAATTAATAAATACGGGTCTCAGCGTTTTTCAAAATTCTACCCCCGAATGAAGGGATGAAGTTGTGTATTGAAAAAAATCCTTCATTTTCGAAGTAAAAATCGCTAAATTTATAATTTAGGCTTATGGATAGAAATCTAAAGCAACGTATATTGTTTTTGTTAGGATTTCAACTCCAAAGGGGATGAAATGGGGGTGAAAAGGGTTAAAAACACCTAAAAATAGATATGGATGTCGTTATCGGGGTTTTGTGGGATAACGATTGCAAAAATGACATTTATTTTGAAGTCCAACCACGGTGGACATGATTTAACCCCTAAAGGGGTGAAAATGGGGTCCAAATTTTGTATGGGAAAATAATATAAAATAGACATTACAACTTTAAACTTCGTAGGAGCACATCTAAAAATAAATAGGCAAATATATATTTTGTTATTTTGAAAATCAACCCCTTAGGGGGTAAATGGGGTGAGTAAACATAAAAATCGATATAGATGTCGTTATTGGGGTTTTCTGGGATGACGATTGCAAAAATGACATTTATTTTGAAGTCCAACACGGTGGACATGATTTAACCCCTAAAGGGGTGAAAATGGGGTCCAAATTTTGTATGGAAAAATAATATAAAATAGACATTACATCTTTAAACTTCGTAGGAGCACATCTAAAAATAAATAGGCAAATATATATTTTGTTATTTTGAAAATCAACCCCTTAGGGGGTAAATGGGGTGAGTAAACATAAAAATCGATATAGATGTCGTTATTGGGGTTTTCTGGGATGACGATTGCAAAAATGACATTTATTTTGAAGTCCAACACGGTGGACATGACACATATGGACCTGGACCTGGACATGCACATCCAGGGAACGGGAACGGGAACCGGAACGGCACGGGCACGGAATGGGAACGGAACGGAACGGAACGGAACGGAACGGAACGGAACGGAACGGAACGGAACGGAACGGAACGGAATGGAACGGACCGAACCGGAACGGATCGGCACGGAACGGAGCGGAATGGAATGGAACGGAACGGGAACGGAACGGGAGCGAGAACGAGAACGGGAACGAGACGGTAACGGGAACTAGAACGGGACGGGTACGGGAACGGGAACGGAAGGGGTACGTACGGGACGAGTACGAGACGGGATCGGACGGGAACGGGAACGGGAACGGGGCAGGAACGGGATGGGAACGGGAACGGAAACGGAAGGGGTACGGTTCGGTTACGGGACGTTTACGGGATGGGAACGCAAACGGGACGGGAACGGGAACGGGAACGGGAACGGGAACGGGAACGGGAACGGGAACGGGAACGGGAACGGGAACGGGAACGGGAACGGGAACGGGAACGGGAACGGGAACGGGAACGGGAACGGGAACGGGAACGGGAACGGGAACGGGAACGGGAACGGGAACGGGAACGGGAACGGGAACGGGAACGGGAACGGGAACGGGAACGGGAACGGGAACGGGAACGGGAACGAAACGGGAACGGAAGGGGCACGGGAACGGGAACCGGAACCGGAATCGGAACGGGAACGGGAACGGGAAGGTCCGCCACACGCGGCAAATGTCTTGCCTCGCAAGGCAGCGCGCTGGGTGGGGACCCGCTTAATCGCGTAAAAATGGCTGGTCGGGTCCTGGTTGAAGGTTCCCTAAGGATTTTCTTTAATATCCACGCGGACGAAGTCGCGGGCAAAAGCTAGTATTTAATAAAGCCCTCCGAATTATAAGGTCTTAATACCAAAACACATGAATGTCAAAATAACAAATTCTCAAAAACACCTAATCCCAAGTTATTTGCTTAATAACAATTGTTAAAAATATTCATATTATAATTATCGAAACAATACTTAAACAATACACTTTCGTTAAGGTGACAATGAAAAGTGCCAGTGATCACAAGTATAGTGCTGAAACGTTGCAAATTTTCACAAGTTTCAAGATACCTAGTAATGTAAATAATTTAAAAGTGTGAAAAAAAGTTAAATACTTACCTAGGTAATTTCAGGAAAACAGTAAAACATATTTGGAGAGGTCGTTTCATACTTTTAATCCTATAAGCCCCGGAAAAAGAGACACAATAGATAGGGCCGCTCGCTCGGTCGTTTATAAATTAAACGACGCATTGAAACTTATGTGCAAACATAGATTTAAGTTATGTTTTCCGTGTATTTTATATTGTCTCACTCACCAAAGACACAAAGTAAAATTTGCAGCATAAACACAGAGGCAAAAGAAAATGCTTAAGGAAAAAATATGAAAATGATTGGTTGATTTAGAAATTGTAATGGAAATGCGGAACAAATACAGAATTTTCCCACGTATTCACAGGGACAATCGCCTCGGAAAGCTGTGCGAATTCACGAGATAGCGAAGAAAGTACTAAGTATACTTCGAGCATCTACCTATACAACATGTTACAAAAAAACCCTTATGCCGAATATGGTTTTTGCTGATTGTACTTCGGATAAATCGCGTGGACCCGTTGGGAATTCATATGAAAATTATAAATTTATATTTTAAAATTTCATGGACCCGGTGGGAAATGAAGAACAAGAGTCATGAAGCTTTGGGATTGGGAATAACCCCTTTTACCATGGGACCAACACTGAAATCGCGAAAAAATCTGCTGTTTCATATTTTAATATTTGTTGAACGGAACATCCAACCAAACATAAAAAATTTCACATTAATGATATTAGTGGAATATTCTATGATAGAGTTCATAAGCAGTGCATCTTTGGCAGTTAGAAATCTGTAACTTCAATAAACTTGTTTTAGATCTTCAATACTTTGTGTTGAATATCCATTGAACTCCATTCAACGTGAACGGTGATTCGCGTAATGTCTACGTGCGGAGAAATTCCGTCAGTGCGGTCGCGAAGTTATTCGCAATGTAGAGTCGTTAACATTCTACTAACGGATTTTTTCTATTTTATGGAAAGAATTCACACGATGTTTTTGAAATTTTAAATATCTGCCTACGCAATTTTGGATCGAGGAAGTTGTTTTCTAATTGGAATTCCAGACAAAAAAAAAAGATTTTCCGGATAATGCCATTTCTTATCTACTTACTTCTTTCCAGAAAAACATCAGCGAATATTATTTTTCAATATTATCTAATCTACCTATCTTGTTCTTATTCTTTTTCCTGCAACCAATCAAAGATATTATCCACTCATGGAGATCATTAACCTTTTGAGATTTTCGGAATAAAAAATGTAAGTAGATTGAATGGAGTATGTTGTATAAAGATTAAGCAATTTTTTTTGTTTATTTTTTCTACCTAAGCTAATGATTGCAATGATAATGGCTTCGTATGATATCGTACGGACAATACTACTGAGTTGATGATGGTTGCAGTGCACGTGCATAAAGCCCTGGCGGCCGCCTTCCGATCTCCCACACCCGCGACGCGATGCGATACCGCAGCGATAGCGACCGTCCGTAGCGTACGTAGCGGTGATAGCGGGATTAGCGGCCCGTTCGGTCGACTTCGGTTGTCATCGGCCATCTTCGCGCCCCCTACTCGAACTTGATTGCGAGAGAGTCGTGCAAGAGGGAATGAGACCTCGCCTTGTGCCCCCCTCCTCTCGGCCAGGGCCAGACGATTCGGTCTCGCCAGTCTGCCTCGACCTGTCTTCGCGGACAGCCGTGTTGCTGATTGTTCGGGTGGTTTCATCCGTCTTTTAATTCGTGTGTAGCTCAAATCCATTGTTATCACCTGGACGCTTCCCCAAGAACTTGATCAAATTCTTACACTTCGGGTCCGGGACGTGACTGAAGCCAGTGAAGTGACTAATTGGTGACAGTGAAGTGGGACTGGTCGCGCTACGTCGTCGTGCCTGAGTTGGCGTCGCCTTCCCTCCGCTTCTCGCGAGGTAAATGCTGAGACTCTTACGATAATTGTGATTGTATACGTGGACGGAGAACCGGATTGCGGTGTGGTGCTCATGATGCGATCTATTTTTTAATAATTAAATTTGCCGGTGACTGGCGAGCAAGAGGCTTCGGGCTGTGTGAGCGAAACTCGAAAGAATCGCAAGTGAGTACCGTTAGCTGACGTCGCGGTCGCTGCTTGCTCGCAAATAGAGTCTGAATCCTTTTTTTGTGCCGAGAATTTCATAGTCACAACCTCGTTAAAGACACGATTTGCCTTCGTCATATTAAATCTTGGAAATAAGGAAATGTCGACGAGTTTAGCGAGTCTCAATGCCACTGTGCCCGCAGCTTGATAAAAGCGGTTACGTATGCGGAAGTGCCGATGCGCAGCGTTATTGTTCTTCGATCATCTCGATTGTTGGACATACCTTTTTGTCTAAAGTGCTTGTAATTACACTTTAAAGTTTATCTTCTTTTGTGAATCTCGAGCAAAGTTTAGTTTAGCATGAAGAGGTGAGATTCATTGAGACCGCGGTTACAGTTTCCTTATTAGAAGTTCCAATTTCGTATTAGGATGGTGCATTCAGGGCGCTCCAGTGTTTCTGCATGGGCGTGGCAGCTGGCCAACTGCCCCAAGGTTCACGGGGACCGCTTTTTAAATCGTGCTCCACGAATGTGCCACTTGACGGACGATTTCGACATCGCGGCGACAACGGGCCACTAGATATTACTCTCGCAGCTCCGATCTCACGACTTCGCCCAATCTGTTAAACATTAGTTAACAAGCCAGCCGGCAGATTTATAAAAGTTTCCAGATGTTACAAAACTTTTGAAAGTGAACACAGTTTAGGACGCTTATAAAAATAAAAAAACAAACATTTGTAAAGTTTTACAAGTAGGTATACGTAATACAACGAATATAAATACTTTGAGAATTACCTAGTTAGTCAGTATTGTTTTTAAAGAGTAGCTAAGTACCTACATTTTAAAAGTTTTAATCATTTGGTTTGGTTGGAAGTAAAATAAACAATTGACAACACAATGATCTGTTATTGTACCCTGAATTCCGTCTTTGGGTAGACAAAAGTCCTTTGTTTTTCAGCTCGTGCTTATATTGTTGTAAATCACGGTAAAATTAAGTAATTGTTGTTAACATTGTTTATAGTTAGAACACACTTGAGCTATTAATCAATGTCTAGTTAACGTTAGTTTTTTTATGAGATAAGGATACAATAATTAATTATTTTCTATTTCGTATTTAAATTACGTTAAAACCTTCAAATTCAAATCAATTTGTGTTAATAAATAAAACGAGTAGGAGCTGTCGCGGCTTTCAACATTGTATCTATATTTAGCGGTCGGCGCGCGCGCGGGGGCGCGACGTACGCGATTTGGGTCGCATCGCACCGACCGCGCTTACCTGATATCATTGCTTGCAAAAGGTGGTAGGCTACCTATGTGACATGACCCATCGTATATCCCAGAGCTGCCAGTGTGTCTGGTGCGTCTGTATAGACGATCAAAATGGTTTGAGTCAAACCAAACCTTACTCTTGTTTGAATCAAACTATTTGACCCAAACCAGACCTTACGTGTTTGAATCAAACCGTTTGACCGTCTCGGGGGCACTTTATAGACCGTGATGGTACGGTACGGTTTATGGACGTGTCTAATAACCCCTGGAGCTTTGAGGTTTTTGCAGACAGTTAGCTCTCTCCGTTTATATCTCTGAAATTGTATTTGGTTTCTTCTATTAGATATAGCTAGCAGTGGCGAAGGGTCCATACATGCCGATTCCTATCGGCTTCCCTTTTAGAAATCCCACCCTTGCAATCCACCATACAGTTAGGAGAATTTTCAGAGAAATTATTGGTCCGGCTTACCTTTGCCATATTTCGACTCCTCGCCACTGATAGCTAGGCTTTTTTACTGTGTGGATAGATTCAAAAGAATGTGTTATTTATTTAATATTTTGTACAAGCAAATTGGAGCAATCGATATCGCATTTATAGTGACAGCATTTAGTGGGTGATAGTATAAGTAGAGCAAACGGTGTATTTGTTAATGAAACGTATTTATTAGAACTCTCTTTGATAGTAACGTGTATTAAAAACAGCCGAAGACCACAGCACAGCTAACTAAACCTGTCCATTTGAACACAACAAATTATAATACATAAAATGAGTTTCGCATAATGGCAATATCGCATTAAATGAGTGGATTTAAACGAAATATTATATTAATTCCCCGAAGTTTTCCTTTTGATTACAGTCTTCCTGTCGTCGTCAAAATAAACAGGTCAAATACCCAGAATACAACGACTCCGAATGAAATCTCGTGATTCATATTGCATTTCCGTTTATAAATAAATACTTCGTGCTATGCCATAAAAAATATTTTAGTATTAAAATAGTAAGGAACCTGCACTTTCACACAAATGACACAGCAATTCGGCATCTTGTTGTCAAACTTTGTGTTGTTTTTACATTTATAATATCGTACCGAAATACGTACGTCAGAAAGATAGTTTCCCCCCGTGTTGGGCCGATGTCGTCAGCTGATAGCGGGGTTAATGTCCTCGACTTTGTCATGATGCCCGCGCGCACTATCGCCCTACGCGGTGCGCTCGCTAGGTCGAAGGGTTATCTCGATATTTTTACAGATTAACATTTACGAACCACTGGTTCAAGCCATTTATTTGTCTGTAATGTGATAATGTAAAAGTAAGATAGGAACTAAATGATTTACCTACAAGCAATTTTCAATCGAGCAAGCTTATGTTGTCTCCGTGGCAGTGGCGGATACAGAAAAAAATCAAAGGGGGGGCGCAAGGTAGGCGGGGCGCGCAGGGGGGAGGGGGGAGAGGGGAGGATCTTCGAGAAGTAGAAATTTTTAACCGACTTCAAAAATTTGAAAAGGAGGGTATGTATTTGTCGCCTATAATAATATTTTTTTTTATTTAGGTATGTACTTACACCGATTACTCGAAGACGGCTGAACCGATTGAAATTATTTTTTAACACGTTTTTATTAGGTTGCTTTGTCGTTTGTTTGTCCACAAAGTTTGCGAACGATTTTATACTAGCTTCCCCATGAGCTAGAGACTTGAAACTTTGAACATAGGTCAGAACTGGAAATTCAAATTCAAATTCAAAAATAATTTATTCAGTCTAGGCTGTTACAAGCACTTGTGAATGTCATAGAAGCTACGCCATCGGTTCGCAAACCCTAAGCGGGAGACCTTGTAACGAGAAGAACCGAAAAGAATGCAATATTATGGTGCCATTGAGCTGATCTGATGATAGAGCCGGAAGAAGGCCACAGGAACTCTATGATACAACCCCATTGTGTTTGGGCTCGTTAGAATGGTCTTGACGAGTTCTCTAATGGGAGACGAAGCCCAGGGTCTGATGATGAAGCTGGTTAAATATGCCATAGGAACCCAATATTGGAACTCAAAATTAAATAGTTTCCAGGGTCTGATGATGGAGCCGGAAGAAGGGCACAGAAACTCTTAATTAAAACCACGCTACCCCATCAAGTTTGGGCTCGTTTGAATCGTCTCGACGAGTACTTTGTTGAGAAATAGTTTCCAGGGTCTGATGAAGGAGCCGGAAGAAGGCCACTAGAACTTTATAATAAAACCATGCAAATGCAACCCTATCGAGTTTGGGCTCGTTTGAATCATCTTGACGAGTGCTCCGATAGGAGATGGTATATTTTTAATCTAAGCTGGTTAACTAAAAAGCAGAAAATAATATTTTTTTATAAAAAAGCCTTTTTTAAGAACAAATTTTTAAACCGGACTAAAAATTATAAAAATCGGACTAAAAACATTAAAACAGACTAAAAAGTAAAAAATAAAGTCTTCTGTAAATATTCATATTATAAAAAAATTACCCAGTTGTACTGAAATATTAAACTTAAAAACGTGGGGCGCATGCTAAAGACAATTTTACAAAATGTCTATTGTCAAGAACGTTGGACTAAAGATTTGAACTGCGAAAGCCCAACGGAACTCCATAACAACAAACAGCGCGGAATCCACATTCCGTTAAGTTCCAATTAAGTTACCTACTAGGGCTAGGAAATCTAGGTAGGTAGGTATATACCATTGAAAAATGTGAAATATTAAAACGTTTCATTTATAATATCATCGCTTACATATTACCTACCACAAAAAAGTTGAAAATAAAAAAGCTTGTAAAAAACAAAACCTCCTTCAAAAACCTTAAAAACTTAAAAAACAGATCTGAAAAAGCGAGAAATAATTTTCCAATCAATAAATTAAAAACGTCTAATGAAGTCGGGTGCGGCTTTTAGAATAAAGACAATCACTGAGAACCTCCTCCTTTTTTGAAGTCGGTTAAAAAATTACAATACCTACTTGAGAAAACAACACTAAAAGCCTAAAAGTAACAAATTACCTCCAGCCCTTTTTTTGTTGATTTTTGCTAACAAAAATGGAGTCAACTTGCAATTTTTTTTTTCAAGTTAAGTAAACTAAAATAATTAGGATTTTTTTATTACTGATAGTTGACTATCATGGCCGTATCAGGTATTTTAAATCAAAGAAGCTAGGTGGTTCTCTGTTTGTGCAACAATATGGGCAATTTCATAGGTAAAGAAAGAATGCAATGACGCGGACTAACCACATTCTTCAAAGAAATGTTGCTTTTTCGTAAACAGATGAAATGAAAAAAATGTTCAAAGATCAAATTTAATGAAACAGATGTTTCACAGATGCAATGTTGTACAAAAATCCCCAACTTTTATTATCAATAAGGATTGCTGGCAAATTCTTTGTCTATTGTTTTGTTTTATTGTTCTAATGGTTGCTGGCCCGCCTGCCACCCGCGTCCCGCATTATTGTTTTCTGTTTTTTGACTGTTTTAGACTGGTTAGTTAAGTGTAGTAGCCGGAAATAAATTATTTTTATTTTTATCATTTATATTAGATATGTGAGTGACGCGGGGCACGCATGGGGGGGGGGGGGGCGCGCGCCCCCTGCGCCCCCCCTCTGTATCCGCCACTGCTCAGTGGCCATGTTGGTACATAATCCAGTGCATATAGTGATAGATCATAAGGATTTTATATTGATCAGTGAATCGATTTATTAGTGAAGCATTCAGTATGGGTTAAGCATGCTGTACACAGGTAGAGTACCTATACGGTAGAGTAGCATGGTATAGTACTAGTATCTATGAAATTATGGCGAAGGTAAGCCGTTCTACAAAAATGTTGTGATCTGCATAGTGGATCGATGGGGTGGGCTTTCTAAAAGGTAAGCCGATGGGAATCGACTTGTATGGACCCTTCGCCACTGCTAACTATACTAATGTAGACAGCATAGGTAGAGTAGAGTACTGAAATATGGAAGAGTAGAGTAGTTAGCACCGTGGGCAAGCTACTCTACCTTACCTATACCACTTTCCATCCCCCCACCTCGGCGTCCAGTCCACTCTACCGCAGACTTACCGCCCCTCGACCCATGTATGTAGGTAGGTACTGTGGTGTCTATGCCCGCGTACTGGCCGATATTGCGGTGGCGCGTTTGACATGGATTTGAATTCAAGTTTAAAAAGTTAAGATTCGATTTTCGACAGAGGACTCGGTGCGCGGCCATGGAGGCGCATCCTGGTTTTTATTATTATATTCGAATTTAATTAAAAAGATGAAACAAATAATAGTTTCCAGTCAAAGCATCGGTTTTATTTAAAGTAGCGCTCACAAGCGTTACAGTACCTATACGCTTAGCAAAGTATTTTATTTACGATTCTCGACGTTTATGGCGTTCTAAGAATTACGCAACTTACCACTCGACTAACAAAATGAAAATTACGTGTAAACAGACAGTTACTCTCCTAAAACTGGTACAGTACTTGGAGATGGTAGAGTACTTTACTAGGTGACCCTACTAAATACTCTACTCGTGTTCAGCAGTCTTTAAATCTAATTTCTATGAGAAGGTAGTTTGGTTAATTGGTCACACTTATCCCAATATAATTGGTCCTCTTACAATTTTATGGTAATTTTAACATTATAAATCGACAAAATTGCTTTTGCTTATACTAACAACGTATCTCAGTTGGACGAAAAGTTCATTATGTTAAAATATACATCCAACCTTGCGAAAGGGCCCGGCATAATTTCGTGCGCCCCAGACGCTGTAATGAACCGGCCCACGAGCGACGACGCTTGCTCCAAGTGACTTTATCATCGCAAATTGCGTTACAGTTCTACAGCTACAGTTGATACAGGCATGGTTCATGCAAGACTAACATCAATAATAATTAAGGTGTAAGTATCGGATATTATTCTGCTCTTGGACTCGTAATGAGAAAATTAATCATGTTTTCAAATTAAGGTGGCACAAAATTCGATTTCTTATTATGGTAGATTTTATGTGGAGTATCGACTCGAGAAGAAGAAGATAGATTTTTGTGAGACAAATATTTTTTTGTACATCCTACTAATATCCTACTAATATTATAAATGTGAAAGTATGTAGGTTTGGATGTTTAGATGTTTGGATGTTTGTTCCTCAATCACGCAAAAACTACTGAACGGATTTGGTTGAAATTTGGCACACAGATAGTAGATAGCCTAGATTAAAACATAGGGTACTTTTTATCCCGATATTCCCACGGGAACGGGAACCACGCGGGTGAATTCGCGGGTGGCCGCTAGTTATAAATATGAAAGTTTGTGGGTTTTGATGTTTGGACGTTTGGATGTTTGTTCCTCAATCACGCAAAAACTACAGAACGGATTTGGTTGGAATTTGGCACACAGATAGTATATAGCCTAGATTAAAACATAGGATACTTTTCATCTCGGTATTCCCACGGGAACGGGAACCACGCGGGTGAAACCGCGGGCGGCCGCTAGTATCTTTATAAATTGGAGAAATAAAGTTTAAACTGTAAGTTTATTTCACCAATTTTTTTTTTATTCGAAAAGAACCAAAGTATTTATTTATTGACCATCACCATCAGCCATTTTTGATGTCCCCACTGCTGGGGCACAGGCCTTCCTTATGGGTGGATAAGGAGGACGGGCCAGAACCCACCATGCGGGCCCAATGCGGATTGGTGGGTGTTAACGACTGCAAATGCACTGGGGACCAACAGCTTAACGTGCCTTCCGAAGCACGGAGGAGTTAGCGTTGATAAATTTTTGGTCACCCATCCCATGACCGACCCTTGCGAATGTTGCTTAACCTCCGCAATCGCTGAGCCGGGCACTTAACCACTGCGCAATCGGGCTCCTCGCTCGTAGGAGAAGTTATTAACTTCAAATTGTGCATTTACGAAAAACTGAACGTAGCGGTATGATTGCGAGTGTTACGTAAAATTACATGAGATAACAGAACACGAGGAAGCGCCGCCGCATTGCGCTATCATGCAATAGGTCGCGGCATCGGTGCGCGAGCGCAGCGGTTGGCGCGCTCTACTTCCGGATGCGGCGCGCACATGTGAAACGTCCTCAATTTCGGATCAGGGTCACCGTTCGTATTCCTACTCGGGATGTGGGCCGATGGTATCTATCCGTTGACATTGTTTGTGATTCCGAGGGTCTTTGGTTACATATTTAGATGACAAGTCACGTTTCGATTATGTTATTGGTTCTCATAAAATTAAATAAGCATAATGTTTTCTTACTAACCTTGGGCTAAAGGGATTTCAAGGTTAATGAGATAATAATTAATTCTAACTTACGTAATTGTATTGACATTAATTTACGGATAGACACCAACACTATTTTAGAAAGAAACCAGCTCTTAATTGCGAGTTTTTTTTAACAATCTGGATTTTCATACTTTCTATTTCTTTCATTATTTATGAATTTACCTGGGTAAAAGCTATTCGCTTATATTTCTGTTTCTCTTTGATTAATAAATAATTATGTTGTAAGTCAAAAGTAAAGAAAATCACTGAATCTCTATAGTGAAAAGCAAAATTATGGCTGAAATTAGAACACTTAGCAACAATGTTACGTTATACACCGACTTGACGATGTGCTCGTTTCTGATTTTCATAATGCAATATTATATGAATTCTGGATTTAATCCTACGAAAGTATAGTTGCGGGATTTTAAATCTAACTAATACCGGTTTTAATACAACTATTACAACAGGTTGTGTAAAGATTTACCGAGGCAACGGTTACCATCGGCCACCGTCCACTTTCACCGGCCGCCATCTTGTCGGAGCGGCCATGTCATGCGCCCGCGTCGCTCATTGAAGAATTGGCACGCCTATTGTTACGCCTCGCCTTGTGACGTCACCTTGCGATTATCATCTAATTCATCTGCCTAATTAGCTTTTAAATGTAATAAAGTAATTTGAAATCCCCGCGGTATACCTACTTGACTTACCAGAGTCCATTATCTTCTCATGAATTGAGAAACTATAAAGTATTGTGATAGAGTTTGGCATTGATAGAGCAATAGTGTGTTCAGAAGTCGCTGGTCGCTACATTGGAAAGGCATCGGTTATAATTTAACCCATTACCTTTAATTTAAGGTATCTTACGAGAGCCGTGCTGTGCTCATCCAAATGTCTAAATCGAAACTATTAGTGGCGCCATCTACAAGTATTGCTTTTTATAGTTCTGCTATCTTTGCTCTAGGAACTTTACTGATAAAGTTGACGAAAATGAAAAAAAAGAAGATAAGATTAAGAATTCCATTCGCAACCAAATACATTACGAGACAAATCGTGAGATCGATTATCTGCCATGCCAATGACGTTGCTCATAGTAAAATCAAATTAATAGCACCGAGAAATATAGTTTTTTGAAACACACCATTTTCTATCAGGGTTTTTCTTCAAATCATATCCAGGCAAGAATCAGCTCTTGTAAATTTTATCTGTAAAATAAGGTTTTCAGTCAAAATCTGTGACCTTTCGATAGGACAACAAAACTTGGCACTGTCAGAAAAAAAGTCGAATATTAAAATTGTCCTCAAAATTGCGATAAAACAAAGGGAGGTCGTTGCTATTGCCGAGAGGGTAATCAACCCGATATTACTCCAACTGACTGCGAATGTTATACCAATGAAATGTATAGGTAAGTACATCAATTAATTATGACCCGTGATTATCTGTTATTAAGAGTTGCAGTCGCATACGTTTACATAGCGTGAGGAGTTAACAAAGGGCTGCACAAGGTCTGTGCTGTGGAGACATTACACAAATAGTTTAAGAGAATACTTAAAATAGTTACATTTAAGCATTTCGCGTCACGTGGTTTCGTTAGGTCTTTCTTCTGCCTTGAAAAAGATATTTATTGCATTCAGCATTTACGTTTTATATTGATGTTGTAGAAAAAAATATTACGGAAGTGACGGATATATTTCTGTCATTTTCCATTTTTAATTTAATGGGGAGGAAAAGCGCAATTTTATCCCGATAGGTGGCGTCTTGTCTTTGGTACCCGGCAGCCTCAAAGAAAGTGTCAAAACATATGGGAATCTTTAGGAGTATTGCACTTATTAATTTTATACTGAGAAAATGCCGCATTGTTGTGCATGTAACTGTTAAAATATTGGAGTTCATCGATTACCCAGTAACAAAAAAAAATATTGGGCAAAAAAATATTAAAAAAAGATGCTATTGCATCGATTTTCTCCTTTACTGAGCCTGAGAAACATTATAAATCAAAAGGAATGTTTCATGAATTTAATGAAGCTTCGCCAAAATAAAACAATATTTGAATTATAACAGCTTTGTTCTTTAATATTTCAACCTCAGTAGCTTTTCTAACATATTTATAACTTGGATGAATTTGATAGGTATATCAAGTATGGAATAAGCCCAATATTGGGGCCAAACAGAGAATTAATAGAATTTTATACGCCAGAGTCATTCGAGAAACTTAGAATAATAAAATAAATATGATAAAACGGTTCGGGTAATTTTGGATGGTACAGAAACCTGAAATTACTATTGCACAGCAGGCATCATGAGGCAACTATAAACACGGAAATTTACACTCAGTTGCTAAGTTAAAATTTAAATCATATGCTTCTAACCTGAAATAAAAGCATTACCTTGTAAATCTTACACGAAATTTAAAGAAATGTAATGCTTGTTAGCAATTTTTTGTAAGTTGCTATAAACTTTCTTGCCTGCTGTTTTGGCTTTTCTTTTCCGTAATTCTTCTTTTATCTTAGCTAAAGTTAGCATGGAATACATTGTTTGTCCGCAAAACCGAAAAAAATATAATCTAAGAAAGTAAAATCACGTAATACACAGTCAAGACAATATAAGCTCAAACTGACAAAGGGTCCAAAGACTGAAGCGTCATCTGTAATTCACTTTGCCTTCGCCTCCCCATTTCGATCAACGACCATAAATTATATTTAATGATGAAATCTACCCGTTTAAATTTAACCCGAATTGGCTCGCTAGTTTTACTTTTCGATCTTTACATCGTCCCTGTGATATAGGATGTAAGGTCCACAAAATAATGTTCCATTCCTCTAGGTATGCTCACGCCCACGCTTGCTTCCATTTATGAGGCCATTTAACCGATCCTAAATTTGCGGTTCGAAGACACAAATAATTTACGATTCGCTCATAAAATCATTTCGAAATCTTTGTAATAACTGTTCCCAACTGAATACGCTGTAAATATCAGCTGTAATTTAATGTTAATTCTGCTAAAAATCATTTCAGAAAACTCTTTGTTTTAAATTGTGCCTGGTTACGATGAATTCGCAAAGTAAATCCTTTAAATTCCTATGCATACAGCTTTAGGTTTGTTTTTAAACAATTAGGAAATGTTTAAATTTCAAAATAACGATGTTTAACTTCCGTGCATTTTTTAAACCAGGAAGTCTTCATTGTTTCATATTATGAATTACGTATGTGCAAATTAGTGAGGCGAAAAACGTATGGGTGGTTCGTCGGTCAGTGAACGGCAATGTACTACTAATAATAGTCAATCAAACACATCGATGGAATGGAAATATGTTTGTTTTATGATTACAAGAAACAACTCGTTACTAACTTAAAGGGACAATTTTAACTGATTTCGCCCCGAAGGAAAACACAGTATTGTCACAGAATATATACTCGCATCGCATTATCGTGGCCGTGGGCCTTAAAAGTTTGAATCTCTTAAAATAGTTATACAGTTAGTAAACGACTAACTGTTTAACTAGGTAGGTAGGTGTATAAAGAGTCAAGTCGCAGATAGGAGTTTAAGTACCTAGCTATTTTTTTTCTTTAACTAAAACTAAATGTTTTTATTTTTCACGATAAGTACCTACTTATACATATATTAACGAAGACTCAGTGAAACTTGTAACCTAAACGATCAAATGCGATTGAATGTAATGTAACTGATTTACTACTGTCGGTTATTTCACAATAGTTACAAGTGACTTCATTGCTTTTATCACAAACAAATCTATAACAATCAAATCTTGCGAGTCCATCAACAAATAAGATTTTCATTGAAAAGTTTACCTTTTTGTGATGAATATATGATGATCTATTTTCGTAGACGTAGTTATGTAACGACAATACGGGTGAACAACTCTACGATTTCTATTTTTAAACCGCCTTTCCAGCTTATTATTAACCCGACGGTATCGCTGAATAAATCTTTCAGCAAGTAGATAATTGTATATCATTCAATGATTGTTATTTTGAATAGTTATGAATTATTGAAAAAATGTATGTATTTTATTTATAGTGAACTAGGTATAAAGTTTACCCATCTGTGTCAATTTGCATTGGCGAATAAACTATAAAGACTTCATTATTATTTTCAGTGTTAATACTAAGTAGTGGCTCTGTCTGTCTGTAGATCTGTAAAACTCGCGTTTGTGATAATTTTGAACATATTCCGATGCCTATTTGATAATTTTCGAAAAACTGAATCGCCAAAAAGTCTACAACCTGCTCACATTTCACGAGAATCTGTGGAAAAATGCGACCTAGAGGAGAACAAACGGCCATACGATTTTTTCCCAAGATGAAAAGGAGATGCTCTTATTTGTAAAACACCATCAACCTCGCAGGAAAAGATTACTAACATCATAAACAACAACTTTTTCACCTCTCCAGCACGAAAAGGGCACTTTTGGCGCGTAAAAACTCGCAGCAAAATCGATTTTTGCTGCGAGCGTGAGGCAAAGTGCTTTTTTAATTTCTAACACCAACTTTTGAAATAATTAAGAAAAAAGAAATAGAGTGACAAGGATGACACTTGTAAAATTGATATGTGAGAAAAGGATAGAAAGACTGCTTTATGTTGTCATACATGAGAATTAAAAAGTATAAAAAATAAAATGCACGGATCTACCAAGGAGTTTTAAATAAGGATTGTTGAAAAAGAAGTTTGATAATTCGAAATAAAGAGTATGGACGAAATGGGGTCGCATGTATGAAATAAATATTAAATAAGAAAAATCAATGAAATTTTTAGACAAGTTAGTGTTTTATAAATATAAATAAATCAATAAGATGGGATATTAATAAATTAGAGAAAAACACCACGTAATGTACCTAAATAAAACGACAGGAATATATTTTAATCTGTGAATAAAAATTTTCAGCATAGGTTTGATCGAACTAATTTTGTGATATAACAAAAAATGAGTACGCCCAGCGATGAAGATAGTTATCTAACTCCAAAAGAGTTGAGAGAACAAGTTTCTAATGATGAATTTAGATTTTTACCAGGAAAGTCACGTGAATTTTTCTTGCTGGTCGAGGTGAAAAGTTGTATGTTTAACACGAGACCAAAGTTTTGTTCTGCCTCGTGCCTTTAAATCACTCACTGTGCTCAGTAGTCTATATTAGAATTACTCGCTACGCTCGTGATTCAATTCTAGACTACTTCGCTAGTTCGTGATTTAAAGTCGGCACTCGCAGCACAAATCGACTTTGGTCACTTGTATAACAAATAACTATTGTTCTACGACTTTTCCAAAATCAGACAAACAACCGGCTTTCGATAGAGTTTTGTATGAAAAATCGATTTTCTTTGTCTGTTTTCGGAAAAGCCCGTGGAACTTAGTTTATTATGTAAGTTATCTTCTCCTGCGAGGTTGTTGGTGTTTTACAAATAACCCTGTATTTAAACGACTACGTCACGGGGTATCACGTTCTTCGTTCTTTCATCAGTGTGGTGTGTATGTATAGTAATGTATACTATACCTCATGGGCCAGCCCGGGCGACGCCTACTGACGTCCGCTGATCCGCTCCACCTACGCTCGTAGTGTGTTTGACGCGTTGTCTAGCTATTTTTTCGCATTAATAATAATGTGACAATAATACCCGTTCACCTACGAATAGAAGATAATATAGTGCCCAACGGCGAAGTGCGCTGTGCGTTTGATATGCGACGTTCTTACTCGTGATTTCTTATCTTCGTAATTGGAAAGTAACACCAGTTTTTCATATATTCAACGCAGTAAAAAGCGGCCCTTATCGACGTGCTCATGGCGGAACTTGACAGACTGATCGTACTCGATCACGTTTGTTAAGCAACGCTCGGTCCGGTCAGGTGTCGGATGGGTGACCGTTAAAGTGGCATTACAACTGAGCGCTTCCGTGATTCGGAGGGCACTCCCGGCTGTTGTCATCTGATAACAGTCGTTAAGCCAAGTTAGAGGCCTTACAGGCGGCTTGATAAACTCTAACACCAGAGGTGGCCACTAATCCTCATTCTATAAAAATAAGAAGAAAGACGTTAGTTGTCGATTCAGTGTTCGTTCAATGATGGATATTTTTTCATCGAAAGAAAATCTGTAAAAGCTTGTCGCAAACTCATAGGGCGCGGGTCACGATCGAACAAAAAACCACCCCTGTTGACGAGAGCTATTCATCTCTAATAACGAACTTGACCCAGTCGCAAGTTGCAACCCGAAAACGTGATCACTTGTTTCGGCTCGCCTGCTCGACCTTCGGGGAACTTTTTTGTTTTATCTGACTTCGACTGTTTTTCTTTCCCTTTTCGTTTTTAAATATGGCTTTATTCTGGGAACACAAGAATCGACCCGAAACTTTGTTACGTATTATTAGAACGACTATTCTTAGCGCTAGAGGCTATAGGATGTCCCGTCCGTGGCTGTTTCGAATTCAATTTGCGTTTTCCGCCGTAATAGCTTTACGCGGTGTATAGTTAAGTGAATTTACGTCAGTTCCGGTCGATGTGCGGGCTCGACGACGACGACACCTTGCAAAAACGGCTCCGCTACACCAAATTTTATTCGCAGTGCAGTTCAATGAAGTTACGGTGGCGGGTGTCGCGACTAGCGGGGCGGGGGCGGGGGCGGGAGGTCAATGACGCCCTTCGTTCGTCTGGCCCCCGCCACAGAATAAATAAGTAAGTACCCCCAGTATCGCATCTCACCCAATGTCCTTGAAATAATACCTACGGCCGCTCAAAGATTTAATCTTTTTGGCCGCTCGGTTTAAGACGACGGTATCCACACTGAACAATAAAGCCGATTACTTGTAGATAATTCGTTTCTCACGGTATGTTTCTCACATTAAGGGGCGCATACGCGACTAGTTCGCCTACTACTACGCCGAAGTAGTATGCCAAGAATCCATAGCGCGATATTTCGACCCTCTTTTGACCGTTTTGTATGAAGATAGAATACTGCTACTTACTTATTTTACACTGTGGCCGGTCCCCCCGCCCGCCTGAACCAGTTCCGAAGCCTGTAGCTCACCATCTCTATCTAGTTTACAGTGGGATACTGCACTTGCCTGTCAGACATTCTTGTTAGGCCGCATTCTGCGACTGTCGAATCGAAACTAGTAACAAAAGCAGGTTTACGTATTTGTAAAGCAACCCGAAGTTTTTTCTTTTTCAGATAGGAAAGTATTTATTTGTAAATCGTAAAAAGTATTTGTTAATCATATTCTTCATGCTGATGTGATGATACTCTTAAGGGTGTGTCCATATATCGGTAATATTGCACCATATTGGGGGATACCAATAGTCGTATATATATCACCGACGGACGCGTATCTATAGACACACCAGGGGGGCTACTCAAATGGCCACTTTTCTATTCGTTCGCTAACTTAAATCTTAAAAATAAGCAATTAATGATCAAGTCAGACGTCGCAAGTTTATGTAAATCACAGACATTGTTGTATTGTACAGAATTGACAAGCCTACGACACGTTATTTTGGTGTTTATGGCTTATTTTTAATCTTTAAGTTAGCGAACGAATAGAAAAGTGGCCATTTGAGTAGCCCCGCAGCTATACGTCCACACTAGTTATAAACCGGCTTAAAACGCCAATAGTTTCCGCGATGCCATCTGCCATCATCATCATTGACATCAACTAATAAAATGAAAAGGTGATGATTCTGTTTGGGCGGGTACGAGGTCGCACTGTCAAGAGCGCGCGCCGTGGCGCAACCGCAATAAGCCGCTTTCGCAAACCGTTTCATAAGCAACCGCCGAAAATAGTCGAAAGTTTCCTCATGGTTTTTGTCCACGCATGGATCGCGTTCCGGTCACTTTGGTTATTGCACGATTTACGAACTTAGATATCTTTTATTGGTGTGCGTTACCCCAGCAAAAAGTTGAGCTTTAGAGAGATGAGACCTTATCAGATAATTAGTGTGTCATGAGGAGAAATTTGTTTACTAATAGCAAAATTTGTGTGAGTTGTAATTTTTAAGATATATGAGAAAAACAGATTTTGCTGGGGTCACGTTTTAAACATTACCCTGGCAAAAAAAGTTGTCTCAGCCTGGAACCAAATACATGAATAGATAGCTTTTGTTGCATAGTAAATGTTAGCAAATAGCAAAAATTGTGTGTGTTATGGTTCTTGAGTTATTTAAGTTTTTGCTGGGGTAACGTTTTGGGTTTTCCCAGATCTCGAAAACGGTTCAACGCAGAAGTTTGAAAAAAATACCACTAAGAGACCTTAATTTGTTTAAATTTGTTTGATTGTTAGTTTTTGATTTGGTTGTCGCAAACCAACGTAATTAAATGGTTTCGAAAAACAGAAAAAACGAATTTGCAAGTAAACTACTACACTTATAATCAAATAAACAGCTGTTAAAAATAGCCGTGGTAGACACTTATTACGTCAAGAATTTTAGGCTTTGTAACTTTACACGATATAAAGATATAAACAAATTTGATAAATTTAAGACTGGTCGTACTTTAGCAATCGAATACACAGTTTCCATAACATTAAGACACATGGCATACATTAAACAAATTTAAGTAATTAATTAACATTCCTTCCTGTTAATTTCAGCTTTCAATTACGCCTATCATGAAAGTTTTAACAAAAACAAGAATATGACAACAATTCTCTAATAAACCGCCTAAATTGTAGAGGTCACGTAAAAGCGACCGCGCTATACATAAGCGTAACCATCTTAAATGAACGGGATAATATGGATCTTTTGTTAGTACAGTTGCGTACAAAAGTTTTCTGGTCAGATTATCTTTAAATATAAAATGTACGTTAGTCTCGCGAAAACTTAAGATTGGCGTGGCCGATTTTGGTTTTAAAATGTTTGTCGTAGTTCCAGGGGAAAGTTTAAATGGTGAGAAATATACCTATATGGAAAAAATGCGAGGTAGTTTCCGTAAAAACTGTTCCTAGGTAGGAACAGTTTTTATGGGTACTTAAATGTTTTTACCTGTCAAACATAGTGGTCACTGGATTGACATGAGTAGGTTTGGTATTAAAATAAAACATTTGGTTTGAAAAAACAGAAGCAACAAATTACTATAAATGTATATATTGATACTGACAAATAACTCACACTATAAATTGCTTAGCGAGATTATTACCTAATTAGGTTTAGATTATTATTTACCTTTATTTATGTAATGTTGAGTGCCTTCAAAATTTTAACTTTCATGAATTATTACATTATTTTTAAAATACTATTAATCGCGTAAGTTTATTATTTGATATAAATAAACACGATATTAATTTATAAAATAGAAAACTAGTTGAATCTAAGCTATATCAATAACATTTTTCTTCATAACTGTACAAAACATCGGATACTAAGCTGCTAATTTGCGAAGATAAGCCGTACGTATGGTGCGGTCGCTTTTAAGTGACCTTTACAATTTGGTCGGCTTATTCAAGAATTGCTGTCTTAATCTTGTTTTTGTTAAAACTTTCATGATAGGCGTAATTGAGAGCTGAAATTAACAGGAAGGAATGTTAATGAATTACTTAAATTTGTTTAATGTATGCGATGTGTCTTAATGTTATGGAAACTGTGTATTCGATCGCTAAAGTACGACCAGTCTAAAATTTATTAAATTTGTTTATATCTTTACATCGTGTAAAGTTACAAAGCCTAAAATTCTTGACGTAATAAGTGTCTACCACGGCTATTTTTAACAGCTGTTTATTTGATTATAAGTGTAGTAGTTTACTTGCAAATTCGTTTTTTCTGTTTTTCGAAACCATTTAATTACGTTGGTTTGCAACAACCAAATCAAAAACTAACAATCAAACAAATTTAAACAAATTAAGGTCTCTTATTTGGTATTTTTTTCAAACTTCTGCGTTGAACCGTTTTCGAGATCTGGGAAAACCCAAAACGTTACCCCAGCAAAAACTTAAATAACTCAAGAACCATAACACACTCAATTTTTGCTATTTGCTAACATTTACTATGCAACAAAAGCTATCTGTTCATGTATTTGGTTCCAGGCTGAAACAACTTTTTTTGCCAGGGTAATGTTTAAAACGTGACCCCAGCAAAATCTGTTTTTCTCATATATCTTAAAAACTACAACTCACACAAATTTTGCTATTAGTAAACAAATTTCTCCTCATGACACACTAATTATCTGATAAGGTCTCATCTCTCTAAAGCTCAACTTTTTGCTGGGGTAACGCACACCTTTTATTGTATAAAATAACGGTAACTTAAAGTATCGCGAAATATTTCCATAGCAACAACCTTCTAAAATAAGGTTACAATATTTCTACTGTAAAGTGTATACTATTGCAAGAAATATTTCGGATGTGTTGGTATTTTATTAGGTCATAAATGTGTGCGTATTAAACTTTTCTTTAATATTAATTTAAAGTTCAAGGTCTCAAATAAGCTAAAAAGATTAGACTGTAGATCGTATATGAATAGCAAGCATCTATTTTAATAATAGTTAATTAATTTTGATTTTATTGAGTCGCCTTTTAAAGCGCTCTAGAATAAAAAAAATTGGGACATTTTTTGGACTACCTATCCAACACTTTTACAGTTCACCAGTAAGGATACAAAACCGGATATCCCATAAAATACAGTAAATTGTGAATTCAAAAACCAATCAATCCGAACTAAATAATTCTAAAATAACACCTGAATTAATTAATCGTGCTGTAATCCGTAAAAAAAAAATATTTCTAAGGTTAACAATGGAAGTTGTTATGACTGATGATTTTTTTCATGGAAATCATTCAAATATTTAAGGCACAGTTCTAAACTTAATGTTCGTTTGAATATTTTACGCTACTTAAAGCAGCCTTTTGATTATAATAAACCTTCAAACTTTGGGTTGGTAAGTTGGTAATATAAAAAATTTATAAAGTCAATGAGACCAAAGTAGGTAAGTAATTTATTATGAACTAGGGGTCGCCCGCGACTTCGTCTGCGTGGAATGTTTTTTTTGCTATCCCTCGGGAACAATCCCTTTTGTCGGGATGAAAAGTACCCTATGTCCTTCTCTGTAATCCTAACAACGTGTATGAAAAATTTCATGATGATCGGTTAAGTAGTTAAGACGTGAAGGCCTAACAAACAAACAAACGGACTTTCGCATTTATAATATTAGCAAGGATAAGAATAAAATCAAATTAATGAACGTCACTCGAACATAATTAATATTTTTACATCTAGCAAGAAGCTATCACATGATTTTTACGAGTTTTAAACATTCAAAATTTGCAAACCGTTCTAAATAATATGTATAACTAAAATACTGTTTTCCTTAATTGGATCTCCACAAATTAGAAAATATAATATTTAAACGCTATAAAAGTGGCATTCACGAATAAAGTATATACGTGTTTTCCAATCGCTGTTCAAGGGCTCTATCGGCTAACTTACATTGCTATCATAATCGCTCTGATTTGACAAATGGATGTGATACATTGCTACTTATCTTTGGTAAGTTTTTATTTGTGCCAAAATGAAGTAGCAATGTATCACAAATATCTATCAAATTACAGTTTACTACATTGTTTTCAGCCGATAGACCCGCTGGTAATGACAAAGGCACAGCTGTTATGTTACCTATCTCAGCGGACTACACGCACACAACACACTGCAGAATCGCATACTATCAATCAACTTTTTTATTCTCTTCTTACCTAATGACTTTGGGTCTGCCAGAAAAAGTGAAAATTAAAAACAAAAGTTCAATTTAACCACAGAGTAAACAAAAATCTTCAGTGTTTTGTTTGTTATAATTCCCTGTACCTAACTCAATTATTGAGTATTAAACTACATAACAACCTATTTACCTAAGTATATTTTATTTATTGAAAAATCGCCAAAATCGCCTCACGTAATTAATGGACGCCCCATTATTCAATTTTGGACTCGGAATATTTTCTTGTTTCGTACTTTTTAGAGTAGTTGACATTTAGTTTTTTAACATCTTTTTATATTAGTCTACTTACTTACATTAAATTTTACAACCAAATCCTCCAAAAAATTGAACACGATGGGAATTCTACCGTAGGTACTTTACAATAGCGAAATCTTAGTCATCCAATCCAAATAAGTAGGTATAATGTGGCAAGTATGATGTCATATCAGTGTAATGAAGAAGTACGTATCAGATAATAAATTAATAACTTTACAGATAAGATAAGAAACATCGTGATGAAGACAGACATTCAAACAAAACCTAGGTAGAGCGTTGACGAAAACGGCATTTCATACAAACTTTCAAGTCCTTATTTTTTCGAAATTAATGAACCAGTTTCAATGAAACTTCATACGCATTAAGCAGGATACAATACATATTAGGTCTAAAAAGTTAGTTAAGAATGTCTTTATTTTATAAAAGATTATAAAATTGTTCTGTTTCTAAGGAAAATTTAAAATCGGTCTAATTCATCTGTAACACTTTTTATCGAAAATATTATCAATCAACTTTTTAGACCAATATATTCTGCTTATGTGTATGAAGTTTCATTAAAATCGGTTCATTAATTTCGAATAATTGAAAGGACTTGAAAGTTTGTATAAAATCCCGTATTTCGTAAACGCTCTACGATCGTAATTAAACGTGATCGCGATTTCTTATGGCAGGTTCCGTCCCTAGAGTGCCTCAATGCGCACACGCGGATATGATCGGGGGTCAACGGTTCTCCTTGGCGGGGTGTTCAACCTGCTTACTGCGACCTCGTTCAATACACTCCAGTACGATACCACAGAATAAATAACAGCGTGCTCATACACCAAAACGAACGTGTGCTATCCATCGTGCGTGACTTATATAGGCAAAACAATATTGTAAGCTTGTTTGGATTAGACAACATGTTAACAACGTCTGACTCAAACATTGTCTGTGATAGGTATTTGTAAATTATTTACCGGCAATAAAGAGTAGCTAAGTTAGCATGTATTAGATAATACGGAATTCCTTCTACTTCGCAGTCGTCTATCCTATTTGACTTTGTCTTCAAAACTAAAGTCAGGTTATGTCTCATAAATATTGTTGTGTAGGTGTGTAGTGAGTGTACCTACTACACGTGAGCATTGCGTGATGCGATCGACAATGTAGCAGCTAGATAATGTAGCATAAAGATTTTTAAATTGGCCATGATACAGTTTACGGGCTCGGCACACAACGAACCCGTGATTATCTGTCGTTACGGCGGAGTCCTTGTTCACGTGTTTGAACGGGAAAATTGTTCATGTCGTCTGTGTCGTCACGGCTCTCAGCTCGGGCTCTGTCCCGCAAAATAAAACCAAACAAACGAACAGAGAGCGCCACATGTGCCCGGAGCGTCGACACGATGTTTGGTTAAACTGAATGTGTTTACATGTATCGGAGAACACCTATCTACAACTGAAAGGATTTCAAGAGAACATCATGTTAAACTTGTCGAAATAATCCAAATAATGACCTTAAGCGGACGTCATTCTTTGTCGGGACTCAATAATTTTTTGGGGAATATATAAATGCACTTTAAAAATAATGTAACACGCTTTAAAATGTTTAGCTGCAAAATTTATTAAATGAACTATAAAAATGATAGTTTCCACTATAAATATGCTAAGCTTTAAAATTATAATACTTTGCACTATACAAATTAATTTTATAACTTTAGCACTGGTAAACAGACGTCTAGGTGCGACGACGAGCGGGCGCAGCGAGAGAGGAGCCCAGGAGGACGTTAGATTCCATTGTGACCAACAACGCCAGAACCGACCTGATGGCGTACAATTATGCATTATGCCACAAGTTGTTTTCATCTTTCCATCTCCTTTTAACAGTGGTCAGTGGTGGTCAGTCTGACATGGTTGGACAGAAACTAAATGGTTTCGGAGTTGGGAGCAATGGTTTATTTATTTATTATTATTATTTAGAAAGGGGGACACCAGCGAAGCCGGACGGGTGATCAGTCACCTTGATTGGAACCATTTCACCCATTTCCCCAAATCCCCACAGGGGGGAGGCGGGTTATCATTTACCCCACCGGCGTCGGACCCTCGAACCCACCTGTAAGCTTAACAGTACCTGCTGAGTTGACTTATCGTTAACGTTAAATGCTCTTCCTTAAGCTTGTCCGCTCCAAAGAGCTCCCAGCGCAGTGATGCGTACATCGGGCATTCTGCCATGAAGTGGTAGCTTGTTTCTTCTCTTTCTTTACATTGCGGACAGATGGGATCCTCTGTCCGTTTGATCACTGATAAGTGTCTGTTTAATGGACAGTGCCCTGTCAGTATTCCTACAATCGTTCAATTATATTTCTCCTGCTTCGTTTCAGCAACTCTCTAGTTTTCTTCTTGTCAACAGATTTGATGAAGATCTTAGACTGTCTACAGTCCTTTTTTTTCATCCATCTCTGGTTGGTTTCTTTTATTGTTCGAATTTTCTTAGAATGTTCTTAGTAATTCTATGTGCGATTGGCAATCTTGGTTCGGGCCCAATGAAAGGTTCATCAGCCCCTGTTCTAGCCAGTTCGTCGACTTCTTCATTGCCTTTATTACCTTCGTGTCCAGGTACCCAGGCAATTTCCACCTCAACCAAGTTTGCAAGTTCCTGAATGCTTTGTTTGCATTCCTTCACCAAGGCTGAGGTGGTCTCCGTTTCGTCAAGGGCTTTGATGGCAGCTTGACTGTCGCTACATATTATTATTTTTCCTACGTTATGATCGCTTATCTCACTTTTAATCATATGCGCACACTCCAGTATCGCAAATACTTCCGCCTGGAATACGCTGGCGTATCTGCCCAGATTGAAAGTAGCTCTTTTAGTATTGGGTTTAGCTATGTATATCCCAGCTCCCGATAGCTTAGTTGATTCTTTTCTTGACCCATCAGTGTAGCATACTGCGGTGCTATCCAGATTGTCTTGTTCTAGGTTCCAGTCGTCTCTGGATCTGATGCTTATTCTGTACTTTTTGTCGAATATCCTCTCCTTTTTTATTAGGTCATTATTAACCAGTATCATAGAAAGGTTTTCTTCGTACTTCTTCCCTATTTCTGCGTGACCTTTATCAGTGTGTCTTCCTATCCATAGGTTAGTGCTTTTCAGCTTAAACCATTGTTCTGTAGCTCTCTTTTCGATTTCAAGATCTATAGGACCAAGGCCTAGTATCATTTCTAAGGCGCCCGTGGGAGTTGTTCTCATGGCTCCTGATACCAAGATGCTAGCTAGTCTTTGTACCTTTGTGAGTTCTTTTCTGTTGTATTCTAATTGTGCCTTATGCCACCATACTAGTGCTCCGTGGAGAATTCTCGGTAGGATGATTGCCCTATAGATCCATTGGACCACTTCGGGTTTCATGCCCCAATTCCTGCCAACGGCTCTTCTGCACTGCATGAGAGCTGTCATTGCCTTTTTGCTAGTTTCTTTTATGAGTTTTCTATAGCTTAGGGTGCTGTCTAAGACTATCCCTGGGACCAATGGTTGCGACACAGTTAAAGTGCAAGCATTATTTTTGTAGTGATAATATTAAATTATAGGTCTATTATTATTTTAAAGTGCTGGTATACAATTTTATAGCTGTTTTTATCAAATTTAAAGTGCTATTAAATACATCCCAAATTTTTTCAATGATTTCCAGGAAACTGTCCTTCAAAAATAACTATTAGCGTTATTTTATAGATGTTATGAGTATTGTGGTGAACTAAAGCACGAATTTTTTGTCTAGTCCTAATATCTTAGAACTGTCCCCGCCGAGAGGTCAAGTTTCGTTTGTTTTTCCCGTAGAAAGAAACAAAAACCAGGATATTCTACTCGTACAGAAATCAAGGTTTAGGCAATAATTGTATTTAAAATTTAAATACTAGTGTAGGTATTTAAAATTTTGATTGAAATTTTTCATTGGTTAGTAAGCCATGCCTATTTTGACGTTGATGACGGGCTTGAAAGCAGTATTAACTTGGAAACAGTGATATTTTCAGACTCAGACCAAGAAAACAATTTATTGAAGCAAATTAAATTCAATAAAAAATTACCTTCGCCATTTTATAACTACTTCCGAGTGACTCGATCACGAATTCACCTTCAAAGTTTATTGACATTTTCTGCAAGTCAATTTATACAACTACTTTTTTGCAGTCAACTAACTACCTACTCTTAATATGTGGAAATCCTTGAAAATAATAAATACACCACTTAAAAGTCTATACACAAATATGAATTTAGAATTGTACGACAAATGCTATGCGAATAATAAACAAAGAGCGATAAAAGCATAGGATAATACGCTATCTGGCAGGTTTAGGTAGGTAAGGGGCTAACGTACGATAATGGAGGTTATTGTCATAAAATATTCATTACGTATGTGGAACTTCACGTCGGTCTCTACCTGTGGATATCGCTTCAGCAGTTTAGTATGGCGTTAGGCGGTTTGTTTGTTTGATTTTTTGTAACTATGTATTTGAAAAGCGATCGGAAAATTAGTTAGATTTTGGTAATGGCATAAATAATTGCAAAGGGTTAAGTTGTTAAAGACGCATGATTTATAAGTTACTAAACATAACAGCATGACTACCCAAGAGTATTTAATTCAAAAATCATCGAATGATTGCAAAAAATAACAATATTTAGCAATCATTTCGAAATTCTGCTCGAAAATATATCGTTTTGATAAGAACTACCCAAGAGTATTTAATTCAAAAATCATCGAATGATTGCAAAAAATAACAATATTTAGCAATCATTTCGAAATTCTGCTCGAAAATATATCGTTTTGATAAGAGCTTTCATCTAAAGCTTCAGTTGAAACTCGGTAAATACTCGTAGGAAAAGAAGCATGAAATAAAACACTTTTAACGGATACTAGCGCGGTTTTATTGAAAGTAGGTAGGTAGGTACTTAAATATTTTGGTAATTTGTCGGTATTCAGTTTTATTTCTGAATTTCCCGACGTTTCGGCACCTTTGCAGCTACTAACTAATGAGGATCGGTAACGATTTTTGTTTAGTGGCTAATTAGAAAGCTTATGCCACCACATGATTAACTGTGAAATTTTTTTTACGATATCTCTTAAACCTGAGAAGTTATAGGAGCTAAAACAGTGGTTTTTCGGGGGTCCCTATGACGTCATCGCGACGTACGCGAACCTTATGTCGTACGTGATAAAGCACATATTGCTTTGAGCTTGGCATTTCCTTCAAACCCTTTTAATCAACCATTTCTAAACGGATTTCAAAAATTCTTTCACAAGGTTTCATAGCTATCAAAATGTGTTTATATAATATCAATAAAACTATAGGATTCAAACCTGTTACTGATCCTCATTATCAAAGTCTTTACTTTTGATAAAATAAATTAAAAAAAAATATTAAAAACACGACTGCCCTGCCAAAACGAACTAAAAAGTTAAACAACAAGTGTCATTGCAGTCGGGGGACCTCTTTGATCAAAAATTGTTCCATAATAAGGTCCCCCGACTGCAATGACACTTGTTGTTTAACTTTTTAGTTCGTTTTGGCAGGGCAGTCGTGTTTTTAATTTTTTTTTTAATTTATTTATTTTTATTTTACACATTTTAGTGACATAGTATATAGTTTTGGAATGTGCTCATCAAGGCCTTTCATTTGATGCCCATATTGTAAATATAGAAGAAAAAATTTTTTTTTTCACATTTGAAAATGGCGTCGTACAGTCGCCATATTGATTTTTTCTAAAAAAAAATATAGCCAGTGTCACTCGGGATGTTGTAAGGATTCTAACGATATCCCATATATCCAAATCAGTTCAGGTATTTAGAAGTTATGGTGGAATAAAGAAACTCACATACCCACAAACATACATGAGCCCTGAACACATAACACTCTTTTTGCTTTGGGCAGTCGTGTAAAAATCGCGCTAGTATCAGTTGAAGGTGTTTTATTTAATGTCTAGTGAGCGTGTAAGCTTGAGAGGTAAATATAATAAGAACCATATCTGAAACACTTAATTACGAAATAAAATAAATAATTTCAATCAGTATTCGATTGGATTGGGCCATGATTGATGGTGGCAGAACCGCGTAACGCGCGTTTGGTAGCGTTTGGTCGCAAACCCGCAACCTTGCGCGTCGCGCGGCAGGTCAGACATTTCGAAGGTCGTTGACTCGCCTGTAATCACCACAATTCATTACTATTCTTAGTCGCGTACACGCCCAATGGTCGTATCTACGCTTGAAGGAATACTGAATGCCTGTTTCCTTACAAAGTACTTGTGTCATAGTCTTATATTGCGTTGAAATTATTGTAAGTTTGTAGGAAAATGAAAAATAATTAAATTACTGTCCACTATTAGTTTTTATATTGCGTAAGATCTGGGTGTGTGGTGTTGGTGTGGTGTGGTACCACCGTTGTCTCTGATCGATTACCATAACATTAAGCGTTTATTTACGTAATGGGGAATGTCCGAAAAAAATAAAATTAGCTGAATATTTTTCTATAGGTAGGAATAAGGTCCCTTAGTAATAGAATAAAGTTTTATAATTTTCGGATGCATGAAACAATTTTTAAAAATCAAAGTCTCTTCGACTTCACAAATGTATGAAAGTAACAGCAGAATGGAGATTATACCTTTGCCACCACCTGCCACAACCACAACATGGTATTAAAAAAAAAGATTCAAGACAAAATGTCAAAACTTTTTTTTTTAAATACGTGTAGTGGTTGTGGCAGTTAGCGGCAAAGGTATAATCTCCATTCTGCTGTTACTTTCATACATTTGTGAAGTCGAAGAGACTTTGATTTTTAAAAACTTTTTTACCCAACCGGAAATTCTGAAACTTTTTTCTATTACTAAGGGACCTTATTCCTACCTATAGAAAAATATTCAGCCAATTTGATCTTTTTCAGACATTCCCCATTGTCGCTCATTGACGCGAAAAATCGTTTACATGTGCAATTGAAGCGATTGTTAATTGCTATAACAATGGCATTGACGAAAAAATTGACAATCGCAATTGATCGTTACCGGGGGCGACGTTATTATATTTAGCTAACACCTACTACTTTGGAATGGGTCGGAGCTCGGAGAAATGTATCTGATGTTGTTCAATATTTATTAGTTATTATCGTGGAATATCCCACTTATTCTCGTAAGGTACGAAAACATCGTAAAATAAAGATACTAAAGAAGGTAGTTAACGACTTTATGTTATTTAGTTAACTCGTAAAACTACGTCTGGCGACTTACAGGAAACCTTTTAGAATGAAATTATTTTGCGATCAACTATCTTATTTTTGTTAAAGGAGCAGTTATTCAGATTATTATAGGTAGGTAAGTAAGTACTATTTTAATAAATGTTCACATGAAAAAAATGGGTCTAAATTAAAAATCGACCTTGATCCCAATACCTAGGTACCACAAAATAAAAAAGCGAACAAAGCCATAAAACGGCAAATCGAAGACACATGTAGCAAGTGTCATATAATTCATGTTGACAATGGTCCTATGGCGGTGTTGGCTGTAATGACACAATGCCGCCTGAATAGGGTTGACGTGACGGATGCCCTTACATTACAACAATGCGCGAAACTTGTCTATGAGTCGAAACTTTCCTACTGGAAATAAAAATTATTTTACTTCTACTTTCAAATATGGCTTCAATAATTTCCCCACGATTAGGCACTTTAACCGGTAGCTGAACCACTTATGTGACATACTTCAAAAGTTGTAGGTACCTAAGTAGGTACTTTTTCAGAAAAAAATACTAATTATGTACAGCACCTAATTTAAGTACTGTGTCTCTCCAAATACCTTAAAAGTTCCTTTGACCTTCATACAAAAATGCTGAATGAAAATTCTAAATATAACTTTTCATTCAGCCTGTAACAACAAAACTGTTCCACAACTCGCAAGTGTCAACCCTAAGCCGGTAATTACGGGGATTGTGCGGCCGAGTTGCGCAACATCTGGGCCTATCGGGGCCCGACAAAAAATTAAGATGAATAGTCCCAATAAGCTGCCATTAA
Organism: Agriphila tristella; assembly: GCA_928269145.1. Taxonomy (NCBI): domain Eukaryota; kingdom Metazoa; phylum Arthropoda; class Insecta; order Lepidoptera; family Crambidae; genus Agriphila; species Agriphila tristella. The sequence goes on from OV743440.1 coordinate 6,492,849, forward strand.
ACGAACCTTACTATGGGCTTGCTTTGTTCACATGAGTCTAGTGATAAATGCCGTGATATAGTTAAATATATTGCTTTAGTAAAAAACCTAGTTGAGTTGTTTTTATAAATCGGTTAATTAATTTCAAAGATTAAACTAGATCGCCATCGTTAGGCTGCCTGTCCATTGACGCGGGGCTAAGCGGAGAAACGAGGAAATATTAACCAATAGGATTGCGGAGCGGAGATTTTATGCAATCCTATTGGTTAAAATTTTCTTGTTTCTCCGCTCCGCCGCCTCGCTCCGCGTCAATGCACAGGCAGCTTTACGCGTAAACGCTCTTGACGATACGCTGTATTATTGATGAATTCTAAATACCTAACTTGTCCATCAGCCATTTTTAATGTCCCCACTGCTGGGGCACAGGCCTTCCTTACGGGTGGATAAGGGTGGATAAATAAATACCTAACTTACGACATTATAAATAAATATTTAATTGCAAAATAACAGCATCTCAATATACTTTGCCTTATGGCCGGTATACATTTTGATTAGTGTTTAGTGCGAGTGGCTCGTTTAGTGTTTAGTGTTTAGCAAAAAACACGTTCGGACAGTCTCTGATTAGTGTTAATTGTTTAGTGCGAGCGAAGTACAGTGTTTAGAAGCGCGTTCTATTTTTTCTGCGAGTAGCTCCTCCCGCGCGTCCCGCACGTCCCGCCTTCACCCCTCACTTGCAGCTAGACACGCACTAAGCACTGGACAGTCTGGACAGAACTGTTAAGTGTTTAGTTTATATCAACAAAGCCTGTACTAAACAGCGTATGCTAAACAGTATGGGACATCACCTACTAATCACTACACACTAAACAGTGCACTAAACACTAAGCACTTTACTAATCAAAATGTATACCGGCCATTATGAATACATGGTATTCAAGATCCCAGGGCTGAAATTAATGTTATGTGCCTGCCTACAAAAAACGAGTTGTACCTAAGCTCCCTTATCTGATACAAGCAACCTTGAAATTCGACATTCCGTCCGTCGGTAAGGTTATTCAATCGTGTGTTAAAATAATAATTTTAAATAACATTTGAATTCACACATTTTATATAATGTCGACAGTTCTTGATTTGAATATTTATAAACATTAAAGTAACGAATAAATGTAAACAAATAAATCACAAATCTTTAGTTCCGCTGACCTACCTACTTAAATTTTGCGAGGTAATCATACACGTTTGATTGCCCCAGTAAACACTGTTATGTAACTAAACGTTTATATATTTCCTTCCTAATTAATTCGTAAGCAATTAATTTGCAAACCTACCGAAAGTGAATCATAATAAATGTAGCTTTTGTTTCTGTAAAATTGTTTGATTGACACATTAATAACATTATTATTTCATACTGCGGCCGTGGAATTTCCGCAAATAGATTGCGAGTATGTTCAGACGATTAATTTTACAACGCGGAAGCAGACGAGAAAAATATAAATCGTGACTTATACGCTATGCTTAAAATCGTAAAGAGACGTTCACTACCAACGATATGTTAAAACAAGTTTAGATACGTTACCCGCGCTCCACAATGGCAAGACGAAAGTCAGGTAATTGCCCGACTTTCAATTAGTCAGGCACAGGCTCGTGACACGTAAACACACACCACTCTCGTCAGTCAGACACTAAAAAACCGCGACATCCTTATTAAAAATGCCTTCTTGCATCTTTAAACGATGTGCAAATTATACAGCAACAGTCAGAGATCGGAAAAATGTTTCATTTCATACGTAAGTACTGTATTTAACCGTAAAATGTATTTTCGTATTTTTATTACTCTAATCAGCCATATTTTTACAAAGAGCGAGCATTGCGACTGTCACTCCCATGATCGCGCCAATGAGCATGCAGCGTATCAGACGAAACTTATGATGTCTGTTTATCTCTTTCTAACGACAAGTATTCCGTATGGTGGCGTTCATTTTTGACCCTCACTCGACATAATATGTCTATGTGTGTATCTGCAGTACCTGTCGCTGTTTTAAATTGCATGATGTTGGCGCATGACGCATCTAAACTTGTTTTGACATATCGTTGTTCACTACACGATGTATCTGGATCACGTCTTCACGTCACGATACCTTAAATTTTTAATCAAAAACTTTTTATAAGTTACTCTTTATTTACACAACCCGAATCATTACATACTGCAAAGTAGAAAACAGCTGAATTAATGTTGATTTGTTTTGAACACATTTTTCACAGTTCCCTGCTACCATTTTCGTCGCGTTATTTAGTATATGTATATCTGGTCATTTTGAACTTATCATTAGGCTTGCCATACGTCCGGATTTAGTCCGGATTGTCCGGATTTTAATATATATCATCGCGCGCGCTATGGTAACTGCACGGCTAGCACAACTTATGAGGTGACATAGACAGCGACTCGACAAGTTTTCTCGTATCTAAAGAATAATCACTGAAAAGTTTAAGCAAAATATCTTCCTATTGTATGTTTCGACATTAGTTAAAAAGGAATAGGCCATTTTCCGGTGATAATCACTTATTAATTGATATAAGTAGTAAGTCGCGTTTATGAAGCTGGGGATGGAGAAGGAGCAAGTAATATGTAGTCATATTAATAACTTTGATTATTATTAATAAGTATTAAGTGCATAAGCTTGAACATTAATTTAATTAAATACTTAATTATTAAAAATTCACATTTTTTATTTTACTCATAATTTGCTGACCCGCCCGTTTGTTCCATTGATTTTGATTGTAAGTATTTTGATTACAAACATCCACAAACATTCAAAATGTCATTCATTTACCTACCAGTTAGGTAGGTATCAGTCTTACTCTACAGTAGTAACTGTAGAGACTAAAACTACTGTAGATTCGCTCGCTCTCTCGTGTTTTAATGATTTCAACGTACATTTAGAAGATAGACCCAAAAAATTTTTCGCGTTATCCGTCCGGACTTTCCTTTCAAATATTATGGCAAGCCTACTTATCATCCAAATTTCAAGGATGTGCCCAGTCCATGAAACTAAACAACTTTCTCTAAGAAACATGTGTCGAATCTCGCCACAAAATTTTGGTCATCCCATACTAAATTGATCACGTGATCTCTTTGATTTGTATGGAGAGTATTTTTTTTACATATTTAGCCATGTGTACCTTGGAGAAAGTTGTTTAGTTTCATGGACTGAACACATCCTCAAAATTTGGATGGTAAGTTCAAAATGACCCGACATAGGTAATGATTTTGATAAACTTATAAAAGAAACAGACCAGGGGGGCTACTCAAGTGGCCACTTTTCTATTCGTTCGCTAACTTAAAACTTAAAAATAAGCAATTAAACGATCAAGTCACACGTCGCAAGTTTATGTAAATCACAGACATTGTTGTATTGTATGGAATTGACAACCCTACGACACGTAATTTTGGAGTTTATGGCTTATTTTAAATTTTTAAGTTAGCGAACGAATAGAAAAATGGCCATTTGAGTAGCCCCCCAGTGCTCAATCAAAATCGTTACGTTAACATTTAAGTTATGTTTACCTAAAAACAAATTGGTTTAGCTTGAGAATTCTCACTTAAATAGTCCAAGATTGGCATCCTAGGCTCCCTAGGCATAGCTTTCAACAATTTTAACAAACTAAAGCGAAGTGTTATTACTGTAAACGAAACTGAAACGGCAACAATTTAGTTTTGGTTTTATCGTTGAAAGATAGCGCGATTGCGGGCCCCAACTCCTTACAAAAAGCCGATGAATGATTCAAAAATATCAAATCTATAACCTTTGTGTTGTGAGGACACCAAAAAGGTTTTATATCAAATCACGCACCTGAAGTTGTTCAGGTTTTTAGGGTTCCATACCCAAAGGGTAAAAACGGGACCCTATTACTAAAGACTCCACTGTGTTTCTGTTAGCAGTTACCAGGCTGTATCTCATGAACCGTGATAGGGGATTTCTGGCAAGAAAGGATAGCTAGACAGTTGAAATTTTCACACACACAAAAATACTTATAACGAAATAAAATAACAAACCTGATTTTTTTGCCGTGTTTTGGTACGGAATTCTTCGTGCGCGAGTCCGACTCGCACTTGGCCGGTTTTTTGTCACACGTGCTACATCGATCAGTACAATAAACAGGAGAGGGGTCCAACTACCTGTAACGTCGACAAAAAACAGGCAAGTGTGAGCTTTACTTTTGTCCATCACGGGATCCGTGACCCTGTTACATGTGTGTAGCAAAAAATACTTTCGACTTAAAATACATTGTAAAAGTAAAGACCATTCTGATAAATAACTTGATATTGAAAGAAAATAAATAGTAAACATATTTTTCAAGAGTCAAATCAAATATAAAATTCAATAAAGTTGAGCGAGCTACGAAACCCTAACAATGTCCCGAGGTTAATACCCTTTGCAAGGGGAGGTTTAGAATAGAACACAAATATCTCTACTTATACCTACGCAACTTTATCTCTCTTTCAATTTTCCGTTAAAATAGCACATAATTAATTCACATAATATTTTTTATGAAACTTCCCTACTACTTATTTAAAAAAAAATATTTATAAAAAAAATATCTTCAGACCACCAGCATTGGTCCCCCCAACTTTAGTGAACGTCTCCAAAATTTGGTAATAGAAATGGAAACAGGGCAAAGTAATATTTTAAAATAACAAAAAAAAGGTTGACTGTTGAAGTAACATACTTCACGAGGTATTATAATTTATAAGTGAATGTAACATGGCTGTTGGCATTCCTTAACTTTTTTTTAAAACTAACGATACGACTTACGATAAAAAATAAAAGACCCTTTCACTATCTTGGTCAAATAAAATCCTTACCTGTTCTCACCCTTTGTTCGTAGCATTGTGAATGTTTACCCCATCTCTAAAGTTTTTTTTTGTTTTAAGATTGCACAATTTGTTTGAAAGTAAAGTAAATGTAGGTCTTAGTTGTTTTTATACTTTAAAAGAGACTTATAATATGAAAGGTCAGGTGAGCAAAAAGTGCTAAATGAGTGACCCAGTGACCCAATTGCAATTCTCGCGTCCATGGAGAGGCAAGGTCAGCCGCGCTCTATGAAATTACGCTCGAGTCGTGGTATTGTAGACAAATGACGACACAATTTGAACGAACTAAAGCATTTCTAACTGGTAGAATGGAAAAAAGGTATGTACATGCATAAATTTAACATTATAATAATTTAATTAACTATTCAAATGCACTTAAAATTGTTCAGTGTTTTTTGTAGGTCCAGTAATTTTACCCTACCACCTTATACTATAATCAATAAATTCTTACGTGATTTTTGTAAGACAGCAGGTATTTCATAGTTTATAAGCAGCTGAGAATAAGAATAGGGTTGCAAAAACTTTGATCATTCAATGTCATTAGTAAAGTGAAAAGTGAAAAATATAATTTGTGGAAGATTTGCTATTCTCATTATGTAGAGTAGACAATAAATTAATGCAAGTTCGATAAAGAATATCTAGTTGTTTTGCCACGTAATAATAGCGTCGGACTCTTTTCAAAAAAATGTGTAATAAGATAGTCAAATGTCGTTGAAAGTTCTGTTGATAATTAACATTAACGAATATTATTACCTACTTTAAAAGACATCAACGAACACATTTGGTCGTTTTCGTTTCGAATTTATGATCTGTGTTTGTAAATCCACCACATTTTTACAAATATAAACATATATCGTACGACAAGATACAAGTTCCATTAAAAAGTTTTTCTAATGCAGATGCAAAATAGACACTATAAGGGAAAACTGGTGGAAATTTCACAGGACTACATTAAATGATTTTTAAGAGTCTTTAAGTCTTAATTACCTTAATAACTCGGCTAATATCCAGTGCAAGCATATTCATGAGCTCAAAAAGTGTGCAGAAGCGGGTCGCAAACCGTTCTAGGTAACGGACGATTATTATTCTGTGGTAACGGGCCGGTGCGGCCACCGGACCACTCTGCGATCTTTTATTTTATTTTAATTGCAATTTGCATATTTTGCCTGGTTGGGAAATACTCATTGATTTGTTCGTGACTTTTCTTTCAAATAGAGAGACTATTGCAATTACAGCTTTTAACATTATTGTAAGATATTATTTCTCAAATGAGTAGTATTATAAAAGCTTTAGTTTAGAGCTTAGGTTTTCTTCGCTTTGAAAATTGTCAACGTCATAATTACTTAAAACTACATTGCATCTTAAACTCAAGTTGTGTAAAAGTGTAGAATATAAATATAATAATCGTTACTTTTCTTGGAATAGCAATTTGCAAAATTGTTTGCAAGATTGCTTGCTTCTTAGATTCGGAGGTCAAAAGTGCTTTAAGCGACTGCAAATCACGCAAGACCAAGGCCTCGGTTTCGTAATGCACTTATCGTGGCTGTATGTCTCTGGTTTTGTTGTAGATGACTGTCGATGTCGATACACCCACCACACTGAATCATCGCGTTGGTACACTGTTTGAAGTGAATTTACTGCTCCAGGTGTTGATTTCAAAATTCATTATTGAGTTTCCGGGGCCTTAGTCTGTTTATTTTGATAATACTGAGTAATAACTGAAACATCCTTGACAGTGACCACTTTATTGTCAGAATTAAGACCAAGTTTGAAAGGTTATTTCCTGTAAAGAAAAATATTTACAGAAAATAATTTCGCTTCGACACAGACTTGCTAGAGCTTAGTCTAGCTAGAGTCAAGCAGCTAGACATAGTCACTTTTGCAATATTGTTATGATGTCATGGATAATGATAACACCAGCTATCTTTAATTTGTGACTACACATAAGTATAATGAATGATCGCTATTCGATTTCCGGTTATATTTTTTTACAGTTCGCTCAACCTTAACTATTAAAAACTTTTTTAATGCCGACCTTGTTACTTAATAATACTCGTAGCAGTACTAATTATCATGTTTTTCTTTGGCAAATGCACTGAAATCTGTACTGTGAATTAATAAAAATAATATAATAACTTTATTTGTCCATTCACAATGATATGGTCATCAACAATGAAGGATAGTATAGTAACAGCAGCGGTACCAGATACTGACAGCTACCCTCCGCGCTAGTTAAAAAACTGTGTTGCGGCAGAGGAATTAAATAATATCTATGTAGGTATCTAGAGTGCGGTACGTTCGCGTTGCGTTGCTAAGGGCTGTCAAAGAGCTTGAGGGCATTCCCTCCGTCGACGACCGCTCCCGTCCTCCCGGGGCGTGACCCATTATGCCGAGACGGCGGCGGCGCTACGTCCGCTGTTCGAACTCTGGTTCACCCCTACACAGCCTTTACCACCTTATAGCCTGTATATACTCTGTATTCTTTGTCTAAATGAGCTGTTAAAATGTAACACCTCCTTTTTACCATGAAGACAGTCCGTGTGATAAATGAATGTCAATACTTCAACTTCTAATCATTTGGATTTCCGGTTTCAACTCAATTTAATGGGAATCAAACTAGTTTGTCTTCACTAAAAGGTTTCCAATTTGTATGAAATGAAAACCCATTCAAACACACGTCAGAGCTGGGAATTTTGCACAGTCGTTACGGTAAAAATATAACCTAGTTACGACAGTCACCTGTACAATGTTTTCGATTCATTACTTACGCAATCAAATAAGTGTAGTGTATTCTGTAAAGCAAGACCTACTTAGCTTCACATAAACTTACGTAACGTCGTCAATAAAATGTGCTTTTACATTCCTGCTAATACTAGTAACGCTATCCGCCGATAAATAGCAACGTCAATTTACATAATCGTTGGAAACAAGTGAAAACTGAAGTTAAAAGAGGCGAATAACAAACTTTGTGCGACCTCGTTGCGCAAAATGGGGTAACGGTAGAAGCGACGAGCTCGCCGCGAAAACACGAACCGACCAAACTCGACGACGACTGCTTGGAAAGTAATCGCTTGGAAACTGCCACTTTCTCTCGAACAGGTCCAGGCTCAGACTGACTCGATGCTCACACGCACGCTGCATCGCTTAGAAATACTGCAAATAAATTGAAAAACACTACACCACATCGGTAGGATGCGGATTGACCACATGCTAACCATTTCGTTCGACAAGCTTGATGAACATGGTAACTTGTTTTTACCTTGTATTTTCCATTTAACCTTCTATCGGATGTGGCGTTTTGAAATGGTTTAGTACAGCCAATTTAATTCGTCGATTCATGACGCATTGACTATGTACAATAAACAAATAATAAGTAAGGATGATTGATAAAATCACGGTATCATCACTAAAATTTTGCAATAAGTAGCGGTATTGATGGCCGTTCAGTGAAAGGTTCGGCAGTTTTGCCACGAGTTTATGCGGCGCGGCGGCCATTAAAAATAAAGAACTGCCAAGGCGATGACTTGGCGTAGGAATGAAAAAAGAAACTTGAGCAAGCAGGCGTAAGCGAGATAGACTGCCGAAGAGCCGACCAAACAAGTGCGTTACCCCCGCGAAGATTATCCGTGCCTTTATTTTTATTTATCTCAGATACGTAGCGATGGCATGAGCAATATGATGCTCCGTTGACTAATAAGTGCGTTATTATTTATTACTAATATCAAAACTCACATGTCTTTTGATTAAAGTTTTAGGTGGTTTTTAGTAATCATTGATCAAAACGTTTATCAACATAACACAATGGTACGAAATACTTCCGAGAACACATAATTTAATTATTTGAAAACATATTATAGACATAGGCATACCTCTAGATAACATTTGTAATGGGTATATAGCTTTATTCATTTCTAACGTCTTTAGTTCTCTTCCCATTATACTCATACAGTTACACTTAATTCCAATAAGGTCTATAGATAGCCAAGCCAATTTTTATAATTCACAATTAAATATCTAACTTAGCAAACAACATCAATCCAAAACTACGATAATATAATATATGTTGACATTGAAGCCATTGCAAGGTCAGCATTGAAGGTGAACAGTTTGCCTAGTCGATTAAATCAAAAGGCGCAGGAAATCTGAAGTAGCGCACACTCGTGACTTTGCATGTTTTGGTTAGATGAGGAATCACCGGAGTTCATTAGATACTGTGTTTAGGGTTAATTAATAGACAAATTAATTCCAATTAACAGACATTGGGAATTGAAGAATTTGTTTCACTCGATACGCTAACTATTGTTATCAAACATACTTTATCTCCTGATGTTTCCTTCACTTGTGGTATCTTTTTTCTTGCAAAACGTATCACAACCGTTATCGCTTTTGTATGTTTGATAGGTATTCGAAATATGTACATAATTTCTAGATCAAAGTAGATCGATTGCGCAATTCGACAAGCATTGTAGCTCTTTGTACAACTGCATGACCTTTACGCTTGGGCGCTTGGCCATGAGAACTCTAGAAGGTTGTATCTGCTTCTTGGATGATCGCGCAACACGACTAAGTAAATCAATCTCTTAATCAGTCACTGCCCTAGAACAAACTGCATAGTCAGAAAAGAAACTTGCAAATGACTATGAATACAAAAAACTTGTCATTACAAAGACAAACTTTGTAGCATATACTCGTGTCGCACAAAAACTGCCTATAATCTTATGATGTTGCGGATGTGTGTGTGCCAAGCCAATAGGTCGACCAACCAGTCGACCAGACGCTCTCCCTCCCTCTGTCCTCAGTCTGCTCTCCTCTCCCCTCCCGCGGTTTCCCCCCATTGCGCCAGCCAGCCAGTCCGCGTTCCATCCTCAAGTTGAGTGAACGCTTCGCAGATCGCTCTTTAAACCTCTTCTTTACGTCATTTTCCATTTAGTGCTCATTCCAAATTTAATTTGAAGCTAGTGAGTAGTGTTGGATTTAACGTTAGTTCGTAGACAGAAAATGTTTTAACGTCAGTAACAATAAAACTGTCATAAACGTTTGCTTTGTCTTGTTACAGGTACCGAGGTTGGAACTGGGTGTGAACCCAGATACGGTGTGTGGTGTTTTATATAATCGGAATAACACTATCATCGAAGAGATTTTAAGTGAATTAAGACGATACTCGTGTAAATGTGAGGTCATTAAAAATATCATTAGTGGTTTGGCATTGATTGGAATTCATAAAGTGAAGTGATTACAATAAAGTTATTGGTGTATATTGGATTGTTGGCTATTTGGATTGACGAGTTAATGGGCATGTAAGTATCTAATTAACATTAATTTTCTTATTTTCTTCGTTTAGACGCGAAAGATACATGTAGAGCGACGGACGAGTCTTATGCTTGAGTGCCACCTAAGAAGTATTTCTGTTTAGTTCGATATGAAATTCCAATGAAATAGCTCTCACATTGGTAATTATGACAAAATTATACGTAGACGCAGTTAGTGAAAAGGAGGCAAATTAACTTGAAGTTCCCATTATTTTGTGTCGCAATATACAATCAAATCCCGTGCGGGCAGCTGCTTTAAGGAATTTCTAAGAATTCTCACGTTCGTAACAAACGTACGTACATACACGCTTTGTTGGCCTTCTGATTATATTCGCTACACGTAGAGATAAATTGCTCATTGTGAATTGTCGAACAAGGTTGTGGAGCTAATGAGACAATGTGATCGCGATCATAGGGGCGCCATCTTTACGAATTGACTGACGCGCATCCCAGCCTCGTGTGCAAGTTCACTAATTTTAGATCACGGTTGACATTTTGGAGACTTTATAGCAACTTTTTGAAATCTACGCTGAATCCATTATATTTCGCTCAGAGGGAAAGTTTCGATTTACACAATCTCTATCGTCTGTTAAAATGACTTCGCAAATCGTGTCTGTATGCGTTGCGAGTTTGAGTTACAACGTAACCATAGTTACCTATCACTTTTTATAAAATTTATAAAAAAGTTTATAAATTTTTCAAGTTTTTTATCGTCATCTATTGCATTGTACTTCGTATATTTTCACAATATTTTAGTAAAATCAGTGATATTGATACGAACATTTTGATCTAATGACCTTTCTCTTTATAAAAGAGTAGAATGTGTTGTCATTGTGTTTTCACCTTGATGAATGCTTGTCGTCACAACGTAGTCACATTTCTATAGCCTGCTAAATCATCTTAGATGCATCCTTACATTTCCTTGAAATAACGTTTGAGTTTTTAAATTAAGTTACAGTAATTAAAGATATTGTAAGATTTAAGATTTTATGGAATAAGATTTATTTTATGCATAAAGTTGCATAATTAGTCAAGCACTTCTCTTAGATAGTCAAGCACTTCTTCTCGTGACTTAGAGCCGAATTCACCATTGATTTTAAACGCGCTTAAGATCACGTTTTACGTAATGTAGGTAGTTTAACTGTCGAGTTTGATACCCCGTTCCCCGTTTATTCCAAAAATCAATTTCACTAGGTCATTAAAAAAATTGAATAAAGATTTAACAAGGCATTGTTTATAACATGATTGTACATTTTTGTAACAAATTTTACTTTGTTGTTATGACAGTGACAGCCTTAAACTTGTTTTTTGACAAAGCGCGTTTAAACTCAATGGTGAAATTGGCTCTAAGTATGATTTCTTCCGTGAAACTTGTCGGTTACAATTGTGCGGTCGGTTGTCGAGAAAATGATTGTATCGCGAACTTATAGTTGCGCTCGCGAGGTGGGTGCTGGTACGGCTAAGTGGGTCAAGGCGGATCGCGGCCAAGCCATATTTCCTACTGCTCATTGACGATAAGGAGATTTATGTGTATTGATATAAAGATTTATTTTATGTATGAAGTTGCATAATTAAAATTAATATAGTCAAGCACTTCTTCTCGTGACTAAGTATGACTTCTTCCGTGAAACTTGTCGGTTACAATTGTGCGGTCAGTTGCCGAGAAAATGATTGTATCGCGAACTTATAGTTGCGCTCGCGAGGTGGGTGCTGGTACGGCTAAGTGGGTCAAGGCGGATCGCGGCCAAGCCATATTTCCTACTGCTCATTGACGATAAGGAAGACGCTCGTTACTGCTGCTTTAGATCAAACTAACCATTAAAACTAACTACGCGATATCATATCACCGGATAAATATAGAGTGACTATAATTTAACTTAAACTATCTCTTAAGCAAAATTCCGTGCTCATTTAGTGGCGTTGTTGTAATTGGCACCTAGGTACTTGATGTTTCAGTTGATATTGATAAGATCTGTTGTAAGTAGGTCACTTCGCATTATCTATCTATCACTATGTCGTGTATTGGGTCAAGGATGCTTGTTTGATTAGGTGGAGTTATTAAAGTTGATACTCCAACTTAAGTTGTAGATTTCGCATGGGACCTATTCAAAGTCGTATCTATCGTAACTGTAGGGTATATTTTCTTAACACTATGTTTATGAGGGTCACAACTATTTTTACAAGTTCATACTGCTGATCTCCGAATAGCGTGTTTTATTTCGAAATAGGTAATCTTCTGCTTGGCACAAATAAAGATAGGTCATTTCAGGCGAATGTAAACAAATAAACTAAATAGAGATAAGGCCAGTTTGCACTAGTTACGGCTGCACCGACCCACATAGATACGACTATCACAACGGTTTCGATAACACTATGCCACTTTCTCTAGCACGCTCTGATTCGTGGTGTAACGTTCTGTGATATTCATTAACCATCATCGCTTAATATACACTCCAAAGATATTACAGTTGGGTCTCATCAAAAGCTTAAAGCGTCTGAATCATCTTCCATTGCCTTATTGTCAAATTCACTCACAGTAACAAAGAGTCATTGGCAACTTAGTGCCAAATTACATTAACATTATTATCTTTATTACTAGCGGCCGCCCGCGGTTTCACCCGCGTGGTTCCCGTTCCCGTGGGAATATCGAGATAAAAAGTATTCTATGTTTTAATCTAGGCTATCTACTATCTGTGTGCCAAATTTCAACCAAATCCGTTCATTAGTTTTTGCGTGATTGAGGAACAAACATCCAAACCCCACAAACTTTCACATTTATTATATTAGTAGGATTTCGTTTTCACGACAGGTCTTTGTAATAAAGTAGGTAGGTAGTTGTACTTTACAAAGCTCTAATTTCGTAAATGATGTCATATTATAACAAAACAATATAGCTTAAATTAAGGTATAAACTTTAATGGTATTTACTCATTTGTCTTCATTGCTGAATATCGGTCTATCTTCCGAAAGAGATTTTTTTAGTTACCTATTTCATAGCACAATTATTTAATCGGTACAACACAATAAGTATGTTGGCATTTATGTTGTGAGCTTGTGTCATAAGCTATGTGTTCATTTGGGAATACAAGAGCTTTGTAGGATTATGGAATTTTGTCGCCGAATTCCTCGTAGCACAGTGGACTTACATTAGATAGATCGCTACGTCACGTTCTAAGAATTTGGAGATTAAATCCAATATTGTTCAAGTATCCAAATAAATTCTTACTCTATCAGACAAGTTGTTTTTAAGTTTTGATGTTTGTGTGTTCAGTGATCGAAACGGTTTGGATTTCGTCCAAGGTTTGGATTGAAGTCCTACTTCCATTCAAGTCTCATTTTTATTAAGGTGTGTTAATTGGGCCTAAAATCTTCAAAATTGCTATAGGTAGTAACGAAACGTTTCAATTTCACTCACACAGTTATTTATGAATGACATAAAACATTTGTGTGTTCAAACTGAGACTAGAGTTGATCTCGTTCACACATCGCGAATTCGTCATCAGCCAGCCAGCGTCCTGAATGATGGAATATAACATTGACTTTCACTTCGCAATCGTGCGATGACGGCGCGGCGCGCGCTGATGTAACGCGGCGGCCGCCCGCTGCGCCTGCGCTGCTCCGCGATTAGGTAAACGTTGCGCTGCGAGCCGCTTTCACCCCACTTTCACCTCCATTTCCGCATCGCTTCTAATAGCTAATTTGTTGCAAAAAAATATAGGTACCTATTTCACAACATTCCAAAAATTTTTTTGTGTTAACGATAATCGTTTGTTCTATTTTCGTTTTGTCAAAACATTAAATGCAAAAAATACATAGGTATGTAGATTTTAAGGAAGCTGTAAAAAATTAAGTAATTTGAAATTAGTTGGTAGAACGTTGGCGTTATTTTTTAAGTAAAATAGGAAATCCTCTATGTCCAGCGAAAAGGCAGCTTAAATTGAAGTTATAAATTGTTTTGTTTATTCACTATTGCGACGATTTGTTTTTGATTAAGGAAAAAATCACTGTTATCCCAACACAATGAATAAGTGAAGGAAACAGGACCATTCTAAATTTAGAAAATATTGCTCAATATGTTCGCATTACCTACAAATGTTCCTTACGCGTAGAACCTATTGGAATAAACCTCTACTTGCGTATGAGCACAGAATACAAACTTTGCCACACGGAGGGAAAGTATCTTAAATATTGAAGATATGTAATTTTAATGATAGAAGACTTCATTTTGATTTTTAAAATAATTGGAACTGTATTCAAAGTTTTTCGAAAAATCGCATGCCTTAACCAGAATCGAACCTACCAAATTAGAAAAAAATACAATCTTTTATTTTTACGATAAAGATCGAAAGGGATTACTCGTTAGGTTAAGTAACACAGCATCTTAAACAAAAGGAAGACCATGAAATTTTACATTTAAATTTTAATGATTAACTACGTATTGTATCAATTTGTATAGAAAATAATGCGTTATTTAAAAAAATCTTTGAATGCAGTTCGCATTAATTTTTAAAATAAAATGAGTCTTTCAGTAAAATTTCCTATCTTCAATATTTAAGGTACTTTCCCTCCATGTGGCAAAGTTATGGGACACCACCCGTATATAATAGTGGTATGAGTTGAAGTAATGTCAAAACATAGGTTATATCCCTACTATCTTACTTTGTATTACATGAGGTAGTTTTCGATGTCGCGTAGTCGTCGTCAGTATAAATAGTGGTTTGATATGCGGTGCTAAAATTTCAAAACCTAATATTTTGACTACAAATAAAATGGCACGGGTAAGCGTACGATGCGACGTCATCACGGTATTCCTCAAATAATCGTTTATCAACACACACACATGCACGGTTACAACTTCGTAGAAACCCGAGCTCTGTATTTAACGTGTAGCGTGTTTGTGAATCATCCATTTTTTGTCGAGTTAACAAGAATTTCTCGGGCACTCAGTATCTTACATCGGTTATTTAAAAGTATATGAGACACAAGAAAAAAATAAATAGAAAATAGGTACCTAAGTACTAAATTACTAACCTTTAACGTAGTAGAAAAGAGAAAAGTAGCAGCTAATTGAAAGGAAATTAAATATTACATACTTTTGATTTGTACATCGATGTTGGTATTGCCAACTTACAGATTTTTATGTTAAATGTTGTTTTTTTTTTAATAATGTGTAATAAATAAAATCAATAATATTATTTATGTTTTGCTATTTTTTTCATTACACTTTTCGAGATTATTTTGAATTGAAATCGAAATTAGTTAATGATTTGCTTTGTGATGACGTAATTAACAGGAAATTTTACTTTGTAGGTATTAATAAAATATACTTTACGCATCTTTCCGTGTTACTCTAAAAGCCTTTACAAAAGAGACACGGGAAATGATTTGCCCTTCACGCCATTGCTCTTTGTAAGATGCAAAAAGTCGTACTTCACTGGGGAATGTCTGAAAAAAATTAAATTGACTGAATATTTTTTATAGGTAAGAATAAGCTCCCTTAGTTTATAGTAATGGAAAATAGTTTCAGAATTTCCGGTTGTGTAAAAAAAAAGTCCCTTCGACCTCACTAATGTACGAAAGTAACAAAGCTTAGCCACCACCAGCTACAACCACTTCAGTGTCATAAATAGTGAAACATAGTATTAATTCGTTAGAAAATCAAATAGAAAAAAAGCTTTTAAAAAAAAGTAAAACCTCCTTCAAAAACCTTAAAATACAGCTCTATAAAAAGCAAGAAATAATGTTCAAATCGATTAATTAAAACACGTCTATTGAAGTCGGGTGGAGCTGGAAGTATTTTTTTTACTTATTGTGATGTTTATATTCTAAAAGCCCCACCCGACTTCAATAGACGTGTTTTAATTAATCGATTTGAACATTATTTCTTGCTTTTTATAGAGCTGTTTTTTAAGGTTTTTGAAGGAGGTTTTACTTTTTTTTAAAAGCTTTTTATTTTAAACTTTTTTGTGGTAGGTATGTAAGCGATGATTTTATAAAATAAAACGTTAAGTATAATGTTTCACATTTTTCAATGGTAAACCCCGAGTAACTTAATGTCCACAGGTGTTCCGTTGGGTCTTCGCAGTTCAAATCTAGTCCAGAATGTCCTTGACAATAATAAACCTACCAATATTTCAATCACTGTACAGTTCCTATTTGATTTTGAGGAGTTCCCTCGTGTATCTTCAAAATCCAAAATCCAATACCAATGAAAATAATATGGAATCATTCTTAAGATGTCTTCTTTCAAACAAAAAAATAATTGTCTAAATCGGTTCATAAACAAAAAAGTAATGGTTGAAAGTCGGTCTCAATTCATATAAAATGGTAACGAAAACGACAGTATTTTCAAGATTACTTGAAAACTACAGAACCGATTTCAAAATTTCAAAAAATGGGACCAATTTGGGAACAAACCTCATGTTATAACGTTTGAATCGTTTCAATCGGTTCAGCCGTCTTCGAGTAATCGGTGTACATACATATATAAAAAAAAACCTCCTCCTTTTCAAAGTTTTTGAAGTCGGTTAAAGAGGACAAAATAACGTTGAAACCTTCAAGCAAAAATTCCTCACTTATTTAACATCGTCAATCATTTCCTAACTTTTATAAAGTTAGGTTTGTAAAGCGCAGAATTGTAAACAGCCATTTACTTTTATTATCTTTTAGCAGATTATTATTTACGAGGGGAATGCCAAAAGTCTTGCCTCGGGACGAAGCCGGCGTTGCTCGAAGCCAAAAGTATTAGATACTCTTTACTCAATAGGTTGGTCTGGAAAATTTTAAATATGGAACTTTGTACTTGAATACACGATTTTTACTTGACCAACAAGCGATTTAAAATACGTAGGTATGTCGAATAAAAATAAAGAGCGTTCGACGCGACGCCAACCGAAGGATTTATAAAAATAGGGCCAGATTCTTAGAAATAATGTACATGCATTTTTATGCAAAAAAAATTGAATTCATCGCTAAAAATCAGTGTTTACGACGGCTTAAGGCCGCCGGTAACGATAAATTGCGATTGACAATTTTTTCGTCAATGCCATTGTTGGAGCAATTGACAATCGCTTCTAAAGTGAAAGTGAAAGTGAAAGTGAAATATATTTTATTTAAATAAGCTCACATAATAAGCATTTTTAAATCGTCAATTCTTTTACCCTACCACCCATTATGACGTCTTTTAACTGACAAGAAAAATGGGCGCAAAAAACTTGTCAGCTTTATCAATCAGATGGAACGATATTTACAAATATGTATATCGTTTCCAGACTTTATATTAACAAAGATTAACAAATAAATAACATTATTGAATTAGCTCATTTCTTAATGAGTTTCAAATTTCTTAATCAATTTACAGATTTTAAGCTAAATTCAAAGTTTGAACTTGTTATTCAGTCTAGGCTGTTACAATAAATAAAAATAAAAGAAAAACATACAATTCAATATGCATTAAGATAGGTAGTCAGAAGCAGACCCATTCCCACTGGCAGCACCAGTTCCCGAACATGACGCATGAACCAGCCATCTCTTCGCTCAACCATATTTGAGCCTCATACGACACCACCGCAGAAATGATTAAAGAGAGCATGACATACTAAGCCTACCTATGTTAAGGCATCGAATTGAAAATTTATATCCAAAAGCTTTTCATAGGTCTTTCACTAAACTACTGACTATAGAAAGTAAAAATATTGCAATTAAATAAATCAAAACAAGGTAAGCTATTAAGAATTATATTTTTTGAGTAAGAAGTGCCATACATACAGACAATATAAAACAGATCTTTTATATACGAGTTATACGACGCCCTTAATACAAGCAGACAGAAGCAGACCCATTCCCACTGGCAGCACCCGTTCACGAGCATGACGCATGAACCAGCCATCGCTTCGCTCAACCATATTTGAGGGAACGTAACGACCCGCCTCACACGACACCACCGCAGAAATGTTTGAAGTGAGCATGACATACTAAAGCTACCCATATTAAGTCGTCGAGTCAAGAAGCCAGAAGTACGTTTTTAAGTAGGTAGGATACTTCTCACAATTTTATACTTAGAAAAGAAAATCACGATTCGAGTTTAATTAAAGGACTTTTATCTAGACCTATGAAAGAACCCCGGACTTTTTCTAATCAATACTGAGGTATTAGAGTAATAATTAACAATACAAAAGCTATGCCCATGCCTTTTTATCCTTCAAATAATCGTCAACAGTGTAATAACCTTTACTCATTAAATTGGATTTAACAGTATTTTTAAATTTTTCCAAGGGCAGTTCTGTGACTTGTTCTGGAATCTTATTATAAAAGGTAATACATCTACACAAAAAAGAGCTTCCTGTTTTATGCAGTCTGCGCCTTGGAACAGCAAGTTTGTTCTTGTTTCTTGTATTGAGTTTATGAACATTACTATTTTTTACAAAGCTATCTAAATTTTTCTTTACATACATTATATTTTCATAGATGTATTGGGAAGCTACCGTTAATATTTTAATTTCTTTAAATAGGTCACGAAGAGTATCTCTAGACCGTAAGTTGTATATAGCGCGCACTGCCCTTTTTTGTAAGATGAATATGTTATTAATATTAGCAGCTGAGCCCCACAACAACAAACCGTAGGTCATAATACTATGAAAATAACTGAAGTAAACCAATCTTGCTGTTTCAATGTCGGTCAGAAGCCTTATTTTCTTAACTGCAAAGGCAGCAGAGCTAAGTCTGCTTGACAGGATATCGATATGAGGGTCCCATTGCAACCGCGAGTCTATAGTAATACCTAAAAATTTTGTTGAGTCAACAAATTCGACTGCTTCGCCATTTACATGTATAGTCATATGAACCTGCCTCACATTAGGAAGTGAAAATTTGACACATTTAGTTTTACTAGAGTTAAGCTTCAGATTATTAATAGTAAACCAATGCAACACCTTGGAAAGAGTGCTGTTTACATCGTCACTGCAGTTACATCCTCTATCAACTTTAAAAATTAAAGAAGTATCATCAGCAAACAGTACTATTTCACATAAGTTTTTAGTACAGTAAGGAAGGTCATTAATATAAATAAGAAAAAGCAATGGACCCAATATCGATCCCTGCGGCACGCCCATGGTAATGTGTGCTTCATAGGATTCTGTTTTATTTACAACAACTTTTTGGGTTCTCGCCGACAGATACGATTGCATAAGGCTTACTGCATTTTTTGATACACCATAATGTTCCAATTTATCTAATAAAGTACTGTGACTGACACAATCAAATGCTTTAGAGAGATCACAAAATATACCAATTGCATCTTGTTTACTCTCCCATGCTTCAAAGACGTGTTTGAGAAGTGCAATTCCAGCATCAGTTGTGCATCTACCACGAGTAAAACCAAATTGTTTCTCGTGAAGTAGTTTGTTGATAAGAAAATGTGCTAATAATTGATTATAAATGATCTTTTCAAAAATTTTGCTTAGTGCTGGCAAAATGGAAATGGGTCTAAAGTTAGCGGGATCGCTTTTGTCCCCAGATTTAAAAAGAGGGATGATTTTACTATATTTCATTAAGTCTGGAAATATCCCTTCATCAACACACTTATTGAAAATAAAAGCAAGATGGGGAGCAATGGTAGTTATTATAGACTTAATTATGTGAGTTGAAATGCCCCAGAGATCTTCAGTCTTTTTTATATTTATTGAATTAAATGTTTTAAGAATGGTATCACTATTGATATGTCTAAATTTAAATACATTATTGCACTTATCAACACATGATTCCAAGAGGGAGACAGCAATTTTTGGAGATGAATTTAAATTACTGGTAGTTGCAATAGGTATTTTAGAAAAGAAATCTTGAAAAATTGTTGCCACTCCTTCATCTGACTCAATAATTTTATTGTCTGATACTAATGAGTATTCACGGTCATTATTTTTAGTTTTCCCACTCTCTTTATTTATAATATTTCAAGTGGCTCTTATTTTATTATCTGACTGATGAATTATTGTAGATATACATTTTGCTTTTGCTAAAGTACATACTTTATTAAACATTTTTGAATAGTTTTTTACATATTCATGAAATTCGGGATCATTTGAAATTGTTTTCTGACCATATAATTCAAACAACTTATTTCTGCTAACATATATGCCTGGTGTTGCCCAATCACTAAATTTCTTTTTAAAGTCTTTGGATTTAATAGATCTTTGCTTAAATGTTTTATCAAATTCTACTTTAATGAAATTAAATAAATCATCATAATGAGTATTGGGATTATCATTACTAGGTAAGCAAAGAGTTTTGGCAGTGACATTATTATGAAAATTTTCCAATTTATTTTTAGTTAGAGGTCTGCAAATTATATTACACTGATGAGGAACATGATGGTGCTCAAGGGAAGCTATTTGTCCGCTATGGTCAGAACGAATACAATTTATTATTTCTTTATCAAGTACATTACAGTTGCTAAAAATATTGTCTAGGCAAGTTTTAGATGTAGCAGTGATTCTTGTAGGTTCACAAAAGGTGTTTGCTAAATTGAAGGACTTAAACAAATTCAGAAACCTACTTGCAATTGAGGACGGCTTTAAGATGTCTACGTTAAAATCACCGCACACCACAATTTTTTTATTCTTTTTGATGACTAATTTTAGAGCGTCCTCCATAGCGGACTCAAATTGAGGGTAGTTACCAGTAACGATAAATTTTCGCATCAATGACCGTCAATGACGTAAAAATTGACAATCGCAAATGTCGTTATCGAAGTGCAGTATAACTTACCAGTATCAACTTATTGAGTAGAGTATCTAAAAACTTTAGGCGTGCCCCTCTCGTATTATGTAGTATTGATTGAACAAAAAAAATTGTTGACGCGACGTCGATAGATTGAACTTATTATTCTCTTTTTGACCATAAGTAAAATCCTGCCTTCCACAATCAATAAGTAAGATTTCAAACAAAGTAAGGCTTCAAACTTCCCTTCAAAATCTCTGGTTATATATAGCTAGGTAAAGTAGGATTGTATTTCGAACAAAGTTCAAAAAGTCGGCGGGCGGACGGCTGACTGAGTATTGTGATTGTGACATTGCCCCACTGACCCGTTATATTGTTCTAGTCTGCTTTGCTCGCCATTCATTTGACCGTGTAATACCCGTGTGTATAGAATGGATTATCTTTTTAACAAGATGATGCAGCAGGCGTAGTATGGCGAATCCGAGAAAAGTATTTTAAACAGAATTACATTTTTGACAGAGCTAAATAAGAGGGTTCTCTTTATTGGAATTTTTATTTTTGAGACAAAATCCCTCCAAACTTGTCATGCTAGCATTTTATTCATTTGGAACTGAATATATAACGATCCTAGTTACAATTAATATTGGAGAAGCATAATTTGACTCATCTATAATTGGAGAAGAACTGCACGCACTATTGCACCCATTAATCCGGTGTTATCTAAGAATGTATAGTGTAATTTCTCTCTCTGTCTGTCTCTATTCCTATTCCTTAAATAAAGAAGAAATACATATACCTATTAGTAACTTTGGTTATCATCGCAACCGGTCCACGAGTTGTTTGCAAATTGTAAGCACGCAGTCAGCTATTGACCCACTGACACAAAAACAGCAGTCGAACGAAGGAAAACAACATTGGTGCCACTACGTGTTGCAGACTTGTACCTTACTCATAGCAATATTAAGAATACTTTCCTTTGCAGTAACGTAATTTCAACAGTTCTTTCAATGTTACTTCGACAAAATCGCGGTGAGTGCTACATTTTAGGTGACACATGTCATATCTATCTTCCTAATTTGGAAATTCCTTTCGTCTTTTCGCGTAGCTTTTTTTTTACAAAATAAAAATCCACGATTAATATAATTCCAGATTCAATTTCTACTCTAGTTTCTTTTCACCTCGTAATTTTACGATCTAGATCTATGGTAATTTCAACAAAATGTTGTTTTTTTTCCTACAGCACGAGACCAAAATGTGTTGTAGTCTCGTGCTCGTGACTCAGAGTTTACGATGTAATATGAGCTAAACATTTTCCAGTGATATTTAAAGTGAATTACATTGTATTCATTCATAATCATAACAATATCATGTTATCAACGTGACTCCTGTAACAATAGAACAGCTGACACTGCCTTTGATACTTCGATTAGATTTTGTGTACCTATCTAATACTGAAATGTTTATTTTGATTCCTGGGAATTATGTGGTTACACTTCATGAATATAACAATAATAACAGGGACAACAAACGAAACGGCCAGCTTGATTCTGAACCGAGTCTTGGAGATGTTCCAAATGGTCGCGTTTTAGTCGTACCATGTCTTAAAATAGACACAGATTGTATTATATCAATCTACTAGTATTTGCGTGTTAACAGCTGTCGAAATGACTATCGAAAGACAGTTTATACAAAACATTTAATTAAGCTAATGCCCTAGACAATTAAATTAACTAGGTAGGTAGGTACCCTACTTTGTAAACCATAACAACATCAAAGTACCTAATACCAAATTATAACCCGAAAAAAAGATCGCAAGATGTTTATATCTATTTCACCTTTTATTTACGTTTCATTCTGTTAAATTTTGCTTATCCAAATGGTGACTGTTCGTTCAATAACTCGCAATAGGTACTTAAATATTTCTTATTCATCATAATTTAACACAGTCAGACAGGTTGAATGATGACTAATAATGTAAACAGTAGATATTAGCTATATAGTTCACAGCTGTGTGTATTGAATGCGCTATGTGGGCCATCCATCATGTCGCAGTCGCACATTTCTTTTTCGGAAGTTATTGGGTTATGTTTTCATAAGCAGCCTTTTTTATTAATAGGAAACATAATTGAGCGAGCGACCGCGAAGCGCGACCGATACGTCTTCGTTTAAACTTGGGCAAAAATGGTTTCGTATGTCCGGATATCCTTCTCCTCTACAGGTTGCATTTCTCCGACGCGATCGAGATCGAGTTCGAATCGAGTACCTAAACGTCAAACAGTTCTATAGAAATCATGAAACCGTTTTCAATGAACCAAAATAACACATTTTTGACGTTTATTCGAGCCTGATGTGAATTCGATCCCGTCGAGAGTAGGGAGGCTGGTTCGATAAATAAACAAACTTTTTTCGTTTCAATTTTAATACATTTTCTAAATGGAGGAGTAGTAATAGCAGGTAAAGCCGTGGTAATAGTAAGAAAGTAAAACATTTATTGGCCAAACAGTTATCATAAAATATAAACATGGGGTTGAAAACGTAAAAAATCATATCTCATACATACACTCACGTCTGTTTCCCATGGGGGTAGGCAGAGACTATGGATCGCCACCTGCTACGATCCTTGCACACTTCTTTCATACAGCCCTGCGGTTTTTGTCACTGTGTCCACCAGCCTTTTTTTATTAAAACCCCTATTTGGTCCGCGTAGGTTTTTCTGGGACGCCCTTGCGCAAATCGTTCCTTCCACATTCGCACAATATATCTCTTTCGTGATTCGCCTTTCATCATATTCACAAACGCGATGTCTATAGCTCACGGAGCCACTTGTTATAATTGTTACATAACCAACCAATATATTTGTAAAATGTAATACTTAATCTCGAGAGTCAGAATTAATCTAAAAATATTTTTTAATTCGATTGTTTACAGAGATGACTTAATGGTGGTAACGTGCATTTCTTTGTGAATAATAGAAACTAGAAAACTGTTTTTCTCCAAATGAAATGGTTTAAGCCAGTCTTTTGGTTGAGTACTTTATCTACTATCCCCGTCAATTGGTAATGCGTTGGAACCTTGTCAAATTAACATACACACCAACGTCATCCGCAACTAAAAATGACAAAAAACAGTAAAATTCTAATATGTAAATAATGTATAAATTATTGAATTCTTATTTTCAAAATGAAAGGGTCTAGGTAAATGAAAAAATTACAATTGTTTTTCGTTTTTGAGGTTAAAATCATGGCCGCCAGGCGCATTACCAATTGACGCGGATAGTAAGTTCTATTACTTATTAACTCAGAAACCTAGTTAAGGTAAATACATACGTTGTTGAAAGCTGGGCTTCATTAAACACAAATTTTATTATTACTGATGACGCTATAAAATAAATTATAATCCGTATTTCGTAATTTGAGCCGATATTATTATTGTCGGCGACTTCTTCGTTTTTTTATTCGTCCAATGTTTATAGGTTTATTTCGTATTTCTTTTTAATCATGTCATTGTATAATAAAAACTTAGGTACTGTAGAAGAACATAACATAAAATCTCTGTCGCAGTTAAGTACTTGTATTCTTTTCTGCGATTAGTGATTACGATAGATCGATGTCAGTAGGTACCGATTTGTAATTCAAATAAAACCTTACACAACTATAGGTATGTTATCGACGAACAAATACAGGAAGTGATACGATTACTCGGTCGTCGGCCATCGGCCATAAACAATGCGGTTCTAATTATAGAGGGCGCTAGGCGAGCCGGGCGAAATAGAACGCGAATGTGGGCCACAGCCGCGCCCGCGCATCTTTCGTGATATCGTTCAAATATAGAATGTAAACTTTAAACATAGTAGGGTAGGTACCTATGTACAGATTGAGATACTGAGATTGAATTACGGTTGGAGTAAAAAACATTTTGTTCACATCATTGTGATGTAAAGCCTCGTCATATTGTAAAAAATTTAAGAAAACTTTTCATTTTATGAAAAATTTGAGTGATCGGTTACATTTAAAACTCAAATGTTAAGGTTGACACTCACACAGTCGAATTTGACTGCGCACCGCGCCGTAAGTCGATAACAATCGACTGACATCGATTGTTATCGACTTTTATCGACTAAACTGAACAATCAACTAATTCGATTACATTTAGTAATAATCGCCCATTGCTAATGAATACAGATTGAATTACGGTTGGAGTAAAAAACATTGTGTTCACATCATTGTGATGTTAAAGCCTCGTGCTATCGTAAAGATTTTAAGAAAACTTTTCAATAAGTATTTTATTAAAATTTGAGTGGTCATTACATTTTCTAAGTTACTTTGCAGATAAAATTGGAGTTAACCTCAAAAGAAAACTTTAGATTTAAAACAAGTATCATGTTAGTAGTTGTAGATTTTCATTTCCCGTTTCATTAACAAGATCTATTGGCCTGGGGTTGCTGTGTCGCGCGTTGCTGTCGTTTACTCAAAAAAAAGTCATTGCACTCTTCTGTAATGTAACCCCTATTGCTGTATCCTCTTGGGAAATTCCCTTTCGCTCATAATGAGTCATACATGTATACGATACGACTTATATCTATTGAGCAGCTACATTTCTTAAATTATTACAGATTCATTTTGTCTTTGTCAGCGTACATTACGTAAAATAATACGTATTTGTGTATTATATTTCGATCAAGAATAACTGAAAAAAGGACAAAACAAAAAGACAGGGTATTCATTGACTAAGGAAAATATAGACGATTTAAACGTACTTATTAAATTTATTTGAATAAAGCTTATTTGACTTTGACTTTTACATTGACAATATAATGCAATTAGAAAACCTAAAATTATAAATGTGAGAAAATTCCTTATTTTGTGAAATAAAAAATTGTGAAGTGAATGTCTTTCTAACGCATAAAACTATCAATTAATTCGGTTGGCAAGATTTGTGTCAATGCCCGGAGGGGGCGAGGGTGAGTGCGACATGAATTTGTTTTTCCGTGATGATCGAGCGGTGATGCGGCGCGGCGCGGGGGCGGCGGGCGATGTTGCTGCCCTCGACTCGAGCCCGGTTCACGAAAGTGGAACTAAATCATTTTTACTAATGTTTAATTTTATGTTTGTTTTAAAGGGTGTTTTATTAAATACATGGGGCTATAATATAAGTGACCACAACAGCTGTAAAGGTGTTAAAACGTCGTCGGGAAATATAAAAGTTATTTATAAAAACCCAATCAAATCATAATATTAAAAAATCACGATTGTATTCGCAAAAGTGTTTGTCAAAAGTAAAATCACGATCGATTCACGAATGATTTTAAAAGAGCGTCGACGTTAAGATTTAAATTAAGAACTTGCTCATGATACGGAAGTTACGAGCATATCCCCAAATATAAGTACCTACCTGTATGAGCCGCGAGCGCTAAATTTCCAGTTTCATGCCATGAAGGTCGATTCCGATGTTTTACGACAGATTATTATGCTATTATATCAATGTAAGCTAGCGAAATTAAAGATGTCATAAATTTTTTGACATCTAAGTTGCCTAAATATTCTAGTTATTCAGGACTATCGTTTATCATTCAACGAACGACCCTGCGTAATGACATCATAAATTAATTGGCTTTTGCTAAAGTGCATTATCAAAGGCATCATCATATTACCTCATCGCTTGTAATAATAAATCGCATAGCTGTTTCTATCCGCGTTAAATTTCCAGTTTACAATGCAAATAATCAAAACCGGTTTAATGCAGTTCTAAATATAATTTGTTAAATAAAATTATCTTTATCAAATTACCTGTAATTGAATCGAATGATGGACATGAATCATCAACAATGACATTCGATATTCAGAAAAAAATATACCTAGGTAATTGAAATTATTGTTACTCGTTAGTAACACGAGACAAAACAAAGCGGAGTCACATTGCATATCAGACTAAAAGTAGGTACTTATGTTGTAGACTTGCGATTCACCTTGTTTCGCTCGAGTCGCGGGGGCATTGACCCGCACAGCTGTGCGCGCGCTAGTGTGCGTGACGTTTGCACACACTACGTCGGCAGTGGCCCGCCTCCCAAAGGAAAACAATGGCATATTTTGTCAACTTTTAGCCTTACATTACAACTTGTTGTGATCAGAGAATAGATTTATCAATCATTTGCAATTTTTCATCGATTTGAAAATGACTTTGACACGTTTGCGGCCTTATATTTACCGCGAATAATATAAATACACTCTCGATATGTCATTAAAATAATTACCTCAACTATATAATAGCTTGAGATCGTTATTTTTTTATTACGTAACGTAAACTTCCCGGTTACGCGGTCAGTTGTGTAATTTGCTGCTATTATACTTACTTCAATAGTTTATTTATACTCCTAACGAGTAACGGATTCTGCAGATTGTAGGCAGTTAGCATAGTTACTTATAAATATAACTTGAAAGTTTAAGGCCCTTTTATTTTTATTTCTTGGTGTTTTTAATGATAGGTATTTTTTCCGATTTTAATAGTATGTGTATAGTATAAGCTGCTGGTCATCGAAGAGTATCAGTGTGTAATGTTGTTTATCATTTGTATAATTATTATGAATACTATTTTTACGAATAGTTTTTATTTAGACCTCAAAAGTGAGGTCCCGTAGCACCGTAGTAACCGTAGCAACCGTAGCACGTGTCTCGTAGCACTCGTAGTATAGCTTTTTTACGTAATTTCGTTCGTTCAAAATTTTGTTTTATCACTCTTTTTATCGTGTTTCATTCGAGTCTATAGAAATACTTACGAAACGATTCGATACTTTACCCGACTGCAAGGAGAAGTTATGTATGTATATGTATGTATGTTTATGTGGAATTAATTAATTTGGAACACCAACATTATACGTATTTCGTAATATTCTTTATTACCTCATATCTTTGAAACGTCGTCTGGACGGATATCTTTAATTAAGATATCGTTAGATTTTTCTTGACAGCCCAAGTGTTCTTAGGTAAGTGACAGAAAACCAACATGGCGGTTGTACGATGCTATATTATTTGAAGTATGATTTATGTTTTTTGAAGTATGATGTATGATTTATCATAAGGATTTCAAAAAGGTATATATGACCGTTATCCTTACTTATAATATTATAAATGCGAAAGTCCGTTTGTTTGTTTGTTTGTTACGACTTCACGTCTTAACTACTGAACCGATCATCATGAAATTTTGCATACACGTTGTCAGGGGTACAGAGAAGGACATAGGATACCTTTTATCCCGAAAAAAGTATTGTTCCCGAGGGATAGCAAAAAACCTTTCCACGCAGACGAAGTCACGGGCGATCGCTCTTATATAATAACTAAAAAGACAAATAACAAATTAATGTTAATGTCTACTATCTCACAAATTCCTACCTTAGAAATTGTTTCGATCGATAGAACAACAGATAGGTACTTTCAAGTCTCAATTAATTTGGGATATCAATATATAGAAGCTCACTAATTATGATCTCTTTTTATTTACTTTTTCTTCTCTCACGGATTATACCAATTTTGAAATCAATTATACATACTTGGAAATAGCCTGTTATAGTTTATACCTATATAATAGTTCTCTTATACTCGTACACGACATTGATAAGTGGACTTGTTTATTCCGATGTTTTACGTAACCGCATATAAAACCTTTACGTCAAAGGAAAACCATTTGATTGGAGAATAACGTGAATGCGTTGGTGCTTTTTATTCATCTAACACAATTTACAAGTCAATTCGCATGATGATGTACTGAATTGTTTGTCAACGGATGTTGAATCTGGGTCAATGTCCACGACCATACCTACACGATAACGTTATTCGGATAGCTATTCAACGCTACAAGCATCCCATAAATAAATATAAGATGATATCACATGGAAACAATGAATGTACAGTTTTATTTTATAGCTCGAGCAATATGAGCGTCGACAGCTGCCAAGAGCGCAACCTAGAGGGGCGCACTTTGATGACTCAAAGCTAGAAAGAAAGTTAGTCTTAGGGCGCAAAATTCAAATCTTGCCAACTCCGACGCTGAGCACTATCATGGAAAAACAATATTATGTAGGTAGATACACTTAAGTAGTACGAAAAGCTGTTGTTCGTATCAAGCGTGAAGCAATGCAACATGCTTGTATTGAAATTTTGATAGCGTAAATGCCTCTGTAAATAAGTACAATGTAAATAGTGATCCGCTGGAACCTGACTATCGACAATGCTTGGAAAAGAGAAAATTTTACGGATTAAAATACCTCGATTTGTACCGAAAGCTTTCTGAAGTCGCCGCGGTCACTCTGTTGTGCATTGTTAATATTCAATCGTAATCATTGTATGAGAAATTATTTGATCTGACTGGTAGGATCCCCACACCGGAACCTCGAGCTAACCTCTGCTTATCACAGAATAAATTATAATAGTTTAACCACTCGGCCATGGGATGTCAATTGTATCAACATACTGTAAAGTAAACAATGTAATGTAGAGAGGCAGGTCAGTGATGCACACATATTTGTGGATTCAATATTAAGTTCACGTCTTATGCTAATTTTTTTTGTTAGAAAAACAACTAGTCTCTGACTTAGTACCTATCCATTCTTAGATAGAAAAGTTCTTTATGTCAAAATTACAAACTTTATTATTATTTTACCAACAACAGCAACTAAACATGAAATAGGTACGGCTAACCAAATTCACTTGTTTCGTAAAACTTTACATTTATTATATTTGTAGAAACTTTTCATACACAATCTTTTCTCTATCAATTATGTAAAATTGACAAAACACGGTAAATAATAAGATAGAATATTTAATTTCAACGTTTAAGTATGACTCATTTTTTTTTGGCGTTACTGTAGTTTTATTTAACTTAGGGGAGGTCAGCTCAGCGCGGCCACCTTAACTTTGACTTTAAAAAAATGATGTTAAAAAACAGAACTTGGAAAAGTATTTTATACCAATAGATAGGGAATTTATTAAACTTTTATAACGTGTAATCGCATTCCGTGAAAACTTTAATAGTTTCTTTTAATTTGTAAATTACGAAAACTTGTCAAAAAACCGCTTTGCCCAAGTGAGCGCCTAAAGCGGCCAGGGGGGTAAGGGCAAAGTGGTCATTCCAAAAGATTACAAAAAAAATCATTTAAAGTTGAAAAACATCGTGCTTAAAAAAACAAGAAGACCAAAAATAAATTAAATAAAACTCTACTAATGAAAAAAAATGTTCTTAAGTTTCAAATGAGACATTTATTATTACAGTCTTAGAATCTTCGAATACTTCCTAAATTTATGTTTAATTATTATATTAATAATTATTTCAGTTATGTTATAGGTACGCAACAATTTTCTCATTCTTATCTGCCAACAGTTCTTCTACTTAAATTAAAATATTCAACAGCTAGGCAAAGCACTTGGCCACTTTACCCGGACTGCTTTGCCTTTTTCCACCGTTTTGTTTTAAAAATTAACTGTGCTCATAACATTTGTCTCATGTCGGAACCAATGTTACACAAACAAAGCCAAATAGATAAGCAATAATAGACGTAAAATAAAAACATTCAGTTTTATAGAGTTTTGATCAAAACAGATTGAGTTTACTCTGGATTTTCTTAACAAAATGAACAAAAATCTTTCGCATCTTGCCGCGGCCACATGCTGGTTCTGACCACTACCAAATGGCTGCTCAGGGCGGGGCGGTAGGTTTGCTGCATATCAGAACATAAAACATTGTACTATCGTTATAAGTTGCCGAGAAATGAGGCATGGCCGCTTTGCCTCCTATGGCCGCATTGAGCTGACCTCCCCTATATAAACCTACAGCTCGGGAATTCCTATTTTGATGTTTTGTTTTTATATTCAGGTAATTAAAATTTACTTAGGTATTTAATAGCTACTGTCTATAATATTATGTGTATTTTTCAGGTAGTGTGAAAGCTGAAACCGGAGTCATGAATGCTAACAGAGGTTGTCACTCGCACCAAGCAGGATAGCCGAAATAAATGTGAGTTTTGTATAACTTATATACTACACTAGCGAGCAAAAATAAGTAAATAAGTGAAATCGATCAATAATATCCTAGAAAACGCTTCACGAACTAAAACAGTACGCAAAAATGGCACCTCAAATAGCGTCCAACTTGGCGCTGATTTTGTACATAATCACATTTTGTAACACTTATTTTGTACAAAAACACATCTTTTATTACTTACTTTGTGCAAAATAAGCACCCAGTTTGTAAGTGGGGCGCTATTTGAGGTGCCATATTTGAGACTGATGGACCGGACATCTAGGGTACCTATTCCTGATCGAAGGACAGATTTCATGCAAACGAGGTAACTTTGAAGCTTTGGTTCTCCACCCAAGATTAAACGGGGTGTGACTTGATGATGGCCATTCAAAGAATAAATCGAGATGGACTCTTCTAATCCATTGGGTTTATTTAGCGATCTGGGGCCGTACCGGCTAACGTATCGATCTTCGAAAAGTCTGCCGTGTTTCAAATTAAAACTGATAAATCCAGTCTCAATTGGGCCAAAATGGCGAACTCCAATTCATGATGTCACACGAACATCGATGTCTTCCAAATTACGTCAACCAATAATACAAAACGAAATTCCTTACTTTGATTTCTCTGTTTTAAGTTGAAATTCGGCAGACCCGCCGAAGTTCGCCGAAAAAGTTAGCCGGTACGGCCGCGGCCCCTGCTGGGCCTCCTCCATTTACTTTTTGAAGTTTTACCCCGTTTTACCCTGGGCGGAGAACCAAAAGCTTTAAAATTACCTCGTTTGTATGAAAATAGTAGGCCTCTGTACTACTTATTTTTGCTCGCGATTGTAGTTTAGTTACCTTAGTACCTTTATCTTATTGATCACACGATCCTTTAAAGAACAATATTTTCATAAAAAAATACAATTCACTGAACTCGCACTTTTAATGCTAAAGATAGATCATGGCCGAATGTTAAAAAATCAATTTAAGTAAAGAGTTTGCCTTGATTGATTTGAACAAATAAGTTTTTTAAGTTTTAGTTTCATTACTTTTTAATGTTACATATGAAAGTTATGTTTGTTCAAGTCTAGACAAAAACTTTGTCATCACACTTTTTTGAGCGGCGAAAAGAATAGAGGCACTATAACATAGTCATTTATATGACCTTCAAACATTTATATTTAATATAGTTATTTTAATTAATTCAAAACTTTAAGAGGCCGTAAAACATAAACTTGGGGGAAACCGGCTTGTTTATTTTTATAATTTATCAAAGATCTATTTAATTATATTTGTCCATTAAGATGATTATAATCATGCTACTAAGCGATGTCATAAAAATGTAGGTACGTGATTAAAAATAGACATAGGTACATATTTTTACTATCAATTAATCAACCAAACAAAATAAAACTCTAATTTCGTTTCTGTTGTTTTGTTATACAAATGTCGGAGACATTGTAGGCACTAGAGCCCATGGTACAATAATAATAATGGCACTAAAATTTTATTTGACTGGTATTTCGTAACGGAACCCACTCAAGTGTACAGGTAATTGCATATTGCGATGCTTTGTGGCATATGAAGTAGAGTTAATGCGTGCTAATACGCTGAATATTACATAAAATAACACAAAATTTTTGAGGTATTAGCTGCCATTATTAATCATGTCATTTGCAAATCGCAAGTCGAATATATAAGTATTATATAAAGGTAGCACGTAGCTGTCACAGCTGATTATCTCGAGAACTACTAATGCTATCAACTTGAGACAGTTTTAGATAGGGTTGCCAGATCGGAGGTCCATAATATCTGGATAAATCTTGAAAAAGTCGGGATTTTCCTGTTATTGTCGGGAGAAATAAATATTTACAATAAAAATGTAACTTAAATACACTAATAAGTTTCATCCCCTAATCTTGTACTCTTGGCAGTCTATTGTAAAATAAAATGGCCGCGCAGCGTGATTTTTAGACAATTTTATCCACTAATCTTACATTCTGTGGATTCATCTGTGAAAATTATTGCTTTCTAGAGAACTTTCGGAACGGCTGATATTCCGGGAGATCTTTCTTTTTCGGGAGTCGGGAGATCACTTGAAATTCCGGGAGAATCCAGGCGAATCCCGACCATCTGGCAACCCTAGTTTTAGATGACGTTTGCTCAACTATCTTGTAAATAAGAAAGATAAAAAAATTATATCTGAAAGGGGGTCTTAAAAAATGTAAGTGGGGATACTATAGGACATCTGGGGTATCATTTGAAAGAGCGCTGTTTGCACATTTAAACATTTTTTTAAATTTTTTAAATCACATAGTTTTCGACTTTTCATGAAAAATTAAAAAAATTCGCTTCCTTCTTATATTCGAAGTTTGCAAAGTGAAAAATCTGAAATTATTCTGTCATATTTTATGTAAAGATAACAAAGATTACAAGAAAAATAAAATGTTGTCTCTAAATAGCACCCTTTACAGAAATCTTCAACAAAAATTACATTAGGTTCCACTTTCGGTCAGATGGCTCTGATCAAAAACTGCAATATAAAGTCTGGTTAACGAAAGATGAACCGGAAATGGAGGCGCCACTTTCCCTGTTAAATTAACGTTTAGAGGTTAAGTTATTGGAAACTGAACCTTAAAATAAAGCGCAAAATTAGTTCCATTTCAAACCGAAACTCATCTTTACCGGAACCCTCAGTGCGCGAGTCCGACTAATTTTCGATCCGGTTTTTTTACTTTGTTCTGTGTTGTAATCAATCGTAATAATACCATAATTATCTCAAGTTATACAAAATTATGTTCTTCTTTGTTGTCGCCACATTTACAAGTAGGTAAGTAACTGCTGAGAAATGAGATAACGGGATTGTGTAATCAATCCATTTAACGATCGAGTTGAAGGTCAAAACAATGATAGTGGCCAGGAAATCATCATCATTTTATCATTTAAGTTTTAAACTTTGTTATTTTAAACGATTTGTTTAACTAATTCTTGCAGTACCAAAATGATGCCAAAATATAAACATAATAATGAGTAATGATGATATCATTATAAATATAGATTTGTTTTAGCTAAAGGTAGGTATTTATATGAGTCATATGAAAAGTGTTTTCGTGCTTTTGATGAAAAGAAGAAGGCAATGCACCTACGTGTATTGTTTAGTATTGATCGCAAAACAAAGAGTTATTCGGTAGGTGTTATTGACAAGCTAAGTAGCTTATAATTTCGATACTAGGTATTATTTTCGATGTTGGTTCGCTGTTATCAAACCACGATACTACGATACCCTCAGTGAAGGTCGGCTAACTTTTCGCAGGTTCAATAGTTGATATTGTGTTCTGTTTTGTGTATCGCGGAAGTTTTTTCGATGTCATGGTGCAGGTAGTGCGCGCGCGGGGTTCGGTTGTGTGCGTGTGTGTGTGTGTTGGGGGCGAGGTACGCTCAAGGGCAGCCACCGGGTAACGACCCCATCACGCACCTTCCGAAATTGAACCCCATTCTAACAAATTATTTACACACGTCACTTTCTAAAGCGCTAATTGTGTATTTGATTTATGAATTGCTCATAAACATAATACAAACTTGTGATATTTTTTTATGATGTGGATATTAACAGTTTATTTTTTATTTTTTTCAGACACAAACTGCGGAGGGAAGTATATTATGGATGTTACTTTCAACAATGTACTGGAAGGGACGCGTCAATATTTTATGGGATTACCTAAACAAGCCCAAAGCGAGGGCTCAGGACAGCTTGTGTGGCCTGCAGGCGGTCTCCCTACCGAAGAAGGAGCTCCGGCCCAATCAGGTGCTCCTGCGCCGACGTCGCGCCCGCCCTCCGCCGCAGCCGCGCCTCCAACCACCCCCGCTGCTATAATGTCGGTGGCCATTCCGCCCAGGCCTCCATCCGAGCCCATCGAGCCGGAACCGCACATAATCCATAAAGCAACAGTTATGCGAGAAGCTGCTGAAAAGCGACGAGAACTTCCAGAAGTTGAAGACGAAGAAGAGTCTATAGAGACCCTTTCTCCGCCATCGCACATTATTCGAAAACCACCTCGTACACTGCCGTCGCCAGCACCTGCGCCCGCTGCTCCTTGTCCGTCGCCAGCGAGGCCGCCGTCCACAGCTTCTTTGCCCCCACCACAGAATACGGACCACCAGTTAGAAGTTCCCGCGCAATACCGCACACCTACTCATCGAGTGCCCACTCCAACTGCAAGGCCTCCTGATCATTACACCGCAGGACGTCCTCCAGACCCTTACTCTTCTTCTAGGCCACCTGAACCTTACGCGAGGTATCATTATGAATCAAATATATCAGAAGGAGGAAGAAACTCTCACGGGCCGCCGATTCCTTCTCCACAACCTGCGGTGTCAGTGCGTCACAGCCCGCAGACATACGCCAGGATATCAAGTTCACTGCCGCAGCATTCAGTCTCGAGACTACGCGAATCTACTACTCAAAGCCCACCCACTCAGCGTTACGTCATGCCAGTTTCACAGCCTCCGCCACCGCATAATGATCGCGTGCCGCCTATTCACCACCCACAAGCAGTAGCACCTCCACAGAGATTAGACGTTCGGTCATCACAAGCCTATTCGCCCTTACAGCACAGACGTGAGCCATCGCCGTATAGTCGTGTCAGTTCGCATTATGAAAGGCACACATCTGTGCCTACACGAAAATATGATCCACAACATGCTTATCCGGGATACAGACCAACTCCAACAACAACTCAACTTGGACAAAGTCATCGGATAGAGACACATCACCCTACCCCATATAAACATGCGGCGATAGATGTAATGAATTCACATTACACAACAAGGCCACCAGATCGCACGCCGGCTCCTTCTCCTTTACATCCGCAGGAACCTGCTCGGTTACCACCCCGTGTAGAGTATGCAAATATTAGTAGAACTGTCGATAGCAGAAGCGCATATCAATATCCTACACCCTCAACGTCTACATCACGCTACGGCACTAATTCACAAGTTCCATCCGCCCAAAACACAAGCCTTCAGCCGAGAACAGCTTACCGAGCTGTAGCGGCACCAAAAATTAATCACGAATATTCTGCATCCAGTTCCGTCCAAACATCACCAGCTCGTTCAACTGTTAAAACGGCATATCCCAATCAACAGGCGCGAATGACAGTGTCTGTTACCACACTTGTGAACCAAATGAATGAAACTAAGCAAAAACAAACCCCTTCAGTTGCGGCCACACCAAGTACAAGCCAAGTTAATCAACCTAAGCAAAAACGAGAATCACCACTAGACCTGTCTGTTAAAACTGTCAAAAACTCTGCTGACTCTTCTACGACTCAGGATGACATGATTGATTCCGCCTCAACTGAAAATAAATCATTGTCACTACAACCACGTCCATCATCTTGTGGTACACAACAAATGGCTCCCGTAGGAGCAAGCTTTGTTTCATCACACAAAGTAGATTTTGCACCGAATTTTACTCAATACAGAGAAAGAAACAATCATCCTGCCAGCGTTAATGCTGCGGCTCAGAGTAGTCATCCAATTCGTTATAATGGATCATGGACCAGACGACCCGCAGCTGAATCATATCCAATAGAATCGCAAAATCATACGTATCCCGAACGCACTAAGTACAGCGGAGGCTCTGGTAGGAGTGACTACGTTCCGAGAATAGACCTCACAAGACCTGTGAGCGATCAACGACTAGAAAGCAGACGAGACGATAGGTCATATATAGACGAAAGAAAAAGACTGGCGGGGCCAATCGTTAGTAATATTCCAGAAAAGATAGTTCGGTATGAAACTTGGACTTCAGATAGTCGGATAGAAAGGATAAGTCAATTAACAAGAGAACAACATGACTTAATTAGCCGTCCTGTGTATAGCTATAAGCAGTATGAGGCTTACCAAAATGAGCAGAAGCGCCCAGCGTCTAGTGTTTGCCGTGAGCATCATTCGCACATCAATCAAAGATATTCAAATAACCCATACCCCCCAGAAATAATGAATCGTGACTCCAATGATTATCGCGGGCACTACAACGATCGTAGCATACAAACCGTTAATCGACATCACGTTATACAAAAACTTCCTGCCCATAGAGATGTGCATTCGCATCATTTAGACCAACATAGTGGTGTGCCAGCTGATAAGAAAATTTTGAGTATATTAAGGAATAGCTTAGAAACAAAGCAAACGGGGCACAGCGATACAGCAAAACCACCGCGACAAATTCCTGATCTCATTGTTATTGATGACGCGGATGACACTGTGATAGAAATAACCGATCTTACTAAAGATAATGATACTGAAACTTCTGGTAAAAATATTTCTTTATCCGGCCACACGCCTCCAAATTTGACGAGTCATATTCAAATGCCTAAAGCCGTGGATTCAATACCTCGGGATTTGGAGATTAAGAAATTGGAAAATACAGATGGAAAAAGCAAATCACCGGAAAATGATGTAGCTTCAAGAATAAGAACTAAAGCAGAGCTGAAAGTCATGCCACCATCGGAAGAAAATTGTGTGAAACCGGAAATGAAAGAAGATGCAACTGTAAGTGAGAGAGTCAGACTTCAGCCAAAATCTCAAAAACAACATTTGTTTAACCAGATCCGTCAAGACAATTTAAGATTTGAGTCAGTTATTAAAAGTGAAACATCATCAGATAATATAGTACCCGAAGTAAAATCTGAACCAATGAACATCGACGAAATTGAAAAGGATGCTGAAGTTCCTATAAAAACGGAAAGTATTCTACAAAACATTGATCCTACAAATATGAACCTGGGACAAGAAATTGCGAAAGATGATTTAGATTGGGCTAGCGCTTGTGATAACTTTATGGAACAATTAAAAGTTGGTTGCCATAAAAAGAAATCAATAAAACCAAGCAAAGAAGAACACAATGAGCAGTCCACTAACTCAACAGATTCTGTGAATGAACTAATAAATAATCAACTAATAAATGATACACCTGCTATAATTATTAAGAAAGAACCTATTGATGATGAAGAAATTATACCAGAGGATGAACTTCTTATAAACATCGTACCTGATTTAAATGAAAAAGATACTGCAGAACTTAAAAATAAACCTGAGTTTAATAAAGAAAAAAAGGAAAATAAAGAGAAGATAGAAACCAAAACACCGAAAAATAACATACTGGATAAAAAAATAAGAAAATATTGTGAAAAAACGCAAAAACCAAGAGGCAAATTGAAACAAAAACCGCAAGAAAATGAACACCAATTGAATTCTTCATCCACAGTAATGAAAAAAGAGCCTAAAGAAAAAGAAGCATTAAAAACAATCATAAAAGAAGAGTCTGAGTCTACAGACGATGACGAACCTTTAATAAAAAGTAAGCTCCTGAAGGAAAAAGAACGCAGTGAACAACTAAAATATCAACTATTGAGAGATTTGTCTGAAAAATCTGCATACGTGAAATTAGAATTTTGTGATGTAGATGTGAATAAAAATACTAGAAAATCAATTGAATCTACTGTTAAAGATAAGGAAGAAAAACAAAACAAAGGTAAGTCAACCAAAAATCTACTAAGACAAAAAGGAAAATTGCATACTGATAACAATAAAATTGAAAACTTAAATGACGAAGAAAGCTCGGATAGTGATGAAGATGAACTTAGTGTAGCTAGCAGACTTCGACAACGTAAGAGCATTAAAAATGAAGATACTAAACAGAGCATAGCTAAAACTCCCATTAAGTCATCACCTTCGAAAAAACAAGAAAGTTCCATCAGTAATTGTTCTACACCAGTACGTAAACCAGGTTTTGGTGATGGATCAGACTTCCATCCTGGTTGGGAAGAAGAATTATATCGCTACAAACGATCCCTTCGAATGCCGACAAGATTGATTGCTATTCCGCGAGGAGGATCTGGCGGTCCCTTTCCTAAAGGTTCAGGTTCTTTCTTCACACGGGGTTCTACGTCCTTACCAGATCTCGATCCTGCTCCGCTGTCCCCAGCTCCGTCCTCGGCACCGTCTGCTGCTACTGATGACTTGTATGCGAGGCGTCCGGACAAACTTACTCTTGATAGTGATCTTGAATCTAATTCAAGCTATTCTGCTCCAAATAAATTACAATATGATTCAGAAGCTTCCACATCCACAGTATTTTCAAGCTCAAATGCTAAAAGGAAACGAAGCTCGATTGTAGATGTTCTTATACAAAAATGTGGTAGAAAAGAAGATTCAAAAAAGAAATCTAAAGATAAAGATGACAAAACTTCTAAAATCATGCCTAAAAGTTCCAATGCAACTGAATTATTGCCAACGCCTAGCTTAGGTTTGATTAAGAATGGAAATAAAGGAAATTTAAGCGCGAAGAAAGAAAAGCTCATGGAGGATATATTTTACTTAGGCGCTTTTAGAAAAGAAACCGTCACAGCCTTTAGGAATGCTTTTATTAAAAATACTGATGGTCTTATTGGTGCTACAGAAGAGTTTGCTCCAGTAGTTTTGAAATCAAGGACAAGAACAGAAAGCCGAGTTCTTAAACAAAGAGCAACTATAAAGGAAGTTTTTGGAGATGAGCGACCGGCGTCAGCGCCGCCCTCATCTTACCGTGAAGACGAACCCGAAGTAGAACAAGCTATCACTATTAAAAAAGAATCTGAACCTGACGTGAAGCCAAAATTCAAACCCAAGAAAATAATTAAAGATAAATTAAAACGTAGATCAAGTTCAATAAGGGATGGTTTAAGAAGCACAAAATCTTTAAAGCGGAATGACGCTAAGGGTAGATTACTCAGATTGAAGAAAAGAAATAGTTTAATGAAGTCGCTATCTCACAAAAGAGTGAAAGATGGTTCCAACAACAAACATAAAAAAGAAAACAGTCCAATAACAGAAGACAAAGAAAAAGGAAAAGACGAAACTAGTTTACCTGATACGCCAACAGCTACAGAAAATACTACAAAAAGACGTCTCAAACGTTTATTTGGTAGACGAAAGTTTAGTTCAGGATTTGATTATATAAGGAAAAAGAAAAAGATAATTCGTAGAGAAGATGCTAACCCTGGCACCAAGATTCGTCGCGCTGCTCCTAAACCAAGTCCAGAGTCCATCCACGATATACATAAGGAAATCAAAAGTTGGTTTATTAACAAGAGCATTGGTGAAACACACCTTCATCGTGCCGCTAGACTTGGTTACACTGTAAGTAAAAAATAATTATGCTTTTCAATAACTTTTTACTCATAACAAGACAGAATTTTATACCAGCATGTTATTTTTAGGATTGCGTTGCATACTGCTTGGAGAAGATGGAAGCCGACCCTTCTGCTAAGGACAACGCAGGGTTTACGCCACTTCATGTGGCGGCAGCTAGAGGGCACGTCAGAATAGCACGCCTTCTACTTCAATATGGTGCTAACGTGTCAGCAGCCGCACAAGGAGGGATCAGGTAAGAAATAGCGAAATTATTTAAATCGGACTTCAACACTTTTCTGAAAACTACAAGAGTTAATTTTAAAATTAGACCTAGTTAACACCCATTAATTAACACCACAACCTTCTTGTTTTTCTAGACCACTTCATGAAGCTTCTGAAAATAGCCGCATGGAAATTATCCGTCTGTTGCTGGCGTATGGCGCGGACCCCTTGCTCGGCACGTACGCCGGCCAAACCCCGGAGGAGCTGGCCGAGGGCTCGGCTGCCAAGCTCATCCGACTACACATCTCCGACGTTCAGGGACACGTCACGGAGCCCTGGACATTCCCCCACCCGGCTGAGATTATTGGTAAGTATTGCTGATACGAGGTCAACTTAGATTGTTTGCCACTATGATAAAGGCCGATTGAGACTTGCTACTTGATCTGGAATGAAAAAATACCATTACCAGTTGTAATGTTCTGTTTGTCGTTGAATGTCTAACCAAACAATCACTGATGCATGCGCCGATGCCAATGTGAATATTCGCCTTAATCAAAACCCACACAATATTGTGCGCCGATTTTGGACTATATTTGGCGAATGTTTCTTCAATAATATTTAGTCCAGTTCAAATAAGAATTTTCTCACAATCTCACTCTCACATACGCGTTTCAACTCCAGTTCTATGATTTTAACAGATTTTTTTCAACTTCAGATCGCGAGGAGATGGGCTGCGACCCGCTGTCGTCGCCGCCCCCCGCGTCGCCGCCGCCCCCGCCCGACTCCACGATTGAGATACAGTGCACGGAGGCCCCGCTGCCGCCATTCTACACGCTGCGCACGGTGGCCGGCCAGCCAGCGGATGGCCTGTGGTGCCTCTTGCAGGATATCACCAATGTGTTACAGGTCAGTATTTTAACTGATCGTTCGACATCCAACCATAGACTTTGTCCATTAAGATGCATCCCATGTCGAAAGTGGTGCCCTCAGAGGTTTTTATTTAATAAGTTGATAATAGAGAAAGATTTTAGTAAAACTTTATGTGGAATTTTTAATATTGGTATCAAAAATTCCCCTTAAAGTCAGATATACTAAGTACTATGCGAGCCAAATGAGAATAGTACTGTCACGGCAATCTTGATCTTTGCTCCTTTTCTTGCACATCCTACACCCTGAAGTAGAAGCGAAACGCAAACAAATATTAAGTTTTGACAGTACTATTCTTATTTGGCTCGCAAGTATTTTTTTTAGAAGGTATCGTTATGTTACCGGCAATGTGTATTCTCCGGCATTGTATACTATATATGCAGGGGCCCTATTTTTGAATCGCTCGGCTGGCGTCGAGCGCTCGTTTCTACTGATTTTCGCTCGACAGCTCATACATTTGAGTTGATTTGTCGAACGAAAATCAGTAGAAACGAGGGCTCAACGCCAGTCGAGTGATTCAAAAATAGGGGCCCAGGTTCGGTTCCAAACTCAATAAGCCGCCCTCGAGCCCACCTCGAGCCCCCCCCCCCCCCCGAGCCCCCCTCGACGCCCTTCGAGCCCCCCCTCGAGCCCCCCTCGAACCCCCCTCGATCAAAATCTTTTTATTTTACACATTGCCGGTGGACCAGCAGGCATTATATACAATGCCTAGGCATTGTATAGAATGCCTAGGTAATGTGTGAAATAGACAATAATATTAATTCTATTTCATACATTGCCTAAAAGGGCCAGGCATTGTATACAATGCCTGCGTTTCATACATTGCCGGTGACAGTTACATTCCCTTGTAGAAGTCGATAGCAAAATCAAAAACAGACACTTTTAGCAATTTTGCTTTCTACTAGCAATTAGGTTAGGTACTAAAATGAAAACGTGGAAATTTATTGATACCTTCTATAAAAAGTGACTAGTGATGATGATGAGTCCTATGAGTTCTAAAAATTCCACGTAAAATTTTATTTTTATGTATTTAGTGTAATTACAACAATAAATAAAATTCAACGCGGCGCCACTTTCGGTCTGGGAACCGTCTTAAGAAGTCCACGCTTCTTTCTTTAAGGCGTCTATGGCGCCGGCTACACGTCGTGGTAAATACCGTGATCCAACGCCATAGAGCAAATTTTAACCATGGAAAGTAAAATATTGAATATTCCATACAATTTACTTTCAATGGTTAAAATTTACTCTATGGCGATGGATCACGATAAATATCACGCGTCTAGCCGTCGCCTCAGGCGTAATTAAAAGTAACCACTATTTTACTTTCCAGATAAAGTCAAAGGACAGCTTACTGAAGCAGATCCATTGCGGGTCGGGCTCGCCGAAGGAACTGCTGCGCGAGATTCGCACGCAGGAGTTCCTGGAGCGCGCGCAGTGCCACCAGCTGCTGGGCGCCGGCGAGAAGGTCAACGTGCGCGCCTCCAAGGTGGCGCTCGTGCGCGTCACCGACAAGCTGCGCCAGCTGCTCAAGATCGAGACCGTCCTTGTTAGCTGACACTAAACACTTCACTTACTATACCTGTGACGTAATTCGAGATTTTGTACGATACGGGAGTGTGACGAAGTGGGAGGGTGGGTTGCATTCCAGGTTCCAGGCGTTTTGGTGTCGGTAGATGGAATCACGAAACAAACTGTGGGTTGCATTCCAGCTTCCAGGCGTTTTGTTGTCGGTAGACGGAATCACGAAACAAACTGTAGGTTGCATTCCAGCTTCCAGGCGTTTCGGTGTCGGTAGATGGAATCACGAAACAAACTGTGGGTTGCATTCCAGCTTCCAGGCGTTTTGGTGTCGGTAGATGGAATCACGAAACAAACTGTGGGTTGCATTCCAGCTTCCAGGCGTTTTGGTGTCGGTAGATGGAATCACGAAACAAACTGTGGGTTGCAATCCAGCTTCCAGGCGTTTTGGTGTCGGTAGATGGAATCACGAAACAAACTGTGGGTTGCAATCCGACTTCCAGGCGTTTTGGTGTCGGTAGACGGAATCACGAAACAAACTTCGCTCGGGTAGCGTTTTCTCACAAGCTGTCTCTAAAAGACATGTGTCGAGAATTCCAACTTTCTTTTTTCCGTCCGAGCAAATGGCTCGAACGGGCGCACTCGCTATTGTAACGGGCTTTTTATATGATCGATTAAATTGATTCAGATTTTCTGAATAATGCCTAAGTCAATTTCAATGAATAATAATAACGGTGTCATAAGTAATTATTACTGCATTGAGTTTCATTTTAAGATATCTTTTAAAGCATCACACTAAAATAAAAAATAATAATTTAAATATTTAGTTTAAGACAAATCACAGAGAAAATGTATACGGAGTGTGAGGATGATGAAGGACGGCTCAACGAAGAGATCTTAATACCTAGTTGACTGATTTTTGTAATCTAAACAAAGATGTATCTCATTTAAGAACAATGTTATAAATAAAATATTTGTTTCATGAGACTGTGTAAGTTAAGGCAGCCATTACATAATCAAATATTATCATTTATTAATATGATTCGAGCGGAAGCTCTATATGCGAGTGATTGTATTTTATTTGAACAATTTTGTACATATTGTAAATATTATTAATTAGGATTATCGAACGTATTGTTGCGTAAATTTCGCTTTAAGTGTATAATATTCTCATGGGTGCTATTTAACGTCGGTGTATGGTACATTGGGCTAGTT
The DNA here is from genome assembly GCA_928269145.1 of Agriphila tristella. Taxonomy (NCBI): domain Eukaryota; kingdom Metazoa; phylum Arthropoda; class Insecta; order Lepidoptera; family Crambidae; genus Agriphila; species Agriphila tristella. The sequence goes on from OV743440.1 coordinate 6,536,771, forward strand.
AAAAGATTAGATAATGAAATGCTGCAGTAAGTCGGTTCGTTAGTGTAATGTTACTATAGGAAATATAATAACGAGATAAAGTTACCATAATATACACATAAGGAAGTAGCATAATCTTAAATCGTGTGTGCAATAGTATACGTGAGTATATCGTTAATTTGTAGATGAATTCGTACGAGCGGCGGCGGTCGAGAAATCAGGCACAGGGTGGACGATGCCTTAGCACATGATTACTGTACTTAAATCAATAACTGTGATTGAGTGCAATACGGATCGTATGCAATGCAGTTTAATAGGCATATTCTTAAAATTAGCTGAAACTGGAATTTCCAGAATATTTTCATAACTTGTTGCAATCGAATTGTTCTTCTATTACTTTGTGTATCCTGTTTTTAACATCCGTTACGCCGATAGTTTGAGATTATGCTAGTATTTAATATTATTACAATCTTTTTACATACCTGCGCTATTTTTTGTTTATTGTTATGTTTGCTAAATCTGCCTGAAATATTAAGTTTATTAATTGTACAATAATTATTTTGCTTATTGTGTAAAATGAGTTATGTTTTTATTTATACACCCTGTAAAGCTAGGAAAATTTATTGAATCATATTATGCATATCGCATTTTTTTAAATATTGTAAATAAAAATGTAAACAAATTATTTTAAATTATTTTCAAACTATTATTAACTGAAAGCCCATACGTTGTAAGTGTACTTCAATAATTTAACGCGAACAGGTATTTTGGTTTGAAGCTACATAAATGTACTGTACATACCTATATAAAATTACCGGTACTATTTTCTCTAGGTACATTTTCTGTACATAGTCAGTGTTCCGCCCTATATATTATTGAGGAAAAAAAACGAAGAAGTACATGATTAATCTGTGATCATTTTAGAAGAATACTTGTGCGCGGAGTAGAGTGTAAATTAACGAATATAGGAAGGAATAAATGGAACTGACTGACGATTATACAGCATGTATACTTTTCTGAATGAAAATAAAGTCTTGTAAACCTATCTGTTATTAGCAGAACCTACAATATAAGTATTATTATAATTACCTATTGATACATTTCTTGTTGATAACAATCGAAAATAAAAATGTGAACAATCATCTATCTATGTTTCATTCCTTTTAGTTTGGGTGCATCGTGGGTCCACTAGCGCCGCCAGTCTAGAAAACATCATTACAACGAAATAACTAACTTATATGTATACACCGTCATTTTGTAGTCGTTTTAATTAACTTAAGGGTGTGTTGTACCAATTAAACTAAACATTTTTGCCCAAGAAACATGGGTCAAAAAACGACAAAAAATTTTGGTCTTCCCATACTAACTAGACAGCTAAAACATTGTATTTGTATGGGAAAGTCCAAAATTTTTGTCGTTTTTCGACCCATGTTTCTTTGGCAAAAATCATTATTTTCATTAGTAGAGCACTCCCTGAAGTTAATTAAAATGACTACAAAATGACGGTGTATAGGTAAACTATTTTTGTATGTGTTAATTCTTAGTTTAAAAGTTGTCGTGTAGTATCCCTATTCCTATTATTTTAACATCCCCATCCTCCCTCACCCCCTTTCCAAAATCCTTTCTTAGTGCTCACCTACACCATGAAAGGTATCTACCCTCTAAATTGCTAAATATGGTGTCGCTACCTTCAGCTGTTAGGGCTCTATAGTACGCTTATCTCACCCAAAGTGATGAATAAATAAATCAATTTAAAAATTTATATGTAGATAGGTAGGTAATAGATTATGCGTAATTAATTAAACTTTTAGATTTTTGCATTCACAATGCTATTTTTATATTAAGATGAATAAATAATGAAAAATATTAGAAAAAATCGGCTCACCCGTAGCAACTTAGACCCGTAGCAACTTAGACGAATCCCGTCTAAGTTGCTACGGGTGAGCCGATTTTTTCTAATATTTTTCATTATTTATTCATCGTAATTAATTAAATAAAAAATATTAAAAATGATTAAAATAATGCTTATTCTTTTTTTAATTGATATTAAATTGTAGGATGACTTTTTAGGGTCGAGGAGCATAACGTATATCTTCCGTAGTGATATCTTCATGTATGTTGTTCGTAGTGCGTAATAAGTTGCCGGATCGAAATGTCTGAAAGTATGCGTGGTGCGTCCGGCGAGCGTCAGATTTTTTCTAACAGAAACTTACAATATGTGGTCGCCCTAATAAAACGCTCATGTGAACAAGGCGGTAAAAAAATCACCCATGCCAAGAAGTACCTCCCTCCAAACCCATGCGAACAAGTATAAAGGTCCAAACAAATTATCGGACGCGGCTTATGGACGCGGCTTACTGCCGCGGCTGATAAGTGTGCACACTCTCATAACATCCTGCGTGCCAGATAGCTATCGGACGTCCGATGACGTCATATTAGTCTATGGTTACGTCCGCGACCTACTACATCCGATAGTTTGCACACCTCAGATCAGCCGCGGCAGTAAGCCGCGTCCGATAATTTGTTTGGACCTTGATAGCATGATGAAGCAAGGGATTTGCTACATCTATGGATGAAGCCCACCCCCACCAACTACAATTTTCTTGGAAGCCACAGACTACAAAACCCAAATGAATCTGTATCTATGGGTGCATTCAAGCGGGCTAATCGTTGGGTCAGCGATCGCCTATAGTTCTCCGGCCGCGCCACCATCAGTAAATGTATTCTATGGCCACCATGCACCGCCCGCCGCACCGCCATACATACAAACAAGCGATAGAGTGCGTTTCATTGATTATTACCTAATGGCGTTATGTACCCCTGAAAGTTATTCCATTTTGAACCTTATTCCATCGCAATAATAATAAATTGCAGGGGTACCAACATAACGCCATAGGTAATAACCGATGAAACGCACTTTAGGTGTGGTAACGTCACACTCACACCCCCTTACAATCAGCCTCCTGACCTGACCCCCTAGCCAAAGTAACATTTGCAAATCTTCGTTATCGCTTCGCTTTCGAAACATGTATGGAATTGACATAAGATTTCGTTAACAATCGAATTTTAAAACGTCAACTCCATACATTTTTCGGTGCGAAGCGATAGCGAATATTTGTAAATGTGACATTGGCTACAGGCTCAGATTTCGTAACTTTGATACAATCAACAATCAACTACAGCAATCGCAGTTACATTACATTACCACTTTAGTATAGTAAGAACCAAGTGACAATAATAATTATTATCTTACGTAAAGCAGCAATGTAACTGCTGTTTTAATTAATTTTAATCAAAAATTGTTAGCAACAGAGTTATGTAATCAGTGGGTGGGTAATGTGGCGGGCTGATTATCTAATTAAAAACCACCTAGCGATTGGTTGCAGATCACAGATGATCGTGATCCATTGCTACTTCTTTTTGGGTTAAAAAAACATACCAAAGAAAAGTGGCAATGTATGTCAAATGCAAGCGGTCGCTAAATAGTTTCTTTTTAGATAATCGGAGGGCTGATTATCTAATTAGAAACCGCCTAGCGAACGGTCGCAGTTCAAGGTGAACGTAATACATTGCTACTTTTCTTTGGGGTAAAAAAAACATACCCAAGAAAAGTAGCAATGGTTGTCAAATGCAACCGGTCGCTAAATAGTTTCTTTTTAGATAATCAGGGTGCGGGTTGCGCAATCAACTTAAATTATAATCCTCTGCCATTTATTGTTGGATTTCATTTTTTTTTCATTGATATCTTAATTTTAGGCTATATTTTAATTTTATGAAGTTTTAAAAACCTCATGAATCCTCATGAATCATAAAACTTCTTTATTGACAATCGATGACTCAGCTGTTAATCTGTTGGAATAAAATTGAAAGCGTGCAGCGTGCTGCGTTCAGAAATATAAATGAAATGACATGGAAATAACCGATTAATGACGAACTTATAATCAATACTATATGCTTGTGATTATATTTTCTTTGCTTATTTGTGTAAAACTAATCGTTCCTTCCTTACGTACTTTCGTAGGTAAATCATTTCCATAGACTTAGAAAATTTTTCGCTATTGATCATTTCATTAATATGATTTTATTTAAAAGAAGTAGATACTAGATTATATTTTACTTATTTACATTTCAGAACGAATACAGGATGTGTCATGTCATTAAGGACCGACCGAGATCTCGGTCCCGGCTCGGTCTCGGCCAGTCTCGGCCAAAAATTATGTCTCGGTCTCGGCCAAAATGGCCGAGAATCTCGGCCTATAAGTACCTATTTACGTAGGCCTGTTGGTTGATCACGTAAGTCTGTTGCTAACAATTCTCGACTGAAATAGATTTAAAGCGCAGTTACATTGCTGCTTTAAGTAAGATAGTTGTCACATTGGGTCTAACTAAAGCAGCAATGTCACTGCGATTTCTGTCAGATTTGATTGCAACAAAATTACATAATTACCCCTCTGAGATTACACTCGTGCACTTTCCTTTCCTCTTCGCTGAGGCATGCGTCATTGGAATTAACGCATATTATGCATGCCTCAGGTTGGCCACATGACATACGCTGACGCATTCCTCACTGTAATTAATCAAATTAATTCAAAATTGTTGACTTCGGTCATTTGGTAATTTGCTGTCAACTTGTAATACTTAGGTACCTTTAAGGCGGGTCCATAGCTTGTGTTTTGCTCTACACAATCAACAAAAACATCTACACAAAACATTGTTTCGCGAAACATTTTTGTGTAGAGAAACAATGTTTTTGCTTTCTATACCCGGTGGAAAACACGTACACAAAACATCAGTGGGACCAGATGAAATTTTACGAAAATACCGAAGCACCTCAAAAATATACTGAAATTGCACATGCAAAATATACCGGTAAAAATACTGGGGCCCTATTTTTGAATCGCTCGGCTGGCGTCGAGCGCTCGTTTCTACTGATTTTCGTTCGACTGCTCATTTGAGTTGATTTGTCGAACGAAAATCAGTAGAAACGAGCGCTCGACGCCAGCCGAGCGATTCAAAAATAGGGGCCCTGATTCTCAATACAGGTTTTATTAATTTATCATCACAATAAATGTAAAATTGTACCTATTTTATTAACATTCTATTCGAAGGCAAAACTAGACATGTTTTCCGGATGGATGCGTCAAGTAAAATAAACCAAAGAAAAAAAACAGGCTCTACCTAAATCTCCTAGCAAAAATGGAAATAAAAAAAGGTCACTGTCAAACCGACCTTGATAGTTACATTTTCAGATATACCTAAACCTTTGGTCAATTACAAATTTATTTCATACATTTTCGAGTCTAGATAAGTACTATCCCCATCAATTGCTAATGCGCCTGGCGGCCATGATTTCAACCTCAAAAACAAAAAAAATATTGTAAATTTTTTCATATACCTAGACCCTATCTTATTGAAAATAATAATTCAATAATTAATATATTAGATTACCTACCTATTAGATTTTTTTTGTTTCATGACATTTTTAGTTGCGGATCACGTCAACGTGGATGTTAATGTGTCAAGGTTTCAGCGCATTACCAATTGACGGGGATAATAATAGGCTAACATAAAATGCTAAATTGGCAACACTGAAGTTTTGTCTACACAAACCACGCAGTCGCTATGGACGGCGTGTGTAGAGAAACATGTTTCGGAAACAATGTTTTGTTTGTGCAGATGTTTTTGTTGATTGTGTAGAGCAAAACATGTGCTATGGACCCGCCCTTAGTTTTACAAATTAATGTGAATGTTATTTTAATTGTCTTTTATAGTGGTCGCGTACGAGCTCAAAATCAATGGAAAACAACAAATCGATGTACAGCTTAGCTGTTTGGGACAAGTATACTTGAATTCAAAACAATATTTTGGGCCCGCATTTCTTAAAAAAAAATCCCTTATGAGAGGAGTTATGCTGTTATATTTTGTATAGGAAAATTGTTTTTGTTCTACAACCTATCATGTGTGGTATCCAATAGGGAATATGCATAAGTCGCCGATTTTCCTAAAATTGAGCTTGATCGCTGCAGACACTTGTAAAAACATGATGGAACAGAAAGAAAAATAAAAAATAAATATTATTTTCGTTTTATCACACGATGAAATCAGGGGAAAATAACGATATTTTTTTTTCGTTTTCGGATATAATGCACTTCACAGTCAGATAGAATATCGAAAAAGAAATAATATTTTGTATCACACATATCTACTTAAACGCAAAACTTAGAGAGATAATTGAAGATTATTGGCTAACTCCATATTAAACGCGCCCGAAACACACCGAAACGTGATGTGTGACGTCACCGTTTTGTATAGAGCGTTTTCGGCGGGAGCTGATGCGTGCTAACTTCAAGTAACTATATTACGAGAAAAAAACGCAAGAGACAAGATTCAATATTACAGTTGATTTTCTAACGCATTATACTATTGATTTTGATAAAAAAAAATTTTGATGCATATTCCCTATTAAAGGGCTTTCTGAGCCACATTGATACATTTCAGTCATTTGTTTTAAATTATACCAAAAACATATTTTTAAAATATTCCAAGTTTGGGCTCCTACAGATACGATATGGTTTAATATTTTTCATAAAATATATCTCAAATCATATGTAATTTTCTCATATCTAACCTCGAAAAACCAATTTGGTAAATATTGACATTTAGTATTTTTATTTTTTGTTTTTAATGAATACAATACAAAGCTTTTACAAAGTGATTATGTATGATAAAAAAAAAATTTATGTAACCTATCATGTGTGATATTGAATGAAAGGGCTTTCTCAGCTGTTTCTAAAGATATATTTCAGCATGTTCAGAATTATATTTCAGCACTTTTTTAAATTAAACCAAAAAACATTTAAAAAAATACTATGCTATTTTTTCTAAGTTTGGGCCTAAATAAAATGAAAAAATGTAAATATTTTCAAAATTGCTTGCTTGAGGATTGATATGAGTATAATATATATATATCTTTTAATTTAAGGTGTATTTTACAAAAAATAACTTAACCACATCGAATCTGATGGAGCACAAACATTGTATGTTTTGAAAATGTTTTGAAATACAAGAACCGGCTTAGCAGGCTCTTCTTTTCAATATCATACACGATAGGATTTAGAAAAAAAATCCCCATACAAAAAAGATGACACCATAATAACTCATCTTCTATGGAAAGATTTTTTAAGAACTGAGAGTCAAAAATATTGTTTTGAGCTCAAGTATAAATGCCGTACCAAACGGCTTTGCTGTACATGGATTTGCGGATTTTTTTGCGTACACCTAGCACTATTATGATTAAATAAAAAAAAAATTAAATGCGTTTTTCATCAATGTCCGCCATTTTATAGTAACATTTAAAAAAAATTAAAAATCTCGGTCTCGGTCTCGGCCGAGACTTTTTTTTAATCGCGGTCTCGGTCTCGGTCTCGGTACTCGGCGAAAAGTGGGTTCGGTCGGTCCCTACATGTCATGTCATTATTTAAAAAAAATCTAATTTGATTTTTGATTTGATTTGAGTTGACGAATGGGCGAGGCGAGGCTTTCTTACTGTTTGTGATGAAAAATAAATAAATCTCTGTCTGTAATTTCTATAAGTGTTTTGCATGTTTTCCCGGTAAAGTATGTATTTCAATATAGAGTATTTATTAGGTATAAATCTTGCAAATTAAGATACTTATTACAATTTTTTTTTTCAGAAAATGAATTACTACTTGTTACTGGTAACAGTAACGAGTTTCGTGGAAACTCAAGTATTGGAGCAGAACCCGTTCAATCCCAATTATCAACAACAACCTTATCAAAATGATGCCAACAGAAACGATTCACTGTACCGCCCCAATAATCAGATCCCTTACGGCAGTTTTCCTGTAAACGGGAAAGATTACAATCAAGCACAAAGTTCTTTTTATCAATCTTCAGATGATTTCAATTCCGACGGTTTTGACAATGACAATGAATTAGATTCACACGAAGTGAGTTACGCGGGTATTGACTTTGAAGAAAGACACAGATGCCCACCAAACTGGATTCGATACCGAGAATCGTGCTACCGCTTTACTAAGTCGCCAAACCGTCCGAGAAACGAAGCTCGTAAGATTTGTCAGGCTTATGAAGCAGATTTAGCAGCAATAAGAAGTCCTGAAGAACATGGATTTATAGTTACTAACCTTATGAAGTTAGATCCTCAAAAAGGCTCATGGTATATTTCTGGCCACCAGCAGTCTCCGGGATATTGGGCTAATGATGTTGATGGGTCACAGCTTTCAGGCTTAGAGAATGCATTTTTTGATGACCAGCAATTAACTTACAATAGCTATAACATTTTGCCTCGGGACTATTTAGTGTACAGATTTTCCCACCATGATGGTAGATGGGGTCTGGCCGCAGTAGAAGGAAACCAGTATTATCATTTTATTTGTGAGGGACAAATACAAAGATTACACTACCTTCTTGAAGAGAAGAGGTCTTTTACATACGGACTGGACACATATGATCCGGAGAGGATACCTAGGGGACCCTATTTCTTAAAAGAACCAGAAGATACTATCTATGATCCTCGTAGAAATCACCATATCCAGTTAACATGCATTGCTGGTGGCTACCCTGCTCCAGTATACAAATGGTACAGGGAAGATTATCAAGTAGACAACGCAGTGTATATTGAAATTGACCCTCTAAAAGATTCCCGATTCGTACTCAGTGGTGGCACATTAATGATATTCAACCCTGATTCAGACAAAGATAACGCCAAGCATCATTGTACAGCTTCAAATATGTATGGAACAATTCGTTCTGAATCAGTTAGATTGTCGTTTGGTTTTATAAGAGAATTCAATCAAAAGCGGTCTGTGGAGACAGGAAATCAGTATTGGGGAAAAGTTATGAATTGTGATCCTCCTTCTTATTATCCGTCTGTCAATTTCTTGTGGGCTCGTAACTATTTCCCAAATCTTGTAGAGGAAGATAAACGAGTTTTTGTTTCAAATGACGGTGGTTTATATTTCTCCGCCTTAGAAACAATTGACAGGGGAAATTACAGTTGTAATGTGATGAGTACAGTTTCAGATCTAGGCCGCAATGGGCCATTCTTTACTCTTTCTGTTTACCCTCATTCTGATTATCAACAATTGCAATTTCCTAATAACTTTCCAAAAGTTTTTCCTGAAGCTCCTATAGTAGGAGAAGAGGTTAGGTTGGAATGTGTCACTTTTGGTTACCCTGTACCATCCTATAATTGGACTAGAAAGAATGGTAATATGCCTAAAAAAGCCTATTTAAGTAATTATGACCGCGTTTTAACTATTCCCAATGTTGGCGTTGAGGATGAGGGAGAATATATCTGTAATGTTCGGAATGATAGGGCACGTATATCAAACAGTGTTTTCCTTAAAGTTCAGGCTGAGCCTAATTTCACAATTCCTTTATCAGATAAACATGTTGATAATAGAGGAGAACTGCATTGGAATTGTGAAGCGTTTGGCATTCCTGATGTCAACTATACTTGGTGGAAAAATGGCAATAAGTTGTCTATGGAAAAATTTGAACCCGAAGATAGAGGCAGGTACTTCATTCAAGACAATGTTCTTATAATAAAAAACCTGGATCCACAAAGAGATCCTGGTATGTTCCAATGTGAGGCCAAAAATCCATTACGGGCAAGATTTTCAACTGGTCAATTACGGGTTCTGTCTTTAAAACCATCATTTAAGAAACATCCATTAGAATCTGAAACATATGGTTCTGATGGTGGCAATGTAACGTTAAGGTGCAACCCTGAAGCAGCACCCAAGCCAACATTTACATGGAAAAAAGATAACATTATTATCGGAGCTGGGGGTAAAAGATTTATCACTGAAAGTGGGTCCCTTATAATAAGACAACTATCAAGAGATGATGAAGGGGTATATACATGTGTTGCTAAAAATCAATATGGAACTGATGAAAGTCGTGGCCGCCTTATCGTACTGCGCACCCCACGCTTCTTAGAACGCCTGCCACAACGGGTCAATGCACAAGTTAACGACATTGTATTTTTGCATTGCAATGCTGAAATTGATCCAATTTTAGACACTGCATATTTTTGGAATCATAATGGCATAAGAATAAGAGATGCATCTGACTACTACGCTGATAGAAGGATTAAGATAGATGGGGGTGAGCTGACTATTTTTAATGTAAGCCTTGCTGATGTTGGTGAATATGAGTGTGTCGTCAAATCGGCGATTGGACGCATCTCCTCACGAACTCAATTGCGTATAGAGGGTCCCCCGGGACCACCTGGAGGATTGCAAGTCCTAAACATTCAACGATCAATGGTGACCCTTGAATGGACCGATAGTAGTTCCAATGGTCGCCCTATCACTGGGTATGTTATAACTGGTCGTACTAATTGGAACTCTACATGGATACTAATCAGTGAAAACGTACCTAATGTTATAGAAATCGATCGATATAATGGACGAAAACGTGCTTCAGTTGCCGCCACTCTTTTACCTTGGTCTGTATATGAATTTAGGGTTCAGGCGGTAAATGCTTTAGGAATAGGAAAACCATCAGCCCCAAGTCCACAATTTTCTACTTCACCAGACAAACCTCATGAAGCACCCAAAAATATTGGAGGAGGAGGTGGGAAGATTGGCGATCTCACTATTACATGGACACCGTTGCCACCGTCGCTTCAGAATGGACCCGGTGTTTATTATAAAATATTTTGGCGTCGTGATGGGACTGAAGTAGAATTTCAGTCCCTCGTCCTTAAAGAATACGGCAACGTTGGAATGCATGTTGTACACGTATCATTGAATTATTTCTTTACACCTTATAACGTGAAGGTGCAGGCGTTTAATGAAATTGGAGCGGGCCCAGAGAGTGAAATAGTAACGATATACTCAGCTGAAGACATGCCTCAGGTAGCGCCGCAGCAGGTGTCAGCGCGCTCCTACAACTCCACATCTCTGAATGTTACTTGGAATCCGATAGACCAGTCCCGCGAGAGACTACGCGGCAAGCTGATTGGCCACAGACTCAAATATTGGAAGCAAGCTAACAAAGAGGAAGAATGCATCTACTTTTTATCAAGAACCACTAGAAATTGGGCTCTCATCGTGGGTTTGCAGCCTGATACATACTACTTTGTTAAGGTAAATAATATCAAAATTATATTAGTAAAAAACAATACTTTAAAGCGATTTCTGATTAATCTGAAAATTGTGAGAGTGACTGCTAAAGTAAGGGCTGGTTTATACAGGGTCAGTGACTGGACCCAGTGGCTTGGAATTTTGGACCCAGTAGCTGGGTAAATGTAGACAGGATCGGCAGTAAGTCGTACTGTGCCCGAAAATAGAACGGGGGGGCTAGTTAGCTAGACTGGATTGTGAGCAAGAAGTCCGCACTGGACTGGGTTGAAACTAGTGTCTACATGAGTCGTAGTTAGAGATGGGCAAAAGACCCGGTTTTAACCCGACCACTGGGTTTAAACCCAATAAAAACCCACATTGTTTATTAAAGAAACTTTTTACAGCTTTTTTATTTCTATTGATAAGCCAAATGTGACGTTGCTATGGAAACATTTTTTGTTAAACCAATACAGAAAAATATTCAAATGATAAAACATTTCTTATTTCTCAAGATTTTATTTAATTCAACAAAATTGTCTATGGGCGTTGACTGGGTTTAAACCCAGCAATCGGGTCAAAATTGGGTCCTTTGCCCATCTCTAGTCGTAGTAGTAGCAAGTCAGTGCTGGACTGGCTTACTGTACTGCCATGTTACTGACCCGGTATAAACCAGGCACAATTTTTTGCTGTATTGCCAAAGAATAAACTTACAGCTTGACCATAAAGAGTTGACAAAAATTGAGGGCGCCACTTTCTATGTAAACACGTCAAAATCACGAATAAATTGGCAACACTTACTAAATTTTGTACTGAAAAATTTTAGTTCCATTTTATTTAATTTCAACTCTTTATGGTCAAACTGTAGCTACTTTGAGAGTTGAACCACATAATTATGTGAATTTGTCATATATTTATTTAATATATATTTTTTGTCAGGTAATGGCTTTTAACTCGGCGGGCGAGGGTCCGGAGAGCGAGCGTTTCCTGGAGCGCACGTTCCGTAAGGCCCCGCAGAAGCCGCCCGCGTCCGTCAACGTGTGGGCCGTTAACCCGTCCACCGTGCGCGTCGTGTGGCGCTACGTGCAGCCCACCGACGAGGAGGAGCCGCTCATTGGCTACAAGGTAACTAAGTGTACAATAGCGATGGGCCGAGTCGTAATTTTTTCGACTCGGGTTACCCGAGTTGAAATTAATGCTGACTCGGGCTACAACTCGGGTCAACCCGGGTCAGCGATGGGCCGCCGAGTCGCAATTTTTTCAACTCAAGTCATCTGAGTTGAAATCAATTTAGACCCGGGCTTTCGACTCGGGTCAGCGATAGGCCGCCGAGCGCCGACGAGTCGCAATTTTTCCAACTCGTGTCATCCGAGTTGAAATCTATGCTGACCCGGGCTTCAACTCGTTTTGTCTGTATTTGATGAACTATTGAATCGATCCAACTCGGTTGCTAAAGAACTCCAAAACAACACTCTTTTTATTGTTTACCATGTTAAATTACTTAGAAAATACTTAAAGACTAAAAAAAACAATAGAGCGAGCAAACTACCTACTATTACAATTATTAATAAGGCTGTCGCGGGCGGGGGGAGCGGTGCGGTGGGCTGGCCGCGAAGCGAGTGCGAGCGGTAATACAGTGCCACACCGAACCGAGTTGGCGGGTTGATTGTGCTAGCCCGGGTTGACTCGGTTGGAAAGTCGCGTACGCGTCAAGGCGGGCGGCGGCCCGTTTGGCGCGTCAACCGAGTTAAGCGAGTCAACCCGGGCTAGGAAAATGTCAAACCGAGTTGATGGGCTGGAGAAGTAACCCGAGTTACCCGGGTTAATTGAGCCGAGTCGCCCACCACTAGTGTACAAACGGAGTGGAAGCGGGGCAGAGCGGATCTGCTATATTTCTCTGTCTCTAAACCTTTGTTCAGAAGGGAAAAATAGAGCGGATCCGCTCCGCCCCGCTCCGACTCTGTTTTGTACACACGGCGGCGGCGGCTGGCCGCTTTTTCCATTTTAATATGCAACCGCTCGTGATCGTACGCACTTGCGGTTGAGTAACCGCTACAAATTTTCGTATTAAAATGGAACCCCTGCCGCCCCTGCGGTTGACCGCTAGTGCGTAAGAAGTTGGCGTTTATCTAATTTGCATTTTATACGATGGACATTAGACTTATTATGCTATGCATAAAAAAACTACTTCGCTGTTGGTATAAATTGACCCTTAAAGACAAGACAAAGGCTTGTATTATAGAATCAAACTCAAATCTGTTGGAGTATAGTTAGGAAACGATGGTGCTAAATGCGATGAATAGCACATCGCTTTCTAATTGTACTTAAGCAAACATTTGAGTTTGATTCTACAAAGTTATTTTTAGTTAATACAAAACCTCTCATGGGGTTGATCAGACCATCAAACTGAACAACTTTCATTATGGGACCAACCTCGAAAACGCGAAAAAAATAATCAGCTGTTCCATACAAAAGTACAATCCTACTCCTTCGAAATGTATGAAACAGCAGTTTTTTTTTTTGCAATTTCAAGGTTGGTCTCATAATGAGTTGTTCAGTTTGATGGTCTGATCAACCCCACGAGAGGTTAATACGGGTTATATGGGCTTAAAACTTGCCATGATAATGTGATCTCAATCTTCACAAACGTACCTAATGCCCAAAATTCTTCAAATAAGTTACAATTTGGCAGTTAGGCTAGACTACAAGATTTATAAATTTTGGTGCGCAGATACTGGCACATAACTTGGCAAGACAAAGATGATACAGAAGATGCCCAGCAGCTACAAACATTAAATTCGGCGCATCTTTTGTCTCATCTTTTTCTTGCCAAGTTACGTGCCGGTATCTGTAGAAATCTATCCGACTCCTTAATTTCATATTTTAGGTGCGAGTATGGGAGATCGACCAGGACATGAGCACCGCCAACGACACCCTAGTGGCCGTGGAGCACAACCTGGAGGCGTACGTGACCAACCTGACGCCCGGCAAGTCGTACAACCTGCGCGTGCTGGCCTACTCCAACGGCGGCGACGGCCGCATGTCCTCGCCCGCCATCACCTTCCAGATGGGCGACTACCACAGCGACTCCTACGGGTACTACGTCAAAGGTACCGCCAACAAAAACACTGTAGCGTTACAAACGCTAATATTTTTATTCGTTACTGCATATTTGCAGTCGTCGTGATATTAACCAGTTATGCATATCACATTGTCCCCTGTAGCACATCTCTGCCGCGAAATACCGCAGTAGGTTCCGCTATGATTTCGACAAGCGAAACAAATGCGAATAGCCTGTTCGAGTGCGACCCATTTAGTCGCATAATGCCTAATTCGCAAAATGGCAACCTAGTCTTAAAAGTACTAATTGGCAAAATGGCTAATTCTCACAAGGACTAATTCGCAAAATGGCCAACTTTTACCAATGCATGACAGCACAAACAAAACATGATGTGAATGGATATTATTATATTTATAAATGAAATGCCTACAAAAACTGCTTTTACCATTGAAAATGGTTATCAGATGCAAATCGCCTGAGACGTATTTTTGGCCATATCTCCGAGGATTTTGGGAGGATCGAAATAAAAATAGTACCAAAAGTTGAAGAGTTTATCGAGACACGTGTGAATATTTGAATTTTGAAAATCTACTGGTAACTTTTTTTGGAATTTTGCGAAATTCCAAAAATTCCGGGTTTTTTGGGGGATGTTTGTTTACTAAATTGTAAATATTTCGAAAAAAAAACCGACTTTAGAAAAAATGAAAAAAGGGTCCTAGGGTATTAGTTTAGCTATCAAATGGCGAAATAATTTTGAAAATTGGTTTATAATTGTGACCTGTAGGTGGTCCCTTTAGATTTGGAATTGTAGAAAAACGGCTGTTTCCGTACATAAAAAGTGATGTAGCTTCTATGATTATTGACCGATCGTCATGGTAATAGTATTAAAAGATGCAGAAGCGGACGAGAAGTGCATTAGTTGGAATTTTGAAAATTGATTAATATTATTTCGGCCGCGTCGAGGCAGTCAGCGCCCGCTGACTGCGGCTTTTGTGACACGAGGCGGAGCCGAGTGTCACAATCGTAAAAATAAATAGGTACTACCTAGGTAACTTTAAAAATATCATAGGACTTTGCATTTGATTTGATTTTGGTTTTTCGAAAATTTTTGTGTTCATTTTCAATGCTCCGATTCTTGCGGGATCTGTAAAATCTGTGAATTTTTATTTACATTTAAAATAAAATAATCAGTTTTTATTTTAATTTAAAATAAAATAATCAGCTTTGTTTAATTTCATTTATAAAAACAATATCCATAAACATAATAAAATGTTTTACTTGTGCTGTCATGCGTTGATAAAAGTAGGCCATTTTGCGAATTAGTCCTTTTGAGAATTAGACATTTCGATACTGGTACTGTTACGCGGCGGAGGTGTGCCACAGGCGTATCATTTACTTAGATATAGTTTATATGATTTAGAGTTATTTCCGTCTCGAAAGCTTTTACAATATTTAGGTTGTGATATACCCGGCCGCTTTTATAGTTATTTACTATTTGATTCTATTTTACTTACACTCGAATATCTTGATGATCTTTTTTCTTGCACTGAATATTTTGATATCAGTTAAGATTTAGCTTTAATCCTTGTTCTATTTTATAATTATGATAGATGTTAATAATATGCTGCTATATCAGCAGTTGTCTAATTAAGCCATCACAGCGCTGTATTACATTACAATTCATACAAAATGTAGGTACTTGCGAAAGCTGAATGCTTTCTCTACGATTTGCTAATTAGGTGACTGAGTAATATCGCAACAGATTTCACTATTTTTATACTGCATTAGTATCGTACCTTTGTCATTTGGTGACAATAAATGTTTAAGCATACTTAGCTGTTAATATTGTGTATTTGTGTCTCGCGCGAGCGTAAGTTTTTGATATGACGTTGACGTCTTTACCTACTTTGTAAGACATAAATACAAAGCGAATTTGTAATAATAAAACTACTTATTAATTTTACTGAAATGTAATATAGAAATGAATGAAACTTTATGTTCGTATTTTGAACACAGTAGGTGGGAGGCAAAACATCTTGAAATCGGGTGGGGATTGCGCGGAACCATAGCCTTCTATATCTTCCAAGCCCTGAAGTTGAGCAGAACGGCAACATCGCATGTGGTCAAGCACATAGTATAAAATTATTTTAAAAATTATTTATTATTTGTTTTTCCTATATTATCTATGTTTAAACTAGTTGTAAATTGTGATGTAAGATTATTTCAGTAAAGTTTTATATTTATTATTATTATTTATTTATTAGAAAATAAGGTTTGAGTCAAATTATTTGAACTTTTCGGGGGTCCTTTAGTACGATGAGCATTTTGATCTAAGCCTCCTCTAGCAATAAATCTTACATCGTTAGAAAGGTATTTAAATTTGAAACACTTTATTGTTTACGATAAACGTCAACTAATAGTACTTTGAGAGTTATAACGCTCTAAGCTTGACCAATTTTTTCAACATTAATGACCTAAAACTCCGAAAATACTAACAATTAATAGAAAGTATGTTTGCAGCAAATATTTGTCATATAAATACCGTTCTTATGATATAGCACTCATTTCTATAGGTGTAGTAGATCAACTCCCATAGACAATAAACCACTTTTATACTTTAATAACCTTTAACTCCAAAAGTATTAACAATTGATATAAAGTATATTAACAGCACATATTTGTCTTTAAAAGACCTTTCTAATGATATATCATTTATTGCTAGAGGGCGTGTAAATCAATTCCCTGCTGAAGAAAATCAACAAAAAAGATGACATCTTTGACAGCCATTTTTTCCTGGTTTCCATTGATATTTTTCTTATTGTTTAATATACACAGCATTTCAATAAAAGAACTACATTATTTTCTTATTTAAAACCTCACACGATTACTATGAAAAAAAATATCGACCTCTTAAAATTGAAATATTCCCATACATTTAGTATGGAGACTGGCTGACGGCATGACCACGAACTGACAGTAACAGACGTTGCCAAACTTATGTTCACGGCTTGCAATTAAAGAAGGCTATGGCGGAACGCGTATTTTGGGCATGCGCAGAGGTGAGGTGAGAGAGGGGCGCGAGCTATTGGTCGCTCGCAAGTCCACATGCGCGAACTGATCCCCACCACAAAATAGTGTCCTCACTCTGTCGAAAAAGTGTCAAGATATTTATTTGCCTCGTACTGTAGCGATGATTCAAAGGAATTGAATTAAAATCGCATCTAAATTTTTTAAATCTTTAATGGCCCTCGTCTTTAAATATAATTTTCGTCCGAATCTCGTAGTTATTAAGTATATGTATCGTCGTAACTTTATGGAATATGCATACCAATCCGAGCCATTTTCGTGTTCTAATTTAAGATAAGTTGTAAGACATTCTGAACATGTTATTTTTATGTAAATCTTGTTTTTAATTTAGGAAATAATAAAATGGTTATATAAAATATCACATCATCACAACAACTGAAATATACTTACTAAGTTATTCATATTTTTTTATGAAATATTAAATTGGTTTTATTTAAATAACCGCTGTATAGTACAAAGCAATATGAATGAATGTGCAACAAAAGTTTATTATGAGGATTCGAATAATTGCCTTATAAATGTTGGTGACTTTGTACGTAATGTTTACAATAAATAACCTACAAAATATTGTTAATTTTATTTCGTTTTAAATTAATCAGAAAAGTAGTGCCAGGCGGCATCAAAGGTGCGCGAAAAAGTGGTAATGTTTGATGCCGCCTGGCACTACTTTTCCACCAGTCAAAATTCTCGGCAATGTTATATTCCATTTAGATAGATGATTGGCTTGCTATTATACCACACCAAATCCAGAGCTCTGTAAATTGTTTACCTTCAATAGCTTTTTCAGCCCCTTTGTTGCTCAACCACAACCCCCCACCACTGAAAATCTGCCAGGTGCCCGGATCTGTTAATAATGATAGTATGGCACACTAACAAGAGGGATTTCGTCGCTCTGTAAATTGTCCACCTATTCTCTTAGGCTAGCTCTTAGTCCATGAAATAAATTGAGGTTATGATAGTTATTAACTTATTAATTACTAGCGACCGCCCGCGACTTTGTCTGCGTGGAAAGTTTTTTGCTATCCCTCGGGAACAATTCATTTCTTCGGGAAAGGTACCCTATGTCCTTTCCTGTACCCCTGACCACGTGTATGCAAAATTTCATGATGATCGGTTCAGTAGTTAAGACGTGAAGGCGTGACAAACAAACAAATAAACAAACAAACAAACGGACTTTCGCATTTATAATATTAGTAAGGATAAGGATTATCAACTAGCTGATGCCCGCGACTTCGTACGCGTGGACTTTATGACTTCGGCGTGTGCATATAAATGAACTAATGTAGTTAACATAAGAAAATACATATAGCAGTGCAGTATGGCACACTAACAAGAGGGATTTCGTCGCTCTGTAAATTGTCCACCTATTCTCTTAGGCTAGCTCTTAGTCCATGAAATAAAGTGAGGTTATGATAGTTATTAACTTATTAATTATTATCAATTAGTTGGCAGTTGGTGGCATTATTTTATGCCCATTGTGCGAGAGAGACAGAGATATATCGTTATAAAATGGCCTTCGAACGCAAGCGGTTTTCAGATGTTTTTGTCCAGCAAAAGAAGAAATTTTCAACGGAATCTCTTTGCTTTTATGTGAGCCTGGTACTTTGAAATTTTGGTTATGCTACCTGCGTTAACACAGTATATATATATAAGTTTTTTCAAAACAGTACAGGAGCTAATGTCACTTAGGCCCTTTTGTCATTGCACTCTGTCGGATCGCTAGGGTTGGCATTCTCCGCCCGTCTCGTGGGATGCTACGTGCGAACGTTATGGAAACAACTGCGACGCGATATCACAACCCCGACCAAAGTACTGCAAACTTTGCTTAGAGCTCTAAGGCTGGCCCCAGACCTACCGGTTCCATTTCTTTGCTTTGCTGTTCTACCATGGACCGCCGGCCAAGAGGCTCATTTTCAATCTATCGCATATTTTGACCTGACCACATTGGCAAGATAGCCATTAGTTTGGTGTTATCAAATATCGTCGTCTGGGGTGCGATGAGAAGTTTTAGTTTTCGTTTTAAAAAAAAACTGCTGTTTTATACAAAAATTAATAACTAAATTATCAAAATGTATGAAACAATTCATTTTTTTCGCGAGTTCAGATTTGGTCCCATAGTAAAAGTTGTTCAGTTTTATTATGGTCCCTATCTACCATATTCAGTTTTATAGGGCTTTACCAAACATCTTGTATAAATAAGCGATCGAGTTATTTTTAACGATCGGAGTCCATGTTCAGGGTGGCATATCGCCTAAAAGCTTCCTACTTCGCAATCCAGGCGATGATATTTGATAAAACCAAGCTAATGGCGATATTTGATAAAACCAAGCTAATGGCTATCTTGCCAATTTGGTCTAGTCCCAAAATGCGATAGATTGAAAATTACCCTGGTTGGCCGGCGGTCTTTCAAGCAAGGTAGCACAGCAAAGCAAAGAAACGGAACCGGTAGGTCTGGGGCCAGCCTTAGAGTGACGTCAACCGTCAAATTAGAACGTTTTCATTGAGCTTCTTTACTGTTTGTAAAACTTATATATATTCTGTGGTATTAACGCGTAGCTTAAAGCGTTAATCTAGGAGTTACGCAGATGTGGCCAAGACTTAACGGCGTTAATTTACAAACGATAGTACTGAATATTTATAATGCCTGTTCTTGGACATTAACGTAAACGCAGGTGGAGCAGTGGCATTAGAAACTTTTCCTACACAGAATAAAATTTACTCCTATATCACTCCTAAGCACAGATTAATATAAAACTATAATACTAATATAGGTCGGGCCTGGGTACTTAATTTGCTAATTTTCGAAGTCTATCGCAATCGCTTTCATTTGACAGATGGATGTGACACATCGTTGCATTTCTTGAGTAACTATGTTTTTATTTGTGCCAAAAATAATTATCAACGTAGGTATCACATCCTGAAAGCGATTGCGATAGATTTTGAAATTAGACAATAAGTACCCTGTTTACTTACACATAACACATCGCATAATGCTTAAACGTCATTTCAAATAAGCCTACTCTATACCTCACAATGCCCATTTCGCGATATAGGTACAACTCATATTGCCCATTTCGCAATAATACGACTATGTTGCTATTGGACTATATCGCACATTTCCCATTCGCGATACGACTATGTCGCTATTGGTCTAATTTTACCATTTTACGTTGGTTTTTATTCTGATTTGCTTTTTTTTGAAAAAAATATCAAATTATAAAAAGGCATTTCTTTTTGGCCTCGGGTAGCACTATTTTCTGGTTAAGTTATAAAAATGGAATAGGGAATATGCATAAGTCACCGATTTTGATGAATTTGAGCTTGATCGCTGCGGACACTTATAAAAACATAATGGAACAGGAAAAAAAATAAAAAAAATGAATTATTTTAGTTTTATTACACGATGAAATCAGGGAAAAATAACAACTTTTTTTTTCATTTTCGGATATAATGCACTTTACAGTCAGATAGAATATCGAATAAGAAACAATATTTTGTATGACACATATGTACTTAAACGCAAAATTTAGGGAGATAATGGGGAGGAAAAGCGCAATTTTATCCCGATAGGTGGCGTCTGGTCTTGGTACCGGGCCGCCTCAAAGAAAGTGTCAAAACATATGGGAATCTCTTGGAGTATTGCACTTTTTAATTTTATACTGAGAAAATTCCGCATTGTTATGCATGTAACTTGTAAATTATTGGAGTTCATCGATTTCCCAGTAACAAAAAAAATATTGGGCAAAAAAATATCAAAAAAAAGATGCTTTTCCCTCGATTTTCTCCTTTGCTGAGCCTGAGAAACATTATAAATCAAAAGGAATGTTTCATGAATTTGATGAAGCTTCGCCAAAATAAAACAACATTTGAATTATAACAGCTTTGTTCTTTAATATTTCAACCTCAGCAGTTTCTAGCATATTTATAACTTGGATGAATTTGATAGGTATATCAAATATGGAATAAGCCCAATATTGGGGCCAAACAGAGAATTAATAGAATTTTATATGCCAGAGTCATTCAAGAAACTTAGAATAATAAAATAAATATGATAAAACGGTTCGTGTAATTTTGGATGGTACAGAAATTCCAGTACAGAAACCTGAAATTACTATTGCACAGAAGGCATCATCAGGCAACTATAAACACGGAAATTCACACTCAGTTGCTTTGTTAAAATTTAAATCATATGCTTCTAATCTGAAATAAAAAGATTACTTGTAAATCTTACACGAAATTTAAAGAAATGTAATGCTTGTTAGCAATTTTTTGTAAGTTGCTATAAACTTTCTTGCCTGTTGTTTTGGCTTTTCTTTTCCGTAATTCTTATTTTATATGAGCTAAAGTTAGCATAAAATACATTGTTTGTCCGCAAAACCGAAAAAAATACAATCTAAGAAAGTAAAATCACGTAATACACAGTCAAGACAATATAAGCTCAAACCGACAATTGTTCCAAAGAATGAAGCGCCATCTGTAATTCACTTTGCCTTCGCCTCCCCATTGAAGATTATTGGCTAACTCCATATTAAACGCGCCGAAACACACCTGAAACGTGATGTGTGACGTTCACGTCACCATTTTGTATGGAGCGTTTTCGGCGGGTGCTGCTGCGCGCTAACTTCAAGTAACTATATCACGAGAAAAAAACGCAAGAGAAAAGTTTTAATATTACAGTTAATTTTCTCACGCATTATACTTTTGATTAAGATTAAAAAAAAATTGATGCATATTCCCTATTAAATAAAACTATGTTTATCTGTCCGGTAAGTATAACAGGTTATTATGGGTCTGTTTAATTTTTCTGTAATTTTCTTCTGTTGAATGCTGTTAGAAATTCTCGAATAATCACGTGACCAGTAATAAAAGACTAGAAACCTGGTATAGTTGATGGAAGCTAGAAACTCATTACGAAGTCCCTCGGAACACTATGACTCCACTCCTATCATGGGATCCACAGATAATTTTTTTCGCCTCTTGGTTCCTATGAGGTCCTCATATTTATGTGACCATGGTACTTAATTTTTTTTCAGTATATTAAGTTACCTACCCTTCTCTAGGTTTATGCAAGAACTTTATATTCATATTCTTGGGTTTATGTAACCCTGGTGCTTTTTTATGTTTTTTTAATGAATAGAATAATTATAGGGATTGATTAACATTTACTTAAGTACCAGTACCAGGATTACATAAATCCATGGAGAATATAAATATTTTATCTACACTCACAACGTAATGTTCCAAATATGAATTCAAAAAAGATTGTATAAACACGTACTTCATGGATAAATAAAAAGAAATACCATTAGTGCAACATTTTCCTTCGGTTTTCAAATAACTGCATCCTAAAATATATTTTTTATAGCACACATTCGGAATAAGGGCTTTTCAAAATAAAAAACTGTTCGCTGTCAGTTCGATAGATGGCGTTGATAAAATCATCATCATCATATCAGCCGCACGACACCCACTGCTGGGTATAGGCCTCCCCTAAGGATCTCCACGACGATCGGTCCCTCGCTGCCTGCATCCACTGGTTTCCCGCGACCTTCACCAGATCGTCGGTCCACCTTGTCCCTGGTGATCTACCACCATGAAACATATCTAAGAACCTGCTCTGAAATAAAACCTTTTGATTGCAAAAAACCGCATTGAAATTGGCCCAGTAGTTTCCAAGGAAAATGGTAATAGACAAACTTGACTTATCTGGTTGCTGCAGCGCCCCCTGGTGGTCTAACACTATGAAACATGTCTAAGAACCTGCTTTGAAATGAAAACTGTTTGAATGCAAAAAACTGCATCGAAATCGGCTTAGTAGTTTCTGAGGAAAATGGTAACAGACAAACATACAAACGCACAACCTCTAATCCCAAACGCATATACCGCCTCCGTTCTGTTCCGTCCGTCGTGGGTAAAAATGGGAACCACCCAGGAGAGGCACCGAGGGAGACACGGCCCTGAAGGGGAATTTACCTAGTAGTCCAATCAATGAGGATATTTGTTGTATGGCGACTTCCGAATAATTCTCCCGTCTATGAAATTTGGCATGTGGTGAAGTTAGGTAATACAGATTACAGATGTACAATAATCCAATAAATTTTGTTACGAGAAGTTAGGTATTTTTACCTAAACATGAAAATCGCTTATATCTCTCTGTGAATATTTCCTCGGGCTAAAATACTTTCTGTATACGTACTTCTGTATTAGTTAGAATAAGTATGTAAAGAAATCCAATATTTTTTCGATTTCAGAGATACCCCAAATTTAAATTTTAATATTTTTCAATATATCTTCTGTTGAAAAAATTATTTGCTAATTATTATGTTTTAATATGTTTTTATACCTTTAATATATAGCTTTGTTCAGTAAGCCAATAAATTTTCTTCTTTTATCATATTTTTTTATTTTTTGTTCTAAAGAGGTAATGTGAAAAATAGTCGGTCCATTTTTATACGTTTATGTATAAATATGATTAAAGAAGAAAATGTATTGGCTTTCTGAACAAAGCTTTATATTAAAGGTATAAAAACATAAAAAAAAAATAATCAGCAAATAAATTTTTCAACAGAAGATATATTGAAAAATATTAAAATTTAAATTTGGGGTATCTCTGAAATCGAAAAAATATTGGATTTCTTTACATACTTATTCTAACTAATACATAAGTACGTATACAGAAAGTATTTTAGCCCGAGGAAATATTCACAGAGATATATAAGCGATTTTCATGTTTAGGTAAAAATCCCTAACTTCTCGTAACAAAATTTATTGGATTATTGTTCATCTGTAATCTGTATTACCTAACTTCATCACATGCCAAACTTCATAGACGGGAGAATTATTCGGGTTGCATAAGCCCCGTTGATTGGACTATAGTTATATCTATCTCCTACTGAGATTACCTAGCTGATTGATATAAATCATTAGTTAACACAGGAAAGTATCGTTAGCTATTGTTGGTTCATAAGTGTAAACACAAGTTGTATGAACTTCATTTTATTTATTTCCTTTAATAATTATTTTATCAATATCTTATGCTGTCACAACTTCGTAAGCTTGATCTTCCGTTTCAAACACTTTGCGTCGACGTTATCTAATAAATCGACGTCTACCGAGTTTTTTCTCTTATGTAAACTATTACTATCATCTGTCAGCTCTTCTTTTTTCAAAGGCAGTAGCCCTACAGCATAAGGAATATCATCTATTGTGGAATTTAAAGTATTGTCAGTTGGTAAGCAATTTTCCTTGTTCATAATTTCATCACTATCATTCATAACGTTTTCCCATTCAGACTTTCCTTTTAAAGTATCTGTCAGGTCAATGACTGATTCTTCATATTGATTTTCAGTTTTTGCATTATCATTATCGGTATTGTTAGAAATTGCTTCATTCTCTGGGTCACAACTTTCTTTCTTAGCAATATCCATGCTGTCCCATTGTAGTCCACTTGAACTTATATTTTCAGATAAAACTCTTGCATTGTTTATTCTGTCATTGTCATTCTCATTTTCTAGGCCCATATTTTTCAAAGGGCTTTCGCTAAAGTTTTGAACTTCGCAATTAGACTCGATCGCTTCCACGTCCCCGTGAGGACTGTGGTTTTGTGATATATTTATGTTATCATCAATGTTCATAAGATCTTTAATAAGATCGTCTCTTTCTTGGTTTGCTTTATTTAAAAGATTATTATCTGTATATCTATTTGTATCGTCATCCGTTTGTTTCGATGTAGATATGAGACAGTCCAGAGCATCGTCTGTGTTTTGTGGTAACTGTAGGCCAAAATCATCATCAGGGTTTAAGGGGTTGTACTGCTGGGAGAGATTTTCATTCATATGCGACGATTTAGTGTCTAGTAATGACATACTAAAACTTGTGTCTAAGGAAGTACTTGTGGGGCATAATTGTTCCATTACTCTAGCATCATTCAACTGCTGATCTTCATAATATTTTTTTACATCGTCACTCATGGATTTTGTGAAAAATTGCATGTCGCTATCTATGCCTGAAAAGTCATGGGAGTTTACATGGTCCATTGAGTTGTTACTTTCTTGGAGGCGGGGATCGAGAACCACATAATTTTGTTGCTCCGCGAAAGAATCCAAATTATCCGGTAAGATTGCATTCAAACTGTTGATTGCTTCTTCTTGTTGTTGTCTGTACTGACTTGTGTCTTTGCAATAATTCGAAGAAGAATTGTAGGCTTTCGAGCCTAAGAGCATCTCTCCTCTCTCTATCGACTTAGATAAATCATCGATACTTTTGATTTCACTTGGATCAGCCACCTTTTCTATAATGTTCGGCTGTTCTATGACTTCGTATTGTATCTCGCTGCTCTGTACCATATCTAACAGAACTTGTTCGTTGACATTGATATAGGATCCGTCTCCAGATTCGAAAAGAATAGGCAAGTCCGTCGGCAGTCCTGCACTTTTAAGGGCATTCACATATTGAGACATGGCAGAGCCTATGCCACTGCTAGTTGCTTCGCTGGCCGAACACATAGGCGTGTTGGCGTAGCTCGAAGTTATAGTTTCACTTCCAATAGAGTGTTCTTTACTGTACGAGATGGTAGGATCGAGAACGTTCGAGGTCACGGTTTGGTCCATATACATGAGATCATTATCGAGATTCATGAAATTGTGGTTGCTCGAATTATCGGTTCCACATATGCTATTTACTGCTTGTGAGAGTGTTACTCTGTCCATGTAATCCTGAAATATGAAAAAAGAAAAAATTAACAATCCACATTTTTGACCGCTTAAATGTTTATAGGAAGTTGTTTTTATCATAATCTTTCTTTCTCCCTCTTTTCTTTCCGTTTGCTATCATGTACTTAAGTTGTTACTACAATCATATTTTATACAAAAAATGCTCGAGCTTTTGTTTGTTACTAACATTGAATATAACTCTGTTAGTACATTTTTAACAATAAAATTCGACGCATGCGTCATAGTTTACTTTCAATACAAGTAATCATCGGAATTTGTACCTAAATGGGATGCAATAAAGTCTGTTCTTTATTCAATAAATTAAAAAGTGCCCGACCATTTTTCAGTTTGCTTGAAATTGACAAATTGTAGGTACTTTATTTTGCGCACAACGGGATAGTGCTTGACCTTCACCTCACCTGATGTTAAGTGACGATAAGGCCGAAGGTGGAAGCGCACTACACCCGGAATCCTCATCACTGAGGAACTGGCTATCTTACCTCTAACTGCCGGAACACAACAGTTTTGAGATTGTTGTTATGGCGTCAGACTTAGGTCAGATGGTGGTAACTAGCAAGGCGGACTCGAAACAAGCCGTACCACCAATCAAACCGAGTACAAAAATGGTCTTTCAGCGAAAAGGTCATTCAGATTGAGAGGGAATGTACCCCCCAAGCAAGCCCCCCATTGGAATCTAACCCGGTACCCCTGCGTACATGGGTAGGCGAACCACTAGACCACAGAGGCGGTTAAAACTAAAGTCAAGAAACTTGTAATCTGTTGGCTATACCTGCATGTGCCTGGTCTGCAGGTGCTTGAGCTGGTGTATGGCCTTGCGCGAGTCCTGCTCGCGGCGCATCAGGGCGCGCTCCGCCGCCCGCCCCAGGATGCCGCTCGTCTCCCACCCACCAGACCGCTGTACATACAGAGATATTGGAAAATCATCGTTAATGATATTTAAACCGCTTTATATTTGTCCGCCCTTCGGTATTTTTTTATCGCTCTCGTTTATATTGCTGCAGCTGGCTTCAGCATACCGGGTGTAAGGTACGCACACCCCTGTAAAGAGCGAGAGAGGTTGGGTTCGTGGATGGGTGTCATGTAACGTCAATCGGGTCCGTACTCATTTTGCAATCCCTTTATTATACGAATACGTTAATATGGAAATTGCAATAATAATTAGAAAATTTAAGAGATCCTATTATGTTGATGAGACGACAATATACCTAAAACTGCTGCGATGTGAAACTGAATCACTGCTATGACTTGTTTATTGGTTTGTTTGGGATAATTACTGTAACATGATGAACAGAGCACAGTCCGGATCCGGCACGGTATACTTATATCAGGGGTAGCCAAACTTATGACTTGTGCGGTCTACTTGTGTTTAAAAATATTCCTCGAGGTCGACTGCTTGGTAGGGGTTGTTTGATATTAAATGTATTTTTCATATTTTTCCATTCAGTTTACTCTCTCGCGGGCTACCTAAATCGGCGCCTTCGCGGTCGGCTGGTAGACCGCGGTCGACCTCTTGGCCATCCCTGAGGGCCTAGACAAAGTAACATGGGTAAATCTTCGTTATTGCTTCGCTTTCGAAACATGTACGGGATTGACATAGGTTTCGTTAACAATCGAATTTTAAAACGTCAAATCCATAATGTTTCGATAGCGAAGCGATCACGAAAATTTGCAAAGGTTACTTTGGCTAGGGGGGCTGGTCTATAAAATTTGTCCTTTAGATACCTTACTCACCCTAACGCTAGGCCTCCCCCGGCGGGGCTTGATGACGCGTGGCCCGTCCACGTAGTCCGGCCCGGGCGCCGCGCTGTTGCCATTCTCGATGTCGAACGGTATGCGCACCACCATGTCCTGCTACAAAACATAAAACTGATAAGCAGTGTCGGTCAAATAATTAAAGACACCAGTCTATTATTATCTACAAACGAGGTAACTTTGAAGCCTGGTTCATTGCCAAGGATTGACTTAAAATAAAGGATGTTAAGTATATTAAGATAATTGAGATGAATAAATGATGAAAAATATTAGAAAAAATCGGCTCACCCGTAGCATCCTGCCTAAGTTGCTACGGGTGAGCCGATTTTTTCTAATATTTTTCATTATTTATTCATCTTAATATAAAAATAGCATTGAGAATGCAAAAATCTAAAAGTTAAAATTAAGATAATTGATTTAATAGAAAAAATCGACTCACCCGTAGCAGTCCCTTCTGAGCTACTACGAGTGAGTCGTAGTATTTTTTCTATTAATATAATAATTATCTTAATATAAAAATAGCATTGTGAATGCCTAACATTAAAAAAAAAGATGTTAATTCAAAACCGATTATCAGCATTTCATTCTAAGATGTTACTTCGCTAGGCTATAGGTATCCCGAGTTCTATCCTGTGTAACACAATGGGAAACTGTTAACTGCGGCATGCACTTAGTTAATTTATATCATCGTTAGCTAGTCGTCGTAGAAGTTAAGATCGTCTTTTTTCGATCATATTTTAGATCTTGACATTATGAAACGTAAGACATTTAGGCAGGTACCTACCTTGTTTGTTCGTGAAATAGAATCAAGAGATGGATTCGTGGCGGGCGGCGGCGGCGGCAGTTGAGCGGGGGGTTGCGGCTTCGGATCCTCCTAGCAGTACACAAGACACATTTATCAATGGCAGAAGAAGTGTATTTTCCTAATGTTGCTAAGCGAATAATATTTTTTTATTATTTTAGATTTTATGACATAGCTACAAACAAATTGTAAATAATTGTTAGAACTTGAGGACAAAAGAACACCAAGGAAGTAAGCATCGGTGAGTATAAATATTATTCTGGTTCTCTTCCATTAGATGGCTGCAATATCTCATTTGTTCCCAACAAGTAACACCGTCATACTGTGACTGGTTGGGAAGTTCTTATAAAAAAAATCCCAACCAGTCACATTTACCGAATACACTGTTGTTTGTTGGGACAATTTTTATCTTTGCCCGCAGTGGGTCACACCCTTTTCTATCCTCCGGAATATAGAACGTCGTTAAGATTATTCTTTTCATTATTAATATTTCATCCTGTAACAGTGTGACTTGTTGGGAAATTTCTGATAAAAAGTTCCCATTGAGTAACAGTGTGACTTAGACTGGTAGTTTAAATTAAAATTTTCAAGTTCAACGGCATTTTGTAAACCATTTTGGCAACATGACTTTTCCGAAGTATAAAAGCCTGCTGAATTCGGTTTTGAATGTTGCCAGGCCCAATTTTGGCTCCTTTGCCCAAAATTCAAGATGGCGGCCAAAATGGAGCCTTATCTTATTAGAACTCGATTCTGGTCGTGTGAGGTGTCCTGGAATAGGTTATGGGGATCGCTGAACTCAATTTTGATGACCGGAAGTCCGTCCGGGTACTGGAAGTATGAGATGTGGCTCGAGGAGAGAAAATTCCGCCACGCGACACTAATTATTTTTTTAACACAGTTACTAGACAAAAATGTTTAACATGTTTATTATTCTATATAGTGATATAACTGGGCTATTTACCAGTATTTTTTTCCCGGGCAAATCCTCACAGTTTTAAATCTATAGAGGATTTTCGAAAAAATCAATTTGAGAAAATTCCGCCATGGGACACAAAATATTTTTTTAACACAGTTACTAACCAAAAATGTTTAACTAGTTTATTACTTTATATAGTAGGATAACTGGGCTATTTACCAGATTTTTTTTTCTCGGACAAATTTTCATAGTTTCAATTCTGTAAAGGATTTTCGAAAAAAAAACAATTTCTGGAAAATGCCGCCGCGCGAATCAAATTTTTTTTTTTTTAACACAGTTACTAAACAAAAATGTTTAACAAGTTTATTATTGTATATAGTCAAATAACTAGGATATTCACCAGTGTTTTTTTTCTGGGGTAAATTTTAATAGTTTTAATACTGTAAAGGATTTTTGAAAAAAAAAAGTGGCTGAGAAAATTCCGCCGCATGATGCAAATTAGTTTTTTAACACAGTTACTAGACAAAAATGTTCAACATGTTTATTACATTATATAGTGAAATAACTAGGCTATTTACCAGTGTTTGTTTTTCTAAGGCAAATCTTCATAGTTTTAATTCTATAGAGGATTTTCTGTAGAGAAATTTTGAGATATTTTCTTGAATCAAATCATTATAAGAGCAAAACACGCTTGAAAAAAAATGAAATTCGGCTTGGCAACATTCAGAATCGAATTCAGCAGCCTTTTTTACATCAGAAAAGTCATGTTGCCCAAATGGTTCACAAAATGCCGTTTAAACGGTGAAGGAAGCGGATATTTAGGATTTTCGTCCAGTCTAACTCGTTGAGATTTTTTTAATAAAAACTTCCCAACCAGTTACAGTTTTAGTGTTACAGATGAGGGTGTGAATCGTTGGGAACAAATGTAATAATGTTAGATAATGCTGCAGTTAACTAAAAACGACACAATAAGATAGTAGATACTGACTGATTAACATAGTTTTAAAGGATGTCTAAAAACATTACCTGTGTATGCAAATCGATAAGCGACTGTGGAGGTCGATTTATTACGACAGGGGGCGTGAAAACTGGCAACTCGCCTAAAACAATAACCCAGTATTAGACAGGGGTGAGGTGATACGTTGAAAAGTCTCTTAGGCTATGTACGCACCGACAGGTGGCTAGATTAGCGCCTAGCGCCAAGATATTATTATGTAGATGTAAGTAGTACCTATGTATCGAAGTAAAAGGAACGTTCCCGAACGTTTGCAACCAGCCGCACTACGCGCTAAAGGCTTCGCCAAACAGAACGCGTACTTAGGGGCGCGCTATAATAGCGCCGAATTGTGTTGTAGGACGTGTATAGTTTCATGTCAAACATAGCGCCGGCGCTAGCAGTACGCAGCGCTCTGAATGACGCGGCGTTGGGTGGGACGCTTTGACGCCGGGCGTAGTATTTATTTATACAATTTGGTTCTAGCGTCCGACGTAAAGTGTGCAATAATGCAGTTATGACTTATATATGACTGAAAAAAATTGATAGAATTAGTTTGAAAATACCTCTGTTTGTATAATTTGAAGGATAACTTAAGTCGAAATTGTGGGTACAAATCGGAAATGAAATACTTAAATGAAACTCTGTGATCGTGATAAAGCGTATAAAAGTAATAACTCTTCTCATCTGAATCACTCGACATCTTATTAGCGAATAAACTTTCCAAAGACCTGGGACCCTATTTTTGAATCGCTCGATTGGCGTCGAGCGCCCGTTTCTACTGATTTTCGTTCGACATATGGCTCAAACGTTCGAAATAGAGTCATATGTCGAACGAAAAACAGTAGAAACGAGCGCTCGACGCCAGTCGATCGATTCAAAAATAGGGCCCCTGAGCTGCGCACTGGTGCATATAGTAGGTACGTTGCGTAGGAACGTAGCGATAATTTCAGTGTGACGAAAAAGAGCGCGAAGAAATTAGACGGTCATCAAAAGTGCTTCATTTTCGATGAAAAAGGCAGTCACTAGTGACCAGTGAACGACTTTTGGTATTTAGACACTAAATGTAAAATGAATGTAGTATTTCTCATTTCTCACAAAATTTCGCGGCAACAGGTTGTGCGTGATAATTTTGATTAAAGAGTTAAAACTTAATTAAAGAGAAAAATAATGCTTGCATGCACTGCTTGTATGCATGTATGTATGTATATATCTCCTAAATCTTTGCGCGAAATCATCAGGTCTGCAAATGTATCGAACAAAAATAAAAATATAAGAAAAACTACCCCGGGAAAGGGCACTATACCTTATTACTTTCCTGTAGTGGAGAAACAGTGTCGTGACACTGTCAGTTCGGCTTGCTTAAAAATTACACCTAGAAAGGGAACTATACCTTATTACTTTCCTATAGTAGAGAGGCAGAGTCGTGATACTGCCAGTGCGGATTGCTTTGGTATAAAGAATGGATTGCTTTGGTATAAAGAATAATAATAATACTCTTTTTCGTCGATAATGAGATTAAATCTGCTATTTTGTTTCACCAAAACA
Organism: Agriphila tristella; assembly: GCA_928269145.1. Taxonomy (NCBI): domain Eukaryota; kingdom Metazoa; phylum Arthropoda; class Insecta; order Lepidoptera; family Crambidae; genus Agriphila; species Agriphila tristella. Next base: position 6,568,753 of record OV743440.1, read on the forward strand.
GCTGGTCTGATTAATAAATTAGATATGGTAGAAATATGTATCGATGAATTTTCAGGGAACAAACAACACATAGACATACTTTGTTTTAGCTTTTACTTTGTTTTAGCACTGCTGGAGAAGACACTGCATTCGTTAAACGTGGAGATGAAGTACTCGTAAAACTTAAAAACTTTAACTTGGCTTCTTCATACTGTAGAAAAAATGAAAAAAGAGGCGGAGTATCCATTCTTTTAAGGAAGGATATTGATTACGAAGAAATTCCTCTTTGTCTGGAAATGTCTGCAGACAAAGTTTTCGAATGTTGCGGTGTACTTATTCCATCAATTAGCTGCATAATAATATGTATTTATAGAATACCTAAGAGTAATATTAATATATTTTTTGACAAACTGGAGACATTATTGCATAAACTGACATTTAAATTTAATAAAAAAAATATTATTGCTGGGGATACCAACATAGACATACTCAAAGATAGCTCTACTTCGACAAACCTAAAAAATTTAGTACTAAATTATAATTTGTTTCTACATATACAAGAACCAACAAGACAAACATCCTGTATCGATCATATAATGAGCAATATGCGTGATGCTACTGGACAGGTTCATCATATGTATCTATCTGATCATAACACAGGTCAAACATTGACATTCACTGCCAAAGAGTCAGTGAAGAAAATCAAACAGTGGTATGTTATGAAAACAGACTACTCGACTGAAAACGTAGAAAAATTTCGTGACTATTTAGGTAGCTTGCGCTGGACGGAAGTTTTTGATAGCGGTGACTTAAATTCAGCATTTAATGCATTTCACGATTTGTTTTGCCTTTTATACAATCTATGCTTTCCGTTGATGAAAATAAAAATCAACTGTAAAAACAGGTCACCAAGGTGGCTTACAAAGGGCATTAAAAAAGGGTCTACAAAGAAAAGAAAACTACGTTTCCAATATTATAAAGATAAAAATGATATTAATAAACAAGCTTACAACAATTACAGTAAAATATTAAGGAAATGCATTATTAGTTCTAAGCTCAATTTAAATAGCAAATACATACAAAAATCTCAAAATAAATGTAAGGCTAGCTGGGATGTTATAAACAATAGGTTAAATAAGACGATGGTCTACCAGAGTATTGACAAGATTAAAATTGAAGGTAGAGATATTGATCATCCGCTTGAAATAGTTACTGCATTCAATGAACATTTTATCAATAGAAATATGCAACAACAAAATGTTAATAAAGTACAAGGCAAATAGCTAGGAATGATTCCTCAATTTTTCTATCCCCTTGTTCTGCATCAAAGGTAGTCAAAGTTATGAAAAGTTTAAAAAATACTAAATCTGTTGGATTTGACGGTGTATCTACTCATATAATAAAACAGTGTGCTGAACTTATTGCCCCTGTTCTAGTTTATTTAATTAATACCTCGTTCATGGAAGGTACGTTCCCCGATCGGCTTAAAAGAGCAATTGTTATACCACTTCATAAAAAGAATAGTAAATTAGAAATAGCTAACTATAGACCTATAGCACTATTGTCTATATTTTCAAAACTCTTTGAAAAGCTGAAATTAAAGAGATTGCAGAAATTTTTAACAAAGTATAAAATAATTAAAGAAGAACAAAACGGCTTTCAAAAAAGTAAGTCAACAACACTGGCCGGTTTCTCTCTTAATAAAACAGTAACTGAAAACATTGATAGGAAAAATAGGGTGTGTGCATTATTTTTCGACATGACAAGTGCTTTTGATTTGGTAAATCATCACATATTATTAGACAAATGTGAACGTTATGGCATTAGAGGCCCGGCTTTACAATGGATTAAAAGCTACCTTAGTGGTCGTATGCAATGTACTGAAATTCATCGTCTTGATCCAAATCACACGTCCATACCTTACAGATCGGACTACTTATTAAATCAACTTGGCGTTCCACAGGGTTCTGTGTTGGGCCTATTACTCTTTTTAATTTACATAAATGATTTACCGGACATAAATATTTTATTTGCTGACGATATCTGTGTTGTTGTACCAGATAATAAAAATAGTGACATTTCTTACAATGAAAAATTGAATTCTAGTGTTAATGATATAATGATGTGGTTAGAATCAAATAAATTGAGCGCCAACTTATCTAAAACTAAGTTTGTTCAGTTTGCTAATTATAACATAAGGCTGCCGAAATTATCACTATCCTACCAAGGCGAGGAAATAAAACAAACGTCGGAAACTGTTTTCTTGGGGTTAACATTTGACTCAAATTGCAATTGGAAGGCCCACATTGAAAACTTGTGCAAGAAAATCAATAAATTTGTGTATGCATTGAAAGTAATTAGAAGCACTGCTGGAGAAGACACTGCACTCTTGGCGTATCACGGCTATGTTGTTTCTATTCTGAGGTATGGTTTACTTTTGTGGGGGAATTCTTGTTTGGTAAAAAGGGCTTTTATAGCACAAAAAAAGTGTGTGAGAGGTATATGTGGTGCAAGACCACTTGATAGTTGCAGACCATTATTTAAAAAGCTTAATATATTCGCTAACTTGTCTGTATATCTTGGAGGTAGGCTGTTTTGTAAATAAACATCCCCATTTGTTTGCACAGTCTATTAGTATATACTCGCGTAGAGATCCGACTAAGATCAAAGTTCCAGACTATAGAACCAAGTTAAGTCGCAAAAACTCAAATATTATGTCATCATTAATATATAATCATATACCGAAAGCTATAAGAGAGTCACCATCAACTTTATTCATGAAAAGGCTAAAAAAGTGGTTAATAGATAAGTGTTTTTACTCAATTAATGAATATTTCGAATGTAGAACGTAAGAATGCATGATTATTTGACATCACATAAATTATTGATTATTAGTTATATTTATTATTTTATCTTGCGACATTAAAATCCCTTTTGACATTGAGTACTTAACAAATTATAATTTAGAATTAGACTTTTGTAATGTTATATTTTAATATAAATGTAAATTGGATTTAATGACAATTTAGTTTTTAGGAGACCTCAAATCTCCCTACATATTCTGCCTGCCTGACACTGGCGTAACGTGTAGCGGATATTACCCATTTTAAGATCTTGTATGTGTACCATGTTACTTGTAGAATAAATACTTCTTATTCTTATTCATGTTGCATGATGCGGGTTGAAAAAAGTCTAAAAACGAAAAATAAAGGCATTTTAAAATGAACACAAATAAGTTAGTGACGACATGCCGTTCACTGCAGTGAATGGCACTGTTTACACGCGTCATTTATTGTTCATTTCCGATGCGATGACTGATGAAAGGCCGATGCCCGATGAAAGCGCACTGCCGTCTAGTGACTTTCATCGAAAAGGCGCATCGCGATGAAAGATGAATCTGGGTAGATCCATGGTCACTTACTTACATTTTTTCGTTGAAAATGTTGATAAAAACCTGTTTTTCAGACGCAACTTTCATGCGATTTCAGTTCAATTAACAAAATTATATAGGGATCAATCTACTTGATGTAACTAAAACAAGAAATTTGAAAAAAGACAATCCTTTGTATTTTTAATTAATTTTTAACGCGCGGTCACTTTCGTTACATAAAAAGGAACTCCATTTTTAGTATTTCACTTTATAAGTATTTTCTCTTCTAACATTATAACATATAATTGTAACTTCTTTTGAATCAATACAAAAAAAACTTAGAAAAGAATCTGTAAAATAACTGAGCAAATATTTATGACATTTAAGTCAAAAATCCAAATTTTCATGGTCACTTACATTACATATATGAAGTTCGCCGCCGAATAACATGTAGAAAAAACTGCACTTTAAAGTGACATAACTTAAAAATAAATTAAGGTAGTACAAAAAAAGTGTTGAATTATGAAATATAAGTATTTATTGTATAGAAAAGTGTTTTGTTTCGTGTGTAATAGCAATAATTTATTTTTCCCTAAATTCCTCATTTGCATGGATCTACCCATCTACATAATTAGACACTTCATTTTCGATGCTTCACTGCGATGAAGCATCGAAAATGAACGAAAAAAGGCCCGTCTAATAACGCGGCGCTAGGTACGCGTTCTGTTTGGAGAAGCCGTAAGCGCGTGTCATTTGCTTGTTGACGTGTCAACAACCAAATGCCTCACCTCGCATCGCAACCCACGACGCAACCCACCTTCTAGTGCAGTCACCCTGTATCCTAGCAAGTAATGAAATATAGGTATCTAGGCGCTAATCTAGCCACCTATCGGTGCGAACGCAAACCTTAGGGCGAGATTTGCGAAAGAACTGATCCAAAAAGAAAACCTTATTTTTAAAGGAACAAAAATACCTACTTATTTATTAGGTAACTTATTTTTTACTTTGAAATCGACATGACTCTTTTTGCACTTAATCTTCAAAAACTGAATAGACTTAGTAAGAAATTTAATTTTCAATCGGTCTTTGGTTAGTATCGCGAAGAAAATTGCCAAAACAAATAGATAATACCTACTTACAATAAAAACCACGTAAAAATACATATTTAAACTTACTTTGATTCGTTATCCCCAACCCTTCCTTGGTAACTTTGGAAAGACCTTTGATTTTTAAAAATTGCGCTGCGGATACGAGTTCGTCCAAATTTTCTTCTAAGCATTGAGTTTTCCCGCAATACATAAATTCCACGAGACATTTCAGCACGCTGAACCGCATTTTCAATATAATGAGTGGTTCTCCACTTTGTTTTTGTAAAACTTCCTTCAACAAATAAAAGTTTTTATTAACAATTTTGCAAAAAAATTACATAGGAAAGTATTAAAATATCAAACAATTGAATTAAAATATGTACTTATATCAATAAGTGTTATGAAAGTTACCTGAAAATACGCACTACTTGCAGCGAGCACAGCTTTATGCACACGCAAAGTGTGAGAACTGCACATAAGTGTCATGTCAACTAATGATTGCATTTGCAACAATTTGCCGAATCTCGACATCAAATGTTCAGAATAATCTTCATAGTGGAGACTATATCGTATTGGGGCCATGACGCTGTAAATATTCTTGAAAAACACTCAATTCCCATAAAATTCATCAAGAAATCTCATTGACAAACAACATGGCTGACTCAAACAAAAGAAAATCGTAAAACTGTCGAATAGTTTTTAAAATTAAAATAAACAATGAGGTTTTATCACTTTTTGATATTGTCTACAGTACAGATTGAAAACATTGCCTTTCGATACTTACATGTTTTGCTTATTTTTTTGTGGATAAATTGTTAGATTTCTGACTTATCTGGGGGCACGGCAGTGCCCCCACCAAGACGAGGAAGCGAAGCGCAACATTTTCTCGAAGCGCTTCGTCGTTTTTTTGAACCCTCATGGGGGTTATTCACGATTGTCGGAAACCAACTTTCCGAATCGAATCAGAAAGTCTATATTCTTCGATCTTATTTTCTACCTTATGCTACCAAACTTTATAAATGCATTGCGCTTTCCCGTCGGAAATTGAATCGAATTCCAGTCGAATGTATTTGTGAATAGCTATATTTTTGTAACATCGGAGCATACGGATTCGAATCGAATGCTTTCGTGTAGATTTCCGACAATCGTGAATAACCCTACATATCTTGAATTTGGAGTATACTAGATAAACAAAATTCTCGGAATGTGATGTCAGTAGTGGACTAATTAAATATATAAAGTTTCAATTGCATAGCCTTTATAATATAGATTCAAAACCCCGATTTCGTCACTGACTCACTCATGATCATCAAAACTCATAGGGTACTTCCTAAAGTCCTAGAAAGCAGAAAGGTATGTAAGCTAGTATTTGGACACACACAACAAAAAAATATTAAATTGGACTTTAACCCTCCAACCGCTTAACCCTCATAACTTGAGTTTGCATTACACCAGAAAAACAAAATTTTCGGAATATGATATCAGTCTTAGACTTATTAAAAATACAAAGTTTCAATTGCATTGCTCTTAAACATTGGATTTTATTGAGATCTAAAAAACCCTAATTTCGTCAAAACTTACTGACAATCATCAAAATTCTTAGGGTACTTCCTGAAGTCCTAGAAAGCTGAAATTTGGTATGTGAGCTAGTTTTAGTACACAAACAACAAAAAATTATAAAACTTGGAACTTTTACCCCCCCCAATCCCTTAAACTAGGGGATGCAAGTTTGTATGAGACTTCTGCAAATCTTGATAAATCTTTAAATATTTAGTAATTATTTTTAAGACTTAGTAAATCACTGTTCACACAACGCAAAAAAATATTCATTAAAAATAAATTGTGTTCATAAATAAATTGTGTTCATTTCAAACTACTTCTTTCGTGTGGCGCACTATATCTATGTGGCGCAAACATAGAAATAGAAAATTTTCGCTAAGCCCAAGAAGACCAACAAAGCGTGGAAAAGAGAAGTTAGAATAACATTATACGAATGTTTATTGACATTGTTGTTCTTTGGCATTCTATTTCTATGGGCGTAAACCTCATCTTGCCTCACGCAGACTCTATTTTGCTCTTTGAACTGTCACATCCTGCGTCAAAGAGTATAATAATATCACAGCATAAATAAATTCGATCTACCACAGAATAAAATAAATTAGAGTAGGTACAAGTACGCTGGTTGGTTTTGATCGAATTTTACACGATTTTAGACCACAATAGGGAATATGCATAAGTCACCGATTTTGATGAAATTGAGCTTGATCGCTGCGGACACTTATAAAAACATGATGGAACAGGAAAAAAAATTAAAAAAAAATTATTATTTTAGTTTTATCACACGATGAAATCAGGGGAAAATAACGATATTTTTTTTTCATTTTCGGATATAATGCACTTTACAGTCAGATAGAATATCGAATAAGAAATAATATTTTGTATGACACATATGTACTTAAACGCAAAATTTAGGGAGATAATTGAAGATTATTGGCTAACTCCATATTAAACGCGCCGAAACACACCTGAAACGTGATGTGTGACGTCACCATTTTGTATGGAGCGTTTTCGGCGGGTGCTGCTGCGCGCTAACTTCAAGTAACAATATCACGAGAAAAAAACGCAAGAGAAAAGTTTTAATATTACAGTTAATTTTCTCACGCATTATACTTTTGATTAAGATTAAAAAAAAAATTGATGCATATTCCCTATTCTGACCCCACCTTGCTTTTCCGATTTATGGAAAGTTACTTAAAAAAGGAATGAAATCCCACCAAAAACATTATCATGTATAATGCTGCCAAGACTCCGTATGGCTTGCACTGTCAAAAAGTTATCAGACATCAATGTAGAGCCAAGCTTCTAACTCTACGTGCCCTAATAGTCCGGTGTGCTCAGTAAAAAATACGGCGTTTGGTGATCGAGGGATATCCTTTGGCAGGTTGCACCTTCTGAACCCTTAGATCATTTTAAGAAGGGGAGCCATCTTGGATTTTTGTATGGGACGGAAATAAAATACAATCTTTTTTTTGTATGGAATTTGAAATTTTTTTTTTCAAAACCCATCGTGTAGGATATCGGATAAAAGGGATTTTTGAGCTGATTCCAAAAATGTATAATATTATTACATTGCAGCTACCGGTTAAAAAAAAATAGGAAAAAAAATTTCCAAACATACTAAGTTTGGGCTCTTGCAGGAAGAAAACCACTAAATGAATTTTTATTTTGTATGTAGTTTGTTGTATGTAGATGAAACGGATAGCAGTTTGGCCAGATACCGGATATTCGGCCAATCATGTGGCCGGATAGCCGGATATCCGGCGGAACTTAGCTGTTTGGTGCATCGCACACACACTTGCAGCGTAGGGAAGATCGGATCGAACGATCGGGTGGACTCGGTTCGATACGGGTCTTAAAACTAAATATATTTCTTAAGTGATACTAAGATTAACTAAATAAAGCAAATTATTACTTAAAATATATTTTTTCTATCCAGATTTTTTTAATACGGCCGGATGCCTATCCGGCCGAATAGTAGTTATCCGGTATTCGGCCGGATAGTATTAAGGCCGCCGGATACCGGATATCCGTTTCATGTCTAAAACTGATACATTGGGCAAGATTGACCAAAATAGTTTGGGAATCCTTGCTGTAGAGCATAAAGGCGTTTTTAATGCCAACAAGTTACGTCTGATGTGCCATCGTCTCTACCTTTGGCATTTAGAATGCCCAGTTCACAAATAATAAAAACACCTTTGTTTCGAATTGTTTTAATTCTTTAAAAACGCGAAACAAAGTAAAAAGTTCGAAAATGAATTAGGTATTACAAATTTGTATTCCTTACGGACAGCAAATAAGTATATTAAAAGATAGACGATTTTATATTGCAAAAGCGAGAAAATAATAATATACAAATAGAACAGACATAGACTGTAAAAACAAATACTATCACAGACTAATTAAGTACTGAAATACAAGTATTACAACATCGATTTTTACACAATTATTCCATTGCAGGGATTCCATTTTGTAATAACAATTTAAAAATAAGTTTATTAGTATAGTATAAATCAATTACATTTGTTTGGAATGTTGGTAGGAATGCAATGACTTGTTTCATAAGGCACTTGGAACAAATAGAATGACAATATTATGATCAGAAATGTCTATTTTAAATTAGAAATAAGAATAATAGAAAATCTTGAAATTTGAAATGAAAAAGTTACTTAATAATTTGACCCATAATATTGGAAGTTTTTTAATAAGTATTACTATATTTTTTATACTACAAAACCATCAAATAGTTCCATAGAGTCTAAACACGTAGATTTCAAATTCATAATTTAACATTTATCTGAATCACTGACGTCCATTATACAAGTACGCTGGACAGGCTATAGTCATGAAATGACAGCAATTCTTTGTGCCGATTTGAAAATCGCCATATTGGCGCTGAGCTGAGAGCAGTAGATTCTCAGTACTATGGCAGTAGTGGGTGTACTTGGAACTAATTAGTTCCAAGTACACTTACTACTGCCATATTAGAATCTACTGCTCTCAGTGCCAATATGGCGATTTTCAAATCGGAACAAACGATTGGTGAGGTCCGCCGGTCCAGCGTACTTGTATAATGGACGTCAGTGATCTGAATCCATTGTTTTTGGAAGTTTTTACTAATATAGACTTAGCTTTCAATAAATAATATCAATAAATGATCAAGATACATACATACAGTTTTACGATCAACGTAGTAGTCTTTTAAAATACAAATTTGTAACACATCCAATACTTTGAGTATCGCCTTAGAAGTCAAGTTTCTATACAATAGCTTTACATTTACCCTTACCTCCTACGACAAAGCTCATTTACGCTGTGCCACGCGGCAATGTGCTTGTGACACTTGCACGATCACAAAAACACTGGAACTTATTCTGAAAAATATCCGAAATAGAAATATTGTACTTCTGAATGTACAACACTAGATGCTGGAACTTATTCTGAAAAATATCTGAGATAGAAATATTGTATTTCTGAATGTACAATACTGAATACAGGAACTTATTCTGAAAAATGTCTGAGATAGAAATATTTTAGTTCTGAATGTACAAAACTAGATACTGGAACTTATTCTGAAAAATATCAGAGATAGAAATATTGTACTTCTAAATATACGATAGAACACTCTAGCTAGTATTGTACATTCAGAAGTATGTACAATATTTATTAAAGTGCGTTTAACGTTTAATTGGAGGTACGGTAGTACATTATATGGAAAAATATTTGAGATAAAAATATTGTACTTCTGAATGTACAAAACTAGATACTGGAACTTATTCTGAAAAATATCTGAGATAGAAACATTGTACTTCTGAATGTACAACCATACCTCCAATAAGACGTTGAACGCACTTTGTATAGCTTGAAAAGTTGAAATTATACAAGGTGCATTTGTAACCACTCTCAAAATGTAAAATTTAAGGATGCAAATTTTAAGGATGTGTTCAGTCCATAAAACTTAACAACTTTCTCCTTGAAACATGTGTCGAAATACGACAAAAAATGTTGGTCATCCTATACTAAACTGATCACGTGATCTCTTTGATTTGTATGAAGAGTATTTTTTTTACATATTTCACCCTATGTTTCCTAGAGAAAGTTGTTCAGTTTCATGGACTGAACATCCTCAAAATTTGGAGAGTGGTTACAAATGCACCTTGTATATGTCGTAGGATAATTGTACAAATAGGATTTTTACAAAAATCCTAGTATGATTGTAAAATACCGGATAGTTAGAATCTGAAACAGATTTTTGCAATCGTCCGAGTGATGTTTAGGATTTTTACAAAAATCCAGCGTATCTTAGGTAAATCGCCAATGACCATCACTTTGCGCTCGCTGATTGGCTGACGTTAACATTATGGACTGACGTATGCTCTGATTGGCTAACGGCAACATTGCTGCGTCCATTATTATTATTGTGATTATTGTCAAATATTTCTCCAGCGTTATGTTCTATTTTTACGTTTTTTATTTAAAAAAAAAACTGAGTGCTCAAATCTATCAAGAGACATTAATGTACGATGAGTGAAGTGAGTGAATTGGATATTATACAAATGCTGGGCTCGATCAGTGCAGTCAATTTAGAGGTAAAATATAACCGAAAAATAACTTTTCTACACAGAGCTAAGTTATACAGCGCTCGTCAACGTGTTTTTGCAAAACCTTGTTAAAACTTTAATTGAAGAATTTAATTCGGCAAAATTACAAAATAACCCCAAAACCCATTAGCAATATGTTCTGACCAATCAGATTGAAGATGTTATAAATCGTCTCTTAAGACTATCCAATCAGCATTCAAGTTTACAATTGTCCGAAACATACTGGGATTTTTACCAAGATCCTAAAAAATTCTCGGACGACTGCGAAGATTAGATTACAATTACTAGATTACAATTATCCGGTTCTTTACAATCGACCTAGGATTTTTGTAAAGATCCGGCTTATACGATTATCCTACGACATATATAAATAATCAAAGCAAAGTCATCATTTTAGACATAGTAAGTATCGTAGCATATACAAACATAATTATTATAGATGCATAGCCAAAAAATAAATGTAGACAGGATAAAAACAGAATGTTTTTGTACCTATCGACTATGTTTAAAACTCTAACATTAATTTATGATATATTTTACACACACTAATATATTGTCATATTATTAACTGATTTTTATACATATAAAAATTCCATCCCAGATATCGCAGAAATCAATTATAATATAAAAGAATAAAGCCGTGTCTTAAAACATAGATACGTAAGTAGTGGGTAAACCTTTAGTTAAGTAATTAGTATATTATTTGCTCTTGTTATTCACGTAAGTCGAATATTTGTAAAAAAATACACATTAATGTTATAATTTTGTCTGCACTTATGTATGTATGTACACAGTTCAATATTATTCCGATATGAACAATGGATTCTATAGGATTCCCTCATCTTGGTGAGCTTGCTATAGTTATCAAATAAAAATAATTGACAACAAAATACCAAAAACCTTATCACATGGCCTAAGTTAAAAAAGAAAATATTAGTCTAAAGTGAAGATTGTGTCATTTTGGTTGTACTTGCATAAAATGTTAAAATAAAATTAGGCGAATAAACAATATACCTAATAACATTATGCAAAAACAAACCAGCCCACATGATAATTATGCAAATATAAATAGTATGCAAAAAAACAATTACTTATAGCAAAGTATTGGCAAAAAAACTATGCCAAATTCGTTACGCCAAAGCAAATTAGGAATAAAAACATTATGCAAAAAAGGGATCCCGGTCATTATGAATAGTAATGTTAAAAATAATTTCCCAAGAATATAGCAAAATGCAAAAATAGAGATTTTTTTTAAAGAAAAAAACGCGGTTTTATTGAAAGAACTTTCAATAAAACCGCGCTAGTATCCGTTAAAACTTGTTTTATTTCATGTCTAGTGAGCGCGTAAGCTTGAGAAGTGAAAAATAGAGATTTCAAAACAATTGTGCATTTACTGATTAAATATTAATATGAATTGTAAATCGATTGTTTGTACTTAAAATGACACTTACCAAGAAAAGGAATCCTATGAATGAACATATCTTTTGATTATTTTGTAACTTGTTGTATTTTATGTTAAAGTAAGTATTGACATGTTAATTGACCACTATCTAAGTAAATTATAAGTATTAGTAGACATCACAAAGTTATAACATGTAAACGAGGCTTTGTTCGATAAAAAATGAAATGTTAACTGAACAAAATTGGAATGTTCAATAAAATACTAAATTATTCGTACATGAACACTTTACACAAGTATGAGTAAATTTGTACAATACATAGCATGTAGAAAAAATAGAGATTCATTTATAGAGATCGTCCAGTGAAACGAGATCATCGCCAGTCGGCCTCGGCCGAATCGCGCACTGTGTTATCTAACATCTTATAAATAAAGTCGTACTTCGGGGGTAATTATGACGAATTTTTATTTTTATTTATTTAATACAGAAACAAACAGTCTTTTACTTAAAGTTTACAAACATAACTCTATTTTTAATTGCGTTCAGACGAGGATTTCTAAACTGCGCGATGGTCCGTTTCAGTGGCAGGTTACATTAATCTTATTATTATAAAAGCAAATTACAATATTTACAAGTTTACACTAGTCGACATAGTCACGACTCGCACTCGCACCAGGCACATTCACACCGGTCACCGTCCGCCGCGCCGGCGCCGGCGAGTGGCGCCGCGCGCGCCGTCAGCCGTCGATCGCGTTCAGGAACTCCTCCGCGGAGATCTGGACGTCGTCGACGGGCGCGGGCGCGGCCGCGTCGGGCACGGAATGTTTGAGTTCCCCGAAAGTGTAGGTGGGGCGCTTCAGACGCGGCTCGGCGGCGGCGGGCGCGGGTGCGGAGGCGGGCGGCGGCGGCGCCCAGCAGAACGCGGGCCGCGGCTCCGCGCCCGCCGACATCGGCATCGCCAGCCGCACGCGAGACTTGCACAGTTCGTTGTCGCTCAGCTGTCGTTTGAGCTTGCTCTTCCCGACGACCAACTGGAAGCCCCTCACGCCGGTGTCGTTGAGCTGCCGCTTCCCGAGCTCGATTTCGCTCAGACGCCGCTTCAGTTTGGCGGTGTCTATGGGGCTCGTGCGCGCCGGCCTGTCGCCGAGGCTGGTCTGGCGGCCGACGGCGGGGCGCGGCGAGGCGCGGCGGCCGCCCGAGGAGCCGCTCGAGTCCGTGGCGCAGGCGGCGGCGCTGCCGCGGCGCAGCGACTCGATGACGCTGTAGAAGTGGTCGAGGTCGGCGCGGTCGTGCGGCGCGGGGCGCACGCTGTGCGCGCTGTGGCGGTGCGGCGCGCGCGCGTGCGCCCGCGGCAGGTGGCCGTAGCTGGCCTGGCGCGCGATGGCGACGCTGGCGTGCCGCCGCGGCATGCTGCAGCTCTTCGGCACGAAGGAGTCGTGCGACATCGAGACGTTCTCGTAGACGTGGGCGTCGTCGACGTCCTCGGGGACGATGAGGTTCTGCCGACTCTCGGTAGTCTCCTTCTTCTGCCCTAAGGAGTTGCTCTTCTTGTGGCCGCTTCGGATTTTGCCTTCGGATATTTTCTTCGTAAGTTTGCAATCGCTCGCGCTTCTCGGCAGCATGTTCGCGTACCCGGGGCCGGCGGTCCCTTGCGCGTGGGTTTCTAGTTTAGGTGCGCTCGGTACGGGATTTTCGAGTCTCGTCGAATTGGAGTGCTTAGTTATCTTACTGTTGGATGGATTAGGCTTTGCGACGTCCGCGGAGGACGTTTGCTGTGGCGAAATTTCGTTACGTTTCCTATCTACGTCGGGTTTGGAAGATTTATCTAGAACTACTTTAGTTTTGTCACTTTTGCATATTTTGACACTGAATCGGAACGGCGGTTTAAACACTACTTGCAACCTCGCCTTCTCCCCGCTGAGCAGGTTGGTGGCACTCTTGGATGGCCTCGTTTTTCTTGTTCCCTTTTGAACTTGTCTGTGTGTCCTTTCTGTGAGCCCTAATGGTATTGATTTAGATTTAGGAATAACAGTCGGTTGTGGTGAACTAAGGAGCCACTTCTGCACCTTAGAGAGGGCCTCCGTATCCTTTGTGGGGGAGGAATGCTTCTGCATCGCGCTATAATCTATAGTCTCTTTTTTCACTTTCGCCTTTCGTTTTTTCACTTTTCCCTTATTTTTAGATAATATCACATGTTTTGGAGATTTACCATCGGCATTAGTTACGACGGCTGTACTCTCTTTATTTATTTTAATATTCTCTTCTGGCTTCGCTTGCGAAGTTGGCTTCTGTGTAACAAGAAATGTTTGGTTAGTTTATTAAAATAAAACATGATTGATTAAAACTCAGTTATTAATATAATTTTATAACTTACTCTCTTTTTGTTGGCACTATGAGACGGAGACGCTTTGTCTCCTAATTTTTTGTGGTCCTTCTTGCTGCGGTAGGCCCGCGTTCGAAGGGCTACTTTCTTCTTGAGAGGAAGTTTAGACCTGGAAAAACATATTGTTGTATAAATATAGTTATCATAAGTAATTGATTAAATTATGACGTGCTCTAATAAAATTATCCATGAATCAAGGGATACTGAAAAAACCGGACAAGTGCGAGTCGGACTCGCGCACGAAGGGTTCCGTACCAAAAATACAGCAAAAAAAATCACGCTTGTTGTATTGGAGCCCCCCTTTAATATTTATTTTATTCTGGTTTTAGTATTTGTTGTTATAGCGGCAACAGAAATACATCATCTGTGAAAATTTCACCTATCTAGCTATCACGGTTCATGAGATACAGCCTGGTGACAGACAGACAGACGGACAGCGGAGTCTTAGTAATAGGGTCCCGTTTTTACCCTTTGGGTACGGAACCTTACAAAAATATTTTTTTTTATTACAAGTATATTCAGAGCACTGTTATCGTAATTTTTGCCTAACCAGTTTTTTAACACTCATTGTTAAAGTAAGATGATTCAACCTACCCATCCTTGGGCCTCTAGTAACCTACATACGAGTATACAACCTTACCTATCTTTAGTACACTTAAAATGCTGGTAGAAGGTGTACCCCGTCTCTGTTTAAAATTGGATCAAGAGATATTCATTTCTCTTTCCCTTTCTGAAACCCTTTCTTAGTGCTCTGCTCACCTAACCTACACCATGAAAAGTATCTACCCTCTAAAAATGGTGTCTACCTTTAGCCATTAGGGCTCTACCTACGCGTATCCCAACAATAAATCAATTTTTAGAGTTTTATATGTATAGAGAGATGTTGAATTTCGATTTCAATAAATACGTTACCTGACAGCGGTGTGGACTATGAGGCCCTGGTCTGGCGCGTCAGGCAGGCGGACGGTTTCTGTGGTGGACGAGTGGATAATAGTGACGGACTTGAGCTTCTTGCCGTGCCGCCCGAAGTAACGGGTGCTGGCGACCTGTGAAACAATGAGGATCAGTAACAGGTTTGAATCCTATAGTTTTATTGGTATAATATAAAAACATATTCATAGCTATGAAACTTAGTGAAAGATTTTGGGGAATATATAAATGCACTTTAAAAATAATGTAACACACTTTTAAATGTTTAGCTTCAAAACTTATTGAATGAACTTTAAAAATAATGGTTTCCACTATAAATATGCTAAGCGTTAAAATTAATACTTTGCACTTTACAATTTAATTGTTTAGCTTTAAAATTAATACTTTGCACTATACAAATTAATTTTATAACTTTAGTACTGGTAAACAGACGACTAGGTGCGACGATGAGCGGGCGCAGCGAGAGAAGAGCTGAGGAGGAGGCTTAGGTTCTATTGCGACCAGCAACGCCAGAACCGACCTGATGGCGTGTATGCTATGCATTATGCCACAAGTTGTTATCATCTTGCCATCTCATTAGTCTGACATGGGTTGACAGAAATTAAATGGTTTCGGAGTTGGGACATAGTTAAAGTGCAAACCATTATTTTTGTAGTGATTATATTAATCATAGATCTATTATTATTTTAAAGTGCTGACAAAATTGTTATAGTGCAAACCATTATTTTTGTAGTGAAAATATTAAATTAAAGGTCTATCATTATTTTAAAGTGCTGATATACAATTTTATAGCTGTTTTCATCAAATTTAAAGTGCTATTAAATACATCCCAAAGATTTTCTGAAATCCGTTCAGAAATGGTTGAGTTATAAGGGTTTTGAAGGAAATGCCAAGCTCAATGCAATATGTGCTTTATCACGTACGACATAAGGTTCGCGTACGTCTCGATGACGTCATAAGGACCCCCCAAAATAACAGTGTTTAAGCATGTTTTATCTCGTACAATTTCTCAGGTTTAAGAGATATCGTAAAATTTCTTCACAGTTAATCATGTGGTGGCATAAGCTTTCTGATAAGTCACCAAACAAAAATCGTTACTGATCCTCATACTTAGTGGAGGTTCCATAACGTTACAAGATCTGCAGGCCTACCGTCAACTCAAATTGCTCTAGTTTATGACCAGCGTCGTATCTAGGGGCTGGCAAAGGGGCAGCTGCCAGGGGCGCAACCCTCCTACCGGGTCTAATGAGGCGACTCCCACAGGGCAGCGCGAGTGCAAGTGCCGGAGTTTATAGTGGGTATTCCCTCCTCCCGAGATCCCACCGAGCCATGGGCTGGGTGGGATCACGGGAGGCAATCGTGGAGTGAGCCGCAACGTTGAATGTTGCGGTCCCCTCCTGACGAGTCTGACATACCCCCTCCCGCACACCTGCAGGCGGGGAAGTGCATAATTGCATTTTCTTTGGCATACAAAAAGGGAGGCGCAGCCCTCGAGGGCACATTTTTCTAACTCAACTAGAAAATAAGTTTATCTTGCTGGGGGATATATCTGGGTCTTGGGGGCGCAAAGGTCAAATCTGGCCAGGGGCGATCCATGACCCTAGCTCCGATGCTGTTCATGACGTCAATGGACTGTTTGTTCGAATGTGATATGATATGACAACAAGGGCGTCGCCTGCCCATTGCCCAGGAGGGGCAAGTTATTATTATTAAGGAAGATGAAAATAATATTAATTGTAGGTACAGTCAAGAGCACCTAGTAAATTTATTCAAGTTTATTTATGCAGGATATATCGGAAAAGCAAGTCAATTGCACGGCCTTAGGACTTTGGTTACGTTGCAGTTGGCAACATTTTTAACCTCCAGGGGGGGGGGCCGCTGCCCCCCCCCTGCCCACCCCTGGCGACGCCCTTGTATGACAAGGATGGACAGTGCATTGGTATCGCTATAGCTTTGAGTTAGGCGGTAGGGTTGGTAATCAAGTTGATTCTGACCACACGTACTAACTAAAATAAAATTTACTATTAGTATCTCTATTTCTGTTTACACAGACAGAGCTTAAACCTATAGCGATAACAAATCATTTATAAATAAAATTACTTAAACTAATAGCTTTCGGCAGAATAGAAAACTAATTGTAGAATTTAAAATGTCAACCTACTACAAACATGTCCTTTTATTATGTTTATAGTGTTCTAGCGGCGAGTCTAGCATTATGCAAACATACCAAATTCTAGCCGTTTTTAATAAAAATCACTTTTGAGGTACCTGTGAAGTAGTAAAACTATGTCGCTAATGTTTGACGTCTATTGTTACTGACGCAGAGTCTAAAATGCAGCAGCAACGCTAAAGAACATTGAAAAATATTATTATTTTACAAGCATCTGACTTTGTTGTTGGTTAAAATAAAATATAATATTCGGCGACTATGTGCATAAGGCCTAAAGTAATCGGTGGTGTGGTGCCTTTAGTATGTCACTTTTTATTTTGTTTATAAAATGAGGCCGAGAGCCTCTCATTTCCAAACACATTATGCCGAATAAAGAGCTGGTATTATGTCACAAACATTCTTTATAAATGACGCGGTGTTCCACTTAAGCTGCATCTGTTTCACGAATGGCGTTTACAAGGCTCTAGTCCGACAGCAGCAGGCGCCGCAGCGTCGCGGAGTATGTACACTCACCAGCAGCGCGATGACGGCGAGCAGCACGAGCAGCGCGGCGTACCAGTGGCGCAGCAGCCAGCGGCGGAAGCCCGCCAGGCTCTCGTCCGACAGCAGCAGTATGGACACTCACCAGCAGCGCGATGACGGCGAGCAGCACGAGCAGCGCGGCGTACCAGTGGCGCAGCAGCCAGCGGCGGAAGCCCGCCAGGCTCTCGTCCGACAGCAGCAGTATGGACACTCACCAGCAGCGCGATGACGGCGAGCAGCACGAGCAGCGCGGCGTACCAGTGGCGCAGCAGCCAGCGGCGGAAGCCCGCCAGGCTCTCGTCCGACAGCAGCAGTATGGACACTCACCAGCAGCGCGATGATGGCGAGCAGCACGAGCAGCGCGGCGTACCAGTGGCGCAGCAGCCAGCGGCGGAAGCCCGCCAGGCTCTCGTCCGACAGCAGCAGTATGGACACTCACCAGCAGCGCGATGACGGCGAGCAGCACGAGCAGCGCGGCGTACCAGTGGCGCAGCAGCCAGCGGCGGAAGCCCGCCAGGCTCTCGTCCGACAGCAGCAGTATGGACACTCACCAGCAGCGCGATGACGGCGAGCAGCACGAGCAGCGCGGCGTACCAGTGGCGCAGCAGCCAGCGGCGGAAGCCCGCCAGGCTCTCGTCCGACAGCAGCAGTATGGACACTCACCAGCAGCGCGATGACGGCGAGCAGCACGAGCAGCGCGGCGTACCAGTGGCGCAGCAGCCAGCGGCGGAAGCCCGCCAGGCTCTCGTCCGACAGCAGCAGTATGGACACTCACCAGCAGCGCGATGACGGCGAGCAGCACGAGCAGCGCGGCGTACCAGTGGCGCAGCAGCCAGCGGCGGAAGCCCGCCAGGCTCTCGTCCGACAGCAGCAGTATGGACACTCACCAGCAGCGCGATGATGGCGAGCAGCACGAGCAGCGCGGCGTACCAGTGGCGCAGCAGCCAGCGGCGGAAGCCCGCCAGGCTCTCGTCCGACAGCAGCAGTATGGACACTCACCAGCAGCGCGATGACGGCGAGCAGCACGAGCAGCGCGGCGTACCAGTGGCGCAGCAGCCAGCGGCGGAAGCCCGCCAGGCTCTCGTCCGACAGCAGCAGTATGGACACTCACCAGCAGCGCGATGACGGCGAGCAGCACGAGCAGCGCGGCGTACCAGTGGCGCAGCAGCCAGCGGCGGAAGCCCGCCAGGCTCTCGTCCGACAGCAGCAGTATGGACACTCACCAGCAGCGCGATGACGGCGAGCAGCACGAGCAGCGCGGAGTACCAGTGGCGCAGCAGCCAGCGGCGGAAGCCCGCCAGGCTCTCGTCCGACAGCAGCAGTATGGACACTCACCAGCAGCGCGATGACGGCGAGCAGCACGAGCAGCGCGGCGTACCAGTGGCGCAGCAGCCAGCGGCGGAAGCCCGCCAGGCTCTCGTCCGACAGCAGCAGTATGGACACTCACCAGCAGCGCGATGACGGCGAGCAGCACGAGCAGCGCGGCGTACCAGTGGCGCAGCAGCCAGCGGCGGAAGCCCGCCAGGCTCTCGTCCGACAGCAGCAGTATGGACACTCACCAGCAGCGCGATGACGGCGAGCAGCACGAGCAGCGCGGCGTACCAGTGGCGCAGCAGCCAGCGGCGGAAGCCCGCCAGGCTCTCGTCCGACAGCAGCAGTATAGACACTCACCAGCAGCGCGATGACGGCGAGCAGCACGAGCAGCGCGGCGTACCAGTGGCGCAGCAGCCAGCGGCGGAAGCCCGCCAGGCTCTCGTCCGACAGCAGCAGTATGGTGTATACTACTGTCCCCTAGGTGTATACTACTGTCCCTCGTCACGTATTAATTTCTTTCCAAGTCTTGAAAACAAACTGGAGCTTATCTGTCCTTCTTACAGTCATACTATTCTAATGGGAGATTTCAACACATGTCTCTTTAAAAATGACTCCCGCTCGGCTAATTTTCATTCAATCCTACAGTCTAATAACTTGTTTCTCCCACCATTAAATGCCACGCATAATTTTCCAAACTGTTCACCCTCTCTTCTAGATCTAATTATTGTTTCTTCTTCCCAACACATTGCAAAACATGGCCAATTTCCAGCGGATGCTTTCTCCTATCACGACCTGATTTTTGTGTCTTATAAATCTCGACCACCAAAGGCCAAACCTAAAACGTTTTTGCAGCGCAATTTTAGTGGTATTAACTTGGAAAATCTCAAGGACGATGCAGCAAATGTCGATTGGTCTAAGCTCATGAGCTGTAACTCTATTGACGGGAAACTGGAGCTATTTATGCTAACGCTGATCATGTTGTTTGATGTTCATGCTCCCGTACGTCCCGTGAAAATGAAGCATCGTCCATCTCCATGGCTTACTGAAGACATCAAACGGATTTCCGAGCTCAAAAATAAAGCTAAATATAGATATAAACGTCGACCCACTCCTCTTAACTGGGAGAAGTATGTCAAGGCTCGTAATCACTGCAACAAGGTGTGTAGAAATGCGCAACGCCAATACATCCATAACTCAGTTGAAAATGAAGATCCGGCCAAAGTCTGGAAATTTCTTAGGTCTTTGGGCATTGGAAAGCAACGTCAAACCCTCGCTTCTAAAAATATAGATATAAATTTGTTAAATCAACATTTCAGTTCCTCACACAGTTTAGACCCTACAACCAAGGCTGATACTTTGAATTCTCTTTTATCACTTCCATGCCCGGATTTCTCATCTTTTTCATTTCGTCAATTCACTGATTGTGATGTTAAGAAGAGCATTATGTCAATTACCTCAAGTGCTATTGGTACCGACTGCATCAGTCGTAAAATGATACTCCTTATTCTTGATGAAATCCTTCCCATCATTTCACATATCCTTAACCACTCGATAAATACTGGTGTCTTTCCGTCAGCATGGAAAGATGCCCAAGTCAACCCGTTACCCAAAAATTCCAAACCAACATCTTTCTCAGACTACAGGCCAATATCTATTTTACCTTTCCTTTCTAAAGTTCTGGAGCGCCTTGTCCACTCTCAATTATCGGCTTTCCTTCTTAAGAACCATCTACTTAATCCTTACCAATCTGGTTTTCGTTCTGCACATAGTACCACTAGTGCATTAGTGAATGTCACAGATGATGTCAGGACAGGAATGGATAATGGTAAAGTCACGATCCTTGCCTTGCTAGATTTTAGCAACGCCTTTAACTCCGTCGATTTTGACATCCTGCTCGGCATACTCCGCTCTATTAACATATCTCCGACAGTGATTGACTGGTTTCGTAGTTACCTGTCTGGTCGCCGCCAGCGAATCCACATTGAGGATAACCATTCCGCTTGGTGTGATATTTCAGCTGGGGTACCGCAGGGTGGCGTTTTATCTCCTTTGCTTTTCACTATTTTCATCAATTCCATTTCATCTCAATTAATTTCCTCCTACCACCTTTATGCAGACGACTTGCAAATTTATACGCAAGCACCTATCAGCGAACTTTCACGAGCTATTAATGTGATTAACAACGACTTGAGAATGATTTGTGACTGGGGTAGGTCTTATGGCTTAAAAGTGAATCCAAAAAAGACTCAAATAACCGCTATTGGTAGTAACGCATACATAAATTTAATCAACTGGTCACTTTTGCCTACTATTCAGTTTGATGGTGTTACTCTGACCCCTAGCGACTGTGTTAAAAATCTAGGTGTATTGATTGATAAAAATCTCAACTGGGCACCACAATTGCAAGAAGTAAGTCGCAAAATGTTTGCTGCTGCCGGATCTTTGAGAAGACTTCGAAATTTCCTTCCCATGGCCACTAAAACTGCGCTTGCACAATCCCTTCTTCTACCCATCTTGGACTATGCTGATGTCAGCTACCTTGACCTTAATGAGGAGCAACTGAATAAGCTTGAGCGTCTCCAAAACTTCAGTATTAGATTCATATTTGGATTACGCAAATATGATCATGTCTCCGAATTTCGTGCCAAGCTCAAGTGGTTGCCAATTCGCCTTCGCCGGAACTTACATATTCTTTCCCTTCTCTATAATGTGTTGTTTCATCCTCTTTCACCGTCCTATTTAAAGGAGCGTTTCAATTTTCTGCGTGACACGCACTCTCGAGTTTTGAGATCATCGGAGAACTTAACGTTGGAAATACCAAGGCACTCAACTAAATTTCTAGAAAAGTCCTTTGCAATCCAAGCTGCCCGTCTCTGGAATGCATTGCCGGATAAGATTCAGCGTGCACAATCCCTAGAGATCTTCAAGCGACTTGTAAAGGAACACTATCTATCGTTGTCATAATAGCCTTACTTTATTCCTACTTATATAATATTTTGTATGTAGTGTATGTATTGTATATTATTTGTGTAGGTATATATTATATTGTAATAGGTATGTAGAATCTTAGAGTAAAAGCACCATAAACTGCCCAATTCTTATTTCTCTTCTTCCAATCTTACAAATGGTTGCCTGGAAGAAATCGCTTTTTAGCGATAAGGCCGCCAAATTGTTCTCTGTCTGTATTTTTTTTTTCCTTGTTATGTTTTGTATTATGGTGAACAATAAAGAATATATCTATCTATCTATCTATCTATGGACACTCACCAGCAGCGCGATGACGGCGAGCAGCACGAGCAGCGCGGCGTACCAGTGGCGCAGCAGCCAGCGGCGGAAGCCCGCCAGGCTCTCGTCCGACAGCAGCAGTATGGACACTCACCAGCAGCGCGATGACGGCGAGCAGCACGAGCAGCGCGGCGTACCAGTGGCGCAGCAGCCAGCGGCGGAAGCCCGCCAGGCTCTCGTCCGACAGCAGCAGTATGGACACTCACCAGCAGCGCGATGACGGCGAGCAGCACGAGCAGCGCGGCGTACCAGTGGCGCAGCAGCCAGCGGCGGAAGCCCGCCAGGCTCTCGTCCGACAGCAGCAGTATGGACACTCACCAGCAGCGCGATGACGGCGAGCAGCACGAGCAGCGCGGCGTACCAGTGGCGCAGCAGCCAGCGGCGGAAGCCCGCCAGGCTCTCGTCCGACAGCAGCAGTATGGACACTCACCAGCAGCGCGATGACGGCGAGCAGCACGAGCAGCGCGGCGTACCAGTGGCGCAGCAGCCAGCGGCGGAAGCCCGCCAGGCTCTCGTCCGACAGCAGCAGTATGGACACTCACCAGCAGCGCGATGACGGCGAGCAGCACGAGCAGCGCGGCGTACCAGTGGCGCAGCAGCCAGCGGCGGAAGCCCGCCAGGCTCTCGTCCGACAGCAGCAGGCGCCGCAGCGTGGCCAGCGGGCCCGCCGGGTCCACCTCGCGGCATCGTTGGAACACGTCGCAGTACCTGCACACACGCACATATAGACAACAATTAATTACGAATCTGCTACGACTAAATACGATGTCATATTCTCATACATGTAAAGTGGAACCTACCCGTTGTAGTCGTTGCAGGGCGTGCCCGGCTTGGCGTACATGTCGGGCACGTCGAAGGGCGCGGCGTTCCAGTGGAAGGAGGAGAGGCAGGGCCCGGCCGGCTTGCGGCAGCACAGCTCGCACGCGGCGCGCACGTCGTCCTTGCGCGGCGCGCACTGGCACGACTCCAGCCCGTACGCAAGGCAGATGGAACCGGTGCACTCCTGGGGAATAAATACAGGTGTTAGGCACGATATTTAGGATTAAAAAGTACCTTTTCACTTCTCATGCTCGTAAAGTTCGTCTTTATGTTGGGTATAGGCTGCATAAAATCGCTTTTTATGCTCTAGTGCATAAAGTAAAATCTTCGTCTAAGTCTCAGACTTTAAGACAAAAGTTGTCAGGTAAACAGCCACACACGCAATTTAACTTCGTTGAATTAACTTGTTATTTCATTGTTTCTTTATTTTTTGTTGTGTTATAATACTTTTTTATTTTTTAAAATGGGTATCAATTTTATTGAAAGGTCTTGATAAATTTTATTTTTTATTTTTTTTGAATATGGGTATCAAATGAAAGGCCTTGATGAGCACATTCCAAAATTATATTTTTTTTACAAAAAAAATAGTTTTTTTTTTCAATTTTTGAAAATGGGTATCAAATGAAAGGCCTTGATAAGCACATTCCAAAATTATATTTTTTTTGTAAAAAAAAATAGTTTTTTTTTTTCAATTTTTGAATATGGGTATCAAATGAAAGGCCTTGATGAGGACATTCCAAAAATATATATTATGTCACAAAAAATTAAGAAAGAAAAAAATTTTTTTTTTCAATTTTTGAATATGGGTATCAAATGAAAGGTCTTGATGAGCACATTTTTGTACACTATTGTTGTTTAATTTCCTCACAATCGAAGTGAAAAGCAGAGTGTATAACTCGTACATAAAACCCATTTTACCCTCGACTTGACTATCCACCCTCGCCTGACGTCTCGGGTAAAATGATGCGTTTTATGCACTTGTTGTACAATCTACTATTATTCTCTATTTATTCTCTACAGCACAACAATAAATATGAAATACAACCGCGTCATTTTTGTGGAGCTAATAAAAAAGTAGAAAGGCATTTACCCCAAGCATTTGAAATGCAAAATTTGATTAAGCAAGAATTCAGACGCGCACCGGTCGCGAGAAGCCGCTGGATGCGGGCAGCGCAGGACCGACCGTCGTGGACGTGGAGATCCTTGGGGGAGAGGCCTATACCCAGTAGTGGGTGTCGTGCGGCTGATATGATGATGCTGATGATGAAGAATTCAGAACGCGAGGTACGAATACTGTTTCATGGCTTTTTTCTAACAATATCTTTTCTTTTGGTTTCGTTTGCTCAATTTTAGTTTCTTCGACACACCAATTGCAGTCTTTTGCCAGAATGTGACTACCAAATTTATTATGATGCAGTGAAGCGCTCATGGCGGAGCTTGACAGACTAATCGTACTCGATCACGTTTGTTAAGCAACGCTGGTCCGACCAGGTGTCGGATAGGTGACCATTTAGTGGCATTACAATTGAGCGGAGAGCACGTTAAACCGTCGATCCCGTCAGTCAGTTGTCATCTGATAACAGTCGTTAAGCCAAGTCAGAGGCCTTACAGGCGGCTTGATAAACTCTAACACCAGAGGTGGCTACTAATCCTCATACTATAAGAAGAATTACGATGCAGTATAATCAGGGCTCTGTCACTACGCGCGCAAGTATAAAGCGCTCTGCGTCCTTTGAGAGGACAAATTTCATACGTCAGAAAAGATGAGACATACGCGATAGAAAGAGCGGCAACTATTAGCGAAGGGAGCGCTGTGCGACCTGAATTGCACTTTATTGTGTTGGCGCAAGAATCGTAATTTATTTAAACTATTTTGCAGAGTGCAACTTCTGTGGTATAGTGTCGTGTACTCACTCCCATGTAGCAGACGAGCTCCTTGTCGCAGCGCGTGCGGTTGGGCTTGTGCCTGCTGGCGGGGCAGGCGGCGCGCTTGCCGTCGCAGTGCGCCGCGTCCCGGCACCCGTTGTCCTACCGACACTTGTCGCCGAACTTGAGCGTAGTATAGTGCCGTGTACTCACTCCCATGTAGCAGACGAGCTCCTTGTCGCAGCGCGTGCGGTTGGGCTTGTGCCTGCTGGCGGGGCAGGCGGCGCGCTTGCCGTCGCAGTGCGCCGCGTCCCGGCACCCGTTGTCCGACCGACACTTGTCGCCGAACTTGAGCGTAGTATAGTGCCGTGTACTCACTCCCATGTAGCAGACGAGCTCCTTGTCGCAGCGCGTGCGGTTGGGCTTGTGCCTGCTGGCGGGGCAGGCGGCGCGCTTGCCGTCGCAGTGCGCCGCGTCCCGGCACCCGTTGTCCGACCGACACTTGTCGCCGAACTTGAGCGTACACGACGCCGTGCAGCAAGGACCCTACAATGGTTAACAACTGGTGAGTATCAAAAATTTTTTGTGAAAATCAGGTACCATGGGCAAATTGGACAACAGCCAGCGACGAACGCTGTTGTCCATAGTACGTTCGTAGTAAGTAAAAGCACAGAATACATAAGCCTTTGCTTCTATAATATGACCCATATGGTAGAAGGAAATATTGCACACATTCAAAAAATATAAGACTAAATTACAAATTGGTCGCAGTCGCATTTCTTGCGTTCTTGCAACGTGGATGACGATCACAGGTGTCAAACCACCTGGCAGTGCTTATTGATTAGATACTATATAATAGGTGCCGGCATGGATCTTGGTTTGATGAAAGAGTAGAGGTCGCTTTAGGCATATTAGATTCGGGAAAAAATGCAATCAAGGGATGCGCAACTGGGACAAGAAATCACGACTCCCGCGTCGTGAAAGTAGCCAATCACGTAATCGGAATGGAACGCCAACCTCAGCATTATAGGCCTAAAAAAAATCTGCCTTCTACATCATCTACTTTTTCTCTTGCTCGGAGCTCGAGAACCGTGGCGAAGGCTGAACATTTTTAGCACTTAAGCCCGTATTTATAAACCGCTCTCAACGTTGAGAGCTATCTTAAGATCATACTGAGGCATGAGGTGCTGTTCCTATACATCTCAAGTAAGATTTCAAGATAGCATAGTACAGACCTGGCTGGGGCTGCAGACGCTGTGCTCGGTGAGCGTGCAGGGCTTGTAGTGCGGGCGCGGCGCCTGCGGCCGGCAGCACACGTCCGTGCACTCGGACGCCCAGCCGCAGTCGCACTCCTCGCCTTCTTCCACCACGCCGTTACCACAGATCGCGGGTTGAGGTTCTGGGGATGAGAACATACTTAGTACATTCCGATTGGTAAGTGCAGGGGTGCCCATACTTTTTCTTAAGGAGATCGACCCAGCAAAAATGTATGACTAAGAAATCGACATTTTGACCATTTAACCCACCAAATATTTATCAAGAAAAAAAATCATAAATAAAACTACATTGGGTGCAAAGTGTCAAATCTGTTATCATATTAAAACCTCTCGCGATCGACCGTATGGGAACCTCTGGTATAGTGTTTTTGGCTGATAGTACCTAACCTGCTCGAAATTACGTTAAATTGATAACGTGAAGTTAGCGAATTCTCTCTTCATTACAACGATATATAGGATACGCTGTGGAGACTTTTCTACCTGGATCTTGAGAAAGGAAGGTCATAGCAAAAACCTGATAACTCGAGTGTGTAGCCGTTAGTTTGTCGGAATTTGTCACCAAGAATCAGTATTTGTCGATCTTGCGTTTAGGAGATATGTGAGGATACGTTTACGACCTTTCGTTCTCGAGATCCAGGTAAAAAGGTCTCCACAGCGCATCCTCACATATCTCATAAACGCAAGATCGACATAATCTGATTCTTGGTGACAAATTCCGACAAACTAACGGCTACACACTCGAGTTATCAGATTTTCGCTATGACCTTCCTTTCTCAAGATCCAGGTAGAAAAGTCTCCACAGCGTATCCTCACATATCTCCTAAACGCAAGATCGACAAAATCTGGTTCTTGGTGACAAAATCCGACAAACTACCGGCTACATATACGAGTAATCAGATTTTCGCTACGACCTTCCTTTTTCGAGATCAGTGTGGCCCAGCTGTAGAGACGTCTCTACAGCTGAGCCACACGTATCTCCTAAACGCAAGACCGACAAACTCTGGTTTTTGGCGACAAAATCCGACAAATTACCGGCTACACATACGAGTAATCAGATTTTCGCTACGACCTTCCGTTTTCGAGATCTGTGTGGCCCAGCTGTAGAGACGTCTCTACAGCTGAGCCACACGTATCTCCTAAACGCAAGACCGACAAATTCTGATTTTTGGCGACAAATTCCGACAAATTATCGACTTCATCATGGCATAGTCAAAAAGTCAGATTTCCAACGTTTTTTTTGTGGCCCAGCTGTAGTCCGGCACGTCTTCATTACGCGCTTCACTCGTTTACCACAAAGCGTCTAGTTCGCAGTTTAATGGAAGTAAATACACAATTATAACTTAGGTTGTTGACATTACATTACATGTTGACATTGAGACCGCCTTTATTCCTTACGTAATAAAAGCTGTTTTCGCAGTTTAACTGTATATATTTTTTATGAATGAATTGTATCTGTTTGACATTTATTTTAATTTATATTGACATTGTACTCAGTTGATAATATTTTTTAGTTGACATTTATTTTTAATTGGAATAGACGTTGCAATTTATTTATGACATTGTAGTTAGTTGATAAATTTTTGAGTTGACATTTATTTTTAATTGGAATAGATGATGCAATTTATTTAATTAATTTAATTTAATCATAAATGTACCTAATTGTATTGTGAATGTACGTAATTGTTATAATATCTAAATTCTATAAAATTAATAATATTCAACACAATGTATATTGTATCGAATAAATGAATTGTATTGAATTGAATTGAATTGTACAATCTGCCGTGCTGTCATGCGTACATTAGTGTGACATCTAAATGTAAAGGCGGGCTGTACACTGGACTATGACATTCATGGTGAAATAAAATAAAGAGCTAACCAGTAAAGCAGCCCTTAGATGAGCGCGCCTTGTTGTTGAGCACGGGGTCGATGGCGCGCAGCGAGCACGGCGAGAATTTGTTGTTGTTCTTGCGATCGCCGCTCGTGGCTCGCGCGAACATTATGTAGTTGCCGTCCTCGCCGAACGGGGTGCATACTTCTGGGTCGTGCTGTGTAATAATAAAGTTAATTTACTAATATTTTAGCCGTTTTAGCAATTAGCTCAAACAAAAGAAGAACGCGCCTAAAATCTTCATTGAAATCTGATATAACAGAAGTGATTTATTAACTGATTATAGAGATCACAGCAATGGTGCTTTGTCGGGACGTAGTTGAAATCCCCTTCTCATAGAGTTTGTCAAACGAAATAGGACTTTATGTACTCACCGGAGAACCGAAGTTGTGTCCGATCTCATGCGCGAGCGTGACGTGCGACACGGCGGGCGGCACGTGTTTCCCGTAGTTGAGGAGCGTCACGATGCCTGTGTTCAGGGACTTCATGCTTCCTCGGTAATGCTGAAAATGTTACTCTTTTAGAACGGGAAAGCCTTTAAAACTAAGATTTATTATATAATCATTAGCCCCGCTGCAAATGCCCGCATTGGTCGCGGCGAGCAATTTAAATAAAACCTATGGTCACGCTCATTAACGTTCCTGCGTAATTCCAGCTGGATGCTAGTTCTATTATTTATTCTGTGGTTCGAGCGAGTGTGGTGTGGCCATTTGCGGCGAGTTTTAGTTTTAGTAGAAATGCCACGTCATAGGACATACAACTGATACATGACTTTAATTAACCCCGTTTAATTCCACAAAAAGCTCTGACACTTATTACTGATAGAAAATATAATACTTGCTAGAAGGCAGCATTATTTGACTCCCGTCTTCTGAAATGTGGAGGTATTTCTCCAGTTCAGGCGAATTCAAATTGAGAGGATGTTTCCATTTCATCGCTAAGTATTTTTATATATTTATGAAATCATCAAAAACCCATTGTGTGCGGGTATCGTGCATTACAATTTTAAACGTGCATGTTAGTTGTTAGAGTCTGGTCAACGAAAGATGAGACTCAGTTTGAAAAGAACTAAGTTTACGCCTTATTTTATGGGTCAGTTTCCAATAACTTATTAATTTAACAGGGAAAGTGGCGCCACCATTTCCGTCTCATCTTTCGTTGACCAGACTTTATTAAAGTTAAACAGCAATGAAAAACTAACCCCATTTTTCTCGCAAACACCCCCTGCGTTCTTCAGATCGCCTGTCCAAGCCAAACCCAAAGTGCCCATCTCAAAGTCTCTGTACGTAAACATGTACGCTAAACAAAACGCGTCGTAATCTTCCTCTGAAAAAAATATTCAATACAATGTTAATCATACTGAAATATACTGTAAGCTGAATGACCTAAAATTCCAGTAACTAATGTAATTACCTAATTTAATTAGGTTGATATTATTGGAAAATGTTACGTTAGCGAAATTTATTACCCTAGTAACAGAATTGGCCCCATGTGAACCATTCGCTTTATTGATTAGACGAATAAAGAGGAAGCACTTACCTGAAAAAAGCTCTAAGTATTTCTCAACGCCGTAGTTGTTGGGAAACCTATAAGAGGGCTCTTTCAAAGCATCTAATGTATGGACTTTTATTCTTTTGATCATAAAGGTAATGTTGTCGGGCTTGCCGTCTTGATTGAAGTCTGAAAAAGAAATGTATAAGTGAAAATAAAATATACACGAACAAAGTAATTTGCGAAAAAGGTAAAGCTAACGAGATCCGACCTGTTACTTTGTAAATGGCGTTGACTTTTTGTACGTGTCGCGTCATGACTTCAATGCAGGCTTCTTCAGAGCCATACCGCTGGAAAAACATGTGGTCTGCTTGTAAGTATACTAAACACGTGGTCTTTTTTGGGTCAACTGTAGCTCTCTTATTTACATGTCGGCCGTCGTCGGTCCCGTTCGCGGACACCACTGTATACCCTACCGGCTCCTTCTTAACTATATCCTTACTAACTGTCACGACCCCTGCTTTAGTTTTTATCACTTCGACGTGCGTCTTTGGCTTCGGTCTCGACTCTTCCGAATCGAGTCGCACCTTTGTTATGAGGTTACTTTTGTCGATTTTGGTTTTTGGCTTTCTCGTGCTGAACTTATCGAAAGGTTCGTTATTGTTTGTGTAAGGGAAGTCTAAATCTAAAGGTAATTCGGGATTCTTCTTTGGCTCGTCATCTTGCATTTCGTCTTCAGGGAGCCACCTCTTCTTTCGTCTGTGTATTTCGCTGTTTAAATCTTCGCTGCGGTTGTGGAGAGGTAGGTCTTCTTCAGTAGGGAGATTTGTGAAGTTGAAAAGTTCTCCTTGGTGGCCCATTGTTCTTTTCACGTGAAGAAGATGTGAAGCGCACGGAGATCCTTCGTTGTTTTCGTATGGGTCTTCGACGTCGGATCTTCGGTATATGACGCTGTGCATTGTAGGATGGTCCTGGCTGTAGCGCGACAGCGGCTCCACGTAGTATTCCTCCGTGGGCGTCCAGATAGTGCCGTCGAACAACCCCTCCGCGGTGATGACACCATACACATGAGATGACTCGTCATCTGAAAAAGATTAAATAAATAAATAAAATGTTTGTTGATTTTCCCATCACAAATAATAGAACTTAAGTCTAGAGGCAACTTGGCAACTTCAAAAATCTGAAAAAGATTACAAATTAATTACGTAAGTATACGTTTTTTATTAATTAAGTACTTATACGTTTTTCTAAATTCTAAATAGGTAACTTCTTCATTGAGTCAGTTGTTAACAAAGATTTAGATCGTTTATTGACGTAGATTTTAACGAGATTCAAATAAACCATTGAAACACGAACTAGAATTCTATTGGGATGGCTAGCTACAATTTATGTAATCTAATTCAAGGCGCAAAGTGCCCGGGAACTGGAAATGAATTAAAATAACAACTTGCAGTGGCAGTGAGGTGGGATAAAACCGCTCACAGATAAAAGTGACTTTTCAATAGATGCTCGTCAGTACGAATAATATAGACAGCATTGCAGAGGAGATATTGAAGAAATATTTAACGAGGTTGTACGTTTCAACTTTCAATGCCGTTCTTTAAAAGGCAGGTAGCATCAAAGGATTCCCAAAACGCTTGGCTGGATCGAGATTAAACAAATGATTTCTAGTAATGGCCATGTGTAATTTGACGGAACCGTCCTCAATCCCTGCGGGATTTGATCTGTGAGCGAAATACATCAAGAAGAAAAGGAAAGTCATTTGGGAACAAAGCTCGGTGATTAAATTACGGAATTCACAATCCTGAAAATTGGTTATTTATAGATTGCAAATGAAGGAGGAGGAAAATTGATTTCCAGGGTAATTTTGATGAGGTCTTATTTCGATACAATTAACATCATAGTAGCATCATGTACTTTATTTAGAATAGAGGTGGTTCTATTTAGACATTCGTAAGTAGGTATGAACCACACATTTTTTTCAGTATAATCAGCAGAGAAAAAGAGTTGAAATTCCTGTAACTCTAACTCATGTAAATGAAACAAAACTGTAAAGTATACTCCATTTAACTTTGGTGAAGTAATTTCATCAAAATTCACTTTGTCGCCGTTTGTTCCAGATGGGGCCGAGCCGTATAAATCCGTTTTATTAACTTACAGAATGTACAACTTTCTTGGCTCATGTTTAATTGCTTGTTCCAACGATGTGGAAAATAACCGCGGAGGGTAATAAACGGTCTACTTGATACAAATGTGTGTTTAACGGAATTAGATTTAGGGATATTGTCTTATGAGTGATGCTAGAGAAATCTACAGATGGCAAAAATGTGTTTAAAAATATATTTTTTGTTTAACTATAGGCTTATAGTGGCATAATACAAATGATACTTATCGTCCTTTTCGACGTTTCTATACATACATACTCAGAGCTAGTGATTCGCATTATCAAACTAGGTTACATCACCCGTAACTATATACTCAATGGAAATGTAAAAGCTAATAGTAGCTAATAAGTTTCGAATAGGTAGGCTGCGCTGTACTGAAAATAATCGATAGTGAATGAAACATTCAATCAGCGGCAAAAAGGTAAGGGATGGAAGTCGCGGGTATCTGTTATTGTGTGTGCGATGAGATTCCATCCAACTGGAATGTGTAGTATAGTGACTCCATTAGCTGAGGCCACTCGGGGGAGTTGCTCAACTAATGGAAGACCGAACGCTCTGTTAGGCTACTGCATAGACTTTCTTGTTGTATGGTCTGTGGCTTAGAGTAAGACGGGCTTCAACGAAGCCTTAACGAAGCCTTCGTTGCTCGAAGGTCTGTGGGCTACCGGGCCGGGACGCCTTCTGTTCTGACACTGACACACTTACGTACGTAAACTTGACGATGTGTTTGGTTTTAAAGAAAAAAAATCCCTGTTCTGTGGACCTACACTATTTGTTTTAACTAAAGACTTAATTAATTTCAAATAATTTTGGATAATTTTGATAGGTACTTTATATTATAGTTTCGTATATTATAGTCAAGATTGTTTACACCATGTTCACACTGTCTCTCGTGAAAACTGTAATGAGTAAGTATACCAAATTATTGACATGCCAAATGATGGCCATATTTGTATCGCACACTGAGAACTGCCGAATTTTTTCATTTAATTTGGCACATAACAGTCATTACAATAATTTACCTAACTGCCCAATCAGCCCATTTACATTGCTAGAGTATTTTTTGTACTAGCACTAAAGGATTTAATTTTGCCCATTGTTTTAAAATAACTCTTGTCTTTTATAGTTCCACATTTTGTAGTATGTTTGCTGCCACAGTAGAGATTTAAGAGTATAGAGCTTTAAAATTTCGGCTTCTGTTAGCCATGTATCATTGACTGCTTTCGTATGTCTGTCCCGCTGTTCTTCTGTCGGGCTGTTCGTTTGTTCTCCTCTTAGAGTAAGACGAAGCCGGCGTTGCTCGAAGGTTCTCCTCTACAATTTTCGCATCTCTCAACCGATTCTCGAGAAATTTTGTAAGTAGGTTCTAGTTACTTATATGGAATTTATTTATCGATTCAGTTTTTAGATTTTTTTTAAAATGGCGGAGATATGGGGAAAATCAAATTTCAGCCATTTCGAAAAATGTTCAAAAAGTCACGATCGCGAGCTCTACAGACCCACTAGTATTTAGAGTATTTACTATTTACATACTATTTAGTACAGTTATACAGCTAAATGTGGGCCGTAATTATGAAACAAAGGCGCGGGAACTGGGTGACACAGAGGCACAAAGTGGCAAGTGAACTGTTACACAATAATAAGTACGCGTCGTCGCACCTGTCTTTGATTACAGTACATGTGCACACTTAAACGCATGTTGGACTATATGTGGTCTAGCCATTTTTGCTTTTTACCTAGGGTATAGAAGTAGGCAGGATTTATAGCTAATAGAGAAGTGAACTGTTACGCAAAAATAGCTTGTAATAAATAAATACGCACTGCCGCAGCGCCTGTCTCTAATTACAATGCATTTGTGCCTACACTCATTTTTGATTTTTGCCCAAAGGGATATTAGGCATGATTTGAAAGGTCTATAAAATGTCATTTGGATTACTTAAAATAAAAATAAAATACGAGCAAGTTCCCCTATGTCCACTAAAATCCATTGTAATAAATACGCACTGCCGCAGCGCCTGTCTCTAATTACAATGCATTTGTGCCTACACTCATTTTTGATTTTTGCCCAAAGGGATATTTCATATTAGGCATGATTTGAAAGGACTATAAAATGTCATTTGGATTACTTAAAATAAAAATAAAATACGAGCAAGTTCCCCTATGTCCACTAAAATCCATTGTAATAAATAAATACGCACTGCCGCAGCGCCTGTCTCTAATTACAATGCATTTGTGCCTACACTCATTTTTGATTTTTGCCCAAAGGGATATTTCATATTAGGCATGATTTGAAAGGACTATAAAATGTCATTTGGATTACTTAAAATAAAAATAAAATACGAGCAAGTTCCCCTATGTCCACTAAAATCCATTGTAAAGATCCATTGATAGTTCTCAGTCCCTTGACAATTTAGTCGTACTTTTTTTATCATTCACTGAAGTTTCCACCATGAATTCAGTATTGTTATTATAATCCGCTCATCTCATCTGCCATTGGTTAGATCAGTTCACAATTACATAAAAACTTTTCATATAACAAAAAAACATATATTTTTTAAATCTTAAATTCTAATCATTCATGGTGTTTACAATATTAATTGTGCAAAAGTGTTTCTTTTGTAAATCAAGAAACACGATGATATTAGATAATGTATTAAAAGCTTTTATTTACAAATGTAGGTACATCAACAATAATAGCCAACATTTTGATAAATATTTTTCACTTAAAACATTGTTTGATTTTTTTCGATATGAATCGGCAATTTCAAAGGTAAAGAGCTAATATTTATTTATAAGTAATATTATGAACGAACGCAATATCACAAAGTAAACAAGCAATAATTCGAAGGTGGTTCGAGTTTTATTTTTAAGTCAGTCTTTTATCTGTAATACCATACCTATTAGAAACGTAAATTATATGTATACAAGTTATTAAGATCCAAATAAAAAATACATAGAAGTGAGTCTAACATCAAACATCATTTCATAGCTATTCATAGAGCTATAATATAAAAAAAAATATTGCAGGCTTTGTTTTGTGAAGTCTTAAGTCATGATGGTCATCAAATCATTCCTTTTTTTCCCGCCACAAAGAGGTAAATAATATACGGGTGATCTGATCAGTATAGGTGGTACGTTAAAAATTGTCTATCCAGGGAGCCTACACAAATAGCCATCCTACTAAAACTAACGCTAGGAGAATAGATAGAATGACAATGTATGGGATTGACAGGAGCTAAGCGTTAGCTTATGTCAATCCCATAGTAATTCTTTATTCTATTCTACTAGCTTTAATTTTAGTGGAATGGCCATTTGGGTACGGGCTGGTGTTTATAATATAAATTTTAGTTACGTATAGAACTACAAGTTCTACATTGTTTGTGAATGACATAAAAATAGTGTAGATAAGACGTTCCGAAAGAAATTTATCTGCAAACTAATGTTGCATAACATCAGCCGTGCATATCAGATGCCGTGGAGTGATCATGTGAAGTGTATTGTCTTGGACCTATCTCGTGTTGATGACACTAATTATACAAAATACAGTTTCTACTTCCGCTATGAGATAAGCAATCTGCCGGTTGATAACGTTAAATTACACGATGACGGCAGTTCTTCAAGGTATAGGTATCGTGACAACGCCAATTATTTCTATTGTAATTATTTTTGGGTTAAAAAAAGAACAGAGACCACTTGTTAGATCATCAGGCTTTTTGTCAAAAATTATAAGTTTTCTTTTGAATTTGAATGAACACAATAACTATCTTATTTATACAATACTAAATATCTTATTTATTTTCAAAATTAAATCATTTTATATGCATATAATTAGTGCTACTTTCATTTTGATTTCTAAAACTTAAAATTAACATGTATTGCGATTTCTAAACTGCATGTTGTAAGAAATTATAAATAATCGATTTGAATTTTATTGGGTCGCGAAATACGTTCTCAAGTTTGCTATACGAACAAAAGTTTATAAAAAAACCGGCCAAGTGCAAGTCGGACTCACGCACGAAGGGTTCCGTACCAAAAACAGCAAAAAAAAAAACACGTTTGTTATATGGGATCCTCCCTAAAATATTTATTTTATTCTGGTTTTAGTATTTTGTTGTTCTAGTGGCAATAGAAATACATCACCTGTGAAAATTTCAACTGTCTACCTGTTGTCATTATTAATATCGAGCAAAAAACAGCACAAAAAACAAGTTTGTTGTATGGGAGCCCCCCTTAAATAGTTATTTTATTCTGGTTTTAGTATTTGATGTTATAGCGGCAACAGAAATACACCATCTGCGTAAATTTCAACTGTCTAGCTATCATGGTTCATGAGATACAGCCATGACAGACAGACAGACGGAAAGCGGAGTCTTAGTAATAGGGTCCCGTTTTTACCGTTTGGGTACGGAACCCTAAAAACCACTTTCCATTCACTCTAACCAGTACGTGGTGTCTTTAAAATGAGGTGGTCATAATATCCCTTTAGACGCACAATACCACCTATACGCAAAACACCACTTTTGTATCTTCGAGCTTCACAGAACTTCTTTTATAATTTACTGTATGCCCGACATCAGCCGTTTTAATATCCCCACTGCAACGGCTCAGGCCTTCCTTATGGGTGGATAAGGAGGGTGGGCCATAATATAACCCATCACGCAGGCCCAAATGGATTGGTGAGTGTAAGCGACTACAAATGCAGCTGGGACCAATGGCTGAACGTGCCTTTCGAAGCACGGAGGAACTCGAGATAATAAATTTTTGGTCACCCGTCCTATGACCGACCTATGCGAAAGTTGCTTAACCTCCGCAATCGCAGGGCCAGGCTAAACCACTGCCCCACCGAGCTCCTCATTTAATGTATGATTGGTGTGTTATGTTAAGGTGACCATACCTTCGAGCTTCCCCGTGTAGACGTGTGCGGTGTTATAGTCCAGGGGACCGGTGGACGAATGGAACTGCACTCCGTCGGCGAACACCGAGCTCGGGTCTGGCCGCAGCACCAGTTTGAACACTCTGCGACAATTACAAAATGATTAAATAAATGGCAATTATGCTAGCTAGGGCCACACTACCGTGATATGCCAACAATTATGACCATTGATGAACCTTATGCATATAGGAATAAGGAAAATTATGGCAATAATTATTGCCATATCACAGTAGTGTGCACGTAACATTTAATAATCTATCCCAATCATTTGAACGCGTTTATCAGCAGAATAAGATGATTATTTTCTTCATTACAAAAAAATGAGCCTCCATTTGTTATTAACAAATAAAATAAAAACAGTAGGCAGCTCGCTTGATCCAGTTATCCTCACAGCTTTGCATCGAAGGATTACTCTGTATCGTCAAATTAGTTTTACAAGAGATAAAGTGAAATAATGCTGAATAATGAATTGAGCACGAATGTGAATAATTAAGCGACTGACACACCTGTATTCTTCCCAAAAGTTTTCCATATTTTCGCCGTGAAAATCATTACTGTGAGGAGTCTAAATCTTGAAAGTTGACTAACTAAAACATTAAAGGTCACGCTGTACTCGTATATCAGGGTTACACGTGTGATTTATCGGCCATTATGATGGTGCTCCACATTTTAATACCTAGAGTTTACAAGTCTTGGTAGTAAATCATAATTAAGCGCGCCCGCCGCCTGCAGCGCGCGATGTATTTTTAGTTAGGATCGGAGGTTTGAGTTTTACACGAGATTTAATGAGTTTTGTGTAGCTAGTGGTGTGATTTAATATAAATAATAATAAGAAGAAGAATACGGTAAATATGTGTAATGCAAAATATTGTATTAGGTTTATTTTAAAAGAGACTACCCGTGCTACTTGTCTTATCATGATAATCTACTCTTTACAATATAAAAGTTTGTATGTTTATCTGTTTGTTACTCAATCGCGCAAAAATGGCTGAATGGATTTACCATATAGACAGTTTATAACCGATTTAAACATAGGATACTTTAATCCAGGGGGTCAAGTCTGCTAATGTTTTCGTCAAAATCGTAGTTCAATGGTGTTTCAATGGTAATGCTTTTTGACACTGTGCTTATTTCTTAAACCCAAAACTGAAACACATTGTGTTTCTTAAACCCAAAACGGAAACATATTGTGTCTTGATTTTGGGTTTAAGAAACAAGAACTGTGTCAAAAAGCATTACCATTAGAACAACGATTTTGACGAAAACATTAGCAGACTTGACCCCCTGGCAGGCTAGGCGCACTCCGCGCTTTAGGTACAAATCTACAAGTAGGTAGCGGGTCCGTCCGGACGGACTAATTTCAGAGGGCTAACGCGTGCCGGCTGGGTCGCACATTAGCAGTTTGATTTCGATAGTATGCCTTAATACGAATAAAAAGGATCCTAACCTCACGTTTTTCACTCTTCCAAAAGTTCCAAACGACATAAAAACGTAAGAAGTGCTTGTCTACTAGGTACCTAGTTAGTAACTAGTATCCGTTTATTCTTATTGCTAAACAATCTTCGCCCAACTATTTATTGAAATAATAATTTATCGATTAGGTAGGTACTTACTTACCTACTTACTTTCGAAATAAAATAATTATAATTACAATTTCATTTCGTAATAAAGCCAATTGCTTTAAAGCCAGCATGTATAGTCTGATGTGGCGTTGACTGTACCTAGCCTATGTTTTTTTTAAACGTATTTAACTACACATTATTTCACAAACACATAACTTGTAATAAATTAAGTACCAGTTATTTAATTATTATTTAAAAGAAGAAACCCTGAAGTCGTTAGAAGAGATAAGAGCTACGCGATAGAAAGAGAGGCAACTTCTAGGTGAATATAACTGTAGGCAAGAGAGAGGCGTGCAACCTGAATTGCACTTTGTTGGGTATGGAATAGAATCGTTATTTATTTAAATGACTTTGCGGAGTGGATCTTCTGTACTTGTACTATTATGTATTCTGTGCCCCTGGTCAAATGTTCTTGAGCGATTTTTGAAATGTCCACGCGATTGAAGTCGCGGGCGGAAACTAGTAAGGGCATTAAAAGTCTCCACCAATAACAAAACTAATTCAGAGCTACGACAATTCCAATTAGGTTACATAATCCGAACATCACCGACAGGAGGCGAGAGCGCACGAGTCGCTAACGAGCGGTTCGTAACGTCTCGTCGTCATGGGACAGACAGACAGCCAACCGACTCCCCTATTTGTCTCAGTAACTTGATTACGGGAAAACTTCCGCTGATTCCGTCCATCCAATAAACCGATCAACCGACTTCATGCTCTAACTTATATACGTTATAATAAGTTGTTTGGTATATCTGTGTAATGTGCTTGGCATTAAAGGATAAAGATTTTTTATGTGTGAACCTTTCACCAAACTTTTTTGACGATCTATTGATATTTAGTCATAAGTATATTTTTATTTTGAATAATCTGGATATCGAAACCAAAAGTACAATTTTTTGTGTCAATAAAAAAAACCATGAGGTCGGTATTTGTTAACCAGTTTTTTTAAGTTGTGAACTTTTTTAAAACCTTT
Organism: Agriphila tristella; assembly: GCA_928269145.1. Taxonomy (NCBI): domain Eukaryota; kingdom Metazoa; phylum Arthropoda; class Insecta; order Lepidoptera; family Crambidae; genus Agriphila; species Agriphila tristella. The sequence goes on from OV743440.1 coordinate 6,608,389, forward strand.
AGTTCACTATATGCACTAAAATAACACTAAACTGCCGTCAAAATGTTTTTAATTCCATAGCCGCACTGTTTTCAAAGCATTCTACAATTTAAAACTTTGCCAGCAAATTCAAAGAAAATGGAGCGCCATTTTTCTCTATGCAAACGCACGTAGCCCGCCTCCCGAGCACCGGGTACAGGCGAGTGCTTTTACATGTCGAATCAATCTACCTTGCTAGTTCTACTGGGATAAGTGATGGATCTCAGTTTTGTCGTCAACTGTACCTGCTTCGATCTCAGGAGTTGTGACGAAAAGTTTGGAAAAAGCATTTACAGGATCGGATCGAACATTCGTGAATAAATTCTATACCAAATAAAGATAGAGATCTGACCAAATAATCAAATGTTCATCATAATGTTACACAAAACCCAATTTTCATTTTTTTTGGGTCACAGTAACTCATATACTTATTAAAAACCTGCATTTTCACATGTTCATCATCCCAATTCCATTAACGCCAAATATTGATGGCACCGTCTCCATCAAGTATTTCATATTATGAAAATTGAATTTCACCACGCTTTCAGTAACTCAACGATAAAATAGGTCAACTGTAACGGTTTTACGTAACTAAATCTAATGTAAACAATTCAAAATTATATTTATGAATCAAAAAAGCATATCCCACCAAAAACATTCTGTAAAAAAACTAGCCAAGTCTCGATGGGGCGGCTTGTTTATCTCTAAAAAGTAATGAAATACCCTTCAACGGCCAAGTCACACAACATTAACTATAATAAAAAAAATCGCAGTAAGGAACCTTAGACTTGGCACGACTTCGTCTAGATTTCATTACTTTTTAGAGATAAACAAGCAGCCCCATCGAGACTTGGCTAGTTTTTTTACAGAAAGTTTTTGGTGGGATTTCACTTCCTTTTGTAGCATTGATGCTTTCCGCTACGCTGGATTTTTGCAATGACAGTCGATTTTTTTATGTACCAAGTAGAAGGGGGCATTACCATATCTCTAATACAGCTAAGACCAGCTGAGGGTTCTTCATCAGAAACTTCAGACATTCGATTTTTGACATCAAATGAAGCGGCCCACCAAGCTGAATATTTTTTTCTGAAGGCGGTATATGTCGATCTCTAATAGTTTGGTTGGGCTCTTGTGTTTTCTAATCAGGGTCACCAGGTACTCCAGATCTTCGATTATCCTAGTATTTATAGTTTTCCCTTTATGTGGCCATTATGGCTGGTTCATGCGTCATGCTCATGAACGGGTGCTGCCAGTGGGAATGGGTCTGCTTCTGTCTGCTTGTACTAAGGGCGTCGTATATTTACATATATTATTTTTCTGATTAATATTATCAATATGTATGGCACTATGTAGCTTCTATGACATTCACAAGTGCTTGTAACAGCCTAGACTGAATAAATTATTTTTGAATTTGAATTAAACCCTAACTCTGTACCAAATTTCAGCTCTCTGAGTTTATGGGAAGTACTAGTTCTATTTTGATGATCATGAGTGAGTGAGTGAGTGTCGAAAATGCGAAACTTTGCTTTCGTTTAACTTCGGAACTAAATGACCTACAGACTTGAAATTTTGGATTTTAAGTATGTGATTATAGCTTACTGGATGACGAAAATTTCTGCGTTCTGGTATTATCCAGAGGTTCTCAAATAGGGGCCTGAAAATACGGCGAAATGGTCCCAGTAAAGGATGGTACGGCAGTGTTTGCTTTGCGCTCGACTTTGGCGGGGGCACTCCCGTGCCCCCCGATTTTTAGCCCTTATTCTTCGACAGTTAGAACTGTTAATTCAGTAAAATAAAAGTGACAGCATCCGTTTTAAGTCATGTGTTACTTGTCCACGTTTTAGAATAAGGGTTTAGGGTTCTTGTATAGGAATCCTTAATGCCAAAAATTAGAAAGAAAAACAGATATGAATTGCAACAATTTTTGATTACTTAACTCTGCGTTCGTGTAGGGATTTCATGTTCATTGTTTGCTAACCGGATTTCCAAGTTGATTAACGAATTAATTACCTGCGCAATTCCGCCGAGCTCCCGCGAAATTGACTAGGAATAGCACGAGGGTTATGTTTAACTTCACCATAAATATTAATAAGACAACTTTTGAAGGACGTTTGGGGCCAACTTTCGTAAGTGGGTTACGTTCTCCGCGTCATCGGAATTTGGTTGGAGCTGGTGTTATGTCACCCACCAATCCGCGTTGGGCCTATTCTCCTTATCCACCCCTAGGGAAAATCTGTGCCCCAGCAGTGGGGACATTAAAAATGGCAGCTGGTGTTATGTAACAACGAAGTCGGTTTATTTTTATCATCAAACAGAGGGGTAAACCACAGAATAAATAATAGTCCAAGTTACCAAATATCAACCTAAAAAGCTTATTTTAAACTTTTAGATTTTTGCATTCACAATGCTATTTTTATATTAAGATGAATAAATAATGAAAAATATTAGAAAAAATCGACTCACCCGTATCCCGTCTGAGTTGCTACGGGTGAGTCGATTTTTTCTAATATTTTTCATTATTTATTTATCTTACTAAAAAGCTTATATCAAGAAATATTAAAAAATGGGTCAAAATAACCTGATAATAATCATCTTTTTTTATTTTAAAAGGGTGACCGATAGTCCTCTACAATTGATACCACACATAATAATCATCATGTGATTGCCAAAGTTTTAGAAGCCGTACAACGTCACACACACATTTTTGAGCAACGATTTCACACAATATTACTTGATTTATCGATCCCAAAAAATAATGTAGAATATAAAGTAGAGTACTATATGTTACTCAGTTATGTAATTGATCCTTGATAGAAACATGATATCTTAAACTTTTCTCGTTAGAAAAATTCGTAAAGTGACCTCCAATTTTGTACTGTTATTCAATGCTGTGCCAACTAATAATAAACCTATAATAAAAAAAAACTTTAGCTAGCTCTCTAGTTTTGTGATTGTCAGTTTTCCAAAATTTTGTTATTAAAAAACGATAATGCGTCAATTTCGATAATTTTTTACTATGACAATTTCTTCCAGCGTTGTCTGAAAACAACTTGAAACTAAATTTTGCTTTAAGTGGTCCTTTAAATAGAGTTTGTATGAAACAGGACGAAAATAATTGCGTTTACTGTATTTCTTGTTAATTTTCCAAAGTAGTTCCAATGGCGTAGCTTTTTTATATTCATAAATCCGGTCTGACAGTTACGACTTTAAAACGTGGATAGTTTTCCAAGTAATTCAAGAGTGAAAGAGACAGTGACAAAATAGTAATTTCCTTAGAACGATTAATAAGAGTTATTTTAAATGAGAATGGAGTATCTCGTGGAGAGGCTCCAAGTTTTATTACAAAGTTAGGCAGCGCGCTATCCATCCTTGTTTGCTGGCGAATCGCAGCTGAAAACTCTGTAAGAACTTATTAGCCAACGCAATTTCCAAAGCCCATTACTCATTTTTGGTCGCAAACATAGCATCTTCGGTTCATTTCCGATAGCACCGCTCTTTAAAATCTATGACTAAGCATTCCTTTTTTACTTTTGAAATGCTGCAAACATGTTTCAATACAAAATGTAGTTCTTAGCTAAATTATTAATAACATTGTGTTTTGTCGAACGGTTAATTCATAAGTAATTAAAAAAGGCACAATCTAAAAAGTTAAAATAAAATAACATATCATCGAACATTACTTTCAGATACAGAGCAGAGATACAGAGATTACAGAGCGTAATCCAAATCCAATGCAGCATAGACGATTTGATACAAAACGCTTTTATAAGGATTCACTCCATTTAAGAGCGCGCACACAAACACAACCGATTTTTTGTAGGGCCGATTATTAGACTCTCTGTGCATTTGTAGGGCCAATTTTTCATTGCATCATAGTAGGTTAGAATTCATTATTCTCTCCGACAAAAAAAAACAGCAAACGAGTAAGTATTGTATCTTTCGTGCACGCTTAATTTGTACATAGCTCGACGTGTTCAAACTTATCAGTAAAACTGTTTTCAATGAAGTTTTCCGCCATAATGTAATTGCAATCTTCAAAGGCGCAAAATAGCGATGGCGGCGGACGGAAGCACACCGCGTCAGCCGCGAGAGCTTTTGAATATTAAGGAGTATTAAGTGACGTGTCGCATAGCCCGGTGCACGTACGCCGCGTAATTGGCGGCAAGCAGGGCTGTTACGCAGACAAGATTCGATTGCCCCCTAATTACATCGAGACGGGAGCTTATTAAGACACACGTACACAATCGGAGGCTGTTTTACGGGGAGTTCGTACGTAATAAGGTGCATTATATTGTGGTTGGTAGAAAATTATGTACTCGTAGTGGAAAATGTCTGCGTTTAAATTTTATTTTTCTAGAACAAACATAAAAAGTACTAAGCTTGTACATAGTCTAAAGAAAATGTGAATTTATTTACGGAGCTTTTAATTATTTTTTCCTGTTCAACATGCAAAATATAACCTTTTTATTCAAGACGCCGTTTTGAATATGTAGCCAAGGAATACATAGCTTGAAATACGGCAATGCACATTAGTTTGCTGTTGATTCGAAATACAATTTCGAGGACATGAAGAATCTCTATATTTGGATTTTTTGTCAAACAAGTTAGAGGAGATTTTCGTCGAAAATGTAGCGAACTAGGAGATTGTCCTTCTTCAGGACTTCAGGATGTAGCAACTAGGAGCATCTTGTCGTATATTATTATCGCAATTAGCTAATTTAAAGCATTCAACGCAAGATCTATCATTTCAGTATAATAAATATTAATCTAGCATAGCTAATATAGCCTATAATGACGATTGCTGCTCAGCAAAATTAGGCCTTTTTAGTGGTTACTTAAAAACCTTTTAAAAACTTAAAATTAGTTACTTTATTTTTGGAAAAAATATTGTTGTTTATTTATTATTATGATTACATCAGCCATACAGGCGTTCTGCGTTAAAAAGAAACTCAAACCGAATATAAGCACACCAAAATGTTTTACGTTTGTTAAATTGGAATTGTTTTCGGTTGTAAACAAAAAGTCCGGTGAACCGTTTGCGCTAATACCACCGTTGACGGGAACTTTGTATGGCGACATTGTTAACAGTTGGGGATTGTCGGACGGTCGTCTTTTAGACCGAGAAATACAATTAAAGTTGTGGTCAGTTCCGAAGTTCCCCCCTCGGCTAACCTAACCTCGGAGGCTATCTGGTAGTTTGATTGACTCTCAATTACACGCAGATATTGGATCCGTTTTAGATGTATTATATCGAGGCAATCTGAATCGAGAACTATCGTCATCATATCAGCCGCATCCAATTAAGAACTATACTTACATTTAATTTCGTGGAGATCCTTGGGGAGGCCTATTATTTTATTATAAACAGGGCGGCGATGGTCAAGATGATGACGATGATATAAATTTACTTTAGCTAAGCTATAACTCATTAATGTTAGAAGAATGCTACGCTACAGTATAGCATAAGACGGGACCTAAAGAACTTAGTAGACAAAAACGGATAAATATATTATATGGTCTAATAATAGAAAAATAATTAGGTACCTAACCTATTAAGTCCCAAAGATAAATGACGATGTTGAAAATGGAAAATGAAAACCGTCTTATTGATGCTTATGATGCAAAAGCAGCCCTTGACGAGTTTCTTGCCGGTTCTTCTCGTTACAAGGTCTCCCGCTTAGGGTTTGCGAACCGATGGCGTAGCTTCTATGACATTCACAAGTGCTTGTAACAGCCTAGACTGAATAAATTCCTTTTGAATTTTGATGTTGAATTTTTTTGAATTTTTGAATTTGATAAATTTTGTTGTTTCAGAGGACTTGTCCGGTTTCCCTATGACAAGTACGGGTAAGCGCCCCCGGACCCTCAGCCTCCGCTGCTGCAACCTCTCAACCCCCCCGCAGCAACGGTGTCCTTTTTGTACCCCAATCCGTCCCATTTTACACACTCCTATACCCACCTCACATCCCTATCCTAATCCTATTCCTTCCCCTCCGCTAAGCTAAGGTCTGCCGTGCCGATGGCTGCATGGCTAGGGGCGTGCCTAGTCATAAGCGTGCCACCCTGGAAATTGGTGCCCTCCAGGCGTAAATAGCCTTACCACACACGCGGGGCTCTGTGTGGTGGACAGTTGTCTTTCCCTAGCTAATCGTGGGAACAAAATGGTTTCAAATTTTTTTAATAAACCTGGCTGCGGCGATAGAGCTCGCCACTCATCACGCGTAACTTGTTTCTCTCGGGGCGAAAAGCGGGCATCGGAGACCCGTTTTGCTACGCTGAATGTATGTGGAGCGATGGAGGAGAAAATGGATGAGGTGTGTTTGATTATGGAAGAAAAGAAGTTGGATGTTTTATGCGTGAACGAGACGAAAAGAAAGGGCAAAGGAGTCTCAGAACATGGCCCGTTTAAAGTTCTGTGGTCGGGCGTTGCCGAAAATGAGCACGCGAGTATGGGCGTGGGACTCCTGCTGTCGGAAAGGATGATAGAATGCATGACTGAGTATGAGTGTGTTAGTCCCAGACTTCTCTGGGTTAGACTCAAAGTAGGATTACTTCGGATACGCGTCATTGGCGTGTATGCTCCCGATATATCCAAGTCAGCAACGGAAAAGGAGGATTTCTGGAAAAGTGTGGAAGACATCTTGAATGAATGCAAAGATAATGAAAGGATAGTTATGCTTGGAGATTTTAACGGATGGGTAGGTGTGAGAAGAGAGGGATGTGAGGGAGTTTTAGGAATATATGGAGACAAAAGAGTAAATGATAATGGCAGGAGTTTGATTGAGGTATGTTTAGAAAAGAATCTTGTGGTAACGAACACCATGTTTGACCACAAGGAAATTCATATGTACACTTGGCAGAGAGGGGAAAAGAAGAGTATGATCGATTTTGTGATTGTTGATGAAAGACTGAAGGGCAGAGTTGTAGACACCAGGGTCTTTAGGGGTAGTAACATTGGAACAGACCACTTTCTTGTAGTGTCTCGGGTTAGTGGTCTGTTCAAAAGTTGGCGTCATCGTCCCACAGTGTCAACAACGGAGCTGACTAGAGTAAAAGTTGAGAACCTGGATGAAGTGGAAGTGCAAAAGACATATTTGTGCAAATTGAAAGAACGATTGGGAAATGTGGCTGAAGTGAAAGATGGCAAGCTTGAGGAAGTTTGGGAAAAGTTTAAAAAAGGTGTGACTGAAACAGCTGAGGAAATATGTGGAGTGAGTAAAAGGAAGAATGCTCCCCCAATAAACTGGTGGGATAGTGAGGTAAGACAGATAGTGAATGAAAAGAAAAAAGTATGGCAGGATCTGCTGGCCATCAAAGCCAGTAAAAGAGTGAATGCAAGTGTTACAGAAGAGGATGTTGATACAGTTGCAAGGGAGTATAAAAGGATTAAGAAAGTAGTGAAAGAAAAAGTAGACGAAAAAAAGAGAAAGATGAAAGAAAAGTGTGACTTCAAACTCTGTGATAACTTTCGAGACAATATAAAATTGTTTTGGAAACAAGTGAAAACGTCTCGAAGTGGATCACATAAGTCTAAAATGAATGTGATAAGAGATGAAAAAGGTGAGCTAGTGACAGATGAAAAAGGTGTACTACAGGAGTGGATGAAATATTTTGAAAGTTTGTTTGAGGCGGATGGCTCTATGCTAGAAGCCTCGGATAAAAGGGTGGAAGACGAGGAAGAGACAGAAGTGGATGAAAGAGATATATATATGGATGAGATTATTAGTGCAATGAAGAGCATGAAAAAAGGGAAAGCAGCAGGATATGACAGAATTACTGTTGAAATGCTGAGAGGTGGGAAAGAGCTGGTTGCGTCCTGGCTGTGCCTGATCTTTAATAAATGTTGGAACAGTGGCAAAGTGCCGGAAGATTGGCGTAAAGCCGTGGTCGTGCCGCTGTACAAAGGGAAAGGGTCACGGCAGGATGCTAAAAACTACCGCGGGATCAGTCTTCTCAGCATTGTCAGTAAATTGTATGCAAAGGTACTGATTGAAAGAGTGATGCAAAAAACTGATCAGAGTATTTGGGATGTGCAAGCGGGATTCAGAAAGGGAATGGGATGCACGGATCAGGTCTTTTCCTTGAGGTGCTTAACCGAAAAACACCTGGCTAAGCACAAAAAGGTTTACTGTGCCTTTGTGGACCTGGAGAAGGCCTACGATCGAGTTGACAGGAATGAGCTATGGAAGGTGTTGTCCGAATACGGATTGGAGAGCAGACTGATTCATGCACTGAAATCTCTCTATGAGGATTCCCGTGCATGCGTCAGGATTGACGGCGTATACACTGACTGGTTTGGCATCTCTAGGGGTGTCAGACAGGGATGTGTTGCGCCACCATGGCTCTTTAATCTGTTTTTGGACAGTTGTATGAAAGGTCTGAAAAAACGTGACTGTGGGGTTGTGATGAATGGGACTCAAATCAAGTGCCTTCTCTACGCTGACGACCAAGTTATACTTGCGTCTTCTGCGCAAGAGTTGCAGGAAATGATGTCGGTTATGAATGAAGATTTTGTGAGAAAAGGGATGAAAGTGAATGTAACTAAGACTAAAGTGATGGTGTTTGAGAGAGATGAAGAAATGACTGACTGTACGGTAATGTTAGGTGGCGAAAAAGTGGAACAAGTCCGTGAGTTTGTATACTTGGGGAGTTTGTTCACAAGGGACGGAAAGAGTGAGGAAGACATAGAAAGACGAGTGAAGAAAGGAAATTCGGTGAGTGGTGCTATACACTCGGTTATGAGTAGCCAAACCGTTTCTGCAAAGGCGCGAATGGCTATTCATAGCGGAGTGCTGGTACCGACACTGATGTATGGAAGTGAATCTTGGGTATGGCAGAAGAAGAATGAAAGCAGAATAAATGCGGTAGAGATGCGATCGTTGAGGAAAATATGCGGAGTAAAACTGAGTGATAGAGTGAGCAATGAGGTGATTCGCAAAAGGTGTGGTCTGAAAGATGATATAGTGACAAGAATTGAGAAAGGAATGCTCCAGTGGTTTGGTCACTTAGAGAGGATGAATGAAAGGCGAATCACGAAAGAGATATACTGTGCGAATGTGGAAGGAACGATTGCACGAGGGCGTCCCAGAAAAACCTACGCGGACCAAATAGAGGTTATTATAAAAAAGGCTGGTGTACGCAGTGACAAAAACCGCAGGGCATGTATGAAAAGAGTGATGGATATGAATGAAGCGAAAGAAGTGTGCAAGGATCGTAGCAGGTGGCGATCCATAGTCTCTGCCTACCCCCATGGGAAACAGGCGTGAGTGTATGTATGTATGTATGTATGTATGTATAAATTTTGTAATTTGTCAAACAATGCGGTTAAAAATCATTATATTTATATAACCAGTGTTACGAATAACCTAGCAAGGTTATCACCACTCCTCGATAATATAGGATTAGGCACAATTTCCAGTCTTGCTAAAGCCTAAATTCTAAATCCGAAACAGAAACGTTTATAACTCAATTAAATGATCGTTATTTAGAACGCTAAATTACGAATGAAAGGCGCTATTTAAGGTAGCATCAAAACTTAATCAGTGAAATTTAAGGGCACTGAATTATAATTTCCACCTTTTCGTAATAGAGGCGCCAGGTAGGCAACTTGGTTAAATCGAAAACGGTTCAAAGTCTAATTTGAATAATCCACAATAAAATGGGTCGTCACCCTTCGTTATAAAACTTGGCAGAGTAGGAGCCTCCACGGGGATCCTCGTTTCTACATTAAAATTTTAATCTGGCCCAGAACCGACGGCTTTTGAGATTAACGTGCGCGTACGACAAACCATCCAAAGGTGTGCTATATTAAAGTTTTCCGTATAAGAGTAATAAGAAGATTTTAAGAATATCCAAATTCTTGAGTAAAGTAGGGTTTCCTAGGATGATGTGATAATTATTACGGCCGTAATTTAGCGGCGTAGAACATTGTCTATGTAAACAATACGTCGCGGTTTTTGACGTTACGGTGTCGCCGTATTGTTTACATAGACAACATTCAACGCCGCTATATTACGGCCGTAATATGACGGCACCGCTATCCTAGGACAAGCTATCCTAACACTAGCTTAAAAGATGATTTTGAGATGGGTAATTTTCACGAGATTAAGAAATTGTTAAATAATGTCACAAACGTGGCCGAAAGTTAAGGATCCAGGGACTGGTTTCCTATGCATTTGGTATGATAAAACAAGAGAAAGCCATGGCACCAGTGTTCTTTCGCTACGTTTGTGACATTATTTAACAATTTCTTAATCTCCTGCGTTAAAACAAATGATGTCTAAACTCAGAGAATTCCTATTTCATTCAAATCATGTGTCAAAAAGTTTTTACATCGTACTATCCCCGTCAATTGGTAATGCGCCTGGCGGCCATGATTTTAACCTCAAAAACGAAAAACAATTGTAAAACTTTTATATCCCTAGACCCTATCTTATCGAAAATTATAATTCAATAATTGATATATTAGATAACCTATTAAAATTTTCTTGTTTCATGATATTTTTAGTCGCGGATCACGTCGACGTGGATGTTAATGTGACAAGGTTCCAGCGCATTACCAATTGACGGGGATAATATTTGAAAACAAAATATTTGAAAAAAAAAGAACTTGATAATTTTCTTTACAAAGATAAGAAAGTGTACAAGTCACACTACTGTTAACTTTACACGAGATAATGATACAAAGTTCGTTACACCGAAGCTTTGCATTTTACATTACGAGATACTTTTTTTAATTTTACAGAGAACAAAGATGGATGCTTCGCTCGTTGGGGTTGAATTCCCTTTTGAGCTAGGACGAGAGGTCGGAGAATCTTATTTTATAAAGAAATGCAAGAATCTTTCTTATTATTTTTATAATGCGCAAGAATAATAGTCTTTAGTAAGCAGCTGTCTGATGGCCTTATGGAGCTTATTAGTAATGATAATAAATATTGCTCTTAAGCATTTAGGTCTTATAAAATATAAAACTGTACCGCAAAATCTAGGCAACAACATATGTTTATTTTCTTCAATTCTATTGTATAACAAGTAACCTCTCTACAATTTTCGGGATTGATAAAAATGTATCCGGTACTAAGTCCCTACTAACTTTGTTCCAGGTTCCCCCCCCCCCCCCCTTATTCGAACTTTTATCCTTTATTTCACTCCCTTCTACATTTATTTTCCTCACTGAGGAACGGCAACTTTACCTTTAACTGCCGGAACACAACAATTTTTTAAATTGTTGTTATGGCGTCAGACTTAGGTAAGATGGTGGTAGCTAGCCAGGCGGACTAGAAATAAGTCGGTGGTAGGCACCAACTAAAATTAAAATTGGTTTAGTGGTACAAGCATGAAAAGATAATGGACAGATAAAGTAGCTGTCACATTTAATTTTACCTATAATATTAGTAAAATTAGTATAGCATGAACTAAGCCAAAACAAAATTATTAAATACTACTTTTAAACTGCGTACTACTACGCTCTCAATATCGTGTATTTTTAAGGTAAACGATTTTACGGAATCTGCAGAATCTACGAATCTTTCAAGCAAATATGAATTGGAGTCTAGATTTTTATATGTAAAAAGTAAAATATAAGTAAAAGTTCAAATATTTTGATATCGGCGGTATTCTTGAAAGGTTTTATATCACACCAAAAACATACGCATAGTGGTATACAGAAATTTTGTTGAGACAGAAGGAACTTCATTTATTGAACAAACTGGAAAAAATAATAAAATCTTGTTTCTTCACAAAAAGTTCATTAATCTTTAGAATACAAGGTAATTAATTTCTAAATTTAATTAAGCTGGCTCAGGGGTTTTATAAAGCTCAGCAGTTTTCGGGTTTGCAGACATAATGAGTTCCTTACCAATCTATCTGTTTTCCTGACGATTGGATTTAATTAATCCATTTGCTGGTTGGTATAATTTTGTTACAATAGTTAGGTAGGCAGGTTAGCTCATTTTAATCAAAGACTTCTATGTTGTCTATGATTTTAATATTAAAACTCTTTAGAGTGTGCCTTAAGAATACTTACGAATAATAATGTATATGGAATTATGGTCAACAATCAAGTAACTACTGAGTAACTACTTTGAGTTTACGAACTGCTAGTGCTAAAGCTAGGGTTTCCTAAGAAAGCGGTGCCGTCACATAGCGACCGTAATTTTACGGACGTAAACGTCACTCAGCGGCCGTAATTTTACGGCCGTTTTAACGGTGAAGACACGTGGAAAGTAACAACACCGTACAACAGCGTTACGGCCGTAATTTTTCAAAAATGGAATTAGGTAGATATCTGAATTTTTAATAAGAATGACAAAAGATTATAAAAATGACAAAATAAATGTATACGTACACATTTGAATTGCATTAAATAAGTAAATAAATATTCAATTATGTCACATCATATTTAGTAAATTAATTAATAACGATAGTTACGATAGGTAGTTCAAAGGTACCAATATTTAATACCTATAATTAACTAGGTAGGTAGATCTTTTGAGAATAAAAAATATTTATTTTTTATTCTCAAAAGATGTACCTACCTAGACCTAGCTTATTTTAGGTATTTATTAGAATTTTTAATAGAAATAATTGACTACAAATACCTATTCAGTGAATTGTTTACATATACCTGATTTATTTAAAATTTCGCCAATTTCCCGCCATAAATTTTGTTTCAACTGGGTTTTCCTAAATTCTTTACTTTTTATATTATTAAGGACTTCATGATAACGGACGAATTCTATTAAAATTTCGTCGTCTTCGTTGCTCCAGAAGGAATTCATTTTGTTACCGCTATCTCGCAAAAAAACGTTTTCGAACTGTATCCTACACCGTCATGACGGCCGTCATAAAAATAGCGGCACCGGTTTTTGACGTCGCTGTCCAGCACCGCTCTCTAGGAAACCGCGCCGTATTGTTTACATAGAAAACGTTCTACACCGCTAAATTACGGCCGTAGTATGACGGCACCGTCATCCTAGGAAACCCTAGCTTAAGCGAGCAAAATTTGTACTTCCTAAATGGTTGGTATTGCGTTGCAACACACGCTAGCTAGTTGTAAATTCAACCCAAAGTTTACACAGCGAGAGTTACAAAGTCAAAGTGCACATATATTATTAAAACGGCCACCTAGTAACAGAGCGGCAGTGTTATCATCCCGCTGCTTATAATATTCTGTCGCATGTAGGGTTTCCAAATATACGCAAAATTTACTGAATATTCCTGACTGACAGGTGTTGGAAAGTTGACTGCAAGCTGACTGTGCTAATTAAAATACTCGCATTGTGAACTATAAGGATAAAAAGATAGTCAAATGTTATTAATAACTACCAGAGTCATCATTCACAGTATGAATAATTCCAAATCAACTTTTCTGTAGCTATAAAGTTTCTTAGGGGGATAATTATTTCTATCACCAAAGTTTATATTTGTCACCAATGAAGTACTAACCTAATTATAATATTTATTCCCAACAAATATTTTTGTCATCAATTAATTAAAACGGTCTCCAAGTTCGTATAATAAAATTAATGTAAGTGGTATCTGAAAATACTTTATTTATTACCCGATTATAGAATCTGTCTCCAAATAGTAGATTTATTTATTACCTATTGATATTATTTGCAGGTAATTTTTGATACAGATCCTATTTATTAGGTCAATGAACGTGAATTTATTTAATGATAGCTAAAATCATACCCGTTTCTCATCAACATTGAAACAGTCCTGTCAAACGCCTAAAATCCTGCCCATTAACCGCAGCATGGCTACCCTCGCCGAGTCTCTGTACATACCGCCTAATCCCTTTGAAGTTTCAAAAGCGTCATTTAAATTTAAACATCGTGCTTTTGTCATTCGTCGCGTTTGCTTCGGTCGGAGTGTCACGCTGTATATCCCCGATTTTATAAGCTTCACTGATAAGATAAGACAGGTTGTCAAAGATGTTATTTTCTGTCTCGTCTTTGGCGTTCTATCTATTACCCCATTATTTATTCTGTGCTACATGTCAGATCTGTATCAGTCATTTGAGGATTTTAAAGGAACTAAATATTATTTTGATACCTACAAAGGAAAAGCTATTTTTTTTTTGTTATAAATGTACGTATTGTGCTCATTGATGGAAGACCTAATGAACAAATATCACAAAACAAACCCGTAATCAAATATTTTGTAACTAAAAGTGTTTCCACCTCCAGAATTTTAATTATTTACGCGTAAATAGATTTCTCTAATTATAATTAAATATAGTCAGGGATTATAATTTTAGCAATAACGATACGATGTTGAAGTTTGTTGTTATCTACATTAATGTATTTATACCTCGTATGCCCATAAGTTCCGCAAGGTTCCCTTGAATGTTATATCAGTTTGGTTGAACAGAAGGGGATGTTTGTTTACAATATACTGTTATTGTTTTCCGAACACTGCACGTAGTAGGGAAATTAATTTTCGGCTTGAAACTAATAATAAAGAAATAACCGTAAATATCCCGTAGTATGCTACACTACGCCGTAGACATATTGGCTACGAGCGATCCGTAGCATCGTAGCAATGAATTATTGAAGCGACTTTCGGAATTTCATTTCAGTAATATTGATATCGATTACTTTGGCATTCAGAATAATTGTTTTACTAATAAAATTAATTCGATTTGAAATTCATATCCTGGCTGTTTTATACATTTTGATATTTTTGCTATTAATTTTTGTATGATACAGCTGATTTTTTCGTGATTTCAGTAGTAAAAGTTGTTCAGTTTGATGGTCTCTATCTATCTACCATATTCGACATAAGGGGTTTCATTGTAACACATCGTATTTGATAGTGGGAACACCATTTTTGTAGATATTTATCAGTTGTCTTTATTAGTTAATAGGAAAAGGACAGAAGAAGAAGTATTCGTTAGTTTTCAATAGTGAATAAGAAACCAATCCTATTTTTGTCACTAACAAACTCAAAATGCGGTATTTACTCGTTTATGTAGTAGATAGATGGCTGTAAAGAGACTCGGAGGAGCAAGTCACGTGCCGCAGGAGCCGTGTAAACTTTACACTCGGAACTCTCGACTAAATTCAGAATTTACAATATTACACCGGCTGCTCCGAGTTTCTTGTTATTGACGTGTTTATAGTATAGCGAAAATGAAATTTTGGAATAGTTCCGTTATATACCTACTATAAGTTTGCTTTATAGTTGTATCTAGTTAATGTTTAATGTTAATGTTTGAGATAAAATACTTTGATAATGTGACGAAAAATATGATTAAATAACATTTCAAAGGTGTTGGAATAACGTGGAAAAATATTGAAAAATAAAACTCAGACGGTTGCTATCACGTTGTTATAATCGAACAGTCAATCTGTCGCACTTCAAAAAAACAGAATCTATCAATTTTCAATTTACATTATCGAACCTAGTTACAATAAAAAGTATGCAGTACAAAAAGGTTCTACAACATCCGCCCTTAATGAAAATGAAAAGATAACGTAGTAATGTTAAACACTACCGAAAATATTAACATTACTGCCAGACTATACAAACACAAAACATAAACCGACCGAAAAATAAATAAATAGAAAATTATTCTACCTACCTAACTTTAAACCCATGTTAACGACGCACCTAAGGTGTGCTATGCGCCTTAAGGGCTTTGTTAAAACGTCGGCTGTCATTTTATCCGTAGGTATAAATTTTATGTCTATAAGACCCTCAGTGACCTTTTCACGAATAAAATGATATCTAGTATCTATATGCTTGGTCCTATTGTGGTGGATTGGATTGAGCGCAAGTTTCTGTGCACTTTGACTATCGTTGTACAACAACACCTTATCAGAAAAACCAGTTACGTCACACACTAAACGTCTCAAGAAAATAGCTTCCTTCGCCGCACTGGTCAAGGACATATACTCAGCTTCTGTGGAAGATAAAGGTACCGTCGGCTGCTTCTTACACTCCCAGCTAATAGGCCCGCCTGCCAGCGTGAAGTAATAGCCAGTGTATGACCGGCGGTCATGCACACAGTTCGCCCAGTCAGCATCCGTGTATCCACACAAACTTTCACCGACTTTCCTGTAAGTAATACAGTAATCTAAAGTACCTTTCAAATACTGTAAAACCCTTTTAGCGGCCAACCAATGCCTTTTGTCAAAACAGTTATTGAATTGACTCAAGTAGCTCGTGGCAAAAGCTATATCGGGTCTGGTATTTACAGCTAGGTACATGAGACATCCTATCAAGTTTTGGTAAGGATATTCACTATGAGATATTGAATTACCTTTCTCCAACTTATTGTTCTCCAAAGGTGTAGACATCTCTTTACAATCTCGCATATTAAACCGCTCCAAAACTGCTTGAATATAGGTTTTTTGACTGACCACAATTTTATCATCGTAACGGTTAATATTTAAGCCTAAACAAAATGCTAAAAAACCCAAATCTTTTAGTGAGAAATACTTTTGCAACTCATTTTTGACAATGTCAAATGAACTACTCTCTTTGTAAAAAACTATGAGGTCGTCAACATAGACAGCGAGAATTACAGTTTCTTTACCAAACTTTTTTGTGTAAACACACGATTCCGCAGATGTTCGTGCAAAGCCTATAGTCGATAGGGTTTGGTGCAATTTGATATTCCAGGCTCGAGCAGCCTGTTTCAAACCATAAATGGATTTCCTGAGCAGACACACTTTACCTTCAACGAATGTTGGAATAACGTGGAAAAATATTGAAAAATAAAACTCAGATGGTTGCTATCACGTTGTTATAATCGAACAGTCAATCTGTCGCACTTCAAAAAAACAGAATCTATCAATTTTCAATTTACATTATCGAACCTAGTTACAATAAAAAGTATGCAGTACAAAAAGGTTCTACAACAAAAGGTATACAAAAAAACCCTAATGCCGAATATGGTAGATAGGGAGCATCAAACTGAACAACTTTTAGTATGGGACCAACTCTGAAATCGCGAAATAAATCAGCTGTTTCATACAAAAATTTATAACGAAAATATCAAAATGTATGAAACAGCTGATTTTTTTCCGCGAGTTCAGAGTTTGTCCCATAGTAAAAGTTGTTCAGTTTGATGGTCCCTATCTACCGAATTCAGCATTAGGAGTTTTATTTTTGTTAGTAACACGTTGTATGTGACACTGACTTTTTTTAATGTCATAACAGATTTTAATGGGGAATGTCCGAAAAAAATCAAATTGGCTGAATATTTTTCTATAGGTAGGAATAAGGTCCCTTAGTAATAGAAAAAACTTTCAGAATTTTCAGTTGGGTAAAAAAGTTTTTAAAAATCAAAGTCTCTTTGACTTCACAAATGTATGAAAGTAACAGCAGAATGGAGATTATACCTTTGCCGCTAACTGCCACAAAGACAACACGTATTTAAAAAAAAAAGTTTTGACATTTTGTCTTGAAACTTTTTTTTTAATACCATGTTGTGGTTGTGGCAGGTGTTGGCAAAGGTACAATCTCCATTCTGCTGTTACTTTCATACATTTGTGAAGTCGAAGAGACTTTGATTTTTTGAATTTTTTCACGAAACCGAAAATTTTGAAAATTTATTCTATTACTAAGGGACCTTATTCCTACCTATAGAAAAATATTCAGCCAATTTGATTTTTTTCGGACATTCCCCATTACTTAGTTCAAAATATTATGTTAAACTTTAACATCTTCCTTCAACATCAAAAGAGCAAAATACTGTTTACAAAAATAATATTTATA
The DNA here is from genome assembly GCA_928269145.1 of Agriphila tristella. NCBI lineage: Eukaryota > Metazoa > Arthropoda > Insecta > Lepidoptera > Crambidae > Agriphila > Agriphila tristella. The sequence goes on from OV743440.1 coordinate 6,626,137, forward strand.
GAAATCTGCACTCTATCCCAGACGTGTACAAAATAGGTACAGTCCAGTGGTTGATTTTTATCAAGCAAAGCATTATTCAGCGCAATGCGATCCCATTACCGCTCCGCTTTCAGCGCTGCATATTAGCGGGTCCAAGCTATTGGGATAAGTGGAAGAGTGGTGCCATAAGGGACGCGGCAGCGAGTTCTGGATCAAAATGAAAATCGATATTTTCCTATCTAATTAAACTTCGATTTTTCAATTTTCTTTACAATAATATCATTTACTAGCGGTCGCCCGCGGTTTCACCCGCGTGGTTCCAGTTTCCGTTGAAATATCGAGATAAAAATTATACTAAAACATAGGCGTTCTATCTATTACCCCATTATTTATTCTGTGCTACATGTCAGATCTGTATCAGTCATTTGAGGATTTTAAAGGAACTAAATATTATTTTGATACCTACAAAGGAAAAGCTATTTTTTTTTGGTTATAAATGTACGTATTGTGCTCATTGATGGAAGACCTAATGAACAAATATCACAAAACAAACCCGTAATCAAATATTTTGTAACTAAAAGTGTTTCCACCTCCAGAATTTTAATTATTTACGCGTAAATAGATTTCTCTAATTATAATTAAATATAGTCAGGGATTATAATTTTAGCAATAACGATACGATGTTGAAGTTTGTTGTTATCTACATTAATGTATTTATACCTCGTATGCCCATAAGTTCCGCAAGGTTCCCTTGAATGTTATATCAGTTTGGTTGAACAGAAGGGGATGTTTGTTTACAATATACTGTTATTGTTTTCCGAACACTGCATGTAGTAGGGAAATTAATTTTCGGCTTGAAACTAATAATAAAGAAATAACCGTAAATATCCCGTAGTATGCTACGCTACGCCGTAGACATATTGGCTACGAGCGATCCGTAGCATCGTAGCAATGAATTATTGAAGCGACTTTCGGAATTTCATTTCAGTAATATTGATATCGATTACTTTGGCATTCAGAATAATTGTTTTACTAATAAAATTAATTCGATTTGAAATTCATATCCTGGCTGTTTTATACATTTTGATATTTTTGCTATTAATTTTTGTATGATACAGCTGATTTTTTCGTGATTTCAGTAGTAAAAGTTGTTCAGTTTGATGGTCTCTATCTATCTACCATATTCGACATAAGGGGTTTCATTGTAACACATCGTATTTGATAGTGGGAACACCATTTTTGTAGATATTTATCAGTTGTCTTTATTAGTTAATAGGAAAAGGACAGAAGAAGAAGTATTCGTTAGTTTTCAATAGTGAATAAGAAACCAATCCTATTTTTGTCACTAACAAACTCAAAATGCGGTATTTACTCGTTTATGTAGTAGATAGATGGCTGTAAAGAGACTCGGAGGAGCAAGTCACGTGCCGCAGGAGCCGTGTAAACTTTACACTCGGAACTCTCGACTAAATTCAGAATTTACAATATTACACCGGCTGCTCCGAGTTTCTTGTTATTGACGTGTTTATAGTATAGCGAAAATGAAATTTTGGAATAGTTCCGTTATATACCTACTATAAGTTTGCTTTATAGTTGTATCTAGTTAATGTTTAATGTTAATGTTTGAGATAAAATACTTTGATAATGTGACGAAAAATATGATTAAATAACATTTCAAAGGTATACAAAAAAACCCTAATGCCGAATATGGTAGATAGGGAGCATCAAACTGAACAACTTTTAGTATGGGACCAACTCTGAAATCGCGAAATAAATCAGCTGTTTCTAACATCTTCCTTCAACATCAAAAGAGCAAAATACTGTTTACAAAAATAATATTTATAGAAATCTACACTCTATCCCAGACGTGTACAAAATAGGTACAGTCCAGTGGTTGATTTTTATCAAGCAAAGCATTATTCAGCGCAATGCGATCCCATTACCGCTCCGCTTTCAGCGCTGCATATTAGCGGGTCCAAGCTATTGGGATAAGTGGAAGAGTGGTGCCATAAGGGACGCGGCAGCGAGTTCTGGATCAAAATGAAAATCGATATTTTCCTATCTAATTAAACTTCGATTTTTCAATTTTCTTTACAATAATATCATTTACTAGCGGTCGCCCGCGGTTTCACCCGCGTGGTTCCAGTTTCCGTTGAAATATCGAGATAAAAATTATACTAAAACATAGTATAATTTTTATCCCGATATTTCAACGGGAACTGGATCTAGGCTATCTACTATCTCTGCGTTTGTGGGTTTGGATGTTTGTTCCTCAATCACGCAAAAACTACTTAATGGATTTGGTTGAACTTTGCCAAATCCATTAAGTAGTTTTTGCGTGATTGAGGAACAAACATCCAAACCCACAAACTTTCACACTTATAATATTAGTAGGATTTTAGCTGACAAGATGCTTAAGGCGCGAACATTACTGCCGAAGATAGACTATTACCAGCTAGCAAGCTTGTGCGAAGCAATTTTTTTTAAATAGTTTATACGTATTGTATTACAATAAAATCTATTTATTGACATAGTAGTGTCAACTTTTATGGACAAAAACCAATACGCGACATACCGCTTCAGCGCGTGAATGAAGTGGCTTGTTTATTCTAAGTTTTATTCCATAGCAGAGGATGCGATGCGCCCGCTGGGTTGCATCGTGCGACCATTGCCTTCGTGTGGTCAACACTCGTACAATTACACAGCACCAGTTTTAGTTAGTTTCTAAATAAATTGCTTTGAAAAAGGAAAGGGGAATTAAATTCAAATGTGTTGAAACTGTAGATGTTAAAGTTTCTTTTTTATTTTTATAGCTATTTTTTATAATTTAATAATAACGAAAGTTCAGTAATACCAAAACATGCTTAAGGTTTCTGGAAACTGATTGATCGTTTTCACTCATAAAGTAAATTTGGGATCAGACTACAGCAAAAAGGCTTTTTTACCATCGCCACTCAAAAAAGTGCGTTTAATTCAACGAAAAGAGTGAATAATAAGCGATTTTATTCACCGAGTGAATAAAAATAATTTGAATTTGGAACAAGCGCGCGTCATGAATTAGAACAAAAAAAGTGCTGAAAGTATACGTAGTACTGGCTGCTATGGAGCTATTCCATAGAGAAAAAAAAAATTAACGAAAAATAATTATCCCGCCAAATTTAACTAGGTTCTTTTTAGTGTCTTATCTTTGGGTCTTTTCTATCTATTAGAGGGAGATTAAATGTTCAGTCTTGCATCAGTCCATTCCATCAGTCTCTTACGATATTCAGTCTGCAAAAATTCAAAGTCTATACAGACTGATGAAATGGACTGATGCCAGACTGATCATGATCTCTCTCTTAGCGTGGTTGTTTTATGCCATTGGAAATCTTCTAATTTCACTATTTTCTATGTTTAAATATTAGCGATTACCTCAATAATTAAATGTGATAACTATAAAGAGGCGCTCGACGGCACAGTGGTTTAGCGCCTGGCTCAGCAGTTGTGGAAGTAAAGGAACTTTCGCAGAGGTCGGTCATGGGATGGGTGACCAAAAATGTATTATCTCGAGCTTATCCGTGCTTCGGAAGGCACGTTAAGTCGTTGGTCCCGGCTGCATTTGCAGTCGTTAACACCCATCAATCCGCATTGGGCCCGCGTGGTGGGTTATGGCCCATCCTCCCACCCACAAGGAAGGCCTGTGCCCCAGCAGTGGGGACATTAAAAATGGCTGATGGTCAACTATAAATACATACTATAAGTACTGCTAGGTATTTGTTTTCTCGCAGTCGATGGTAAAAAGTAGAGTACACAACTCGTGAAAAAAAAATTTCATCTCGGTCCTTTGTATCCCTCGCTTCGCTCAGGATTCTACTTTTGAATCCCTTGCTACGCTCGGGATTCAACTCTAGAATCCTTCGCTACTCTCGGGATCCAACTTAGTCCCTCGAACTAAATTCCCTTTTTATTCACTTGTTGTATAATCTACTATTAGTTTGAGTTATTCGCTGACGAGAGTTAAGCTTTATGCACTATTTGTTTTACATATCTAGCAGGCACAGAGTAAATATCCTATACGTGTTTTCATATCTGAATATTATGCTGTGTATAATTATAATATTTGCATTCGTATAATTATACAGCAACCCCAGTTAAATTCGCAGCGGGAACGGTTTCGTCGAATCTACGTATGGTCGAGGGAAATGGTATGTTTCAAGGAATCTAGAATATAGTTTCAGGGTTATTGTTAATTTTCGGACTAAACTGCATTGAATTCGCAGTTCACAGTTACCAAAGTAAATGCTCTCCGCATTCGCTTTGATGAACAGCTCCTACTATCTGTTTGGTTTATGGAAACGGAAACATCTTTAGTGGTGTTCATGATGTGGAAATTCTGGAAATTCACTAACAACTAAACTGATAATATCTGACACAGAATGTTCATACAAGCGCAGACGCTTTCTTTATGCATGAACGTAGTTCTATGGATTTATAATTCCATTATTATGCCAATTAATATATGTCGCTAGTAATTAATCAAATTCATAGACTTTTCAGATTGTGTAGTTTTTTCCTTTTTGGTTTCTCTATAGTGTCATGGCATGGCAAGGCTGATTGATGCAACTTTTGGAGCCAGAGTCCCATGATTTTGCGATTACACAAATGTAGGGCAGGAAGACCTATATGTCTGAAAGAAAAAAGAAAGGTTTTTTATTTTTTATTTTTTTTTATTTATTAATCAAAAATAAAACATTACATTAGTGTTACACGCACCAAAAATCACATAGATTTGTCCGGTGCGGGTTGATTTGATGCTAGTACGTATGACAACATTAGGTAGGAACGTACTATTATACTATTACTTAGGTAGGTAAGTACGTAATGATATTTTAGAACTTCATCGAGTTATTCACTTACTAGTCTTACTACAATACAAGCACAGATTATGTAATACTATAGCTACAAGTAAAGACTAATACATTTATTTGTAACAAGTAAAGGTTATTTGTCTTAGTAGTGTTGAAAATACGACAGAACTATAATACTGCGTGAGTAGGAGGGAGACAGATAGTTACACTTATAATTGTGTGGTGAACGAACAGGTGTACACAGAGTGAGTGTGAAGGAAGGCAGATTCGCGGCGCAGGAGCCGGTACCCGTTCGTTCTTCTATCTATAGGCTGTTTATAAAATGAAGTTTAAGTTTTTTCTTTAAATTGTGAACTGTGATGCTTTTTTTAAAAGAAAGATCTAAGTCGTTTAACAATCGAGGAACAATATATTGTGTAGTTCTTTCACCATATGTGTTATTTAAAGCAGTTGAAATTATTAATTTTTGTTGGGTAATCTGACGTGTATTAATTTTATGTTGGATTTTCTGTTGTAATTCTTTATTGAAAAATTGTTCTTTTAATAGGTTATAGTGAAATTTATATTGTATTGGTAAGACATTGCAATGTTTGAAAAGTTTGTAATCATCGTTTTGATATAATTCTTTTATTTTTGGAGATACAATTAATTTTTAAATTCTAATTTGTAAGACTTGAATGTTATTAAGGTAAGTTTTATATGTTCTGCCGTAACTTGTAATACCGTAATTAATAATTGAATCAGCTAACGCATTATATAACAGAAGTAAAATTTTGTAGGGTATTCTATTTTTAATAATTATTATGTTAGCCAAGAACGCTCTTAATTTGTCACATACATTATTAACATGAGGTTGCCAGTTAAAGTTGGAGTCTACAGTCAGTCCGAGGTAAGTATACTTATCAACTGATTCTATTACAGGGCATTTGCATTGTGGTTGTTTGGTATGTAAACAGTTGTGTGTATGGGCTTTTACTCTATTGTTTGTTTCGCAAAATGTTTTAGTGTATGGCGATCGTATATGGACTAGTTTTGTTTTTGATGCATTAAGCACAAGACCGTTATCATGGCACCATTTTTTAATGAGTCAAAGTCCATTTGCAGTTTTTCAAGAGCCTTGTTTACGTCTTTGTCAGCTATTATAAGGCATGTGTCATCAGCATATTGGTACGATGAGCAGTATTTAAATACATTGTTCATGTCGTTAACGTATGCTAAGAAATGGAGAGGGCCGAGTACCGATCCTTGAGCTGTCCCTTCAGTGACAGGTATTACATCGCTAATGGTGTCCCCAATTTTGACATAATAAGTTCTGATAGGTTAACAGTGTAGTTTGTAAAATTAATTTAATTTATCTTGAGGAAGCTAAACTGTAAGGTAAATCCAGACCAGGAGACCGCGATTGGCCATTGTGTACATATCCAGTGCTAAAGTGCCGATTGTGTACGCCGAGAACGTTAACATCTATCAAAGCTGAAACGGAGAAGTCACACATAACGACCGACAAAGCAATTTACTCGTAGCATCCAGCCGGCGAGGACTGCTAACAAGGCCTGCCCAATGGACGTCTTCCTCCAAGTTTGATGAGCTCGCCGATCGAATGACCTAATTCTTGATTGTCTGCAATATCCGCACAGCATGAATTTTGCATGTACACTGTACAGTCAACGACCAAAAAAAATCGATACATTGACATTATGATAAGATTAAAATAAGTCCGAAAAGTGTTTTTATTTGTGAAGAACTAGCGGCCGCCCGAGGTTTCACCCGCGTGGTTCCCGTTCCCGTGGGAATATCGGGATAAAAAGTATTCTATGTTTTAATCTAGGCTATCTACTACCTGTGTGCCAAATTTCAACCAAATCTGTTCAGTAGTTTTTGCGTGATTGAGGAACAAACATCCAAACCCACAAACTTTCACATTTATAATATTAGTAGGATGATGTTTTGTAAAAATATTAAAATAAGAAACTAAATGAGAATATTAATTAATCAATACCCAAGGCGACCGGACAACAATAGAAAATCTATTGTCTCATTTTCCAAAACAAAAAAGGCTTTTATAAAGTTGGAGGTTTATCAGTTTATCAGTCTATCTATTGACCAATCTACAGACGTTCCATTTCTCTCCCGAATTATTCTAATGAAACTTAGTTTATTTCACAATCACATCCACGTGCACGTTGTTTATGTCGAGTTGAAAAATGGATCTTAAAAAAATCTTAGTTTACAGTAAGTACCTATTTAATGTAAGAGCTTTGGTAATGGAAAACAAACTTTGTGAACGCTAAGAGCTTCCACATTAACAGTAAACAAGGATTAAGTTAAGTAGATTTTATTATTTACTTAATCTTCATCTGTCAGATTAGGTTCATTTAAAGACATTTATTTTAAGCTCCGTTATGCGAAAACAATTTTGTCTCTGTCTTTTTCTTTGCGTGTAAAGAGTATGGAAAAAAACTCACTTCTGCACTTTTTCACAACTATTTCTTTAGCACATTATTTACTTTCTTGAAAAAAAGTTATTGGAGCAACTGCACAGTACGTTAAAGTGTATTTTGGTGTAGATTTCAATACGCCTCCGATATTATTTACGCCAAAAATATGACCCGCGACAAACGCTTTTGATGATATTCTGATTTTTTTACAGTCATCTGTGAGGTTTATTCGCAATTTAATATTTGTAGCTACTAGATAATCTCTTTAGCTTGTCATATATGTTTTTTGTGGCTAAAACTTTACGTTTTTTATATAAAAATATGGTCCGCGCAAATCATGTTTTCCTATTATGGCCCCTTAATGACTTTACTCTTCCTAGACTTATCATTTTGTTATGATAAAAACTTAAGTCAATATCTACAATGTATTAATGACTGTTTGAGAATAAATGCTGCACAAAAATCTAGTTTACGAGTATTTTCAATTGCTTTTTCTAAACCGACGTAGTAAAATAAAGATTTAAAGCTAGCTAACGATCCATCTAACTAACTAATGAAATAAATCTATAACATAAGGTTTATCAGAATTAATGTAGATCCATTTTCGTTTAATTCACTACACATGCAATATAGTGTGGACCCCCACAGTAAATCCTCAGTAGACGAAACTTTACAGTATGATAAAGTATCATAAATGAAACATTTTTTAAATTATCCAAATCGTTTTTTTTATATTTGTACATAGGTTTTAGTTCATACTATATTACATCCCTGCAAAGTTTCATCGACTGAGGATTTAATGTTGGGGTCTCCATAGAAAGGTCGCTTCATTTCCTACACTAATAGTCGTAAAGAAGCGGCGTATTACATTAGTGAAGTAGCATTAGGACCGATCGGTGTTTTAATTAAGGGAATGGGGTCTGCAAACCGCTCGCTCCCACAAATGGATTAGGTACTCAGGGACACGTTCGATTAACTTATTCGTGCACTTGCACTCCAACTTGATGGCGAAACACGTTCCCAAAGTCGGGGTTAATAATAAACTTGGGGAGGTACAGGTTTATTTGGCGTCCAAACTAATTGATTAGAAACTAGACAAAGTTGTAGAATCTTCTTAAGCGAATGCAATGTGGTCGAGATTGCATTAGGAGAAATGTTGTCTGTCGCGTTGCATTGCCAAAACCCTAGGTATACTCGTGTAAAAGCTAACCTGGTTGTTACGCTATAGAATAGATTAATGTAATAGTTATGAAGCTTTATAAAAAATTGAAGAGCATTCTATTCAATTTCTTTACAGTAAAAAAAATCTAACTCGTAGACAAAACAAGGTCTACGCAATTTACGAATAAACGGATTCACCTAATCCATTTATCATTTATTTTGTTATCAAATAATAATCAGTAAAATCCGAAACGAAAAAAAAATCCAAGCTGGAAAGGCGAGAATCGGTGGTAAAGTGGTCATATTCAATTTATCACAATGGACAACATTTCATTTTGAGAAAGTACTAAAATTAGAAAACCATTTCGAGATTTTAGTGTTATAAGCTCATATTTTTCTTTTTAGAATTTTTAGTTCAGTATTTTTTACGTTATTTAAAAAAAACTAAAATCTAGTCCAAATTGGGAATGTCAGGAAGTTTGAGTTGAGTCTATTTGTCTTGTATTAATAGTATCTGTGCATTCATTAAAAAAATAAAATCCATTGTCATAATAAATCATAGTGACAGAATGTCATTCAAGCGTATTTCTGATCAGACTAGTAAAATGTAGAAATTTATAAAATATTCTTGCAAAAAAACTTAAAAGAAAGTCATAGCATTGTTTGGGATACTTATTATGCGTGACCAGTGAAATGATGTCTTGTGTGATTAAACTTGTGGGCTATAAATCTCGCACAGGAAGAAATGAAAATAATCAATAAACATTATGATTTCATCGGTAAGTTTATATTGTTTTAGATGTTTTTATGTAGTGTACATAACTTGAAACTATTATAATATACTAATAATTTGTGCAAATAGTCGTTTGTGTCCAGTTCTTTGCTGATTTTGCAAATATCAGATTTTTTATTACATGTCGTAGAGGTTATATTATTTCGCCTAGTGATGTGCATTTCTATATCGATATTTGATTTATTGTACTTTCTTACTTTATATTTGTTGGGAACAAAAAGTAGAAAACCATCACATGGTTTGGCAATCTTTCTTTTATGTAAATAAATAATAATCACGTAATTTACATTTGAAAACGCAAATCAGTTGTAACATAATGTTTTGTATGTAGGTACTACTACAAGCTCAATGTCTTTATTTTAGGCGCCACCGTTATCCAACAATACACAAAACGTAACACGTCACGAGAGCCTGCGAGCTATCGACATGAAGCAATTACCTATTTATAGTTTGCAGCGTCAACTAGGAAGAGTTGACAAAGTGAACGCCTTAAAATAATAAACACTGATATTTTTAACGTGTTCTTTTTATTTCCTTGACTAGTTTCCGCTAGGTTATAAACTATGTGTGTGCTTTTTATCCAAAATGAGTTCAGCCTTTTTTCGTGATTGATTAAGAAACAAATAAATACTTAGTTTAAATTCGTTTCTGTCGATTTTTTACATTTTATATTGGACTAGCTTCTGCCCGCGACTTCGTCCGCGTGGATATTAGAGAAAATCCTAAGGGAACCTGAACCAACCAGGATCCGTCCAGACATTTTTACGCGATTAGGCGGGTCCCCATCAAGCGCGCTGCGTCGCAAGGCAAGACCTTTGCCGCATGTGGCGGGTCTCGTATGAGGCTTCCCGTTCCGTTCTCCTTCCATTCCCGTTCTCGTCCCGTTCCCGTTCCGTTCCCTTTCCATTTTCGTGCCGTTTCCGTTCCGTTCCTGTTCTCGTCCCGTTCCCGTTCCGTTCCCTTTCCATTTTCGTGCCGTTTCCGTTCCGTTCCCGTCTAGTTCCCGTTCTGCTCCCGTCTAGTTCCCGTCCCTGTTCCCGTTCCTGTCCCCGTTCCTGTCCCCGTTCCCGTGCCCGTTCACGTTCCGTTCCCGTTACGATCCCGTTCCGTTCCCTTTCCGTTCCGGTCCCGTTTCCGTCTATTTCCCGTCCCGTTCGCGTCCCGTTCGCGTTCCGTTCCCATTCCGTTCCCTCCCCCGTTCCTGCCCCGTCCCAGTTCCCGTCCCCGTCCTTGTTCCCGTTCCCGTCCCCTGGATGTGCATGTCCAGGTCCAGGTTCATGATGTTTCATGTCCACCGCCTTTGACTTCAAAATAAATCTCATTTTCGCAATTACCATCCCATAAAACCTCAAGAACGACATCCATATCGATTTTTATGTTTACTAACCCCATTTACCCCCTAAGGGGTTGATTTTCAAAATCAACCTCTTAGGGGGTAAATGGAGTGAGTAATTTGCCTATTTACTTTTAGACGTGCTTCTACGAAGTTTAAAGTTGTACCTAATGTCTATTTTATATTAGTTTGCCTTACAAAATTTGAACCCCATTTTCACCCCTTTAGGGGTTAAATCATGTCCACCATCCATAAAATAAATGTATTTTTTGCAATCGTCATCCCAGAAAACCCCAATAACGACATCTATATCGATTTTTATGTTTACTTACCCCATTTACCCCCTTAGGGGTTGATTTTCAAAATAACAAAATATATATTTGCCTATTTATTTTTAGACGTGCTCCTACGAAGTTTAAACTTGTAATGTCTATTTTATATTATTTTTCCAACAACATTTTAACCCCATTTTCACCCCTTTAGGGGTTAAATCATGTCCACCGTGTTGGACTTCAAAATAAATGTAGTTTTTGCAATCGTCATCCCACAAAACCGCGATAACGTCATATCTATTTTTAGGTTTTTTTACCCCTTTTCACCCCCATTTCATCCCCATAGGGGTTGCAATACTAACAGAAACAATATACGTTGCTTTAGATTTCCATCCATAATCCTAAATTATAAATTTAGCGATTTTTACATCGAAAATAAAGAATTTTCTTCTATACACAACTTCATCCTCCTTTTCACCACTTCGGGGGTAGAATTTTGAAAAACGCTGAGACACGTATTTATTAATTTTCAATTGTCAGCCTAAATACAAAATTTTGAGATCCTACCTTCAAAACTGAGGGACTTTCATACAAACTTTCAACCCTTTTTTCATCCCCTAGGGATGGAATTTTCAAAAACCCTTAATTAGTGGATAAGTATCTGTGTACAAAATTTCCAAGTCCACCCAGACCTAGACCTAGACCCAGCGGTTTGGGCTTTGCGTTGATATGTCAGTCACCCCTTCACTTTTATATAAGAGATAGTTCTAAAAAGTAAAAAGATTTGTAATCAACGAAATAATACTTACGACCTCCAATAAGAGTTAAATTATAAAAAAAAACAGTGGGTGTTTGTCACTGTCACGTTTTGTTTGTTAATGAATTGTTACTGGATATGTTAAAAAAAAACTGACCTTAAAAATAAATTTATCCCACATTTGGAAAAAAAAAATAGAAGTGTTATCTAGCTGAGAATATAAAAAAAAACCTGAAAATATTTATATAAGCTGACGACATTTAAAGGTCGATTTTCTCAAAATAAAAATGTTGTCTATTATCGACATCACTTACAGAAATCCCATGCCACATCACTATCGAAATCATGGTGTCATATTGTCACAGATAAGATCAGAATTGTTTTTTTTTTGGCAAAAGCTACACATTTTAACTTCCTGACAATGTACTTACGCTCTTTTAGAATGAGTAAGATTTCAAACAGTGATTTAATATACAAAAAACAATTAAAAGTTTAAATAAAAAATACGTGTCCCCTAATTTTGTATCTACTTTCATTATACAAAGTGAAAACGACATATTATATTTTTGAAAGGTTGTCCATTCGCGACAGATCGTTATGGTGGCCACTAACTTACGTTATGCGGCCAAAATAGCAATCCGGATTGACAGATGCGGCAATTTCCAAAACATCAATCAAATTGGTTATAGTTACGGACAGGGGCCATACCTAAACTATCGGATCTCCACACGGAGACACGATTTCCCGGACCGGTTTTTTACCGGGTACGGCTGAATCGGATACTCTATTCGCACGGTATTCGGTTTTGCTTTTCTGCAAAAAATCGGATGGTATGTCATCGTGTAAATACGCGGCATCCGATAAAAAAACCGGGTCGGCGCTCGTGTGAACGCATGTACTGAAGTGCTATTGCCACTGAACCGGATACGGTATTTTATCGTGTGTCGTGACCCGAATGCAGTTGCCAAATCGGATGTCAAGTTTTACCCGTTCCGGTTTTTTGCCGGACCGTGAAACCGAATGCACGTATGAACTCGTATATTTAAATTATCTATTTGTGACTAAACCGTGCCTGCAAAAAACCGGTCCGGTTTGTCTACGTGTGAACGTAGCGTTAGGGTTACCAGATCTAATAATGAGATTTCCTGACTTTTCAGATTTCCTGACATTTTGTCACCTACATTCTTCATTTTGTTTACGTTTCATATTTTTTTCTCACCAAAATGATTGACAAATCTTTCACTTTTTGGGATATCAAAAATTCCTGACAACTACAGTTTTTCACTGTTTTCCTGACAAATGCCTTAAATTCCTGACATGGCAGGAAAATTACTGTCATCTCGTAACCCTACTCACAGTCAATACGAGTGAAAGAGAGTAAACGACAGTTTTAAGTTTTTGGTTAGGTAAACAGTGCTATTAGGTTTGGCAACGTTGCGCGTGAACCTATAGGCTGTTGATTTAAGATGGTCAAAAAAGCACCATGACTTCTAGTAAACGGCGTCTTTTTAATTTGTCGTAGTTGCTATTTGTGTCAAATCGGTTCACGCCTAGTACCGAAATGCGACGTTGCCAAACCTAATAGCATGGCTTGTGTACAACAATAGAGAAGGCTGTGCATCAACTCATTTATATTCCTTCTAACTATACACATATAACACACACTAAGTAAGATAATATAGCCGAATGTGTGTGTGTGTGTGTGTGTGTGTGTGTGTGAAGCTCTAATTTAGGTACCTATGCTCATTTAATTGGATCCGAAACTCCTATTATTCATGTCTAATAGCCTCTTTGAGCTGGTCGTGAGCTGGGATCAATTAACTATTAACATAGTAACTGTCGATGACGTTGCCTTATGCGGACGAGGGATGTTAGATTGTCTACATAAGAAGGTTGTATTCATATAGACATATTCACTCAAGGGAGTTGAAGCGCTTTGAATACACCCTACAGCTGTCTGTGGAGATAAGTTCATTTGAGATTCGAAATGGGCTGATCTTTGTGTTACAAGTACACCAAAATATATGGTTATTATTCAAATATTGTCATGGAGATGGTTTTGACGCAGATCGTCACTTTCGCAAATGGTCATCGCGAAAAATTTGGTCACTTTCGCAAATGGTCACTTTCGCAAATGGTCACTTTCGCAGAATGTCATTCACAATTTTCACATATAGGAGAAAAAAAGAAAAAAAATCCGAATGACATTCTGCGAAAGTGACCATTTGCGAAAGTGACCAAATTTTTCGCGATGACCATTTGCAAAAGTGACGATCTGCGTCAAAACCCACTGGATGACTGGATTTTTGGGTAAGTAAGTACCTAAATACGTTTGTAAAAGTAAAAATATGTAAACTTATTATTTACCCACTCCATTCAGCACAAACTGTCTGCTATTTTGACTTTTATCTAGAATCTTACCCCCGGGCTCCGACTTGTTCGTACATACAAAACGCTTTGGCAGTTTACATAAGGGCCAAAGCATTTAAACTCTATAGAAATCAACTCAGCTGATACGTGAAAGATAAACATTATTGTGAATGAAACAGTATTCAAACAAATTAGACAGATGAATCGGTAGGTCGAGTTTCAAAAGCAACAGTTTCCGACCCGCGGATCAAATCGAATTGGCAATTGGAATCAGTGAAGCTTCGTTGATAAGTGCTAACGGATTTATATAGCGTGTGTGATCTCTGATAGCTCGGATCAGCATGAAATCATGACTTAGCTCGCTATGTCATGCATGTTTAAATATACATTGCAGTCATTTCTGATGACGATTAGTCTAATAGTTTAGATGGCTAAAAAAATCAAAATTGAATGAAGGCTTTTCAAATTTTCATTTAAAAAATAAAAATAGTAACTATTTGCTTCACTAGATGGCGTTGATGGAAAGAGAAGTGTCAAAATTGGCTTTTAAAAATAAACACCCAGTACCAAAGAGGAAAGTAAGCGCTCGCTGGCTGACATATTATGCCAAAAGAGAAACATTAAGGGTTATTATACATCTGCCTGCTTACTCAGGTACTACTCTTCGAAGCTTAGTAAAAAAAATACATTGACACATGCATTTTTATCAACGCCATCTATCGAGTCTACAGTTGTCATTTTGAAAAGCCCTCATTGCAAAAAAGTATTTATCGTATAACGTTGTATTTACGCGGTAATTTTTCTCGTAAAATGTATTCTTTCTTTCTTACCTGTTGTGGGCCCAGAAGGAGAGGCGCAGGGGATGCGGGGCGGGGGGCGGCGGTGGGGGCTGCGCGGGTGCGGCGCGGCGCCGGCGCAGCTTGTGCAGCGGTTCGTACGCCGCCGGCTGCCAGTGCCGCACGAACGGCGTCAGCGATAGGCCTGGAGAAAAACCAGATTTACTAGTTAGCGAAGTTAAGAGGAAACACCACGGTCGAGAGAATTGAAAAATTCCTATACAAAGTTGACAAAATCAACGTTTCGTAGTCCCCTGTTTCCTCCTCCAAAACCAGACCGATTCAAATACTTGTTTCATTAAAATTTAAAGAAAGGGTTTGGCTGTGTTCCTATGTTTTGATTTTTTTATATAATCTCGTCAATTTTGATTGGTGGATGTCTAAACAATGACATTTTTTAGGATTTTTGAAGATTAATATCTCTTTTAATAATTAATTTATGAAAAAAAGGAAAACATAGGAACACAGCCAAACCCTTTCTTTAAATTTTAATAAAACAAGTATTTGAATCGGTCTGGTTTTGGAGGAGGAAACAGGGGACTACGAAACGTTGATTTTGTCAACTTTGTATAGGAATTTTTCAATTCTCTCGACCGTGGTGTTTCCTCTTAAGTCAATGTTCGGTCAAGGAGTCAGAGCGATTGGAGATGTTACGCATAGGCACACGAAAATACATTTACGTCTTTATAAGCTCGATTAAGCTCCATTTGTAGTCGTAAAATTTTGAATTGGTCTCCCTATACTAAATCTGTAGTCTGTTAAAAATAAAATAGTAGAAAAAGCAGCATAACAAAACTGCGTTCCTACATACATTGGGCAGAAAAAACAACAAAATAACATTAAACTACTACGTAAGTAATATAGAGGTTATTGGTAATAACCAATGTAGGCATATAATTTCAAAAGCCGGCCAAGTTTAATGATTTCATTAATACATTTTGTAGTTATCGGATTGCGGCTAGTTAAATTAAATCACACGCGGCCATGGACAGATATTGAAGAGCTATTGATGAAATTCTATTCAGAGAATCCAAACCTGTACTAATTAATAGTTAAACGCAGTAGATGAACCATAATAATATGAATAAGTAATCTATATTGAAAACATATTTGTAAAATACCACATTTTAATTTCGAACCATTGTTTATTTGATATTCGTGGTTCATCAACGTAAAGAGAACGTAGGTACATACAGCGACTCGTATTTATATCCATAGCATAAATAATAATTTGTGTCCACAGTCCACATTCGTGAGTCCAGCGACTATAGAGTGGTCGAAGATCCAAGAGTTCATAATCTAAAATGCTCGTGGCTTAATAAGTGCTAAATGATAAATCTCAAAGCAGCGTTACTTACGTAAGCTATTGAAACCTTATTCTAACGGTTCAGCACGACCATTTACGTATCCGTTTTTGTAATCTAAAGTTGTACGCACCGCAGTTAGTGAAATAAATTGGTTTCATTTGGCACACCCGCGTTCTCGCTATAAATTGTCGATTTAATTACTTTCCAAACTTTCAGCATGCATGATGTTGTTAACGGCAACGGCTTAAAAATATTCAAGCCAGTTAGAATAGTCCAATAATTTAGTTTCATATCAAGCTATTCTATACATGGGAATACGATTGTAAAATAAACGTTTACAACACGAGCGTAAAATTATAATTATTCATTCGTTATTAAATAAAGAAATTTTTAAGAGACAACCTCATTGATATGAAGAATGAATATGTGTACCGACTGAAACGAATACGGTGCAGTTCTAGATAAAACATGCATGTCCAATTAGTTTATTGAAACAGCAACATTTATTAAAGAACAAACGTGTATATTTCATCTGTATAGGGTGAAAACAATAATAACACTATAATAAATTTCCGAGAATCGACGGCTCACTTTAATAATTTATGAATGAATTCATTACGGCGGCAGGTGAACAGGATATTTGCATAAAAATATCGTTTAAGCGCACAATTCTATAGACTTTAATATTTAAACCTGAAAAGCTGAATTTCGGATAAAACCAGCTGATTGATGATTATTTAAAGCCTGCGATTACAAAATGGCGGCGGATGAATTTGGCCAAATTGAAAAAATAGCTGTGAGTCGTCCGTGAAAATAGAAAAGCAACTACTGTAACGACTTAAGAGACGTCGACTTCCGGTGCACAAGTCAAGATATTACATAGTCAAGTTAGAACCTAAGGGCAACGAAAACTGATTAAGGAAAGCTCCAAAGACAGAATTTCAAGCTAAGCGAAGATCGGATATCAGAAGTAGCAATTTAACATCCGAAACGGAAATATGAGTTTCAACTCGTGTCTAATTGGAAAATTTGAAGTCATATATTACTATCCCTACAGAGTAGCCGAGATTTACAACTGACTAGGCGAAGTTGGGGCCCTGGGACAGGATCAAGGGTAGCGAACTAGTGACGACATTAATTTGTAATTGCTTTATGGCCTGAGTGCCTCCCTGATGCATTCATTTGGAGCTTAAATATTTTAGGCAGATTACATTCTGTTTGGAATATTTGCGTTATTCAAAAGTAAATTTTAGTGCAGAAAGATAATATGCTTTGATGATGATGAAATACAAAATTACTCGTAGTATAGTATAGATATACTATAGATATAAACCATCAAATCTCATTTTTGATAACTTATTAAAATCGTGATTGTCATTTAATTTACAAATAATAATGTTTTACATCATTTTTTTCCAGAAATATTAACTTACGTTTTTATATCGCGTTTATTTTACTTTTACCTCAAATTGATGAAAAAAAACAAAATCTCTTCAACATATCCAATTATCTTCAAGACGGGATCACGGTAAAATTAAGGTCGCAAGTAGCACGCAAGATTTCATTGAATAAAAGTGAACTGAGGGTAAGCGGTCCCTACCGTGACCTTCAGAAGTTTTATCAATAACTTAACGTCTGATGTAGGTACCGTAATCCTACGAAAACGAAGGAAAACAGACAAAAATGTGATATTGAAACAAAAAGCTTATTCACACTAAGGCAAGTTTTTTATTGAGTCTGAGTTTAAATCGCTTCTTTTTATTATTATTTACAGACATCGTTTTGTATATTTTGAAACTGTTTTTTGGTTTAATTTAAAACAAGTAGCTGAAACTTAATTCATAATGTGAGATATTTTTAGAACCGGCTTAGAAAGCCCTTTCATTCGATACCATACACGATGGGTTTTAAAACAAAAAAAAAATTATTCCCCATACAAAAAATGTAACTCCTCTCCTATGGGAAGAATTTTTAAGAACTGCGGCAGAGTCTACATTAATAATTAGTCGCTTAAAAACACAAGTTGTTTGTAATTATTCATTTTGCTGGATTATCTATATAACAGGAAGCTTACTCTTTTTTTCATCATTTTAGATGTGTGCGAAGTATATTTTCGGCGCCATTTGTTCGCGAACGTGATGCAGGAATACACGGGATGGCACGTGGCGCGCGGCGCCAGCGGGCGCGTACGTGACAAACACATTCCTTATTTAGGATTGCATGAACTGTCTCTTTAAATTGGTTACTCTTAATTTAGTTGGTACTGTCCATAGCTTTTATTAAGCAATTACTAGCAGTAAAGTTTGAAATCAGCAAAAGAGTCGAAATCTTATTCAATTTTACAAGTGATTGTGTGACGCCTGGAAAATCGACCGGTGTCAATACCAGAAATCTAAAAATCGAAAGGCGGATAGAAATAAATTACTTTTGAAACGAAATAAAAAAAACCTATAGTATTTTTACATCGAAAGCCTTAGATTTGGATACAATAAATAACAATTTACTCGTACCTAGATACTAGAAAGTGCCTATTCAAAATCAAGGACCTAGTTTCTTTGGTACTCATTTTATAACAATTTGTATGAATCAACCGCATATTTGAACAAGAAATAGTAAACCGACATCTGAGAATTTCACAATGTTAGAGTGAAACATTTTCACCTAAATACTTAAAGCACGACAAGATTTTTCTTTGCATTTTTATTTACAGATCCGAAGCCCAACAGACTTTCATAATAAATCAACCTTGCCTAGAAGAATAACAAAACAAGAGACAGAATGACCGTTAAATGGATTCCTTAAGACTCCGTAATGGAACAACACTGTTACCAATGCGAAACGGAACGTACAAGCCGAATAACAAAGTAGAAAAGAAAACTCATTTTTCCGAAGCGTCGGACGGAGCCGTGGAAGCCAATAGTGCGATCCGAGACTTCAATGAAATACACAGAATTCCTGTTTCTCTCTCACCTATCGAGGCACAGATAAACTGCACACCGAATTGGTTTTAAGGTAGTCGCTTCTCACAGAAAATGCCGAATTCACAGAAATTCAGTGAGCATTGAAAATAAATGCTAATTTTCTAGGTTTAGGTTTTCTACGAAATCAAATTCCATTCGATTTTATTAGAACTTGTAATAATTTGTACGCGTTTTTATTAAAAGTATTTGGTTTGCAATTTTTTGATTAAACTACAAAAATTCATCGAGCTGATTACAGTCAACGATGCGGCTTATGAAGACTAAATTTGAGGTAGACGAAAACAAAAATCTTTCGCCTGTCTGTAAATTATCGCACTCTTGCAAAATATAAGGACGGTAAATAGCATCGTGAGCAAAATAGTAGAGGCTTTATTAATTCCTGCCAGCAGAAGACAAAGGGATAGGACGATAGTGAGGTTTCTTTTGAGGCCGGCGCGCGGTTTGGTGCAAATTTACTTTTATTACAGGAGCTGAACAAAATCAATAGCTTCTTTCATCTGGCGTGACTTAATGAAGGCTTGAATCCTTATTAGCCGGTGCTGTGCTGACTGCGGGAAAAAGGTTAAATAGAAAGGAGATCTGCTTCGTCAGCGTTGAAGATTAGCCCTCTGCCTATATCGCACTATAGCTCTTTGAGTCGTCAAAGGCTAATTAAGGTATCCTAGATTGGAATAAAAGGCTACATTCTCCTTGGATACGTACACAATGTATTGTATATATCTATCTATTTAATTCAATTGCTTTTAAAATTATTTTGTCTACGTCTACGGCCTTAGCAGCTGTGAATGAAAACAGAATAAAACATTAGAGCTTTAAAGAGATACAGCGAACAAAATAATTTTCATTATCAAAGGTGTATCAAAAAGCAATGAAGAATGAAATCTTTTAGCAGTGCCTAATATTATTATTTATTCTTTTAGTCGAGGTATCTGCTTGTTTTCTTTTAATTAATAACTGATTAAATAAAACAGAGTAAAACTATAATAGTGTACGATTTTATTATTTAAAAATTTTATTGTAAACTTTAAAAGGTTGCGCTCCAGCACCACTCTTTTTGACTCAAAATTTACTTTGTGACTAACTCATAACTAGCTAAGTATAGAATTTCATCATCATCTTTTCAATATATTATCGGATATTTATATTCAAAAAATATATTTTATTTGTTTGGCGAATTGTGAAAAGCAATAAAGCTTATTTCATTGCCTTGTCATAAGAATAAAATAAGCTCCCGATCCAAATTGGATTTGTTATTACGAATAAAAATAAGAAGCCATCTAGCTAGGCAATAGTAGGTAATTTATCACAAACATTGGCTGATATCGTGTTAGTTTTAGTGAAGAAAATACCCGACATCATGTATGCCATCGACATGTCTAGTAAAAATTGTGTGAAAGCTCTACGCGAAGATGCTTGAGGTGGGAGTTGATGCATCAGCAGCGTGGCCAGAAACATTAGAGCTTTCCCAGTTCATTTGTTTCCCCTTACTCCTCCTTCAGACACCTTGCATTCTCAGATTGAAAGGGGGGTGGCGGATCCCATTAGCCTGGTCGTACCTAGTCAAGTAGCTTCGGTTCGATCTAAATGGATTTTCTATTAGATGCTGCATCTTCAGTATGTTATGGAAGGTGGTTTTGAATACATTGGGAAGTTTATTGTGAGTAAACTCATCTCGCAGTATATTCCCATAGATTTGTATTCGAATAAACTTTATCGAAACTCGTAAACTTTGGCATGGACCAAGGATAATTGGTCAATGACTTTGAACATCTTTCATTCAAGATGTTGATGTCGTAAATTTTGATGGCGAGCACTTAACGACAGTTAATATGGATGAACATTTGTAGAGAAAATTGGTCATAAATTATTTAACGGAGCTTTGAACGTAAAATGTTCAGAGATTTATTGTTTGATGGGCACGAACATTGAATTTCTATAATTATTAGTAAATACATATTATTTTCAATTCTAGTTTATTCAATTATCTATGATTGATGTTTGAACACGGCTATAGCATCAGGATCAGAAACGAATTTGAAAAAGTATCTTTTCTTTTTATTTAATTATAATAAAATTGTAACCACCATAATCCTTACTAATATTATAAATGCCAATGCATGTTTGTTTGTTACGCCTTCACGTCGTAACTACTGAACCGATCATCATGAAATTTTGCATACACGTTGTCAGGGGCGCACAAAAGAGGACATAGGGTTCATCCAGAAAAACCGTACAGTTCCCGAGGGATAGCAAAAAAAACTATCCACGCAGACGAAGTCGCGTGCGGCCGCTAGTTATTTATGAGTGCGAAAGTAACTCTGTCTGTTACGTTTTCACGCTTAGACCGCTGGACCGATTTTGACAAAATTTGGTTATAGATGGGACCTTGGGGAAGGACATAGGGTACTTTTTATCCCACGGCTGGGCACGGGTCTCCGCCCGCACGATATAACCTGTAGTTCACGCGGGCGAAGCTGCGGGCGGAAAGCTAGTCTTAATATATAAAATCGTAAACTGAATGACTGACTGACTGACTGACTGACTGACTGACTGATCTATCAACGCACAGCCCAAACCGCTGGACCTAGAGACTTGAAATTTTGCACACAGATACTTTATACAGTGTAGGCATCCACTAAGGAAGGATTTTTGAAAATTCCATCCCTAAGGGGATGAAATAAGGGATGAAAGTTTGTATGAAAGTCCCTCAGTTTTGAAGCTAGAATCTTCAAATTTTGTGTTTAGGCTCACGATTGAAAATTAATAAATACGGGTCTCAGCGTTTTTCAAAATTCTACCCCCGAAGGGGTCAAAAGGGGGATGAAGTTGTGTATTGAAGAAAATCTTTCATTTTCGAAGTAAAAATCTCTAAATTTATAATTAAGGCTTATGGATAGAAATCTAAAGCAACGAAGGTATATTGTTTTTGTTAGGATTTCAACTCCAAAGGGGATGAAATGGGGGTGAAAAGGGTTAAAAAACCTAAAAATAGATATGGATGTCGTTATCGGGGTTTTGTGGGATGACGATTGCAAAAATGACATTTATTTTGAAGTCCAACCACGGTGGTCATGATTTAACCCCTAAAGGGGTGAAAATGGGGTCAAAATTTTGTATTGAAAAATAATATAAAATAGACATTACAACATTAAACTTCATAGGAGCACATCTAAAAATAAATAGGCAAATATATATTTTGTTATTTTGAAAATCAACCCCTTAGGGTGTAAATGGGGTGAGTAAACATAAAAATCGATATAGATGTCGTTATTGGGGTTTTCTGGGATGACGATTGCAAAAATGACATTTATTTTGAAGTCCAACACGGTGGACATGATTTAACCCCTAAAGGGGTGAAAATGGGGTCCAAATTTTGTATGGAAAAATAATATACAATAGACATTACAACTTTAAACATCGTAGGAGCACATCTAAAAATAAATAGGCAAATATATATTTTGTTATTTTGAAAATCAACCCCTTAGGGGGTAAATGGGGTGAGTAAACATAAAAATCGATATAGATGTCGTTATTGGGGTTTTCTGGGATGACGATTGCAAAAATGACATTTATTTTGAAGTCCAACACGGTGGACATGACACATATGGACATGGACCTGGACATGCACATCCAGGGAACGGGAACGGGAACCGGAACGGGCACGGGCACGGGAACGGGAACGGGAACGGAACGGAACGGAACGGAACGGAACGGACCGGACCGGACCGGACCGGACCGGAACGGAACGCAACGCAACGCAACGCAACGCAACGCAACGCAACGCAACGCAACGCAACGCAACGGAACGGAACGGAACGGAACGGAACGGAACGGAACGGAACGGAACGGAACGGAACGGAACGGAACGGAACGGAACGGAACGGAACGGAACGGAACGGAACGGAACGGACCGGACCGGACCGGACCGTACCTGACCGGACCGGACCGGAACGGAAGGAACGGAACGGAACGGAGTGGAACGGTGTGGAACGGAACAGAACGGAACGAGAACGAGAACGGGAGCGAGACGGTAACGGGAACTAGAACGGGACGGGTACGGGAACGGGAACGGAAGGGGTACGGGACGAGTACGGGACGGGATCGGACGGGAACGGAACGGTAACGGAACGAAACGGGAATGAAACCAGTAACAAGATCGGAGCGGGAACGAAACAGGAACGAAACTGAAATGAAACGGGAACGGAACGGGAATAGAACAGGATGGGAACGGGAACGGGAACAAGAACCGGACGGGAACGGAACGGGAACAAGAACGGGTACGTAAGGCGTACGGGACGGTTAGGGGACGTTTACGGGACGGCAACGCAGCGGGAACAGAACGGGAATGGGAACAGGAACGAAACGTGAACGGAACGGGAATGAAACGGGAACGGAACGGGAATATCACGGGACGGGAACGGGAACGAGAACAGGAGGGGAACGGGACAGGAAACGGAATGGGAACGGGAACAGAAACGGAAGGGGTACGGGATGGTTACGGGACGTTTACGGGACGGGAACGCAAACGGGACGGGAACGGAATGGGAACGGGGAACGGGAGCGGGAGCGGGAGCGGGAACGGGAACGGGAACGGGAACTGGAAGCCTTGTGCGAGGCCCGCCACACGCGGCAAATGTCTTGCCTCGCGAGGCAGCGCGCTTGATGGGGACTCGCCTAATCGCGTAAAAATGGCTGGCCGTATCCTGGTTGAAGGTTCCTTACAAGGATTTCGTCTAATATCCACGCGGACGAAGTCGCGGGCAGAAGCTAGTATAATATAAGAAGCATTTGAATATCGGAGTCTCAAAAATAAACAGGTATATGGTGTAAATCCCGACATAGTTTATTCTAATAGCATTTGAAAATTGCAAGTTTTACTCAATCATTACTTACTCACCTATAGATACGAGGGTTACCCTCGTAGTTTTCAGGTTCCGAATATGTTCCTGTTATTATGAAAGTTACATTAGCCAGTCGGGTTGCCAGATCTAAAAATGAGATTTCCTGACTTTTTCCCTGACTTTACAAGAAATTTCCTGACATTTTGTACACTACATCTACATTCTTCATTTAGTTGACTATTGATATTTATTTCTCACCAAAATGATTAACAAGTTATACATGTTTTCATTAAGTACTAACACTTTTTGGGATTTTAAAAATCCCCGATAACTACAGTTTTTCCCTGTTTTCCTGACGGATGCCTAAAATTCCTGACATGTCAGGAAAATTCCTGTCATCTGGTAACCCTACCAGTAGTGGGCTATACTGTGATGTTACTAAGAACGTGTTTTTTTTTGGTCGAATCTGCTTTTGATCGTATATCACAAATTATATTTTAAAATATCAACCATAATAAGTACTTACTTACCAAAACATATGTTATACTACGTTAATCGAAATACTGCACCGGTATTATACATTTCTTTCACTAGTCGTAAGCTGCTCCATGGCAACAAAGTATGAGTTATCGGGATTTCCCACAATCTAATGGAAAGGGGAAACACGAATATGGAAAGAAAGTTGTAGGCGCCAAACTTTATAGTCGTAGAATGGACACGTATGTACCTGGGCATCTAGAAAGGAAAGTGTTTTTTTTACAAGTGAATCAACATTCTGGTATTAAATTTGGTAAAGCTGAAAGTAATTCTTATATTGAAAAAATCTTGTTCGAATGAATTGGTAACAGATAAAATGTTAATGTATTTTTTACTCACATCAACTAGCCTTAATCCAAAACTAAGCTAATCAAACTAACACTAATTGAGGGATTGTATTCTCAATCAATGTTGCCAGACCAAATAAAACAAATTTTAACGCAATACAACAAAGTGAATAGTGAGTCGCATCATTTTGTAAATTCGTCCCGTACGGTCCCTTGGGAAAGTGACATAAACATCTGTTGTTTATTCATCGTGTCCGCTAGATATATATCGCAACAATTTCCTTCCCTTCCTTTTACTTTTGTTTGCGAATAGCCTCGTTTCGGAGATTTTCTTGCGAGGACAACTAAAACAAAACGATTCCGTTGGCCGGGACTATCGCTTTGAAATGTTTTCGTACGGAATTAGTTGTGAGAGAGCTATGTGAGGGAATAAAATAGCTGTTCGATTCCATTTAGAGGACTCTTACTATTCATTGGATGTCCAATATTATTTTATGTTTTTCTATCTTTATTTTTTGATATTGAATTGAAGGTATTTTGACGGGATCAATTTAACTGTAGTCAAAGAAGTAGTTTAATTGCGTATAAAAATAGATGGTAGGTAGGTACTTAAAATGCTTTTCAATGATTTAACGATTGAAATCTTGTGTTTAAATTTTAAATACACGGGACTGCGTGGTTGTCAGAGAAAATAATGAGGTGCGTCGATGCGTGGTTCTTATTTGTGACGTCATCAAAGACCAGAAATGATAATTTGGACTTTATGACTACGTGTTGGGGGGTGACAGAAATTGGTGAAACAAGGTTAAATGGCGGTTGATTAGGTGTATACTTTCCATGATCATTGTAACCTTAAACCTATTTCGGTATTTACCTGTAAGCTGTATGTAAGGCTACCTGCAAATCTAACGGTATTTTTTTAACATTTTTCATCGTAAGTCGAAAACTATGCGGGCTAAAAACACCCCACATAGCCTGGTACCCCACATGGCCTAGTAGCCCCACTTCAATTGTAACAAAAATATTTATTTTTTTATTTCTTTCTTATTTGCACAATATTTGGACAAATGTGAACTAAACCTATTCCAAATTTCAAGTTGATACCATTAGTCGTTCTCGAGATATCCAGCTGGAACAGACAGTCATACAGAATGAGTCACAACATAAGGGTTTCTTTTTACCATTTTGGTAAGGAACCCTAATAGAATAGAATAGAATAATTATTTATTTTCCATTGGTGCAGATACAAAGTTTTTGTGCAAGGTTTACATAATGAACAATATATAACGTTTGCCTGAACTAGGAAATCCTGTGTTTCAGGCGATTTGAGCTAATAATATTCACAAAAAATAGTTAATCACTAACTTATTACTTAAGCAAATATTTTTTTTCTCCACAATAAAAGTTTTTGTTAAAGTTAAAGTAGGTACACATACATTACAAATTATTCTTTGATTAAAACTTACTTAAATAAATATACAATTTACTATTTTAATACAACCAATAGTCTCTCTGTATCTTCATAGGACATGATTTGTAGGATATTTTTTAAGTTGATCTTACAATTTCTAGAATTGAGCGGGTAGATGTTTGCTATACGATTTAATCTATTGTACAGCAGTGGGCCCAGGAATAAATAGATTTTTTTTGTAAAAGCATAATTAATAGAAACTCTTTGAGTGCATACTATATCTTTGCGTCTTTTATAAATTATGTCAGGGTTAAAAGAAAGTGCTGAGTGCTGTTTTAATACTATGTGCATTATAAATAATTGTCGAACCGTTAGCAAATTACAAGACTTATACAGAAGGTTAGTGGGAAATAGAAACGGGCGGGAAGTTGACACTTTGAGAATCGCTCTCTGTGCTCTCTCTGTGGTAATGACATGTAAGAATATAATTTATAGGTTTCAATAAGATAGGGTTATGTATATAAAAGATTTTCAGGTTAAAAAAATGGC
The DNA here is from genome assembly GCA_928269145.1 of Agriphila tristella. Lineage (NCBI taxonomy): Eukaryota > Metazoa > Arthropoda > Insecta > Lepidoptera > Crambidae > Agriphila > Agriphila tristella. The sequence goes on from OV743440.1 coordinate 6,652,836, forward strand.
CGCCAGGGCAGTACTAACTTGCTTTCATTGGTGGCTCAATTAAGATTCGTATTAGATTGTAAATAATTTACACAAATGGTCTAACGATTATTTTAGATTCAGTTTTACTTTGTTGTTTAATTTCCTCTACAAATTCGCCGTTCAAATAACTTATTTAAATTAGTATGAAAGCTCCAACAGAAACTATAAATAAAACCACAAACTCACTCAAAAGCTCAAATAAACACGGCGACGTAATTAATGAAACAAGGTTTATGAGGAATGTTTTTCTTTACCTTAGTTTGTTATTTTAGCAACCATTCTATGTCTTTGAACGCTACGCTTATTATTAAAGCTTTAAAATAACTAGTAAACTATAAAATTACGTGCCGTATAAGCTTGTCAATTCCATACAATACATTAAAGTTCAGCAGGGGGGCTGGTCAGTTTGGCCCACTCGCTAAGAACTCAAAATAATTTGGCAGCAATACGAAACGTCAAATTTCACACAATAACTAGCCAAAATCCAAAATGTTTCTAGCAGACAGCAGTGAAAAATTCAAAAACTTTTTATACTAAAAGAAAAACATATTCCACACTTCTCACTTCACTACATGTATAAAACAAAGTCGCTTTCTCTGTCCCTATATCCCTATGTATGCTTAAATCTTTAAAACTACGCAACGGATTTTGATACGGTTTTTTTAATAAGATTAGTTATAAGTTGCAAAGTCGATTTAACTAACTAATAAATAATACACGATTCATTAAGCTCATATCTATATTACATTAAAATTTATGAATATAACTAATACCCCGATAACTAGAAAACTTCAATATTGTGAGCTTCAGCAAATCGTATTTCGGTATTTTGAACTTTAGCAATCATAATTTTCTGAGCACGGCACGGTAGCAAGCAATCAAACTTCTAAATAACTATCCTTTGCCAAAATCTTGTTTTAATAAATATACAATATCAAACAAATATATATTTTTATTGTATTATTTTATTCGTTCTTCAATGCGCAGAAAATAAATTAGGTAGGTATTCTGAAAAATAACAGATTTCTGTAGAATCAGCACGACTGGATCCGGTTTAAGAACATTTAAAAGGTTTTTATACCAAACTATATAAAAGAGATAGAGTTACCATATTTCGTTGGCACTTTATACAAATATAATTGATATTACCTTTCTAGTATTTCACGAAGCTATCATAAAAATGGAGAAAAATAATGTGTAACTTGAACCGTGCTCTTAAGGCGCCAGAAATATTCCCAAAAAAAACTCCAAAGACGCAAAACGTAAAGTACATTATTTATTCTCGAAAACAATTTAGGACACAATCGGATGCCATTCACACCGGCGCGTAACGATCACTCAATTTCCTGTTCGCCGAATTTTTGCAGGAACTTTTGTACATTTGCGAGACGTGGATTAATTGCCATCGGTCGGGTGTGGGATGTGATGTAACTTAACTATGGCTCTAACTATGGTGTTAATATGTGTTAATATACTAACATGGTGCAACGTTTGTTGGCGAGTTACAGAATTGTTAGCGAAACGATTTTAATTACAACTCAACAGCTGACTTTGAGTTATTTGGTATTTTGTCTCTATATGTATATTATTAAAAAAACCGGACAAGTGCAAGTCGAGTCTCGTCCTTTTATTCGAGCTTTTTCCGAAAAAAAAAATTTAATTACCACTGTATAGTTTTCAGATTTTTCCCTGTACTTGTAGTATAAGACGATATTACTTGCCCAATTTCATAGTTCTAGGTCAACGGAAAGAACCCTAAAATTTTTGATTCCCTTGAGAATGTCGAAATATGCATTTTTTTTGCGGCATAAACGGCCGAATAGAAGTTTGATTTTTTCACAACTTCAAGGGACTGTAGACCTAAGTATATGGTTTTAATTTCAACTCGATATCTCCATGCGTTGCCTAGACAAAGACAGACAGACGGACATACGGACAACAAAGTGATCCTATAAGGGTGTTCCGTTTTTTTCCTTTCGAGGTGCGGAACCCTAAAAAGAATGAAGAATCGTTGAACAAAATTAACTTAAGAATACTGTAGGAAAATACCAGTGACGAATGTGGGTCATTCCATTTGCCATATATTTATTTTGAACTGGAGTAGGTTTGTTTATGTTTAAAAAACGAATTATATTGCAAAAATGTGGTTCTCTTCACACCCACACAACTTGTTTTGGCAAGACATGATAAAATACGGACCAAATGCTGACGTTATGACCTTCTTTCAATAAGCAAACAATGAGCTGGATCTTAGTCATACATAACTAACAGAACAGAAATTAATAGAGATGTCTGATGCTTCTTGAGAAGTAGTGGTCGATCCTACGGCAATGAATAACGTAATAACGTATATGGTCAATCGCAACTTTATATATTTAAAAATAGTTAACTATTGTTGATATGATAACCAATGATGGAAACTGCGAAAAGGAGGGAATAAGGAGAGCCCAAATTGCAAAATCAGCTGTAAAGCGTCTAGAGAAGATTTGGAGGAACAGAGGATATTAAGCAAAAAGACAAAAGTGAAACTCATGCGGACCCTTATCTTCTCTATATTTCTTTACGCTTCGGAGACCTGGACGCTGAAGGCTCGCATCCGATCTAAAATTGATGCATTTGAGATGTGGTGCTGGCGAAAATTGCTGGGAGTCTCGTGGACGGAACACCGTAGTAATGCATCCATTCTATCAGAGTTGGATATTAAGACCCGCCTATCAACTGTGTGCATGCAACGTCTCCTCCAGTTAAGTACTTCGGACACGTGGCCAGACGGGAACCGGACAGCCTTGAGAAGCTCATCGTCTTAGGCCACGTGGAAGGAAGAAAGAGCCGTGGAAGATCGCCGACCCGATAGACCGATGCAGTTAAAGAGGTCTGCCAAACTGACATGCAGACATCAAGCCGGATGGCCGAAAACCGTACCGCATGGAGGGCCCTCATACACCGAGTGACCTCATGCTGTCGCGACCCTCAGTCATGAGGATACGAGGAAGAAGAAGAACTATTGTTACATAAAGTTGCAAAGTAAATACCTAATGAAAAGATTAAGATTTATACGGATTTTATAATCCGTTCCGAACCGAATCCGATGCATTCGTTTTAGTGCACATGCAACATCAAAAAAAACAATGTTATCGTCAATGACCAAGGTTGCTAATTTATTTCAGTGACGGTTACCGCAAAATCGTTGCAAGTTTATTTGAAATTGACTGGTTAAGCCACAGAATACATAATAGTACAAGTATGGTTAAGCTTTAGTGTTATTGTCGAAACAGTATACTATGGTTTTAAACTTTTAGATTTTTGCATTCACAATGCTATTTTTATATTAAGATGAATAAATAATGAAAAATATTAGAAAAAATCGGCTCACCCGTAGCAACTTAGACGGGATTCGAACCCGCACCCTTAGGATTCCGGCCCAATGCACTACCAATTATGCTACCAAGCCGCTGAGGGATGTGGCGAAACTTTCTAATATTTTTCATTATTTATTCATCTTAATACTATGGTTGCTTGTATGGAAGGGTCGATTGGATAAACGATCTCAACCATCTTTGATAAGGATATACGAGCAGCGTTCTGAATGCACTAGACTCGAATGTAGGTAATTGTACATGTGCATATCTGAGGCGAGCCATGAATGAGGTTTGAGAATCATTGTAGTTTCCCACATGCCATTGCGTTGAATATCCTTATATTGTTATACTGTAGAAGTACCAATATTGTAGTAGTCGATTGCCTTGTAGATAAGACAAAATGAAATAAATATAGATTTAAGCTAACCTTAAAAAGTTATACTGGGTTCGATCGTTTATTTGCAATCGCACAAATTATCAATTTTAAAGTGAAAGGTGAATACTGATGACAATAATAAAGTAAGGAGATCTTATAAGCAAATACACACATTAATTTGATAAAGGTATATTTTTATGTAAAAGAAAGAAACGTTCTAGGGGAAACAATATGCGGGAACTTCCTATATAGACATAGTGAAGTAATATATTTCTTACGTAAGATAGGAAGTTATTCATTGTTTTTCCCGCGAAAGGGACGATTACTTTTTGATATACGAAGGAAAAACAATAAATAAAATAGTAATATTTCCTACTATAGGCTCTACGGCTACAAAATATCATCAAAAATATGGCAGTACGCCTTAGATTTATTTTATTGGAACTCATACTTTAATTACATAACAACTTTAATAATCAAAAATCTAGTTAATTATTCATAGATATTATAGTTAATTAACAGTTTTTTTACCAAACATCACTTCTGTCTGAAAAGCTAAGGATTCGTTTTATTAATTCTTCAAAAGTAGGTACCACAGTGTAAAGTACTCTACTAGAAAATACTATCAGAATCGAGTTCAAACATTTTATGTTATTCGGAAATAACTTGAAGTTCTAACAAAGACGGGACGAGATAAACTAAAAACCAGTTTAAAACTAAGTTCCCAAAGGCAAAACGATAGAGTTTGCAGTTGGAAGCACAAGTTTGACATACAAACATAACTATAATAACTTAAAAAGTATCCTCTACGTAGTAACTAGTAGCTAACTCAGCTCAGTGAATGAAAAGCAGTTACGTTTGATAGCTTCGATTACGATCACCTATCGCTGACCTGCAAGCTAATTTCATTTTTATGTCATCGTAACAAGAACTGCGTAAACCGCAACCGTAAAAATTGTTAAGAGATAGAAATTTTCATTCACAGCGCAGCGTTTACGCACTAGTTACGTGTGCAGACTGAGTTCACTAGGTCATAAGGCCGCGTTACATAAACCATACGATTTGTAAACACCGTACGGAGAGATTTATATTAGTTACACGGTTTCTGTTTTAGTCTAATTCTCGATGGTTAGTCAGCAAATATAAAATGTCTCGGTGATTTAGACACTAAAGTTTCAGAGATCGATCATTTATGCATCAACGTCAAGCGAATGGTTTATCCTCTAAGTTCCATGACCTTACACATAAAAACTTAAAATGTATTCTACGTTTTCGAGCCAAAATATAGATAAACAGTGGTACCTAATAAATTACTTTCCTATTTGGATCACATCCAAAGCTATCGACCTTGTAACACAAATACTGACTTGTCCAAATCAAGTTGCCCCGAATCTTTGTGATGGCAGGCAAACAATCGGCGTCCTTACTCATTCATTTCATTGATTGTTCTCTCGAGTGTGAAAGGGAGAGCTAACAAAAGGAATGGAAGATATGAAACTTCGTTCAAGTATGTATGGAAGTTTGTCCTCGCAAGAGCGACGCACGCCAGCAGCCTCATATTCGCTGTAATACATATAAAATGAGATTAAATCCGACAATGGAATGAAAGAAATTTGCTTTTTGCGGGAACAAGAGCTCTCATTCTGCATTTGAAGAGCTATTAATTATTTTATTGTATTTCGTTTCCAGGGTTATGATTCCGAATGAAACCTGCTCATGTGTGTTCATCAAGAGATTCTCATTGTAGTTATATTTGACTATCTATTAGACGTAAAATTGTGTCAAATTGTATCAAAAAGCCTGTCGAATTCTAAATGTCTCGTAATACTTATGTGCCAATAGCATAAAATAAGTATTTCATTATTAATTTCCCTGTATTTACATCAAATGTCAAATATTTTACCTGTAGGTACTATCGGTTTATTTTATATGATAGCTAAATAATAGTGAATCTCGTAATTAATTACAGAAGACCTTCAAAAACCTTATTAGTATACACTAACTTCATCACCCCATAACCAATGTATTCTGTGGTATAAAATTAACATCAAATGTCTCAACATTCCCATCTTACGTTGACATCATTATCTTCCAGTAAAAGAGGCATGAATTTATCCAAGAAATTCTAGTGAATAAATGAATATTTCTCCATACATCTTAGAGTATCAGTTGCTAATGTAACACCCGAAGCCGAACTATCAGTATCACGCATTCGTTACCATAGGTAATGGTATGGATGTGCTTTAATATTCAACGGTAATGGTTAAATTATATACAGATTCAAGGCATTTGTACCAAACGAGCTTTTAATAGTTAGAAAGCTTTCCTGCTCATAATTCAATTATTTTTATGATATTCAATTTTCACATTACCTTAATGCCTTAAAGAATTACTACAATTTTATATTTTTTTCTATACATAAGGTTAAAATAATACTAATAGCTTTACATCTATAAAGCGCGTATGAGGAATTAATTTGTTATTGCCCGAACTTTATGCCAATATTAAGTACCTAAGTTTCAATTCCAGTCAAAATAACAAAACGCTCTAACCATAAAATACTCAAACAAAATGTTTACAAGCGAAACGCTAAGTCAGCGTACGCTTGCATAAAAGTGGCTCGCGAGGTTTTCCGGTAAAAATATATCACTTGTATCGTCTGGTTAGAATGATCACGGAACTGGCTGGCGCGCTGGCAGTTATTTATTGGCTAAAAGGTAGCACCTGGGGCACCCGGATGCGGTGCGATAGGAAACGCTCCCACATCTAGGGCTGCTATATAAAACGTTAAAAATCTAAACTTTACTCGCAAAATAGTTTTAAGCGATTCATAAAAAAAATGGTTTGAACCTCATATTATGAAAGGCTTGCATAGTGGTAAGCATTATTTTTGATTATTGACGGGAATTTCGGAAATATAGTCGCGCATGATGAAACCTGTGTATATCGATAGAGGATTTATAGATAAACAAAAAATCATTTGATATAAAGTCCTAAAGCGCAACGTTTCCGAGATAATCCATATTAAAGATCCTGAGAGCCTAGCCAAAGTAACATTCGCTAATCTTCGTTATCGCTTCGCTTCCGAAACATGTATGGGATTGACATAAGGTTTCGTTAACAATCGAATTTTAAAACGTCAAATCCATAAATGTTTCGAAGCGAAGCGATAACGAAAATTTGCAAATGTTACTTTGGCTAGGGGGTCAGTATAGATAAAAATCAAACTTATTCCCCGGTTTATCTAAGAAAAGGTTCCGCTTTAGGACTTTATAATTCATAAGGCATTTTTTGTTCGTCCCTAGACCCTTATCATATCGCGGTATTCATAGGTTTCATCGTGCGCGGCAATATTTCCGAAATCTCCGACAAAAATAAAAAAATATGGTTACCATACCACTAGGCCAAAATGTTCAAAGCCCTTTAAAAAAAAAGATTCGTTCTTTTAAGGCAAAATTCCGGTCAGTATGGTCGCCCTACCCTCACCTGATACCGCCAGCCCGCCACACACGGACTCTGTGTACTGTAAATAAATATCACAGCTTTAGCTTTTTAACTGCTGCTTTTACCTTTACCTCGCTTTGACAATTAGAACTAATGGAGTGTACTCCGATTTGAATTCGTTTTTTAACGGTGCATTACATTATAGCTTTTGTGGAGTATTTATATGGGTAAACACAGGATTATGGTATAGTAAGTAAAGTAGTTTAGTTAGGCAAACAACGTATGAAGATGGTGATTATTTATTGGATAGTGAAGAGCTCCTGAGCACCTATAGTTTTGACAAAAAAACATGGAGCTGTAAGTAAATAATTGGCGGCTTTAGTTTTTTGAGAACTGCTTTCAGATATGCGTAATTATGAAAAAAAAAAACATGGAGATGATGATTATTTATTGGCTCGTGACCTGAAGCACTTATAGAAGCTAAAGAATGTTGAAGAACCTAATATTACCACCACACACGGCACTCGGTGTAAATAAATAATTGGCAGCTTTAGTTTTTTGAGCACTGCTTTCAGATATGCGTAGTTTTGACAAAAAAAAACATATGGAGATGGTGATTATTTATTGGCGAGTGAAGAGCATCTGGAGCACCTAAATAAGCTAAAGAATGTTGCAGTACCTAATGTTACAAATACGGCACTCGGCGTACTATAAGTAAATGACGGCACTCGGAGTACTTTGAGTAAATAATTGGCGACTTTAGTTTTTCGAGCACTACTTTCAGGTTTGCACTCGCATCGTCAATTAAAAACAATGGACTGTTCTGATTACAATACGTTTTATGAAGCTTTCAGTGCACTCAACTTTAGCTTTGAGGAAGAAATCTGGGTCGGTAAATAGGAATACGGAGTCGGTACGACAATATTGTGTGCCTATTCTTTCTGCCGTACAAATAAACGAAGAATAATTTTATACCTTAGAATTATTAAAAAAGTTTGTTTAGGAATTTAGGAAGCTTCAAAGATATTAAGTAAGGAATTTGTGAAGCAGTTAAATACATATGTGTATTTAACTGTTTCAAGGTATATGTGTATATAACAGTCTTAGAAGTTCACTATCAAATGATACTCAAACTAAGTTCAACCAACAGCGTGATGTATGCAGAGACAAGATTGGTTGTCTCGCCGCAACACTGACACGGTAATGAATGATTAAGCGTCCCATAATTGTCTTTGTATGCTAATGCTAAGCGATCCTGTATTCCTGAGACGCCATCGACTCGGCCCAAGGATCACTGTGATCAAAGGGACAATGAAGCGTGCGCAATAATCTCTGGTATTTAAATGATGCCTTTGGTACAGTTAAGCCTGGTTCAATACAGAAGTTTGTACATTGTTTATAATGCGGATTTCTTGATAGCTCAGTCAACAGTATTGTCAAATAAATTCCTTAAATATTGAAATACTTAGAAAATTACAGTTTCGGCAAATAAAAAAAATACTAATAATATATCAGCCTGTCGATTCTGTAACAAACTCGCATCTCACTTCGTACTTCACTTCACTTCGCATAAATTTGTAATTAGAAGTTTTAGCGATTGCAAAAAGGTTTTAGGAGCTACCGCAGCTATCTAAAATCTTTAGTGATTAAAAAAATGCCTATAATTATCGCATTTGTGATTTAAAATTCCCGCGAAGTGAAGTGAAGTTCGAAGTGAGATGCGAGTTTGTTACAAAATCGACAGGCTGCTCTTTTAGTTCATCAGACTACATTTATTTTAATGAGGAAAATGCAGTAAGCCTTCAGCCCTATACAAATCCCTATACAAACTGGAACACCCTGTAGCACCATGTACAACGGGAATTTTCCAAAACCCTTTCTTAATGCTCACCCACACCATGAAGGTATCTACCCTCCAAAATGGTGTATCTATCTTCAGCCCTATGAATTCATATTTATAAGTGGTATAAATTAAAACTTAAACTTAAAAATTCTAAATTAGAAGACTTTATTTTTTTATTTTGAAAAACATGAAAAATTTGATAAACTATTATAAAATAATAATAAATAATAATAACTAATATTAATTTAGGAATAACCTACATATTCGGTTGCTCACTGGACGCATTCACAAAGGCGGCATTATTTGTTATAATAATAGTTAATTTTAAGGATAAGTAATTATAAGTCTACACTATCGCATAAATCGCATTACGTTAAGAGCCTGTAATGATAGATGTAAGTTGGGAAATAAATAAATAAACCATAATATTGCAATATCTTTTAGCTCTGACCCATGTTCAAAGTTGCAAGTCTTTAGCTCATTGGGAAGCTAGTATTAAATCGTTTGCACAAACACGAGAAAGCAACCTAATAAAAACGTGTTAAAATGATATGAAAAATGTATAATACCGACTATTACCGACTGCGAGTTTCACAGCTTAATTAATCAAGAGTTTACTTAATTCCGGTTGGCTTGAGGTGGAAAATCACTTGTGATTACAAATGGGGTGGGGGGTGGCCTCGACATTTACAACTTTTAATCATTCGCTCTACGTACTTGGACAGAATAGGTCGAATCAAACGCTATATCACTTGAATAATTATTTCTCACTGAAAACATCTTTGAGTAGGTAGGATGGATTCAAAGGGCATGTTGGTTATATATCGTCTACTATTTATCCGCTTTTTAATCGACTTCAAAAATTGAAAAGTAGGAGGTAATCTATTCGTTGTGTATATTTTTATTTTTATATATTGTAATAAAACTTAACATAGGAATGTCATCCATCACATCATTATCAAAATATGAAGCTGTGAAAATATTTTTTCAGCGCGCGTAAGCTCATAGTGTTTTTACTTAACATTGTTGCTGGTTTCAGCCTTTTTACATTACCTGGGAAAGAACAAAAAACAAATTATTACAATAATGTTCAAACCAAAAACTTTAAAATCATACATAGTTGAAGCTGGGGTACAGTCGTCTATAAATATGTATGCAGTTTAAAACTTTCTCACTCTTAAAGCTATTACTTTTTTGAACAAAAATCAATGACAAATGACAACTACATCAAAGTGACAAAGTTCCATAGTGCATACATATTTTTAGACGTGACTTCAGCACAGGACTTTATACTATTTGTCAATCGGAAATTATTCGAATTATTTTTTGACTCGTTTGTAGAACAGATTTTTTAAACAAATACAGGTGATGTATTTGATTGAATCAGGCGTCACTTGGCGGAAGTCCCGAACCATACTGCAGAGTAGTAATTGGTGAAGATGCAAGGTGTGTTGCTGTCTTGCTAAATGCAGGTATTGTGCACTGATATTTTGTGGTGTGCATGTGCATGTGCATATTTTTGCGGGCGGGCGGGCAGTGCATCTTGCTTAAATTGTTTGCGGAAATAAGCTACATATATTTATTTTTTTAAATACAGGTAATTAATTTTAAGTATTTTTTTCTTATAAAGTCATACAGCTCATTATCATTTGAACAAACCTGATATTTCGTAGAAAGCAGTAGGCGTAGCAGTCATCAAACATTATTATTATTGGTTGGAAACAGCGTGTTCGCTGTGTGAGTGACGTGAATGAATAAATGACGACATTTTAATTTAGGTACACTGAGAGGAACACGAGACGCGCTCTATGTTAGAATATAATGTTACCTCCTCCTTTATAAAAGCCTCTTTGAATTATAATCGCAACTTTGGCGTAGGGAGTTTGAAACATATTATGATAGACCGCCCGCGACTTCGTCTGCATGGATAGTGTTTTGTCTATCCTCGGGAACAGTTCCTTTTTTGGGATGAAAGTTACCCTATGTCTTTTCTGCACCCCTGGCAACGTGTATGTAAAACATGATGATCGGTTCAGTAATTAAAACGTGAAGGCGTAACAAACAAACAGACTTTCGCATTTATAATTTTAGTATAAGTACTAGCGACCGCCTGCGACTTCGTCTGCGTTGAAAGTTTTTTGCTATCCCTCGGGAACAATGGAAATAAAACACTGAGTTCTTAAAACCTATGTAGGTACCTACCTGGGCATAGAGCATAGGTATAGTTCGAATCACGACAGATGACCACAAATGGCGCCCATCTTCGCGTCATAACTCATGAAGAAAAGACTTTAGACAAAATAATATTTGATATTCATATAGATTTATCGATATTATTTAAATTATATGAAATATTATTTTGTCTAAAGTCTTATCTTCGTCAGTTAAGACGCGAAGATGGGCGCCATTTGTGGTCATCTTTCGTGATTCGTACTATACTAAGTTGAGTAAGAAATCGTATCGTTATTTGATCATGAAATTGAGTTTTTTTTATGCACATCGAAGGAAACTTTCTCATTGGAAGATACAATTTTGTCGTCGTCTTGATGTTTTTTATCGATCAAGTCATAGTTCAGTCATAGATCTTTTCACATAGAACCAAGAAATTCATGGATAAAGATCAACATTACTTACTTGGTTTACTTTTATTTACATTATTGTACTGTTATTCTGAAGTTAAGAACGTAATTATATTCAAAGCTACTGAAACTAAGAGCATTGTTATTTATTCATGGCTCCTACCTAACTTAACTAACATCTAATATAATCTAGTAAGATACGATACGGTCCGCAGCGTGTTTTTCTTACTTCGTTAACTGTAATGTAATACACTCGACGTCAGAAAAATCGCACCTCTTCGAAAATGAGTTTAGAATTGGTCACCTGCTATTGCTAGCTAACATTTTATTGTGTAAATGTTGATATCTATTGAAAGTACATTTAATGAGCTTTCAATTAATGATTGTTTGATTTAATTAACATAACAGTTAGCGTGCCCGCAGACTACAGACTTTCTATCGGCCGACAGTTTAGTCGGACTCTCAATCAGTATGAAGGTGTATGCAGGTGCGCACACTAGAACGATTCGGTGTCGGCCGATAAATAAGTTGGATGGGCTTCCCGACTAAACTGTCGGCCAACTATCGGCCGACTGCGCGCACACACGACGATCGTTTAGTCGGCCGGCCGATAGTTCATTTCGCTCCGAGTTTTGGCGCCGGACAGTCGAGGGTTTATTAATAATGGCATCGCTAATTGTATTGTAGGACAGACGTCTTAAATTTTATCGAGGAAATAGAAAAAAATATATATCTCTCTCTATATTAGAAAAAATTTAAAGCTTACTCTGACGTTAATATAAAGAAAAAACTCTGGGAGAAAGTTTGTGAAATTTTGTTCCCGATTGGAATCAGCTTAGTGCCGAGCGCTCGCATGATATTAACGCGTTTTATATTTTTTAATTCATCGAAATTACAGATGACTAAATTCAATAGTTCTAGGGGTTGCCAACTTTTTTGCATCAAATTTCGCGTGATAACGATCGACAAACTGAGTGGTGCATTGTATCCCAGTCTACCACGCAAGGAATCGAACCTGCCTGAACCGGCCGGGCAGAAATTGAAATGATGAATTTTAATTTGGCTTATGTAATGATCACCATACTAACCTAACCTTACCCAGAAGCAGTCAATGCTCACCAAATCTTTTTGGGTGGTTTAGGATTTGAAGAGCATTTACTAATTTTGGAGAACAAAATAATTTTTTGGTATGTATGCTAAAGCATTAATTCATTTCATTCCCTTTTAATTACCTACCTAGTAAAAAATCTGCTGTCTAGCATCCATATGCTATGTAGGTAGGTATGTTTTGTTAGTTATGTATGTAAAATCAAATATTCAGCTTCAGAAAGCTGAACTGACTTGGATGATTATTTTTTGGAAGATCGAGTAATTTAGAATGTATCGTGTAAAATTTTCCATTTATTTAAACTTATTTATTTATTTAAACTTTATTGCATAAGAAAAATCAATTGGCGGACTTAATGCCTTAAGGCATTCTCTAACAGTCGACCGGAAAGGGTGTTAAAGAAAGAAATCGTGGCGGCAAAAAAAATGGATAACTACTTAAATATCCGTTAATCATAAATAAGGATCTAGCTAAAATAAAAATATAAACCTACATAACAATACATACATAAATAATCCTAATTGCTATAACATAATCTATGACTGAAGATTGGATGTACCCAATATTCTCTTCTCCATAGTATGAGAGCAGTGTAATAACCATTCTAGACAAAAGTAAATTAATTTTCATTGTGCGACAGTTCTCTTCAAAACTCGGTTACAAACTACACTACACTAGCAAATCATTCGAAAAGTCGGCCGACAGTTGGCTAGTCTGCGCACTCATCACCAATCCGACTGTTTAGTCGGGCCAGTGTGCGCGCTAACAACCCAACCCGATCAAACTATCGGCCGATAGAAAGTCTGTAGTCTGCGAGGGCTCTTAAGCCCGCCGGTAACGATCAATTGCGATTGTCAATTTTTTCGTCAATGCCATTGTTGGAGCAATAGGGAATATGCATCAATTTTTTTTTAATCTTAATCAAAAGTATAATGCGTGAGAAAATTAACTGTAATATTAAAACTTTTCTCTTGCGTTTTTTTCTCGTGTTAGTTAGCGCGCAGCAGCACCCGCCGAAAACGCTCCATACAAAACGGTGACGTCACACATCACGTTTCAGATGTGTTTCGGCGCGTTTAATATGGAGTTAGCCAATAATCTTCAATTATCTCCCTAAATTTTGCGTTTAAGTACATATGTGTCATACAAAATATTGTTTCTTATTCGATATTCTATCTGACTGTAAAGTGCATTATATCCGAAAATGAAAAAAAAATATTGTTATTTTTCCCTGATTTCATCGTGTGATAAAACTAAAATAATACATTTTTTTTTTAATTTTTTTCCTGTTCCATCATGTTTTTATAAGTGTCCGCAGCGATCAAGCTCAAATTCATCAAAATCGGTGACTTATGCATATTCCCTATTGACAATCGCTTCAATTGCACGCGTAAACGATCAATTTTCGCATCAATCGTCGTCAATGACGTAAACATTGACATTCGCAAATGATCGTTACCGGCGGCTTTTACCATAAATTCGCTATCAAGATGATGGAGAAAACACACTTCAACAATCCAATTAATACCCAAGATGAATACTATTGCCCATGAAGGTTTTGACGCAGATCGTCACTTTCGCAAATGGTCATCGCGAAAAATTTGGTCACTTAAGTTGCTCAAATATTGCAAAAAATGAGGCAATGTAATGTTGCTCGGAAACTGAATCTCAGTAATTGATTCCGTTCGACGAGTATTCCAACGGTTTCCAGAGACTGTTGGCTATGTAAGGGGAAGAAGTATATAACAACACTTACGATTAAATTAGATCGGATTAAATTAACTTTGAAGTAATTTTTAAAAAGGTGCTATTTTTCTGACGCCGAGTGTATAATAATATGTATCTTGATTTATTTTACAATATTATTATTGGTGGTGCTATTTGTAATATTTCTTATCAATTCCTGTAACGAATCAGACCTATTATTTTTTCTAAAAATTGCTAACATGTGAGCAACCGAAGTGTCGGGATACTCGGGATAACATCTTGCCTGCGGGAGATTTGGGTCCAACTTTTCTTTTTCATACGAATATTTTCTAAAAAAATGAAGACGTCTGAAGTGTTGTTAGTTTGTGTTAACAAGTAGCAGTTCAGCAAAATATTGTTGTTAGCATGTTTAACAAAACAAACTGTAGGTATAATAAAGTATATACGAGTACCTACTCGTAAATCTACTTAATTTTCGGTTACCTACATTGTTTTTGCACCTATTGTATAATGATGCGTTGCCTCCTTCTATATAATTATTAGTATTATATATTTTCCTATTCATGTAAATATCTTTATATTAAAAATATCATAAGGATGCAACGATTTGTTTCACTTCACATATTATATAGTATTAGTATTAAATACTATGATGACTTGAGTGGAGCTCTAGACAATCGAAGAATTTCATCATTGATTTCATCATGGATTTCATCTATTAAACTGATGATCTTTTTAGGGTTCCGTACCCAAAGGGTAAAAACGGGACCCTATTACTAAGACTCCGCTGTCCGTCTGTCTGTCTGTCTGTCACCAAGCTGTATCTCATGAACTGTGATAGCTAGACAGTTGAAATTTTCACATATGATGTATTTCTGTTGCCGCTATAACAACAAATACTAAAAACAGAATAAAATAAATATTTAAGGGGGGCTCCCGTACAACAAACGTGTTTTTTTTTTTTTTTTGTCGTTTTTTGGTACGGAACCCTTCGTGCGTGAGTCTGACTCGCACTTGGCCAGTTTTTTCTAAATAAATATGGACAAAGCCTTATGTTTTTGCTCCTTGCATTCGCAAGTTTAACTAGAAAAAAAATTAACGAAATAGTAATGCGTTGATTTTTTTCTGGTTTGAAGTTTAACAGAATAAATAGCCTGGCTTATTTTTAAGCTTTGATTATTTATATCTCATTAATCAAAGTTTTTAAGTTTAAGAATCACGAACTGATATTCAACTGATTCAAATTCAAAACTTCTTTTAATCAGCCTAGAGAGAATAAATTATTAAATTTAAAGTATTGAATGCCATAAAATGAAAAGAAACACTCCCTTTGTTATACTAGTTGAAAAGTTTATGAATATAAAATTATAAGTTCAGTGGACCGCTTTAACTAACAGTAACCTTCACGTGACATCAAAGTAATTTGCATTTTGTAGAATTTTATACTTGGAACTTGGAAACTATGATGGATAGCAGTTTTCATTGCCCATTACAGCTGAATCACTGAATACATGAATAGTTTTACAGCAATTGTTTCTGCCAGCGTTGTTTTGTATAAATTATAAAGTGATTATATAACTATGTTATTATCAAATATATTTTTTATGTTTAACATAAAATGAAGCCAATGAAGGTAAAATTTTATTAGGTATGGAACTTGTAAAATGAGTTATGGAAATCGCCATACTAATTGCACGTTTTGTCAATTTTCTACGTGATACAGGTATAATTTGAAATTGTATTTCCAAAAATAAAGTCTTTACTAATATTTAAAGACTTTAACCTTGAATAAAATTAAACTATAAATCAATTGACACGCAAATGTCTACATATAGCCCCAGTCGTAGGAAGCAAAAAAACGACGAATACGGCTATCCATGAACCAAAGATTTCTTTCGGTAGGATTGATCCTTGGGTTCCTAAAATGGGTTTACGAAGTGGAGCCACCTGGATTTTTCAAGCTGGTGGGGGGAGGGGGGAATTCTGCCTTAACGAAGTCCGAGGTTAATAACTGCCTAAGTTTAGATACTAAGCCAAGTTTGGTATCATTTTCGGATAAATCAATGACGTAGAATTCATTGCTGGTATAAAAATTGCAACTTATTAAGAAGTTTCCTAAACATTACACAATAACCAATATTTTCAACTACATTTTTTTCACTTTAAGTCACCGTAAATATTAAACGGATGTTCTTATTTGCAAACAAAAAATACGTTAACAAAGCTTATAGAATGAAGACTTGAAAAAATATAACTTACATTTTTTTTATAAACAATTAATAGCGAAAAAAAATTTCACTGTCGCGTGTCGTCAATTTCTTTTACACCTATGGAAATATTAATATTTTTTATCATTACAATATGGGTATCAAATGAAAGGTAATAAATAGCCAATTCCAAATATATATACCTATACATTATAATACTTTTATGAAAATGTTTTGAAATAAACTTAAAAAGTATAACGTAGAATTAAAAAATATCAGTAAATTATTAGAAAAACCAAAAATGCCAGTCAATACCGACAAAAAAAGGCAAATATCACAAGCGCGCATGTAAGTACGATATTTTTCAGATATTGTTAAGTACCTTGAGAGTAGTTTTACCCAAGTTTTAACCCTTGGAAACCCTGTACTGCTGGAAAAACTTGGCACATGTTTCAGTATTTTCGATAAAACTACCTTAAGAAAGCGTTTTTCAGGTATCTCTACTCTATTCTTTTATAAAGCTAACTAAATTTGCTACAATTTGAGCCTATCACAAGCAAGTTTCGAATTGATATTTAAAATTTTAATATTTAATAAAAATAATAACTTCCTTACAACGGTAACGAAGTTATTTTTTTAATTAGCCAAAACAAGAATATTTTCTTATATTATTATTTTAAAAATAAAATCCTACGAGGTATTTTTCTTTTTTCAATATTCCAATTTGTGTATTTAATGGCAATTTTTTTCTTTAATCAAGCGAGTATTTAATTTTTGTTTTTATTTTTTTTAAACAGTTTAACAATTGAATCCTACAAATATGAATCCAAAAATGAATTCGACACCCTAAATTCATACGAATATGATATCAAACTGGGCATAGCAGCTTAACTAATACATCTATCGAGATTGGGCTGAAAGCCAAAACTTCAAAAATCGTGGTGGCTCCACTTCTTATATCCATCCTAGGGTCCTAAGGACCAATCCTACCAAAGGAAATCTCTGGTTCATAAAACGCCGTATTTTTCACCCTACTGACGCCACTAATAGTTAATCTAAGTACTTAAACAAAAAAAAGGTGCGAGAATATTTTCACAAAAGCCTTTACGTATAACATTTTATGAATTTATGGTATAAAAAACAAAACTACTCAATAACCAAACCATTGACATAAACTTTAGATTATAGCTTATCCCTACTAATATTATAAAGGCGAAAGTCCGTTTGTTTGTTTGTTTGTTACTCCTTCACGTCCTAACTACTGAACCGATCATCATGTTGCATACACGTTGTCAGGGGTAGCGAGAAGGACATAGGGTACTTTTTATCCCGAAAAAAAAGTATTGCTTCCGAGGGATAGCAAAAAAACTTTCCACGCAGACGAAGTCGCGGGCGGTCGCTAGTCTTTAATATTTTTTCAAATGTTTACTTTATGTAGAGATTTGTTCACTTCAGTAGTACTTTTGAATAAGCAAAATTACGTTGGATAAATAACGAGCTTACAGTCAACATTTTTGTTTATTGGGATATTTTACTACCGAAACCAGAATACGATAAAAAAATTATAAGGAAGGAAATAGTTTATTTTTCTAACAAAAATATTGCCACCAAGTGTTTTCAACGTAAGAATAATAATAATATAATTCATTAAAGATAATTTATCTATGTTATGTACCAAAGAGAATGTAAAAAAAAACTAGCGTTTTATTATGTACTTTACACTTTTATTGGTTTAGTTCAAACATATAGGTCACCTAACTACGTGTACAATTTTTATGATTAAATTGCTAATCAGCATGCTATTTGTTTCATGAAAGTACCTAGGCTAAAGAAATACCTTTTTGCCTCACATATAAAATATAGGTTAACAATGTTAATTGCATTTTGAAATATTGCGGTGTTAATTTTCACTTACGGGAAAACCTTTTCATAAGCATTTTCTTTACGGGAGAAACAGAGCCGGGAGCGTCATAATAACAATTTTTCCAAACAACAAAAGATGGTTATCCGAAAAGTAAACACATTTCATGCCTAATGAACGTAATTTCATTGAGTCGTTCATTATGGGGCATTATCGCTCTGAAGAGCCACGGAAAATTCGCCAAGACGTAATCTGACTTTCGGATGGAAACATTGTTTTCAAGAACTCATAATTTGAAGGAATTTGTCAATAGATGATTTGTCTGGAAGCGTGATGTTTGTTAGCGACTTTGCACATCGATTTTAAAAATCTCACAACATTGAAAGCAACCTGTTTTCAATAAAATATTCGTTTATGTAACACAATTACGAAAAGCTCTTACAGCACCAGTCTACACATGGATTAATGTTTAAAAAAAACAATACCGTTAGTGCAGCAGAAATGAAGAGCTGCATAAAGATACTCTAAATTACTTTTTAATCACGCTAAGTATAATATAACCAACATTACCTTTCACATCGCTAGTTTCCATGCATTAGCAGCTATGCCAATGTTTTGTAATAATACTAGCTTTCGCCCGCGACTTCGTCCGCGTGGATATTCGGAAAATCCCAAGGGGACCTTTTCCGGGCTATAAACTATTAGTGTGCCATTCTAAATCCGTTGAAGCATTTTTTCATGATTGTAACAAACATCCAAACATTCATACTTTCACATTTATAATATTAGTAAGATATCCATATTCAATTCCTGTTCTTTTCCGTTCCCACCCCATTCCTTCCCGTTCTTGTTCCCGTTACTATTTTTCCATACAAAATTTGAACCCTCATTTCAGCCCTTTAAGTGTCTACCGTGTTGGGCTTCAAAATAAATGGCATTTTCGCAATCAACATCCCATAAAATCTCAATAACGACATCCATTTCATTTCGTTTTTTTCAGTTCATTTACCCCATTCATCCCCGAAGGGGTTGAGTTTCAATAAACCACAAAATACGTGTTTGCTTATTTGTTTTTAGAAGTACTCCAACGAAGTTTCAAGTCGAAATGTCAATTTTTTTTCATAAAAACTTTGAACCCTCATTTCACACCTTTAGGGGTTGAGCCACAGAATAAATAATAGTACAAGTGTTGAACTTCAAAATATCTGCATCACAAAGGAATGGTTTTTGCAGCTTTCTAGGTCCAAAGGTCTGGGCTGGGTGTTGATAGGTCAGTTATCCGTCAATTTTATATAATGGAAGATAAAGCCAAAAAATACTTGATAGAGGTTAACTTTAACAATAGTTCCATTATTTATCTTCACATATAGGTACTACGCTGATCAATTTCAATTTGATTCTGAGTTAATGCAGACGCAGACATAAAATTCATTCCTTTTTGCTTGGATTTGAAAAACAATCATGGCGTAGTGAAGTGTTTCCACGATAAACACGCGTACTGTTCTTTCCAAACGAACTTATTATAACTTATTGTGGAACATTGATTAACCGAGACGACACGTGCCGTCATTTGCCGTCACGTGTATTTTGAGTGCGGAAATCAAAGGTATCGATCTTCGCAGAGCCTTGCGTCACGGGTGATTCCCGCCAATTCGCTCGTTCGTAAGCAATGAGGAATATTGCGAAAAAATCCAATAAAAACGATGGGGTGAATTGGGGGGAGGAGGGTGTTAGGAAATTGGACCGGTGACACCTCTAAGGCGATGAGAACCCGCAACACCTGCGCCAATTACGCCCTGTTCCCCCGCGGTGTTTTAAACGATTCTGTAAGTGTGTAAACGACTCTATACTTTGTTGGAATGCTTGTTAACGTGTGTGTACACTTTCGACATAAATGGCTTTATTGGGATTTAATCATAAACTCAATAATTGATGGATATTTTATAAAATTAACATTGAAAAAAGAGTAGCAAGGACAGAAGTCCTAGTCAGAAAACACATTTTAACTGTAACATTGTAAAGGTTTTATATGTATGCTAAAGCTAAGTCACAGGACGAATTTCCCCTTTTGTGATTAAGTTTTCGAGAGAGGGCAGATAACCCGGGATATATCGCTATTGAACACTTAGCGAAATATTGAAGGTAAAAATTCATTCCTGATATTTTTTTTGCTCCCTGAAAATATATTTTCTCGGGTAATGTAACGTAAAGCGCTGATCATATTCAGATCGCAAAGATGGGAATTTATGACGAGACTGGAAAATGCTATAAATTCGATCCAGCTACGTATATTCATTCACAATTTTAATCGAATGTTAATAACGTTGTGTAACTAAATGAAATGGTTTATACCTTTTTATTTTTTACATGAAGGTACTAGAGTTGACAACAGGAAGCTGAAACGCTATCGCATACTAAAACAGGATTTGCCAAGTAGTGTTGGAAAGGAAGGTAGTGGACCCCCACAGTAGGGCTGGCCCCAGACCTACCGGTTTCATTTCTTTGATTTGCTGTTCTACTATGGACCGCCGGCCAAGAGGCTCATTTTCAGTCTATCGCATATTTTGACCAGACCACATTGGCAAGATAGCCATTAGTTTGGTGTTATCAAATATCGTCGTCTGGGTTGCGATGCGAAGTTTTAGTTTTAGTTTAAAAAAAAACTGCTTTTTTATACATAAATTTATAACGAAATTATCAATATGTATGAAACAGTTCAGTTTTATTATGGTCCCTATCTACCATATTCAGCTTTATAAGGCTTTACCAAACATCTTGTATAAATAAGCGATCGATTTATTTTTAACGATCGGAGTCCATGTTCAGGGTGGCATATCTCCTAAAAGCTTCCTACTTCGCAATCCAGGCGATGATATTTGATAACACCAAGCTAATGGCTATCTTGCCAATTTGGTCTAGTCCCAAGATGCGATAGATTGAAAATTACCCTGGTTGGCCGGCGGTCTTTCAAGCAAGAACAGCGAAATGAAACCGGTAGGTCTGGGGCCAGCCTTAATCCTCAGTAGACGAAACTTTACAGTATGATAAAATATCATAAATGAAACATATTTTTTGAATTATCCAAATCTTTTTTTTTTTTTGTTTTTGGATATTTGTACATAGGTTTTGGTTCATACCATATTACATCCCTGCAGGCTGCAAAGTTTCATCGACTGAGGATTTAATGTTGGGGTCTCCATACAAAAGATCGCTTCATTTCCTACACTAAAGTTCTTTTCTATAAATAAAGGCATCCTAAAATATTTAATACTTTTTGATTTGTATTTTATCGTTTGCTTATGCCCTGAGATATAAAAGTCGTATTCCAAACAAGACGCCGGAATAATTGGGGGACCCTCCTTTCTTCGCGAGGAATTAAACGGAAATAAAAACGGGACGTTTGCTTAGACGGTACCTACTTGCCGACCCTCTTGTCCGATCCAAATATTTTGTTTGGGAGTATTCCGAGCTCGATAGGGTGCAGCTATGGAACGTGGGATGAGAGAATATCCTTGATCCTTAGGGTCCCCGCGCACGGGCAACACTCTACAACCAAAAACGCTGCCACTAAAAGCAAGAAGCGGCTGCAAAAGTAGCTGAAACGCGCGACAGCTACAAGTGGTCGCTAGCCGACACATCTTCGCTTGCAGTTTAGTAGCCGGTGTCGGCCACAAGAAACGAGAACCGACGTTTGTAGCGTGTGGCGACCGGCGACCGGCCGCGATGTATGAAAACTACAGGAATAGGTCAGTGGTGGCGTTTTGTGGTTGTGGCGTGTCGCCCTTGTGCGAGGACCCTTAATGAAAATGAATGCTATTGTATTTACAGCGAGCTTGTAGACTGTACGAAGATCAAACGCACAAGTAACTGAAGACGTAATTTCGGGGTAAACGGTGCTCGTTATGTAACTTAGTAGGCGTTTGACTACCACGCTGAAAACTAAGAAATGCCTAATAAATTGCTTCTCATTAAAAGATTCAATATCATAACTGCATATTTATACTTAGTACTACTTACTGAGAATAATGAATAATTAAACAGTAGCAAGCTATCTGAATGTTTTAAAATATCGATATCAAAATAGTATGTCTTGCGTACTATAGTATACAAGCTGCTCTTTCTGTGACAACGAACCAAAACAAATGGATAAATAAAAAGGAGACGAAATAGCCATTTTCAGCTTTTAATATATTTACAAGAGATAATAATATTCTGATAGTGTATTGCTCTTGCAAAATACATCTGGTTCATATAAAACCGGATGGCAACATAAGCGCCACCGTTCCGATCGGCCGGCGGCGCCGTCGAGCGAGCCCGGCGAGTGGGAATCTGTGTTAACCCGAGTATGCTTTTGTCTCCTGTTTGTTTTTAAACATTGCACGGGATACACGCATTTTGATTGAAATAGAAGCATAATAGAATGGTGATTGCATTTGGTTTATACAAAATACCAATTACTAAGTGCTAATTGTATTTGCGATTTGGACATAAGACAATAGGGAATATGCATAAGTCACCGATTTTGATGAAATTGAGCTTGATCGCTGCGGACACTCATAAAAACATGATGGAACAGGAAAAAAAATAAAAAAATGAATAATTTTATTTTTATCACACGATGAAATCAGGGAAAAATAACGATATTTTTTTTTTCGTTTTCGGATATAATGCACTTTACAGTCAGATAGAATATCGAATAAGATATAATATTTTGTATGACACATATGTACTTAAACGAAAAAATTTAGGGAGATAATTGAAGATTATTGGCTGACTCCATATTAAACGCGCCGAAATACACCTGAAACGTGATGTGTGACGTCACCGTTTTGTATGGAGCGTTTTCGGCGGGTGCTGCTGCGCGCTAACTTCAAGTAACTATATCACGAGAAAAAAACGCAAGAGAAAAGTTTTAATATTACAGTTAATTTTCTCACGCATTATACTTTTGATTAAGATTAAAAAAAAATATTATGCATATTCCCTATTGTTCCTATTGTTCCTAGCATAACTGACGAAAAATTATAAGGTTGAATCTCCGAATTTCTTACTTCCTACTCGAAAAAATTAAAAAAATCCAATGCATCACAAGAAATAAATAAAAAATATGCCATACATTAGAGTAAAATAAATTATATTAATTTGCATATTTTTGATTTATTCCTTGTGATGCATTGTATTTTAAAAAAAAATTCGAGTGCCGACATGACGCAGGTTGTAAGAAATTCGGAGATTCACCCAATACCTATCTTGTGAATCGTGATTTAGCGTTTTATCGACACCCAAATAGCTATAAGATATCGTGTTTCGGTGACCATCAAGTGACCATGCTAGGGAGGCAGATTTAAATTTTTACAATAATTTTAATCTGGTTCGAAAAGAAACAAAGTGCTATCTATATTCAAGTCACAAACTGTGGAACGACGAAGACAAATTGTTCAAAGTCGTATAATAATGGGAAAGATAGCAAGGAGTCGAAGAGTTGAAAGAAGAAGGATGTCCTGGCTCCGTAAAATAAGAGTCGGGTATTAAATCTGTAAAAGCGCTTTTTATTTTAGTTTTAAACTAAATGAAGTTTCGGAACGAACACACTGGCCTTCAAAAGTACCCACTGTGTGATTTTCATACAAAATGCTCACTTCACATTCTCATAAATAAAAAGGATATGTATTACTGCAATAACTTTGATGTTGATGGATAGACCAGATGTTTGACTATCAAATAAGCATTTAAACCATCTTAAAAACATCTCAATTTCATAAAAAAAAAATCAGTTTTCGCATTTCTTACAACTTTGTTTGGAATTTCAATCAATGTTTTTCTTTTGTATGTTTAAGAAATGGATATTTTTTTGTAGTTATTTGAAATGCTTATTTGAGGGATATGAACATTTGGTCTATCAATCGACATAAAAGACAGTGACAGTGATACCTGTACTTTTTTATTTATGAGTACCTACATAAGTATGTGAAATGAGCATGTTTGTATGAAAATTACACAGAGGTAACTTTTGAACCCTGTTTCCACATTCGCCAACTTATTTTTTCGCCAATTCCTGATATGGCCAACTCCCGATTCGCCAACTCCCGACTCGCCAACTCCTAATTCGCCAATTCCTTACTGGCCTACAGCTAAACCCAAACATTGTAGTCCAGTGTAGTATAACGGATCACTGAAAGAAAAAAGCCGTTGAAGTAGATGAAGCTGTAAAATGTAAGCATATAACCATGTAATCCTATCTATCTATGTAATCTAAGATATTTTCATAGACGAAGCGGCTGGTTTGAAGAGCGCGTGCCGTTTACGAGGTCAGCATCAGACCGTGGCATGTGTTTAGTGATACCATAAAAGCGTTTACTGTCTCGACTGTCTCCGCAAATGTCCTGATACAGCCGCACTCAAAAGGCGCTCGTAAAAACCGAATACAAGTGCCCGCTGTACGACTAATTAATCCCGCAGGATGGCACAACTTGTTTATGGTACTCGTAACCGGCGTTAAGTTTTTCGATTTACTACGTGCAGTAAAGCCGTCGCGTCTTCACGTTCCTATGAAAAGTAATTAGAACGTGGTCTGACGTCTGCATTTTCCACTGGCGTAATGTGTATGCAGCATTTCTGAGCTGTTCATTTTTTCAATTTTTTCAACATCTTATTAGAAAATACTGGAAAATATGAAGCTACGTGAAATCCATTTCGTTACAAATACAAGTTAATAGCTAAGTAGATTTTAATTTTTTTTCCATATATCTAATGTAGGTGTCACTGTTATGTTAAGTGCACACTACCGTGATATGACAATAATTATGGCCATAATTTTCCTTATTCCTATACGCATAAGGTTCATCAATGGTCATAATTGTTGGCATATCACGGTAGTGTGGCCCTAGCATTACTGTCTCTATTGCTGGAATAAAAATACTACTTTACAAGATCGTCATAGAAAGGGATGGGAGACAGTTTCAACACATTATTTATTCACTGCATAACCTTAGAAAAAATCTAAGTGCATAACGTACTCTTTTGCTAGTTGCTTTTGCCACGTATTAGTATTACCTTGCGCCCTCGGTTTTACGTACCTAGGATACCAACATAAAGGATTTTAAACACTTTGACACAACATTGCTCCCATTTCACACGTAGTATTTAATGGTTGCTCCTAGCTCTGTGGGTCAGGCCACCTTGGCAGGATTCCAGGGTTCTGAAGGTCAGGTTACGAAAGGTTACGAGGACGCATTTTCAATTGGCGCGTTACCAAGCTAAGCTGAGTCAAGGTCGAAACGGCAGTATCTTTTGTCTGCCCTGAAATCGAAAAAAGCCGCATTGCCGACGACGTTTTGGCAAACAACTTTGGGACTAGCGGGTATTTGTAAAATGAAGATGAAAGTGAAAAATTTAAAGTTACTTATCTCATTCTATGCAAGACTATAGGTATACTATGCTATTAGGTATGTATTCTGTGATAAAAGTTAACAGAAAATATAAGTTAAAGAAAAAATATATATTTGACGATTGGTATGGAAACTGGTTTGTGGAAAATATCCTTAAAATGTTTTATCATTCAAAATGAAACAAAGTTTTTTTTACATCTTCAGTTTCATTATTAGATGTTTATAAATGTTTGAAATGGTATTCTTGGTATTCACTATAATTTTGCTTTCGTTGAAAGCTTTTAAAAAATATAATATTTATTTGCTTCTCAAATAAAAGAATACTATGTTAGGAATATACCGAAATTGTTTTTTATTTTTATTTATATTATTTATTAAATTTGTTACATATTGAAAATAAATAGCAACTAAGACTTCGCGCCAACTTAAAACAAATACCTACTCTGTTCAACCGTCAACCGGTTTACAAGATCAGCTGATCGATGAAGCCTAAGAGAAAATATTGTTTGCATTCGTACTATGTCAAGGTAAAGATATGTATCCGGTCAGAGCTGTTATGCAAATATAGGTTTTATAAGTGCCATTCGGAAGTGGAGTGGGTCGGGAGCTAGAAACACTGCGTAAGCCTGCGTACGCGTGAGAATCAGAAAGCCTTTGTTGATGACATTTGAATTGCATACTACTTCAATATGTGATATTTTACGTATGGGCTTCTTCTTCATGTTTTATGGCTGTTAATGCAATGCTGTTGAAAGTCTATTTTAAGGTATTTCCAAGGTTATTTTATTTCATCTAAAACTTCGTCCCTTGTGTTGGTTTGATCTGACCTTTCCATCTATTGTCTTATTTCAAAGTCTATCGCAATCGCTCAGAAATTAGACAATTAGCATCCAGGTTCTCTGCTCGTACTGTGAGTGGCGATATCCATCCCAGGGCATAAAATACTTTCGAAATAATATTATGAAGGTAGTTGTCGTCTGGTAAGTTGAGTGTCAAATGCCCTTAATGTTGATTTGTTAGGTATTGTCTAAAAATGATATCAGTCGCTCTTATTCAAATGGCCATCTTCCTATTCGTTTTTGCCATTTGAATAGGGGAGCCCCCCACTTTGGGTGTTTTCATGAGGCGATTAGTTAAATTAAAATCCAGGTGAAATTTATGGATGTAATTTAATAACGTTGTAGTTAGTTAATTTTAACGAAATAACATTTTACCTTTCCCACAAAACCATTGTGGCCGAATCTACCTGATATGACTGCAATGAAATTCGATTGCGGGTAATGCAGATAATGGATATAGTGGGTGAAATGTATGGATGGATTTTCAATAGCGGTGGAAATTATAATCAAGAAATCCTATCTTCCTACCCATACTCACTATATAATGTTCCAATTTAAAGTGAGCAACATCTGCAGGCGACTAAATATTGTGATCCTGAACTGAAATACCGTCTGACAAACATACAAAGTCTTTAGACTAGAGCCTCAAGTTAGACGGGTCAAATGAAACTAGATAATGAAAAATTCTTGAAAAGAAACGCCTCCTGTCTGAAGCTTTCTTCAACAGCTGTGATGTGGATTTCTGTGTCAATGGGACTTGTTTTTTTTAATGATTGAAAAGGTTCATAAAAGTGTTATCTGTTAGTTATAGTTTAGGAGTATATAAAGTTTAAAGATAACATTCAATGAGTATTCGTATACATGTGCAATGCAGATGCTATATACGAGTATAATTTTTAACCGACTTCAACAAAAGGAGGAGGTTCTCAATTCGATTGTATGTCTTTTTTTTTATCGTTGTTCGCGCGTATCTTCTGGACCGATTTTGATGATTCTTTTTTTGTTCGATTGAGTTTGCTTGCGAGATGGTCCCATTTAATTTTTTTTTTAAATCGGTCAGGTAGTTTTCAAGTAATCCTGAAATTACTATGATTTTACATCAACTACCTTGACGACTTTCTTATTTATGAACCGAATTTTTTTTTTTGATTTTTTTTGATGGAAAAGGGATACTTTAGTGTAGTCTTTTTAACCGACTTCAAAAAAAAGAGGTTCTCAGTATGTATGTATGTTTTTTGGCGATTATCTCACGTTTGGCTGAGTCGATTTTTCTACCTAAATAATATACCTAATACAAAAGGTACTTACACTAAAAATAAAAAATAAATTATAAAACAATAAAACCGACTTCAAAAAACCTACCTTTAAAAAGCAAGAAATAATATTCAAATCATTAGATATGCATTATCATTGTTATAATAAAAACACGTCTATTGAAGTCGGGTGGGGCTTTTAGAATAAAAAAATCGGAAGTTGTACTGCATGCAGCCCCACCCGACTTCAATAGACGTGTTTTTATTATAACAATGATAATGCATATCTAATGATTTGAATATTATTTCTTGCTTTTTATAGGCAGGTTTTTTGAAGTCGGATTTTTTTATGATTTAATGTTTCAAAAGTATTGTCTTCCTATGTAACTTAAACTGTTTATTACACACATTGTGAAACTGTTAGACCCCAATAAACTAAAAAAAAAGTAGTTAGTTATAGATATAGGTAACTTTTATACAGTTCACCGCAAATCTGCCATAAATGGCACTTAATACTTCAAATGTATAAAAAAGTGGCATTATCTTCAACTCGATTGAGTAAGCAGAAATCTCTGTCTGAGTTAACCCACAGAGCTCCTTACATTTCTTACCTTTCGATAAATTATCACATCAGTCAGAACACTTACTCGAGATAGGTATGTTTCAGTTGATTTATGGGCACTCCGAGGCGGACGATCGTAATGGCTCGTAAAATTATGCCATGACTCGAAGGTTTTGTTTTTTCCGCAACATGTTTAAAATGTGCACTGAACTTAATAGGGCTTGAAACGAAACAGTCTGCGCTCTATAACTCTGTAGATGAGATTAACATCGGGACTCGCATAGAAATCATCTATTTAAGTAGCTATGTTTTAACTCATAAAGTCATTTAACATAACTTTCACTACAAATGTAAAAGTTTGGGCAGATGTGGTTAAAAATTTTAACATTGAAAATGTTTTTTCGATCGCTTCGGTAAGGTACCCAATTTCAGCCAAAGTGAGACATTGCCCTGGTCCTGTGAGTTTTGGGTCTACGTGTATGTACTAAATGGCAAAAGATGCGTCTTAGCAAGGGCTACAATATGGTGAAAAAAAATTTTGAAAAAGTCAAAAACTTTTTTCGAAAATCGCATAAATGTAGAAAAATGACACACTTTTTCGGGGTTTTTTCTCACTAAATCGACAATTTCTCAAAAACGAAAAGCGATATCGAAAAAATGAAAAAAACCCCTAGAGATATTGAGTTAGGCTACCTACTGAAATTAGTATATGTCCCTGACTCTTACGGTCTGGGCTGTAGCTTATCCTTTATGAAGCGTAATGTTGGGATACCGCGGGCGACGTGCGCGGCGCGGGATAATGGAAATACGTAGTAGGTACGATTGAAGTTTTTAAATAATTGTATATTTCAAAGCTTGTAATAGTGTTTTATATTTTGTATTTTTTATTTATTTCCACATATTTTTATAAATAAAAAAGTATTTAGATATATATTAAAACCATAATATTGATATTGATTAGCTCTAGCAGGTCAACAGATGGTATGACGTGAATAGAGCGTGAAGCGAGAGCCGATTCCAGATCTAGTCAAAGATTTAAAAATCGTTAGATACGGCGGCGCGGGGCGGTACCATAGTGTGACTGCACTGAAATGTCTCCATAAGTCCATATTCAAGTAAGTGACGTCGCTTACTATGTGAAAACGAAAGAGAAAGTAGTGTTAGCAATAACTGTAGGAGCAAAAGAGATGACGCTATTATCTCCAGTACACGTGCACTGGGAAAAAAAAGGGTCGATTTATCGGCTCTGCAGAGCCGTGTAAACCCGGTACTGCAGTTGCAGCCGTGTCAACACGGTAAAGTTTGCCGTGTCTCGCTGACACGGCTCTGGTAGACACACGGTTAAATTTGCACACGGTACTGCAGTATTTCAATTTGTCAACACGGCTATGAACATACACGGCTAGATTTGCACACGGTACTGCAGTTGCAGCCGTGTCAATTTTTCAACACGGCTATAATCAGACACGGCTAGATTTGCACACGGTACTGCAGTTGCAGCCGTGTATTTTTTTTCAACACGGCTATAATCAGACACGGCTAGATTTGCACACGGTACTGCAGTTGCAGCCGTGTAAATTTTTCAACACGGCTATAATCAGACACGGCTAAATTTGCACACGGTACTGCAGTTGCAGCCGTGTCAAATTATCAACACGGCCAATGATCAGACACGGCTAGATCAGACACAGCCGTGCCAATAGTTCAACACGGTTATGGCCAACATGGCTGGAGTAGCCGTGTAAAACGGCAAATTACACGATTGGTTGAGCCGTGTGACGCGGTCTGAAGTGGCCGTGTAAAATGGTTGCCTCAGCCATGTCAACACGGCCATCCCAACCGTCTCCCTACGTCCCTACGCAGCTGGCGGAGCCGTGTGACGCGGTTTGAAGTGGCCGTGTAAAACGGTTCCCTCAGCCACGTCAACCCGGCTATTCCAGCCGTCTCCCTACGTCCCTACGCAGCTGGCGGAGCCGTCTGACGCGGTCTGAAGTGGCCGTGTAAAACGGTTCCCTCAGCCACGTCAACACGGCTATTACAGCCGTCTCCCTACGTCCCTACGCAGCTGGTGGAGCCGTGTGACGCGGTCTGAAGTGGCCGTGTAAAACGGTTGCCTCAGCCACGTCAACACGGCTATTCCAGCCATCTCCCTACGTCCCTACGCAGCTGGCGGAGCCGTGTGACGCGGTCTGAAGTGGCCGTGTAAAACGGTTGCCTCAGCCACGTCAACACGGCTATTCCAACCGTCTCCCTACGTCCCTACGCAGCTGGCGGAGCCGTGTGACGCGGTCTGAAGTGGCCGTGTAAAACGGTTGCCTCGGCCACGTCAACACGGCTATTCCAGCCGTCTCCCTACGTCCCTACGCAGCTGGCGGAGCCGTGTGACGCGGTCTGAAGTGGCCGTGTAAAACGGTTGCCTCAGCCACGTCAACACGGCTATTCCAACCGTCTCCCTACGTCCCTACGCAGCTGGCGGAGCCGTGTGACGCGGTCTGAAGTGGCCGTGTAAAACGGTTGCCTCAGCCACGTCAACACGGCTATTCCAACCGTCTCCCTACGTCCCTACGCAGCTGGCGGAGCCGTGTGACGCGGTCTGAAGTGGCCGTGTAAAACGGTTGCCTCAGCCACGTCAACACGGCTATTCCAACCGTCTCCCTACGTCCCTACGCAGCTGGCGGAGCCGTGTGACGCGGTCTGAAGTGGCCGTGTAAAACGGTTGCCTCAGCCACGTCAACACGGCTATCCCAGCCGTCTTCCCATGTCCTTTATACAGTCGGTGGACCCGTGTGACGCAGTTGTGGCAGCCGTTTTGTACGGCTACTGTACACCGCGTCACACGGCTCCACCAGCTGCTTAGGAACGTTGGGAGACGGCTGGGATCGCCGTGTTGATGTAACTGTGGCAACCGTTTTACACGGCCACTTCAGACCGCGTCACACGGCTCCGCCAGCTGCATAGGGACGTAGGGAGAGACGGCTGGAATAGCCTTGTTGACGTGGCTGAAGCAACCGTTTTACACGGCCACTTCAGACCGCGTCACACGGCTCCGCCAGCTGCATAGGGACGTAGGGAGAGACGGCTGGAATAGCCTTGTTGACGTGGCTGAAGCAACCGTTTTACACGGCCACTTCAGACGGCATCACACGGCTCCGACAGCTGCGTAGGGACGTAGGGAGACAGCTGGGATACTGACACGAATTTCTCAGGTTCATACCAGCTGTATGGCACAAAGGTAGAAGAGTCAGATATACTTGAACACCTGCGAAAGAAAGCTGCAGTTGAATTATACAAGATAAACACTAAAAGAATACAATGAATCTCTTAAAATAACTTATTTCCTATATTAGGGTATGGTGAAGAGTGATATGATTTGTAAATGAAAAAACATGAATTTTAAGAAACTGACATTTTATTTTTCAAAATTTAATGATTTACACAAATGGTTGACAATTTCAAATTAAAATATATTTTCTACACAAGAAGATTTAGTGAGCATTTTTGTATCAAACGGAACTGGGCAGTAGAGGATCTCGCGGTCTATTTGATTTGAATCACCCCTTTGTTTTCTCTGCAGTTGCCTGTACCACAGCATAACTAATAGTACAAGTCCTGTACGTTGAACATCCATCATGTACGTGTTATGTTTATAGGTGTACTTTTACCGGTAAACGAAATAATGTACATTAATTGTAGCGTCGCTGGGAGTACACTCTGCAGCGGCGCCACCCAGTACTCATAGAAATGGTATTAGCAATTTTTTCGTATGGGAATTGGTGTACGATGCTGTTTATTGTGTAAGTATTGAAAAAATTTTTTTTTTACTTAATGATTTCATATATTTTAATTTATTCAGCTGAACGGTTTGAGCTGTACGTCAGAGAGGCGCGCGGGTTAGCGAGAGGAAGATATAAATCCTTCTCGCACCCCCGCGCACTGCTCCGATTTTCAATCATGATTTATATTATTATAATAATATGAAATCAATAAGTAACAATGTTTTTTTTAATACGTACACAATAAACAGTATTCGTACATCAATTTCCATAAGAAAAATATTGTTTATATAATTTCTATCTATGATTATTGAGTGGCGCCGCTACAGAGTATACTCCCCAGCGGCGCCACAATTAATTTCCATTATTTCGTTTACTGGTAAAGTTACACCTATTAACATAATACGTACATGATGTACGATCAACGTAGTCAGTTGCAGAGAAACGTGACCATCTTACGATATAACGAAAGTACCGCACGCAGGGGGGTCAACTAACTATCTCTGCAGCTGATTGAACATCATTTTAAGATATAATTAATTTTCATTATGGTGGCGCCGCTGCAGAGCATCACACGGAAAATCCTCTTATACCCTGTTGCATGGACACTACTCAACAATTATAATTCAAAAGTATTTAAAGCTAGTTAGATATTTCCAAGCTCTTTTAAGTCTTATTCTCTTAGGTCATTGTATAATCTACTAACATTATTAATTTTCGATTATCTGCTAACAATTTTAAACAAATAATCATTTTGGTTTTAACTTATTGAGTAGCTTAACAAGTTAATTAAGATATTTCCGAAAAACGCACATTAAGGTGGATCGATGAGCTCAGTAGGCGCCACCAATGGAAATAAATCAGTTACGTTTTATCAAAGCCTTAGATTAAAAGTTTTGATAATTTTGCGCAAATAGAAGAGTAAAGTGCAATATTTAAATATTTTTTCATGGCCTAAAATATAAGCAATAAGTTATGAATGACGATATTGCCAAAAGTGGCCACATTTAGCAATATTGACATTCATAACTTATTGCTTATATTTGAGGCCATGAAAAAATATTTTAAATATTGCACTTTACTCTTCTATTTGCGCAAAATAACTAAAACTTTTAATCTAAGCCCTTGATAAAACGTAAATGATTTATTTCCATTGGTGGCGCTACTGAGCTCATCGAACCACCTTAAAGCGGAAAAGCATCTTACACCCTGTTGCATGATACAACTTAATTACTTAGTTTAGTTTAATTGTACAGACATTAGAAATATTTGACTTAATACAAGTTATACATATAACTTATATTATAATATCACAAGATTTCGGATTAGGAACATCAAGGTGGTTATACAGAGCTATTTATTTTTAGACTCATAAGTCATAAAATTCACTTACCTACATGTATCAACTATTTAGGAAACTAAATTAGATAGGTACTTTACGACTACCTTACATAAAAAAACACCTTCATGATTAAAAAGTTTTCTAAAATGTAGTTTTCATTCATGTAATAAGATCAAATACTAAATAATATACATAGAAGTGTAACTAGTGTAAGCATTTATAAACTGGATTATATTGTGAGTACAGTCAACAACTAAATAAATTTTTAATACTTAACTCGAAAACATTATAATTATCTGATAGAAAAACTCATTTTTGTACAATCACCGGCAATAATATCACATGGGACAAAGCACTCAAAAATATCTGAAACGCTCTAACGGCCATACAAATGAGTTGCGTTGCGTTACATATTTTTGAGTGCCTTGTTTCATCATATTATTATATTAATGCCGGTGACTGTACAGGCGGACACTTTTTTTTATATGTCATGGAGAGAGATATAATCCCATCATTTTGTCAGTTGATAATTTACGGTCACCTATTTTTCAAGAGCCGTCTTTAAAAATATCTCATAAATTGAGATACATACAAACACTTACGTTAAGGGTAGCTGTCATCTGCTATAAATAATTTACCGCCCTCGTGAGGACCCCCATATGACAACGCCATACAAAAGCTGACCCGAGAGACAAATAACCTTACTTTACATACGTACTTTGCTGGCCAAATTATGAAATAAGATTACACTACTCACATTTTCACACAAGACAGCATAACCAAACGTCATCTACAACAACGAATGCGTTATCAATGTTCGCCAAGTCCTCACCTATAGCAATAACTAGAGGCTGCACTCCGACACCTGCAAGTGCTGATTTGTTTGAAGCTTCCTTTTGGAGTTCTTGTAAGTGAGCCTCGCCCTCGCTGCGAGTTTTGGCAACGAAAATGAAGCGGATGGCTGCGTCAAACCGCGAAGCTTTAGTTCGAACACCGGTCTTTCCTCCGACGATTGCAAATGGCAGTAAAAGAAGTACTGCAGTTAGCTTCTGTAACTCAGTGTCTGAAAAAAAGAATTTAGAGATAATTAATCAAGCAACTATCCACAAAACAGTATTTGTATAATAAACTAGTTATTAGTTAGTAAATATATTATTTTAGTTTTTTTTTTTTCATTTAAAACTTATTACGTAAATGAACGAGTTCCTATAAATCTTATCTTACCTTTTGGTAGGTCGTGAATTCTTTGTTGCTGAGCCCGTAAGGGCTTCGATAACTATTTTCAATCAATTCTGAGTTTTTTCTTAACCCAGTGTACAGCGCTGAGGAGCTAACATTTGAATTGAGATTTGTAAAGTCAATGTTTATCTGTGAAGCAAAAATACAAAAAGTTAATTTAGGTAAAATTTCAAATAAGATAATAATTTATTTATTAATTTTCAGCATAGGATATGAATCACAAATGTGCAAATCCCTTACCAGGTGTGGACCAACGCTCGTCAAACAAAGCAAAGGAAACTTTTTCAAATACTGTGCCGCTGTAACAGTCATTAAGTACCGCTTGCAAAGTGACCATGTGGCTTTCCAAGCCGTTTCTAG
This sequence comes from Agriphila tristella, assembly GCA_928269145.1. NCBI lineage: Eukaryota > Metazoa > Arthropoda > Insecta > Lepidoptera > Crambidae > Agriphila > Agriphila tristella. The sequence continues at coordinate 6,688,097 of OV743440.1, forward strand.
TATAGATGAAGATTCTAATCCCTGGTACTTGGTTATTGTGACAATGTCGCCATTAATTTTCAGCTCCTCTGTGGAAAATGTTGAGATATAATATAAAAGTGAAGCGAAGAATTGGTCGGAGACACAGGTTTGGGGCGGCTTGGTCCAGTTAGACCTATAACTTTTTCGTTAAATGCATATTTACAGAGTTAAATCGAATTTAAGTTCTTTTAGACTGAAAAATTTTCGACGCGTCTTATGTAACACAATAACACCTGCTTTTTTCATGCCTATCTTGATGGGACTCTCAATCTGAACAACTTATCATAAGACTGTTTTTTTCCTGCGAGATATATTTCAGAGTAATTTAACTTTGTACATAGTATTTTTTTCATAATTAAATATCTCGAAAACTGTGAGTCGGGGGTACATCAAGCCCTTAGCATAAATTGATGGGGACGATGATACCAATATGTGGAATAAAAAAGTGAGTCATCGGTCATCGAAAAAAAAATTGCGAAAATTTTACAAGTCTAAAAAAATCTTTAAATCGATATAACTCTGTAAATATGCATTTAACGATAAAAGTGTATAGAACATAAATTGTTCCTACGGGGATACCCGTAATTGAATAAGCGCAAAAAAGGGGGGACAGCGGCAATCGATTTTTTTCAAACGTACAAACATACAAAGAAAAACCATAACCCTTCTTTGCAGTCGGGTAAAAAGAAAAAAATAAACAGTAGGGACTTATACGTTGTTACCTACCTTCTAAATTATGGTCCTGATCAAGTTCTTTGTCCCGTAATGGCAGCTGTGATTTTTTTCCTTTACGGCCACGTGACTCTGTACCAATTTCCTCTGAATCTTCAGATATGCTGGCCGATGCGATCTTAATGGTCTTGTTTACTAAACCTCTACTCTCCCGCCAAATAGCCTGCCTTTTGCCGTATCTTCATCCGCACATGAAATAAGAGTAAAGCAATTGGATCCAGTCAACCTTAGTGTAAATTAAAATCTAAATTACCAAAAATACTGCAAAAAAGTTTTGAGATGCAATGTTAAACCAAGTCAGGTATTTAGTCAGTCAGTACCTACCGGTGGGTGTCCATAGAACTCGATTTCTTCCCCTCATTTTTAAACCATGGAGAACACATTTTATTGAAATAATTACATATTTTTTTATAATATATAAAAATCACATGCAAGATTAAATAAATTTATTTGTTATAAGTACCTGTCATATAACTTCCCATGAGGGTGCGCAGAGGCGGATGGAGGTGCTTTTGCTCCTGGAGAAAGTTGGGTCAACTCTTGTTTCAGGGGAGGGGTGACGCTAAACCAAATAGCCTCTGGTTCCTTTGTGAACAAATCGTGTACGTGCTTTGCCCATTGAATGAAAACACTGTATGCAAGTTTTGGTTTCTGATTGCTCCTGTCCGTCAGGAGGTGGTCAAGAATGATGTCACAGAGCTCGCTCTGCTCGCTTCGTCGGAATTCTCTTTGCAGTCCAGTCTTAAGTAATTGCCTGATTGTAAAAGATTTCTCCAGCAAATTTCTAAGTGGATTGCAGATGCCCGTGCGGATACTGGGAGTGCCGACTCATGAACCTCAGGATGAGATTATGATGGGCGTTTGTAGGGAGGACTGCAAATTAAATTGATAATAATTATTTTCTAATATGTAGGTCAAATGTAGGTATTTAAATTTTATTTTTATTTTCGCCAAGTAGGTTATAGTATAGGTATAGTGTCACATGATCGGTCAAAGGGCGAGGCTAAGCAAAAAAATATTGAAAACTCTCATACAAAAACTGTCATTTCAATGCGATGACGAGTGTCAAAATAGTTACATTATTAAGATTGGACGATACTACCCTCTCATAGCTCATACCTGGTGAACAAATCAACTTCACTGTCAGAGTTGCTGCATTGCCCAACTAGATCAAATTGGTTGTACCCGGATGGAGGAGTCGGAGTTGTCAAAGGATTTGATAGTTTTTCAGCCTGCGATTGAAAAATACATTGAAAGTAAGCTTTATACACTAACATGCTATGGATCATTTGGTCTGAAATTAAGAAATTTATTAATGATCATTAATTATACATATTTAATGCCAATTTCTATGTCTGGATAACACTATCTGAGAGATAAACATTATTATGGCTCTTTTCATTTCAGAAATTTTAGTGAATTATGTGATTATGTTATGGTATTTATCTGACAAACAAAGCATTCAGACATTTAGAAATTTACCCTTAGCTTTTGACCCACTCATGCGCAGCCACACCAAATAAATGGTACCTAAGTATATTATGCAGATTAGAATTTTAGGATTTTTAGTATGTATGATACATACTAAAAAAAATACAATGAATAACATGCTGTTATTTAAAAGTACATAATATACAATCTTACTTGTACAATGAGAGATGGTCGGTTGAATATTCTGAAAATTACAATCTATAAATGTATAAAATGAATATCATTTCATACATTGTTGTATATGTTACCGGCAATGTGTATAACCCGGCATTGTATACAATGCCTAAAACGATCAGGCAATGTATGAAATATGATTCACTTTATACACTGCCTAGGCATTGTATACAATGCCTGCTGGTCCACCGGCAATGTGTAAAATAAGTATATTTCTGTTGCCTGTTATAAAAAAATAACCTCGAAATTTTTAACCTAACCCGGGACCTACAGGAGTAAAGCAGGTTCGATACCAAACTCAATGAGCCCCCTCGACCCCCCCGAACACCCACTCCCCGAGCCCCGCCCCCCCCCCAGGCCCCTCGAGCCCCACTCGACCCCCCCGAGCCCTCCTAGAACCCCGAGCTTTTGTGTCTGCCCTCTAACCAACTAAGATCAAAATCTTTTTATTTTACACATTGCCGGTGGACCAGCAGGCATTCTATACAATGCCTAGGTAATGAATGAAATAGACAATAATAATATTTATTTCATACATTGCCTAAAAGGGCCAGGCATTGTTTACAATGCCTGCATTTCATACATTGCCGGTGACATATACAATGCCGGATTATACACATTGCCAGTAACATATTTATTAACATATAACATATTTTATATTATGTAAAACAAAAAGTAGCATATTATAAAGAACTGACCTGTCTAGATTCATTCATCCATTCAGTCCATTTTAGTGCATACATAGTCCGATCTGGCATATGTGAAAAGTTTAATAATGTGAAGTTATCAACAGAAGGTACTAGAGACTTTAAAAGCTCTATTGAAGTGTACCCTTTATCTGAAAACAATAGCAATATTCATACCTAAGTAAAACTTTTCTCTGCTTTTATTGATTAAAACTTTTTTTTGCTTAACTTGACTGTTTACGAACTGGAGCGGATCAAAGGTCATAGAAATACTATATAAAACCAGAATAAGATTCACATCGAAGCGCAGGCCGAGACAGGTATTTTTGGTATTCAAATATTTTAGTATTCGTTAAAAAAAATATTAATCAGTATTCGAGTACTAAGATCAGTATTTGAATACCTACTCAATTTGACACGAATACTGTTTGGCACTAGTGAAAACGTAAATTTGCATTGTTCTAAATAATAGTTCAATAAGTAAGTATTACTACACAAAATGACACTGGTTTTATGTATTAATTCCAATACTAAACAATTAAATTTAGCACTAAACTGATTGTCGACCCGTTTTGTCTGTCGTGCATATGCGGCTTTGAACGTACATAAGGACTTAAAATAGTAAGTAACAATCCGCGCACGAAAGATGAGACTGATGGATAACAATGGTTCGACAACGCAGTAGCGATTTCTTAGAAAAAGATAACAAATCGTCTACAGCGCAAGTCAAATAGGCGGTGATGGTGATTGTACTAATTTATAATTAATGATCCCAAAACATAGGTACCTACGTACCTGGATTTGTTTGGATAAATATCACGCTTGACGCCATATTGACGCTCGCCATGCCACGGTACCTATGAAATCAAGTAAGCTATAGAAACAAGGACTGTTCACTTACCAATAATAACTTTCGCTGCTTCTTCTGATATATTCCATTCCAACTTTTGAGAAGTGCAGAAACCATCTTCAACTTATTATCTTTTGTCAATTTCACCGCAACTCAAGCGCAAGCAGCCAGTGCTTTGCAGTTTTTTCTTTGAAATGGACGGCAGTGTTGCCAGATATTTATATTGTAAATCTGTATCATGATATCAAAAAATCTGTATAAATTTATTATTTCTATGGCAATTATAAAATAAAAATCTGTATTCTTACAAATTTCATACTAAATTTAAACAAGGAAAATCTGTATAAGGTTAAAAGTATGAAAAGTTAGTTCATAGCGATCTGTATACTTTAATGAAAATCTGTATAAATACAGATAAATCTGTATATATGGCAACACTGATGGACGGTCGCTGGTGTGCAGTGTTGCCACCTCAGATTTAGTATTTACCGTAACGCTTCGCAAAATTACCCTAACTACGGTAAATGCCCATCAAACTTGACCCCAAATCCAAAATCTTAAATAATATAAAACCTGAATAGAACTAAATGCACAGTGATGTCAGATCTACTGATAAAGCAGTAGATTTAAGGCCATGTTTACATGGGTCAAGCGATTCGGTAGTAACTAAATGGGCAACTTAGTTTAAAGTTACATATATTATAATTTGGTAAAAAGTCATTCACACGGCTTAAAAGTGGGCACACACGGTCCTTCAATCGCGACAAATGGATGGACGTATGTCCAAAATTTGATCGTGTGTGTCGAATCTGTCATTCAAATTTAAGTTTGTCATCTAAAATGAAGATCTCACTAAGACCTTTCACTTCTTCAAAGACACCATCAATCTAGGATGAGTGCTTTTCTAGATATTACTGTTTTAAGTTTGACATATGACAACTGTCAAACTTAAAACAGCAATGTCTTCATCAATAAGATCTTCACCGTTTTTTAACTAGTGAAGTTAAAAAAACAGGTGTTAGATGACAAACTTAAATTTGACAGCTGTCACCTAAAGATATCAATAAAACCGGCCAAGTGCGTGGCGGGCCACGCGCCGTAGGGTTCCGTAGTTACTTTATACCATACTATATTTAATACCACTATCATTTTTCGTCTGTAAAAATAACTTTGTTTTTAACAGTGTTGGTATAAATGACAAAGTTATATTTGCGGTTTTGGAAAACATGATATATCGACTGTGGAAATATGAAACGGCGTAAGGGACAAAACCTCGAATATCAGTTATATACATTATTAGAATCAGATTTTCAAGCTCTGTCGAAAGGTATATTTAAAATTGCGATATCTCAAAAAAAGTGTCCTTTACGACCTTAGTTTTGAAGCTTCATAAGTACAATTTTGGCAAACAAAGTAACTTATGGCACAAGTTAACAATACTTTCTTTTTTAGTTTAACGGAACGTACATAAATATTGTAAAGTCACTGTCATAATTATCAATTACGATAAAATTATGCTTACGTCTTTCTTCAAATCAATTTTTCAAAGTTAATGTCCCTTACGCCAAAATTGAAATACAATATTGAGTAGAACTGCACCTTACGACCTAATTATAGAAGAGATCATAATCGTTCAATCAAATTCGAGTCACAAAGAGTTGGCTCGTGCGCTCACTGGACAAAAAAAGTGTCAAAACTATATCTTTCTCTATCCGTTACGCTAGCGAGATCGCTACGCGTAAAGAGAGGAGTTGTGTGTTTATTAAGCTCCTGTCCCTATTCCAAGCCTTTACTTGAGATGGCAATCCTGTCTGTGGCGCGCGAACACGCCCTCTCGCGCCCCCTAGCGGTCGTTTCCCTCGAATTTCTACCTCCGGTTCCGCCTTCCCACCCCACTGAGCAAGCAGCAGCCGTGCGCCGGAGGCGCGCTGGCCTCATTGGCGTTTCTTGTCTGGAAGAAGCAACACGTCTAAATTAATTGCTGCACTGCGCCATATTGAAATTTTTAGTGGCTTGCTTTTGACTTCCGATTATGGAAGAGTTAAAGTTAAATTCTAATTTGACGGAAAATGGTGCAGCGATTAATGTTAAAGTTAATAATAATGCCCCCGAATTAGGTGAACATTCTTCGTGGTCATCAGCGTCATCGATTTCGTCTACCGACTCCGAGCGCAGGCGACGCCGCCGGCGTCGCCGTCGGTGCCATGATGGCGCCAACAGTCGTTTGAGCAAACTGGAAAAAGCGGTAAAAGATCTTGCCGCGTCGGTAAGTGCTTTGCATGCTCGTAAGCCAGCTGATTTAGACAGTGACGCGGACGCTATTTCGATTTTTGCACCCGATGACCTAGATATTTCTGACCCACCTAAAATGGATAGTGCAAATATTAGTTTTAAACAGGAAACTACCCTCAAATCATCGAGTGCAAAAACATCAGAGGCACACGCGGATATGTTGCTCAAATTACAACATTTTGACACTGCGGATTGGTGTCAAGTCCGTTACGCAGAAGCCCAAAAATCTTATTTGGCTAGCCCTGGTTTTGTCGAGTTGGAGAGCAATGACATGTTAAAAAGATTCGATCGTAATAAAACGTTAGCCGCAACGGAAAAGACGTTAGCAGCGATTTGTCACGCGTTAATCATTCAAAACGAAAAATTGCAAGAAGGCTTTTTATCTTTAGTTTCGTGGATGAGTTCACATCAAGAAATCACAACCGAAAGTGTTACTGCAAAAATTAATGAAATTTTTTCGGGTGATTACACAAAAACTAACCTAGATTTATTGCAAATGGTATGCGGGCGCCGTGCAGATATAATACAACAGCGTCGTGACGCTCTTTTGCACAATGTTAAAGATAAATGTGTTAAAGAAAGTTTAAGGAAAATACCTCCAACCTTGCATCATCTATTTGATGATCAAAGGTTTTCAGAATGTGTTACCAAGAATGGTGGTATTGATAAAGTTTTTCTACAGGCGGTGAACTTTCCTGTCGGCGCTGGTGTTTCCAGGAGGCCTCTTGCGCAAAGAGGTTCTCAGACGGGGTCCAAGAGAGCATACAACGTGTCGTCTAATCGTTCGAATACGGCGACAGCGGCAGCGGGACCTTCAGGCTCCGCAAGCTACGCTCCCCCTGCGCAAGGGCGTAAGCGTAAGTCGGACTCCTTTCGCATCAGCCAAGCTGACAAGTATTATAAGAACCGCCAGGGTAAGCGTTCCCAACGTCGTTACGACTGACTATGCAAATTTTCATGCGGGCCAATTAAAACATTATGTAGACCGTTGGAGAAAGTGGGGGGCACCGAACCATGTTTTGAAAATCATAACGGGATACAAGATTCCTTTTTCAAAAAAGCCTCCTTTAGTGCACCCATCTCGATTGTCAGATTCGTTCCATACTCGGGAATCATTAGCGTTAACAGATCAAATAATAGAGATGCGACGCCAGGGAGTATTGGAAAAGGCACCTTTAACACCCAGCTTTGTTTCGAACATTTTTCTGGTGCCGAAGGCGAACGGCACACAACGGCCGGTGTTCAATTTAAAACGTTTAAACGAATATGTTTACACCAGCAAGTTTCAGTTGGCCAACATGTTTCGGGTCCCCGATTTTCTCCAACCAAACGATTGGCTAGTGAAACTAGATCTCCACAACGCTTATTTTCACGTACCTATCAAAGTGGAGCACCGACGCTTCTTAAGAATCATTCTGCCAAATTGTTTCCACCAGCTATGGCAAATGACCTGCTTGCCATTCGGGTTATCAACAGCGCCGAAGGCGTTTGCAACCCTGACAAATTGGATCGCGGAGATTTTGAGGAACAGGGGGATAAGAGTCCTGGTTTATCTGGACGACTTCTGCCTGGTTCACCAGAACAGAGAGGTCTTACAACAGCAGTTAAGTTTTACAATCGCCCTTTTTCGCGAGTTGGGCCTAACAATCAACTTTCAGAAGTCTGTTCTCATTCCACAACGATCTCTAGAGTTCCTGGGAATTCTGTGGAGGCCTTGGGTCAACAAAAAATGTTTACCTTTGGTAAAGGTACAAAAACTTCGGCAGGTGAGTCGCATGCTTTTGTTGCGAAAAAAGGCGTCTTTGAGACAAATTCAGTCTTATTTAGGCCTTTACAACTTCGCGAGCTTTGTTGTTCCCAGGGGTCGCCTCAACACCAGGCCTCTTTTACTCTACAGCCACCAACGCTTACACGACAGCCCTTCAACGGAAAGGACTTTACCGAACTTCCTCTTTCCCGTTCTGAAGTGGTGGATAACGCATGCTCATTTACAGACTCCCCTGCACGTTCCTATTCCTCAGGTTTTTCTGACCACAGATGCCAGCGCTCAAGGATGGGGTGCACAGCTGAACGACCTCCAACTATCAGGGTCATGGCAAAAACAGGAAATGGGTCTGCACTGCAACCTTTTGGAAATGATGGCGATAGAGAAGGTAATAATTTCTCGGAAATCATTTCTAGTCGGAAAATCGATTCAAATTTTGTCAGACAATCGAACAGTAGTTTCTTATCTTCGAAACGAAGGGGGGACGAGATCATTACCGATGCTCAAAATAACGTTTCGCCTGTTGAATCTCTTAGACAAACTCCAAATTCAAATGACGGTGAATTACCTCCCAGGTTGTTACAACACAGTAGCGGACAGTCTTTCGAGGTCCCGAGCTCAAGCGGAGTGGCATTTGTTGGAGAATATCACCCGACAGATATTCAATGTTTGGGGAACACCCGAGATCGATTTGTTCGCTTCTCAAACAGCCCACGTGGTTCCCAGGTATGTAACGCTCGACCACACCGATCCTCATGCAGTGTTCGTGAACGCCTTCAGTCGGGATTGGAAGTTTCAGATAGCGTGGCTATTTCCTCCTCCGAATCTCGTCCCTCGTGTGTTAGCTCACTTAAACAAGGCAGTAGGTGTATATCTATTAGTGGTACCGAGTTGGACAAAGGTCTTTTGGCGAGGCGACCTGAGGAATCGAGCGTTGGAGCCGCCGATTGTGATAGACGATCTCCACGAGGTGCTGATAGATGTTCATACTCAGTGTCCGCCCCCGAATGTCAGGCAGATGACTTTAGAAGTTTGGAGAATACAGGGTGGAGTTCCATGTTAGACGCGTGGGATGACGACCAGAAACGTTTGCTGTCGAGTAGTTGGAGGAAGTCTACCTTGAATACGTATAGGCCTGCATGGATAAGATGGTGTAGGTGGGCTGGTAATAATGGAGTTCTCAAAAATAATCCAAATCCTCAACAATTGGCTAGGTTTTTGTCAGACCTGTGTCTAAAAGAACAGTTATCATATAGTTCCATTGCTCTTCACAAATCGGTTGTGTCGATGTTCTGTCCTCAGCAGCCTCCACTAAGTTCTCATACTATAGTAAAGCAAACTCTAAAAGCTATCGCTCTGCGCAAACCCAAGCCGTCACGTACTCCTATTTGGGATGTTAAAATTTTATGTGATTATCTTGTAAATAATGAACCTATTAGTGATAGTTTGTACGAAATTTCAAAGAGATGTTCTATATTATTATTATTGTGTTCTGGTCGCAGGGTACATGATTTGACCCTTTTGAAAATCGGTAGGCAAAATTGTGAATTTAATGACAACCAAATCATATTTTGGCCGGCTTATGGCTCTAAAACTGATACAGCTAATTATCGTCAGTCAGGTTGGCGTTTGTTTAAATGTCCATTCAACCGAAACATTGACCCTGTGTTCTGGGTAAATAAATTAATTTCGATATCGGGTTCTAGACGGGGTAGTTTAGACAGTCTTTTCATTTCAACGACTGGTGAGGTTAAGCCAGCTACACGAACGATCATAGGTCACTGGGTAAAGGATGTTCTCAAGGATGCTGGAATAGATAGTTCACCTGGTAGTGTTAGATCCGCTGTTGCGTCTGCCAGTTGGTTAGATAATCATAATATAAACGAAGTATTGTCTAGAGGTAACTGGAGAAGTGCGACTACATTCCACAGATTCTATAAGAAAGAGATTTTAACTAGGAGTAGGATTAATTGTAACCCAGTATCTGATTGCTTCCAACCTTTGCCATAATTTTAATTACTTATTGATTTTCTTATAATTTTTGTTATGTACAATGTATAAGTACACTTGTGATATCTAGGTTCTTGATCTTGTTGAGTTCTATTATTTTTGTAGCTAATTAAATGAAACAAAGAAGGTAATAATTACAATAATGTATTTCTTTGCTTATATTATATAATATTTCAATCACATTGGCGTTTTTCCTTAACATAATTCTTCAGCAGCCGATAACAAACACATCTCAAGTAAAGGCTTGGAATAGGGACAGGAGCTTAATAGAAAAAATTTACCTGAAAATAAAATTTAGATTAAGCTACTTACCTATTCCAAGCCTTATTTTTATTGCTGTCTGCTGAGTAGGTGATCTATACATCACTTAGGTAAGTACCTACATACCTTTTAAGTAATCTGCATGAAACTGACGCTTCATAAATGTTTATAAGTTTCTTTAACAGGTTTTTAGAGGTCTCGTTCATCGTAAGTCCCACCATGCTCTAGGATTATAACTGCGTCAACTCTACACCTAGCAGTTATGACCATTTCTGACCACCAGTACATACCATACTGTGGATCAGACTAGGCAATAGGCATACGAGTCCTTGCCTACTCTACTCGTATGCCCTCGAATCAGGGCAATAAAAATACTGAGATCCAATGAGGCCAGCGCGCCTCCGGCGCACGGCTGCTGCTTGCTCAGTGGGGTGGGAAGGCGGAACCGGAGGTAGAAATTCGAGGGAAACGACCGCTAGGGGGCGCGAGAGGGCGTGTTCGCGCGCCACAGACAGGATTGCCATCTCAAGTAAAGGCTTGGAATAGGTAAGTAGCTTAATCTAAATTTTATTTTCAGGTAAAATTTTTCTATTGTGATTTAGTCGGGAACGTTACTATTTAAGTGCAGGCTGCAGTTTAAATTATCTTTTTGCGGTGTTGAGAAGTAGTGGATCGTACGTACTTAGATTTTGATACTCTTTATTTCTAAATACAAATAACTAAGCTATATCTTTTAGTTCTCAAGATAGCATGCCCCTTACGTCAAAAAAAATGTTTACATGTCTATTACACCCGTCAATTTAAGATAAAATAACAAACCAATTTGACGTAAAGTACTACTGTATCTAGTTTTTTTGTTAAATTTTAACGTAAGTGCATTATTCTTTCAAAAACCGTTGCTTTTGTTTTTAACTTAGTATATTGAACCTTAAAACTACATATTATTAGAGTTGAAATTTAAAATTCATTTTAGTCAGGAAAGCAAAGCAACCAAGAATAAGATTATAATTCTGACTAAAAGTTGTGAGGATAAAATTAAACCAAATTTAAGTACGTATGTTTTATTAAAAAAAATGGTCAAAACATATTGATGTTTGTGAAATGTGAAAACTGAACTGTGAATTGTCACACTTTAACAATATAAAAAAGATATTGTAACATGGTAATAAATTGAAATATGGCCCAAGTTCAACAAATTAAAAATTTAACTATTTCTTCGTCATCTTTTATATTATCCTCTTCATCGGTTTCTAATAATGTATCGACAGTTTTATTATTATGAGGTTGATTTATATATTCGCTATGAAATCGTTTTGGCATTAAGTAAAGAGCTGTCTTCTGCCATACTGTATGTAATTTTCATCTTCCTTAGATTTTTTTTAAAGTGTAGACCCGAATATCTTTAATTTGTAAGTTATCGTCTTTTTGATTAGTAGGAGTAAACATTATTTCTGTACCATAATTCTGAACTATCCCCTGAAAATCTTGTAATACTTCGTCTTCTATATCTTCCAGACAGGACTGCAAAAAAATTGTGTTTAACTGACGTTTTTTTCTTTTCTGATTTGTGACAGATATTGTACGACTTGAAGACTCCAATTTTATTTCAGATGCTAACTCGTTCGAATTAGAAGCTTTATCTGTGCAATATCAGATGTAAAGCGTGGAAGCAATGAAATTGGTACATGTCTACAAAAGTACATCAAGGATGTGGATGATCGAGGAGTGGAGAAACTGATTTTATACTGTGATAATTGCAGTGGACAAAATAAAAATAAAGTGATTTTATCTATTTTAAGTAACTTTCTGGTGCAATCAAAACATCTTACTGTAATACAAGTTAATTACCTACTCACAGCGTTCATGCGGTAATCAAAAGAGAAGTAAGACGAATAATTGTATGGGCCCCATCTCAATGGCCAGGGTTCATGGAAACTGCTAGAAAGAGGCCATACCCATATCGAGTAACCACTTTAGAATTCCAAGATTTTATAAATTGGGAAAAAGTTTCAGAAAAAATGTTTACTCCTACTACTCAAAAAGACGATAACTTGCGATTCTTGCGAATTAAAGATATTCGGGTGTGCACTTTAAAAAAATTAAATTAAATACAGTATGGCAGAAGACAGCTCTACTTTCGAAATAAAACTAGCAAAGAAAGCTACTGGCAAGACTACTAAGAGAAGAAGAGGATCAAAAATTGCGCATAGAATGGAAACTAGAGGTAAGCAAAATAAAGAAGAGTAATATGAAGACTCTTACCAAGAAGATGATTCCCCCGTCTGTATAAAGATAGGTTAGCGATCTTTTTAGCAAACAATAACGATCTAATGAAACTTTGCAGTACTAATATAATGCCAAAACGATTACATAGCGAATATATAAATCTACCTCATAATAATAAAACTGTCGATACATTATTAGAAACCGATGAAGAGTAGGGATGTCGAAAGTGAAAAAAAATATCGATATATCGATACATCGATATTTATAAAAATATCAATATCGGCCTCGATATATCGCGAAAAAAATATCGATATATCGATATATCGAACCAATTTTCAAAGAACGTTTGCGGTTTTTAAAGAACAATGTATTTATTTCAGTCTAGCTCAGTAATTACAATAAATTTTATCAGACAACACATATTACTTTAATGTATGAAAATCTCAATAAAAACGAAGATAATTTATAAAATCAGGCGCATATTTATCACATAAGATATTCAACGCAGCACAAAAAACATACCAGTCATAGACAATATTATGTTTTTAATATTAAAATAAGATAATTTATAAAATCAGGCGCATATTTATCACATAAGATATTCAACGCAGCACAAAAAACATACCAGTCATAGACAATATTATGTTTTTAATATTAAAATAAACTAATAAGTTTTTTCCGTTCCAAAAATATATCGTTTTTGATACGATTTTCGATATTGGTTATTTTGTATCGATATATCGGTTAGAAATATATCGGCTAAAAATATTGTCGAGGACAGCAAAGGAAACGGCGGTTGAAAGGGGAAAAGGAAGATATAATAGCAGATAAAAGGAATCACATTTACAATAGGCAAAGGAAGGAAATATGACAAGAATAGAGTAAAGAGACAAAACCACAGTATAGGTATTTACATACTAATTACAGAGTAAAATATAAGTCTATACATGGGTGGGCCTGTCCTTGACAAATATCGATATATCGAACAAAAAATATCGATATATCGATATTTTTTCAACAAGCCTAATGAAGAGGATAATATAAAAGATGATGAAGAAATAGTTTTATTTTTAATTTGTTGAAATTGGGCAATATTTCAATTTATTACCATGTTACTATATCTTTTTTATTGTTAAAGTGTGACAATTCACAGTTCAGTTTTCACATTTCACAAACATTAATATGTTTTGACCATTTTTTTAAATAATAAATAAAACTTTTAACGTTTAATTTTATCCTCACAACTTTTAAACTTTTTTAGATTTTTGCATTCACAATGCTATTTTTATATTAAGATGAATAAATAATGAAAAATATTAGAAAAAATCGGCTCACACGTAGCATCCCGTCTAAGTTGCTACGGGTGAGCCGATTTTTTCTAATATTTTTCATTATTTATTCATCTCACAACTTTTAGTCAGAACCATAATCTTATTCTTGGTTGCTTTGCATTCCTCACTAAAATCAATTTTAAATTTCAACTCTAATAATATGTAGTTTTAAGATTCAATATAATAAGTTAAAAATAAAAGCAACGGTTTTTGAAAGAATAATGCACTTACGTTAAAATTTAACAAAAAAACTAGATACAATAGTATTTTACGTCAAATTGGTTTGTTATTTGATCTTAAATTGACGGGTGTAATAGACATGTAAGCATTTTTTTTGACGTAAGGGGCATGCTATCTTGAGAACTAAAAGATATAGCTTAGTTATTTGTATTTAGAAATAAAGAGTATCAAAATCTAAAAAACTTTGCTCTAGAAGTCATCAAAAAGATTCGTACAGGAAAAAAGTTACAGTTAGTTATTTGTCAATTTTTTTGGTTTTAGGCTCTCTTGTAAAGTAGACCATTGTCCCTTACGCCGTTTGATATCTCCACAATCGAATATCTCAAAAACTAATTACTATATCTCGTTCAATCCAATTTTCGTTGAAAGTTTTTATTAAGATCTATAGCATATATTTTTTTAGATTTTTAACTCTCTTATTTCAAAAGTTAGAGGGGGGGGGACACATTTTACCACTTTGGCAGTGTTTATCTTTCAAACGGTTGACTTTCAGAAAAAAAATGTCTTAAGAACCTCAATGTCATTTTTAGAGACCTATCTATATAGACACCACGCACGTATTGGTATGAAGGAAAAAAAATATTTCAGTTTCAGTTCCATGTATGGGGAGCCCCCCCCCCCTTAATCTTTTCATTTTTTGACCGAGCGAGCACGAAGTGCGAGCGAAGCGTCTCTGCTTCAGCTTGGGCAAAAATTATTTCGTATGTCTGTATGTTCTCTTCTACAGGTCGCATTTCTCAACCGATTCTCGTGAAAGTTTGTGAGCAGGTTTGAAAATTATTTATATTTTTTTTGTCGAGCCAGTTTTTTTGAATTTTTCAAAATGGCGGAGATATGTTAAAAAAACAGGTTTTACGGCTTTCCAGCGCTGTCTGTTCTCCTCTACAGGTCGCATTTCTCAATCGATTCTTATGAAATTTTGTGATCAGGTTTGAAAATGATATAGAAATTTTTTGTCACGCCACTTTTTAGATTTTTTTCAAAATGGCGCAGATATGTAAAAAAAAACATATTGCAGTCCAGCTTTCCGGCTCTGTCTTTTCTCCTCTACAGGTCGCATTTCTCAACCGAATTTCGTAAAATTTTGTCGGCAGGTTCAAAAATTTTTAATTTAGCCAGTTTTTCTAAATTTACCAAAATTCACCATTTCGAAAAATGTTTAAAATTAGAAGCGCCATCTAGCTGCGAATATACCTACCAAATAATACCAAACAGCACGTACCTACTACGTGCTTTGAAAAGCTCGTGAACAGCGTGGAAAAAGGGGTGGCGACATCTTTTAGATTATTTTATAAACAACATACAATTTAAGCTACTTTTTAACGCGAGGTCTACAGCTCAGGGAGCCACTAGTTTATCTATGTGTTAAAATCGTTAAGCGGTTAACAGAATACATCTACCTACTAAGTTTCAAATGTGTAATCCTAATACTTTCGGAATAAAATGGCTGTGACATACGTACAGACAGACAGACATGACGAATCTATAAGTGTTCCGTTTTTTGTCATTTTGGCTACGGAACCCTAAAAACCGTCCAAATGCGTGTCGGGCCGCGTGCAGTATAGGGTTCCGTAGTAACAATTCTTTTTCATGGTTCAGTAGCCTAAATGGCAAAAACGGAACAATATAGATTCGTCATGTCTGTCTGTCCGTCCGTCCGCATGTCACAGCCACTTTATTCCGAAAGTATTTGGACTACACAGTTGAAACTCGGTATGTAGATGTATTCTGTGAACCGCTTTACGATTTATAGACAAAAATAAAAAAATAAGGGGAGCATAATATTTATACATGGAACTGAATTTAAAAAAAAATTTTTTCTTCAAAACAATACATGTGGGGTGTCTATAGATTGGTCTTTAAAAAATGACATTGACGTTCCTAATACTATATTTCAAAGTCAACCATTAGAAAAATATACACTGCCAAAGTGATGTGTGCCCCCTCCATATATATAATATAACATATATATATAATATAACTTTTAAAATAAGAGACTGAAAAATCTAAAAAAAATATATGCTAAAGATCTTAATGAACACTTTCAACGAAAATTGGTTTGAACGAGATATAATAATCAGTTTATGAGATACATTTGATTTGATAGTACATTTTTCAAAACTGCAAATATAACTTTGTCAATCATACAAATGATGGAACAAAACACTGGTTTTCAGCTGTCACCTGATTAGCTGTGCCGTAATAAAGATAAAGTATTAAATACTAAAAAAAAAAAAAAATTACTATTATTTTAGATTGATTCATATCTATTAAACTATTTTTATCGCTAGATATTTTAAAATTATGGATTTTAATAATTATGGCTTTTCATATTATGAATTTAAAAGTTATAGTTTTTATAATTATGGAATTTAATAGTATGGGTTTTAATTGTTATGCTAAATAATGGTATACATTTTTAAATTATGCATTCTTATTGTTATGCGAATTAAAGTTATGGCAAGTCTGTTATGGATTTTCAAATTAGGATTATCATTGTTATGCAATATAAGGGACACCGAAGTTTCCATGATTTGACATCCCTTTTAATTTCACACCAATTGCCATAAAATTACACCCGAACCGAACTGATACGATTAAAAAAGATGTAAGGGAGGTATCCACATCGAAGGCAGAGTCAGGGTCATCTCAGCTCAGATCTTTAGTTCTTAAATGCCTTACCAGTGTGAGTGTCAACGAGGATGATGTCGAGGGGATATAGGGCCCTTTCTGGATGAACTTCCCTCCACTGATGATGGGGTGGCCAACAATGAAGATGTCACCACGAGGATGAGGATGCCATCAACCAGGGAAAAGAACCCTTGCCAGGACCCTCACGACCTAAGAGGATAAAGACTTAAATAACGTTAACATTTTTTGTAATTAAATGTGATCTTTTTAAAATGAACGATTAGATATAATTATAATATGTTTTTTTTGCAATGTTCACTTTTCCGGAGCGTGTGGCTCGTAAACGGTTAGTTAGGATTTAGGCAAACCTGATAAAAAGCAAAGTTGTAGACAATTTTATGATCTTTAATTTAGTAGAAAAACTCTTTTTCCTATGACGCACCGTTTTTGAGATATTTGCGAAAAATCCAAAAGTGGTACCTTCTCCCCCCTCCGGCTCACCTCCGAGACGTCAGGACTTTTAGTATGTTTACTTCCTAAGCACCCTGAACAAGTTTCAGAAGAAATCGCTTAGGTCCCCTCTCATGCGTTCTATAACTCCTTTATTGATTGGACTATTAAGCATATTTTCCAAAACCGCAAATATCATATCAGGGTACATACAAACTCTATGAAAAACAAAGTTATTTTTGCAGAAGAAAAATTATAGTGGTATTATATTTATATATATAAGGCACGGTATATGGTAACTACGGAACTCTACTGCGCGTGGCCCGATATGCACTTGGCTGGTTTTTTTATTTTTGTTGAAAAATCGTGAAGTGGTTTACAGAATACATCTACCTACCTATTTCTTATCGTCATTGAACAACTACCTAAGTAAATGCGGGAGATTTTTTCCCGTACTGGCAACATTTTTATAAAATGTGAAGTGTCAACTTGACAATGGGTGCATTCTACTAGACAAATCTCTGAGTCATCAATCGCCATAAAGAGTAAATTTTAACCATGAAATTTTATTTGTATGGAATGTTCAATATTAGGCGCCGGCTACACGCATGGTAAATAGTGTGATCCATCACTATTTATCAAATTCCATGGTATTTACTGTGCGTTTGTGTAGACTAGTGAAATGATGGATTTCAGTATTTTCTTGATATCTGAATTCCGGAATACAAATTCCACGAATTCTAGTGATGCCTAGTCGTTTCTAAAAAAGTACATTTTACGTTACTTTTGGTTGTCTTTTTGTCTATGGGCCGATTTGACCGTTTTCGGTGAAACTCGGCTTTTGGTGCTATTTTGACAAGAAAATAGCAACGCAATGTTAAAAATATAAATAAATCCAATATGGCAGCCAACTTTTTTGTTTGTGGGCCGATTTCAATGAAACTCGGTTTTTGGTACTATTTTGCCTAGAAAACATCAACGCAATGTTAATAAAAATATAAAAAAACCAAGATGGCAGCCAACTTTTTTGTTTATGGGCTGATTTCTTTAGAACTCGATTTTTTGTACTATTTTGACAAGAAACCATCAACGCAATGTTAAAATATAAAAAATCCAAGATGTCGGCCAATTTTTTTGTTTGTGAGCCGATTTCGATGAAACTCGATCTTTTATACTATTTTTAACCGACTTCAAAAAAAAAGGAGGTTCTCAGTTTGACCTGTATCCTGTATGTATGTATGTTTGTCCGCGATTATCTCGCGTTTGGCTGAACCGATTTTGATGCGGTTTTCAGAAAAGTATTTCTTACATTTAGGAGAAGGTTTTGGTATTTTAACCGACTTCAAAAAAGATGGTTCAGTTTGACCAGTATGTATGGATATTTGTCTGCGATTATCTCGCGTTCGGCTGAACCGATTTTGTTGCGGTTTTCAGAAAAGTATTTGTTAGATCTAGGAGAAGGTTTTGGTATTTTAACAGACTTCAAAAAAGGAGATTCTCAGTTTGACCCATATGCATGTGTGTCCGCGATTATCTCACGTTTGGTCAAATCCGATTTTTCTACCTACATAACATATCTAATACAGAAGGTACTTAAACTAAAAAGAAAGAAATAAAAAATTGTTTTAAAAAACAAAAAACCGACTTCAAAAGCCTACGCTACCTCTAAAAAGCAAGAAATAATATTCAAATCACTAGATACGCATTATCATTGTAAATAAAACACGTATATTGAAGTCGGGTGGGGCTTTTAGAATAAAAAAAAGTTGTCCTCCAGCACCACCCGACTTCAATAGACGTGTTTTATTTACAATGATAATGCGTATCTAGTGATTTAAATATTATTTCTTGCTTTTTAGAGGTAGCGTAGGCTTTTGAAGTCAGTTTGTTTTTTTTAAAACAATTTTTTGCCAAGAAAACATCAACGCATTGTTAAAAAAAAACCAAGATGGCGGCCAACTTTTTTGTTTATGGGGTGATTTCGATAAAACTCGATTTTTTGTACTATTTTGATAAGAAACCATCAACGCAATGTTAAAATATAAATAAAAAAAATCAAAGATGTCGGCCAAAATTTTTGTTTGTGTGCCGATTTCGATGAAACTCAGATTTTAGTACTATTATGACAAGAAAATATCAACGCAATGTTAAAAATATAAAAAATCCAAGATGTTGGCCAACTCTTTTGTTTGTAAGCCGATTTCGATGAAACTCGATCTTTTATACTGTTTTGCCAAGAAAACATCAACGCAATGTTAAAAAAGTAAAAAAACCAAGATGGCGGCTAATTTTTTTTGTTTATGGGCCGATTTTGATAAAACTCATTTTTTGTACTATTTTGACAAGAAACCATCAACGCAATGTTAAAAATATAAAAATTCCAAGATGGCGGCCAACTACTCTGTTTGTAGGCTGATTTCGATAAAACTCTTTTTTTGTACCATTCTGACAAGAAACCATCAACGCAATGTTAGAATATAAATCATTGAGCTTGCGTCTTTCGAAAGTAAGTTATTCGAAACAACGACTCTTCGACTAATAGTTTGTCGGTCAATAATTCATTTGAGCAATCGTTCATCGAGCCTGTGTCATTCGAAATAAAGTTGCAGACCGCAATAATTTTAGCCACCATCTTGGATTTTTTATATTTTTAACATTGCGTCGATGTTTTCTTGTCAAAATAGTACTAAAAACCGAGTTTCATTGAAATCAGCACACAAACAAAAGTTTTGGCCGACATCTAGAATTTTTTGATTTTTTTACATTGTCTTGATGGTTTCCTGTCAAAATAGTACAAAAAAATCGAGTTTTATCGAAATCAGCCCACAAACAAAAAAGGTGGCCGCCATCTTGGTTATTTCAATATTATAAAACATTGCATTGACGCGTGTGAAAGTAAAAGTGCAAAATACTTTATTTAATTAAACTCACATGATAAGCATTTTTAAATCGTCATATCTTTTACCCTACTACCCATAAAGACATCTTTTAACTGACAATATTTTTAACATTACGTCGATGTTTTCTTGTCAAAATAGTATCAAAAACCGAGTTTCATCGAAATCGACACACAAACAAAAATTTTGGCCGACATCTTGGATTTTTTTTAAATTTTAACATTGCGTTGATGGTTTCTTGTCAAAATAGTAGAAAAAAATCGAGTTTTATCGAAATCAGTCCACAAATAAAAAAGGTGGTCGCCATCATGGTTTTTTTATATTTTTAACATTGCGTTGTTGTTTTCTTGGTAAAATAGTACAAAAAATCGAGTTTTATCGAAATCGGCTCACAAACAAAAGAGTTGGCCGCCATTTTCAATTTTATTATAATTTTAACATTGCGTTGTTGTTTTCTTGTCAAAATATTACTAGAAACCGAGTATCATCAAAATCAGCCCACAAACAAAAATGTTGCCCGCCATCTTGGATTTTTTATACTTTTAACATTGCATTGATGTTTTCTTGTCAAAATAGTACCAACAACCGAGTTTCATCGAGATCGGCTCACAAACAAAAATTTTGGCCGCTATCTTGAATTGTTTTTATTTTTAACATTGCATACCTATCTGTTTTTTTTGTTAAAATATTATCAAAAGCCAAGTTTTATCGAAATCGACCCACAAACAAAAATGTTGGCCGCCATCTTGGATTTTGTATTATTTTAACATTGCGTTGATGTTATCTTGGCAACATAGTACCAAAAATCGAATTTCATTGAAATCGGCCTACAAACCATAGAGTTGGCCGTCATTTTGAATTTTTTCTATTTTTAACATTGCGTCGATGTTTTCTTGTCAAAATAGTACTATAAACAGAGTTTCATCGAAATCGGCTCACAAACAAAAATTTTGGCCGACATCTTGGATTTTTTTAATATTTTAACATTGCGTTGATATTTTCTTGGTAAAACAGTACAAAAAATCGAGTTTTATCGAAATCGGCTCACAAATAAAAGAGTTGGCCGCCATTTTCGATTTTATTATAATTTTAACATTGCGTTGTTGTTTTCTTGTCAAAATATTACTAGAAACCGAGTATCATCAAAATCAGCCCACAAACAAAAATGTTGCCCGCCATCTTGGATTTTTTATACTTTTAACATTGCATTGATGTTTTCTTGTCAAAATAGTACCAACAACCGAGTTTCATCGAGATCGGCTCACAAACAAAAATTTTGGCCGCCATCTTAAATTGTTTTTATTTTTAACATTGCATACCTATCTGTTTTTTTTGTTAAAATATTATCAAAAGCCAAGTTTTATCGAAATCGACCCACAAACAAAAATGTTGGCCGCCATCTTGGATTTTGTATTATTTTAACATTGCGCTGATGTTATCTTGGCAACATAGTACCAAAAATCGAATTTCATTGAAATCGGCCTACAAACCATAGAGTTGGCCGTCATTTTGAATTTTTTCTATTTTTAACATTGCGTCGATGTTTTCTTGTCAAAATAGTACTATAAACAGAGTTTCATCGAAATCGGCACACAAACAAAAATTTTGGCCGACATCTTGGATTTTTTTAATATTTTAACATTGCGTTGATGTTTTCTTGGCAAAATAGTACTAGAGTAAGAAATTTAAGTTTGTCATCTAAAATAAAGATCTCACTAAGGCGAAGGCAACACGCATGGTAAATACTGTGATAAATCGCCATAAAGTACTTTTTAACCATGGAAAGTAAAATATTGAACATTCCATACACATTACTTTCCATGTTTAAATTTTACGCTATGGCGATGGATCACAGTATTTGCCATGCGTGTAGCAGTCGCTTAAGATCTTTCATTTCTTCAAAGACACCATTAGTCTAGGATGAGTACTTATCGAGATATTGCTGTTTTAAGTTTGACAGCTGTTATCTGTCAAACTTTAAACAGAAATATCTCAAAAAGAACTCATCCTAGACTGGTGGTGTCTTTGAAGAAATAACAGGTCTTGGTGAGATCTTTATTTAAGGTGACAGCTGTCAAAAAGTTTGTCAATCTAAAATGAAGATCTCACTAAGATCTATAATTTCTTCAAACACGGCATCTGTCTAGGATGAGTATTTTTTGAGATATTGTCGTTTTAAGTTTGACAGATGACAGCTGTCAAACTTGAAACAGCAATATCTCTAAAAGTACTCATCCTAGACTGGTGGTGTCTTTAGAGAAATGAAAGGTCTTGGTGAAAACTTCATTTTAGGTGACAGCTGTCAAATTTAAGTTTGTCATCTTTAATGAAGATCTCACTAAGACCTTTAATTTCTTCAAAGACACCATCAATCTAGGATGGGTACTTTTCGAGATAATTGCTGTTTTAAGTATGAAAGATGACAACAACGAACGATCGTTTATTACTAGGAGATCGTTGGCTAGGGTAGTTAAAAAAACAGGTGCAAGTGATTTTCGACCTTATTTATAGCTCGGCATTCGGATATTTTGACCTTTCGTAATAAGCAACACTGGGCACACTGGCTACTTACTATTTGAACCACGTGAACGACTTTTCAGAAAATTTTAACTTAAAATTAAGTTGCCCATTTAGTTACCACTTAATCGCTTGATCTATGTAAACAGGGCTTTAGTCATTCTGACTTAAGTTTGAGTTGCCTCACCATACAGACGTGGACTCGGCTTCTATAAAGTTTAATTTAAAACACGGCTAACGTAGCCAAGTTTTGATAAGCGCACGATCCGCCTGTGCCGTGTCTTAACGGCTCCGACAGTCATGAAATTGCGAGATTAATTTATGCCACGGCTAACGTAGCCAAGTTTTGTTAAGAACACGGTCCGCTTTGCCGTTTATAAAACGGCTGTGATAGCCATGTTTGAGAGTTTAATTTATGCCACGGCTAACGTAGCCAAGTTTTGATAAGCACACGGTCCGCTATGCCGTTTATAAAACGGCTGTGATAGCCATGTTTAAGAGTTTAATTTATGCCATGGCTAACGTAGCCATGTTTTCTTATGCACTCGGTCCGCTGTACCGTGCCTTGTCGTCTCCGACAGCCATGTGGGCGAGATTTATTTATGACACGGCTAACGAAGCCAAGTTTTGTTAGGCACGCGGTCCGCTATGCCGTTTATAAAACTACTGTGACAGCCATGTTTAAGTATTTAACTTATGACACGGCTAACGTAGCCAAGTTTTGTTAAGCACGCGGTCCGCTATGGCGTTTATAATACGACTGTGACAGCCATGTTTGATAGTTTAATTTATGACACGGCTAACGTAGCCAAGTTTTGTTAAGCACTTGGTCTGCAATGCCGTTTATAAAACGACTGTGACAGCCATGTTTGACAGTTCAATTTATGACACGGCTAACGTAGCCAAGTTTTGTTATGTACGCGGTCTGCTATGCCGTTTATAAAACTACTGTGACAGCCATGTTTGACAGTTCAATTTATGACATGGCAAACGTTAGCCAAGTTATGTTAAGTACACGGTCCGCTATGCCGTTTATAAGACGGCTGTGATAGCCATGTTTAAGAGTTTAATTTATGACACGGCTAACGTAGCCAAGTCATGTTAAGCACACGGTCCGCTATGCCGTTTATAAAACGACTGTGACAGCCATGTTTGATAGTTTAATTTATGACACGGCTAACGTAGCCAAATTATGTTAAACACACGGTCCGCTATGCCGTTTATAAAACGGCTGTGATAGCCATGTTTAAGAGATTTATTTATGACACGGCTAACGTAGCCAATTTATGTTAAGCACACGGTCCGCTATGCCGTTTATAAAACGACTGTGACAGCCATGTTTGATAGTTTAATTTATGACACGGCTAATGTAGCCAAGTTATGTTAAGCACACGGTCCGCTATGCCGTTTATAAAACGGCTGTGGTAGCCATGTTTGCGAGATTAATTTATGACACGGCTAACGTAGCCAAGTTATGTTAAGCACACGGTCCGTTATGCCGTTTATAAAACGGCTGTGATAGCCATGTTTAAGAGATTAATTTATGACACGGCTAACGTAGCCAAGTTATGTTAAGCACACGGTCCGCTATGCCGTTTATAAAACGGCTGTGATAGCCATGTTTAAGAGATCAATTTATGACACGGCTAACGTAACCAAGTTATGTTAAGCACACGGTCCACTATGCCGTTTATAAAACGGCTGTGATAGCCATGTTTAAGAGTTTAATTTATGACACGGCTAACGTAGCCAAGTTATGTTAAGCACACGGTCCGCTATGCCGTTTATAAAACGGCTGTGATAGCCACGTCTAAGACTTTAATTTATGACACGGCTAACGTAGCCAAGTTATGTTAAGCACACGGTCCGCTATGACGTTTATAAAACGGCTGTGATAGCCATGTTTGCGAGATTAATTTATGACACGGCTAACGTAGCGAAGTTTTGTTAAGCACACGATCCGCTATGCCGTTTATTAAACGGCTCTGACAGCCATGTTTGAAAGTTTAATTTATGACACCACTAACGTAGCCGAGTTATGTTATGCACACGGTATGCTGTACCGTGTCAACAACGTTACCGATGCCGTGTTTGTTGTTTGCCCACGGCTCCGACAACCGAGTCAAAAGGTAGCCGTGTAATTTTGCACGGCTACGGTTTCAACACGGCTGAAAAATTAATGAACATGGTGCCAGTAGCCGTCTGTACCGGCTATGTTAACCGTTTACACGGTGCAGGTAGCCGTGTAAAATCTCGAGCCGTGTACACGGCTCTTCACACGGCTGGCAAACTCGGCTAGCAGAGCCGTTTACACGGCACCACAAAACGTAGCCGTGTTCGAAAGCCGTGTATTTTTCCCAGTGTGCTAGGCGTCGTAGTGAGTTTTTGTGTGTAGAGAAACGGATAAACGAATCTTGAGCGAAAGTTGAACAGAAGAGAGGTTTTAGTTTGAGGCCCGAGGCGAAGCCATCCAAAATATTATATATCGTGGGTTGCTGTTATTTCAATTTCGAGATTTGAAATTACTTGATCAGTCACGTCTTTCTTAGTGACTCTGCGATTCCAAATTTTACAACGATCTCTGAGAATGAGAGTATGATGATGATGCCTAGGTAAACATGAGGGTTGTTATCGCACATTCGAATGATGATGAAGTCGGCGCGAGAGTCTCGCATGCTGCATTTGATTTTGATTTATTTTTTTATTAGGGTTAATTTATTTAGAAATTCAGATGATTTAGTTTTACATAGTACTTAGGTTACCTTTCAATAAAATATTAATGTCTATAAGAAAAGAATAATAAAATATTTTGTTAAATTCATTAAATTAATTTTCAATGTACCAGAAGGTCGTGAAAGGCACGAGATCTGTGTTTTTTTTTAAAGAATCATAATTGCGGTGATAATAATTATGTACGCTTTCGCCTTTTCCGACAAACATAATAATATGGCTCAGACTTTCGCCATTATAACTGATTTTCTTCTATTATTTATAGTCAATATTACGATGATAAAATAAAAACCATTTACTTTTATAATCAAAACTAATCGAAACAAACTTTGAGTGTTTCCCAACTTCCCGAAGGTAAATAATAAATCGCGCAAAATTTATCGGATTCGACATAAAAGTTTTGCTTTTATCTGTCAGAAGCCGAAATATGGCGGAATGAAATGGTTCACCCTATCCTGAACTAATTCGCTTTGACGCCGTTGATGGCATTGTTGAGTTGAACTATTTCAAAACAACATTAAAGTTTAGTGAAGCTGCCGGTTTTGTTTGAGTGTTTTACTTCAATATCGGCGCACAGTGGGTTGAGCGCGGATTAATTCATAACTGTGTACTACTTCGTGGGAGGAGTTTTGTTGAGGATTTCGCAAATATTTGTGTCGAACCTCAGGAATTCAGAATGGCTGCGTCATTGTAAATTCAAACAAACGACAGCCAATGCAAGAAAAGAACACAGAAAGATCAATGTAAGCACTGAGCAGTACCTAACCTTTACGTGAAGACTCGTCATAACGTACAGAATTATAAATATCAATTGGAGATCACATATTAACACTACTCCAATCCTCCGATTATAGTTTGAGTAACTTCAAGGTCGTTTTATACAACAGATTTTTTTAACTAAGAAAAATCTCGGAATTCTTGGTACCGGAAATTCAAATGATCAAAGTATGCAAATAGAAAATTGTAACGAAATACACTTGTGAATCCGAGTCTTATTTACTTGGGTTAAAGATTATTTACTTAGGTTCGAAAACATTTTATGCAAACAAACACTCGTAATTTATCCTTGAAAGCAGATTTATCTAACCTATGTAAACTTCGATCGCACGGAAAAATGCTATCTTGAGACGGCGCAGCGATCGTTTTTTTTGGAGACAACGAATAAAAGTATCACATAGAACGTACGTAATAACAAACCATACAATATAAGAATAGGTCGAGTTGTATTCAGATTAAAAAAAACAGACCATAATAAAAGTAAATCGTTATTTCTGCCAACAGAATCAACAAAAGATTCTGACCACTCCGGTCACTTATAATGGAAACTGCATTTAAACCTGAACGCAAAGTACTTACTTTACTTGCAATGTTTCAGAGAATCGTGGTAGAAAATACCGAGCAAGTATATTTATATCGACAAACTCTAAACAACAAAGATGAAACCTGTCAATGACTTTCAAAGCTTTTGCTCCAAGAAAACTTCGTAAGCCAATCTATAACGAGAATTAGGCTTCTTCGGTCGACGTTTCATCCTATCAAGTTACGGTCATTTATTTATTTTGGCAGATTCGCGACCAGCCGAATATTAAAGGTTCAAATTCAATTATCCCGGGAGATACCCCCGGCTCCTAAGGGATGTCAAAGAAATACCAGATTGAGGAAGTCGTCCTTTAGCTGTTGGGCTTTTTGGATAGAAATTGGTGCGCAACTGAACTCATTCCGGCAGATATAGGCGCATTAATGAATAAAACATGTCAGGTAAAATATATACTCGTAACATAACGTCTTTCATGGAATGAAACATAATCTTAATTCGAATAATCCGTTGCAGTACTCTTCTTCAAAATGATAATAATTAATTACAGCCATGTTATTCAAAATTGTTAGTCCTTAACTGCCGAAAAACAAGCAAGACAATGTATCTATTAGACAAACGCACTCAGTAAAATAACAGCTCTTGAATTAACAGAGAACGTGCTTGTATAGTCTCAAGTCCTCTCAATGAAGAGACGAAGCTTGTACTTCAATATGGCCTTTAAACACAGGCACAGACACCCACATTATATTGTATAAATATCTACTACAATAGCAGGCGGTAAGGTAGCCATACAAATGAAACAGTTTAATTTCACTTTGAGCCGCTAGTTATTACTAATAGCTAATTAAAATAGAAAGTTCCCCAACTGTAATATGGAGTATGGAGATACAATATGTTGCTTTTAATAATCTAAATACAAAGACACGATGTTAGAAACGACACGAAAGTTCTGTGTTTAATTAAAACGTAGAATGTATCCAAAGTATACCTATATACAGGGTTATTTGTGAAACACCAACAACCTCGCAGGAGTAGATTAGTCACATCATTTACAAGAAAATTTGTTCTACGACTTTTCCAAAAACAGACAAAAATTTACTGAAAAAAAACTTTTTTAAAAACACGTTTTTATTACAAAAAAGTCGGACTAAAAACATTAAAACGGACTAGTAAAAATAGACTAAAAAGTATAAAATATTTTTTTCTTTAAATATTTATTACCCTACAGAAATTTTAAACCTAAAAACGTGGGGCGCATTTTGTAAAATTTATCATCCATATTGTCTTTAGCATCCTTTTTTGTAATAAAAACGTGATTTTAAAAAAGTTTTTTTTCAGTAAATTTTTATTTTCTGCTTTTTAGTTAACGAGCTAAGACTAAAAAAATATACCATCTCCTATCGGAGCACTCGTCAAGACGATTCAAAC
This sequence comes from Agriphila tristella, assembly GCA_928269145.1. Classification (NCBI taxonomy): domain Eukaryota; kingdom Metazoa; phylum Arthropoda; class Insecta; order Lepidoptera; family Crambidae; genus Agriphila; species Agriphila tristella. Next base: position 6,716,147 of record OV743440.1, read on the forward strand.
GAGCCCAAACTCGATGGGGTTGCATGGTTTTAATACAGAGTCCCAGTGGCCTTCTTCCGGCTCTATCATCAGATTCTCAGACACTATTTCCCATTAAAGTAATCGTCAAGATGATTCAAACGAGCCCAAACTCGATAGGATTGCATGGTTTTATTACCCAGTTCCAGTGGCCTTCTTCCGGCTCCATCATCAGACCCTGGACACTATTTCCCAACAAAGTACACGTCAAGACGATTCAAACGAGCCCAAATTTGAAGGGGTTGCACGGTTTCAATATTGAGTTCCTATAGCATGGCCTTTCGGCTTCATCATCAGACCCTAAACCACATCTCCTATTAGAGTACTCGTCAAGACATATATAATTGAATGGCTTAACAAAAATAATCTTGACATTAATTTAAATAAAACATGCTTAATTAACTTTAATAATTTTCGAAATCAAAATATTTACGTTGACATAAATGGACAAATTCTCTCGAATGCGACTAAAGATACATATTTAGGCTTAATTATAGATGTGACATTAATGTGGAAAGACCAGATAGAGAAAGTATGTGGTAAAATAAATAGGTTTTTACCATCGCCACTCTAAAAAGTGCGTTTAATTCAACGATAAGAGTGAATAATAAGCGATTTTATTCACCGAGTGAATAAAAATAATTTGAATTTGGAACAAGCGCGCATCATGAATTAGTACAAAAAAGTACCTATACCTACTGGCTGCTATGGAGCTATTCCATAGAGCTATAGTTACACAATAAAATTAAACGAAAAAAAATATCCCGCCAAATTTAATTAGGTTCTTTTTAGTGCCTTATCTTTGGGTTCTTTTCTATCTATTAGAGGGAGATTTAATGTTCAGACTTGCATCAGTCCGGTACGATATTCAGTCTGCAAAAAATTCAAAGTCTATGCAGACTGATGAAATGGAATGATGCCAGACTGATCATGTAATCTCTCTCTAGGCGTGGTTGTTTTATGTCATTGGAAAACTTCTAATTTCACGCATGGGTCGGTCATGGGATGGGTGACCAAAAATGTTTTATCTCGAGCTCCTCCGTTTTAAATGCTCTAAGCTTCCGTGCCTCGGAAGGCACGTTAAGCAGTTGGTCCCAGCAGCATCTGCAGTCGTTAACACCCATCAATCCGCATTGGGCCCGCGTGGTGGGTTATGGCCCATCCTGCCACCCATAAGGAAGGCCTGTGCCCCAGCAGTGTGGGGACATTAAAAATGGCTGATGGTCAACTATAAATACTAAGTATAAAGTACTGCCAGAGGTACCTATTTATTTTCTCGCAGTCAATGGTAAAAAGTAGAGTACACAACTCGTGAATAAAAAATTTCATCTCGGTCCTTTGTATCCCTCGCTTCGCTCAGGATTCTACTCTAGAATCCTTCGCTACTCTCGGGATCCAACTTAGTCCCTCGAACTAAATTCCCTTTTTATTCACTTGTTGTATAATCTACTATTGTGTTTGCATTGTACAAGCTTGCTTTACTGGCAAATAAAGAAACAGCGATCATGGCATATCATACTTATGTCGAATCAGTAATAAGGTATGGTCTACTAATCTGGGTTAATGGCACTAATATAAAAAAAGTGTTTTTTGCACAAAAAAAATGCATTCGTTCCATATGCAACATTGCAGCGGATGTATCTTGCAAACCATATTTTAAATCAATGAATATTATGCCAGTCCCATGTCTCTATATATTGGAGGTAGGAAAATATGTTAAGCGAAATGGGCACTTGTTTATGCGGACAAAAGATGTAACACAAATAAACTTGAGAAATGTGAATAAACTTATTCTTAATACCGTGCCAAAAACAAAGCGCTTCCAAAGAAACAGTTATTCGATGTGTATAAAAATTTACAATAAAATACCTAATGACATAAAACAATTACAATATAATAAGTTTTGTGTTTCATTAAGGAAATGGCTGATTAACAATACATTTTATTCAATAGAAGACTTTTTTAAATTTTAATCATAGTTGTTTGTTGTGTTAAGTGTGATCGATGCTATGAAATGTATCATTATTTAGTGATAAATTACCATAAGTTTGCATGCTGTTGAATATGGCTAAATAGGCTTTAAGAATCTTATCCCTAATTTTATATTAACACCGCATTTATGTATCACCCTATTTATGGCAAATAAAACAATTTGAATTTGACAATTCTAACGATCCCAAACACGATGGGGTTGTATGGTTTCTTCATAGAGTTCCTGTAGCCTTCTTCCGGCTTCATCATCAGATCAGCTCAATGACACCATTATATCGCATTGCCTTCCAGTTCTGGCCTATGTTCAAAGTTTCAAGTCTCTAGCTCATCGGGAAGTTAGGATAAAATCGTTCGCAAACTTTGTGGAGAAACACACAAACAAACAAACAAACGCGAAAGCAACCTAATAAAAACGTGTTAATAATAAAAACGACTTTTCATACAAAACTCGATCAGCTGTTCGGACATTTGTATGGTGAGTCGATTTTTTTCGTCTGTTTTCGGAAAATTCGTAGAACAAATGTTGTTGTTTATGATGATAGTAATCTACTCCTGCGAGGTTGTTGGTGTTTTACAAATAACCCTGTATATAAGCATTAAAAACAATCATGTTAAACACATTTTCCTACATTTAAACTAAAACTTCAAACACATTAACATTTCTAACATTTGGTATTTCTAACAGCAAGAAGTTACTACTATAGTTATTAGAATAGAACTTGGGCTTCGTGTATTTTCTTTTGATCGTTATTCATTATCATTAGTAAAGTTGGTTTAAACTTGAATGTCTTTCAGGCATCCTTTGTCTTTAAAATACTTATAACTAGTGACTCCGTGAGCGTAGTGTAGACCGTTTAAAAGTTGAGCTACTTTGAATGAATGTTTTTTTTTAAATAACACAGAATAGATTATTCGTTTTTTCAACTAATACGTATCTATACTGTGAAAATTATTATATACAATTACATAGTCCTAGGTCCTGTCTCAAAGTCACAACATTGTTTATTTTCAAATTTCGAATATTGGCCAGGAATGTTTTGATGAACTTTTGAGACAAATAAAAACAAAATTTGCTTTGCGCCGCTAACAAAAAATTTACAGATTTTACAGTCCCCGCAAGAATCGGAGCATTGAAAATGAACACAAAAATTTACGAAAAATCAAAATCAAATCAAATGCGAAGTCCTATTTTATTTTTAAAGTTACCTAGCTATTTATTTTTACTCCGCCTCGTGTCACAAAAGCGCCCGCTGACTGCCTCGACGTGGCCGAAATAATATTAACCAATTTCCAAAATTCCAACGAATGCACTTCTCGTTCGCTTCTGCATCTTTTAACACTATTACCATGACGATCGGTCAATAATCATAGAAGCTACATCACTTTTTATGTACGGAAACAGCCGTTTTTCTACAATTCCAAATCTAAAGGGACCACCTACAGGTCACAATTATAAACCAATTTTCAAAATTATTTCGCCATTTGATAGCTAAACTAATACTCTAGGACCCTTTTTTTCATTTTTTTTTAAGTCGGTTTTTTTTCCGAAATATTTACAATTCAGTAAACAAACATGCCCCAAAAAACCCGGATTTTTTGGAATTTCGCAAAATTCCAAAAAAAGTTACAAATAGATTTTCAAAATTCAAACATTTACAAGTGTCTCGATAAATTCCTCAACTTTAGGTACTATTTTTATTTCGATCCTTCTAAAATCCTTGGAGATATGGCCAAAAATACGTCTCAGGCGATTTGCATCTGATAACCATTTTCAATGGTAAAAAGTTTTGTTACATTTTTGATCATTTTTGAAACGGCTGAAATATAGTATTTTTCTTTATCTCCGCCACTTTGAAAAGTTTCGAAAAACTGACTCGACTAAAAAATTCTAAATAATTATCGATCCGGCTCACAAAATTTCACGAGAATCGGTTGAGAAATGCGACCGAGGAGAACAAACGGACAGCCGGAAGGAAGGACATACGAAAAATTTTTTGCCCAAGCTGAAGCAGAGACGCTTCGTGCTACCGAGCGATCTTTTGCTTGCTTCGGATGTTGTTGTAAAATAGTGATTTACTTACCTTAAAATTCTGTGGAGAAAACCCATTCAAACTCATATAATCCGCGATAATTAGGAGTCAGTCACAGGACTCATATCTCCACAGCTCGACTAGCACTTCTCTTAATCGTAGAGCTAATGGAGATAAATGGGTCCTAGGTTGAAAGCTAGCTTACATTTTAGTTCATGTTTATCATTTATTATCTTCATGATATGTATTAAGTTTTCAGAATATCAATATCTAAATGACAGGCAGCATACCAGAGATTTTATTGACTTGGCATAATGCCTTTTAGCTTATGAGCACTTCTTATATTGAGAAATATGATTCCTTCTCAAATTTATTCACTTTCAATAACGTTCATATTATTCTTTCAACGACCTTATTATATGTGTTTCGTTTTCTTCAGATGATAAATTATTCCAGAACAGTCAATTCAATATTGATAAAATTAACATTTAGCTTTCTTACGAATTTCTCAAGTATATTAATACTCGTATTCGACAGAGGCACAGAATAATCAAGTAGGTATTATATTATTTACTTACTTATTTTTTACAATATGTTAACTTTCATATGATAATCAGAAATGGTAGGTACTGTTGTAAGTAATGTAACTGTCTCGTTCGTGAAAAATGAAAAACATATTTTATAAACTACTGTATAATATGAGACTTTCTTTAAAAACAATTCTTTTTCAACATTGAATGTAAAATTTTATGGAAGGACAACGTATTAGCACTATTGTATTATTATAAACATAATTTAATATGCACCTAACTTCACTGTAACATGTAATCCGTTCCGCGTGATCAGGTAACGAGCTAAACTTTTACATTAAATAATACGTATTAGTAGAAATCTCTAAGCTTCAGTGGGTAAATAAAAGCCTTATTTCCCCGGTTCCCGGAGGGTGTGCGCGCTCCTTATTTCAGTTAATGGGAAAATTGACAGGCTTCGGAACTGGGCGGTCGGGGACGCCGCTCATTGATTCCTGTAGTTCCCAGAGGAGAGGGATAGAGATTACCCGATCATTTGTTCCACTTTTAAGGAAACGTCATATTTATAGATTATACTTTTTTCAACCGCACGTTTTTTAATAAGATAAATTATATAATCACACATTTTCTAATACCCAAATGAACATTGAACTACGGTATGAGGTAGAGATTCGTGCCTCGTAGAATAATAATGTTGAAAATATTTTTTGTAAATATGTATGTCGTGTCGACACATCCTTGAACTTAATAATTATTACTAAAACTTTAAGGAAAATTTGTGGGTAGGTACTTACTTACACATGTATAATTTTGAAAAACCATACATAAAATATTTAGAGAAAGTTATCGATACCCATTAAAACAAGATTTGTTGATGTATAATTGTTTTGTTTGCGAAGTCTTCACAGGAACTGTGAGGAATGCTCACAGATCTGCATACATAGGTACGGCAAACAAGCCCAAATACGAACATCTCCAAAACTAAAGCAATAACCAACAGAGCTAAGGAAATAATTATAGCAAACAATATCTTGGCAATTAATACATCCAGCAAATAAAAGAGATTGAGACACGAATAGGGCATGCATGGAATGATTAATTGTCATATAAAAAGATAATGAAGAGACAGTAAAATCAACATCTCAGTTAAGGGCACTTACTGTTCAACACTAGCATTCTACCTACCCTAACATATGGGTGACAGACATGGACGCTTACTAAATCTCAGCATACTAAATTACAAACTTGTCAACGGGCCATGGAACGAAGCATGCTAGGCAAGAGAAAAATGGATAAAATCAGGCACATCAATATAAGAAAACCAAAGTATGTTATGGTCAAATTGAGAATCCACAAATGGAAAAGAGCTGGCCTCATGATGGCAGGGAGAAACTGGATGAGAACGGCTAGAGAGAAGAAGTGAAAGAATTTGCAGGAAGCTTTTGCACACAGAAGAGCACAACAAAATACTTGGATATTATTAAAATTAATTATAAAACTATGTTAACTCTGATTATAGGCTATAAATTACCTAATAATTAACTATTTACCAAATGCTTTTGCATCAAGAACAGCTCGTACCTAAATTATGCAATGCTTAATCCATCTGAAATCAGTCAATCAGTGTAGTAAATTAATAATGATGCAGGATCAGACAGAAGTCCGTAACACGGCAACATTAATAACAGCCCCGCTATCCAATAAGAACCATATGGGATTCCCTCTATCTTGCGAGCCACTTATCTTTATTAAGTTCCTGAGCTTTTACGCCAAAACAAACGTCAAAGCAAACACAATTAATGTGCAGGCAGGGCCCTACATCTGGCCCAAGAGTGCTAAAGGAATGTATTTCTATCCCATGCAGATTACATTTAAATAATTGACTCAGTAGATTTCCGACGAATCTTGTTTACGGGCGACACGATTCAATTTAGTTTTTGCATGTCCCGATTCCCTTTTCAAAAAGCTTTCGAAAGCCTTTTAAAGGAAAAGAAGTGAGAGACATGGTCTTGTCTTTAAGTTACGCTACATATTATTGAGTTGATAATGAGAAAAACAAATGAACGTTAAATAAAATATGACATTTGAATTCACAGATTTTACAGTCCCCGCAAGATTCGGAGCATTGAAAATGAACACAAAAATTTACGAAAATCAAATCAAATGCAAAGTTCTATTATATTTTTAAAGTTACCTAGGTAGTACCTATTTATTTTTACGATTGTGACACTCGGCTCCGCCTCGTGTCACAAAAGCGCCCGCTGACTGCCTCGACGCGGCCGAAATAATATTAACCAATTTTCAAAATTCCAACGAATGCATTTCTCGTCCGCTTCTGCATCTTTTATCAGTATTACCATGACGATCGGTCAATAATCATAGAAGCTACATCACTTTTTATGTACGAAAACAGCCGTTTTTCTACAATTCCAAATCTAAAGGGACCACCTACAGGTCACAACTATAAACCGATTTTCAAAATTATTTCGCAATTTGATAGCTAAGCTAATACCCTAGGACCCTTTTTTCAAGCAAGCATAATATGCAAGCTATTATGTCGAGTATTAACCTGGCCGGACCATATTTAAATTGAGTTTGCGAAGTGCGAGGGACGATTTCAATTCATCTTAGTTACCCAAAATGTCATAACATTTGTTCTGTAGCTGCGAAAAGTTTTAACACGACCGTTGTCACGGTTAAATGAGATAACTACTGGGACGAGGACTGGGAAGAAAGTTGTGGAATTCAAATCCAATTTAATATTCTTCTGTGTATTATTCCACGCATCATCATTTAGATTTGTTCCGGATGCGTCATGTTTAGTAAAGATTATAAAAGTCCTGTTACCCTTCATGATCATCATATCAGCCGCACGACACCCACTGCTGGGTATAGGCCTCCCCTAAGGATCTCCACGACGATCGGTCCTGCGCTGCCTGCATCCACTGGCTGTACCCTTAATGTGTTTGTACTAAGATTCACAACTACTATTACCTATGTATGCGTCAGTACGTATTAAAATATTCTACTTAAACATTTAACCAGTTACCAACAGTTTCAGCCAAAGTTTACTACCGTTAGGGTTACCAGATGACAGGAATTTTCCTGACATGTCAGGAATTTAAGGCATCTGACAGGAAAACAAGGAAAAGCTGTAGTAGTCAGGATTTTTGTATATTCCAAAAAGTATAAGATTTGTTAATCATTTTGGTGAGAAAAAAGTATCAAACGTCAACTAAATAAAGATTGTAGATCTAGGTGACAAAATGTCAGGAAATTTACTGAAAATTCAGGGAAAAAGTCAGAAAATCTCATTTTTAGGTCTGGTAACCCTAACTACGGTAAGCGCGTCCTACTAAATGGACAATTTTAAAACACTTAGGCCCTTCTTACATGGCGCTACTCAAACTAAACTGGTTGCAAACTCTAATCACCAACGAGTTTCGAAATAGTCACAGCACTAGTATTTCAATGGCGGTCCGTACACGAAGCTACCAATTGCCAACTGGTTTGCAATGCGTCGGCAATGCATTTGCAACTAATCACTCGCAACCGGTCATGCTGGTCGCGCGCAACTGATTGCCAACTACAACTGGAAACTAAGGTCTATTAACAAAAAAGAATTACGATAGTCGGACGATTTTTTAATAGATTTACTTGATTTTGAACCTTATACATGAGTTAATAATTTTAAGGAGTGGGATTGAACATCGTACGTTTATCGCGATACTTTATCGTAATAGGCGCTTTGTGTAGGTTTTTCAACTAAATTTGGTAGCGCCATGTACGAATCTTTGTCACTAACTAGTTTATAACTATAGTTTCAAACTGGTTTCGTCAGTTTTGAGTCGCTTCGTGTAAGAAGGGGCTTAGTAGTATAAAAAATTAAATTTACTTTCAACATATTAATTTAAGTAGTGTTAGTATTCTTGTAGAACTAGCGCATATTTTATTTGCTAATAATGTTAATGCTAGCTCAATATTGATAATAGTTTTCTAAAATAATATTTTTCATCAGTGTCTAGATGTATAGGACCTGCAAGGAGGCGACCAGGAGACGTGAAATAAAAGTAACTGACTGCGATCAATAACCATTTATTGGTGCGCTGCATGCGCTTATATATTATGAGGAGAGATGAGTGTGTGTGAGTACATATTAATTAGTACACACACTACACCTCCCCCTTTTGGGTGATCAGTCCAATTGCATGTGAAACCTTATAAACCGTATATTCCCTAACTTCTATAAATAAATCTTTACCATCATTCCAAATCCTATATAAAAAAAACGCATCACATTACCTAAACCTATACCATGCTGTACCTAATTGCAAACTAAAGAGCTACAAAAAGATTTTTAATACAGCCACATTAACTTTCCTACAATATCCCTAATACCTATAAAACCTTTCCTTTATTCTAGTCATGGACCATGCTTTCAAACTGTTCCTCGTAACTTTTTCCTTTCAAACCTCAACTATAATTTCCACAAATATACTATCTCAATCATACCTCAACATAAACTTCCACATTTGAAACTAAATAAGTTCCTTTAAACTTTTCTTTCCCACAAAGTTAATACTCGTTATCTTTCCCTATTATAACAATGTTTTATATTACAGCTTAACCAGCAGACCCGTGTGATATTTTGTGACGAGATTAATGTTACTGCATCAACTTGCATAAATGCAGCTGCGCTACTCTTTGTAAGCTGCCGATATCGAAATACAACACTCTACATTCCAATACCTTGTTTGTTAAGTTAATCAAAACAATATGATTACATCACTTCTAATAAGAAATAATTTTGTCACATGATAATTTACTACCGATATTATTGAATTGAATTGCGTATTTACTAAACTTATACTGAAACAATAATCAGGACAAAATGAAAAATAATTTCACTATATAACTCGACACTAATAAAAAAATATTATAAGAATACTATTAGTTAAAATCAAATGTCTTTTCAATAGTACCAAAATAGCTATACCTAATCGATCTTTATTTTTCACTCTCTAAAACATATAATAAGATTACCTACTTAGATAACTTCACTACCAAAACGAATAAACTAAATTTATATCGAGCGTTTATTTACTTACGTAACAAAATTATACATAAATAAAATATAAGTATTTGTTAAACGTAAAAATTAGAGCGCAAACAAATTTTGAGTACGCAAATGTAATGAAATCTATTTTTTTTGTCAATGTCATATAACTAATAAATTCGTAACTAAAATGTTGTCTCTCGGTATTATTATTGTCAGCAAACCTTGTAAGTAAAATGGATTTTCGAACTATGTTGTCTAACTTTCTCTATTTAAAATAATAAGCTTCTAAACAGAAAATAGTTATTAATTACTTAAAACTACATAAATACATAAGTAGGTACATAGCATAGACAAATATGTGCTAAACAAGAAAACCAAAAAATATTAATAAGATAGCTTAGTAATTCACAATTTCATAATGATAATTTTCAATTTCTCTGAACAAGTTACGTACTTTTTCTAAAGAAAAGTGGAATGTTTTTCAAATCTATTGAAGTTATTTTTTAAATTTTGTTAAATGAGTATAAAACTACGTCATCATGAAAAATTTTAATTGTATTACTTAACTTGACTGAAGGAAAATAGTAATAATAATATCAAATATTAAAATATAAAATATCAATGTAGGGATAAAAGAAGGTTTTTAACAAAAAATAAAAATAAACCCTACTTAACGGAAAAAAACTCCTGTTTATGCCGTTTTTAAACCCTTTCGATAAAAAAATATTTGAACATTACTTAGTTTACGATGAATAAACAAAAAAAAACTCAAACGATATTTAAATTCTTTTGGTTCAACAAAATCATACATGCAATATCACACGTGTCGCTATGTCAGCAATTTCGATGTCGTTCACATTGAATGCAATTACGAAATCCAAACAAAATTTTATCTACTTAAGCAAAAGATTTAATTTCTAAATGACATCCATTTATATCATTCTAATTGATTGATGTAATAAAACTTTCAAAATAATATAAAATACCATACCTACAAAATGTATCTTTAATACTTCCAGACAAAAAAAAAATTAAATCCATTATTTATCCTAAAATTATATTATGTGAACTCGAATTATTAATCAAACACAATCTCCACAAATGCAAAATAAAGTTACCTTTGTCAACCACGCTGAATATCTGGAAAACTTTGGTACTTATACTGTGAAATAAAAAAATAAACTTGAATACCAACACCACTAAAAATAACTAACTTCTCATTGTTTTCTGTGCAATCAATCGTATAAATTCAGAAACTTAGAAGAAAATAAACATTATCTACGATATATTTTTTTTTCTTCTCTACTTTTAATCAAATTATGATACTTGTACTCCGAATATTTCTACCTTATCATCAACAACAATACCTAATTGATTAAACATGTTCATTAATTATTAAAAAAGGAGTACTAAATACCAAATAAAATATTAAGACCAAATTAAAATAAATTCTTCTAAATGTACTAAACATTTCATCATGTAAAGGGCAAATACATTTTAGTCATAATTAACGTTAACTTTATTTTGTCCAAAACAAAAACAAAAAATTCTTCTCAACATTTTACAATTAAAGTTAGAATGTATTAGTTTACAAAAGGGACAAAAAAAAATATATCCAAAATAAACCATAAACTTGAAAAGGATCTTTGAGATAAAGGCTCATTTCAGAAGTTCCGACTTCCGCTGCCCACTGCTTGGCTGCTTTCAGTTGGTAGATTCAGCTCCTTCCTCCAATGACACCATCATCTGCCGGCTGGTCCACATCCGACACCATCGTCTCCCGGCACCCTGCTCTATCTCTCCAACCTCATCAGCATCACAGCAACAACACTTTTTCATAATTTTTATTCAGATTGTTCATAATGATTGCTTTGAGTTCATTAATTTACACGTGAAGAATTTATTTTCTTAATGATATAATATATGTTTTTATATTACTACTATATTTATTTATTGCTAATTAAGAGTTTTTAACTAGACTTCATTTTATTTTAGTCCTTTATTTATTTTGGTAGCACCACATCACAAATAGTAACCAATTTATAGTCTATTTTATTTATTTTAGCTTATAGTCCATTGTTTTTCACTTGATAACAAAACCGGCTGCACAGCGCCGCCAACTAGGCGGCACTGGCAGGGTCGCCATGCAAGGAGGCGACCAGGAGACGTGAAATAAAAGTAACTGACTGCGATCAATAACCATTTATTGGTGCGCTGCATGCGCTTATATATTATGAGGAGAGATGAGTGTGTGTGAGTACATATTAATTAGTACACACACTACAGACCTATACCTTTTCATACAATTTAAAGAACTGTAAATAAATGTTTCAGTAAGAATTTTACGACCAGAAATAGTGCGGTTGTAGGTAGTTACCGGAGGGCTTATGAGGAAGCCGGCTTTAGCCTCGTGCAATTACCTCCGGGCCTTATATATCGTTGCTGTAAGAACTACCTGAAATGAAAAGCCTATGAAGAAACTATATTTACGGATAAAGTTTTGTATTTTATTTTGTTTGTATTAAAACAGCTACTTTCTATTTACTACAATCTATGACTACAACCATTATTTATTAAATATACAAAAATAGTCGATAGTTACATTGTACATACAGTGCAGACATTTCATCATCAACATCATCATATCATTCACATATGACACCCACTACAGGGTAATCATAGAGTACATTATTATACTAGAGAAGGGTAATATGCTTGATATTACTGCAATACTGTAAGTGTAAAGTTAATTACAATATAAAAATGTACATTAAGAGCTAAATAAATCCTGGCATGTTCAAAAAATTTATATTGCATGGCCATTATGTATGTACAACAAAGTCCCATCTGAATTGACAAGTTTAACGCTATTTAAATTTAAAGATAAATTAAGGAAATTATTATTGACGAAAAATTATTACTGTGCTTCTGATTTTTTTATTGACAAATCAATTAAGTAAATAATTATGTTCTGCGTTATTCAATTAATTCAATATTTGTGATGCATGAGAGTGTTTTTTATGACTAAATTATTTTTCTTTGACATTATATAAATATTATTATGACATAGCTGCAATTTGTAATGAATGATACTTGCCCTATGCTGTTTTTATTTTATATCAAATAGCTATTAATAATATTTAATATTTCAAATATTTGCACGCTGTTTGCATACGGCAGCATGTCACGGCATATTTTATGTTAAAGACCTTTTTTACCACATGTTTGCAAATAAACAATTGATTTGAAATAACCAAATATTTTGGTTTATAACATATTTACTATATAGTAATACCGTTTAAACTTTAAACTTTCACTAACGTTTTTGGAAATCATGTCGTAAACCCTTTAAGTATGATGCCAGAAAACTTAATAAAAAGTAACACTTAATTTAAAAGGCTGTTGTTTATTAAATGCTACACCAACACTTTAATGTCGCCAAAACGAACGTAGCGAAACCCATTATTATTTGAGAAAAAGCGAGCAAGAACAGTCTTTAATAGCTTAGTAATTAAAGCTTCCATAACAGGGGTAGTAAAGTTTGGCGAAAATATATAAACCGGTAACAATCCTTCGTTAATTACCAATTGTTATAATCTGTTCGAAAGGCTCGTCCTAAACCAACACAATAGGAAGGTATTATGAACAGAATGGCTTCATTTTTGGCTGTGAAATTATTAAAATTATGTTTACTGCTTACGGTCGATGTGGGTAGTTTAGTGGAGGGTGAGCTTTAAGTCCTATTTAGTGCCCTAAAATCGTTATAGCGTTATTTAGATAACACTTCGAGCGCTGTAATGAGCACCGATGGTGAGGAAAATGAATATTCCCAATGTAAAAGGTCACTTGGTCGCACCACGTCAGCGCTAGCAATATAAAAGGTAAGCGTCTTATTAGCCCCCTGATTACGTAACTCTGTTGCTAACCATTTTCGATTGAAATCGATTGAAACCGCAGTTACATTGCTGCTAAAAGTAAGATAGTTGTCACATTGGTTCTTACTAAAGCAGCAATGTAACTGCGATTTCTGTACGAGTTGATTGCAACAAAGTTACAAAATCAGGGGGCTGGGCACTAATACAGTTTATTAAGAAAACCACTACTCTGACAAACTATATTTTAAGGTTGTTAGCACCACAAGCAATATTTTTTCGAAATTTCAAAATCGTCTTCAAAGGATCTCTATATTTTATTAACAATCAGGACCATATTGAAAACAACTGACATTACGTAAGTATTTATAGTAGACTCCCTTCGGATCCGAGTACACAAATGATCAAAGCCGCACAACTTTTGCCGCACGGCGAAAATCGACTATTTGTAAATGTAAATGGCAATTCCTAGGCGTAGGTGACTGAACAAACTTATCTGATCTGGTGGCCAAAACTGGAACTACTCTATTACATACATATTATTACATATTCTTAAGTATCTAGGTTATGCCATCGACTCACTGACGTCCATTAGACAAGTACGCTGGACAGGCGATGGTCACCAATCGTTTGTTCCGATTTGAAAATCGCCATATTGGCGCTGAGAGCAGTAGATTCTATACTATGGCAGTAGTGACTGTACACTGGAACTAATTAGTTCCAAGTACACTCACTACTGCCATATTAGAATCATAGTAGAATCTACTGGTGGTCTACTTGCCGTTCCAAGATTTAGGCTTGCAAAAACTAGAGGTTCATTTATGGGGACAGGCATAGCCTTTATTAATAAAGTTCCACAACAAGTGATTGATCTTCCTTTGCATGAATTTAAAAACCATGTTAAAAAAACGCTCATGGGTAAAGATTATTATTAAGTAGATGATTATCTTAAAGATCTAAATGCGTGGAAATGATGTAACACATAACTTGCTAATAAGTACTTTGTTGAAGTAATATAATAAGTCTGTGTTGTTGCCAATAATCCTGTCACCCTTTCTTCTTGTCAGCTAAAAAAGTCTGGAACGGGTGGTAGGAAAATATAGACGATTCAAAAGTACTTAATAATTAAGTTTATTTCAATAAAGCTTATTTGACTTTGACTGCTCTCAGCGCCAATATGGCGATTTTCAAATCGGTACAAAAAATTGCTGTCATTTCATGACAATAGCCTGTCCAGCGTACTTGTATAATGGACGTCAGTGCATCGACTACACAGACGACAGCGACCCCATCACGACGTGTCACCTGCGATTCAATATTACAAGCGACTTGCTAGGTGACTAAAGTCGACCGCCACAAATGAGTAAAATGGCCCCATGTAAATAAATAATTCATCAAGTCTGACAAATTAACGCTAAGCGTCAACAAAACACTTCCACTTTCTCAGGTCTACCACTCTCTCCACAATTTGTTAACAGAATAAACATAATTCCAGCTGGGCCAGCACCCCGTGATTAAGCGGGCGGCGTGGACTGCGCCAACTCGCATCCATCACTCAGATTTGCCGCTAACTGATTTCGTCCAACCATTTTTATGTTACACATGGTACTAATTCACTTTCACTGGTTATAGCAAAGTTTGTGACTAAATGGATGGGCTTTCGGAACAATTTGCTGAAAATTTTAATGCCACATAATAGCTTTTATCTACACTCACAACGTAATGTTCCAAATATGAATTCAAAAAAGGTAATATAAATACGTACTTTATTTTCGTGGATAGGTAAAATTAAAAAATAAACTCATTACGATGCAGTCAACTGCATCATAAAATAACTTTTTTTCTCATTACGATACAGGGCAAATCCAAAAAGAAGGCAGTGCCGTAACATTAAAAAAAACAACGATATTTTCCCACATATTTTTCATGATTAAAATGTACTCTATGGTAATCGATGACTTTAGTGCGATTAGCTTGTTGAAATGCACTAATCAATTTTTTTTTCTAATGGAATGCGCGCCAAGCAATTCCGATAAAGTTTTGATTTCAATTTTTGATTTTGTTATACTTACTGAATTTTGTAGGTTTTTTTTATTCTTGCTTTAAAATGTGAAAAAAAATGTACTCTGCCCGATATTTTAGTTTAGATGCAGCTAAGGAATTGACTTATTACAAGGTAGGTACCTTGCTAATACAAACAAAGTCTCTCTCTCTTTTCTAACGTTGATCTTTTATTTAGTAGGTTCAATCCCAAATGTATGAGTGTAGATAAAGTAGTGTATGAAACTGCACATAACTAGGTATTAAAACACTCGTGTGATACTATTAAAAACCTCGCCTACGGCTCGGTTTTTAAACACACACTCGTGTTTTAATACCTCTCTTTATGTGTCAGTTTCATAAACTACTATTGGTTTGTAAAATTAACTATAGAAATAAACAATGCAACTAAACCACATAAAAATGATTTGGTGTGCGTTTTTTGGTAAAACAAAATATGGTATAACTATACCATATTTTATAGAGACATAACATATATTACTAAAAGTTTTTTTATGGCTTTTATGAAAATGGCGCTACTTACCATGATAGGGAAATCGGAGACCGCAGCAAAATTTGAATAAACTTCTGGACCATTATGATAAAGTAGCATTAAAAAATTGTACATATTACCATGTGAACCATAAACACTGAACTGGTTACTGTTTAACACCTTTTGTTAGCATCAAGAATATTCTATGTCTAGAATACGAATATAAAATTCTTGGTTGATATCTTGGTTGAAAATTCTTAGTTGAATTCTGGCTGAAATGTGGCCGATGACTGTGCACATCGGCAACATTTCAGCCAGTTCTAATAAAGATAATTATATTCGCAGATCCAATTAGGCGTAGGGAATGTCGGACTCATTCTTCTTTGTTTATGTCTTGTTTTCTGATCAACAGACTTTCACTTGAATGTGAATGGATAATAATATTAAGCTGTACCCTGCTCTTTGTTTTTCTAATCACACAATCGTTTTAACAGCCTCTAAGACACTGAATATACAATTAATAGTACTAACGTCTCTAGGTTACAAAGGTAATTTTGAATTTGAAATTGGAAAACAAATATTAAAACTCGCGTTTTGTAAAAAAAAAAGTAATAGACTGATAGAGTCAAAAGCTCCGAAAGATAATGTTGAAAGATCGGCTTAGAGCATTCATTAAATGCTCTAAGAAGATCGGTGTTGTAAGAAATAGTTCAAACGAGATACGGTAACCGTATATTTATTTCGTATTAAGAAACAGCAAATAAACAAATACCATGTTACAAATTATCCTACAATTTATTGAGACAAGTTAGCTTTCTTGGTCGCACAACATTATAATTTAATTCCCTTGACAGTACAAAAGAACTTATTAGGTTAAAAGTAAGAAAAAAACACAATCAGTTCTTGAATTTTAAGGTCGGCCGCACACGATAAGATTACCCTTCCTTTCTCTCAACAATAAAGCATCTTACGTCCAATGCCAGTCTTGAAAAGGGTTTTCTATCAAGGAAACACAATAAACCGTTTAGATTATGAATCACTTTAGAAAGGAGACAGGAAAGAAACTACTTCTTGTGTAACGTAATAATAATAAAGAAATAGTAACTTGTTTCAATACTCTATAGACTCATGTATGTAATGTATAAATTTCTTAGATAAACTTTGAATAAAAAGTCTGTGAGACAATATTATTTTGTCTCTTATAAACGTGCCTACTTACTTTTGAAGAATCATTGATTTTACTCCCGATTGGTATAGTTGGACTGTATTTTTAACTCTTTATAACATGTATAAGTTATTTATCTCGATGGTTACCTGTAACAAAAATAAAATAAATTAATATATCTATGCTAAAGAGTACAATAACTTTTTATTTATCTGAATCACCTATTGAAATTACTACTATTCTGTTTCTTTATCATCAGTTAAAGTTATTTTATTACAAATGTCATTATTTTTATTTATAAGAAAATCTTAATTTCAATCAATCACCCGACATGTTCGATGGCGATCAAATTAATAATATAAATGAAAGCAACGTGAGTTAAAGATTGTTTATCTCTTCCTTTCAAATCCAATCCAAAATGTATTCTATCGAGTAAAAGACGTTCATGAATGGAAGTCAAGTCTGAAAAGTTTCCATGTCCTGTGTAAAGGTAGGTACTTATGTAAGAATAGTTTGTACTTTCGATCAAAACACAAATGTTTAAGGAACAACACAAGACACAATTAGTAAACCGCTGCATCTTTTTCGCAAAAAACAATCTATTGTTCGAAACAACGTTACTTAAACACGTGTTCTACAATGTGATGAAATTGGCACTAGACAGTGATCTGCGGCAGCGGCAACTTCAATTCAGAGCGCTTGCTGTACAAAACGGCGTATTTTTATCTGTAGAACCTCTTTGCCATAAATTCTCGAGTGAAGATACAGCTAATCACTGTCTATTGTCAATTTAATCGCATTGTATGTGTCAGTCAGGGAACTTCGCAAACGCAGTTATTGGTTAACAACTATCTTCAGTTTCAAAGGATTCAAAGATAACTGTCACATAATACATTCAGCACCAACAACAAATGAGGTGTTACGTTTCAAAGGAAGTAGGTACCTATTCGTGTCGTTTGACACGAAATTGTGTACCATGTAACACTTCAATACACTTCCTGAACAAAAGCTGCGTGTTTTACGAATACATTTTAGGACGTGCGGTTATGATATGCGGGTCCAACCGTAAATCAAAATGGCTGACTCAAATTAATCACCGACGGTTTGTTTTGAATCTTGCCTGCACCGGGTAACGGGTTTGTGCTGGTGCCAGTACGTGTGATTTCTCTAACAACGATTTTTTTTTGTGGAGGACGGACGGACCAGACACGAACGTACTTTTTATTTTGTTCTTCGGGTTTCGTACATTAATGTATTTTTATTGAATGGATGAATTGAATTTTATTGAAGTCTTCCTAAAGCGACATATGTTATTCGGCTTTTGAATATAAAGTTTACTAACTAATAGTCTATAGGTACTTTAATTTCAAAATTCTTAAAGTTGGTGCTCAACAAGCAGGTCAGCTAAACTCATTGCCGCTGAATATACGTAGTCCTATAAGGTAAGGTCAAAGGTACCCAGAATATTTGATTATCTTACTTTTCCATGGGACACTTTTTTCCCCGACACGGTTGCTCTATACGGAAGGTATATTCAATATTGAATAAAAGTATTTAGGTCGCAAATTCGGCCGCGTCGCGTGTCGCGGTGACGCCTCACGTCAATACGCCATTCGGACGAACGGCCGTAAATCTGGCTTTATCTCGCCAGAGATAATGAGTAGGGACAAACAACGTCCTTCCGCCGGGATTGAGTAATGGTTCCTGTGGCTCATTCATGCGGTTTGTAATTAACTAGTGTCTATAGGAAGTGTCAAGGAGCGGCCGAATAAGACGTGAGATGAGATCTTCCCACTCTACTACAAAGGAGTGACATTGCTTGATTACATTTACCAAATCAACGAATTTACGAAATTAATTTTACGTCTTTTTTGTGGCCTTTTTATACAACATCACAAAAATTGGTCCGTTTCCAAAGTAAGTAGCTAAATTACTTGACTTTTGGAAATCAGAACGATAAACACCGAGACCTCAGCCAATACAGACAAGTTCGTTTTCTAGATTGACCCCAACCGGGATCGAACCCGACACCTTGAAAACAAGTGTACAAACCACTCAACCACGTGACGAAGGCTGTAAATTCTACGTATTTAGCACTACTATCTGCGTCAATTGGTAATGCGCCTGGCGGCCATGATTTTAACCTCAAAAACGAAAAACAATTGTAATTTTCTCATATACCTAGACTCTTTCTTATTAAAAATAAGAATTCAATAATTAATATATTATATTAACTATTAGAATTTTACTGTTTTTTGTCATTTTTAGCTGCGGATGACGATGATGTGTATGTTAATTTGACAAGGTTCCAGCGCATTACCAATTGACGGGGATAGTACAGCGTAACGACGATCAGCTACTACAGCCCAATGTTCCTAGTGCTACTTGTTCCACAACTTATTTTGCCTACAAGCAGTCTTTATTTTACTTGTAAAAAGTTTAACTAAAATAGACTTATTATTACCTGATACATAAATTCTTTACACTTTGTGTTCAAGAAAAACAAGACGAATCATTTAATTTTTATTAATTAACTTTTTACCACAGCCAATTTTTTTTCAGACATTGCAATTCAAAAAGTTTCTTATAATCCTGTTTTGCTGAATGCAAAACTCTAAATAAAATTCCTTTTATAACGGTCGAGGGAGTTAGGAATGTGCGATCTTTTCTAAATTAGAATTCCAAGCTTAAAAATAAATTTCATTCTTTTTAAGGGAAATTCACGTGCTTCAAATTTTTGCCGACGGAAAAATATGCAAGTAGCGGAATCCAGGAATATTTTTATATTTTAAAGAAAATTAATGTGACACACATTATAGCTCATAAGTATTAAATAAGGAATGTTTACTCGTTATACATTTAAGATTTTTTTTAATAAAAAATTGAATGCATTATATTTATAAAATTTTAAAGTTACCTATGTAAGAAATGAGCTAATTAAATAATGTTATTTATTTGTTAATCTTTGTTAACATAAAGACTGGAAACGATAATATATTTGTAAATATCGTTCCATCTGATAACGCTGACAAGTTTTGTGCGACCATTTTCTTGTCAGCTAAAAGACGTCATAATTGGTGGTAAGGTAAAAGAATTGATGATTTAAAAATGCTTATTATGTGAGCTTATTTAATTTAAGATATTTTCGTTTCATTTCATTTAATTTCATTTGTATAAAATTAAGTTGAATTATCCGCTACCTACTTATTATTGTTTCATTTTATTTATCAAATAGAAGTAGGTTTTTAGAGATTCCTTTTTCAATAGATTTATGTTGAATAATATTTTTTCTACTAAAATTTAATATGTATATATATAATATGAATAATATTCTTTTTACTTTGTCATAGTTTTAAATTGATACTTTAAATGCTGTTTCAATAAAATCAAGTTTTAACAAACCCACTCGAAAGTTTCAAGCTTTTTTAATAGAGTTGTTTTTATTAACTATTCAATTTACTACGATGAAATGAGAGAAGTTTGATTTTTATTTTACTTTCAATAGTTTATTTAAGCAAGGAGCAAAATTGGATTGGAGAAGATCCTTTTAGATCAAACGACCGAATACCGTCGTAAGTGTCACTGATAACTTTCAAATAAAAAGTTTTCGAGACTTAACTTTTCAGTTAAGAGTTCTAAAATATA
This sequence comes from Agriphila tristella, assembly GCA_928269145.1. Taxonomy (NCBI): domain Eukaryota; kingdom Metazoa; phylum Arthropoda; class Insecta; order Lepidoptera; family Crambidae; genus Agriphila; species Agriphila tristella. The sequence goes on from OV743440.1 coordinate 6,736,991, forward strand.
ACATTAACACTAACGACCTTCAATGTTATATAACGAGATAAATCAACAATAAGCCTTATCATCATCCAAACTGGGTGTAATATTTTTTGATTTGGGAAATAAATTAGAACCCTGCAGGGCGGCTGAATCACTATCATGATTCCATACATTTTTTAACATTAAAAAAAGCACCAATAGGTATCTTCTCATAAATGACCTTGAAGGTTCTGATAGCGGTGGAACACTAAATGCCAGGTGTGGCCAACCTTACGAAAAAAGGTTACGTGCTGAATATGACAAAAGGGTGGGGGCGAAAAGGGGGATTATCTCCCCTTAATCCGCAGGTCCTTGTCGCTGATGCGTAGTCTTATTTTTATCCCAATATTGAATTATATTACGAATCAGACTTTTTCTTGAAAATACGCCTACTCTTAAAATTTAGAGGTGACCTTAAATTTTTTACGTTGTTTAAGATGACTTTTCTTGTAGAGTACGGTTTGAACTGTACCCTTAGCATAGAATATAAATAATAGTGCCTACGAACATCAATCGAAAAAATAACGCGCGTAAAAACATTCGATAGAGTATGAGAAATTTGTACAGCGTCATCTACCGCCCAAAAGTGTTAACTCTATCGAGTACTTTTGCGCACATTCTTTTTCTCGATAGCTGTTCGTGCTAAAGGATGGTGTAGTTTAAGGTGCTCCCTCACCGGGAGCATTCGCGTGTAATGTAACGTTACAGATTTGAGCATTTACATCAGTGAAGGAGGAGAACCGAGCATTACAATGCGCACCTTGTAATGAATACATCAGTGAAGGAGGAGGACCGAGCGAATGCTCGTCAGTCAGGGATTGTAATGTAATGCTCAAAGACGAATCTATAATGTTAAAGTACACGTGAATGCTCCCGGTGAGGGAGTACTTAGGTTTTCTACTCATGTGTGGGAAATCTGTTTTATGATTTATTAAACGATCTTTGATGTATGATAATATTGATAAAATAATTATCATAAATTAATTCTTTTCTAGGTGAACCTCCACAAATTCTCCTAAAGATATTTGATTTCATCTGAATTGTTTCCTTTTTCAGTAGGATCTGACTAACAATTTACAACGTGCAAGTTCACTCGGTGAGATGTAAAGAAAGAAAGACATTAAGACAAACATTATATCGTTCGAAACTTTTGCGAGTACACACCTAAAAATTTTATAAAGCGCTGCGAGCGCGCTCACGCCCTCTGGGGGCAATTCCCGGATTTATGTGGAGAGGTTTTGACAAACTATGCATATGAGGCTGCGGGGATCACTACACTGTCGAAGTGGGGAATTCTCCTGCGGAATATTTGATTCGAGTTCCTTGGAAGACGACGAACTGACATTATTCACTCAAGTATCTAAATTATGATCGACTGAAATAAACGTTTGATTATTTAGTTTAGCTGAAATTTCGTGGCTAATTCAAGTATTTTCATATCATTTTTTTATATCTATCCTGCATTAACCATTAACACTTTAAACTTACTTATGCATGTGTTCTAGGAATTTCTTACGCTAAAATTAAGTACGTAGCGTAGTAAAGAACGCACAACGAATGCCTACGATAATTTCTGAATATGATGATTTATGATAAATCAAAGTTTGAACATGTTGACAAAGAAAACTAGTCGTTTAGTTGACCGTCAAGATCGATTATGTCGGTCAGACATCTCTGAAGAAATGTTTGGCCTTCAGACACCATCAACCCACGTAATAAATAACACAGGCAATTATTCAAACTCTGTTTATTCTATTGAGGATTTACACACGCATTCACTTTTCAGACCCTAAGTAGTAAGAGGGTTGCCACCTTCTTTTCAGACAGATAAAGTATTTTATTATTTAGGTTGAACAAAAATTAAGTACGCAGTAAAAAAAGAGTAGGTTATTAATTTTTGGGTAGTATTTAATCGGGTAACAATAAATTCTCATTTTGGGTATCAAAAATACTGAATATAGCGTACTGAAATACTAAGTGGGTGACGGACTGAGGGCGACTACAAATGGGTGACTTTAAAATAGAAATTGAGTAACTAGGTATTAGTATTTTGCAGGCAGCGCAGGACCGATCGTCGTGGAGATCCTTAGGGGAGGCCTATACCCAGCAGTGGGTGTCGTGCGGCTGATATGATGAACTAGGTATTCAGAAACAATCTTAGGGCACACAAAACATTTAAAATGTAATTGACCTATATTTTATTTCAAAAACGTGACTATTATCCTAATCGAGAGAACAAATCGTAACCTAATCGACCTAATCGAGCTGCCCATGTTGGGCAGCTTAAATCAGTTATATAGTTACCTACTTGGTATAATAGTTGCCCACTCAGTATTTTTGTCACTCATTTAGAATGTTCACTGCTAATTTAAATTATTTATCTCCCACATGTAGTCGCCATTTTTACGATTTTTTGTAATCTACAGTTTGTTGCCCGTTTAGTTATTTTGTCGCCTAAAATAATTTACATAATACGGTTTAAATTTCAATTAAGAAGCTAGAAACCTGTACATATCTTAATACCTGTAGTGTATGCGTGAGGGCACGGCCGCAGTCGTATGTTTGTGTAATCTGTGGAGTGTGGATACTCTGTGGTTATCTGTCACTGTCAGAGAACGCGAAAAACGTCTGGGCCTGACGATATACAAAACAGTACCATTGGATTGCACTAAATAACTTGTTTTATTTGTAATATAGTGATATTACAATACCTGTCTAGTTTAAATCATTTATTTATTTATAAAACAATTATACAACCCAAACCAAGTAACTGAGTACCTTTGTACAGTATTTTAAACGAACCATTCTTAACTAACTTCAGGCGATTTCACCGGACAAATCCGAATCATTTAACAACGAAACAAACGACGAATATTTAGTTTCATTTCAACACAATTTACTTTTCTGTCCACTCATTTACATTAACGGAAAACTCGAATAATTAACAAGGGCATGTCAGCATTGAAGGGTAAAATATTTTTAATAATAAATGAAACGGTATATCTCGTCGTCATTTATTTTATTAAGAGCAGTCAAGCATAAAATATATACAGTCTTTTTGTGACTCAAATAAATGGGATGTGTTATGAATAAATAAACTTAATAAAAACGATATTCTACATTTAGCATTTACAATACGATAATTTCATTAGGTACGTTGCGTATTTTTCTCGACAGTTTTATAAAGCCGAAAAGCTAATAATTTCTCTAAGCATTATTCATGTACCTTAATTAAATTCCATTTCAGGAGACCTTTCATAGCCATTACAGTAAAAGTGATATTAAATGTAGTAAAGAACCCTTTTACAGCCTTGAGATTACTAAAATGTGCCTATGCACATATAGGTAATCAGGTATATATTTAACCATTTAACCACGTCTATAACACTGCACTGGCCACATACGAAGACTGGCTGAAGTCGACTGCCTAAAAAGCTCGCAAATGGTAAGAGTTTCGAACGATAGTCTTATGAGTCAGGTCCTGAAGCCTTTTTTCTGCAATCCACGGGCGAATGAGAATAAAATGCGATGAAGAACTTAGCGACGACAGTCAGTTTGGATTTCGAACTGGAGTGGGCACAAGAGATGGGAGTTGGGAAAAGTTGCAGGAAAAGGAAGACCTGGGACTTATTATCTAATTTCAAAATCTATCGCAATCGCTTTCAGATGTTCACATTGATACTTCTTTTTGGCACATATAAAAACTTATCAAATAAATGCAGCAATGGGTCACATCCATCTACCAAATGAAAGAGATTAGATAGATTAGCGATAGATTTTGAAATTAGACAATAAGTCTGGTAGCAGAAGAAAGTCTTGGTTGCGAAATATTCGGAAGTGGATAACAAGTGCCGCTGAACTCTTTCGGTTTTCTTAGGAGAAATTCAAATATGAAATATGAATTAAAGAATAAATTTACCCCCATCAAAAGCAAAGGGTTATTGTAAACTCGTCCCTGAAGATAATTCGTCATCAGAAAATCGATAAAAAAATATATGTAAACTCGTCCCGGGTAGCATTTTAAAAATAAATTAGCTTTTAATTATTTTTATCTATTGTAAACTCGTCCCTGGTGATTTTGTAAGGATTTTTCGTATAGACTGCAGAAAAATCAAACACTCAACATAATAAAATCATTATTTATTTATTTTTAAATCACATTTTGGATAACATAATTAATATATAAGGTGATACCAAATTATCTAATGATACTTAAACAGGTGATAGTGTTGCTTAAACTGAACAACTTTCTCTATGGAACATAGGTCGAAAAACGAATTTTTTTTTTCGCCTTTCCATAGTAAGTCGGTCAGCTGACCAGTACATTTTGTACGGGAGTATGAAATTTTTTTTTCGTTTTTCGACCTATGTTCCTTGGAGAAAGTTAATCAGTTTAAGCAACACTATCACCTGTTTAAGTATCATCAGATCATTTGGTACCACCTTATTATAGGTACTTATACATAGTGTAACAATGTACTGATTAGCACATATATAACTAGCATATAAAACAAAAAAAATATAATATTATGGTTTAGTCATATATAATTAAAAACAATCGCAGTCTTAATGATAAAATTCGCAGAGGTGTAACAATGTGCTGATTGAGTTAAATGTTAATGCCATGAAACAATAAAATAATGATAATAATGTTAATAAGTTATATTTATCTAATGACCACCAAAATATTTTTATATTCAATATTTGCGCAAGCGCATTTAAAAAGAGATAATAGCGTGCAAGTCGGCTGCCCTACGCAGAAGTCAAGTAACTCAGTTTAAAAAAAAATACATTTTCTGTTAAAGCAAAGCAAGTCGCATCTACCATTTTTTTATTTTATTAAAATTCGGTTTAATTCGGGAAATATGGCCAATAATTTGTTTAAAGAATCTTTTTCCATTTGCAAAATCTACGCTAAAACAAAGTATGTTTCCCGTTTCTAACTTAAAAACAAGCGAATCTTATCAAGATACTTGTATTCAAAATAGATTAGCAGATATTTGATTTCTATGTATTTATTTTATAGTATTAAGGACTATATTCTATGGCTCTATGCAATGCTGAAAACAAGCGTCTACTAAAAGTACAATAGAGAATCTAACTTGTTTATAGCGTAGAATATTATTGGCAAATCAATACATATTTATACGCAGAAGCTCTCCTGTAAAGTTTGTCTGGAATGAGATACTTGGATTTGGTTTAGGGCAGCCGAAGTGCATAACAGGTTAATGCGTAAAGGCTGGCTGGAAGAGGTAGGGAGGGACGGAGTCTGCCACGTGGTATCTTATATTTATTACTGTATCTTATTATGATCTTTCAACGCTCCCCACTCTCCACACCCCTCTCAGTAGATGCGTCCATCTATCATGGCGTGGCATTAATAAACATTTACCTATTTTAAAAAAGTACCAGGGTTACATAAATCTAGAGAAGTGTAATTTTTATATCCCGAAGAAAAGGAAATGATAAAAAATTGTTTTAAATGTAATGTACAAGGGTTACATAAATCTGAGGATCTCATTGCAGTCAAAAGGCGAAAAAACTTCACTGCTCCCCGCATTCCACGAATCCCCCTTCAGTATCTTGGCGTAGTCAAAATTATTACTTTGAAATATTTATTAGCGGCCAACTTGCTTGCTAACGGTACTTCTTGCAAATATGATATAAATCAATAATAGGGACGAGTTTACTATACCATGTATGTACCTGGGACGAATTTACAGATACATTTTTTTATGAGGGACGAATTTACTTTCAATGTATGGAACTTTTCAAATCGTGACGAGTTAACATACGGGACGAGTTTACAATAACCCAAAGCAAATAATAGTACATTGTTCACCGAGAGGAGAAAGAGACCGACACCCGAGATGGGGAATCGCACTTTCTCTTGAGTGATAAAAAACTAAATAGTTTTATTTTACTTTCTACGAAAACTGAATCCTCAAACAACACACAAATTGAAAATGGCGCCAATGGCGTCTGCAATTTTCACATATTCTTTTTTCAAATTGTTTATCCTGCCGCCGCAGGGTCGCACTGCCAGCCCGACACCATCCGTGGCCAGTGTCATTTTGCGAACTTGGAGATAAAAACTCACTGTAAAACCTTTTTGGCTTTTGATATTTAGGATACCGGCGCATAGTCTTACCCAAAATTAAAAAAGAAAAACCACGTAAAAAATGGATTTTCATACACTTTTCTCTCCCGCTCAGATGCGTTTTCTCCCCGCATATTTGTTCGATATGCAATGACGTACTTTCTACCGTGATAAAGTATCAAGGTACTTTCCGAGCAGCAGGTGTAGTATAAATATATTTTTCACCTCTCCAGCTTGAAAAGGGCGCTTTTGGCGCGTAAAAACTCGCAGCAAAATCGATTTTTGCTGCGAGCGTGAGGCAAAGTTTTTTTAAATTTCTAACACCAACTTTTAAAATGATATAGAAAATAGAAATAAAGTGACAAGGACAAGACTTGTAAAAGTGGTATGTGAGAAAAGGATAGATAGAGTGCTTTATGGTGTCATACATGGATTAAAAAGTAAAAAAATAAAATGCACGGATATACCAAGGAGTTTTAAATAAGGATTGTTAAAAAAGAAGGTTGAGAATTCGAAATAAAGAGTATGGACGAACTGAGGCTGCATGTATGAAATAAATATGAAATAAGAAAAATTAAAGAAATTTATTAACAAATTAGAGTTTTATGATTATAAATAAATAAACAAGATGGGATATTAATGAATAAGAGAAAAATACAACGGAATGCAACCAATACGACATGAATCTACTTTACTCTATGAATAAAAATTTTCAGCATAGGTTTGATCAAACTATTTTTGTGATAAATAATTACAAAAATGAGTGCGTCCAACGATGAAGATAGTTGTCTTACTCCAAAAGAGTTGAGTGAACAAGTTTCTAATGCCGAATAAAGCTATTTACCAGGAAAATCACGTGAAAATTTTCTCGCTGGTAGAGGTGAAAAGTTGTATGTTTTACACGAGACCAAAATTTTACTCTGTCTCGTGCCTTTAAATCACTCACTGTGCTCAGTAGTCTACATTAGAATCACTCGCTACGCTCGTGATTCAATTCTATACTACTTCGCTAGTTCGTGATTTAAAGTCGGCACTCGCAGCACAAATTGATTTTGGTCACTTGTATAACAAATAACAATTACTTTCCTACAAGCATTTGGAAGAGAGAAACAAAGTCCATAGTTACATCATACACTTACTTCAGTCTAAATTATAACATGCGATTATTTTTTATCAGTGTTTCAATCATGCACTTTCTAATTCTTTGATGTCTATGCACAACAATTGATAATAGTAGATATTCATAAAACTTTCTGTTATAATATTATTTCTAATAATTAGATATCTTTAAACATCTGATCTGATTTTATGTAAGTTTAATAGATAGCAACAGTTTGTAATGTAAGCGTTGTGTTTCGACGGGTCAGAAGGGAATAAAAAAGAATATTAATAAAATATTAAACTGCCCCGGGCGGGGGTATGCATTACAATGCCGAAGTAGAAAAGACCGAATTTTACAAGACCTATGGGCGAAAGACCGAAAATTAAAAGGCCGAATGGTTGTTTGGCCGAACGTTTTAAATCCCGAAAGGACATTTTACCTAAAAGACTAAATCCCGAAGCATCAAAAACCGAGGGTTAATATACCTAAGTTCTGTACCCCGAACTACTTAATACCGAATTAACGAATTAGGTAGTCCAAAACAACAAGCTATCATAATTATAAAAGACTGGACTTTGCCTGAAATGCTTTATAGCAAATTTAGCTGCTGGAAATGAGTCTAAACTAGTCTGCTGGGACTTAGAAACCGTAGACCGTAGGTCACGAGATAGGTGCGAAGAGCGTAACGACGAGCATGTCAAGTTGACATGAACCCAGCGCGCGAGCCGAGCGAGCGTGCCGCGGCAGCGGCCGGCGAAGCGCCAGAAAAAAAAAACGATTTCTAACTCGATTGGTGGATTTTATCAAAATAATGGCCATTTTACAAGCATTTTTGAGTAAAACAAATTAACCGCAATGCCTACTTTTATAAATATAATGTGTTTGTGTAGGTAGAGTAAGTTATAATTATCGACATTTTAACTTTCGGGGTTTTAAACTTTCGGGATTTCGAACTTTCGGTCATTTGATAATCGATCTTTCAAGTTTCGGTCTATCGGATATCGACATTTAGGATGTTCGGTATTTTAAAAATAGGCGTTTTATGCGTCGATATTTCGGTCGTATGTATTATGAATTTTTGAAATTGTAATGCATACCCCCCGGGGGCAATGGAGCTTAAGTCAACGTTGATTCACATATCTATACACATAGGACACCATAAAATCTTTTTATCATTCATAAAGAAACGGATAATTCTTTTGATAAAAGAACATAATAACCAGTCAACCGTGGCTAAAGAAAATATAAGAGCCAATTTCCTATCCAAAACTATTGAGACAACGCCAAAGGATTCATTCTATTGGAATCGAGAGTCGAGTTTTTTCGTCCCAATAGTTTTATGCCAAAGTTTAATGATTTTAACTATGAAGGAATGCAATAAATGTTATATAGGTGCTGTTTTTTCGGACCTCAGAGCCAATAAACCAAGCCTGCGAATATTTCGTTTTCTTGTCGCGTCGTACATACAGCACAATTTTAGAAAGAAACTAGTGCAAAAAAGTTTAAACTCTTTTGACAGATGCCTGTCGAAGATTATTAATAAGATCGATGTTAAATAATAACATGATTAATCACATATAACACGTCAACAATATTACGTCCTCAAGACATATTGACATGACATGCATGACACGATAATATGACTTCCATATTTATCTGGTGACGACACTTTCGTTAGTCTCGAATATGTTCATATCAATTTAACGTAGGTGTTTTAGATGAGTGTAAAACCCAGTTCAGACAAGATTCTCCGATAGGCCCGAGCTCCGACAAGACGCAGCTCTGACAGGACACAGTTCAGTTCCGACGACATACACTATACTTCCACAGAATATGACATATACGTTAGTTTATGATAACATTGATTAAATTATTGATAAAGTAGTATTGATTTCAAGATCCATCGTGACGTGAATCAATTCCATTGGGAACAAATGTATTTCCCAAATATACTCAAGGGTACTGATGAGCAAACAAGGAGAGTTTCATACAAGAATCTGATGTATTCTTGGAACAAAGGTTACAAAAAACATTACACTCTTGATAATTCAGTAAGACATAAAAGCAAACAAAAAAGATAATGAAAATAAGGGTAATAGAAATAATACAAGCCTATTTCCAGGTACCCTTACCGAATTACTTCCAAATCATCCAATTCTATCCAACTTTCTGTAGCAATAATCTATCACAAAAACCCAACAATACTTTCAAAAACATCTTAAAAGTAAGTGCGGGCCCGAGTGGAGGGTGCTCATTGTCCAAAATCACTCGCACCTCTACCGACACTTTAAGAACCGATTCCGATCTTTCCCGCAGCACTCTTCGTTTTATTACATTTTTCACAACACCCCTCCCTTATCGCGTATCTCCACCGGTGCCAAATAATAACGAAATTCGGCAAAATTTGCGTTTTGCGCTGGTTCCCCCTTCCTTTTCTCTTTACATATAACGGCGACAGCGAAATTTTTTCAATACGACAATTGAATAAATCGTTTTTGCTGGATTCGGGTTTCAGTGGTGTTGCCATGTGGCAAGATTTACGCGGAAGACCCTATTTCCACTGTTTCTTTTATATTATATCCCTGTGACAGCTTGCTTTTATTTGAATGCGCATTTTATGGGAAATTCATTTTTGACGATTTGCATACAATAACCTATACTGAGTTTTATTGTAATTTAATCTACGAATGTTATTGTAAACCTGTGTTGTGTGTGTAAAAGGACATTTCCTTACACTATTCGTATGTTACTATTGCACTTTAGAAATTCTATTAGATTGCGCACAATGTAGGTATTTTTTTCTTATTTCCCAACCAGTTACTCTAGCCATCGTCCTTTGAATTATTTATTTATCATTCATCCTCTATCTTATATGTAGGTTCCTATTATATCTATACATATATCAACAGCTTATTGCTTCGAGCAACGACGGCTTCGTTCGTCCAGAACAGAAGCCCGTCTTACTCTAAGTATTATTGTATGGTCTGTGGCGGTGTATTTACAATTCTTCAAAAAACAATTACTTCACTGAAGCCTAAAAATTATTATGTTTTTTAGGGTAAATGTACAATAATATAAGTCGATATTATAGCATTCCGACGAGACAGGAAGTCACGTGGGTAAAGAAAGACAGGCTTACGTCATCTCTGCTATCGGTATTGAAAATTACGTTCATTCATCTTTAACTTGAACCACTGACGTCCATTATACAAGTACGCTGGACAGGCGATGGTCACCAATCGTTTGTTCCGATTTGAAAATCGCCATATTGGCGCTGAGAGCAGTAGATTCTATACTATGGCAGTAGTGAATGTACACTGGAACTAATTAGTTCCAAGTACAAAAAACTGTCATTTCATGACAATAGCCTGTCCAGCGTACTTGTATAATGGACGTCAGTGACTTGAACTGTTTCGTTTTCTAAGAGAAACAAATCACTATTTAATTGCACTTTAATAATTTCGTAATGAGTGTGTGACAGAAAAAAATCTTTCATTCTTTGCTTGTTACTATAAAGTCGCGCAACTGGATAGTGACGTAAGCAAGTGAAACTCCCGAAATGCCAGATCTTGTTTTCTTGGACTATAGCCTAATTGACAAATATTTGACAACTAAAATACCTTGTTTCAAGAAATCGTTTCGTCACAGAGTATTTCCTTATCACCCAAAGATATTAGAAGTCTTTGAGAACTTATTAAATACCAATTTACCGGACCGAGAGCGCGACTAACTAACCGAAGTCATAAATTGCTCGGCTTCCCACGCAATATTGAAGTGCGTATCGGTTGTCAGATTCCGTGGAAAATACAAAACCAAGCAATAACGCCTACGTTTTCCTTTAGACATGATGAAATTTCTTAAAAACACCCTCAAATCAACCCTAACTTAAGCCTAAACTAAAAACCGGCCACGTGCGTGTCGGGCCACGCGCCGTAGGGTTCCGTAGTTACCTTAAACCATACCATATTTAATACCGCTATCATTTGCAGCCTGCAAAAATAACTTTGTTTTTCACAGTGTTGGTATGAATGACAAAGTTATTTTTGCGGTTTTGGAAAATGTGCTATATCTAAAAAACTAATTAATATACATATCTCGTTCAAACCCATTTTCGTTCGTTTATTAAGATCTACCTACCTACCTACCAGTGGCGAAGGGTCCATACAAACCGATTCCCACCGGCTTACCTTTGGAAATCCCACCCCAATGATCCACTATGCAGATCATAACATTTTTCATCATTTTTGTAGAGCGGCTTACCTTCGCCATAATTTCACCCCTCGCCACTGCTACCTACCTACAGCATACATTTATTTGAAAATGTTCACTCTCTTATTTCAAAAGGGGGACACACATTCTACCACTTCGGCGGTGTTTACCTTTCAAACGGTTGACTTAGACAAAAATGTATTAAAAAACCTCAATGTCATTTTTAAAGACCTTTCTATAGACACCACACACGTATTGGTTTGAAGAAAAAAAATTTTTCAGTTTTTCAGTTCCACTCAGAAACTGGAGGATTTTTTTATATTTTTGTGTTAAAATCGTTAAGCGGTATACATCTACCTACCAAGTTTCAACTGGGTAATCCTAATACTTACGGAATAAAGTGGCTGTGACATACGGACGGACAGACGGACAGACAGACAGATAGACAGACATGACGAATCTATAAGGGTTTTTTGCCATTTCGGCTACGGAACCCTAGGAATACTCTCTGTATACGAATCTGTAGACCAATTATTGATAAATATTCATTGCACTATTATTGAGTTTATTTGCACTTCGTTAAATGGATAATAAAGATTTTGTTTGCAACGATAATATTCTATTTTCAAGGATAGCTTTGCTCATTAAAGTAAAAAGGAACGCACAGGTACTTAACAGACAAGAGCACCAATTATAAGCGAAGCACCATTTAAATTTTGTTTTAAATTCCTACCGTATTTAGCGATACGCCTACCAGATTTTTTATTTTTCATTTACACTGCCTAAGGGAACCGTTAAAGAGTTTCAACATTAAGCATAGGCGAGTAGTTATGCTAATTAAGTTCAGCGAGATAGTGTACAGCGCCCCAGGGCACTACTGGGGTTATTGCTGCATTTCCATAGTTTTTATGACGAGTTATTCGTCTGAGGATGTTCGTGCGACAATCCCCAAGTATACTATAGATAGACCTGACATACAGATACACGTAGAAAGGCGGCTTATTTATCGGTTGGTGATAATATTGATGATGTACCTGTCCATCCATCAGCCATTTTCAATGTCCCCACTGCTGGGGCACAGGCCTTCCTTATGGGTGGTAAGGAGGACGGGCCTTAACCCACCACGCGAGCCCAATGCGGATTGGTGGGTTTTAACGACTGCAAATACAGCCGGGACCAACGGCTTAACGTGCCTTCCGAAGCACGGAGGAGCTCGAGATAATATTTTTTTGGTCACCCATCCCATGACCGACCCTTGCGAACGTTGCTTAACCTCCGCAATCGCTGGGCCAGGCGCTAAACCACTGTGCCACCGAGCTCTCCTGATGATGATTTACCTTTTTGAAATAAATAGAGTAAAACAGATCTAGTTATGGAATATAAATGCAATCACTGGGTTACACTGCATTTAGGGCTAGGTGACACTGTATATGATATGATATGAAAGAAAAAACAAAACATTGCCGCATGAGCAAAAATTAAATAAAAAAGTTATCACCATAGACTTAGTAAAATTTTCGATTTCTATGGTTATCAATCACCGTGTCAAAGGAGAATGGCAGGTGCCCATATATTTTCAGAACCACATAAGGGTTAGCGTGCCAAGAAGTAAATAGCATGACTTTAATCCTCTATTAAAGCCTAATAAATTATGTAATCGTAAGATACACTTTAAAGATGGGGATAAAAAGTTGATTTTAAAACTTAACCTCAAAACAGCACCTAGTACGCAAACCAACTTAATAACATTGCCGTTCTTAGACTGCTGTCATGTTGGCTGTCCTGGATATATATATTTGCGTGACGTGATTGGTCCCCTGTCTTTTTTTTCTAGAGGGGCCAATATAACAATAATAAACCAAACCTCACAAAAGCGTTTTGTTTCAGATCAATTGCGTTTTGTTTCTAGCTAAGAAGAATATTACTATCATGTTTTTCTAAATGTTGCCTCCTTCTTTACGAACACTTTAAATTGAAAAGTAACCACCAAATTATGACCTTTAAATCTCATAAGGTCCGAATTGGGCACGCTCAGTATTTATGAATTTGGAAAATGGTTCCCAGTTTGCCATTCTCCTTTATAGTTTTTTTTTGTTTGAGGCGACAGCAAAGTCTGACTGGCCACGCGACAGCATTGTTGCACGCTTGACCCATGACTTCCCAAATCGATAGCAATCAGCTGTCTATTGAAATGGTCCACGAAATCCCAGAAACGCTTTCTAACCTCACGAAGGCGAGTTGCTTTTGTACTTTGATTTATTAAATATTAAACAATGTAATTCTGTTCTATTGCGAATGAGCGTTTATGTAATTTCTTTGAGCTCGTGATTGAAGTACTAAGTCGTATTTGAACATAAATCTTCAAAGACTAGAACATTAATGTACCTAATTCAAACGTTCATTTATTTGAAACTTGGTGGGGCCAAGTGGAATAATTCAAAAGGCACGTTCAAACATTAATGTCTTATCCTATTACTCAAAGAGCATTATAGTTTATAAGTCTTCTTCTATAATATTATCGGTCTGTACATAACACTGCGCAAACTTTCACCGTACAGTGTATTAGCAATTACCTTGCACCGTTCGCTATAAAACACGTCTCGGGCTAACTCCCTACATGTCCATCAAATGAACCGTGTCTGATTTAAGTGAGGGAGCGATCCGAGGTCGTGCCGGTGACCGCACGCGCATTGCACCCGACAGATTTAATAAGACGCCAACAACCGCGAACACAACCTCAGGGCGATTCACTCCACCTCACGCCATATATGCACCTGCATTTTTTCCAGCACCGACATCTGCGCAAAATAGAAGAAAAGTACTGGAGGTCCAACGGATTTTAATTACCTACACTTGGTTGCTCGCCTGCGCGCAACACTCCACTAAAACAGTGTAATTCGAGCTTAGGACATACTAGCGCGATTTTATTTAAAGTACTTTGGTACTTAATTAGTTGGTTTTCAGTTTGATCTTTTTATTTTCCCGACGTTTCAGGACCTTTACAGCTGCCGTGGTCACGTGGTCATCCATTAAAAGTGTTTTATTTCATGTCAAGTAAGCTTGAGAGGTGAATATCGAGCTTTGGAGTTGAGTGTCCTCGTTGCTTCTAGTAGAACTCCTATGTTTTTCAGATTTTCATAATTAAAAGTCGTCAGTTAATAAAGCTGCCGTTTTTGAAGTTACTCAAAATTTTAAAGTTTACGCCCGAAGGAGTCTGCGTCAGTATCGCGCAACGAATTCGGTTCGTCACGATGCCAAGAAAGAAACGATCGGACAATGAAACAAGGAGAGCATGAAATCACGTTGGTAACATGCAAATCAGCGTGATGCTGCGAGCGGGCGTCGAACCTTGTGACCTCACGAACGAGTTCAACAGACATTTCTGTTCACAAAGACGTGCAAATTAATCATCGCCCACACGATAATACTCGGGTACCTTAACATGTCGCCTCGAGGAGTTAACAGAGTAACTCCTCGATAACCAACTTTGAGTTTGCAAAGCTTGAAGCGGAATCATTATTCCGATCCCATGAGATCCGGCGACTTCACAGGCTAACGACAACGAGCAGTAAAACATATTCATCAATGGGTAGATCCATGCAAATGAGGAATTTAGGGAAAAATAAATTATTGCTATTACACACGAAACAAAACACTTTTCTATACAATAAATACTTATATTTCATAATTCAACACTTTTTATGTACTACCTTAATTTATTTTTAAGTTATGTCACTTTAAAGTGCAGTTTTTTCTACATGTTATTCGGCGGCGAACTTCATATATGTAATGTAAGTGACCATGAAAATTTGGATTTTTGACTAAAATGTCATAAATATTTGCTCATTTATTTTACAGATTCTTTTCTAAGTTTTTTTTGTATTGATTCAAAAGAAGTTACAATTATATGTTATAATGTTAGAAGAGAAAATACTTATTAAGTGAAATACTAAAAATGGAGTTCCTTTTTATGTAACGAAAGTGACCGCGCGTTAAAAATTTATTAAAAATACAAAGGATTGTCTTTTTTCAAATTTCTTGTTTTAGTTACATCAAGTAGATTGATCCCTATATAATTTTGTTAATTGAACTGAAATCGCATGAAAGTTGCGTCTGAAAAACAGGTTTTAATCAACATTTTCAACGAAAAAATGTAAGTAAGTGACCATGGATCTACCCAATACCTCTGATCAAATAAGCTGGTTGTAGATTAGGAGTCGATCGGCGAGCGAGCGGAGAGAAATCAAATCAAAGCCAACTTCACCCACCGCAATAAATTGCATTTGCTACATTTGCCTTGTATCATTACCGTTACCTTTGACTCAAGAGTACTCAAGACTTCATCAATAGGGAATATGCATCA
The DNA here is from genome assembly GCA_928269145.1 of Agriphila tristella. Taxonomy (NCBI): domain Eukaryota; kingdom Metazoa; phylum Arthropoda; class Insecta; order Lepidoptera; family Crambidae; genus Agriphila; species Agriphila tristella. The sequence goes on from OV743440.1 coordinate 6,752,780, forward strand.
ATTTTTTTTTTAATCTTAATCAAAAGTATAATGCGTGAGAAAATTAACTGTAATATTAAAACTTTTCTCTTGCGTTTTTTTCTCGTGATATAGTTACTTGAAGTTAGCGCGCAGCAGCACCCGCCGAAAACGCTCCATACAAAACGGTGACGTCACACATCACGTTTCAGGTGTGTTTCGGCGCGTTTAATATGGAGTTAACCAATAATTTTCAATTATCTCCCTCAATTTTGCGTTTAAGTACATATGTGTCATACAAAATATTGATTATTATTCGATATTCTATCTGACTGTAAAGTGTATTATATCCGAAAATGAAAAAAAAATATCGTTATTTTCCCATGATTTCATCGTGTGATAAAACTAGGATTATACATTTTTTTTATTTTTTTTCCTGTTCCATCATGTTTTTATAAGTGTCCGCAGCGATCAAGCTCAAATTCATCAAAATCGGTGACTTATGCATATTCCCTATTGCGTTGCGACGTCCGCAAAGAAAATGGAAAAGTTTAACATTAATTAAAAGTTAATATCAGAAAAATCGCAACATATCGAAATGTCGCTATTCGCGAGCTTTTATTCAATTAGTAGGTAGTTTAAGTTTTATTGACAATGACAACGTTGCTGAGCTTGAGAAATTTATTTTGTTTCTTTAGTAGATAAAGTTTAGCATAGATGATTAAGTTCATTATACTTTTACCACAGGTGAATCTAATTACGTTACTTAAGGTCCGTACCAATCCTTCGAAAATAATGATTATGAGTAATTACCTACTCTTTCCAATTTTAATTAAAGGGGTTTAGCTTAATGTGTTTTAAATAAAGACAAATTACGTTGTACTTATTTCGTTCTTACTGCTCTGAATACGATAGATTTTATCCTAATAAGTTGATTGTTATTTTACTTGGTTGTTTCTTCGGACGAATTGAAGAGACAAACATGGGAACGCTCGAGAGACCAAGAAAAAGTCCTAATGCGTCAGCAGTTTTAGTTTACTTGTCGAACTTTGCTCTTTGTTCGTAAACAAGCCCAACTGACGGAAAAGTTTTTCTGCAAAGAAAGTATTTAGGAATTAGGGAGCATTATGTTTGCAACTTTGCACCGAAAAATGTTTCACTTCGCTTTTCAACTGTTTTACTGACTTAGAACTTTTGGATTAGTTATTAGCTACTTGTATACTTTTAGTAACCTACATAGTTTATCGGAGTGGAAGTCATGATATTGCTTGGAGTTTTACTTACGGTACGTACTGTAAATAAATGGCGTTTCCCGTAATTTAGCAACGGCATTCCTCGATTGTATTCAGGCAGCGGAGGCAACGTCAAGTAACACAAATTGCGACGGCGCGCTCCGCCCTCTGAAAAATGCTCCGCTTTTAACAACTGAAAGGGGGAACGGTGCAGGTTAAATGGTCATATTCAGTCAAGTTTCAGACAACAAATGGCCGCCCTTGTAATTCAGCGCAAAAATCATTTTTTACACTTAGTTCTGAAACTAAAACTTTGTTCTCGTGAAATAACATGATAAGCCTCTCGGAACTACTTACAATAGAGACATATTTCGGGTTGTAGTTTTGATAAATTTATCTACGTTACGACATGACTCTTTCTCTCATAATACAAACTGAACAATGAAGATAAATCATGTGTATTTCATTTCTTGGGCTTTTTAAAAATAATAAAACTAGATGAGGAAAGATTACACGATTAATTGTGTACCGCTAAAGTGCTTTGAAATAAAGCCTGTTTTCATCCTCCATAAGGCTAAAATATTTTCATGAAAGATTAAGCTTATGGAGCAACACAAAGGTGGGTAATTAGAGTTTTAACGTAATTAAATTGCCTCCTACGTTGTCTGGTTGGTTTAAAAGTGATGAATAAAAAACAGTAGACGTTGTTTTCGCTCAGCCGCCTCCTCGTCTCCACTTAGTACACGACGAGTTTGCGAAGTGCGCAAAATAAGGGGTTGCTTGCTTCTTTAATAAGTGGGCACTCAACATAATTTTTATCTTTAAAAGAATTGTGTTTAACGCTCAAGTTTTGTTACAGCGTTTTTGTAAATCTAGACTAGTAGAAACTGCGATTGTCATGTCATAGAGTTGGATTTAATATTATGATTTTAAAATATATTATCTATCTAAAGTGTTTGGGAAATACCTTTGCTCTAAGGAAAATACCCAAGTGTTTTGTTTTATACCATAAAAAATAAAATGTTAACATATATTTGACAAACATCAAAGATAAAACAAAATTCATATGCCTTTTAATTTCAACTGTAACAACTATGGAATAAGGTTTATCATCCCTAACGCATACCCACTCGTACATTACATGGTGACGTGTCAACACTGATATCTGCCCGGGTGCCCGCGCTCTCCAATAAGATTTATGTAAGCTGATAAAAAGTAAAAGTGAGAGCACAATAGACCGCATAAAATGTAAATATTTCGACAAAGTGTAAGTAATAACCAAGCATTCCTTTATCCGAGAGGCTCGGACCCTTTTTAGGATGTTTGCCTTTGTGCTCTACAAACGCTGTCTATAGCGCTACCAGTACACATAGATTTTTATAAAATAAAAGGGACTGCCGCGACCTAGAATTCAGTTTCGTTTAAGCCTACGAGATAAATTATATTCCCATATGTTCAAACCACTGACTTTTCTTTAGACACATATTAAAATGTAGTTATATAACAAAAGGTATGAAATGCAAATACAACGTATTTCAAGTTTCCGACACCTAATAAACTTAACTCGTTATAACCGCCTGAGTCGACCCGAGTCAACCGTAGACCAATTACCGAAACGCCTCCAATCGAGTTACGAATTCAGAACAACTCGATTCCCATAAAATTCTATTAACGTTGTAAGCATGTAAGATAAGCATAAACTTCTAACGTAAACTCTGACAAGGGCGCTGACAGTTAAAAGACGCTTTCACGTTTCGAGAACTTTCCGAGTTTCGAGAGTTTTGTTTGAAGAATTGAGGCTATGTACGTTGGAAGTTCATTAGAATTCAATATGATATCGTTGGGTGTCGGTATCGACCGGGAGGACGCGTCACGGCGACGAGACGGCGGCGGTGGGAGGCCCTGAGATGGATGTGTAGACGTAAACAACGCTCTTTGGGAATAGCGGCGTACGAACTGGCGCCCAACGTGGGGCGAAAAAAATTCGAATATACCGCCAAGCCAATTTGAGTTGCAATAAAACTGCATTAAGGTTGAATTTACTCTATTTATATCTCATTACTTATTAAAAATGTACTCTAATAATAATGAGGTGTATTAGTCTAGCTGTCTATTTGGAACGATTCCGTCGGGGATAAATCATTAAAATGTTCATACCAAAAGAGGTGTGTAAATAAGTTACCCTAAACGAAGTGTAGATAGTGAAAGTGAAAGTGAAATATATTTTATTTAAATAAGCTCACATAATAAGCATTTTTAAATCGTCAATTCTTTTACCCTGCCACCCATTATGACGTCTTTTAACTGACAAGAAAAATGGGCGCAAAAAACTTGTCAGCTTTATCAATCAGATGGAACGATATTTACAAATATGTATATCGTTTCCAGACTTTATATTAACAAAGATTAACAAATAAATAACATTATTGAATTAGCTCATTTCTTAATGAGTTTCAAATTTCTTAATCAATTTACAGATTTTAAGCTAAATTCAAAGTTTGAACTTGTTATTCAGTCTAGGCTGTTACAATAAATAAAAATAAAAGAAAAACATACAATTCAATATGCATTAAGATAGGTAGTCAGAAGCAGACCCATTCCCACTGGCAGCACCAGTTCCCGAACATGACGCATGAACCAGCCATCTCTTCGCTCAACCATATTTGAGCCTCATACGACACCACCGCAGAAATGATTAAAGAGAGCATGACATACTAAGACTACCTATGTTAAGGCATCGAATTGAAAATTTATATCCAAAAGCTTTTCATAGGTCTTTCACTAAACTACTGACTATAGAAAGTAAAAATATTGCAATTAAATAAATCAAAACAAGGTAAGCTATTTTTGAGTAAGAAGTGCCATACATACAGACAATATAAAACAGATCTTTTATATACGAGTTATACGACGCCCTTAATACAAGCAGACAGAAGCAGACCCATTCCCACTGGCAGCACCCGTTCACGAGCATGACGCATGAACCAGCCATCGCTTCGCTCAACCATATTTGAGGGAACGTAACGACCCGCCTCACACGACACCACCGCAGAAATGTTTGAAGTGAGCATGACATACTAAAGCTACCCATATCAAGTCGTCGAATCAAGAAGCCAGAAGTACGTTTTTAAGTAGGTAGGATACTTCTCACAATTTTATACTTAGAAAAGAAAATCACGATTCGAGTTTAATTAAAGGACTTTTATCTAGACCTATGAAAGAACCCCGGACTTTTTCTAATCAATACTGAGGTATTAGAGTAATAATTAACAATACAAAAGCTATGCCCATGCCTTTTTATCCTTCAAATAATCGTCAACAGTGTAATAACCTTTACTCATTAAATTGGATTTAACAGTATTTTTAAATTTTTCCAAGGGCAGTTCTGTGACTTGTTCTGGTATCTTATTATAAAAGGTAATACATCTACACAAAAAAGAGCTTCCGGTTTTATGCAGTCTGCGCCTTGGAACAGCAAGTTTGTTCTTGTTTCTTGTATTGAGTTTATGAACATTACTATTTTTTACAAAGCTATCTAAATTTTTCTTTACATACATTATATTTTCATAGATGTATTGGGAAGCTACTGTTAATATTTTAATTTCTTTAAATAGGTCACGAAGAGTATCTCTAGACCGTAAGTTGTATATAGCGCGCACTGCCCTTTTTTGTAAGATGAATATGTTATTAATATTAGCAGCTGAGCCCCACAACAACAAACCGTAGGTCATAATACTATGAAAATAACTGAAGTAAACCAATCTTGCTGTTTCAATGTCGGTCAGAAGCCTTATTTTCTTAACTGCAAAGGCAGCAGAGCTAAGTCTGCTTGACAGGATATCGATATGAGGGTCCCATTGCAACCGCGAGTCTATAGTAATACCTAAAAATTTTGTTGAGTCAACAAATTCGACTGCTTCACCATTTACATGTATAGTCATATGAACCTGCCTCACATTAGGAAGTGAAAATTTTACACATTTAGTTTTACTAGAGTTAAGCTTCAGATTATTAATAGTAAACCAATGCATCACCTTGGAAAGAGTGCTGTTTACATCGTCACTGCAGTTACATCCTCTATCAACTTTAAAAATTAAAGAAGTATCATCAGCAAACAGTACTATTTCACATAAGTTTTTAGTATAGTAAGGAAGGTCATTAATATAAATAAGAAAAAGCAATGGACCCAATATCGATCCCTGCGGCACGCCCATGGTAATGGGTGCTTCATAGGATTCTGTTTTATTTACAACAACTTTTTGGGTTCTCGCCGATAGATATGATTGCATAAGGCTTATTGCATTTTTTGATACACCATAATGTTCCAATTTATCTAATAAAGTACTGTGACTGACACAATCAAATGCTTTAGAGAGATCACAAAATATACCAATTGCATCTTGTTTACTCTCCCATGCTTCAAAGACGTGTTTGAGAAGTGCAATTCCAGCATCAGTTGTGCATCTACCACGAGTAAAACCAAATTGTTTCTCGTGAAGTAGTTTGTTGATAAGAAAATGTGCTAATAATTGATCATAAATGATCTTTTCAAAAATTTTGCTTAGTGCTGGCAAAATGGAAATGGGTCTAAAGTTAGCGGGATCGCTTTTGTCCCCAGATTTAAAAAGAGGGATGATTTTACTATATTTCATTAAGTCTGGAAATATCCCTTCATCAACACACTTATTGAAAATAAAAGCAAGATGGGGAGCAATGGTCGTTATTATAGACTTAATTATGTGAGTTGAAATGCCCCAGAGATCTTCAGTCTTTTTTATATTTATTGAATTAAATGTTTTAAGAATGGTATCACTATTGATATGTCTAAATTTAAATACATTATTGCACTTATCAACACATGATTCCAAGAGGGAGACAGCAATTTTTGGAGATGAATTTAAATTACTGGTAGTTGCAATAGGTATTTTAGAAAAGAAATCTTGAAAAATTGTTGCCACTCCTTCATCTGACTCAATAATTTTATTGTCTGATACTAATGAGTATTCACGGTCATTATTTTTAGTTTTCCCAGTCTCTTTATTTATAATATTCCAAGTGGCTCTTATTTTATTATCTGACTGATGAATTATTGTAGATATACATTTTGCTTTTGCTAAAGTACATACTTTATTAAACATTTTTGAATAGTTTCTTACATATTCATGAAATTCGGGATCATTTGAAATTGTTTTCTGACCATATAATTCAAACAACTTATTTCTGCTAACATATATGCCTGGTGTTGCCCAATCACTAAATTTCTTTTTAAAGTCTTTGGATTTAATAGATCTTTGCTTAAATGTTTTATCAAATTCTACTTTAATTAAATTAAATAAATCATCATAATGAGTATTGGGATTATCATTACTAGGTAAGCAAAGAGTTTTGGCAGTGACATTATTATGAAAATTTTCCAATTTATTTTTAGTTAGAGGTCTGCAAATTATATTACACTGATGAGGAACATGATGGTGCTCAAGGGAAGCTATTTGTCCGCTATGGTCAGAATGAATACAATTTATTATTTCTTTATCAAGTACATTACAGTTGCTAAAAATATTGTCTAGGCAAGTTTTAGATGTAGCAGTGATTCTTGTAGGTTCACAAAAGGTGTTTGCTAAATTGAAGGACTTAAACAAATTCAGAAACCTACTTGCAATTGAGGACGGCTTTAAGATGTCTACGTTAAAATCACCGCACACCACAATTTTTTTATTCTTTTTGATGACTAATTTTAGAGCGTCCTCCATAGCGGACTCAAATTGAGGGTAGTTACCAGTTGGTGGGCGATACACACAAATCATTATCAACTGATCTAATTCCACACATGACAGTTCAACGTGTTGTTCAATAGAGAGGGATATCACATCTTTTCGTTCCTTAAAATTCATATTGTTTTGCAAAATTATCAAAGATCCCCCTCTAGTGGTGGATTTCCTACTGAATGAACTAGCAATTTTATAACATTGAAATCCTGTAATTAATTCATATTCCTTAAGCCAGTGCTCAGTGACACATAAAATATTAACATTTTTTTCAGTTAAAAAAAGTTCTAACTCTAATTCTTTGCCAGAAAAGCCCTGAATGTTTTGGTGAACTATAGTTAAATATTTAGGCTTTTCCTTAGTCATTACACGGCTAGAGATACTCTTGTGATTCGAAGATGTTGTGACAATGTTTACCTGAAACAAAATAACAACTTTTAAGTGAAAAAATAAAAACATATTCAGCATTAGTAGCATTAACTATCCAAACTTGACTACTTTGTTGAATGGCATCATTATGAGTGAGCCAGAGTGAGCTATCTAAACGCACGTTCAACAAGTTACTAAGCAAATCAAGCTGCCAACTCAACTCGGTATTCACGTCGTAAATTTCCGACTAAAACCGAGGAGCGCTACAGTTCAACAATAATACTGAAGGAATATGTGAGTGTGTAGTTCTGAAGCGACTGCGAAATTATTCAAATTTCCAGAGGTCCGGACACCCGGCAACTGAGGAACTGGGTTATTATGTTTTGGAATATTTTAGGAGGGATTAATTCAATTTGTCGGCACTGTCAGCTTGGTGGACTGAACCAGCGGGCCTAACCATGAGATCGTATAGCTGTATTATTGCAATTGCGGAAGTGAGACACTGCTTAACGCTGCATATAACACCGTCTCTCTTACACGACAGCTTTGTATTGCTTCAAGAGCTCATGGTAACTCCTCACTTGTCGTTTTCCCGTAGAATATAAACCTCATAACTTGAAATTCAAATAAGTTCATTACAGCGCTGTGAAAGTGTGTCGGCTTAATTGCATTCTTAAGTGGTTCTACGAAAATATGGTTCTTAAATTGTTATTTAATGTACCCCTGTTGTTATTTAATTGGACTTATCTCTTATATAAAAGTGAAGGGGTGATTGACAGACTATTGCCCAGCCCAAACCACGGAATCTAGAGACTTGAAATTTTGTGCATTATACTGTGTAAACACCCACTAAGAAGGGATTTTTGGAAATTCCACCCCTAAAGGTTTGAAATGGGGGTACAAAGTTTGTATGGAAGAAAATAAATAAATAGACATTTCAACTTGAAACTTCTTAGGAGTACTCCTGAAAACAAATTAGCAAACACGTGTTTTGTGGTTTTCCGAAACTCAATCCTTTATAGGATAAATGGGGTGAAAAAAGCCCAACATCGATATGGGTGTCTTTATCGAGGTTTTATGGGATGTTGATTGCAAAAATGGCATTTGAAAGGAAGAAAGAAAATACATTTATTTTGAACAACACACAACGATACACAACATTACAAAGACAAACCAAATAACTAAACACATCAAAGCAAAAAACAAAAACATTGCGCATCGTCGCGTGATGTCAAAACTGTACTCGGCTCAGTATAAGCAGCAGGCTAGGCCTGCTGCACTGATATTCTGCCGAGCACAGTAATGACATCAGGACCGAAAAACACAGATTTTTACACAAAAACAAATTTTTAGACATTGAAAAAGAAAAATTGCGAAAAATTGTTGAACGTGCGTTTAGATAGCTCACTCTGGCTCACTCATAATGAAAAAGAAAATTTATTTTTAAGTGGTAGACATTATTCAACCCCTAGAGTGGTTAATGGGGTTCAAACTTTGTATGGAAAAAATCGTAATAACTTTGTATGGATAAAAGTCGTAATGAGAACAGCAATGGGAACGTTTGTTCCTCAATCACGTAAAACCGGCTGAACGGATTTGGAATAGCACACAGATAGTTATGGCCTGTGGTAAAATATGGATAAATTTTATCCCGGTCAAAGGTTCCATAGCAAATAGCGATTTTCCGAATGTCCACGCGGACGAAGTCGCGGGCAAAAGCTAGTTGTATACAATTGTGTTGTGTGTTTTAAACTGGACAAGGTAAAGCCGACGCGACGTTTCAGTACTACCACAGATTTGGATTTATAAAATCGAACTGAAAAGATAACTTATCGGATTATGAGCTTTATTTGGGAGTTTTGCGACGTTCAGTACAGAGGTGTACTGAACTTTCCAAAACTCGCAAATAAATCGCGTTTTTTTTCGATATCTGTTCGTGCTATGTGTACAGTTGTGCGTTCGATAATGCTTGTTGCTTACGTAAACTTTAATAATTAACTTTCATAAAATGGGAAATGATTAATTGATAATAAATTAATAACCTAAATAAATTTTTAATTCGCTTCATTTGCTGATATGATAAATCATATAAATGTTACTAAGTTCCAATTATTTTTAAAATCAAAATGAAGTCTTCTTTTAGTAAAATTTCCTACCTTCGATACTTAATGTACTTTCCTTTCGTGTGGCAAAGTTATGGGCCACCCTGTATAACTTTTTACCGCGGCGTTAGTATACATAAAAGTGTTTTATTTAAATATTAAAAATTTATAAGAAGATCGGCGACTATTTTAACTCGCTAGCCGCACAAAGGAGTACGGGCGACAATGGACGTAACAAATTGAATACAGTCGACACAAAAAGATGAAACCTAAGTATCGACGGCGCAAGAAAAGAGGAGAATGGTCCGGGAAAACAGTTTTGTTTACAATCCCTACAAACGTGAACCGGACAAAAGGAATAACTTGAATTGTGGAAGCGCAACACCCGCGCAGCGTTTGCGCGATATACAATATGAAAATTTTCTGTACTTTTCCCAGTATTCTGGAAATAACTTCGTTTTTTTCGCCTTTGTACGCGATGCTTGGTGAAATACTACACAATTTGTTGTTAGGAATTCATACTTTTGAAATATCAAACTGATGAAGTGCTTTGTAAATACAATTTAAACGATGCTAATTCCAAGCATGCTTAACGATAGCTCGGTGTTAAGGTTATGTTATGGATATCTAGAGAAAAAATAAGATACCTAATATTTATTTTCATCTTTCAGTGAAAGGGTAAAATAGATCAAACTCAAACTCAAATATCTGCTTGAGTACAGTGAGAAAAGGAGGTGCTATTCATCGTTTAGAGCACCATCCCTTTCTAACTGTTTGTACTCAAGCAGAGATTTGAGTTTGATTCTATAATACGAGCCTTAGTTTGTTGTCCTGTCCCTACTCAACCACTTTAAAGTGAATTTAATAAAACTAAAAGCTTTGTCTTTGGTTTAACTGCTCTACCATATCAAAAGGGCATTATCTCTGAAACTGGAACTCAAACGTGCTAGATCCGTTTAAATTTTTCCTTTGTCACTAGATATTGCTGGTACAAAGCGACTGAAATGAAACTTAAACTGCTTTCGATGAGGCTTTTGAATGCTTAGAAAAGAGATCGAAATCTATGACCGTGCAAGTAAAAGCGTATTCCAAAAACAAAAGATTTTCTAAACAGGGGTAATAAATAAGGTGGATAATACACAAAGCGGAATGCATCGTAACTTGGGTATGAACCGCGCATAGATGTCAGACTAATGTAATGAAGCCCATTCCCTTCGCGCGAACAGTTATCTACATTCATTGTGTTGTGGAAAAACCGAACGCGATGGAGCCGTGGCGTGGGTGAGGGGCCCGTACATTACAATGTTAACGTTTCAATAAATCAGTGGGTGCGCCACTGATTTCGTTACAGCAAACATCCGTGAAATTGACCTATCACTAAAATAAAACAGTAATGTCATGTCAAAGCCTTGTTTTTCAATATGGACACTGCGGCATAAAAAATCGAATACCGAAAAAATACAAAGTCTGAGCATTTTTTTATGCCTTTACACAATATAATACAATATCATCATCACAGTCGTGTTTTTTATAAAGGTAAAAATATTTGATCCATTACAACCTACATTTAGTCAACCCCGTCAAATTGCGGCATGGACCAGTAAACATTACATTGTTTTACAAGGTAAAGCATAATAATATGAAGAAAAAGATTCATACTTTTGAATTATAAAAAATACTTCAATAAATGAAAAAAGAACTTACGTGTAACATAGCATGTTCATGTTATGGAGTTTTCAAGAAGGGATCCCTAAGAACAGTAAAAAGGCAAAGTTCCCTCATAAAAGTGGCATATGCATAACGGCGGTGGGTGTAACGAGATGTTCAGAACTCACTAGCAGTAATAAGCCCTAAGTGAAGGTGGCGCAAGTTATGTTATAGCTAGTTGGAAACTTGGCTCTGTACAATATGCAACTTTGGGAACAAATTGTCTCCGAAGTTAAGTATAATGATGGTTTAAAATATAGTTTTGATGATGATACTATACCATACGCACAAGTAGGTAGGTAGCTACCGGGAGTTTTGTTAAGTAGACGAACTCCGGCTCACGATCGCACCAAGACGGACACACATCACCAGCAGCACTTCTGTACACCAGGAAACTTCAGGAGTTCCCATACATTATATTATTTTACTTTTATCTCATCCAACATAAACAGCCGCCTTCAGCATCTCCTGACACTGACAGTGACAGTTCAGTGTTTCCATATACTGAGTGTTGCCCTCTTGTGCGTGTGAGACAGAGTATTATATCTATTCCATAGATACAAACACTACAGATACCATTTAAAAAAAAGTGATAATACTCGTTCTTTATGCAGAAGACAGAATTATAGACGATTTCCAAAACAAAGAAATTCGTTGTTTGAAGACATCATAGCCCATAGTAGTGTTATGTAAAAGTTATGAAGCCATTAACGAAACAGAAGTTATTAACACTCCTATTCATAAACGTCAGCTAAAACTAATGGAAGCTAACAGTCCATTTAATTAAAATTAGTGGTCAGCACAAATCACGTTTGATCGCTCGCCATTTAGTGATATAATTTAGTAATATCATAATAACTAACCAATCTCCGAGATATCCGCAAACAGAACACGGAAACCACGTAATATCCGACATTAGCTGTCCATGTCGGTAAATCTACATACAAATGAGATCAACATATTCCGCACCGTTGGATATATCCTCCGACGTTAAGCGAACAAATAACAAAGTCTATTATTTAATTACACCACTCTACGAAGAGGATTAGAAAATCTATTTAGATTAACTTTTAAGCTTCCCTGGAGTAAACAGTTCGGATACAGACCGCAGATAGTTGAAGGTTGTCGGTGATTTTAGCGTTTGAGTTAGCTTCGACCATGTGTGGCTTCGCGCGAGCCTTTGGCGAAGTCACTAATTACTTGTGTAAATAGTTTGTGTAGTTGATGACGTACCGGTCTAATATTATTATCCTATTTTCAGTTGAGAGCGGCTCGAACTATAACTTTATAGAAGACCGCCAACCAAATAAGCCCCCTTACTCAAATGGCAACTTTTCTATTTTTCGTTAACTTAAAACTTAAAAATAAGCAATTAGACGATCAAGTCACACGTCGCAAGTTCATGTAAATCATAGACGTTGTTGTATTGTATGAAAATGACAAGCCTACGAAACGTAATTTTAGATTTTATGGCAAATTTTTAATTTTTAAGTTAGCGAGCGAATAGAAAAGTGGCCATTTGAGTAGCCCCCAAGGCGTGCCAGTAACAACTCGGTTTGACGTCACAAAAACTTTAACTTTGAAAGGCTTCATTTAGATAACAAGAAAGGTGATGTCTTCCTCAGATTATCATTAGACGATACTCATACCGTTATTACCTACTATCTTATTATTAATCATTGAATATCCTTTTACATTATGTGAAATGATAACACTGAAACTTAACCGTACACCGTATAGCCGCCATGTTAGTTTTTTATAACGCCACCTTCTTAAGAACACTTTGGCTGACAAGACAAATCTAACGATATCTTAATCATAGAAATCCGTTCAGCCGTTTAAAATGAGGTAATAAAAAAATATTACATACAAACACACAAGATACGCGCGAAAAACATAACCCTCTTGCAGTCGGGTAAAAACACCAAGCCCGTATTTCTGTTATGCAAAATATAATTGCATATTTGAATTGTCCCTACGTGAAACGCTGCATTCATAAGTGATACCGTATAAATCCGACGTACTATTTAACGAAACTTTATACTGAAACGTGACAGCACCGGTGATTTTTTGTAGACAAAACACTAGATTTTGAATCAAAGATTGTTAAAAACCGCTTTGACATTTTTAGCTTAATGTTTAGGGCTCTTGCGTTGCGTTTAATATAAAGTAAGTCTTGTATTTTGTTGATATATTCTGCATCAACAATAATAACAGACTAGTATTTCAAATAAACGGAACCATATCTAAAACGAAGTGTCAAATTAGGCCATACTCGCATGAATTCTTGGAAAGGATGAACGTGTGTGAGTGGAAAATCGATGATCGTATCAAATCCTACCTGTCTCTTAAAATGAATTCTATTTCCACAGCCAAACAAATCTCGACAAAAACCAATTAGAAAATGGAATCTTAATTTACTAAACAAGGTTAAAACTCAAAGGTTGGTATTGCCTGCACTTTATTTTGCTGTAATGATCTCGAAGCGTAATGAAGGCGTATCGCTGAAGCGTAAAGGCAGGTATTCCATGAACAGGACGGCGACAAAGGACCTCTTTATTTAGCTATTGACAAATGACCCGCGTCACTGCTGCAATAAATCTTGCCGATACTCTAACGACAACCGAACTCTGCATCGATCCCGGATCAAATCCACTATTATTTGAGAGACACTAGATTGAATCCCGGTTTATTTTTCTTCTGCATTTCTTCGTCAATGTAATTATGTCGCTAACGTTAAGTTTGTGCTATTCTTCCGTTATAAGATGTGAATCTATTTGATAGCTGATGCCTTGTATCTATTTGCATTTATGAACAGTGGGTAGAATTCTGTTACACTTTAGGTTATTTAGTTCAAATTAGGGACAAACAAAGGGTTACTTATACAATGTGTAACAGAATTAATGGCTAAACCAGAATATGGTAGATATTTTACTATGGGACCAACTCTGAAATTGAGAAAAAAACCAGCTGTTTCATTCAAAAATTAATAATGTAAATAAATGTACGAAACCGACGATTTTTTCGCGATAGTTGGTCTCATAGTAAAAGTTGTTCAGATTGATTTGATGGTCCCTAGCTACCTTATTCTAGTTTAGCCATTAATTCTGTTACACATTGTATGAGTAAACCTTTGTCCCTAATTTGAACTAAATAACCTAAATAAAAACGTTCTGAAAGTACAATATCATATAAGGTTCCGTTCCACTTACAATCGGGAAGTTTAAGAGTACAGGCGCTTAGCACTTACCTTGGAAGTCGAACTAGTTACAAAATGGTATACGTAACGAGGGCGTAACGTACCAACGACGACGATGCAGGGTTGCCACACATCAAAAGAATTACAAATATTGTGTGAGAGAAGCAATGGGAACCCCACTTAAATGAAACTGATGCTCAGTGTTTAGGTGATTATTTTCCATTTATTAATTGGATACCTTATTTATACCACAGAATATATAGGTATAATAGTACTAAACGTCGTATATTTAGCATGATTTATTTTTAATAACTTACATTGCGATTCTCAGTAATTTTCATTAACTTACTCATTTTTTATTACATAATAAAATTATTTAATTACCATTCCGAGATAATCACAACATTGTGGGTCATGTGATGACGTCGGCTTAGCGTGCAAACCTGCCAAAAACTATTTTTATCAATACTACCATTATATTGTGCATACTTTGACATAAGTTATTTTTGAAAACGTTGTTTTTACAATTTTAGATTTTGCTTTTCATTTGACACCCGTTACTAAGGAAACTTGATCATCTAACTACTTTTCTAGATCTATCTGTGCATCCCTTTACAGACGACAGCCCTAAAAGCCACATACGCCCGTGAGGGCAGCGCCCGTATAATTTTCACATCTCGCCACTTGGTGCAAGCTGTGCCTTATGCACCGTGTAGGTAGGTACCGAGAATGCACCATCCATTTTAAAGCATTCAATTTTCGTTGAAAAATTGCTAAAATACACATTTGAAACATGACAGTGACAGCTGCACAAAGATTTTCACCAAATCTTTATTCGTAGGAGCAAAAGACCTCGACCATGATCATTATCTGTTGATATTCCATCACATATTCCATCATTTGTTGGTGATCCCTCTGGTCCCTTCTTATTCTAATAGCATAAAGTAAGTAGGTAGGTAATTATTATTCATTATTCTGTAAATCACACTATATTGTTAAAAGTCAAGTTGCTCGTCTTTCTTAAAATTATATATAAATAAGCTCAATACTAGGTAGGTTCCTAATTAGTTGTAAGCAATTAATTTTTATTTATCGCTCAATTCCCTTTTAGCCATAATATTTTGAATAATACTTATTTAATGTAAATCTTGTGGCCTCCTTCTCCTCCGGAACTGGTGAACACTGAAAATCAGCGTCATGGTGGTCCTCTAGGGTGCTGTGGCATAATGCTGAGTGGGAGCCATTTTAGCACATGTATTTTAATCTAGTTAGTTTTTAATATTCTGTATCTTTGTGCTGAATAAAATTATTTTCTTTCTTCTTTCTTTCTTGCAACACAAGTTTTTCTCATAAGAAAAGTAATATAGGAAAAGCCTGAACAGTAATTATAAAGACATTTCAAGGTCACGGTCATGGCTGTAAACTGTTTATTTACTCTATCCTAAAGACATTGTATATTTTACATTGCCTACATCTCAAAAATCTGAATCACTAAGTTGGGGAAGCAATTCGCTTGGTTCAGGCAGACAGATGGGTGGGTAATCATCATCATCATCATAGCGAGCCTTTTTGGGTCCATTTCTCAACATGGGCCTTTCCCAAATTCTTCCACTGGGTCCGTTTTTACGCCCTCGTCATCCAGGTGTGTTCTGCTTTTCCTCTGATGTCGTCACCTCGTTATGGAGGGCGGCCTCGTGGTCTTTTGTTTGCCCATAGTCTTCATTCAAGGGTGGGTGGATACTATGTCATAAATGTCATAATGCTGTTATCTTCAACATTTGCTACTTCACTTATAAATTATCGAAGTTACGTTACTTCAATTAACATTCTTATAGACTTAGATACCATCAACGTGCGTGTTGTAGCATCATTTGAATGAGGCTTTTCGAGTTGATTAAGGGCTAACCGCTCTACGTCGTCGTCTGTGCCGTAACTAGACGTCTACAAGTTATAATCGTTTACCCCCGCCGTAAATAGAGCACGGGCTCCGCATATGTTCAGTAAATGTATAAATTTAACATTAATCCGACCTCCGTGTGGCTGCGACATCTACGGAGTCGACCCTTGTTAGTCGTTGAAATTGTCACTCTATATTAATGTTTTGTTATTGATATATTGTGATAGTTAGTCGTCAATCAATTTTAAGAGGTACATACTTTATTTTATCCACTGTTCATAGTTTTCACTCGAAGGATATTTAGTTACTTACACGGACATGATTTGATTATGTTCTATTAAAAATTATGTCATTAATTCTTATATTATTGTGTTGTGGTGTACTTGCACATAGCAACGCAACGCTTTTCCCAACAAAAGACGTGTGGTTTGGAGTACATATTCATTGTATAATACATCAAATCTTCCCCGTATACCGTTAATGACTTATCGTATTATACGCTACCTATCAACTATGATATTATAAGTTGTCTGGTGAAAATGGTCGCTTCTACTGCAATTTCAGAAGCGGACCTGTGCTCAAACTCTGCGATACACTTGCTGCATTTTAATACGCTCATCATTCCAGACGATAGGTGCTCTCAGCGGGCCAGGCGGACACCTCACTTTAATTACGTTGAATATTACAGCCTGCCTGATTACAGCTCAATACATTCTCCCGGCGAATGTTATTATAACGGTGTGATGTAAAACTCGTTAGCAATGTTCATTACATTAAAATAGATGAACAGTTGTGTTTACGCCTACGATCACCTACTTACGTGCATTCTATTGAAACACAGTCATCCTTACCTTATAGCGTTGTTGAAATCAGAGCCAGCCAGTGACTAAATTCATTTCTGTGTTTGACAAAATGTATATTCATGCATTTAAGTTTTTCTTAAAAACAGCTCAAATGGGCTTTCACGGCAGTATCGACTTCTAGTATAACTAACCAAGAACATGAACTACGACTAACTGAAATTTTGCCATCACAGCAAGTGCCGTAATTCTGTATCTACGACTCAAAGTTAAAAGTTTACGATCTTCCTCAAATTGGGACTAACGTTCATATTTTCAATCACATCATATTAGCATTTTAATAAGATAATACAGCGACTAGCTATTCTTAGTCCAGCCTCAGCCAGTATACGCTGCATACACGTAAATTTAATCAGAGCAATCACATTTCCCAGCATGTACGACCGACCACGAGGTAACGAGCTAAACTAATCGCTGATTAGGCAAGCGAGTCCGTTGGTTGTGGCACAGCTCTTTGAGCCATCATCAAATAAACATACAAAGACGATTACTACCTGCCCACACCTACATAAGCTTAGGTACTAGGCACAACATTCTAAATACTACAGTACAGTTAAGTCCAATATATCCTACCCTAAGCGATCACTATCCTACCCCAAACAGTCGTTAATCAGGGGCCCACTATCTATTCACGGAATTCGCATTTTCGATCTACATACATTTTCCTGCGACGATACACGAACGGAAAAGACGTCCAAAGAATGATATAAAGTGATTAAACTTCCGATGCGCAAAGGCGTAACATGGTAAAAACTTAATAAATATTTTTGCACTTTTTGAAACCCAATATAAAAGATATGCTGAGCTGAGGTCATTTCAATAAATTTAACCGCCTCTGTGGTCTAGTGGTTCGCCCACACGTTTAAGACGCAGGAGTCTCGAGTTCGATTCCTAGGAGAGAGGTACAATTTGTACTCGTTTTGGTTGGTGGTAGGGTTAGGTTATCTTACCTAAGGCTGCGTTCAGACAATAACGCACGACCTGACCTCAACCCGAACTCAACTCAAACTTACCTGGACACTACAGATGACCTTATTAATGTGTCATAAAACTCAAACTTGTAAGGGATGTATTTCAAGGTGGGCTGCGGTTGAGGTGAGTTAGAGTTGAGTTCGGATTGAGGTCAGGTCGTGTGTTATCGTTTGAACGCATAACAACAATTAAAAAAAAATGTTCCGGCAGTTAGAGGTAAGATAGCCAGTTTATCAGTGGTCCGTCGAGGAATGAGGGTCCGGTTGTAGTGCGCTTACACTTTCCGCCGTATCGTCACTTAACATCAGGTGAGGTAAGGGCCAGACACTATCCTGTGGGGAATAAAAACAATATTTTATAGGATTGTCGGCGGGACAAGCCGAAATTGTAAGGACTAAGTTTGATTGATTATTGATTTTGGATAAGTCGTTTGATAACAGTTTTTACGTTTGTAACCAATATAACCATTAATATTTTGTGGTTATTATTGTAAAAAAGGTCACAGCAGATTAACACTATGAGTAAGTTCATGAACAGAAACCGTATTAATGACCTAAAGAAATACTGAACAAGGTTTAACCTTGGTAAAGTAACGAAGCAATTCAGGTTTACTAAAATAACATTTTGAATCTTGTCAAACAGTAATGAAGTATGTCCACCCACAGCTATATGTAATTTAGGCAAGTAATTGGAGGTAAATAAAACGTGGTTGTTTATATCGTTACGGTATTTAACTTGACGCGGAAGAAAGGTGCTTGTCGTAATTAGAGACAGCGTAAACAAAACAAAAAATAAGCGATATTAATCAAAATAATCGAATGCAGCTTGCTTTTCTTTTGTTAATGATTTATTAACAAGCACTTTAAAACACGAAAGGCGATCAAAAAATACGTTATTTATACACGTAATTTCATGAAAATATTCAGAAAATTATTCCTTCACAAATCACAATTGACGTAATTTATTTTTGTCATGTTCATGATTTCGCTGCTGCTTATTATTGTAAAAGCACCAACAAAGACTTTTTCTAAATTAGCAAAGACCTTTGGTTTTAAAGATTGGAACTGAAAATGAATGTTATTTATGCTACTTACATTCAATAATGTGAATAAAAATTCAAAACGATGATGTAAAAATACATCAATATTCTCCGTAGTCTGCAAAAGATGTAATTTTAATACTTTCATGAACAAAGAAGAAACAAAGAACAATGGGCCGTAAAGAATAAGAAAACAATTATAATGTAATAAAGAGAAAGTATTTTCGCAAAACCAACCAACTGAAACCGAGTTAACCCTAATCTCGTAATTGAAAAAGCTTGTAGCTTTTAGTGACCCTGCTATAACAGTATTAAGGTGGCCGAAAATAAAAGAATACATTGGTTAAATTGATACGTGTAATTATATCAACAGAACAGAAACAAAAGATTTTAAACGTTTAAGAAGCTTTAATTAAGTACTTGGTGTTTTTATTTAATAAATGTGTAAAATATGGTTTAGTTTTAAATTACGCGTTAATATGTAGTAGCACCCGTAAGCACCTACCTACAAAAATAATACGTCGGTGAATAGGTATTAGTTTTGTTGACGCTATTCTAAAAAGCTCGAACTTAGAATAGCGTAAACAAAACTAAACAATTTATTTTCAATTACGTAATAAAAACGTTCAATCACTGTAGTACACCTACATGGCGTCTCAGATCAAATAAAAAAGAAAGATGGAGCGTTGCGAACAATGAAGTGAGGCCGGTTTTTGATGGTGCATGTGTGCGTTCAAGGGGGCGGGCGGGGGCCGGGCGGCAGGGTTTTATATGGAAAGCCAAGGCGTAGTTTCGTTACACGTGTGTGCGTGAACTGTGTATGGACACAACCAAGGCGTAGTTTTACAGGCCTCACCGCTTCGTTCGGAAGACTCCGTCTTACTTTTTTTATTTGGTCTGAGCATGGCGTTAAATATCAATACAGTCAAGTAAACATCAACAGCGACGTCGTCGTCTTATGACGCACATTGACAAATTGTACAATAAAAACGGATGAAGGTGAGAAATCCAATTATTTCACCAGATCCTATTCACGCTACCTACTTTCAGAAAATCAAGATAAGAAAACACGTAAAACAAAGCGTTAAAAGACTAGAAGATAAAAATAAACATGGCGACTGACGATGGCGGTCCAGCAAAAGGTTGGGATAATTAAATCCCGATTGAGCGGCGTAAAATTAAAATAGGTCATGTCGATATTCCGTCCTCGCATTGGCAGCACATAAGTTTCAATACAGAGGCTCATTTCAAGGGAATGACCGAGTTTATTACGGCAAACATGACTCATAAAACCAGATCGCAGAGCTCATAAAGCGCTGCCCTCGTATGTGCTCGTAGGTCCACAAAAATACAACCGACCAATCAAATTGGATATCTTATTAGGGTATTATCTGTGGTATTATCCCTTCCAATACCCTGAACAGGCATGGGATGGATACAATAATTTTGACTGCGACAAATAATAAATCCACCGACGACGTTACCGAAGCTTCATTATAAAAACGTGTTTTGTTTTGCAAAATGCAATTTAATAAAATCATAATAAGTATCGAATATAGATTGTAATATTACACGGATTCCATAAATCGGGAAAAAACGTATTAGCTGTTTTTAGGGTTGCGTACCCAAAAGGTAAAAACGGGACCCAATTACTAAGACTCCGTTGTCCGTCTGTCTGTCTGTCTGTCTGTCTGTCACCAGGCTGTATCTCAAGAGCCGTGATAGCTAGAAAGCTGAATTTTCACAGATGATGTATTTCTGTTGCCGCTATAACAACAAATACTAAAAACAAAATAAAAAATATATTTAAAGGGGGCTCCCATACAACAAACATGTTTTTTTGCCGTTTTTTGCTCGATATTAATAACGACAACAGGTAGACAGTTAAAATTTTCACAGATGATGTATTTCTGTTGCCGCTATAACAACAAATACTAAAAACAAAATAAAATAAATTTTTAAGGGGGGCTCCCATTCAACAAACGTGATTTTTTGCCGTTTTTTGGTACGGAACCCTTCGTGCGTGAGTCCGACTCACACTTGGCCGGTTTTTTATATGCGCAAAACGGGATAGTGCTTAGCCTGATACTAAATACTCGTAGTGTAGTAAAGCTACAGACCATACCACAAATAAATGTCTGTGAGTAAAGCCGACTTCGAAACTACTCTGTTGAAAACTTTGAAATAGGGTTGCATCTGAACAAGAGATAATATACTACTGAAAAGAAAATAGGGGTCACTGTATGGTTTTCCATACGAAAAGAGCTAATATAAGTATACATAATAATACAAATACAAAAGAATATAATCGGAGTGGCAATGTACTAAAATGTCTAGCTGCTCCTGATGTCGACTGTACACTAACTACCTAGTAAAACAGAATAATCAAACAATTAGAGCCTTAATCTGGTTTAGTACATCTGCAGATGTTCCACGAACATAAACGCAGATAATGTTACTTTTATATCTCCTGAAGGATAATGGCACTCAGATTGGTTTTCAGTGTTGAAGATCTTTCGGGCGTATAAACAAACATTTAAAGGTTTCTCAGAAACATGGCTCAAATTGCCAATACAAAGAGAACAATCCCCAAATAAATTGCTATTTCGAATTCTTTAAAAGCTTTAATGAGAAATTGTGGACGTATTATTTTCACAAGCTCATTTTTAAAGCTTTTGTTTGCTGTAAATTTTATACAAGACCAACGTAAATGCGTCTTGTTTTTCGTCCATAATTACCAGGCCGGTGACGACCGGCGGTGTAATGTTTTATCAAAAATGTTGATGGAAGCCTCTGGGCGGGGTAGAATGTTTCTCTGTCGCCCGGACGTGTGAAATGCTGTAGCCTTTATAATATTCACGAGGAGACACGGCAAAAATGCCCGGTGACCTCGGCGCGGGGCTTTTTCCCCGAGGGCCCTCTGCGGGTCAATTTCGTGGCACTTTGACCCTTAAGCTGCCGGGGAACGCCTAAATTATCTTTGGGACACCTCCGCAAGAGCTCGCAGCGTGTTGAATAGTTAACTAAGCGTTAATAGCTTAGTTGTTATTATAAGTTTTCGCCGTCATGTTGCTTCGAGGCGTGGAGTGGAATGTTGCTAAGCTATTAATTAATAAACACTTTATTGTTTCCCTGACATACAAGAAATTTTAATTAAATAACAGGTGTTGCACACGTGTTATGCAAACAACCGTTTTCATTTAAGGAAAGTGTCAGGTGCCAACGATATACGTAATAGTACTTTACTTGGATGAGGCATCACCATTGTTGAGGTGTCGCCGTGACACGGCAGGATTGCCGCGTAGAAAACTCCCTTGTTCGTTATGTTTACCACCGGTTTATTACACGTCCAAGTCCCAGCGACCGCATTAAATATTTAAATGGATATTTGTACAGTGTCCCTAGCGGTAAATGTATGGAACTACAAATCTTTAACGACTAGCGTATTTACAGTACCTAACATAATTGACCGAGCAGCGAGCGCGAAGCGCGAGCGAAGCGTTTCTCTGAAGCAGAAACGCTTGGGCAAAAATTCTTTCGTATGTCCTGCGGATCTGTCTGTCAGTCGGTTTGTAGTCCTCTAAAAGTCGCATTTCTCAACAGATTCTCGTGAAATTTTGTCAGCTGTTTCCAGGTGATCGTAGGCTGTTTCGAAAAATGATCAAAAATGTAACAAAACTTTTTGTTAGTGGTGCAATGCAAAGCAATTTTTTTTAATGTTTAGAAGACTCAAATATTCGAAATTTGAAAATAAACAATGTTTAGAACTGCGTTTGTTTTTAAACAACACACAATGGGGAGGCGAAGGCAAAGTGAATTACAGATGGCGCTTCATTCTTTGGAACAATTGTCAGTTTGAGCTTATATTGTCTTGACTGTGTATTACGTGATTTTACTTTCTTAGATTGTATTTTTTTCGGTTTTGCGGACAAACAATGTATTATATGCTAACTTTAGCTCATATAAAAGAAGAATTACGGAAAAGAAAAGCCAAAACAACAGGCAAGAAAGTTTATAGCAACTTACAAAAAATTGCTAACAAGCATTACATTTCTTTAAATTTCGTGTAAGATTTACAAGTAATCTTTTTATTTCAGATTAGAAGCATATGATTTAAATTTTAACAAAGCAACTGAGTGTGAATTTCCGTGTTTATAGTTGCCTGATGATGCCTTCTGTGCAATAGTAATTTCAGGTTTCTGTACTGGAATTTCTGTACCATCCAAAATTACACGAACCGTTTTATCATATTTATTTTATTATTCTAAGTTTCTTGAATGACTCTGGCATATAAAATTCTATTAATTCTCTGTTTGGCCCCAATATTGGGCTTATTCCATATTTGATATACCTATCAAATTCATCCAAGTTATAAATATGCTAGAAACTGCTGAGGTTGAAATATTAAAGAACAAAGCTATTATAATTCAAATGTTGTTTTATTTTGGCGAAGCTTCATCAAATTCATGAAACATTCCTTTTGATTTATAATGTTTCTCAGGCTCAGCAAAGGAGAAAATCGAGGGAAAAGCATCTTTTTTTTGATATTTTTTTGCCCAATATTTTTTTTGTTACTGGGAAATCGATGAACTCCAATAATATACAAGTTACATGCATAACAATGCGGAATTTTCTCAGTATAAAATTAAAAAGTGCAATACTCCAAGAGATTCCCATATGTTTTGACACTTTCTTTGAGGCGGCCCGGTACCAAGACCAGACGCCACCTATCGGGATAAAATTGCGCTTTTCCTCCCCATTTGAGCTACTTATCAACGCGAGATCTACAGCTCACGGAGCCACTAGTGGGTAATCTCTTTCTTTGTTGTTTGTATTATAATTAGAAGTAGATAATAGGGAATATGCATAAGTCACCGATTTTAATAAATTTGAGCTTGATCGCTTCGTACTTAGTTTTATCACACGATGAAATAAGGGAAAAATAACGAAATTTTTTTACACTTTCGAATATAATGAACTTAACAGTCAGATAGAATATCAAATAAGAAATCATTTTTTGTATGACACATATGTACTTAAACGTAAAATTTAGGGAGGTAATTGAAAATAATTGAAAATTCTTGGCTAACTCCATAGTAAACGCGCGCCTGAAATGTGACGTCATATATCATGTCCGTTTTGTATGGAGCGTTTTCGGCGGTTGCTGCTGCGTGCTAACTTTTTTTTATTTATTTATTTAAGGCAACAAACAGTCATGTAGAACAAAATGGTTACATGGTAAATGTGATTACAGCTAGAGACCTATAGTGCCAGTAACTAATCTATTATAACATATTTTGTTGAGCCATTCTTAGGACTAGACGATATTACATATACTTTAATTGAACTAACAGTATGAAGGAAAACTAATTGACAGCTTAATGTGCAATAATTAAGAAAAATTTTACAAAAACAAATTTGAAAAAGCAAGTTGAGAGCTGTATTTTTTTAATTAAAAAAAAAAACTATATAAGTATTGCGATATTACTCACAACTAGGGTTGCCAACTTTTCGCATCAAATATAGTATTTTCATGATTATTACTTGTAAAAATATAGTAGATGGCGATTATTATTTTTTTACTTTAATTTCAAGTACAGTCAGTGGCACGAATCATGAAAATTTTTCGACGGAGTGGGGATAAGTTCGCGCATGTGCTCTTGTGAGCAACCAATAGCGCGCGCCCCTCTCCCGCCGCCCGCGCCCCTCACCGCAACGCATACCCAAAATACGCGTTCCGCGCAATCCCCACCCGATTTCATGATTCGTGCCACTGACTGTAACTATATCACGAGAAAAAAACGCAAGAAAAAAGTTTTAATATTACAGTTGATTTTCTCACGCATAATACTTTTGATATTGATAAAAAAAATTGATGCATATTCCCTATCATTGTATCTTTGTAATGAAACTAGTCAACCTAGTAGAGTGGCAGTCATTGACTCGCGTCCAGTGTGCCGTGACCAGGGAAAGTCTACGTACATGAATGGACCTGACAATCGGAATGTATGCAAATAGCATTTCGTTTTCAATACAAACGTTGACTAATTATAATTTTATTCTACGGCTATGTCACGAGAGGAGCTAGAGCTAATATGTGGTTAACGTATTTGTATATAGTGGATCTTTCCGCGCAAACTATTTATTAAAAAACCCATTACTTATGTGCTTACGTCTGACTACTTTATCATCATACAGACTAATTAGCCCATCCTACCCAACATTTAGCCAACAGTAATTTGTTGAAAGTAAAAATCAGTGAACATAAAAAATGCTATTGTAATATTGTTACATAGTAATTACATAGAGGTACTTTTGATCGCCACTTTTTACTGGTAGAAAAACAGTTAAATTTAATTCCTTGCACGCGAGTCACACGTTACTCCAAAGGTCATGTTAAGTGAATACCGATCAACATGCGATTGTGGCCGTAACAATGTTGATCAAATAAAAGCAAAAGGAGTCATTTTTTAATGATATAGAAAGAAAAGATAATGATAAAAGCTATGCAAGCATATGAATACTATAGATTACTTTTACTCTCGTGCCACAAGTGTGACATTGAATTCAAAGTTTTAGGGTTAAATTATAGAATTCGTTATATTTTGATTTCCAGGAATTAAAAGGTGAAGGAAAAACGTATCAACCACAGAAGCCAACCGATTATATCAAGGCTCAAACAATAACACTTGTTCAAAAGGCAGGGTGTATTTTAGCACCCAAAATAGCTATCCACGGTCATTTTCGTAGCAATCCCGTGAAACGGGCAAACGTTTAAGTAAAGTGGCAACATAGGCCTGCGCAAATCCCTCCCCGAGGTGCCTTCCTGAGGATTTAGAAATGGACTATCTTTATCCGCCAACTGCCGGTGCTTACCTTTGCGAAATTAGACTGAGAATCGTGGACTCCCAATGTAAGGATAGACGTTTAGTAATCAAATCGTTGCAACCCACAATGACTGATGCTACATTAGCTCGGATGCCCAATACGAGAATAATGTATGTAACATCATTTTAAGAAGCGACTCTTGATTTTCTAAGAGGTACGTAGAACAATAAATAATATTTATAACTGTATTTATTTTGTTATCCTTACCAGTGAAGCTTCAAGAGTGTCCTCATATAAATCAATGTGATGCGGCGAAGGCGAGCGCACGCAAGCCAGCACTCCCTGCTCGAAGAGCCCTCCACAATCCCTTGCGCTCCTTGTCCTATAACCCAATTTATACCAGAGAGCACTCGCCGCTAGTGCTTTGATTCCAAAACCCCAGTAACGACACAAATACCAGGAACGCAGCGCCTTAAACAATAAAATATATTCGAAGCACGATAGGATAATTCCATTCCCGAGATTATTGTCTATAAAATAAAGGCCCTTTGTAAGTAAAGGATGGAAACAATAAAAAAGTTATCGCGCTAAGCCTTCAAAGATGTTTTAAAGGACATTATTTCGAGTCGCAAAACAGAGTAAATTGCTCTTTAAGTCGCGGAGATTTCGCGTGGGAGGGCTGGAACAAAGCGACTGATTAAAGGCATACTTAATAGTTTTACATTTAATCTTTTATGCAAATATTACTACTTTGATTTTATATTGAAAGTCTGGCTAAAAGATAGTTCGATTCATTTGGCTCGATAAATCTGACCTTCAAACAGAAACTTGTTCCAATATTTTTGTCTACAAACAATATCCTGATCCAGCTATACATTTCGCAACATCTGATTAGCTAACAATTGTGACGGGCTCGCCACCAGGTAGCAGGAGTCGGGACGGGAGGAGCAGTCGCGTGCGCATCCGAGCGGAACGCTCCCTAACGAGTTGGCACGGAACACTGCCTGCTATTGTGAAAGTGTTCGACATAACGAGACGGCGAGAGTAAATACTTCAACTTGCCACTCGATATTCGCGACAAAGCAATTTGCGTGAGCCTAGAACGTGCCAGAGACAACAGAAAAAATACTTACGAACAGTGTATAAATCACTCTCTTGATAAATGAATGAAGTACCTATTATTAAAACAAAACCTATTCTTTCTTACGTACACATACAACAGGATAAATAATAGTATACCCAAAAACTTATAGAAACACGAAAAAATGATTAATCAATTTTCGTCAAAAATGATATGTATTGTAGTACCTATAACTAAAAATTACCTACAACTAAATATATTTCTAGTAATTTAAAATTGAATGAAGCAGACAGGCAGATGATTAACGACGACACTAAATGTCTCGTTCCTAATTTCTTCAGTTATCTCCTAACATTTCATTTCGAACAATCTTTTGACGGCCGACAAATGAGGCTGACTGCTGCGTCATCCCCATCAATAAATTCCCACAGATTAATAAAGGAAGTGACTTGTGATATCACTACCAATAGCGATACCGGGTATAAATCACATCGGATCGCCCTCACTGACGAGTACCGAAATATCAGTAAAATATTTCGTTAATGTTACTGGGATTTATTAAGACTGAATTCTGACGAAGTTACGACAGCATCGTTGGAATTATTGACGATATTAAACGGTTTATTATCACTGCTGAACTCACAGAGGCGTTTCGGAAAATTATGGGTCCTAAACAAATAAGTACCAAGAAAGTAATACTTGAATTTAATTAATCTGTGATCAAATTGACTTTGTGTCACGTGTAAGAGCTTTAAAAATTGAAAGTTGTGTGTGAATTTATTAGAATATACGTAGGTATGTACTTCTTTCTGAATGGATATGCGTAGATATCTGGTGAATGTTGGACTGTAACAACAATAATAGGACATAATCAGATAGTTAAAATTGGTCATTACATGTAATGGAACAGTAAACAAGTAGACGGGAAAAACATAAGTTGATGGTTCAAACGATACAATTACTGAAAATTTATTTTTATACGTTGGAGTTGGAACACAGGCACCTTATGACCTAGCACTAAGAACTATATTGCAATAAACAGAGCACTTCCAAACAACAAAACGAGCCGTTTGGAAGCTGGTAGCTCGCTGACTGGAGACATTTAATAAAAGCTTTATAACGAACCATTCCCATCCCGCCACGTTTCCGATAACAAATTGTACCCTAATAGCGTTTCAAAAAAGCGGAAATAGCTTTTTTTTTGTGCAACAGACGGTACCTGGGACACTTAAAAGGGACGTCGAAAAAACACTTTCGAAATTTGTAATGCTCAATTATGTTCCTCTTTTATTTATTTCTCACGGTTTAAGCAGACAAGATACACCTTACACTTGAGATGTAAATGCCAGTTTGATTCGAGTCTGAAAATATCAAATTCATATTTATTTACGGGGAAAACATACTGAAATGGAATCCCACTCGACAAGCAACCTCTTGAAATTACTTTCTGAATATTGGTATTTATTGCTTTACGAATATGTGTCTGAATTTTGGGTGACGGCCGAGGATGGGGTATTTGTCTATTTTACTTATTTCTAAACTTCTCATAGTGAGTGTTTAAAATTCAAGTAAAGTGTAAAAGATTTTAATAAAATATTCTGCACATATCACACCAATCATTTAGGTAGATATTAAATTGAAACAAATATTTTTACCTCACTCTAGAAAGAAGTGTTGTATAAAAAACTTAATGGAACTCGCGATTTTATAATTCCACAACAACTGCAGTTTCCACAAAAGGACAGTTAATAATTAACATCGGTAAACCACGTAGCACTGTGAAGTTTAAATAAGTAGCGCGTTGATGTCGCCGCGTTTGCGCGCTACGGCGTAACGCAAAAAAAAGTAATCCGGCAGGGACAATTTTATGATTGACATAAAATTATTTCATTTGTCTATCTAAAAATTAATAAGTAAGTACTTAATAATTATAACATTTCCAACTTAAGTCACACTAGAAAGAAGTGTTGTATCAAAAACTTAATGGAAAAGATATTAATAAAAAGCTCGCGATTTAATAATTCCATAATAGTGTAATGATCCCCCCCCCCTATTTAAATACTGATACAAATGATAACTACTATCTTGATTTCCTAATGATACCTGGTGATTGTATTTTTATTGGATTCTAGTTCTTACTGTTTTACTATATGGATCGGTGATATTCTAACCCTAGCATAGTTAACCTAACGCATACCTAACTACAAATCCCATTCATGTTGATTAGCCGCTAGACGGCTTCCGAACTAACCATCCCTACTTGTGATTCCATTAAATGTTTTATCTATGTTTAGCCTAGTTTATTTTCCCTAACCCTATTTTATTGCATGATAGAATAATCTAATATTAATGCTTTTGTAAGTGTGAAATGGGCGCATGATGTCTAGTGATATTTCCCAAGTTGTAATCCGTAATTACCCTAAGTTCTCGAATTTTGCTGGGTGGATATAAATATTAACTTTACATGACTAACTTTAATTATTTATGCTTCGATAGATAATGAACTAAGAACTTATTACTAAAAGAAGGAAATTACTTTGCCTGATTTTCCTACAGAATAGAAATTAAGATATTAATTGCTCATTCCAAGTTGATCCAACTTCATACTAATCTGTTACTTTGTTTAATGCTTAGAAATAACTATGTTTATCAAACAAAATACCGATCTATTTTATTACGGAGGACCCTAATCCATGAGATTTCTACCCTATGATGTCATGGTCATGCTATATCAACTTTATTGATAAATTTATTACTAATTAGTTATAACTTCAACAATGAATTACTAGTGACCGCCTGCTGTGTTAATGAAAAATTGAGAATTTACCTATTTTACTACTATACTATCAGTTATAAAGAATCTATTATCTATGTCAACAATGTTTCAATTCATATCTTTGGTTTTACTTGACAAATTTTAATAATCATAGCCGGCCCGACTGCGGCTTTTAGAAAATCCCTAGAATTTGTTAATTTTCTAACTTTAAAAGGAATAATGTTATTTAAATATCTTGGAAAAGTATCTTAGGGTTGCCTCTCACCTAGTTTTCTATGTTAATGTCGGAACCAATACTGAAATTATATTATGAAAATCTGAATGTTTGTTTTTATGATTTATTTCTTTATTTCTATTCGTCTAATTTGATGTATAGATGTCCTAGCTCTGAACAAAGGATATAAAGCCAACGCTCTGACTACAAGGTGAGTGTAGTAAGTATATTTTGTAACGTTAAGTATGTGCTTAAACAATTGGGGCTTCGCTCATCGCTATTGGATTGCATAGTTGGTCGTGGCCTATCTTCAGTTTAATGTGTTTATACCCAAAGAAGAATGTAATCAGACGGTTTCCTAGTTAATGGTATTGATTCCTCATCTTACAACAAAAGTATTCGCTTTTATTACTAGGTCTCAATTATTCCTGTTATTACAACTATTACTTAATAAAATTACTACTAAATGGATATTATTACTCTTTTGATATAACCAGGGAAATAGAATTTAAGTTTGTAATTTCCCTAAATAAGCTTACTTTAATCTCATACTAATTCTTAATATTTGTTACTATACCATGGAGATTTTAATAGTCCTCTAGCGATTAGAAATAGAGATACTATGGGAAAGAGATAAGCGTTTCCAACTACATTCCGCTGAATGAAGTAAGTACGAACAATGTTGATAGAAATTGGTCAAAGTGAATTTATGAGTTAATTGGAGTATTGTTATAAGTTAGTAGGGTAGAAGAGGGTATATCGAGCCATAATAGACAATAGGGTAAAAGGAGGTAACTCGAGCTATAAAGAAAGTTAAGTTTGGGTAATTCTACTCCGCTACCAAATATTAGTTTATTTGTCATATACAACGTTATTCTAAGTAATGTAAATCATCCAATGTCGACTTAGTTTATCAAGATAGAGAGGTAATTTGAAGCAAGTTAAGAAGTTATAATCGCCTAAAATCTAGGTATGGAAAAACCCGTCTTCGTCACTGATTTAGAATTTATTTGCTATCTTTAGTGTTACTTAAAAATATACAATGTGGCTTTCCTGGCTAGATACGAGCCCCTCCTCCGCTCAGTATGGTAAGCCTCGTCATCCGAACTGGGACAGCTTCCCCCCAGTTTCCAGCCAATTACAATCATTCTTTAATTTAAGTAAAGTATATGATCGATAGTCTAAGTTTGTCTGTATATTCCAACAAAAAGAGGACAAGCAAAATGCTCCAAGCGATTTCCCAGTTTTTCACAATTGAGACATTCTTTTCTCAAATGTGATGGCCAGATCAATTTTTTTTCTTTTTTTTTCTAAATTCTGATTTATCTTATATCAACATAAATTCAATCTTACAATTTATGAACTTAAAAAAAGGGAATAAGTACTGGAAAATCTAGGGATTTCAGAAGGAAAGTTTATTAAATTTAGGGACATATAATAAATAAATATTTGCGTTAAACCTTTCCTACTTTTGAACAATAGCTTTGGATTGCATTGTCAAAATGGCATTGAATAAATCTTCTTATGATTATTGTGTGATAAACTTGATATTGATTTCCTTTAAATTGAGTCGACTGTTAAATTTGATTTAGAATATTTAACTCAGAGAATACTTTGATTCCAGTAATCGTGAACTTAACATATTCACCAATTTAATTGATACTTTCATAGTATATAAATGTTGGTCAAAGTATTGTTTAGTGCTACATACCGAGCATTATTTTGTTAATTTGTGGAAGCTTACTCAAAATTGTGTCTTGTGATATTAATGAGTTGGAATTGACATGGCTCGAATAATATCACGGGTCAACATTACACCCAGACTTTTCTTTAGCATTCATCCACATTTATTACCAAAATATTTTATTTTATTTATAGTCAACAGATTGAAACATGGTCAAAATTAGTAAAGTCAGCCCAATTCAAAGATATTACTTCTATTATGATTTGATAATCTATTAGTTAATTAGATTGTGCGTCCAGCTAGCTTTAGCACAATGGTAGGTAGATATTTTTCATTCACTGAAATTTATTTACAATGCCACTTCACAACACCCATAGATGCCACTGAGAATTTAAGATAACAAATACACTAATACGTTCCCATTTAACCCTCCAACTTGCTCGTATTTACCTGCCTATGACACAACTTGAAAATCATCATACATTTTAATTTACTTTTGTCATGATCCGCCATGTTGTTTATCAAAATTAGCTTGGATGAAATGCATCACTTAGTGAACCAATAGCGGCCATTTTGTAATGCACCTTTGCAATTTTCCTATCGATAAATAATAATTCGGCCATTTTGTTGAATTTATGCCTAACTTATCCTACAACAGATTCGAGTCTAGAATGCTAATTTTACATTGTGACGACCTACCTAACTAGATTTTCGTTCGTTCTACATGCCTGCCTAGCAGATTATGCGCCTATTCCGCTCTATTGACGACGATTCACAACACCAGTATCACAAACCCCCCCCCAGGTTTTGTGATACTCTACCTAATTTTCGCGCGATTAACCCTACAATTGACCTATGATTTTACCTGCCTAGTTCAGACTACATGAGAATTTCCTATGCCAATTTTTGTGGTTCTTACCAGCGCCACACGTCGCCCCATTCCTGTACAGTTTTGAGCGGCACTCACCTAGCATAACCTATCAACCTTTACGTGCCAGAATCGGAGGGGAAGGAGCCGATTCCGGGGCCCTAGCTCAAGGAATAATGAAAACCTGCCCTCGGGGCTTAAACGGAAAACAAAACTACGTTTTAGCGGCAGCACTTGATGAAGCCTTTTTCCATATTAAGTCACGCAGGATTACATTATGTGACTAACTAGGCAGACCAACGAATTGGCCGCCCGTTTATGACGCCACAATCATAAACTTCAATTTACCTAGTACCCCCCCGAAAGTCCATAGCGAATCGCCCCAGTACGACACAATCCTATTTTTAATTATTCAAGATAAAAACTCCCTTTCCCACATTCCATTTCATATGAAATTAGTTTTAAAAAATCTATTTTCACTAATTCTTGAATTTACTTGATACAGCTACGTTAATTTGATGTAAACTTTGCAACCAAACTATATATTTCAGTCAGGCTTTAATTTTACCATTTAAAGCTCATCTGAAACATTTCCCCAAAGGTTAGAAACTTGCCCGTGCAAGACCTATACACATAGACTTTCGTTTCTTTCACTTATTTGCTGACTATTTCGGTCTTGAGTTAAAGAAAAACTTGTTCAGCAGCCATCTTACAGAGGGAAGTGTGCTTGCGTCTTCTTCGGTGAGCGTCAGTAAAGGAAAAAAGGACCGGCTCCCCCGCGCCCGGCCTTATATACATGCGGAAAAGTTACCTCTGCGAAAATCTTGATGACGCTTAATCTTATTGGTTCTTAATTTTTTAGAGAGCCCTGTCACTAATTTTTCTAATTTACCCAATAATGGGGTAATTTCTCCCTGAACTAATCTACCTATCTCGCGAATATAATAATAGGAACCCGTAATTACTTCGATACTCACGATAGTTATAATTATAAATATAATTAGTTTTGCTTATTCTAGAATTTACAAAACTCCTCACATACGCAAATATTGTTCTAACTTCCTAATGACACAATCGATTTAACCTTCCCTGTACGTTTGAAACATCTTTTGGTCTATCGCTATTCTAACCTCCCAAGAAAAATCTTATAATCAATAAATATGTTATCTGACCGCTTTTATTATTTCCAATCGACGCATAGCTTTATTTAATAATAGCAACGAATTGATAACAAGAACCCAATGATATTATGCTTAACCAACCAAACTTGGGGTATAATAACGCTAACAACGAAAATTACTCACATACGTAACCTACTGTTGTATGTGCCCTATTTTGTCGCCTCATCTTACAATTTGCCTCTTCAGTCACTGAATGAGTTTATCTACATACTATGGTATTTTAAAAATATTTCAAACCCTCTCTGTCTCTAACTTTTCTTTCTTGTGCAAAAGTAATGGCATCATTTTTATTTCTTCATCTATTCGCCGTTTCTATCGTTATTTTACTGAAAGAGTCACTTTTACTGAAAGGTAACCGTTGAATATCCTTCCACATAACATTTAACCTATTCATATACCTATTATTGTGGGTAAATGATTTGTAATCTCCAAGTATTATTCAGAAAATATAAAATCAATTAAAGTTTTTATTGTATTTGCAGGTTTACTATACTGAATATATGGATATCATATTTCTTACTGTAAGATAATCAACGTCGTTTATAAAATCTAAGCATATATTTTCATCTATTCAAAACAAAAGCACATTTGATCGCTTATTGATGAATCGAAAATACACCAAATCTCACAATTTCGAATATACTAGCCTTAAGATGAATCCCGGCCTTAACACCCTCGACTCATACATACATACATACGCGACCTCTTTTGCCGTTCCCCTGGCACGGAACCTTGCTCTCGAGTCCGACTTGCACTTGGCCGGTTTTTTTCCCATATTATATTACTAAGGGTACTTTATAGACTCTAACTGGTAACATTTAATTTTACACGTCACTATTGCGAATTATGATTGGTTACTTTAAAATCTGGCGCCATGTAGCTTAATCTTAGGAAAATCCACGCCCACACAGATTCCGAGCTCTCGATTGGCTACCACAACATTTTCCCTTCGTGTTTTGTTTATGAACAAAGGAAAGCCACGATCCATTCTACGGTAGATTGTTTTTATGTCTAGTTCCTTTTACAACTTTTTACTAGTTATCGTTTCTATTTAATGTTTATTTATTACAAATATAATCATTCGTATTCTTCCTTTACTTTTAATATTAAATGATTTTACTTTATTCATAATCCCAAGCTTAATTTACAAATAATGTTTTTTGATTTTTGCTGAAAACGAAACGCGATATGTGTTTACAAAGCATGTCACGTCACCAAACCTAAACATTATTTTACACATTTAGAATAACTAAATTATTATTTGTTTATTTTAATATTTTATAATCATTCGACTTCCTTTTACCTTATAAATTTTAAATGATATAATTTTACCAAGGATTATTTCGTTCTCTTTTTTTTTCTCTTTAAAATATAGAGTGATTTTTCTCTATGGATTATCACTTTAGTTCCAAAAACGGCCACCAAATGTCAAATGCATTTGTCTATGTAAATGTCAACCTATTGTTTATTATTGTCGAACCATATTTTCAGGTTAAAGAAATCCCGCAAAAGTATCCGTTTTTTATATAGAAATATGATATTTCGTGTATGTTGTATTTGCAAATCGCAGTCATAGCCTACAATTATCTGTGATCAAAGAGTTTGTGCTACGAGAATACTTTTGTAATTGCAGTAAATATCGTAAAGCCAGACAACATTTAAAGACATCCCAAATTGCATAAACAACCCCTTTTTTATTAAAATGAGAATAAACATCCCTTCAGGTAAGTTATTCAACGAGTTTATTTATTGATTCAATCACATAACTTTATTTATTTATTGTTTACAACTATTTTTTCCAACCCTGGACTTCTTTGTACCTCGCAGATTTACAAATTATCACTAAAATAGAAGTTAATTGAAAGAAATGGAGTCTCCAAGGCGATAGAAAAAGGTAATACATTGGAGGCGATGGGATTATTAAGGAGCAACAAAATATCTTTCCCAGTGCCGGTTCATAGGTCAGTAACCCCTCTTATTTTTATTTTTATTAAATATTTGAGACAAAGATAACATGTTCAATTTTGAACTGTTACAGCTCGACCCCAAAATTTATACATAGGTGACAAAACTACGTATTGGATCCGAAGTAAAATTTTCTTCTCAAATCTCAAATATTTATATTACCCCTTCTACTGTTGTTTCTTTAATATATATATATATATTCGAATCTTCCCCCCTCTTTCTATAATCCTAATCATTATTATTTCTCCAAGATCAAAGAATTGTTGGGTGAGCCCTAGTGTAAGTGAAATTTAAGATTGTAGAGTGTATTTAAACCAAGACCATATCAAAAATTATTAAGCGAGTTTTAAGTGTCTGTTGCTTTTGCCAATTCCGTCGTATGCATATTCAACACCAGAGTCGTACAAAATCACGGTAAGGTGTGGGTTGTGAATCCACAGCTCCTAGTAAGCCTACATGGACAAATAAGACCTTTCCTAACCTTATGAAAAAGTACGCGCAATGCGCTTCATATTTGTGCATTGTACCCCTCCGCAATCAAATATTACTCCTTCCAAACCAAAGGTTTAGCGGCGAGCATATACAATGACCATATATTTCCAAAAGCTTACTTAAGACTCTGGAACAACCCTAATACAGCCTTGGAGAGTGTGCAGTTGCCGAATATCAATTTAGCTCTTAGCTTCTTGTGTAGTATGAATTTTGGACAGCTGTTTACACCAGGACAATAACAAACTTCAACTGTGTTTGTTTCTCTTTTTTTTTTTTATTAACCTAACACCAAATAGTCCTACTGTACAAAATTCAAGTTTGTCAACTCTAGACGCCGGCCTGGCCGCAAGCACAGCCCTAGCGCTAAAGCAGTGTGATGGTCCTATCTCTTGGAAAGATAATAAGCCTGCATTCAGGTTTCACATATGTTATAATCCAAAGCCCTCCTTTAGAATCTATATTTTAACTAACGTTCCTTTCTCTCAACAACTTTCATTCTTTCATTCTCTTCGCTCATCACTCTATTCATACTTCTATCCTATTTTAGATTCTCATTTTGTTCATCTTTTCTCATCACGCGGCACCCACTATCATCATTCACTAGCCTACATTTACGCCACCCAAGATTATATCATAGCTACAGACTGAATACAAAATTTATACAACTAACGATGAATGATTTTGAATTATATTTGCAATGATAAGATTAAATACGTCGTCTGTCACCATATGGAATTCTACGCAGATTGCATTAAAATATCTGTTAATTAGATTGCAAATAAATTACGCAATAGTAATTACGCAATAGTAACGTCTGTACGCTTTAGATTCGCTTATCCCTAAACATTCCCCCAGTACGCATCTCTACTTTACGCAACTCTCCTATTTCACAACTATACACCGCTCCTTTCGTTAATAAATATCCCTGTTCAAACTAAATGTATTTCCTTTTATTTCAGTAATCCTGCTTTTGTCGATTATTAAATTTTGAATACCATTAGCAGTAATACCTCATAATTCATTTTATCTGTTTAGTCATTTATATTTATATATATTTATACATGTATATCTAATTGCATATATTTTAATGATTCATAAATTGAAGAAATCTCGTACATTTTCGATTCCACAAGCGTCTTTCCCTTATTAAGATACCTTTTTTCTTTCCAGTATCCCTTAATAATCTAAGATTATGTTAGTAGTAAATCGTAAAAGTTAATTCTCTTGAATATATCTACTTACTTATGAGAAAAAAAAATTCCCCCCCGAAGAAAGAAAAATGTGTGTCGGCGGCTTTTCTTTTTTTTTTATATACCTAAGTCTTAACCTATCTCACTATTTGGTTCGACCCCACTATTCAGATTTTTAATTATTTCGCCTATTTCTGTATCATCCTGTTGTAATTTTGCCAAATTCTTTAATTTGTCGCGTAATTCTTTATTATCTCTAATTTCAGTATAAAATATCCTCGGTGAATTAGTTTTATCCTCTTGTAATAAATCTCCTTCAGGCTGATATCTAGATAACACGTCAGCTACCACATTATCCCTACCTTTTACGTGTTGAACCTCATATTGAAACTGCTCTAAATAATTTATCCATCTAGTTACCCGTGCATTATATAACTTACAATTCTTTACAAATGTTAACGCTTTATGATCTGTTCGAATTATCACTTTCGCTCCTCTCAAATAAGTTTCAAATTTTCTAAACAACAAATTATTGAATAAAATTCCTGTTCCGTTACCGTCCAATTTAATTGAGCCCCCCTTAATAATTTACTGTGAAACCCTAAAATTTTTATGTCCCCTTGACTATCCATCTGGTATAAGAACCCAGCTAACCCTATTCCTGAACTGTCGGTCTGTAAGTAATAAGGTTTAGTAAAATCCGGATGATTCAACTCTACGGACCTAATAAAAAGTGATTTTATTTTCTCAAAAGCTTCTTGCTCCGTTTGTCCCCAATTCCATTTCTTGTCCTTTTTCAACAACTCACATAAAGATCTAGTATGAAAATTATAATTTGGTATAA
Source organism: Agriphila tristella (assembly GCA_928269145.1). Taxonomy (NCBI): domain Eukaryota; kingdom Metazoa; phylum Arthropoda; class Insecta; order Lepidoptera; family Crambidae; genus Agriphila; species Agriphila tristella. The sequence continues at coordinate 6,791,003 of OV743440.1, forward strand.
ATTTACGGTAAAAGTTACAAAGCCCTAAGAATGCCCTAACTTGCTTTAGCTTCTTTGGTACAGGGAATAATTGTATGGACTTAACCTTTTCCGGATCAGTGCTAATTCCATTAGTTGAAATGATATAACCTAACATTTTTACTTCGGTACTTAAAAATTCGCATTTTTCTAAATTACAAGTTAACCCTGCCTCAGATAACTTCCCTAACACAATGTTTAAATGTTCTAAATGTTGAGATAGCGTTCCTGTCGTTATAATTCCCAAGTCGTCAAGATAATTAACGCAAAATTCCCTAACCTCATGACCTAGGATGATACTAATCAAACGGCTAAACGAACCGACAGAGGTCTTCAAACCCTGTGGAAGTACATTATAAACGTAGGACTTCCCATTAAAAGAAAACCCTGTATATTTTTTACTAACTTCTGTTAACCCTACTTGATAATAAGCATTTTTCAAATCTACCTTACTAATGTATTTTGCCCCTTGAAAAGAATTTAAAACATCTAATTGTAATGGCGGTTTTTCGGTTTCTGCTATCATGTACTTATTTATTTCCCTGGCATCCAATACCACACGAATTGACCCGTCTCTTTTTAAAGTGAACGTCAATGGACTACAATATGGCGTGGACGAACGACTAATGATCCCTTGCTCTTCCATTTCCATTAACTTGGCTTCTACTTTGTCTCTATACGCATAAGGTATTGGATATGTTCTTTTTACTACAGGTGAGTGAGGTTCCATAATAATTTCGTGTTCATAACAGTTTGCTCTCCCTAATTTGGATGTAAATAGATTTTTATGTTTCATTAAAACTTCCTCTAAAGCTCCACGTTTATTTTTATCTAGATTTGACTGGTGTATCATATCTCGAATATTTTTTTCTACGTTCTCTTCAACTACTGTTTCAATATTAAAATTCGTTAACGGATTACAATTACTGAAAGCATTCTCGCCTTTATAAAATTTAAATAATTTTTTCTCATTCCCTATGATAATTTCTACCCCTTCTTCCTCTTTATTAAGTTTTATTGACGCTTGATTTTCTTTCATCCAATCAAATCCCAATATCAAATCAGCACTAAGACCCGGTACAATTAAAACAGTTAAATCACATTCAAAAGCCCCTATTCCTAACGTGACCAAAGCAATTTTTTTTTATTTCTACACTTTTCTGACCTACTGCAGTTTTAATAAGAAGTGGTTTAATAGGCATAGTGGGTATCGTCGGCCTTTTCTCTTTTAACCTATTCCAAAACTCTTCTGATACACATGTTATATCACTACCTGTATCCAGCAAAGCTACTAGATTTTCATCAAATATTTGAACTAATAATTCAGACTTGAATGCTGGAGTATCTACCCTATTTGTGACTTCCTCATCAAAAATTGCGTGTACGCTATTGTCAGTATCGACCAAAAGTTGTTCTATTTTTAATTTTAAAATCTCTACTATTTGGCTAGGAATGTTTTGAACTAAACCCTCTGGCTCACTATATCCTAAACCCAGTTTTAAATTATTTTCTTTCGGATACGTACAAATAGGTATCTTAATTCCGGTATTATTTCGCCCTAAAGATTCACCCGGACACCAATTCATTTTAACCATCATATTATAATTTAGGTCCCCTGTAGTTGAAGCTGACCTGGAGACTAAGAGCCGAATTCACCATTGATTTTAAACGCGCTTAAGATCACGTTTTACGTAATGTAGTTTAACTGTCGAGTTTGATACCCCGTTCCCCGTTTATTCCAAAAATCAATTTCACTAGGCCATTAAAAAAATTGAATCAAGATTTAACAAGGCATTGTTTATAACATAATTGTACATTTTTGTAACAAATTTTGTTGTTGTTGTTATGACAGTGACAGCCTTAAACTTGTTTTTTGACAAAGCGCGTTTAAACTCAATGGTGAAATTGGCTCTTAAGCATCAGCTTCCACTAGTTTAACATTTCGCTACCATCTATATTAACATTATTATTATTTAAGCTAACCGCTTGTATTTGATTTTCTCTTGGTTTCTGCCATTGCCTATAGTTTTGCTGAAGGCCCCTCTTCTTCTGTTCCCAATCCCTAGAATTCTTAGCTGCCGAAGTGCTCGGTGCTTCTTGCTTCTGTATGTTGTCCATACTTCTTAAAAATTCCGCCGCTTCTATTATATTTTCTATCTTGTTTGTCACGAACGCTTGTTGAATAAATTTCGGATAATGCCGAATGATATCGCTAATTAATTGTTTTTCAGGAATGTTGTAGCTTAACATCTGCGCCTTGACTGTCAGCTTCAAGAAATGTTCTACCATGGTGGGCGTCTCCGTCCTATTCCATACGCCTTGCACTATCTTCCTTCTCAACTCATTTTGTTCATTTTCTCCCCAGTATGCTTTTAAGAAATCTACTTTAAAATCAGCCAATCCTGTCCATCTTCCTTTATATACTCTAAACCAGTCCTTCGAACTCGAAGTTAAGCAGTCTTGTATTAGGCTTAATTCGTTTTCAGCCTTTCCCGCCTTTTTTAAGTAAATTTCTAAATCTTCAATGAAATCGACTGGATGTATCGACGAATCCCCAAATTTAGGTCTATCTAAATTTATATTTTTGACGTTACAAATGACGTACTTCTGAATATCTTCCATCGCATTAGGCTCCTTAGTCTCATTCCTATTTTCTATTTCCACATCGTTCATCGGCGTTACTTCGACTACCGGCGATTTTTCGACTTCGCTAGTATCCTGATTAGAACCTTGAGTCCTTTTGACTTCTTCGCTTAGGTCATCTATCCTCTTAGTTAACACGCCTACCGTGCGATTCAACATTCTTTGTATTGTCATCAATTCGCGCGATCGCGTTACCTTCGGTTTCACTATCGTCTTTACTAGCCGCTGTCGCACCTCTACCGGTTGAGGCCCTCTATTTTCTATAACCTCGGATTCCGACTGTCGGGAACTATGTGGACCCTCTACTATTTCCGCCGGCTCCTCGGATGATTCATACCGCTTTGGCGCACGACGAACTCGGACCGGTTTCCCCATGGCGAGTTTTAATTGTTCGTTGCCTTCAGTGTAATGTCAGATCTATATAAAATATTAGCACACATCCTTATTTAGCTTGGTTTTATAATATCCAAAGATTGGATACAAAAAAACCATGCTTTAAAATTTTTATTTGTCCACTATAAAGTTTTTTTTTTTTTTTGTGGGGTATTCATTTTGGTTTTAACATTGCAGCTAATTCTAATTTTCTACCGAATTATCTATTTGGTTAGTTTTAATTTAATTGTTTGTATTTTTTTTTCCCAAATTCTTTTTATTTTCATTCCGTTAATTTTCCTTGCCTACGCCTTCCCCATAAAATAAATTATAATGTAAATAGTTATATTCAAATACGGATAAGTTATTTTTATTCTTTTTTTTTTTTTTTTTTTTTTTTTAACAAAATAAAACTCTACGCTAACTCTCAAAAACTCCTTCCTCATATACCTCGAGTCAAGAATTAAAAGTTAAATTTGGACCAATGCATACAATAGTTCCCAAATAAATCTAACATTTAGTCCATATCTAGTCGTAGATGGACACATCAAAAGGCGCCATAAATCTAATCGTATTAGTCTATCTACTTATATTTTTTAGTAACAAAACAATACAAGCATACTTGAATGATTTTTAAAACCGTACGCTAAACAAAACCTTAATGGCAGGACTTTTCCTCAGACGTGCCGTTTGCAATGTCATCACCACGGAAACCAATGTCTATTGTAATTTTGTAACGTACATCCAAACTTGATACTTTAACATGTCTCTATAACTGTCAGCGATAACCTAAACAATTCACTAAGAAATTATTCCTCCGTAACTCTAGTTAAAAAAAAAGTCGCGGACTGCTAATAGTCGCTGTTTAAAGTTTACCTGAATCTTCATTGTTACTGCACAATTTTATTGAATTTTTAATTTTGACTTTTATAACTAAACATTACCTACTCAATATATACATACTTTGGCAACCTGACTATTTCACTAAGTATCTACTATGGATTTTTTTTTTTTTTTTATTTATTTATATTGAAGAACCAATTTTTAAGCCCTTGGCTCTTAGACTAATTCTTCTATTCCACAATAACAGCTAGGCTACCCCGTTAGCCAGATATCCACATCTACAATAATAATCTCAAGATATGTGTCAACGCTCCGTCCGCTAAAATTATTTTGTAAAGAATTTTTATTTAACTAGCGGCTGTCTTTTAATACTAAGGTTGCGTAGAAGCATCTGTAAGCAATTATCTAAGTTCATTTGTCTGCTTTAAAAATGCTATACAACCTCTTCTTGAATTAACTTTATTCCGTTAGCGCAAATCAAAATGTTTAAAAATTACCCCTTCTAAAAACCACAATTAAACCGTCTCACTTTATATGATAATTGCTATACTCTCTTATCAACATTCTCTTAAGTATTCACTTCTCTTAACTGTACTAGTTGACAATTAACCAGCTGAGTTCTAGTCGACTAGACATGTTCCGCTCACTTAATTTCTGCTTTTAAATTTACATAGTTAATTCGCGACCCCCCGTTGTCAATACATCTGCCTGTTTTATTGTAGTCTCAGTAAATCTCACTTTGATATTTAAGTACAGTTATCTGATATTTTTCTTCAATTGACATTACAGTCAAGTTAAAGATTATGTTTATTGTAAACCATTTTATATTTCCTAGGCAACTTTATCAGAAGTTTCCCTATAGCTCTAGTCAAATCAATAAGTATTTTAGGCATAAGAAATTACTCACAATCAGTTATTTTCTCAATTGCATACCGGCTCCAATCTCATTGTTATTGTTTACACCTTTAAATTTTTATCACATAATCACAATGTAACATTTATTCCACAATGATCCACATAACCTTTATATCATCATCACAGTCAAACTTTCACTAAAACTTGTTTATTTAACCATTGTTTTTCAATTACTAACTTTATTATAACCTCTTTTTCTGTTTGTTGACATCAGACTAGTGTGGCCAGCTTCTGAACGCAAAACAGACTAAATTGCAGAAAAAAAAATGAAAATTTACCAGTCTCATATGAGAAAAATTACACCGGTGAAAAACTAACTCTCGCAACATGTTTTTTTTTCGCAATTGTCATTTCGACAAACGTTAAAGTCGTACTACAATATTTTAATTGAAACCAACCTAAAGGTAATTGTTAGCTACGCTTAGCAAATGCCGATAATTTTATTACTATGGAAACTCTAATGAAGCTAAAAGAGCAATTTTACTTAATTGTCTTAACATGACATCGACACCGTTAGCAATAATTACTTATATCCGCCAACTTAATTACCAAATCTCTATGTCCGAACGGTCGCGAAATTAGACGGAATTTGTGTTAAGCACACTGAATCTGACCACACTATAGAGTGACTTTTGCCGTCAGGTTGACGTTGACAATTGAATGAAGTTCTTAGTTGAATGACAATGAAACAAAACCCCGTCCGTCTGCTCATCCGGCATTCGTTCTTCTATCTGACATTCGTTCTTTATTTTCTAATTTCTTTCTTTAAATGAAACCGCCTTAAATGTCTTTTTATCGTAACCCAGACGATCCCTTATCCTTACTAAATTCTTTATATTTATTCAACCCATAAAATCTATTATTTATCAATGTAACAATTTTTTTTATTTCCATGACTACAAGTCTTAGTTTTCACTAACGCCATCTATGATATTTTTCCGTAGGCCTATTTCATACTAAAGCTACGTTCACGTTTGTCGTAACTTAGAAATAAGAACAGACAGTGCAACCGACATCATAACCTGAGCCATTTCGAAGAATAATAGCTTATTATATTTTATCCTATTCATTTATCCGACAGTTTAACTTCCGCATTCAGTTTTCTTAATTCAACCGACCCCAATTCCTTTCAAGACATGAGCTCAATGTTCATCATGCTATCAATATCATAATCGAAATCCGGCGGTAATAAAACGCTCGACAAAAACCCGTCTATTCTAATCATTCCCGAAATAGCATAAAGAAAATAACAATAACATTTATGCTAATAGAATATTTCTAGATTAGTAGATTTTCTGTTTCTTTTATCGATTGCTAGTAAAATTTTAATTCTAGATTTTATTTATGAAGTCAACTTTATAAAATTTAAATTCTAAACATTTGCAATCAAGAAAGCATTCAGTTTAACCGGCCCAACGGGACTGCTTAAGCCGTAGTACGAAAGTAAGGCAGTTCAATACAAACCCCGCTATAAAACTCATCAAGGCCCATAAACACCATCACACACCTGTTTCGATACTCAACATTTGATTTTAAAATCGCTATATGGACCGCCGTGGGCCAACGTGCTAACATGTTTTAACTGTCAGATTTTTTTTTCTAGTCTGTTTATTTGACAGAACCCCTCTTTCTATCAGAATCCTAAGTAATCTTTGTCACGACGCGATTTTCTTATATTCTCTATGGCGACTTCCATAATTTATTTTAACCTAAAATTCACGATGTTTTTACTCAAGAGTAAATTTGTACTTGTTGTATTTGTACACAATAACCAAAGGAGAATGAAAGCTAGCGGCTGAATTTCATTCCTACTACGAAACTTCTTGTAAGTATAAAATTTTCGGTTGGCATTTTTTTTGATAAAATTTTCTGTTTTCATTGTGAAACCTTTATGGAGTAAAAATGTCCATAAAATCAATGCCCCCCTACCAGCTCAATGTTACTTTACCTCAATCATTAAGGAAACCCTTCTCTCAAACGCTAAAACATAACTCCGTAAACATTAATGTGAAACTACATAACCTATTTTGATATTTTTCTTTAATTTCAGCTATAACCAAAAGGATTACATAACAGATCGCACACAAAAGATCAAAATGGATGCTACACTACAAAACAAGGAACATTCAATCCACAACCAGCAATATCGTTCCTATTTTCTCAGCAGCAAAATGTGACCAAAATCATCTTATCTGTATTTTGGTCACTGCATTTCACATTACAAAAGCCTGGAATTCGTTGAAGTGGAATCTATGCTAAAAGTATGTAAAACTACTAATCCTGGTCACGGCACCAAAATGTAATGATCCCCCCCCCCTATTTAAATACTGATACAAATGATAACTACTATCTTGATTTCCTAATGATACCTGGTGATTGTATTTTTATTGGATTCTAGTTCTTACTGTTTTACTATATGGATCGGTGATATTCTAACCCTAGCATAGTTAACCTAACGCATACCTAACTACAAATCCCATTCATGTTGATTAGCCGCTAGACGGCTTCCGAACTAACCATCCCTACTTGTGATTCCATTAAATGTTTTATCTATGTTTAGCCTAGTTTATTTTCCCTAACCCTATTTTATTGCATGATAGAATAATCTAATATTAATGCTTTTGTAAGTGTGAAATGGGCGCATGATGTCTAGTGATATTTCCCAAGTTGTAATCCGTAATTACCCTAAGTTCTCGAATTTTGCTGGGTGGATATAAATATTAACTTTACATGACTAACTTTAATTATTTATGCTTCGATAGATAATGAACTAAGAACTTATTACTAAAAGAAGGAAATTACTTTGCCTGATTTTCCTACAGAATAGAAATTAAGATATTAATTGCTCATTCCAAGTTGATCCAACTTCATACTAATCTGTTACTTTGTTTAATGCTTAGAAATAACTATGTTTATCAAACAAAATACCGATCTATTTTATTACGGAGGACCCTAATCCATGAGATTTCTACCCTATGATGTCATGGTCATGCTATATCAACTTTATTGATAAATTTATTACTAATTAGTTATAACTTCAACAATGAATTACTAGTGACCGCCTGCTGTGTTAATGAAAAATTGAGAATTTACCTATTTTACTACTATACTATCAGTTATAAAGAATCTATTATCTATGTCAACAATGTTTCAATTCATATCTTTGGTTTTACTTGACAAATTTTAATAATCATAGCCGGCCCGACTGCGGCTTTTAGAAAATCCCTAGAATTTGTTAATTTTCTAACTTTAAAAGGAATAATGTTATTTAAATATCTTGGAAAAGTATCTTAGGGTTGCCTCTCACCTAGTTTTCTATGTTAATGTCGGAACCAATACTGAAATTATATTATGAAAATCTGAATGTTTGTTTTTATGATTTATTTCTTTATTTCTATTCGTCTAATTTGATGTATAGATGTCCTAGCTCTGAACAAAGGATATAAAGCCAACGCTCTGACTACAAGGTGAGTGTAGTAAGTATATTTTGTAACGTTAAGTATGTGCTTAAACAATTGGGGCTTCGCTCATCGCTATTGGATTGCATAGTTGGTCGTGGCCTATCTTCAGTTTAATGTGTTTATACCCAAAGAAGAATGTAATCAGACGGTTTCCTAGTTAATGGTATTGATTCCTCATCTTACAACAAAAGTATTCGCTTTTATTACTAGGTCTCAATTATTCCTGTTATTACAACTATTACTTAATAAAATTACTACTAAATGGATATTATTACTCTTTTGATATAACCAGGGAAATAGAATTTAAGTTTGTAATTTCCCTAAATAAGCTTACTTTAATCTCATACTAATTCTTAATATTTGTTACTATACCATGGAGATTTTAATAGTCCTCTAGCGATTAGAAATAGAGATACTATGGGAAAGAGATAAGCGTTTCCAACTACATTCCGCTGAATGAAGTAAGTACGAACAATGTTGATAGAAATTGGTCAAAGTGAATTTATGAGTTAATTGGAGTATTGTTATAAGTTAGTAGGGTAGAAGAGGGTATATCGAGCCATAATAGACAATAGGGTAAAAGGAGGTAACTCGAGCTATAAAGAAAGTTAAGTTTGGGTAATTCTACTCCGCTACCAAATATTAGTTTATTTGTCATATACAACGTTATTCTAAGTAATGTAAATCATCCAATGTCGACTTAGTTTATCAAGATAGAGAGGTAATTTGAAGCAAGTTAAGAAGTTATAATCGCCTAAAATCTAGGTATGGAAAAACCCGTCTTCGTCACTGATTTAGAATTTATTTGCTATCTTTAGTGTTACTTAAAAATATACAATGTGGCTTTCCTGGCTAGATACGAGCCCCTCCTCCGCTCAGTATGGTAAGCCTCGTCATCCGAACTGGGACAGCTTCCCCCCAGTTTCCAGCCAATTACAATCATTCTTTAATTTAAGTAAAGTATATGATCGATAGTCTAAGTTTGTCTGTATATTCCAACAAAAAGAGGACAAGCAAAATGCTCCAAGCGATTTCCCAGTTTTTCACAATTGAGACATTCTTTTCTCAAATGTGATGGCCAGATCAATTTTTTTTCTTTTTTTTTCTAAATTCTGATTTATCTTATATCAACATAAATTCAATCTTACAATTTATGAACTTAAAAAAAGGGAATAAGTACTGGAAAATCTAGGGATTTCAGAAGGAAAGTTTATTAAATTTAGGGACATATAATAAATAAATATTTGCGTTAAACCTTTCCTACTTTTGAACAATAGCTTTGGATTGCATTGTCAAAATGGCATTGAATAAATCTTCTTATGATTATTGTGTGATAAACTTGATATTGATTTCCTTTAAATTGAGTCGACTGTTAAATTTGATTTAGAATATTTAACTCAGAGAATACTTTGATTCCAGTAATCGTGAACTTAACATATTCACCAATTTAATTGATACTTTCATAGTATATAAATGTTGGTCAAAGTATTGTTTAGTGCTACATACCGAGCATTATTTTGTTAATTTGTGGAAGCTTACTCAAAATTGTGTCTTGTGATATTAATGAGTTGGAATTGACATGGCTCGAATAATATCACGGGTCAACATTACACCCAGACTTTTCTTTAGCATTCATCCACATTTATTACCAAAATATTTTATTTTATTTATAGTCAACAGATTGAAACATGGTCAAAATTAGTAAAGTCAGCCCAATTCAAAGATATTACTTCTATTATGATTTGATAATCTATTAGTTAATTAGATTGTGCGTCCAGCTAGCTTTAGCACAATGGTAGGTAGATATTTTTCATTCACTGAAATTTATTTACAATGCCACTTCACAACACCCATAGATGCCACTGAGAATTTAAGATAACAAATACACTAATACGTTCCCATTTAACCCTCCAACTTGCTCGTATTTACCTGCCTATGACACAACTTGAAAATCATCATACATTTTAATTTACTTTTGTCATGATCCGCCATGTTGTTTATCAAAATTAGCTTGGATGAAATGCATCACTTAGTGAACCAATAGCGGCCATTTTGTAATGCACCTTTGCAATTTTCCTATCGATAAATAATAATTCGGCCATTTTGTTGAATTTATGCCTAACTTATCCTACAACAGATTCGAGTCTAGAATGCTAATTTTACATTGTGACGACCTACCTAACTAGATTTTCGTTCGTTCTACATGCCTGCCTAGCAGATTATGCGCCTATTCCGCTCTATTGACGACGATTCACAACACCAGTATCACAAACCCCCCCCCAGGTTTTGTGATACTCTACCTAATTTTCGCGCGATTAACCCTACAATTGACCTATGATTTTACCTGCCTAGTTCAGACTACATGAGAATTTCCTATGCCAATTTTTGTGGTTCTTACCAGCGCCACACGTCGCCCCATTCCTGTACAGTTTTGAGCGGCACTCACCTAGCATAACCTATCAACCTTTACGTGCCAGAATCGGAGGGGAAGGAGCCGATTCCGGGGCCCTAGCTCAAGGAATAATGAAAACCTGCCCTCGGGGCTTAAACGGAAAACAAAACTACGTTTTAGCGGCAGCACTTGATGAAGCCTTTTTCCATATTAAGTCACGCAGGATTACATTATGTGACTAACTAGGCAGACCAACGAATTGGCCGCCCGTTTATGACGCCACAATCATAAACTTCAATTTACCTAGTACCCCCCCGAAAGTCCATAGCGAATCGCCCCAGTACGACACAATCCTATTTTTAATTATTCAAGATAAAAACTCCCTTTCCCACATTCCATTTCATATGAAATTAGTTTTAAAAAATCTATTTTCACTAATTCTTGAATTTACTTGATACAGCTACGTTAATTTGATGTAAACTTTGCAACCAAACTATATATTTCAGTCAGGCTTTAATTTTACCATTTAAAGCTCATCTGAAACATTTCCCCAAAGGTTAGAAACTTGCCCGTGCAAGACCTATACACATAGACTTTCGTTTCTTTCACTTATTTGCTGACTATTTCGGTCTTGAGTTAAAGAAAAACTTGTTCAGCAGCCATCTTACAGAGGGAAGTGTGCTTGCGTCTTCTTCGGTGAGCGTCAGTAAAGGAAAAAAGGACCGGCTCCCCCGCGCCCGGCCTTATATACATGCGGAAAAGTTACCTCTGCGAAAATCTTGATGACGCTTAATCTTATTGGTTCTTAATTTTTTAGAGAGCCCTGTCACTAATTTTTCTAATTTACCCAATAATGGGGTAATTTCTCCCTGAACTAATCTACCTATCTCGCGAATATAATAATAGGAACCCGTAATTACTTCGATACTCACGATAGTTATAATTATAAATATAATTAGTTTTGCTTATTCTAGAATTTACAAAACTCCTCACATACGCAAATATTGTTCTAACTTCCTAATGACACAATCGATTTAACCTTCCCTGTACGTTTGAAACATCTTTTGGTCTATCGCTATTCTAACCTCCCAAGAAAAATCTTATAATCAATAAATATGTTATCTGACCGCTTTTATTATTTCCAATCGACGCATAGCTTTATTTAATAATAGCAACGAATTGATAACAAGAACCCAATGATATTATGCTTAACCAACCAAACTTGGGGTATAATAACGCTAACAACGAAAATTACTCACATACGTAACCTACTGTTGTATGTGCCCTATTTTGTCGCCTCATCTTACAATTTGCCTCTTCAGTCACTGAATGAGTTTATCTACATACTATGGTATTTTAAAAATATTTCAAACCCTCTCTGTCTCTAACTTTTCTTTCTTGTGCAAAAGTAATGGCATCATTTTTATTTCTTCATCTATTCGCCGTTTCTATCGTTATTTTACTGAAAGAGTCACTTTTACTGAAAGGTAACCGTTGAATATCCTTCCACATAACATTTAACCTATTCATATACCTATTATTGTGGGTAAATGATTTGTAATCTCCAAGTATTATTCAGAAAATATAAAATCAATTAAAGTTTTTATTGTATTTGCAGGTTTACTATACTGAATATATGGATATCATATTTCTTACTGTAAGATAATCAACGTCGTTTATAAAATCTAAGCATATATTTTCATCTATTCAAAACAAAAGCACATTTGATCGCTTATTGATGAATCGAAAATACACCAAATCTCACAATTTCGAATATACTAGCCTTAAGATGAATCCCGGCCTTAACACCCTCGACTCATACATACATACATACGCGACCTCTTTTGCCGTTCCCCTGGCACGGAACCTTGCTCTCGAGTCCGACTTGCACTTGGCCGGTTTTTTTCCCATATTATATTACTAAGGGTACTTTATAGACTCTAACTGGTAACATTTAATTTTACACGTCACTATTGCGAATTATGATTGGTTACTTTAAAATCTGGCGCCATGTAGCTTAATCTTAGGAAAATCCACGCCCACACAGATTCCGAGCTCTCGATTGGCTACCACAACATTTTCCCTTCGTGTTTTGTTTATGAACAAAGGAAAGCCACGATCCATTCTACGGTAGATTGTTTTTATGTCTAGTTCCTTTTACAACTTTTTACTAGTTATCGTTTCTATTTAATGTTTATTTATTACAAATATAATCATTCGTATTCTTCCTTTACTTTTAATATTAAATGATTTTACTTTATTCATAATCCCAAGCTTAATTTACAAATAATGTTTTTTGATTTTTGCTGAAAACGAAACGCGATATGTGTTTACAAAGCATGTCACGTCACCAAACCTAAACATTATTTTACACATTTAGAATAACTAAATTATTATTTGTTTATTTTAATATTTTATAATCATTCGACTTCCTTTTACCTTATAAATTTTAAATGATATAATTTTACCAAGGATTATTTCGTTCTCTTTTTTTTTCTCTTTAAAATATAGAGTGATTTTTCTCTATGGATTATCACTTTAGTTCCAAAAACGGCCACCAAATGTCAAATGCATTTGTCTATGTAAATGTCAACCTATTGTTTATTATTGTCGAACCATATTTTCAGGTTAAAGAAATCCCGCAAAAGTATCCGTTTTTTATATAGAAATATGATATTTCGTGTATGTTGTATTTGCAAATCGCAGTCATAGCCTACAATTATCTGTGATCAAAGAGTTTGTGCTACGAGAATACTTTTGTAATTGCAGTAAATATCGTAAAGCCAGACAACATTTAAAGACATCCCAAATTGCATAAACAACCCCTTTTTTATTAAAATGAGAATAAACATCCCTTCAGGTAAGTTATTCAACGAGTTTATTTATTGATTCAATCACATAACTTTATTTATTTATTGTTTACAACTATTTTTTCCAACCCTGGACTTCTTTGTACCTCGCAGATTTACAAATTATCACTAAAATAGAAGTTAATTGAAAGAAATGGAGTCTCCAAGGCGATAGAAAAAGGTAATACATTGGAGGCGATGGGATTATTAAGGAGCAACAAAATATCTTTCCCAGTGCCGGTTCATAGGTCAGTAACCCCTCTTATTTTTATTTTTATTAAATATTTGAGACAAAGATAACATGTTCAATTTTGAACTGTTACAATAGGGAATATGCATAAGTCACCGATTTTGATAAAATTGGGCTTGATCGCTTCGGACACGTATAAAAACATGATGGATCAGGAAAATAAAAAATTATGATGTATTATTTTAGTTTTATCACACGATGAAATCAGGGAAAAATAACGATATTTTTTTTCACTTGCGAATATAATGAACTTAACAGTCAGATATAATATCGAATAAGAAATTATTTTTTGTATTACACATATGTACTTAAACGCAAAATTTAGGGAGATAATTGAAAATACTGAAAATTCTTGGCTAACTCCATCGTAAACGCGCGCCTGAAACGTGATATGTGACGTCATATATCATGTCCGTTTTGTATGGAGCGTTTTCGGCGGTTGCTGCTGCGTGCTAACTTCAAATAACTATATCACGAGAAAAAAACGCAAGAAAAAAGTTTTAATATTACAGTTGATTTTCTCACGCATTGTACTTTTGATTTTGATAAAAAAAAATGATACATATTCCATATTGCAGTTTCCGCAAAAGGACGGTTAACACTGGTAAGACCACGTAGCACTGTGAAGCTCGTTGATGTCGCCGTGTTTGCGCGCTACGGCGTAGGCCGTAGCACATCACAAAAATACATAATACGGCAGAGACAAAGTTATGAATGAGAACTGACTAAAAACTTATTTATTCATTTGTCTATCTTTTTATAAATTAATACTCAATAATTATGACTTATATTGTGACATTTTGACCATAGCACTTCCGTTTAACTATATGCCACTTTTTGCGAATGTTTTTATCACATCAAAGCTCATAAATCGTATAGTGAGATTACATGCTGTTTGAAAGCATCCTACTATCCTACTAATATTAAAAATGTGAAAGTTTGTGGGTTTGGATGTTTGTTCCTCAATCACGAAAAACTACTTAACTGATTTGGTTGAAATTTAGACAGCCTTGATTAAAACATAGAGTACATACTTTTTATCCCGATATTCCCACGGGAACGGGAACCACGCGGGTGAATCTGCGGAAGGGCGCTAGTTACATAATAAGTATGTTTTAAAAACTTTCAATAATAATATTTTTGTTTTTTAACTGTAATCTCCGAAATGATTATTTTTAAAGTTTGAACTACATTGGCTCGCTAACCACCACTAGAAACATAATTCACTAGAGCTAGTATTTTATAAAACTTTGCCTCTGTTCCCGTTTCTTACTGACATTACTGTTACGCCACGCCGCCGGCCGCCACTGTTTGCTCGATAACTGTCCGTGTAAACTAACACAGTACTTTGTTTGCTAAACTTTTCTTACTTCATTTGTAACCGTTTCAACTACCTAAGTACTGCTTTAGTATACAATAACAATTGAAAAGAATGGTTTGACATTACATTTACTCGTATTGCATAGGTAAATAAATAAATAAATCTTAAACACACGTGTTTCCAAAAACAATTTATTGGCATTTAATTGAAAAAAAAAATGGTCATCTGCATAAGTAATATCCAATAACCTTTAAATCAAGTCAAAAAATACACAAACTCTCCTACTCAATCAATCTCTAATCTTGTAAATATTTTCCTACTCAATGAAATTTAAATTATCTCATACCGGTACTAAAAGTAATGTACGCAAAAATACATGATAAAAGGGAGGAACCTCATTTAAACCTGAGCGCTGATTAAAGTCCGAATCGAACTCGCCTAGAATACTGAGCGCCGTCGTCCCGATTTCGCGATAACCAACGTCGTTTAATCCCATCCTTTGTTCTTATTCTCCTCTCGATTTATTAAATGAACGAAAAAGTAAATTGACAATCCTGGGAATCGTCGAAGTAAATTACGTCTTTTTACGAGCTATATCTAAACCTCGCGCAACGTTGTCGTATAAAACCTGCGCGTTTGCGTACCGCAAAATGAGCTTTTCAGTTTTATTTTCTTTTCCAAAATATTTCAGTCTTATAGTAGGTACTGGACGAGGCATACCTTTTATTTTATTTGCCACTACAATATACCTACGGTATCACACTATACATCCTTATTTTTTATGAACGACTGATGACAAAGATCTAATCTAGGCCAGTGTTAAAGAAAAAATGACAAAATACTGCAATAAGTTTGTCTTGATAAACCAGCGAACTTGACAAACTCAATATCTTATGAAATAAAACACTTTTTAACGGATACTAGCGCGGTTTTATTGAAAGTACTTTGGTAATTAGTTCGTGTTTGGTTTCAGTCCCTCCTCGCGAACAGCTTCAGCCCCCCGTGACCACGGCAGCTGCAAAGGTGCCGAAACGTCGGGAAATAGTAGATTGTATTACAAGGGAGCAAAATAATATTTTTACGGCGAGGGCGCTTTTTTGAATCCAGAGCGAAGTGAGGGATTCTTCAGTAGAATCCTGAACGTAGCGAGGGATTCAAAGTATGTCGCCCTCGCCAAAAATATTTTGCGCCCGAGTCATATACTCTACTTTTCATCCCCTTTCTATGAGAAAATAAATAGGAGACTGTGTTTATGTAATTAATGAAAACGTTCTTTATTTAAAGAAGACACGTGAAAAGTAAAAATAATTACAAATTTATAGTTACGTTTGATACACTAGCGCAATTTTCAAAAGTTATTGTACTAAGTACGTAAGTATGTACTAATTACAAGAACACAGACTTAATTCGCGCGCTTATGTTTTTTTTAGTCTCCGCGCCGTCTATACAGCCAGTCAATACATACCAGCCGGCGGGCGGGGCGGCGCGTTCGAATTCTTTGAGAGATACATGTTCTAAATTCAAATCTCTTTTCCTCCCACTAAAAAGTTCTTACCAGAAAAGAGCTATTTTGGTCCCACTTATATAGGAACAAATCATCATTTTTCGAATAGAAGGGATGAAAATAAAATATCAAACCAAATACCAACTAATTACCAAAGTATTTTCAATAAAACGCTAGTATCTGTTAAAAAGTGATTTATTTCATGTCTAGTGAGCGCGTAAGCTTGAGAAGTGAATGAATTGAAAATGAATCTTATTTTACGAATACAGGAGAAAATAATTAAAATTATAATTTCACATCAGCGAAATAAAAAGCGTTTTCCATGAATACCAAAACAAAGTGTAGAGAAGGATAACATCTTAAAATACTCAAAGCAATTTATCTTAATACATCAATGTTATAATACTTTCATGTATGAGACCGAAAATACTGAAACAAGAATCGAGATCGATTACATGATATTTTGTAGCTTGGATATAAAATAAATTAATGGCGATAATGCGAATATGAACAAGGGCAATGATAACAGCTTACAATTATTTTGAATAGGAATTATATTCAACCAAATACCTGACCTATGATGTCACACGAATCACGAAATTTAGCACATTATTACCTGAAAAAAAACAAACACAAACTTAGTAGGTAGTTATATTAAATCAAAATATTTAAAAGTAAATAGATCATAATGTTAATTACATTACTTCGAAACAAAAAAGTTTTTTGCAATTAGGTCTATTATCAACAGCTGTAGGTTAGTAGTTCAAATATTTCTAAATATTTATTTTCTGATAGGTTTCTGTAATTAATTACAGTAAAAGATCTCCAGCACCTATTACAGCCGACAAAATAAAAAAACTTGTAAATAAAATCCATTTATAATTAGGTATAAGAGCGAGGCACCCCAACATAAGTATTCCATTCTGGGGCTGTCCCACCGCTATCTATTTTTGTATATTTGGGATATAAAAACTATTTTATTTATTTTTATTATTCACTAGCGACCGCCCGCGACTTCGTCTGCGTGGAAAGGTTTTTTTGCTATGCCTCGGGAACAATATTTTTTCGGGATGAAAAGTATCCTATGTCCTTTTCTGTGCCCCTGACAACGTGTATGCAAAATTTCGTGATGATCGGTTCAGTAGTTAAGACGTGAAGGCGTAACAAACAAATAAACAAAGAAACAAACGGACTTTCGCATTTATAATATTACTAAGGATATGAGTAAGGATTAATTAATTATTATTAATTTATTCAGCACTAACATATTTCGCTGGCGGCGATGTTTCTAGCCACCCGACACGTTAATTAAGTAGGGTGTCTGTTAAAAAAAATATTTCTTCCATCTACACTGTCTGTTCACCGTCCAACATAATTAATTATACATTTAAAGCCAGCCGGGCACATTATTAATTCGGAGAAAAGGAAATTAAAAGTCTATGTCCCGTTTTTGTAGCAAATTACTAGTCTTTCATATGAAGTCGTGTGGTTGAGACTCACGTCTAATGCTCGGTGTAAATACCCCTTAAGCTACGTATACAAGCTCTTCAAAAAACGTACATATTCGGTTTATCGTTTGTACGGAGTATTAAAATTTTGTGTAAGTCTTTCCTAGGTTCGTGGTTATCTATTAGCAGTAAAGCTGGATGGCAATTATATTTTACACTACGGAAATTTCATAAAAATATGAACAGCCTTTTGGCTTTAGTCCTCCCGTGACCAAGAACCCTGGAAAGGTGTCGAAACGTCGGGAATTAAAAAAACCAACAAATCCAAACTAAATAATCCTAAAATAACACCTAAATTAATAAAATACGCGCTATAATCCGTAAAAAGGGTTTTATTTCTTAAAGTATATTTTGTTGATATTTCAACAAACTGCGCCCAAGACTCCGGAGTCAGCCTATTGGGTGACTCCGGAGTCTTCCGGCGACTGCGGCCACTTTTTACTGGAACCAGCCCCCCTAGCCAAAGTAACATTTGCAAATTTTCGCTATAGCTTCGCTTCGAAACATGTATGGATTTGACGTTTTAATATTCGATAGTTAACGAAACCTTATGTCAATCCCATACATGTTTCGAAAGCGAAGCGATAACGAAGATTTGCCAATGTTACTTTGGCTAGGCCCTCTGGGCCGCAAACGCGGGATCGAATTGTTTTCGATTTTCTGTACTAATTAGCGCTAATAAGTTTTCAGGATTTTGTAACGACGTTTGAAACTCTCGTGCTATAAGCACTGGTCAGTAGTGTTCTAGAATTTGTTGTTCAGTCTTGTGGCATTCGATCTTACGTAGAAAACCTACATAATAATAATGAAAATAATAATTATTGTACCCCATACTCGGTTGCGAAACTAAGTCACAAGGGTGCTCACAAGAGCCTGCCCGAGTGGCTTAAGCTCCCAAGTTGCGAGCTTAAAGCGCACTTGCGAATGTTGCGATGCCCGAAGCCAAACGTGAACTTTTGATACGGTACGTGAAAGGATTGCGGTAAAATTGTTTATATTAGATGCATATGTTTGTTGAACTGACTATGTTGGTGAAGTACATGTACTGAATTTAGTTTTGCACACAACGGCCTTATAGTCACACCTTATTATAACATAGAACTGATGATGTAAAGAACATGCTATGGATGGCGAACCAATGGCACTCAATAAACGTTAACATTTATAAGGAACCGGCCAAGTGCGAGTCGGACTCACGCACGAAGGGTTCCGTACCAAAAAACAGCAAAAAAAAAATCACGTTTGTTGTATGGGAGCCCCCGTTAAAAATTTATTTTATTTTTAGTACTTATTTGTTGTTATAGCGGCAACAGAAATACATCATCTGTGAAAATTTTAACTGCCTACCTGTTGTCGTTATTAATATCGAGCAAAAAACGGCAAAAAATATGTTTGTTGTATGGGAGCCCCCCTTAAATATTTATTTTATTTTGTTTTTAGTATTTGTTGTTATAGCAGCAACAGAAATACATCATCTGTGAAAATTTCAGCTGTCTAGCTGAAATTTTGAGATACAGCCGCATTACTTATCATTATAGCCCAGGAGCCACCAATCCTGAAAGCTCCGTGACACGGATTCTAATATTTTTAATAAAAAATAAAAGTTAACGTTTAGACGAACAAGATTTGCTTGGTCGGCGTGGATTTGATTAGCCGGAAATATTTTGATCAAATTATTTATTATTAAATTTCCATAATTTTTTTTCCGTCATCACGGATTTTGATCCATCTTATATAGAATTTTGTGTGAAATATTATGTTCAACAAGAAAAAATCCGGCCGACCAATGATTTTTAGCCGGAAAGGTCACGCATACCTATTTGAATGGTGTGATAAGGGGTAAAATTTATCCATTATCACGGAAACCTTTTTTGTTTTTTTTTAATTCACGCGTTTTAATGTCATTTTACACAGAATATTTGAAGTTGAACAGAATGTCATCAAGTGAAATCTATAACAGTATGTTCCTCACTCACACAATAAAATTTGGTATGCGCGATACTTTCGGCAGTTTGTAAGCACGCATACCAAGATAATTGTAAATGTGACATTAAAACGCGTGAATTAAAAAAACCAAAAAGGTTTCCGTGATAATGGATAAATTTTACCCCTTATCACACCATTCAAATAGGTATGCGTGACCTTTCCGGCTAAAAATCATTGGTCGGCCGGATTTTTTCTTGTTGAACATAATATTTCACACAAAATTCTATATAAGATGGATCAAAATCCGTGATGACGGAAAAAAATTATGGAAATTTAATAATAAATAATTTAATTAAAATATTTCCGGCTAATCAAATCCACGCCGACCAAGCAAATCTTGTTCGTCTAAACGTTAACTTTTATTTTTTACTAGCTTCCGCCCGCGACTTCGTCCGCGTGAATATTAGAGATAATCCTTAGGGAACCTTCAACCAGGATCCAACCAGCCGTTTTTACGCGTTTAGGCGGGTCCCCACCAAGCGAGCAGCCTCGTGCGAGGCCCGCCACACGCGGCAAACGTCTTGCCTCGCACGAGGCTGCTCGCTTGGTGGGGACCCGCCTAATCGCGTAAAAACGGCTGGTTGGGTCCTGGTTGAAGGTTCCCTAAGGATTATCTCTAATATTCACGCGGACGAAGTCGCGGGCGGAAGCTAGTTTATAACAACAGTCAGAATTGGGTCCAAATATGTTAGTAGATATCCCGTTCCCGTTTCTTTACACTTTTCCGTTCCCGTTCCCGTTCCTTTTTGAGGGGGTGATTTTTAAAATCACAAAATATATGTTTGTCTATTTATTTTTAGACTTGCTCCTACGAAGTTTAAAGTTGTAATGTCTATTTTATATTATTTTTCCATACAAAATCATTTCCACCGTGTTGGACTTCAAAATAAATATCATTTTCGCAATCGTTATCCCAGAAAACCCCAATAATGACATCCATATCTATCTTTAGGTTTATCTACCCTATTTCACCCCCGTTTCATCCCCATATGGGTCAAAATACTACCAGTAACAATATACGTTGCGTTAGATTTTATTCATAAGCCTAAATTATAAATTTAGAGATTTTTACTTCGAAAATAAAGGATTTTCTTCTAAACACAACTTCATCCCCCTTTTTACCCTTTCGGGGGTAGAATTTTGAAAAACGCTGAGACCCGTATTTAATTATTTTCAATTATCAGCCTAAACACAATATTTGGAGATCCTAGCTCCAAAACTGAGGGACTTTCATACAAACTTTCATCCCTTATTTCATCCCCTTAGGGATGGAATTTTCAAAAATCCTTCCTTAGTGGATGCCTACACTGTATAAGGTATCTGTGTGCAAATTTTCAAGTCTCTAGGTCCAGTGGTTTGGGCTGTGCGTTGATATCTCAGTCAGTCAGTCAGTCAGGACTTTGAATTTTATATATATAGATTAAATATTATTATATTAATTTATATATATAGATCTTGGCAAAATTTTATATAATTAAATGTAAAGTACCATTTGATATTCTACTAACAATGTATAAAACATTGGTAGAAAGCATTATATCCTACGGTCTCAGCAGCTATGGCCGTACATATAAAACATATTTAGAACAAATATATAATATTCAGTATAGGCTTCTTAAACTATTGGTTCCCCCTAAAATAAAAATTAAATATTCAGAGGACCCTGTTGGACTTTTTAAATACTGTGGAGTTTTACCTATATCCGAGAAAGTTAAACATAATCTGCTTCTTGAAAATTACTTTAACGAAGAAATTCAAGTACCGATAAATCACAAAATATGTACTAGAAAAATAACTAACAAAGAACTTTATATTCCCATATCTAACAACGAATACGGTAAAAGAACAACTCAATATTTAATACCCCGTCTTATGAACAACTTACCAATCGAAATAAAAGATAAAATAAATCATAATAACATTAAAAGAATCCTTAAATTATATTACCAAACTTAAAAAAAAAAATGTCTTTATGTCGTGAAATAGGAGCAACCTTTATATGCGAGCGCACACGCACAAGCGCACTCATTTTTTTCTATTGAATCTATGCATGCGATGCGCTGTCATGAAACTCATCGATTTTTCTTGTGGGTATGGGCACTCGCTCAAACATTCTGTACGATATGATTAATACTTACATAAGTACACCTACCCGCTCTTAAAATTAATTATGTTTTATTTGAATCCTGTTGTTAGTTGCTCTTTTTTAAGTTATTTATGAGAACCTAGTATCTAGATAAACTTAATCTAGGTTTTTAAGATACTACTAACCATTAATGTAACATGTTTATTGGCAAATAAATAAATAATAAATAATAAATAAATAAAATAAATAAAAATATTAGAATCCGTGTCACGGAGCTTTCAGGATTGGTGGCTCCTTACCTATTATTAACATATATAAATATTGGATATTACAAGGACATTTCGAGAAAAGGTCATTTTGAGAAAAGGACTTTTTGAGAAAGGACATTTTGAGAAAAGGACATTAGTAGTCCCTCTAACTACGATATTAATCCGCTTAGTTTTAATCGAAGTTTTTATTTTAATAAGTAATACAAATTATAAACTACTAATTTTGACACTGACGCCATGCTTCAGATCTTCAATATACAGGGTGACATGGAAATTCGACCTATTCCTTGAAAGGGGTTATAGGGGGTAGACCAAGGAAAAATAAAAGCGCTTAATTTTTTTATATTTATTTGAATAAAGGCTTTTTTCAAAGGATGATGACCACGTGACCCTAAGGGATAAGATCGATGGAGATAGTCGAAAGTATTGGCATTGTATACTTTTTATTGTCAATCTATTGAATATGACACTGTAAATTATAATGTAGGTTAAAGTGTTAGTGGTCCGGATTGCTTTGTCGCCAGTGTCCAATGTCAACGACACAATACGGCCGCATAATAAAGATCGCGCTCAGTGCGGTAATTGCCGTTATTGTTTCGACACATTTGACACAAATACGACACACGACACCAACTTCTGGTTTTCCTTGAGCGCAGTATGTAGCATACTGATATGGTGACACACAATCGTCTGATTGGAGAATAAACTAAAACTGCATTGGCTAGTTTGCACAGTTTTGAAGTTATTAATACGCAGACATCATTGAAAAATTAAAAGTTATACATATACATAAAAACAATGGAAAAAGCAGGATATAATATTTTTATGTTGGCAAATCACACCACACACAGTGACCCATACCCTACAAACAGATGAAACTCCTCCTCGCGTTGTGTTCCTCATTACTGAGGGTTGTGAATCCCCCGATGGGAAGATAATTTTTCTTTGACGATGCCCTTCCCTCGCTGTCTGTCCTTAGCTTCATGAAGTGCATCGTGTAGCTTGGTGTTCAGCGTTGAGCGGATTTGGTCAGACCACCTAGTTGGGCTTCGACCTCTCGGTCGTTTGCCATCGCCTTGCCAGTGACCATCAGTTGTTCGAGGTTGTGTCCGTCTTTTCGGGCGATGTGACCGAATAATTCCAGAATCCTTTGGAGACAGGAAGTGGATAGCCTGGTTTTAATGTTGAGCTCTCGAAGGATAGACTCGTTTGTTCGGAATGCATTCCGAACAAACGAGTCTATCCTTCGAGAGCTCAACATTTTCAGTCCACGGTATTTGTAGCTTCCTCCTCCAGCACCACATCTCAAAAGCGTCAATGCGATCTCGGTCGGCCTTTTTTAATGATACAGATGAAAACATTTGGTCTAATACACCAGAAATCAGGGATGCACAGAGCACAGACAGCGGACCCAAGGCATTATGTATGTATTGCCAGTGGCCGCCAACAAAAATACTCCCTCGTACATTTGAAGGAAAAAATATTTTTTTGGCTATTTTTATGTTTTTATTTTGTGCTGTTGGCCCGCCGTTAGGGTCATCATTAGGGAATGCAACACGGCTTCGCCAAAATCTCGCGAGATAGGAAATATCAATCTCGCGAGATCTTGCCATTTAAGAGATCTCGCGAGATTGGTGAAATTGTTTGTCACAATAATGGATTTTTGATAGGAAAATAACAAGTTTGATGTAATATTTAAAAGTAAATTATTTCTATCAGTTTTCATTATTTAAATAATTAGACTTCTTCTTTAGTTATTTAAGAAAATAAACGTTAATTATCAAAATTTTAGAAAAATTACTGACAAAATTTTAAGAGTCATCTGACAGACAATATGGGCTACCTAGCGCAAAATTATATTCTGTTAGAGTTCTTCCTTGGACCCTCATTGGCTTCATGATTCATTTCTTTTTTAATCGATGGCTCTAGCAGATGCCATTGCTCTCTCTTTTGGCTCTTTAAATGCAGTCAAAGATTTTTCAATGTCTTCTTCTAATGAAAGGCTTTTTCCTTCCTGGGAAACACATGTATTTATGCTCCTGTGCAATCTCGTAAATCTCGCGAGATCTCGTCCGATTTTCAGCCGAAATTAATCTCGGTAAATAGAGAGAAATAGCGAGATCTCGTTCTCGCGAGATTGCATTCCCTATCATCATTTGCCCAAGTAGCCCATGGCCTCGATAAGTATGTGCAATCTGTGCATACCTGCCATAATTAATGAATTCTATGTTAACTCTTCATTTCCAATCCACACAATGGTTAGGCTGAACTTGAAAGAGCAGTTCTCTCATTCACGACTCATTTTCGGCATCAAGTCGATCGACACCCACTTTATATTTGCAATGCCGATATCAATGTCTGAAACAGACTCCTATAGTTATGCCGGCACTACATATTCGCCAAGCATTAGCAAAATTTATTGTACGTTGATGCTTTTGAAAGAACCTCTTTGAAGCATTTGTTAAGATTGCACGCCTAGTATCATGGTGAAAATTGAAAAAAAGACTCTTTAGTGACGTCACTGCTTATTGCTATCTCTTTCTTTTCGTTTTACAATACGTTTTCGTTTCTCACGAACGAACGAACGACGAACAACGAACACGTATTGTAACACTAAAGAAAGAGGTTGCAATAAGCCGTCACGTCACTCAAGGATATTTTTTCTATCTTCACTATGACTCTGGCCGGTAATCTCCATTGGAGGGAGGTATAATATAAGCTTCTTGATTTGTTACAAAACCAGGGGCCCTATTTTTGAATCGCTCGGCTGGCGTCGAATGCTCTTTTCTACTGATTTTCGTTCGACATATGGCTTAATCTCATACGTTTGAGTCAAATGTCGAACGAAAATCAGTAGAAAAGAGCGCTCGACGCCAGTCGAAGGATTTAAAAATAGAGCCCCAGCAACGTACAATGAATTGTGCCGATGCTTGGTGAATATGTAGTGCCGGTTTTAAGCTCGTTTGTTTACGCATCTCTTAACTGTAATGCCTGCATCGATGCATGCAGGTGCTCGCGTGGGAACAATGCGCACGCACTCGCCCGCGAGCGGTCGCCATTAAGCGGATATCAGAATAATGGCTAACTGTTCGGGACGCGGCCGATACGCTATACGCTACAGGCTGTGTGCTAAATGGCACGAGCACAAAATAAAAGTAGACAGAAAAGAGTATCGAAACAATGATGTTTTCTTCGACACATGTAGGTACATATCGTACAGGCAATCTCAGGACAACCCAGCCATATTTCAGTGACTAACGAGTTACTACCGCAGCAAATCAAATGACGCATGACGGTAGCGTTGAACGGCCAGGGCGGACCTTCTGTCTAAAAGCACACATACTTTTTATTTTATGGTACAAGCCTGGAATCTACAACCGGCTTAAAAGTAGAAGGGTAAATGCAATTTCAAGTAGCAAAACTTTTTTCTACACAAAAAGGTGCTCCATTTGAAGCAAACACAAATCCGCGTTGTGCTACTCCATTTCCACTATAACGAAAGGGATACTGTAAGCTACATTCACAAAACTTCCATACCGAAGAAAATACAGCTAGTGTTTGTTTGACGTATCAAAATAATCCGACTACTGCCTAAAAGTACTTTAATAGAAAAATGTGTAACTAATTGAGTGTTGTGAAAGGGAACACGCTGTATTGGTGATCGAGTCAGATCGGGTATGTGGAGCGTGCGATACACTCGCTAACCATCCGTGCCTGATCTGACGGTCGCGAACTGAGCGAGCGAACTCTGCATGCACAGCACGCAACCCGGTCACTTACACTGTTTGACAAACAATCATAGTAGCCTAGTTCAATTCAAAAGAGTAGTGACTCATCTAGTGAGGCCTGACGTCACAGAATATCTCTTAGGACAGGCGTAAAGAAAATGCCCTTTCCCTTTCCCAAGTCCCAACACTTCACTCCTTCACTCTCATATTCGGATAGATTTAGGCCCATCTTACATGGCGCTACTCAAAATAAACTAGTTTCAAACTCTAATCACCAACTAGTTAATAAAACGTCACAGCACTAGTATTTCAATGGCGCTCCGTACACGACGCTACCAATCACAAACTGGTTTGGAACGCGTCAGTAACTAATCACCCAGCGACCGGTCATGCAGTCGCGCGTCGACTGATTACTAATGGAAACTGGAAACTATGCTGCGGTTCAGTGAAAATTAATGACCATTAGTAAATATACAATTTGTCCAAGAAGTGGAAAAGCATCCGTGTTTGTATAATTACACATTAAAAGAGTATTCGCGTTGGGATGTGACCGAGAAAGCTTGGATTGAAGTGGGATGTAGTCTGATGTAGTATAGAAGTAATAACTCCTCATCGCTCGAATCGCTAGCCATTTCAATAATATCCCGAAACAACACACACACCGCGTTTCGTGTAGGTTTCAAATAAATTTGGTAGTGCCGTGTACGAATCTTTGTCACAAACTAGTTTGTAACTATAATTACTAACTGGTTTCGTCAGGTTTCAGTAGCGCCGTGTAAGAAGGGGCTTATATTACAGTTTAGTTCAGGCATGTCAAACACGCGGCGGGCCGCATGCGGGCCTTTACACGTTTGACTTCGGCCCGACCCAATTTTAAAAACATCCTCCTGATGCGGTCCCCTTGTGTCAATAATATTTCAATTTAAAAAGTAACACTTTTCCTATGCAATGAGTTTTATTTTTCTTTAAAGTTAGGTTTTTTTATGGTTTTGCGGCCCACTAATTCTACGGTCAATATGCATTTGGCCCACCAATTATTTTGAGTTTATCAGGGTTGGTTTAGTTTCTTCTAAAATATATAGACCGTTAGATTGTCATGACAGTCTTTTTTTCGTATTTTAGGAAGGGCTCTTGCGTGATAATCTAGCTAAGTAAAGGTACTTAAATTACTTATCTATAGCGAGACTAACAATAACTAGGCTATATGCTGTAGAAGTCTAGACATAAAGGTCAATGAAAAAAAAACGTATTAAATACAGAAGCCATTGTGATTTTAACGATGGAACGAAAATAGTTTAACGTTTAACACAGTCGAGTAAATATTTACCAGCCGATTTTAACGACGAAGATGAACTCAGTTAATAAAATAAACCTCTCTCTTCACAGCTCATTAGCTCGGACGGAACACAATTTAGCGGCAGGAAAATATTTATATATTTCAACCACTTTTTATTACCATAGCATTATCATTATCTCTTTTTCATTGTTACGTTATATTTTCGGTACTTCAATAACGTTAAGTATGCCTTTTTATATGGATAATTAAGGTTAAGGACGTGGCTGGCTTTTAAGATACATTACAATCATAGAACATGATAATTAAAAGATTCACAAAGCTCTCAAAACGCATTTAAGTACGTCCCTTTAACAATATGTTAACAGCGTGCAATGGAGAGAGCCATGCTCGGCGTTTCCCTGCGTGATCGAATCAGAAACGAGGAGATCTGCAGGAGAACTAAAGTAACCGACATCGCTCGAAGGATTGCTCAGCTGAAGTGGCAATGGGCGGTACCTTGATTACGTAAAGCTGTTGCTAACAATTCTCGATTGAAATCGATTGAAAGCGCGGTTGCATTGCTGCTTTAGTTAAGATAGTTGTCACATTGGTTCTTACTAAAGCAGCGATGTAACTGCGATTTCTGTCAGAGTTGATTGCAACAAAGTTACATAATTACCCCCCGGGACACATAGCGAGAAGAACCGATGGCCGTTGGGGCAGAAAGGTTCTGGAATATCGACCGACGATCTGGTGAAGGTTGCGGGAAGCCACTGGATGCGGGCAGCGCAAGACCGATCGTCGTGGAGATCCTTAGGGGAGGCCTATACCCAGCAGTGGGTGTCGTGCGGCTGATATGATGATGATGAACAACATAAAAACTAACGTGATTTTTAATCAATTAATAAATCGACTTCTCTGGTTATCAAATATTTTAATATTTGCAAAGCCTGAAAATAAGAGCAAACTTGACAGAATAGGGAATATGCATCAATTTTTTTTAAATCTTAATCAAAAGTATAATGCGTGAGAAAGTTAACTGTAATATTAAAACTTTTCTCTTGCGTTTTTTTCTCGTGATATAGTTACTTGAAGTTAGCGCGCAGCAGCACCCGCCGAAAACGCTCCATACAAAACGGTGACGTCACACATCACGTTTCAGGTGTGTTTCGGCGCGTTTAATATGGAGTTAGCCAATAATCTTCAATTATCTCCCTATATTTTGCGTTTAAGTACATATGTGTCATACAAAATATTGTTTCTTATTCGATATTCTATCTGACTGTAAAATTCATTATATCCGAAAATGAAAAAAAATATCGTTATTTTCCCCTGATTTCATCGTGTGATAAAACTAAAACAATACATTTTTTTTATTTTTTTTCCTGTTCCATCATGTTTTTATAAGTGTCCGCAGCGATCAAGCTCAAATTCATCAAAATCGGTGACTTATGCATATTCCCTATTAAAGGCATCGACTTGGCAAGTTTTTTCATGGCAAACTACGATACGCGTTGTGTCACTCTAAAATCAATACCGTTATCTAGGGATGGGCCATTCAAACCCTGATTAGCATTTACGCCTTTAGCATAAAGAGTACTAACTTATTTTACCGTGGAAATAACCTTGGAGATTTACGGTAAGAAAATGAGCGTTCCGACGATAATGTGAAGGCTACCTACATAGTCAGTTTGTTTGCTCAGATAGTATTTCAAAGTGCCCCTTTTCATTGAATAGTTATGAATAGCAGTTGACCTACCTTGCAAGACTCGCAATGACGTCACTTCAAGTAGAATGCCGGAGTGATGCGTCAGCTCAGCTTAGAGTGTTTTGTAGAGGTGACTTAGGCCCGAATTTATAAACCGCTCTCAACGTTGAGAGCTATCTTCAGATCATATCTGAGATGCTGTTCCTATTAAGAAGAGCATATTATTTCAAGGTAACTCTGAACGTTAACAGCGCTTTATAAATACGAGCTAACTTGGATCTCCCATAAATAACAAATGTTTCCTTTTAAAAATGTCCGTCATCTCTTCCGATACGTGTGATTATGATAAAATAATTACTCATTAGAAGCACATTATGTAAATATACAACAAGCAATCTCGTGAGGCAGCGTTTAATATGGGCGCCATAAATAATCCTCAACGGGATATTGCTTAAAAAGCAGTAGGTAACAAAAGTTCGCTTCATAAATATTCAAGATGGCTCCGCAGAGGAAATCCGATAGAAGAGAATAAATTGAGTGGAGCGGGTAATATTGGCACGGCTTTAGGGTTATGAACTGGTCAAAGCTAGCTAAGGTATAAAGTAGCAGAGTGACGTCACAGGGACAGGATAACCAGCAATTTTATATGAAAGTGAGGAGCGAATGCGTAATTAAAACGATTCAATGGGTGATGGCTTGACCACATTAAAAGGTTAAGCATACCTCCGTTATGTTGCTGGGTTACATTTATATTATTTTTTAGAAGAAGAGCAAAGTACCTATCCAAAATAAAAGATGACTTTTCTCACATCTTTCGATTGAGAGATTCTAGTGTACTGAAGCTATAACGTTAAAGCGAAAAGCCCCTTGTTTACTTTTGTGTTTATGTACTTCATTACGTAAAAGGAGTACCTTTTACCGTCATAGACAGAGCCGCTCAAAGAGAAAAATACACAAAATCGAATAATATTGACAAACGAATCGCTCGAGTGCTTAAAACCCGAATGATTTATGGCAAATGGGACTCATCCGTACTGACAACGGAACTGAAAAATGTAAGCTCGGAAAACATAACTAAAAACGGAATAATTGATGCACACTCTTTACAAACCGTCCGTGCAGCGAGAAGAAAAATGTACCAACAGATAAAAATAACTCCCGACTAATTCCGAACCACGATGTGAGTTAAAAAGCGAGGGTTAAATGAATGAGGGGGTACTATGTTTTATGGCTGTAATAAATCCCGGGCTTCAATGTAGATATTATATGTCTAACTACTTCGCAAGCGGTACTTTGTGGTGCTCGATGATGGCGCAGCAACTTTCATAAGGGTCAGTTATTGGATGGGTGGCTGTTATAAAAAAAGAAATATCTGAAGCTCCTTTGCGCTTTGAAAAGTACTTAAGACCATATATTACCAAAGAATAATGTGATATCACCCAGCACTCCACCAAACTTCCTAATTTATTTACTTCCTACTTTACTTCTTAACAAATATCGTAATGTAGGCACACTAAGCTTCCAGCCAATTATTGTTAAGCAAAAATAACAATCATGTTTCCAATATTCCAATTATGAGGAAGAAAAAGGTCTATGTAACAAGGATATCACACAAATAATTAGTTCGCCTGTTATAACAGCCGAATAAAAAAATACGAATAATATTCTTATTATGCGCATTTTTTAACGAAATACCATCATTCAATAATTAGCCAATACCTATAGCATTTAGTTGTCTTTTGCTTTAGTTTAGTTAGAACGTTCTTTGGTACGGTCAGCAACGAAAGTTGTTTAACACTTTGGTACTTTGTCATAGTAACTTTTTTGACTAATGATTCAAACCGTGAGACAACTGTTAAAGAAGTGGCTATGACAAAGTAGCAAAGCGTTAAGCGACTTTCATTGCTGACTGTGGGTACGTATCAGAATGTCTAAACTTAAAATGGCAAAGTTCAAAATGTCAAAAATTCAAATTCAAATGGTTTAAAATGTCAAAAATCATTATGAATAACTCTACATAGCAAAATTCACCGTGCCGCGACAGCGGCCGGCGAAGCGCCAGAATAAAATCTATTTCAAACTCGATTGGTGGATTTTTGAATCAGGGAGCGACGCGGCTATGGTGATGTGCCGCGGAGGCACAGAGGTTAACATGCAATTATTTAACCTAATTAACTAGGTATCTAAAGAAAGAAAGGCAAAGTAAATTCTATACTTCATTATATGTATTTGGAGTATAAGACATTTTAAATTTTGTTCGTTTAAACTTAGACTTTTTAAATTTTGACCATCTGACCGTTTTACATTTTAGTTTTTGACATTTTAAACTTTCGACATTTTAATCATTAGACATTCAAATTTTTGACATTTTGAACTTTGCCATTTTAAGTTTAGACATTCTAACTTTAGACATTCTGATACGTACCCCTGACTGTACCTACCTACAATAGTAAAAAGTATTTCAAAAAGCTGCCAAAGCTGCTAGTACCTATTTAATAACTGCTATAGTGTAAATAGTTACAGAAAAGCTATAGGGTGCCGTAAACAATATTATTTATTTAGCTCAAGGAGTTTGTCTAGACAAACTCAAAGTCACCTCTACCGAGCGACGGCAAGTATGCAAATACAAAATTATTATTGACCTTCAGTATTGAAATTGACTAATTTTTTTGGCGATAACAATATTAACTTCAAGGCTTTTCGTGGTTTATCACTTGTCCATATTAGTTCAATGACTAAGGAAGCAATGAATGGAAGAATACTAAAGACGTAAGTGCGACTAACTTTACAAACTAAGCTCAATTTATTTATATATTTATTTTCCAACTTACATCTATCATTACAGGCTCTTAACCTAATGCGATAAAGCTATGGACCACTTAATACTTAAAGTCTAATTATTGATTAACTGGAGTAATCTGACGTTAACGGTTTCAATAGGGAATATGCATCAATTTTTTTTTAATCGAAATCAATAGTATGATGTGTGAGAAAATCAACTGTAATATTGAAACTTTTCTCTTGCGTTTTTTTCTCGTAATATATAGTTACTTGAAGTTAGCACGCATCAGCTCCCGCCGAAAACGCTCTATACAAATATGTGACGTCACTTATCACGTTTCAGGTGTGTTTCAGGCTCGTTTAATATGGAGTTAGCCAAGAATCTTCAATTATCTCCTTAAATTTTGCGTTTTAGTACATATGTGTCATACAAAATATTATTTCTTATTCTATCTGATTGTTAGGTGCATTATATCCGAAAAAAAAATCGTTATTTTCTCCTGATTTCATCGTGTGATAAAACTAAAATAATTCATTTTTTTATTTTTCTTTCTGTTCCATCATGTTTTTACAAGTGTCCGCAGCGATCAAGCTCAATTTTATGAAAATCGGTGACTTATGCATATTCCCTATTGTAACTATGAACGTTTGGGCTTGTTTAAAAAACGTCCCAGTTGTAAACATAAACGCTACTGACTATGTGTGAGTGAACTGAATCACAATGAAGGAAACCGCAGAACTATTACAATAAATAAGGCAACATTATTTTACAATTTGAAATTAGAATCTGTCAGTTTACTCCAGTGAATTAATAATTAGACTTTAGTTCTTCATTTATTCATAGAATCGGCAGTGTTGTTTGTTCGCCAGCCGAGCATAAGTTTCCGCTGGATGTAACTTAGCTTTAATAATACTAAATAACAATACTTCGACTACTTCAGCTATT
This sequence comes from Agriphila tristella, assembly GCA_928269145.1. Classification (NCBI taxonomy): domain Eukaryota; kingdom Metazoa; phylum Arthropoda; class Insecta; order Lepidoptera; family Crambidae; genus Agriphila; species Agriphila tristella. The sequence continues at coordinate 6,823,859 of OV743440.1, forward strand.
TCAAGTTTCAACGTCGTACATAAACTATGTTTAGAACAAAATAACAATAAATAATAGAATAGTTTCCCTCAGAGTAAAACCAGTTTACTCATAGTAAGAGTAAATAATACTACGCGCACTATTCATTAAAATTAAAAGCTTTGAAGGAATACACAGCCCATTTACAAAATACAATTTGAGTTTATTTGATTTAAGGTTTGCTCAGCTGAAGTGGCAATGGGCGGGACACATAGCGAGAAGAACCGATGGCCGTTGGGGCAGAAAGGTTCTGGAATGGCGACCGCGCACCGGACGACGCTCCGTGGGTAGGCCGACAAGGTGGACCGACGATCTGGTGGAGGTCGCGGAAAGCCAGTGGATGCAGGCAGCGCAGGACCGATCGTCGTGGAGATCCTTAGGGGAGGCCTATACCCAGCAGTGGGTGTCGTGTGGCTGATATGATGATTTAAAGTTTAAAGCCCAGACCCCTTTTCATGAGGGATAACCAAAAACATACTAACTATAAGAATAGCCCTAACTCATTTTAGCTCAAGGTCTCTTTTCGCACGCAAATTGAACTTTATTCAAAACCGAAAATGTAATAAAAAGGGGAAAAGTAATCCATTTTAATAGTTTTATTTCAAAGCAAACGGGCTCTTAAACCCCAACAGCGATGTGCATAAAAAAGCCCATGTAAAATTGAACAGGGAGGCCGATCGACGCTGAATAAACAATTTTACCTCACGCGTGACGAATACGCGCACGTTTTACAAACATTCTAAATACTGACTCGGAGTCGGAGGTTTACACAAATGGACTACGGCATCAACGTTTTGTTTCTGATGTTTGTTTTTACAAATACAGGGTTATTTGTAAAACACCAACAACCTCGCAGAAGTAGATTACTCATAAACAACATTTTTGTTCTACGACTTTTCCGAAAACAGACAAAAAAATCGACTTTGCATACAAATGTCCGAGCAGCTGATCGCGTTTTGTATGAAAAGTCGGATATTTTTTTGTCTGTTTTTAGAAAAGTTGTAGAAAAAATTTTGTTGTTTATGACGTTAGTAATCTACTCGTGCAGGATTTTTGGTGTTTTACAAATTACCCTGTATATTATTTTTAATTCGAATACAGAAAAAACCTAGTTAGGAAAGACCATAGTTAGGTGGCGACGAAGCGTTTTGAGATTTTTCGTCGGACTCTCTTCTATATACCTAAAACTGGTATGTATGTGTTCCTTGTGCTCTATCAAACACGAAACTGCCGGTTTTAAGAGGAGGAAGTGGGGACACGCATAGCTGTGACGTCACAAAGATGTCGGCCGACCGTAACAAGATTTTCTTCATTTCTCGAGTTCTATTGCATCAATTTCATTGTTTGATATGTCATTTGAAAGCTTATATAACTGCCTATGATTGCTCTTTTGACACCTACTAACTTAGTTTTGTCGTTTTTGAAATATTAGCAAAAGTATGATTTTTTTTCATAATTTTTTTCTTAGTTACAGGTATAAGCTAAATAAAGAAAAATATTTGTGTACCTACGTTTGTAAGTTTATGATAAAAAATAAAATCCGTTTTAATATCTTCTCAAAAATATAAACATCATTGTAGTGCAATAATAAACAAACAAGTTGTTACCAATTATGTAAGGAAAGTACTCATCTATTTTTTTCAATTTCTTCTTTATTTCATCAAGTTTTTCTACATTTCTCGAGTTCTACTGCATCAATTTCAATGTTTGATATGTCATTTGAAAGGTTAAATAATGTTCTATGATTATTCTGTTGAAACCTACTAATTTAGTATTATTGTTTTTAAAATATTAACAAAAATATGTTTTTTTTCATACACTCTTATTTACCGGTTTAACTAAATAAAGAGAAATATAAGCGTGTCTTAGTTTGTATGTTTATGTAAAACAAAAAATAATGTCCATTTTATTACCTTTCCAGAAATATAAAGGTGATTGTAGTATAATAATAAACAAACAAGTTGTGACCAATTCTGTAAAGAAAGTACGAATCTGATTTTTACCGCTGTTTTCACTATTGATTTGAAAATGATAAGTATTTAAGAGAAAAAGCTGTGCTTTTTACAAATTAAAGTATAAATCTAATATATCTTTACTTTTTTATTATAATATCAGATGTAATATAATTTCATACTAGCGGCCGCCCGCGGTTTCGCCCGCGTGGTTCCCGTTCCCGTGGGAATATCGGGATAAAAAGTATTCTATGTTTTAATCTAGGCTATCTAATATCTGTGTGCCAAATTTCAACCAAATCCGTTCAGTAGTTTTTGCGTGATTGAGGAACAAACATCCAAACATCTAAACATCCAAACCCACAAACTTTCACATTTATAATATTAGTAGGAAGTAGGATATTCATATTATATATCACACATCCAGTAAATTAGAAGTAATATAAGCTAAGCTATTATAGAAACAATGTACAAAACAAAGTATTATTGTAATCTTAATAATAGTGCAAATAAAAACTATTCCCAAGGTGTAATGAAAATTACTTATTTTTACGTAAATCACATTGTACAAAATAGAAAATAACAATGAAATAATGAATGAGATAATTTTGACATAATTGAATTATCGAGTTTAGTGAACAGAGCATAGCAAGCAATATATACTACTCATCAACATCCATAATGTTATGCTGATTAAAATTCAATATACGTTTTTGCTTTGAGCGTGCACAGTCACATTTCATTGTCAGGCAGTCTGTCTTACACTGGCACGATATGAGCTTGATATCTTGGTAATTTCAGTTTTTCTAGGTTTTTAATATTTGAGAAAACTGGTGGTAATTTAATTACCACCTTCTAGAGAAGTTCAGAAGCACCATCTACACAGAGCTAATTACCAGACTTATTTGGAAAACTGCGAATATCCCGATCCAAACCTTACTTTTACCAGAAAACTGTGGCTGGAGGTTATATATAACAATTCCCTAATTCCCATCACAAGCTTGAAACCTCCATCCAATATGTCTGCAAGATATCGAGCTCATATCGTGCCAGTGTAAGACAGACTGCCGGACGACGAAATGCGACTGTGCACGCTCAAAGCAAAAACATATGATAGGATTGGAAAAGAATTAATTATGTTTTAATCAGCATAACTTTCTTGATGTTGATGAGTAGTACTTATATGTTGCTTGCTATGCTCTGTTCACTAAACTCAATAATTTTGGTTTTTTGGTTTAAGACATTTATTCTCATTAAGAATTATACATTAATTCACTTACATGAGAACAACACAATTAACAAACAAAATATACATATTTAGAGATACGTACTAATGGACGGTAGTTTTAAAACATTGTCACAACAAATACACGAGCCTCAGGCATCGGGCGCAATGATAACAAAACATAGACGTATAAACAAACTACGTGCGCTAGATGTGGCTTGTTTGGAGTAATTTATTAGGACTTTAGGACTATTTCTTTTTTGTTTCGTATTGTTTTAAATTAGTTTTTTAAGGTAAATAAAGCTCTTTTATTTATTTATTTTTATTATTATTTTGTTTTAGTTTACTTACTATACTGATTCTTTATTATTTTAAATTTAAGACAAAAACGCATAGATTAATACAAATTATAGTTCGTTTATATATTGAAACTTTTTAACCGACTTAAAAAAACAGAAAAGAGGGAGGTTATACATATTTATTATTGTAAATTTATTTATTTGAACTTATGTAATGTTTTAGAAGTTTTTTAAATGTGATCATTGATTGGATTTCTTTAATGTCCTTTGGAAGCTTGTTATAAATGTTTGCACCTTCAAATAAAATATTTCTTTTCCCGTAACTTGTTCTAGGGGGCCGTAACACTAAATCATTTGCATTTCTTAGTTGAATTTTTTGTATTTGCTTCTTTTTTGTGAAACTAATTTGTGTATGTATATTTTTAGTTATTATTTTACGGATCAGTAAACAAGTGTAATATATATATGTTTGTGTAATATTAAATATTTTTGTTTCTTTATATATTTTTTCTGTAGATGTAAAGTAACTATAGTTAAAAAATTAATTTGTTTTGTGCTCTTTGTATTAAGTTTAAACTCAATAATTAAATTATATATCTACATTATCTTATTCATCATAAGTGATTTTGACGTTGGGAATAGTTTTTATTTGCACTGTTATTATAGGTAATTACAATAATACTTTGGTTTTGTATATTGTTTTTTATAATAGCTTAGCAAGTACATCTAAATTGCTTGATGTGTGATATTATAATACATATAAAAGTAAACGTATATTATATGTGTACTGTAATTTGTAAAAAGCACAACTACTTTTTCAGAGCTCTTAAATACTTATCATTTCAAAATCAATAATGAAAACGGCGGTAAAATCAGATAAGTACTTTCTTTACAGAATCGGTCACAACTTGTTTGTTTATTATTGCACTTCAATGATGTTTATATTTCTGAATGACTTTATTTTTTGTTATGAACTAACAAACTTAGGCACACTTATGTTTCTCTTTATTTATAGTTATACCGGAAAATAAGAAAAAGTGTAAAAAAAAACATATTTTTGTTAATATTTCAAAAACGACAAACTTAAATTAGTAGATGTTAATAAAGCAATCATAGACAATTATATAACCTTTTAAATGTCATTTCAAACATTGAAATTGATGCAGTATAACTCGAGAAATGAAGAAAAATTTCATTAAATAAAAAGAAATTGAAAAAAAAATTATGAGTACTCTCCTTACAGAATTGGTCACAACTTGTTTGTTTATTATTGCACTACAATGTTGTTTATATTTTTGAGAAGATATGAAAGTGCACTTTATTTTTTATTATATAATTATAAACTTAGGTACACAAATATTTTTCTATATTTAGTTTAAACCTGTAAATAATAAAAAGTTTATGAAAAAAAAACATATTTTTGTTAATATTTCAAAAACGACAAAACTAAATTACTAGGTTTCAACAGAGCAATCGTAGACAATTATATAACCTTTCAAATGACATATCAAACAATGAAATTGATGCAATAAAACTCGAGAAATGAAGAAAAACTTGTTACGGTCGGCGCCATCTTTGTGACGTCATAGCTATGCGTGTCCCCACTTCCTCTTCTTAAAACCGTCAGTTTCGTGTTTTGTAGAGCACAAGGAACACATACATACCAGTTTTAGGTATATAGAAGAGAGTCCGACGAAAATCGTGAAGGAGACGACTTATTAAATATTTGCCTCCTGACTACCAATGTACGAGTTAAGTTTTACTAAAATTCTCGACACATACGTGTAAAGGTCCATGAATTAAGTGACAGTGATAGATGTGACGGTTTCATTACTGTTAAGTTTCATCATAAGGGAATTATTAATTACTAGCTTCCGCCCGCGATTTTGTTCGCGTTGACATTCGGAAAATCCCTAAGGAAACTTCGACTGGAATAAAAGTATTCTATGTTTTAATCCAGGCTATACACAATCTATGTGCCCATTGCCAAATATCATCTAAATCCGTTCAGCCGTTTTTGTGTGATTGAGTAACAAAGAATCAAGTTTTCACACGACGAAATTCGTAAAAATATCTGCAGATATATCGTTAGTTAAATTCAATGAGACAAGAAGTGATTTTAAAGCTATTGTTTTGTGTGTTAACATTAACAAAAATTGTAAAAAAGCAAAAGGCTGAAAAACCTCATGAATATTAATGTCCACTAACGAGGTTCACGGTCGGAAGGACATCTACACTAATTTGTTTAAGCTATTGTTTAGCCGGTACTTTGTCACCGGAGTCAAAACCCCCAGGCTTCGCAGGTCGATGAACGAGCACGTCACACGTGAGCTACAATTTTCCATCTCATCATAATATTGTCATCGCTTCCCAAACTGGTGGTCGCATTCAGTACATTTATACTGTTTTTGTGGTAGTACAGAAGTAATGTCAAATGAAACAGGCCAACAGAAGGATACAGCTGGACTGGGCATCATATGGGAAACTTCGTCGAGTCTTTGAGTCGCCTATCCCACAGAGTTTAAAGACGAAAGTCTTCAACCAGTGCGTCCTGCCGCCGAAACGTAAACACTCACTGCAGGGCTGGTTCACAAATTTAAAGTCGCGCAGCGAGTTATGGAAAGGGCTATTCTCAGAGTTTCTCTAAGAGATCGGGTCCGGAACGAGGTGATCAGACGGAGAACAAGGTAATCGACATAGCCCACCGGATTCACAAGCTAAAGTGGCAGTGGGCCGGCTATATCAGCCGTAGAACCGATGGCTGCTGAGGCAGACGAGTTCTTGAGTGGAGACCGCATATCGGCAAACATAGTGTGGGACGCCCTCAGACAAGGTGGAGCGAGGATCTTCGCAAGATAGCTGGTAAAAGCTGGATGAGAGTATCCGCGGATTGTGCTCGTTGGCGTGCACTTGGAAAGGCCTATATGTTCAGTGGTGGACGATGATAGGCTGATGATGATGATATGGATTTAAATCAAATATTGTATTGATCCGGGATTATAAATAAAGTAACTCATAATTTTAAGGCGTATAGTTTGTCTTTTCGAAGAAATAAAGAACTAGTCAGTTTCCTGTATTAAATACACTTTCAAAATTTGATTTTTACCTAACACCTTGTAATTATCATCCCCTAAAAGTTTGGGATCCGATGACTCGCACCAAATCAGCTTTCACGTATGTGATGATGCGTGGGTGCGGTTACTGATCTCAACGGCACCAGGAGAAAAAACAGTTTGGACTTATCTGATCTACCGTAAGACCGCAATACCGCATGATTCATATTGCCCCATAATGATTAATTTTGGGTCCTTTGTCTTGCTCTCCTACACACTGCTTACTTATCGACACATTGTGTTGTGTGTTTGATTGACGGTATTTCTAATTCTATACTTATGTATTATAATTGTTTATAATGGGGCTTCTTCGCCTTTTCCATTCCAAGATTCCCAAGTACTACAATTACTTACATTGTATATGTCAATGAGCTCTACATTCATTCCAACGTAAAGAATGTTAATACGTTTTGACGGTAACGTGTTTGCATTTTTTTTACAAGTAAGTATTACCTTTTCACTGTAATTTTCCTGCGTATCAAATACAGTACAGCGATAAAATATAAACAACGCTTAAAAGCGGGGGACATCCCTATAACCGTACAAATAAGTGAATAGAAATTAATAGGGCCATAATGAGACAATTAAAATGGCCAAACTGCGCTCGAGGGAAGGGACAACCGCAAAGAGGCATTATTGTATCCCCTTCCGTTCCCATCGTCGAATTCTTGTAATTTAGGTGCTACAGCTTTTTCCGTAGCTCGGTTTAAACTCGGAGGGTTTCGATGTGGGTTATAATTGAAAGCTGTTTCCTTAAACAATTAGGTTGTCAGCGCGAAACGTTCGCGACGCGCCCGAACGCTCGCTCCACGCCATAATTTCGGAACAAATAATTACTTTTGTTGAAAATTTCCCCTTTTAACGTTACGAATGCCCAACGCACGTCACTCACGGTCCCTCTAATTGTTTTATGAGAACAATATTTGTAAGCATTTAACATCGCGATTTAGAATCACGTAGTAAAATTTCAAACTTTACTTAGGTACCTACTTCAATGTAACCGGTATGAAATAATCGTTACCCACATAGTGTATGTGGGTAACGATTATTTCATACCGCTCGAAAAAATCAATACAGTTTTACAATGGGAAGCGCGTGTAAAGTATGCATTTATAGGTTTAAAAGGGGGTTTTTTCGTGGATTGAATCATTACAGTGTGCCATATGTTAACAGCACAGCGAAGTTTCCCACAGTTGTTTTTCTTTGTGTAGCATGTTGTAAATTGTGAGAAACGCCGGCTGCCAACAAGAGCAAGGTAATAAACGGTTGTGCAACTGAACTGAGCGAAGTAAAACAGTACACGAACTCTGAAATTAATTGAGTTATTACGTTTTACGAAATTCCGTCAGTGGATGACCCGAATCAGGCAAAATATAACTTCACCCAACCCAACGATAGCACTAAAACTGAACAACAACTTTTCCAAAATGAAAAACCTTTTATGGAAATTTCTATATGAACGTTAACAAACAAAATTGTTTACCTTTTAACACCACCGTAAAAATATCATAAATTATAGACACCGTCTAATTCTACACTCACATTACGGGCGTCGGGAAATTACAGGCTCTGACCCTTCCCGTCGTAAAACAAAATGGGAAACGTACCTGCAAATAAAAAAGTTAATTTAAGCTTTGCCCATCAAACAATCATGTCGTACGAACAACTTGGAATTACAGCAATTAATGTGTTCTATATGCCACTTATACAAAACGAAGCTTTAATAATTTTATTGGTCAGAAATTATTCAATAAAGGTATCCAAATCACAAAAACACGCATGCGAATTAGGGCCATCATGGTTAAGAATATTTAAATACTGAAGTACTATTAATTTCATAATGGGGAATGTCTGAAATAAATTAAATTGGCTGAATATTTTTTTACAGGTATGAATAAGCTTCCTTAGTATTAGAAAAAAGTTTCAGAATTTTCCGTTGCGTAAATAAAATAAAATAAAATAAAATTAAGTATCTTCGACTTTACAAATGTGTAAAAGTAACAGCAGAATGGAGATTATACCTTTGCCACCACCTGCCACAACAACGACACGAATAAAAAATAAAAAGTTTGACATTTTGACATTTGTCGTTTTTGATTTTTTTTAATACCATGTTGTGGTTGTGGCAGGTGGTGGCAAAGGTATAATTTCCATTCTGCTGTTACTTTTGTATATTTGTGAAGTCGAAGAAACTAAAAAACTTTTTTCTATTACTAAGGGAGCTTATTCCTACCCTACCTATAGAAAAATATTCAGCCAATTTGATTTTTTTCGGACATTCCCCATTGGCTTATGAAATGTTACACAACGTACAGTTAGATCCTACAATCAAATAAGTCGTAAGCATTTAAAGTTCAGTAGAAAGCCTCAACCCTGTGGTCGCCATAGATTGTGTGTGAGTCTTGTAATTAAGTCACAGTGTCGTGTGTGTAATTAATAAATATCAAGATTCTAAAATTTTTAAGGTGGTTATCTTACACGACATTAAAACAGTCGAGTCACACAAACTTCTCAGAGCTATGTATGTATCAGCTAACTGTAACGTATCCATTACTTCGTCTAACTACTTCTCTTCTCTATACTCCACCTCGTCCCTCAATGTCTGAGTTGAAAAATTAGAGTTTCTCCTTTTGTGCACTCCCCTTTGTAACAGGGGCACAGAATATATTTATATAGGGGTGCACCGTTGAATAATTAAAACAAGTTACGTAAGATACATTGAAAGTTTGTTATTTCTCGTAATCTTGTACTTTACATTAGAGCTTTTACTCAACATTTCAATGTTCTATTTATAAGTAGTTGTAAGAACAGGGATAGTTAATATCCGATCTTCATAGGGCAACGGATAGTGCATTGGGGCGCAGGATTTAATTGAATAAATTTTTTGTCACAGCAGTCATATAATTTTTCGGGCAGTCAATTTTTTTTTTTTGGCTGCTTAAAAAAGTGTAGGTATATCTACTGTATATTATGACTATTTTAGACGTCAATGTGGACTTTCGCAAACAACATCGAATTTGGTATGATGTAATAAATCTAAGGATATAGATACACGATACACAGCTCTGCGTATCATTAACATGTCTCACGAGGGATCTTGTCCTCTATTTACCCATATTTCATATCACACGGACCACTGACCGGGGTCAACTAGGGCGACCTTCTACAATGTCTCGTTCGCAGCTTGACGCAGTGACCTTTCTGTAGGGAGGACCTATCTATAAATAAACAAATTCATTACGGAGGATTTCAAACGGATTTCGTTGAACGCAAAATTCGGCAGCGATAATATACCAGCGCCCAGCGCATTAATTTTTTTTTTTTTTAAATAATACTTATTACTGCGACTGATTTACATTTTTCATTCCGATACAAATAACCGAATATAAAAGGATAAAAACACATTTGTGATTTGATGATAAAACAAACAACTCATCTGGAATATCTGGATTCTAGAAGACAAACAGGCACGTGTGTGTGTGATGTGATACAATTTTTTTTTATCCAAAACGTGATAGTGCTTGGCCGAAAGTGTGCGACCACACTCGTAATCCTCACCACTGAGGAACTGACTTATCCCAAGAGATTTTGTAAGATATGATAAGTACAACAAAATATATAATAACTTAAGTAGAAAGAAAAACATAAGCATTACTTTGAGCAAATAGAAACAGTAAATTTATTTTAACTGTTTTACTAAGCAATCTTAATGGTAAGCTTGATAAAGCTTATGGAAGTAAGCAGAGCTGTCAAAAACCTGCGGTAAGCACAGTTTAAGTCAGCTTCTTAATTTGTAAAATTATGAAAGCCGTCAACTTCTTAATTTATAAACTTCTAAGCAAGCTCTTTTTTCATTCGTAAACTTTTTATTTACTTATTTATTACACAAAAAAACCGGCCAAGTGCGAGAAGGACTCGCGCACGAAGGGTTCCGTACCAAAAAACGGCAAACATGTTTGTTGTATGGGAGCCCCCTTCAAATATTTATTTTATTCTGTTTTTAGTATTTGTTGTTATAGCGGCATAGAAATACATTATCTATGAAAATTTCAACTATCTAGCTATCACGGTTCATGAGATACGACAGACAGACGGACAGCGGAGTCTTAGTAATAGGGTCCCGTTTTTACCCTTTGGGTACGGAACCCTAAAAACTGATAAACAAACAACGATTACCTACATAATTAGGCCGCGAAAAACTAAAAGCTCATAAGTCATAATTGGAAGTACTTCTACCTAGTCTTGGAATTTGTAAGTTGCTTTAAAATGTCATCTAATAATATATGTCACCAGTAAACGATCTTCAAGAAACATGACCTGGAAATGTACTGCAAGCAAGTTTAGATTCGACTCGCTCGGAATCCTTAACAATGCGAGATCCAATAAGCTTCGTTCTTGGCTTAAGCACGGAGCGCCTTGTACCGGAGTATTGCCTCATGTGCCTGGTAATATTCGATTATATGCTGCTGTAGATTCTTGATCGAGCTTTGAGCTTAATCTCCTGTTAACTTGTGCTAGGAATATATTGAAGTCCTATGGGATATATTGTATATATTGAAGTCCTATGGGATATTTTGTTAAGATGAACAAGCAGGTTTAAATTTTTTGAGCACGCTGATCTGGGTACAAACGATACATATTGTTCCTGAGTTGTAAAAGGCAATAAAAGTAAAATAATTAATTTATGTTTTTCTTTTTTATGGTTTGCATTACAAAGGCATGCGAATTGGGTCATGCTGTCAATATTTGAATATACTGACGATTTTGTAGCCAAAGTCCAATACTAAGTATTATAGAATAACTTCATTTGCAGCTAAAACATCCACTAATTGGCTTCAGCGTTTGAATTTCCAGAATCAAATAAGAATTTCGGTAAGACTCCAGTAGATACTTACGTAATAAAAAATCAAATCACGTCTTGCTACGAAGAATGAGTCAGAGGAAAAATGACTCCTCGAATAACGATGTTGTAGAGCAAAAAATCTACTTCTTATTGTTATTCTACAGTCTTCATAATTGCATCAAAGGTTAAGTTTTGCCAACCTAAAAAAGCCAGGTAACATATTTTTTTTATATTTTAGAGGGAGGCTCCCATACAAGTGAAGGGGGGCTTGAAAACAGATATGTTTTATACCCGAAAGTGTGGGGTATGTATGACTATTTAGAACTTGTTACGTAGGTAAGTATTTTTTGTTTTAAAAAATATTAGAAAACAAAGGTTAGAAGCAGCTAAAGACTTTCAACTTCCCATAGACATGAACTTGATTATTATTACGTATATTTTACCAACAAATACCAATAAATTTATATTTTTTTTTATTCTTAACATTCCTTTATTTCCATAGGGAAATAAGGGAAATAACGCGTTTGACCGCAAAATTTACTTTGTTTGTGATAGCGGTCAAACGCCTAGTCGACACGCACTTGGCCGGTTTTTCAGTAGACGTTACGTGTTTGAAACGAAACGATGTCTACTAAATGACTCATTTCAGCATCGCAGATGTGCTTTCCTGCACTTCCAGTTGTCGTAAATTTTTATAGGTAAGTACTACCGGAAGTGTCCAAGCATTGGTATAGGACTATAAGTAATCTACTACCATCGTGACTTCCTTACTTCCTTTCTGCCTGATGCAGACGCAGGCACAGAATATATTACAGTACCAGCGAACTAAAATCTATGGAAGTGTAATTGCAAACAAATATTGCTTAAAAATGGCACCACGGGGCCGAAAAAGTACAACCCGCTCAGCTTTAGTCGGGCCGCGAATTTACAAAGGCTATACTATTTCAGTCACGAGTCAGACTCTAATGGTTGAGCTTTTGTTTGTGCATATTACTCAACAATACCTAAACTATTTCAGTAAAAAAAATGACTCAAATGGATTAGCTTTTGCGTTGATATTTTCAAAGAAAATGCACGGACAAAACCTAGTACTGTACAAGCAAACAAGTCGTATAAATGAAGGGTTATGTACTACTTACTTTTAAAGTTTTATATTGGTTATTAACTTACTCTGTTATCGTTCTTATAGACAAAGTACATCTGATGATTAAGTCGTCTAACTAGTCTAATTACAACCTCGAATAAACGTTTTTTCAACTCAATTAAGTAACAGTAATATAATGGTAAGTCGTAAGAACGTTTCAGTCGTAAAAAGGATTTTTTTAAGACAATATCATCAAAATAGGGATATTATTATAAGATCTAAACAACTTGTTGGTCTAAAAACGTTTTTAAAAAACCTTAATATAATGATTATATAGTGGAATTATGGATGACTTCAATATAATATAAAGATATAAGTCTAACTATTAAATATACCTTTTATTCAACACTTGGTTTTGTTAACGTAAAACAAAAACTTTGTCAATACATACAGTTTCGGTTCATCATCCTGTTATATGTCTTTCATATATAACAACATATTTTATAAATGTCCTATTAAGAATTTAATAAAACAAAATTAAAATTATTTATTTTTATTAAAGCAAAACACATAGCAATGGCGCTCGATCGCATATTACAGACAAATAATAGTCTATTGATGTGATGACTTGTACAACAATGGCTGACCTTAAATCTTTAAAACCCTTTAAATGTATTGTTATAAATTGACGAAATTTCAGATATCTTTGGAGCGCTACAGTAAAAAACGAAATATCATCATACAATACAATAAAGTGACATTCCCATAGAAATATAGACGTCAATTCGAATTTACCAGCTGCACAATCAATATAGATTCAATATTAATTTCAATAATATGTAAACCTTGTTTCATTTCTTTGTGCAATGAGGATCAGTAACGATTTTTGTTTAGTGGCTTATCAGACAGCTTATGCCACCACATGATTAACTGTGAAGAAATTTTTACGATAAGATATACGGGTTAAAACGTGCAAAAACACTGTTATTTTGGGGGGTCCTTATGACGTCATCGAGACGTACGCGAACCTTATGTCGTACTTGATAAAGCACATATTGCATTGAGCTTGGCATTTCCTTCAAAACCCTTTTAACTCAACCATTTCTAAACGGATGAAAGTTTGTTGGTTTGGATGTTTGGATGTTTGTTCCTCAATCACGCAAAAACCACTAAACGGATTTGGTTGAAATTTGGCACACAGTTAGTACATAGTCTAGATTTAAACATAGGATACTTTTTATCCCAATATTCTCACGGAAACGGGAACCACGCGGGTTAAACCGCGGGCGGCCGCTAGTGTTTTTTTTATATTATACCAATAAAACTATGTTTCACAAGGAATAGAAACGAAATTATGAACCGAAAGGATAAAATCGTTTTATAAAGAAAATTTCAAAACATTAATGCGCCTTTAAAGTAAAGCGTGTTACAATAAAACACTAGCTTTTGCCCGCGATTTCATTCGCGTGGTTAAGATTGATTCTGATGTGCATTTATTTTGAAAGTCACGGATTAACAACCTAGGTATTTAGCAGTACTTAGACCTAATTTCACACATTTAAATTTTTCCATAAAAATTCATGTACAAACTGGAACACTCTGTAGCATCCTGTGTAACGACAATTTTCCAAAACCCTTTCTTAGTGGTCACCTACACCATGAAAGGTACCTACCCTCTAAAAAATTTTATCTCTACCAGCAAAAATGGTTCAGCCCTATACATATCCCCATAGGTACAATTACAAACTGGAACACCCTGTATAACGGGAATTTTCCAAAATGCTTTCTTAGTGCTCACCTACACCATGAAAGGTATCTATCTACCCTCCAAAAATGGTGTCTCTACCTTCATATCAGCCGTTAGGGCTCTACGCTTATCCCAACAATGAATCAGTCAATCAATTTAGAGTTTTATTACCATTATGCGACCTAGGTATTATGAAATGCGCCACTTTCGCCTTTTATAACCGTTTACTTTATATCTATACATACCTACGACTAACCTAATAAGTTGCGTGTAAAACGTTACCTATCTCAATAAGACTTTATTTTGCCACTCAAATAGATAGCTTTTGTCGAGAATGATATAAATATAACGTACGAACAAACAATACTTAGTCGAGTCACAGATAATATAATACTGTTAACTACTACAGATACCTCATCCCAAACAAAGAAATGGCACGTGTCGTCGTAAGGCGATTAGCAGGGCTCAAGAATCTTGTATTCATATTCTTTGGCAGGGCTACTAAAAATGTTTTTCTTATAAAACGCTAGGTGGCGTCGCACGCAGCACGCTTAGCACAGATAGAAAGCAACAAACTTTACCAAACTTTCCAAACAGACGTTAAAATCTTGGAAACGCAAAAAGCAAAACAATCTTATTAGTACAAATTATTGCCGATAGGTGTCACTCATTTTTTTTTATTTGTTTAAAAACCCTTTATTTTAATGTTTCACTACAAGTTTGCATTTGGTGATTTAAGAAAGAATTTTTTTTTACTATGAAAGAGAGTGAGACTTTTGCTTGTATTAGGTACCTTCAATAGAAGTCATTTCCGTCGCTGCATCTAAAATATCGGGCAGAGTCAAATCTTCACATTCACCGCTATCAGACATTTTAAAGCAAGAATAAAAACAGTACAACAAACAGTTAAAAATGATTTGTTCCGGATTTGTCATGTTCCTGTTTCGTCGTATTCCAGATTCGCCGTATTCCAGATTCGACAGATTCCAGATTCGTCGGAATACAGTCAATGCCATATAGACATTACATTGACAACATCATAGAAAAGTAATTTAAAATAAAATTATTAATCTTAAGAGGTTTTATTTGCGTAGGTACTACTTACTACTACCATGCTACTACCTATCTAAAAAGGTTTTTTATTATTTGTAAAGCAATTTCAAAACTTAGAAATGGTAAAGCGCCAGTATTGTTGATTGTACGTATTACGACGAATCAGGAAATCGGCGAATCTGGAATTCGGCGAATCTGGAACACGACGAGTCAGGAACATGACGAATCCGGAACAAAACTACATAGTATTGTTTTATGGTCTGTGGTTAGTACTATTATTTTATTAAAATAAAAAAGTAAAAGTGTGCTATAAAAATAAAAAAGTTATTTTATGATGCAGAATGTTAAACTGTGATGTTTTTTATTCATGAACAAAAGTACGTGTTTATACTATCTTTTTTGAATCCATATGGAACTTTACGTTGTGTGTGAAGATAATAGTTATTTATGCAACTGTACTATAATGAGGGGTGTTAAAACACGAATGTGGGTTTATAATAGTATCACATGAGTGTTTTAATACCTAATTAAGTACAGTTGCATACAAGACCTTATTTACACCCATTTTTATATTTTTTATATTTTTATTTGGGAAACCAACAATATTTTAATACATATGGATTAAAAACACCCATGATATTTATCTACACCCATGGTATGTCTACTCTACAAAGGGTTTTGACTTTGACTTTGTCTTTGACTTTACTCCTCCTCATCATGATATCTTCCGAAAATGTGTTATAATGTTGTACTGATAACCTAACCTCTCGCTCGGATATCGTAATGTTGGCAGTAAGATAACCGTTTCAGAACCCTTTACAGAGGATTTAAAGCATGGGTGTAGATAAAAATAATTATATGCCTTTTGTATTTTACATTAGAGGAAAAAGTATTTTATTTTTATTTGTAAGTACTCTCAACAAGTGTTGAGTGTGTACCTGTTTCTTTCGTAATAAATGTTCGTTTGTAGATTCGTTTTTTTTGTCAATCAAATACAGAATAAAAACGAGTATTTTAATTATTTTAATAATTTAATTCGCGATAAACAAGGCAGTGAGACTCAACTCGACTAGGACAAAAGCTAAACTATTTGAGTGAATATGTATAATACCGTACTAGGTTTTGTCCGTGCATTTTCTTTGAAAATATCAACGCAAAAGCTAATCCATTTGAGTATTTTTTTTTACTGAAATAGTTTAGGTATTGTTGAGTAATATGCACAAACAAAAGCTCAACCATTAGAGTCTGACTCGTGACTGAAATAGTATAGCCTTTGTAAATTCGCAGTCGGGCCAGCCACGCACCCGGTGGAGGATACCTCGTGGATTTTCATGGTTTTCAATTTAGATTTAGTCCTATTGATCCTACTACTATTGTTCTAATTTTGGAATATGTTAAAATAGACTAATAAATAAATCTTTTGATCAAGCTCAAAACATGAATGGAAACAATTTTCTCGATAGAAAAAAAATCCAAAGTTGATGCCTCTCATATCATTTTTGCAGTACTGTAAGCAAACGGACTCATAGTTTGAACTGAAATTAGGTTTATAAGATAAGTAATAAATAGTTCCAACTTTTGACAAAACCAATTTTTCAAAAATAATTTAGTTTTTTAATAAATCAACTATTTTCATAATGTCGCTTACGTTATTTTATTTCGGAATGCGTGCGCTATTGTTGTCCCTTTCTTTGCGCTGGGAAGCTATATTACTTTACCTCTTTGCACCGAAATTTCAGACAGCCGCGAGCCATCCTTGAGGACAGACCTGTGCTTGAGCGCTCCAAAAATTTACCAGCCAAAACACGTAAAATGACAGTATACTGACAATGACAGTTTTAATTTCTCCCACATTTCAAAGACAAAGAGTCTCTAATACTTATCCAACCTATTTTTAGGAGATGAAAATTATCAACAGAACAAAACTTCTAAGAGTCGCCATTGCGTAACAAAACAATAAACTAATAAATATCTATATATATAAAATTCAAAGTCCTGACTGACTGAGTGAGATATCAACGCACAGCCCAAACCACTGGACCTAGAGACTTGAAATTTTGCACACAGATACCTTATACAGTGTAGGCATCCACTAAGGAAGGATTTTTGAAAATTCCATCCCTAAGGGGATGAAATAAGGGATGAAAGTTTGTATGAAAGTCACTCAGTTTTGAAGCTAGGATCTTAAAATTTTGTATTTAGGCTAATGATTGAAAATGAATAAATACGTGTCTCAGCTTTTTTCAAAATTCTACCCCCGAAGGGGTGAAAAAAGGGATGAAGTTGTGTTCAGAAGTTAATCCTTCGTTTTCGAAGTAAAAATCGCTAAATTTATAATAAAGGCTTATGGATGGAAATCTAACGCAACGTATATTGTTATTGGCAGTATTTTAACCCCTATGGGGATGAAATGGGGGTGAAATGGGGTAAATAAACCTAAAACCGATATGGATGTCGTTTTTGGGGTTTTCTGGGATGACGATTGCGAAAATGACATTTATTTTGAAGTCCAACACGGTGAACATGATTTAACCCTTAAAGGGGTGAAAATGGGGTTCAAATTTTGTATGGAAAATTTATATAAAACAGACATTACAACTTTAAACTTCGTAGGAGCACGTCTAAAAATAAATTGAGAAACATATATTTTGTGATTTCGAAAAACAACCCTTAGTGGCTAAATGGGGTGAGTAAACATAAAGATCGATATGGATGTCGTTCTTGAGGTTTTATGAGAAGGTGATTGCGAAAATGACATTTATTTTGAAGTCCAACGCGGTGGACATGATTTAACCCCTAAAAGGTTAAAAATGGGGTTAAAATTTTGTACATTTTGTAAAATTTTGTGATAAAAGAATATAAAATAGACATTACAACTTTAAAATTCGTAGGAGTACGTCTAAAAATAAAAAGGCAAACACATATTTTGAAAATCATCCCTTAGGGGGTAAATGGGATAAGTAAACATGAAAATCGATGTGGATGTCGTTTTTGAGGTTTTGTGGGATGGTGATTGCGATAATGACATTTATTTTGAAGTCCAACACGCTGGACATGATTCAGCCCCAGGGGACGGGAACGGGAATGGGAACGGGAACGTGAACAGGAACGGGAACGCGAGCGCGAACGGAAACGGGAAAGTGTAAAGAAACGGGAACGGGATACCTACTAATATCTCTGGACCTAATTCTGATTATTGTAATAAACTAGCTTCCGCCCGCGACTTCGTCCGCGTGGATATTAGAGAAAATCCTTAGGGAACCTTCAACCAGGATCCGACCAGCCATTTTTACGCGATTAGGCGGGTCCCCACCAAGCAAGCAGCCTCGTGCGAGGCCCGTCACACTCGGCAAACGTCTTGCCTCGCGAGGCAGCGCGCTTGGTGGGGACCCGCCTAATCGCGTAAAAACGGCTGGTCGGATCCTGGTTGAAGGTTCCCTAAGGATTTTCTCTAATATCCACGCGGACGAAGTCGCGGGCGGAAGCTAGTTGTAAAATAAAATTTCTTTCCCGACCCGTGGTACAACTTTTAACTTTTACAAGTTTCGATCGTGAACAAATATTATTATTTTGCAAAATCATTAGTCTCTTGTCGGAAATGAGGTATGCCACCCTTCATACCAGGATATTCAAACCCTGGACCGTTGCTTTTGATAATGACAAATTTACAGCAGATTTTTTTTATTATAACAAGTCTTCACAAAGTTTTGTGAAGGGCAAAACTAGAAACGATGACGTCACATATTTTACGATTTATATCTAGTAATAATTATTGAATTGGAACTGACGAATTTAGGACCCCTCCACACGTCGTCGACCCCCTTAACGTGTGACGTAATTTATGGATGGCCCCAAATGGACCTCTGTCGCAAAAGTTACAAATCTGTTTTTCGCAAATGTATTGAAAAACGTCGAATGGTACAACTTTATTAATAATAATAGTATTTTTTTACAATTAATAAGCTATTGTTAGGTATTTGTATTCATTTTCATTTTTCATTCAATTTGAAGATACCTAAATTATCAAAGAAAATGTTCTAAATACAATGTATTGCGACTCCATCGTTTCTCTATTCTTCTTCTTTAAACTTTCGATGAAACCTCACAGGCGTTTGGCGCGAATATCAAACTTTACGATTGAAGGCTGAATGTCAGTGCGGGGTAAGGGGGGTGAGTGGGCGGGAACTGTTAAAAAATTTTTTTACGAGGTATCGTCTTACTATAATTGCAGTATTGAAAAAGATAAAGTTTATTAGAAATGACGTCCTGTGTAGGCAAATGGTGTAAAAGACGCAAAGAAGGCAGTAAAAATACACAGAAATAACGTATCATTTTTTTTCGTTTAAGTAGGAAAATAACTATGAGTTTACAAATTATGGGCGCTAATAAGCAACCAGTGCTCAGACGCTTTGTGCTGCATAATTAAATGCCATCATATTTAGCTCCATCCACTTAGTTGTATTTATCGTGTGGTGCCATTTATTGAGCGCAATGCTTGTTCCATATATTTTAATTCGCTGAATAGTACATACGCAGGGCTAACCACAACAAGTTACAGTCGTGCACAAAAATCAGTAAGTCTGTTCCTTGCTCGAACATCCGGCGTCAAACGACGACAAACGATGACCTCATCTCACAACATCGTGGTAACATTTAGGCTTCACCTTCATATAATGAACTTTAGCATTTTGCGAACCATAGCTTTCAAATAAGCTTTTACGACACACAATATGTGCATTTTATACTGATTCTCTACTTGGCATCAAATGTTAAAAGTGTTTATCCGTTAATAATTCAATACACGAAGACACGTTGATGTAGGCATATGACTGCAAAACGACTTGACTTTCCTGAATCCATTAGTGATAATGATAATTATATAGGTTCTCTGACGATACAATGGATGGCACAATTTATATTATTCCGGGTATGAGCTAAGATGCCGTGTTCACTTCACTTATTAAGCTTATATTTCTCTGAACTTTTGTGTTTTTGTCATTTCGCCACACAAGAGTACTATTATATATTCTGTGGCACAAGTATGGAAATAAAAAGGATTTTTTATTTAAGATATATACAGGGGTCGAAACTGTTTGCAGTGTCAAAAATACTGATTTTACTGACTATAAGACTCAAAAATACTGACCTATTACTGACTTAATTTCTACGTTTAAATGTGTAGTGAGTGTAAAAAAAGGGGTTTAAGACAGAGTTAACAATTTATTTATTGAGATTTTTAGCATTCACAATGCTATTTTTATATATAATATGTATTTCTAAAGAACTAGAAAAAATCGACCTGCCATTAAGTGATTTACTTAGACAGGCGATAAATAGTTTTATAAAGCCGAATATGTTAGATGAGATACCATGCTACAACACACAACCCCGGAAAATCGCCACGTTTTATTGAAAAAAAAAAAGAAGTTTTTCTTTGGTTCGGTATATTTACACTGAATAGTGGCAACCCGAGACCAACATTTTTAGTCAGTTCTTGCATTCCTTCTGTGAAAAAACGGCCGCGCAGCGCTACTTTTAGTCAGTTTCATCCACTAACCTTGTACTCTTGCCTGTTTACAGTAAAAACAATTGGTAATAATAAAAAAAGTGTATAAAAATAAACGTAGGTAGCTAAAAAACTGACTTTACTGACCATTTTTTGAAAAAACTGACTTTTACTGACTGAAGCCAAAAAAACTGACTTTCACTGACTTTACTGACCAGTTTCGACCCCTGTATATAAGCAAAATCATACTTACTAATCAGCGAAAATATTTAGTTATAGAAATCACTAGACGGACGAACGTACCGTTTGAATCGTTAAATGTACAATAATAACTAACCTACTTAAAATCTAACGGCATAGGTCCCGCATAGGTCACTTCCATTAGTGTAAAATTCTATAATTTATTATCAGACTCGTAAAGTCTAGGAGTCGAAAAACTTAATTTAAGACGCAGAACATTAACAAAAGATTTATAAACTTACTGCTTAGTTTTGGAAAATGAAGCTTCTAGTCTGCACAAATACATAATTGACTTTCAGTTTTTGGAGAAGATAGTTCCAAATAAAAGGAAAACGTATGGAATGGATCCAGCTCTAAAGACGGTCGGCAATGTTTCCAATTTCATTACACTAATAAATACGAGTATCATAGCAGCAATAGACATAAACATGGGGATTCCGCACAGCAAGAGAGGGCTGCTCTCGACTCGAGGCGTCTATGTCTAGACGGATCGTGGGGCCGTACCGGCTAACGAATCGATTATCGAAAAGTCTGCCGGGTTTCAAATTAAAACAAATAAATCGAGCCCCAATTGGGCCAAAATGGCGAACCCAATTCATGATGTCACACGAACATCGATATCTTCCAAATTACGTCAACAGAAAGTACAAGACGAAATTCCTTTGTAGCGGCATCTACCGTACCGCCGCACATACCACACATGGTTGCAACAAGATTCATCACCATGTAACTAGATGGCGCTAGTGTCGAATAAACACAAAAAGATAGAGTAAGGAATAACACCTCGTAGTATGGAAAATATATGGAGCAACCTACATCTCGCTGACGAAGTTTTCTCAGCGAAGCAGCATAGATACAACTGCCAACCATCATCGGTTGGACCGCGGTCCCCGGGCTAATACCACCCAGCCCGGAGGAAGATCTTCCACTTTGGCCTTCCTACTAGTGGCAACCTTCTCTCCATACCATACTACCATTCATCATTCCTACACTGGTGACCCCGACGGAGCACATCAAGCACCTTCAGCAACGCAGCGCAGCCATCACACCCCATACCATTCCATACTTCATCCCTACACTGGTGACCCCCGACGGAGCACATCAAGCACCTTCAGCAACGCAGCGCAGCCTTCACTCCGCATACCTTATCCAGCATCCGCAGCAGTCACACCGCAAGCAGAAGCACAGCAGCCAGCAGCCTTCAAGGTTCCATCGCAGCATCATTGACGACGCTTCCTGGACCTTCGGCAACTCTCGACGGCATTATCCCGACCTGGTCTTCGCAGCCCACGACTGGAGCATCACTGGGCCCTTACTCCGGCGTGGCAGTTCTGCGCAACCTACCAGCAGCTCGGACCTACCGTCACCTTCCACTGTCCCGACTCACCATGGACAGGTCCCGACTCACCGTGGACACGGATCTACCTGCAGCACTGGCGGACGCGCCTTCTTTCACCCCACAACGTCTCGACTCACCGTAGACTGTCTCGACTCACCGCAGACTGGGGCATCTCCTGCAGCACTCTACTCTGGCACTTGCATAGCTCTGACGCACTGACAGCTGGGCTTGGACTACCCTTGAACTATCGACCTCCGGTCTCAGGGGGGGAGTGATGTAGCGGCATCTACCGTACCGCCGCACATACCACACATGGTTGCAACAAGATTCATCACCATGTAACTAGATGGCGCTAGTGTCGAATAAACACAAAAAGATAGAGTAAGGAATAACACCTCGTAGTATGGAAAATATATGGAGCAACCTACATCTCGCTGACGAAGTTTTCTCAGCGAAGCAGCATATATACAACTGCCAACCATCATCGGTTGGACCGCGGTCCCCGGGCTAATACCACCCAGCCCGGAGGAAGATCTTCCACTTTGGCCTTCCTACTAGTGGCAACCTTCTCTCCATACCATACTACCATTCATCATTCCTACACCTTACATTGATTTTTCGATTTTAAGTTAAAACCCGGCAGACTTTTCGATAACCGATTCGTTAGCCGGTACGGCCCCTGTTTCAATGCGAACCATCGATATATCTCATTAAAAGTTTTTACTTCGCTCTGTTTTACTTCTGCATATCTGAGAGTTTTCTGCACTTTGTAGATACAACTTTTTTTTAAGAGGACCTTTCTTTTTAAATAGCTTGATTATTTGGATGGGCTTGCATAGCTCGATTCTAGGATAATAAAAAAAGTTTTGTCACGTATAAAAAAATTGATAACGATAATATAGGTACTTTTACTAAGTCTTCATTTTAATTTTTCATTTTCAATAGTTCTTCACCATGATTTTATTTATGGTAAAATCTCCAAGACATACATACACATTAATATTTTAATTAATTTAATAATTATGTTGGTATCTATTCACTTTACGGCGAGAAAGGAATTTGCTGGCACAAACATTTTAAGCTCGTGTAACGCTGCCGTGAAAATTAATTCCGATATTAGCTTTGACGAGACAACACATTACATAAATACATTGAATAACAAACAACAATATAAGTTTCTACATAATTTACTACGCACTGGCACGCGGCATTAATAAAACTTAAACAAATGAAGGGGGGAGTAAATACAAAAACTGACCTTGCCAAAATACCTTTTGTCTTCATTTTTATAATAACTGATACAATAGAAATCTTAAGACTGATTTCTTAGACATCATCCCACTTTTTGATAGAAAACCAAAATCTAATTATTTTTTAAGAGGCATATTACATTTCGACTGTGATTTCTGCGTAAAATGGCAAATTTTGGCGTTATCGATCTCAGAAACAAAATAGTAGTTTATGAAACTGACACATGTGCAGTTTCATACACTGCTTTATCTACACTCATACATTTGGGATTGAACCTACTAAATAAAAGATCAACGTTAGAAAAGAGAGAGAGAGAGACTTTGTTTGTATTAGCTAGGTAGGTACCTACCTTGTAATAAATCATTTCCTTAGCTGCATCTAAAATATCGGGCAGTCAATTTTTTTTCACATTTTAAAGCAAGAATAAAAAAAAACCTACAAAATTCAGTAAGTATAACAAAATGTATAAATTGAAATCAAAACTTTATTTGAAATGCTTTAGAAATGGCGCGCATTCCTTAAGAAAAAAAAAGATGACTGCATTCCAACAAACTAATCGCACTAAGTCATCTATTACCATAGAGTGCATTTTAATCATGGAAAATATATGGGAGAATATCGTTGTTTTTTTTTTCAATGTTACGGCACTGCCTTCTTTTTGGATTTGCCCTGTATCGTAATGAGAAAAAAAGTTATTTTATGATGCAGTTGACTGCATCGTAATGAGTTTATTTTTTAATTTTACCTATCCACAAAAATAAAGTACGTATTTATATGACCTTTTTTGAATTCATATTTGGAACATTACGGTGTGAGTGTAGATAAATACATTTACACTTTTGACTTATTGAATAGTGCAGAATAGCTATTGGAATAATTCATAGCGGCCTCGCTTTTTGAAAATTTGCTTAACTTTATAATTAAACCCGAAATTGCAGAGAAAGATTTTCATAAAATGCGCGAAGGCACTTTTTTGAGCTCATGGATTGAACAACTGTGCTAAACAATTGAAATAAAAAAAAATTAATGTTATCTCTTATATAGTCGAATAGTTCATAGCGGCCTCGGAATTTTGAAATTATATGTAGAATATGTGAAAAAAAATTCCAATCAAAAACCATAAAACTACTGAAAACGCTCAGAATAAACTGTGGATTTATCCTAGATACATTATTACGTAAAAATTATATCATAATAATCTTTACTTCATAAAAAAATCAAATTTCATACTTTTATTTGTTGTTTGTACTTGTTTGTCTTTCTGTGTATGTTCAAAGTTGACTCTAAGAAATCGTTCACCAACTTTCATTTTCCTTTCTAACCCTTTAACTGTCCAGTGAATCATCATATTACTTTTTGTCGCGGACACATATAAATGTATTTAGTAGACCCAAAGGTTTCTCTAGGTTGTATCGCTAAAATCCGTCAAAATCGAAATTTCGACGAAAAAATGTGATAGGGCCCTTAATTCACATCTATTTTCCAACGACACGTGCCCAGTTGCCCACTTTCCCCCATTGGTCATTTTTCACTTCAACTCCAGTCTATGTATTCTGTGCTCCAGTGTGCTTGGCGTTATTTTGTCCAAATAAAAAATTATTCAATCGCCCTCAGTGCTGCGCTATCGCCATACCTCCACGACAGCCCAACCATCAATCACAGTGGGTTTGACGATGCACTTTAGTTTATCGGGCGTTTATGACTGCATGTAAGAAATTAATGGTACTCCGGGGAACACTTTGACAGTTAACATGAGAACGAAAGAACATTTTGTCGGCGGGCTGTGAAAAGCTCTTGTTTTACGTGAGAAAACCTCGTAATACATGTCTACATCGAAGAAACTCAGATCAGATACCATCTTTTGATGTGAATGAGAACTTCGTGAAAAATTTACACTATACTGTTTTTGCATCTCCTGTCCTGTAAAATTTGGAGTATGCACATGCGAGGTTTTCACAGCTTGCCGACGATTTGCTGCCATAGCCACAGAATAAATAATAGTACAAGCCATAGCGTCTATTGCTTCGAAAGTTATTTCTTTTCCCAGTGTTATGTATCAATACGATGCAATAGTTTCTGAAAACCTAATTTAGCAAAGTTAAAATGATCGCTAATGATCATCGCGGAATCTAAATACGAATCCTAAAAACAAGTTTGCTGTACGAAAAGCTCTACACATTACTTCAAAAGCTTTAATTAAGAGGATCGATAAATTCCACTAATTAGGCAAGCGTTAAACCAATGTTATTATATCGAATAACACAAGTGGAAATGTATTTTGGGGTCATTTAAATGAAACAGTTCTTATCACAATAGCACAAGGACGTCAAAGACGTGCTCTAAGCTCAATTATGTATTACGCTGGAGATGCTACTAACTAAAAGGTCAGCTATTATAGAAACACGCTGCTAAGTACGCGCAGCTCTCAACTACTTAAGGTATTGCCATATTACTTAAGAACCGGGATTTCTAGTATGTTCTAGACTCTAGATCGTTACCAATAAAGCACATAGGTCTGTATCTGCGAAAAAAACGTATGAGATCTCAGCTTAAATTAACGGAACTTATAACAGTTAGTTGGTTAAAGACAGTGATCAAAAAAGCTAATCTATTCGATTCTAATCAATAAGCGTTAAAACATTTTCGAATTGATATAAGTAGTAGTATTTTGAATGATATGACCCTATTATTAAGACTCCACTGTCCCTGTCCGTCTGTCTGCCACCAGGCTGTATCTCCTGAACCGTGATAGCTAGACAATTGAAATTTTCACAGATAATGTATTTCTGTTGCCGCTATATCAACAAATAGTAAAAACAAAATAAAAAAAATATTTAACTGAGAATCCCATACAACAAACGTGTTTTTTTCTTTTTGCCGTTTTTTGTACGGACCCCTTCGTGCGCGAGTCCGACTCGCACTTGGCCGGTTTTTCGTTAGATCAAAAGGTTCAATAGGGTTAGGGCTCCACACACATCAGTTTTGATCTTTTAGTATTCTCGTCTAGGCCACAAGCACAAGAGATAAAGTCCATTCGGTTAGATAGTGTCGGTACACCCGCAAGCAGGCTAGGCCCACTCCGCGCTTTAGGTACGAAGCTACAAGTAGCCAGCGGGTCCGTCCGGACGGACTAATTTTAGAGGCTGCCGCGTGCCGGCTGGGTCGCACGTTAGCAGTTCGATTTCGATAGTCACTCAATAATAATATTATTATAACCAAAATGAAGGCATATGACATCGTAATGGGCTGCCTTAATACTAATAAAAAGGATCCGAACCTCACGTGTTTTTCACACTTCCAAAAGTTCCAAACGACATCGAAACGTATTAGTATTTAGTATCCATTTATTCTTAGGTAGGTACTTACTTGTCTTATTTGTTAAACAATATTCACCCAACTATTTACTGAAATAATAATTTATAGATTAGGTAGGTACACTTACCTACTTTCGAAATAAAGTTAATTATGAATACAATTTCATTTCGTATAAAAGCAAATTGACTCAAAGTCAGCATGTCTGATGTGGCGTTGACTGTACTTATCCTAGGTTATTTTGAAACATATTTAAGTACCTTCACATTATTTCACAACCTCATAACTTGTAATAAATTAACTACCTGTTATTTAATTATTATATAAAAGAAGAAAGTGAAACCCTGAATTCGTTAGAGGAAATAAGAGCTACGCGATAGAAAGAGAGGCAACTTCTAGGTGAATATAACTGTAGCCAAGGGAGCGGTGTGCAACCTGAATTGCACTTTATTGTGTAGGTGGAATAGAGTCGCTATTTAAATAATTGACTTTGCGGAGTGGATCTTCTGTACTACTATTATGTATTCTGTGCCGCAAGCACTTGTGTCCCTTGTGTTTAATATAATAAAATACGCATACAAATAATACACACAAGCGCGGTGCAAAGAAAATTTTAATGAAATTAATTGAGTATGTAGGTATACGTAAAGTAAAATTAGACCACTATTCTTCATTACTCGAAGTGTCGGAGTCATTATCATCTGTATTTATGATAATAGATACAACATTATCACTTTCCGAATCGAATTACCAAAATATCGATATTTAAACACAATTTCGATGGACATTGGTCATAATAATTTGTTTACATGTTTTACAAAACACCTGTCTTTTTTTGTTGGTTCACTTAAAGTTTCATCTTGAGTCATTTCACTGACCTCCCAAGGACGAAAAATCATTTTCAGTGCATATATGTAGCAGAGTCAACAAATACAACCTTTCACTACAGCGCCGCCGCCAGCGCTTCGATGCAAACTGCCAAAATCCAAATTGACTTGCGGGTGTACGCCGCACGCGGTATCCTTTGTTTATGCGGCGGCATCCTTTGACAAGAAGCGGCACGTGCAAAGGCGGCGCGATAAAAGGGCGACACTATCTAAACGAATGGACTGTACATAGTGTCGAGCTCTCGAGGCCGGTCGAGACAATCTCCAACGACAGACCGTGGCGCAATCGCATCACCTCTGATAATAGTGGCGTAATGTTATTATGTTGCTTACCCACAGCATTATCGCGATTGTGCACAATTTAACGTGAGAACACCGAGGCTATGCCTTTGACATACCGTCTTATTCAATGCACTATTATAGCATATTTAAGAACTATAGACCATTGTCATTAAAAATACATAGTCGTTGCATTTTGTAATGAAATAGCGGAAACAGAATGCGATGGAAACCAGACACTATAAAATTATTGGTTACATTGCCCGAAGTAAAGCTATAATTAATTATTTTATTGGGCTTAGAATAGTTAACAATTAGGCAACAACAGCTGCCATGATTATGTTATTAAAAACGTGTTGTTTTGAAATATGTCACTTTATACAAGTCATGTATACGTCTAAGCCTCAGCTACCATTTTAAAAGGAAACAACAAAAATGTGAGCGTTACCATAATTGCAACCGCAAGAGAAACGAGAGACATTACGTAGCAGAAAATTGGATGGAAGTTTTGTACAACAACATCACGTCACGATATATCTTACTCTTAGAAAGACATGACGTACACCTCATGTCTTTCCAACTTAGATGAGATTTTGACAAGAGCGAGTATAGTGTAGCCAGCAAGCAACCACGCACGCCTCATTCAATTGGGTTTTTCCCTGAGGATCTCGAATGTGTATTGATTAAGTTCATGAAGATAAAAACAATTCGAGATCTTCCGGGATATGATCCTCGGGGAATGACATCCTCAGGGAATAACCCCATTCAATAGGGCAGCTACGCTAGTTATAACTAGTTATCCCCTGTTTTCTTGTGGTCCCATATTCCTCGTCAATGAGGGCAACTCATTTTCATATTTTATAAATTTTAATTTTTTAAAGAACCTATTAGTAATCTAATTTACTGGATTTTAATCGGAACCTTAGCAAATAACGGAAAAAATACTTTTGAATGCAACATCCATGGCTCGTTAACAAAACAAACAATAGGCATGTTGACTATTTTTTTATTTTATGTTACATAAATTACCCCTCAAAAAAAAAAACATTTGTATAAGAATTATTTCGCTAGCATGAAAACTGCCTGAGATATCACAGTTTGAAATGCACAAAATTGGACTCACCCGAAAACGCTCCATACTAACGGCTACCAAGTTATGACGTCACGCCTTCCTACGTTGTATGCAACGCGTAGGAAATTCGTTCGGCAGCTATATTAAATATTGTGTTTATCAAAATGGTTTCTTTGACAAATTTGCTATAAATTTTACGGACCAACTAAATGTATTATTTATTTTTACAAATTTTATACTTTTTAAATGGACTTGTCCACCCAACTTTGAAGGGTCATAAAACAAATAATACGCAATATATAAAACCAAGAGGTATACAAGCTACTCCAAAAGTTTGATATGTTTACGATTTTTATTAGTATTTCGTTATTTTATTCATTTAGTCAACATCGCTATTGCTTCTTCATCACACAGATTACTAGTAATTGACTCCTTTTGAGCGAAGGCCTTTCGCTCAAAAGGGAGAGAGAATCGCTGCCACTACGACAAGCGGTCGTCGAATATTATCCTAAGTGACTGTTCAAGTATTTTAATTCTTAAAATAAGGATGTATTTTTAAACTTGTTAAAATAATATTTTATAGAAAACTGGATTTTCTCTGAATCGCGCTCACCAACGGCTTTTAACATTTGGTTTGGCGGAGACGGGGACGCAGGGGCAGGGTCTTTTCAGGGCTCGTTAGGAGGAACAAAGGCCAGCCGACATCAAACGAACCGTTTCTTTATGCGGGGCATCTACAACGACATTAATCACAAATTCCATGATTGGTTCCTTCGCTTCATTACCCCCAGAAGAAAGAAACAGGTAATCAGAAATTATAATTTACTCATAAAAGCTGTTGACTCGTTTTAAATAAGTGCTGACGTCGTTTAGGTATAAGTGCTTTCCGATATAATAATGACAACTTTGAAGGTGTTGATTAATTGTTGCTAAACAGTGCTTTCGCAAAAATAATGTAGGGCATTTTGCATAGCCGGTTTTTGAGACGGAGTACTTCGTAAAAAAATATCTTATGCTCTTTCTTTATATAATCAAAGTGCTCTTTATAGAACCATGCTCAATATGTTTTAAGTTAAAAAGGTTTACGTTCCTCCATGATATTCAAATCGGCGGCGTCGGCTTTCAAACTATAATTACATAGAGAAACGTTCACTACTTAATGCAGGCAAAGAAAGCCAGCCTGCAAATTGCAAGTGCTGGCCTGCACCTAATTGCCTCTTGATGGAACATCGAGATGAAGCAAAGTACATATTAAAAATAAAACGGTTCTGTGGTTATATTACTCATGTTTCATAAGTTGAAGGATATCTATCGATCACTAATAGCATTACGTGACTCCAGTTGAATTTCAAACGAGGAAGTAGGTACAATCTTTCGTTCACCAAGGTTCGAGAGACTTCGATCGCCGAAAAGGCACACGGAAGGATATTTAATTTTCGACCAAACTATGTACTTTTGAGAGTTATTATTAAAAATACACCGAAAAAGTCTATTGCTCGTTGTTACATAACAGAATAAAATATACCCATCCAATCCACTTATAGAAAAACAGTCGAAGTAACAGTTTTGAAGCCGTCGAGGCTATTCAGTACCGTAACTAACAAGAGCAACAAATCTAATGTAATTAGTTTCTAAAAATTTGCTGTTATTAACAATCCTAGCAGGAGCATTGGTTCATTTTGCAAAATAGACTGCATTATCACTGCAAACCGGCGGGCTGATTATCTAATTAAAAAACACCTAGCGACTGGTTGCAGTTCACAGATGATCGTGATCCATTGCTACTTCTTTTTGGGTTAAAAAAAACATGCCAAAGAAAAGTGGCAATGTATGTCAAATGCAACCGGTCGCTAAATAGTTTCTTTTTAGATAATCAGGGTGCGGGGTCAAGTCTGCTAATGTTTTCGTCAGAATAGTAGTTCAATGGTGTTTGCATGGTAATGCTTTTTGACACAGTTCTTGTTTCTTAAACCCAAAACCGAAACACATTGTGTTTCTTAAACTCAAAACGGAAAATTATTGTGTCTTGATTTTGGGTTTAAGAAACAAGAACTGTGTCAAAAAGCATTACCATTAGAACACCATTGAACTACGACTTTGACGAAAACATTAGCAGACTTGACCCCCAGGGGCTTCAATTCTGCCAACATTAACGTAACAATAGTGTGTCTCAATGGGATTCCAATTGTATTGGTTTTCGACACCGGAACACAAAAAGGGAATACTATTGAAATAAACTGCAACACGATTAATCGAGGCCCAGGATTTTATTACCGCGCCCAGGTTTGGATCGCAAACAGGAATCGTGGTGTGCGCCTTCCGCACTTCACGAATTATATTATGAATCAATTTGCGAGTAACACTGGCTGGACCCCGGAGGTTATCGCAACGAACATCGCCGAATAATTAACTGACACCATTGTTTTCGTCGGAAATAACTTGTTTTCCAATTTATTGTATCGCTAATCTAACATCATCACCGCTCAAGCCATGCATACAAATTTGACCTTCACCGATACTTATACGCTAAATGAAACTAGTTGTTTGTACTAAGAAAATTGAGGAAGTAAGCTTTTAACTGAGAAGACTGGCTATAAAATATACTGTTTAATATTTTAATAAGTGACATTGTCGCTGACAATTAAATTAGTTAAATAAATTGTTGTTTTGTTTGTACTAATGTGTTTGCAAAAGCAGTAGTAAATCTCAGAAGATTTTCTTGAAAAAAATTTTATAGTCAAAATCGCTTCGTCTTAAAATAATAAAGTTGTTCAAGTTTTCTCTTACTTCGTGTTTTCGGTGTACATAATTATGTCAGCTGCATTAATAAGGTAACTTAATAAGATAGAGCGAACAACGTCCGTCGTCGGGAAAATACGAGAGCGTGATAAATGAAACGAGGAAGTTTAGTGCGGTTGCGTGTGATATTTTGGAAGAAGACTCGGTGGTATTGATGCAAACGACCGGTCAAAATAGCTGTATTGTTGTCGTGATCAAGATACGTAGATGTGGATGGTGGCGCGTGTCGGCTCGGCTCCCTGCCCGTGTACCGTTAGCCGGATGCCGGCGCGCGCGCGTTATGCAACTGCTGATGTGACCCGGCCCGTACTAGGTGCGCACCCACACCACAGAATAATGATACTACCAGTATTCTAACTCGAGCCTGTCCTTGAAATACGTAACTTGAGCCGCGCGGTACGTCAACACACGATAGGGCTGCCTGCATCTATGTACAAAACTAGAAACTCAAGTAGGTAGATGAAATAAAGTTAACAGTACCTATCTTCACCTACTTGAATTTGTTTCTAATTTCATGATTGTATGTTATATTTTAGAAATAACGGTGATAGCGTGTTAGGTTGCCTAATAATTCAAAAGGTTATCATTTTGCTTTTAAATTATATTTTGGCATATACAATTTATAATATGGTTTGATATTTTGGTAATAAGCAAATAGAAAAAGTGATCTGTAATTATAAACACTTAAGCCGCCGCGTAGATCACCGGTGACTTACGCTTAAAAATTGTTTTATACTTTTATTTTCCCCAAAGAAAGTTCTAACCTTTCTTGATATTGTAGGTATATGAAATCTGAAATTTTCTACAAACGTTTTTCTTATTGTTAATTTATTTTTAGTTTTTAATTCATGAATTGTATAAAACACTAGCGGCTGCCCGCGACTTCGTCTGCGTGGTAAGTTTTGGCTATCCCTCGGGAACAATTATTTTTTCGGGATGAAACCCTATATACCCTATATTCTTTTATGTACCCTTGACAACGTGTATGCAAAATTTCATGATTTTCGGCTCAGTAGTTAAGACGTGAAGACGTAACAAACAAACAAACTATAATTGTAAATCATTGTGCATCATTGACTTTGAACTAGATTTAATTATGATGACGCAGATGCTATACTCGTCTGACGTTAATAATGTAACACATTATCATTCTTTTTACCGTTTGGTTTATTTAAACTCTTATGGTTTATTTTAAACAGCACAATATACTCTATAGTTGCAATTCGCCATCGTGATCACAAAATACGAAACCACCGTTCGTACGTCACTGCGGCGCGCGCATTCGCGACTGTAGCAGCCCGAGAGCAGCCCGAACTCGAGGCGCATAGGTGTGGCTCGCATTTCGGCCGTTAGTACTAAGTTAGAATACTGGTAGTATCCTATTACCGTGCCCACACGTTCACTCTATCTATCTATACTATTACTTATCCTTATTATAAATTCGGTTCAGCTTATGAAAAAGAGTTTGCGATTCTGCCCCCCTAGCCAAAGTAACATTTGCAAATTTTCGTTATCGCTTCGCTTCCGAACATGAATGGATTTGACGTTTTAAAATTCGATTGTTAACGATACCTTATGTCAATCCCATACATGTTTCGAAAGCGAAGTGATAACGAAGATTAGCGAATGTTACTTTGGCTAGGCCCTCAAACACCGATAGGTCTGTAGAAAAAACTGGGAAACAATAGCAGTGCTACAAATAAACGAATTATCATATTTTTCCTTTCCTTTTGCTCAGAGACAAAAATACTTATCATCATTTAAATAAATAATTAGGGAATTTTAAACTTCATCTGTTATCTTATCATACTCTTATCATACTAAAATTGTCTGTCAACTTTTCATTAATGTGAGTATGACACATTTCCATTACCCTTTTTGAAAACAGTCCTGGATAATTCCGCTCAAAATATTTAATGGGAAACAGCCCGAGGGTTTTCTCGTCTCTACCGACGGAACAACGTGTGACCCGCTTATGTAACATTCATTAGGTAGGTTCGCACCACGGAAACGCACGGCCGACGGCTTCAATGTCGTGACACACCATAATAGGAACCAGATGAAAGTAAGTATTTGATTGAATCAGGCGTCACTTGGCGGAAGTCCCAAACCATTTTGAAAAAAGAAATATATGTAGCTTACTTCCGCAAACAATATATGCAAGATGCACCGCCCGCCCGCCCGCAATAATATGCACATGCACACCACAAAATATCAGTGCAGTGTTGCCAGACCGTGGGCAATTGCCCACGCCATGGGCAATTTTAGGATTTTTTTGAAGAAAGGGCAAAAAGAGCGGAAAGGTCTTGGAACCGGTAAAATATGGGCAATTTTGGAAATCACGGAACTCACTAACCAAAAATTACATAAAAACACCTGGCACATAGTACAAAAACACAAAATCACTGCTTAGGTTGGGTATCCATAGACGTTTCTTCCTATAGAACCATCTAGGAACGAAGCCCAGCACCTGCGTTTAAGATTTCGCAGATAAAAATAGTTTTACCGATGTAGATCGACTGGGCTACATTTTTGCCAAAATTTTTCGATCGACCATAGTCGCCCAGACGTTTAAATGGCTAAAGGGTGGGAGCTTTCGAAAAATTAAGATTGTTCTAGGTACAAACAGGGGCGTATTTACCCTAAAGGGGCATGGCCCAGGGCGCCAGGCTGCGAGGGGTGCCTTTTGAAATTATTCGTGAGAAGGGTTACAATTTTTTTAACAACAATTTAAATTACTTTTAATTTAATTACAACGATGTTTTTTACATTTTTTTTTTACATAGTAGATGAAACTAAATGTAAATCGCGCTGCGCGGCCGTTTTTTTAATGTTTTTACAATAGAGAAGCAAGATTACAAGATAAATAGTATTTTTATTCGTGAATAGGGTTCCTGTTTTTTACAATAAATAGCGTCAGCCGCCCCTAGGGCTTAGCTTTAGGGCGCATTTCATAATTAGTTATACCAATAATTTATTGACGAACTGCAGTGCAGAATGTTCATTTTCCGTTTATGATGTTACGTGATTCGTAGATAAAACTGACTTAAAATCTCGCTGCGCGGCCGTTTTTTTGTTACTTATAGTCAGGCAAAATTACAAGATTACTGGATGGAACTGACAAAAATCACGCTGCGCGGCCGATTTTTTTGATAAGTAGGTTGGTACTCATAATCAGGCAAAATTACAAGATAAGTGCATGGAACTCACAAAAAATCGTGCTACGCGGCCGATATTTTTATTACTTATAGTCAGGCAAAATTACAAGATTAGTAGATAGAACTGACAAAAATCGCGCTGCGCGGCCTTTTTCATGATATTTACTTATTAGTCAGGCAAAATTACAAGATTAGTGGATGGAACTGACAAAAAATCTGTAAATTTCTTTTTACTGAAGATTGACAAAATTACAGGGTTTTTTAATGCAAATTACTAAAAATCGCACTGCGTGGTATTTTTTTTAGTATACACAAGCATCCTCTTCCTCCCGCACGTAACGGGGCGGCATACCTTTTTGGTCCAGTGACCGATTTATATCGCATGATATGGCGTTTTATCACGTTTAACTGTCAAAAAGACAAAGGAATTTGACAGTTGAGTGTCGATAAAATGCTATATCACGCGATATAAATCGGTCATGCTAGGCAGGCTGGGCGCCGAATCTTAAAATACGTCCCTGGGTACAAAGCGTGTCATTATACGATAGTTTCCCCTACATGTCGTTGTTTTAACGATTATGGGCGATTTTGTGTCGGAAAGGGCAGTTTTAACAACCTGTGTGGGCAAATGTGTTGATCGGGTCTGGCAACACTGTATCAGTGCACAATACCTGCATTTAGCAAGACAGCAACACACCTTGCACCTTCACCAATTAGGCTACTCTACACGTGTTTCGCCCCAACCCGGGGCATCCTCAGGAGTTAGATCGTGCGTAAACCAACACCGAATGAGCAACATTGCCTTCCGACGCCGTATTTATTCTCTTCCTCCCCACTCCGCACCGAGTGACTGACAGCGTTTGAAGAATGTTGCCAGTTTCAAATAAAAAGGAAAAAGGAAGGAAAAATGATTTTAATTTAAATTGTGTACAAATAAATTGATATACATTAAATAATGTGTTTTATTAATAAGATATTTAATTTTAAGAATTATTATTATTTGAGAAAATACGCAGCAATGGCGAGGAAGAGACGTCAAGTTGATTGTTAAGTATGGCTCCATCAACATTGTGTTTGATAATTTCTAGGTTTTCCAACACGTTCAGTCGTAGACCTTTACTACAAGTATGTAAAACCTCATAGGAATGACCATCAAATAGTTGATGTCCGGTATTTAATAAATGTTTCGCGAAATGTGATCGTTCCGGGTGGCCATTCCTATAGGCAGAAATATGTTCTTTATAACGTATATCGAAACTACGGCCAGTTTGACCAACGTATACTGAATTACATTGGTTACATGTTAACTTATATATCCCCGACTTCCTGCCAACCTCCGTTTTTTCCTTGCCATTGCAAATAGCACGCCGGACGGTATTAGTAGTACGAAAAGCCACGTGAACGTCGTTATTTTTTAAGATTTTTGATATTTTATCTGATATTTTACCTACGTAAGCCATACTTGACTGATAATTTTGAATAACGCGCTCACGTGGCACCGCATATAAAAGCCCAGTCACCTGTTTGTTGATTTTACTCCTAACCATGTTATCTATCATCCGCCGATCATAACCATTTGCAATGGCAATATTATAAATTGTATTTAACTCTCTACTATAGGCTTGGCCTGATAACGGTACCGTCATTAGACGATTAATATATGAATGAAAAGCAGCTAATTTATGTTGCCAAGGATGACAAGAAGTTGCGGGGATAACTACATCAGTATGTGTGGGTTTTCTATATATTTGAAAATTATGGCGACAATGCTCCCGTGAGATAGTTAAATCCAAGAAATTTAACGAATTATTAACCTCAATTTCTAATTTGAATTTGATTTTTGGGTGTAAACTATTTAAATATTGAAAAAATGATTCTAACTCTTGTCTAGTACCTGTCCAGCATATAATAATATCGTCAACATAACGATAATAATAAAGAATGTTATTATTGCCCACTATGTACCTATTCTCAAAATTGTCCATGAAGATCTCCGCCATCAAAGGTGATAACGGAGAACCCATGGCTAGCCCCTCCTCTTGTTTGTAAAACCCACCATTAAACTTAAAATAATTTTGTTGCATGCAAATATGTGTTAAGTTAATTATTTCATCTGCCTCCCCTGGATGAAGACCGCGGCGTTCTAAAATATTTGATAGTATATCTAAACTTTCTTGGTAAGGAACGTTTGTGAACAAACTCTCCACATCCAAGGAAAGCAGAAACGAGTTAGAAGGCAAAACAACATTCTTTATTTTCTCAATTAAATCTGATGTATTTTGAATACTATACTTAGGTGAGAAAGATGATTTATCTTTTATAATATTATTTAATCTTTTAGCCAACTCATATGCTGGACAACCTATATATGAAACAACAGGTCGCACGGGAACATTGTCTTTATGTATTTTAGGTAAACCATACAACACAGGGGCCTGTGGATTCATTGGGGCGATATAGCGAGATGAATACTCGTTTGGAAAAATAAATTTTGAATTACTAATATTTTCTTTGACCTCTGTGTTGTACTTTGTGGTTGGGTCCGAGCGCAAAGGAGTAAAGTCACCGCTGTTAATTACTTCCTGAACTTTATTTATATACTCTGATTGGTTTAAAATAACAATACTATTTCCTTTGTCTGCTTTTGTTACAACTAAATGATTATCATTGATTTTATTTTGCAACGACTTTACAGCTCGCAGCTCGGGCCCACCACAGTTAGAAGGTTGTATTTTCTTTAATTGATTAGTTACCAAACCCTTCACCAAGTTATCCTTCTTATTCATAATAACCGCCACCTCTGAGTCCACCGCCAAACCCTCCACCAATGACTTAGTTATTTTAGGGGTTATGTTATATTTGAGGCCTTTTTCCAAAAGCGAAGTCTCGCTTTGGGAAAACTGCACGTTAGTTAAGTTTTCTACCCGGGGATAAAAAGATGTTTGACCACCACCAGCATTATTGTTACTAATTCTACCCCGACTACCCCCATTATTGGTACCAAGTTGAATTTCCCTTAACCTTCGTAACTTGTTGGATTGATTAATATACTTGTTATATACAGCCTGTGATGCGAAATCTCTGGCCTTTTGGTCTAAAAGATCGAATTCGATATTATGTAAACTATGAGTCAATTCTGTATGTAAAATTTTAATATGTAATTTTAAATTATCCCTAACAAGGAACCAACGGCGAGATTCCGCATCTAACCAGACCTTT
This sequence comes from Agriphila tristella, assembly GCA_928269145.1. Taxonomy (NCBI): domain Eukaryota; kingdom Metazoa; phylum Arthropoda; class Insecta; order Lepidoptera; family Crambidae; genus Agriphila; species Agriphila tristella. Next base: position 6,862,255 of record OV743440.1, read on the forward strand.
TGGGCTTTACGTATGGCCAAACTAGCCGCGGGACTGGTCGTGTTGGAACGGATGTTGATATAATTTGGAATTAGATTTTGGCGTTTACACTGTTGATTGAACCACACATTTTGTGCCGCCACCCGATGCTGTGTAGTTAATTTAATATATAAACGTGCCTGTACAGCTATGCTTGCCGATTGTAAGTATTTGATTGAATCAGGCGTCACTTGGCGGAAGTTCAAAATGGTTTGGGACTTCCGCCAAGTGACGCCTGATTCAATCAAATACTTACAATCGGCAAGCATAGCTGTACAGGCACGTTTATATATTAAATTAACTACACAGCATCGGGTGGCGGCACAAAATGTGTGGTTCAATCAACAGTGTAAACGCCAAAATCTAATTCCAAATTATATCAACATCCGTTCCAACACGACCAGTCCCGCGGCTAGTTTGGCCATACGTAAAGCCCAAAAGGTCTGGTTAGATGCGGAATCTCGCCGTTGGTTCCTTGTTAGGGATAATTTAAAATTACATATTAAAATTTTACATACAGAATTGACTCATAGTTTACATAATATCGAATTCGATCTTTTAGACCAAAAGGCCAGAGATTTCGCATCACAGGCTGTATATAACAAGTATATTAATCAATCCAACAAGTTACGAAGGTTAAGGGAAATTCAACTTGGTACCAATAATGGGGGTAGTCGGGGTAGAATTAGTAACAATAATGCTGGTGGTGGTCAAACATCTTTTTATCCCCGGGTAGAAAACTTAACTAACGTGCAGTTTTCCCAAAGCGAGACTTCGCTTTTGGAAAAAGGCCTCAAATATAACATAACCCCTAAAATAACTAAGTCATTGGTGGAGGGTTTGGCGGTGGACTCAGAGGTGGCGGTTATTATGAATAAGAAGGATAACTTGGTGAAGGGTTTGGTAACTAATCAATTAAAGAAAATACAACCTTCTAACTGTGGTGGGCCCGAGCTGCGAGCTGTAAAGTCGTTGCAAAATAAAATCAATGATAATCATTTAGTTGTAACAAAAGCAGACAAAGGAAATAGTATTGTTATTTTAAACCAATCAGAGTATATAAATAAAGTTCAGGAAGTAATTAACAGCGGTGACTTTACTCCTTTGCGCTCGGACCCAACCACAAAGTACAACACAGAGGTCAAAGAAAATATTAGTAATTCAAAATTTATTTTTCCAAACGAGTATTCATCTCGCTATATCGCCCCAATGAATCCACAGGCCCCTGTGTTGTATGGTTTACCTAAAATACATAAAGACAATGTTCCCGTGCGACCTGTTGTTTCATATATAGGTTGTCCAGCATATGAGTTGGCTAAAAGATTAAATAATATTATAAAAGATAAATCATCTTTCTCACCTAAGTATAGTATTCAAAATACATCAGATTTAATTGAGAAAATAAAGAATGTTGTTTTGCCTTCTAACTCGTTTCTGCTTTCCTTGGATGTGGAGAGTTTGTTCACAAACGTTCCTTACCAAGAAAGTTTAGATATACTATCAAATATTTTAGAACGCCGCGGTCTTCATCCAGGGGAGGCAGATGAAATAATTAACTTAACACATATTTGCATGCAACAAAATTATTTTAAGTTTAATGGTGGGTTTTACAAACAAGAGGAGGGGCTAGCCATGGGTTCTCCGTTATCACCTTTGATGGCGGAGATCTTCATGGACAATTTTGAGAATAGGTACATAGTGGGCAATAATAACATTCTTTATTATTATCGTTATGTTGACGATATTATTATATGCTGGACAGGTACTAGACAAGAGTTAGAATCATTTTTTCAATATTTAAATAGTTTACACCCAAAAATCAAATTCAAATTAGAAATTGAGGTTAATAATTCGTTAAATTTCTTGGATTTAACTATCTCACGGGAGCATTGTCGCCATAATTTTCAAATATATAGAAAACCCACACATACTGATGTAGTTATCCCCGCAACTTCTTGTCATCCTTGGCAACATAAATTAGCTGCTTTTCATTCATATATTAATCGTCTAATGACGGTACCGTTATCAGGCCAAGCCTATAGTAGAGAGTTAAATACAATTTATAATATTGCCATTGCAAATGGTTATGATCGGCGGATGATAGATAACATGGTTAGGAGTAAAATCAACAAACAGGTGACTGGGCTTTTATATGCGGTGCCACGTGAGCGCGTTATTCAAAATTATCAGTCAAGTATGGCTTACGTAGGTAAAATATCAGATAAAATATCAAAAATCTTAAAAAATAACGACGTTCACGTGGCTTTTCGTACTACTAATACCGTCCGGCGTGCTATTTGCAATGGCAAGGAAAAAACGGAGGTTGGCAGGAAGTCGGGGATATATAAGTTAACATGTAACCAATGTAATTCAGTATACGTTGGTCAAACTGGCCGTAGTTTCGATATACGTTATAAAGAACATATTTCTGCCTATAGGAATGGCCACCCGGAACGATCACATTTCGCGAAACATTTATTAAATACCGGACATCAACTATTTGATGGTCATTCCTATGAGGTTTTACATACTTGTAGTAAAGGTCTACGACTGAACGTGTTGGAAAACCTAGAAATTATCAAACACAATGTTGATGGAGCCATACTTAACAATCAACTTGACGTCTCTTCCTCGCCATTGCTGCGTATTTTCTCAAATAATAATAATTCTTAAAATTAAATATCTTATTAATAAAACACATTATTTAATGTATATCAATTTATTTGTACACAATTTAAATTAAAATCATTTTTCCTTCCTTTTTCCTTTTTATTTGAAACTGGCAACATTCTTCAAACGCTGTCAGTCACTCGGTGCGGAGTGGGGAGGAAGAGAATAAATACGGCGTCGGAAGGCAATGTTGCTCATTCGGTGTTGGTTTACGCACGATCTAACTCCTGAGGATGCCCCGGGTTGGGGCGAAACACGTGTAGAGTAGCCTAATAGGGAATGTCCGAAAATAATCAAATTGGCTGAATATTTTTCTATAGGTAGGAATAAGGTCCCTTAGTAATAGAAAAAGGTTTCAGAATTTTCGGTTGGGTAAAAAAGTTTTTAAAAATCAAAGTCTCTTCGACTTTACAAATGTATGAAAGTAACAGCGGAATGGAGATTATACCTTTGCCGCTAACTGCCACAACTACTACACGTATTTAAAAAAAAAAGTTTTGACATTTTGTCTTGAATCTTTTTTTTAATACCATGTTGTGGTCGGTTGTGGTTGTGGCAGGTGGTGGCAAAGGTATAATCTCCATTCTGCTGTTACTTTCATACATTTGTGAAGTCGAAGAGACTTTGATTTTTAAAAATTTTTTTATGCATCCGAAAATTATGAAACTTTATTCTATTACTAAGGGACCTTATTCCTACCTATAGAAAAATATTCAGCCAATTTGATTATTTTCGGACATTCCCCATTGGTGAAGGTGCAAGGTGTGTTGCTGTCTTGCTAAATGCAGGTATTGTGCACTGATATTTTGTGGTGTGCATGTGCATATTATTGCGGGCGGGCGGGCGGTGCATCTTGCATATATTGTTTGCGGAAGTAAGCTACATATATTTCTTTTTTCAAAAACAGATGAAAGTATGAATTCCATATAATGAGAGAAACAAGTGGAACGATATGGCACTACACACGTTCAAACGTATTACCCGGCGTAGGTATCCGGCTCTTTTCATTATATTTGTTTGAAAAATAGCCCGTTTGTAAAATTGGTGTAGGTACTTCAGTAGGTCTAGGAATCTGATCGTAATTAGTTTTCCGAGCTTAAAACAATCTAATTCAAGCTTGGACCTTTAGAAACAATTGGCCCCATTAAAGTAACGGAGCTATTCCGACGCCTACGCAACACAACACAGAAAAGTAATAAATTATTTAGTTAAGCGAGTCTACAGACGATGCCGCGTACTTTTTTATGCTTTTTATTAAATTGATGGACTTAGTTCCTTAGAGGTTGCCTGTCTAAACTGACTATCCTTTTTTCTAGCCGCCCGCCGCTTTGAAGCATCAACAAAAGTTGAAGTGCTTGAAGATCTCCCTCCACTACCGACGCGAACCGACCAAACTTTGCTAGGGATTTCTTTAGCGGAGCTAAGCTTCCCCGACGAATGAAAGGCGTAAGCCCCGAACAAATATGTTAATCCGCAGGGTTATGGTAAAGTAATGTAGAATTAAACCCGGAACGAAAACATTCCGTGAGTGACTAATGCGTGTAGATAGCACCCCTCGATCCGTCGTGGCCCGGTAGCTGCCAGATTATCGTCTCTAGGAGCAATTTGTAGGGATTTGCGGCCGACCTTCGGGCCAAATAAAGCGATCGGCCGTCATTAGACCGCTGTGTACTCCCGGTAGACCAATTTGAGATATCTTCGGATCGCCGCTAATCCTCCGGATGAACGCTGTTTATGAAGGATAACATCTATTTCGGAGGCAACTTCGACCTAAGCCAGATGTTGCTTCAAACTATAATTCTCCCTAGATTCTATCAACTATTAACTACGTTTGAAATTAAATACGCAAGTTACAGGTACCTTCAGAACTTCAGATACAAGTACAGTCAGCGCCAAAATGGTCTAAGCACACATACCTACCAAAATAGTTAATCCTTTAACAAAAATCAACCTTATCGCAAGACATTAAGGTGTTATTAATTTGTTGTCGATTAAGATAAGGTTGATTTTTGATAAATGGTAGGTATTTTTGTAGGTTTGATTGAATCCTTAGATCATTTTGGCGCTGACTGTTTATATTGTATAATTTGGAGTATATATATCTTTTGTTATTACACCTTAGCCATTTTATATCCCCACACTGGTCACAGTTCTTTCTTAATGGTTATATTGGGTCATTTTGAACATAATTTTGAGGATGTGTTCAGTCCATGCAACTGAACAACTTTCTCTAAAGAACACATGGTCAAATATGTAAAATAAAAATCAAAGAGATCACGGTGTCCTACATCTTGGCATGGACCACTTTGAAAACCGCAATTCTGACTACATGGAAAATTTCTCCCCAATTAGTCCTAACTAGTCCTACTTTTTCGGAATTAGTCCCAAAAAGGACTGAAAGATATAAGCGATTTAAATGGTCCATGCCAAAGCAAACCTTCATTTTGGCAGGGACAGGCTATATCTAGTGAACCACAACCCCTAGCCAGGATCTGATTATTCAAAAAAAAAGTCCCTTTTTTATGGATCTCGCAACGCCTAGAATCAAAACGAAATGAAGCGCCGAAAAAAAAATATAAAGTAATGATTTGTTCCATGCCAAGATCAACCTACATCTTGGCGAGGACTTTTGAACCAGGTCACCCAGAGAAAATCTGCATATTGGAAACGATTCGTGTAAATTAGTCCCAATTAGTCCCAAAGCCACAAAATTAGTCCCCCTTTGGTTTAGGAGATAATCGGAATTAAACATTGGTTTTTATAGTACAGGAGCTGACTTCCTATTCAGTGACGATGTTTTGTAACTTTTATTTTTGTTTATTTGTGTTAGAATAACGAAGTGTAATTAGTAACACAAAAGTATATCGTAAAGTAATACGTAACATTTATGCATTTTCGAAACTCAAATCTAAATATTCACTTCTCAAGCTTACGCGCTCACTAGACATGAAATAAAAGACTTTTTAACGGATACTAGCGCGGTTTTATTGAAAGTACTTTGGTAATTAGTTGGTATTTGGTTTGATTTTTGATTTTTCCGACGTTTCGGCACCTTTGCAGCTGCCGTGGTCACGGGGGACTGAAGCTACTCGTGAGCCTACCCTCAAGCGATGAATTTTTTTTAAGACGTTCAGAAATTAATATTTTACAATTTTATTTATCTTTTTAATTGGTTTAAGTTGATTTTGTGATTTAATTAATGCTAAAGAGAGAGAATCTACTGAAACTACCACCATTTCACAAAATTGGGAGGCCCCTCCAAGAAAGAAATGGCGAAATAAAACTTGGAGAGGAAAGCCGACCTCCGTCTTTTATATTTATTAATTTATTTGCAAAATGAACTAACCGTATCATTAGATCTTGCAGTGTGTGTATGGGGCTTCAGCTTGTGAATGATGGGGTCCCAAGCTGGTGGAATTTTCCAACCATCATCTCTTGGGAAATTCCACCAGCTTGGGACCCCATCATTCACAAGCTGAAGCCCCATACACACACTGCAAGATCTAATGATACGGTTAGTTCATTTTGCAAATAAATTAATAAATATAAAAGACGGAGGTCGGCTTTCCTCTCCAAGTTTTATTTCGCCATTTCTTTCTTGGAGGGGCCTCCCAATTTTGTGAAATGGTGGTAGTTTCAGTAGATTCTCTCTCTTTAGCATTAATTAAATCACAAAATCAACTTAAACCAATTAAAAAGATAAATAAAATTGTAAAATATTAATTTCTGAACGTCTTAAAAAAAAATTCATCGCTTGAGGGTAGGCTCACGAGTAGCTTCAGTCCCCCGTGACCACGGCAGCTGCAAAGGTGCCGAAACGTCGGAAAAATCAAAAATCAAACCAAATACCAACTAATTACCAAAGTACTTTCAATAAAACCGCGCTAGTATCCGTTAAAAAGTCTTTTATTTCATGTCAAATCTAAATTTTTAAGTCATAAAATAAAAATGTTTTCTTAGAGATATTTTGATCATGGGGCTCCTGGACTATATCAAAATAATGTACAGTCGCGGACAAAATAATTTCAAAAGAAGTATAAAATGGTATTGAATTTTAAAATTATATTGCTTTCATTCGAAATTATTCATATTTGGAGTGGAGTGATTTTCTTCCTACAATGGGATCACTTGAAACTTTGTACCTATACAGGGTTATTTGTAATTCATTTAAAACTTCTCGTGGGGTTGATCAGACCATCAAACTGAACAACTTTCATTATGGGTCCAACCTCAAAATCACGAAAAAAATCAGCTGTTTCATACATTATGATGGAGTACTTACGCATTGTACTTTTGCTCAGTTTGATGGTCTGATAAAGTTCGTTTGAAAGGCTGCAACTTTCACAAAGAGCCGCAAGATCGGATGCTTAATGTTTTACAATCTGAACACTGTGCATTACGGAACGGAATAGTTTTATGTAGGTACTTAATTAATTTTTACTGTACGCTTTTGTACGTGACTGTACTTATACAAAAAAACTGAATTTCTCCTAAACCAAAGGGGGACTAATTTTGTGGCTTTGGGACTAATTTACACGAATCGTTTCTAACAAGCAGATTTTCTCTGGGTGACCTGGTTCAAAAGTCCTCGCCAAGATGTAGGTTGATTTTGGCATGGACCAAATCATTCCTTTATATTTTTTGAACGGCGCTTCATTTCGTTTTGATTCTAGGCGTTGCGAGATCCATAAAAAAGGGACTTTTTTTTTGAATAATCAAATCCTGGCTAGGTGTTGTGCTTCACTAGATATAGCCTGTCCCTGCCAAAATGAAGGTTTGCTTTGGCATGGACCATTTAAATCGCTTATATCTTTCAGTCCTTTTTGGGACTAATTCCGAAAAAGTAGGACTAGTTAGGACTAATTGGGGAGAAATTTTCCATGTAGTCAGAATTGCGGTTTTCAAAGTGGTCCATGCCAAGATGTAGGACACGAGATCACGTGATCAATTTATTATGGAATGGCCAAAATTTTGTGGCGAAATTTGACACATGTTTCTTACAGAAAGTTGTTTAGTTTCATGGACTGGACACATCCTTAAAATTTGGATGGTAAGTTCAAAATGACCCGATATGTATGAAATGTCGATATCCACCACACAGCTTTTTTTAATTGTGAGAAAAACTGAAAACACCTTAAACTCAACCGTGCTAGTGGATTACCGAATAAAATTTTTGTGAACTAAACTTCATAATGTTATTTAAATTGTTACAAAAGTAATTTAAGTTTTAGTAAAGTAACACCTCACATAAACGCAATGGACGTAAGCACTTCTTACAAACATTATTTCTGCAAGTTGACTGAAGATAAAGTTATACCCTACCAAAGAGTGTTTTTTTCTGACTTGTCCCACATATTGTATAGGTCAGGGATGGTCAAGAGTACAGTATAGGTAGTACTTGAACAATCTTCACTCAACTATTCAACAAAATAATCATTCATAAAATATAAACCCATGCATTGAATATGGTTTTCCACAAATTATGAAAATTAACTCCTGATGAGTAGGAAATAAAACACTTTTTAATGGATACTAGCACGATTTTATTAAAAGTTCTTTGGTAATTAGTTATTATTTGGTTTGATTTTTTATTTTCCCGATGTTTCGGCACCTTTGCAGCTGGCGTGTTGCAAAGGTGTAGTCTGATCAATTTATCAAAAACATTGCATTCAAATAGGATTAGGTATTTTTAGGTATGTCTGTCCATCAGCCATTTTTTTGTAATGTCCCCACTGCTGGGGCTCAGGCCTTCCTTATGGGTGGTAAAGAGGATGGGCCATAACCCACTACGCAGGACCACTTGCCAATGGCCTAATCGGTGGGTGTTAACGACTGCAAATGCAGCCAGGGCGGGACCAACGGCTTAACGTGCCTTCCGAAGTACGGAGGAGCTTGAGATAATACATTTTTTTAACCTCCGCAATCGATGGGCCAGGCGGTAAACCACTGCACCATCGAGCTCCTCTAACCTTTAGGTATGTACTTAATTTTTTTTTTAATTAACCTAGTAGATAATTTGATAGTTTTTTATTGTAATCAATGTTTACAATAAATTTTATTAATAACATACTGGCTCTCACTTTCCGATTAGATTTATCGGATGAAATGTATGTCTTTAGACCCCATGAGTACAAAATTTTGTGTTTCAGTTAGTGCTGTTGGATAGTGAGACATCCTAAATCTGATGGTGTAGATAAGGGTTTCATAAGTATTTCTTTATGATAAACAAAACAGTGTTGTTTGCTGACAACATAAGCTTTAGAGGCTGAGCCAGGCCGGGCACACTCCGCGCTTTAGGTATAAAGCTACAAGTAACCGGTGGGTCCGTCCAGGCAGACCAATTTCATATGTCAGAAAAGATATGTGCTACGCGATAGAAAGAGAGGCAACCATAGATGAATATAATTGGAGGGAAGAGAGCGCTGTGTAACCTGAATTCAATTTTATTGTGGCCGAGCAAGAGTCAGTCTATATTAAATGATTTTGAGGAGTGCATCTTCTGTAGTAGTAATATTATGTATTATGTGACTGAGTTAGAGTAAATAATTAATATTTTTCTTTTGAGATAAGACTTCATAACAAAAACTTTTAACTACTAAATAATAAAATACAAGATAATTCCATTTTTTGAATAAGTTTATTAAGACTGCGGCCAGACCGCAGACCCAACAGAAGCATACAAAGCGTTAGAAAACTTAAAACCATACAAGCATAAGGTCTTTACAAAGTAAATTAGTAATTCCATTAAAGATCATTCAACCAACAAACAAAACAATTTACAGCTGAAGTTAAATTACCAAAGTTAGGTTTATGAAAGAAAATCAATTTCTACTGTAGTGTTAAAAACTTAACATCATACAAGCATTAGAGCATTACAAAGCAAATTAATATAAGTAATTAATCAAAAATCATGTGCAAACTAACAAAACAATTGACAGCTAAAGTTAGGTACCTATCAAAGTTTTGATAGTGAAAAATTTTTATTTCTAAGAAGTGGTTTGGAGACAGGCATCTCATGCAACATGAACCAGTAACGAGACAAGACAGCGTAGGTGGCAGTTTGACAAGGTCCTCCTCTCACCTTGCGGGATAGGTGGTGCAGCGTCCAACGGCGTCGCCACCGCCACCATAAACTGCGCCACGGCCTCCACGGCCCACAGCACGCCCCACATGTCCCACAACCACATCACTACACTGCACTATCTCATTATTGGCACAACATTCACGCAACTTAACAAATACAAACACCTAACTATGCTAATAACTCCTATTGGCACAATCATACTTTGGGAAAAATCATGTCTCGACACGGTCTCGGTTCGGCATTTCGGATTTAATCTATCACATTATTAATGAATTAGTGTTCGGTATGAAAAACTAGATGATTATCAAAGAAACAAAGAGTTACTGCACGTCATAACATTCCTTTCCGAGCCACAAATGTACCCCTCTCTCCTCGACGGCTGACTGTTCAAGACTAGCTAGTGCTGTGCTGTGTGCAGTGTGCTGGCTTGGCTGTGCCGTGCCTGTCATCGCGAAACGTTTAGGAACCATACCTAATATCGAGACAAGGAATCGATTAAACTCGATTGTGTAAATTTTCGTAGTTCAATCACCATACTTCTTTCTTTTTATAGAACTTTGGTTTGCAATAGCAAGGATAGTACGGAACGAGCTTGGGTAGGTCACCCTTTTCAAGATCCATACATAGGTTTGCGATTTGTTCCAAATAAGGCAACTTCATCTGAGCATCCCTTGGCATCAAAAAATCACCTGCTGGTACCCAAACACTGTTGACTAATCGGGCTGGTTGTGAAAAAGCACCACTAAAAGTTAATCCAAAAGAACCTAGAACAAATGTTGGACACTTTAAAGTATTGATACAGTACGAGGCAAACATTTTGAAATCTTTTCGACAGAGTGGAGCTAAGTTCATGCATGTGCTCTTGTGAGCGACCACTAGCGCGTGCCTCTCTCCCGCCGTCCGCGTACCTCACCGCTACGCATACCCAAATATGCGTTCCGCGCAATCCCCAACCGATTTCAAGATATTTGCCTCGTTATTGTACTACACTACAAGGGGTGTAGCAGGGGTGGATCCAAGATTAATATTTGGGGAGCCCTTTTTTTAGAAAAATGCCTGAATAAAGTAAAAAAACGACCACGCAAGCACGATTTGGTGGTCAGCTTTATCCACTAATCTTGTAATCTTGTCTGTCTTTTGTATAAAACTGCTACGCCACGCGATTTTTAGTCAGTTTCATCCACTAATATTGTAATTTTGCTTATGTATGGTATACATTTAGTAAAAAACGGCCACGCAGCGTGGTCGATTGTCAGTTTCACAGGGATGTTGCGGATGCAGATTTTTTCACATCCGCGGATGCGGATGCGGATTTTAAGAGGCTCACATCCGCGGATGTGGATGCGGTTCTGTACAAAAAACTTAAGTTTGGGTAAAAAAATTAACAAACGTGCGCGTCAGATCTTATCACAACACAAACAATAGCGAGGCGCGTCACCGTCACCGATTCACCGCAGTCCTAAACAAAATTATTGCATATACCTATTGGTCAATCAGCACGCGCGGTCGACATCCGCCACTCGCCGGGCCCACACCTTTCTTTCTTGTCGTGATCTGCTTCACATCCGCATCCGCATCAGCTCCGCATCGATTTATGCGGATGCAGATGCAGATGCGGATGTCTAAATCGATGCGGATGTTCCGCATATGCGGATGCGGATGCGAATATTCGCAACATCCCTTTCAACCATTGATCTTGTAAATGTTGCCTGATGCCTGATTATTATAAAAAAAACTGCCGCGCAGTGTGAATTTTAGTCAGTTTCATCCACAATATTGTAAAATAAGGTTTCATCGGCGAATTTCTAAAATGACAGGACAGGACACGTTTTGAGATTTAAAAAAATAAATAAAGTTTGAGGCACTGACACTCTTACATAAAACATTAAAACAATAGAGTGTTTTGAAAATGTCAGTTTAAGTCTTTTTTTATTGTCATTTGCAATCCAAGTTGATAGTTAGAGAGCTATTGAAAAATACTTCAAGAGGTATCTCAAGTCAAGGCCCATCAGTCAATATCATATAGTGTTTAGAGTGTACATGTGTCAGCACCTACTTCCAAAGCCAGGAAGTGGAACACCTGGTGTCATCACGCTTTTAAGTATGTAGAATTTCGACATGCTCTACAAGAGTTATCTAAAGGTTTTTGGCAGTATAGTAGAGAAAAGTACAAAAAAAATTTGAGCGTAGTCAGACCGCAGTGTCATGGATCATGGAACATACCGAGTCAGCACGCCACGTAAGTTGTATCAATTTCAAAGGTCAGTACAAGAGCTCTCAAGGTTTAAAAATTCATGTACTGTTTAATTATTATGCATAATTTATGAAAATAATAGTCAGACCACAGTGTCATGGAACATAGTAGTCAGTCAGCAGTCACCCAAAGTGTGGAGTACAAGCAAGCTGTTTGGAGCTACAACGTGTTACAAAACAGGATTACACAGTTGAAACTTGGTAGGTAGATGTATTCTGTAAACAGCTTTACGATTTTTACAAAAAATAATAAAAAATAAAAGATTTAGCTCTCTAACTATAAAGTCATCTGCAAAAATAATCAGCCTTGTAAGGGGGGAGGGGCTGCCCCCTCCCCCTTGGATCTGCCCTTGACAATAAGATTAATTTAACAATGTACAACAGAAGTGACCAACCAACGTCAGAGTGCTTGCGGTACATAACGAAACGAAGTATTTTTATTCTCTATTTTTTATCTTTGTCATACATTTTCTAGAAGTGGCAGCGGATATCTTTCTGAAGTAGTAGCACATCACTGTCTATTGTTAATTTAATAGCATTGTACCTACCCTATCAAACAATAATGTGAAAGTTATATCAATAGAATGATTAAATTATGTATTTACCATCACAACGAATTCCAAGGTTTATAACATTTGTCGAGCTAGGTTTCAAAAGCCATAACTTCACCACATTTAATACTGCAGTCGCTTTGTTCAAATTTTGTTGTCCCTTTGCTATTTTATCCTGAAAATAAGTACCTAATTATAATTTTCAAAATGATAGTCATTTATTTAAGAAGTTAAATCAAATAATATGTGATGATGGGTTAGTTATGTAACACGACATGATAGAAAAAGAAGTTTAACCTTTGATTCTGTCACTTTTGTCCATAAAGTTTCATCAAAGTACATCAAGTATTCCATGGTTCGCAATTCTGGAGTTAGACTGCCAATCGTCAAAGAAGAGTTTTTCACCTTTGTATACCTATTATAAGGCTCAAAGGAATTATATTTATGAATAGTAGTCCTGATATCTACAAGTTGATTAACTCCAACAAATCCCCAAACTGGAGGACAAAACATATTCCTCATAGGCACTTCGGCGATTTCAGCAGCTAAGGTAGCGACCTCCAACCCAAGGTCAGAAGTAGCAACTACTATATTGCGTTTGGATATATTTGTAACTAAATTCATCAATACAGAAGCATTGTAACAAGCTGGGCCCAAGTTAGGGAAAAGCATAAACATATTACGATAAGCTGAAGCATTAATGTACATTGCTAACTTAGTCATCAGTTTTTTATTAGCTTGAAGCCAGTCCCCAATTCCGCACTCAACACTGAAAACAGATATTATATTTTCATTATTAAAGAACTACTATGATATACGTGCACGTACTCATAATATGTTAAATGTTTTAGTTTATACTAACGTAAACGGAATGTGGTTCAGAATGATGAATAAATCTGTGTGTGTAAGAGCTGTTCCTAACTTACTCACAACTTTAACAACCTTCCCTGGATTATTAGCTAAAATGTAACTGCATTCTCGTTCAATATATTTCATAAATATTTCAGAACACTCATCATCATAAATATACAATTTCGAGACACACTTTTCTCCCACTGCCATTTCTAGTAGCCCAGATATCAAATGCATTGCTATAGGAAACCCATTTCCAGATATACAAATAGTAAAATGAGTTTTTTCAAATGTTTCAATAGATTTTTCCGATACTTGTAATGTTTCTTTCTCATTCTTGATTTTGTTCTGATATTGGGCAACGTTTTCCACCAAGCCCTTGAACTTTTCAGATGACATATAAGAATCAAATTGGTAGTAAGAATTGCAATAATCCAAAAATTCGGAAGCTCCCCCTATATAATATGGTTTGCTTCCTTTCAGAAGTAGCTCCTTCCAAATTAAAGGAGATCCTAAATGGTGCCATTTGTTCTTTTGATTTACTTTGCACAACCATTGCTGAAAAAAAACAATCACCGCAATTAACTTATTAGTCGAGTAACTTAGTAGGTATATATTTAGGTTTAAGCTATTTAAAACGTTTAAAACCTATAGCTGGTAAATACCTTCCATTCAATTACAGTCTTTAGAATTCTTTCATAGCAAAAATTAGGAAGATTTTGGGCCAAGTGATCTGCCACCACACACAGCTGAGCAAATACATCGCATTGAGAATGTCCCGCAATTATTATTCTGAAACCCATTTAGCTCTTTATTATTATAGAATTTGGTACTCCAATATTGTGGATATTTAAGTGTTAATAAATACGATAGTTTAATGCTATTTATTGAAGTTGGTCTAATGACAGTAATAATCAAGTAATAACTTTTGACTATTTTACTCTTTGCTTCTGACAAACCGTACGGCGTACTGACGATGCTGACACTAATGACAACACTAAGGAGATTATATTATTATTATTTAGAACAAACAACAACAGAGACCATAGTGATATTAGTGATTATTTCCTCTATGACAGAGACCTTAGAGCATTTAAGTCACGCTAGAAACATATTATTGTGTTGTGTCGTGTCGCGATCTGTCGCGTATCGGTTTCATACATTTAGTATGACTAGAAACATACTATTGTGTTGTGTCGGCATCTGTTGTGGCGCGGATCGCTCGGCTGCGATTGCAACATAACCCCCACCACCAATCTGTCGCGACACAACACAACGCAATAGTATGTTTCTAGCATTATAGTTTTAAATGCTCTAAGACAAAGACCGACAAAAAAATATAATCGAATACTGTCAAAGTGCTATTTTTAATCGAGTCGAACAGATTTTCAAATAGTCATCTCTATTTCTGAACATATATTCTGTGACAGGACACAGGAAAAAGGATATAGGCAGGGCGTCAAAGTGACAGCTTGAGCTTGACTTGACATTTGACAATCCAATCCAATCAGAGGGCCTAGTACGAGTTGTATTTCTCACCTCACTTTGCGAATAGTATCGAGTGAAAGAGAGGAAATCATGCGAGTGAGTGAACGAGTGAAAGAGAGGAAACGATAGTTAACTATTCGAAAAGTGAAGTGAGAGCAAAAAACCAACTCATACTAGGCACTCAGCCTGCTACAATGCTACATAGGCTATATTCCGAATCATGATAAAATCGATGTCAGCGCTCACGTTATCTGTCAAACCCATACAAAATCACCGACTCGGAACGCATTTTAGTGCGCTGTCATCGATTTTAGTGTGATTCGGAATGCAGCCATAGGTATAATGTGATCTGTGCAATTAAAATTAAAATTATCACATAACATTTATGTATAAATTATTTAATTAAACGTCTAATGTGAGTGAGAGTTTATCTACAAAACTATCTACGTAAGTACACTTTAGTAATATAATAAGTCAGACTTTTTATAATAATTTGACCATGCATTTCCTTTCCATAACCTTAGAAAAAATATTGTAAGTTCATAACATAATAAACTTAAACTGCAAATCAGGGATTACAGTCATGCTCTTTGCTGCAAATTACCTAAATAAATATTTTTCTTACAGGTTCTCTACAGACAAGAGTTATGGCTTGCAGAAACTGGGGCTTTTGTGACTTATCCATCAGTAAAAATTTCGATATCAAGAACCTAGAAATTATTCAAAAACTTGGTTTTAATACTATTGCAATCAATACGCATGTAGAGGAACCTAATGAAGAACCGAAGAAAAAGAAAAAGAAAGGAGAAATCAAAGACAAAAAGGATTTCATACCAGACCCAGTTCAAATTCCAAAAGAAATCACAGATGGTTTGAAACTCAACATATTACAGAGAGCCACAATAGAAATTTCAGATTCAAGTGTAGCTCATAAGTTAAACAATTCTGAGAACCTGAAAAAATTTGATATCATAGCTGTAATTCCAAAGACCTTGCAAGCCTTTCAGTATGCTTGTGGGACTATGGACATAGATATGATTTCATTTCAGCCAGAAACTAGAATACCATTTAAGGTCAGTCGAAAATTATACAGACAAGCAGTCGAGCGGGGAATATTCTTTGAACTAATGTATGCACCAGCAATAAGGGATTCCACTTCAAGAAAGAATATAATAAGCACCGCTCACATATATCATGCTGTTGGGAAATCAAAGAACATTGTGGTGACTAGTGGAGCAGAAAATCATTTGCATTGCAGAGATGTGCATGATGTTATTAATCTGGGTTTCATATTGGGCCTGAATAGTAATGAAAGTTTAGAAGTGGTAAGAATAAATGCAAGGAGACTTATAATAAAAGCAGAAGGAAGACGATGTGGAAAACATTATATGACCGTAACTAACTTAAATGAAACAAATGAAAATATATCATAATCATTAATACTTTAAATAAGTATTTTATTGATAAAAAACATGTTTACATTAAATCCTACCTCACAAATGTAAATTATAAATATTTTATAAGCATCACAGATAATATTTCTCGTAGTCTTTGCTAACAGAAAAAAATGCCTATTCTTAACATTCAATACATTATCTTATCATGCATTACATATTTGTTCCAGAATGTAACACAACATACACATTTTCACTCTGTCTTTATGTGTTTAGCAGGTTCAACATCATCTTCGTTTTGCACATGTGCCGTTTGATCCACCGACGTTCTGTGGGCCATCTTATTAATCTCTGTAGTGGGCTTTTCTTCTGGCAATGTCAATATATCAGTTATCCACTTGAATCTGCATAAAAATCAAAATTGTTAACAATTAAATGAAAAGAAAATAATTAAAATTTATTGAAATGAAAATAACTAAAAGCCAAGGAGGCAAACAGATGTTTAGAGATGCAAATTGTCTAACTGTATATTATTAAGAGTATGTTTAATCCATACTAAATAATGCGTAACTAACTCAAGCTGTCTGTTATGTTTTCGATTTTGACTAAATTTGGTACGGATATGGATAGGACCTTGGGGAAGGCCATAGGCTACTTTTTATCCCACTGCTGGGCATGGGTCTTCGACCACACTACATAACCTGTAGTCCACGCAGGCGAAGCTTCGGGCGGAAAGAGCTAGTAAAGTATAAAATTCATTGTCTATATTTAAAACTTACTGAAGGCAGAGAAATTTTGGACCAAAATCATAGCATATTATTATAGATTAGTGAATATGGATTAGAATTACAATTTTAGTAGGATAACATTCAAACCAGGCAATGAATTCCTTTCGAGGCATAGTGCCAGAAATGCAAATTACCGTAGACGCTAACAACCATATTCATTCATTCGTTTCAGGTTGTTTGCGAATCCGGTCAATTGCGAATTCATTTCAGGTCGTTTGCGTATCGGGTCATTTGCAAGTCTGGTAAGTTGCGAATTTGAAACATGGTGGTTAGCGTGTACGGTAATTTGCGTTTCTGGCACTATGCATCGAAAGGAATGAATTGGTAAAGCAATGAATGAAACTCACCATGAGATTAAAAACAGCAAGAAATAAGATTAAGAAAGCAGGTGGTAGTATCCAATGAAACAAAGTATAATCTAATGACTTCAACTCAGGATTCTAAATTGATATAGTGACATTCTCATTCTGAATAATTAATGAACTGCTCCCCTATTCTCGAAGGGAATTAACGAGATTGAGTTCACCAGGATCAAATAAATGTAAAAAATCTGTTATTAAGGTACGTTGAAAACTGTTTCCATGGTTTCCTTGTAATGTTTTTACGTTTACTTGATACCAACTCGATCCTACTATTTAACAAAAGAATCATAGATTCTCGATCATGTTCGGGAATAACCCCCCTGTGCTCAACATAGTAGGGGGTTCGAAATAAAAAGAAGAATTAATTTTCCATGTGTATTCATCAAAAATGCAATCTCAACATTTCATACAAGATATGTAATACAAAATTTATAAAAAAGCACACTTCAAATACATTTTATGTTCAAGAACATGAAGACTTACTACACCCTACATTTAACGTTTTCTATTCTACTTAGAACATGGTATTATATTGAATTCTATTAATATAAATTGTGATACCGCTTGAATATGGAAGGTAGCACCACACATGTTGCTTCTTTTCAATCATAAAGTATTACATTAACTGCACAGGATAAACTGCAATGTGTGTGTTAGTAATGTTAGCTGATGAACTGCGATAAATCAATGTTTTTTATACTTAGTGAAAACTATGAAATTTATAACCATTATCTATTTCATCTGCAATAAACTTTGAGATCCACTGCGACTAGAAATAAAATCAAAAAGCCTCAAACGTTATCTATCACACAAATCTACTACAAAGGTCATTGCAGATTAAACTGTGATGCCATTTTGAGCAAAGCAAAGTTATTGTGCTCAATGTAGGCATTATTATTACATAAAAGCAGTCTTATAAATGTCTTTTATATTTTATTACATTACAATTCGGAAATAACTTTATAAATGAATTTAAACAAACCTAAAATTAGTGGCTAAATATCTAACAAGTTAATATGAGTTGCCACAAAAAGAGTAGCATATAACTTATCATTTATAATGTCATGGCAAATATCATATTGATCCATATTAAAACACTACACTTGAATTTCAAAAGCCAATCTCATCAAAATAAATTATCGGGAACACACTAACCATAATATTATAAACAAATTCAGTCTCATTTGAAATAAAACAATTAAAATTTTATACTAGTCTTTCCTCAAGAACTTCAAATTAATAATAGGAAACATTATATTTATGACACATCAATTACAAATTATTTAAAATAATACATTAGACAAAAATAAATGCATGAAATGTACCATTATAATAATAACAATATTATATTAAATGTCACTCTCATCGCGTTTTAAAATAATTTTTCAATTTTTATGGTTTTACAATACTTCCATTTTATTTGTATCCATGTTTGATCATTATTACTAGGTCTATAGTGTATTTAAATATCTACACATAAAACATATCGAGAAATCGTTTACACTTAGTGCTGTTAAATGGTCAGATCATAAAAACGAAATAGGCCTTGCATAGAGCCAAACAAAAACATTATACAATTCAGTCCTTTATAATACGCACAGGAGTAATCGTAAAAAAAATCTAAATCCATTCTCATTCCATCTTGTTAGCGATTAATTGCATAATATTTACTCCTATAAGCACAAGTGAATATAAGTACTAAATGGCTACTTACTATCACACTATTTTCATATTATTGAAATGTCATATTCCAAACTTATGATATGATCAACTGTCACAAACTATCACAATGTTATTATGAGATTTAAAATTCATATATTATTACTATATTTTTTAGTAGATATAACAAATCAAAAAAGAATCATGTAAGTGTAAATTCTCTCGTGTCTACAACGTAAAATTCATAAATACTTTATTGAGGAGTTTTGTTTTCCAGACATTTGATAAAAATGAAACCCGCCAGGGGCTTTAGTTATGAATCCTTCGGGTGGCGTCCAGCGCTCTTTACAATCTGATCTGACCCAGTGGCCAAAACTGGTGGATCTAAGTGTTATAACATATTGTTATCTAGGTTTCGTCATCGTCTATACAGTTAATAAATACAAAACCTCTTAGGTGGTGATTGTGCTCATGAATATGAACAACTTTTACAATGGGCAGGGCTCCATCACTCCGCGCGTAGGTATGAGAAAAGCACCTAGCGCTCGGCGTCCTCTGCGTGGACAAAATCGGCAGGGTTGTCCGTCGCGTCCTTGGAATAACTGTAGCGCGTTTTCACAGGGTCTTACGATTCCCGCGCTTTCATTGTCGCAAGCTGCAACCCTAACGTAGATCCGAAAAGATAGGATATATGCGATAGAAAGAGATGCAGCGTCTAGGTGAATGTAGCCGTTCGTAATTAGCGCCGTACAAGCTGAATTCTACTTTATCATGTTGAAATTAGAGTTGCTATTTATTTAAATGGTTCAGTGGAGTGCATCTTCTGTACTTGTACTATTATTTATTCTGTGCTATGGGGCCAATTCTGCAACTCAACAAAAAAATTTGCTGTTTCATACAAGTTGTCAATACCTACTCGACCAGAATGTATGAAACAGCTGTTTTTTTTTGTTGAGTTGCAGAGTTGGCCCCATAGTAAAAGTTGTTCATATTCATGAGCACAATCACCACCTAAGAGGTTTTGCGTTTATTCATTAACACGTTGTAGATGATAGCGACGCTAGTTACCGAGTCTGATAAAGGCCAAGCCACACAGCGGGCGTGGCGTGACGGGACGGGACGGCGACGCGACGCTGAGAAGTTGTAATGTACTAGATACTATGGACGACGTCACACAGGCCGGCGTGACGCGTCCCGTCGCGCCACGCCGAGCGTGAATACAGATCGGAAGCGCGGCGGGGCGGAACGTATGCGTGATCACGCCCGCAGTGTGAACTCCCGTCGCGCCCCGTCACGCCCGCTGTGTGGCTTGACCTTAAGAGCGCTAGACGCCGCCGCCGAAGGATTCAAAAACAGGGTCCCAGAACATTGAACCTTAACCGAAAGCGTTAAAGTCTATTTTCGTTAGTGATGATTTGTTGACAGTTGATCGGCACGAGTCAGTTGTTGAGGAAAGACACGCAGTGGGCGACCGTGTTGACATTTTCGACCAACCTGTTGTATAGTTCTCGGCGCACGCTCGCCGTGAACTTGCTCACCAAACAGAGGGTGACGGTGGCCGCGAATATCGCGTTGTAGAGCAGCACCAGCTTGAAGTTGCCGAGCCACTCGATGCGCCCGAACTCGCCGAGGAGATCGAAGTTTGTGATGCCTGCAAATCAAGATATGAGCTTGAGAAAATAGAAACCATTTAGGTTACATATTCCGTCAAACATCTCGACGCTCTTTCGACGGAGATGGGATAACTTCACGCATGTGTACTTGTGAGCGACCAATAGCGCGCGCCCCTCTCCCGCCGCCCCTTATCTCACCGCTACGCATGCCTAAAATACGTGACTTTGCGCAATCCCCACAGATTTCAAGATGTTTGTCGGCTACTCTAATTTAGTTTTTGATTTGTGTGACATCTAATGTAGTTTGATGCGCGCGAGTGCTATGAATGCATTGCATGAGTTGTGATAAAAGATGCGCATCTAACAAATTGCAAGGGTGTTGAGATTGAGTGAGAGCATGCTGTACTGCGTATTTGCCAGTACAATGCTATTGGACCGTCGGCCAAGGAGCTAATTTTCAATCTATCGCATTATTGGTACCAGACCACATTCATAAGATAGTCATTATTTTGGTGTTATCAAATATTGTCGTCTAGGTTGCGAAGTAGGAAGCTTCTGGAAGATAAGCCACCCTGAACATATGGCCTCCCATACAGTGATTCCAATCGCAAAAAATAATCGATCGAATATTGATATAAATGTTCAACAGGGTCGTAGGTGGCATCATTACAAACATGTTAGACATCGGCTTGATTAGTTTTCAGGAAGCATGCGTGCGGCCAGGCCAGAGTAGAAACATAGAGACTTTTTTCCAAAAAATAATCGACTACATATTGGCATGTAATTACATTCAGGGGGTGGGGCAAGTCTCAGGCGTATATAAAACAACGAACTAAGATGCTAAGGAAGTGTAATTCCGCTCAAAAAATAGCACCACGCAAACTAACACAGAGTGGGCGGGGCTAAAAAAGTACTAGTGAAGCACGATTTAGTAATGTCTGCCACGCGCTCGGCGACAGTCGTTAGCGTTACCACAAAAAAATAATTAGAAAAATGATTAAAATGACGTCATGTGTGGTCAAGTGGTGAAAAAGACCAAAAGAAGGCAGCAAAACTATACAGACATAACATAACATAGGAAAGTAACATATTTTTCGTTTTTTAGAAATATCTATGAGCGTATACATACAAAATATGGTCGTTATTATGCAACAAGTGTTCAGTCGCTTTGTGGGGCAGAGTCAAATCTTCACATTCACTGCTATCACACATTTTTAAACAAGAATAAAACTCTCTCATGGAATTCAGTACAACAAAAAAAAAGGAAAATTTAAATCAAAATTTTGTAATGCT
The DNA here is from genome assembly GCA_928269145.1 of Agriphila tristella. NCBI lineage: Eukaryota > Metazoa > Arthropoda > Insecta > Lepidoptera > Crambidae > Agriphila > Agriphila tristella. Next base: position 6,884,280 of record OV743440.1, read on the forward strand.
AAAAATGGCGCGTCCTGCAATATGCAATACATAGAAAACGAGTAATCTGATGTAATCTCCTTGTTTTTTATTATTATACAGGGTGTAACAAAAACGCTGTCCAATCCGTGAAGGGATGATTAGGTAGGTACCTATAAAGATTCTATTCACGCAATCCTCTTTGATTAACGAGTAAAAATCCCTGGTTAAAATATAATAAATAAAAAATGAAGAACTCACATTGCAACACACAACAACACAGTGACGTCATGAGGTCAAGACCGTCAGATCAGAACACAAAGTAATGACAATTTCCAGAAACTATGATTTTATGCAGCTCTGAAAACAGCTTTTTAATATGGAGTTTGATCCGCGGATCATTCTGCTGGAACCCCAATGTATGAGATCTGCTGCGAAAATGCTACTTTATATTTCCACCACCAATAGAAATACATGCCTAGCAACGGTGCACTAGATTGTCCCGAACACTTTGCAGCACACCTGTATTCCACTTAATTAGTACAAATGTGGCTATTATTCGCAAACGCATTACGGATTCACAAATGTTTTTAAACATCAACTGTAAACATGACCTCACAAATAAAAATCAAGGGGTGTCAAATCTGGAGATCGCGCTGGCTACGGAGTTGGTCCACCTCTTCCAATCCACCGTCACCCATCACCCATATTGCTAGTTTAGGTATTTGCGCACCGGTCAATAAGCATGTTAAAATAGTCTGCATTTGAAAAAGATCTTGACAAGAATAAACTTTGACTTGGTGGAATACGCTGCTATAAAAAATACATTACGAAAAACTGAGAACCTCCTCCTTTTTTGAAGTCGGTTAAAAAGGTGTCGCTATAAGAATTTTGTATTGCCAATTAAAAAATAAAAATAAAGCGACGTATTAATACTGTTGGTCTTTATCAGTCACACTTCTAAAAGACGTACCTATTAAGGTGTTGCTCGCGCAAATGTGATTATTATGTACATAATATGTACTTACATGTTATGAAAAAAAAATCTTTACAGAATACATTGTCTTTTATCAAGCATACCTATTTTATTTCAATAGCTTGCCTAATTTTAGTCCTTCTTGAAATCATATGTCTTACCAATTCGTGACAAATAATATGATCATCATTCATCAACATCATCATTTTATAATTTTCATAAAATAAAATAACAATAAAATCATCACAGCCGAAAGACGTCCACTGCTGACATAGGTCTCCTTTAGTTTTTTAGAGCGACTAGTTACAGGCGACTTGCATCAAGCGTATTCGAGCGGTCTTTACCAAGTCGTCCGTCTACATAATAAAACAAACATTATATCTAACAAACAATAATGTACTAATTTCATAAAACAATTTTATGATGCCGCCCAGCGCGCCGTAGTAGGTTAGGTGTACTGACTGCATTCTACGTTACACCGTCCTCGCCTCAATGACAAAGGCACGACAACGGCCCAATGAGTGACACGAGGCGAGTCAAATATCCAATCATGTTTGATCTGCGTTCAAACCCCAGCCAATAAAAAACGTCATATGCGTTAGAATACAATCTAATGCCGATTATGCGTGCATTGTAATAAGGTATGTTTTTACTAGTTCATTGTTGAGTTTGCGACCTTTTGTGTTACAGAATATGTGAAGGTGCCATTTTTTATGCAATATTTGTTAGGAGTTAGGCTTCCTTAGATCTTAGTTCGTTGATATAAAACCACAGTATTGCGTCGCTTTCAGGAAGCGTCTAGGAGGTAAGGGCAGGTAAGTACATTTCACATATATGCCCTTGTTCCTTATTCGATCGATATGAAAACACAAAAAATATGATAGTTCAGGTAATGATGCCACCCACGACCCATTACCATTTATATAAATATGCGATCGATATTTTTTTAGCGATGGGTGACCATGTTCAGGATGGCATATCTCCCAGAAGCTTCCTACTTCGCAATCCAGATGATGATATTTGATAAAACCAAGCTAATGGCTATCTTGCGAATTTGGTCTGGTGCTAATATGCGATAGATCAAAAATGACCCTGGTTGGCCGACGGTCCATATGAAATAGACACTAGACAGTGATCTGCGGCAACTTCAGAGCGCTTGCGGTACAAAACTACGTATTTATTTTAAACTGTAAAATTTTCTCTTTGCAATACATTCTCGAGAAGCTGTAGCGGATTACTGTCTATTGTCAATTTAATTGCATTGTATGTATATTGGGTCATTTTAAACTTAACATCCACATTTCAAGGATGTGTCTAGTCCATGAAGTGAACAACTTTCTCCAAGAAACATGTGTCGAATTTTGCCACAAAATTTCGGTCATCCTATACTAAATTGATAACGTGATCTCTTTTATTTGTATGGATAGTCATTTTTATTTACATATTTGGCCCTGTGTTCCTTAGAGAGTCTTAAAAAGGACATCATCCATTTAGGTCCAAATGTGAAACTGCTGGCCAAAAAGCAAAAGTGCTTTATTCTGATAGATATTGTCCAACTAAGCATTTTTTATTATAGCACCGAAGCTGTAGCACCGCGATTTTAAATAAGTTCAAAAAGTCTGTTTTTTTCATACATATTGGCACAAGTGTAAAAAAAAGATTTTGTCCGCCTAAGCATTTCTTGTTATGGCACCAAAGCTGTAGCACCGCTGCACTTGATTTTAATTGAGTTCAAAAAGTCTGTCTTTTCATACATTTTGACACAAATGTGAAGCGGTGGTACAGCTTCGGTGCCATAATAAAAATGCTTAGATGGACAAAATCTATCAGAATAAAGCACTTTTGTCTTTTGGCCGGCACTTTCATATTTGGACCAAAAATGTATGAAACGTGGATGATATCCTTTCGGATGGTAAGTTTAGAAAGAGCCTGAATAGAAACGACATACCGAGTATCTTGACGAGCAGCGGCTGCGCGGTAGAGTGCGCGAGCAGCAGCGCGCACGTGGCGATGATGCGCGCGAGCGGCGTGCGGCGCGCGCGCGGCAGCACGCGCAGCGCCCGCAGCGGCGCGCTCAGCCCCGTGAGCGACGCCGCGTGCAGGTACAGGATCAGGAACGCTTCTAGCGCCGCGCCCGCCCAGCCCAGCTTCGACAGCGACGCGATGCCGAGGGTGAATTGCTGTGGAAGAACACTGGATATGTTACAGTAAAAACCCGTTTTTAGTTAAAACGCGTTTTGACTAGTCAAAACTAGTTTTTACTTAAGGCCTTTGTTGCAACTAGTATTTACTGCTGCTCAATAAATATTATCAGTTAAAACTAGTTTTGACTAGTCAAAACGCGTTTTAACAAACTTGATTCAGTAAGGCTGGCCCCAGACCTACCGGTTTCATTTCTTTGCTTTGCTGTTCTACCATGGACCGCCGGCCAAGAGGCTCATTTTCAATCTATCGCATATTTTGACCTGACCACATTGGCAAGATAGCCATTAGTTTGGTGTTATCAAATATCGTCGTCTGGGGTGCGATGAGAAGTTTTAGTTTTCGTTTTAAAAAAAACTGCTGTTTTATACAAAAATTAATAACGAAATTATCAAAATGTATGAAACAGTTCATTTTTTTTCGCGATTTCAGATTTGGTCCCATAGTAAAAGTTGTTCAGTTTTATTATGGTCCCTATCTACCATATTCAGTTTTATAAGGCTTTACCAAACATCTTTTATAAATAAGCGATCGAGTTATTTTTAACGATCGGAGTCCATGTTCAGGGTGGCATATCTCCTAAAAGCTTCCTACTTCGCAATCCAGGCGATGATATTTGATAAAACCAAGCTAATGGCTATCTTGCCAATTTGGTCTAGTCCCAAAATGCGATAGATTGAAAATTACCCTGGTTGGCCGGCGGTCTTTCAAGCAAGGTAGCACAGCAAAGCAAAGAAACGGAACCGGTAGGTCTGGGGCCAGCCTAAGAACTGTTTTGAGCTAGGTTAAACTTCATTTGCTTTGTAAGCAAATGAAGTTTAACCAGCAAACGTAGATACGTCTGTCAAACGTAGGTACGTTTGCCGTCAGTTATTATAAAAAAAATATTTCTGTTGTCTGTTATAAAAAAATAACCTCGAAATTTAATAATTAAATGGGTTAGATTAGAAATTAAATAAATTTCTAATCTAACCCAGGACCTATAGGAATAAAGCAGGTTCGATTCGATTCGATTCGCTTGTGATTGAGTCATTTCTCCAAACAAGATTCTCTAATACTAGTTTTAACTAAAGCTCTCAGTAAGAACTAGTTTTAACTGAAATTCAAATACACTTTGTAATAAATTCTAGTTTTGACTAGGTAACTAGTTCTTACAAACGCACTTAGTTCAAACTAGTTTTGACTAGTCAAAACGGGTTTTAACTAACAACGAGTTTTTACGGTAACAGATACAAATCTTAATATATAAAATCGTAAACTGAATGACTGACTGACTGACTGACTGACTGATCTATCAACGCACAGCCCAAACCGCTGGACCTAGAGACTTGAAATTTTGCACACAGATACTTTATACAGTGTAGGCATCCACTAAGGAAGGATTTTTGAAAATTCCATCCCTAAGGGGATGAAATAAGGGATGAAAGTTTGTATGAAAGTCCCTCAGTTTTGAAGCTAGAATCTTCAAATTTTGTGTTTAGGCTGACGATTGAAAATTAATAAATACGGGTCTCAGCGTTTTTCAAAATTCTACCTCCGAAGGGGTCAAAAGGGGGATGAAGTTGTGTATTAAAGAAAATCCTTCATTTTCGAAGTAAAAATCGCTAAATTTATAATTTAGGCTTATGGGTAGAAATCTAAAGCAACGTATATTGTTTTTGATAGGATTTCAACTCCAAAGGGGATGAAATGGAGGTGAAAAGGGTTAAAAAAAACCTAAAAATAGATATAGATGTCGTTATCGGGGTTTTGTGGGATGACGATTGCAAAAATGACATTTATTTTGAAGTCCAACCACGGTGGTCATGATTTAACCCCTAAAGGGGTGAAAATGGGGTTCAAATTTTGTATGGAAAAATAATATAAAATAGACATTACAACTTTAAACTTCGTAGGAGCACATCTAAAAATAAATAGGCAAATATATATTTTGTTATTTTGAAAATCAACCCCTTAGGGGGTAAATGGGGTGAGTAAACATAAAAATCGTTATAGATGTCGTTATTGGGGTTTTCTGGGATGACGATTGCAAAAATGACATTTATTTTGAAGTCCAACACGGTGGACATGATTTAACCCCTAAAGGGGTAAAAATGGGGTTCAAATTTTGTATGGAAAAAGAATACAAAATCGAAATTACAACTTTAAAAATTTGTAGGAGCACGTCTAAATATATATTTTGGGATTTTGAAAATCAACCCTTAGAGGGTAAGTGGGGTGAGTTACATAAAAATCGATATGGATGTCGTTCTTGAGGTTTTATGGGATGGTGATTGCGAAAATGAGATTTATTTTGAAGTCCAACGCGGTGAACATGACACATATGGACCTGGACCTGGACATGCACATCCAGGGAACGGGAACGGGAACGGAACGGAACGGGAACGAGACGGTAACGGGAACTAGAACGGGACGGGTACGGGAACGGGAACGGAAGGGATACGGGACGAGTACGGGACGGGATCGGACGGGAACGGAACGAAACGGGAATGAAACAGGAACGTAACGGGAACGGAACGGGAACGAAACTGGAATGAAACGGGAACGGAACGGGAATAGAACAGGATGGGAACGGCAACGGGAACGGGAACAAGAACCGGACGGAAACGGAACGGGAACAAGAACGGGAACGTAAGGCGTACGGGACGGTTAGGGGACGTTTACGGGACGGGAACGCAGCGGGAACGGAACGGGAATGGCAACGGGAACGAAACGTGAACGGAACGGGAACGGAACGGGAATATAACGGGACGGGAACGGGAATCAGAACAGGATGGGAACGGAATGGGAACGGGAACGAAAACGGAAGGGGTACGGGACGGTCACGGGATGTTTACGGGACGGGAACGCAAATGGGACGGGAACGGAACGGGAACGGAACGGGGAACGGGAGCGGGAGCGGGAACGGGAACGGGAACGGGAACTGGAAGCCTTGTGCGAGGCTCGCCACACGCGGCAAATGTCTTGCCTCGCGAGGCAGCGCGCTTGATGGGGACTCGCCTAATCGCGTAAAAATGGCTGGCCGGAACCTGGTTGAAGGTTCCTTAAAATGATTTCGTCTAATATCCACGCGGACGAAGTCGCGGGCAGAAGCTAGTAATCAATAATTACTTTATTAACAACAACAATATAAGTAATTTATTTTTTGGAAATCAAACTGTAAACTTAATATAATTTTAATAACATTAAAAAACCAGGGAGTACACTACGTTGCGTTATAATTACGACCTAAGCGGGTGTCCCGCCTAAGTGACGAAGCATTGGACATGTGGCTTCTTCTTCTTTGTCCTCGCCTTTTCCCGTTACACGGGGTCGGCTTTCTTTATCATGCGACGCCATATAGTCGGCTTGCTGGTATCTTCTTCCTTAAGTCCGAGGCTCTTCATGTCTCTCTGGACATTCGTCAACCAGGTAGTTTGAGGTCTTCCCCTTCCCCTTTTTTTTGTAGCCATAGAAAGGCACTTTTTCACGACATAATCATCAGGTCTTCTCATCACGTGACCGTACCACCTGAGCCTAGATTCACATATTTTGTCACTGATGGGTGCTACCTTAAAGCTTCCTCTAATGTGTTCGTTGCGTATTCTATCCTTAAGTGTCACTCCACCCGCCCATCTCAGCATACGCATTTCGGTTGTGTGCAGCTTCTGCTCGTGTGTCTTTTTGGCTGCCCAAACTTCGCTGCCGTAAAGTAAAGCTGGTCTTACTGCCGTTTTATACACCTTGCCTTTAGTTCTTATCGGCATTTTTGTGTCACACAGCACCCCTGTGAGCGTTCGCCACTTCACCCATCCTGATGTTGTTCTCTGAATCACATCTGCGTCTATAGAGCCCTCTTCAGAGAGAACTGAACCTAGGTACTTAAAGGTTTTGGCTCTAGGGAGGGCCGAGCCGCTTAGCGTAATGCCTGGGTTAGCTTGAGCGTTGGAGTTGAAGTTGCAAAACATGTATTCGGTCTTTGTCCTGCTGATACGCAAACCATTTTGCTCCAACGATATTCCTTCCTAGAGAGCACACCCGCTTGCATCCCGGATGCGTTCATACATGTCGAAATGCGCAACGTGATAATGCTTGGCCTTCACCACACATGATGTTAAGTGACGATAAGGCCGAAGGTGGAAGCGCAACTGAGGAACTGACTATCTTACCTCTAACTGCCGGAACACAACAAATTTAAAATTGTTGTTACGGCGTCAGACTTAGGTAAGATGGTGGTAGCTATCTAGGTGGACTTGGAATAAGCCTTACCACCAACCAAACTGAGTACAAATGTATACCCCTCCTGGGAATCGAACCCGGGACCCTTGCGGGCGGTGGGCGACCCGCTAGACCACAGAGGCGGTTAAATGCGCGATGATGGGCTGCCTCAGGACGGCCTGTACTCACCCGAGTGCTGAGCGGCACCGCCTTGATGCCGATGAGCAGCTCGAGCGTGTTCTGCAGCACCATGAGCACCGTGATGGTGGTGAGCGCGAGCAGCAGCAGCATCGCCAGCGGGTACACCACGTTGCGCTGGAACGACGACGTTTTACGCTGGCCCTCTACTTCCTGCAACAAATTATTCTTTCTTAAAACAATAATTGCTGAAAACAAACACTGTCGGTAATTTCGCTACGTAATTAATTAGGTATGTTGAACTGTTAGGACGAATTTACAAAAGCGGCAGGACGTTTAGTGAAAATTTTATTCAGGTTTCCTCAAGGTTACTGCTCTGACTTCAAATTATTCATTATTCATTTATTTAGCATTATGTATTTAGCCGTATGGATGGATTACAATATTAGTACATTCGTTCATTAGCTACGGCGGCGGAACCTTGGGGCATACAAAGTTTGCAAATAAGAAAACTAATATTATCGAAACGAATATAGTATCTATTACCGTGAAGTCAATTGTCGGTAGATATATAGCTTGTAGATAGACTCATAACGGTATTAACATCAAAATAATATGTCTGGTATTACATTGTTATAAATTATTGGAGATGACTAAACTATATTTTGTATAACAAGATTTGTAACCGTTTCTCGCACATGAAGTGCGACGGTGCATAACGTCTCTTATCACGATTGCTTTTAGTCCGCAAATCGTTGCATTTAGCGCGAACTAAAACTATGATATCAGTCACTCCAATATGCATTCACGTACCAACAAACGAGATTAGTCCACGTCATTTATTATTGGCACGTTTACGCCTAATTAATGCGTTACGAATTTAAGACACTTATCACAATTATGCAATAACAGTACTTAGGTAAGGCCAAACAATTTACACACAGCCATAAGAATAAATAAAACTGACACAGCCTTACATTACATTAACACTTAAATGTATCCAAAAATAAAAAAGAGCCACGACATTCCTGTATAGCCAAAATAACCGGCCAAGTGCACGAAGGGTTCCGTACCAAAAAACGGAAGCCCCCCTTAAATTTTTATTTTATTACTAGCTTCTGCCCGCGACTTCGTCCGCGTGGATATTAGAGAAAATCCTTAAGGAACCTTCAACCAGGATCCAACCAGCCATTTTTACGTGATTAGGCGGGTCTCCACCAAGCGCGCTGCCTCGCGAGGCAAAACATTTGCCGCGTGTGGCGGACCTCGCACGAGGCTTCCCGTTCCCGTTTCCGTTCCGTTCCCGTTCCCGTTCCCGTTTCCATACAAAATTTGAACCTCATTTTCACCTTTTTAGGGTTTAAAACATGTCCACCGTGTTGGACTTCAAAATAAATCTCATTTTCGCAATTACTATCCCATAAAACCTCGAAAACGACATCCATATCGATTTTTATGTTTACTCACCCCATTTAGCCCCTAAGGGGTTGATTTTCAAAATCACAAAATATATCCTACGAAGTTGAAAGTTGTAATGTCTATTTTATATTATTTTTCCATACAAAATTTGAACCCCATTTTCACCCCTTTAGGGCTAAAATCATTTCCACCGTGTTGGACTTCAAAATAAATGTCATTTTTGCAATCGTCATCCCAGAAAACCCCGATAACGATATCCATATCTATTTTTAGGTTTTCTATCCCTTTTCATCCCCAGTTCATCCCCATAGGGGTTGAAATAATAACAAAAACAATATACGTTGCGTTAGATTTTCATCCATAAGCCTGTTTATAAATTTAGTGATTTTTACTTCAAAAATAAAGGATACACAACTTCATCCCCCTTTTGACCCCTTCGGGGGTAGAATTTTGAAAAACGCTGAGACCCGTATTTATTTATTTTCAATCGTTAGCCTAAACACAAAGTTTGAAGATTCTAGCTTTAAAACTGAGGGACTTTCATACAAACTTTCATCCCTTATTTCATCCCCTTAGGGATGGAATTTTCAAAAATCCTTCCTTAGTGGATGCCTACACTGTATAAAGTATCTGTGTGCAAAATTTCAAGTCTCTAGGTCCAGCGGTTTGGGCTGTGCGTTGATAGATCAGTCAGTCAGTCAGTCATTCAGTCATTCAGTTTACGATTTTATATATTAAGATATTTGTTGTTATAGCAGCAACAGAAATACATCATCTGTGAAAATTTCAACTGTCTACCTGATGTCCTTATTAATATAAAGCAAAAAAACGGCAAATAAATCACGTTTGTTGTATGGGAGCCCCCCTTAAATATTAACTTTATTATATTCTTAGTATTTGTTGTTATAGCGGTAACAGAAATACATCTTCTGTGAAAATTTCAACTGTCTAGCTATCACGGTTCATGAGATACAGCCTGGTGACAGACAGACAGACGGACAGCGGAGGCTTAGTAATAGGGTCCCGTTTTTAACCTTTGGGTACGGAACCCTAAAAAACGTTATAAAAACCTGCTAATTATAGCTTAAATAATAGTTCTGCATATTCAACGAGAATTGAAGTCTTTAGTTTTTAATAAATAAATAAAAAAAAACATCACTCAGTCTTTTACTTCGAGCTTATGCTACATACAAGTATTGATGAGCGAAAGCTTACTTAACAACTTTCACCCCATAAGAAAAATAGATCAGGAAATATTAACCTGTAAACGCGTTTGATTCCATTTACAGCATCTAATTTTATACTAAGTGGACCTCGCAAATAAACCGCGTGTGTGCAAATAATTAATATCACATCTCTTTTCATTGAAATTGCAGAAACAACAATACTATTCATTTTACTTTTAAAAACGTCATTTCATTGCAGTTAAAATACTTGAAGTGAAAAGCACATCCACAGTGTCGCGGTTCTCCGCAAACATTCATTACTATTCCGTGAAAATACGAAAGCTGCCACAGTCGGCCCACAAAGAGTGGAGAAAATACCAATCAGTCTGCTGGCGTGCTTCCATCAGAAACTAAATGACCGATGTAATGAGGGTGTACTTTCAGTACAAACGTTACTGTGATTGCTCTATTTCTATGCCGTGACGTCACCAACATTTAAACACCATCCGTGATAATTTTCTTTTCGTTTCGTCATCTAATAATTAGGAAGTTGTATAGATTTGATTATGAAATTAACCTAATGATATTACACACTACCATAAAATTATCCCGTCTTCATCTCCCGAGATTTAATTTGTTACAAAGTAGTAGCTCTGCTATACGCTCGCACTATATCGCACGTCTTCAGCGCTATAGGAAGGAAAGAGAAAGCAATAGCTACCCCCTCTCTGCCTCCGACCAGCGCTGCCCGCCGCCGCGTCAACCTCATTCTTTGTTGCGCGCGCGCGCAAGACGCACGTCGGTCATCACAAAAATATTACTTTTTTGTTTAACTATAGTCTTAAAATCAGTGAAATTATAAACGTGAATTAATTCATGAAAACGGTAAAATACCGTCACTATGCAAGTGATACGAATGTTGAAGGTAGACTCACAATTTATCTTTTCTCTTAGTGATGAAAAGTATGCAAGTTATTCACAAAGGCAAACTGCCTTATAATTGCCTCGAGTCAATACGAGATATTGACCAATGGTACATTTTTCCCGAGCCAATACGTGATATTGGCCAGTGAATTTTTTTTCCCGAGTCAATACGAGATATTGACCAGTGATACTTTTATGCGTTAATACGAGATATTAACCATCATTTTACAATAAACTGCCGAATACTTGCCTCGAGTCGATACGACCTGCTTTTGTGAGTTAATGTCTTAATAACGAATCCTTCGTATATTATGATTGAACTCAACTTACAGGTAAGTTTGTTTAATCATTATTAACCGCTTCATATTTTACAAAATATGAATAGATTTGCTGGTGTTAACTGCAAAATATTTGCTTTGAGTCAATACGACATACTTGCTTTTATGAGATATTTTTTCCCGAGTCAATACGTGATATTGACCAGTGATAAGTACTATTATGAGTTAATACGTGATATTAGCCGTAATTTTATAAAATACATATACCTGGATTTGCTGACGTAACTGCAGATTATTTACTTTGAATCAATACGAGATACTTCTTTGTGTTAATTCGAGATATCAACCGTTATTTTACAAATATTAATAAGATATTTGCTATCAAAAATGAAGGCCTAATAATCTTTTTCGTGAAACATCAAAATTGTTGTCACTGATACAGGTATGTACAAGTACTTTTAAATGTTTCGGTTTTCTCGAACAACATTATAAAACAAAATTCTGATTCCTTTTTATTTTTTCTTCGAGAAAAATCAGCAATGATGTTGAACATCAAAATACACTCCCACAAGTGTTAAAGGTGCCCTTATGGTCAGTAATATTAAAAAAAAACATTACCGGCAAATTCATCTCCGATTCGTTGAAAATGAATCATGCTATTATCATGTATTATGCCACTACTGAAAATCGTTCGAACAGTGTCTTTAAAGACCGTCAGCGCGACGACACCTACTGCTCAGTTCTCTCTAAACTTGGGGTCTGCCACAACAACCACAACCATATCTTGGAACACAAGCAGTTGAGCCGAGGTGACGGACAACAATCAGCAGGGCCAGTTTAACGTGTTTCATCAGCCTTGCGGCACCTACCTGCAGCTTCCAGCTCCAAGGGCTACCCGTGATCACCACCGTCGGCACAATCGCGCTACCGGATCAGAACAAAAGGTCTGTACCTTGTCTGTATTTTTAGCTGGTCAGCTAAAATACGTTCTCGATTCGAGTAAAAACTATCAAACGACCGTTATGTGCTTGAGGTTATTTTCCAATACTAATCCTAAGTATTCAGTTAGTTAAATTAAAAAATAAACAAATATATTTTATTTTCTTTACAATAGAAAATAGAACATGTGGGTACTTTCTGAACATTTTATGGAGGATGCTAGAACGACTTAACTCATAACATGTGTCCTGATAATGTCATGGCACAACTATTAGTCCTTGAGAACGGTTGCTTTCACGCACAGCGCAAAAAGTATTGAAGACTAGCGGCCGCCAAGGAAATGTTTCTTGCTATCCCTCAGGAACAATATTTTCCTTTCGGGATTAAAGGTACCGTTTGTCTTTCTCTGTAACCCAGACAACGTGTACAAAAATTTCATGATGATCTGTTCAGTGGTTGAGACGTGAGGGTGTAACAAACAAACAAACAAAAGGACTTTTGCATTTTTAATATTAGTAAAGATGTTATTAAGTCAATAAACTTCATGAGTTTTGGGTCTTATTCTTTGGCTTTTTCACAGCACTACACAGAATCATCATCTTTACTAGATTTTTAAACCAATAATTTAACCCATTAATTACAGGCTTCAATGCCCTATTAAGATGACACTTATGTCTGGGTATTAATTACCAAAATTTCTCAAATTTTCAAGTATTAGAAACTATAAAAACAATGATTCTAATATTTAAGATCCTCATTAACTATCAAGAAAGTCCCAGCCAAACATGTAAATTCTTTGGCCTTGTATTGAATTTCTAAAATTAGTAGTATATTGACAAATAAGGACAAACAAAATATTTTTAGAAGAAGTTATTAAAATCAAATAAAATACATTTTAGTGACTTTGTCAGATACTTGGGAACTATTACAGGAGTTTGTACTGCGGTAGCATTACTATTTTAACACTTAAAATTTTAATATTGGACAAGCTTAAGGCTTGTACATATTGAGCATTAATGTTTAACTATTTAAAATAATGAATATTATAATTACGTATTACATCGTACTATGTACCTTGTCAACTTTGTATTGTATGGTGGAAAAATAATATTTGTTTTCCTGATACGTTTAAATCAATATGATAAACGAATAGTTTTCAATACTTTCTCCATTGCTTTGACAATAAGACTGCGCAGCAGCCGGTCAAAGTGAGACAATATAAGATTTTGCACAAACCAGGAATAATTGCTGCTCATTAATGACCTGGATCTGCTTTTTGTTATAAAATTCTTCGCATGCCGTGCGTATACTAGCACCGATGGGCTGCTACCCGATGGGCGGCGCCTACCACTGCGGCTGTGCTGGATATAGCTGGGACGCGCACCACGCCGTCTGTCTGCAGGTGCCTATACTGAAGTTTTTGTTGTATATTAATAACACCACTGCCATTTCATAAATGAATCGAATTAGTGGTGTTCATTGCTTGCAATTAAATTGAATTGCTAAATTGCTCGCGAGAAATGGCAGTGTTATGATTAACAATAGGCGTAATAACGCCTCCCCAGCTTTATTTTTCCTTACTTATTTAAAAAAAAAACTTATTTTATTGTACATGACAAAGCCAAATGACATAATAGCTATCACAGCCATGGTTTCTCAATGAAATAAAATAAAAAATAAAAGTTTTTTATTTCTGCAATTACACAATACATTAAATAAACTTATATTATTACAGCTACCTAGTAAACATAATAATATACTTGTGACAGGCAACTCCATTCCTTAATCAACTTGCTGTTAAAGAAATAGCGATGGTAATAGTCACAACAAACGTTAATTTATTTTTATCTGTTCGCAGAAAGAAACATCATCCTCGCTGTCAGTTTTCTCTGGCTGCATATTATAAGGCAAACGTTCCTTAGAAAACAAGTTTCTTTAGTCAAGCGTTAGAAGTGTCTATTGATACCTTGCCTCAGTATTTGATTAATACTGCAAGCAAATCTATATTTTTATTGGAAATAGTGCCAAGAAAGAATATCTTATTTTATATAAATCAATGATTTAATAGGATTTCTAAATAACTGATTTCTAAACGAATCCCAGTATACAATCATTGCTCAGATATCTCCTAATTATTTTAAATCCATATCAGCGGCAATGGTAACCTAAAAAAAAAAATTTTTTTTTAGATATGTTTGTTACACTACCGTTACATTACCGTTACATTACATTACCGTTAGATACCGTTGGATCTTACAATAGTTTAAGTTTACCTGTTGAACTTACTCCCAAATAACTTACATTTTGAACAATTAAGCACACATTGGTCACCTTGTTAGCCTTGGCTACAAGTGAATGAATACAGATCATGTACTTAATTCAATTAAGCAACTCAGTATTGTATTATATTATCTGAGGTAACACAGTAAGATTTGGCGAAATAATTTATTATTTAAAATTTAAATGACAGATGTTTAATCACATCTTCTGTAAGTCTCAACTTGTTGAACTTTCCATTCTTTGAGTTTTTATTTCTGTAATAAAATTATTTGTGTTTATTAATATAAATATCTTAAATATTATCGCCCTTATTAACTAATACAAACCCCCAAAAAAAAAACTTATCAATGCTGCCTCGTCACAAACATTCGGCCGATTGATAAAATTTATAATGGAGGAATGTTACACCGATTTTTTTATTAATCTCATTACCGGTTTATCATGTTGTGTAACATGTGGTTACATCGGCGCGGCGGCCAAGTTGCTGCCATTTGTGACGAAAAATTTGTTCAATTACTAGTCTGTGTGTCGAATTTTCTGTGGATGCTATTCGCAATCTGCTGTTTGGACTGGACAATCGACAATATTTGCGAGTTTCCAGGATTCGGGCTCTAATTTTGCAGAACCGACATTGTAATAAAACAATTTTTTATTATGTTGCAGTTGCAGTGCAGGAGCACTGACTTATTTTTATCTTATTTAACTAATCCTTATAATAATTTAATGTGTGTTCACTTAACCCTTGTTTATTTATATAAACAAACAAGGGTTCCTCTAATAACATTGATATCTTCTCTAAACATCCTACTTTGTAACAAATTGAATCTCGGGAGATGAAGACGGGATAATTTAATGATCAAACGAACTTACCCTAAGTGAAGTTCGATCTTAATTATCCCGTCTTCATCGAAGAGATTTAAAGTCCCAACCCTCCCTTGCTAGTTGTTTGTTAAACAACCGTATCCCTATAATAGATGGAGATATCAATGTATTTACTTACTACTCCAAACTGAATGAGGTTGACGCGGCGGCGGGCAGCGCTGGTCGGAGGCAGAGAGGGGGTAGCTATTGCTTTCCTTTCCTTCCTATAGCGCTGAAGACGTGCGATATAGTGCGAGCGTATAGCAGAGCTACTACTTTGTAACAAATTAAATCTCTTCGATGAAGACGGGATAATTAAGATCGAACTTCACTTAGGGTAAGTTCGTTTGATCATTAAATAATAAAGTACAAAAGATACAGCAAAGCACGTGCCAGTAACAATTTATCTATCTCCTGGTTTGTCATACATAACATAATAAGTATAATAGATATAAATCTTATTGATGTATTTATATTGAAGTCAAAGTCACATTTTATCAATCTAATAGATTACACATACATTACATTTTTGATTATTATAATAAAACCATTTTTTGCATGAGCAAGATGTGCCGATATGGCGTAGACTGGTTAATCTTTAATCTTCAGTGAAAATCGACACCTAGAAAAGGCAAACTAGAGCAGGGAAGGTACTTATCTCGGGCAACTTAAAAAATATTTCTTGTAAGTATTTAGGTAAATCTTAAATGCTGGACGGACTGACAGTCAATATTAAGTTAGTTGTAATAAAATAAAAATGTAGGACGTAGATTATAGTAGTCAGTTATGTGAGTGACAGAAAGAAACATGTTTTCCAAAATAAAAAATAGTTTATGAGTAATTAATTAAAAACGACAATGTTGACAATAATCTAAATAATTTTTACTATGAAAATTGCTTCTAGCGTTGTACGGCCCCTTAATGATCTTATAGTCAAACCCTTTCTGTGGCGGCTGTGCTCCGCAGTTGCTGACCACCGCAACAGTAATGTGCTTATTTTTTGAGAGATGAAGGTATGTCATCGCCGCCTGGTCAAGCTTTTGCGATACGTTATAATACCTAAGCTGATAGCACAGAATAGATATTAATGCTGATAGTCTAACCTTTCTCATGGCGACCACCCTCTGCAGCCGCTCGTTCAGGCCGGCCTGTAGCGCGCCGTTCCTCAACCTCAGCAGTGGGGTCTCCTTCCCCCGCAGGGAGGTATCCTTGCCATCTTTCAGCAAGGATAAGTCGGCATCCAACGGCGCCGATATGTCACCACGATCTGGGTACATCGGCTCCGGAGATATGTACCCCACACCTGGGTAGACAAGGATATAAATACAAATACATGAAACTTTAGGAGATACCATGGGAAAAAAAGTATTAAGTAGTGTAATGTGAATTTATGATTGATATTGTGGCAGAGGGACGCCGTGGATGAGCGTGTTGGTTCATAGAGATTAATCTTATTATAGTACAGTTGGTCTAAAATTGGTGACTTTGTTTGAGAGTTAGCGAAATATTAAAAAAATATTTTTTACATAAATAAAGGTAACGGGGATAGTTTATGATCTACAAATTTTGTATATCAGGTTGGAAAAAATAAACATAACATCAAAAACTGATGTTTAAACCAAATTATACTCATACATGTCAAGTATTTTGCTTTCTTTATTTTGACAATTTATATTCAATTTTAAATATTTTCCCTATATTGACATTTTTGCTTTTAATTTAATAATGTAGTACGTGTGTATGAAATTATGTGTAATGTTAGTCTTTTATTTGTAATAATATCTAACTTGCTGGCGATTTGGGCTTTACTGTAAGTACGCATGTAAACTTTTAATAAATAAATATCATTAATCGAACATAGTTCTAAATAACTATAATTAATGTTTACGAAAGCGCCACATAAGTTTAATGACGCACTTACTTTTGTTGATGTGTGATGAATGACTGATGAGAGATGGGTTGGTAGAAAAACAACAATCAATATGAGAATAAAATCTTTGTTCTGTGAGTCACCTTATTGATTATCATGACAATATGTTTCAACAACATTCGATTCGATCATTAACAAATAACCCGCATTCAACCCAACAAGGGTGAAAGATGTTAATCCAATGACTTCTATGTTGTTTTTAACCGACTTCAAAAATTTGAAAAGGAGGAGGTTATCTATTCGTCGCGTATATTTTTTTTATATGTATGTACACCGATTACTCGAAGACGGCTGAAGCGATTGAAATGATTCAAACGTTATAACATAGGTTTGTTCCCAAGTTGGTCCCATTTTTTTAAATTTTGAAATAGGTTCAGTATTTTTCAAGTAATCTTGAAAAAACTGTCGTTTTCGTTACCATTTTATATGAATTCAGGCGGATTTTCAACTATTACTTTTTTGTTTATGAACCGATTTAGATAATTCTTTTTTTTGTTTGAAAGAAGACACCTTAAGAATGATACCATCTTAATTTCATTGGTATTGTACTTTGGATTTTGAAGATACACGAGGGAACTCCTCAAAATCAAATAGGAACTGTACAGTGATTGAAATATTGGTAGGTTTATGACAATCAAAAACAAGTTAAGTATACCTTTTTATTGTCAAGGACGTTCTGGACTAGGGTTGAACTGCGAAGGCCCAACGGAACTCTTTTGGAAATTGAGTTACTCGGGGTATACCATTGAAAAATGTGAAACATTATAACGTATTATTTTATAAAATCATCGCTTACATACCTACCACAAAAAAGTTTAAATAAAAAGCTTTTTAAAAAAAGGTACAACCTCCATCAAAAACCTTAAAAACAGCTCTATAAAAAGCATGAAATAATGTTCAAATCGATTAATTAAAACACGTCTATTGAAGTCGGATGGGGCTTTTAGAATATAAACAGTACAATAAGTAAAAAAAAATACTTCCAGCTCCACCCGACAGTTAATCGATTTGAACATTATTTCTTGCTTTTAATAGAGCTGTTTTTAAGGTTTTTGAAGGAGGTTGTGCTTTTTTTAAAAGCTTTTTCAAGTATGTTTTACACACTCAAATATATTTTCCTCCTTCAATAAATTCTGATATTGGTACATATGAAAATAACCAATCAAATCAATCAACAAAGTTGTATTGTATATTAAGTAGGTACCCAATACCTATCTGGCTCACTCAATCTACCCTACCCTGAGAGAACTTTCAATAAGAAGTGGTTATAAGAATTAGAAAGTGCACAACTGAACACTGAACATACCTGTCTAGCTGATTTGAAGTTAAATCAATTTCTCTACTTATAAAAAAATATAGTTATCCAACCAGTAAATATACCATTTAGGGTCGTCAACTGCCTTTCAATAACTAAACGATATTGAATACTGTTAAAAGAAGTTACAGGTATAAGTAAATGTTTAGTGTTTTTTTTTATAATCATGCTAAAACTCTTTTGTATTAAATCTGCCGCATTTAGATCATTAGAGCAAGTAAGATGGTCCAGTTATAAAATTAAAACTCAAGTTAACCAGGTTGTTTTAGGTAGGTAGATGATTATTTACAAGGCATATTATCTAAAAATCTAACTTTATAAAATGTAAAAATAGGCCAAGTGCGAGTTGGACTCGCGCACGAAGGGTTCCGTACCAAAAACGGCAAAAAATCACGTTTGTTGTATGGGAGCCCGCCTTAAATATTTATTTTATTCTGTTTTTAGTATTTGTTGTTATAGCGGCAATAGAAATACACTATCTGTGAAAATTTCAACTGTCTAGCTATTACAGTTCATGAGATACAGCCTGGTGACAGACAGACAGACAGACGGACAGCGGAGTCTTAGTAATAGGGTCCCGTTTTTTGGGTACGGAACCCTAAAAAGCATCTACAATGTACACAGATATATGCCGAAAAACTAGAATAGCGTCAGTAATATTATTTATTCTGTGCAGCGTGTTTGCCTAGGGCCGACATTAATAAAGATCAGACCACATCAGACAGTCACCTATTTGAATAGGGTTGCCTCATCAGCATCACATCACAATCCAAATTCGGTACGTAGTAAACATTATACCGCAAAAAACTGTAATTAATTGATTATGTTTGTTACGATGTTCTTATGGTAATAAGCGTTTTTTTATTTTACCTAAATCTTATTTATTTTTATATTATATTATAACACCTAAATATTATAATTCATGCTGTATTCAAAATTAAATTTAACGTTGATTGAAACATAAATAATTTATTTTGTGGCACCACAACTTATTGAAACAAAACCGCCTAACCAACCCTATATGCGAGTCTCGTGACTCCAATTTGTAGTCGTGGAATGAAGTTGTTTCTACCTACACGTCCTCAATTGCGCATTGCTTGTTTATTATAATCGCTAATTTAAATAAATATTCACACTATTCCATTTAGTTGACAGTTCAGCACTTTTGATGCAAGATCGGATTTAAAAAAAACAGCATCGGTTTCCTCTCGATTATGATTGACCAAGGTCAGGTAATTTTATGGTTATCTTCGTACTAATAGGAAATACTTATATGCTGGCTGATTAGAATACTACTGAGCTAACAAAAAAGTGGGTTGACCTTATACGCTCCAAGGTTCGACATCACAATGCAATTAATGTCTCTCTATGTAGTATGTACAGTAGCCATGGCAGTACATACGAGCCCCCTACTCACCTGCGGGGGGATGTGTAAATGCATTTTCTTCGGAAGTATAAAAAAGGAAGGTATTGTACCTACATGTAAAACAAAAATTTATTAACATATATATTTTTTTTAAACAGTTGACGATTTTTTTTGCCATAAAACTGCACTTCAAAATCATCTTAATAAACCACCATACGATACTCAAACCTCTGTTTTTATTCGTATTTTGAATTCAAAATAAATAGAAACCCCTTCAGTACAAGTATAGTGCGAATCACGAAAGATGACCACAAATGGCGCCCATCTTCGCATCATAACTCATGAAAAAAGACTAAAGATAGAATAATATTTCATATACAAATAGATATAGTAATTTTATCTAAATATATAAAATATTATTTTGTCCGTAGGTCTTTTCTTTTATGAGTTATGATGCGAAGATGGGCGCCGTTTGTGGTCATCTTTCGTGATCCGAACTATACTGAACACAGCACAGACCATACAACAAGTACTTACGTCACAGACATTGTGGTTGTGGTGCTGAATTTATATTCATCTTTCCTTATTAATTGGTAGGTAGGTAAGTTCCTAAAAGTTCAAGTTTGTAATCGATTCAATAGGGTATTTTCCAATTTTTTGAAAACTGCTTAAATTTAAAGATTGGGACGATCGATTTAACAGAAAAATAAAAATAAATAAATTTATGTCTTTTTTCTCTATTAAAACAATTAAAGTCTAATTTATTTTTAATGGTTTTTAATTTACCGCCAAAACGCTCGGTTCGATGTCGTCTACTGTGAGACGTCAACTTTGTGTAAACAATTTTAACACCTATGTAGTCTGTGTAACAATTTACTCTATTGTTTGCACAAAGATGACGTCACACAGTAGACGTCATCGAACCGAGCGTTTTGGCGGTAGATTCAAAACTATTTAAAAATAAGTTTAACATTAATTGGTTTAATGAAGAAAAAAGACATTAATCATTTTTTTAATATTTTTCTGTTAAATCGTTCGTCTCAATCTTTAAATAAAAGCAGTTTTAAAGAATTTGGAAAATACCCTATTGGCGCCAATGATCGTGACAATGACATGATGACGCGTAGCGCGTAGTGCGTACACGCAATAACTCTGTCTGAAAACAAGAATAGCAAGAAGGTGCCAAGCAACTGAACACTATGACACAGAATACATTACTTTACTATGCACCGAAAATTCTACACTATTCTTGAAAGTTCTTCGGAAAACTCGCCCTTGCCATTACGACCTTCCAATGTGACAATGGCAGAGAAATGAAAATGTAATGATTTTTCTGTTGTGTCATAAAATAATGACTCGAAATTAGGTATGATTATATAGTTCTTTTGAACTTAATTGTTATTCTTGTAATTCTTGTCGAAACTTTATATTATGATTATGTAGTTCTTTTAAACTTGGCAATGTTATTGTTATTCTTCTAATTCTTGTCGAAACTTTACCATACTTACCACAGAATATTTAATAGTTAAAACATACCAAGAAATATGAAGAAAACAAGTTTCGAGCATCTCCAATAAAATTAAAATGATTAAGTATGGGATTACACAAATTATGTATACCTAATAACATGTAACATGTATAATATAAATGCAATACCTATTCACATAAGTGACTTATGTGAATAGGTATTCCATAGTCCGAATTAAAAAATAACGCATCGGTAGCGCAAAAATATGACCTGGGGGTCAAGTCTGCTAATGCTAACGTCAAAATCGTGGTTCAATGGTGTTTGAATGGTAATGCTTTTTGACACAGTTCTTGTTTCTTAAACCCAAAATCGAGACTCAATGTGTTTTTGTTTAGGATTTAAGAAACATAATGTGTTTCAGTTTTGGGTTTAAGAAACAAGAACTGTGTCAAAATGCATTAGCATTCAAACACCATTGAACCACGATATCTACGTTAACATTAGCAGACTTGACCCACTGGCTATTTGTATGGCAATGACAATGGCAGTGAAATGAAGACGACTCAGCGCTTATGGAATGATAATGACCGAATTATGAAAACAAGAACGATCCGTTAGGTCTAT
Source organism: Agriphila tristella (assembly GCA_928269145.1). Classification (NCBI taxonomy): domain Eukaryota; kingdom Metazoa; phylum Arthropoda; class Insecta; order Lepidoptera; family Crambidae; genus Agriphila; species Agriphila tristella. The sequence continues at coordinate 6,906,321 of OV743440.1, forward strand.
TTACATTGTTTTATTTCATTCACATTTATGGATTTGCGATCGCATAGCCACAGTGAGTCAATATCTTAATATATAAAATCGTAAACTGAATGACTGACTGACTGACTGACTGACTGACTGACTGACTGACTGACTGACTGACTGACTGATCTATCAACGCACAGCCCAAACCGCTGGACCTAGAGACTTGAAATTTTGCACACAGATACTTTATACAGTGTAGGCATCCACTAAGGAAGGATTTTTGAAAATTCCATCCCTAAGGGGATGAAATAAGGGATGAAAGTTTGTATGAAAGTCCCTCAGTTTTGAAGCTAGAATCTTCAAATTTTGTGTTTAGGCTGACGATTGAAAATTAATAAATACGGGTCTCAGCGTTTTCCAAAATTCTACCCCCGAAGGGGTCAAAAGGGGGATGAAGTTGTGTATTAAAGAAAATCCTTCATTTTCGAAGTAAAAATCGCTAAATTTATAATTTAGGCTTATGGATAGAAATCTAAAGCAACGTATATTGTTTTTGTTAGGATTTCAACTCCAAAGGGGATGAAATGGGGGTGAAAAGGGTTAAAAAAAACCTAAAAATAGATATGGATGTCGTTATCGGGGTTTTGTGGGATGACGATTGCAAAAATGACATTTATTTTGAAGTCCAACCACGGTGGACATGATTTAACCCCTAAAGGGGTGAAAATGGGGTCCAAATTTTGTATGGAAAATTAATATAAAATAGACATTACAACTTTAAACTTCGTAGGAGCACATCTAAAAATAAATAGGCAAATATATATTTTGTTATTTTGAAAATCAACCCCTTAGGGGGTAAATGGGGTGAGTAAACATAAAAATCGATATAGATGTCGTTATTGGGGTTTTCTGGGATGACGATTGCAAAAATGACATTTATTTTGAAGTCCAACACGGTGGACATGATTTAACCCCTAAAGGGGTGAAAATGGGGTCCAAATTTTGTATAGAAAAATAATATAAAATAGACATTACAACTTTAAACTTCGTAGGAGCACATCTAAAAATAAATAGGCAAATATATATTTTGTTATTTTGAAAATCAACCCCTTAGGGGGTAAATGGGGTGAGTAAACATAAAAATCAATATAGATGTCGTTGTTGGGGTTTTCTGGGATGTCGATTGCAAAAATGACATTTATTTTGAAGTCCAACACGGTGGACATGATTTAACCCCTAAAGGGGTAAAAATGAGGTTCAAATTTTGTATGGAAAAAGAATACAAAATCGAAATTACAACTTTAAAATTCGTAGGAGCAAGTCTAAATATATATTTTGGGATTTTGAAAATCAACCCCTTAGAGGGTAAGTGGGGTGAGTAACATAAAAATCGATATGGATGTCGTTCTTGAGGTTTTATGGGATGGTGATTGCGAAAATGAGATTTATTTTGAAGTGCAACGCGGTGGACATGACACATATGGACCTGGACCTGGACATGCACATCCAGGGAACGGGAACGGGAACCGGAACGGGCACGGGCACGGCCACGGGCACGGGAACGGGAACGGAACGGAACGGAGCGGAACGGAACGGAACGGGAACGGGAACGTAACGGGAACGGAACGGGAACGGAACGGGAACGGAACGGAACGGGAACGGAACGGGAACGGAACGGGAACGGAACGGGAACGGAACGGAACGGGAACGGAACGGGAACGGAACGGGAACGGGAACGGAACGGGAACGGAACGGGAACGGACGGGAACGGAACGGGAATATAACGGGACGGGAACGAGAACGAGAACAGGATGGGAACGGGACAGGAACGGGATGGGAACGGGAACGGAAGGGGAATGGGAACGGGGAACGGGAGCGGGAGCGGGAGCGGGAACGGGAACGGGAACTGGAAGCCTTGTGCGAGGCCCGCCACACGCGGCAAATGTCTTGCCTCGCGAGGCAGCGCGCTTGATGGGGACTCGCCTAATCGCGTAAAAATGGCTAGCCGGATCCTGGTTGAAGGTTCCTTAAAAGGATTTCGTCTAATATCCACGCGGACGAAGTCGCGGGCAGAAGCTAGTACTTAGATAATATTTGACACCCTGGTCTTATTCTTCCTTGTCCATACTGTGGAAGGAAGCCCCGGGGTTTTTAAATGGCACATAACCGCCCTCTCGCGGGGGTGGTATGTATGCGAAAACATTTTCCCCGGGAGAAAAAACTTAGTGTTCATTCACAACATTTCATTGGATAGCTTGCTGGGTTGGTATATGTTTTCTTGAGACAAAAACATTTATTTTCATTTTACAAGGCAGGACGGAGACAAAGGGAACAAAGTCAGTGATACAAACATAAGCCCCTCTATGCATATAAAAAATAAGATTCGAATAATAATAACCTACTGAAGAAACGCAGAATAATGCTTTGTTAATCATCTGTTGGAAAAACACCTAACAGAAACCGGTTGCAATCACGATTCGTAAACTCAAAGACTAGACAAGTGCTAGTAAGGTCACAATCACGGGTATTTGAACGTCCGAAAATACAAGATTAAAAACACATCGAAGATCTTCGACCAAAAGATATTTGCGGAGTTCAACCAATGTGTGTGCCTTGCTTTATTTTTCAATAATGCCTTCACGTGCTTAAGACAAAATAAATCAAACTCTTTGCTTCTTAATATTATTTTCGAAAAAATAATACTTATTAATATTATGACGATTATTATTATCATTTTAATTTTGGCAATATTAACAATCGATCAAGTAGGCAACACCGTCACTTTTCCAATAAGTTTAAGAATAGCGTGACGTAAACCTAGCGTATATTGCGTCCGACGCAGTTTACTACAAAAACAGTAAACACAATAAAATGCAGATTTGACATTTGATTTAATTTATGTTGATTGCACAGCGTGTAAAATAATTATCAGACCGACATAAAAGAGAAAATTGACAACAAACAGACACACTTGTGACAACATTTTACCTTTATTTTACGTGGTAAGCTAGTAGTTACCATAAGAATAAATAAAACTTATTTATTCTTATGTAGTTACCGCGTGTATTTCGTATTTTAGTTCGATCAAAGAAGATGGCAATAACGACTGAAACGATTGGTGTAAATTGCATAAAATTTTTCTAAGTTATAATGTCTTAAAAATATGAAAATATTGAAAACCATTTCTAATTTATCCTTCCTTCATGTGAAAACTGTAAAGCATATGAATATAAAAAAAATATCTACACTTAAGAGCTTGCAATTGTTTGATATGATACGATATTAAACGTTCCAATCAATGAATTATTCCTAGTATAAAAAATAGGCCATTGTAAATTACTACTCAATAATTGTGAGCGCACACTGAACATTTGTTTTTGTTACTCGCTCTGAATCACAATGCCCTCCAGTCGATCCATTCGTGTTACCTACCTACTCTCTAAAAAAATCGATGAAAAGTCTTTCTAGTTTCTAAATATCCTTAGAGATCATCACCCGATTCTTAGGTTCAATGAATGAATCTTAAACAATTTGAAGAGATCCGGAACTATACAACGTATTACAAAAAACCTATAAAGCTGAATATGGTACATAGGGACCATCAAACTGAACACCTTTTACTACGGGAACAACTCTGAAAACGCGATAAAAAAATGAGCTGTTGCATACAAAAATTAATAACGAAAATGTTAAAATGCATGATACAGTAGATCTTTTTTTTTCGCGATTTCAGAGTCAGTTCCATAGTAAAAGTTGTTCAGTTTGATGGTCCCTATCTACCCTATTCGGCTTTAGGGGTTTTTTGTAACATGTTGTATAGCAACATCTATTGCATAATAAAATATTCAATAGAACAAAAAGTTAGTATACAAAGTTATCCAAAAGTCGGCTTACCAGTCGATACAGCATTGTTGATACGTCGTTTAATGGTTTCCTCTTCGAAGGAGTACATGTAATACTCTTCGTTGAGATCCCTCAGGAATTGCGGCTTCACCAGAACTCCTCCCACCACGCCGAACAGCCTCACGAACCCGAGAGGTGTGAACACTACGGCAAACAAGTTTTTTTTCATTATTATATTATTTCTTTGATTATTAAATTTAATTTAATTCATAAACGTTCTAAAAAACTTTTTGCACTAATTAGTAGACAGTACAGTTATAGCACAGAATAGATATATATAAGTACTAGCGGCCGCCCGCGGTTTCACCCGCGTGGATCCCGTTCCCGAGGGAATATCGAGATAAAAAGTATCCTATGTTTTAATCCAGGCTATCTACTATCTGTGTGCCAAATTTCAACCAAATCCGTTCAGTAGTTTTTGCGTGATTGAGGAACAAACATCCAAACATCTAAACATCCAAACATCCAAACCCACAAACTTTCACATTTATAATATTAGTAGGAAGTAGGATTAAGTAATACCGTAGTTATAGGCAACACGGCGCAACGGAGCATCGTTTAGTGACAAGTAGGTAACCTCTAGAAGTGGTTAGATAGAACTATAATATTGTTGTTTAATTCAGTTAAAATTAAAAATTAAAATTAAAATAATTTATTCTCAGATATCATAGATCCAGAGTTGTTAGTAAAACAATTATGGAAAAAATACATAAGTACTATGTTAGTATAAATGGAGAATTAATTTATGTAAGTAATAGTATAATGTCAAAAAATAATTTCAAATTCAATTTACAATGTCAAAATTTTTCATTCAATTTGATTATTAAAATACATTTTGTTAACAATTATCAATTTATAAAATACTTATATAATGTCTAGTAAAATATTAATTAATGCGATATACTGATTCTGCCTTAGGATTAATCAGGGCGGAAACCCAGTACCTCTGTAAATGACTGTCAGGTCTGTTAGCTAGTAAACCTGTTATGCCGCTGGGGCCGCCCAGCATTCTACCTCTGACAGATGAAATTTTGTTGCGCATTACAGCGTGAAAGTCGTTCACATGTGCATCTGCAAACATGCCAGAAGCACTCTAGGCAGGCCCATCAACATCCTGAACAAATTGTTGTATAGAACGCGCAGGGCGCTGAACGCTTTTTGAGTATATACCGACCACAGGCCGCCTGTGTAAAATGATTGACAGAATGTCTTGAACAAGGTGACTTTAACATCAGCTGTGCATTGTGCGAACCTGCGAGCCAGCATATTACCTCTGACAGCCAGCGCCCTACGCTCCCTCTCTATGTCACTATCGTCACTAAAGCCTCGATTACATATCCCGATTTAGCAACCAATTTAGAGTTGCCACCCATATAAATAAGTAAAATTTTAACAGTAAATTTGCACAAATAACGGAAAAGTCATCATTTTTATGATTTTTTATTTTAGATTCTCATCTCAAATCTTAAACAATGTTTACCTTACCGTTATAGTGTAAATTCATTTTTAAAATCTAACTTATTATACAATATTTTATTGTCAAGTACGGGTGGCAACCCGAAATTGGTTCCTAAAATCGGCGTATGTAATCGCGGCTTTAGTCTCCCGCAAGCCTCCATGGTTTTAAGGAATCACTTATCGTTCGTTCTTTATGGAATTGTGTGAAAGTGAATATACGGGTTTATTTCATCACAGATAAATAGTGAAGTTTTATTTAAAGACCCATTTCCAATATTAGTTAGATAACAGTTCTCTCGAGTCAAACGCATGCTATACATGTATTTGAGAAGATCGCTATTGCTTGCCCTGAGGCATGTCTTTGTTGAAAGCACAAGAAGAACGGGAAAGCGATTGTGTGAAGGCACACCTTATTTTTTAAAACACTATTATTGTGTATAAGTAGCCAGTAAACTCGTTTAAAAAAGAATAAAGATATTTTCTCCGTCACCTTGGTGACAGTTGCTATCCTTTTTTGTGGTTGCTATGTACGCTATTATGTCGATTTGACAAGTGAAATTGTAAACAAAGCTTTTTTCAGGCTGCAAAAATATAAAACAATTAATAAGAATTAGAAAAGCAAAATGAGTTACAGAAGTGTTTTGAACAATCCTGCGTTGAAAGAATACGAAGCGATGCAAGATAATGATGAGTTTACAAATTTCATGAAAAGAGTCGGTGAAGTTTCGAACCTTGTAAAAAATATGGCTAGTGGAGATAAAGAAAAAGCTGATGCAGCTCAAGCCGTGGCTGAACAATACCTAGAAGGCAAGATAATAACTGACGACGACATAGAAATGAAGGTTAAAGATAACAGAACGGTTATTAACAAGAAAGCATTCCAATCCTTGGGGAAGAGAGATACGGTAAGTCGCAGGCACATTACAGAGCAAAAGAAAAACAGATGGACTGGTGCCAAAATATTGTAAACCATTTTAAAAGTCAGGGTCAAGACTGTTTATGCTTAGTGTTTTATGTAATTCTGCGTAATCCAGGCGACCTTATCTTTCAACTTGGGGAGTGTGTTTCTCTGGGGACTAATTTTATTCGTGTTCTATAACGGTGCTAATGGACACGAGGTTACATTATTATCGCGATATGATAAGATGCCAAACATTATAATAGTCGCAGCGATGAATGTGTACTGCGACAGTATTTGGGTCGATGTGCATCCATTAATTGCCGAATGTATGTCGTCGCACTATAACGTGATTGGCTGCACCTGGTTTATTGTTCTGAGAGAAATCGATTTGGCGCATGTCTTTTAATAAACATCTTTCTCTTGAATTCCACTGTTGAGTTCACTTCTACGCGAGCAAGAGTAACGAATTATTAGATTAATCCTTACTAATATTATAAATGCGAAAGTCCGTTTGTTTGTTTGTTACGCCTTCACGTCTTAGCTACTGAACCGATCATCATGAAATTTTGCACACACGTGGTCAGGGGTACAGAAAAGGACATAGGGTACCTTTCATCCCGAAAAAAGGTATTGTTCCCGAGGGATAGCAAAAAAAACTTTCCACGCAGACAAAGTCGCGGGCGGCCGCTAGTTGAAAAATAAATGCTGTACTTTTTATAATAACTCGGAAAATCTGGTATCGGTTAAAAAACAACTTTACAACAATAGTGTGACGAGAGTCGAGACAGACACTTGCTTTTTCAGGAGTTTCAAAATAATTGGCAGCAAGTCTAAAGAAAATAAATGCCACAGTTAATTGAGAAAATATGAGTTCTTTTCTTTATATTTCTGCGATCTGTGATGCTTAGATCTAGAAACAATTCTAGTCTAAATATAAAGTCTTGACAGTGAATTGCACTGCACATAAAGAAAGTTTATATCCACGTAAATAGAAAAGAGTAGGTAGTTTTTATTGTATACCAAACAACTTATAACACAGAGATAATAAAAATACGACGTTGTTTCTATTTTTATAAAACAAAAACCCTGAAATAAAACAGCGTACCTATTCGCAAACATGTAGCATTTGAATATGACCATTGCGTATAAAAAGTGTATCTTATTTTCAGGATGAAATTGATAAAGATGCCTGGATGGCTGAAGTGAGCAAGGATGCGGAGAGGCGATTCCTGGACCGCAAGATCCGGCGCGAGAAGGCAGACACCCTCAACACACAAGCCATTAAGGCGTTCCGCCGTGAAGAATACGACAAAGCGCTGTCGTGTTACAACCGAGCTATTGAGCAAGTCAAGGACAACCCGATGCTGTACTGCGATCGAGCCCTCACCAATATAAAGCTTGGGAACTATGACAAGGTTAATTAAATTCAAATAAAATATTTAAATTTAATTATAAGTACCTAGTTCGGTAATCCGTATTGTTTTGGCATTGGCCATCTTGGTCATTACTCCCCTAAAGGCTTTGACAGTACTGATAAGAAAAGAACATGGAACATTGCACGAACACTTTGATGGATCAAATTTTTAAATTAAAATTACAGAAAGTGTCCAGATCCAATTGTAACTGTTATCTTGTCGTCTCTAAAAATATCGAATGTAAAAATGCTAAGTGCTTTGAAAATGCAACATCTAATACATTTACTGTTAAAACGCTATTAGAACATAACTGTGAAGAATTTGAAAAATCAAACTAGGTCGACGACACAGACAGAGTAAAGCATCAACAACCTCATTTTGTAGACTAACAATATTTAAATAACATCGCGGTGCAGACCACTAACAAGAAGTAATCAATCTTCTCCGTACATCTATTAAAATCTTCATTACGAGTTAACCGAAATACTGGGAAAGGTTATACAAAACATCTTGTTCATGTTTTTGTCAATTATGATCGGTCGTTGTCCTTTGGAACACCGTTACAGAGGTGATTGTTTAGAATTTAGTTCACAAAGCAAGCTTTTTACTACGCGATATAGATTTTACTACGCGTTAATAAAGTAAAACCAACCTAAGAAGAATTTAAACGTAGGAAATTCTAAATATATCTAGTGTGTGTGAAGGTCCTAGAGATAACACGACACGGACTTTGATGCGATGTCTAACTGGTTTCTGATAAATAATGTTATTGTTAACTGTTTTACTTTATTTGTATGCATGTGCGAAGGCAGTGATAATTAACTAATTACATTCAACTTATCTATTTTAGGTTCAATTTACTTATCTAAGTCATAAGTAGGTGCTGTATTTTAGCAGAACGCGTTAGTTACACGTTATTTTGTCATCACTCAGGCTAAACATAGGGATATGTTATAAATATATTTTCAGAACTGCGACTCAATCCCTGCATAAAGAGTTCATTCACTTTCGTATGACTGAGGTAGTCCAGTTTATTATTACTCGAAGTTTTAGTAGGACGATCTTTACAGGTATTCCCCGACTGCGAATGGGCGATCCGTCTAAACGAAAACAGTTTTAAAGCACGGCTTTATAAAGCGAAGGCTCATAAGGTGTTAGAAGAAACGGACAAATACACAGAAAGTAGAAAGGAATTGGATGGTATGTTTCCTCAACACGAAGACCTTATCAAATATTTCTTGGACAAGAAACACGACATTTTGGAAGAAGAAGAAGAGGACAATAATTAATGACTAATGTGATACATTAACTTACTTTGTCAGAATTAATTTAATTATTTTTCTATTTATCGCGTGTTTCGTGTTAAATTTATTGTTAATTCCATTAACACGTATTGTGTTATGCACACGTTGTTGGTATTATCCTCACACGTGGCCTAATTTCGTAATGGCTGTTCGATTTTATTACTTCTGTTAAGTAGTTTTATCGGTTTTATTAAATGTGTAACCATTTCTAGAGGGTTTTCTTGAACTTTTATTGTGATATCTATCACTTAGGTCCGATAGCGTATCTAAATCCACTGGTGAAATTACAAAACAATCGATATCAAATCCGGTATATTATTGATAAAATAAAATTGCATCATTATAATACAATTTACCGGAGTCAATAGATTAGAACACGGAATACCCACAAGAATATCTTTTTACTATTTCAAAATTAATTAAAATAATTACTTTAAGGCGGTACTAGCATTATTGATTCTGTGCTACTAGGTAACAAAAAATAGACGCGTTAGAATATCTCGTTCATTGTTGATATTCATTAACTTTTATCATAAGTAGGTATATTGCGCAAAATGCAATCAAAATGTCACGTATTTTATTAAAATTTAGCGTTCTTGTCAAAGATGAGCAGTTTGCTATCTGCTCATACCTACCACTAGAAATTAATAGACTTTATTAACCGATAAGATAAGATAAGCAATTAGTTCATTCATGAATTAAATATCTCGCCGCCATCGCTGGCTACCATGTGCCGTTTAAGATTTGGCCATTTTAAAATTCAGGAGTGGCGCAAGCGGTGCGACTGCACTTGCCGCCCTCTTGTGTAGGGCGCTGAAAACGCCCGACCACCGGTCGACTATCAATCGTATTGTTGCCTGGTAATGAGCGACGGCGCGACGAATGCAACTGACCAAAAATCGCACTGCGTTAGTGGCCATTTTTTAGTATAAACAAGCAAGATTAGTGAATTAACTGACTGAAAATCGCGCTGCTCGGCCATTTTTTTCTATAAACAAGCGAAATTACATGATTAGTAGATGAAGATGACTTAAAATCGCGCTGCACCGTTTTTTACTAGAAACAAGCAAAATTACATTATTAGTAGATGAAACTGACTAAAAATCGCGCTGCGCGGCGGGTTTCTTTTACTACAATAAGCAAAATTAGAAGATTAGTAGATAAAACTGACTAAAAATCGCGCTGCGCGGCCGTTTTTAACTATAAACAAGCAAGGTTACAAGATTAGTAGATGAAACTGACTAAAAATCGCGTTGCGCGGCCGTTTTTTACTATAAACAAGCAAGGTTACAAGATTAATACATGAAACTGACTAAAAATCGCGCTGCGCGGCCTTTTTTTTACTATAAACGAGCAAGATTACAAGATTAGTAGGTGAAACTTACTAAAAATTGCGCAGCACGGTCGTTTTTCAACTAACGGACAAAATTAAAAATCTTGGAATCGCAGATAGGGGGCGCCCCGTAAAAATCTCGCCCAGGGGCGCCGGTAGTGCTAAAACCGGCACTGTGTGTGTACAATACAAGTCAGTCCGCTTAACTTTTTCCACCAGAACTAAAACTACACTAAACGAGGTTAGAAAAATTAAGTGATGCATATAGTGGAATATTTCCTTACACACCGCTTAGCTACGTCACACATCTCTAGTGAAAAACAGATCGAATTGGTATCTCTACCTGTCCAGCGGAGAACTTTTGAACTCGAATGTTGTGCAATGCAAAAAAAGTTACGCGGTCGTATCCACTTCACACCTATCGTAATTTTGGATAAAAAAATCTTAATTGATTTATCCAAGCTTGCACAATATTTGCGTGTGAGGTTACAGTAATTAAATTGCTTTGACGTGAATAGATCCTTACTTTAATATCTAATACTAAAATTAGTGTACAAAAACTCACCTAATAACATTAAGACGCCCACAAAAGACACACAGGAATACAGGAAAGGTAGATATGTCCATAAATCTGTGAACAAAAACAATAGTTTTAAGTAAATATCGAAAATAGGAGCTTTCTGTGTTTACAGTGTCAATAGGCCGTATAGGCCGCGGCAATGGCCTAGTGGGGCGGCAAGAGCCTAGGGGGCGGCAGACCAGCAACGAGTTCCAAAAAAAAGAGTCGCCCTAGGGCGGCCAAGTCAAAAAATCCGGCACTGGTTTCCACGTCTGCATTTGTGTTTTTATTGGCTCAGCAGCTACACAGCATTATGTATATACTGTCCTCTAATATCACTATTATACGAGCATTATGATAAGTATTGTTTGCGGTGCTTCAAGCGTAACGTTTGTGCGGAAAGGTGCTCTTTACATAACATTTTGATTTGAATTAAGCATTGAGCTTTAATCAACTATCGAACGAAGAACAGAATCCGATTTTTAAAAGCGTAGGTAAAATTAGCCTATTCATCCTTAAGAAGGACCTGTGCCCCAGCAGTGGGGATATTAAAATAGCTGATGATGATTGATGACGATGAATCAGACTAAACCGAATAATGATCAGTGATTTTTGAAGTAACTGTAAATAATAATAAAAAAACACTTAAAAATTTAGAGCACTGTAGGTAGAGCTTAGTAACAAAGTTGAATTATAGTTAAGCTGAACTAGGACAATCAAATACATGAGCGGCTTTAGGCATTACATTATGCACTTAATACCGGAAATTAAATAATTCATCATTGCTTTCGGAGTCTACTCTTGTCAGTCTAGCTAGTCTATTCACCATCTATTTATAGCTTAGGTATATCAACCTGTTAAAAGCACAGCCGAAAATCACCCAAATCAATAGACTCAAATCAAATAAACTTGTGTTTTTGAATCGCCATATTTTCCCTATAACTTCTGTAGGATCAGGAACGTCTCTTAGGTGAAAAGAAGAATGTGACTACATATATCAACTGGGCAGAATATTCGAATACTAATTACTTACAACGCTGAACGCACATGTGAGTTATGCTCTTGGCAATTGGCTGTATTGTTTTCTGACAATGATGTGAAAGTAAAATATTTGAAAACATTCACTCAGGTTCAGGTGACAGGTGCAGATTATAAACTAGAAAGCAATAAGTGTTCTTCTACTGAGAATTGCTTTAAAGCTAATGAGCATGACCAAAAAACCTTTAAAAACAAAATCTGAGAGTGCATATCGATAAAATTAGGTTAGGCCATTGTGACAGCTGTATCCGGCGTCGCGTCGAACGGTCCGGCCACAGCCAGCGCGGCAGGCGGGGCGATGCAGGCAGCGCGGCGAGCGAATTCGGTGATCACTGCGCGGTCGTGACGACGAGCTGAGAGGCCGCCATCGAGATAGCGCGCAGTAATTATTGAACGCCGCCTGCCGCGCTAGCTGTGACCGGCGGGCTGATTATCTAATTAGAAACCGCCTAGCGACCGGTCGCAGTTCACAGATGAACGTAATACATTGCTACTTTTCTTTGGGGTAAAAAAAAACATACAAAAGAAAAGTAGCAATGTATGTCAAATGCAAACGGTCGCTAAATAGTTTCTTTTTAGATAATCAGGGTGCGGGCCGTAACATTGACTTCCAAACAATCGCACCGAGTACCATTCACGCGCAATTAAACAAGAAAACACGATGGGCCTGCCGCACAACACGCATGGGGAAGCTGATCGAATGGTCGATGTAAATAAGATAATTGACACAATCAATGCTCTAAGCTTAGTCATTTGGATCGTGAATCGCGATTTACGATTCTCTCTAATTTTATTTTATTTTATTTTACATAAAATGGTACATCAACAGCAAGACATATTGATCATTTCTAATTTAAATACAAAAAGTATCATTGTAAACATGTTTGCCAATTACAGATATACACAACATTTGCCATACTTAATACTAAAATGTTGAACTTGTTAATTATAATTTATTACAACCAAAATTTAAAGATTAGTTTAGAAGTAAAAGGGAACAAACACTCTGTCGGTATAACGCATAACTTAAGGTAAACTGATTGAATTTACGCCGAGTGTGCATTGAGAGGCTGAAAGTGATTCATTAATTTGTTTTTGAAAGTTCTAGGGGAATCGTTGAAAATGTCAATTCTAGGTATTTTATTCGATATTTCATTATAAGCGTTACATATTCTAGCAATCGGGTAGTGGACCCCCAAATTGGTTCTATGAGTTGGAATATTAAATAATTTACGTATTCGATAACGGGGATATTTATATGGGACAGTAAATTTGATTTGGTTAAGAAGTTGAGTATTTTTTATTTTACTATTAATTATCTTGTGTAAAAACATTAAATCTGCTATCAAACGCCGATTTTTTAAAGATATCATTTTGAAAAAATGTAGCCTTTGGTCGTAAGGGTGCCTGCGGGATATACCAGGACTTAAGAAGGCAAGGTGTCGTGTAAATGCTCGCTGTATCGATTCAATACGCTGAGACCGCTCAGCATATACCGGGTTCCATGCAACGCTTGCAAATTCAAGGTGACTACGTACAAGGGCGTTAAAGAGAACTATTTTAGTTTGAACGTTTCGAAAACCTTTGGTCTAATTAAATAAATATTACAAATACTGTGTTGTGTATGTGTAACTACAAATAATTCTAGAGAAAGACCTATTTTTTACCTAAGGTCTTAAGAGTCTTTTAGATAAGAAAAAATAAATAATTGGAAACACAATTGGAGATTCATGAGATATGTGTATTCTTGATATACCTAGGTATATCAAGAAATATTGTTTTTTTTTTCAGAATTTTACACGCAATGTCTCTGTTTGTAGCCCCTCTATGTTACTAGCTTTGAGTATTATGTATAATCAAAGGTTACTAGTATGTTATACGGTATACCTCAGTGATTCTACCACTTTTCTGTTTCTTCAGCTTTCTAGTACTAAGGGCCTCTGAGCTAAGCCGCGGATGGACCGACAGACGCACATAGCGAAACTATCGGGTTAAGCCTATTAAGGGGTTCACTTGTCTACAGAACCCTAAAAAGTAAATATATACTTTGGTCCAAAATTCCACCTTAAGATGGTATCTCATCTTTAAAACACATTGACATTGTGGCGTTGCCGTGTATTTCATCGAAATAATATTTTTTTATAACCAAAATTAATTACCTGCTAATAACATGCTTCTTTGTAAGTAGGTACCTATCTGCATGAATTATAATTTATGCTCGACTAATTATTCGTCGTCTGTTGCACGCAGTAGATGAGCGTAAAATAAGCAAATCAAAATTTGTAAGATGGTAGCAAGATAATGTATGTTCAAGCTATTCGTTTCTACTAATTTAGGGGGTACAAATTTAATATTAAAAGATAATAAAATTTATATACTTACTAAGCAAAGCATCAATACTGGATCGGTCTCCCTCTAGCCATGCCGATATGACGTACGCCAAACCGAGCATGGTGACCCCCAGCAAAGCCAGGACTATGAAGGTCTCGTACACCCTCCCCCGCAGCCCCCGGCACCCCGGGAACCCCGACGACTCCGAGAACAAGTACGCGAATGGCAAAAACACGAACATTGACAGGTTTGAGAAGAGGAACACATGGTTCCAAAGTCCTGTAACAATGGAAAGATGCTTTTGTACTTGAATGAATAGGTAACTTTCTATCAAAGCTGAGTTGCAGCTTGCATTGCGTTTTTTTCATAAGCTTTTTGCATACAAAAGTTCTTTCAAATCCATAAGAACTTCAAGTGAGAGCCGATATCAAAGTTGCATCTTTTCTTAATAAATCTTATCAAATGACTATGACTTTTAATTTTAACCCACTTAAAAAAGGAGGTGGTTATCAATTCGTTGCAATATACAGGGTTATTTGTAAAACACCAACTTTGCAGGAGTATATTACTAACAACATAAACAACAATATTTTGTTCTACGACTTTTCCTAAAACAGACAAAAAAAATGTACTCTCCATACAAATGTCTGAACAGCTGATCGAGTTTTGTATGAATTGTTGTTTTTTTGTCTGTTTTCGGAAAAGCCATAAAACAGTATTAAATGTTTTTTTTTATGATTTTAGTAATCTATTCCTGCTAAATGTCGGTGTTTTACAAATAACCCTGTATTTATATTTTTTATGTATGTTCAGAATACACTGATTACTTAGGCTGGCCCCAGACCTACCGGGTCCGTTTCTTTGCTTTGCTGTGCTACCTTGCTTGAAAGACCGCCGGCCAACCAGGGTAATTTTCAATCTATCGCATTTTGGGACTAGACCAAATTGGCAAGATAGCCATTAGCTTGGTTTTATCAAATATCATCGCCTGGATTGCGAAGTAGGAAGCTTTTAGGAGATATGCCACCCTGAACATGGACTCCGATCGTTAAAAATAACTCGATCGCTTATTTATACAAGATGTTTGGTAAAGCCTTATAAAACTGAATATGGTAGATAGGGACCATAATAAAACTGAACAACTTTTACTATGGGACCAAATCTGAAATCGCGAAAAAAAAAATGAACTTCATACATTTTGATAATTTCGTTATTAATTTTTGTATTAAACAGCAGTTTTTTTTTAAAACGAAAACTAAAACTTCTCATCGCACCCCAGACGACGATATTTGATAACACCAAACTACTGGCTATCTTGCCAATGTGGTCAGGTCAAAATATGCGATAGATTGAAAATGAGCCTCTTGGCCGGCGGTCCATGGTAGAACAGCAAAGCAAAGAAATGAAACCGGTAGGTCTGGGGCCAGCCTAATATAGATAAATCAGTTTGGTATCTAAACTAAAATTTATTAAGATCAAACTAACACATTTTAGTTTTAGTATCAGTAGTTTTATGAAGTAGCTTCAGCAGTATGCAATAGTTGAAATATATTACGTCAGTTACCTATTCAGTGACGCCAAACTTTGTCAATAAGAGAACAAAAGAGAACAACATTTTACATAATATACAAGTAGGTACACAGCAGATGCTAAACCTTGTGTTTGTTTAAAATTATAAACTTACATACATAGCATTGACATTTAAGAATAAACATAAAATATTAATGATACAACTTTGATATGTGAGATTAATTTCGTATACTATTAGCTTTTATATCAATACTCATTTTAATAAAAAAAATCTAGGAAGTGTACTTTTATCAAAACTGAGTGCTCATGGCGGAGCTTGACAGACTGATCGTACTCGATCACGTTTGTTAAGCAATGCTCAGTCCAGCCAAGTGTCAGATGGGTGACCATTAAAGTGGCATTACTACCGTTTCTATGCTTCAGAGGGCACGTTAAACTGTAGGTCCTTGCTGTAATCACCTGATAACAGTCGTTAAGCCAAGTTAGAGGCCTTACAGGCAGCTTGATAAACTCTAACACCAGAGGTGGCCACTAATCCTCATACAATAAGAGAGATAGAGATAAAAACTTACCTTGTATTAGTGAGCTGTTGAGCCATTTCACATAATAGCTATTGGGGTACAATATAAGCACCTCGTTGCTGACTATGGACGCGGGCAGCAAGAGTGCCGACCCCAACGACACAGCCAGGGCAAACGTGCACAGCCACAGGCTGATGCGGTACACTTTAACTTCATCTTCATCTGCTGTGAAGTAATCCTCACTGTCGCGCCGTCGGAACTTCTCAATCAACACAAATGAGAGAAGGTAAAGCAATATGAACAGGAGCAAAAATATCTGCAACAAAAGATCATTATTATTATTTATTTCTTAAAAACAATTACACTGACAGATAAAGATAATTCTCTTTAGTAAAAATATTAGACAACATAACATTGGGCTAATAATGAGTTAAATATTATAATTAGTGTTGGGCCGAATGTGGTTTTTACCGAATATGAACTTCAGCCGAACATTCAGAAAAAAAAAATTTGGCTGAATATTGGCTGATTTTTCACGTTTTCTCGAGAGGAACAGAAAGTTCAATTTTTGGTGTTCTTGCATCATAATACCTTTGGTAAATTTAAACCACCAAAAGGTTAGGTATAAGGTTTAATCCTATTTTACTAATATTATAAATGTAAAAGTTTGTGGGTTTGGATGTTTGGTCCTAAATCATGCAAAAACTACTGAATGGATTTAGTTGGAATTTGGCACACAGAAAGTAGAAAGCCTAGATTAAGACTAGACATAGGATACTTTTTATCCCAATATTCCCACGACGGGAACCTCGCGGGTAAAACCACGGGACACCACACCAAAAATTCTATTATTACTTGCACAGTTATGCCTTGCAATTTGTACAGCTTAAACTTTTAGATTTTGTGAAAAACAACAACAACTTTGCAAGAATAGATTACTAACATCATAAACAACAACAAAAATAAAATGTTGATTTCTCGAAAACTACTAGGTTGCTTCAAAAAGGGACTTAAGGCTCCCTTACGCGAAATCATTTATTTTATTTATTTTATTTTATTCATTAGGAAAACTTACTGCTAATACATATTACACAGAAACATACACGAATAATCACGAGCTAATAACAAGTTTCCACAGATAGTTAAAAATGTAACTTAATCATAATTCGAGAAGAATAAACGTGACGCTATTTTCAGTATTTTTAAACAAGTTATACAACACACAGATAAAATATAAAAGAAAAAACAACACAGCAATATACCCCAGTACTACCCATCATCTCAATAATGTGTGAGGAATTTAGAAGCGAGTGCTCGCTTCAGTGAAACAATGCCGTCAAAGAATAAGTCAATATCCGTATCATCGCTAATAGAATTGAACAAGCGACACGAGCGAATCAGGTAACTGTTACGTCGGTAGTTGGTTCGCACCCATGGAACATGCAGTCTCAACTTCCTACGGGTATTAGAGCTACAAGGCACAGTAAGCTTTATACGATCAAGTAATTCAGTCGAGTCTATTTTGCCTTTTAACAGTTTAGATAGATAAACCAGATCTGTAATATCTCTGCGGACTTTTAGAGGGAGCAAGTGATGTCTTACACATCTTTCCTTGTAGCTCGTGTCGTAAGACCGTGTTTTAAATTCTAAATATTTCAAGAACTTCTTCTGTACTGATTCCAACCGATTTATGTATATGGAATAACGCGGATTCCATACTTGCGAGTTATATTCGAGAATACTCCGCACAAGAGAACAATATAAAACTTTTATTGTTTTAGCTTTTTTAAACTGCGAGCAGGTTCTCATTAGAAACCCTAGTGCTTTTGAGGCTTTTTTTGCAATATTTTCTATTTGTTCATCAAAGATTAACTGTGAGTCTTGGATAATTCCAAGATCTCGCGTTTGGTTGACACTAGATAGAATATTATTTTTCAGTTTGTAGTTAAAATTAATTTGGTTACGTTTTCTTGAGAAAACCATCGAATAACATTTACTTATGTTTAGATCGAGTCTGTTCGAGTCACAGTAGTTTTCAAATCTTATTAGATCATCCTGCAGTAAAAGGCAATCAGTTTCACTTTTAATTTCTTTAAAAATTTTCATATCGTCTGCGAATAATAGAATTTTGGAATGTTTAAAGGAATTAGACACGTCATTAATAAAAATTACAAATAGAAGTGGTCCCAATATGGAACCCTGAGGGACTCCTGAGGGCACCACATTCCACGACGAGGAAAAACCATTTATGGCCACTGATTGGGAACTGGGATTTGTCTCTGTCTTTTTCTTTACGTGTAAAGAGTATGGAAAATAACCTCACTTCTGCACTTTTTCGATTATTTTCGTTGTTTTTCATCATTATTTTTAGCACAATTATCTTTCTTGAAAAAAAGTTATTGGAGCAACTGCACAGTACGTTAAGGTGTATTTTGATGTAGAATTCAAGACATTTCCGTTATTATTTACGCCAAAAATATGGCCCGCGCCAAGCGTTTTTGGTGATATTCTGATTTTTTTCTACAATCATCTGTTAGGGTTATACACAATTTTATGTTTGTAGCAACTAGAGAAACTCTTTAGCTTGTCGTATGATTTTTTTGGTGGCTACAAGTTTACGTTTTCTATATAAAAAATGGCAGGCGCAAACCATGTTTTCCTATTACCGCCCGTTAAAGACTTCTTGCAATGTGTAATTTCTGTCAAAGAATCTCCAGACCAGCGGCCCTTAATGTACAGTTTAGCTAGTTTATAATCTATAATATTAATAAAAATTGATGAGTTATTTTAATCTTATCTCGGACTGAATGTTCGGCATTTGAACTGAAATTCTGCTATTCCAAAGTGCCAAATCCGAATGTGGGCCAAATTTCTGTCCATCCCTAATTATAATTGTTACAAACAAAAAAATATTAGCAGTACAAGACATTGTGTATATTTAACCCAGTGATATAGTAAAGTAAATGTTGTCTTTTTATCATTTTAGGGTGAGTTGCACCAAAACGCTATCAAAGTTAAAGTAATTGTCAAATGATAATGCTACCTATTTGTCACATCAAACTTGCCAAGGACATCATGCTGGCTGGCAACCTCTTTTTTTCGCTAACTTTGAACTTAAGTTTACAGTTAACTTTGCGCCAGATATTAGGAGTTGTTGTAGTAGGTAACTTAAATGCCCTACAATGTCATTACTATTAACTAGTTTTGTGTCAAATTAAGTTCTTGGTATATTCAGAAAAACAGCATCTCGGCCCTCTAGATTTGTTAATGTTATTTCTAAAGTTTCAAAAGAAGTTAGGAATTTTTCAATTTACTTACTTGGTAGTTGGGTAAAGAAAGAAAAAATGATAATCATAAAGTAAAGAAAGTCATATTTTAACAATGTTATAGGTACTTACGATTTGTTCCCGTACGTTGTTATGAAAAATTTGCTCACGCAAGTCAGCTTCCTCATCATCCATTGTCCACTCGATTAATATTTATCTCATGCAAACCGATGTTTCTTTGATTTTTTTCACTTTGTAGCACTCCATGTTCACATCACAACATATTTTCTGAACACCAAACTGCACTGCACTGTTTTTTTTATGTTTTACTTTGTGTAGTCACTAACGCAATATAATTCAAACAGAAGTAACGCAAACGTGAGTTTTATTAAAATTAGCACACAATATTCTTACAACGCACAAATTACACGACTAATTTTTATTTTAGTTTTACTTTTTTAAAGCTGATGTTTAAGCCACAGATTAATTAATTTCATGACAAGACAGTTGTCACTGTCACTAAAAAGTATTGTATTTTTATGGAGAATGGCTGCGTCTCGTTTTTTTACATGACGATTCTGCCAATGTCCGAGTAAAAAGACACAGTGTAGGTAATATGATACTGTTCGGTTTTTAGTGGAACTTTACGGTTTGTTCAAATGGAAAGTTTTCCTTGAGTCATGAGGTGAGATCTGAAACAAAACAAGACAAGGGACGGTGGACAATTGCACAGGACACCACAACATTAAATTATATATACATACAATGAGGGATACATAAAGGATGCTGCTATTCAGATATATTTTGGCATATTTATATTTTAATATTATTTTGTTTTATAAACTTACATAATATGTATACATTAGAAGTATAGACCTGGGTTAATAAGAAGTTGATATTAATAGGGCGACATACATTTTTGTTAAGTAAGGAATATATGGGAGTTTTTATTCTGGGACAGTGGAAGAAGATATGTTCTATGGTGCCCTCGTCAAGTCCACATTCACACAGGGAGCTGTCCTTAACTCTGATTTTGGCCAAGAAAACTGGGGTACACACATGGCCCAATCTTAAACGGCTGATAATTGATGCCAATTGCTTAGGTATGTGACTATGTCGGAAGAACCAAGGTTTCGGGGGGATATTGGGTTGTAGTGATCCATAATGTTTACCCTTCAATTGCAAGGACCTCTCGTATAAGTCACTCCAGTTCTCCAACATTTTTGATTTAGTTCTGCCTCGCAGGTCCCTTGCGAAGCATTGGTTTTGGTATTCCGTTCCAGTTGTAATGGCAGTTTTGGCGAGTGAATCAGCCATTTCGTTGCCTTCTATATTGACGTGGCCTGGGATCCACGCCAGAACCACTTGTATGTTACATGAGTGGCATTCAAACAGAGCTTGTCTGATTTTGAGAATGACACTAAAGTTGTTTCTAGAGCTAAACGGAGGTTTAATAATATCCTGAAGGCAGCTGAGACAGTCAGAAAAGATAATGCTTTTGTTTAAATTGTGTGACTTGACAAACAGGATAGCTTCAAGGATCGCCAAAGCTTCTCCAGAGTTGACAGTGAGCAAAGGAGGGCATTTATAATTTAAGATTATTTGGTATTTGGGAAGCCAAATTGCCATGCCTACACTTCCCTCTTCATTTAATTTGGAGGCATCCGTATATAACTCATACCAGTCCAGCCAATCTTTGTTTAGTATATTTTGGAAAGCCTCGTTAGCATCAGGGGTATTTTTGGAGATGCCAAAGTGTAAATTAACTGTAGGTTGGAATATGAGTGCCTCATAGGGAGCGTCATAAAGTATGTTTAAAGGGAATTTTGCTACTGGAGTTGGGAGGTTAGAAAGGTCTTTATAGCTCTCGACTAGACGCGGGGCTTCTTTGTAGGTCCAGTAGGGAGAGGTATTTACAGAGGTTGTTAAATTTTGAAGTTTATCTAGGAGGGGGTGATTTGGATATTGATAGACACCCAGTAAATATCTATCACACAACATCTGGCGTCTAAGGCCCAAGGGCGGTTCAACGCACTCGACTTGGAGAGCATTAACCGGGGATGACCGCATGGCTCCTACAATAATTCGGAGACACTTTGACTGTATTAGGGTTAATTTTCTCAATGCGGCTTTGTTGCAAGGTTCCAAGATAAAACTGCCGTAGTCAAAATGGCTTCTGACAATCGCATTGTATAGAAGTTTTTGGCTTTTCGGGTGTGATCCCCAGTGGACTCCTGATAGGGACCTAAGGATGTTAACGCCTTTTTCAGCTTTATTGCATACATAATTTAAGTGAGCGACGCCAGTCAATTTTGAGTCGAGAATTACACCTAAGAATTTACAGTTATTATCTATTTCGATTGGTTGACCATTTATATTGATATCCAGGGACGGGACAGATCTTTTGCGAGAGAATACAACAGCTTTTGATTTTTCTGCTGATAAAGATAGACCGTGGTCAGACAGCCAGACATCCAAATAATGTAGGGCATTGTTAATTCTACATTGGGCTTCTGCTAGATCTTTAGACGAAGCGTATAGGGCGATGTCATCTGCATATTGTAGAATGTTGCAGAAGCTTGTGACGGTACGTTCAAGATCGTATGTGTAAAGGTTGTAGAGGAGAGGGCTCAGGACGGATCCCTGAGGAAGACCTTTCCAGACTGTTCTAGGAGACTGTAATTCTCCATTGACCCGAACATTAACCGATCTTTCTGTAAGCAAATTGCATATAAAATTTGTCAACCTCGCTGGTAAACTCAGATGGTGCAGTTTCTGCCTGAGCAGAGGAAGTTGGACATTGTCATATGCAGCAGTCACGTCTAGGAAGACCCCTATGGTTGACGCATTTTCAGAAAAAGCACGGCGGATGTCGGTCGAGAGTATGCTCAAGCTATCCATTGTGCCCATACCTCTTCTAAAGCCAAATTGAGTTTTAGGTAGTATGCCCCTTTTCTCTACAATCCACTCCAGCCTATTTTTAATAAGGTGTTCCATTATTTTGCACAAGGTAGATGCTAATGCTATTGGGCGATACGATGATGATTTTTTTGGGTCTTTGCCTGGTTTCAATATAGGAATAATAATTTGCGATTTCCAGGAGTTGGGAGGAACCCCATTAGCTAAAATGTTATTGAAGATGTCTAGTAGTACCTTCTTGGCTCTGTCAGAGCTGTGAACAATAAAAGAATATGGGATGCCATCTATTCCGGGGGAACTGTCTTTCAGGCCATCTAGAGCACTATGCAGCTCAGCGAATGAAAAAGGGGCGTCCATACTATCGTTCGACTTGGGAGGAGGGTATGTTGGAGATGAGTCCTCACTAGGGACGAAAGGAGGTGCAAGTTTATTAGCAAAAGCTGGGAGCCAGGAATCTGTTTCACTGCTGGGGCTGCGTTGTAGAACCGTTGATCGGCGGAATGAGTTGACCTTCCTCCACACTGTAGAGGGAGGAGTGCGTGGGCATAGAGATTCGCAGAAGTTATGCCAACCCAGGGATTTTTTCTTAGACAAAACTCGTTTCGATTTGGCAGTGGCTTTCTTGTAGTTGAGGTACTTAGACATACAGCTGGGGTCCAATGAAAATTCTAGCTCTGCTTCATTACGCTTTTTAATTTCAGCTGTGCACTCAGCGTCCCACCAGGCAGGAGATGATATGAGGTTACGGACAGAATTTTTGACTGGTATAGCCTCGTCTGCTGCTTCAATTATGGTTTTAACAAATAAATCATACATCTGCAAATAGTTGTCCGCATTAATGGAGTGAAATAAGTCCAATTTGGAATTTACACTGGCAGCAAAACTTTCCCAGTCGGCTTGTTTGGTTCTGTACTTGAGGAGGGGAGGAATATCAATATTTCGGGGAGGTGAGCCGTCGAGCGTGAGCATGATGGGGAAGTGATCACTACCGTGAGTAAGAGGCATGGTATTCCAATTCAGACGAGATAGCAAATCAGGGGAAGCCAATGTCAAATCAACACAACTCTTTCTGTGTCCTGGGGGGACTCTGCGAGTTGGTGAGCCATCATTACATACATATAGATTAAGGTTGTCCATAAACTCTACTAGATAGGCAGAGTTAGAACAGCTGTGTTCAGAGCCCCAGAGAGGGTTATGGCAATTAAAATCACCAAATATAATTTTATGACCTTGTATGGAAGCAAGTAAATTGTTTACGTTTAAAATAATGTTTGGAGAAGGGTGAGGGATGTAAATGGAGATTAATGTTATATTCATGGCTTTAACAGCCACAACCTGGTAATGTTCAGAGTGGGGTGGGAGATCTACTACAGTGAAAGGGACATTTCGGCTAATTAGGATGGCTGCGCCACCCTTGCCATCATTTCTGTCATCCCTAAGACACGCATACCCCGGAACCCTAAAAGTGGATTCCGGTTTAAGCCATGTCTCAGAGACAGCAAAAACAATGGGTTTAAATTTTTTGAGAAAGTACAGCATTTCAGGTTTCTTATGTCTAATACTCTTGCAGTTCCACTGGATTAACTTGGCCATTTTTGTTGGTCAGTGAGGATATGAACGCTTCTAGTAGGTATAGGACATTGGACGGTATGGCATCGCTGAACTTTTCCAGCATATTAATCATGGTTGAAACCATTAATTCAATGAGGTTGTCATTAGGAGAGGGGGAGTTGGAACCTTGGCGTGAGTCAGACAATCCACAGCCATTGGGCATTGAGGAGTTAGGAGTACGTGTAATTTCATGGGCTGCTGAGTCCCAGAGGCGAGGAGTTGTTGGACGGAGAGGTTTAGGAGTTGTCACTGTTTTTTTATAGCTGTAGTATTGGCTGGGGCTTGGTTTAGGACTTGGGGCAGGGGTGTGAGGACGGGGACGTGAAGGAGTAGCGGGAGAGGAATTTGCCTTCTCAAGGTACGATGGGCGTGAAGGTCGGAAGCGTTGAGAGGCGTCAGAGTAATTGATGTTTTCCTCTGACATTACCAGTTTGATGGCTTTTTGCCTTGAGTGTTCTGGGCAATTTGGATCCGTGGCTTTATGGGTGCCTGTACATAGTAAGCACGTGACTTGGGTATCTGGTATTGAGCAGGAGGCCCCTGAATGATTTTGACTACACTTAAAACATCTGGGGGATGAGCGGCATTGCTCCGTCACATGGCCAAATCTACAGCACTTCCAGCACTGAATGGTTGGCAGTTTGTAGGTGTCTACGTTTATGGCCATGTGATAGCAAAATATTTTTTCTGGTAAGCGCTGACCTTGGAATGTGATGACAACTGTTGTAGTTGGGTTCCAGATCGCAGAGCCATCCTTCATGGACTTTTTATTCAACCGACGTAGTCTTATTACGGGACCGCAGTTCCGTGTATTTGAAATGCCTTGGAAAAGTTCTTCTAATGTCCACTCTGTTGGGATGCCTCGTACAACTCCCATCCGGGATACGTGGAATTTAGGGATCATGCAGTCAAGACTTTTATCAAGAGGGTTGTTACTTATGAATTTGTTAGCGAGCTCTGCACTCTCAAATTCTATAGAAACCTTGTTTCTTCCTACGGAGGTGATTCCTCCATTGACAATGCCACATACCTTGTTTTTATGTAGTTGTTGAGCCAGTTTAATAGTGCGCAATGTAAGACCTGAGGATGGGTCGGGTTCTTTCCTGGAAATGTGGACTATATAGGGGCCACTGGCGTCCGGGGTGTAAATAAGAGGGGAGTCTCCCTCAAAGTCTGGATTCACAAAGATGTTTTGTTTAGACTCTGAAGGTTTGGTATTTCTCTTCGCGGGAATGGTACCGGCTAGCGAGTCATTTCCTGGCGCTGGACGTTTTAGCGAAGGGGAAATGTCTACAGTGTCCATTATTTCAGTAGATGGAGTAAATAAAGGTTGTGAGCCGGCGATTACCAGACCGGACGGAGACTCACCTCCCCCCCCATCGGGGGGCTCCTCATCACTCATACTTAAAAGACCCTATAATCACTTACCAGCAATATAGGATGTTAGTAACACTCACAAACAACAAAAGGACAGCACAAATATTCATACACTCAATGGATAAGTTGGAATAATATCAATAATATCGCGAGCACGTGTGTCAATCAACACCGGAACAAGCCCACTAAAAAGTAAAAAACAGACATTTCTTCTTCTTTTTTTTGAAGGAGTGGATTTGACCCCAAATGTCAGCTCATGTCAGCTAGTGATGTATGGTGATCTGCCTTCTAAAAAAAACTTTTCCAAAACTGTTGTGAATTATATATTTTCTGGTAGCTTTTGGCTTTGGAGTCAGGAATAACCAATTGCGGATTTTTTATAATACTTAATTTTAAATAATAATTTAAAATTTACATTTACAGCATAGTACAATAAATCACTATTACGGCCGGCTGTATGCGTAGGTAGTGCTTTTGCTCAAATAAAAAAAATTAAAAGTTTGTCATTGGCAATGTCAACTAGTTGTCATGTCAGTCACAGTCCGCTAAAATAAATAAAATAACTATTTTGTGAGTAAGTAGATATACATATATTAACGTGATCATCACAAACGTATAAAGCTCTCTGAAGGCAATTCCTGTTTAATCCTCTGCACCACGTCTCTTTCAAAGGTATGGGAATTGTACTTTGTTCTGCGGATGGTCACATCTGTATTTCAAACAAAACGGAACAAAGCAGTGTAGGTACTTCATCGGCGTAATAAGCTGGATAATGGATTTCTTCAAGCTGATCTATTTCCCATAACTGAACAAGAAAAACACTAGAAAATCACAATAAATAAGCTGAAAAACAAACAACAACATTAGGTCGTGTTTAATGATTACCAAAGAGTAAAATAATTGGAATTTGGATTACTCTTTCTCACCGTCTGTCCTGTCAATCAGTTTTTTTAATCAGAAAATGCAAGGGAACTTCGTCTTCAGCAGTTCGTTTGATATTTTATCGCGATGATAATATAAAAAAAAAAATTTGGTTAACAAGGTAAAATAAAAAAAAAACATAATATTATTTTCTTTATTCTTCAAACTTGTGCTATCAAAAAAATATATAAAACAATTTTCTTCGAAAAAGTTTACCAACCCAATTATAAAGCGGTCTTCTGCGCCGTGTTTTTGTGTTATCAAACATAAAAACAATGTTTTCCTAACATGTTAGGGGCGTGGCCTATGAGTTTTGTTGAGCAAAAACACAAAACATGTTTGCCGAGACGAATGGATAACATCCCCCGCTTTCGCCTGCGGGGAGGGGAAGTAACTCATTAATCATTTTATGTTGGCGCTCACTAGATGCAGACGCTTCGCCTGCGTTCGGACAAAGCCGTGATTGGACCCAAATTTTCTAACAAAACATTTTGTCAAAACAAAACCTAGGCGCAGCGGACGTGCGGTTATGCTAACATGTTTTGATAATAATGAATGCTAACATGTTTTGTTAGAAAATTAAGCACAGGAGACCCGACTTAAAAAGAAAGTGTTTTTTATCATTTAAAAATATTATGTCTCGTGGGTCAGCTAATACAGGGGGTCAAGTCTGCTAATGTTAACGTTAAAATAGTGTTTCAATGGTGTTTGAATGGTAATGCTTTTTGATCAGTTCTTGTTTCTGAAACCCAAAAACAAGACATAATGTGTTTCCGTTTGGGCTTAATGCCGGGTCCATAACTTGTGGTGTATGGGCCATTGATGCCTGAAATAAATGGTTAATTAAAAGAAAAATAGCGAATGTTTTGCCCTACACTATCAACAAAACATCTCAACATTCAACAAAATTCTCACACGTTTTTTTTTTTCGAATGTTGAGATGTTTTTGTTGATTGTGTAGATTCAACGGTTCAACAAAATCGTCTACACAAAACATTGTTTCGCGAAACATTTTTGTGTAGAGAAACAATGTTTTTCTTTCCATGCCCGGTGGAAAACACGTACAAACATCCGATGAAAATGGATAGACTTTATCCTGTCTTAAATCTGTGTATGGTCACTTTCTATAGTCTTACTATTATCAGTGGCAATCAAACAAAGCTGTAGAACACGACAATAGCTAAATCATGTGGTAAACCTCGAAAAATAAAAAAGTATCATTTTTGGAGATATTCAAATATAGGTTACGGCAGGTTGCGATCTGTAAAACTTGGGTTAAATTATTTATAATTTCGTAATCAATAACTATATCACAACGACAAACGGTAACCTTTTTTGTAATTTAAATGTACTACGGGCAAGAATCTTATATTCATAACTACGGGCTACTGTGCTAATTGTAGGACTTGGTCTATTATCTTGGTGTGTTTAAATTTTCCTGGCGTTTCGAAAGGAGTCAAGGTCGAAACAAATTATCGGACGCGGCTTATGGACGCGGCTTACTGCCGCGGCTGATAAGTGTGCACACTCTAATAATAACATCCTGCGTGCCAGATAGCTATCGGACGTCCGATGACGTCATATTAGTCTGTGGTTACGTCCGCGACTTACGTCCGATAGTTTGCACACCTCAAGTGTATTTTCATAGTCCCAGATACCTATCAGCCGCGGCAGTAAGCCGCGTCCATAAGCCGCGTCCGATAATTTGTTTCCACCTTTATTCTGGTTAAAGGTCGCTGTATATGGGACGGGAACGGAACGGGGACGGGGCGGGGACGGAGCGGGGAAAATATCGTTTCGTACAAAATGTATAGGAGCATGCATACGGAGCGGAGGCACGACGGGGCCCGGACGGGACGGGAACGGAACGGGAAAAACTCCGTCGGCGGCACGTCGCCGCCCCGTGCCCGTTCCGTTCCCGCCCCGTTCCCGTTACGTATGCATTGAAACTCCGTTCGCTCTTAGGTCCGTATTATAGGACGAGACTCAAGCACTGCTTGCTGCTTGAGTACAGTTAGAAAGGGATGGTGCTATTCATCGCATATAGCGCCATCCCTATCTAACTGTACTCAAGCAGAGATTTGAGTTTGAGTTTGATTCTGTAATACGAGCCTTAGTGATGTGTAATGCAAAGCTTTTTTGTAGGTTTTGGATTTTAACACTAATGACATTTTAATATTCGATAAAGTTCTGTGATGCGTGCATTGTATCGTAATAATATATTCTATCTACTTATTTATTAAGTAACTATAGCAAAACTTTAAATTACCTATATCTGAATAAGGTTTAGATTCAAATAAATAGTTTTCAACATACTTTTCAGAGGCTTACCGGCATAGAATAGAGTACAGGGGTTCTAATTTCCATGGTAAAAAATCTTTGACAAGCGGTTTTGACGTGTTTACATAGAAAGTGGCGCCCTCAATTTTTGGTCAAGCTGTACCTACTACCTAAAACTAAAACAATATAATATCTAAAATGTACTAATGCTACAATAAAGGTCCAAACAAATTATCGGACGTGGCTTATGGACGCGGCTTACTGCCGCGGCTGATAAGTGTGCACACTCTAATAACATCCTGCGTTCCAGATAGCTATCGGACGTCCGACGACGTCATATTAGTCTATGGTTACGTCCGCGACCTACTACATCCGATGCGGCAGTAAGCCGCGTCCGATAATTTGTTTGGACCTTAATACATTACAACGGTCATTACCGAAACCTGCCTGTCCTAAAATTATCAGCTGTCAGAAAACCGCTCATTAGATATACATAGGTATACCTACCTACCTATATACCTACTTAAAATCTTAAGTCAGGGGGCTAATGGCCGATTGCACTAAACTTAAGAATCGCCTAAGTCTTCTCCTAACTACAACGTGACCAAATTAAAACGGTGTCATAAACTTAGCCGTCATGTAGCTGTCATTCGCAAAGTTAACTTGGTCGAGTTGTAGATAAGAAAAGACTTAGGCGATTCTTAAGTTTAGTGCTTTCACGCGTACTTGTCTTACTTCAAAATCTATCACAATCGCTTTCATTTGACAGATGGATGTGACACATTGCTGCATTTCTTTAGTAAGTTTTTATTTGTGCCGAAAAGAAGCATCAATGTGTTACATCCTGAAAGCGATTGCGATAGATTTTGAAATAAGACAATAGAAAGGCAGTTTAGCTAAATACTTAAATCGGTTTAGAAAAAAGTGGAATTGTATCAATTGAGATCCATAAGCCGCGTCCGATAATTTGTTTGGACATTCACCTTCCGTCCCCGCCCCGTGCCCGTTCCGTCCCCGTTCCGTCCCCGTTCCTCCGGGGTTTTTCCCGTCCCGTATACAGCGACCTTAAATCTTTCATTCATTTGAACCCAGCCCGGCCAGGGTCCATCGTCATGTGAACTGAAAATGTCCTCAGCAACGTCGGATGACGCCATTTTTTCCAACGCATTTTTATTTTTTCGATTCGATTGATCGATGATGACATGACAATGGGGTGCATTCCAGCAGACTACTAATCGCTGAGTCATCGATCGCCATAAAGTAATGTAAGTAATCGATGACTCAGCCATTGATCGGCTAGAATGCACCCAATGTAATGACAGTGACATAACGGCCGCGTTCCGAATCACGCTCACAGCGCTGTAAGCGCGAATCCGACCAAATTAAAAAGTCACAAAATATTACACAAATAGGGTATTTGTGTACCTACCTTATTTAATTGATTATACGCTAACAGCGCTGTTGGCGTGATTTGGAACGCGGGGAACATGACACACTTGGCCGTGACTTTGACAGAGCCACAGAGTACTTTTGTATAGGAAGGAAAGACAGCGTCGTCAATAAAAAAAATCAAGCGGCAAATTGTTATGTTAGTTAGGTTAGGTTAGAAAAATAAAAGTTTCAACTTAAAATTCAGATATTTGATCAAAGTTTTACCTTACCAACACATATAATGATGATTTAATCTTTTTTTATCTTAAGATATGAGCATATTGCATAGTATGTATAGAGTCATTAACACTCGAGATTTTTTTTATTTACTTGAGGATGAAACGTTATGATAATATAGATAATATTTTCTTTTCAGCTGTTTCTTCGTGTTCGCAATTCTCAGTAAGAATTGTGGTTTGTGATCACTATTTAACAAAACCAATACCAGGCTTGGACGTCATATATTCTGATTTTAGAGGTGCTGATATTAAACAGGCAAGTCCAACCTTGATTAACATGATTATTAAATAACTAGCGACCGCTTGCGGTTTCACCCGCGTGGTTCCCGTTCCCGTGGGAATATCGGAATAAAAAGTATCCTATGTTTTAATCTAGGCTATGGCTATGTACTATCTGTGTGCCAAATTCCAACCGAATCCATTCAGTAGTTTTTGCGTGATTGAGGAACAAACATCCAAACCCTCAAACTTTCACATTTATAATATTAGAAGGATATCAGTAGAATTATAGTAACATTAATAGAGGCCAACATGAACATTTATATATTTATTTATTTAAATATAAGCAGGTATAACATAAATTAACTAGGTATCATCACAATATATTACTATGTAAATAATAGTAGCAAGTGGTTTAGATATTTATGTAGTTTACTTTACTATTAAATAAACATTTTGTTTTATTTTGACAAGGTTCCAGTTCTCAGAATATTTGGCCCAGCTACTGATGGACATAAAACATGTCTCCATGTACATGGTGTTTTTCCATATTTCTACATCCCCTGTCCGACAGCAAATCCAGAGCCCCAACTTTTGTATCAAGTAAGCTATATTATGGTCTGTTATAATGAGGATCAGTAACAGGTTTGAATCCTATAGTTTTATTGATATAATATAAACACATATTGATAGCTATGAAACCTAGTGAAAGAATTTTTGAAATCCGTTCAGAAATGGTTAAGTTAAAAGGATTTGAAGGAAATGCCAAGCTCAATGGAATATGTGCTTTATCACGTACGACATAAGGTTCGCGTCTGTCGCGATGACGTCATAAGGACCCCCAAAAAACCAGTGTTTTGGCTCTTATCTATACATATAAAACTCTAAATTGATTGATTGACTGATTCATTCATTGTTGGGATAAGTGTGGAGCCCTAACGGCCGAAGGTAGAGACACCATATTTAGAGGGTAGATACCTTTCATGATGTAGATGAGCACTAAGAAAGGATTTTAGAAAATTCCCGTTATTCAGGGTGCTACAGGTTTTTCACAGTTAATCATGTGGTGGCATAAGCTTTCTAATTAGCCACTAAACAAAAATCGTTACTGATCCTCAGTAAAAAACATCATTTTGGCAAGCTATGAATGATCATGAATATATTCCTTACAATCAATATGAAGGAATTGTTACATATTTTAAAACTTGTTAATAAAGTATTTGCTTAATTTACTTGATAAATACTTGATAAATTTCGATTTTGACGGATTTTAGCGATACAACCTAGAGAAACCTTTGGGTCTACTAAATACATTTATATGTGTTGGCGACAAAAAGTAATATGATGATTCACTGGAAAGTTAAAGGGTTAGAAACGAAAATGAAAGTTGGTGAACGATTTCTTAGAGTCAACTTTGAACATACACAGAAAGACAAACAAGTACAAACAACAAATAAAAGTATGAAATTTGATTTTTTTACGAAGTAAAGATTATTATGATATAATTTTTACGTAATAATAATAATGTATCTAGGAGAAATCCATAGTTAATTCTGAGCTTTTTTAGTAGTTTTATGTTTTTTGATTGGGATTTTTTTTCACATATTCCATACATAATTTCAAAATTCCGAGGCCGCTATGAACTATTCGACTATTATAAGAGATAACATTAATTTTTTTTTATTTCAATTGTTTAGCACAGTTGTTCAATCCATGAGCTCAAAAAAGTGCCTTCGCGCATTTTATGAAAATCTTTCTCTGCAATTTCGGGTTTCATTATAAAGTTAAGCAAATTTTCAAAAAAGCGAGGCCGCTATGAACTGTTCCAATAGCTATTCTGCACCATTCAATAAGTCAAAAGTGTCAATGTATTTTTGTTTCCGAGATCGATAACGCCAAAATTGGCCATTTTACGCAAAAATCACAGTCGAAATGTAATATGCCTCTTAATCCCTTTACAGATAGCAGCAGGCTTAGACAAAGCCTTGAATATAGCATTGAAACAAGCAACATCAACCAACCAGCATGTTTACAAAATCACATTGGTCAAGGGACTGTAAGTGTTCAGACACACTATGCCAAATTTACGTGACCAAAGTCTGCCTTAGTTACACCTGAAATGCTTTGTGAATGACTAGCAACGCATCTGCCGAAAATCACAATGTTTTTTTTTTTTCATAATGCCAATGTTCGGTCGCGCAACTTCGACATAGTGTGTCTAGAGTTCTAGACACTTAGATGAACTATCACTTACTTTCTTACCAGTCAGTTTCAACTGTAAATAAAACAAGCTCTTTGTTTCAGGCCCTTTTATGGATTTCACGACAAGGAGCATTTGTATTTGAAAGTTTTTCTTTATAGTCCCAACTTAATCAAACAAGCTGTTGAACTATGTAACAATGGTGCCATCTTAGGACAACCATTCCAACCACATGAGTCGCATCTCAATTTCACATTGCAATTTTTTATTGATTTCAATCTGTTTGGCATGAGCAATATTGATCTCCAAAAAGTTAATTTTCGAAAATCTGGTTGTTCACAAAATTCAGATGAGCCTGCTAATTTTGACGAATGTAAGCTTAAGCCTGAAAGCGTTTGCTTCTATGAAGCTGATTGTACAGCTTCACACATCATTAATAGACAAAGAATTGGGAAAGGTGATGGAATAGAAAATCCAGGTCTTGAAGAGGTATGGAAACAGGAAATAGAAAGGAGAAAGCAACTCAATATGTCTGTTGCCTCAAAATCACTAAGTCAAGGTAGAATCAGGTTGGAAGAAACTGAATCACATTACAAATTTGAGCAGGTTTGTTTGATTAAGTTATCTGGTGCCATGGACAAACCAGTGGACTTGAAGACTGGTGATAATATACCTCATGAACAAATATATTACCCTGCAGAGAGCCTTGAAGGAACACAATTGCTTGATGCTGTTGATGTCAGTATTCATGTGCCTGAAAATAGTGTAAGGTTAAGTTTAGGCGAAACATTAAGAAGGGATTCAAATGAGCCACTTAGTGAAGAGTTAGATCATACAATAGTTGATGAAGCTTTAAACAGCAGTCTTTCAATACATCATAGTCAAGTTTTGTGTAAGTACATAGAAATGCCTAATTATAATTAATTATTAGGTACCTACATAACTATCCTAATTATACTATCATAGTTATGTCATTTTGATTCACTATATGTATTTTTTATACAGTAAATAATGAAGATTTGGATCTGTTGGATTTGTTGGAGGACATGGATGAAAAACCAGTTGATGAAGATAGCATAATGGCGACTCCAGCAAATGTAGATCATGATGCTGAAAATGAATCTGATGATGCTGAATACTCACGAGCCTTCGATGATGAAACTATTATAGGAAATATATTTCAGAGGTATTGTATTGTCTATTAATAAACTAATGTTTATAGTGATGTCTGTCTATTAATAAACTAATGTTTATAGTGATGTCTGTACTATTATAATAAAAATAAGCAATTACTTGCTTTTAGTAAAGATGATATTGAAGAAGGTTCACCAAATTGGAATGATTCATTTTGGGATGGAGCAAATATACCACAATTAGATGGCACTTTCGATGACGATCGTAAGTTGAATTTGTAAGCTATTGATTTCTTTCTTACATATGACTATTTGATATTATAGATCAATCCTACATTTTCAGACGTAAAAAAAGTAAGAAAAAGAAAAATGAGACCACTTAAGTTGGGATTATCAAAACCGAAGGAAAAGAAAAATGCAATTTCATGTGATAATGGTAATGTTGATTTAAATATGGAAGATGAATCAGATGAAATAAATGTTTCCAGAGATACAATTGATAGTATTTCTAGCTTACATCTAAAAAAGTCCATAAAAGTAGAACCAAGAAGTATCTTAGAAAATAGTACTGACTGTGATAATTTAGCAAGTAATAGCGAACAAAATGCAACTTTACTAGATTTAGTGAATAAAGTTACAGAGAATCATGAACTTAGAGCTGCCGAAGCATACGACGAACACAATAAGTTTATTCCAGAGGCTGGGACTTCTACAAACCATGTCATTAAATCAGAAAATGACATTACTGCTTTAAAGGATGTGTCTGATCATTCATTTGAATCATCACCAGAAGATGGTGGATTAGGTATAGTGAGTTTTTATAACAGTTCAAAATTGTTTGATATTTCTTTAAACAAGTCTTTAGCAAATAATGTAGAAGAACTTAATATTAACGGCCCAAGCGATGTAGAAAGAAACGTAAATACGCGTGCAGCATCGGGTAAAGTTGTAATCACGCCTAAAATAAGACCACCAATTAGAAATCACGTTGTATCTACTTTGGATAAATACAATATTCCAAAAGTTCAAAATATTCAGCCGTTTTATTCCAATCCTAATGATGTTGGAGATAAAGTTGAATTAGGTCAAATGTTATTAAAACTACAAAGTAAAGCATGCCGCGATCAAAAACCATTTGTTAATGACTTAAACATTACAAGTATAGAGGAGTGGCGACAATTGATGTTTTTACAAACCAATGAGATGTCCGAGGATTGTTCTAAGCCGGAAGCTTTAAAGAAATTACTGGCTGGCAATAAACACTGTATTCTAACACCTGTAATGAAACCGCCAACCACAAGTCAGGTGAAAAAGAGTCTTGAAAACAACGATGATACGTTACAAGGCTGTAAAACTAACGTAACTCATGATGAAATCAGCAAAAATTTAGATGAACTTGATAACTCCCAAGCATTAGGATTACATGATGAAATTAATAACACTATCACACCTGAAGTAAATGAAAATGAGAAAGTAAGTAAGTAATGTATTACTTTTGTTGATTTATAAGTAATTTTGGAGTTAATCATTTTTCTTTTACATAAAAGGACAAAATTGCCGGAAGTAACGATAGTCTTCAAATAACGATGCAACCCGATGGGTCCTTTTTATGCTTCAATAGCGACAATCAGAACGAAAATTTGTCGTTAAAAGACACACCCTTGGTTGAGGTAAGCATTATCTGTTAGGAATTATTGGTATTGTAATTTGTAATTGTAATGTTCTCATTGGCAGTAATTTCAGGCTGATTATCTTACTATTATGCTGACCGAGGTCCATGCTTCAGTTAGAGGTGATTTACATCCAGACCCTGCTATTGACGCCATACAAGCTGTATTTGTTATGACCACAAATGATTGTCCACCAGATAGTTATCTTCCTAGAACTCTCATAGAAGCTTTAGTGTTGGATGAAGGGACATCCTCGTTCAAACATCTAGACAGGTGTATTTCGAATATCCACATAACTTACTTCAAAAGCGAGTGTGAAGTTTTAGAAAAGGTTGTGGAATTGGTGAAGTCACACGACCCAGATATTATGTGTGGATATGAAATAGAGATGAATTCTTGGGGATATATTTTAGAGAGAGCGCAACTGTTGGGAATGGAAATAGTTAAAGAAGTATCTAGGATAACAGAGAAGTATAGACAGAAACGTTGGAAAAGTGAGGATAATGAATTCGAAGGGCGTATCATTGGTAGAATTACTTTCAACGTATGGCGCTTGTTTCGCCATGAATTGGCTCTTTCCAGTTACAGCTTCGAAAATTGCATGTATGAGATATTAAAAGAGAGAGTTCCTAAATATAGTTATGCCCAACTTGCCGAGTGGTGGAGCCATGAATCGAGAATACTAAGATGGATACCAGTAGAGTATTACTTGACGAGATTAAACGGAACTGCGAGAATGCTGGAAAAACTGGACATAATAAGTAAGAACATGTTTATACTCTTGTGATTTTAAGACAAAAAAGTTTTTTGATTAGAGTTACTCAATGCAATGTTTTATATAAACAGTCTAGGTTTTCCTTTACGAAGTGGCATTTATTCCAGCAATTAAAGTTTCCCTTTTATTGCATTGCAGATCGTACATCAGAACTGGCACGGTTATTCGGTCTCCAGTGGTGGGAGGTGCTGTCACGAGGATCTCAGTTCCGAGTGGAATCACTCATGTTGAGGGCCGCTCGACCGCTGAACTTAATCGCATTGTCCCCTTCTGTTAGGCAAAGGGCAGCGATGCGAGCGCCTGAATGTCTACCTCTTATATTTGAACCAGGTTAGTTTATTTTTCTGTTCCGTTGCCTATCTAAAGAAATTTCTATTATTTCGTTAGTTTGTTGATTGATGTAATTGCGAATTTTGTAAGTTTTTATATTCTTTCAGAATCACGATTTTACCCAGATCCTGTAATAGTTTTGGATTTTCAAAGTCTGTACCCTTCTATGATGATTGCCTACAATTATTGCTTTTCGACCTGTATTGGTCGCGTACAAAACATCAGTGGGTAAGATATTATTTTTATTTTGAAATAATAATTCGTTTTTCCTTTTGCCAAACTTTTCACTGTCATATTTTTTGTAATCAAGTGATACAGCTTATGAATTTGGTGCATGGCGACTACGTATATCAAAGCAGAAGCTCGAAGCCTTAGTAAAGAATGGTTTGGTGCATTGGTCACCAGTAGGAGTGGGGTTTGTGAAGCCGTCGGTTCGACGCGGGGTGTTGCCAGCATTATTAAGGAGAATTTTGGCGGCCAGACAAGCCGTGAAGAAGAGTATGAAGCAACAGACTGACGAGAATGTCAAAAAGGCTATGCATTCCAGACAACTGGGTATATGTGTTTGAATGTTTATCAAAATAAGTTTTGTTGCTTACTTTCTGAATAGGTACCTATTTAATCTAAAATTTCTCTGATGTGTTCATGTTGAACGAAATAAAATTGACGATATTCATTAAGGGTGCACCGAGCGTCCACTAGCGCCGCCAATCAAGAAAAAATCATTACAACGAAATGACTATGTTTAACAAAATTCTGAAACATATAAAAACTAGTATTAGTTATAAACTATTTTTGTATGCGTAAAATTCTAAGTTTAAATGCGTTCGTGTGGTTAAAATCTGGATTAACGCCTAAAGTGGCCACTTTAGGCGTTAATCCAGGTTTTAACTACACAAACACATTTAAACCAGGAAAAAAACGCATACAAAAATAGTTTATAACTATTACTAGTTTTTGTATGTTTCAGAATTTTGTTAAACATAGATATTTCGTTGTAATGATTTTTTCTTGATTGGCGGCGCTAGTGGACGCTCGGTGCACCCTTAAAGCTTTTGATCAAATCGACGTTTATCAATTTTTACTCAATTTGTATGATCTATATACCTAATCTGTGTTATTTAATAGTTTGGCTATTCTTGTGTTTAAGGTCGCTAATTTCTTATTAATTTATTAATCATAAATCAGAGTCAAACTATCGCTATCGCACACACAAGGGTTCCACAAGGACAACACTTGGGACCAATGTTATTTATGATTGTTACCAACTGAATTAGATATTATCTAGCATGTTCTTAACTTTTTCTCATTCCAGGGTTGAAGCTAATAGCCAACGTTACCTACGGTTACACCGCAGCAAATTTTAGCGGGCGTATGCCTTGCGTAGAAGTAGGCGACAGCGTTGTGGCTAAAGGTCGGGAAACTCTCGAGCGCGCTATTAAACTGGTACGAGAGAACACGCAATGGAATGTGAAGGTAATTTCTACATTATTTTAATTGCTGATAAGTCCAAGGCCAAGGCTTTTTTTATGATTAAAGATTTTCGATCAATATAAACTTCTACAACTAGTCCTTATATTTTAAATGTTATAAAGATAGTTAATTCATATTTTTCTATTAATATATGTACCTATATATGTTTCGCAGGTGGTATATGGCGACACGGACTCCATGTTCGTGCAGGTGCCGGGCGCGAGTCGCGCTGAAGCGTTCAGCATAGGGCAGATGATCGCCGACGCTGTCACTGCAGACAACCCTTCGCCCATCGCCCTTAAGCTGGAGAAGGTAAATATTTCCAGTTCATATTTCAGGATTATTGTAATTTGTAGTACATAGGATAAGTATACTGACAAAATGTGAGCCTTCTTGGTCGCCTGAATAAATTAATTTAATTATTATATATTTTTTACTAATACCGACAGGTGTAGGATATTTTGTTAAAATTTTTGATTGGTTAAAAATTGGTAGCTACTGTTATTTATTTCGATAAACCAAAATGATCTTTATTCAAAAAACATTATAAATCGTCAATTATTTGTTTTTGCCACCAAATCATTCATATTCTCGTTCCAATAATATTCTCGTAGGTTTACCAGCCATGTATCTTACAAACGAAGAAGCGGTACGTAGGGTTTATGTACGAGAGCCCGGACCAAGAGAAGCCCGTGTATGAAGCGAAGGGCATCGAGACGGTCCGCCGAGATGGCTGCCCCGCTGCTGTTAAGGTATTGTACACTTTACTTTTTAACGTTTTAAGAGCCCGTACCTATTTTTGAGTGATTTTGAGTTGTCTGTTGGGGCTGATTGGAGACAAACTAAATCAGTAACAATGTTTTATGATATCTTAAATTGAAGATTATTTCAATATCTAAAAAGTGGCCGAGGCAATTTATTAATTTTCATTGTATTAGTTTGTTTAATTGCAAATAACCTGAGACATGTTTCAATATTTTTCGGTGCGCGACGTTCGTGTCTTTGCTTTTTACACGGAATTTAAAATATGAAGCAGTTTATAAAATATACAACAATAAAGACACTGAAAAAAAGTGGCCGAGGAGTTTTTAGTACTTTTATTCAGAAATTCAAAGAAAAACTTAGTTAACATGGCCTTACTTTGAAGAAATTATAAGCAAATACGGCGTCGGATTTCTAGCACATACAACAGAGTTAAAAATAAATAAAAAATACATATATGAAGATTGATTCATGCTTAAAAATTTACAATTAAAAAAATATGTAATTATATCTTTTATGAAATTAATAGAAAATTTTAAAGTTCTCCGAAATCTCAATTATATACGGGAGCGCAAACGATGTTACGGCCAACGAACTAAGATCTAAGGAAGCCTAACTCCTAACAAATATTGCATAAAAAAATGGCACCTTCACATATTCTGTAACACAAAAGGTCGCAAACTCAACAATGAACTAGTAAAAACATACCTTATTACAATGCACGCATAATCGGCATTAGATTGTATTCTAACGCATATGACGTTTTCTATTGGCTGGGGTTTGAACGCAGATCAAACATGATTGGATATTTGACTCGCCTCGTGTCACTCATTGGGCCGTTGTCGTGCCTTTGTCATTGAGGCGAGGACGGTGTAACGTAGAATGCAGTCAGTACACCTAACCTACTACGGCGCGCTGGGCGGCATCATAAAATTGTTTTATGAAATTAGTACATTATTGTTTGTTAGATATAATGTTTGTTTTATTATGTAGACGGACGACTTGGTAAAGACCGCTCGAATACGCTTGATGCAAGTCGCCTGTAACTAGTCGCTCTAAAAAACTAAAGGAGACCTATGTCAGCAGTGGACGTCTTTCGGCTGTGATGATTTTATTGTTATTTTATTTTATGAAAATTATAAAATGATGATGTTGATGAATGATGATCATATTATTTGTCACGAATTGGTAAGACATATGATTTCAAGAAGGACTAAAATTAGGCAAGCTATTGAAATAAAATAGGTATGCTTGATAAAAGACAATGTATTCTGTAAAGATTTTTTTTTCATAACATGTAAGTACATATTATGTAGATAATTATCACATTTGCGCGAGCAACACCTTAATACGTCTTTTAGGCTCGTATTACAGAATCAAACTCAAACTCAAATCTCTGCTTGAGTACAGTTAGATAGGGATGGCGCTATATGCGATGAATAGCACCATCCCTTTCTAACTGTACTCAAGCAGCAAGCAGTGCTTGAGTCTCGTTCTATAATACGGACCTTAGAGGTGTGACTGATAAAGAACAACAGTATTAATACGTCGCTTTATTTTTATTTTTTAATTGGCAATACAAAATTCTTATAGCGACACCTTTTTAACCGACTTCAAAAAAGGAGGAGGTTCTCAGTTTTTCGTAATGTATTTTTTATAGCAGCGTATTCCACCAAGTCAAAGTTTATTCTTGTCAAGATCTTTTTCAAATGCAGACTATTTTAACATGCTTATTGACCGGTGCGCAAATACCTAAACTAGCAATATGGGTGATGGGTGACGGTGGATTGGAAGAGGTGGACCAACTCCGTAGCCAGCGCGATCTCCAGATTTGACACCCCTTGATTTTTATTTGTGAGGTCATGTTTACAGTTGATGTTTAAAAACATTTGTGAGAGTGAATCCGTAATGCGTTTGCGAATAATAGGCACATTTGTACTAATTAAGTGGAATACAGGTGTGCTGCAAAGTGTTCGGGACAATCTAGTGCACCGTTGCTAGGCATGTATTTCTATTGGTGGTGGAAATATAAAGTACCTAGCATTTTCGCAGCAGATCTCATACATTGGGGTTCCAGCAGAATGATCCGCGGATCAAACTCCATATTAAAAAGCTGTTTTCAGAGCTGCATAAAATCATAGTTTCTGGAAATTGTCATTACTTTGTGTTCTGATCTGACGGTCTTGACCTCATGACGTCACTACTTGTCGTGCCAATCTGCTGCCTTCGGTGTTGCAATGTGAGTTCTTCATTTTTTATTTATTCTATTTTAACCAGGGATTTTTACTCGTTAATCAAAGAGGATAGCTTGAATAGAATCTTTATAGGTACCTACCTAATCATCCCTTCACGGATTGGACAGCGTTTTTGTTACACCCTGTATAATAATAAAAAACAAGGAGATTACATCAGATTACTCGTTTTCTATGTATTGCATATTGCAGGACGCGCCATTTTTAGCATTACAAAATTTTGATTTAAATTTTCCTTTTTTTTTTGTTGTACTGAATTCCATGAGAGAGTTTTATTCTTGTTTAAAAATGTGTGATAGCAGTGAATGTGAAGATTTGACTCTGCCCCACAAAGCGACTGAACACTTGTTGCATAATAACGACCATATTTTGTATGTATACGCTCATAGATATTTCTAAAAAACGAAAAATATGTTACTTTCCTATGTTATGTTATGTCTGTATAGTTT
Organism: Agriphila tristella; assembly: GCA_928269145.1. NCBI lineage: Eukaryota > Metazoa > Arthropoda > Insecta > Lepidoptera > Crambidae > Agriphila > Agriphila tristella. Next base: position 6,947,885 of record OV743440.1, read on the forward strand.
TGCTGCCTTCTTTTGGTCTTTTTCACCACTTGACCACACATGACGTCATTTTAATCATTTTTCTAATTATTTTTTTGTGGTAACGCTAACGACTGTCGCCGAGCGCGTGGCAGACATTACTAAATCGTGCTTCACTAGTACTTTTTTAGCCCCGCCCACTCTGTGTTAGTTTGCGTGGTGCTATTTTTTGAGCGGAATTACACTTCCTTAGTATCTTAGTTGGTTGGTTACGGCAGACCGCGCGCCGCGCTTTCGGGAGTAGGACGTGCCGCTTTGCTCCGTCAGACTCACGCACACATACAAAGTTACAAACGTGTGTCGATCGCGCGCATAGAGGACAGTAGATCACGCTCCATAGGCGGAATTATAGCGCGACTGATACTTTTTGATCTTGTATTTTTATTTTGGTACAATATTCATTTATATGTCATTATTTAGCTAGATAGCATTAATTTTAATAATGAAAACGCAGATTATGCTGAATCTTGCCAGAAACCAGACATAACTACCGAAGAATATGAGGCAGCCAAGGTGATGATTCAGTTATCTCAGCATCCATAATGAATTCCAGAAATATATACCTCATGTGTCATACATTTTTCAAAATGTCACTTTCCAGTTAGTGAAAAAAAATGTTTAAAAATACAAAAAAACCGACTTCAAAAGCCTACGCTACCTCTAAAAAGCAAGAAATAATATTCAAATCACTAGATATGCATTATCATTGTAATAAAACACAATGATTTGAATATTATTTCTTGCTTTTTAGAGGTAGCGTGGCTTTTGAAGTCGGTTTTTTGTTTTTTAAAACTTTTTTTTTATTTTTACTGTAAGTACCTTCTGTATTAGATATACAAGGTTATTTTTACTTTATACGAAACCTCTCGTGGGGTTGATCAGACCATCAAACTGAACAACTTTCATTACGGGACCAACCTTGATATCGCCAAAAAAAATCAGCTGTTTCATACATTTCGATGGAGTAGGATTGTACTTTTGTATGGAACAGCTGATTTTTTTTCGCGATTTCAAGGTTGGTCCCATAATGAAAGTTGTTCAGTTTGATGGTCTGATCAACCCCACGAGAGGTATTGTATAAACTAAAAATAACATTGTATTATCTAGGTAGAAAAATCGGTTTGACAAACGTGAGATAATCGCGGACAAACATGCATACGGGTCAAACTGAGAACCTTATTTTTTTGAAGTCGGTTATAATACTAAAACCTCCTAAGTGTTATAAATACTTTTCTGAAAACCGCATCAAAATCGGATCAGTGAAACCAGCCAAACGCATACATACAGGTCAAACTGAGAAAGTCCTTTTTTGTTTGTTTTGAAGTCGGTTAAAAATTATCTTTTATCCCACTCTTATCTCAAATATTTTTTCTTAACTTTGTAATTTTTTTGTTTTTTTTTTAATTTTCATACAACATACTTGGAAAATTTAAAATTACAAATTTCTGATAGAAATGCTATTGAAAAAGAAACTATATTGCAGGCTGAAAGTGCTTTATGGCTCGAGTTACGTCGTTGTCTAGTTACAGCATCGAATTTTGGCAAAATTTGCAAAAGGAGCTAGGACATAAGCTCTGCTCCGCTTGTAAAAACGATGTTATACGGTTACTCATTGGATCATGTGCCTGCTATACAGCATGGCAAAATCAATGAGTCGCCTGCGCTGAATCAGCTTGCTCGTCAAGAAAATATTTCTATAAAACGGTGCGGCCTGTTTATAGACCAAGAATTTTTTTTCTTGGAGCTTCACCGGACGGAACTTATGATAATGACAATGGGATAATATTATACCTTTAAACGAGCAATTCTTGTATATAAATATATTTCTGTGATCTCGGAAACGACTCTAACGATTTCGCAGAAATTTGTTATATGGGGGTTTTCGGGGGTAAACAATCGATCTAGATTAGACTTCTGTTTTGGAAAACGCGCGTTTTCGCGTTTTCATGCGTTTTTTTTCGACGCAGAATATGGTCGCTAATTACGTCCGCGGCCGGCCAATTGTAGTGTGTGTACAACATATACAGCACACACTCATCTCTCCTCGTATATAAGCTTGGTCCAAACATAATAAATGGATTATTGATCGCAGTCAGTTACTTTTATTCAGTCTCCTGGTCGCCTCCTTGCATGGCGACCCTGCCAGTGCCGCCTGCGTTGGCGGCGCTGTGCAGCCGGTTTATTATAAAGTAAAATTAAAATAAATAAAATAATAATGGACTACAAATTAAGTGTATCACTGTGATGTGGTGCTGTGCAACCATAATAGATGAAGGACTACTTAAATAAAACTTAATCTAGTACCAGACTCTTATTAATAAGCAATATGAAAAGATAATAGTGAAAAAAAAATATAATTAAGAAAAATAAATTCTTCAAGTGAAAAGAACTCTAAAATACTATGAAGTCTGAATAATATGAACTATCAAAATTATAAATTTTAAACAAAGTGTTGGCGTGTCTGCTGCTGTTGTGATGCTGATGTGATGAGAATGGAGATGTAAAGCAGGGCGCTGGGAGACAGTTGGTGTCGGATGTGGACCAGCCGGCCGATGATGGAGTCATGAGAGGGTCAAGTTGGAAGATGAATTTACCAACAGAGAGTGGCCAAGCAGTGGACGGAACTTCGAAATGAGTCAAAATTTACTTCAGAGACCTTCTTTTTTTTCGTTTTGATTATGATATTTGGTGGATTTCTTTTCTCATTTTCTCTTTATTGTAGAGACCCTAGTAAAGTAGATACTTTGAATTAACATAGACATGTTTAAAAAGAAATTAGAATTATCATTTGTAAATGATTATGCATAAAATATTTTTTGAATTTTCGAGTTATAAGATTGTCCTTGACTTAATCTGAGTTAAGATTTTATCAATGAACTAAAAGTTAGGAAATAAGTATTGTGAAAAAGAGCTCGAGACGTTTGAAGGATTTATTTTAGAATTTTATTTTGTTCTCCTTTTAATAAAATGTTAAGCAATAAATTATAAGAAAAACATATTTAGAGAATATACATTAAAATTGGCAGTATGTTTTATAGATACATAATAGTTTCGTGCGAACTTGATTTTTCTCTTTTTCTTATTTATACGATTGCACAGAAAGTAACAAGAAGTCGGTTTCATTTTGTTGTGGTTTTGGTATTTAATTTTTTTTTTTTTTACAGTAAGTTTTCCAGAGATCGATGGTTGATAAAGGTAACTCTTATCTTGCATTCATAAAGTTGTGATTATATTAAAGTGATTTTATAATTTTATTATAATAATGGTTATTTTTCTCGTGATTCTAAAGATTAATTTTGTAGCTATGATTTTTTATTTAAAAGTAAAAGAAAGCAATTTGTGAATTCCCTTTTTTTTAAATACATTTTATTATCTAATTATTTTATCGATGTCATTTATTTAGCTTCATGATAGGTACAAAGTTTAGATTTCGTAATAATTACATTCAATGTGAACGACATCGAAATTGCTGACATAGCAACACGTGTGATATTGTAGCAACGAACTAATTAGGTATCATTATTGTTAAGCCAAAGAATTTAAATACCGTTTGAGTGATTGTATTTTGTCGTAAACTAATTAAAGTATAATATACATAAAATTTTCATAAAAATAATTTCATTCGGTTATAAACGGCTTGAATAGGTAGCAGATCTCTTTTTCTTTCGCAGGACACTTATATTGATAACAAATTTTATATAGGTAGGATTTTTTTTCAAAGTAGGTAAGTAAATAAGTACTTGTAAGTAATGGTCTTTTATCCCTTAATAAATATTAGAAATTGTACTTATTGGTAATTCTTGCTAAATATTATAGGTAATCTATGTAATTCAATAATATTTTTTACTATGACGTATTAATTATACCTATTTAACTATCTTCAAAAGATTTGGAAAACATCATTCAACTTGTTTGACATGTTAAAAAATTAAAATTTTGAAAACTACTTTTAATTTTAAACGTAACTAATTTGCTAAATTAGCTATTTATAAAAGACTATTTTTTGTCTTCATTTTGGTACATATTTTTCTTTGCTATTACATTAGGTATATTTAGATACAAGTAATTTATAACTATGTACTTATATTATATCTTATGATTGACATGGATTTTAGTTTCGAAGTTTACTTGACAAAATTTTATTTATGAGTATGATTTCTTTATATTATGTATGGCATTGACAAAACTAACATTAGATTTCATTACTATTGCGTACAATTATAGTGTCAGATTATATTTCCATTAAATTTTTTTACGAATAACATAATTATTTTTTATTTATGCATAATGCTGTTAGGTATAGTAAGTTAATAAACGCACGGTAAATTCGTTTTGTAGTGATTTTTTTTCATCGGAAATAGCAATTCTAGTTTGGTACTATTTCAAAAAAAAACAATTGATTTTAACTAGGTAATAGTATTCTTATTCTATATTTTTTTATACTTATTAGCGTCTTAGCATTTTATTTTATCATTCAAATGAGTTAATTATTATAAATATTTTCGTTTTAGTCCTGAATAAAGATCAAGTTGTTTGAGTTTAGATTTGTAATATCTACGCAATTCAATTCAATAATATCGGTAGTAAATTATCATGTGATAAAATTATTTCTTATTAGAAGTGATGCAATCATAATTTGTTTTGATTAACTTATAACGAAGTACGAACAAGGTATTGGAATGTAGAGTGTTGTATTTCGATATCGGCAGCTTACAAAGAGTAGCGCAGCTGCATTTTTGCAAGTTGATGCAGTAACATTAATCTTGTCACAACATATCACACGAGTTGGCTAGTTAAGCTGTAATATAAAACATTGTTTTTTTTAAGTAATGATAACGGGTAAGTATTAATTTGTTGGGAAGAAAACTTTAAGGAACTTACTTATTCATTTCTGATGTGGAAGTTTATGTTGTGGTATGATTGAGATATTTATATTTGTAGAAATTATAGTTGAGGTTTGAAAGGAAAAAGTTAGAGGAACAGTTTGAAAGCTTGGTAGGTATATGATTGGAATAAAGCAAAGATATAGATTTTTTATAGGTAGAAGGAATATTGTAGGTAAGTTATTGTAGCTGTATTAAAAATCTTTTTGTACCTAGCTGTTTAGGTTGCAATTAGGTACAGCACGGTATAGGTTTAGGTAATGTGATGCGTTTTTTTATATAGGATTTGGAATGATGGTAAAGATTTATTTATAGAAGTTAGGGAATATACGGTTTATAAGGTTTCACATGCGAATGGACTGATCACCCAAAAGCGATGAATCTCTTATTACCTTATATTCAATTTAGGCTTGTTAGTTCTTTTGATAGGTTTTGGAAAGCAAAGGCTAGGATATAAAGCTCGATTATACGGTACACATTAAAGGAAAGGTACTATAGGGTTCAGGTCCTTCAGTTGCATCAAGGTGTGAACGAGATTCCCCTTTGAATCCTGTTTGGAGACCAAATTAGTATGTGTCTTAATTCATGACCCTATTAATAATGGTACATACGTGGGGTGTCAGATCCTTCTAGTCGATCATGGTGCGAAACGAGATTTCCTCTGTGAGATTTGTTGGAGTCCGAGAACTTAAAAAACTGCCCCCATTAATAAGTGAGCTGTGGCCACAGCCCAAAATGGCAACTGTCCATTTTTGTATGGTATGATAATGAAGTCGACTATAAATAAATATGATAAAGTATGTACCAAAATGATGAGTTAAATAAAAATGAAAGTACGCCGGCGCCGGGCGAATTATGATATGTGAGTACCTAGTAGGTGATATGATATGTGTATAAGTGTACCGATAGTTACTATGAATCATGAAGTTTATAACGAGCAAGAGTAGGATTTAAAGTGAAGAAAATATATGAGAATATTGTATTGACACAGAATAATTTGGATAAGAATATTGAGCGATAGGAATATTACAAAATATGAGGTTATGTGATAAGCCAGGTAGTTTGAGGATATTGATATTAGGAAGATGATGAACAATAAGGTTGACGAAAGTTTATAGGTAAAATGACAATAATGGTTGAAAGAAAGATTTTATTTTATGTAAATGAAAGATGGATTGTTTTTTTTTAAAGACACGATGAATGGAAGTAAAGAACTTGTTTTTGTTTAAGTTAGCGAACATTTATTGGGAAACAAAGAGTTAAATAATAAAAGAGGAATAAGAGGAAAAAAAACAAGAAGTAAAGTGATTTTTTTATTCAGTTACCTTTTTCAACTGTTGAAAAGAAAATTAGTTTTTTTTTAATTAGGGTAAAATATAAAGTTTATTCATATGAAACATGAGTCTGTGCAATCTATACAAGTTTAAATCAGAAGGATACTTATGTGTAACAAATAAATAATTTTGTTTTGAAATGTGAAATAAAAATATGTATGTTTAAATTAGGTAAGTATGTTAGGAATGTAAGATTAGCACTCTGTTATCACCAACAGAGATATTAGTTTCAAAAACAATTTAAGTTTCACTGCATCTGAAATATTTAATCAGCTGCAAATGCTTTTACAATTAAATAAAGAGATATTCAGTTTGAAATAATTGTTACAAAACCGATAACAGTTTGCCATGTTTTAATAAAATTGTATACGAAGATATTACGTAAATTACATTTTAAATGTTCCATAGCATTAAAACGTTTTAACATCTTACGTGACTAACAGCCATAAGTATACTTAGGTAGAGTTTTTATTAAATTGTATTTCATTTTATCATAGATATTTTATTTAAATTAAGTCATTTACTTTATACATAATGATTAAATTTTAGAGTTATACCATTTAAGTTTCGTCTAGAATTTTCTGTTTCTTTTACAAAATGATTAATGGTAATTGATTATTAATTGATTTGTTTTAGTAAATAACGTCGAATTCAAGTTTTAAATTCTATTAAAATTAACATTTTTTTTTATATTCTGTTGTTTTTGAATTTTTCTTGGTATTTTATTCTTTAATTTGTGAAATAGCACATTTATGTTTCAATTAACTGGTGAACTAGTTTGGATGTTAAAAAAAGGATTTGATTTTATATTGTTACTTATATTTTGGCATACATAATATAGAAGCAACTTAACTTTCATTTTGTTTGTTCAGAAAAAACAATTTAGCGCAAGAATATAAATTGGGAAATCGTTTTTTTTAAGTAATTGTTTTTTGCGAATTGTTGTTTTCAATATGTTACAAGCAGTTTATTTCTAGTATGATATAATTTGGTTTAATTTTTCAAAAGTTGATTTTGTATTGTTTAAGTAAATAATTATAAAAAAAAAATGTAATCAAGGTACTTTAATTTTTTTTTTCTTTTAGGGGGGAGGTGTAGTGTGTGTACAACATATACAGCACACACTCATCTCTCCTCGTATATAAGCTTGGTCCAAACATAATAAATGGATTATTGATCGCAGTCAGTTACTTTTATTCAGTCTCCTGGTCGCCTCCTTGCACAATGTCCGTTTGGTTCAGTGGGTCAGGACGCGAACCACAAGAAACTAGTGTTCTGAGTTCGAATCCCGCTCGGTGACTTACTTTTTTATATGTTCAAGTTTTATATATTTTTAATTAAAAATTAAAAGTTTTTAGACAAGTTTAAAAAATGTAGTTAATGTTGCTTTCGAGTTTTTATTTTATTCAGACTTGTGAAGCAATAGTGCAAAATAAAAAATTACCGATACAAATTTTAAACACAGTTTTTCGCATACCTTTTTGTGACGCCATCTCTCGGATAATGCCATAAAAACTAACTACTACGCCTCGCTGAATTATTATGTAATTAACTACATCTTATTACAAAGCTTACGAGCTATAGACAATAGATAGCGTTACTCTGTGACAAGTGCTGTAAGGTTGAGATTACGAATATCGAAAAAACATCACATACATTGCGTGACATTGCTATCCCAAAGTACCTAGCTAAAGCACTTTTGTTATCACCTAAACACTACGATATTACAATAAATAGTAATAACCCCTTTATTCTCAAAAGGACAGATTGTCAAAAAACCGAAAATGGTACAGCTGCACACACAAATTAATAGATTCTCAAAAAGACTGATTCTCAAAAGTTTTATAAGCCGTGTTAATGATTTCAAAATTTTTAAGTAGGAAGCTTGCGCATGCGTACAGACAGAAATACGCTATTTATGAGAATAAAGGTAATAACCGAGCTTGCTCGGTTCACCCAGCAAGCTCGGTTATTACCTATGGCTTGGTACTTGAAATTAAATGCCCTAAATCAGCATATGGAATGAGTCCGAATGCAGCAATATACGAAAAGCTCATAACAATATGGAAATTGAAAAAAAATAAAAAAAGATGCTAAAAAGATGACAAAAAAAAGATAAACCAGAATATGAAATAGTCCTGAATAAAACCCACAATAGGTATTACCAAGTACAGGGTCAGTTACACATAACCAAGAAAAGATTTTGCCTGTTTGGTGTTTGGACTGGCCCTGATTATGCAATTAAAACTGTTTTAATTGAATAAGATGACGATTTCTGGAATACCAAAATTAAAGACAGATTGGAATTTTTTTATTACACTTGCTTACTTCCAGAAATCGTCGACTCACGAAAAAGTCGATCAATGGAACTAAGAGACATAAGTTTTTAAAATAAATATACATTATAATAGTAAAGAAAAATAATATATTTTTATAAATTCCCTGTAACAATTTTAAAAGTAGGTACCTATGCTATTATTATAGTTTTATTTAAATTCAAATTGAAAACACTGTTTCATAATTTGTTTTGATAACATTCCATTTAAAAAATTTACTGATATACAATAACTAAAAACTTATTTATACAATTGTCACAAAAAACTATAAAAAAGATCAAAATTGGTTGGTCAAACTATACGCTGCCGTCCGCCGCCGACCCGACGTCGCTGTCTCGACTCGAGTGCTCGACTACACGATCACGTGTTCAAGCGCTAAAATACCTACTTTCGTCCAGCGCAATTTTATGGACGGAGTCTATTATTTTGTCATTTTTCTTTTCGTAAGTATAAAGTAACGTGATTTACGCCTGTAGCACAACGCCGCGAAACACCGCAGTCCGCAGTTGGTTCCGCCATGAGTTTGACAAGCGATACATACATGCATATACCTAATAAATTGTATGTAACTTTTGGTGGAAATAAATAATTTTTTCATTTCATTTTTCATTTCATTTCATTCATTTCATTTCATTTCATGCAGCTAGCGTCATTATTAATGTCGCTAGGTCTAAATGCTAACGTAATAAGGCCTATACAGGGTGGCCCAAACGGTGACACTAAAAATTTTTTTTTTGATTCCTCACATCTAGTTGTACCCGGAAATACCCTATGTATGTTCAGCGATTTTTTGTAGTTTTCGAGCTATGATTTTTTTTTTAAATTTTGAGATTTTTTTACTTGACAGACTAAAATATTTTTTTTACCGGAAATTATACATCTTTTTTTTATTTTTTTTTTGTTACATAGACCTCATGACTTGTTCTTTAACACATAAAATACCCAGCTTCCTATCATCAAAATAAGTTCCAAAAATATTGACCGACAATAAAAAATTGAGGTAAAAGCAAGTCATAGTTAAAATTTCAACTTTGAATTAAAAATTAAAAAAAAGGTTCCATGACTTTTTAGTAATTTTAAAAACTTAACAAGACCCTAAGCTTTAATTCTAATTAAAAAAAAGTGGTGCTTAATAGGCTTTTTTTAGCCGAAATCTGCCTTCAAATGTACAAAGGTAATTTATTTTAAAAGCACTCATTGTTATTATCTAAGGTTAATTAGGTTTGATATAACATAATAATTGACATTTAGTATAGTTTATAAATTTAGAGTTCTAAATTAGTTTAGTGGTAGTTAGTATGTTGTCACTTCAACAGCACAAGTTGGTCTTTGTACAAAGAAAATGGTCTTTACCTCCAACCGGTTTATCTTTAGCGACATCATAAATAACAATAGTTCTGGCAGACACTAGAATCACAAACAATAGACTTCCCGCGCGCCGAACAAAAGAAGGGGGACCAACACAGCGTCGTCTATAAGCACGTCCTCTCTTTCTCATCTAGGCCGTCTTGCTCTATCTATCTTGCTGTCTTGCTCTATCTATCTTGCTATCTTGCTCTATTCATCTCATGTCGGTCGCATTCCTCCCTCCTTCACCTCAGTTGTTCACAGCTTTCGCTCGTGTTACTACTACTCCTGGTTTTGTTTTCAATTCTGATACAACTACTCTCGCTTGCTAACTGGACTCTGATTCTTCCTGTGACTGATTTACCTGTGCTTGTGTTTCGGACTTTGATTACCTACCTTGTGATTTGGACCTTTGTGCTGCAACATGAGCTATTCTTTGCGTGAATACGCAGAGATGCACTATTTTTACGGTGTTGCCCAAGGAAATGCTAGTTTGGCAGCAAGGCTTTATCGAGAGCAATTGGAACGGCGAGGAGAACAACGGGAGCATTACCCGAATTACAGAGTATTTCAAAATACTCACCATACATTTATGGAGGGACGAATTCCTGGACGTTCATCTCAGGAAGGAATACCCAGAATGGATCCAGATATTATGGATCAAGTCGTGGAACAAGTGGAAAGGGATTCATCGACTAGCACCAGAGCAATCGCAAGAAGGACTGGTGTACCACGAACCTCAGTTATGAGGATACTGAAGTCAGGTGGGTTAATTTCATCTTGTCTTTAAACCTCATAATTACGCACCCATTAGCTCGCCCACTATGCCCACGTGCTATTTTTTTTAGCTGTAATTATTGTGACTTAAAAAAAATAGCACGCACGTGCTTTATGAGCGACTTTTTGTAGCACGTGGTCTTTTTAAGTATTGAACTCTGACTGAATGTGTATTTGGCAACAAAATAATCACTCGCTAGTGGGCGAGAAAGCGTGGTACATACCAGTGATTATCACTAGCCTACTATTTGGTGAAACTGAAAAAAGACTATCTTACCTATGCTTTGAATTTACAATTTCGGTGTTTTTTTTTTTCAGAGGGATACCACGCTTTTCATATCCAACGCGTGCAACAATTGCAACCTGCAGATTATCCAAGACGAGTGACTTTCTGTGAAACAATGCTTCAAAAAACTCAAGACGATCCTGATTTCTTCGACAAAATTTTGTGGACAGACGAATCACGCTTTGAAAGAACCGGAGTTTTCAATATTCATAATTATCACAGTTGGGCCATTGAAAACCCACACAAGGCAAGACCATCCAATTTTCAAACAAGGTTTAGTGTAAATTTGTGGTCAGGAATTGTCAATGGGGAATTTATAGGACCATTTGAATTGCCGGCTAGGTTGAACGGAGCGCAATATTTGGATTTTCTACGAAATAGCTTGAACGGTTTATTAGAGGATGTGAATCTACTAACAAGAAGAAGAATGATATTTCAAAACGATGGTGCTCCGTGCCACTATGCTAGAGAAGTACGAGAGCACCTTAACCAGACTTTTCCGAGACGGTGGATTGGGCGTGGCGGCCCGATTCCTTGGCCTGCGCGTTCACCAGACTTAAACCCCATAGATTTTTTTCTGTGGGGCTATTACAAAGAGATGGTTTACGCAAACGAAACAAACACTGAAGCAGAGCTGCGTCAAAAACTAAGAGAAGCAGAAATAAAAATCAAAGAAAATACTAATGCTTTCCGAAATTTAAAACAAAATTTTTTAAGGCGATGTAGGTTGTGCATTGAAGCGGGAGGGAGACATTTTGAAAACTTATTGTGAAATAAATTTAATTGTTGAATTTGTAGTAATTGTTTTATTTAATATGATTTATCCTTAAAATAACCAAAATAACTATAACTAAATGACATCGATGTTACCGCTTCGTAATAACATACTTTTAAAGGTTGTTTTTAATTCTTTATTCAATAAACAGTACCATTTTAAACTTTATTTTGGTAAGAATCATTTTGTGAATGACAAAATAGCCAATAAAAAATCTTAGAAAATTTCACCTTTGTGCATTTGAAGGCAGATTTCGGCTAAAAAAACCTTATTAAGCACATTTTTTTTTTAATTAGAATTAAAGCTTAGGGTCTTGTGAAGTTTTTAAAATTACTCAGAAGTCATGGAACCTTTTTTTTAATTTTTAATTCAAAGTTGAAAATTTAACTATGATTTGATTTTACGTCAATTTTTCACTGTCGGTCAATATTTTTGTAACTTATTTTGATGACAGGAAGCTGGGTATTTTATGTGTTAAAGTTCAAGTCATGAGGTCTATGTAACAAAAAAATAATTCAAAAAAAGATGTATAATTTCCGAAAGAAAAATATTTTAGTCTGTCAAGTCAAAAATTCTCAAAATTTAAAAAAATAATTCATAGCTCGAAAACTACAAAAAATCGCTGAACATACATAGGGTATTTCCGGGTACAACGAGATGTGAGGAAACAAAAAAAAAATTTTTAGCGTCACCGTTTGGGCCACCCTGTATATACCCCAACAGCTCCTACAACGCTCCGTGTGTGAGCTATTCGAGTCAGGCGACATGTCTCGCGTGAAACGTCTAGTCGAAGCGACCTTGGGCCCTACCGCCCAAGTATCGTCGACTTCGCCGTCGGCTTCATTTGACAGGTGGATGATATGATATACATTGCTGCTTCTCTTTGGTACAAATAAAAACTTACCAAAGAAAAGTAGCAATGTATTACAACCATCTGTCAAATGAAGCCGAGACGGCGAAGTCGACGGCACTTGGGCGGTAGGCCCACTTGTCACAGCTGGCGTCATTGTTTATTACTTAGGGTGTACCATAAATCTATTGCATTAAGGCCTATATCCCAACAGCTTCTACAACGCTCCCTGTGTGAGCTATTCGAGTCGGGCGACATGTCTCGCGTGAAGCGCCTCGTCGAAGCGACCCTGTCGCAGCTGGCGTCCGGCGCGATACCGCCGCCCGACCTCATGTTCACGCGCGAGTACCACGGCGCCAACGGGTATCGGCCCGGGGCGACCGCACCGCCCAATGAAATCGCCAAGTAAGTGCTATCAAAGATTTTATTAGCATTTTTTTCCATTTATTTTACTTAGTAAGTTTTACTTTTTATTTAGAAACTCTATAAGAAATACTTCTCATTATAAACAGTTTTCAAGAATTAAGATGCGCTGCGCTATGCTTTTTTTTAATGCAGTGTTACTTTTGACGTTCATTCAGACGTATAGCATCCCGCGACCGTCGCGCGGTCCCTCGGTCCGGCGAGAGGGTGTCGTGGATGATAGCGAGCGGCGCGCCCGGCGCGGCGCTGGTGCGGCTCGCGCGCACGCCCCGCGAGGTGGCGCGCGACCGGCCGCCGCCGCACGCCGCCTACTACGCGGCGCGCGCGCTGCTGCCGCCGCTGCAGCGCTGCCTGGCGCTGCTGGGCGCCGACGCGGCCAAGTGGTGAGTGTGTAGCGGGCGCTGGTGCGGCTCGCGCGCACGCCCCGCGAGGTGGCGCGCGACCGGCCGCCGCCGCACGCCGCCTACTACGCGGCGCGCGCGCTGCTGCCGCCGCTGCAGCGCTGCCTGGCGCTGCTGGGCGCCGACGCGGCCAAGTGGTGAGTGTGTAGCGGGCGCTGGTGCGGCTCGCGCGCACGCCCCGCGAGGTGGCGCGCGACCGGCCGCCGCCGCACGCCGCCTACTACGCGGCGCGCGCGCTGCTGCCGCCGCTGCAGCGCTGCCTGGCGCTGCTGGGCGCCGACGCGGCCAAGTGGTGAGTGTGTAGCGGGCGCTGGTGCGGCTCGCGCGCACGCCCCGCGAGGTGGCGCGCGACCGGCCGCCGCCGCACGCCGCCTACTACGCGGCGCGCGCGCTGCTGCCGCCGCTGCAGCGCTGCCTGGCGCTGCTGGGCGCCGACGCGGCCAAGTGGTGAGTGTGTAGCGGGCGCTGGTGCGGCTCGCGCGCACGCCCCGCGAGGTGGCGCGCGACCGGCCGCCGCCGCACGCCGCCTACTACGCGGCGCGCGCGCTGCTGCCGCCGCTGCAGCGCTGCCTGGCGCTGCTGGGCGCCGACGCGGCCAAGTGGTGAGTGTGTAGCGGGCGCTGGTGCGGCTCGCGCGTGCGCCTTTTTTTATTAAATATTGACCTGGTTTACGTATAATAAAAATAAATGAATTGGCGGCGCTAGGCTTGGCTATATTTTGCTAAATTAAAAAAAAACACTATTCCTCGATTGATCCTAATAACTATTCTGGTGTTTTCCCCAGGTGGCGCGAGGTCGGCTACAGCCGCACAGCTTCAGAGCGGCCCACGGGCGGCGGCATCGCGCGCTACATGTGGCGCGTGCGCTGCGCGCGGTGCGGCGCGCCGAGTGCGCGCGCGCTGTGCGGCCGCTGCGCCGGCACCGCGCCCGCCGCGCTCGCGCTCGCCGCCAGTCTCACCGCCGCGCGCACGCACGTCACCTACTGTGATACGGTGAGTACCACTAATTGAAGAAATTAGGTAGGCGGTCAGTTGTCACCACCACTAACGGCCGATTTCAATAATCTATCTTCAGTAAGAGATATGCCGACTATGGATTTGTTCTGTTATTGTTTCCCGTCATTCAACAGAAATATCTAGGCAATAAATCCCCTCCGTATCAGAAGGACAATTTAGTAAAACGCCCTTGTAGTATAAATGACGTTAAAGTAAAACGACCTACTAGTAAAACGTCTGAAATTTAAAATCGTCATACTAGCAAAACGTCTGAAATTTAAAATCGTCATGCTAGTAGAACGTCTGAAATGAAAAACGGCATGTTGGGCAAAAGGACTGCTACACTGACGCAGAAAAGAAATCAAAGATAATGAGTAAATTATTTTAATTTTAAGTAGTTTTTAAATTATATATGTTACCGGCCAAACCCGATTTCAGGACAAACTAGTTTGGCCTAGGCTAAACTAGTTTGTCCTAAGCTCAATAGGATAAACCAGTTTAGCCTAGGCCAAACTAGTAGATCCTGATATAAATACGCACATTCCAGGATAAACTAGTACGGCCTAGTCTAAACTCATTTAGCCTTGTCGAAAGTAATGAAATAAAATAATTGAGGTATAAATTATTATTTCTTTAACATAAATAAATATTCGCTATTTAAAAATAATGATAGGTAACTAATTTCATGAAAAAATCTTTAATATTTGTTATAAATAATTTTTTTTTTCAAAAAATACTTCATTATTTTGTTACTAGCTTTTGCGCAACTTCGTCGTAGAAGGCGTCCCCGTCCCCGTTTCCGTTCAGAATAGGATCCAGAGATATTTATTATCTCGTTCCTCTTCCCGTTGCCGTTTCCATTCGCGTTCCCGTTACCACTTTTCACTTGTCACCTACCACTCGCCACTTCACGATTTTGCTTCCTTTTTAGCTTCCGCTTCCGCTTTAAATTACCGTCACCTTGACCATCAATCTTTATATCTATCTACCTTTTCTTTTTAATGCACAACGGGATAGTGCTTGGCATTCACCTCACCAGATGCTTAATAAAAAATATGCAAATTAATATACTTATGTACAATTTATTACTGTACTCTAATGTAAATGATGACATATTTTTGATATATTCCTTGTGATGCATTGGATTTTTTAAACTTTTCGAGTGCCGGCAATGACGCAGGAAGTAAGAAATTCGGAGATTCATCCAGCTAGAGCTCCGAGGGCGAAGCAGTCGTCAGTATGGCCGTGTTAGGAATATGAGCCGTGACGCTTTGCAGTAAGGCAACGGGGCGCTGGAAGCATCCACGCCACGAAAGTTCAGTTCCCGGAGCTTGTTTTAAGTAACAGACGTGTACTTACCTACTTATTTGTGAGAACATTAATTAAATGTATATTTAAAAAGTGTCAAGACTATTTTATTATTAACAATATCGACATGAATCGAATATAGCTGATAGAAAGGGCTTGGAACCTTAAAAGTACCGTCTCCGAAATACAGTACATCGCCATTATTTAAATTCGTTATAGTTTGTTGGATAAATTTTGTAACAAAAACATATTTTTCATTTTCCGTCCTATCCACAGAGTAGAGAAAGTCTTCGGCTAATAATTCTGGTATCTCAACTTCACTTACAACTGAAAAATCTGTTTTTTGCATTACTTCTACAAGTGGCCAGTACCTAAATGAAGCGAGACACTTTTATAATAAGGAAAACAAAGGAGTATTTATCTGGTCGAGTACTATTAGTGGATTGTGGCACAATACACCCACCCATACAATTTACCTAATGAATTTTAATTTTGTGCACTTGAATGTACAATAAAGTAAAGGCAAGTCCTTTTGCCCAACATGCCGTTTTTCATTTCAGACGTTCTACTAGCATGACGATTTTAAATTTCAGACGTTTTGCTAGTATGACGATTTTAAATTTCAGACGTTTTACTAGTAGGTCGTTTTACTTTAACGTCATTTATACTACAAGGGCGTTTTACTAAATTGTCCTTCTGATACGGAGGGAATAAATCTTTATTATAATATCTCTTTGGGTGATTAAAAAAAAGGCCATATGTCAAACAAATCTCGGTCGACTAACAGCATCAATAGTTTGTCGCCGCCAGTCTTAATTGTCAAATCTCACACGGCATCAGAGCATTACACCGTCTTAAAATTTGTGCTCCACACAACACACCGACCGCTTTCCCTATTTAGTACAAACGTTACATAAGGAATTGCATACTGACCTCACCATATTATTATTTTATTGACAGTTGTGCCGCTCTTGCACTGGTCATGCTCACGGGAAGAAGTGCGAAAATATGGAATGTCCAGTTTTCTGGAGAAAACTGAGCGCTGAGCAAAAACTAGCAGAAGAACAAGACATTGTAGCAAATCTGCCTGCCCAGTTTACAAGAGAAACTATGGATTTTTAGCGTAAAAAATTTTTGGATAATTTATCAGTATGAATACAAAAGGTTGTGCTGTTACATAATTATGTTATATTTGATAAGATTTTAATATATTACTATACATATTTTATTTTTTTATTTCATGATACTCCATGACACTATATTTACAATGAAAACACAATTCTACTGTCTTTAGTTTTTTATTTTCATATTTACTGACTAATAAGATTAAACTCATTCCTTATAATGTCTAGCTTCTTAATAAAACATTCTTTGAATTTACTCTCCTGTATTTGGAGCTCTAATTGATTATGGATTTGTTTTTGTTCTTCTTTGGAGCAAAGATTTAAAAGTGTCATAAGAATGTTCAGTAATCTCACAGAATAATTATCATCTTCACAGTAAATATATAGGATTTTCATAAGCACTGATAATAACTTCTTGTTTGGTTGTAATCTCCAAACACACCAACAATATCTGGTCCAGTTTTCAAGGCACTGGAACAATAATTGTAAAAATAGATTTATTTTAATATAAAAGTATATATCTATATTTTTTGTATAAAACAAAGATTTACCTCCAAAACGTCTTCCATTAATATTTCAGCCACAGATTCATTACTGCAAATATCTAAATTATCAGTGATAACAATCAGAAACATCCTTCTCTTTACACAGTGAACACCATGTATCGGTATCAATTGATTAACAAAGCAGAATAAGGATTTCTTTTTATATAAATTAGTTTCGACATACAGTTGTTCCAAAACTATATGAAGTGTATCATCTATTGTAGTAACCTGCAATCCGACAAATTAAATCATGATTAAAAATTATCATGGTCTCATAGATAGGAACTATGTACAGTACGAAGCAAACCTCTTGAAATCGGGTGGGGATTGCACAGACAGAACGTGTATTTTAGGTATGCACAGAGGTGAGTTACGCGGGCGGCGGGAGAGGGGCGCGCGCTATTGGTTGTTCACATACGCGAACTTATCCCCACTCCGTCGAAAAAGTGTCAAGATGTTTGCCTCGTCTTAATAATATATATAAAAGAAGATACTGAATGGTGACTGACATATCAACGCACAGCCCAAACCGATGGGTCTAGAGACTCCAAATTTGAAACGTAGGTTCCTTATGAAGTCTAGGGGTGCACTAAGGATTTTTCAAAACTCACCCTCCAAGGGGGTGAAACGGGGGTCCAAAGTTTGTATGAAAGTCCCTCAGTTTCGAAGCTAGGAAATTTTGTTTTTAGGCTGACGATTGAATATTAATATACACGTGTCTCAACATTTTTGAAAATTCTACTCCCGAAGGGGTGAAAAGGGGGATGAAGTTGTGTAAAGAAAATCCTTCATTTACGAAGTAAAAATAGCTAAAATTATTATTTAAGCTTATGGATGGAAATCTAACTCAACGTATATCGTTATTGTTAGTATTTTGACCCCTATGGGGATGAAATGGGGTGAAAAAACCCAAAAATCAATATGGATGTCGTTATTAGGGTTTTCTAGGATAACGATTGCGAAAATAAGATTTATTTTGAAGTCCAATACGGTGGACATGATTTAACCCCTAAAGGGGTGAAAATGGGGTTCAAATTTTGTATGGAAAAAGAATCTTAAATTGAAATTACAACTTTAAAATTCGTAGGAGCACGTCTAAAAATAAATAGGCAAACACATAATTTGTTATTTTGAAAATCATCCCTTAGGGGGTAATATGGATAAGTATTCATAAAAATAGATATGGATGTCGTTATTAGGGTTTTATGGGATGGTGATTGCGAATATGACATTTATTTTGAAGTGCAACACGGTGGACAGATTCAGCTCCTAAAAAGGTGAAATAGGGGCTGAAAGTTTTGTTAAGAGGTCGGGGACGGGAAGGGGTGTGGGAAAGGATTAGGGAGAGGGATATATCTGGACCCAATCCTGATTATTGTAATAAACTAGCTTCCACCCGCGACTTCGTCCGCGTGAATATTAGAGAAAATCCTTAGGGAACCTACAACCAGGATCCGACCAGCCGTTTTTACGTATTTGGCGGGTCCCCACCAAGCGCGCAGCCTCGTGCGAGGCCCGCCACACGCGGCAAACGTTGTGACTCGCGAAGCAGCGCGCTTGGTTGGCTTGGGGACCCGCCAAATACGTAAAAACGGCTGGTCGAATCCTGGTTGTAGGTTCCCTAAGGATTTTCTGTAATATGCACGCGGACGAAGTCGCGGGCGGGAGCTAGTACTGTATAATAGGGATATTGACTTATGAATAAAATTGTTTTAAAAAACAAAAAACCGACTTTAAAAACCTGCCTCTAAAAAGCAAGAAATAATATTCAAATCATTAGATACGCATTATCATTGTTATAATAACAACACGTCTATTGAAGTCGGGTGGGGCTGGAGTACAACTTCCTTTTTTTATTCTAAAAGCCCCACCCGACTTCAATAGACGTGTTGTTATTATAACAATGATAATGCGTATCTAATGATTTGAATATTATTTCTTGCTTTTTAGAGGCAGGTTTTTGAAGTCGGTTTTTTGTTTTTTAAAACAATTTTTTATTTTTAGTGTAAGTACCTTCTATATTAGGTATATTATTTGGTAGAAAAATCGGCTCAGCCAAACGTGAGATATTCGCGGAGAAACATACATTCATACAGGTCAATCTGAGAGAGAACCTTTTTTTTTAAGTCGGTTAAAAAGACTATACTAAAAGTACCCCTTTCCCAACAAAAAGAAACATCTAATTCGAGTGTATTTCACGACTTCGACGACAAAACTGCGCATAACACGATCGCGACAGCTTGTTACTGCCGCTACCGTGGTTGCGACAGAAGACTACTGCGCATATCGTCATAGCGACTGAACTCCACTGCGGCGCACCCTACTCCGATATAACGCTACTTCGACAACTCAAAAAAGCGATGTAAGACAGTCCGGCAGTGCAACAAACGGTAGGTAGTGTTTATTATTCTTATATTCTCTACCTCCGCAGTACCTTTTTTTTAAATTAGAGGGGTGGGGGAACACATTTTATCACTTTGGATTGAAAAAAAAATCGAGAAAAAACCTATCTACAGACAGTGCATGTAAAGGTTTGATGAAAAATATTTTTTCAGTTTCAGTTTCATGTATGGGAAGCCCCCCTTTATCTTTTACATTTTTTTATTTTTGTGTAAGAATCGTACAGCGGTTTACATCTACCTACCAACGAACTAAGAATCTTAGCTCGTTGATTTTTTACACAAAAATAAAAAAAAATAAAAGATAAAGGGGGGCTTCCCATACATGAAACTGAAACTGAAAAAATATTTTTCATCAAACCTTTACATGCACTGTCTATAGATAGGTTTTTCTCAATGTTTTTTCAATCCAAAGTGATAAAATGTGTTCCCCCACCCCTCTAATTTAAAAAAAAATGGTACTGCGGAGGTAAAGAATATAAGAATAATAAACACTACCTACCGTTTGTTGCACTGCCGGACTGTCCCATCGCTTTTTTGAGTTGTCGAAGTAGCGTTATATCGGAGTAGGGTGCGCCGCAGTGGAGTTCAGTCGCTATGACGATATGCGCAGTAGTCTTCTGTCGCAACCACGGTAGCGGCAGTAACAAGCTGTCGCGATCGTGTTATGCGCAGTTTTGTCGTCGAAGTCATGAAATACACTCATCTAATTCGGTTCATAAATAACAAAGTCGTCAAGTTAGTTGATGCAAAATCATAGTATTTTCAGGATTTCTCGAAAACTACTGAACCGATTTGAAAAAAAATTAAATGGGACCATCTCGCAAGAAAACTCAATCGAACAAAAAAAGAATCATCAAAATCGGTATATAAATGACGAAGATACGCGCGAACAACGATAAAAAAAAAACATACAATCGAATTGAGAACCTCCTCCTTTTTGTGAAGTCGGTTAAAAATAACGAAATACTAATAAAAATCGTAAACATATCAAACTTTTGGAGTAGCTTGTATACCTCTTGGTTTTATATATTGCGTATTATTTGTTTTATGACCCTTCAAAGTTGGGTGGACAAGTCCATTTAATAAGTATAAAGTTTGTTAAAATAAATATAATACATTTAATTAGTCCGTAAAATTTATAGCAAATTTGTGTCAAAGAAACCATTTTGATAAACACAATATTTAATATAGTTGCCGAACAAATTTCCTACGCGATGCATACAACCTACGAAGGCGTGACGTCATAACTTGGTAGCCGTTAGTATGGAGCATTTTCGGGTGAGTCCAATTTTATGCATTTCAAACTGTGATATCTCGGGCAGTTTTCATGCTAGCGAAATAATTCTTATACCAATGTTTCTTTTTTTTGAGGGGTAATTTATGTAACATAAAATATAAAAATAGTAAACATGCCTATTATATGAATAGATAGTTAAGAGGGTTTATACGCTGCACTAGCGCCGCCAGTGGAAAAAAATCATAGTGCTAAAATAAAGACGAAATTGTGAAATGTGTTCTTCTAGTGTACTCCGAATAAGATTTGTGGTACTTTTTATCGCTTAAACTTTATTTTCTAGTCTGTTGTTTAGTTTAATGGAGTTTTATTGCTAAAAGTGGCCACTTTTAGCAATAAACTAAACGACAGGTTATAAAATATTGTTTAAGCGATAAAAGTACCACAAATCTTATTCGGAGTACACTAGAAGAACACAATTCACAATTTCGTCTTTATTTAAGCCCTACGATTTTTTCCATTGGCGGCGCTAGTGTAGCGTATAAAGTATAAACCCTCTTAATTGAATGCTAAAATTTTTAACTGACCTTTGCATCGGATGGCATTATTTTAAAGAGATTTAATAAACATTCCAGTACTAAATTAGTGACTTTAATTTCTTTCTCAGTTATTAATTTTTTAAGCACTCCATAAATAACTTCATAGTAATTTCCATCTTGAAAGTGTTCTGGTGTCTGAAAGCAGAGATATATGTAAACAAATTATAAAAATAAACTGATTAGTGGGCGACTCGGGTCAAATAACTCGGTTAACTCGAGTTACTTCTCCAGCCCGTCAACTCGGGTTGATTTTTTACAAACTCGGTTGACGCGCTACGCGGGCCGCCCGCCCGCATGGCAACTTACATACCAACCGAGTCAACCCGGGCTAAAACAAAATCAACCCGGCGCGGCGGGCCAACTCGGTTCGGTGTGTGGCATTGTATTACCGCTCGCACTCGTCTCGCGGCCCGTCGTTCCCCCCGCCCGCGTTATATCAACTTTTTACCGATGTTAAGTTCTTAAGTATTTTTGTTATTATATTTTTATTTCGTAAAAGAAAAACTTTAGTTAAATTGAGCGTAACTTATGCCTCTATAATAGCATGGGTCGCCTAACTTTTTAGCCGAAGGGCCAGACTAACTCCTCAATGAAGTCCTTAGGGCCAGGACCTAGCTAGCTCATTGTACCAACATATTGTAAATTACAGTATGTTGGTACAATCCGGCTGCTTTTGCGGGCCGGATTATTGGTGCTCGCGGGCCGGAGCGCCCGCGGGCCGTAGTTTGGAGACCCCTGCTCTATAACATACTCTGAGGTATGTAATTTTTTTGTTAATTTTTTAATGCCAAATAATTGGTTGGCTGATGAATAAGGAATAAATAATATTAGAAGTAGGTTATGAGATTTAGTTAAATTATCAGTCTTAGCGTTTTTTTTTAATTATAATAAAAAAACTTAATTTAGGTATTTATCTCTGTACTTAACTAATGCGCATTTGTTAATGATAAACAGTTGCTTTCTAGTAACTATTTATTTTATAATTCAAATCCTGATCTCTTTTACTTTGCAACTTGCAACGGCAACTGAGTTGGTTCGGTTCAATAGTTCATCAAATACAAACAAAACGAGTAGAAGACCAGGTCAGCATTTATTTCAACTCGGGTGACCCGAGTCGAAAAAAATGCGACTCGGCCCATCGCTGAAACTGATCATAAACATTTATGACATTTGTTTTTTATTATTCTAAAAGCAAACAATAGGAGTGAAAATAACATTTAAAAAAAGCATATACATACCAAACATTCCAGTATTATTGAACAGCATTTTAAGCCTTTAATTCTATTTGCGTCCATATAATCATCAATCAGTAGTAATGATATTGGTAACAATGAAGTTGGCTTCAAAACCAAGTCATACTCCTGAAAAACATATTTTATTATATAAGGATGTTATACTATTCTGTAGCTTTTAAATGAGTACCATACAAACTTAAATCTGAAAGTAAACTATTTAAAGTGGTTCTAAAATGTTTAAGGGACAGTAGGTATATTTCATTTCTTTTAAATTACATATTATCAACAAAAACTTAAACGTTAACTTAACTTAATGTAAAAATTATAATTTCGACTTGTTTAACACCTGTTTGGTTTTGGCGAGGAACACAATAGCCAATCAGTTTTTATACTGTTAGTTTTTGTTCTGTATCTAATTTGTATAAATACTGTTAACAAAATTTAGGTAAATAAGATAAATATTATTATAATTACCTAACTACTCATGCATACTGTAATTCATAATGACCGAGTACATTACGAATTGTCACTACATAACTTAAAAAAACCACTATGTTTGCTATTTGTGGAGTTCTGTAATTAGTTTCCTGTCACTATTATTTTTTAAGTATTCTGTAACTCTAGCTTGTTGAACTTCTATTTAATTAAATAAAAAATAGGTACCTATATGAAAAACAGATATATTATTTTTATTGCTTCAAATGAGTGACAGTTTCTACAGCATCAGTAATGCAGCATGGCAAGCAATAAACAACATACTATCCGCGTCAATTGGTAATGCGCCTGGCGGCCATGATTTTAACCTCAAAAACGAAAAACAATTGTAATTTTCTCATATACCTAGACCCTTTCTTATTGAAAATAAGAATTCAATAATTAATATATTATATTACCTATTAGAATTTTACTGTTTTTTGTCATTTTTAGTTGCGGATGACGATGATGTGTATGTTAATTTGACAAGGTTCCAGCGCATTACCAATTGACGGGGAAAGTAAGTAAGTAAATAGCCAAAGATTGGTTTTTTTTTTTTTTTATTTGTTGTTTCTCTTTTGGTTGTGCTTTATGATATTGTTTATTTATTTCAGTAGAGAAGGATAGAAGGATACTTCTGTCCATAGTGGGTCACAGGGGTAAGTTTAAGATACATACTATCCCCGTCAATTGGTAATGCGCTGGAGCCTTGTCAAATTAACATACACATCATCGTCATCCGCAACTAAAAATGACAAAAAGCAGTAAAATTCTAATAGGTAATATAATATATTGATTATTGAATTCTTATTTTCAATAAGAAAGGGTCTAGGTATATGAGAAAATTACAATTGTTTTTCGTTTTTGAGGTTAAAATCATGGCGGCCAGGCGCATTACCAATTGACGCGGATAGTACATAATTATACAGGGTTATTTGTAAAACACCAACAACCTCGCAGGAGTAGATTACCAACATCATAAACAACAACATTTGTTCTACGACTTTAGATAATTTGTTAGATTTTACTTTCATACAAAAAATATAAGATTTTAATTTACCGTTTGTATGTTCATAACTCTACGCGCAGCATGCGGAGTGCCTAGTGCGCGCTACCCGCCCGCCACCCGCCCACCCCGCCGCCATCCATAGACGTAAAAAGTGTCGAACAGTACAATAAAAACTTGAAAATTCATTTTTGGTGAATGTATTGAGTTATGATAAAAGTCGTAGAACAAATGTTGTTGTTTATGATGTTGGTAATCGACTCCTGCGAGGTTGTTGGTGTTTTACAAATAACCCTGTATAATACATATTTAAGTTTAAATTTATGATTTAGTCAATGAATTATACACTGAAATGTGTTTTGTCGCTTATGTGCCATAGAATTACATAAGGGTGTTTATTATGTGTTCAATGAATTTAAGGAACGAGGTAGTTGGTTTCCTTTTTGGTTTTGGGTTATCTTTATGATGATGATGTCCTCTTATCTCTTATCAGAGACAAGATCTCAGAAGAGACCTCCACTTCTTCGGGTCTAGTGCGGCCACCTCAAGATCTGTCTCTTGTTTCTCTGATCTTTATCAATAGCAACTACTAAAAACAAATAGGTAATCTAGGCGTCTTTTATAATAAAAAATTACCTTTAACTTCTTAACAATCAAATAATACACTTCGACAAGAGCTGGATATTTTTTTAAACTATCTGCAGTTAATTGTTGGTGCAACAATTCTATGCTCTTATCAAAAACTTCTTGAGTGTTAAAAATTTCATTTTGTTTGTATGATAACAACTTATCCAAAGACATACTGTACAAAAGGTCGAAATGGATTTTCATTAATTCCGAACATTCTTTTACTTTTTCAGTATGCCATCGACCTTCACTAAGTAGTTCATTGTACAATATCAATAAAGATGCAATTACAGTAGCATTATCAGCGTATTCTCTAAGATTGAAATCACATAACAAAACTTTTAGTTTTTCAAAATATTCCAACAAGTTCTTCTCCCACAATTCAAATTCTGGATGTATATCACTTTCCTCTACACTACGTCGAAGTTTTGGAAGTCGACATTTAGCCATGTAATCTTTAATTTGCTTATCTAAGTCCATAATTATTAATTTAATTTATTAATAATTACAATATGTACGAGATTTTTTTATTTAGTTTATTTTTTAATTTGTCAGCTGTCAATCAGTTTTGATTTTGACATAACAGACTAGGGCCGCGTTCCGAATCACGCCAACAGTGCTCACAGCGTGTGACGTCATTGTACACCGGTCCAAATCATTAGCACGCTGTCAGCACGCTCACGATACTATTGATTCGGACCGCTCGTGAGAGCGCTCACACCGCTAACGTTGGATTGTTTTTAACAAGGTAACCTCCAAAAGGTGTTATCTCGATAAAGTAAATATTAATTTTATGGGATAAGTAAATACAAAGGCAATAATGAATATGAGTCAAGTTCCTTCCCTCTGACCAGTTATTTACTTACCAATTTATAAACCATCAAAAATTCAAAATACTTATTATCACTGCTAGCTCTCTCAACATCAATTTATTATAAGTATTTCGTTCGTAGCTTCGCAAAACACTTGCAGATCAATAAATTCAGCCGTCTTTTCTAAAAATCACAAATAATAACCACAAATTATAACAAGAATGAACTTTGACAAGGAAGTTTGACAGCTACACCGACAACGCTCACAGTGCTTTGGTAGAATACGCTGAGCGTCGTTAGCACATGCGATGACGTCATCTGTGACGTCACTTCAACTTACGTGAGCGTTGTAAGCATGATTTGGACCGCGCGTTAGCGCGCTCACAGTGCTGTAAGCGTGATTCGGAACGCAGCCTAGCTCGACTACCAAACATCAAACACAGATTGTTCTGCAGATTTAAAGATAGGTGGGAAAATGACAGCCAGTGATGTGCTGTGCACTATAAACGAATCAATTGAACAATAAAAATTGAAATAATCAAAATTATTCTAGCTCCGTGTGTATAATAGTCACACTGCTATCCTGGGGCCTTACTATGAGCTCTTATAGCAGGACTTATACTGAATGGCATTACTTTTTCGTACCATGACCTCGATTTAGCAGGCCTGCGGAGGGCCTGCTTTAATACACGCTCTTAAACCGTTCACCATTTTTTATGTATGGACGAAGCGTACCACGAGTCCACGACCACGACACACCGTTTGACAGTTTGGGAGCTGTTTTATAGCGTCTGTAATATCAAATAAAGCAATTCATAAAAAGTTCCTATGTGATCAGCTTTTTCAAAATTGTTTATAAGTTTGGTGTGAGAATTTTAAGATTTGTGAATTTCTTTTAATGTGTTTATTATTTAACAGTGAATTATGTAACTTGAAAAAGGCAACGTGACGACTTCCTTGTTGTTGAATATCACTAAAATAAAAAGAAATGATGAGAGATGAGACCCCATAAATAAGTACCTAAATTGCATTACAGTTTATGTTATTATGAATAATGATAATCAAATAAAGAAGAAAATGATTTATTTTATATCGATGTAATTAACAAACTAATGGTGTGAAATGATATTGAAAATAAAAAAACTGAAATAATATAACTTTAATTTGTTTTATTGACTTGCGACATTTTATTAGATCACGCACCTAGTCAATCGCACTTAAAAATAAATATGACCAACTTACTATATACTTATTTGCAATGTTCTCATTAAAAAAAACTAGTAAGTGACCGGTATTTTATTTTTCATCAATTAAGAACGTCGCGGCAGACAGACATATACTATCCCCGCAAATTGGTAATTCGCAAGAACCTTGTCACATTAACATCCACATCGACGTGATCCTCAACTAAAAATGCCATGAAATAAGAAAATTCTTAATAGGTAATCTAATATAATTATTATTTATTGAATTATTATTTTCAGTAAGATAGGGTCGAGGTACCTATATCAAAAATTTACAAATTGTTTTTCGTTTTTGAGGTTAAAAACATGGCCGCCAGGTGCATTACCAATTGGCGGGGATAATAAGCGATAAATTGGGTCAGCAAACAAATATCTGAGTCATCGAACGCCATAAAGTACATTTTAACCATGAAAAGTAAATGAATATTCTAAAAAAAATTACTTTCCAAGGTTAACAAATTTATGGCGATCGATGACTCAAGAGATTTGTCTTACAGAGTGCACCCATCGATTTGTATAGGCTAGCTAGTTTTCGCATCGTCTACAAAGCATTAGTGAAGGTCGAAACAAATTATCGGACGCGGCTTATGGCGCCGGCTACACGTCGTGGTAAATACCGTGATCCATCACCCAGAGTACATTTTAAGCATGGAAAGTAAAATATTGAACATTCCATACAAATTACATTCCAAAATTTACTCTACGCGATGGATCACGATAAATACCACGCGTCTAGCCGGCGCCTATGGACGCGGCTTACTGCCGCGGCTGATAAGTGTGCACACTCTCATAACATCCTGGGTTGCGTTCAGAGTCTTAAGGCTCGTATTATAGAACGAGACTCAAGCACAGCTTGAACTCTAATCACCTGATCTCTACTTAAAGTGGCCGCTGGTCTTCCTTTCCGGTACCCTACAGTAGACCTCTACAGAGAGTGGAAAGTACTCACAGTCAGACAGACCTACATTCTGAACACCATCTTAAAAAAACACACTCAGTTGAACTATGATCCTGATTTGTTAAAGGACAAGCGTAGAAAGGGCACCGTTTGTCAAACTCTTTCTCTAAGGACAGCTACCTCACACAATTTCTTTGTTTTCATGGGTAACTAACTACCTTTATAATAAGTTAAATGGGATTCTTAATATCTATCCCCTCCCCAGAGCCAGGTGTAAAGTAACGATTACAAACTACTTAAAAGAACAGGACTACGAAAATACTGAAAGTTTACTTATTCCTCTAAAATAAAAATGTAAATTACCTTCTGCATACATAAAAAATTATAAATACTTAAATATAAAAAAAAAACAAATTATAAAAAAAAACTTAATGAATAACATTGGCTTCTCCTTTCGACTCCTTTCGACTCGAGTAATATCGGCAAATATAATAACATTGGCTCATTATATACTCACACATTACACAATCACACACACTTACACACACAAGCACTCATACACACACAACCACAAAATTCTGCTACTATTTAAAATGTTTAGTATGTATTAGTTCTCTAAGTTATCTTTATTAAGATTTTTTTTCTTTTTTTTTTCTTGCAACAATTAATACCACCTATGAGGACACATAGGTCTACAAATACGATTAACTGAACACATTTTGTATCCTTTTGCGGGGGTGGCCTGGTGACCTGTGTAACCGGTTTTCTTTTTAAACCTATTGCGGGCACCAGCTTCTCACACTTCAGGTCTACATGTACTCAAATATTATGTTCTAGTCTTAAGCTACCTATTGTGAGAAGAGAAATAAATGATTTATTTATTTATTTATTTATTATTTAATTACTGAATCTAGTCTCAAGCACCCTGTTGATTCCAAATCTATGCTTGAGTCTAGACTCAGCTGAGGGCCTAGTACGAGTTGATTTTTTGTTCTCACTTCACTTTTCGAATAGTAAACTATCGTCTTCTCTCTTTCACTCGTTCACTCACTCGCATGATATCCTCTCTTTCACTCGATACTATTCGCAAAGTGAGGTGAGAAACACAACTCGTACTAGGCCCTCTGGGGGCTTACCATCAGCAAATAAGAAACCATCCTTAAGCCGTTCAGTTCAGAAGCAGGCCCTAAACAAAATTGCTTAAATCGGTACCATGACCGTCTTTTAGGTGAACGGCTTAAAGGTTGTTTTGACTCAAGGTGAACGGTTAGTTTATACAAAGGTAGCCTATACAAATCGATAGGTGCATTCTGTAAAGGTCCGAACAAATTATCGGACGCGGCTTACTGCCGCGGCTGATCTGAGGTGTGCAAACTATCGGATGTAGTAGGTCGCGGACGTAACCATAGACTAATATGACGTCATCGGACGTCCGATAGCTATCTGGCACGCAGGATGTTATGAGCCTGTGCACACTTATCAGCCGCGGCAGTAAGCCGCGTCCATAAGCCGCGTCCGATAATTTGTTTGGACCTTAAGACAAATCTCTGAGTCATCAATCGCCATAAATTTGTTAACCATGGAAAGTAATTTGTTTAGAATATTCAATATTTTACTTTTCATGGTTAAATAAAATGTACTTTATGGTGTTCGATGACTCAGAGATTTGTCTGGCAGAATCCACCCAATTTATCGCTTATTATCCCTGCCAACTGGTAATGCACCTGGCGGCCATGTTTTTAACCTCAAAAACGAAAAACAATTTGTAAATTTTTGATATACCTAGACCCTATCTTACTGAAAATTATAATTATATTAGATTACCTATTAAAAATTTTCTTATTTCATGGCATTTTTAGTTGCGGATCACGTCGATGTGGATGATAATGTGACAAGGTTCTTGCGCATTACCAATTGGCGGGGATAGTATATCTCTGTCTGCCGCGACGTTCTAAATTGATGAAAAATAAAATAACGGGCACTTACTAGTTTTTTTTTAATGAGAACATTGCAAATAAAGTATCACAACTTCATATTTATTTTTAAGTGCGATTTACTAGGTGCGTGCTCTAATAAAATGTCGCAAGTCAATAAAACAAATAAAAGTTATATTATTTCAGTTTTTTATTTTCAATATCATTAATTCACACCATTAGTTTGTTAATTACTCACATCTATATAAAAAAAACATTTTCTTCTTTATTTGATTATTATTATTCATAAAAACATAAAATGTAATGCAATTACTACTTATAGTTAGGTGGCGACGAAGCATTTTGAGATTTTTCGTCGGACTCTCTTCTATATACCTAAAACTGGTGTGTATGTGTTCCTTGTGCTCTACGAAACACGAAACTGACGGTTTTAAGAGGAGGAAGTGGGGACACGCATAGCTGTGACGTCACAAAGATGGCGGCCGACCGTAACAAATTTTTCTTCATTTCTCGAGTTCTATTGCATCAATTTCGTTGTTTGATATGTCATTTGAAAGCTTATATAACTGTCTATAATTGCTCTTTTAAAACCTACTAAGTTAGTCTTGTAGTTTTTGAAATATTAACAAAAGTATGTTTTTTTTTTTTCATATTTTTTTTCTTAGTTACAGGTATAAGCTAAATTAAAAAAATCATTGGTGTACCTTAGTTTGTAAGTTTATAATAAAAATAAAGTATGTTTTAATATCTTCTCAGAAAAATATAAACATCATTGTAGCGCAATAATAAACAAACAAGTTGTTACAAATTCTGTAAGGAAAGTACTCATCTAGTTTTTTCAATTTCTTCTTTATTTCATCAAGTTTTTCTACATTTATCGAGTTCTACTGCATCAATTTCAATGTTTGATATGTCATTTGAAAGTTTATATAATGTTCTATGATTATTCTATTGAAACCTACTAATTTAGTATTGTTGTTTTTTAAATATTAACAAAATTATGTTTTTTTTCATACACTCTTTCTTATTTACCGGTATAACTAAATAAAGAGAAACATAAGTGTGTCTTAGTTTGTATGTTTATGTATAACAAAAATAATGTCCATTTTATTACCTTTCCAGAAATATAAAGGTGATTGTAGTGCAATAATAAACAAACAAGTTGTGACCAATTCTGTAAAGAAAGTACGAATCTGATTTTTACCGCTGTTTTCACTATTGATTTGAAAATGATAAGTATTTAAGAAAAAAAGCTGTGCTTTTTACAAATTAAAGTATAAATCTAATATGTGTTTACTTTTTTATTATAATATCAGATGTAATATAATTTCATACTAGCGGCCGCCCACGGTTTCACCCGCGTGGTTCCCGTTCCCGTTGGGAATATCGGGATAAAAAGTATTCTATGTTTTAATCTAGGCTATTTAATGTCTGTGTGCCAAATTTCAACCAAATCCGTTCAGTAGTTTTTGCGTGATTGAGAAACAAACATCTAAACATCCAAACCCACAAACTTTCACATTTATAATATTAGTAGGATATTCATATTATAATATCACACATCCAGTAAATTAGAACTAATATAAGCTAAGCTATTATAGAAACAATGTACAAAACAAAGTATTATTGTAATCTTAATAATAGTGCAAATAAAAACTATTCCCAAGGTGTAATGAAAATTACTTATTTTTACGTAAATCACATTGTACAAAATAGAAATTAACAATGAAATAATGAATGAGATAATGTTGACATAATTAAATTATCGAGTTTAGTGAACATAGCATAACAAGCAACATATACTACTCATCAACATCCATAATGTTATGCTGATTAAAATATTTCTTTTCTAATATGGCATACTCCTTTCAATATACGTTTTGCTTTGAGCGTGCACAGTCGCATTTCATTGTCAGGCAGTCTGACTTACACTGGCACGATATGAGCTTGATATCTTGGTAATTTCAGTTTGTCTAGGTTTTTAACATTTGAGAAAACCGGTGGTAATTTAATTACCACCTTCTAGAGAAGTCAGAAGCACCATCTACACAGAGCTAATTACCAGACTTATTTGGAAAACTGCGAGTATCCCGATCCGAACCCTACTATTACCAGAAAACTGTGGCTGGAGGTTATATAAAAATTCCCTAATTCCCATCACAAGCTTGAAACCTCCATCCAATATGTCTGCAAGATATCGAGCTCATATCGTGCCAGTGTAAGACAGACTGCCGGACGACGAAATGCGACTGTGCACGCTCAAATCAAAAACGAATGATAGGATTGGAAAAGAATTAATTATGTTTTAATCAGCATAACTTTCTTGATGTTGATGAGTAGTACATATGTTGCTTGCTATGGTCTGTTCACTAAACACATTATCTCATTCATCATTTCCCTACTTAATAAGTGATTTTCACTACACATTGGGAATAGTTTTTATTTGCACTGTTATTATAGGTAATTACAATAAATAATACTTTGGTTTTGTACATTGTTTTTTATAATAGCTTAGCAAGTACATCTAAATTGCTTGATGTGTGATATTATAATACATATAAAAGTAAACGTATATTATATGTATACTGAAATTTGTAAAAAGCACAACTTCTTTTTCACAGCTCTTAAATACTTATCATTTCAAAATCAATAGTGAAAACGGCAGTAAATGAGTACTTTCTTTACAGAATTGGTCACAACTTGTTTGTTTATTATTGCACTACAACCATGTTTATTTTTCTGAGAAGGCAATAAAACAGACTTTATTTTTTTGTTAAAAACATACAAAATTAGGTACACTTATGTTTCTCTTTATTTAGTTATACCGGTAAATAAGAAAAAGTGTATGAAAAAGAATCATATTTTTGTTAATATTTTAAAAACAACAAAACCTTATTAGCAGTTTTCAAAAGAACAATCATAGGCAATTACATACACTTTCAAATGGCATATCAAACAACAAAATTGATGCAGTAGAACTCTAGAAATGAAGAATAACTTGATGAAATAAAGAAGAACTTAAGAAAATCAGATGAGTACTTTCTTTACAGAATCGGTCACAACTTGTTTGTTTATTATTGCACTTCAATCATGTTTATATTTCTGAGAAAGTAATAAAACGGACCATATTTTTTGTTATGAACTAACAAACTTAGGCACATTTATGTTTCTCTTTATTTATAGTTATACCGGAAAA
Source organism: Agriphila tristella (assembly GCA_928269145.1). Classification (NCBI taxonomy): domain Eukaryota; kingdom Metazoa; phylum Arthropoda; class Insecta; order Lepidoptera; family Crambidae; genus Agriphila; species Agriphila tristella. Next base: position 6,980,948 of record OV743440.1, read on the forward strand.
TAAGAAAAAGTGTATAAAAAACATATTTTTGTTAATATTTGAAAAACGACAAACTTAAAATTAGTAGCTATCAATAAAGCAATCATAAACAATTATATAACCTTTCAAATGACATATCAAACATTGAAATTTATGAAGTATAACTCGAGAAATGAAGAAAAATTTCATTAAATAAAAAGAAAATGAAAAAAAAAATATGAGTACTCTCCTTACAGAATTGGTCACAACTTGTTTGTTTATTATTGCACTACAATGACATTTATATTTTTGAGAAGATATGCAAACGCACTTTATTTTTTGTTATAAAATTATAAACTTAGGTACACAAATCTTTTTCTATATTTAGTTTAAACCTGTAAATAATAAAAAGTTTATGAAAAAAAATCATATTTTTGTTAATATTTCAAAAACGACAAAACTAAATTAGTAGGTTTTAAAAGAGCAATCATAGACAATTATAAAACCTGTCAAATGACATATCAAACAACGAAATTGATGCAATAAAAGTCGAGAAATGAAGAAAAACTTGTTACGGTCGGCGCCATCTTTGTGACGTCATAGCTATGCGTGTCCCCACTTTCTCCTCTTAAAACCGTCAGTTTCGTGTTTTGTAGAGCACAAGGAACACATACATTCCAGTTTTAGGTATATAGAAGAGAGTCCGACGAAAATCGTGAAGGAGACGACTTATTAAATATTTGCCTCCTGACTATTATTTATGGGGTCTCATCTCTCATAATTTCTTTTTATTTTAGTAATATTCAACAACAAGGAAGTCGTCGCATTGCCTTTATCAAGTTACATAATTCACTGTGAAATAATAAACATTAAAAGAAATTCACAAATCTTAAAATTCTCACATCAAACTTATCTAAATACACTAAACAATTTTGAAAAAGCTGATCACGTAGGAACTTTTTATGAATTGCTTTATTTGACATTACAGACGCTATAAAACAGCTCCCAAACTGTCAAACGGTGTGTCGTGGTCGTGGACTCGTGGTACGCTTCGTCCATACATAAAAAATTGTGAACGGTTTAAGAGCGTGTATTAAAGCAGGCACTCCGCAGGCCTGCTAAATCGAGGTCATGGTACGAAAAAGTAATGCCATTCAGTATAAGTCCTGCTATAAGAGCTCATAGTAAGGCCCCTGATCTCTACTTAAATAGAGATTTGCGACTATCTATGGTTACAGTCTGTTTCCTATTACGAAATTTGTTTTTAGCAGAATGAGTTTCATTTTACGCATAATTAGGCCAAGTAAATGTTGCGTCACAACGTGATTTATACATTTTTATGAGTGACATTGGCCAATTTAACGTAAATTTTAATAAATAAGGTATTTGTGCTTAGAATTAAAGGAATATTGCAAAGATTATAACGGGTGGTTTTGTCACTGCAGTAAGTTTTTCGTAAAACGGAATATGATGAACTCGACCTCATCAATTCAACAAACTAAACTCAACTCAGATCATGCTAATTTTCAAACGATACACGAGCAATGCTCGACTAATTTTAGAACTAAAATCTCTGCTTAGAAAGAATTTGATCTCTGTTTACGTAAGTATGGTCGAGACCACGCTTGAGCTTTGATTTGGGTTCATATTTACATTAGATAAGGTCAAATTTAAGGGAGCGGATGGTTAGGAGATCCCCCATGCTCTGATTCAAAGCATTTTGATTTTTTAAATGAATTTTGAAATTTTACCAATCCTAACCTCAAAATGTATAAAAGCTAAAAAACATTGAAGGGAGGCGAGTGAGGGGAAAAAGAGTAGAGTAAAGAGGGGGACTCTCCCATCCCCCCTTAATTTTTGATTTAATGACTTTTCATACATTTTGAGGTTAGGTTTAGTAAAATTTCAATGTTCATAAACAAAAACTGTGCATTGCCGCACAAAATGCTTTGGAGGGGTTAGGTCCCCTCTCTCCCTCCCATCCACCTTTCCCTTAAAATTCAATCTTAATAAATACACCCTGGCAACACTAGTGAAAAACATAAACCTAACTTAAGTCAAGCATCGTTCTAAAATAAGCTTTAATCTGAATCGCGTACTCAATCATCGTTTTAAAATTAGCATGATCTGAGTTTGAGTTTAGTTTGTTGAATCTCTGCTCAAGCACAGTTCTAGAATTAATGCTCGACTTAAAACTAGTTTTAAGTAGAGATCAAAGCTTGAGTCTCGTTCTGTAATACGAGCCTTAGGCTTAACTTACCTACCTACTTATAAACTTTGGCTTTGACAAAAAGCTTTGAATGATTGATGAGAAACTAGGTACTTTCTTTGTTCTTTGTCAAAGCAAAATTTGAAATTATACTGTTTAGCTGTGCCATCTGAGATCGTTGAGCTGTGCAGTTTTGCGCGGACGGTCTCTGTATGTTTGTACTATTATTCTGTGGCTGTATGAACATGTTTTCATTTTTCTTGCAGTGTTGCCTTAATTAAATACAGACTTATCTGTATTTATACTGATCTCTTCATTATACTGATGGTTATTGCCTCGAATTTCGGGTTGCCACAATAAAATATTGTAGAATGAGTTCGATTTTAAAATCGAATCTACACTATAACGGAAAAGTAAACATTGTTTAAGATTAGAGATGAGAATTGAAAATAATAAAATCATAAAAAATGTTGTCCTTTCCGTCATTTGTGCAAATTCACTGTTAAAATTTAACTTATTTATACGAGTGGCAACTCTAAATTGGTTCCAAGCCTCGATTACATACGCCGATTTAGCTTCCTTACTGGGGATCCAATCTAGGAACCCAAATTGGATGTAGCGATCACACTATGCCCCAATTAGGACATGATTTCACTGAATAGGGTTGTCACCAGTACTTGACAATAACATTATTGTACATAGATTAAACAATGAGTTTTCACTATTAACGGAAATGTAAAGGTAGGTTTTGATGAGTACTCTGATAGGAAATGGTTTGATGATGAAGCCGGACGGAAAAAGGCCACTAGGGCTCGTATTACAGAACGAGACTCAAGCTTTGATCTCTACTTAAAACTAGTTTTAAGTCGAGCATTAATTCTAGAACTGTGCTTGAGCAGAGATTCAACAAACTAAACTCAAACTCAGATCATGCTAATTTTAAAACGATGATTGAGTACGCGATTCAGATTAAAGCTTATTTTAGAACGATGCTTGACTTAGGTTAGGTTTATGTTTTTCACTAGTGTTGCCAGGGTTTATTTATTAAGATTGAATTTTAAGGGAAAGGTGGATGGGAGGGAGAGAGGGGACCTAACCCCTCCAAAGCATTTTGTGCGGCAATGCACAAATCAAATCATTTATTAGTTCATAGTTTCTGTTTAAATGAAACAGTCACAGTTTTTGTTTAAATGAACATTGAAATTTTACTAAACCTAACCTCAAAATGTATGAAAAAGTCATTAAATCAAAAATTAAGGGGGGATGGGAGAGTCCCCCTCTTTACTCTACTCTTTTTCCCCTCACTCGCCTCCCTTCAATGTTTTTTAGCTTTTATACATTTTGAGGTTAGGATTGGTAAAATTTCAAAATTCATTTAAAAAAATCAAAATGCTTTGATTAAGGGCATGGGGGCTCTCCTAACCATCCGCTCCCTTAAATTCGACCTTATCTAATGTAAATATGAACCGTGGTCTCGACCATACTTACGTAAACAGAGATCAAATTCTTTCTAAGCAGAGATTTTAGTTCTAAAATTAGTCGAGCATTGCTCGAGTATCGTTTGAAAATTAGCATGATCTGAGTTGAGTTTAGTTTGTTGAATTGATGAGGTCGAGTTCATCATATTCCGTTTTACGAAAAACTTACTGCAGTGACAAAACCACCCGTTATAATCTTCGCAATATTCCTTTAATTCTTAGCACAAATACCTTATTTATTAAAATTTACGTTTAATTGGCCAATGTCACTCATAAAAATGTATAAATCACGTTGTGACGCAACATTTACTTGGCCTAATTATGCGTAAAATGAAACTCATTCTGCTAAAAACAAATTTCGTAATAGGAAACAGACTGTAACCATAGATAGTCGCAAATCTCTATTTAAGTAGAGATCAGCTGAGTCTAGACTCAAGCATAGTTTTGGAATCAACAGGGTGCTTGAGACTAGATTCAGTAATTAAGTAGAGATCAGGTGATTAGAGTTCAAGCTGTGCTTGAGTCTCGTTCTATAATACGAGCCTAGAACTCTGTAATAAAAAAGATGGCGGTCAACTTTATTGTTTGTGAGCCGATTTCAATGAAACACGGTTTTGTTACTATTTTGACAAAAAATAACAACGAAATGTTGAAAATATTAAAAATCTAAGATGGCGGTCAACTTTTTTGTTTTTGGGCCGATTTCGATAAAACTCGGTTTTTGGTCCTATTCTGTCAAGAAAATAACAACGCAATATTGAAAATATTAAGAAATCCAAGATGGCGGCCAAAATTTTTTTTGTGGGCCGATTTCGATGAAACTCGGTTTTTGGTACTATTTTAACAAGAAAATAACAACACAATTTTTTAAATACTAAAAATCCAAGATGGCGGTCAACTTTTTTGTTTTTGGGCCGATTTTGATAAAACTCAGTTTTTGGTCCTATTTTGACAAGAAAATAACAACGCAATGTTAAAAATATTCAAAAATTCAAGATGACGGCCAACGTTTTTGCTATTGGGCTGATTTCGATTAAACTCGGTTGTTGGTACTATTTTGACAAGAAAATAACAAGGCAATGTTAAAAATATTAAAAATCCAAGATGGTGGCCTTTTTTTTTTGTTCGTGGTCCGATTTTAATAAAACTTGGGTTTTGGTACTAACTACTTAAAAGTAACAATAATCATCATCATCGAAATCGAAAAATTGAGAAATCGGCCCATAAATAAAAGAGTTGGCTGGTATATTGATTTTATTATTATTTTCAACATTTCGTTGTTATTTTTTCGTCAAAGTAGTAACAAAACCGAGTTTCTTTGAAATCGGCCCATAAACAAAAAAGATGGTCGCCATCTTGGATTTTTAGTATTTGAAAAATTGTGTTGTTAATTTCTTGTCAAAATAGTAGCAAAAACTGAGTTTCATCGAAATCAGCCCACAAACAAAAAATATGGCCGCCATCTTGGATTTTTATTATTAGAAAAATTGAGTTGTTATTTTCTTGCCAAAATAGTACCAAAAACCGAGTTTCATCGAAATCAGGCCAAAAACAAAAAAGTTGGCCCCCATCTTGAATTTTTGGTACGCACTCAAATGGTAGTGGTGGTGGTAATGCAATGTAAATTATTGACAAGCCATGCTTGATCATCTAGGGGTTACTTATAATGTGATATAGGTACCGGCATAAATAACTTGGTAAAACAAAGATGAGACAAAAGATGCACCGAGTTTAGTGTTTGTAGCTGCTGCGCATCTTTTGTCTTGCCAAATTACGTGCCCGTAATAATACACCCGCAGAAATGCAAACTAAAGAAAAAAATATGACTGAAGACTTGGCTGCATGATCAAAGTTTCATTTGCCTTACCTATATAGCCTTGGCTAGGGAGGCAACCCTTAAATTCCCCAACTAGGATCCAATTCGGGGCATCGTTTCCAATTTGAAATTGGATCCCCAGTAAGGAAGCTAAATCGGCGTATGTAATTGAGGCTCAATGACAAAGGAATAATATGGAACTGACATACTTACGAAAAAGGCGTGGATACCTACTTCATTGTTTTCCATTCAAACGCAGCGCAACTAAACATGGCGACTTATCTTAGTGTACATACACACCTTATGTTAACAGCATAGAGTCTAAATTGTAACATGTAAACGCAACACAATATGGCGGACACCGCACGCGCCTGACGTCACGAATGCTTTGTTATTGCAGTTTATGTTATGTCACTTCCATAGGTTTCCTTTTTCTGAGATTGTTATGAACTAGCTTTTTCATACTTTTAAAGTATGAAAAGCTTGTTCTTAAAGTTAACCTTATGCAGATTGTTACTGTCTTAATCAGAGATGTTTCACAAGACTGGGGTGCAAGACAGAGGGCCTAGTACGAGTTGATTTTTTGTTCTCACTTCACTTTGCGAATAGTAAACTATCGTCTTCTCTCTTTCACTCGTTCACTCACTCGATTGATATCCTCTCTTTCACTCGATACTATTCGCAAAGTGAGGTGAGAAACACAACTCGTACTAGGCCCTCAGTTCTAACAAAGCCGTTTAAAGCCTCGATTACATACGCCGATTTAAGGAACCAATTTAGAGTTGCCACTCGTATAAATAAGTTAAATTTTAACAGTGAATTTGCACAAATGACGGAAAGGTCAAAATTTTTTAAGATTTTTTATTTTTAATTCTCATCTCTAATCTTAAACAATGTTTACTTTTCCGTTATAGTGTAGATTCGATTTTAAAATCGAACTTATTCTACAATATTTTATTGTGGCAACCCGAAATTGGTTCCTAGCTGGGAAGCTAATAAAGCCTCGATTACATACGCCGATTTAGCTTCCTTACTGGGGATCCAATCTAGGAACCCAAATTGGATGTAGCGATCACACTATGCCCCAATTAGGACATGATTTCACTGATTAGGGTTGTCACCAGTACTTGACAATAACATTATTGTACATAGATTAAACAATGAGTTTTCACTATTAACGGAAATGTAAAGGTAGGTTTTGATGAGTACTTTGATAGGAAATGGTTTGATGATGAAGCCGGACGGAAAAAGGCCACTAGAACTCTGTAATAAAAAAGATGGCGGTCAACTTTATTGTTTGTGGGCCGATTTCAATGAAACACGGTTTCGTTACTATTTTGACAAAAAATAACAACGAAATGTTGAAAATATTAAAAATCTAAGATGGCGGTCAACTTTTTTGTTTTTGGGCCGATTTCGATAAAACTCGGTTTTTGGTCCTATTCTGTCAAGAAAATAACAACGCAATATTGAAAATATTAAGAAATCCAAGATGGCGGCCAAAATTTTTTTTGTGGGCCGATTTCGATGAAACTCGGTTTTTAGTACTATTTTAACAAGAAAATAACAACACAATTTTTTAAATACTAAAAATCCAAGATGGTGGTCAACTTTTTTGTTTTTGGGCCGATTTTGATAAAACTCGGTTTTTGGTCCTATTTTGACAAGAAAGTAACAACGCAATGTTAAAAATATTCAAAAATTCAAGATGACGGCCAACGTTTTTGCTATTGGGCCGATTTCGATTAAACTCGGTTGTTGGTACTATTTTGACAAGAAAATAACAAGGCAATGTTAAAAATATTAAAAATCCAAGATGGTGGCCTTTTTTTTTTGTTCGTGGTCCGATTTTAATAAAACTTGGGTTTTGGTACTAACTACTTAAAAGTAACAATAATCATCATCATCGAAATCGAAAAATTGAGAAATCGGCCCATAAATAAAAGAGTTGGCTGGTATATTGATTTTATTATTATTTTCAACATTTCGTTGTTATTTTTTCGTCAAAGTAGTAACAAAACCGAGTTTCTTTGAAATCGGCCCATAAACAAAAAAGCAGGCCGCCATCTTGGATTTTTATATTTGAAAAATTGTGTTGTCATTTTCTTGTCAACATAGTAGCGAAAACTGAGTTTCATCGAAATCGGCCCACAAACAAAAAAGATGGTCGCCATCGTGGATTTTTAGTATTTGAAAAATTGTGTTGTTAATTTCTTGTCAAAATAGTAGCAAAAACTGAGTTTCATCGAAATCAGCCCACAAACAAAAAATATGGCCGCCATCTTGGATTTTTATTATTTGAAAAATTGAGTTGTTATTTTCTTGCCAAAATAGTACCAAAAACCGAGTTTCATCGAAATCAGGCCAAAAACAAAAAAGTTGGCCCCCATCTTGAATTTTTGGTACGCACTCAAATGGTAGTGGTGGTGGTAATGCAATGTAAATTATTGACAAGCCATGCTTGATCATCTAGGGGTTACTTATAATGTGATATAGGTACCGGCATAAATAACTTGGTAAAACAAAGATGAGACAAAAGATGCACCGAGTTTAGTGTTTGTAGCTGCTGCGCATCTTTTGTCTTGCCAAATTACGTGCCCGTAATAATACACCCGCAGAAATGCAAACTAAAGAAAAAATATGACTGAAGACTTGGCTGCATGATCAAAGTTTCATTTGCCTTACCTATATAGCCTTGGCTAGGGAGGCAACCCTTAAATTCCCCAACTAGGATCCAATTCGGGGCATCGTTTCCAATCTGAAATTGGATCCCCAGTAAGGAAGCTAAATCGGCGTATGTAATTGAGGCTTAAATTGGCGTATGTAATCGAGGCATAATGCTTGTACACCAATCACAATACACCTTTTAATCCTTATACAATGGGACTAAACGTCAAACTGTCACTCTGAATACGATTTGCGCTAAAATGGCGTTAGTCCGCAGTCTAACGCCATGTTAACTTTGGCCCTAGTTTAACGAACGCACTCTGAATAAGACAGTAAGAGCCAATTTCACCATTGATTTTAAACGCGCTTTGTCAAAAAACAAGTTTAAAGCCTCGATTACATACGCCGATTTAGCTTCCTTACTGGGGATCCAATTTCAGATTGGAAACGATGCCCCGAATTGGATCCTAGTTGGGGAATTTAAGGGTTGCCTCCCTAGCCAAGGCTATATAGGTAAGGCAAATGAAACTTTGATCATGCAGCCAAGTTTTCAGTCATATTTTTTTCTTTAGTTTGCATTTCTGCGGGTCTATTACTACGGGCACGTAATTTGGCAAGACAAAGATGAGACAAAAGATGCGTAGCAGCTACAAACACTAAACTCGGTGCATCTTTTGTCTCATCTTTGTTTTGCCAAGTTATATGCCGGTACCTATATCACATTATAAGTAGCCCCTAGAATCTAGATGATCAAGCATGGCTTGTCAATAATTTACATTGCATTACCACCACCACTATCATTTGAGTGCGTACCAAAAATTCAAGATGGGGGCCAACTTATTGTTTTTTGGCCTGACTTCGATGAAACTCGGTTTTGGTACTATTTTGGCAAGAAAATAACAACTCAATTTTTCAAATAATAAAAATCCAAGATGGCGGCCATCTTTTTTGTTTGTGGGCTGATTTCGATTAAACTCAGTTTTTGCTACTATTTTGACAAGAAAATAACAATACAATTTTTCAAATACTAAAAATCCAAGATGGCAACCATCTTTTTTGTTTGTGGGCCGATTTCGATGAAACTCAGTTTTCGCTACTATGTTGACAAGAAAATAACAACACAATTTTTCAAATATAAAAATCCAAGATGGCGGCCTGCTTTTTTGTTTATGGGCCGATTTCAAAGAAACTCGGTTTTGTTACTACTTTAACGAAAAAATAACAACGAAATGTTGAAAATAATAATAAATTCAATATACCAGCCAACTCTTTAATTTATGGGCCAATTTCTCAATTTTTCGATTTCGATGATGATGATTATTGTTACTATTTAAGTAGTTAGTACCAAAAAACCCAAGTTTTATTAAAATCTGACCACGAACAAAAAAATAGGCCATCGTCTTGGATTTTTAATATTTTTATCATTGCCTTGTTATTTTCTTGTCAAAATAGGACCAAAAACCGAGTTTTATCAAAATCGGCCCAAAAACAAAAAAGTTGACCGCCATCTTGGATTTTTAGTATTTAAAAAATTGTGTTGTTATTTTCATATTAAAATAGTGAAAAAAACCGAGTTTCATCGAAATCGGTCCACAAAAAAAATTTTTGGCCGCCATCTTGGATTTCTTAATATTTTCAATATTGCCTTGTTATTTTCTTGTCAAAATAGGACCAAAAACCGAGTTTTATCAAAATCGGCCCAAAAACAAAAAAGTTGACCGCCATCTTGGATTTTTAGTATTTAAAAAATTGTGTAGTTATTTTCATATTAAAATAGTGACAAAAACCGAGTTTCATCGAAATCGGTCCACAAAAAAAAATTTTTGGCCGCCATCTTGGATTTCTAAATATTTTCAATAATGCGTTGTTATTTTCTTGTCAAAATAGGACCAAAAACCGAGTTTTATCGAAATCGGCCCAAAAACAAAAAAGTTGACCGCCATCTTGGATTTTTAGTATTTGAAAAATTGTGTTGTTATTTTCTTGTTAAAATAGTACCAAAAACCGAGTTTCATCGAAATCAGCCCACAAAAAAAAATGTTGGCCGCCATCTTGGATTTCTTAATATTTTCAATATTGCGTTTTTATTTTCCTGACAAAATAGGACCACAAAACCGAGTTTTATCGAAATCGGCCCAAAAACAAAAAAGTTGACCGCCATCTTAGATTTTTAGTATTTGAAAAATTGTGTTGTTATTTTCTTGTTAAAATAGTACAAAAATCGAATTTCATCGAAATCAAACAAAAATGTTGGCCGTCATTTTGGATTTTTAATATTTTTAACTTTTCGTTGTTATTTTTTGTCAAAATAGTAACAAAACCGAGTTTCATTGAAATCGGCCCACAAACAATAAAGTTGACCGCCATCTTTTTTATTACAGAGTTCCAGTGGCCTTTTTCCGTCCGGCTTCATCATCAAACCATTTCCTATCAGAGTACTCATCAAAACCTATTACATTTCCCTTAATAGTGAAAACTCATTATTTAATCTATGTACAATAATGTTATTGTCAAGTACTGGTGACAACCCTAATCAGTGAAATCATGTCCTAATTGGGGCATAGTGTGATCGCTACATCCAATTTGGGTTCCTAGATTGGATCCCCAGTAAGGAAGCTAAATCGGCGTATGTAATCGAGGCTTAAGGCTGTCACTGTCATAACAACAAAGTAAAATTTGTTACAAAAATGTACAATTATGTTATAAACAATGCCTTGTTAAATCTTGATTCAATTTTTTTAATGAACTGGTGAAATTGATTTTTGGAATAAACGGGGAACGGGGTATCAAACTCGACACTTAAACTACATTACGTAAAACGTGATCTTAATCGCGTTTAAAATCAATGGTGAATTTGGCACTTACTGTCTTATATACCCCGCGTTCCGAATCACGCTCACAGCGCTGTTAGCGCGAATCCGACCAAATCAAATAGTCACAAAGTATTACACAGATAGGGTATTTGTATACCTACTTCACTTAATGGATTATACGCTAACAGTGCTGTTGGCGTGATTTGGAACGCGGGGTCAGAGTGCATTGTGATTGGTTTACAAACATTAAACCAGCACCCTGATTATCCAAAAATAAACTATTTAGCGACTGGATGCATTTGACTTACATTGCAACTTTTCTTTGGTATGTTTTTTTTCACCCAAAAAAAAAGTAGCAATGGATCACGATCATCTGTGAACTGCAAACAGTCGTGTGATAGCGCGGTCCAGCCGAAACGATTATAGTATAAGCAATTGGACCCTAGATGCCATCTGGTTCAAGAAGGCGACTTTCGATAGAATCTTCCTGCCGTTCAGAAAAGTGAGAGGTTCTTTCGTACTGACACCAACGCAATTACGTATCCACCTACCTTGAGTCTTTCTCTGTATTCTTCAGCTCACAGCAGTTGTATTCCTTCAGGGGAGCAATGTGGTAGGCCCCATAAGATGGTCCACGAACAGAAGTCCAACTGGAACTCTCACGCAACCCAATGTTTGGAAAACGATTATATAGATGCTAGCACATAGGATAAATACAATTATTATGATTTTGGAATCACACACTCCGAATTTTATGGTTTTTGATAATTTTCAATGCCGCGATGATGTCACGGAAGCGGCGACTTTTCTAGTGTGTCTCGCCAGCCAATCAGTGGACGGGATAGGCGGATATGCTTCTAATGATGAGCGTTGTAGTCCAATCAACGGGGCTTATGCAACCCGAATAATTCTCCCGTCTATGAAATTTGGCATGTGATGAAGTTAGGTGATACAGATTACAGATGCACAATAATCCAATAAATTTTGTTACGAGAAGATAGGTGTTTTTACCTAATCATGAAAATCGCTTATATCTCTCTGTGAATATTTCCTCGGGCTAAAATACTTTCTGTATACGTACTTATGTATTAGTTAGAATAAGTATGTAAAGAAATCCAATACTTTTTCGATTTCAGAGATACCCCAAATTTTAATTTTAATATTTTTCATTATATCTTCTGTTGAAAAATTTATTTGCTGATTATTATTTTTAATATGTTTTTATACCTTTAATATATAGCTTTGTTCAGTAAGCCAATAAATTTTCTTCTTTAATCATATTTTTTTATAAACGTATAAAAATGGACCGACTATTTTTTCACATTACCTCTTTAGACCAAAAAATAAAAAAAATATGATTAAAGAAGAAAATTTATTGGCTTACTGAACAAAGCTATATATCAAAGGTGTAAAACATATTAAAAAATTATAATCAGCAAATAAATTTTTCAACAGAAGATATATTGAAAAATATTAAAATTAAAATTTGAGGTATCTCTGAAATCAAAAAAGTATTGGATTTCTTTACATACTTATTCTAACTAATACATAAGTACGTATACAGAAAGTATTTTAGCCCGAGGAAATATTCACAGAGAGATATAAGCGGTTTTCATGTTTAGGTAAAAATACCCAACTTCTCGTAACAAAATTTATTGGATTATTGTTCATCTGTAATCTGTATTACCTAACTTCATCACATGCCAAATTTCATGGACGGGAGAATTATTCGGAAGTCGCCATACAATAAATATCCTCATTGATTGGACTATTGCGTTACTGTCGCAGCAAAACAACCACTCACAAGGCAGCGGGAATATTTGAATTTCAAATTTTAGCTTAAGTTGAAAGTTTGATTTTAACGATTAGTGAACAAGTCGCTAGGTGGTTTTTAATTAGATAATCAGCCCGCAGGTTTTGTTAGGCAGCCATTACATGGATGACCATGCATTGCATGAGCAAGCGTCAGTCAAATTCCATCAGTCATGAATTACGTTTGACTGATTGACTGATGGAAAGAACAAATCACATCATGCAACCATCAGTCACTACATTACACGGTAGGTTAATCGTCAGTCACAGCGCGTGACTGTGGTTTAACTGACAGCAAAACCTACCGTGTAATGGGTGCCTTAGAACAGTCTTGCACCCCAGTTTTATGAAACATCTCTGAATAAGACAGTAAAGTCTTTTAGTATGAATTTTCTAAGTATAGGTACAGTACGAAGCATATATCTTGAAATCGGGTGGGGATTGCACGGAACGCGTATTTTGGGCATGCGTAGCGGTGAGGGATGCGGGCGGCGGGAGAGAGGCGCGCGCTATTGGTCATTCACAAAAGCACATGCGCGAACTTATCCCCATTCCGTCGAAAAAATTTCAAGATAAAATATATTATGTTAGAGTTCATAACGCCAGCAGGAAAGTAGCTTCTAGAGGGAAGCGAGTTTGATGAATAATTTGTGCGCAATTCGGTATGAATGTGCGCCAAATAAAAAAAAATGTGGGCCTTAGGCTGGCCCCAGACCTACCGGTTCCGTTTCTTTGCTTTGCTGTGCTACCTTGCTTGAAAGACCGCCGGCCAACCAGGGTAATTTTCAATCTATCGCATTTTGGGACTAGACCAAATTGGCAAGATAGCCATTATTTTGGTTTTATCAAATATTATCGCCTGGATTGCGAAGTAGGAAGCTTTTAGGAGATGTGCCACCCTGAACATGGACTCCGATCGTTAAAAATAACTCGATCGCTTATTTATACAAGATGTTTGGTAAAGCCTTATAAAACTGAATATGGTAGATAGGGACCATAATAAAACTGAACAACTTTTACTATGGGACCAAATCTGAAATCGCGAAAAAAAATGAACTGTTTCATTCATTTTGATAATTTCGTTATTATTTTTTGTATAAAACAGCAGTTTTTTTTTTAAAACAAAAACTAAAACTTCTCATCGCACCCCAGACGACGTTATTTGATAACACCAAACTAATGGCTATCTTGCCAATATGGTCAGGTCAAAATATGCGATAGATTGAAAATGAGCCTCTTGGCCGGCGGTCCATGGTAGAACAGCAAAGCAAAGAAATGAAACCGGTAGGTCTGGGGCCAGCCTTATACTTTTGGAATAAAACGGGAAAAAGGAATTCTGGTAGGGTAACGGTACTCCAGCAGGAAGATTCTAAATTAATGATCGAAGAGGAATAAAAGATATATGCGCGGGTAGCTTGATACTAGCAGAAAATGTGCACCAAATATAAATTTTGTGGGCTTTATAGTTTTGGAGATATTTGATTTCCTGCTGGCGTAACGTTTTGCTGGATCCCTCGGAAACAACTAAATGTGCGATCTTACAGTAAACACATATAAGTAGCCCCTAATTTGTGCTATTTGTGCGATAGAAAACATTTCAAAAATATTCACAGATTTTGAAGTAATCAGGCATTTTCTGAAAACAGAAAAAAAATCTAGCGCCTAAACTAACACATAAATAAAGAAACCAAAAACGGTGTTCTATTCTTCTTATTATTACTCATTACCATACAAATTTTGAAAACCGCACATTAACTCTACTGGATCTATTAAAATAGGTTCTAAAGTCGCCCCTTTAGGTCTAAAGCAGCTGCAAAAGGGTTGCATAGCGCGCTATGCCGCTGACTCTTGCAGCTTCTAACTGTAATTATATACGCTATATAGGTCTTAAGCAGACGTCTTGTGCTGGTTGGGGTTGATTGCGAAAATGACATTTATTTTTAATTCCAACACGGTGGACATGATACCCCTAAAGGCATGAAAATGGGGTACAAATTTTGTATGGAAAAAAATATAAAATCGAAATTACAACTTTAAAATTCGTAGGAGCACGTCTAAAAATAAATAGGCAAACACATAATTTGTTATTTTAAAAATCATCCCTTAGGGAGTAATATGGGTAAGTAAACATAAAAATCAATATGGATGTCGTTCTTAGGGTTTAATGGGATGGTGATTGCGAAAATGACATTTATTTTGAAGTCCAACGCGGTGGACATGATTCAGCCCCTATAAAGGTGAAATAAGGACTCAAATTTTTGTTAAGAGGTCGGGGACGAGACGAGAAGGGTATGGGAAAGGATGATGGAAAGGATGAGGGAGAGGGAGAGGGAAAGGGAGGCCCGCCACACGCGGTTAACGTCTTGCCTCGCGAGGCAGCGCGCTTGGTGGGGACTCGCCTAATCGCGTAAAAACTGCTGGTCGGATCCTGGTTGAAGGTTCTTAAGGATTTTCTTAATGTGCACGCGGACGAAATCGCGGGCGGAAGCTAGTTATTATATAATTTTAAAGAATTCTTAAAGTCTGATAGAAAAAATTAAAAATAAATAACATTTTGCTACTCCACTGCTCTTTGTTCCTGAAAGCCTTCTGTCAGCTTCTAAAATTAACTTATGTAGCTTCAACTGGCCGTTTGTTTGACATTACTGCTTCATGACCGAAAAAATTTTATAGGACTCAAGTGTCAGCAGCAATGTATGGACAGAGCCAGTCGAAGCATAATATGGTGAAATTCAACGCATGTGCCACATTTCAGCTTTGCTATTGTATTGCCTAGTGCATCCTTTGGTTCTGAGATCGTTGGTGTAGGCGGTTAGATATGCCGCCGGTGAGTGTCAATATTTCAAGCATCAGAAAACTATTAGACATATAGAGCTGAAAGTTAGCTTTAATTGTTTGAAATTTAATACACTTTTAAAGTGATGTTGGCAACTACTGTCAAAAGGTCATAGTTTTTTAATAAAACTGCAAAAACTGAATAAAAATTCAGTTTTTTACGTATAAAGCAGCTAGCACAACTTTTTTATGCTTGCAAAACATGGTTCCACACTCCCTCAAGGGGTCCAAATAACATACAAAAAATGCACCTTTACATCGCGTTTTGCGATTTAAATGTAGATTTTTACTGGGCTATTTTATGCCTCGTTTTATTTACATTATACAGATTTTTTTGATGCCGTGATAAATATCTGGCAACACTTATCAATTGATTGATTGACGTTGACAGTGACAGTAAAATTTAAGGTTATTTCATATTAAAATAATTATATAATTTTTATTATTTCGTTAATTTTGCCAGGCACTGTTACTGAAAAAACTGATAAAAAAAATAAAGCTAAAAAATGTTAAAGTATGATGCTGTAATAATTTAATGTCCGCATTATTTTATCCAACGCTCGTCAATCCCTAAGTTTTGTATTGCTTTTAGATTTGGTGTTAAGTCCGCTGTTTTTGGAGCTGCAGTTTACTATACAATTGAGAAGGGGGTCTGGAAAGATACTTCAGTTACAAGTGCTATATACGAGGATCTTGAAAAAGGTGCATCGCCTTACGTTGGCGAGCTAAAAAATAAAATTCCCTATGAAGTAAGTCTGTTACATTTGTTGAAAAAACTAATCTGATATAACAGTATTTATATCCTTCATTCGTTTATTTTATTTTAGTTGCCGCCTCTCCCATCAAATGACAGAATAACCTACCTATTCAAGTACTACTGGAATAGTGGTGTGAAGGCAACCTTCAGATTCCTCGTTGATTTACCAACACATGCCTCGGTTGCAACTGATAAAGCTGTAGATCTTATTGCCTCCTCAATAAATCCTGTTGAAACAAACACTACCACTAGTGAAGAAGTTAAATAGTTTAAAATCTTTATTTCTAGGAAACAATGTATTTATTTTAATCAAAGTGATAATTGTCTGCTTTCAAAGTAAATTAAAATATGTAATAGATTAGTTTGTATTTGTTTTTATTATTACTACGTCAAGAGTGTTATCATCTACTACGTCAAAGAGTGGAATTGCAAGCATATTTAAAGCAACACCGGCTTCGGAAGCCCGCCATGCTCTAAGCAAGCATAGGCTCAATTTACATTGCAGGTGAAGTAAAGGGAAGTTTGGAAGCGATGCAAATTTGATCAACATAACTTGAGCCAATTTTTAATACCACGTGACCTGCGCACCACAGTTTTTGTACTGAAAATTGCTACTGCGTAAGCTTATTTGTCTATAGTTTGGCCTAAGTTATGTTCCGCGAGCTGTACATAATATGAATGTCTATTGTGCAAACTAGACTAGTATCTAAATACTGTGGTAAGGCATCTCTTCCTTAATAATTACATGGCTATGTATATTATACCATAAAATTCGCTTCGTTGCCCGTGACACTCTCAGTATAGTCATCTTCCAGACCCTTTCTTTTAACCTCAATATTATTTTTAGCCTAAAGGAAACTCATAATAAGTCAGGGTGGCCAAGCCTGCGAGTATTTTAGGGCTGGTATGGCTGCTCAGCCTATCTATAAAGATGTCTCTGGTCTCTACAGCTGAGCCATATGCTACGCCTAGACAGAATACTCTTGAGCAGGGGTCTCCAAACTACGGCCCGCGAGCACCAACAACCTGGCCCATGAAAATTTACAGTATGTTGGTATAATGAGCCAGCAAGGTCCTGACCCTTGCTTGGGACTTGGTTGAGGAGTTAGTCTGGCCCTTAGGCTAAAATGTTTGGCGACTCATGCTCTTGAGCAATCGGATTTTTGCTACGATGCCCATGCTGCGCCACAAAAAAAGATGGAAATACTTTTTGACTACGCTTGTACTTTGTCAAAATCTTGCGTTTAGTTAGGAGATACGTGTGGCGCAGCTGTAGAGACGTCTCTCCTCGAGATCCCCTCCGTTGCTCTGCGCAAGTACATTCGTTTTTCAACTGTATGATGGTAAAGCTGTGGTCTCTACAGCTGAGCCATATGCTACGCCTAGACAGAATACTCTTGAGCAGGGGTCTCCAAACTACGGCCCGCGAGCACCAACAACCTGGCCCATGAAAATTTACAGTATGTTGGTACAATGAGCCAGCAAGGTCCTGGGGCCCTATTTTTGAATCGCTCGGCTGGCGTCGAGCGCTCGTTTCTACTGATTTTCGTTCGACATATGGCTCAAACTATATATATATAATATATATCGGAATTTGTCACCAAGAATCAGATTTTGTCGATCTTGCGTTTAGGAGATATGTGAGGATACGCTTACGACCTTTCGTTCTCGAGATCCAGGTAAAAAGGTCTCCACATCGCATCCGCTACACATACGAGTAATCAGATTTTCGCTACGACCTTCCGTTTTCGAGATCTGTGTGGCCCAGCTGTAGAGACGTCTCTACAGCTGAGCCACACGTATCTCCTAAACGCAAGACCGAAAAATTCTGGTTTTTGGCGACAAATTCCGACAAATTATCGACTTCATCATGGCATAGTCAAAAAGTCAGATTTCCAACTTTTTTTTTTGTGGCCCAGCTGTAGTCCGGCACGTGGCCCCTGGTCCTTGCTTGGGACTTGGTTGAGGAGTTAGTCTGGCCCGTAGGCTAAATGGAAATACTTTTTCACTACGCCTGTACTTTGTCAGAATCTTGCGTTTAGTTAGGAGATACGTGTGGCGCAGCTGTAGAGACGTCTCTACAGCTGCGCCACACAGATCTTGTAAGTTAGGTCAGGGGTGTCAAACTGATTTTTCTAAAGGGCTATTTTTATAAATGGTAAGCGTGTTAGAGCGGGCCCGACTCAAAATTTAAAACTCAAACACAAACTAAATTAAAATCTTTATTGTCATACAAAGGTAATAAAAAGGAGTTAGCTTGAGGGTCCAGATACCTGAGGCCTCATATTTTATTATCTTACAATACGTAGTGGTATCGAATACCGTCTGAAATCCTCGCAGGATAGATTCTAGTCGCGGGCCATATTGTGATGGCTTGCGGGCTGTAACTTTGACACCACTGTATAAATGAAAGGTCGTAGCGAAAATCTGATCACTCGTTTGTGTAGCCGTTAGTTTGTCGGAATTTGTCGCACAAAAACCAGAATTTGTTGGTCTTGCGTTTAGGAGATATGTAAGGTTACACTGTGGAGACCTTTCTACTTGGATCTCGAGAAAGGGACGGTCGTAGCGAAAATCTGATTACTCGTGTATGTAGCCGGTAGTTTGCGCCAGACTTTGTCGCCTCACCAAAGAACTAGCGTGACGTATTCATTAAAATACTAGGTACCTACATTTAAATTTAAAACAGTTGTACGCGAATGTATGATACACCTGCCCTGCTCGTGTCCTACATCTTGGCATGGACCACTTTGAAAACCGCAATTCTGACTACATGGAAAATTTCTCCCCAATTAGTCATAACTAGTCCCACTTTTTCGGAATTAATCCCAAAAAGGACTGAAAGATATAAGCGATTTAAATGGTCCATGCCAAAGCAAACCTTCATTTTGGCAGGGTCAGGCTATATCTAGTGAACCATAACACCTAGCCAGGATCTGATTGTTCCAAAAAAAAGTCCCTTTTTTATGGATCCCGCAATGCCTAGAATCAAAACGAAATGAAGCGCTGTTCAAAAAATATAAAGGAATGATTTGGTCCATGCCAAAATCAACCTACATCTTGGCGAGGACTTTTGAACGGTACCTTGATTACGTAAAGCTGTTGCTAACAATTCTCGATTGAAATCGATTGAAAGCGCGGTTGCATTGCGGCTTTAGTTAAGATAGTTGTCACATTGGTTCTTACTAAAGCAGCGATGTAACTGCGATTTCTGTCAGAGTTGATTGCAACAAAGTTACGTAATTACCCCACTGGGCTAATTGTCTAATTTAAAAATCTATCGCAATCGCTTTCGTTTGACAGATGGATGTGACACATTGCTGCATTTCTTTGGTAAGTTTTTATTTGTGTCAAGAAGAAGCTTCAATGTGTTACATCCTTGAAAGCGATTGCGATAGATTTTTAAATTAGACAATAGATAGGCAGCTAGGTGATTGCGTAAAGTCAATCGTATTCATTTGACAGTTCATATTGTATCATAATATGTGTCATCCCATACAAATTGCAGCCGATGGAATACGATATGAACTGTCAAATGAATACGATTAACTTACGCAATCGCACCCCAGGTCACCTAGAGAAAATCTGCTTATTGGAAACGATTCGCGTAAATTAGTCCCAAGTCCCGAAGCCACAAAATTAGTGCCCCTTAATTTTTAAGTCATAAAATAAAAATGTTTCTTAGTGATATTTTATCCTGGGGCTCCTGGACTATATCAAAAACGTGTACAGTCGCGTAGAAAATAATTTTAATTTGTGACCCTTATGCCTTTATGTCAACATGAACGTAACATTTTGTACATGTTCGTAACAAAACGTGTGCGTAGCTGCGTTTTACATGCACGTAACGGTACAATTATTTTGAGAAATACCTACCCACCTGCAGTTTACAGTTTGATGGTGAATGCCGTGAATGGTACGGAAAACTGTACTTTTTTGGTACGTTCTGGCAACACTGTTGACAATCGTGTCGTGTCGTGTCATTGTTTATTCGTAGGAAAACATAGATATAGTATATTAAAAAGGGGTAGATGCGCCACCGAGCGACCGGGTGTAAGGGATAGATATATTATGACGTCAAAATATGGGGCTGCCATGATCGCAAAAAAAATACCCTAAAAATGTAGTCGAAATCGTTACATTACAATACTTGAATTCCGTAGTGAGTGAAAGTCAACATTTTGACTCGCTAATTAAGCAAAGTATTGCAAGCGAAATCGCGGAAATAAGTAGTCCCGACCGACCACTCTTTTCGTGATAAACTATATTGAATTTTTGCCAATAACACCCTGGCATAATATGTAACATTATTGTTCTTCTTTATACCTCAACAAAAAATGCTCATCAGGCTGAACAACTTTTGCTAAGGTCTCATTTTTATATTTTGTATAGTTTAGCTGGACCATTATGGTTCTACATCAGGTGTTCCAGATATTAGATTTTTGTACCTAAACAAAAAATGCTTATCAGACTGAACAACTTTTTCTAAGGTGTCATTTTCATATTTTGTATAGTTTAGCTGGATTACGTAGATTATTGTTGTCATTTTCATACATTATGATTCAGCATCAGGAGTTCCATTTTCCAAAATCAATTATACCCTAAGTTATGCCCAGGCTTAACAGCAATATAACAAAAAAAGTTTCATTCGAATCCATTCAGTATTTCCGGAGATTAGCGTGTTCAAACAGACAAACAAACAGACACATTTTTTTTTCAAATTCTTACTCTATTACTATGTCGCCATCGCCCCAGATATTTCATTTTTAAATATATGTAATGTACAGACACACTTTTTCTACTGTTTTATTATATGTAAGGATAAATGGGGTAAAAAACTGCATTTTATAATTACAAACTATGCAAATTTGCTATGTCCCTTGCTATACTCAATCAACTTTGAATGATTTTAAACTTATCAATATATTTAATTCATAATGAACATTAATGGTATACAAATAAATTATTATTGTTATTATTGGAAATTAGCATTACTTATCAAAGTTTCTAGGAAAAATAATTAAAAATCATTAATGAATGTCTCCATCGCTTCAAATATATTTTTGTTGAAATATCTGTAATGTACAGACACACTTTTTCTGCAAATCAATTCGTGTGTACTTATGCCCATTTTTTATTTTCCAGTTGCTTCTGTCCATTTCTCACGAATTTTATCTTCCGTCCGAAATCTGGAAAAATCAAATCGCTTGAAATTCCCTGAAATATAGGGTAATTTTTGGGGAAAAATTTCTATATGGGTAGGCATCCGGAAATCGAATTATAAACCTACTGATTTTAATGGACGTCTATACTAAGCTGGCTTCTATTACGTAGATTAATACGCAATTTTCCCGGTTTGCATGTCAAATGTTTCCGAGGTTATTTTTAGAAATAATTTTTAGAGTTTTCCTATTTATCAGGTTTTTCATGATATAACTAATGATTTAGCTCAGAAACTTGGTTCCTGTCAGATTTGAGAAAGAAATACGTGATCAAAATATAGAAAACAGTGTACTTACGCATGAAATGTAACGCCCGCTTCTTTTCTTTATTATTTTGCTTTTGCAGCCAAATATTGAACACCCCACCATTTTGTAGGCTAGACACAAACACTACACATTCGATTTATAATAGATTTTATGTATAAATTAGGTAGTAATCCACAAAACCTTTAATTTCTTTGGCACTCTTGATATAACCTCACCTTGTTTGTTTTGCCTAGTTGAACTGTGCCTATAACCCGACCATGAAAAAAAGTCCGGTCGGTGATAGAGATAAAACATGAAACTCTTCTCTATTTACTCCTAAAGGAATCTCAATGAGACGATCTCGCTCTATCAAAGCATGTCAGACCCTTGTAGGAAAACACCGTTACAAGCCGGGAGCATATTACACTATCAATATTATATATCTCGGACGAAGATAGTAAACAAAAAAATATCGGATGATATTATATAATGATAGTGTAATTTGGGCCTAAAACTTTATTCCGTTCGGGCATTCCTCAATCTGCAAAAGTTCGTGTAAAAGGCTGCAGCTTTCGCAAAAAGCCGCAAGATCAGATGCTTAATGTTTTACAATCGAAACACCGTGCATTACGGAATGGAATAGTTTTATGTACCTACCTAATTAATAATGCTAATTTTTACTGTACCTACGCTTTTGTACGTGACTGTACTTAAAGGGGGACTAATTTTGTGGCTTTGGGACTAATTTACACGAATCGTTTCCAATAAGCAGATTTTCTCTAGGTGACCTGGTTCAAAAGTCCTCGCCTAGATCTAGGTTGTTGATTTTGGCATGGACCTAGACATGGGCGCCGCGTTAAAAAATTGCGGCGGCGGCGTACTGGCAATTTTAGGTCAGCGGCGGCGCGGCGCCGGCGGCGTGGATTTTGTTTAAGTTTTTTTTACATGAATAGGTAAGGTATATGTCTTTAGAGGACGCTACATGATACAGTTTAACACTTTATGTTCATTTAAACTCTGTACGATGCAGAAACGCCACACCTGATTTAAAGTAAGGCTCAAAGGCTTCAGACCAGAACCAAGCTTACCAGATTTAATACTCCAAAAATATCCTACGAGATTAGGAAACAGGAACAGGGCAGCAAGGTATGCCGAATGCCGACATCACAAAAACTTGAAACAAGCTGTTTGCTTAAAAGTAGTGATGCAACCAATATGAATACGAATATTCGTATTCGCCGAATAGTAGATATTTACCGAATATTCGTATTTGTCGAATATCATCACGAATATTAAAAACAAACTATTTATATATTATAACTGAATGCAAACCAAGTTACAGTTTGGCTGTGCACCGTGTATCCGAACGCACCCAATACGCACTATGCTGTTTGTATCTTTTGACGGGGATTACCCTAACATTGAATGAATGAACGAAGTCGAGTTCTCAATTACTTGTTTGCTTCATAGCATAAAATGCCTATTACAAATGTTGTGCTTTTTGATTTGAACAAAAGTTTGTCAGAAGTTAATTTCAATTATTAAATATCTTAGTAAAAAAAGAATACTGTGTATTATTCTTTATCATTACATACATACATACATACATACATACACTCACGCCTGTTTCCCATGGGGGTAGGCAGAGACTATGGATCGCCACCTGCTACGATCCTTGCACACTTCTTTCGCTTCATTCATATCCATCAATCTTTTCATACATGCCCTGCGGTTTTTGTCACTGCGTACACCAGCCTTTTTTATAATAACCTCTATTTGGTCCGCGTAGGTTTTTCTGGGACGCCCTCGTGCAATCGTTCCTTCCACATTCGCACAGTATATCTCTTTCGTGATTCGCCTTTCATTCATCCTCTCTAAGTGACCAAACCACTGGAGCATTCCTTTCTCAATTCTTGTCACTATATCATCTTTCAGACCACACCTTTTGCGAATCACCTCATTGCTCACTCTATCACTCAGTTTTACTCCGCATATTTTCCTCAACGATCGCATCTCTACCGCATTTATTCTGCTTTCATTCTTCTTCTGCCATACCCAAGATTCACTTCCATACATCAGTGTCGGTACCAGCACTCCGTTATGAATAGCCATTCGCGCCTTTGCAGAAACGGTTTGGCTACTCATAACCGAGTGTATAGCACCACTCACCGAATTTCCTTTCTTCACTCGTCTTTCTATGTCTTCCTCACTCTTTCCGTCCCTTGTGAACAAACTCCCCAAGTATACAAACTCACGGACTTGTTCCACTTTTTCGCCACCTAACATTACCGTACAGTCAGTCATTTCTTCATCTCTCTCAAACACCATCACTTTAGTCTTAGTTACATTCACTTTCATCCCTTTTCTCACAAAATCGTCATTCATAACTGACATCATTTCCTGCAACTCTTGCGCAGAAGACGCAAGTATAACTTGGTCGTCAGCGTAGAGAAGGCACTTGATTTGAGTCCCATTCATCACAACCCCACAGTCACGTTCTTTCAGACCTTTCATACAACTGTCCAAAAACAGATTAAAGAGCCATGGTGACGCAACACATCCCTGTCTGACACCCCTAGAGATGCCAAACCAGTCAGTGTATACGCCGTCAATCCTGACGCATGCACGGGAATCCTCATAGAGAGATTTCAGTGCATGAATCAGTCTGCTCTCCAATCCGTATTCGGACAACACCTTCCATAGCTCATTCCTGTCAACTCGATCGTAGGCCTTCTCCAGGTCCACAAAGGCACAGTAAACCTTTTTGTGCTTAGCCAGGTGTTTTTCGGTTAAGCACCTCAAGGAGAAGACCTGATCCGTGCATCCCATTCCCTTTCTGAATCCCGCTTGCACATCCCAAATACTCTGATCAGTTTTTTGCATCACTCTTTCAATCAGTACCTTTGCATACAATTTACTGACAATGCTGAGAAGACTGATCCCGCGGTAGTTTTTAGCATCCTGCCGTGACCCTTTCCCTTTGTACAGCGGCACGACCACGGCTTTACGCCAATCTTCCGGCACTTTGCCACTGTTCCAACATTTATTAAAGATCAGGCACAGCCAGGACGCAACCAGCTCTTCTCCAGGAGTTTTAAATTCCTTCACTCTTGAGGGAAGAAAGGCCTAAGCTCTAGGGCACAGTATTATAAATAAGACTGTGCTGTGCCTAATGCATGTAACAGGTCAGGCGATTCTGTTGTAGGACATTCTTGAAGAACTAATAGATCTCACTCATTTCTGACTGAGCCACATCTGCAAGTTGGTTATGAGGGTTATTCAATTACAAATCGTATCGCTTGCAAGTTTAATGACTTACAACTTCCAACCAACTTCTTGAATAAGCTGAGTTCCGAAAAGACTGGTTATTGACCATATCTATACTATACGCTACGGCAGGTCGTATAGGGATTGGTCGAGAAGGTTCGTTTTACGACCCTCGCTTTCTCCGGAAAGCCAGCAGGGAATGCGTTTGGAAAACCAAAATATTTGAGTACAACAGTTTGCCGATCATGTGATTCTTGTAGCTGAGTCTTTTGAAGACCAGTAGGGTTATTCACGATTGTCGGAAATCTAGTCGAAAGCATTCGATTCGAATCCGTATCCTCCGATATTACATAAATATAGCAATTCACAAATACATTCGACTGGCATTCGATTCACTTTCCGACATGAAAGCCCAATGTATTTACAAAGTTAGGTAGCATAAGGTAGAATATAAGATCGAAGACTATAGACTTGCCGATTCGATTCGGAAAGTTGGTTTCCGACAATCGTGAATAACCCCCCTGTACCTGCACAGTTTTCCCCTGACTTAGGGTCTCCCACGTGTCATGTCCCAGGACACACTTTGCCTTCCCGGACGGACGAACAGACTTCACGGACTTATATGCCGGGGACTACGTAGTACTTGTTGTATGGTCTGTGGCGGATAATAACGGTAGTGTGCGCAACGATTCCCGTGACTCCACTAGATGCCAATGCTACTTTGAGAAATTTGTAGTCAGATGACGAAGAATGGATTGATAAAGCATTGTTCCAAGACGATTCAAAAGTAGTGATGTACAAAACTCAAGTCGTCGAGTTCTATTTTTGAAGACTCGACTCGGATTGGCAGGACTCGGTGAGCTCAGTAGGCTCGTAAGCCCGAGCCTAGCCGAAAAACGAGCTCTCTGAGCCACGCCTCGAGGCTTCAAAAGAGTTTCAAGCCTTCAAAAGAGCTCGAACCTATTAAAAGAGCTCAAGCCTTCAAAAAAGCTCGACTCTTAAAATGAACGCGAGCCTCATAAAAAGCTTAGAGTTCATGTTTATGACTTTAATATCTCCGTGAATAATAATATTTACAATATTATTAATTACGGAGATAATAAAGCCGAGCCTATCGAGCTCACAGAACCCTGAAATCGGACTCTAGTCTTCAAGATTAGAACTCAAAAAGATGAATGTCTTATGTTATAAAGAGCACCGTAAATGCTTAATCTATTGTGCTTTAGGTCTACTTATCCTCATTCATCAGCAGCCCATCACAACTAGTGCGCCGAAAAAGACTCGAGTCGTGAAAAAGCCTCGAGATCGACTGAGCTCTTCAAAAAGGCTCGAGCCGTGAAAATGGCTCGAAGTCGGCCGAGCTCTGAATAAGGCTCGAGCGCTAAAAAAGACTCCCGAGTCGTCGAGCTTCGTACAAACGAGGCGAGCCCTGTAAAACGACTCCGAGCTCTGGACAAAAGGACTCGGAGGACTCGAGTCTTGTACATCACTATTCAAAAGGACATTTGACTGATTTTAGAGGATATGGTCCACACTGTGGTAGGTCCCAGTGACCTTCAGCCATCTCTCGAAGTTGGGACATGCATAATGCATTTTTTAGTCGTAAAAAACATACAGATTACTGAGAAGAATCTGCCATTTTACTTAGCGTTAGAGGACTATGAAAGCTTTCGCTTTGATCAAGGCATGGGGTGTGCTGCAGTTTTTCCAAAGGTGCAAACTACGAAGTGCTGTGTTGCGGTGCGGTCCTTATACAAAAAAAACAATACATCAGTTAAAATTACTTAAAATTCAAAACCAGAGTTCAATTCCCATACTATCGCGACAAGGATAAGTTTTTTCACTGAAACTATTCACCACTACGTTATTTTAAACTTTTTGTATCCGGATTGGAAAAGAACTGTGAAATACTTAACAAACGTTCGATTTGCCGATATTTAAGATCTTGGAGGACTTGAACACAGCGCTAAAATATTAAGTAGGTAGTGCTTTGCAAGACACCAAGAAATATCTATTGGGAACACATCATTCGAAGTCGATGACCATTACGTATGTGCTAGGACTGCTAGGTAGGACAAACAGTCCAGTTCGATAAGCCCAACTTCTTAGAAAAAGAGATCTTCGTTGAATATAGCTCAAGAATACAGCCCATACCGGGCAGCATCATTTGATAAGTTACGGAAAAAAGAGTCGTCAAAAACTGACATAAATAGTAAAACTTTCGACAGTATTTTTGTTTTTTGACCAAAAATGCACGCCGCGCGGCAGAG
Organism: Agriphila tristella; assembly: GCA_928269145.1. Lineage (NCBI taxonomy): Eukaryota > Metazoa > Arthropoda > Insecta > Lepidoptera > Crambidae > Agriphila > Agriphila tristella. The sequence goes on from OV743440.1 coordinate 7,008,298, forward strand.
ACGGCGGCGGCGTGCCGGTAACTCAAGGCGGCGTCGCGCCGGCGCGGCGCCCATGTCTACATGGACCAAATCATTCTTTTATATTTTTTGAACAGCGCTTCATTTCGTTTTGATTCTAGGCATTGCGGAATCCATAAAAAAGGGACTTTTTTTTGGAATAATCAGATCCTGGCTAGGTGTTATGGTTCACTAGATATAGCCTGTCGCTGCCAAAATGAAGGTTTGCTTTGGCATGGACCATTTAAATCGCTTCTATCTTTCATTCCTTTTTGGGACTAATTCCGAAAAAGTGGGACTAGTTAGGTTAGGACTAATTGGGGAGAAATTTTCCATGTAGTCAGAATAGCGGTTTTCAAAGTGGTTTATGCCATGATGTAGGACACGCCCTGCTCCCCTAGCATGACTGACATAACACGATTGATATCGCGTGATAGGTATAGCATTTTATTTTATCGACACTCAACTGTCAAATTCCGTGGTCTTTTGACAGTTAAACGTGATAAATCCATGATAAATCAGTCAATCATATCGCGTTTCAGTGGTCATATGCTAGGTACGGCTATATATAGAGTAGGAGACCAGCCACAAATTCTGAGCCACACACACGATGGGTGCCATTTCGGTCGCATAATGTTTTTTGTTATAATGTCGTTTGGCATAACAGTTTTGGCAGAAAGTCTTTTCGCATAATTTATGATAAGCAGAGTTTTATGAACGCAGAAAGTTTTCATTGGTATAATTCTTACTTACTCTAATCTCCTTTAACATAATTTTAATCACCATAAAAGGAAAGGGCATACCTAATTGTTATACGTCTAAAGGTAATTTACCATAAAATACGGAGTGCATAATGGATTTAACCATAAATATTCAAGTCAGAAACGATTTTTGGAAGAATCATTTTAATTCAGATTACCTAAAAAACATTAGATAAATACGTAACATTGTAAATAATTATCTTTTTTTATGGTTAATATAATTTTGCTTAACTATGTAATTAAAAATGTACATAAGTAGGTTCTAATGTTTTAAAGCATAATATAAAAAAGCATAACCAATTTTAATAATTATTATAAATGAAGAAAAAATCTTAATGCTACCTTCTTGTCAGTTAAAAAAGGTCCGAAACGAAGGAAAACATAAAAGCGCTTAGTTACTAAGTTTAATAAAGTTATTTTTATTTTGACTTTGACATTAGGTTAGGTTAGGTTAGTGTTTTGACCACTCGTAGCGGAGCGCGCGAAGCGGGTGGAGCTATATAATACTTGCATGCATGTTGCGTGCGTGCTTGCTTGCTTGCATGCTTGCTCACTTGCATTCATGCATGCTTGCTCACTTGCATGCATGCATGCTTGCATGTTGGGTGCTTGCTTCCAAAATGCTTGCCGGGGGGTGCAGGGGGGCTGGCCCCCCTGTTCGGGGGGGTCGGGGGGCCCGAGGCCCCCGCTAAAAAGAAAAACTTTTAATGCACTATAGGTAGGTTAGGTTAGGTTAGTGTTTTGACCACTCGCAGCGGAGCGAGCGAAGCGAGCGGAGCTCCACAATGCTTGCATGCATGTTGCGTGTTTGCATGCATGCTGCATGCTTGCTTGCATGCTGCATGCTTGCTTGCATGTTGCATGCTTGAAGGTCATGGTCAACTCTATACGCCTATGCCTCAATGGGGAATGTCCGAAAAAAATAAAATTGGCTGAATATTTTTCTATAGGTAGGAATAAGGTCCCTTAGTAATAGAAAAAAGTTTCAGAATTTTCGGTTGGGTAAAAAAGTTTTTAAAAATCAAAGTCTCTTCGACTTCACAAATGTATGAAAGTAACAGCAGAATGGAGATTATACCTTTGCCGCTAACTGCCACAAACACAACACGTATTTAAAAAAAAAAGTTTTGACATTTTGTCTTGAAACGTTTTTTTAATACCATGTTGTGGTTGTGGCACAGAATACATAATAGTACAATGTGGCAGGTGTTGGCAAAGGTACAATCTCCATTCTGCTGTTACTTTCATACATTTGTGAAGTCGAAGAGACTTTGATTTTTTGAAATTTTTTCACGAAACCGAAAATTATGAAAATTTATTCTATTACTAAGGGACCTTATTCCTACCTATAGAAAAATATTCAGCCAATTTGATTTTTTTCGGACATTCCCCATTATAGCAAAGTTTCTAAACTATAAAACATAAATAAATTTTATTTATTGTGTTACTAATTTGTTAGTATAATTTCTAGCCGTTAACATTATGATATTTGATAAATATGACTTGGAATATTTATGATAAAGATTGATATGCCAATAAATGGTATGATTAGTAATCGGTATAGCGAAAACATTTATGCAAAAAAGAAATGTGCCGATATATTATTATTACAATAGAGGTTATGCGGAAAAAAAGTATGCGTTATGATTTATTCTGTATGAACGTTATGCGAAATGATGAGTATGCCAAAAAACGTTATGCAGTGCAATAATATGCCTTTCTGTTTTATGCAACCGAATATGGACCCACACACGATAGTAATCAGATTTTCGCTACGACCTTCCATTTTCGAGATCTGTGTGGCGCAGCTGTAGAGCCGTTCTCTACACGTCACACGTATCTCCTAAACGCAAGACCGACAAACTCTGGTTTTTGTGCGACAGCTAAACAGCTACACACCCGCGTAATCAGATTTTCGTTACGACCTTCCGTTTTCGAGATCATGTGGTGCAGCTGTATAGATGTCTCTACAGCTGCGCCACACGTATCTCCTAAACGCAAAACCGACAAACTGTGGTTTTTGTGCAGCTAACCATCAACATCATCATTTCCAGATTTCCAACTTTTTTTTGTGGCGCAGCTGTAGTTCGGCACGTGTGGCGTAGCTGTGTATACGGCGACCGACCGACGTTCCGTAGAGATACAGGTGTGGCTGCTCGGCCGATCTACATACAGATCGTAGATCTACGATCTATGTCTACATAGACATAGACTACATCCTGATTTGACCCCTTTTATGGCGGCGCAAGCAATAACGTTATAAGCGTTTAGTAGTTATGGTAACTTATGTTAATGAAATCAAACAATTCATCAATTGAGAGCTAATATGTACTTTCAATAGATATCAACTACACAATAAAACGTTAGCTAGCAATAGCAGGTGGCCAAGTCTTAACTTATTTTCAAAGAGGTGCGATTTTTCTGAAGTCGAGTATATACCCAACTTTTACGCGTGTATTTTTTCCCAGAAATAAAACAAAAATTACAAAAACAGCCCACATTTGTGGCACAATTTGATTTATTCCTTGCTCAGTGTCACATTTTTACAACTTTTCCTAGCAGTTACACTTCAGTTAATAAAGTCAGCTCCACAAATATTAAAACTGGAAAGAACACGTCAAATTTATCAGAATTACCTACTCTTAGAGTATAAACTTTCGTCCAATTGAAAGAGAATAGCATTTATATCTAATAATTTGTGCTATTATCTTACCATATTTTAATAAAGTATATATTTTTACAACTATGTTAGTGCGGTGGACAACATGACAAGTTATCCAATTTCTGTTGGTCCTTTGGCTCTCGTCGTTATATTAAACATTTTTTTTTAAATATTGAAGACTATACAGTCATGATGCCACCCAGTAGAATAAACCAATTTATAGCCATTATCAAGTTTAAAATCTGTGGAACAGACAAAAATGAAAACGAATTTGTGCACAATACAATGTTCAAAAATACACAAACACTTGGGAATGGCTTTTAAATTATAAAAAAAAATATCTTCTTATAAGATCATGGTGAATATTTACGTTACTGTTATATACATTTTTAGTAAAATATTCATTGCAAATATTCTGTAGATCAAGTAAATAACATTTATGCACAACAATACAATTTATTATGAGAAAATGGATTTAAATGATAAAAACTACAAACTAATCAGCACTCAAGTCCACAGTAACTATCCAACTACAGCTCGTCAAATTGCGACTTATTATTGGGATTTGTACATAGAATACTAAAAATATTGTAACCATTCATTACTTTCTGACTCAAATGTGACAATACAAAAGAATTGTTAAATAAATATCAATAAGCTACCGATATAAGGTGGTAACAAATGATGTGATGATACTTAAACAGGTGATAGCATAGACAGAAAAATTTTCGCTGCGCTCAAAAAGACCAACAAAGCGTGGAAAAGAGAAGTTAACATCATACGGACACGGTCTATGTAAAAAAGAGACAAAGGATTAAGTGACATGTGCCAACATTTTTTACAGTAAGAACCCCTAGCGTCCCGCTTAGCAAATGAGCAATCACAGTTTGTTTAAAATATTTGTTAATCTTAATTAGAATTTAAAATAAAGGTATCGTGGAGCCATGGTGTCTTGTGCTCTAAGTAATTGTGATGTGACAAAAAGAAACAATCCAAGTAATCACACTTTTCACAGGTAAATAAGATATTGCCACACATTTCTCTAAAACCAAATTTCGCTACATTTATTCGTTTATCGATCAAGAAAACATTATGGAACATAGTTTATTAATTTCCTTTGCCATATATAGTCATATTTTATAAATCTAAGTCATATTTATGTATCTCAATTAAAATGTATGCATTCGTTTTTGGATCACCTGTTTATTGACATTGTTGTTCTTTGACATTCTATTTCTATGGGTGATAGTGTTGCTTTAAAGCCCGCCGGTAACGATCAATTGCGATTGACAATTTTTTCGTCAATGCCATTGTTGGAGCGATTGACAATCGCTTCATTCGCACGCGTAAACGATCAATTTTCGCATCAATGGGCGTCAATGGCGAAAACATTGACAATCGCAAATGATCGTTACCGGCGGCCTTAACTGAACAATTTTCTCCAAGGAGGTCAAAAAACGAAAAATGTCCATCTATACAAAATGTATTTGGTCAGGTGACCGACTTACTTTGGAAAAATTCGTTTTCGACCTATGTTCCTTGGAGTAAATTGATTAGTTTAAGCAACACTACTGCCTGCTTAAGTATCATCACATTATTTGGTACCACCTTAATAAATGATAGTAACAGTTTCCTGCTGTAATTATATCATGTATCTTCTCGACTCATCAGAACAGGTATTGCTGGTTCCAGGTATTTGTATCCACTTAAGGGGAGGTTGGGCAAATGTGATTTCATTTATAATAATTAATTTCAGATGTATTCCAGTTGCTAGGCAACCGTTTCTGTCTCCATGGGCTCTTCAGCACCAGTTTTCTTTTTCTTCTTCTTATTGGACTTGGCCGAAGAGGTGAGGAGGGACTGAAACATGAAAAAAAAGAATGACTCCCCTTTCCTTCCTAAAAATATTTCCTTATTATAAAAAGTAAAATCATGGAATGTCGGAATTGTTCAAACCAAGAAATCATTAAAAACTAATTGGCTCAAAATTATTTCTTTTGATATACCCTGCGCTTGTCCAAAAAACACTACAGAGCATAATTTGAAAAATAACAGGGACGTTTAGGCGGCCCCTCTAGACCTACAATAATATATCGCAATACCTTCATTGCACAATAAGATAGAAATATACTTTGTACCCGATCTTCAATGTTAACCTTAAGGCCGCTGACGCACCGATAGGTGCCGAGATATGTAACCAAGTAAAACGAATGTTCACGAATGATAGCAACTTGCGCTTTGATACATCCAGGCGACTTCCTACAATGTATCGTAGGCGCAAGGTTTACAACCAAAGACTATGAGACCAAGGCGACTATCCTAGCAACTCATCTACCAGTGCGGTCACCAAGTAACCTGGCATCTAGGCACCAATCTTGGCACCTGGCGGTGCGTTCGCAGCCTTAACGGCCAATAAAATTGCGTGATTGAAGGTCTAGAGGCCGCCTTCGAGAGAGAAATTGATAGGTTGACTTACATTGAGTTCAGGGTCTTTGATGCTGCGGTCACTCTTGCAGTTGGTCTTGTCGAAGGGCAGCCCCGTGATGCGGTGCGTGCCGCTCGGCAGCAGCAGCGCCGTGAATTTGAACTGCGCTACTAGCTCCCCTGGACGCTCATATAACACCTAGGTACAAAAAATAAAACCACTGTGTACAAGATAATAATGTCTGAAATATGAAATATAGGTAGTACACACACCAGCACACTAGGCTTCGATCAAGAATACCCTAGAATCTAGATACCTAGTCAGAGTCTCAAAAACTTACAAACTGGGTGCTAATTTTGCACAAAATAAGTGATATAAAATGTGAGTTTTTAAAAAATAAAGAGGTGATTGATTATGTACAAAATAAGCGCCAAGTTTGTAAGTGGGACACTATTTGAGGTGCCATTTTTTCATACTGTTTTAGTTTGTGAAGCATTATCTAGGATATTCTTGATCGAAGACATTAGGCTATGATTTAAAACCAATAAATGGAGTTTGTTTATCATACATATCACTAACAAATAATACAGATGTAATATGAATTTGTCACAGTTGAAATAAATAATGCAATGTTTTCTATTATTAATTGAATTTTACCTGGAAGGGCTCGATGAGTTTGTGATTTACACATTCGACAACTCCCAACCTCGCACTTGTCTCCTTGTCAAAGCAACGCAAGTTGAAGGGCATATTGCCATGCTTATTGCGGACCTGGTGAAAATAGACAATATTGTAAATCAGAAAGGCTATCTGAATTTTTAGCAGTTAACTACAACCCGGTCAAATTAACTCGTCACTTGAGTCGAAAGCGATGTTTTCTTATAATTGTTCACATATTGTGCTGCAAGTGCTGTAACCATGTTCTATGATTCCATTTTCATATTTCCTATTTCATCTAAGCTATTAATTACACAGCCATTAAAGTATCAGACCAAAAAGTTGTCTCATGTGGGAAAAAATCATTCGAGCCAGGTGTCGAGTTAACTTGACCGGGTTGTAATAAAGAAGAAATACTGTTTTTGCAACACTGGAATGTTGTAATGTTCTATACCAATACACTAAGTAATGTATTGGTTCAAACACATTACTATTCTCTTCCCAGAATTTGAATTATAAAGATCCTGAAACGCAGGAGCAACATTATGACACAAATAACTGGGTTTAACCACTAACTAAAGAACCAATAACTGTTCTTACCTCACTATAGAACATTCTTGATGCCTTCAGTTTCAATTGATATATCTCATCTGTTTTCTTATATATTGTACACCTTGTGTCCATTTCACGACCCTGAAAAAGTATGAGAAGATGCTTAATACCGATAACCTTTGGTTTCATAGTAAAATCGACAAAGTATATGCTTGTCTGTCAGTAAAATAAATACTAAATTGAGACAGCTCGATTTAGATAAGAGTTTTACTTATAATATCCCCTGAGTACTGCCAGAGATGTTACATAAACACATCTGGAAAGAATTCAGGGACTGAACCATTAGACTTCAGATTTATTATTGTAGTAAAAGCCAATAACAACCAGAGGCCCTACCGCCTAACTCAAAGCTATAGCGATAGCAATGCTGTCTGTTCTTGTCATATCATATCAAAATGACAAGGATGGACAGTGCATTGAAGCCATAAACTTTAGTAATTTAAAAGCAGTTTGAGTTAGGAGGTAGGCGTGCAGAACATTATACAATATTAATTACTTACAACACCCTCTCCAGTTGAAACAAGTACATCCATTGCATAAACTTCATATGTTTCTAAAGTGGCCTTTTCATGTTCCTTTCGCTGTGCCTCCGATGGATTTTGAATGATACTCTTATCTCCATCTATGCGGAATTGTTTTAGTTGATGGGAGAGCATACCCTCAATGGGTTTGCATCCATATTCTGCACTAATTTTCTGCACAACTTCAGTAATGGCAGTGTTCTAAAAACATCAAAACATTAATCTAATGATGAAGATAACAATCACTAAATTATATATTAAAAGCCACTAGATATGATTAATAATAGTAATGTAGTAATTCATGTCAATCATTTGTAGAAAGTTTCAACAAATGTCTAAAATGAAATACTTTTCTATTCCCTGTGCTTGTACCGATATCATTAGAAGTATATGATATAGGAAAGATTCAGGGTTATAACCAAAATTAGATGAATTACAATAAGCAACAGAGTTGCCAAAACATATCAAATTGCATAAATAGATCTTGAACTTAAAGTCTAATATTATGGTTTAAAAATCCCCGCCACAATCATAATTTATGCTTAATTGATGTGCTGCTGTACTTTGCATGGTTGAGTTATGATTTTACAACAATGGCAGAGCACATTATTATAAGTCATAAAGAAAGTGATTGCGCACCTCATTACCCGGTCTCAAGAGTCGTAGTGCAGCTTCACTGGCATTATGAGCCGCTAGCAGCACATCTGCGGCGCGACCTGTCACCTCCGCTAATCCCACTGCCACCGTGTGGGCCACCACAGCAATGAAGCCATCTATATGTGCACCTAAGTCACTAATAGAATAGTACACAATAAGTAATTTTGCAAAGGGATAGAATTTTCAGAGACAGGCACAGGGCAAGGGCAGTGGGTTGGCTTTAGAAATGGGGCGACTGATTTTAGAATTGAAATATATCACATTTTGTAGATTTTCGAAAGGCCTTACAAATGATACTAGTCTCCCGGCGAGGAAATTTTTTTGTTTCTTATTATTTTTTTGTGTTTGTGAAAAGCAACAATTGTATGAGAAAATGTCAGTGTTTAGTATTTCTGTGTGAAATGGAACACGTTTACACACCATATTTGTATGTTTGATAGTTTGCGCGTATTTCTGTTTTCATTAATTACAGCAGTTCCAGAACCGAAATTAGTCAACCCCCGATACCTTATGGTACTAGTCTGTCCTACCCCTAGTGTTTTTATGAACCGCGGAGGTGCGGAGGGAGGGCAGCCCTCGCCCGCCGTAACAAAGCTCAGAAACGCGTACGAGCCGTAACTGCTGAGGCTGGCTCGTATGGGCTTCTGTGCTTTGTTACACAAGGGCGGAAGGGCTGCATATCCCGCAGCGCCGGAGCCATGACAGAAAGTACTTAGATGTAAGAAAGGTAGTGTTTTGAGGTTATGATTTTTGAAATCATATATCTCAGTAATTATTAATTTCCTCGTGGCGAGAGTGGTATTGGGGGGTTTCCCTCTTCCCCCCCCCCCTATCGATCTCAATCGTTATTTCAGTCGCCCCAATTCTAAAGATTACCCAGGGCAGCAACTCCAGACATTATTGAAATGATATATTTTTTATATTACTCAGTAGAAGTTTGGAATATCTGAGTGCTAGCGTTTTGTTTACCTCTTTTTTACTGCAAACATTGATACTCTTGATCTTAACTACTAGCAAGGTTATCTGTTTTATTATCTATTGAATAGATTTTAGGTTATTGAACTGAAACTATTAATACAATCACACATGCTGCATAAATGATTCGTCTTAGTTGATTAACGAGAATTTGAGCACTAAAATAATTTAGTAAATCACTACACTGTCAGGTCGATGAAATAGTAAGGTAAGATGTAGTGACATGACAGTTGAATCTAGAAGTAAAATGTAAGACTTACATCTTTGCCAAATCACCTTGTTTCAAGATGTAATCATTTTCGCTAGGAATGGGCGAGAAGTGGCAAATACAGTTGTTTACAGACACACATGTTGAAAAAGCTATGCCTTTCTTGGAATCCTTTTCCTTTTTGAAAACCTTGGAGGTCTCATCCAAGATCAACTTATCGCCAAACTCGCAAATTTCACGAGCTGAAGCGTCAGGAACACATTTGGCGATCACTTGCTCCAAAACACCTGTAACGAATTAAATATAGGTATTTTATTATGGAAGTCATTCAGGATATTCGACAAATCCAACGTTGGTGGCCAAGGGTAGCGACACCGCATGGCGATGCGATGACACGCGTCCAACCAAAGCCTTCGCAACGCAGCCCTTGTAGTGCGTTGTCCGAGTTAAAATTATTTTAACATTATAACATGAACTTACGATTCACGATTTGACCAGCAAGTTTGTACTTGGTGACAACCAAGTCTTCCGCAATCGTCTTTTCCACTTCTTTCTCGTCAGCCATTTCTCAAAATTATGGTTTGGTTGGTTATTCGCGATTCATTCTCCGATTGGTTGTTGTGTTGTCAGTCACGTGACCGGAACATAAAATTTAAAAGGGCGCGAAAATAAAATATGTAGGTGTACAAGTTTTACAAAGTCTGCCTGTTAATAAAGCGTACCTTCCATAAACTTACCCAAACACCAATAAATAATAGCATTTAACTGTAATGAAATTAATACTTGTGTAGCGTAGTAGGTAGTAGTAGGCAGTAGCACGAAGAATAATAATTTGGGCAAAAAAACAACACACTCAGCACAGATTACAGAGTTAATCACACACAGATTGGGGTGTTCGATCCGATCCGATACTTGCATGGATCGATACAATGCGTTACGATCCACTCGATTTTTGTATCGATACAATAGCATTCGATCCTTCGGTGGATCGATACACAACATAGAGGATCGGATCGAAACAATCGTATAAAGTATTTAACTGTCGGAGCTTTTAAAGGCAGATAATATGATAAATTTTATCGACAAAACCTCCCACATGTTGGGGTCTATCCCCTCTCCTGTTTGAATGACCGGCAATTTAAATTTGACTTTTTATTTTAGATGGCCCTGCCCGCTGCCGAAAAAATATTAATTTCTCCGGATTTATAAGTCTTACAGTTACATGTAATGGTTGATATTATTAGCTTTCTAAAAGTATTTTTTATAACTGTAGGATTTTTAAATCCGGAGAAATTAATATTTTTTCGGCAGGGCCATCTAAAATAAAAAGTCAAGCTCCGACATCGCTAACCAAACATATTGTATAGTAATTTCTTAGAGAATATTTGAACTTGAACTTTTCCCTTGTTTAAAATACTATAGTACAGTCAGTAGCACGAATCATGAAAATTTTTCGACGGAGTGGGGAAGTTCGTGCATGTGCTCTTGTGAGCGACCAATAGCGCGCGCCTCTCTCCCGCCGCCCGCGCCCCTCACCTCAACGCATACCCAAAATACGCGTTCCGCGCAATCCCCACCCGATTTCATGATTCGTGCCTTCGTGCCACTGACTGTATAGCGGGTGAACAGATCCATATTATTTATATAAAAAATTCTCTTTCAATTGTTGCCATATCATATTAATTCAATGTACCATCAAATTCGTCATAGGGATTATATTGCTTTTTGTTTAGTTTGAGAACAATTTTACTTCGTTAAAACGTTTTGTTCACTTTGACAACCAGTCACTTTTAATTTTGTTTTTGCGTACTTTAAAATTTAAATAATGGCAAAATTCATTTTTTTTATTATTTATTTAACACTAGCGGCCGCCCGCGACTTCGTCTGCGTGGAATTTTTTTTGCTATCCCTCGGGAACAATACATGTTTTCGGGATGAAAGGTACCCTATGTCCTTCTCTGTACCCTTGACAACGTGTATGCAAAATTTCATGATGATCGGTTTAGTAGTTAAGACGTGAAGGCGTAACGAACAAACAAAACAACAAATAAACGGACTTTCGCATTTATAATATTAGTAACGATTACTAAGTACATTAGGTACCTAATATCACGTTTATAATAAAGTGTGATTAAAAATTGACTTTTCTAAAATATTTGATTCGATACTGGATCGATCCAAAAGATCGTATCAATAAAATTTTAATGGCTTTCGTACCATTACCTCAATAGTTAGTACGAAAGCAGACCTTAGGCAATACTGTTTAAGGCCTGCTTTTGAACTGAATGCTTTCTTATTTGCTGATGGTAAGCCCCCAGTTCAAATGCTGGGGGCTTACCATCAGCAAATACGAAACCGTTCAGTTCAAAAGCAGGCCTTAAACAGAACTGCTTGTTCCCTGGGGGCTTACCATCAGCAAATAAGAAAGCATTCAGTTCAAAAGCAGGCCTTAAACAGTTCAATTTAAGTCCTGCTTTAAGAGCTCCTAGTAAAGCCCCATTATTTAATTAATTGAGTTGGTAAACTTTTTCGAAGATTATTGTATTTTTTTATAGCACAAGTTTGAAGAATAAAGAAAATAATATTATGATTATTTTATTTTACCTTGTTAACCAAATTTTTTAATTATTATCGCGATAAAATATCAAACGAACGGCTGAACACGAAGTTCCCTTGCATTTACTGATTAAAAAACTGATTGACAACGGACAGATTTTACAGACGGTGACAAAGAGTAAAGGTCGCTGTATACGGGACGGGAAAAACCCCGGACGGAACGGGGACGGAACGGGCACGGGGCGGGGACGGAAGGTGATCCTGACGGAGAGTTTAATGCAAACGTGCAAGTCGCGACAGTTGACGTGGTAGTAACGTGCTAGTGTTGTGAAAACAACTTTATTAAAACACTATTTTTGCGACTAATTTTATATTTTCAATCTCAATTGATACAATTCCACTTTTTTCTGAACCGATTTAAGTATTAAGCTAAACTGACTTAAGATTTTAAGTAGGTACTATGGGCAACAGCGTCGCTTAACCAGTTTGCAACAAAATTCGTGTGCGCGCGTATCGCCCCTGCACGAATTAAACGTATGGTTGTGACGGCGCGGCGTGCAAGCGATTTTGACCTTAGCAGTGGTTAAGCGTCGCTGTTGCCGATGGTACCTATGTATATCTAATGAGCGGTTTTCTGACAGCTGATAATTTTAGTAAAATTTTGTCGATAGATGGCACTACTTCAACTAGGTAGATTTTTAAAAATTATTCGCGCTAAGTGTCAGAGAAAAGATCGACGGAACACGCCAAAGGACAACCAACGCACAACGCAACAGACCACATACTCAATTAACGTATGATAAAAAACCGGCCAAGTGCGAGTCGGACTCGCGCTCGAAGGGTTCCGTTCCGTACCAAAAAACGGAAAAAAATCACGTTTGTTGTATGGGAGCCCCCCTTAAATATTTATTTTATTCAGTATTTAGTAATTGTTGTTATAGCGGCAACAGAAATACATCATCTGTAAAAAATTTCAACTGTCTACCTGTTGTGGTTATTAATATAAAGCAAAAAACGGCAAAAAAAAAATACGTTTGTTGTATGGGAGCCCCCCTTAAATATTTACTTTATTATATTTTTAGTATTTGTTGTTATAGCGGCAACAGAAATACATCATCTGTGAAAATTTCAACTGTCTAGCTATTACGGTTCATGAGATACAGCCTGGTGACAGACAGACAGACAGACGGACAGCGGAGGCTTAGTAATAGGGTCCCGTTTTTACCCTTTGGGTAAAAAAGTAATCACGTTTCATCCTTTGCCTTTTTCTTACAAACCTACCTACTTAGTTATACAACGACATCTAGTTCTTTTTTATGTACTACTTTTTTTTTTCTAAAACTGCCTTTTGAAAACTGCTTGTCAAAGATTTTTTATCATGGAAATTAGAACCCCTGAACACTATTCTATGCCGGTAAACCTCTGAAAAATATGTTGAAAACTATTTATTTGAATCTAAACCTTATTCAGATATAGGTAATTTAAAGTTTTGCTATAGTTACTTAATGAATAAGTAGGTAGATAGAATATATTATTACGATACAATGCACGCATAGAACATTATCGAATATTAAAACGTCATTAGTGTTAAAATCCAAAACCTACAAAAAAGCTTTGCATTACACATCACTAAGAGCGAACGGAGTTTCAATGCATACTTAACGGGAACAGGGCGGGAACGGAACGGGCACGGGGTGACGGGGCGGCAACGTGCCGCCGACGGAGTTTTTCCTGTTTTGTTCCCGTCCCGTCCGGGCCCCGTCGTGCCTCCGCTCCGTATGCATGCTCCTATACATTTTGTATGAAACGATATTTTCCCCGCTCCGTCCCCGCCCCGTCCCCGTTCCGTTCCCGTCCCATATACAGCGACCTTAATCCAATTATTTTACTCTTTGGTAATCATTAATCACGTCACGACCTAATGTTGTTGTTTGTTTTTCAGCTTATTTATTGTGATTTTCTAGTGTTTTTCTTGTTTAGTTATGGGAAATGGATCAGCTTGAAGAAATCATTATCCAGCTTATTACGCCGATGAAGTACCTACACTGCTTTGTTCCGTTTTGTTTGAAATATAGATGTGATCATCCGCAGAACAAATTTTGTACAATTCCCATACCTTTGAAAGAGACGTGGTGCAGTGCAGAGGATTAACCCCTCTACCTCTGGCTAAAGATAGCGCGACATCTGACGAGCACTGGCGAAATTAACGCGGCTCGCGAAAACCGAGTTGGTTCAGAAAAAACATTACTGTTCACTTATTAATTCACCAATTCTCATTCTGTTTTCTGTTTTAGAATCATTGGGGAATGTCCGAAAAAAATCAAATTGGCTGAATATTTTTCTATAGGTAGGAATAAGGTCCCTTAGTAATAGAAAAAAGTTTCAGAATTTTCAGTTGGGTAAAAAAGTTTTTAAAAATCAAAGTCTCTTCGACTTCACAAATTTATGAAAGTAACAGCAGAATGGAGATTATACCTTTGCCGCTAACTGCCACAAACACAACACGTATTAAAAAAAAAGTTTTGACATTTTGTCTTGAAACTTTTTTTTAATACCATGTTGTGGTTGTGGCAGGTGTTGGCAAAGGTACAATCTCCATTCTGCTGTTACTTTCATACATTTGTGAAAACGAAGAGACTTTGATTTTTTGAAATTTTTTCACGAAACCGAAAATTATGAAAATTTATTCTATTACTAAGGGACCTTATTCCTACCTATAGAAAAATATTCAGCCAATTTGATTTTTTTCGGACATTCCCCAAAAAAACCACTACATAACCATCACAGTCACCTATTTTTATAATACGGGAATAAAATAACTAAAACAGGATAGAATTGTATCCACAAACTGTTGACCCGTTTTTTATAGTGATAATTATAGTCATTTATCACGTTTGAGGCAAAATTTTCGAGTCAAAAGCGTAAAAACAAGCACTGTGTACTTGATTTAGCGTTTTAAACAGTTAAAAACTCAAAATATCGAAAAAAGTGCATCAAGGCCACGAAAAAAAAAAGCACTTGACCAACTTAAATTGTCAACTGTAGGTAATACTTTTGTTCATTTAATTTGGACGAGTTATACGTCATTCGAAAGAATATCCGTCAAGGACCAATGTCACAGAACATTACATTCAAATCCAAGCCATAGTTTATTCACAATAAGGCAAAATATTGCGCGCGATCGCGCGGTTCCCCGGGGAACCGCCGGTGCTTGACGAATTCTGTTTTTGTCGCGGTTCCCCGGGGAACCGCCGGTGCTATAGGGGACAGGAATTGCCTTCAGAGAGCTTTAAACGTTTGTGATGATCACTTAAATATATGTATATCTACAAATTTACTCACAAAAAAGTTATTTTATTTATTTTAGTGGACTGTGGCTGACATGACAACTAATTGACATTGCCATGCCAATGCCAAACTTTTTTTTTATTTGAGCAAAAGCACTACGTACGCATACAGCCGTAATAGTGATTTATTGTACTATGCTGTAAATTTATTTTTTAAATTATTATTTAAATTAAAATGAAATATTATAAAAATTCCGCAATTGGTTGTTCCTGACTAGTAGTTGAATATTGGGCACTCTAGCCCACTCCGTTCGCTCCGGCTTGCGCCTTCGCTCACTTCGTGAGCTTTAGTGCCCAATATTCAACTACGATTGGGTATTTTAGCTCACAAAGCGAGCAAAACATAGCGTAGATGATGAGACAAAAGATTATTTAAATATAATGACTAGTCATATTATGCGCATTTTCATAAAATTCATGGAACATTACGGTTAGATTCAAATGTTGACATGAAATTCATAAAACAAAAAGAATCATTAAAATTAGACTGTTTATGTCCCCCACCTGCAAATGTGGCTAAACGACATGGTAACTTATTACCAAACACTATACGCTGCATTGTGTGTGGTCCATCAAACTGTGGAAAGACAAATTTAGTTATCAGTTTATTGTTACACAAAGATGGTCTGCGTTTTAGAAATCTGTATGTTTATTCAAAATCTCTTTACCAAGCTAAATACTTATATTTGGAGAAAGTGTTAGACATGGTTCCTGGTATATCGTTGCATAAATACAATCACAACAGTGAAATCTTGAGTCCACATGAAGCTTCATCAGATTCTATTATAATTTTTGATGATGTTGCTTGTGAAAATCAAAACAACGTAAGAGATTATTTTGCAATGGGGCGTCATAAGAACATTGATTGTTTTTATATTAATCAAACTTACACAAAAATCCCTAAGCAATTAGTAAGGGACAATTCAAATCTACTCATATTATTTAAGCAAGATGACATTAATTTGAAACATGTATATGATAAGCATGTAGGGTCTGATATGTCATGGCCTCAATTTCGTGAACTGTGTTCTACTGTTTGGAAGAAACCCTTCAGCTATCTTGTGATAAATAAGGACTGTGAGAAAAACAATGGATGCTACAGGTCTACATTTGACACATTTGTTGTAGTGGATTAATATACAAAATAAGATGTCTAATGACATATGAATCATTTTGATTTGAGACTTGAGAGCGAGCGAATCGTTTTAAAATGGAAAAAAAACTCAAAGAACAAATTGTAAAATCCGCAACAGCTGTTAAAAGAAAAGTTGAAATGATAAAAGATATAAAAAATGCAAATAATATGGCGCTGGAAACAATATTTAAGCCCATTGTAGATCCTCTTACCTTGTTAGCAAATAAAAATGAAGATAAGCATCTCAAAGAAGAGAATTGTGAACCGTTGATGAAAAAAACTAAGAATGATGACAATCTTACGACATGTACTTCTGAGGAAGATTTTAATGAATATATCAATGAAGAGGACGATAATTCAGATAGCGAGTTAGATAAAAGTTACAACAAAACTCTTGTCGTACCACCGTCTGAAAACCTCAATGTGAGCGATGGATCTTTTAAATCATTTCCCTCATCACCAAGTGTTAAAGACCAGTCATCGTCGTGGTCTACATCATCTGAAGTCATTGTTAACATACCATTTGGAGTTAGAAATGAACGTGGAAAATTATTGCTTGGCAAAACCCGAGTTTTTGACGATGGCAAAATCTTGAGAATTGGAACAAAGACTTTGGAAAAAACTAAAGGTTTGAAAGAACTATTGTTTAAAAAGAGACCCAATTTAGATGTGGTCACGGACGGTGATTTACAAGATTATAAATTGCTTTTAATAGAAACCAATGCACATCGACGTAACTTTGAGGCATCAAAACCAATAAACAGCAACAAGGGATTCAAATACACTAATGTTATTAAGCCTTTGTTCAAGTTCTCTCGAAATGCTACCACAAGTCTGGAGAGTATTCCAAAAGGGAAGGGTATTCCACTTTTGAAAGAAGTAAAAGAAAATACTGATTATGTTTACTGGGATGACCCAAACGAGTTAGTAGAACGATTAAAATTACTATTAGCATCATGGGCAGCGGGCAACACTGGGGTAAATAACGAAATCATTGCTATTGTTGAAGAATTGTATGAAGCTGGTCTCATAACTACTGTAGAATTTAAAGAGCTTCCATCAGGAAAATTACGCAGTACATTTTCAGTGGTCGACTCATCTAGACAGCGATGAATATAGACAAGTTTGGTCATCACGTTCATAAACGTTTACGGTTATCAGAATTCGTTGGTACTTTTAACGATACGTTAGTGAAATCGGAAACGGGTCACTACGATTTGAAATTGTCTAAATTAAAAGGTCTTCCATCACCAAACGAAGACGATGAAGCAGTGAACAAAGCTTATGTGGATAAAATCGTTCAAGAATTTAGAAATGAAATTAAAAAAACTCAGAGTGATATAAAACTGTACTTAAAAAATTTAGAAAATATAACATCAGACCGTTTATCAAAGTTATTTTATTCAAAGTCAGAAATAGATAATTTGATTGAACTTAAATTAAATAAAAAATGAGTAAAAGAGACATAGTTGATGAAATTCACAAGGCAGCAAGAAGAAATTTTCCTCGTCGAAGAACTATTATAAAAGGAATGGATGATTTATGGCAAGCTGACCTTATGGATTTTCAAAAATATTCATATTTTAACAAAGGATACAAATACGTTTTGGTTGTTATCGATTCGCTATCAAAATACGTATGGGTAATTCCCATAAAATCCAAAGATAAAAATAATGTTACCAATGCAATGCATGAGATATTATCTTGTTCATCAAGAAAACCTAATAATTTACAAACTGACCATGGCAAGGAATTTTATAATGAAGTTTTTCAAAAATTGTTAAGAAAGTATAATATAAATCACTATTCCACCCACTCTGTCAAAAAAGCTTCTATTGTAGAACGAGTTATTCGTACAATCAAATGTCACCTATATAAACTCTTTAGTTTATATGGTTGTTACCAATGGCTTGGACCCAACTTGAATTCAGTTGTAGAAAAATATAATAACACTACTCATCGTATTACTAAATACAAACCTGTTGATGTAAATCAAGTAAACCAGATGGTTGTTAGATCTAACATTATGCAAACACGGATATCTAGTGCAAATAGACAACCTAAGTTTTGTATTAACGACAGTGTTCGTATAAGCAAATTTAAGGGTGATTTTTATAAAGGCTATACACCTAATTGGTCGACGGAAATATTTAATATAGTTAAGGTAAACGATACAAACCCACCTACGTATATTTTAGAAGATAAACATAAACAATTAATTTTAGGCTCATTCTACGAACACGAGTTGCAAAGAACAAAATTTCCTGATCTTTATCTCATTGAAAAAGTTATTAAAAGAAAAGGCAATAAGCTTTTTGTGAAGTGGTTAGGTCTCAGTGAGGACGAAAACAGTTGGGTGGATAAGAGTGCATTACTTTTGTAATATAAATTGTGTGTTGGGTGAAAATTGTTCATTTAAAAAATATCCATGAAGAAGGGTAGAGGTATATTAAATAACTTTATTAATAATTTACCAATTGAGCTACATATCCCTGGTTATCAATTTTGTGGTCCTGGTACTAAACTTCAGAAGCGATTACTGAGAGGTGATCGTGGTATAAATAAATTAGATGAAGCTTGTATGTACCACGACATTGCTTACAATAACAAAGACTCGAGAGTTCGACATAAAGCTGATTTAGAACTCTTGAATATGGCTAAGAGAAGACTAAAGTCGAGCGATGCAGGGAAAGGCGAAAAGATTGCGTCATGGATAGTAAAAAAATGCAATGAAAGCAAAACTTAAAGCTGGTGCTGGAATACGTCCATTTATGTCAATTGTGAAAAAATTACAATCTCAAATAAAGAAGTTAAAATCTAAAGATAATCGCACAGCTATTAATTTCGCATATGCTGCTGCAAAGAAACTATTTAAAAACAAAAAAGGAATACGCTTACCACGATGTATTCCTATTCCAAAAACTGGAGGCTTTTTACCCCTCATTCCAATTTTTGCTGGTTTGTCAGCCCTCGGTTCACTTGCTGGCGGTGCTGCAGGCATAGCAAAAGCTGTTAATGATTCCAAGGTTGCTCAGAAAAACCTACAAGAATCTATACGTCATAACAAGGCAATGGAAGCTGTTGCTCTTGGAAAAGGGATGTATATTAAGCCTCTTAAAAGAGGAGCTGGATTATACTTGAATCCTTCAAAAAACTAAACAAAGGGCTACCCAGACGTCCCCTTACAAATCTAGACATTTTAAAGCATGCAACTGACATTCCTTATTTTCGAGGAGTATTTATGAGAGATTCACTCCCCTCAAAACCAAGAAAAATAGAGTGTGCTATATTAAATTTAGATAGTTCTGAAAATCCAGGAACACATTGGGTAGCCTATGTTAAACAAAATGACTACTGTGAATATTTTGATAGTTTTGGTGATTTAAGACCTCCATTAGAATTAATAAATCATTTAAGGAATATGTCAATATCTTACAATTATGTGCGGTATCAAAAGTTTGGTACTATAATTTGTGGTCATCTGTGTTTAAATTTTTTAAGGAACTATTGGAAACAACATTTATATTAAGAGTAATATAATAAACTTTATCAGTATAAACATGTCTTTCACTGTGTCTATAACTGGCAGAGGAGCGTCTTTGATAACAAACTACTCTCCTACAATACAATTAGAAGGAGAGTATGAGTGTGGTTTGTTATATTTTTCAACTTTTAATTCCATCCCTAATATAGATGAAAGAAACAATAAATTTTATTATGGTAAAGATGGCATTATAAAAATACCAGAAGGATCTTATGAACTTCAAGATATTTGTGATTATCTTAAGAGCAATATCAAAAATGCTGCATCGAGATTGAGTGCAAACAACAACACATTAAAAACAAGTATTTTTTGTTCAGAAGAAGTTCACTTTAATAAAAATGACTCACTAGGTAAAATTTTGGGTTTTGGTATGGAAACAATAAAGGCTAATATAAATACAGAGTCTAGATTTCCTGTTAGCATTTTATCAACAACTATCGTGCGCATCGAATGTGATGTAATCAGTGGATCATTTGTGAATGGAAAAGCAAGCCATATAATTTATGAATTCGTACCAAACGTACCACCTGGTTGTAGAATCATTGAAATACCTAAAAATTTAATTTATTTTCCCGTTAATCAAAGTTCAATAAGTGCTATCAATATAAGATTATTAGACGCTGATAATAATCAAATTAACTTACGTGGTGAAGAAGTACAGCTATACTTACACTTTAAAAAGACATGTTGAATTTCAATAAAAGCCTACATACTACACAAACTCAAGGCAGTTCTAAAAGATCATCTCATAAGGGAGCACCATTTCGATCAATAAAAAAATTGACAAAAAGCAATAAGGAATTTTTGAAGTCACTAGGATTGATAAAATGAATTTTTTAAATGTAACGCAACCTGCATCGTACGATAACAGTATTGAAAGTTTTGAATATCATTCGTACAAACCATACGTAACAAGCTTCAACAAGAACGATGAAATACGGATACCGATAAATCAGCAAGACCTCTACATATTGCCTTCACTCAGCAGTTTGTATATTGAGGGCAGAGTAAATGTGTATAAGAATACAAAAGAAAAAGAACGAGTGACGAGTGTGCATTTTGTAAATAACCTCGCATTATTTTTATTTCAAGATATTCGTTATGAAATAAATGGAGTAGAAATAGATAGAATTAAAAATGCAGGCGTTACAACAACGATGAAATCTTATCTGTCGTTGAACGATAATGAATCTAAATGCGCACGAGT
This sequence comes from Agriphila tristella, assembly GCA_928269145.1. Taxonomy (NCBI): domain Eukaryota; kingdom Metazoa; phylum Arthropoda; class Insecta; order Lepidoptera; family Crambidae; genus Agriphila; species Agriphila tristella. The sequence goes on from OV743440.1 coordinate 7,029,562, forward strand.
TTGGGGTTGGTCTCCAACAGGAACAACTACTGATGGCAGTGGAATATTTTCCACCTGTATACCACTCAATAAAGTATTGGGTTTTGCTGAAGATTATGAAAAAATTATAATGAACTGTAAACATGAATTAGTTCTTTTAAGAAGTAACACAAATCTCAATGCCTTAAAATTAAATGCTGGTGAAGTTGTGGAAGATATAACAATAAATAAAATTATTTGGCGAGTTCCTCATGTAAAAGTTTCAGATAGAGAAAGAATTAGTTTGCTTAGGCATTTAGAAAAAGATCGACCGATTACAGTTGCATTTCGTAATTGGGACTTATATGAGTATCCATTACTTCCCAAAACACGTAAACATACTTGGTCTATTAAAACATCTTCACAGATGGAGAAGCCACGATTCGTTGTAATCGCTTTTCAAACGAACCGTAAACATAATGCAACAATGTCAATGGCAGAGTTCGACCATTGCCATATACGTGATGTAAAAGTTTTCCTAAATTCTTCTTATTATCCGTATGAAAGTCTGAACATTAGTTTCAATGACAACAAATATACATTAATATATGAGCAATACGCTAGGTTCCAACAGTCTTATCACGGACGTCGAGCTGAACCGTTGATGAGTATAAAAGAATTTAAAGAAACTGCGCCCTTATTCGTCATTAATTGCTCTCGTCAACACGAAGCGTTAAAGGGATCAATTGACGTGCGTGTTGAAATAGAAGCCGATCAAGAAATACCTGATCAGACCGCTGCTTACTGTTTGATTCTGAACGATTGCATATTTGAATACAAACCTTTAAGTAGCATTGTAAAGAAAATATCATGAATATCGATACAATAGTCGTGGATCTACAAGGGTTCAAAGATTTCAAAAATAAATTTATAGTTAAAGAGTTTGCAATCGCTACTAAAGATTATACTCAAACGTTTTTAATAAAACCACCTTGTTCTTTTAAAACTTTATCAAATGAAGAACAAAAGCAAGTGCGTTGGTTGGAAAGGAACCGTGGCTTGACTTGGAGTGAAGGATTCATTGATTATCGAGAATTTCAACGGATCGTGGTTCCTTATTTAATTGGAAAAAAAGTATTAGTTAAAGGATTGGATAAAATAATGTGGCTTAAAGAGTTATGTCAAGAATGTGAAATAATAGAATTAGGTGAAAAAGGTTGTCCTAAACTTTTAAAGTTACATAATGATTACTGTGACAGAGGAAACAAGGTTTGGAATTGTGTTCATCATAAAAAAATGTGTGCATTAAAAAATGTATTGTGTATTAAGATGTGGTATTGTGATAATTATATCTATGATTTTTTCTAATTAGGTATAAGAAATATTTAATTGTAAAATATTTTTCAATAAATCATTAATAAATATAATATGTTTTTGATTTCACTTTAATCATGATAATACTAACAAATTTTGGGCAAACTGAGTAAAAACACATCGTACTTAAATCAAAACTTTATTACATTAAAATGTAACTACTTCCCTAGTTACAATTACCATATTTTTTGAAATATTAATTGATTAATTATATTGATAAAACAATCTTAAAAATAGAATTAATTAATTCACATTCAATAAACTAAACTACACTTAGAAATTAGAAAATTACACTTAATTAATTATTATTTTAAACAACATAGCTAGCTTGTTTTAATACCAATTAGTATAACTATAGTTACAAATTTTTTTTGAAATATTACTAACTATTTTTTCAGTCTGTTCCATAATTTCATCACCAACATCTTTTACCACATACTGTGAACTTAGTAAGACACTATCATCGTGTATACAGTCACTCACTAGTTGATCACTCTCCAAGTCCAGCACTTGAATCTTTATCAAACGAAGGCCTTGGCGTGGAACACTATTTATCACGAAAGAATGAAGTGGACGATGTAGCTTCATCAAATTTTTCGAAACAGCACTCGTGTTACGACTTCTTTTATGCTTCAATTTCCGTTCATGAATCTTCGTTTTTGATTTTTGATGAGCTTGCGGTTTGAAGAATTCCTCAGAGAATCCTTCTAGTGGATCTTGTGCATGTTGAAAGGAATCAATGAAAATTCCAGTATCCAAAATGGGACATGTAGAGACATCATCTGAATGTTGTGTTGTCTGTAACAAAAAAAAATTAACTGAGATAGGGTGCAGATGTAGGATAAAGATTTATTGAACAAAATAATTAAAGATCAATTAACTTACCATCTTTAAATCACAAATTTTATTGATGATATTCGGAGCGAGTAGCTAGAAGCTGTCGGAGCGCTTACCAATACAAGAATGAACAAAAGTTAGGTTCATCAAAATAATAAATTCTTACTCATAATATTATCGTACTCAAGTAGAAGACTCATATTACAGTAACACCGTGCGCACGCAGCGACAGGTTTTGTCTTTGGTGACACGTGTTTGAAGCACAAGCTGCTCAGATTACTATTCAAGTTTGTACTTGTTATAACCATAAAGATAATATAGGTACCTTATATTAACTTTATGGTTGTAACATTTTCTTAATTTCATATATATTGATAAATATTAAGGTTGTTCAAAATAAAACAAAGCAATTTTCAAATTAAAAGTTTTATTTAAATATAAACATAATTTTATTAGTACCGTTACTAGGAGTAAATTACATTTTTAAGTTTTACAAAACTATGAGTACACTACATTGACAATACAAATAAGTTTATTAAACAAACAAAAACACGTTTTTAAATAAAGTAAAAACTTACCTAGATACAAACTTAATATTATTATTGCTCGTAAATATGTTAAAAATTGAAGATACTAGTGTGCCCCCATGCTTTTGTTGAAATTTTATCTTTGGATATGACACGCTTATCATCATTAGCAGATAGAGCAATTTTTTTTAACAGCACATGTATATAATTCATGTTTTATTGATTTAAATAAAATATTTGTCTTACGAACAACGTCATCCTCATATAGAGTTTTTTCATAATCAGACACATTAAAATCACGCACAATGTTTCTCTTAATTCCTTTTGCTTTTTTAATGATCTTGTCTTCGGTTTTAATGCAATATAATTTTGAACGAAGCCCTACAAATTCATTTATGATTTTACCCCCCATTTCATCTTTGAATAAGCCAGGAACTTTTTTATTTTGTATTGGTAAATTATATTCATTATTTTTACTAAAATTGCTAGTATCAAAATAAGACAAAAAACACTTTTTTATATCATCATAAAAATCATTTGTTTCTATAAGATATACAAAACTATCTGTATCCGTGTAACACATTTGTAAACGATGATTGTAAAAAGGTTGTATTGTGGAATAATGAAAATCATACATGTGACTTTTTGAAAGTTCTAAAACGGTAAAACCAATATAAATTGGTTTGTCCATAATTATTTGGTCAGGGTTTAATTGAACTGCAACTAAATTATCAGTAAAAACCGTTGCACTATGAAAATTTGGACGAGCGATAAGTTTTTGTGCACATTTTCGTTTTTTTGTCACATTTTTAGTGTCGTTCCACTGATTGACTAAATGAACGCTAACCCTCTTTTCATTATTTTCCAAAGTTTTTCCAAACACGCTGTTATTCAAGAGTTTGAAAAAATCTTGCTCAAAAGCTGAAGAGCTATTTTGTCTTAATGCTGTATTCAAATCGATGTATTGTTTTAAATACGGACTTTGTCTGAAAGTGATTACTCTATGAATTTTCTTTAAAATCAAACCATGTTTTATACAAGTCTGTAAATGAATATAATGTATGACATAATTGAATTTATCATATAAATTCGGAATTCATTTATAATTCTTCCCACCAGGTGGAATACATTTTTCTGGACAAAACGGTAGATCATTATGTAAATTATGCAAATATTTAGGATAAACAAGATCTACTTCTAATATAAAACCATAATCTGCATCAGTGGCTACGTTAGTTATATCTAATTTGCTGATTTCATCTTGATCAAGGAACCTAAAATCGGAGAATGGCAAATATTGACACATACTGAACCCATATAAATTGTTACAATCGATATATGCGATAAAGGAACTGGGTTCTGAATGTTTGTAATCCCGTAAGTATGAATTATTTGCTCTAGCATGTCTATGCGAACATAAGCACACACCACCCCTTATACCACTCTGTAGCATTCGCACCATAGACAAATCGCTAATAAGTTCCAATTGAATTCCTGTTTTCAACAACATTGCATCGAATGCTAAACTAGGTGCAGTTAAATAAAAAGCTGGATCCAACTGATAGTGTTGTTTGCAAGTCTTTCTAAAATTTTCAAATATGTCTGCCAATAATAACACATCTGTTTTCAAATATAAATCTGTATAACTTCCTAAGTCAGAAATTTTAAATGTTGACCATATTAATTGTGCGTGTTTATAATCATCGTCAGAGATATGTTGATCATTAAGCGAACTGTAAAAACTTTCTTTGGGTGGAAGACAATTTTCCTGATACCGTTCCCATGAGTTCATATATTCATATGGATAAATACCTTTGCGAGTGAGCAACTGAAATTTGTCTTGACTAGGGAAATGACTGTTTAGGTATTTGAATTCTTCCGGCTTTAAAGTATCTGATAATTTACTTAAACTTGTTGCCAGAAATTTAAATGAATCGACAAATCGAAGTTGATAAAACTGGTTCCTCGAAACTGGCACAAACTTTGTAAATGAAATATAGTTTTCTTTTGTTTTAGGTATAATTTTTATGTCGCCAGGAACCTCAGCCAAGGCTTTTATAAATAAGTGACAATCATAACCAGCGAGGTTATGGAAAAAAATGGGAACAAATGAAGGACGTTTATATTGTAAATTACAATACGGGTGTGAAGCCCCGCGATAAAGACCGGTAATGTGACAGTGATCACGAACTTTGTCTGAAAAAACAAAGTTCTGACAAATGTGACAATGAGTTGCTTTGTTAAAATCAGTTTGGTCCTCACTAGTAAAAATCATCGGAGCCGTTGAGCTAACTCTTTCATATATTTTACGTACGTCTTTAATAATTGATTCTACAAACCGCTTATCACAATCAGGCCCTCGATATGATACGTAACGATTATACTCAGGGTTGTCGCAACAAACGATATAATAGGCAAACGCTACAGGCACGTGGTGGTGCAACGTAGTCGTGTTTTTAGAAGAAGGACAGTTAGCATCATCAGTTTGAAGCATTGATTCAAAATCAGCATAAATACAAAAGGGCATATTTTGTTTACGATCAAAGTTTTTAAATTGTATTACTGAACCCTTATCCGGTAGAATAGTCGCAACACCTCCACATAAATGCTTATCTACTTCTTCCAAAGTACTAAAAAATAATAAGCACAAGTCACAAAAATAAACTTTACCGTGGTGAGACGTTACTTGGCTTCGAAAAAGTCTAGAACAATCTTTAATAAGACAGTAATGAGAGGAACTTTGATTTTCAAGAAATAGTAAATGTATAATTTCCGGATTGCTTTTTCTGTCAAATTCTGATTTATATAAAGGACCAACAATTGTTTTATTGTTTTTCAATCCATAAATTATAAACTTTATGTTTGAGTTATTCTTTTCAAATGTTTTTATATCGCGAAAAGTAACAGGGAATGACATCCCGCTTGTGTCAAAAAGTTCGTGAAAATCTGGATAAGACGATGTCCTTTCCGGGTGTGTTTTAGCTGGGTGTAAAGCAGCTGTCACACACCATAAAAAACAATATTGATCCTTGTTTAAAATATTTAAACATGCTTTTTTAGCTTGAATTGATTTAGGTAAACTGATAAAACTTGAGCCTCCTAGAGGTTGATATTTATTGAGATTAACCTCAATATATAAATTGTTCAAAAAAGACCATCCGCTATCACAATGCTCAAATTCCTCGATACTTTTTTTTAAGTTCATAACTGATTCAAGAAACAGTTTTTCAAAGTCATAATTAAAATACAATATTTTATTTTTGGTGATAAAAGATTTAACTGATTGTGAATTATCTTTGAATTGTATAAATGTAGCAATATATTCAAAATTCACTTTGACACACGTGTGTTTAATAAGGTACTCATCTAAAAGAGATTTTAACTTATTACGAATTTCAGTAAAGAAATTATCAACTGAAGCTGACTGAATTTGATCATTCGCTATTATTTTGTACGTTAAAATACGATTACGGAAGGCAGAAGTTACGATTTCTATACCATCACTATGTTTTATGGTATGATTATTATTTTTATGAAAATTACTTCTCAGATGACCCACCCATGATTTATTGCGTACAGATATGTTACACGCGGTACAGAAAGGCATAGTAAGTGATTAAGAAAATAAAATTATACAAAAAATATTTGTTTAAAGTAAAATATTGTTTTAAAACTAAAAAGTAGTAAGTACGAGTTTAGGTATCAAAATAATTAAAATTTAAGATTTAGGTAGGTACCTACTTTGAAAATAAAACTATGTTAATTTTATTACTATAAGTAAGTAAGTTTCACCGTCACTAATATCGTTTTGTAGCAAACATCGACAGCGTAAGTATTACTTCAAAAAAAAAATTAAGAAAAATTCATTACGTAGATACCTCCTACCTAAAAATAAAATTAAGACATAAAATGAACTTTATCACTGTAATGTACTGGCTCCAACCCTTCGAACATAGTCCAAGCCCGACCTAGGAACCCTTGCAACGCCTCCCAAGACGATGAAGACTCGTCGCACTGAAGTTTGACCGTCACCAATGCCTTTTTGTAACGAACATCGGGAGCGTTGGACACGTAGTCAAGTGTTTTGTAGATTTTGAGGTCTACAAAATAATCAGCGCTGGTTTTCAGTGTACGACGAGAAGTTCCCGTCGATACTCGGCTGGCGAAGCTCGATGTTACGTCACCGCCCCCGCGGTGTTTAGGTTCGCTGCAACTGGCTTCCTCAGCCCGCAAGATGTTAAACAGGTCCGGTCTCTTTGACCTGTAATAAAAAAAATTTTTAGTAGTTTAGTACTGTAAGGTAGGTATTACCTAGTATGTTTGAATGTTGAAACAAAAAACAACTGAACCAATTTAGATGAAAATTGGTAAATAAATAGTTCAAAGCCTAAAACTACAAATTAGATTTTGTATCCCTATTGTATGATCCCGTACAATATTTCCTTTACTCATGAATTCTATAGACTGTTCGCACGAAGTCGTGGGTGCTAGTAGTGTATAAAATCAGTAAAGTTTCAATAGTGATTATATACTGCACTTGATTAGAAAAATAAGATAAAATAAGTAATTTACACTTCAATGTTGCACAATGAATGAAAAAATCTAATTACCTGTAAGTGTAAGTTGTGATAAAATCTGGTGGTGGTGAAGCTTTGCGTTTGGATCCGGCCGCGCCCGCAGCCGCCGAGCTGCGAGCAAAATCAAGTGGTGGCGTCGGCGTCGTCGAGTCTCGCGACCTCTTCGTAGTGGCCGTCTTGCGCTTGCTCGGTTTCTTGGTGGCTTTTTTTGGCGGTGGTGGTGCAGCAGACACCACTGATGACGCTTCGAACTCCGAGTCAGACCTGTAAAAAAATATTTATTTATTTAGACACAGAAATAAATGCAGCTTTTGTACCTGTAAAAAATCACCTCGAACGAAATAATTGACAAATAAAATAAAATAAATCCATAAAAAATACTTACTAACATTTTTTATTCGTAGACCGTTGGCCAGCTATTGAAGAACGCACCCAAATAATAGTGTAATTTCTGGCTTTGTAGGGCTTTATAAATAGAAAATAGCACTTACTCATCAAAAAAGTTGGTCAAGCGTAAGTTTAGTAAGTATTAACCGACTTTAAAAAAGGAGGAAGTTCTCAATTCAATTATATTGTTTTTTTGTAACAGGATATTTCAAAACGTTATTTTTTTAATGGTTAAATACCTATGCTTCAAAATATTATGTCAGAACATTGTTTATTCTTTGGGGTCCTATAAAAATAAGAACCATCGTTTATTGATAAATAATTGGGTATTTACTATACAGTGTGTTTTTTTGAACAGTGATCATATTTTTTTGGTATGGCTTAGACCATCAAACTGAACAACTTTGTATATGGGACCAACATAATCAGAGCAAAAAAAAAATCTGCTGTTCCATACATTTTGGTCGAGTAGATATTGATGTTTTCTATGGAATATTTTTTGATCTGATTAAGTTGGTCCCATAGAAAAAGTTGTTCAGTTTGATGGTCTAAGCCATACCACAAAATTGTATCACTGTTCAAAAACACGCTTTATAATAACGTTAATCAAATAATTCGCCTAAGTAAAATTTGATTTAATTTAATTGAAACAAAGATATAAAACTAACCTTAAAAACAGAAATACCTACCATCGCTTTTATTTTTTGTAGAAAAATTATTAGGTACATAGTTAGGTACATAATTTTATTAGTGAAATATGTATGTCTATTTCTGTCGAATGCACATTATTGAACCATATTTTTTGTTTGTATTTGCTTTATAATTTCTGGATTAATTTACATTTTCAAATCAAAAGTAAGTATGATTTTTAACTATCATAAAAAAGATATAGGTAAACAAGCAGAACCGAACGTAACTATTATATTGGGAAACATTTTTTTTGTAAATGATAATAACGACGTTACTCCACAATGTCTGTCTACCAATTCTCGACTTAATTGATAGAAAAGGAAACGGTACTTGAAAATAAATTGCTTGAGTTAAATTTGGTCTTGAGACATTTTTATTATTTCACATACAATTGAATGATATTTTAATATAATACTTTGTAATATAATCAGCACCACTACACAAGGTGAGCGTCGATGCTTACGTTGCATGGTCGTCGTAGGTTCTCAAAGTCATGTCAGTACTTGTTGGAGTTGTAACCAACATGAAAATTAGTCTTTATGTTTATTCAAAAATTATGTAAAACAATATTTGTTATTATCCTTTCAAAGTATAACTTAACGATTAGGGCCTTGACCACGCTTAAATAATAATAAGGACAACACACAGCTTTTTTGCGAATCGAAGATTTAGTTGAATTCAAATAAAATTTAGAAATATTCCAATTACGGTAGGTACCTACACCGTAATTGGGATACACAAATATTCGTTATTATTAATATGTACAAGCTATTCAATTCGTTTTAGCGTTTTTAACCCACAATAGTTACACTTTGAGATTCGTTGATTCGAACTATCGCGCAAAGCTTGCAAAAGTTTATAATATTAGGGGTGTTACATGAGCGCGTTGATATTAATAATCAACATTGTTGGATAATAATTTTGAATATACCTAGGTAATGTAGATGAATGTTTGAGAAAAAGTTTGCTCGACTTCGATTATACTCAGCTGGGCTATACGAACAAAACAACTATTTAAATTCAGTTTTGTGAACAATAAATAGTTATGTAGTCTAAATTTAAACTTGTGGGTAAGGTACACAAAAAAAATACACTAGTCGAATGGGGTCGAAATTGGATGGTAATTGCTTCGAGTTTTTACTTAACCTTTATTATTCAACAAAAACTATCGAATCGAATCAAATGTGATAATTCTACTCATGTGTGACAGCCCTTATCGACACACTTGTATTTCTTGTTCCCACCTATGAATCCCACGCTTCTGCCATTTGTCATGAACCACGGCTTAGATTGGTAGTGATCAAGGACTAACATTTAACTAAAAATGGATTATGTGGATCTAAAGAAAGTGAAAAAAAATATGTAAGTACCTTTAAGCGAATTCCCTTTTAAAACCATATTTTAGTTGAAAAGTTCAATAAATTCCCTTGTACAAGTAGTATTCACTCAAATTTAATTAATACTTGTTTGCAGTGATATTTTATTCTAGTTATTTCATATCTAAGTACCTAACCGAAAAAATGATATAACTAAGTAGATTTTTTTGTTGAAAATCACTAAACTAATAAATTATGAAGTATCTTATTATGGTATCTTTATTTTTAAAAGTAAAGTCTACCTATTAAAATTAACTTATGGAAAATAATACAATCCTTGTTGTAAAAAATATAAATATTCATCAAAATTGTATTGTACGTACTTATTCATAGATAAAATTGTAACGATTACAAAATATTACCTTACAAATATTAGTCAAAATAAAATTTATAATTGACTGATTTTTTATCTTTCAGGTCTTTTCAAATTAAGAGTAACAAAACTCATGAGAAAACAAACCAGATCGGAAAGACATCAATAAATGTGAGTATTTGTAATGATATGAATTATATTTCCTACCTACTGATTTCTAAAATTGTTATCTTTTTTTTCAGGACATTCCACTGATCAGCTTTATCAAAATGAGCTTAAAGAAAAAACCACTTCATTTCGTGTACTAAAAAAGTATAATTTTTCAATAAATATCTACATTAACACCCATCCATCCTATCCCAAAAATGTAGGCCATCACAAATGAGTATGTGGTGACCGAGGTAATTTTGTAAGCTACCACTATTAATGTGATAGCTGAGGTATCTGTGTTTCTCGGTATGGTACAGCTACCACAAATTTATTCACATATAAGTTTGTGATAGCTAAGGTAAATATGGTTATGCAAAAGGTAACACTTAGTAGTTATTTCAATAGTTAGCTCAGCTTAGTTTGAATAGGTAGGTCGGTGCGTGACCTTACCACGGGCTCGCAGAGAGATACTTACCACAGTTCTCTCAACCGACACCGATTAGGAGTCTGTTCGGTGCATGATCTTACCATGGGCTTGCAGGAAGTTACTTACCACGGGGCTTCCAGCCGAACAGTTAGGTGGTGCTCGGTGCGTGATCTTACCACGGGCTCGCAGAGAGATACTTTCCACGGTTCTCTCAGCCGACACCGGTTAGGAATCTGTTCGGTGCATGATCTTACCATGGGCTTGCAGGAAGTTACTTACCATGGGGCTTCCAGCCGAACAGTTAGGTGGTGCTCGGTGCGTGATCTTACCACGGGCTCGCAGAGAGATACTTACCACGGTTCTCTCAGCCGACACCGGTTAGGAATCTGTTCGGTGCATGATCTTATCATGGGCTTGCAGGAAGTTACTTACCATGGGGCTTCCAGCCGAACAGTTAGGTGGTGCTCGGTGCGTGATCTTACCACGGGCTCGCAGAGAGATACTTACCACGGTTCTCTCAGCCGACACCGGTTAGGAATCTGTTCGGTGCATGATCTTATCATGGGCTTGCAGGAAGTTACTTACCATGGGGCTTCCAGCCGAACAGTTAGGTGGTGCTCGGTGCGTGATCTTACCACGGGCTCGCAGAGAGATACTTGCCACGGTTCTCTCAGCCGACACCGGTAAGGAATCTGTTCGGTGCATGATCTTACCACGGGCTTGCAGGAAGTTACTTACCATGAGGCTTCCAGCCGAACAGTTAGGTGGTGCTCGGTGCGTGATCTTACCACGGGCTCGCAGAGAGATACTTACCACGGTTCTCTCAGCCGACACCGGTTAGGAGTCTGTTCGGTGCATGATCTTACCATGGGCTTGCAGGAAGTTACTTACCATGGGGCTTCAACCGAATGTGTTAGGCAGAACATTCAGTGATAGAATCTTACCACGGGTCTTGAGCTGAATGTGTTAGGAAGAACATTTGGTGTGAGAAAATCTTACCATGGGTCTCTCGGAAGATACTTGCCATGGGGCTTCCAGCCAAACAGTTAGTTGGTGCTCGGTGCGTGATCTTACCACGGGCTCGCAGAGAGATACTTACCACGGTTCTCTCAGCCGACACCGTTTAGGAGTCTGTTCGGTGCATGATCTTACCATGGGCTTGCAGGAAGTTACTTACCATGGAGCTTCAACCGAATGTGTTAGGCAGAACATTCAGTGATAGAATCTTACCACGGGTCTTGAGCTGAATGTATTAGGCAGCGCATTCAGTGATTGAAATCTTACCACGGGGCTGGAACTCAATGTGTCATAATATAAAATCTTGACCAGAAATATCAGTAGTTGAATATTGGGCACTGAAGCTCACGAAGTGAGCGAAGGCGCAAGCCGGAGCGAACGGAGTGGGCTAGAGTGCCCAATATTCAACTACTCTGACTCCAAAGCCAAAAGCTGCCAGAAAATATATAATTCAAAACAGTTTCGGAAAAGTTTACCAACCCAATTCAAATCAATCAAAGTGTTAAAATCAATGGCTAAATCGTAGTTTCATTTTCACCAAAGAATTTATAAAGTACTTCCGCTCCTTGATTTTCACGAAGATACTTTGCATCGCAACATCACTACGGAGCGAACGGAGTTTCAATGCATACGCAACGGGAAACGGACGGGACGGGGCACGCACGGGGCGGTGACGTGCCGCCAACGAGGTTTTTCCCGTCCCGTGCGTGCGTCTGAAGGTGCAAACAAATTATCGGACGCGGCTTACTGCCGCGGCTGATCTGAGGTGTGCAAACTATCGGATGTAGTAGGTCGCGGACGTATCCGATAGTTTGCACACCTCAGATCAGCTGTGGCAGTAAGCCGCGTCCGATAATTTGTTTCGGCCTTGAGCCCCGTCGTGCCTCCGTTAAGGTCCAAACAAATTATCGGACGCGGCTTATGGGCTTATGGACGCGGCTTACTGCCGCGGCTGATAAGTGTGCACACTCTCATAACATCCTGCGTGCCAGATAGCTATCGGACGTCCGATGACGTCATATTAGTCTATGGTTACGTCCGCGACCTACTACATCCGATAGTTTGCACACCTCAGATCAGCCGCGGCAGTAAGCCGCGTCCGATAATTTGTTTGGACCTTCACGTATGTACAGCTTGACCATAAAGAGTTGACAAAAATTGAGGGCGCCACTTTCTATGTAAACACGTCAAAATCACGAATAATTTGGCAACACTGAGTATATTTTGTACTGAATAATTTTTGTTCCATTTTATTTAATTTCAACTCTTTATGGTCAAGCTGTATGCATGCTCCTATTTATAAGGTCCTTCTGAAATAGTGCACATAATTTTAAGGGGTCAATGTACTCATGCATACAAACAACTTTTACTATGGTACCAACTTTGAAATCGCGAAAAAAAAATCAGCTGTTCCATACATTTTGATATATTCTTTTATATATATATATATTTATTATATATATATATTTTATTATATTTTTTTTCGCGATTTCAATGTTGGTACCATAGTAAAAGTTGTTTGTATGCATGAGTACATAGACCCCTTAAAATTATGTGCACTATTTCAGAAGGACCTTATATACATTTTGTATGAAACTGTTTTTCCCACCCCGTGCCCGTCCCATTCCCGCCCGGGGGGCTTACCATCAGCAAATAAGAAACCATTCAGATCAAAAGCAGGCCTTAAACAGGACTGATTAAGACCTGAGTATTTCTCAAAAAATATGTACGTAACGAAAAAGTTGTAACGAAATATTGTTACGAAATAGGTGTGTACACTCAGTGTTAGAGGACGTAAGGTTATTATATTAAAACTATAGTATAGTATTTGAACATTTATTCATATTTAAATCAAATAATTAAAGGAAAAACAGCAAAAAAAAATTTGTTGTTTATACAATACTATTTCGTTACGTAACGAAACGTAACGAAAAAGTAAGAGAAATATAACTTTAAAATGTTTTAGAAGTAGATTTTTGTTCAAAATGTGATTAACGAATATAATATCATTAAACCAATATACTAGAGTCTGGCCAACGAGTCGTGTCATCTCAAACGCGCGGCAAATTTAAAATTTCGAAACTTAATTCACTCAAAATACTACGAAATATCAATTTCATCTTAGGTCCATACACATTGACAAAAATCCAAGCTAAAACTATTTAATTAATGTCTAAATTTGCTATTTCGCTGTATTTTGAGTGAATAAAGTTTCAAAATTTTAAATTTGCCGCTAGTTTCAGATGACACGACTCGTTGGCCAGACTCTAACACTATATGTTTATTTTACTTGATATTGAAATTCAGAAGTACTTACACAGAAAAAGTTAAATAATATTTCCTGTCACGAAAAAGTAGTCCCACTAAACAACACACGGTTTTACCGATTTTCACAACATGTCATGGCGGAGGCACATGTAAAAAAATAACGGATGCGTTCAGAAATTACGTAGAAGTAGAAATATAACGTTACTAAAGAGTAATTACGAAAAAGTAAATGAGTACGACTCATTTTTATTTTTGCATTAAATTATTAATTTAGTATGAAACCCCATATAAAATCACTTTGGAATTGAGATTACAATTAATTTAGACCGAAAGTATACAAAAATGTATAATAATTAGACGACGTATCGCATTTTATGAAGTAAAATTTCATGAGGTATGCAGGGTGACAAATTTATTTTGTATGAAAGATATAGAGAGCTATTTTGAAAAAAATCTAAATAATTGGTAATTAATACGATTCTACTAGTAGTTTTTCGTTATTTTAAGTTTGGCAGGTGATTCGAAATTTATCATGATATTGTACTGGTAGGTAGAAAATTGTTTTTAGTCAGTATGGTCAGCATGTGCAGCAGATTGAGGGGGTGTGTTGAGGGAGGTTTCTAACCTATATGCTCTGCTCTATGGTACATTCGGAATTCAAGTGAGTTTGATTATGTCAATCTGCCTGCACATCTGTAGTTTGACGTATTCAAAGTCAAAGTCAAAGTCAAATAAGCTTTATTCAAATAAACTTAATTATTAAGTACTTTTGAATCGTCTATATTTTCCTACCACCCGTTCCAGACTTTTTTAGCTGACAAGAAGAACGGGCGCAAGAAACTTATCAGCTGTTACAGCCATAAGTAACGATATTTACAAACTTTAATATATCGTTACCAGAAAATTACAACAGGGTGACAGGATTATTGGCAACAACATAGACTTATTATATTACTTCAACAAAGTACTTATTAGCAAGTTATGTGTTACATCATTTCCACGCATTTAGATCTTTAAGATAATCATCTACTTTATAATAACCTTTACCCATGAGCGTTTTTTTAACATGGTTTTTAAATTCATGCAAAGGAAGATCAATCACTTGTTGTGGAACTTTATTAATAAAGGCTATGCCTTTCCCCATAAATGAACCTCTAGTTTTTGCAAGCCTAAATCTTGGAACGGCAAGTTTATCTTTATTTCTTGTATTGAACTGGTGAATATTGCTGTTCTTAGCAAATGAATCATAGTGTTTCCTTACATAAACTAAATTATCATAAATATATTGGCCTGCCAAAGTTAAAATATTTATTTCTTTGAACATTTCTCTCAAAGTATCTCTCCGCCGTAGATTGTATATGGCGCGAACAGCTCTTTTTTGGAGTACAAAAATATTTTCAATACTGGCAGCTGAGCCCCACAATAGCAGTCCATACGACATTACGCTATGAAAATAACTAAAGTATACTAACCTTGCCGTTTCAATATCAGTTAAAAGCCTTATTTTCTTAACAGCGAATGCCGCTGAACTAAGTCTACTTGACAAGGCTTCAATATGTGGATCCCATTGCAGTCGAGAATCTAGTGTGATACCTAGAAATTTTGTGCTCTCGATAAACTCGACTTCATCGTCATTCAAATTAATATTTAATTTTGTCTGCTCAACATTAGGTAATGAGAATTTAACACATTTAGTTTTTTTGGGGTTAAGTGCTAAATTATTACTATTAAACCAGTATGAAACTTTAGAGAGGGCACTATTTACTTCGTCCGAACAGTTATTACCTCTGTTTACTTTAAAAACTAAAGAAGTATCATCCGCAAATAGCACTGTTTCACATAAATTATTCGCGTAGTTGGGAAGGTCATTTATATAAATTAGAAACAGCAATGGGCCCAATATTGATCCCTGTGGCACACCCATATTGATGGGGGCTCCAGTAGATTCAGTTCTATTAATCACTACTTTCTGAGTTCTATTGTACAAATACGATTTCATAAGACTAACTGATTTATCAGAGACACCATAATGTTCTAGCTTCTTTAATAGTGTTTGATGATCAACGCAATCGAATGCCTTAGAAAGGTCACAGAAAATGCCAATTACATCTTGCTTTTCTTCCCAAGCATCAAGAATATGTTTGAGAAGTGCAATTCCAGCATCAGTAGTACTTTTACCCTTGGAAAAACCAAACTGATTTTTATGAAGTATATTATTGTATGTGAAGTAATCTAATAATTGGGAATATATAATTTTTTCAAATATTTTACTAAGTGCTGGTAGTATAGATATTGGCCTAAAGTTAGCTGGGTCACTTTTATCCCCAGATTTAAAAAGAGGAATCAATTTACTATTTTTCATTAGATCAGGAAAGACCCCTTCGTCAATACATTTGTTAAAAATAAAAGCCAAATAAGGGGCTAGTATATCAATTATTGATTTAATTATGCTTGTTGACATGCCCCAAAGATCTTCTGTTTTTTTAACATTAATTGTTTTAAAAGCTTTAATGATATCTGCACTATTTATATATTTAAAGGAAAAACTTTCATTGCACTTATCAACACTTGAGACAGACTTGAAGGGAGACAGCGATGTTGGGACAAGCACTAAGAGTACTGGTAGTTTCTACAGGTATTCTAGCAAAGAAATCTTCAAAAACTTTAGCGACCTCATTGTCAGATTCAAAAGTTTGATCACCAGTTTTTAAACAGAAGGAATTTATATTGGATTTTGATTTGCCCGTTTCTTTGTTAATAATATTCCAAGTAGCCTTTATTTTATTGTCTGCTAATTTAATTTTATTTGCAAAGTACTTGGACTTTGCTAAGATACAGACTTCTCTGAATGTTTGTGAATACTTCTTGACAAATTCAATGAAGTTAGGATCACTAGAAGTAGCTTTCTCTGCATAAAGTTCGTATAATTTCCTTCTGCTCTTATATATGCCGGGTGTGGCCCAGTCACTAAATTTCGTACTATCATTACATTTGATGACTTTTTGTTTAAAAGTTTTACTAAATTCAGTTTGAACTATGCTAAATAAATGATTATATAGGTTATTGGCTTCAAAATTTGGTTCTGGTAATGTTTCAATTTTACTTGTGACATTGGTTCTGAATTTTTCAATACAGTGTTTTTTTACTGGCCTACACATTATTTCCCGTTTAGGCGGAACATGATGGTGCTCAATGGAGGCTAATTGTCCACTATGGTCGGATTTAATACAATTTAAAATTGATTTTTCAATGACATTACAGTTACAGAAAATATTATCTAAGCAGGTTGCCGATGTGGGTGTGATACGCGTTGGTTCATTAAAAATATGTAGCAAATTAAATGATTTAAATAGGTTTATGAACCTACTCGACAGTTTGGCTATTTTAGGGTCTAAGATGTCGACATTAAAATCTCCGCAAATTGCGACTTTTTTATTCTTCCTACAAGTTATTTTTAAAACTTCCTCCATAGTGGACTCAAACTCAGAGTAATTCGCTTTGGGGGGTCTATATACGCATACTATAATTATTTGATCAAGTTCCACGCACGATAACTCAACGGTTCGTTCAATTGAGAGGGATACTACATCTCTACGCTCTTTACATTGTAAACTATTGTGTAGAATAATAAGTGAACCCCCTCTTATAGTAGATTTCCTACTAAGCGAGCTAACAACTTTATAATTATCTAAACTTAAAAGTAATTCGTGCTTTTTCAACCAATGCTCAGTAACACATAACACATCAATATCTTCAGAGTTTAAGAATAAGCTTATTTCTAAATCTTTGCCAGAAAAGCCTTGCATATTTTGGTGTACAATTCTTAAATACTTTGGCTTTTCTATTGTTAAGTCAGGGCTAGAGGACGCCTCTATTGTCCTAGATGGTAATTTAAATGTGAAACATTATTATTACTTGAACTAAGTAAAATGTTATAATTATTTTTATTTGGAACAGATTCCAAAGTTGAATGACTAATGTCAATAGTTGACTGCTCAATAAAAGCAGTTGTTTTACTAGCCAGATTATTGGCTAAATGTTTAAAATAAAAAGATAGCGATAATGCTATTTGTCTCCTAAAAGAACTAGGCAGATAGAACTTATCTTTTGTCAAGTAAAAACTATTAAATAATTTATTGATGTCAATTATGTGTAGCTGTTCACTATTATGAAATGCTACCGTATTCAATGTTACGTTCAACTGATACCTAAAGTTATTTTCCATTTGTGACACACTTTTGCAATAAGGGAATGTGAACAAAATCACTTTTTTTACTTTTAAAGACATTAAGGAATTCATTGTAAAGCCGTGGTATCGAAAGGTTGTCATAGAGTTATATTAGGAAAACTATCTGTTGAAGTGTGATAATGTGATATAAAGTGTGAGAATGCTTAATAAACGCCTGTAAAAAGTCTCCTGGTCTCATTGGAGGAGGTCGAGCAGGAGGCAGAGAATAGTCGAGCAGGAGTTACATAATGATGAAGTTGAGAAGAAGAAGGTTTTATAATGTAATGATGATGAAGAAGGAAGAAGTTTTTTAGGATGATGTGTCGAGTGGGAGAAAAATGTAGAAGTTTTATAATGATGATGAGTCGAGTGGGAGAAATGTAGAAGAAGTTTTATAATGATGATGAGTCGAGTGGGAGAAATGTAGAAGAAGTTTTATAATGATGATGAGTCGAGTGGGAGAAAAGTAGAAGAAGTTTTATAATGAAGATGATGTTGAGTGGGAGTAAAGGTTTATAAAGAAGATGTCGAGTAGGAGAATTTAATGAAGATGTTGAAAAGGAGAGGTTTTATAAAGAAGATGTCGAGTAGGAGAGGTTTTATAGAAGATGTCGAGAAGGAGATTTTATATAGAAGAGGTAGAGGAGGAGTAATTTTATAATATTGAAGAAGTTGAGTAGGAGCGAGATAGTTTTGAGAAGAATTATTTTATGAGAAGAAGATAGAGATAGAGATGAAGAAGTTTATTAGAAGATAGAATATAGAATTAAGGGGGTGCTTGTGTTCGTTAAGGGGGTGCGTTAAATAATGATTCATTTAAGGGGGTGTGGGATTAGAAAGTAAATGAATCATCATTTAAAATGAAATGTTTTTGATATCCAAGTGTATATTTTGATAATTCTTTGGTTGAGTTTGATGTTTAGTCAGTTAGGTCTTTGGTTTGGATTATTGTATGTGTAAAAATTTTGTCGTCTGAGTTAGGTTAAAGTTAGGTTCCTGGGTTGGGTTAAAGGTTAATGTAACTTGGTAGGACTTAAGAAGTCTATAAGTTTGGCAGGTGATTCGAAATTTATCCTGATGTTGTACTGGGAGCCAATTCTCGCGCCTTTGATATAACATCCAACTCGATATTTATCGAAAAAACATGGCGGATATCAACTAATATCGACATTCAGTATTCTCGTGATATCGAATGTGATATTTATCCAGTGTTAGCACTCGATACGCAACGAGTGATCAAGCATAGCCGATACAAATATCGTCTGTGATATTAACTGTCAAAAGTGTCAGTCAAAGCTAATCTATTCGTTGTATTTTAATTTTTTTAGGGAATTAATTGGGATTTATTTATTGTTTTGCTGTAGTAAAATTAAAATATGAACGCTGATGATTTTATAATAAATTTTATTGAAAATGTCGTTGAAGAGGCTGAAATTGCAGCAGAGTCCCACGGAGACAAATTTTATGGCGCGAAGACCCTTTTCTATGGAGTGAAAAGGCTTTCAGAAAAGATTTCCGCTTTTCTAAGGCTTTGGTTATTGATTTAATAGCTGCACTTGAACCAGTCATACGTTCTACTACGCAATATGATCTTGGGGATTTGTTGGGTATCCTTTTCGTTTTTTCGTCGCGGATTCCATTATTAGTGTATAAATTTTTTGAATTATTTATTTTACATGTGATTTTGTGATAATTTATTTAAACCTATAAATGAAAACGTCATTCTATAGAGAATAGAAGGAAAGTTGACAGTTGACAGACAAATTTGTTTGTTGCGTTCTGTTTGTTCCATGAACGCTGAAACAATGTTTACTTTTCTTTGCCTGCAGCTCATTAGTTTACATAAAATAAAGTATTACAAGTATTTTACATAAATCAACAATATAAACAATATTTTATTAATATTTGTAATATTTTTTACATAAAATTTAGTAAAATAAGTAAAATATGTATTCCTCGATTATAATATTTTTTTTTTATTTTTTATTTTTTTTATATGAGTATAATCAAGAAAATGGAACGTGTTTGCAATTAGAGAAGCGCCTGTCATCGATATCATATCGAGTTTTATATCGAATAGACCCGAGAATACCATTTTCTGTATGAATGGAGATTTTCGTGATATTTTCGTTCGATAATAGACGCTAGATATAATATCGAAGTCGATAATATATCACATGGACTGAGAATTGGCTCCCTGGTAGGTAGAAAACTGTTTTAGTCAGTATGGTCAGCATGTGCAGCAGATTGAGGGGGTGTGTTGAGGGAGGTTTCTAACCTATATGCTCTGCTCTATGGTACATTCGGAATTCAAGTGAGTTTGATTATGTCAATCTGCCTGCACATCTGTAGTTTGACGTATTCATTGTAAAGCCGTGGTATCGAAAGGTTGTCTTAGAGTTATATTAGGAAAACTATCTGTTGAAGTGTGATAATGTGATATAAAGTGTGAGAATGCTTAATAAACGTCTGTATAAAAGTCTCCTGGTCTCATTGCCACAACCCTTCAAAAGTAAGGAAGTTCAATATAAGTCCTGCTATAAGAGCTCATAGTAAGACCCCGGGTTTTTCCCGTTACGTGTACAGTGACCTTTAACTGTTAAGCATGGCTCGTCAAGCACGTGAATTCGGCTTGCTTGACAATCACATTTTGATCGTCTCTATGAATCAGATTATCTTAATTAATCTGTGTTCATTAATTTACAGCTGATTTTGACTTTGACAGTTTTTCTTCAGTGAAAAAATAGTGAGATTATTTTATTCAAATTATTATTAATTCAAAAGGGAGCAGAAAATTATATTTTGAAAGATTATGGCGGCAGCAACAGAAGACTTGCTATCTATGCTTGAAGATAAGATCAGAGTAGGTGAAGATCTCATGAAGCAATTACTGTCGTTGGAAAACATTGATGGGATTTCAAAGTTACAAAGGAAAATTCGCCAAGAAATAGAGTTTTTAAAAAGAGTATGCCACTATAAAGTTTGATTTACTTTTACTGTTTAACAAAAATACAACATCACTAATAAACAAGTCTACTTTTGCAGCTCCAAAAGAATAAAAAGTTTAAACTTGAACAACTGTCTTGTTCTAATCTCAGACACTTAGGTGCGATGGTTGATTGTGCTTCGAGGCCAGGGGTAGTTGCTGTTTGTAAAATATTTCATATTAATGATGAAAGCAAATTGCTCATTGACGTAATAAGTGATGGAGGGAAAACCTGGACAAAAGGTAAAGATCTAAAATCTTAAGTTTAGTCTAATGAGTTATATATATATTTACCCTTAACATTATATTCTATTGTTTCAGTAATAGCACGAAACCCAAAATCACTTACTGCTTTAAGTACTGGCAAGGCATCATATGGCGCCCGTTCCATTCTAGATCAAGCAGAAGATTATCTGGAATGTGCAAAATTATATCCATGCATGTACAAGCCTCCGAATGTATGTACTTGATAGAGGTTTTCCAATTTTTTTTAGCTCTAAGGTGGCCCTATACCAGGGGTGCCCAAACTTTTTCTTAAGGAGATCGACCTAGCAAAAATTTATGACTATGAGAATGACATTTTGACCATTTAACCCATCAAATATTTATCAAGAAAAAAAATTGCATGAGTAAAACTGCATAGGGTGCAAAGATTGCATAAGTAAACTACTTGGCGATCAACCCAAAAACCTCTCGCGATGGGCACCTCTGCCCTATACAATCATAGCAATGTTTCATATCACAATAAGATTGAAATACGCTTTGAGCATTAGCGATAAATTATATTGTTCGATAATATGCATTGTGCAATATAATATAGTATTGATCTGTCTAGGTATTTCGTGTGCTATCATCAGCAAGATGACTGAACAAGGTTTAGCTGCAGCTATAATCTTAGAATATATATAAGTAGTAACATTTTTATTTGGGGAATTGAATGAAATGGTTCAGCTCAAGGTATTGAGCTGAACCCGCCCGGCTTTGCTGGCGTCCCCCCTTCTAAATAATAATAATATATTGTTACGATTTGATGAAAACAACACTGGTTAAAAAATATTGTGCAATGTTGACCCTACAGGGTGCAATGAAAGAATATGATGCAATTAAAATGAAACTCGCTTTTTTTTTCAATCATTGCCCTATTCAATATTAACCCTAAACGGTCAATAAAATTGTGCAATACGTAAAAAGTAGCCACCCACTACCTGTTTTATAATTAGAAAAGAAAAATATTGCAAAATTATTGTTTCAGGTGATCTTTGAGTTTATGAGTGGAATAGAAGAAAGTCTTGCAAACAAATTGAAAGTTATTGGTGTTATAGTCAAGGGTGAAATACTTCCCGATTCATTAATACCAGAAGATTGCAATGATTCTTGGGAATCTACTTCAAATGATGAAGAATTATCCTGTATTAGGTAATCTTTTTTAAAGCTTTCAATATCTTTTCTTAGAGTTACGCCAACTAAACGGGTTTAAGGCTGTCATTCACTGTCATAACAAAAAAGAAAAATTAGTTACAAAAAATGCAATTTATGTAATAAAAAAACCTCGTAAAATCTTGTAAAAATTCTATCAATGAGCTGGTGAAATTACAAGATAAATATTTGAAATAACAAGAGATCAAACTCGTTGTTTGATTAAACTAGATTATTTGTCATTTATTGAAATTAATTAAAATACTGCTGTTTCTTGATAGTTTTAGTAAAAACAATACTTTAGATGATATATCACAAAGTATTCAAGAGCATGCTGAACTCGACACACTTAATTTAGATGTCACTGCTATGATGGCCTATGTCAGTAATATGACAAATGGACATTGCAATTATGTTTTCAAGCAAGATGTTTTAACTCAGCAATCTGCCTGGGAAGCGGAGCGACCTGTGAAACCAATTTTGGAGAGATTATTTGAAGGTAAGCTCTTTATTCTTTCTTTAGAAAAGAAGCAGTGGTTTAGCGCCTGCCTGGCCCTACGATTGCAGAGGTTAAGCAACTTTGGCCAGGGCCGGTCATGGGATGGGTGACCAAAATTATCTCGAGCTCTTCCATTCTTCGGAAGGCACATTAAACTGGTGGTCCCAACTGCATTTGCAGCCGTTAACACTCACCAATCCACATTGGGCCTGCATGGTGGGTTATAGGCCATCCTCCTTATCCACCCTTATGGAATATCTATTTCAGAATTCAGATCTAAATATATATTTTTTCTTATCAGGAAAAAAACTTGTATGCTGTAAAACAGCTTGGAATGATTTTGAGAAAATAGTGGAAACTCTAGGTGGTGCCATGGAGAAAAAAAGGACAGCAGATCTGAAGGAAATGTTGACTATTTTCCCGGATGATTATAAAGGTATTGATTACAAATTTTTATGTGTTATCAATAACTTGCCGCCCATCATCATTATTGCATAATTCTTATTTATTCAATTTATATTTCATTACATATAAGTAAATAAAATCGGACCAATTACGGTTCCCTGTGGTATTCCGTAGCTGGCCGTATTGAATATAATTATTATTAGTGCAATGAATAGGTACTCACTCCGTTTGAGTTGGAGTATGCCTCACACCCATTTACTATATGCTAGTTTTTAGTCTACAACTGCGCCACAAAAAACTTGGAAATATGACTTTTTGACAAGGCCATGTTGAAGTCGATAGTTTATCGGAATTTGTCGCACAAAAACCAGACTTTGTGGGTTTTGCGTTTAGGAGATCCGTCTCATATCTCCTAAATGGAAGACCGACAAATTCTGTTTTTTTTGCGACAAATTCCGACAACCAACCGACTACACATAAAAGTAATCAGATCGCTACAACCTTCGGTTGTCGAGATCCAGGCAGAAAGGTCTCTACAGCGTATCCTCACATATCTCCTAAACGCTAGAGCAAGACCGACAAATTCTGGTTTTTGTGCGACAAATTCCGACAAACTAATGGCTACACACTCGAGTAATCAGATTTTTGCTACGACCTTCGGCAGGCTGATTATCTAATTAGAAACCACCTAGCGACCGGTCTCATTTGACAGATGAATGTGATACATTGCTACTTCATTTTGGGCTAAGAAAAAACATACCAAAGAAAAGTAGCAATGTATGTCAAATGAAACCGGTCGCTAAATAGTTTCTATTTAGATAATCAGCCCGCCGTTCTCAAGATCCAGGTAGTAACGTCTCCGCAGTGTAAACTCACATATCTCCTAAACCCAAGGCCGACAAATTCTGTTTTTTTGCGACAGATTACGACAAGCCACCTACTACACATAAAACTAATCAGATTTTCGGTACAACCTCTCGGCAGAAAGGTCTTTATAGCGAATCCTCACATATCTCCTGAGAGCTAAACCGACAAATTCTGGTTTTTGTGCGACAAATTCAGACAAACTATCGACTTCATTATGGCATAGTTTTTTTTGTGGCGCAGCTGTAGTCCGTCACCGTCACGTATTTACTACCAAAGCAAGTAACTGACGCGACGACGTACATAATTATATGTACGTCGTCGCGTCAGTTACTTGGTTTCTATTAAGAATAGGTTTTCTATTCTCTGCCATTTTGGAGTGAATCTGTAACAAATCGGGTAGTTATCTAGTGATACTGTATTGAACCCAGTGCCGGATTTAAAGTCTTGGCCGCCCTAGGCTGAGTAGTCCACAGCCGCCCCTTTCTCAGCTCACATCATTTAGGTCAGGGCACAGAATACATAATAGTACAAGTGTCAGGGTCGGCAAAGTTATTAGCTGAGCAGAGCCAAATGTCAACACATTTATGACTTGGATTTCTTTTGAAAGTCATTCTTAATTTTAACTCTCCCCCGCTTATTTTGTTTTAATTCTACACAAGTTTCTCGAAAGATGTCAATATTTTTATACCCCCATCGCGCCAAGCAATGCGTCAGCCAAGCAATGCAAGCACACGTCGTCGGCGCTCGAGGACTGTCGAACGATGCACTGCGTACGTGTGCATGCGCTCGGACGGGTGAATGGCGTTGATGGTCTGCCGCCCCATAGGTCCTTGCCGCCCCTAGGTCTATACGGCCTATTGACAAATCCGGCACTGATTGAACCCGAAGACCAAAGTATGATCAAAATCTTGTGTAAGTAATTTTTTTATTGTTTCAGGCCCAGATGACTATCCTCGTCAAAATTTAAAAGTAAGAGGGCATGTACGGTTACGATCGAAAATAATTTTTAATTTTGGACACAGAATTAAAGCTCTTACGGTTTCTGCTAACGAAGGCTTCGTAAGGGCGGCGATGCAACAGGTATATTTAATTTAGAATTTATAAATTAACAAGTATAAATCTAAAGTATTACAACGTACTACCCGCGCTGATAAAGAATGGGACTGGAAATTTCGGTTAAACGCGCTTACCACCCGCGCCTTTAAAGAATAGGATTGTAAATGGCAAAGTACATATTTACTTCTCGCTCGCACACCATATCACTACACCTATATCCCTCTCTCACTCATACTTATTGTGGCAAGCGCGGTTAACCGAAATTTCCAGTCCCATTCTTTATCTGGTCTGCACGGGCTGTACTGTACATACTATTCTTCGCATTTTATGAGGTGACGCTACAATGGGCTTCACAATACGCTTCTTTCCTAAAATAAAAGTTAATGAGTATTTCTCAAAATCAGTGTACATTCTTTGAAAAAAAAAGTGTGCCAGGCTGTGGTGAAAAAATTTTACGTTTTAATTTAAAAAAAAAAACAATACAATTATGTAGGAAAAATATCATTCTTTTAAAATAACGAAAAACTACTAGTAGAATCGTATTAATTACCAATTATTTAGATTTTTTCAAAATAGCGTTCCATATCTTTCATACAAAATAAATTTGCCACCCTGCATACCTCATGAAATTTTACTTCATAAAATGCGATACGTCGTCTAATTATTATACATTTTTGTATATTGTCGGTCTAAATTAATTGTAGTCTCAATTCCAAAGTGATTTTCTATGGGGTTTCATACTAAATTAATAATTTAATGCAAAAATAATAAATGAGTCGTACTCACTTACTTTTTCGTTTTTACTCTTTAGTAACGTATAATTCTACTTCTACGTAATTTCTGAACGCATCCGTTATTTTTTTACATGTGCAACACTAGCTGCATTCTGGGTACTTATTGTCTAATTTCAAAATCTATCGCGATCGCTTTCAAGATGTGATACATTGATGCTTCTTTTTGGCACAAATAAAAACTTACCAAAGGAATGCAGCAATGAGTCACATCCATCTGTCAAATGAAAGCGATTGCGATAGATTTTCGAAATTAGACAATAAGCCCCCTGATTAGTTGTTGATCTGACGTCTCCGCCATGACATGTTGTGAAAATCGGTAAAAACGTGTGCTGTTTAGTAGGACTACTTTTTCGTGACAGGAAATATTATTTAACTTTTTCTGGGTAATGTACTTCTGAATTTCTATATCAAGTAAAATAAACATATAGTGTTAGTATAGTGGTTTAATGATATTATATTCGTTATTCACATTTTGAACAAAAATCTACTTCTAAAACATTTTAAAGTTATATTTCTCTTAGTTTTTCGTAACGTTTTGTTACGTTTTTCGTTACGTTTCGTTACGTAACGAAATAGTATTGTATAGACAACAATTTTTTTGCTGTTTTTCCTTTTATTATTTGATTTAAATATGAATAAATGTTCAAATACTATACTATAGTTTTGATATAATAACCTTGCGTCCTCTAACACTGAGTGTACACACCTATTTCGCAACAATATTTCTTTACAACTTTTTCGTTACGTACATATTTTTTGAGAAATACTCTAATAATAAAACGTTTGCCTATTGAAACAACGTGCCTAATGAAGTTGGATCATTTTAGGTATCCTTAAAATTATGTTTTTTTTCAGGGCGTGAATTATGCCTCATTTATTCATGAATCGCGGGCGCTTACAGAGGGAAAAGAAAGCAGTGCCACTCTTTCTTTATGATACTGTTTCTGACTTGTAGAGAGAACATGTAAAAATATAGTTATGCATTTTTCCAGTGTGTGTAAATAATTATATTTTAATGCCTATTCCATCCTTGTATTGTGATAATAAAGTGCTAAGCATTTAATTCGTACTTTTTTCTATAAAAGACGCCGGCAGCAACCAATCGGGTGGGGATTACGTAAAACACCTATTTAGGGTGTTCGTCATTTCGGGTGTACCTTACTCCTTCTGGCTTATGAGCTATAAAATCCTTCAGTGACGGATAAACAATTTCTTATTTTAGTATTCAGAACAAACGTGACGCTAGAGTTTATGAATGATTGACGATTGAACAAGGTCCTCACGAAATGACGCTGCAAATTATGGATGCTGAAAATAACAAAAACTAGCTAACGAAAGTCCAGTTTCACTCCGTAAATGCTCAGTGACGCAAAAATGAATAAGATTTAACACACAAACATCATTCAAAACAGAACAGATCTCATGAAATCGTTGTTCAAACAAGGGCCACACGAAACTGTGTGGCCCAAATTTCATTTGTCAAAATATCGACTAGTATACCATTTGGAGCCATATAAAGCAGTCTAGCAGCGTCACGTTTGATAAGTGACAGTATACAACACTTTGAATCCGTTCGCATAACAACACATCAATAGAAAAAGCAAAAACAATATTTCGACCCATCAGGCTGTGTGGCCCTTATTCAAAACCGTCACTTTACGTGAATTTAGCGTCACGAATGTTGTAAACCATTTAATAGTAAAGAGAATTTCCGTCACTGAGGATCTAGCTTTACCTGGAACCAATCACTGTAGTACTTACGTTGCAATTCGAGATTAAAATTAGTATGTAAATAAGCTAGGGTGACCACGAAGTAATTTTTTGCGGACATCATATTGAAGTTTACTGAGACTGTACGTAGCGAGCGTACCTATCGTAGCATTAGGACGTACCAAGTATATAAAACTGCAAAAAATGATTCAACAATTTGTGATTTATTAACGCTAAAGTGTGACACATTAAAAAAGTTGACAATAGTAATGTCAAAGATATCACAGTCCAATCACAATATGAATAAATGATTTGATGATGATGATGATGATGACGATGATTTAATAGGGATTTTTAAGTGATCTGAGGTATTTAGTACTAGTCTTTTAAATTGTAATATTTTTAGACAATGTTTTTAATGTACTGGCTCCAAGTCAGTTTCAATGGACGAAAATGACAGACACTAGGTTTTTACACTACGCAAACTATCTTACATACAATAAAATTGAGTTTTTAAAATTTTAAATCAATTTTGTCAGTTCTGAGTTCAATTATTTATATCCGCCACAAATAATCGAATCCTACTAATATTATAAATGTGAAATTTGGGGGTTTGGATGTTTGTTCCTCAATCACGCAAAAACTACTAAACGGATTTGGTTGAAATTTGGCACACAGATAGCAGATAGCCTAGATTAAAACATAGAATAGTTTTTATCCCGATATTCCCACGGGAACGGGAACCACGCGGGTAAAACCGCGGGCGGCCGCTAGTTTCTAATAAAAATGGATCGGCAAGATGTGACACAAAACGCAAAAATAATAAACTTTTTATATGCTATGTCAATGAAAAGCAATGTTTCATGAACTTTAGAATTTTCGAAGGTTTTTCCCCAAAAAATAAGCTAGCGCTATGCGTCTGTCCGTGCGAACACATACTTAGCTGAGAAATCATGTGACGTTCCAAGAGAAAAGGTATCTTATGGTTAGGCCATAAGGTACCTTTTCCCGTGGAATGTCACAATTATGTTCCATTCGAAGCATTAAAAAAACCGCGCGATGAAACGTCAAAAAAGCGCTCGTGCGAACGATTCCTGGCTTGTTGAAAAAATAACGATAATTATATATATATTTTTAATTCGATATATGCATATTTTTTAGTTTTTAACGGATAAAATATTTTGATCCGATATATCTATACAAAATCATATCTTTTTTTGCTATCCCTCTGTGCTTTATCACGTACGACATAATGTTCGCGTCCGTCGCGACGACGTCATAAGGACCCCTAAAAAATCAGTGTTTTACCTCTTATAACTTCTCAAGTTTAAGAAATATCGTAAATTTTTTTTACAGTTAATCATGTGGTGGCATTAGCTTTCTTATTAGCAACTAAAAAAAAATCGTTACGGATCCTCATTGTTTTTCAAGATGAAAGGTATACGGCCCTGCACGTAACTTGGCAAGATAGAAACGTGACAAAAGATGCGCAGTAGCTACAAACACCAAATTCGGCGCATGTTTTGTCTCATCTTTGTCTTATACCCTACTAGCGGCCGCCCGCGACTTCGTCTGCGTGGAAAGTTTTTTTTCTATCCCTCGGGAACAATACTGTTTTTCGGGATGAAAAGTACCCTATGTCCTTCTCTGTACTCCTGAGAACGTGTATGCAAAATTTAAAAAGGCGTAACAAACAAACAAACAAATAAACAAACAAACGGGCTTTCGCAGGTTTCATTGAACATGCATTATATTAGTAACTTAAGTTATATTAGTAACAGGACAATTATAGGGTTTCTGTCCATCAACGTACGTACACTGTTGTCACCCTATCTTAAAAATCTCATACAAATTTTATCATGGATTGCATCGTAAGTACTGCAGTGATTGGTTCCAGGTAAAGCTAGATTCTCAGTGACGGAAATTCTTTTTACTATTAAGTGGTTTACAACATTCGTGACGCTAAATTCACGTAAAGTGACGGTTTTGAATAAGGGCCACACAGCCTGATGGGTCGAAATATTGTTTTTGCTTTTTCTATTGATGTGTTGTTATGCGAACGGATTCAAAGTGTTGTATACTGTCACTTATCAAACGTGACGCTGCTAGACTGCTTTATATGGCTCCAAATGGTATACTAGTCGATATTTTGACAAATGAAATTTGGGCCACACAGTTTCGTGTGGCCCTTGTTTGAACAACGATTTTATGAGATCTGTTCTGTTTTGAATGATGTTTGTGTGTTAAATCTTATTTATTTTTGCGTCACTGAGCATCCAGGGAGTGAAACTGGACTCTCGTTAGCTAGTTTTTGTTATTTTCAGCATCCATAATTTGCAGCGTCATTTCGTGAGGACCTTGTTCAATCGTAAATCATTCATAAAATCTAGCGTCACGTTTGTTCTGAATACTAAAATAAGAAATTGTTTATCCGTCACTGAAGGATTTTATAGCTCACAAGCCAGAAGGAGTAAGGTACACCCGAAATGACGAACATTATTTAGGATAGGCGTAGCGATGAGGTATGGGGGTGGTGGAAGAAGAGCGCGCGCTATTGGTCGCTCGCACTTGCACTGTGTGAATATCACAGAACAAATATACTCATATTCCCACTCCGTCGAAAGAGCGTCAAGATGTTTGCCGGAATCTGTGTTCACTTTCTATGGTTAAATGTACTCTATGGCGATCGATGACTCAGCGATTAGTCTGCTGGAATGCACTCAATGTCATAATTTTTGAATTTTATCGTGCGCACTGCTTGCTTTGCTGTCAGTGGCTATATTCCGAATCACGATAAAATCGATGTCAGCGCTCACGTTATCTGTCAAACCCATACAAAATCACCGACTCGGAACGCATTTTAGTGCGCTGTCGCCTGTCATCGATTTTAGTGTGATTCGGAATGCAGCCAGTGACAGCTGTGCTGTGATTGAAAATATTGAAATGTTTTGCAAAATAGTTTTTCATGATTGTTTACAAACAATAACAATCTTATTCTTTGCTTGAATTATCTAGATATGTATATTAACTCAATGTATTAAAAAAAGCTCTCAATATGGCATGTTCGAAAGAAATAATGGATTCTCAAATTTTATCAGGGAGTGTTGGTTTCCTGGAGAATTGTTTTGAAAACTCTTTCAGTGTTTCACAATCGTCCTTACAGACAGTTAAAGAATATTTATCTGAAGAAAAGCAGTCGCAATCGTCATCAAACAAATCAGCTACTCTCAAGAAGGTAAATGAGTCTATTCTCCATAAATCAATCACAAGTACTAATGACAGACAAATCAGCGTTCAAAGTCAAACTGATTTTCAGAAAAATAAACAGAGTCATAGAAAAATTAAAGACTGGGGCTTACCACGTGAAATATCCAACAAATATGAGGCAAGAGGCATCACAGAAATGTTTGATTGGCAAGTCACTTGCTTAAGTAATCCAAAAGTTCTTATGGAGTGTTGTAATTTAGTTTATTCAGCACCCACCTCAGCTGGCAAGACTCTTGTTGCTGAAATTATAACTGTTAAAACAATATTGGAACGACAAAAGAAGGTAATAATTATATTACCTTTTGTGTCTATTGTAAGAGAGAAGATGTTCTATTTGCAAGATATATTATCTAGTTCAGGAATTAGAGTAGAGGGTTTCATGGGGGCCCAGTCACCGCCCGGAGGGCTGCATGCTGTTCATGTGGCTATTTGTACAATAGAGAAAGCAAACAGTTTGATAAATAAACTGTTAGATGATGGTAGTATTTCAGAATTGGGTGCAGTTATTGTTGATGAGCTTCATTTATTAGGAGACCCTCACCGTGGATATATTTTAGAACTCCTATTGACAAAAGTAAAATATGTTTCAATGAAGCTTGAAGATACTCACATTCAGATTGTAGGGATGTCAGCTACATTACCCAACTTAGAAGTGCTGGCTCACTGGCTAGAAGCTGAGTTATTCATAACAGAGTTTAGACCAATACCATTGGATGAATATTGCTTAGTAGGTAATAAATATTACAGTAAGAACGGTGACTATTTAAAACATTTGGAAGGTGAATCTCTTACAGGAGATAGTGATAATGTACTGAAAATATGTCTAGACACAATCACTGAAAATTGTTCTGTTCTGATATTTTGTATGACAAAAAACAGATGTGAAAATTTAGCTCTTAATGTTTCATCATCATTTTTTAAAATTGGGTGTTCCGGTAGTGATATGGGTATTGCCCTTAGAAATCAATTAAATAGTGATAAGATTTCTGAAGTTCTGGAACAGCTAAAAAATAGTCCTGTGGGCTTAGATCAAGTTCTAAAGAATACAATATCTTTTGGAGTAGCATACCACCATGCAGGACTCACATTTGATGAGAGGGATATCATAGAAGGTGGCTTTAAGTCTGGGGCTTTAAGAGTTTTGGTGGCTACATCTACATTGAGTTCTGGTGTTAATTTACCTGCAAGAAAAGTAATAATAAGAACACCTGTCTTTCAAAGGCAGCCCATTAATATTTTGACTTATAAACAAATGATTGGCAGAGCTGGAAGAATGGGAAAAGATACAAAAGGAGAAAGTATTTTGATATGCACAGAGGCAGAAAAGAAAATTGGTTTTGATTTAATGATGGGAGCATTAGCCCCAGTGAAAAGTTGCATAGAAAGTGAAGACAAATTTATGAGAGCAGTTCTTGAAATGATAGCAAGCCAAATTGTCTGTACTGATGCTGAATTAGAATTATATGCAAAATGTACTTTGTTATTTACTGAGCAAAGAGAAGTTGAATCAGATGATAATCTTTTGAGCAAAACTTTGAAAGAACTAATGAATTATGAGCTAGTAAGAATGCAAACTAAGGATGGAGAAAATCAATATGTTGCTACCCCTCTTGGAAAAGCCTGTCTTTCATCATCTATGGCACCTAATGATGGATTATCTTTATTTTGTGAGCTGCAAAAAGCTCGACAATGTTTGGTATTGGAAAATGATCTACATCTTATATATTTAGTTACACCATACAGTGTAAGTAATCAATGGGGAGAAATAGATTGGCTGCATTTATTAACTTTATGGGAATCATTAACTAAAGCAATGAAAAAAGTTGGAGAGTTAGTTGGTGTGCAGGAAAGCTTTATTATACGCTCACTAAGAGGAGGAGTCAAGTCTGACAATTCTAAACACAAGCTAAACATACATAAGAGGTAAGTATTAAATAGTAGTATGGCATGAATTTAAAAGCTGCATATTAATCTTTTGTTTTTTTTAAGGTTTTATACAGCACTGGCTTTGAAAGATTTAGTTGATGAAGTACCTTTATCACAAGTAGCAGCAAAGTTTCAATGTGCCAGAGGGTTCCTACAAAGCTTACAACAAGCAGCAGCTACATTTGCAGGTACAGTAGAATAACCATAAATCAGTTATATTGATGCCTACAGTTTCTGAATAAGTCTTATTAGTATGTTTATTGCAGGAATGGTAACTGCTTTCTGTAATCAACTAGGATGGAAAAATATGGGCATGTTAATATCGCAATTTCAGGATCGCTTACACTTTGGAATACAGTCCGATTTAATTGAATTGATGAAATTGCCATCATTAAATGGCGTAAGAGCTCGTAGTCTATTTGAAAATGGTTTTGAAACTGTTGCTAGCATTGCATCTGGTGATGTCAACAAAATAGAAAATGCACTTCATAAGGCAATACCATTTCAAAGTGAGAAAGTAAATGAAGGTGATGATAATGAAGATATAAGAAAACAAAATAAAATAAAAAATGTTTGGATAACTGGATGTTGTGCAATGACAACAAAACAAGCAGCTGAAAATTTAATTATGGAAGCTAGAAAGTACTTAGAATATGAAATTGGTATTTCTGATATTAAATGGGATAAAGGTAATTCTGAAGTTGAAAATAAATCTGATACAGAGATGATTTCAACTGACAAAAACAAAGATACTAGCAATAAAATGAATATTTTTGAAATTGACAACGAGACAGATGATTCCGGTTGCGTTGAAAAAGAATCTGAATTAAATTTGAATAAAGGAATAGCAGACTTAAATAGTGTTTCGACCCCGTTGAAAAAAGGTTTGAAAAATCCTGACATTGGCAATATTTCTGGTGACAATGCTCTTGATATAAGTATTTTTATTGAAGATAAAGTTATTAATGATAAATCTTTTAAAGAAAATATAAATCATGTTAAAAAAGAGTTAGTTGTTAAAGACAATAACATAGATAAAAGTATAATGAAAGTAAAGGCGGAAGCTATAAATAATAATATAGGAAAGCCTTTCAAAGATGTCACTAATATAAGCAAAATCCTGAAAGATACTAATGCGGATATAGTATGGGATTCACTAAATTTTACTGAAATTCCAAATGATGGTATCACAAAACTGCGCGGTAGTGATCAAATTTTTTCACCCAATATGTCTTTTGATTGTGTTGAGGATAAATTTGAACAGAATGAACAGTCTAAAAGAGCGTCAATGTTTAAATCATCTAAAGATCTTAGCCTTTTTTCATCTGATGGTGAAAATTCTAGTTTATTTGAAGATAGTTTACCATTAGATCTTATACCCAGCAAATTACTTGATAATAATGCCGATCATGTGGATAATCATAATGTTAAACAAAACGATACTAGCATACACTTAAATACTATTGTAAACGATTTTAAATCAACGTTTATCAAAGTGGATGAAGATGAAGATATAAAATTAATTTATGAAGAAGAAAATCAGATCACACAGAATAAAACTGATGTTGGATTAGATATGTCTATTAATATTGAGGAGATAAATACCCAGGTTGTGCAAAATGTAAAAATTAGTCGCTGTTTTGTTAGTCCCTTTAAACGTCATATTAACATTAATAATGAAGATGGTTTAATGCAGCCACCTAAAAAGCCAAAAACAGAAGATATTTGTCTTTCTTTTAATGTAATGCCAAAATCTAATAATTTACCAATATTGAGAAATGCTTCTTCTAAAAAGTGTACTCTGAGCATACAAAATATTAAACTTGATTGTTTTCTGTTAGCTGAAGAAGATGTTATTGATAATATGCATATTTTGAACCACATTAATAATGTCTCTTTGTATTTGGATGTCAAGAAAAGTATTGTATCTTCTACTGTCATTGGAAGTAACATTCTAAGATCAGAAAAACCTACAGCAATAGATATTGATGAGTTTAGTTCTAAAAATATAATCAAAAGTATTACAATGTCGTATGGATCAAACACATGTATTTCTTTAGATTTGACATCATTAGATAAAAAATGTCTTGATTTGGTCAAAGATAAATTATGCAACTTGTTCAGACGAAATGATGTAAAATGGAAATATTTATCATTGCAATCGCTATTCGTTCACATGAGACGTTTTCTTGATATTGAATTACCTCTACCTTGGGTTGACATGTCTCTTGTTGAATGGTTGATAGACAGCGATGAAAAGCCACGACATCTTTCATACCTAGTAAGTAAAAATTCTACCAATTTGTTATCTGATTTCGAAAGTATCTTTTTACCATGATACGAAAATTTTGGAACCTGAATTTTTCGTGGTTTATTCCATTATAATGTTAACCTTTCGTTTTTACCCGACTACGGCGAAGCCAAAACGGAGGGTATATGATTTTGACCTGTATGTATGTATGTATGTTTGTAAATTCATCTGTTCCCTCATAACTTCTAAACTACTTGTTATAATTTTTGCTCATACAACCTCTGTTTAACTACTTATTACATTCATCTGCATGCATGCTTTTAACTCTGCATATTGAGAAACAGTCAGAAAACTGGGGTAGCCCATGCATAGTTTTTGCTATGATTGTGTGATTGTGGTAGCAAAGTACAGACTTTGTAAATTATAAAAAAAATATTTTCACAGGCCAAGAAATATTGCAACATTGATCTGTCTGTTATATCCATATGGGTTGACAATAAACAAAAGAAGTTTAAGAATTTGGAATCCAGTGAAGAATTATGTCTTAGATCATGGCTCATTTGGGATATTGCAGAAAGATTATACAACACTTTGCTTACTCAGTTTAAGAGTAGTATACCAGACACTATTGGTGAGTATAGTCGTTGTTAAGAGGCATATTACATTTCGACTGTGATTTTTGCGTAAAATGACAAATTTTGGCGTTGTCGATCTCAGAAACAAAAAAACATTAACACTTTTGACTTATTGAATGGTGCAGAATAGCTATTGGAATAGTTCATAGCGGCCTCGCTTTTTTGAAAATTTGCTTAACTTTATAAATTAAACCCGAAATTGCAGAGAAAGATTTTCATATAATGCGCGAAGGCACTTTTTTGAGCTCATGGATTGAACAACTGTGCAAAAGAATTGAAATAAAAAAAATGAATGTTATCTCTTATATAGTCGAATAGTTCATAGCGGAGCGAATTTTGAAATTATGAATGGAATATGTGAAAAAAAATCCCAATCAAAAACCATAAAACTCCTAAAAAAGCCCTAGTCCTATTATTATTACGTAAAAATTATATCATAATAATCTTTACTTCGTAAGTAAATCAAATTTCATACTTTTATTTGTTGTTTGTACTTGTTTGTCTTTCTGTGTATGTTCAAAGTTGACTCTAAGAAATCGTTCACCAACTTTTATTTTCCTAACCCTTTAACTTTCCAGTGAATCATCATATTACTTTTTGTCGCGGACACATATAAATGTATTTAGTAGACCCAAAGGTTTCTCTAGGTTGTATCGCTAAAATCCGTCAAAATCAAAATTTCGACGAAAAAATGTGATAGGGCCCTTAATCATAATCACAGACCAAACAACAAGTAGTTGTTAATTTAGAGTTTAAAGTATAACACAGATAAAGTTTAAAGCAACAGGAGAATGGTAGGGCCTAGAATTTATGTGAGATAACAATGCCAAAAGCGAAATATAAAGCGTGAGTAAAGTTTCTCAAACCCTTAAATCCTTAAGTAAGTGTACTCAAACTTAATTAATTAATTAAGTATAAGTACACTTTATTAAAGGAGCTTTAAAAGGCTATAGAATAAAGTGTATGGAGTGTTTTTTAACAAAAAAGGAAAAAAAATAATTGGCTTTCTTTTAATAAATCACATGTTTTCTTTTTAATAAAGTTATTTTCATTTCATTAGATATAGAGGTCCAAGTTCTCAAGATTCTATCCACTTGTGAACACAGTGGTGTTACCGTCGACAAAAAATTAGTTTCGCAGTTGTTGATTGATGTAAGACGATCTCAAGAAACTCTTCAGCGGAAAGCGTTTAAGATATACGGTTACCATTTCAACTTCAATTCATCCAAAGATGTTGCTAAGGTACAATAATTATATAATTCAAAATGCTATTGCATACAAGATAATATATTTGTATCAATTTCTATAATTTTCTACGTTTTGTGCAGGTGCTGGGAATATACAGAGGGCGTAAGGTGAGCACGAAAAAAAGTGTCCTAACGGCACATAACACCCCGATCTCCAGTATAATAATATATTGGAGAAAACTCAATTCAATTTTGACCAAAACCCTCTACCCCTTAACAGAGAAAGCTTGCATTTATAGCGAAGGTGATAGGTAAGATCAAATAATACTTAAGTACCTGTTGTTGTTTTCATTTGTCTTTATTAATTCAAAAGACTAATTTATTTCAGAATAAATCCTTCTTATACAATGTATACGAGCACCGGACGAGTCAGTATGCACGAGCCAAACTTACAAAACGTGCCGCGCACATTCTGTATTCCAATGAAATACCTTTCCCTTAGCAATGAAGAAGCAAGTAGTGAGGTCGTGGAATTTAACTGCCGGAATGTTTTCAAAGCAGCCCCTGGATACGTGTTGGTGTCGGCTGATTACTGCCAGCTGGAAATGAGAATACTAACTCATTACAGCGAAGATCCGGTTCTCATGGAGATAATGAGCTCTGATGTCGACGTGTTTAAGTCTATTGCAGTTACTTGGAGCGGGGTTAGCGAGGATGA
This sequence comes from Agriphila tristella, assembly GCA_928269145.1. Taxonomy (NCBI): domain Eukaryota; kingdom Metazoa; phylum Arthropoda; class Insecta; order Lepidoptera; family Crambidae; genus Agriphila; species Agriphila tristella. The sequence goes on from OV743440.1 coordinate 7,067,408, forward strand.
AGTAAGTGTAAATTAAACTTAGAACATTGAAATTTTAAAGTACCTAGAAACTGATATTACTTTAGAATCTTCTGCACACGTCTAAAAATTCGGAAGTTTTCTAAACCCTAATGTTCTACTAACTGTACCTTCAGATTCGATAAAGATAGGTACCATACACTTTTTTTTGTCAATAAAGGCTTAATTCTACTGCTAACAAATTAAACGATAGTATCATCAGCCCCCATATTACAACATCTTAAAACTTGCCAGTTTTCTGAATTGCTATCAATGTGTCTCTTTTATTTGCTATAAATCGAGAAAGAGATGTAACTATAGCAATTCATAAACATGGCAAGTTTTAAGAGGTTGTATCGTAATACCCCTCCAGGCCCTATAGCCAAGTGGCTTTCTACAATTTGAATAGAATATAAATCAGTATGTAATTGACGCAAGGAATTTATAAGTACTATACTTGAATTGACGTAAGAAAGATGTCGCTGACCATAGACTATCATGGCGTTTCAAAATGTCATTTTCATACACCTAGTGTAACTTCTATTCTATTCGAATAGTCGAAAAGCTAAGCATTTGTCATGTAAATTGTACTACCCTCTTAACGATGGAACAAAAAGTTTAATATCAGGACACATCTTTAATAGGTAGACGACGATTTGCGGCAAAAGGCAAAGCAGCTTTGTTACGGCATTTTATACGGGATGGGGAACAAGACGCTTGCGCAGCACCTCGACGTTACGGAGCTGGAGGCCGCCATGTTCATGGACTCGTTCTACAAGACCTACCCCGCCATCAAGACGTTCACGAAGGCTGTGGTGGAAGACTGTAGGAAGAAGGGATACGTGGAGACGCTGACCAAGCGACGGAGGTACTTGCGGGATATTAACAGCCCTTTACCGGCCAAGAGATGTAAGTGTTTGTTATAGAAATATGTTTTAGATCTTTACGTACTCAATATTTTTTATTATGCTGTCTACGAATATAGCTTTGATAGCACTAAGTAATTTAATCTTCAATGCAAATGCATTAAAGCAGTGGTTTTTAACGTTTTGGTGATGAGATGAGGGACCATTTGACTAAATTTCTGTCTTGCCATGTATGTTTGGATTCACGGACCACTTCCGGTGCTTCCGGGGACCATCAGTGGTCCGCGGACCACCGGTTAAGAACCATACTGCATTAAGGATCCATAGTAGGCAAACATGGTTTGGGGGGTTAATTTTTTATATAGAAAAAAAATACGACAACCTAATGAGATTCTCTAGTTGCTACAAATATTAAATTGCGTATAAACCTCACGGTCACGGATGATTGTAAAAAAATCACAATACTATCAAAAGTGCTTGCGTAGGTTCATATTTTTGGCGTAAATAATAGCGGAAACGTATTGAATTCAATATCAAAATACACTTTAACGTAGGTACTGCGAAGTTGCTTCAATTACTTTTATTCAAGAAGATAATTGCGATAATGATAATGATGAAAAAACAACGAAAAACATCGAAAAAGTGCAGAACTGAGGTTATTTTCCTTATGCAGGCCACCACACACCATCCAATCGATCGTCCAATCGGCATGATACTACCGATTGGATCCAATCAAACTAACCGTGTGTGGCCGTGGATCGATCGTCAAATTCGATCTGTCAGTTTGATTGGATCCAATCGGCGTATCATGCCGATTAGATGCGATCAAACTGACCGTGTGTGGCCGTGGATTGATCGTCCAATTCGATCTGTCCTGCCGATCCACGGCCACACACACGGTAGTTTCATGCCGATTGGACGATCGATTGGATAGTGTATGGCCTGCATAACTCTTTACATGTAAAGAAAAAGACAGAAACAAATGTTCCAGCGTAACTGAGCTGAGCAACTAAAGAATCGCCCCACAGCAATTTGATATCGCCCTAAAAATTTTTATGTGACCTCTCACATTTATTTTTTACGTTTCATTACTTGATCTATGAACTGATACAGTGGAATGACTATAACGAAAATTGTCAGGAGGACTGGTAGTAAATTGCTCAATTAATTTTATTACTTATTGTGATGAATTTCGTTGCTAGACGGCTAGTCTGTCGGACACGAGAGAACGGTTAACGACCAACGCAAGTTAGCTCTAAGGGCAGTTAAAATGTTTGATTAGCTTTTATCTGTACGTATAGACCGTTTATTTATGTAAAGGTATTTTCTTTGCGTTTTATTGTCTTAGGAAACAATAAAAAATATGTTGTTGAAAGATCAACAGATTAACATTTTGACGGTGGGCTTTTCGTAATCTTATTACGTTACACTCAATCGCCCCTTACTAATAATGGTTGTAAAGCGGTTGTACAAAGATAGATGTAAGTACAGTTGGGTAATAAACTGACAAACTATTTATGTTTGTCACTAAAAAGATAGTGTGCTAAATACTGTGTAAATGATAATTCCCTATCTATACAATTATTATAAGTTATTATTTTAAATAGATTTTTACAACATCCAGAGGTTTACGTGTCGTTATTGCGAGGTTCCGTTCTCGTATGAGCTTTATGAGACTCTACTATAGAGGGATATTACATAATCAGGCTGGCATCCGTCTATTCAATCAGTCTATATAGACGGATTTTTTCCAGATTGATGATTTAAAATTTGTACCAGACTGATGGAATGGACTGATTGAAACTGAACATGTAATCTCTCTAATAGAGATTGATTCCCAGAAGAATAAGCAAATAAAAACATACGAATCTTTCAGCTGCAGCGGAGCGGCAGGCGGTCAACACCACCATACAAGGGTCAGCCGCTGACATAGCGAAGGCTGCCATGTGTGCCATAGACAAGAAAACCGCCCAACATCGCCACAAACCCAACTTGTACCTACAAATGCACGATGAACTCATCTACGAAGTCCACGAGTCTTACAAAAACAGTTTTATTAAAATTTTAAAAGAGGAAATGGAGGGAACGCTCCGTTTGAAAGTACCTTTGCCTGTCAAAGTAAAGGCTGGACCCACTTGGGGTGCCTTACAAGAGGTTCAAGTCTAATGTGATACTAAATGATATAATTTTAATTTATCTGTGATATTAGAACTATCATGTGATTCCCTGATATACAATGTGAGTAGTTTTAGTTTTTAATTTAGATAATGTAATGCGCGATTTAAATATTTTTAAAGAATTATGGTTTCTTATTGATTTTGCCTTATGATACACATTGTCATTATCTTGTAAATTTTAAGAAATACGCAGGTTTTTAACATTGTGCCAAGAGAGTAACATAAAAATTGGTTACCATAAATGCGTAAGAGAGAGAAGAAGTGGCATAGTTAGTAGTACTATTATATATTCTGTGGCATAGTTAAGTAAATCGTAGAGTTATTTTAGCAGAGTTTTTATTCTTATCGTCTAAAATGAGCCAGTAAGTTACCTTATAACTACGCCAAACTTCATGTATAATTCCCAGTTAACCGCGCAACTGGCGATCGGGAACACTGCAGTACGGACATTGCCAAAATTAAACATGCGACAAATATTAAAATAGCACTATTTATTGTGGGCGTGACTTGTATGAAGATCAGATGTTGGCACGTGAGTCGAGTGCCGTGTTTGTTGTTACATTGTAACTGTAGCCAAAACTAGTTTTTTTGGCCGAAACTGGCCGAAACCGAAACTGAAACTTCGGTCCGTCACTAATATTAATGCACAGCAGGCAGAGTATACCAGCCCCCCTACTCAAATGGCCACTTTTCTATTCGTTCGCTAACTTAAAGCTTAAAAATAAGCAATTAAACGATCAAGTCACACGTCGCAAGTTTATGTAAATCAGGTGATTTTTTTATTAGGCCTTTTTATCTTTAGAAGAAAAAAATCAATTTTATTTAATATTACATTAACGCTATCTGAACTTTGTTAAACAAAAATAAACAAACAAGAAAGCAACCTAATAAAAACGTGTTAAAAAAAAGTACCTACCTAGTTAACATTGTGATTTATGTTGCCAAGAGTATTTTAAAGCACTTGTGTTATATAACGTAATATTTCATAAATCAAAAGTACCGCCACCGCCGTCACATCGAGAGGATTAAGGTTTTCATGGCTATGTAGGCACTAATCTGGTGTTAGTCACGTAACTTTCGTATCGTCGCGCGGTAGCCACGTATTTTCCGAGGGGTTTCCCGGGTATCGTCGGCTGGCGGTAGAGGGCGGGCCGCGCAGTCCCGCGCGCAATCAATACCTGCGCCGAGCGCTGGAGGCTCGCTCTTGTCACCCCGTCACGTCAGCGCCACCGACGCGCCTCTGTCAACCCACACTGTCGCCAAATGTCCGTTTACATCACGTAAGATGTCCGCTCGGAATAGAGAGCTCGCGGCATCGGGCCCGCGCGCCTCGGTGATGTAGCGTCCCGCGTTATCGTCCTAGTGCTAATTGCTACACCGTGAAAATGCATCTTCATTTCGAGAGGAACATCAACGCTAAGTGCGACTGCACGATACTCTCGCTATCATGGATGGGCAAGGTCCCCGACGAGCTGCCTGAGGTAAGGGACTTTCATTTACTTGCATGCTTATATGAGAACATTTTAAGTAATTTGTGATCAAGACGAGAATTATCAATTGTTAAATTGTTAGTTCTACGTACCTACTGTTGCACACAAATAAGCAAAACATGTGCTATAACTAAATAAAAAAAAAACAACGAAAAAAATCTCCTTCAACGGTAGAAGTTAGAATTATAGAATTCACTTTAAAGTGTTTATTATCTTAAGGTTTTACTTTTTAATTTAACATAACAAATGTAAGTAACAATTTCAGTTTCCCAAGCTTATGTTATTTTATAATTTTCAGCTAAAGTTTTATCAGAATTGAATGTTAGAGTAATTGCCCCTATACTTAGGACTATTCTAAGCCCCTATATCAATATAGGTAGTCTACTGGTTGGAATTTATTCCAACGGCCATCAAGGCACGTAACACCTGATTGCCCCGAAACCTGCGCCACACCACATTATTACACTGCATTAAATTTCCATTTCTCTTCTATGTAGATTGAAAGCGATTTGCCTCGAACGAAATCGTAGGCAGGAGAGGGTGAGCGCGATTCAGGCAATTGTATAGATTTAACCGCGGCAGCAGGGCGAGCGCAGGGCTCCCATTCAATTAACCTTCCTTCGTTTCTACTGCTTTTGACCTATTTAAGCACTTTCATTTCGACGGGCAGCACTTCGCACTTTCTTGGCTGCGAACTATCGTAATAACGCACACTTTTTTGTACGAGTACCTACGAAGGCAACTCGTTAAGGGAATGAGGCGGGTTGCTTGTAGTCTCTTTTGTGTGCTTTTGTCGTTGAAGATGAGTTACGTTCTCTGGCAGCCTAATTGCTATCGTTTCCACGTCCAAAAGCATCTAATTACTACCTACTCTTAGCTTTGTTGCTAAATATCATTTTCGGAGACCAACTATTCAGTCTATTGAAGAGATGATTATCATTTTACGCAGGTATAGATGCTATAGAAAAACATAATTTAGTCTCGTTCCATTTGCCCAGCGGCGGGGCGTCCGTTAATTATCATTCGCAGCCTTGTTTTCAAAACAATTTCGCTTTGTTTTACCGCTTTGTATTATTTAATGAAATAAACGAAAGACAGCCTGTAGCGTTGTATCGTGTTGTTATGTAGTCGACAATTTATTTAAATAAGTTTACCTACAGGCAATACGTGCTGAGAAAATGGCTCATAAATCGAATCTGTGACCCAACCTTGGTCCATGCCCAATACAAGTTTATGTAGTGAGTAATAAATAAATGTATAAAATTACCATGAATCTTCTGCTCCGAATGTATGCTTTTCCCTTTTTCCCTTGTTGTTGATAGAATAAATTGTATGATTATTCAGGCGCTCTCTCAAAACACTTTTTTCCCCTCATGTCCAGAAAAGTATCGTTGTCAAATAAGTTTGAGTTTCCTCGTCCAAAGAGGATTATCTACACAGCATTTATTTTTAGAACCTCTCGGTCCCTCGGGCGCGAGTGCTCGTGAGCGGCTCGCGGTTAATTAACGCGAAACATGTGATCCTCAACACTATATGAGGCTTCTCTTTTTATTCTCTTCACCATTAATGTGGCCGAGGAGAGCCCTTCCTTTCTCATTTTATCATTATTTTCATATCAATAATGTAAACCGTTATCCATTCTTATGTTATCTACTGAATTTCTAAAAGACTATTCCCATTTTTTGGTAAGGCTGAAAGTAAACCTAAACGGCACTCATATTATCGGATGACACTTTCGTTGTTTGTATAATCGATCGAATTCCTTGAAAGTTGTTTGTTATTATTGTGAATGTAATGTAACATACATACATTACATAGCTATAGTTATAGCTTCCGCCCGCGTGGACAGTCGGAAAATCCCTAGGGAACCTTTTCTGTTTTAATCCAGGCTATATAAAGTATCTGTGCTGTGTGATTTGACAAACATCCAAATCCGATTAGCCGTTTTTGCGTGATTGAGTAACAAACATCCACTTTCACATTTATTATATCAGTAGAATATTTTTCATAGGACCTGTTGAGCGTTGCTCGACGAAGGCTACCACTATGAGTGTAAATCAGCGCTTAATTGGAAACCGATTGACGTATTAATAGGAGGGTGCTGTGCGGCAATGTCTGGGTAATTGCCAATTTCGCCTTCGATCTCCGGTCTGCTCCGGCCGCTGCCCTGGCCCTCCATCAAACCTTCGCCACTGTCGACGGCAAATCGTGTACAATCCAGTTTATTTAGCAAACTGAACCTTATGATAGGGATTTAAAGTCTCAAAATTTTGAATACCTATATGTATATAGAATGTAGCTTATCTCTAACGTACTTGGCAATCGTGTCTATTTCCTTCCTACAACCTACAAATAACTCTGATGCGATAGAAGAATATTGTTTTATGAAGAACTTTTGGTTTTTATTGAATTCCTGTAGAAGTTATTTTATTGGCTTGAAACTTGGCGCGATCACCCCCAGGTCAGGAGACTTGAACTCATTTAAATAAAGTAAATGTTTGGTTTCGTAACTTTTTACTTTAGAAAACTTAGTGCTATTAAGTGCTTGATGATCCAATTATTCATAATAATAAGTATGACAGGATTTGTTTTCTTTCGAAGGAGGAAGGATGGAAGCTGAACCGCAACAACTACTACCAAGAGGGGTGGCTGGCGACGGGCAACGTGCGCGGCGTGGTCGGCGTGACGTTCACGTCCTCGCACGCGCGCCGCCCGCACGAGCTGCCACTGCGCACCAACTACAACCTGCGCGGACACCGCTCTGACGTGAGTAATCAAACTAGCTTCAAGCTGGTTTTCCATCCAAGAGGATTGCATGGCAACGAGAAACGTTCATGACGTGGTCGGCGTGACGTTCACGTCGTCGCACGCGCGCCGCCCGCACGAGCTGCCACTGCGCACCAACTACAACGAGAGTCCTGGGGCCGTATTATGACCTCTTATTTCCAGGCAGTTTTCTGACTGGCTATCAATCTATCTCTTTTATTTGCTATACGATGAGAAAGAGATGTCACTATAGCAATTTATAAACCTGGCAGGATTTAAGAGCTTGTAATACGGCCTCTGGTTTTGTTACTAAGATGGCTGGCTGGCAATGGACAACGAAACGCTGCGCCGTCACACCTGCATAGATACACGACTCTGACGACAATATCAAATACTTCCTTTAGGGTGGTTTTCTTCTAACAATCATGGTCGGTGCTGTAAGGTCAGTGGAAACGTGTTTGTCTTCAAAGCCAGTGACTGTTACTTTGGTGTAACTTCTATAAAATATGTAGATTCCTTGATAAACGCAGTCACATCACAAGAAACATAATATATCTACTTGTACGTAACACCTCCAACATCAAAGGTCGCACGTTGCCAACCCTTATCGGGTAGTGACATTAGAAATGCCTATGGGGTACAGACACTGCCAATGAAAAGCTTCTGCCGATTTCGAGAAATTTTGCAAATTATCATAAAAACAGCTGTCCCTTGGGGATTTCTTTCTAAAAGGTTGGTTACCTACCAAAAATAAATTTCATCCCATGTTTAAATATCCAAGTTTCACGATACTTAGTGCCTTACGTGTCTGTATCGCTCGGTGTCTGACTGTCTGTATTCCAGAGGCTTTTTAGGGTGATATATTTTTTTTATCGAAAATCCGAGCAAGCGATGCATGCTCTGAAACACACAGGCTTTTTCGCCGTTATTTAATTAGAAAAACCCAGAGCGGTACAGAGCAGGTAGTGTCTGTACTCCACAGGCACTTTATAGCTATCGGGTATACCCGACCCCTTTAAATTCTTGTACCCTACTCACACGACAAACCCAACACTGTAAAGTAAAAATTAACATTACTTGTCTTGTCTGGCCGATGCACAGTATTTGGCCCAAAAAGTTGGTCAAAAATATTTGTTAGGTACTCTTAATGGCTGCTCGACGATGTTTTATTATAGTCTTAACTCGGAAATGGTAAAAAAAAAGATTTTTCGTAATTTTCGTCTTAGTTTTCAAAATTTATATTTATAATGTCACTTTCTCATAACAAATTTAAAACATGGGCTGATAGTGGGATTTTTTTATTAATCTTCCTCTTCCTTATACCCGTCAGGACAGGATCAGAGGTGAAGAGAAGCCTGTTTGACACATCCGCGTTGCAAGCTACGTGGAAAAAAAATGCGATCGACTGGGACTTGGGTACTCCTGTAACTAAAAGACAATTTGTACTAAAAAATTCTTCGCATTTAATTTATAGCTACCTGTAATAAAAAAAAAGTTATATGCTTATTATAATGCTTCAAAGTATAACATAACAATAGAGATAAAGGAATTTGGGTATCACTTTATGCATTCTTTAAGCCATTCGGCATTTTTTTCTAGGAATCTGGCTGTTGTGTTGCTAGAAGCCACCATTTATGATTAAACTGATGTCTGAGTTGACAATTTTTGCTTTAAATTGCAATATTTTGGTCATTTTCTGCATATTGATTGAGCAGTCTTTTCTCAAAATTTCAATTTTACATTAAAAGTTGAGGTATTTGAGCATTCCATTACATCAAACTAGTCACTTTGAGTCAAAACCCTCATTTCAGAAGGACCTATAACAAATATACACAAATTTATACGTATAGCTTCTTTTACCGAGTATCGAATGTGCCTACGTAAAAAAATCACCAAAAATAGGCGGGTGGTTTGGGGTGACCGTTTCTTGCATATTTACATCCTCTAAAGTTTACTCTATCACGAACAATTGCAATTTTGACTTAGAAATGGTGAGAAATGTATTAAAACTCTCTTTGATCTCGTGGAAATGCGTTTTTTAAAGTAACCTGGTTGAGCAAAATTCATAAAGAAAACTACCACAAAATCCTTCAGTCACAAGATATCAATTTATATCTCAAAGTAATAAAATCTAATTTTTCGAACAATCTCACGAACACTAGGCGAACAGTATCGTCCAATTAAGCCAACGGCGTGCGGGATGGCGTTTGTTTGGAGTAGTTTTACTAGTTGTTGGAAACAATGTTTTAAAGGCAGTATATTTAACTTTGAAAAATATGATTTTGACTAACTTTTAGGGCCAAATACCAGTCTGTGCGATGTAAGAGTTTATATGTAATTTATAAACAGTATATTGTGAGTACTTGAGATAGGTACAATGTCTACATAAATTAACTGTAGAGTGCTATAAAGTAATTCTGTTATAATATAAAAGGGCTGTACGGCTACTCTTTGACGTCACGACTGAAAAGCCTTTCACAGTTTCAATGTCTCGTTCCCGCTGGGGATTAAGGAAGGATACTATGTAGTACCTACCTAATTATAACTATATAGTGACTAAGCCAAACACAGATCTCATAAAATGTTTAAAACTGATTTCGGTATAGCGGGATGGCACCTCAAAGTAAATGCGTGCAAAATAGAAGGGGCGCATATGAATATGTTTTACATTACGCTTTCATATGTTTTGCGATGTAGTACTTGCCTATCTACCAAACCAATGAGGTTTTTGTACCTATAGTTATGTTAAGTTATAAAATGTAAAAAAAATGTAGTTTCCGAAAAATAGTTGACGAAACATTGTTTGTTAGCAATAGTCGTTTCTGAAAATTATATTGTAACCGAAACTTTTTATTTTGCATTTATTTGTAAAAACAATCATTATTTCCATTTATAAACTTTTTATAATATTCTCTTCACTGGGCATTTGCTTTGTAAAAAATCTAAATTTTTTATTTTACTTCGTTTTATAACGACGAGTATTGTATCGTTAAAGGGCGTTCGGCCAAACAACTTCGTTAACAAGTGAAAAAGACAGACACAATTTAATTATATTATTCACATAAATAATAGACGATTTACAAGGAAAATTCAACTTTCCCTTTCAAAAATACTTTGCTTCAAGATTAAGAGTAGGTACGTAGGTATTTGATATTTTATTATTCAAAACAAGAGGTAATTGGGTACTCCTAAACATGCTTCTTCGCCCTTCCAACATTTCGTAATAATAATATCATCCAAGATAAATTCTATGTCCCGCCATTTCCTTCCATTATACAGCATCTTTCAAAAGGAAATTCTAATAAGTATTTCTAAGTATCTCTTGACAAGCACCTTTAAAAGCCTTCGCGACCTTTAAAGACAGTGTGTGTACTGTGAGGAGACAGTACTTACTCGTATTTCACACCTATACAACGGTAATAATATCTTATAAATACCTATGTATCCTACTAATATTATAAATGTGAAAGTTTGTGGGTTTGGATGTTTGTCTTGGACGATGTTTGTTCCTCAATCAAGCAAAAACTACTGAACGGATTTGGTTGAAATTTGGCACACAGATAGTAGATAGCCTGGATTAAAACATAGGATACTTTTTATCCCGATATTCCCGCGGGAATGGAAACCACGCGGGTGAAACCGCGGGCGGCCGCTAGTAGGACATAACTCTAAAAGAACCCTGCTTTATGGAAAACTATAGCGGCCGCCTGCGGTTTCCCGTTCCCGCGGAAATATCGGGAAAAAAAGTATTCTGTGTTTTAATCTAGGCTATCTACTATCTGTGTGCCAAATTTCAACCAAATCCGTTCAATAGTTTTTGCGTGATTGAGGAACAAACATCCAAACCCACAAACTTTCAGATTTATAATATTAGTAGGATACATTATTGCCCTTGAGTAAAAATTTTTTTTCTTCAGTTAATTATGTAGGAGTAAGAATGTTCTTTACATAGATTTATCAAACTTTTTACACGGTTCTTCTACAAAATTAGAAAGTTGAATTCATCCCTATTATGACTTGCCTTCTTAGACTAGAACTAAAACTAGAAGCACTTTGAAGAGGCAAAAATTTACATGCACTTTATATGTTAATATTTACGTAAACTCTCAAGCTTTTCTATAATTTTTATTTAATCTTCGGAGCACTTAACGTGCCTATCTACAAAGAAATAAAATTAAAAAGGTCGCACTGTGTACAAGTTTTATAAAATTACTAGCGGCCGCCCGCGGTTTCACCCGCGTGGTTCCCGTTCCCGTGGGAATATCGGGATAAAAAGTATCCTATATTTTAATCTAGGCTATTTACTATCTGTGTGCCAAATTTCAACCAAATCCGTTCAGTAGTTTTTGCGTGATTGAGGAACAAACATCCAAACATCTAAACATCCAAACCCACAAACTTTCACATTTATAATATTAGTAGGATAATACAGCTACGACTATATTTTGGTTAAAAAAAAGTTTTATCATCAGCCATATTTTTATACGATAAAGGTATCCGTAATAAATTCACTTTCTCCTGTTGTCCCTGAATTGGCATCCCCAATTTGAACGTTCGTTTTTGTGAATGTCGCATGTCGTATCGTAACGATAAACGATTCCAAACATTGTGCTCTACCTGGAAGACGGCACCTCAAGCGACATGTCTTTCCATATTCCACCTTATTGTCTTGAAATAAGTGATATATTGGTGTAAAAGTCTGAGTTTTCTCTTATTTATATGTTATCGTTATCAACTTCGATCCACTTTTGCTACATTCAATAAATAAAGACTATTTATTGAATGTAGCAAACCTATAAATAACTATTTATTTATAAAGACTTAACAATAAATAAAAGATTTAACTCAATTCCTATACAAATACAAATATCTTTTTCTTTGTTTGCGTGGTGTAGGAAAATCTAGCTCTACTGTTTCTTTAATTTTCGAAAGAAATAACCTACCTAAGCTACCTACTAAGAAATATGAATTATGATATTTTTTTTGAAAAATCAATATTTAAACTAACTGGGTAGTAAAAAATAGTTATTTGTTATACAAGTGACCAAAATCAAATTGTGCTGCGAGTGCCGACTTTAAATCACGAACTAGCGAAGTAGTCTAGAATTGAATCACGAGCGTAGCGAGTGATTCTAATATAGACTACTGAGCACAGTGAGTGATTTAAAGGCACGAGGCAGAACAACATTTTGGTCTCGTGTAAAACATACAACTTTTCACCTCGACCAGCGAGAAAATTTTCATGTGACTACTGGTAAAAAGCTTAATTCAGCATTAGAAACTTGTTCTCTTAACTCTTTTGGAGTTAGGCAACTATCTTCATCGTTGGACGCATTCATTTTTGTAATTTATCACAAAATAATTCGATCAAACCTATGCTGAAAAATTTTATTCATAGAGTCAGTATAGTAGATTCCCGTCGTTTTGATTACATTACGTTGTGTTTTTCTCTTATTCATTAATGTCCCGTCTTATTTATTTATTTATAACCATAAAACATATAATTTGTTAATAAATTTCATAAATTTTTCTTATTTCATATTTGATTCATACATGCGACCTCATTATCTCCTCCATACTCTTTATTTCGAATTATCAACCTTCTTTTTTAACAATCCTTATTTAAAACTCCTTGGTATATCCGTGCATTTTATTTTTTTACTTTTTAATCCGTGTATGACACCATAAAGCACTCTATCTATCCTTTTCTCACATATGAATTTTACAAGTGTCATCCTTGTCACTTTATTTGTTTTTCTTTATTATTTTAAAAGTTGGTGTTGGAAATTAAAAAAGCACTTTGTCTCACGCTCGCAGCAAAAATCGATTTTGCTGCGAGTTTTTACGCGCCAAAAGCACCCTTTTCGTGCTGGAGAGGTGAAATGTGCAAATTACCGCGATTTTGTGATCGACCCACTCTTCCTCGACCTTGGCCTTCTTGCCAATTACCATAAACACAGGTATTCTAAGTTAATCTCTCTTTCTCAATGTAGGCCAAATTATAATTAAAACAGTCGCTGTTTATTGATTTTGCGAGGTTTTTTACAGAGTAATTTAGAATATTTTTGTCTTGGCACTCGATACTGCTGATTTTTTACGATTTAACTAAATGTTTTTAAAATTTATTGGTATTAACTTACGAAAAACTACTACTAATACATCATTTGAGTTCGATTTAAAATTATAAAATCATTTTGCAGCAATCTTGCAAATTGCATTGTTCCTCTATAAAAAACCGACCGAATAAAGATAGGTAGCAAATATCCTTACATACAGTTTAATTATACCTATCTAATAACTCTCTTCAAAGCTTTAATACCTGACCGAGTTTGATAAATTATAATTTATGGACGGATCACGGCTGTAAACATTGATTTAATTAAAATCGACTGAATCTAAATGAAAGGACCGCAACACGTAGAAATAAACAAGCAGTGTTGATGTAAAATAAGTTGATGTTTTTCTTTTTATGAAATAAATAAAAGAAAAGAAATTGTGTTTATGAAATACCAATCTAAAAAGATTTTACTTTGCTTCAAAATAAGTTTCTTCTAAAAACTCACCTATTCATGGAAATTATAATTGTTATTACGAATCAAATAATCTAAGTAGTTTGTTTTTTTAATATATAAAAAAACTAGACGTACCTATGTTGGTATTAATTACATCACAATGCTAATAATTATTAATGATTTCGGTGTTTGTATAATTCGATAACATATTCATATTTATATGTATCGATCACAAAAGTAAGTAGGTAGGTAGGTAGTTTTTTTCAGAAGAAGCTGTTGGTTGGAATATTTATTGCCCAAACTTTTACAAACATGAGATCGTAACTCTGCTCAGTTAAAACGCGGTTTGGACTAAACGAAGTGAGTAAATTTTGATTAAGTAAAAAGAATCTCATTAGAGCGTAATTTAGCAAAAGAAATATTTGTTTTAATTAGGGAGAGGACAAATCTCTCGGGGCTCCCGGCGACACACTACCTCCCACCATTTAATTCTACGTAATTGAACGTAAACCCTCCGTCGGTAAAACATTTGCTCCTATTTAAACTACTTCTGAATTATTTTCATTTCTCGTAGGTAGATTGTTTACGACTATTTGAGATTTAAATATTCCATAAATCTACGTTAAATCTAGATTTTGTTTTCATTCAAGTCCTGTTAAGGATCTTGACAGTTATTTTGATTAAGTCATAACTGATTTTTATGAATACTTTTCAGCAGAGTAAATAAACGAATAGGATTGAAAATGCGTTCTATCTAAATTAAATAAGCTAGCTGAATCGAAACGGAATAAATGAGTAAATCATCACGCCCTCCTAAATACGATTGTTGAATATTCAATTTGAAATGTAGTAAAAAAACCTGTGGTCATTAAACTTTAAAAGTATCCATCAGATGGAGGACAATAGGAGTAATTATTGTCCGTTAATTAGATCGATAATGGGACAGAATTCGGGCGCCGGACACCGTCCCCCGGCGCCGGAGCAGGGATGACCCTCTTGACGCAGATTTGTACAAAAAACTAGTGAAATGAGGATCAGTAACGATTTTTTTTAGTGGCTTATCAAAAAGCTTATGCCACCACATGATTAACTGTGAAGAAATTTTTGCGATATCTCTTACACCTGAGAAGTTGTACGAGCTAAAACGTGCTTATACACTGTTATTTTGGGGGGTCCTTATGACGTCATCGCGACGTACGCGAACCTTATGCCGTACCTACGTGATAAAGCACATATTGAATTGAGTTTGGCATTTCCTTCAAACCCTTAATAACTCAACCATTTCTTAACGGATTTCAAAAAATCTTTCACTAAGTTTCATAGCTATTAATATGATTTTATTATTATATCAATAAAACTAAAGGATTCAAACCCGTTACTGATCCTCATTCATCCATTCAATATCTAGTAGATTTTTCTAGTACGGTACGTTCGTTGAATGATTCATAAACAAAATCACCTAAGTAGTAATTAATTAATTCTGTGACATGGACGAGGCTCTAGAACTATGCTTTCTAGTAGAGTAAGTATATAGGTATAATAAGATATTGCTTCGACATTAGCAACAGCAATTTTTTTAGATTAATTTATTAAAAATAACATACTTAAATCGCAGCTTCTATGGTATTGGTGCATAATGTATAGGGCTCCAGATTATCGTCGACATTTACCTTTTTAACCGACTTATAAAACGGAGGAGGTTCTCAGTTCGGCTGAATTTTTTTTATGTTTGTTACCTCATAACTTTGTCAATCATAAACCGATTTAAAAAATTCTATTTTCGTTTGAAAGCATATTATTACAGATTGGTCCCATTGTCATAAGATCACGATCTGATGATGGGATCCTGGAGAAATCAAGGGAACTCTTCAAATATTATAGGCACACCTATAGCGATTTTGGTATTTTCTTAAGCTACGCGTGCATTTGCTTTCGAAAAGTACCATTTTGATGAAGTGGCACTGATGATGAAGACCACAGATGATCATCGGAACTATTCAATAGGTACTAAGTATTTCACTGGTGCGATACGATTACTTTAATATGAATGCTAGGCTATTAATGTTCGTTTTAATGCATATGGTGAAGTGGAGCTGATAGTGAAGTACCAGGAGAACTCCTCAACAATTAACGCCCCTGCGTCGGGAAAAGCAGTAATTTGTAAAAGGTGATGAGCCATTGACATAAGACTATCGTAAATTAGATAATATCGTCTTTGGTGAAGTGGAACTGATGATGAAGACCATAGATAATCATTGGAACTATTCAATAGGTACTAAGTATTTCACTGATGCTATACGATTACTTTAATATGGTTTCTAGGCTATTTATGTTCGTCATAATGCATATGGTGAAGTGGAGCTGAAAGTGAAGTGCCAGGAGAACTCCTCAACAATAAATGCCCCTGCGTCGGGAAAAGCCGTATTTTGTAAAAGGTGATGAGCAGCATGAGATGACCTAAAAATAAAATAAAAAATGTTTTAAAAACAAAAAACCCGACTTCAAAAACCTCATAAAAAAACTAAAAATCTTAAAAATTAAATACCTCTAAAAAGCAAGAAATAATATTAAAATCACTAGATACGCATTAATCATTGTAATAAAATCGTCTAATGAAGTCGGGTGGGGCTTTTAGAATAAAAAAAGAAGTTGTCCTTCAGCCTCACCCGACTTCAATAGACGTATTTTATTACAATTATTAATGCGTATCTAGTGATTTTAATATCATTTCTTGCTTTTTAGAGGTATTTAATTTTCTTTAAAAATTTATGTACTTACCGATGTATGTATGTAATCGCAAATAAACTAACGTTACATTTTATTATTCTTTAAGAATTGCTGCTTGCTTTACTTAGTTTACACAACGCATATTTTTAGGCTAGTCTGTCTGTACCTACATTCCTAAATAACAGCTATTGCTTTTGTTAGCAAAAATAATGGTGAGGTTTACGTATTGCTTGAACCTTCGAATTGAAAAATAATTTTCTTTTTAAATCAGAGGTCAGATTTTAGGTTGTTCCAATAAAAGTCTAATACATATTGCATAATATGCATTTGCATATTTAACCCCTTTTCAATGGTAGTTGCATATTTTGGCAAATAATTTGGAAATCATGCATATTTACGCTCGATCTCGTACATCCTTCGGATGTCTAACATGTCCAAACAGTGGCACTAAAATTTAAATTCTGCCTCGTCACCTCCACCATGCATGCCTCAGTGGACGAAGAACGGTCCTTTTCGCTTACAAAAATACCTATTTAGACAAAGTCTTCAGAACATTTGGAACTTAAATTTCAATGTCATATAAATTTTGTAATTTATATTTTCGTAAATACGATTGTTATCGTTGAGTAATAATACCTTTTAAGAATTAAAAATACCCTAAAAACATCTTTTTATGATTTCATTTTGCATATTTTGGCCCTTTTTCTGGATTTTCGTGCATATTTTAGCTATTTTTCTTGCATATTTGCATGCATATTTTGGGCTTTTTATGTTGCATATAATCCGGTCTCTACTTATTACCTACCTCTTTCATACCATAAATTTAGGCATGTCCTTACTTACAATAACAACTGCAAAAAAGATACTCTGAGTTCTCTCTTGAGAGTCTGTGAGAAATATCCTAAATACATAAAATATATACCATAGTAAATATATATTATATAAATAAATAAAATATAAAGATAAATAAAACGTACATTCAATCTTTTCACATTTTATTTCTGAAATAGACAGTTGTTATTTAAAGTCATTATTTTATGGAAAATTCATTGTCCTCGAATCCTATCGAAGTGAACCTATTTTCACAAGTCTCGAAATAGATCTGAAGTGTCGACTTGTCAGTTCCAGTGTGCAAACATCTATCTACTATTTTCGTTTGAGAACTTCGAAATCTAATATGATATGACCGTTACCTATCCTTCGCTTAATATTTAGAGGACCCGTATCAATAAATGTTGTTACTCTTTAGTTCTTATTCAGCAAAAGAAATTATTGATGAAAAGATTTAAAGGAGGAATTTATTCGACAAAGGTAGAAGGAAAAAAAAAGGTCCAGTCCGATATTATTCTTATATCAATTTTGGATAAAAAGCTACCTACCTCTACTTTCTTCATAGGGGTTAGTGTAGGTAGTGTGTTACGCACAAAAAGCCATTTGGTAAGTGAAAGGGTTTCTTTTATTTTGCCATTAAAACATTATTACAGCAGAAATGGCTTAAGTGGAGGAAAAGATACGAGATGTGTCGTAAATAACAGGTGTCTGCATTTAATGGGGTCGTGCATTAGTTTAATGTGCACATGTATGTACTGGGTCATTATTTGAAAAGCGTTCTCCGCGCAATTTTCGTGGCGAAATTTCACTTTGAGTTTTCCGAATAAATAAAATTAGTATATTAAAGAATCCAAGAAATAAATAAATAGTATACTCGAAACATGCTAATCGGTACATAAATCACTGAGATATTAAATTTTGAAATTTTGAAAGCCACGAAAGTTACGATGCACTTCACAAACATTACGAAACGATTTACTACAAAGTACTGCTTATGCTTATACAGCCAGTGAGGGCACTGAAAACCTAATATTGAAAGCTTTGTACCTTTATTTGGTGTATAAGTAAAAAAACTATGTTTTAGTGCAATGTCGTGACTAAGTAAATATCACCACCCTCTATCCTTCTCTGTGTGAGAATAGGTTAGTATATGTATATACAAGGTGTTTGGTAAAAGCCTTATAAAGCCGAATAGGGTAGATAGGGACCATCAAACTGAACAACTTTTACTATGGGACCAACTCTGAAATCGCGAAATAAAAATCAGCTGTTTCATACATTTTGAAATTTTCGTTATAAATTTTTGTATGAAACAGCTGATTTTTTTTTCACGATTTCAGAGTTGGTTCCATAATAAAAGTTGTTCAGTTGGATGGTCCCTATCTACCCTATTCGGCTTTATAAGGCTTTTACCAAACACCTTGTATAACAAATATATACAAAATAGCAGACAGGATTCTTATCAATTTGAGAAGAAACTTAAATTTCATAGCATGGTCTGTAATTTTCGTGGACAAATTGCCACGAAAATTATGCCACGCAAATTACGATAATTTTATTTTTTTTTAATTTCAAAGTTATGTTATGGACAAATTATGAGAGTAAATACTTATATAATAATCTCGAGGACCTATCCTATTCTAAAATATATAGCAAAAATCGATACCGTATGCATACATCTAGGTATTATAATCTGTCCATGAAAGTTGTTTGACTAAGGGCATCAAACATTTATTGGAGAGTTACGGACCGATATTTGTTTTTCAGCATAGCAATGAACAATATGTGTATCATCAAGTGCTAGTATGATCAACAGAGCAGCAGCGCGGCTATTAAAACTAGTTATAAGGCGATAAGCTTTATATTTATGAGTTTTTTTGCTGCGCGCTCGAAAAATTGCCAAATCGTGTGACAGAGAGAAAATGCCCTGCAACTTTTTTTTTATTCACGATAAAAATTTAGTTTTTTGCACTATTAAACATGAGTTAAATACAATTATTTTGATGTATAATACATACATATTACTTAAAAGACAAAGACGTTATTAAAGGTCGTCCTAAGTGCGAATAGAGTGTGACACCCGAAGAACAGCGTTTTTACTCCCGATTTCGATCTTTGAAAAATATTTTAAATTTTATTTTAATAAATACCACGCATTTTTTATTTAAATTGAATAGAACTGTAAATGAAGGATCATTAAGTATTTTTCCTAAAGCTATATTTACAATAGGTTAGGAATAACAAGCGTGTGACCGCCAAAAAAAGGACCTCGGAGAACTACCCTACTCTTTGTATCAAACAAGTGATACAGATTTTGACGTTATAGCAAATGCCCAAATTATACAGTTTTTGTTACTATGTAGAACTAGGTACATAATAAATCACTCAAACTATTTTTAAACGATAAAATTTTTGCTAATGTCAATGATACTTTAAGTATTTTTTATAAAAATATTAGGACATTAAAATGCCTACTAATCGTCTGGAAGTTTGGTCGAGTATATAAATTATACGGGTCTATTAAGTATACGGGTCGGACCTATCGTCGGCTGAAAGGTATTCAGATTATTTAAAATAAATTCCTCTCTATCTAGAAATCTAATAGAATATTTCCCCAATTGAAACTAAATTAAACCTAAAGTGTGTCCATTTAGAAAATAATTCAGTTACGTATCCCATTCCTAGAGTTACCTCGTAATGACCGACGTCGAAATTCGCTTAGCGAGTTAGTACAAACAATTAGTTGAACTTTCATTCCACTTACAGCACTCACGGGGGGCACACTGAAAGCCCCTTTTACAGTCCGCGCCATAAATGTGATCCTTTACAATTGGTTTTGGATAATGTACAGTCGTTAGTCCTTTGTAGGTAGGTACTGCGTCATACATAATTCAATTATGTAAAGATTTCACAAATGTGAGAAATTTTGTCTCTACCTTTATCACACAACAGCTTTCTACTAATTTAAAACTCGTGAATCGGTTTATTACAGTCGGCGTCAGAAAAATCGCACCTTTTCCAAACATTTCTTCAAAGTTAATTTATTCCTATCTAATTTAATGGTAAGTGTGGTTGTTATATACTTTTTTTCTTTCGGACATAGCCAACAGTCTCTAGAAACCGTTGAAATTAGGGTTTCTTATTTCTCAACCTTTATTTTTTCTCGAGTTTCGGTAATTCTCGAGGCCAAATTCTCGAGTTTTCTCGAGTCTCGAGTCTTTTAATTGAAACTATTGAAATTTAATAAAAATACCTCTTATTTGGGCCAGGAAAGAAACAAACATTAAAATCTTACACATTATTAACTAATAATCAAAACTTAGTAATTGGAGCAATAGTCATAAAGACTAAAGTTTACTATTCCTAGACTAGAACAGACTAGAAGTAACGTTAACCTATTAAATAGTAAGAAAAGTTACACTTGTCTTAGAAACTATGCTTTCAAGAATAAGAAAGAGTGAACACATGAATGAAAGAGAACGGAGCACGGGCGGTGTTAAGACGCTTATAGCTATTCACTAGCGCCGCTAATAAATTTATTTTTATTACTCTATTTATTACTCTGACTCGCGCACGAAATGTTCCGTATAATTTTATTCTATTTTCAGTATTTGAAAATTTCAATAACAGAAATACATCATCTGTGAAAATTTCCACTGTCTAGCTATCATAGTTCATGAGATACAGCCTGGTGACAGACAGACAAACAGAAGGACAGTGGAGTCTTAGTAATAGGGTCCCGTTTTTACCTTTTGGGTACGGAAAAAAAGAAATATCCATGCCCTCTTAGATTGTCTCTAATATTTTATGCATTCGTACTAGTTTTACAAAGAAATCGAAACGATAGTGGCCACTTTTGGTTTAAATGGATTTTAAAACTTACAGAAAGAATGAAAGCTGTTGAATAGTTAAAATATTAAAGACAATTTAAGAGGGCATGGTTGTTTCCTTTTTATAAAATATTGACCAGCCTGCCTAGCATGACCGATAATTATCGCGTGATATAGCGTTTTATCACGTTTAACTGTCAAAAAGACAAAGGAATTTGACAGATGAGTGTCGATAAAATGCTATATGACGCGATAAAAATCGGTCACGCTAGGCAGGCTGGTTTACGTATAATAAAATAAATGAATTGGCGGTGCTAGTAGACGGCTATAAGCGCCTTAGCGGCGAAAAATAGTCGCGCGTCGCGTAAGTCACGATTTAAATTCGAAACTCGAGAATTCTCGAGCTCCTGTAATTTTTTTCTCGTCTCGAATGAAGCCAAATTTCTCGAGTTTTCTCGAGTTCGAGAAAGCTCGAGCAGAAACCCTAGTTGAAATACTCGTCGAACGGAATCAATTACTGAGATTCAGTTTCAGAGCATCATTACAATGCCTATTTTTTTTGCAATATTTGAGCAACTTCATGGGCAATAGTATCCATCTTGGGTATTCTTTTTTTAATTGAACTGTTGAAGTGTGTTTTCTCCATCCTCTCGATCTTATATCCTCTCGAATTTACCCGCATTTCCTGAATTGACACATTTTATTTCCCTTTTATGGCGTCGCAAGCAATAACGCTTTCAGCGTTTAATTATGGTAACTGTTATGTTTGATCAAACAATTATTAATTGAAAGCTCATTAAATGTACTTTCAATAGATATCAACATTTACACAATAAAACGTTAGCTAGCAATAGCAGGTAGCCAAGTCTAAACTTATTTTCGAAGAGGTGAGATTTTTCTGACGTCGAGTGTATAATAGGTTCAATCAATAATCAAAATAATTTAGTACGGATACGGAACACTTGGTGCACGAGCCAGACTCGCACTTGTCCAGTTTTGTCACACAAATACTCGTTTCTGTACCTGGAACCTAATTATTTTTAAATTTGCCAGGTGATCCTGGTGAAATGGAACGAGCCTTACCAGAAGCTGGCTTCGTGCGACAGTTCGGGCGTGATCTTCGTGTGGATCAAGTACGAGGGCCGCTGGAGCATCGAGCTGATCAACGACCGCAGCACGCCCGTCACGCACTTCTCCTGGTCCCACGATGGCCGGATGGCGCTCATCTGCTACCAGGTTGGTACTGTGTGCGATAGGCGGTGTCTATACTCTGTGTAGTGTGAACGGGACAGGAATATCGCGCTAACGCGAGAAAAGTGCAAATCAAATGCGCACCATGGCATACTAAGGCCCGTATTTATAAACCGAACTCAGCGTTGAGAGCTATCTTGAGTTGAGATCATACCTAAGATGCTATAAGAAGAGCATCTCAAGTATGATTTCTAGATAGCTCTTAACGTTGAGAGCGGTTTATAAATACGGGCCTAAGATTGCAGGTCTCACGCCTATATGGATGGTGCTCGTCTGCTTTGCTACTAGATTGATACCATATTTATAATCATAGGTAGAATTTGAACATTTCTAGAAATAAGCTGGTTTAGGCCGTCCGCTGCCTTAAGCGGGATCCCGCCGCGGGTACACGGCGCGGGAATATAGATTGCTGGTTTTTGACGGACAGATGCTTGCGCAGTGCATGAGTAAGCTCTAATCTATGTCGCCCCGCGCGCGTGTCCCGCTCAAGGCAGCGGAGGGCCTTATATGATACATCGTAGGCCCTAGAAACATATTTTTTAACTGTTGCTACTTCATTGATTTGGCGTTTCGTAAAGTACCTCTATATACAGGTTGTTTGGTAAAAGCCTTATAAAGCCGAATATGGTAGATAGGGACCATCAAACTAAACAACTTTTACTATGGGACCAACACTGAAATCGCAAAAAAAATAAGCTGTTTCATTCATTTTGGTATTTTCGTTATTAATTTTTGTATGAAACAGCAAAATTTTTTTTCGTGATTTCAGTGTTGGTCCCATAGTAAAAGTTGTTCAGTTTGATGGTCCCTATCTGCCATATTCGGCTTTATAAGGCTTTTACCAAACACTCTGTATATGTAACAACACATTATTCACCACTGTTATTTTATACTGTAAAAAATAACAAAGCATTCCAAAATAGGTATCGAAAAAAATATGAATAGTTGTGTTTTTCCTTTGAAAAGTACAATGTACCTGCTGTCCTAAATGAACAAAGAAGAATTCTCTATCTTCTTGAAGATTAAGTATATCAAATTCCCCACGCAAAGAGATTATTTAAAAGAGAAATATAAAAATGTATTATTTTCGCCTAGCACCCTAACGAAAACACTTACATCAAGTGATTTCTTGCCAACTTTTTTAAACACGTAGCAAATAAATTTCAATGGGTGCTCAATTATAATTTAACATTGAAGCGTACGATTATAGCCAAAGGCAAACTCAATATATATTTGAGCAAACAAACAAGAGATAGATGCCTACTATACTATACACACAGTCGCCGAATTTGACAAGTTTTAAATATCACAAATCCCAGAGTTAATTTATCGTTAAAATATTCATACCAAAAGCTTTTTTGTTGGCTACCATTTATAATCGTTATCGTGTTGGTCTTGCTTGTCATTGCTCGTTAGATGTGTATTCGTTCTCTGTATACGCAAAAGCGGACATGATCGGTCGATACCAAATCTGGTTTCGGCAAACCACAGAAATATTTAAATGGGAACCTCAAATGGATATCCGCGCTCGTAGCATTTATAGTTTCATTTCCGTAGCGGTATTCTATTCCGTCGTAACGGTTTGCTACGAGATTCAGAATTTACTACGGCTACATAACTTTTGAACGTAGTCCGTAGCTGATTGCTACGAATAGATTTCTTAATTGAGGAGCGTCGGAACAAAAACCGATAATTCATATTTGTCTTTTTTGTGGAAAAACGTAAAAAACTGGCCACGTTGATGGTTTTGAGTTATAAAAAAATATAAAATGGATATATCGGGTTTTGACCAAACCAACCAAAACACTATAGGATGTATCGGTATTTGATAAAACGCTGATGAAAAATGGTAAAGGGATTTATCGGTATCTGTTCCGATTGCCATCATTGTTTAATAAGATTAGTGTATTTATCGGTTTATGTTCAGATTCGGGTATTTCGGAGCCAGATTTAGAGCGGATTTAGCAGTTTTTGACCTGGGGGGTAATTACGTAACTTTGTTGCAATCAACTCTGACAGAAATCGCAGTTACATAGCTGCTTTAGTAAGAACCAATGTGACAACTATCTTAACTAAAACAGCTATGCAACCGCGCTTTCAATCGAGAATTGTTAGCAACAGCTTTACGTAATCAAGGTACAGGTTACGTTAACCACAGAGCAAGATATGTAGGAGAACAACCAATTGCAATCATAAAAAAAATCGCAATGTGACTTATCGGTTTTTGTTCCGACGCTCCTCAATTAGAATTGATCTAAAAACGTTGCAATATTGTTATCCATTAAAAAAAGGTGATTGGGTAATATGGAAATGGTGAAATGGTGGCCGTTAAAAAAATTGTGGGATAAGAGACATAAAATTAAATAGGTACATAAAAAACGGAGCATCGAAATCAAAGGGGCTTGAGCAGACTCGTTAATTATTTATTTCCCGAGCAGAAATAGAAAATCCGGTTTATTCATTGTCATTAACAGAGTTGGGAATGAAACCACCGCCGCTGTCCTAATTACTTCGAAGGTAGTTTGCCGAGACTTATTCAGTCAAGTTTTAGTTTCACAACTATGTTCATTTGTTACCATGTTGCAAGAATAGTTAATAATTTCAGTCTGTTCACAATATTTACCATACCTATGTTTTTTCAGTAATACTTCTGAAAAAATCTGGAAGGGGTTGTAGGAAAATATAGAGGATTTAAAAGTGCTTAATTAATAAGTTTATTCGAATAAAGACATTTTGACTTTGACTTAATCCTTACTAATATTATAAATGCGAAAGTCCGTTTGTTTGTTTGTTTGTTACGCCTTCACGTCCTAACTACTGAACCGATCATCATGAAATTTTACAAACACGTTGTCAGTGGTACAGAGAAGGACATAGGGTACCTTTCATCCTGAAAAAGTATAGTTCCCGAGGAATAGCAAAAAACCTTTCCACGCAGACGAAGTCGCGGGCGGCCGCTAGTTTCTAATAAACCGAAAGACATTGTTTGTCTGTCGCATTTATTTAAATACTAACAATATGTTGTCTTTATTATATTCGTTCGTACAGCATTGCATCCGGTATGTTCTGAATTACTTGACACTTGGTTTTATTTGTTCTAATCTACCACAAAGAAACGCTTTACGAGACCGATTTCCTAGATTTCTAGATTTCATGCCCTCGACCTTGCCGTCGGACGATCAGTCAATCCTGGCTGTCACTTACCTCACTCAATATGGCTGAGATCTCAAAAATCGCTCAGAGGTATTCTTGGATCGCAATGATCCATCACATAACAAAGACACTCCATTTTACTAGTGTGTACTTATGCCCAACTCAATATCGATAAAGGTGCGTAGGTACCTACTACTTCTTTAGGCTGGCCCCAGACCTACCGGTTCCGTTTCTTTGCTTTGCTGTGCTACCTTGCTTGAAAGACCGCCGGCCAACCAGGGTAATTTTCAATCTATCGCATTTTGGGACTAGACCAAATTGGCAAGATAGCCATTAGCTTGGTTTTATCAAATGTCATCGCCTGGATTGCGAAGTAGGAAGCTTTTAGGAGATATTTTCAGCCACCCTGAACATGGACTCCGATCGTTAAAAATAACTCGATCGCTTATTTATACAAGATGTTTGGTAAAGCCTTATAAAACTGAATATGGTAGATAGGGACCATAATAAAACTGAACAACTTTTACTATGGGACCAAATCTGAAATCGCAAAAAAAAAATGAACTGTTTCATACATTTTGATAATTTCGTTATTAATTTTTGTTTAAAACAGCAGTTTTTTTTTAATACGAAAACTAAAACTTCTCATCGCACCCCAGACGACGATATTTGATAACACCAAACTAATGGCTATCTTGCCAATGTGGTCAGATCAAAATATGCGATAGATTGAAAATGAGCCTCTTGGCCGGCGGTCCATGGTAGAACAGCAAAGCAAAGAAACGGAACCGGTAGGTCTGGGGCCAGCCTTATGATTACTTTATGCAGGGTCATTTCAAAGATGTGTCCAGTACATGAAACTGAACAACTTTCTCCAACAAACCATGTGTCGAATTTCGCCACAAAATTTTGTTGGCCCATACTAAATTGATCACGTGATCTCATGATTTGTATGGATATGGATAGTCGTTTTTTTTTAAATAAGTACTTATTTGCCCCTGTGTTACTAAGAGAAAGTTGGTCAGTTTCATGTACTGGACACATCTTTGAAATGACCCTGTATAAAGTAATCATAAAGAAGTAGTAGGTACCATACCATCCTTGAAATTTGGATGGTATGTTTAGAATGATCACGTTCAACATTCGTTCTCGGACGCCTTACGAATCGGATACGTACATATTTGTTCCGCAGAATTGTATTGTTCACCTTAGTAAAAGTGCAATATTAGTCGTTATATTAAGATAATTCGATGCGGTAAATTATCTAGAACAAAGTGGTTGAAATAAGTGTCAGTGAAAACAAAAGAAAGTGCTAAAAATCTTAAAACTTAAAGAACTGTATCATATCACACTACCCTCGTTATCGTTATTAATATTAATTGCTAGGCACTTGAAGCTAGTGATGGGCGTACGCCCGTCTCGGGGCCTTTTTTAGTGTGCGAAATTGAATGAGTGCAAAAATTTGTTTATGAGGAGGCCTTTATTACTGTGCCGTGTAATATTTTTACATTATATTGGCTTTTTTCTGCTCTGTCATCATGAATTGCGCTGGTTGTGAAAAAAAATTGCTAGACAATAATCATATTAACTGCAACACCTGCAACTCTAAATACTGTCTAGCTTGTCTGAATATTGACCGAATGAGTATCAAAGAAATGGATGCAAAGCAACTAGCGAAGCTGAGATGTCCATCTTGCGTTAATGTTACTAACCGACGTAACGACGACTGTTCCCCGGTGCGCCAAGGACATTTATCGAGAATGCTTAAGCCTGTATCGGAAACATGCCATCAGTCAGCTGGATCTTCATCGATGGTACAGGGAAGCGGAGATGCGATTTTGGAAGAGCTTCGAAGACTTAGAACTGATATGAACAAACAATTCTCTGAGCAAAAACTTAGTCTCGAAAAAACAAACACTATTATATCTGCAGTTCAAGCAGATGTTGCAGGCCTTGGAGTGAAAATGGCGTCGATGCGGACTGATTTGGATTCTGTAATCGGATCTGTACAATTTTTATCTGAATATCATGATGATCAGATTAAAATAAACAAGAAAATTTAATCATCAGTTAATGAATTGGTCAAAAATAACACCACACTAAGCGCTAAAATGGCTGATATGAGTTTAAAACTGTCACAAATTGAACAGAAATCTAGAGAAAATAATATTGAAATACAATCGGTGCCTGAGCACAAAAATGAAAATTTGCTTACTTTGGTCCAACAACTACTTAGAACCGTGTCGTGCGACGTACAAGATACTGAAATACTAGCTTTTCATCGTGTTGCAAAACTTAACATGGCATCGGATCGTCCCAGAAATATTGTTGTAAAGCTAGCTAGTCCAAGAACCCGTGACAAAGTATTAGCAGCTGTCAAAACATTTAATAAGCGTAATAGTCAGGATAAACTCAACACCTCGCATTTTGGTATCGCTACCAGCAAACAACCCGTCTATGTAACGGAGCACCTGTCGCCAGCTAATAAGCTCCTTCATGCAGCGACGCGATCTTACGCAAAAGAAAAGAAGTTCGAGTTCGTATGGGTAAAGAATGGACGTATATTTATTCGGAAAAGCCAAAAGGACTCTGCTGTGCTTGTCAAAGATATCGATTTTCTCAAGACTGTAAAATGAAAAGTAAATCCTAATGTGAACTTGTGCAAGTATATTAGTTTTTTTTATAATTTTTTTTTTTATAAAAAAATGTGTTTCCTAGTAGTTTGTTCTGATGAAACCATGGTTAAAATATTGTGTAGCTTTCATTTTATCAAAGTGTTTTATTCCTTCAATGCATGTTATTTAGATATAGAAAAATATAAAATTCAATCTTAGGATTTATTACCAAAATGTTAGAGGCTTAAGAACCAAAACAGAGTCATTATATTTGGCCACCTTGGCTAACAGTTATGATGTGATAGTGATGACCGAGTCGTGGCTTAACCACACTGTTTTTGATCGGGAGCTTTTTGATGATCGGTATGATGTTTTTCGGAGAGATCGTTGTACTACTTCTTCACACCAAACCAAAAAAGATGGCGGGGGTGTAGTGTTAGCTATTCTGAAAAAATACAAAGCTCTCAGGCTCTTTAAGTTAGAGTCTTTATGTGAGGAGCTTTGGATTTCCTTTAAATGTGATAAAGAACATGATTTATATATGTGTGCAACTTACGTCCCTTCTCCTGTAACAGAAATTTATCTTGAAGAATTGCTCAATAATGTTACTAAGAATATGCAAAGCTTACCTCAGTCGTCTTTAACATTGGTCATAGGTGATTTTAATTTGGGGAACATTGATTGGGAAAGGGACGCAGATGAATGTCATTTATCTCCTTTACCAGTCAGTGGAAACTTAGAAAATTTACTTATAGACGTCACTTTTTACAATGGACTTCTGCAATGTAATCCTATTAAAAATGAAAACTTGCGTACCCTGGATTTAATATTGTGTAACCAACCGGAAAATATTAAGGTTACCTCAGCACATGAACTTCTTATTGAAAAAGTGGACGCGCACCATCCCCCCTTAGTAATTAATGTTTCTCTGCCGAGTCGAAAATGGTTAAAACCGAAACGAATAACTAAATTCAATTTTAAAGCTAGTAACTACGAGGGCATTAATCACGAACTAAGTTTATTGGATTGGAGTCTTATTTTCGATGGCGGTATGGATGTGGATGACATGGTCAATAAATTTTACGACACTATTATGCCTATAGTAGAAAGATTTACACCTTCACAAGTTAGCCGCGACACTACGTACCCGGTATGGTTTAGCAGAGCGCTTATTAAAGCCTTAAAGGAAAAAGCTTTGTACCATTCAAAGTACAAAAAATATAATAACCCGTTGGACAAACATGACTTTAATATTCTACGAAAGCGTTGTGATGATCTGCTTAAGGAATGCTATTCAAAATTCAAGGACAATGCCAAAGAACATATGCGTCAGTGTCCTAAATACTTCTGGCAGTTTATTAAAGGTAAAAAATCTAACCATACCTCAATACCAAATGAATTGTTTTTAGACGAAGTTATTGCAAGAGGTGGTCAGCAAATTACTGACTTATTCTCAGAATACTTTCAGAAAGTCTACCAGTTGTATAACGTCAGTGGGTACCCGGTTGGCTACGATAGGACAAGTATAGTGAAAAATAATGATCCATTAAGTAATGTGTCTGTAACTGAAGTGGAGATTTTTAAATACCTGTCTTCATTGGACTGCAGTAAGGGTGCCGGGCCTGACTTGTTGCCGCCATTGTTTTTTAGAAATTGTGCTAAATATCTTTGTGAGCCTTTATGTCTAATTTATAATACTTCTTTGAAGTCTGGAGTATTTCCTTCGTTTTGGAAAATGGCGCACCTCACTCCTATTTTTAAGGCTGGAGATCCGAGTGATGTAAGTAATTATAGGCCTATATCTATATTATCAACAGCAGGTAAAATTCTTGAGTATTTTGTTAAGAAATTCATTTATGAACATGTGAAACGTCTCCTGAATGCTAACCAGCATGGGTTTCAACCTCGTAAATCCACTACTTCTAACTTAGTTGCCTATGTTAATGATATTTATAAGGTTCTTGATGGGCGAGGCGAAGTTCACGCGATATATACTGATTTCCGCAAGGCCTTCGATCTTGTAAATCACGATATCTTAATTCGCAAGTTAGAAAGTGTGGGAATACATGGGTCACTTTTGAGATGGTGCGAGTCATATCTAAGAAACCGATCTCAACTGGTAGCATTGCATGGTTACAAATCGATAAGTAGAAATGTACCATCCGGGGTACCACAAGGATCCCATTTGGGACCCCTATTTTTCCTAATATTTATTGACGATATTTCAAATTGTATTAACTCAAACTTCAAAATGTATGCAGATGACCTTAAAATTTATAAAACAATTAAATGCCAGAGTGATGTAGATGCTTTGCAAACTGATTTAAATAGGATTCATGAGTGGTGCAATTTAAACGGAATGGCGTTAAATACAGAAAAATGTCTTCATATAAAATTTACCAAAAAGTTAAATCCATTTAATGCTACTTACCATATTAACAACAAACCCCTGAAGGAGGTTTCCTGCGTTCGAGATTTGGGCGTTATTGTAGACAGCTCTCTAAGTTTTAAATATCACATAGACGCTATAGTAAAAAAAGCATCGATGCTGTCTGGTTTTATAACGCGACAAATGAAAATACTGAGAGAACCTAAACTTACTATTCTTATATTTAACTGTATTGTACGAAGTATCCTTGAATACTGCAGTCCAGTGTGGAATCCATGCTATCAAGTTTATTCGAACAAATTAGAGCTTGTACAGAGACGGTTTTTATATCATTTAGCTTTTACAGACTTTAAATGCCGTGAACTTATATCGTATGAGTCTCGTATCTCTTACTATGAATTAATTCCACTGCACATTCGAAGAAAAATTTCTGATATTATGTTTTTATTTAAATTGCTCCATGGACATATTTGTTCCTCTGATATTCTGGAACAAATAAAATTTACGATTCCACGAGTTGGTAGTCGCTTGCATAACAGAAAAACTTTTGCTTTGCCATTATGTGGGACTCGTCTCGGTCAACATTCTCCATTATATCGCATGTGTAACTACTACAATTCTATTCGATTTGATTTCGATATATTCAATGGTTCTGTAGCTTCAGCTAAACATAGTCTTAGATCAATCGTTTTATAGGAAAATGTTTTCGTCTGTCCTGTTGTTTTTCTTTTTATACAAAACATCATTACATATTTTTAATACTTTTTCGATCACTTTAGACTGATTCTTAGTTAAAATGTCGACTAAGGTAGTCCAATATTGTATTTTTACTTTATATGCATGTTGTGCTTGCATCGAGAAGGTTACAATCTTAAACGTATTTTTAACTGTTAAGTAGTGTAAGTTCCCAGATTGTAATCAGTTTTGTGAGCCAAATAAAAAAAAAAAAAAAATGATCCTGTATAGATGATAGCGATATTTATAACTCCAAATGCTTTATATTGTAGCTACAACAGCCGCGTGACTTATAAAGTCATAACAAGTGCTTTTGACGTTAAAGCTATTGCTTATACGATCACGTGTAGCCTTGCCTTCTGTGATAAAGGAATTTATTTATTATTAAAGGGCAATAGGTTTTACTATGGCGGGTGTTTGGAGTCGGACGAGACTCCACATGACGTAGCCGAGTCAAATGTTGCTCCAATTTGCTAAAAGGTTTCTGTGAGAAGCCAGCCGCGTAAGGAGCACCGACGCGCGACGCGACGCCTCCCACTGACTACGTGTTAGGTAAATTAGAGGAAGCATAACGTAAATAACGTTTGCTTATGAAAAAAAATTTAAGGTTCGAACGAGAAAACCCTTATTTATTCATACTAATTTAAAGCTTAATCTTATTTAAAAATAATTTTGTTGTAGGGACAGACTTTGGAGATATACAACTTGAGAGCACATATCAAGTGCAACACGTAATGTACCACAGAATACCTACAAGTATACCACTATTGAATCGTAGTTTAGTAACTAATGACCAAACTACGATTTGACAATGTAAGTGAAATGAGAGAAAAACTAGGTAAATATAGAACCTATAGTGATCTTTGCGGCTGTCTAGACATATTGAGAGCAGGATATCGGCGATGAGCTACGATTTCCTATGAACGACAAAGAGGGTTGGATCTAGGAAGCTATTGATATCAACGTTTCATAGGACGTGTTGTTGACAGCGGAATATTACCCCGGCGAGTAGCTTAAACCAGCAATATTCTGTAATTTGGATGGTATTAAGCAGGAATGCCAACGTTGACACTCGACAGCTGAAGTATGTAAGGCTTGCCGAATTATTGTGATATCAAAATGTGATGATGGACAGCAAGCTTAAAAGGAATGGAATCTTTGGGATGGGATGCCAGTCCAATTTGAGGACCGTTATCGGCGTAATTTCAGTATTGATTGATGGTTGTGGTTAAGCGCTTTGTAATTCTGCCAGTCCGGCTTAAAGATTGATAAATTTCGATATCCTAATTCAATTGCGACAAACGTTAGTGAACGGCCCTTCTAAAATGGAATCGATGACTTTGAAGAAAACAGAGGTCCCAAAGAGTATTTCTATGTTTTGCTTTTCAGAGTATCATTTTTAAAGAGCTTTTATTAAGTAGGTTTATAGAGTTTTTTTAAGATGATTAGGTAACTAAGTACTTTTTCAAACAAAAAGGCAGACATAGTGAATGAATTACAAAACAAAAGCATCATGCAAGAACTGAGTGTTAGAACTCGACATATAAGTTAAGGCTTAAGTGCATTGCAGGTAGGGAGTGGGGGCTTCCGAATTACGCCACTATCGGGCGGGCGCAGGCCTTTGTTCGCAGACTTCTCAACTCCCCGCCCGCTGAAGTTTAACGTGCTTAGTGCTAAGACAATTAGGCACGATATGTACGACCTAACGGATTATATGACTTGTTTGGGGCACGATTGACATTCCGAATTGAGGCCAATGTCGTAGTCAAGTAGTTACTTCTGAAAAGCTTAAATTAAATCACACTAGGTAGTATCGTGTTGTTGGTTATTATCGATCTTTTTCTTTTTTTTATGTTGCTTTTAATTTATGAGGCTGAACATGTCGAAGATCTTTACTATAAAAGCAAAGTGTAGGATGTATTTTTATATAAGGTGCATGGCCATGCATAATGCATATACACTTTATGTTTTGATAGTGTGATGCAAAGTGCAAGTACGGAAAAAAGACATCTGTTACGAACTTTGGCCTCGTTGATGCAGTAGACTTTGATGCCCTTAGCGTTTATCTATCGGCTATCTAAAGTTCGAATCAAGTTCAATAATGTCAATTTATTGCTGTGAAACCTTAGGCCCTTATTAGGTACCCTACGAAAGTGAAAGTAGATGTGGCAATACAAGTATCGATGACAAATTACTCCAAATTTAATAGTGATAACGCATTACTCCCAAGGACGGTTTCGTGTTGGTGGGTTCCGTGGCGGGGCAGCGGTACTGGTCGTCGATGCTGTCGCTGGACGCGCGTATCACGTGCGGCTGCTGGACGCCCGACGACAACCAGGTGTACCTCGGCACTGCGTCCGCGCAGCTCGTCGTCATGGACGTGCACGGCGCTATGGTCTCACAGGTCAGTCGCTATACACCGTATCATGCAGATGAATACTAACACGAATAATTTGTCATAGTAACTGTTTTGTTTAGAAATATATTTATCGAAATTTTAAGTGACTGCGAGATCTATTATGTATCCACGCAGTGACTTAAATTTATGCACGTGCACGTATGATATCAATTTAGATTGTTAACTAAAGGAGCGTCCTCATTGAAAGCATTCACATGTAATAAGCATTCGACTTCGAATATTGAAGTGGTGTGGACGACGTTGGGCCGAGCGTTACAAAGCTTACACGCAAACGCTTCAAACACAGCGCTAACTTCGGCCGGTGTGGACGTCGCAACGATTTTCGCGGAAACGGCTCGCATTCGAATGTTCACGCAAATAAATCGCTCGAAAGGTGGCCACGACCGCTCTATCCGACATATTTAAATGAATGACAGATCGTATTCGAATGCTCCAAGCTAGCAAGGGAATGTTCAACTCGAACGTTCATAGTTTTGCTCGAAAGTGAAAGCTGGGAAGCATTTGTTGCTCGGCTTTGATTTCTTGTTTACAAATGCTTACGAAAAAATGCTCCCAGTAAGGACGCTCCTTAAGACGTAAATGTACTAATTTGATATACCTACCCGCCTCCATAAACCTCATCAATATAAACCTCCATTTTGAAAGACTGGAAAGATCCATTTTAAAAACTTATTATGATCCACGATAGATAAGATTGATGGTTTTTTAATTACTTTCGCATTGATTTTGATTTCATGCAAAACAGCTCGGCGGCGAGTTTGCCCGCGAGTGCTAAGTGACTTTTTTGCAACTTGGAAACGCTTGATCTTGCATGATATCAAACTTCTTGCACAAATTATGACTAATAAGAGTCAGATTCAGACTTTTGTATTCCGGGATGAAGTGATATTTAGCGCCTTTGAGAAGATGTTTTTGTACTTGACACTATACTTAGAGTTGATCTTAAGTTTTTTTATTAAACATTGGATTGGAACTCTGCTCCTATTAAGCAATATTACAAAAACCTTACACTAATCATAATTTCTGTGTATCAGGTCCAGCTAGTAGCAGAAGGAGGCATAACATCAATGGCGTGGTCTTGCGAGAAGTTCAAGATGGAGGAAGGCGAAGAAACCGGCGAGAACAACGGAGGACACGTGCTCGCGGTCGCACTCGGCAGCGGCGAGCTCGTCCTGCTGCGGGGGCACGATGACGTCAGCCCCGTGCGCGTGCACACCGGGCTGCGGGGACCCACGCTCGCCATGGAGTGGGCCAACTCGCGCGAGCTGCTCGCCGTCGCTGGGACGCTGCTGCCCGGTGAGTCACACAGCGGCGAGTGGTGCCGCTGCGGGGCACGATGACGTCAGCCCCGTGCGCGTGCACACCGGGCTGCGGGGGCCCACGCTCGCCATGGAGTGGGCCAACTCGCGCGAGCTGCTCGCCGTCGCTGGGACGCTGCTGCCCGGTGAGTCACACAGCGGCGAGTGGTGCCGCTGCGGGGCACGATGACGTCAGCCCTGTGCGCGTGCACACCGGGCTGCGGGGGCCCACGCTCGCCATGGAGTGGG
This sequence comes from Agriphila tristella, assembly GCA_928269145.1. NCBI lineage: Eukaryota > Metazoa > Arthropoda > Insecta > Lepidoptera > Crambidae > Agriphila > Agriphila tristella. Next base: position 7,102,713 of record OV743440.1, read on the forward strand.
CCAACTCGCGCGAGCTGCTCGCCGTCGCTGGGACGCTGCTGCCCGGTGAGTCACACAGCGGCGAGTGGTGCCGCTGCGGGGCACGATGACGTCAGCCCTGTGCGCGTGCACACCGGGCTGCGGGGGCCCACCCTCGCCATGGAGTGGGCCAACTCGCGCGAGCTGCTCGCCGTCGCTGGGACGCTGCTGCCCGGTGAGTCACACAGCGGCGAGTGGTGCCGCTGCGGGGCACGATGACGTCAGCCCCGTGCGCGTGCACACCGGGCTGCGGGGGCCCACGCTCGCCATGGAGTGGGCCAACTCGCGCGAGCTGCTCGCCGTCGCTGGGACGCTGCTGCCCGGTGAGTCACACAGCGGCGAGTGGTGCCGCTGCGGGGCACGATGACGTCAGCCCTGTGCGCGTGCACACCGGGCTGCGGGGGCCCACGCTCGCCATGGAGTGGGCCAACTCGCGCGAGCTGCTCGCCGTCGCTGGGACGCTGCTGCCCGGTGAGTCACACAGCGGCGAGTGGTGCTGCTGCGGGGGCACGATGACGTCAGTCCCGTGCGCGTGCATACCGGGCTGCGGGGGCCCACGCTCGCCATGGAGTGGGCCAACTCGCGCGAGCTGCTCGCCGTCGCTGGGACGCTGCTGCCCGGTGAGTCACACAGCGGCGAGTGGTGCTGCTGCGGGGGCACGATGACGTCAGCCCCGTGCGCGTGCACACCGGGCTGCGGGGGCCCACGCTCGCCATGGAGTGGGCCAACTCGCGCGAGCTGCTCGCCGTCGCTGGGACGCTGCTGCCCGGTGAGTCACACAGCGGCGAGTGGTGCCGCTGCGGGGCACGATGACGTCAGCCCTGTGCGCGTGCACACCGGGCTGCGGGGGCCCACGCTCGCCATGGAGTGGGCCAACTCGCGCGAGCTGCTCGCCGTCGCTGGGACGCTGCTGCCCGGTGAGTCACACAGCGGCGAGTGGTGCCGCTGCGGGGCACGATGACGTCAGCCCTGTGCGCGTGCACACCGGGCTGCGGGGGCCCACCCTCGCCATGGAGTGGGCCAACTCGCGCGAGCTGCTCGCCGTCGCTGGGACGCTGCTGCCCGGTGAGTCACACAGCGGCGAGTGGTGCTGCTGCGGGGGCACGATGACGTCAGCCCCGTGCGCGTGCATACCGGGCTGCGGGGGCCCACGCTCGCCATGGAGTGGGCCAACTCGCGCGAGCTGCTCGCCGTCGCTGGAACGCTGCTGCCCGGTGAGTCACACCGCGGCGAGTGGTGCTGCTGCGGGGGCACGATGACGTCAGCCCCGTGCGCGTGCATACCGGGCTGCGGGGGCCCACGCTCGCCATGGAGTGGGCCAACTCGCGCGAGCTGCTCGCCGTCGCTGGGACGCTGCTGCCCGGTGAGTCACACAGCGGCGAGTGGTGCTGCTGCGGGGGCACGATGACGTCAGCCCCGTGCGCGTGCACACCGGGCTGCGGGGGCCCACGCTCGCCATGGAGTGGGCCAACTCGCGCGAGCTGCTCGCCGTCGCTGGGACGCTGCTGCCCGGTGAGTCACACAGCGGCGAGTGGTGCCGCTGCGGGGGCACGATGACGTCAGCCCCGTGCGCGTGCACACCAGCTATCAGTTACAGCATCCCGAGTGACACTGGCTATATTTTTTTTTGAAAAAATCAATATGGCGACTGTTCGACGCCATTTTAAAATCTGAAAAAAAAAATTTTTTCTTTCTTTATTACAATATGGGCATCAAATGAAAGGCTTTGATGAGCACATTCCAAAACTATATAATATGTCATTAAAATGTGTATAATAAAAATAAATAAATTAAAAAAATATTAAAAACACGACTGCCCTGCCAAAAACGAACTAAAAAGTTAAACAACAAGTGTCATTGCAGTCGGGGGACCTCTTTGATCAAAAATTGTTCCATAATAAAGTCCCCCGACTGCAATGACACTTGTTGTTTAACTTTTTAGTTCGTTTTTGGCAGGGCAGTCGTGTTTTTAATATTTTTTTAATTTATTTATTTTTATCGGTAAATCATCCTTACTAATTTATAACATTATAAATGTGAAAGTTTGTGGGTTTGGATGTTTAGATGTTTGGATGTTTGTTCCTCAATCACGCAAAAACCACTGAACGGATTTGGTTGAAATTTAGCACACAGATAGTAGATAGCCTAGATTAAAACATAGGATACTTTTTATGGGAACGGGAACCACGCGGGTGAAACCGCGGGCGGCCGCTAGTGTTATAAATGTGAAAGTCGGTTTGTTTGTTTGTTACGCCTTCACGTCTTAACTACTGAACCGATCAACATGAAATTTTACATACACGTTGTCAGAAGGACAGAGAAGGACATAGGGTACCTTTCATCCCGAAAAAAAGTACTGTTCCCGAGGGATAGCCAAAACACTATCTACGCAGACGAAGTCGCGGGCGGCCGCTAGTTATCTTTAAATACAGTGCTTTGCTTTCATTCACTCCCTGGGATTTCATAGAATTATTTTCGTTTTCCAAATTGATAAATTGAATTTGTCTATTAAGCTTTTCACAACAGTATATGCGAAAATCAGATTATTCTCCGTATTCAGTAAAGCAATTCAAAGCAGCTTCATGGACTTTTTATTCACCTCACACTATTTATTGCGAAAGGGTTTAACTCTGAATAGCGCCACCAACAAAGACCTTTTATGGGGCGACACGAATGCTTCTACTTATATAAATTTGAGAAATCTGGTTGATAACAACTATTCTGTCCGTTTGATAAACGATATAAAGCAAGGCGTGCCTTTCAATCCACTACGAAATTTATGAGCCACTATGAAAGTTTTACGGCCCGTAGTTTTGGTCTCCGGTGTCCATGGCGGGTGGTTGCTTTGCCTACGGGTTTTTTATGGGCAACGTTCGCGTTTGTAAGGAAAGAAACGATCGTAAAAGTTTTGCATAGGGATTTGTTTCCCTACTTTCGTTTGAATATTGATAATTTCTAAAGTCATGTTGCATTTCTTTCTTCTTGAAATACACTTTAGAACTACAGTGTTATAAAAGAATATAATACTTTTCCTAAAATATATAAACTTCGGTTATTCAATCCTTACTAATATTATAAATGAGAAAGTCCGTTTGTTTGTTTGTTACGCCTTCACGTCTTAAGTACATTTTTTTGCAATTTTGCATACACGTTGTCAGGAGTACAGAGAAAGACATAAGGTAACTTTCATCCCAAAAAAGGCACTGTTCCCGAGGGATAGCAAAGAAACTTTCCACGCAAACGAAGTCGCGGGCGGCCGCTAGGAATATTATGCTTTGAAAAATCCGTTGTTGCAGTCAACAATTCCTACAAAACTGAAAAGTTTTTAAAAACCAAAAAGTACTTGAAAATGTTTCCACTTTAAGTTTCATAAGTTTAAAAGAGCAACTTCTAACACTAAGTTATTTCGGGTGTGAAACTTTTTAAATCTAACAAAGTTCCTGTTTGCAGAGGCGGGCGAGCCGGCCGACGCGCCGCCTTATAAAAATGTCGTCAAGTTCTACTCGGACGCTGGAGTACTTATTTACACAGTACCTATACCGTATAATCAGGTAAGTGGAAAGATTTCGTTTCGTCTACTTAATTTTGTAACAACTCAAACATGTAAGTTTAAGTACTTACATTGTATTTACTTTAAAAGTTTAAAATAACCTTTTCTCTATTGCTTTTTTTAAAACCTTAAATCCTGGTATTTTTTTTAAACTACAGGTCAATGTCCCTCTATCTGGTCACTGGTGTTATGTGAACTAAAACATAAAGAAATGTTCATGTAACTAAATCATAGAGAAGTGTTCATGTAACTAAAGCATAAAGAAATGTTCATGTTCTTGTGTTGTTCTCGCTACATAAATGGATTCACGCCGCGTCGTAAATTACGAACCGCTTACAAGTGCTTGTGAATGAGTAAATTCATAAGTCTATAAGTATTTACTTATATAATTACCTAAAATGCGATTAAATTGACAATATACAGTGATCCGTTGTAACTTCACTCGACAATATATGAAACAGGAAATTTTACAGATTAAAATACGTCGTTTTTGTACAACCCGCGCAGATAAAGAATGCGATTGAAAATGGCGGCTTACCGCGCTGACCACAACGAGTGTGACTGAGAGAGCGATAGGTTTGGCGTTTAGTGTTTAAGCGAGAAGTGAATACAAACGACGCCATTTCTAATCCCATTCCTTATCTGTGCGGGTTGCACAATTTTAAATTAATCGCATTGTTTATGCTTTTAGTAGTGTCCGACCGAAACTGGAATTCTGACCGAAACCGAAACCGAACTTTCAGCCCTGGTTCCAGTTTCGGCCGAAACCGAAACTTATTTTCACATATTAAGTTGACGTGTTTTTTTTTACATAATACATGGTTGGTGGTAGGGTTTGTTTTAGCACGCTAGGGGTGGACGGATAATTAGAAACACTAGTCGATTTTCATACAAACGAGATAACCGCCGGGGATTGATCGAGCTGATATCTGATGTCTATCCAGAGAGGAGGAGATCCAGATCGCTATACACACCCAACTGATCTGATCAGCATTCTGAGAGCTGTTTGGATAAGTTTAAAATGCTATCTAGATTTCCTTTTCATTCCCTGGATAGCAATCATTAGATCACAGCCTGGTCAATCCCTAGTGGGTGGAGAACCCCATTTGTATGAAAATTAACGGGTGTTTCTAATTATCCATCTACCAATAAAATTAAATAAAAAACAATAATTAAAGTATGTAACACAAATAGTCAACAAAAAAATATCGTAATAAAAATAATCAAATAATCAATATGTTAAAGTTACTTCTGTAAATCAATATTATTTATTGTTTAACAATAGTCGTATGATTCGTTATTTGTTGTGTTTTGTGTCCGAATTGACTAATAGTGTAGGAAAGGAAGTAGTGGACCCCCACAATAAATCCTCAGTAGACGAAACTTTACAGTATGATAAAGAATCATAAATGAAACATATTTTTTAAATTATCCAAATCGATTTTTTTTTCGTTTTTGGATATTTGTATATAGGTTTTGGTACATACTATATTACATCTCTGCAAAGTTTCATCGACTGAGGATTTAATGTTGGGGTCTCCATACAAAAGATCGCTTCATTTCCTACACTACAAGCTTTTGATGTTCTCGTGTAGTCTAAAGAAAAGTTTCGAGATGACTTGTTACTGTTATAGTTAGTTAATATGCAGAGTTATAAATACCTACTTAGATGTTTTTTCACAATTAAAATCAATCGAGTAACTGAAAGTATACATATTAAACCACATAATACTTCAACTCAACACGATCGCGCCCATTCACGTCGGCTGATGAATTCCGAAATTACTCGATTGTCACACGACAATTCACGAAAACCGAGTTTCAGTTGAGCCGAAAGTTTCGGCCAATACTTGGCCGAAACTAGTTTTTTGCCGAAACTAGCCGAAACTAGCCGAAACCGAAACTTCGGTCGGTCACTAGCCTTAAGGTATCTGCCCACTACACCGTACCATGCCCTGGTCGTGCTAGGAACGTGTCAAGCCAAAAAATATTCTGTATCAAAAAGTATGACACTATTCTCACTAGACCGTTCCATCACCGGCCCTGCACTTGTCATACTTTTCAATACAAATAATACTTTTTTGGCTGATACGTTCCTAGCACTGATGGCGGTGCTGGTATGGTACGGTGTAGTAGGCAGAGACAGTGGCGGATCCAGAATTTTAGTTTGGGAGGTTTAATGTAGGTGAGGGCAGGCTTTACCAAGGTAATCAACATATTTGTTGGGGTGGACCCAAATGATTTTGGGGGGGGGGGCTTGAGCCCCTTAGCCCCCCCCTGGATCCGCTAGTGGGCAGAGACCTTTAAGTTTGAATATGTCGCATCAGGCGCTGGTGACGGGTCTGACGTGGGGCCACGCGGCGCGGCGGCTGTTCGTGGGCGTGGGCGGCGTGGTGTGCACGGCGCGCGTGTGGCGCGTGGTGGCGCCGCTGCAGCTGCTGGCGCGCGTGCGTGCGGCGCAAGCGCTGCGCCACCCGCGCCTGGCCTCGCGCCTGCCCATCCCGCCGCGCATGCAGCCTGCGCTACACAACCTCTTCGCGCACACTATACGGGTCAGTTTACTCATCAATGTAGGTGGCGCCACTGCGGCTGCTGGCGCGCGTGCGGGCTGCACATGCGCTGCATCTGCGACTAACCGGCAGCAGCCTTCTATACAACTAGTTACTGCATGGGGCTCATTGTATAGATAGATAAAGCACGTTTTCCAAACCAGTAGTGGGGCACGCCTTCCTTATAGTACGTGCTGTTAGCTTCGAAAATGGCTCGAATATTTCACTTTGTGATACCAGCACCAAATTTTAGTATGTTGTTAAACATGTTCTTCTATCTTAAAAACAGTCGGGAGCCCACTTGTAAAGTGCCTGGATCCGGAGATATGACGTCATAAAAATGGCGGCCGCCGTATTTAAAAAAATGCGAATAATTATGATTTTATGAGCCCTATATACATGTGTGGGGTGTGAAACGAAAGTTAATTAACCCCCGATTGCACTAAACTTAAGGATCGCCTAAGTCTTTTCCTAACTACAACACGACCAAATTAAAACGGTGTCATAAACTTAGCCGTCATGTAGCTGTCATTCGCCTAGTTATCTTGGTCGAGTTGTAGATAAGAAAAGACTTAGGCGATTCTTAAGTTTAGTGCAATCGGGCGTTAGTGTTCTATAATTCTATAATACACAAAATCAGTGGAATAGTACAGTTACGAAAATATTTTAAATTATATGGAAATTCAATACACAAAAACTCCCCATTTTTTAAATTTAAGTAACCATAATATTATTTATTGCCGTGTATGTGCCGGCCTAAAATAGCACTACCCCCTATCATCCCGTGGGTGTCGTAAAAGGCGACTAAGGGAGCATAGCCTTCAAGAGACGGGCAGCAGCGTCTCCAAAAAACCTTGGCCTACTGCGATCGCCAACCCGCCTGCCAAGCGTGGCGATTATGGCAAACCCCCCCCCCCCCCCCCTCATGAACAATGGATCAAAAAATTGGCCCCCAGTCCCCGGCAGCCCCGCTATTCCTAGCTACGGTAGCGGCTACGGTAACGGCGGGGCAGGGGGTGCTAAGAATCCCCGGGTGCGGCTCGGCTACCAAAAACGACGACAACTGCACCTGGCAACCTATAACACGCGCACACTAAGGACCGACGCGAAGTTAACCGAGTTGGAAGAAGTTGTCAGCAAGGTACACTGGGACATTATCGGGTTATCTGAAGTCCGAAGAGCAGGAGAGGACTCGATAATCCTCAACTCCGGTAACTTGCTTTACTACCGGGAGGGCGACCAACAGTCCCAAGGTGGTGTCGGGTTCATCGTCCAAAAGTCCCTTGTCAACAACGTGATTACCATCGGAAGTGTGTCGACCAGGGTGGCGTACCTTATACTCAGAATATCCAAACGGTGTTCGCTGAATGTTATACAGGTTTACGCACCGACCTCGACACACCAAGATGACGAAGTGGAGGCTATGTATGAGGAGATCTCTAAAGCCATGCATAGCTACAAAACCCACTACACTGTTGTGATGGGGGACTTCAATGCAAAGTTGGGGAAACGATGCGGTGATGAGCTGAGAGTGGGGCAATTTGGAGTTGGGCAACGGAATGACAGAGGCCAGATGCTGGCTGACTTTATGGAGAAGGAGAACCTCTTTATGATGAACTCCTTCTTCAGAAAGCCGGAAAGCCGGAAGTGGACCTGGGTCAGTCCGGACGGTAAAGTCAGAAATGAGATAGATTTTATCATGTCGACGAAAAAGCAAATATTCAATGATGTCACTGTGATCAACGCTGTTAAGACGGGGAGCGATCACCGATTGGTACGTGGCACATTGAATATCAACCCAAAGCTGGAAAGATTTCGACTGATAAAATCAACAATTCGACCATTGCCGGCCCATATTCAAAACCCCGAGAGCTTTCAACTCGAACTCCAAAACCGCTTCGAAGCCCTTGAGAACAGCATAGATGTGGACGATCTAAACAACATGGTGGTGGATACTGTCCGTACGGTAGGGTCCAAGCTCTTTAAGACCCGCCGTCCCAAGATAAAGAAACTCTCTGACCACACACTCCTACTCATGGATCAGAGACGTGAAATGAGGCTCCAGAGTTCAGTAGATGCTAATCGTTATCGGCAGCTTAATAGACAGATATCTAAGTCTTTGACGAGCGACCTTCGCCAATTTAATACGAATCGTATTAAAGAGGCTATCGAGCGGAATAAAGGCTCCAAAGTGTTCGCGAGAGATCTGTCTATTGGGCAAAGCCAGATGACGAAGCTGAAAACTGACGACGGACGCATCATTTCATCAAAGCCTGAAATCCTGAGGGAGATCGAGAGCTTCTATGGGCAGTTATATTCCACGCAGACACCTGTTGAAAGCAAGGCTAAAGACCCCAGAGCCAAGCTTACCCGACACTATACCCAAGATATCCCGGACGTCAGCCTGTACGAGATTAGTATGGCTCTCAAACAGCTGAAAAACAACAAGGCGGCGGGTGACGATGGAATTACTACAGAACTTCTGAGAGCGGGCGGTAAGCCGATACTCAAAGTCCTCCAGAAGCTCTTTAATTCCGTCATCGTCCAGGGCAGAACGCCAAAGACATGGAACATAAGTGAGGTGATCTTGTTCTTTAAAAAGGGTGACAAGTCCCTCTTGAAGAACTATAGACCCATCTCGCTTCTGAGTCATGTCTATAAGTTGTTTTCGAGAGTCCTTACGAATCGTCTCGCTCGCAAGTTCGACGACTTCCAACCTCCCGAACAAGCCGGGTTCCGAAAAGGCTTTAGCACCATAGACCACATCCATACGCTGCGGCAGGTTATACAGAAGACCGAGGAGTATAATGAGCCACTTTGCTTGGCGTTCGTGGACTATGAGAAAGCCTTTGATTCGATTGAAACCTGGGCGGTGCTGCAGTCTCTCCAAAGGTGCCAAGTGGACTATAGGTATATCGAGGTGTTGAGGTACTGCCACAGCTGGAAGTGTGAAGCACGACCAGTGCGCAGAAGGTGGTAAATGAAACGTCAATGTTACTGTATTATAGTATAGCATTGTGTGTAATGAAACGCAAGTACAGACCAGTTAAAATACATGAGTCACATCATGACATTTAATTTAACCTAAAATGGCAGTTGTATCTGCATGCACCTACAGACGTATATAAAATTAATTAAGTAACTGTTGGTATGTGTCAAGTCAGTCGGTGCTCGATCGATTTTGTAATAAGTAATTAAAAATAAAACTCCAAGTGTTTCATATAACTATTCTTTTTATTAACTCCTGCTCAGTGCCTGAAATAAGTACAATACATGGCGCAGCCGCTTCACGAACCAATTATTTGACATGAGCAAAACTGAAGAAACCAGGGACGTTGTAACAAAGTCAATACAAACCGAACAGGTGGAAGAATTAGAAGACATGGGCACTCCTTTCGAATATAAGATGCCCCAACAACTGCAATGGGACTCCGTAGGTAACATGTTAACAAAATGGAGAAATTTTAAACAGCAAATAACTGTATTCTTATTGGCATCGGGTTTGGAAAAAGTCTCGGAAAAAAGGAAGTCTGCCATCTTACTGAATTGTATAGGTGAGGAGGGACAAAATATATATTTTAACATTCTAAAGAAGTCAGACGAAACACCTAAATATGAAGATTTGTTAAAAGAATTTGATAACTACTTTGAACCAAAGCAAAACGTGATCATAAACACATTTAATTTTAATAGTAGAAATCAAGAAGATGGGGAATCTTTTGATAGTTTCTATTCTGAAATAAGAAAATTAGTAAAAAGTTGCAACTATGAAGAACAAGAAAACAGAATGTTAAGAGATAGAATTGTCATGGGCATTCGGGACAGGAACTTACAACGGAAACTTCTAGAAAACCGAAACTTAACTTTGGATTTCGCAGTAGATCAATGTAGAGCAGCCGAACTATCACAAGAACACATCAAAATCATTCAGAAGCAAGAAGATTTTTTGAAGGTGGATGCCGTTACATCCCAAATCCCTAAAGCTAAGTATAACACAAACAATTCATTTAAAATTCAGAAAACTAACCAAAATTTTAACAAATATAGTAAAGATTTTTATCATTGTAAGAAATGTAATAGAGAACATGGCCCACGGCAGTGTCCTGCTTTTGGTAAACTTTGTTCTATTTGTAATAAGCCTAATCACTTTGCTAAAGGATGTATAAATAAAAAAGTAGATTCAGTTGAGAAATCTGAAAATACCGATGATGATAACTATGTACATAACTTGTGACTAGTCAAAGTGTGTCACTCGCTTGGAAATTCTACAAAGAATGAGTGGCGAAGAACATTAAGAACTGAAAATAAAAAAGTTACATATAAATGTGACACTGGGGCCCAAGTCAATGTAATCTCATTAAAAGATTTCAAATTAATTGTCGATGATGAAAACCGTAAGTGGTCTGAGACAAAAGTTTTGTTAGAAGCGTTTGGAGGTAATAAAATAAAACCACTAGGTAAAGTAATATTAACAATACATTTAAATGATGAATTGGGTAACGTGCCTACAGAATTTCTGATAATAAAAGAAAATGTTTGTCCAATATTGGGTCTTAATTCATTAATAGAACTAAAATTATTAAATTCAAATAATATTAATTTAGCCAATGTAAACAGTAATTGTATTAACAGCGTCAATATCCAAAACAAAGATGTAATTATTAATCAATATCCTGAACTTTTCCAGGGCGTAGGACTATTTCATACACCGCTGGAACTGCACACTCAACCAGATGCACAGATTGTGGTGAAACCACCACGACGAGTTCCGCATGCATTAATGGACCGCCTTGCTAATAAGTTAAAAAGTTTGGAAGAAAATCAGATTATTGAGAAAGTCGAACATCCAAAATCATTTGTAAGTAATCTTGTTATAATTGAAAAGAGTGATGGCAATTTGAGAATTTGTCTAGATCCTCAAGAATTGAATAAGGTTTTAATAAGAGAATATCACTTAATTCCAACTTTAGAAGAAATAGTAAACAAACTAAGTAATAAGTCAATATTTTCAGTACTTGATTTGTCAGATGGTTTTTATAATATAAAATTAACAGACAAATCAACAAACTTATGTGCATTCAGTACTCCATTCGGTTGTTATAAATTTCTCAGATTGCCATTTGGTTTGTCAGTAGCATCAGAAATCTTTCAAAAATACACTGAAAAAACATTCGGAGACATCCCAGGTGTTGTAATATACTGTGATGATTTATTAATTTGTGCTGAAAATGAAATGGAACATGATAGAATATTAAAATGTGTGTTAGAAAGAGCAAAAGATAATAATGTTAGATTCAATAAAAGAAAATTCCAATATAAACTACCTGAGATAAAGTATTTCGGTCACATCTTTTCTAAGGAGGGAATGAAAATTGATCCTGACAGAGTTAAAGCTATTATGAATATTAAAAGTCCAATTAACAAAAAAGAACTTCAAATATTTTTGGGAATGGTTAATTATTTAAGAAACTTTATTAATAAACTAGCTGACCTAACAGCACCATTAAATACCCTCTTAAAAAAGGATGTGTCCTGGCTGTGGACGGAAGTGCATGAAAACGCTTTCACTAACATAAAAAAGTGCATTAGTACAGCACCAGTATTGCAAAACTTCAATTCCACATTGCCAGTAACAATTCAATGTGATGCGAGTAAGGATGGATTAGGTTGCTGTCTAATGCAAAATGGAAAACCGGTTAGCTATGCTTCCAGAAGTTTAAGTAGTGCAGAAAAGAATTTCTCACAAATAGAAAAAGAACTGTTAAGTGTAGTGTGGGCAACTAAAAAATTTCACTATTTTATTTATGGTAAAAAATGTACTATACTTAATGATCACAAACCGTTAGAAAGCCTCCTAAAAAAGGGTATTCATGCAATTCCTTCAGCACGACTACAGAGACTGAAACTAAAATTGTTAAAATATAATATAGAATTTAAGTATTTGAAAGGTCGTTTAATGTACATAGCGGATTTGCTTTCTCGCTCATACTTAGATGAAAATGAGGATGACCAGTCTTATATGTTTGAAGTAGTACACTGTATAGGTCTGGCAAACTATTTACAGTGTACTGATGAACAAAAGCAGGAACTAATAAGTGAGACATCTAAAGACATTGAATTATCTAAATTAATTGAATTTACACAGAATGGTTGGCCAAACAAAAATATCCCTGATTACCTGAAACATTACTTTAAATTCACTGATAACATAACAATTGATCAACAACTCTTGTTTATGAATGATAGATTAATAATTCCGCAGTCTCTTAGATTAAAAATCTTACATAAAATGCATGAAGGCCACTTAGGAATGACAAAAATGAAACAAGTTGCTAGAACTTTATATTATTGGCCAAATATTGATTCTCACATAGAAAAACTAGTTAAAAAATGCTTTATATGTCAAACTTATCAAAATAACAATATTAAAGAACCTTTACTGTCACATGATGTACCCAAGTTACCATTTTCAAAAATAGGAATAGACATCATGGATTTCAAAAGAAAAAGTTATCTGATCATCTATGATTACACTACTAAATGGTTAGACATAAAATTAATTGCTAATAAATCTGCAAATAGCATAATTAATGCACTAATAGATATTTTTACATGTTTTGGCATACCATCTGAGATTGTAGCAGATCACGTTCCGTTTGACTCTAGACAATGTAAACAGTTTGCCTATGAATGGGGTTTTAAATTCACATACTCTAGTCCAAGGTATCCTCAGTCAAACGGCATGGCCGAACGTGGAGTACAGATAGCTAAAAAAATGTTAATTAAGTGTAATGAAGATAAAATAGACTTCAGAATTTCCCTACTACAATATAGATCATCACCAGTATCAGGCACATGTTTCACACCTTCGCAGCTAATGATGAGTAGAAATTTAAAAACTAAGTTACCCTCGTGTTACAAGCATTTAGTACCAAAGTTAAATTGTAATGTAGAGACTGAAATGAATAAGACTAAAAATAGGAATACAATTTATTATAATAAGAATGTAAAAGAAAGAAGTAGCTTTGTATTAAATCAAAAAGTATGGTTTAAAAAGGATCCTCAAAAGAAATATTGGACACAAGGAACAATTGTAAATAATCATAATTTCAGATCTTATGATATTCAAGATAATAATGGCTCTGTTTATACAAGAACTTCTTATCATGTTCGATCTCAATAATCTGATAATAAACAGGTGTGAGTGTGCAGTTGCAGGAGCATTTTTTTATTTCTTTTCTTATAGGAAGTAAGTAATTAAGTTAGTGCAATGTGTTATTTTTAATAACATTAGCAAATATTGTACCTACTAAAGTAATTAAGTGTGCTAAAATTGTAGTTAATTACTTTGTTTTTTTTTGTTAAAAAATATATATATATATATATATATATTTTTTTTCGAGAGGGGTATGATGTATTATAGTATAGCATTGTGTGTAATGAAACGCAAGTACAGACCAGTTAAAATACATGAGTCACATCATGACATTTAATTTAACCTAAAATGGCAGTTGTATCTGCATGCACCTACAGACGTATATAAAATTAATTAAGTAACTGTTGGTATGTGTCAAGTCAGTCGGTGCTCGATCGATTTTGTAATAAGTAATTAAAAATAAAACTCCAAGTGTTTCATATAACTATTCTTTTTATTAACTCCTGCTCAGTGCCTGAAATAAGTACAATACAGTTACAATTTACCAAGATATATTGAAAAAAAAAGTCTCACGGGGGGTACACGGATCTTCGTTTCGTGGTAGTCGCCTTGTAGTATCAAAAGCACTTAGCTTATATTTTGCCTAGAAGAGGCAGAAGCGCATGCGCGGCACGAGCGCTACGTTCGCTGAGGGAGCGGTTGGTCCAGCCTCAGTAGGAGGGTGTGCTCGGAGAAAAGCGGGTGCGCAGGCTCGGCGTGGGTGTTGCTCCGGGGTAGGCCGGAAGCAGCAGGTGGTGACTCGGGCAGGTAGGTGCCCGGAGGTGTAGTAGTAGGCGGCGCAGGAGAGGGTCCGGTAGGGGAACTCCTGCCCGTAGGTACGACCCCTAGAAACGGGGTTGCACAACACAAAGAAATGAAATGAAATTAATGTAACTTGTTGAGGTTACGAATGTTTTGAAAAGAAGAAAAGGATTTTTGCGAATCGTTCGTATTTATAGCAAGATAAATATCGAGAAGCACCTCAAAACAGCGAGAATCATCTAGAAGTCCCGGTCTTATCCTATTGGTCGAGCTTGACATAACGAAGGTGGATGTCATTATTAACAATGACATCATCTGTCACCGTGTGACACTACGGCCGCGTTCCGAGTCGCGATTTGGAATAAGGCAGAGGTCAGAACTTCCCACATTCCACAGGTGAAGTGATGTAATGAATTTTTAAGAATAGTTCGACAGTAATTATTAATTATAAGTAGTAGGTTTTTAGCAACTGTTACATATCCCCCCTCTTAGAGTAGGATTTTGCCTGGACGAAATCCAGTTAAAAACAAAAACGACCAACCAACCAGATAACAACCCAAAACAAGTGAATAAGACCCTTCCATTCAGACAACAAAAGTTATATTCAAATTAAAAGACAATAGTTAAAATTTTCATGCAATGTAAATTATAGTAGTGGAAACAGTATTAGTATTTAAAAATGTATACTTATATTGCTTGTCTATTATTATTTTAATTTAAAGTATTAAAAACAAGTTTAAGAATAATTATTCAATTTAAAATCTTTGATATGCCAAGAACCCAGATTTTTCCCTTTCATATCGACAAGTTCATAGACCAAGGGCGACAATTTAGATTTTATACGACATTTAATATATTTAGGAGCAAGTTTTTTAGAAAATTTCTTATCTTTGTCGCTTTGATAATAAGTTTTTCGCCAGACAATATCATCTACGTTGAATTCGAACTTTTTACGACGAAGATTATAAGGACCACAATTACGAGCATGCGATTTTATAAGAGAACTTTGCACTTGATCAAAAATTTTCCTAAGTTTCCCAGTATTTTCAGCATATTCATCCCTAGGTGAGAAGATAATGTCGTTTAGATCGACATCAAGATAATGAGATCCACAAGAGACTAATTCCCTCCCGAAGACCAGAAACGATGGGGTATAACCCGTGACTTCACTTACAGCAGAGTTGAGAGCGAATTGTATTTTAGGGATATTAAGATCCCAAGTTCTGTGATCTTCATCAATAAAGGTCGAAACAGCCGTCATAATGGTCTTGTTGTAACGCTCGACTGTATTTACCTGTGGAGTGTATTTAGGCGTAAAATGCACTTTCGGTATTTTATATTGAGCGAACATATGCTGTAGTTTCTGACTAACGAACTGTTTACCATTGTCCATCAGAACGGTGCTAGGAATGCCATGTACAAGAAAGACTTTCTCCTCAATAATATTAGTTATAATTTCAGCAGTTGCACGACGTATAGGAAATAATAGAGAGTATTTAGAAAAACAGCAAGTGACAACCAGGAGCATAGTATTTTGCTTCCTACTTGGAGGTAGTGAACCGACCAAATCAATACTAATCATTTGGAAGGGCCTAGAGCATTCTTTAGGTCGACCCATAAGTCCTAAGGTAGGATGATTAGCATGTTTGTGCGAGTTACAAGCATCACAATTATTTACGAAATTAGCAACATCCTTATGTAAGCCGGGCCAAAAATAATTTAAAGAAATACGTTTAAAGGTTTTAAAAATTCCCAAATGTCCTGAAGTAGGATTTGAGTGGTTAGCAACAATAATATCAAGTCCTACTTCAGGACATTTGGGAATTGACACGTTGGGCGCCACTGCCACAGCTGGAAGTGTGAAGCACGACCAGTGCGCAGAAGGTGGTAAATGAAACGTCAATGTTACAATTTACCAAGATATATTGAAAAAAAAAGTCTCACGGGGGGTACACGGATCTTCGTTTCGTGGTAGTCGCCTTGTAGTATCAAAAGCACTTAGCTTATATTTTGCCTAGAAGAGGCAGAAGCGCATGCGCGGCACGAGCGCTACGTTCGCTGAGGGAGCGTTTGGTCCAGCCTCAGTAGGAGGGTGTGCTCGGAGAAAAGCGGGTGCGCAGGCTCGGCGTGGGTGTTGCTCCGGGGTAGGCCGGAAGCAGCAGGTGGTGACTCGGGCAGGTAGGTGCCCGGAGGTGTAGTAGTAGGCGGCGCAGGAGAGGGTCCGGTAGGGGAACTCCTGCCCGTAGGTACGACCCCTAAAAACGGGGTTGCACAACACAAAGAAATGAAATGAAATTAATGTAACTTGTTGAGGTTACGAATGTTTTGAAAAGAAGAAAAGGATTTTTGCGAATCGTTCGTATTTATAGCAAGATAAATATCGAGAAGCACCTCAAAACAGCGAGAATCATCTAGAAGTCCCGGTCTTATCCTATTGGTCGAGCTTGACATAACGAAGGTGGATGTCATTATTAACAATGACATCATCTGTCACCGTGTGACACTACGGCCGCGTTCCGAGTCGCGATTTGGAATAAGGCAGAGGTCAGAACTTCCCACATTCCACAGGTGAAGTGATGTAATGAATTTTTAAGAATAGTTCGACAGTAATTATTAATTATAAGTAGTAGGTTTTTAGCAACCGTTACAGTACTTATACCAAAATCCCACCATGACGATCCGAGTACAGAACCAGAACACAAATCCTATCCAACTGCAGCGTGGTGTGAGACAGGGAGACTTTATTTCTCCGAAACTGTTCACAGCTGCGTTGGAGGACATCTTTAAGCTCTTGGACTGGAAAGGACTCGGCATCAACATTAATGGCGAGTACCTAACACACCTTCGTTTTGCCGATGATATAGTCCTTATGGCTGATACCATGGAAGACCTGAACACAATGCTCGAAGATCTCCGTAGTGCTTCCCAAAGAGTGGGTCTTAGGATGAACATGGAAAAGACGAAAATTATGTCAAATGCCCATGTTGTACCCTCTCCAGTTCATGTTGGGAACACTACACTTGAAGTTGTTGACCATTACGTATACCTAGGACAGGCAGTCCAGTTAGGTAGGTCCAACTTCGAGAAAGAGATCTCTCGCCGAATCCAACTCGGGTGGGCAGCATTCGGGAAGCTTCGAAAAATCTTCGCGTCCGACTTACCTCAGTGTCTCAAGACGAAAGTCTATGAACAGTGTGTGTTGCCAGTGATGACTTACGGCAGTGAAACGTGGCCGCTAACTATGGGTCTCATAAGGAGGCTCAAGGTCGCTCAGCGTGCAAAGGAGAGAGCCATGCTCGGCGTTTCCCTACGTGATCAAATCAGAAACGAGGAGATCCGCAGGAGAACTAAAGTAACCGACATCGCTCGAAGGATTGCTCAGCTGAAGTGGCAATGGGCGGGACACATAGCGAGAAGAACCGATGGCCGTTGGGGCAGAAAGGTTCTGGAATGGCGACCGCGCACCGGACGACGCTCCGTGGGTAGGCCCCCGACAAGGTGGACCGACGATCTGGTGAAGGTCGCGGAAAGCCAGTGGATGCAGGCAGCGCAGGACCGATCGTTGTGGAGATCCTTAGGGGAGGCCTATACCCAGCAGTGGGTGTCGTGTGGCTGATATGATGAATATTATTTAACTGATATTTTTAATGGCAAACAAAAAATATGTCCACAAAGTCCATTAATGCAGATTTGAAAAACTATAATTTTTAAGTACCTTTACTAACAATAAATAGCGAAAAAAAATTTCGAAACGTCGCGCGCCGTCGATTTCTTTTATACGTCAAATAAAAAAATATTTTTTCTTCCAAGTATGCTTTAATTTCATCACAATCACACTAAAAACTCAGTACAAAGCGAGTCTTTATTTCTCTAGAGCAATAAAAATGTATGAAATTTCATTGCTGTATAGTTTTTTTTTCGCACCAAAAGGTGCCAATCTCAATGGATTAACTCTATTCAGCCAGCCGATATCAATATTTTTTTTACGTACGTGTATTATTCGTTTCTATCCTACCTGTTCCAAATTTAAAAAAATATTGCTGCTAACTCTGATTTAAAAATGAAAGAAATTTAAAAAGTGATTTGGCGGGAACTTTGTTAATTTTGCTTGACTATATTTTTGGAAACGATAAAGTGTGATACTATCTGATTTTGAGTGCTTCGGCTTCGAATTAAAATGGAATCATCTAGCGACACATTAACTCCGAAAAACATAATTCTAAATGAAGCCGACAATGTGTTAGAAAATGAAACTCTTTGATATGAGTTTCTTTTATCTACTATTCCTATAGGTAATAGTTGAAAGAAAAGCAGATTATGCACCTCGCCTTAAGTAATTTATATTGCCCTCGTGCCTGTTAGATTAGAGCCCTCGCTGACGTTGTGCTCGATGCAATAATCTACTATTTAGTTATAACAATATGGTATTCAAGGGACTTAATAACATATAAAAAATTGGAATTACATGTGTGTTTGTGATTTTTGCCTTTTTGTGTCGATATTGACAGTTTTTTTTGGTTTTTATAATAAATTACCACACACATTCTGGGTTATGTTTTTTTAGTTTCTATCAAAACTATAACATTAAAATATCACAATGTATATATATTTGGAATCGGCTATTTATTAGCATTTATTGGATACCCATATTGTTATAACTAAAAAATATTTTTTTATTCCACCTATAAAAGAAATAACCCAGAAATGTGAAATATTGGTAATTTATTAGAAAAACAAAAAAAACAGTCAATATCGACACAAAAAAGCAATAATCACAAACGCTACATGTGCGTTCCAATTTTTTATATGTTATTAAGTCCCTTGAATAACATGTGGCCTACTCATATTTAAGATATAAATCTCATATAGTATAGCATCGCCGACGCGCAATTATAGCTACCGCGCTGTACAGGTAACTTTATGCGAGCCTTTTGTACTCCTGTTTTTTGTCTGCATTCCTTCGAGTGATTGCAATATTAATTGAATGCACACGCTCGCGACAGTAGGGATGTCGAAAGTGAAAAAAAATATCGATATATCGATACATCGATATTTATAAAAATATCAATATCGGCCTCGATATATCGCGAAAAAAATATCGATATATCGATATATCGGTCGAATTTTCAGAGAACATTTGCGGTTTTGAAATAATGTATTTATTTTAGTCTAGCTCAGTAATATCAATAGAATTTATAAACTAATGTATAAAAATCTCAAAAAAAATGAATATTATTTCATTATAATATTCATTTTTTATATCAGGCGCATATTTATTAAGTCAGATATTCAACGCAGTGCAAAAAACGAACAAGTCATAGACAATATGTTTTTATAAAAAAATATCAATAATGAATTATGATGAAAGTACAGATAAGTTGTTTTCAATTTTTCAATTCCAATCTTTTAGAGTGCGTTTCATCGGCTATTACCTCTGGCGTTATGTTGGTATCCCGTAAATTTATTCAATTTTGAACCTTATTTCATCGCAATAAGATTACAATGACGGTACTGCCAACATAACGCCATAGGAATAATAAACGCTTTGTATTCTAGCAACTTTAGAGTGATGTGATGATAGTAAAATAAATAAAAATATATCGTTTTTGATACGATTTTCGATATTGGTTATTTTGTATCGATATATCGATATATCGGTTCAAAATATATCGGCTAAAAATATCGATATATCGAATAAAAAATATCGATATATCGATGTATCGATATTTTTTCAACAACCCTACGCGACAGACAGTCGAAACTAAGCCTCGACGCGGAGCGCACGCCGCTCGACCCTGCGCCGCACCTATCTGCACACGCGCTGACGTTTGCGTAAACAGTCGTTGCTTATTTCCTTCCCATCCACACCTTCAGAACATCTATATTGGTGGACTCCTCACCACCAAACTGGTGACCCCCTCAGAACACATTCGGATATGGGATCGGACGATAACCAAGGTTCTACAGGCAGTGCACAAGGGCAGTGTTCCAGTCGAAGCGATGCGAGCGATATTCATCATGTAGGCATACGGAACATACCATTCTATCCGGACAAGCCATCGCTCTGGTTTTCAATGCTGGAAGGTCAGTTTGCACTCTCTAAAATTACTTCCGACTCGACAAAATTCTATCATGTCATCGGCATGCTTGAACACCAGTACGCCGTCGAAGTCGCCGATATCATTGAGTTTCCACCCGAAACCAACAAGTATGCTAAGTTGAAGTCGGAACTTATTAAGCGCTTATCAGCTTCGAAGGAACGGAAGGTAAAGCAACTTATAGATCATGAGGAGCTTGGCGACAGGAAGCCGTCGCAATTTTTGCGGCACCTGCAACACCTCGCCGGTTCTGGCGTACCAGAGGATTTTGTACGCACCATCTGGTCCAGCAGAATGCCGAGCAGTATGCAGACCATCATAGCTTCACAGCTTCAGCTTCCACTTGACAGCTTGGCCGACCTAGCAGATCGAATTCACGATATCGTGCCATCTTCGCCAGCTGTAGCTTCAGCTGCTGCACGCACTTCAGCTTCGGCATCGCACCATAAGCCTGACGATCCTATCTCGCGCATGGCTATACAGATTGAGAAGCTTACCCAGCAGGTGCATGCTCTGACCACGAGGAGCGGAAGATCTCGATCCAGAGGCAGCACAGACCGAAGGTACCGTAGCCGCAGCCGCAGTCGCAGCAGATCTCAAGCCAGCTACCAGAAATATCCCATGTGCTGGTACCATGCCAAGTTCGGTAGCAGGGCGGACAAGTGCCAAAAGCCATGCGACTACAAAGCGGAAAACCAGCGGGGCGGTCGGTAATGGCGACTGACGATTGCCCAACCAACAACGGTCGCCTGTTCGTCACAGATCGGCACTCCAGGACACAATTTCTCGTGGATACCGGCAGTGATTTGTGCGTATATCTTCTTTCAGCACTGAAAGAACGACGGCCAAAGACCAAATACGAGTTGTGTGCAGCCAACGGAACAGTGATTAACACTTATGGTTACGTTAATTTTAAGTTAGATTTAGGCTTGAGACGGGACTTTTTCTGGCGTTTTACTATCGCAGATGTTAATAAACCCATCATTGGTGTAGACTTTCTGTCACATTATGATCTAATTGTAGACATAAGAAATAAGAGATTGTTGGACAATTTAACTACATTAAATGTGTCAGGCGTGTCAGCAGATAAGTGCAGTAGCATCTCGTCGGTTAAAATTCTATTTGGTAATTCGCGATACCATACTATACTAGCTGAGTTTCCAGAACTTACCCGGCCTGCCGGCATACCACGCGTCACCCTACACAAAACTGTACACCACATCAACACCACCCCAGGTCCACCCGTAGCCAGCCCACCTCGTCGTTTAGCCCCAGACAAGTTTAGGATAGCCAAGCAGGAATTTGATGTTATGATCCACTTGTAGACCCTCAGACAGCCCCTGGTCTTCTCCTTTACATCTGGCCCCTAAAAAAGACGGATGGCGTCCGTGCGGTGATTACCGTATGTTGAACGCCCGAACTGTTCCTGACAGGTACCCGGTTAGGCACATTCACGCCATTGCCCATAGTGTAGCAGGATGCAAAGTCTTTTCCACCATAAACCTGGTAAAAGCGTATAACCAGATACCTGTCAGCAACGACGACATTCCCAAAACAGCAATCACGACACCATTCGGCCTCTACGAATTTCCGTATATGACTTTCGGATTGCGTAATGCAAGTCAAACCTTTCAGAGATTCGTAGATGAGCTGACCCGTGACATGGATTTCGTTTACCCATATTTAGACGACTTTTTGGTATTTTCAGTAGACCAAAAGACCCACGAAGAACACCTGCGCCAATTATTTAAGAGGATGTCCGATTACGGAATTTTGCTTAATACCTCAAAGTGTGTGTTTGGTGCTTCCGAAGTGACTTTTTTGGGATACCGAATATCTAGCGAAGGTATCAAGCCGCTGGAAGAGAAGGTCCAAGCCATAAAGGAGTTTCCCAAGCCAACGACCGTCAAGCAGCTTAGGAGGTTCTTAGGAATGCTCAATTTCTATCGCAGGTTCATTCCTCGCGCAGCTGAAGTCCAAGCACCTCTTAACGCTCTATTAACTGGTTCGGTCAAAGGCAATCATCCTGTTGAGCTCAAAGACGACAGTCTTAAGGCCTTTGAAGACTCAAAAACCAGCCTATGCAATGCAGCACTTTTAGCATTCCCGGATTGCCGAGCTCGATTAGCTCTCACAACTGACGCATCGGATGTTGCTGTAGGTGCAGTCCTTCAACAGCGAATAGAAGGTCATTGGCAGCCGCTAGCATTTTATTCGTGTCAGTTAAGTCCTTCACAACGTAAATATTCCCCGTATGACCGTGAACTTCTTGCCATATATCAGGCAATCAAATACTTCCGTCATATGTTAGAAGCAAGGGATTTTACAATCTTTACCGATCATAAGCCGATCAGCTTTGCATTTCATTCCAGAAAGACAAGTTGTTCTCCTCGGCAATATCGATATCTCGATTTTATATCTCAATTTTCTACCGATATACAACACCTCTCCGGTAAGGATAATGTCGTCGCGGACACTCTATCGCGTATTGAGGAATAAGAGACCAATATCGACTTCGAATCTCTTGCGAAAGCTCAGGAATCGGACCCAGAACTTAAAGATTTTATTGAAAATAGCACTTCACTTCGGTTATCGAAAATGATGATTCCTGGTAGTAGGTACGAGCTGTTCTGTGACATCAGCACACCCACTCCCCAGCCATTCGTTCCGAAAATCATGCGCCGTAAAATCTTTAAATGCCTTCACTCACTCAGCCACCCAGGCGCTAATAGTACTGCTAAGTTAATTTCACAGCGTTTTGTTTGGGAAGGCGTACGAAAGGATTGCAGAGAATGGGCACGAGCTTGTTTGGACTGTCAACGTTCCAAAGTGAATCGCCACATCTCTGCACTCTTACGCAATTTCACATTACCATGTGCAAGATTTAAAAATATGCACATCGACCTCATTGGGCCTCTTCCAATTTCCAACGGTTATCGCTATTGTCTCACGGTAGTCGATCGTTTTTCACGATGGCCTGAGGCAATACCTTTAGTGGACATATCGGCAGAAACTGTTGCTAAGGCTCTTTTGCGAGACTGGATAGCACGTTTCGGTTGCCCCACCGTCCTAGTTACGGATAGAGGAAGACAGTTCGAGTCCGAACTCTTCAAATTTCTCTCCCAAATGATTGGTTTTGAGCACCGCAGAACTACAGCGTATCACCCAGCTTGCAACGGCCTAGTAGAACGTTTTCACAGGCAACTGAAAGCCGCTATCATGTGCCATGCGAACGTCAATTGGACTGAATCACTTCCATTAGTCCTACTGGGCATCCGTAATACCTTCAATGAAGATATCAATAGTTCTTCGGCCGAAATCGTCTACGGCGAACCACTGAGGCTCCCAGGAGAATTCTTTCACTCCAACCTAGAGGGCACCACTGACGTAACTGATTTTATAGCACGTCTTAGGCAATTCGTCCAAAATTTGCAACCCTGTCCAGCTTCGCGACATCACACTGGCAAAATTTTTATCCATAAGGATTTGACTTCCACTAGTCACGTGTTTCTGCGAGACGATACCGTTCGTCGCAGCTTACAGCCAGCTTATACCGGTCCGTATAAAGTCATAGACAGAGGTCCTAAAACTTTTAAATTAGAAATTAAGGGCAAATTGGTGACAGTATCCATAGACCGACTAAAACCGGCCTATATATTGTCTCCCGTACAGCACCCTGTTGAATATAGTACTAACTCATCACCTCCAGTATCTGACACCGTATTACCTCCATCATCTAGGGCTGAAACCGAACATAAAACTACTCGTTCTGGTAGGAGAGTTCGCATACCAGATTATTATCGCCCGTAGTGACGGTCTCTGGGGGGGAGTGATGTGGCCTACTCATATTTAAGATATAAATCTCATATAGTATAGCATCGCCGACGCGCAATAATAGCTACCGCGCTGTACAGGTAACTTTATGCGAGCCTTTTGTACTCCTGTTTTTTGTCTGCATTCCTTCGAGTGATTGCAATATTAATTGAATGCACACGCTCGCGACAGACAGTCGAAACTAAGCCTCGACGCGGAGCGCACGCCGCTCGACCCTGCGCCGCACCTATCTGCACACGCGCTGACGTTTGCGTAAACAGTCGTTGCTTATTTCCTTCCCATCCACACCTTCAGAACATCTATATTGGTGGACTCCTCACCACCAAAACCATATTGTTATAACTAAAAAATATTTTTTTATTCGACCTATAAAAGAAATCGACAGCGCGCGACGTTTCGAATTTTTTTTTCGCTATTTATTGTTAGTAAAGGTACTTAAAAATTATAGTTTTTCAAATCTGCATTAAATGGACTTTGTGAACATATTTTTTGTTTGCCATTAAAAATATCAGTTCAATAATTATGGTTACTTAAATTAAAAAAATGGGGAGTTTTTGTGTATTGAATTTCCATATAATTTAAAATATTTTAGTAACTGTACTATTCCGCTGATGTTGTGTATTATAGAATTATAGAACACTTAATTACCTTTTGTTTAACACCCCACACATGTATATAGGGCTTATAAAATCATAATTAATCGCATTTTTTTTAAATACGGCGGCCGCCATTTTGCTGACGTCATATCTCCGGATCCAGGCACTTTACAGGTGGGCTCCCGACGGTTTTTAAGATAGAATAACATGTTTAACAACATACTAAAATTTGGTGCTGGTATCACAAAGTGAACTATTTTTACCCTAATAGAAGGGACTATTAGGTCCCCCAAAGGAAGGCGTGCCTCACTGGTTTGGAAGTACAAAACAGTGAGTACAAACCACGTAGACACATCCAAAAGAGGGGCGCGGCGGGTGGTTCCAGATAAACTATACATTGTAGTTATTACATTGTTGATCAAGAGGTCCTTTACTTCTGTCTACAGTTTTAAAAGTAAAATTAAAACATACTTCTTAAACATTCAACTTGGCAGTGTAAGTGACTTTCTCTTTATGCTCATTTATGTTAAACTATCAAAATAATTATTTGTAAACTGATCGATAATGCAAGTGGCAAATCATTAGTAATGTTGTATAACAGTGTATACTTAAATGGTTTAAATATGTTTTTTGTGACTGGGTCTATAATAAGTCTTCTTTGTACTCATTTAATCTAAACTATCAGAGTAATTATTTGTAAACTGATCAATCAATAATGAAAGTAAACTATTAGTTACGTAGCATCATATTGCATACCTAGATTTTTTGAATAATAATATGTAGTTTTGACTATTATAAGAAAATATGTATAATTATTGTCACCACCACCACGGTTGCATCTGAAAACCAGCGCCACTGTTTCAGGCAGCGGCACAAGCTGAGATGTTACCGTTTCAGCAAAAATTTGTAAATTTGATGTTAATTTTATATTTTTTGTAACTATTTTGCTGAATAAACATTTTCTATATATCTATCTATCTTTAGTGTGTTACGTTCAAGATGTTTAGAAATCGGCCTTTATAACACCTGTGCATAAAAAAGGCCCGAAAAATATCCTTGTAAACTACCGACACATTTCCAAACTCTGCATAATAGCGAAAATTCTGGAAAAAATTGCACACAGACAGATTTACGATGCAAATGACTTTCAGCATGGATTTCTACCAGGAAGATCTACAGTTTCAAACTTTGAATTGTTGAATGATTTCACTAACGCCACTATGGTTAATGGATCCCAAGTTGACGTAGTTTATACTGATTACAGTAAAGCTTTCGATCGAATCCAGCATGATCGGCTCTTATTCAAACTGAAACTGATTGGTATTAGTGGTGATCTTCTGAGGTGGTTTGAATCGTACATCCGCAACAGAATGCAAGCTGTAGTTGTGAATAATTACATTTCTAGTTGGATGAAGGTCCCTAGTGGGGTACCGCAAGGATCCCTGTTGGGACCCCTCTTATTCGTCATTTACATTAATGATATCAGCTGCTGCTTGCGATCTTCTAAATTATTATGCTTTGCAGATTTTCTTGGCAGTGAGATCCGTTCAAGATGCGTGTGCGCTGCAAGATAACTTGAACCGCATTGAATCTTACTGTCAAGTTAATTTTCTCGATTTGAATACCCTTAAATGCTCCGTTGTTACGTACTCTAGGAAGACCAATACCATACATCATGTTTATCGGATAGGCTGCACTGCTCTTATTACGGATGTTTCGGTGAGGGATCTAGGGATTGTTCACGATTACAAACTGATGTTCGAGGATCATATTGATAGCATTGTGCGAAGAGCATCCAAGGCTTTGGATCGTATGACTTTAAGCAAATTAAAACGCTAAAGATATTACCTACCGTACTTTATTACGGTCACGTATGGTCTATTCTCCCCATTATGATTCGAATATAATGTCCATAAAAATAGACTAATTTATTTTTCTCTACAGTGCAACGTCCCAGAAACGAACGAGCTCCGTCGCTTCGTCTCTCGTCCCCCTTCAGCCGGTGGTCGTTTACACTGCACCATGTTACGTCACGATGACGAGGAGACGGGCGCCTACACACTATACCTGGAACACCTGGGCGGCTTAGTGCCGCTGCTCAAGGGCCGCCGCACCAGCAAGATACGGCCCGAGTTCGTCATCTTCGACCCGCAGGCTGAAGGTGAAAGATGAATGATGATTGCTAACGAAGTTCCGTAACTTATTATTCTGTGAAAAGCTCATGTTGTCTATGTACTTGTCTTAAAATATAAATAATGGCAGCTAATCTTGAAAGCTTAAAGCAGATGGTGCTAGTGAGTATGGGGTCATGCTATCTGTCAAACTCTTTTAATTTCTATGTAAATATTGGGTAATTTTCGATGTAGTACTTTTAATTGTGAAATTAATCTGCCTCAATGTTGTGTTGTGCCCTTGTGCTCATCGAGAACATCGGGAAACAGGTTTCCCAAAAATAAACAGTTGAGAAAAAAGTGAATTGTAGCTATAAGAAGACCAAAATTTGAGCCAATAATAAATGGACGAATTTGTAATAAACATTTTGTTCAAACAAATTACACAATGTCACTAGATTCTTGTTATATATAGGGTTAAGGGTAGTATTAAATCGAGTAACAATAAATTCCCATTTTGGGTCTCAAAAATACTGAATATAGCGTACTGAAATACTAAGTGGGCGACAGACTGAGGGCGACTACAAATATTGATAATGGGTGACTTAAAAATACAAATTGAGTAACTACAAGTAATTCAGAACGGATGACCCTATTTGAGCGACAACGTTAGGGAACACAAAACATTAAAAATATGGCATCGGTATATTTTATTTTAAAAAGGCTAAAAAAAAAAAAAAATAACCTAATCAAGGTGACAAAATTTTTCACAAAATAAAATAACAAAACTAAAAACCCCATACTCACTCTATGGAGCTATCAAAATAGATGACCCCCAACTACACTAGCGACCCTATCGGGAGAAAAGGCGGACATAGCTGCCATTGTAGTGTATCTCTGGTGTCAGTATTCCAAATAAAATAAAATTAAAAACAAATGTTGGTGTCGGACAGCGATACTGCGCCGATACTGGCACAAGTTATATCGCTCCACATTGACCATAGAGGATCATGTTCATGTTTACAGTTGTACTTACTACTATCGGCAGATAAGTAATGATATTGTGAGCCACCTGACTAACGCCAGTAATAATTCACAGAGGGCGCCACCACTATAACAGCGACCGTTCGTGCGAGTAGCAACAGCAGCAGCAACAGCACGAGCAGCAGCAGTGGCAGCAGCAGCGCGGGGCGGGCCTCCCCCCGCACGCGCCCCCCTCGGCCCCCGCGCACACACTCCTCCTCCTCGGACACCGAGCCAGAAGAAGGTAACCACTACTACTGGATCTCAACAGCAGCAGCACGAGCAGTAGTAACGGCAGCAGCAGCGCGGGGCGAGCCTCCTCCCGCGCCCACACTCCTCGCCCCCCCGCGCCTACACTCTGTCGACACACTGTAGTCACTGCGACCCAAAAGATCTATTGTGACTCGCCACCTAATTATAGTAACTCTTTAAGCCCTGTGTCTCCCAGGAAGTCTAATATCTTCCTGGTTTTAAGAGTTTTTTATTTTCTCCGGATCGATTACATGTCGCCCCAGGTGGATACTACGCTTGCGGATTAGGGGCAGCTCCTGCTCCTCATTGCAATATCTGTAGACGTCAGTATCACTTAATTTCATATGGAATAGGTGTCTGTTTAGTTTGCAGTGTCCAGTTAAGTCTCTAATAGTCACGCTGACGTTCGATCTACTGAACTGTATAATTTGTGATCTACAGTGAATTAAAATCTATGGAAGTGTAATTGCAAACAATTATTGCTTGAAAATGGCATCACAGGGCTAAAAAATGACAACTCGCACAGCATTAATCAAACGTTAGCATTTTTTTACAATAACTGCAGTTTTTATTGTAAAAAAGAGAGAAAGAGAGAGTTTATTAGAAATTAAGTCATGTGTAGTCAAATGGTGAAAAGATGCAAAAAAGGCAGTATAAAGATGCAGAAATAACTTTCTGTTTTTTTCGTTTAAGTATAGAAATGATCTGTGTATACAAAATGGTCGCTATTATGCAATCAGTGTTCAGTCGCTTTGTGCTGCATAATTAAATGCCAGCATTTTTAGCTCCACCCACTTAGTTGTTATTTTCGTGTGGTGCCATTTTTTGAGCGGAAAGCTTGTTTCATAGATTTTAGTTCGCTGGTCTACCTACATATAAGGTTGCGATAAGATTTTATTTGCCTATTGTTTATTTTCAAAGTAGTTGCCATGAATGTTTGAGGTGAGCTTGTGGCAGGTTGCTCGGGCTCGCCGCGGCTGCAGCGGCGGCGGCGCGCTCGCGAGCGCCGCAAGCTGCGCACCGCCGCCGACAGGGACGACGCGCCCGACGAGCTCGCCTACATCGACTCGCTGCCAGAGGTATGTGTATCTAATGTTTTTGAATGCTACGCAACATTAGGTGATCGACAAATATTTGCCCGGAGACTTGCAATGAAGCTTGCAATATTGCGCTGATGTTTCTTTTTTTTATTATTTGGTTCACAACTTGAAACATACATCATACATAGGTACACATAAGCAAGCTGTAAAATACATGGTTATGTAATCTCTTAACTAGTGAACACAGCATGCATTTTGAACTGTAAACATAAATTTAGAACAAAAGAACTTAAAAAAAATATATTTTGAGCACATTTCTGAAATTAAACTTTAAGGTTTTAAAAGATTAATTGCTATACGTATATTATTTTTTACTGAGGCTAGAGAACCACAGAATATGTCAAAATTCCATCTAATTCCATTGTAACGAGAACAGGCTCTATATATAGGAGAATGGTGGCCGACATTGGTTCTGCAGTATGGCAGTCTGAAAGTTTTCCGGTTTATCAAACGACTACTCTGACGCGGCACTTCAAATTTAATGGAATTCACGACAATCCACAAGGCCGTGGATTACCTTATACAAGAATATTATATCAGATACTCCACGCCGAAAATTTAGAGATCTCATTCCATAAAAGCTCAATCTTTTTTCTTATGACTGCAGAGATTTGCACTTATTGTTGACGTAGGATAACTGATACAAAAATCTCTTCTGTATTCTTTCTATTCTATTGGAGTGCACAGTATAGCCCGGAGACCACACACAACTATTATATTCTAAAATGCTCCTTACAATGCAGTTATATACTGGTATCAAAACGCCTGGGTCCTTGAAGCATTTTATTTGTCTTGATACAAAACCAGATAGCTGTGCTGACTTCTTTATGATAGTGTTTATATGATCCTTGAAACTCAGGGAACGATCCACTATGACCTAGGGGTCATAGTCGATCGTAGATAGATATAGATAGAGATTTAGGAATCTCTTATTTTGTCTACTTCAACTATCGGAACATTTTTAAAGTAGTATGTAGCTGACAGTGGCTTTTTCTTTTTGGTTATTTTAATGTGATAGTATTTGTCTATGTTTAATAACATTTTGTTTTGAGAGCACCACCTATCTATGCTATTTAAATCTTTTTGCAAAAAAGCAATGTCATGATCATCATGTACCCGTTTGTATACTTTCAAATCATCTGCGTACATTTTAAAATCACACGTTAAAGTATTAGCTAAATCATTAATGAACATGACAAAAAATAACGGCCCCAGGTGGGCCATTCTGATTGTGATAATCGATTTAAAGTTTATTTCTGTCCAGGCGATTTCATATGTATCAACATGCGTGGTGTGCAGTGTAAACAATATCAATTAAAATTAAAATAAAATCTTTTAACGTATAAAGCTTAAATCATATTTATATTTCAGGACGTTCGATTAGTAGAAGTGACGTCAAATATATGGGGTACCAAATTCAAAATGCACGGCCTAGCTAAAAACGTGCCGGCCAACTTAGGACAAGTCACTTACAAGACGTCGCTGCTGCACCTGCAGCCGCGCCAGATGACGCTGATGATCACGGAGCTGCGCGACGACCACCCCGTCGGGCCCGACCCCACCTTCAACCCCAACATATTCTCCGAGGACGAGGAGGAGCCCTTCCCGACCGACGACTCCAACTCCCCCTCCCACAACAATAACAACAACAACAACAGCCGCCGAAAACTGACGCTGAGCGAAAGGATCAACAACTCGAACAACATCAATCAAACAGAATCGTTCAACTCCAACAACAACAACACGAACGGGCCGTCGCTGGCGCGCGCCGAGTCCTACGAGGAGTTTCCGTACATAGACACGATAGCGAACGACTCGATGAACAACGTGCAGGAGAGCGTGTACGGCTGCGCGGCGGGCGTGCGGCAGGCGGCGGCGGAGCGGCGCGTGGGCGCGGCGCCCGGCGCGCCCAGCCGCCACGCCATCTCGCCGCTGCGCTGCGAGGGCTCCGTGCCCACGCTGCAGTCGCCCAAGAACGCCGTCGCGCCCACCGACATCATATTCGAGCGGCCCTCCCCGCAGGCCGTCGCGTGCGGCGGCGGCCGCGGTGACTTCTGCGCCGCGCGCGCCGACTACGCCCTGCGCGGCGAGGGCCGGGCCCTCAAGCCGAGCCTGCCCGGCGCCGACCCGCAGCCCTACGGCCTCAACCTCGCGCTCGAGCCGAGCCGCCAGGTCACCATCAAGAAGTGCGACGCCCACGTCACCGACAACTGCCTCTCGAAGCTCCGCAAGAACATCTGCGGCCGCGGCGACGCCTTCGACGTGAACGCGCGGATCCTCAAATCGCTCTGCAGCAAGAGCTACGAGCACGAGGTCCACCCGGACGCGATGGCGCGCCGCGCGGACACGCTGCGGGGGCTGCAGAAGGGGGAGGACCTCAAATACATCGACGAGGAGACGCCCGGCGACGGCGGCCCGGGCCCGCCGGGCGACCGCGGCCGCGTGCAGCGCACCACCACCGTAGTGCCGATCAGCCCCGTGTGCGCCACCGGCCCGCTCTACGACACGATGACGCGCAGCTGCAGCGTCGGCTACCTGGACCTGGTGGACCCGGCGGCGCTGCACGCGCGCGTGAGCCTCGCCACGCTGCGCGAGCCGCCGCGCCGGCTCGTGCTCGTGAGCGACAAGCGGCGGCGGCCGCGCCGCGCCCCGCGCCCGCCCGACCACCGGCCCGCGCCGCCGCTGCTGCGCTGCGGCAAATCGCGCAGCCTCGACTCCAGCGAGCTCGCCATCACCGCCGACAAGCGGCCCAAGGAGGCGGACCCGCCCGCCGCGCGCGACAGTACCGGCGACGACGAGGGCGCCACCAGCGGCGACGAGCGGGCGGGCGCGCCCCCGGGCGGCGCCCGCCCCCCGCCGCCGCCGCCCGCGCCCGCGCCGCGCCCCGCCGCCACCGACTCCGACTCCGACTACAGCAAGTATTATAGTTAGTACGATAAGTAGATGCTTCGCTCTCACCTCTGCACGCCTCGGCGGCGCCTCCGACGACCGGCGGGCCGAGTCTCGACGAAGAACGCCGGGGAACGAGACGAGTCTTCTTACGCTTTGAACGTCCACCTAGTGCGTATCTTCTTTCATGCCGCACGCCCCTCGAGCATGAGGCTTCCACGCTTCGTATCTCCGACTATCGCCATCTTCGGTCCTCTTTCTTCCTCGCTTAGACCACGATCGTAGGTAGGTACACGATATAGTGAGTCCCTGTAAAGTAGAATCCCCTTTTGTTTAGACAAAACGTAGTTTAGTGTGATTTGATGATTGGCGATTGGCACTCGTAGCCACTTTATCGGTGCTTGGTTAAATACGAGGCTTTAGTGTGCACGCACAGAACACGTATCTATAAAAGTATATGTCACGATTAGACATGCCCGAATGGGGCTTCAAAAAATCAAAGAACACTGTGTAACATTCAGCGTCGTATCGCAGGTTCGTTGGAGCAGTTAGCTTTGCGGTTGCTGGCGTCACGGGCGGGGCGAAAGTCTCGCGCGGCGCGGGACGCGGGGGCGGGTGGAGCCGGCGCGGGGGTGGGGGGCGGCGCGGCGGCGGGGGCGGAGGCGAGGGAGGTCAGTTCGGCGCCGGCGTCGCCGCGGTGCGGGCGCGCCCGGCCCGCGCCCGCGCCCGCCCCCGCCACGCCCACGCCCACCCCACGGCGGCATCGGTACTCCTCTGCTTCACCTATTAGGTCAGTACAGATATGTACAGTACGAAGCAAACATCTTGAAATCGGGTGCGGATTGCGCAGAACGTGTATTTGGGTATGCGTAGCGGTGAGGTACGCGGGCGGCGAATGAGGGGCGCGCGCTATTGGTCGCTCACAAGTGCATATGCGCAAACTTATCCCCACTCCGTCGAAAAAGTGTCAAGATGTTTGCCTGGTCACTAGGAGGCGCTTATACACTTATAAGTGCTGCTTCATTTAAACAAGTTTGAATTTGATGTATACTTTTAATAGGACCAAAATAAAATGTTTTTTCTTTCAGGCAATTGTTAAATTCTCCACTTTTGAATCGAAGAAGGAACAAGAAACCGTCCGAAAGCTCCGACGACGAGTACTCGAACGGCGGCGGCTACAGCGAGGTGAACAGCAAAAACTACAGAGATTTGGAAAGCTTCCAAAAAGCTCAACTTAGGAATAAGGTAAGACTAGTGTTAATAATAGACGTAATTGTCGGCAACTGTTTATTTATGGTACTTTACAATGAAGTATAAAAAAGGTATTAAAAAGATATACAAAGGAGGTTGGCTTGATCGCCAACAACTAGAATACGAATAAGTACTAAAGCGCTGATTACATATGCCGATCTAGCGTCTTAACTGGGGATCCAATCATCATCATCATCCTCCTACCCTTATCCCAATTTATTTGGGGTCGGTGCATTGCGTCCTTTTCTTCCATTCCTTCCTGTCACTCGTCATTTCCTCATCCACTCCCTTCACATTCGTATCATTCCGCACACAATCCATCCATCTTTACTGCGGTCTTCCTCTTACTTTCCAGCCCTCAACATCCATATCCATTACTCTTCTAGTAACATGCCTTTCATCCCTTCTCATACATGCCCAAACCAAGCCAGACGATTCCCTTGCAGCTTCTCTGTTACTGGTGCTACTTTCAGACTTCCTCTGACATACTCATTTCTTATTTTATCCATTCGCGTCACACCACACATCCACCTCAACATTTTCATCTCTGCTACATGTAATTTCCTTTCATCAATCTTCTTCATAGCCCAACATTCTGACCCATACATGACTACTGGCCTTATTACGGACTTATAAATTTTGCCCTTTAACTTAAGTGGCATCCGCGGGTTACATGTAACTCCCGTAACCTGTCGCCATTTCATTCACCTTGCGTTGATCCGGTTTGTTATATCGCGGTCAATCGCCCCATCTCCTTGCACGAAAGGTCTGAACTGGGGATCCAATATAGGAAGCTAAATTGGATGTATCGATAACACTATGCCCCAAATTGTATCTGATTTCACCGTAGGGTTGCCACCCGTACTTGATAATAAGATATTGTATATTAAGTTCGATTTAGACAGTGAATTTACACTATAAAAGGTAAACAATCTATATATATAAAATTCAAAGTCCTGACTGACTGACTGAGTGAGATATCAACGCACAGCCCAAACCGTTGAACCTAGAGACTTGAAATTTTGCACATAGATACCTTATATAGTGTAGGTATCCACTAAGAAAGGATTTTTGAAAATTCTATCCCTAAGGGGATGAAATAAGGGATGAAAGTCCCTCAGTTTTAAAGCTAGGACCTAAATATGTCTCTCAGCGTTTTTCAAAATTCTACCCCCGAAGGGGTGAAAAGGGGTATGAAGTTGTGTATAGAAGAGAATCCTTAATTTTCGAAGTAAAATCGCTAAATTTATAATTTAGGCTTACAGATGGAAATATAACGCAATGTTTATTGTTATTGGTTAGTATTTCAACCCATATGGGGATGAAATGGGGTAACTAAACCTAAAATAGATATGGATGTCGTTATTGGGGTTTTCAGGGATGATGATTGCGAAAATGACATTTATTTTGAAGTCCAACATGGTCGACATGATTTAACCCCTAAAGGGGTGAAAATTGTGTTTAAATTTGGTATGGAAAATAATATAAAATAGACATTACAACTTTGAACTTCGTAGGAGCATGTCTAAAAATAAATAGGCAAACATATATTCTGTGATTTTGAAAATAAACCCCTTAGGGGTAAATGGGGTAAGTAAACATAAAAATCGATATGGATGTCGTTCTTGAGGTTTTATGCGATTGTGATTGCGAAAATGACATTTATTTTGAAGTCCAACACAGGGACATGATTTAACCAGTAAAGGGGTGAAAATGGGGTTCTAATTATGTATGGAAAAATAATATAAAATAGACATTACAACTTTAAAATTCGTAGGAGCATATCTAAAAATAAGTAGGCAAACACATATTTTGTTATTTTGAAAATCATCCTTTAGAAAGTAAAAGGGGTAAGTACGCATAAAAATCGATGAGGATATCGTTCTTGAGGTTTTATTGGATGAGGAATGCGAAAATCACATTTATTTTGAAGTCCAACACGGTGGACATGATTCAGACCAAGCGCGCAGCCTCGTGCGAGGCCTGCCACACGATCCAAACGATTTGCCTCGCGAGGCAGCGGGCTTGGTCCGGACCCGCCTAACCGCGTAAAAACGGCTGGTCGGATCCTGGTTGAAGGTTCCCTAAGGATTTTCTCTAATATCCACGCGGACGAAGTCGCGGGCGGAAGCTAGTTACGTATAAAATTGGAGATGATAATCGAAAAAAAAAATCAATAACAATGTTTACCGCTCCGTTATTTGTGTAAATTCACTGTTAAAATCGAACTTATTATACATACGGGTGGCAACTTAAAATTGGATTCCGAAATTTGTCCCTAGATTGGTAGGTATAGGTAACGCTAGTTTTTTTTACATTCTCTTTGGTATTAGTGGCGTCAGTAGGGTGAAAAATACGGCGTTTTGTGAACCAGAGATTTCCTTTGGTAGGATTGGTCCTTAGGACCCTAGGATAGATATAAGAAGTGGAGCCACCACGATTTTTGTAGTAATTTTTTTTAAGTTTTGGCTTTCAGCCCAATCTCGATAGATGTATTAGTTAAGTTGCTATGCCCAGTTTGATATCATATTCGTATGAATTTAGGGTGTTGAATTCATATTGGATTCATATTTGTACGATTCAATTGTTAAACTATTTAAAAAAAATAAAAACAAAAATAAAATACTCGCTTGATTAAAGAAAAAAATTGCCATTAAATACACAAATTGGAATATTTAAAAAAGAAAAATACCTCGTAGGAGCTCTTATATCCTTTTATTTTTAAAATAATAATAAAAGAAAATATTCTTGTTTTGGCTAATTAAAAAAAATAATTTCGTTACCGTTGTGAGGAAGATATTATTTTTATTAAATATTAAAAATTTAAATATCAATTCGAAACTTGTTTGTGATAGGCTCAAATTGTAGCAAATTTAGTTAGCTTTATAAAAGTATAGAGTAGAGATACCTGAAAAATGAGTTTTTTCGAAAATACTGAAACAAGTGCCAAGTTTTTCCAGCAGTACAGGGTTTCCAAATGTTAAAACTTGGGTAGAACTACTCTCAAGGTACCTAACAACATCTGAAAAAAATCGTAGTTACATGCGCGCTTGTGATATTTGCCTTTTTTGTCGATATTGACTGCCATTTTTTGTTTTTCTAATAATTTACTGATATTTTTTAATGCTGCGTTTTACTTTTTAAGTTTATTTCAAAACAGTTAAATAAAAGTGTTATAATGTATGGTTATATTTGGAATTGGCTATTTATTACCTTTCATTTGATACCCATATTGTTATAATAAAAAATAATAATATTTCCATAGGTGTAAAAGAAATTGACGGCACGCGACAGTGAAATTTTTTTTCGCTATTTATTGTTAATAAAGAAATTTGTAAGTTATATTTTTTCAACTCTTCATTCTATAAGCTTTGTTATCGTATTTTTTGTTTGCAAATAAGAACATCAGTTTAATATTTACGGTGACTTAAAGTAAAAAAAATGTAGTTGAAAATATTGGTTATTGTGTAATGTCACAGATAATATAATACTATACTAGTGTAATGTTTAGGAAACTTCTTGATAAATTGCATTTTTTATACCAGAAATGAATTCTACGTCATTGATTTATCCGAAAATGATACCAAACTTGGCTTGCTATTTAAACTTAGGCAGTTATTAACCTCGGACTTCGTTAAGGCAGAATTCCCCCCTCTCCCCCACCTGCTTGAAAAATCCAGGTGGCTCCACTTCGTAAACCCATCTTAGGAACCCA
Organism: Agriphila tristella; assembly: GCA_928269145.1. Taxonomy (NCBI): domain Eukaryota; kingdom Metazoa; phylum Arthropoda; class Insecta; order Lepidoptera; family Crambidae; genus Agriphila; species Agriphila tristella. The sequence continues at coordinate 7,139,656 of OV743440.1, forward strand.
AGGATCAATCCTACCGAAGGAAATCTTTGGTTCATGGATAGCCGTATTCTTCGTTTTTTTGCCTCCTACGACTGGGGCTATATGGAAATAGCCTTAGGAGGCAACCCTGCAAATAGAATCCAATTCGAGGCACCGTTTTCAATCTGAAATTGGATCCCCAGTTAGAACACTAGATCGGCATCAGCAAAAGTCTGAGATGTAACTTTTTCTATAGCTGAAGCGAGCGGGTCCAGTAGTAGGGACGGGCGGGGCGGGGAGTGGGGGCACAAGCGGGGGCGGCGGGGAGCGCGGGGGGCGGCGCCAGCTGGTGATGCACAACAAGGCGCCCATGTGGAACGAGAACAGCCAGGTGTACCAGCTCGACTTCGGCGGCCGCGTCACGCAGGAGTCCGCCAAGAACTTCCAGATCGAGTACCACGGCAAGCAGGTACGAATAATTACGATGTTGCACAGTTGTTTTATCTCACGAACGCGGTTCGGTTATGAATGTTGCTAGGCGTGCACTTGCATATTATTTTAGTTTGCGTAATTTAGTCCGTGCAGACGCATAAAACAACTGTAACTTGGTGATTGGTGCTCTTTTTCCAGGTTTGATGAACGTCACACATTACTTTGTTCACAAGCGAAATGTTGAGATGGTGTTAAAACCGCCGGTAACGATCAGTTGCGATTGTAATTTTTTTACCCACGACGGACGGAACGGAACGGAGGCGGTATATGCGTTTGGGGTTAGAGGTTGTGCGTTTGTTTGTATGTTTGTCTGTTACCATTTTCCTCGGAAACTACTAAGCCGATTTCGATGCGGTTTTTTGCATTCAAAACGTTTCATTTCAGAGCAGGTTCTTAGAAATGTTTCATAGTGGTAGACCACCAGGGGGCGCTGCAGCAGCCAGATAAGTCAAGATTGTCTATTACCATTTTCCTTAGAAACTACTGGGCCGATTTTAATACGGTTTTTTGCAATCAAAAGGTTTTATTTCAGAGCAAGTTCTTAGATGTTTCATGGTGGTAGATCACCAGGGGGCGCTGCAGCAACCAGATAAGTCGCGCTTGAAAAGTTCTCAAAAACTACTCAACTGATTTCGATGCGGTTTTCTGTAATGGGTTTGTAGGTTATCGGCGATGGTTCTCAAATAGATGTTATGGTGTTTAACCGCTAGGGGGCGCTGCAGTTATCATTTTCTCATTTATCTCTAAAGCGGTTTGACCAATTTGGATGCGGTTTTCTGTAATAGTTTTGTAGTTTGTCGGCGATGGTTCTTGGTGTTATGGTGTACAGCCGCTAGGGGGCGCTGTAGTAATCATTTTCCGAACGGTTTGACCGATTTAGATGCGGTTTTTAGAGTAGATAACGTACACAGAAAAAAAGGATTTCTTAAAACAAGAAAAGATTCTTAAATCAACATATTTTGTGTCTCATAATATAGGGAAACAAATATTTTCTTGGTTCAATGCAATTTACTTTCGTTCAAAGCAATTTACTCTTGAAAGAAAGTAAAATTGCATATATATTTGTTTCCCTATTGGTATTGGTGATGGGCTCTTTTTTCCGCATTTAGACTCGCATTTGGTCCGTTATGCGTGAACACAGCATTGGTGTGGCTAGTCAAGCCATCCCAGCTCCTTCCAGAAGCGCAGAAGCCTCCTGGGGCGTTCACAGGCTTCTAGGAGCGACCTCACGACTTTGAGGATTTCTGCCCGGTGTGCGGCCAAACCCACGCACTCCAGGATCACGTGGGCGGCTGTTTCCTCTGCGTCCAGGCATCCTCTACATAGGGGACTGTCTGTCGCATTCATGATGAATAGTTGTCGGTTTAAGGCAAGGTGACCTGTAAGTGTACCTACAACTATTCGGAGGTCTGGACGATTAAGGCTGAGCAGTCTACAGGCCAACCGCGGCGAGACTGCGGTCATCGCCAACTTGGACTGTCTACAGCTTGTTAGATTTACCCAACGAGTATTATGTGCAGCACGAGTACGTTGTCTCACCCATGAGCGCAGTTGGCTGAACGGGAGTGGCAGAATGGGTATGGGTCCTGTAACTGTTGTAGAAGATCCCTTTTCATCCCTTCTATTCGAAAAATGATGATTTGTTCCTATATAAGTGGGACCAAAATAGCTCTTTTCTGGTAAGAACTTTTTAGTGGGAGGAAAAGAGATTTGAATTTAGAACATGTATCTCTCAAAGAATTCGAACGCGCCGCCGCCGGCTGGTATGTATTGACTGGCTGTATAGACGGCGCGGAGACTAAAAAAAAACATAAGCGCGCGCGAATTAAGTCTGTGTTCTTGTAATTAGTACATACCTATACTTACGTACTTAGTACAATAACTTTTGAAAATTGCGCTAGTGTATCAAACGTAACTTGTAATAATTTTTACTTTTCACGTATCTTTTTTAAATAAAGAACATTTTCATTAATTACATAAACACAGTCTCCTATTTATTTTCTCATAGAAAGGGGATGAAAAGTAGAGTATATGACTCCGGCGCAAAATATTTTTGGCGAGGGCGACATGCTTTGAATCCCTCGCTACGTTCAGGATTCTACTGAAGAATCCCTCGCTACGCTCGGGATTCTACTCTAGAATCCCTCACTTCGCTCTGGATTCAAAAGAGCGCCCTCGCCGTAAAAATATTATTTTGCTCCCTTGTAATACAATCTACTATTCTAGCCAGCTCATTGTTTTGTTTGTTTCCCTATATATGAGACAAAATATCACGTTCCGGACTACAGCTGTAGAGACGTCTCTACAGCTGGGCCACACAGATCTCGAAAACGGAAGGTCGTAGCGAAAATCTGATTACTCGTATGTGTAGCCAGTAATTTGTCGGATTTTGTCGCCAAAAACCAGAGTTTGTCGGTCTTGCGTTTAGGAGATACGTGTGGCTCAGCTGTAGAGACGTCTCTACAGCTGGGCCACACAGATCTCGAAAACGGAAGGTCGTAGCGAAAATCTGATTACTCGTATCTGTAGCCAGTAATTTGTCGGATTTTGTCGCCAAAAACCAGAGTTTGTCGGTCTTGCGTTTAGGAGATACGTGTGGCTCAGCTGTAGAGACGTCTCTACAGCTGGGCCACACAGATCTCGAAAACGGAAGGTCGTAGCGAAAATCTGATTACTCGTATGTGTAGCCGGTAGTTTGTCGGATTTTGTCACCAAGAACCAGATTTTGTCGATCTTGCGTTTAAGAGATATGTGAGGATACGCTGTGGAGACTTTTCTACCTGGATCTTGAGAAAGGAAGGTCATAGCGAAAATCTGATAACTCGAGTGTGTAGCCGTTAGTTTGTCGGAATTTGTCACCAAGAATCAAATTTTGTCGATCTTGGGTTTAGGAGATATGTGAGGATGCGCTGTGGAGACTTTTCTACCTGGATCTTGAGAAAGGAAGGTCATAGCGAAAATCTGATAACTCGAGTGTGTAGCCGTTAGTTTGTCGGAATTTGTCACCAAGAATCAGATTTTGTCGATCTTGCGTTTAGGAGATATGTGAGGATTCGCTTACGACCTTTCGTTCTCGAGATCCAGGTAAAAAGGTCTCCACAGCGCATCCTCACATATCTCCTAAACCCAAGATCGTCAAAATCTGGTTCTTGGTGACAAAATCCGATAAACTACCGGCTACACATACGAGTAATCAGATTTTCGCTACGACCTTCCGTTTTCGAGATCTGTGTGGCCCAGCTGTAGAGACGTCTCTACAGCTGAGCCACACGTATCTCCTAAACGCAAGACCGACAAACTCTGGTTTTTGGCGACAAAATCCGACATATTACCGGCTACACATACGAGTAATCAGATTTTCGCAACGACCTTCCGTTTTCGAGATCTGTGTGGCCCAGCTGTAGAGACGTCTCTACAGCTGAGCCACACGTATCTCCTAAACGCAAGACCGACAAATTCTGGTTTTTGGCGACAAATTCCGACAAATTATCGACTTCATCATGGCATAGTCAAAAAGTCAGATTTCCAACTTTTTTTTTGTGGCCCAGCTGTAGTCCGGCACGTCAAAATATCTTGTTTTAAGAAATCCTATTTATCCGTGTATGAATTCTTTAAAAGTTTAAAATAAAATGGCAAAATTAAAAATTTTGAAAAAACCCACGGCGGTTAAAATTGTTACTATTTATTTAAAAAGACTAAATTAAGTTTTACAAAAATCCCTCGACTAAAAGTGATGTAGGTACTATACATACTTTATCTACCTATTCATAAATTACAAACGCAAGAAAAATCCATCGGGGACTGCCATTGCCATCTCTCTAAAGTAACTAGAACTGAAAAATATTTTTTCATTTGGGGGCAGGTAATGGCACCCCCACCCAACGGATTTTTCTTGCGTTTGTAATTTATGAACAATTTTAACCGTCGTGGGTTTTTTCAAAATTTTTAATTTTGCCATTTTTTCGTCAATGCCATTGTTGGAGGAAGTGACAATCTTTTCAATTGCACGTGTAAACGATTAATTTTCGCATCAATGAGCGTCAATTACGTAAAAATTGACAATCGCAAATTATAATTACCGTAGCACTATTCTATTTAGGATTCAAAATCTGAAATTTTGTGTTTCAATAACTAAGGCCTTAGGGGAAGAGGTGTGCCTAGCAGCGGTCATCTTATGGCGGATATGATGAAAAATCGAGTACAATAAACATGCTGACAGTCACCAATCATCATCAGCCATTTAAATTAAACTTTTTCCATATACAATGGAATGAACGTATCCTTCCACAACCGGCATAAAAACTATACAGAGGTACATACTGTAAGTTTGTGCCCTTACCACCACTTTCATAAATCCTTTGTGACTTGTTCTGAAGGGCTATTCACGATTGTCGGAAATATAGTCGAAAGCATTCGATTCGAATCCGTTTCCGCACCGATAGATTCGAAAACGCTGCTATTCACAAATACATTAGACTAACTTTCAGGCAGGAAAGCGCAGTAGGTACTAAATGCACTGCGCTTTCCTGTCGGAAAGTTAGTCGAAGTTTGTTAGCATAAGATTGAAAATAAAATCGATAAGCTGGAATTGATATTTCGTGATACATGACTAAAATTTACATTGATATTTCACAAGTTTCATCCTATTATCTAAAAAAAATAACATTCGTCATTAAATCTGCGACATTTCATAAATTATAAAAATACTAAATTTTACATGGAAACATTCTTTGTAAACGTGAACATTACTTCTTTCTTACAATAAAAAAAATATTTTTCTGTTTTCGCGCTCAAGCTCAACTCTATGTACTTACCGCAGTTTTGATATTATTTTTTTGGAAAATAAAGGTACTTACTAAAAACAAAAGTACTATCCGCGTCAATTGGTAATGCGCCTGGCGGCCATGATTTTAACCTCAAAAACGAAAAACAATTGTATTTTTTTTATATAAGTACCTAGACCTTTTCTTATTGAAAATAAGAATTCAATAAATAATTTATTATATTACCTATTAGAATTTAACTGTTTTTTGTCATTTTTAGTTTAAATAACCTTTTCGAATATACTTAGGTAAATTTCAAGTTTTTTTTTCATTAATTCCAATCTTCTTACGGTACGGATTTCTTACCGATAGAAATACGCTCTCGGTTAAACTATCGAATTCAATCGACAAAGTAATGTCAAAAATATTCGATCCGATGATCGTGAATCGCGTGTTTCGGCAGACTTTCCGATTCGACTCGGAAAGTTGGTTTCCGACAATCGTGAATAACCCCCCTGGAGACCTGTATTGTATAATAACATCACTTTGTTGCGCTCCCTAGGTGATGCAGTTCGGCCGCATCGACGGCAACGCCTACACTTTGGACTTCCAGTACCCCTTCTCAGCCCTGCAAGCGTTCGCAGTGGCGCTCGCCAACGTCACGCAACGGCTCAAGTAGTGGGGATATCACCCCCAAAACAATCGCATGCCAATCTATCAGTAATTACAAGCCTGTTAACGTTTCCAGCTAAGTATTAACCTGTTGAGATATAAATGTTTATCGTGTAAATCTGGCGTTGGTGTAGTAAGATACCAGATGTTTATGGTTGCGGCCTGATGTCAAATCGTCTTATTACCAGTGATCGGAATAGGTAGTGATATTTTGCGGGATTTAGTGACGTTCTCTTAATATGGATAAGACTTGCGGGATTCGAATATTAGTAATATTTGATCTCAGTTATATTCGAATCCTTTTAAACTATACCTCGCGCGACGAGTTAAGAGCGTTCGGCAGTGTGGAGGGGGTATGCGCAGTATTATTTTTTAATAACAAATTACTACTGCGCATACCCTCTCTACATTTACCGAGCGCTCTTAACTCGCCGCGCGAGCTGTACATAATATGTATATGTAATCTCTACCCTACCAAGCGGGATTTAAGGGCATATCCATATTAAGAAAACGTCACTAAATCCCACAAAATTGCATTACCTACGATCACTGCTTAGTACCCAATGCAGCCTTCAAATAGTTAATCCTATTTTTTTATTATTTAATTATAGACACCTATGTCGTTTTTGTAATACGATGGTAAATGATACGTACCTGACTTTTTTTGAGCAGTCAATTTATCATATGATTTCTACATCTCGCTTTAGTCAGCAGTTTGTCAACCTCCTAGAAAAGATGTTTTTGAACTAATATTTAGAGTCCATAATATATAATAATGAAACTATCAGTATATTTGGATAATAATGGACTGCCGTTTGCGGTCCTTGGTTGTTACGAAGCGCATTTCTTGCGCGCAAACGCTGTAGTGGTTATCGACAAAGCTTTACATATGCCGTCATAGTTCTAATGTGTCACCGAAGCGACCCTCCATAAATATTTTTTACACAAGCTTAGATAGGTAGCTTTCTATTATCCAATTTAGTCTCAATGCAACTATAACTGAAGGGTTTATGCCATTGGGACCATAGCACGTAAATTAAATCGTGTCTTATACCCATACGGCCTTATTAATAAATAAAAGTAAGTTTACACCTGGTTTAACCAAAAATATTCCTTAGCAATACTACTCTTAAGGTGCTCCCTCACCGGGAGAATAGGGTATTTTCCAAATTCTTTAAAACTGCTTATATTTAAAGATTGAGACGAACGATTTAACAGAAAAATATTAAAAGTATAATTAATGTCTTTTTTCTTCATTAAACCAATTAATGTTAAATTATTTTTAAATATTTTTGAATTTACCGCCAAAACGCTCGGTTCGACGACGTCTACTGTGTGACGTCATCTTTGTGTAAACAATAGAGTAAATTGTTACACAGACTACATAGGTGTTCAAATTGTTTACACAAAGTTGACGTCTCACAGTAGACGACATCGAACCGAGCGTTTTGGCGGTAAATTCAAAACCATTAAAAATAAATTAGACTTTAATTGTTGTACGTTATTTTAAGGGATATTAGGTTGATATTCGAATGACAGGTAAGAGTGCAGCGAAAACGCAATGTTTATTGTACGACCGTTTATTGAATACTGGCTTAAGGAAGCAATGGATCGTATAGATATATTAATACAGAATTAAACACAACATGCCGCCCACCAAAGTACGACAGGACTTTTAAATTTAACAATAGTATGCATTCCAATAGTAAAATCATCATACAAAGTTTAACACAGTCAAAGTAGAATTGTTTTATAGGAATCAATTTACAAGTTTCATCATTTAAAAATTAAATATTTTAATTGAGCATGCATTAATACAAATTTCTATAGTTAAATTAATCATCATTAACAGGCAATCTACACAATTTGCTAATTGATCGTTTCGTTATTTCATTTTTACATTTGACACTATATACTCGAGTACAACCATCTTGTCCCGGATGTTTATTTACTATTCTACCTAATGACCACTTTCCGGGTGGTAAATGTTCGTCTTTAAGTAACACAATATCACCAATTTCTAAATCTGGTTGCCTGTTTAGCCACTTAGGTCTAGTTTGTAGCCTGGATAAGTATTCAGTTTGCCATCGATTCCAAAAATCTCGAACAAGCTTTTGTGTTATTTGCCAACGATCTAAACGATTGATATTAATATCTCTAAGGGTGTAGGTATGTTAACAGGAGCTTCCCCTATCAAAAAATGACCAGGTGTTAAAGGTTCAGCGTCTGGGTCTGAAGTGTCTATTGGAATCAACGGGCGTGAATTTAGGCATGCTTCAATCTCACACAATACGGTTGTCATTTCTTCGAAGGTAAGACTGGCAGTAAGTATTCTACGCAGATGGTATTTAAGCGACTTTACGCCAGCTTCCCACAAACCACCGAAATTGGGACTATAAGGAGGAATAAAATGCCACTGTGTACCTTCTAATGAAAGCCTTTCCTTAATGTCACTAGGAAGATCTAAATTCGCGGTTTTTAACGCTTCAGCCAAGATCTTATTAGCACCTACGAAATTTCGACCTTGATCACTCCATATGTGAGTACATGCACCCCTACGAGCGACAAAGCGACGGAATGCACCAATAAATGAATCGGATGTGAGATCACCCACCAACTCTAAATGTATGGCTTTGGTAGCCATACATATGAATACAGCTATATACGCCTTACGTTGCTTAGCTCCACGTCCTCTAGACATTAGAACAAACAAAGGACCAGCAAAATCGATTGCACTGTGTTGGAATGCACGTGCAGGTGTTGTACGAGCTCGAGGTAAGTCTCCCATCTGTTGTGTTTTAATATTAGCTTTCATTTTAGCACACAATACACATTTATGTAAATAAGCCTTAACTGTATTTTTTACTTGCAGTATCCAGTACTTCGACCGAAGGTAAGTCAAGACTAGCTGTGTTCCACCGTGCAGTGTTCTCTTGTGTGCGTCCGCTATAAGAAGGTAAGTTAATTCATTTTTATTTTTCAGGATTATAGGATGTTTGGAGTGTTCCGGCAAAGCAGAGTTTCTCAATCTTCCGCCCACCCTGAGAAGACCCTCTTCGTCAAGGTAAGGGTTCAATGTTTTTAGTTTACTATTTCTTTTAACATTTCTATTTGCTTTTAGACTTTCAATTTCCTCTTCAAAATCCTGTTGTGCTATTTTAATACATCTTTTTAATGCTTCTTCTAAATCTTGCGTTGTAATTTCTTTATTAACTTCATCTGGATTGCTTTTAAAACGTAAAAATCTAATGCTGTAAACTATTACTGTTAACAATTCTTTCAAATCATTAAAATTTTCAAATTTAATTATGTTTTCTTCCTCTATTTTTGTATTACATTGGATAGTTTTCTTTTCTAATTCTACATGTATCGGATTTGGTCTTGTATAATGTATATCAGTGTGTTTTAACCATTCAGGTCCTTCCCACCACAATTTGCAGTTGTTTAACTGTGTTAGAAGAGCGCCTCGTGATGCAACATCGGCAGGATTATTTTCAGATGTCACATGATGCCATTGCTTTTCGTTCACATTATCCAGTATCTCGACGACGCGGTTAGCGACGAACTGTTTCCATCTGTATGGTTCACCACTAAGCCATGACAAGACAATGGATGAGTCAGTCCAGGCGTATATTTGTGATGCAGGTATTCGCATTGCTTGTGCTACGTTTTTTAACAGTTTAGACAGTAAAACTGCACCGCAAAGTTCAAGCCTTGGAACTGACACTGACTTTACAGGAGCGACTCTAGTTCGCGCTGCAAGTAGTGTGGTGGTTATTGTGCCATCGAAATTGATTACTCTGCAGTAAACAACTGAGGCGTATGCCTTCTCGGAGGCATCGGAAAATCCATGCAATTCTATTCGCTTGCTATTTTTAGTTGAAGTTCCTATCCATCTTTTTAACTGTATATCTCTTACGTTTTCAAAATCTTGTCTAATGTTTTTCCATTCTTCTGTTAATGTTTCATCTACTTCATCATCCCAATCGATTTTCTTTAACCATAGTTTCTGTATTAGGATTTTTGCTGAGATTATGCACGGAGCTATCCATCCGAGTGGATCAAAAAGTTTTTGAATGTCTGACAAGATATTTCGTTTTGTAATAGTTTCTGAAATAGGAGGTAAGTTAATGTTATACATGAATTCATCAGTTGCTAAATTCCATAGTACACCTAATGCTTTAATAGTTCCTTCGATGTTTAGGTTCAGTTGTACTTTAGTTGATCTATTTTCAGGCTCTATAGATTCCATAAAATTTGCACTGTTTGACGACCATTTTTGCAGTTCGAAGCCACCTCTTTTCAGTATATCTTTTAGCTCTTGGCTTGCTGCTACGGCTTCAGTTTCAGTATCAAACCCAGCGAGTATATCGTCCATATAACAATTTTCTTTCAGAATACGTGCTGCAACTGGAAAGTCAGCTCCTTCCTCTTCTGCCAGCTGTATTAACGTCTTCACTGCGAGGTATGGTGCCGATGAGGTACCGAACGTAACTCTAAGTAAACGATACTCTTTTAATATTTCTGTAGGTTCATTTCTCCACCAGATACGTTGGAAATCGACATGTTCTTTCGCTATTAACACCATTCTGCACATCTTTTTCAGATCTGACACGAAGCATACGGCGTGCATTCTCCATCTCATGATGATGCTGCGAAGATCTTCTTGCAACACTGGACCAACAAGTAACTCGTCGTTAAGTGAGATACCATTTGTACCCTTACAAGAGGCGTCGAATACCACGCGAGTTGGAGTGCTTTCACTTTCTTCTCGTATAACCGCATGATGACATAAATAAACAGATCTTTTGTCACATTCGTCTTCCGGTATTTGTTCTGCATGTCCTAAAGTTACATATTCTTGTATAACCTTCGTATAATCTTCCTTTAGTTTAGGCATTCTTTGTAATTTTCTTTCCAGCTGTAGAAATCTTGTCAGTGCTATTTCTTTACTATTACCATCTGGTGACATTTGCTTTTCTGATTTAAATGGTAAGTTTACTATAAATCTTCCTTCTTCATTTCTTTTATATGTTTTTTCATAGATTTCTTCACAAAGTTTTTCTTCTTTAGTTAGTTTTCTTGTGCTTTCGTTGTCTAGTTCCCACATTGATTTTAACATTTCGTCTAAGTCTATTTGATGATGCATTACTATTAAAGATGGCTCGTTAGATTTTCTTTCACCTATTCTTCCAAACAAAATCCAACCCAGTGCAGTTTTCTGTGCACACGGAGCGTCTGCAGGTCCCTTTATAAGTTCTTGCTGTAAAATTTGTGCACATTCGTTCACTCCCAATAACAAATCTATCGGTGCTGGTGTGTGATATGTTGGATCCGCTAGTTGTAGGTTTTTCAGATGGGGCCAGTCTCCAACTTGAATAAACTTAGAAGGTAAGTTTGTCGTTAATTGTTTAGGTAAAACATATGCTTCTGTTTGTATACAAAAATTCTCGTTATATGTGGAAACAATGTGAAATTGTACTGTATGGTTGATTCTTGTCTTGGTCGAACCAATTCCAATAACATTACCTCTAGTTGACTTCTTTTTTAGTTGTAGTAGTTGAGTAGCCCGTTCGCTTAGAAAAGAAGCCTGTGAGCCTTGGTCCACAAGCGCTCTTAATGTTATTGTGTGTCCTGTGTCACTCTTGACTTTAACTAATGCTGTGGCTAATAAAGCGTATACCTGGTTTGCATTGCAGTGTGACGTCATCATTGTATTGACTTGGGCTTCATCCTCTTCTGCATTTGTATCTTCAACACTAGAATGCATCGTAGTTTCCTCCGACTTCATTTGATGCAGAAGGGTATGATGACGTCTGTGGCATATACGACAAGACATCGGTAATCTACATTTCACAATAGAATGTCCTATCAACAAACAATTAAAACACAGGTTATGTTCTTTAACATAGTTATTTCGTTCACTAACTGACATGTTTGTGAATTGCTTACAGTGACACAGTGTGTGGTTTTCTTTACATAATAAACACGGTTTTACTGGACGTGAAATAGTCGTGGCCGCGTGAAATGAGCGTTCCCTAATATTTTTCTCTCTAGTTTTTTCTGATGACATACTTGCGGTTGGGTTCGCTAGCTCTAGTGTACGAAACTTTGATTCCAAAAAACACCTCAAATCAGACCAAGATGGTAAATCATCTGAGTTATTTTTATATGCAAAATTTTCCCAATCTTTACGTGACTCCGGGTCCAATTTCTGTACTACAAGAAATATAATTACAGGATCCCAAGAACCAGTTGGAATATTTAAATTATTTAATGAGTTAATGCATTCGGTAGTATTATCGAGTAACATTTTTATAAGATTGACAGACTGAACACTTACCCGTTTCTGCGAAAATAACCTATTTAACAGAGAGTGCACTATAATACGTTTATTTCCATAACGTTGCTTTAAAATGTTCCACGCGTCGACGTAATTCGAATCGGTAACACGAACATGTCTAAGGAGGGCTTCCGCTTCGCCTGCAATGCTGGACTTCAAATAGTGAAGTTTCTGTACGTTCGAAAGTGATGCGTTGTCATGTATTAAGCTAATGAAAAGGTCTTGAAAAGTAGGCCACTCTTCGTAACTCCCCGTAAAATTCGGCAGTTGTATTCTAGGAAGCCTGACTTGCGAGGTTAGTACATCTGAGGACTCGTGACCTTCATTACTGCATGACGCCCGATGTGGAGATTGGCGTGACGGCGTCGATGTCTCCATTTGTAAAATCGCATCCTGAATATCAGCTTTGAGGCAGACGTACGCGTCTTCGAAACTATTATACTCATCGTTAGCAAAGTATGGAATCTCAGCACGCTTTTCACGCGGCGTAATCTTTATAAGTTCGCGATGTGTTGAAGTAAACACGTTCCAGTATTCATCTATACACTGCATTCGAGTTTGTAGATATCCCTTAGTTAATCTAGTTTTTGGACATTTCTTTAAGTTTACTTGAGTTTTATTCATCAAAGTAGCTGTTTCTTCAAGTTGTAGTAATAATTGTTCCATATTTGGTTTCGCCATAGTTCGTAATTATAAGCACAGTCACAGTAAGTATTTAACAAGAATCACAAAAGAAATCCATTCAGTTTGACGTAAACAACTTGTTATTTCTCCGATAGCTCATATGCACTTTGCGTCCTTGCACACTTGTAAATAAAGATCACTTTTCTATTATCGATTATGAATAGACCCTTTTTTCTGTAGGCCTATTGTTCGATGCGCTCGACGCAGCCAAGGTCGCCTTTTGTCCGCAAATTCCACAATATTTTTTATCCGGTCGTTAGGGCCAAACACTATGTACGTTATTTTAAGGGATATTAGGTTGATATTCGAATGACAGGTAAGAGTGCAGCGAAAACGCAATGTTTATTGTACGACCGTTTATTGAATACTGGCTTAAGGAAGCAATGGATCGTATAGATATATTAATACAGAATTAAACACAACAATTGTTTTAATAGAGAAAAAAGACATTAATTAATTTATTTTTATTTTTCTGTTAAATCGTTCGTCCCAAGCTTTAAATTTAAGCAGTTTTCAAAAAATTGGAAAATACCCTATTCGCGTGTAATGTAACATTACAGATTTGAGCATTACATCAGTGAAGGAGGAGGACCGAGCATTACAATGTGCACCTTGTAATGAATACATCAGTGAAGGAGGAGAACCGAGCAAATGCTCGTCAGTCAGGGAGGTATTATTGTAATGTAATGCTCAAAGACGAATCTATGTTACAGTACACGTGAATGCTCCCGGTGAGGGAGCACCTTTAAAGAGTCATATTCATATACAAACGTTGGTTAAACTAGGTGTAAATTTACTCTTCGTTTATTGATAAGGAGGGATGATGTGTATGATAAAACAATATTTTAGGTACATGTTGAATATTTTCACTGTAGACAGTACTAAGTGATGTAAACCTGTAAAAAATATTCTATTTATTTTAGCTGCAGTGCTTTCGTACTTTGTACCTTGCTGTTTTCATTGTACAGTGAAAAATATCTTACCGTAGATAAATCTGTTCACTTAGATATTTATTATAAAATTAAGTAACTCAACAAATGTATGATTCTTTATTAGAAGAGAGAATGATATGATATGAGAAAAAAATATGTTTATAAAACTCTATAATCAAATCAGATTCATTGACAAAAAATCTGTAGGTACAGTTGGCCTCATAATTAGCTGAACACTTCGGTATTTTGTCATACTAATTATAATCTGCTAAATAAGAGCGCAAAAGTTCCGCGACAAGGGGAGCTAACAGACGAGCAACATCTTGCGACATTGTCAGCAGTAACATAATTTATGTTGTAGATAAACTTGTCATATATTAAGTAAATAAGCATCGCCAGTTGTCGCTTGTCTGTACGCCCCATACTAGTGTTCAGATACTTTTGAGGTCAACCGTACCTATTACCTACGCAGCAAAACTCTCATTTTCATACTCCGTCAAAGCTAGAACCGAATCTGGTTGTATGCAAAAGATGGAGTACAATAATTATGTAGAATAAAAAAATATTTTTAGAATATAATGATTTTGAATATTTATTTACTTATTAAATTTATATGGCTCATTAATGTGCTACAGTTTATTTAAATAATTAGTGAATCTACAGAAATAGTAAAAGCAATGAACACTTTTGCTACTTATGTTGTTATATTCTTTAACTTGTTAATAGTTTAGTTTACCCACAGACCATACAACAATACTGTGAGTTTACCAAACAAGGCTAATGCATATCATGGCAAGTTGCGCTCGCATCGGCACTGCAGCCGGCAACACACTCGATTGCAATCATTAGAAGCCGATTAATGTCTTCACTGTTGGGTCGCGGGCCTTCATTATATGCGAGCAATAGTTTATAGTGGAGAAAAACGCCATGGGCCTAATGCAGGTTGGTTTGGTTAACTACCATTTCAATCAGGGATGTTATATGAAATTTCTGATCTGGATACGGATATAGAAATAATATTATATCGGTTACGGAAATGAACTTATTTCGGGTTATCCGTTAGTTTCGGTTATGGATATTAGATAAAAAAAAATGTAAAACTAAAACAATAGAAATATGTATTAAACAAACATGCAAGTGACGCGCGCGGCTCGTTAAGTGTGTCTGCTCGATCGGGCAAAAAAAAAACTGACAAATGTGTCACATATAAACTTTGCCTCTATCCGAAATTATCCGCAACTTTTATATCGGATTCGGTTACAGTTACGGATAGATTTTTGTTTCGGATATCCGATATAATTTCGGTTACACTGATTCAAATGACGCTTCATACATGGACATCACAGTGCAAGTACCTTACGAAGCGGCTCGCTCTAGCCTGTTAGTTATTGTTGTAATGTTCCTTTATATGTTGTGTTTTTTACTATTATTATCTTGTCAGTTATAAGATCATATTCGCGAAAGAAAGTTACCCTTAAAATAAGTATAAACATTGTTGTGCTTGTTCAAGCACTAATAAATATGCCATTAATCGTTGTGGGTGTTTATATTTAATGAATAAAATATTTGTCATGACGTATCAATTCGGTAATTACTTATATCAATTTCGAGAAGTCATTTATTTTGTTCTGTAACTATACTGTTCAGAAAATTACGGGTACAAAAAAAGATATATGCCTAATTAGGTGATATTGGATATAGAGTATGATCATTTCGATAAAGCTGGAAATTATAATTTGGTATTTTCATAACTTATGTTTCCTATTTGATATACTTAATGACATATCTGATGTTAATTAAATTATAGATCTTATTCACTATTTGATTTAAGACTGCACTTGTAAATATATTTTGTGATACTCGTACTGTTATAGTATTAATTTAGCAACCTTATGTGCTAAAACATAATGTTAAGTAAGTTGATGTTTATTATGTTTCGTTTGCGCAAATATAGTTATTTTGTTATTGTTGGTTAACTCTCCTTTTGATTTAATGTTACTAGTGTTTTGCTAAGACACAGAATACCGTATAGTACCTATGCTGAGGCACAAAAATTTGCCGAGATAAAACAAGATTCTCGCCTATAATAATGAAAGCACAATAAAAACGGTAAGTATTCGATCAAAAGGAGTTTGTTATATTATCATTGCTTTTTAATATCTCACTAGTCTTGTGTACATACCTATAGTGACAAAGTGTAAATAAAAACTATTCTAAAGTAACTGATTTGTTTTATTACATTAAACAATAATGATTAACTGTGTAAACCGTCAATAACATTGTTTACATTATTTGTACAGTAAGCTATTCATGTGCATAAATAATATATTACTATAAATGAACCAGTTTAACATAATCCAATGTAAAACTAATAACAACATAATGTGGAGTTCTACTATTTTTAGATGAATATAAAAGATAATATTTGATTGGTGATGTAGAAAATAATAATATCCAACTAACTTCTACTAAAATTAACTTAATATCCTACAGAATCATATGTAGGCATTACAATCATGAATTGTAGTTGTAGTTTTATTTATATAATAAAAATATATATATTTTATAAATACACTGTCTTACATTTTCAACTTACTGCTATTAAAATTTCTATATCACCAAATTCAACTAGTTTACTTTGCTAATAATTACAAAACAATTTTCTTCTTAAATGCAATAACCATTAATCAGATACCTCGAAGACCTAGTAGATATGGGTCAGCAGTTCTAAAATACTTATTGTGAGTTATCGAAGGATGGTCTCATTAATTTGACTAGAAGTTTCACTAAAGTCATGCTGCCACTAGCTTCTTTTGCACTTCCACAACCAGTCAACTTTATTCTGTGTGTTCTAATAAAACAAATCAATTGTAGCCATTTAGCCAGTAAATATACACAAGTAAACTATTATGTGCCTTATGCACATTATAATGTCATTTTGTATTTGGCCACCCATTTGAATGGCTCAGTTTCCTGTGCTAATCACTTTCACTACCACTTTGACCGGGAACATAATCAGCATCATCTTCATCAGAAATATCCAAGTCATCCAAGTCTTGAAAGAGAGATTCATCAACTTTGACTGCATCTCCTGAAAACATAACAGTAGATTTAGCCAATTTGCTGCAGGCAGCAAAAAGGTAATATTTAAAGCATTTTCAAAGATATATTTATAATTTACCATCATCCAAGAATTTAAGATCAGACTCATTAAGGGTTGTATCCCTCAAGAACAACTCTTTTCCAGTTAGTTTGTTTTTCTCCTTCATTTCTCTTTCTCTTTTTGCTGGGATGCCCATATCACTTTCAAACTGTTTTCTCCACGCCAAAAATGATTCAACTGTCACTCTTGTGCCTTCAAATCTTTTCTGTAATAAAATTATTTTTATTCGAGCATCCTTAGGCCTGTATTTATAAACCACCATCAATGTTGAGAGTGGTTTATAAACATGGGCCTTAACACGTTCAGCGCCACGTGTATATGTCATTATACACCCTAGTGCAACTCTTACAGGCCAGTGTATAACTAGTTATACACCTGGAGTGGTCAACTTCAGGGGCCGGTGTATCAGTGATTATACACCGCAACGAACATTTTCTATGGCGGCTTTGTAGCTCTGGCCCTCACAAATCGTTTAATGTATCTGGGGTATAGAAATGAGCTATAGTGTAGGAGATATGGACTTTTTTTCAAATGAAATACTTGAAAGTTAGAGTTTCATAATATAATCATTTATTTATCTATTTTTTCGTATTTTAACAACCTTTTCGCTTATGTATTATTATTTTAATAAATTTTTAATGGGGAGGAAAAGCGCAATTTTATCCCGATAGGTGGCGTCTGGTCTTGGTACCGGGCCGCCTCAAAGAAAGTGTCAAAACATATGGGAATCTCTTGGAGTATTGCACTTTTTAATTTTATACTGAGAAAATTCCGCATTGTTATGCATGTAACTTGTAAATTATTGGAGTTAATCGATTTCCCAGTAACAAAAAAAATATTGGGCAAAAAAATATCAAAAAAAAGATGCTTTTCCCTCGATTTTCTCCTTTGCTGAGCCTGAGAAACATTATAAATCAAAAGGAATGTTTCATGAATTTGATGAAGCTTCGCCAAAATAAAACAACATTTGAATTATAACAGCTTTGTTCTTTAATATTTCAACCTCAGCAGTTTCTAGCATATTTATAACTTGGATGAATTTGATAGGTATATCAAATATGGAATAAGCCCAATATTGGGGCCAAACAGAGAATTAATAGAATTTTATATGCCAGAGTCATTCAAGAAACTTAGAATAATAAAATAAATATGATAAAACGGTTCGTGTAATTTTGGATGGTACAGAAATTCCAGTACAGAAACCTGAAATTACTATTGCACAGAAGGCATCATCAGGCAACTATAAACACGGAAATTCACACTCAGTTGCTTTGTTAAAATTTAAATCATATGCTTCTAATCTGAAATAAAAAGATTACTTGTAAATCTTACACGAAATTTAAAGAAATGTAATGCTTGTTAGCAATTTTTTGTAAGTTGCTATAAACTTTCTTGCCTGTTGTTTTGGCTTTTCTTTTCCGTAATTCTTCTTTTATATGAGCTAAAGTTAGCATAGAATACATTGTTTGTCCGCAAAACCGAAAAAAATACAATCTAAGAAAGTAAAATCACGTAATACACAGTCAAGACAATATAAGCTCAAACTGACAATTGTTCCAAAGAATGAAGCGCCATCTGTAATTCACTTTGCCTTCGCCTCCCCATTCACAAAAATATCTTACTAAGTATTTATTTGGAAAAATTACTTATGTATTTGTACTTTATAATCACATACTTCTTATCAATCAGACTTTTTATTTTGATCAGCCTTTTTATTTATTTATCTAATCACAGAGTAATAGTCCACCTATTTATTTACTGTGGAATTCATTGAAGCAGGGTCTGCAGTAAAAAAAATTACATATGGAGCAAATAGTTGTTACTTGAGCAGCGAACTTTCTTTGGCCTAGTTGAGACTTGCCCTTTTGCCACACTTTGTGTAACAGTTTTTGCACCGTCCTCTCTTCAGTTTCAGAGGAGTTCTGACCAGATTATCCACCAATAAGTGACGCTTGATTCTGGGAGCTGGCGTTGGTGGTGGCTCAGGAATTTCGGCATATTTCATGAGCAATGGCGTCTATAACTTTTTCCCTGAAGGTGGTGATTGTCATTTTGGGCTTTCGTGAATATTCGTTGTATAAAAAGTAAGCGTTGAAGACAAAATAATTAAAATTGTTAGAAAAAGGGGGGAGGGGCCCCATAAATGTAGAGAAAGTAACGTGTATCATATGATATACACTTGGCCCCTGAGACTGCCTTTTCCAGAAATCAGTCTCAGGGGCCAGTGTATATTATATGATACACCTAAAAAAAAACCCCGGTTAGGAGAATAGGAAAAAAATAAAATCAAGTTCACATAATATTTTAGGACCAGGAGATGCCATTTACACACAAAAAAAAAATGTGATTCCCACAACATTTGTTTCAGAGGTGCCTTGGCGCTGAACGTGTTAAAGATGTGTGTCTATGTAATGTATGTTGATATGTTGTTAGGCCTAAACTAATTCGACCTCTGTAACTGCTACCATAGTGTTGTGTGTCAGGAAAAAATGGTTGTCATCTTGTCAAAGGTGTGAGAAATAAATGTTATATGAAAAGTGATTAGTTAATGAGTTGTTTCATTCAAGTTAAGGAAAATAACAAGTAATCAGCCTGCTAAGAGTGTAAAATATGTGAATGTGAGAAATCATACCATTTCTGCTTCTTCATCGGCTTTCAGCTTGGCAAGTATTCTTTCTTCATTTTCTTTTTTGATTTTATCCCATTTCTCATTGAGCCATTCCTGTCCAGCTGAAACAAGGGTGAACACCATCACCATTCCCAGGTTTTCTTTACCCTGCAAAGTGTGCACTTGGCCTTAGTTCAATGATAGGGCAATAGACCATTTCTTATGTTCTGTTATTACAATAAAGGATACATTACCTGATCTTCTAAATGTGATAGAAGTTCGTTTTTATCAACGACATCGTCGAAGTTCTCTTCGTTATCTATTTCAATTACAGGAAGCTCATCAGGGTACTTTGCTGTATAAGTGAAAACTAATTGACAAGCTAAACCTTCGCCATCGTCAAATCCCTCAGACTTGATGGGTATAGAAAATTTGTGAAAAGGCTCTTTCTCGATGACTGCAAATAGAATTATAGTATGTACAATTAATAGATGCGATGCTTTTTATGATTATTTTTAAATAAAATTATAAGTTCTGGTTCGCACATACTTTGCATGTCTCCATAATAGATAGAATCTAATGCTTCAACTTCACTAGATTGTTCGTAGTTATAATCCATTGTACCTATTTGAGCTACACTACAAGATTTAATATTAATTAAACAATTTACTACACGCACACGTTTTTTATTAAATATCTCAACACAACACTCGCCTGACGATTTTTTTTCACCGATTTTGACATTGACAGCAGCAGCCGTCAGTATGACATTTCTGTTTTTTTTTTTTATCTGGCTCGCACGGTTTGTACATTAGCCAATTCTCTCTACTCATACTCACAGATCATGCCAGTGCCACAGATGTATGTGATGTGATCACTCTGCTTCTGCTTCACAAAGCATATTAAGGCCCCCGTAAACGTTCAAACGTGTTTGTCAAACACGTAAGTGTTTGTCAAGCAGTTTGATCGTCAGCGAACAAAAACTACGTGTTTGACAAACAAACCATAAACAAAACTACGTTTTTTGTCTATGCTTTGTTTGTCAAACGCGTTTGCCAAACAACGTTTGAAGGTCCAAACAAATTATCGGACGCGGCTTACTGCCGCGGCTGATCTGAGGTGTGCAAACTATCGGATGTAGTAGGTCGCGGACGTAACCATAGACTAATATGACGTCATCGGACGTCCGATAGCTATCTGGCACGCAGGATGTTATGAGAGTGTGCACACTTATCAGCCGCGGCAGTAAGCCGCGTCCATAAGCCGCGTCCAATAATTTGTTTGGACCTTCAAGGTCAAGCCGCGTCCAATAATTTGTTTGGACCTTCAAGGTCAAACAAATTATCAGACGCGGCTTATGGACGCGGCTTACTGCCGCGGCTGATAAGTGTGCACACTCTCATAACATCCTGCGTGCCAGATAGCTATCGGACGTCCGATGACGTCATATTAGTCTATGGTTACGTCCGCGACCTTTCTTCATCCGATAGTTTGCACACCTCAGATCAGCCGCGGCAGTAAGCCGCGTCCGATAATTTGTTTGATGATCGTCATCTCGTATGTGCCTTACTCCTTCTGGCTTCTGAGCTTCAAAAACCTTCAGTGACGGATAAACAATTTCTTATTTTGGTATTCAGAACATTCGTAACGCTAGAATTTATGAATGATTGACGTTTGAACATGGTCCTCACGAAATGACACTGCAGATCATGGATGCTGGAAATAACAAAAACTAGCTAGCGAAAGTCCAGTTTCACTCCCTAGATGCTCAGTGACGCAAAAATAAATAAGATTTAACATTTGAAAATCATACAAAACCGAACAGATCTCATAAAATCGTTGTTTAAACATGGCACACACGGAACCGTATGTGCCAGTTTTCATTTGTCAAAATATCGACAACTAAACCGTTTGGAGCCAAATGAAGCAGTCTAGCAGCGTTACGTTTGATACGTAACAGCATATAACACTTCAAATCCATTCGCGTAACAGCACATCAATAGAAAAAGCAAAAACAATATTTCGACCCATCAGACTGTGTGGCCCACAATTAATACTGTCACGTTACGTGAATTTTGCGTCACTTAAGTTTTAAAGCAGTTAATAGTAATAAGATTTTCCGGCACTGAGGATCTAGCTTTATTTGGAACCAATCACTGCAGTACTTACGATGTAATTCGAGATTCAAATTAGTATGTAAATCACCTAGGGTGACCACGAAGTATTTTTTTACGGACATCGCATCGTATTGATGTTGACTGAGACTGCAGCTTAGTGCTCCTGTACACGATCCCTGATTGCGATTTGCGATACATGATTTTACCGTTTTGTTGGTATGGGAGCAATATGGTGAATGTCATACACTTTACGAAGATCTCCGAAAATATGAGGACAAGTTTTGTGATTACTTTCGGATGAATTACAAGACATTTGACAAATTATTACGCGGTGGCAGCGGCTTTGACATTCACAAGTGCTTGTAACAGCCTAGACTGAATAAATTATTTTTGAATTTTGAATCCTCGTCAAACTGAGAACCTCCCTTTTTAAGTCGGTTAAAGAACTACACTTAAGATATCCCTTTTCCAATATAAAAATAATTATTATTCAGCTCATAAACAAAGAAGTTATTGACCATATCATCGAGCTATTTCATACTAAATCATACTATTTTCGTGCTCTTTTCAAGATTAGGGGAGAGTATGGTATTACCGAGCCCCTGAGGAAATTCGAATATAACTAACCTCAGGTTGGGTTAAAATAAAAACTAAATATGACTATAGATGGGGAATTTATCTAGCTACGTTAACGAATCAAAAATTTCAAAATCATAAAAATAAAACTCAAAACAAAAATATAAGCCAATAACAAAAGAATGGGAAAACACGATATTATCAAACTGGTCTGATAATATCGTGCCCCTAGGTCAGTACTTTGCACTGGGTCTTATAAAACCGCGCTTCTAATTAAAATTGACAATAAACTGATATAGTATTACTACAGCGTATGGAAAAAATGAAAATTGTAGATATTTATTTCTTTTTATATTCAATAATCAACTTAGTCTCAAATTATAAACTTAGAAGTTTCCATATTCAACGATTTAGAAAGGCATCTTTTGTTTGTTACACAAAAGATGTCTTTCTACTTTGAAAACTAATTATTCTTAAATGATTGTCCATTTTCGGAATGCTTTTACTTTAGTATGCAATTACTTTGAAGGAGGATCAGCTATTTTCCTTCGTTTTTATCGCTTTCTGTAAAGAAAAATATTTGCCATAGATATTTTCATACTGCATGATTTCGCGCCCTGCGCGCGAAATTATCAAACAAGGTAATTTTGATTTGTAACCTCACAAACAGAAAACAAACTTAAAGAATTCATTTAAAATAATTCTGCACACAAATAATTCTACATAATTTTTACGCAATAAATGTATGTAGTTTATTACTCATTAGGTAATATTGGTTGACTCACCTCTTATTAAAATATCAGAAAAAGTAGATCGTGTGCGTGGAAAAACTAAAAGCGCGTGGCCTTCCGCTCTGGTTGTTCGACGGAAATTGACGGTGTGCGGGCGAGGTTAGAGGTGCTTAGAGCTAAGATTTTACTGTTATTGCAGGGTGCATAGAGTTGATAGTTTTCGAAAAACCAAGGGGCGCGAAATTATCAACCGCGCGGTAATACCCTACTTGAGAAGTACTGAACCGATTTCCAAATTCTAAAAAATGGGACCAACTTGGGAGTTTACCTAATGTAATAACGTTTGAATCATTTCAATCGGTCCAGCCGTCTTTGAGTAATCGGTGGACATACACAAAAAGAAACAAATATACAGGCGAACAGAGAACCTCCTTCTTTTTGGAAGTCGGTAAAAAGGCAAGTAAGCGATCGCTGGCTGACATCTACTCAAAGAGAAACAATTCAGGTTTACATCTGCTTGCCTACCTAAGTATACTCTTCGAAGCTTAGTAAAAAAAACATATTGACACATAGATTTTTATCAACGCCATCTATCGAGCAGACAGTTTTACGTCATTTTGATTGAAAAGCCCTCATTAACAGGACGGTTATATCCTTTCTGTCCATCAACGTAAGTACATTGTTGTCACCCTATCTTAAAAATCTCATACAAATTGTATCATGAATTGTACTGTAACTACTGCAGTGATTGGTTCCAAATAAAGCTAGATCCTCAGTGCCGGAAAATCTTATTACTATTAACTGCTTTAAAACTTAAGTGACGCAAAATTCACGTAACGTGACAGTATTAATTGTGGGCCACACAGTCTGATGGGTCGAAATATTGTTTTTGCTTTTTCTATTGATGTGTTTTTACGCGAATGGATTTGAAGTGTTATATGCTGTTACGTATCAAACGTAACGCTGCTAGACTGCTTCATTTGGCTCCAAACGGTTTAGTTGTCGATATTTTGACAAATGAAAACTGGCACATACGGTTCCGTGTGTGCCATGTTTAAACAACGATTTTATGAGATCTGTTCGGTTTTGTATGATTTTCAAATGTTAAATCTTATTTATTTTTGCGTCACTGAGCATCTAGGGAGTGAAACTGGACTTTCGCTAGCTAGTTTTTGTTATTTCCAGCATCCATGATCTGCAGTGTCATTTCGTGAGGACCATGTTCAAACGTCAATCATTCATAAATTCTAGCGTTACGAATGTTCTGAATACCAAAATAAGAAATTGTTTATCCGTCACTGAAGGTTTTTGAAGCTCAGAAGCCAGAAGGAGTAAGGCACATACGAGATGACGATCATTTTGTTTGGACCTTGATGATCTGTCTTGTCTTGTCTGTGGTTACTTGTTGCAGTCAGTGTTGCCATATATACAGATTTATCTGTATTTATCATAAAGTTAATATTACCTAGCGGAAGGTATATTAACTTTATGGTATTTATACAGATTTTCATTAAAATATACAGATCGCTATGGTCAGTTTTTCATACAAATTTTAACCTTATACAGATTTTCCTTGTTTAAAATTAGTATTAATTTTGTAAGAATACAGATTTTTTGATGTCATGATACAGACAGATTTACATTATAAATAAATATCTGGCAACACTGGTTGCAGTAAAAAAACAAATTGTTTCGTTTGCATTTTGTAAAAGTAAATAGTTTTATTTGCTTTTGCTTGCAGAGTAGAATAATAAATACTTGGGAAAATATTAAAAGTGACGAGATGGATTCACCAGACATACTATCGCCACAACCAAAATTTGAATTAAAATCAGGGTTCGTAAACTCTCCTAATGATTTTCTAATAATTGTGCTGTGCCTGACCCTCCAACCCTTCATTTCTTTTATACTATCTTCCTAGATACTATATTCATTTATTATTATAATAAATGTTGTTAAAGTTACTAACTTTGTTTTAGAAATGCTGAACACGCTGAACATCAACCTGTTGAAATAAAAGTAATGCAGGAAGAAGTTATTGCAAACTTTCAGAAGCCTAATATTCCAAATGTTAATGTTCCCGAGCGTATAATCTTATGTGTGGATCTCTGTTATGACGATAATAATACTTTGTATCGCTTAGGGGATGGATCAACTTTCACTCCTATAAACATGTTAAAAAGAATTCTAGATTTCTTTTTACATTCAAAAAATGCCATTAATAAAAAAACAGAGTTCGCACTGTTGGTTTTGAAAGACACCGAGGCATGTTGGGTTCAGAATTTTACTAGCAATTTGAAAGACATTGTGAATGTAATAGATTACCTCAATGCCGAGGAGAGCACTACTGAAAATTTCGATTTCAAGAAAATATTCCAGATATTAAAACAAAAGGTAGAAATACCTGAATTTAAGCAAGAGGATTGTATATTACCGCCTTCGTATGTAGTCCGCATGATAGTTTTGTATGGAAGATCAGTTTCTTTGCCTCTTATACCACAAGATGATACTTATTTCAATTTTCTCAAAAAGCAGTTATATTTTTATATTGACATAGTTTTTGCTCATGAAGAAGATTGTACACTGTATAAATGTGAAGAAATATATGATGCTCTCCAGGACCTCGACAATGGATATTCATATGTGTTTGAAGTATCCCGAAATGCTACAAAGATACACGATTGTATTGCAAAATTATTAGCCCATCCTTTACAGAGACCCCTTCAGAAAAATACTGACTATACATTTGGCAATCAATCTTGATAGGCTGTCAAGTGAACTTATCAATACTAATGGAAAAAATAATGAGTAAGCAATAAAATGGTGTGATGTTATTTTGTTGTATTTATTTCAGCTCTTCAAAGGGTTTATGACTGGTACAAAAGAAAACACTAAGGTTATTATTACATACATGGTAGTTTCAAATACTTAGATTTATCATTGTGTACTTTCCCAGAAGGCAGATTAACATTTCGTTTAGTTTCTTTGAGTTCATGTTATATTTTATTTACATTTTAAAAGCATAAAATTGGATAGACCATAGATCTACTTCATTTATTACAATTACATTAAGGTTTGTCTTAATAGTTATTGGAGTCATAACATCAATCCATGATGTTCCGATTTTAGACATATCTCCTTATGTATATTGGATCAAAATGTTAAACTATTTATCTATATTCCCGGCACAGCCAACTTTTAATTCCATACTTACCAATAAAGATTATTTTCTGTAATTTTGTGAATTGTTAAGATCAATTATAAATTGTTCTGATTTACTGAAATGGTATTTAAATTAATATTGTTTTAATGAAAAGTCATAATTTTTCAGAACACTGAACTGCTGTCTTTACATCTGCACTGACATTCCCAAATAAAAAGGGGAAAATAAAGTAATCCTTTTATAATAGCTATTTTCTGCATGCTTATAAGAAAACATCACCAAGCAGAAGGTATGAAGTAAATAATACAAAATTATTAAAGTAAGTAAATAAAGAAAGTAAAAATAATGTATTTACAATGATTACCTTTATCTAAAACCATCTAATATCAAAAAAATACATTAACTTGAATTTCAAGTTGATCTATTTGGCCTTATGAGAATAATACAATCTGAAGCCACATTTTATTTAACTGACATCACAATATACTAACAATAAATAAAGCTTGTTGTATATTAACATTGGCATGTAAATTCTTTTGCAAATCCTTTCAAAAGTAATTTCGTTAAAATATTAATTATCTGAAATTTATTCTGAAATTACACAGTTAACTTTTGCCATTCAATTTGTATGAATGAACCAAAATGAATCATGTAAACATGAATCAGTCATTGATTAACAAAATGTTCATATGTTTCTGCACCTTTCAACAGTTTCAATCAAACTAAATAAATTTGGTTGAACCATGTAATTTTAACATAATGCCACATTATCCATTTTTAAATACAAATAGTAATCAACAAAATAGTGAGTGCAGAAAGTGATGTATGGAATCCTCATTTTAACAATAATTAAACCCAGTGTTTTTAAAGTGTTTTAATTTTACAGCGAAGATACTAACAAAACTTTATTTTAACATCAAACTTACTGGGCTACTTTCCCGATTTAATTTTAATTGTGACATGATGTGATCCATCCCCTTTTGCCATTACTAAGTTCTTATTTCTTTCAACTTTCTATTCTATTAATAGCAAAACTATCACCAACAGATGTGATAGTCACACTTCCCTATAACATGGACGAAAAAATATATCAGGCACTTACAAAGTAGACCTAGGTCAGACAGAAGGTAATACACTACGTTTTAACCTAGGCCTTGATTTTTGTTACGCAATGTTTGAAAATAATAGAGCAATTTGAATATATGGAGTTGACAACTAAAGATAATGTTATGAAAGAATCTTCGCCGTACTTTCACATACGCGCTAAAAAAAGTGATAACGAAATTACTTATAAATATATAATAAATCAATATCAATTCAAAATGCGATGGATCGAACAAGACCAGCACATCTCACACTCTCAACTCAACGGCAATCATTTAATTAGACAGCTATTAAATTACATTGAGATCCTAGGGACATAATGAATAATGACTACCTATCGATGCCTAACATTTGACACTGGTTGATTTACAAACGAAATAAATAACTTCACATATCAGTCTCTTTAAATAGTATTTACAAGTATTGTAAATTCAGCTGTTGTCAAATAATATACAGAGTCAAAATTGTGATATTTGATGAATTTTAATGGTTCAACAGCCAAATCTAGCCATCTGTCCCACTTTCCTACGCTTTGTATATCTTAATACAATGTTACATGGAATGATAAATAATTCATAGCCGCAATATCAAGCCACAGTCCTCATAAGCACAAATTAAAGCATTTCCTCAGTTTTACTGATTCCCAATACAGTGAGGTAATAATTTATACAAGATTTTAAATATCTTAAATAATAGTACCGCTGGCACTTCGAAATAACTAACCGATACTGAAACTTTTAAATATACCAAAGCAGTACACACTATTAATAATATTCCACAATAGTTTTTTTGAGTATTACAATAAGTTAAAAATTATTCACATCCTTTTATAATTATCATTGCGGTCGGAACCAATTTTAATGACGCAATATAATCATAACGTGGACACCGGACATCCAACAGCAGTACGCGTATCGCAAGGAAGACAGGACTAGATGAATCGATATTTTTGTGTAACTCTAACCCGTAAACTAAGTAATGTCTATCTATATTCGTATCGTAAGCGCGTCGCCGCCGGTGATGGAATGTCGTCTGCGAGTCAGTCTTCGAGCGAAGTGCGGCCGCGGCTCGCACGCTAGGCCGCCGAATCGTTGCTATTCACAACTTCATTTACACAGTAAAATTTTAGATCGTTCGTCTCTATCTTTTCGTCGTAGCACCTTTGCTACTTTATAAAATGACAAAAGTTTAATCAGTGAATTTATTTTGAATTTATAATTTAAAATATTTTTATAAATAGAAAGGTATACCAATTTTCACATACTGAATAATTTCAGATTACTGCCACGGTAATCGAATTAAGGATCGATGTAGAGTAGTGAACAAATTATAACAATGTTCACAATGGGTGAACAGCTCATACAGTCGCATGCGCCACAAACACAATGATACTGTCGATTATGGATATTTGGAAATCATTTCACACTTCATTTCGCAACATAATCACTTCGAGCTCGGATCGTCACTTCGTATTTCATCATTTTTTATCAATTATAGCAGCGCAGCACACGAGCACGCGACGCGTAGAGATCGGCGGCGGGGCGGGGGCGTCGACAGCTTCTAGTTTCAGTGTACGCAGTTCGAGTTTAAGAGCTCATATCGCTCGATCGTACGTGGCAAGTTTCACAACTGACCGTGTCACATCAATTATTGCAACGTAGCACTTCGAACGTTCCGCGTCGAGGTGGGGGCGACATTTCCGGACAAGAGCACTTTAAAAACTGGTCGCAGGAAGTGTAGGGGGCGATCGCAGGGGGTGTCACAGCACGCAGGCGGCGAACACCGCCATGGCGCGTCAGGGCGGCGGCGGCGCGTGCGCGGCGGGCGCGGGCGGCGCGGCGGGCGCGGGCGGCGCGGGCGCGCGCTCGGGCAGCGCGGGCGCCGCCTCCTCCGCGCCCGCGCCGCCCGCGCGCGCCCGCATTACGTACGCGTATGTGCGGTACCTCTTTATCTGAGAAAAAACGACGCATATATTATTACCCACACAACATTTTAAAAAGAAGTAGAGTATTATTATCCAAGTAGTGAGTATTAATAGTACTGGCTATCTTTTCGAACTTCGGCGGGTCTGCGAGCTTCAACTTAAAACATGAATCGAAGTAAGGAATTTCGTATTGTACTATTTGCCGAAGTTATTTGGAAGATATCGATCTTCGTGTACATCATGAATTGAGGTTCGCTATTTTGGCCCAATTACGGCCCGATTTCTCTATTTTAATTTAAAACCCAGCGGACTTTCTGAAGTTCGATGCCTTAGTTAGACAGTACGGCCCCAGGGAGTGAATGGAGGATATTCAGATTACTATAAACACCCAACTAATTCGATCAGCATTTTAAGAGATTTAAGGATAGACTTTTTAGTTTCCGGATTTCCATACATTTTTGTGCTAATTTCACGGTTTTTAATGTTCTTATGTCTTAGAACAAGGGTCTTCAACCCGCGGCCCGCGGGCCGCGTGCGGCCCGCAGTTGCATTCTTTGCGGCCCGTCATTATATTGAAAAAATTAAATTCACATGTCTTCAAATTATACCTATTTACAGATTAAAACGATTTTCTTGTGTTGCGGCCCACCAAACTTTTATCAGAGAATACTAGGCCCTTGACTTCAAAAAGGTTGAAGACCCTTGTCTTAGAATGTTTATAGATCAGTTAGGGGTGTAGACAGCGATCTGAATCTCCTTCATTCAGTCCCTGGATGGCCATCATCAGATCACAGCTAGGCCAATCCTTGGCGGAGAACCAAACTACCTTGTTTGTATAAAAATCGACTGGTGTCTTTATCTGGTCACCACTATATTTTACATGTAATACTTTGGTTTATTGAGTTTAATTAAACTCATTTTTTTAAAGATGTGCTCACCTCTAGCACGAGGTAGTGCTCCTTGTCCCGCTGGTGCGGCGCGTTCTCGCGCGCGTGCCGCAGCGCCGCCAGCTCCTCCTCCAGCCGCGCCGCCCTCTCCTCGTGCTCGCACAGTTGCTCCCGCTGAGGAAAAACAAAATATCTAAAAGAACTTGCGCATATTATTCCGACTTCCATAACTTGACTAAGGGCTGATTTTTCAATCCCCAGATAACAGATTAGTCAGTTAAATAATTAACCAAATAAAATAAATAGTATTGTAAACATTTGACAGACAAGCGAATGACAAACACTGTCATTTTGTCGGTTTAATACGTTTTCAAACGAATAAAATTTATCTAGGCATTGAAAAATAAGCTCTGCGTGTTGAACTATCGATTTTTTTATGCCATTTTTATTTGTATTTTTTTGTCCCTGGTGTATTTGGTAAACGTTTGAAAAAAGATAAAACTTCCAAAGCGACGCAATCGCTATATTGTTATGCATGTTATGGTGATTTCATATTATTATGCTTTAATTCTTTTATGAGTGCAGAAATTGTAACGAAACACGAGAATTTTTGCGATTTCCCGCCGATTTACGGCAGTTTCACTAACAAAACACAGCAACTGACAAGTTTATAATGGCAAGACTGGGTGTATAGTAGTACGCACCATGGAGAGCTCCGATTTACGGCAGTTTCACTAACAAAACACAGCAACTGACAGGTTTATAATGGCAAGACTGGGTGTATAGTAGTACGCACCATGGAGAGCTTGGTGTGCGTGCAGGGCAGCAGCGGGCGCTGGAACTTGCGCTGCGAGCCCACCGCGCCGGCCAGCGGCGGCGCCGAGTACGCCGCGCACACGAAGTTTACCGTCTCCACCCACGAGCACAGCTCCTTCGAGTCGCTGTCGAATTGGTACCAAACGTTAGCGTCCGCCTGAAAGCTCGGTTACGCGGAAACATTTGCTTTTTCTTTACGTGTAGTAAAGAGTATGGAAAATAACCTTACTTCTGCACTTTTTTCACCATTATCTTTAGCACAGTTATCTATCTTGAAAAAAAGTTATTAAAGCTACTACATAGTACGTTCAAGTGAATTTTGATGTAGAATTCAATACGTTTCCGCTGTTATTTACGCCAAAAATATCACACTACGCAAGCGCTTTTGATGATATTCCGTTTTTTTTTACAATCATCTGTAAGATTTATACGCAATTTAATACTTGTAGGTACTATATTATAGGAAATGAAGCGATCTTTTGTATGGAGACCCCAACATTAAATCCTCACTCGATGAAACTTTGCAGCGATGTAATATAGTATTAACCAAAACCTACGTACAAATATATAAAAAAAAGATTTGAATTATTAAAAAAATATGTTTCAACTAGCTTTTGTCCGCGTGGATATTCGAGAAAATCCTATGGGAACTTTAAACCAGGATAAATAGTATTCAATGTTTTAATTTCATCAAAATCTGATCAGCCGTTTTAACGTGATTAGACGGGTCCCCACCAAGCAAGCTGACCCGCTTTTTCCTCTCATAAAATTTCATTCCCTATTTTGACACCTACAGACTTTCATACAAACTTTCATCCGCTATTTTAACTCTTTCCACCATTATTTCGTAATAAAAGGTAGCCTGTGTCATTTCTCAAGCTTTAAGGTGGGGTTCCGAGACGGGCCGCAGACCGCAAGTCGGTTCAGTAGTTTCGGCGTGAAGGCGTAACAGACAGACGGACAGACAGACAGTTACTTTCGCATTTATAATATTAAGTATGGATTTTGTATTATTGATTTTGAATTTCGTTCTGTCAATTTTACTCATGGTAGTCGATTAAACAACATAATCTCGTAGTGTAAAAGTATGTAAATGGGTACCAAATAAATACGATAGTGGCATAACTTCTGAAGTCTCTCTATACTGTGGTACAATCAAACTTTCATCCCCTATTTCAACCCATCCAACACTTATTTCGCAATAAAAGGTAGCCTATGTCCTTTCTCGAGCTCTACTCTACCTCTGTACCAAATTTCATACAAATCGGTTCAGTAGTTTCGGCGTGAAAGCGTAACAGAGAGACAGACAGAGTTACTTTCGCATTTATAATATTAGTATGGATTTTGTATTACTGATCTTGAATTTCGTTCTGTCAATTTTACTCATGGTAGTCGATTAAACAACAAAATCTCGAAGTATAAAAGTATGTAAATGGGTACCAAACAAATACGATAGTGGCATAACTTCTGAAGTCTCTCTATTCTGTGGTACAATCAAACTTTCATCCCCTATTTCAACCCCTCCAACCCTTATTTCGCCATAAAAGGTAGCCTATGTCCTATCTGGAGCTCTACTCTACCTCTGTACCAAATTTTATCGAAATCGGTTCAATAGTTTCGGCGTGAAGGCGTAACAGACAGACGGACAGACAGAGTTACTTTCGCATTTATAATATTAGTATGGATTTTGTATTATTGATTTTGAATTTCGTTCTGTCAATTTTACTCATGGTAGTCGATCAAACAACATAATCTCGTAGTGTAAAAGTATGTAAATGGGTACCAAACAAATACGATAGTGGCATAACTTCTGAAGTCTCTCTATTCTGTGGTACAATCAAACTTTCATACCCTATTTCTACCCTTCCGTAACATTTGAACGTAACATTGAATACGGTAGCATTTCATAATAGTGAACAGCTACACATAATTGACATCAATAAATTATTTAATAGTTTTTACTTGACAAAAGATAAGTTCTATCTGCCTAGTTCTTTTAGGAGACAAATAGCATTATCGCTATCTTTTTATTTTAAACATTTAGCCAATAATCTGGCTAGTAAAACAACTGCTTTTATTGAGCAGTCAACTATTGACATTAGTCATTCAACTTTGGAATCTGTTCCAAATAAAAATAATTATAACATTTTACTTAGTTCAAGTAATAATAATGTTTCACATTTAAATTACCATCTAGGACAATAGAGGCGTCCTCTAGCCCTGACTTAACAATAGAAAAGCCAAAGTGTTTAAGAATTGTACACCAAAATATGCAAGGCTTTTCTGGCAAAGATTTAGAAATAAGCTTATTCTTAAACTCTGAAGATATTGATGTGTTATGTGTTACTGAGCATTGGTTGAAAAAGCACGAATTACTTTTAAGTTTAGATAATTATAAAGTTGTTAGCTCGCTTAGTAGGAAATCTACTATAAGAGGGGGTTCACTTATTATTCTACACAATAGTTTACAATGTAAAGAGCGTAGAGATGTAGTATCCCTCTCAATAGGGAATATGCATAAGTCACCGATTTTGATGAAATTGAGCTTGATCGCTGCGGACACTTATAAAAACATGATGGAACAGGAAAAAAAATAAAAAAAATGTATTATTTTAGTTTTATCACACGATGAAATCAGGGGAAAATAACGATATTTTTTTTTCATTTTCGGATATAATGCACTTTACAGTCAGATAGAATATCGAATAAGAAATAATATTTTGTATGACACATATGCACTTAAACGCAAAATTTAGGGAGATAATTGAAGATTATTGGCTAACTCCATATTAAACGCGCCGAAACACACCTGAAACGTGATGTGTGACGTCACCATTTTGTATGGAGCGTTTTCGGCGGGAGCTGATGCGTGCTAACTTCAAGTAACTATATTACGAGAAAAAAACGCAAGAGACAAGTTTCAATATTACAGTTGATTTTCTCACGCATTATACTATTGATTTTGATTAAAAAAAAATTTGATGCATATTCCCTATTGAACGAACCGTTGAGTTATCGTGCGTGGAACTTGATCAAATAATTATAGTATGCGTATATAGACCCCCCAAAGCGAATTACTCTGAGTTTGAGTCCACTATGGAGGAAGTTTTAAAAATAACTTGTAGGAAGAATAAAAAAGTCGCAATTTGCGGAGATTTTAATGTCGACATCTTAGACCCTAAAATAGCCAAACTGTCGAGTAGGTTCATAAACCTATTTAAATAATTTAATTTGCTACATATTTTTAATGAACCAACGCGTATCACACCCACATCGGCAACCTGCTTAGATAATATTTTCTGTAACTGTAATGTCATTGAAAAATCAATTTTAAATTGTATTAAATCCGACCATAGTGGACAATTAGCCTCCATTGAGCACCATCATGTTCCGCCTAAACGGGAAATAATGTGTAGGCCAGTAAAAAAACACTGTATTGAAAAATTCAGAACCAATGTCACAAGTAAAATTGAAACATTACCAGAACCAAATTTTGAAGCCAATAACCTATATAATCATTTATTTAGCATAGTTCAAACTGAATTTAGTAAAACTTTTAAACAAAAAGTCATCAAATGTAATGATAGTACGAAATTTAGTGACTGGGCCACACCCGGCATATATAAGAGCAGAAGGAAATTATACGAACTTTATGCAGAGAAAGCTACTTCTAGTGATCCTAACTTCATTGAATTTGTCAAGAAGTATTCACAAACATTCAGAGAAGTCTGTATCTTAGCAAAGTCCAAGTACTTTGCAAATAAAATTAAATTAGCTGACAATAAAATTAAGGCTACTTGGAATATTATTAACAAAGAAACGGGCAAATCAAAATCCAATATAAATTCCTTCTGTTTAAAAACTGGTGATCAAACTTTTGAATCTGACAATGAGGTCGCTAAAGTTTTTGAAGATTTCTTTGCTAGAATACCTGTAGAAACTACCAGTACTCTTAGTGCTTGTCCCAACATCGCTGTCTCCCTTCAAGTCTGTCTCAAGTGTTGATAAGTGCAATGAAAGTTTTTCCTTTAAATATATAAATAGTGCAGATATCATTAAAGCTTTTAAAACAATTAATGTAAAAAAAACAGAAGATCTTTAGGGCATGTCAACAAGCATAATTAAATCAATAATTGATATACTAGCCCCTTACTTGGCTTTTATTTTTAACAAATGTATTGACGAAGGGGTCTTTCCTGATCTAATGAAAAATAGTAAATTGATTCCTCTTTTTAAATCTGGGGATAAAAGTGACCCAGCTAACTTTAGGCCAATATCTATACTACCAGCACTTAGTAAAATATTTGAAAAAATTATATATTCCCAATTATTAGATTACTTCACATACAATAATATACTTCATAAAAATCAGTTTGGTTTTTCCAAGGGTAAAAGTACTACTGATGCTGGAATTGCACTTCTCAAACATATTCTTGATGCTTGGGAAGAAAAGCAAGATGTAATTGGCATTTTCTGTGACCTTTCTAAGGCATTCGATTGCGTTGATCATCAAACACTATTAAAGAAGCTAGAACATTATGGTGTCTCTGATAAATCAGTTAGTCTTATGAAATCGTATTTGTACAATAGAACTCAGAAAGTAGTGATTAATAGAACTGAATCTACTGGAGCCCCCATCAATATGGGTGTGCCACAGGGATCAATATTGGGCCCATTGCTGTTTCTAATTTATATAAATGACCTTCCCAACTACGCGAATAATTTATGTGAAACAGTACTATTTGCGGATGATACTTCTTTAGTTTTTAAAGTAAACAGAGGTAATAACTGTTCGGACGAAGTAAATAGTGCCCTCTCTAAAGTTTCATACTGGTTTAATAGTAATAATTTAGCACTTAACCCCAAAAAAACTAAATGTGTTAAATTCTCATTACCTAATGTTGAGCAGACAAAATTAAATATTAATTTGAATGACGATGAAGTCGAGTTTATCGAGAGCACAAATTTCTAGGTATCACACTAGATTGGGGTGCGTGGTCGGATAACCTCCTCGTGTTTCCTCTACTGTCTGTCTCCGTTCATCCGTGGACTGGGAACGACAGTGGGAGGGACGGTGCACCCTGGGTATCACTGTAAATGACTCCTTTGGTTTCATCTACCGTGATGGCTAATAGTCCGACCCTTCTGTTATCCTGTACGTAGTGCAGGACCAGGGGCCCGCTTCGGGGGGCCGAGGGGAGACAACCCCAATAAAAATCTCAAACCGTAGCCCTGTACGTAGTGCAGGAGCGGGGGTCGCCTTTGCGGGGACTACGAGGAGTAAACCTCTATAAAAAATCCTCAATTGTTCCGGTATTTGAGGACGAGATACCGGAAGCCTGTTTCAGGTGGTTGGCAAAGGAGGCCAATCCTGATCGCCACCCTTGGGCATCTCCCGCCCCCCAAGGTGTAAAAGGGTTACCCGGGCATCGGGATCTCTGCCCGGGCGGACGGTATAATTCTCCCGATCTCGTGGGAATAGCAATGATGTCGAACAATAATAAAAAACCTAGTCGTGATGAAAAGGAGAGGTTTACGGTGCCGGTTCCCGGTAATAGTAAACGGACGGACGAAACACTGGGTCCAACCAAAAACAGTGCGAATGAAAAGGATGCCCTCCTTAAGGAGATCATTAGAAGGTGCGACGCCGCCATTGAGGTGGCTGACGAGGCGACTAAGAAACACGGCTTATCCTCCTCAGGAGACGATACGTTGGGTTGCATTGAGGCGAGTCGAAAGTCTGGCGGAAGCTCGACGGGGAAGGCGGCCCCAGCCCCTCCTTCACTGCCACAACCCCGACTGCGGGAAGAAGAGCCTGTGCGAAAGCCTAAGGCCAAAAGAGGCCGCACGATGCAAAGCCGTGCTGGGAC
This sequence comes from Agriphila tristella, assembly GCA_928269145.1. Taxonomy (NCBI): domain Eukaryota; kingdom Metazoa; phylum Arthropoda; class Insecta; order Lepidoptera; family Crambidae; genus Agriphila; species Agriphila tristella. The sequence continues at coordinate 7,176,459 of OV743440.1, forward strand.
GACGCCTAGTCGGGCGGAGTCTCATAGTCGGGTTGAGATGAGCGAAACGAAGAATGAGAAGCAGTTGCAGCCAATCTTCTCGTTTGAAGCGGTGCCTCCAACGGATGTTGAAGCGATGGAGGCGGAGGCCTTGCCACTGACCGGTACTACCGAAAGCCGAGAAGAGGAGAGAGAAATTGCTCTCCTTAAAGTCGAAAACGCCGTCCTGCGTGGAGAGTTGGAGGTGATAAAGAGAGAAGTTGCGAATCTCCGCCGAATGTCGAAGTCTGAGATTGCCGGTGAGCTGACCATTTCTAAGGTGGCTATGGAAGAGCTCAAACAATTCTTAGAAATAAAGATGAACGAATTGTTTGAGGGTAGGTTGAGCGGATGGCGGCTCCCACCCCCTCTCACTAAGAAGACGCAACAGCAAACCCTAAGCCGAGCGGTGCCACCAACCGCGAGTAACGCTCAACAAGCTGAACTTCCATCCGCTCCCCCTGCCCGGGCACAGGGGAATGCTTGGCAACAGGCGGAAGGAAGGAGGAAGGGAAAGGCGAAGACGAGACCTCAGGAGAAAGCCCACGTCAGCAAGTCGGCTCCGGCCCCTGAGGAGAAGAAGAATGTCTGTCAGAAAAAGCCGAAGATAAAACCCCCACGCACCTCGGCTGTGGTGATCGATCTCCTTCCGGTAGCGAGGGAGAGGGGGCTTACATACGCAGAAGTTATCGCCATAGCGAAGCAGTCGATCTCACTCCCTGAACTAGGCATTCCGGAGGGGTGCAGAATTAGAGAGGGTCAAACAGGCTCCAAAGTCCTAGAGGTACAGGACCCGAGTGGGGTGAAGGCCGATTTATTGGCCGAGAAGCTTCGCGAGGTTCTCTCAGAGGTGGCGGCTGTCCGACGGCCGGAAAAGCTGATAGACTTGCACATCGCGGGCCTCGATGATTCTCTCCTAAAGGAAGATGTGCTGAAGGAGCTCGCGGTCATTTCGGGTTGTGAGCAACACTCTATAAAGTCGACCGAACTTATGCTCGGTTCAGATGGTACAGGCTGCTTAAGGGTAAGATGCCCGGCTGCTGCAGCTAAGAAGATCGCCTTGGAAGGCCGAATTCGTGTTGGGTGGTCCACTGCAAGGGTGAGGGTGCTTGATCCTCTCCCCATGCGGTGTTTTAAATGTCTTGGGATTGGGCACACAAAGCCCAAATGCCCGTCGAGAGTCGATCGAAGCACCCTCTGCTTCCGCTGTGGTGAGCCGGGCCACATGGCCGTGGCTTGCAGTGCCGAGCCCAGGTGCTCTGTCTGTGCTGCCAGTGGGCGGCCGGTAGACCATGTTATGGGCAGTCGAAAATGCGTTCCGCCGGTCATTAGGGGTAAGCGCCCCGAGGGCCAGCTGACCGAGGTAGGAGCTTCGCCGGGGAATCGGCCCGAGTGAGCGGGCATCCCCGGCGCGCGGGGGTACGCCCCAGGCTGCTCCCCACACTTCTCGGCGTGGAGAAGCGTTCGGGAGGCGTTGGTGGGGGGGACATTTGTCCCCCAGTCGGGGTCAAGTGGGCGGTGGGAGGTGAATCACCGCTCGCCTTGCACGGCCCTGATGGGAGGGGGAATGGCCAAACTTGCCCGGCCATTCCCCGTCGGAGGAGGCCCGGATGCGGGCAGGCCGCATGCCGTTGGGGTGAATGCCACCCTGGACCCCACACAGCGTAATGGCTGGCGGCTTTGGCGGCAAGAGGGCATGTGCCGGAGGTTTTTAATGGGTATTCCCTTCTCCCGGCGAGTCCCACATGCCCCCTTCCCGATCACCTGCGGGAAGGGAAGCGCGTAAAAGCGTTTTCCTCCGGCTACAAAAAAAAAAAAAAAAAAGGTATCACACTAGATTCTCGACTGCAATGGGATCCACATATTGAAGCCTTGTCAAGTAGACTTAGTTCAGCGGCATTCGCTGTTAAGAAAATAAGGCTTTTAACTGATATTGAAACGGCAAGGTTAGTATACTTTAGTTATTTTCATAGCGTAATGTCGTATGGACTGCTATTGTGGGGCTCAGCTGCCAGTATTGAAAATATTTTTGTACTCCAAAAAAGAGCTGTTCGCGCCATATACAATCTACGGCGGAGAGATACCTTGAGAGAAATGTTCAAAGAAATAAATATTTTAACTTTGGCAGGCCAATATATTTATGATAATTTAGTTTATGTAAGGAAACACTATGATTCATTTGCTAAGAACAGCAATATTCACCAGTTCAATACAAGAAATAAAGATAAACTTGCCGTTCCAAGATTTAGGCTTGCAAAAACTAGAGGTTCATTTATGGGGAAAGGCATAGCCTTTATTAATAAAGTTCCACAACAAGTGATTGATCTTCCTTTGCATGAATTTAAAAACCATGTTAAAAAGACGCTCATGGGTAAAGGTTATTATAAAGTAGATGATTATCTTAAAGATCTAAATGCGTGGAAATGATGTAACACATAACTTGCTAATAAGTACTTTGTTGAAGTAATATAATAAGTCTATGTTGTTGCCAATAATCCTGTCACCCTGTTGTAATTTTCTGGTAACGATATATTCAAGTTTGTAAATATCGTTACTTATGGCTGTTACAGCTGATAAGTTTCTTGCGCCCGTTCTTCTTGTCAGCTAAAAAAGTCTGGAACGGGTGGTAGGAAAATATAGACGATTCAAAAGTACTTAATAATTAAGTTTATTTGAATAAAGCTTATTTGACTTTGACTTCCAACCCTTATTTCGCAATAAAAGGTAGCCTATGTCCTTTCTCGAGCATTACTCTACCTCTGTACCAAATTTCATACAAATCGGTTCAGTAGTTTCGGCGTGAAGGCGTAACAGACAGACAGACAGAGTTACTTTCGCATTTATAATATTAGTATGGATTATGATATTTTATCATACTGTAATAGTAGTTTGTTACACAAGGGACGTAAGTGAGCTATTACAGAACAAGATCCAATTTGGCGCCCGTGCGAGCGCAGCTCGCAAAGGGCGCTAATGGATCGAGTGCACCCGAGATATTTAGACGCACGAGCGAGCGAAGCGAGCAAGGGCGAATATAGTTCGAGGGTGTGATAGCTACTTACAACCGAGGTAAGCATACTACTTTACATCATTCATGCGAGGTAAATAAAACATTGACAATGATATTTTTCGTTCATTAAAAACCTCTCGTGGGGTTGATCAGACCATCAAACTGAACAACTTTCATTATGGGAAAAATCACGAAAAAAAATCTACTGTTCCATACAAAAGTAAAATGCCTACTCCATCGAAATGTAAAACAGCAATTTTTTTTTCGTGCTTTCAAAATGAATGTTATCATTTTATGAAAAAAAATTGTTTGACCAAGGAGTTTTGCATAGCTTGAATTTTCATAGTTTTTTTTTTAAGTAAAAAGTTTCTTCATTTTATAAGAAAAGAAATTGGTTCACTAAGGAGTTTGACATAGCTTGAATTGTAAAGTTACTTTACAATTAAAGCATTCACCCATGCTTGAATTGTAAAGTGATTTGAAAATGGAACGTTCTATCTAAACAATGCACTGTGTTGCACATGCCAACTTACACGGCCTCTTACTATACTAGTAAATCCTAGTTGCCGAGCAGTATGATGTAAAGTTTATTTTTTGTAAAGTTTTAAGTATAGAAAATCTCTTTAGCTTGTCGTATGTTTTTTTGTGGCTACAACTTTACGTTTTCTATACAGGCTCATTTTGCGAACTCTTTACAAAATCAAACATAAGTTCAAGGAAGTAATAAAAATGAATTAGGTGAGATAATTTTGAATTATTTCTTTTTAAATTCACAGTTTTCAGCCACTTTTTATGTCCAAAAAATTTAGATGCGCACGCTCACCCTCGCGCAAGCGACGCGAGCGGGGAAGGCGGGAGGCGGGAGGGGGGCTCGCGCGGGTCGACCGTGCCATGCGCAAACAGTGACAACAATTTCAATTTGTGTATGGAAAAGTTTGGGGTAAAAATGTAAAAAATAATATTTTTTATTTACTTCACAAATTGATTGTACTGCTGCTATAGAATGACCTGACAAAATTTGAAAAGGGGTCCAAAAATGACCCTGTATAAAAATATACCCCCCGCAAACCATGTTTTCCTATATCTCCTAGAAATTAGTTTTTAAACACGCCGAGAATCAAGAAACCATCTTTTGTAATTTAAGGGTGTAAGTATGAAAACATGGTGTGGGAAGTTTATCTTTTTATACAGAAAACGTAAAGTTGTAGCCACAAAAAAAACATAACAACAAGCTAAAGAGATTCTCTAGTTGCTACAAATATATAATTGCGAATAAACCTCACAGATGATTAAAAAAAAACAAAACAAAATCACCAAGCGCTTGCGTAGGTTCATTTTTTTGGCGTAAATAATAGCGGAAACGTATTGAATTCTACATTCACGTACTGTGAAGTTGCTTCAATTACTTTTATTCAAGAAAGATAATGATAATGCTGAAAATAACAACGAAAAACATCGAAAAATGCAGAAGTGAGGTTATTTTTCTTACTCTTAACATGTAAAGAGGCAAATGTTCCAGCTTAACCCAGCCTAAAAGGAAAAAGTACAACTACGGTAGCTTTTTAAGTTATACATAATTTAGTCATCCATCCCATTCTAAAACTGTAACAAATAATATAATAACGAAGTGTTACGTTTACCAGATTTATTTTACTAAACAAATTACCTTGTTTGAAATAAGTATTCTGCTTGGTCCGCGGTCTGCAATCTGAACACGTGCTGCTTTTTCGTATAATCTGACGCTTTCGTCGCTAATGCATGGTGTATCCTAAATAGAAACAATGCCACATCAAAATTACATTACCAAAATGTATAGCGTCTTAGGGTCAACTTTTAGTTAAGTCAATAGAAGCTAGTCTTATCAGTTTCTACGTGGTTTTATGAAGCGACATGTATACAACATGTTACAAAAAACCTAAAGCAGAAAATGGTAGATAGGGTATGCATATCACCCCGAAAAATTATTATAAGTAAATTATGAAACCACCACTTAAAAAAAACAAGATAAACTATATAGTGGAAACCCTAGACCTAAATTGCGTTTTACTTTTTGCTGGGGTTGATTATCGAAAACAATAGTCTATTAGCGTTTAGGGTTGTCACTTTGCAGTTTTCATGCATCTAAAAAACAATACATTATAATGAAACACACTGTATAGTGGTAGATACCTAATCGCGTTGTGCAGGTTGTCGGACATCTGGCTGCGGCGGAACCCGTGCTCGTCCTTGTGTAGGTACAGCACCAGGTCTCGCAACGTGCAGTAGAACATTTTCCAGCCTCGCCGCCCGAACGGAGCTAGAGGACATATATTGTAATAAACACCGGAAATTATATGAATCGCTCAAAGACAGACTGATCTTATTACACTATTCATCGCGTATAGCGCCATCCCTTTCTAACTGTACTCAAGCCAGGGGCGTCGCCAAGAGTGGGCAGGGAGGGGCAGCCGCCCCCCTCCCTAGAGGTTAAAAAAATGTAGCCAACTGCAAAGGAACCAAAGTTCTGAGGCCGTGCAACTTGCTTTTCCGATAAATCCCGCATTACAAAACTTGAATAAATTCACTAGGTGCTCTTAACTGTACGTACAATTCATATTTTTGTTTTCTCATCCTCCTTAATATTAACGTCAAAATACAGGTGAATAAAGAAATATGCGAGCCGCAGACAGAGAGCTCACTATACGAACAAAGCGCTATTTTGCACGCATGCATGGACATTGCGATTTAACAGGGATTCTCGGGCAGTATCTGACAGAGATCAGTCGCGGCTGAGGCGAGTGCTAGCGCGGTTACGGGTAGTGATGAAAAAAAACGACGGAGTTTTTACATTTTAGGGACGCGCCAGTTATTAAATTCCAAATAACATTTAACTTGCACTAAAGTTTTTTAACTAGACGCACGACAGCAAGGCAATACTGTCTAACCTACTCCTTTTTAAAATTCAGATCAGAATCAATATAGTAGCAACCCTAGTGAGTCCGGCAAGTTTAGGTAACAATTTTTGAGAACGGCGGGAGAAGTTATGTGTCAATGGTATACGTATACGTACGTACGTTACCTTTTTATATGTGGAGGTTTGTAAAATTGGTTTCAAGTAATTTATAATGTTCTATTCATGCCTGTAAAAGCTGTACATTTCCGAAAATTAATAAATACGTACTCTTTTTCCCATTGGCGTCGACGCAGCACTTGCGCATGACGTACCCCTTCTTGTACTCGACGGCGCGCGACTGGTCGGGCACGTCCAGGAACGGGTTGGCCCCCACCACGCCCCCGCCCCCGCCCGCCCCGCCCGCCACTGTCGGGGGGGCTTCGCCGTCCCTACGAACAAGGTGTTGGATTCTAAGGCCGCGAATACACCTGCAAAAACTTCTGCGAGAACTTACACTGACAGCCTGTCACACAGTAGCTTGTGAACGCGTGACAAACTGTCGCCAGTGCATTTGCTATTAGTTAACACTTGTAAGCTACTGTCTGACAGGCTGTGGGACAATTCTTGCAGGTGGAAACCCGGCCTAATATACGATGCGATAAAATTGACAATAGAGAGTGATCCGCTGCAACTAACTTCACGCGAGAATATATGGAAAAGAGAAAAGAACAATGACCACTTCCCAAACAAACGTTGACCTGTTAAATTTAACTTTTTTAAAAGTACATTAATAATAAAATTATATTTGATTTGTCCAAAGCATTATCAAAAATTGTATGTATTTCGTAACAAACAATGACTTCAAAACGTCATCTCTATCTCATGCGCACGCACATAAACACTGCCATTCAACTCGGCCGCATGCGGCTGTGTAGCACGCACTCACTCGCAGGCGCGGTCTGTTGCGTGCGTTACATTGCGTGGTATGTATGCAATGCGTTTTTAACACCAAAAATGAAAATCATTTCCCAGCAATAATTTTGTGTGTAATAAATAAATTGACAGATATAGTCCTGATGATGGGCAGAAACGGCAGAATACGTAGATCTCGGCTTCATCAAGGGTCTTTTTACACACTGTATAAAATACAATACTTACAGAGCCCACTGCAGCGGCTGCGTGCGTATGGCGTGGTAGAGCGCCTTGAGCGTGTCGCGGGGGAAGTTGTCGCCGTCGTTGAGGTCGGCCAGGTTGTCGCTGAACTCGGCGCACTCCCTAACAATACTCACAGGGCCCACTGCAGCGGCTGCGTGCGTATGGCGTGGTAGAGCGCCTTGAGCGTGTCGCGGGGGAAGTTGTCGCCGTCGTTGAGGTCGGCCAGGTTGTCGCTGAACTCGGCGCACTCCCTAACAATACTCACAGGGCCCACTGCAGCGGCTGCGTGCGTATGGCGTGGTAGAGCGCCTTGAGCGTGTCGCGGGGGAAGTTGTCGCCGTCGTTGAGGTCGGCCAGGTTGTCGCTGAACTCGGCGCACTCCCTAACAATACTCACAGGGCCCACTGCAGCGGCTGCGTGCGTATGGCGTGGTAGAGCGCCTTGAGCGTGTCGCGGGGGAAGTTGTCGCCGTCGTTGAGGTCGGCCAGGTTGTCGCTGAACTCGGCGCACTCCCTAACAATACTCACAGGGCCCACTGCAGCGGCTGCGTGCGTATGGCGTGGTAGAGCGCCTTGAGCGTGTCGCGGGGGAAGTTGTCGCCGTCGTTGAGGTCGGCCAGGTTGTCGATGAACTCGGCGCACGCCATGCGCCGGAACGTGGCGCTGCCGCCGCCGTGTAGATCCGTGTTCAGCAGCATTATGGCGCACGTCAGCGTGTGCACTGCGTCTGTACATGAAACGCTACATGTTAATACTGTAGGCGCAATCATATAAAAGCACGCAGGTCAGTTTCATGGCTAGATTTGGTTGTTTTTAGGGTTCCGTACCCAAAGGGTAAAAACGGGACCTTATTACTAAGACTCCACTGTCCGTTTGTTGTCTGTCTGACACCAGTCTGTATCTCATGAACCGTGATAACTAGACAGTTGAAATCTTCACAGTCTATATATTTCTGGTGCCGCTATAAAAACAAATACTAAAAACGGAATAAAATAAATATTTAAATGGAGCGTATAAAATATACATACAACAAACGTGACGTTTTTTGGTACGGAACCCTTAGTGCGCGAGACCGACTCGCACTTGGCCGGTTTTTTCTAATAACCGCTCTTTTTTCATTAAAATACAAATTGCAATTATTGTAAAGAACGCTAACGTCTGTCACCGGACGCGTGGCTGGCATGACTAGATGCCATAGAGTAAGATAAAATGCTATGCCGGTTGTAATTGTTTAGCCCCGTGGTGCTATTTTTAAGCAATTTATTTGTTTGCAAATTACACTTCCATAGATTTTAGTTCGCTGTTTTATTTCGCGATTAGTTCTGAGCGACTTTTTTTTCTACTTTATACACAGTCATTTTGTAGTCGTTTTACCTAATCGCCTTAAGAAATGTTCTACCAATAAAACTACACATTTTTACTAAAGAAACATGGGTCGAAAAACTATAAAAAAAATACTCTCTTACTCTATAATGTTGTACAATGTTTCTACAACTCTATAACTACAACTCTACAATGTACAATGTTTTAGCTAATCAGTCCGTGACATGCAACTCGGACGAAACGTCGGGAAATGGTAGGTTTTAAACACCTGTTTTAGTTGTCTAATTAGTTTGGGAGAACCAATTTTTTTTGGTTGTCACCATGATAGTGACGTCACCTCGTGAGTTGAAGGTCCTAGGGTTGCACTCGAGGTAGCGGCGCGAGAAGTGCACCAGTACTCGCTCCCGCTCCTGGGTCTCGCCGCTGAGCGCGAACCTCGCCAGATATAGTGACGTCACCTTGTGAGTTGAAGGTCCCCGGGTTGCACTCGAGGTAGCGGCGCGAGAAGTGCACCAGCACTCGCTCCCGCTCCTGGGTCTCGCCGCTGAGCGCGAACCTCGCCAGATATAGTGACGTCACCTTGTGAGTTGAAGGTCCCCGGGTTGCACTCGAGGTAGCGGCGCGAGAAGTGCACCAGCACTCGCTCCCGCTCCTGGGTCTCGCCGCTGAGCGCGAACCTCGCCAGATATAGTGACGTCACCTTGTGAGTTGAAGGTCCCCGGGTTGCACTCGAGGTAGCGGCGCGAGAAGTGCACCAGCACTCGCTCCCGCTCCTGGGTCTCGCCGCTGAGCGCGAACCTCGCCAGGAACGTGCGCAGCGCCACGTCGAGCGTCGCGCCGCTGAAGTCGAAGTGTTTCACGTACTCCTCCGCCACTGCCCTCGAGAATTCGTTGCTGCAAATTAAAAAATATATTAGTAGATCAAAGAATTTAAATTATTTAATACTAGCGGGCGCCCGCGGTTTCACCCGCATAGTTCCCGTTCCCGTGGGAATATCGGGATAAAAATAATTCTATGTTTTAATATAGGGTATCTACTATCTGTATGTCAAATTCCAACCAAATCCGTTCAGTAGTTTTTGCGTGATTGAGGAACAAACATCCAAACCCACAAACTTTCACATTTATAATATTAGTCGGATAAAAAATAAGTTCGAAGTGAGCTTCCCCTGCCTGACATTAGATAAATATTCCCAAAACATGAACACCAACAATAAGCAGTGTCGCTGACCAGTCTACCACGCGCGGGAGGAGACGCGTGGGGACGGAGGGCCGGCTACGTCACTGCAGCGAGCGACGACCAACGACCCCTACTTGCGGTCCACACACACACGGACACCAACCGCGAATTATACTTCGGTGGTCGTCCTCAATTTTAGTAATATTCACACTTGTAGTATCGCTCGTATGTGTTACCACTTAGCACAATAGTTTAGATAATTAGAAAGAAAACTGGCCTTCCGGTTGCGTCATTTCCTGTCAAATGTCAGATCTATTATCGCTATCATTTTCCCGCCAACAAACCCCGCGCCTCCTGTGACGTTTAGTGCAAAGTCGTCATTCGCTTTTTGTGCTTCGCCACGAGTGCACATCTTTTTTCCAAGTGAAAGTTATATTTGTTAAAATAACAAAGCGTAAGAGTGAAGAAGATTCCTTAGATTATATTGTTAAATAACTTTAGTGTTTAGAAGAAGAAATCAAGCGTATACGTCATCGTTCGCGCCATCATTGTCGACGAGTTTCTTCACCAATTCACCATCCATGGAGTGATTCATCGTCAAGGATGTCAAGTTGGTCCGATTCAAGATCGTCGCAAGAAGAAATAAAGCTTAATGCGTTCCGAATAGTCTGTACGACTATGTCGCCGCATTAGTTAGCTTTCTATGCAATCGATTTAGTCTGTAGGGCTGTTTCGTTGCATAGATGGATTATAAAGTTTATGCATTGAGAATAGTCTGTAGGACTATGTCTCCGCATGGACTTTGCTCTATTGCACTCGATTAAGTCTGTACGACTATGTCAGTGCATAGATATTTTCCTTACCACGGCGGTGAATGAGTCGAGCGACGGGCCACGGTTCAAATCTGATGGAGGTAAGGTAAACAAAGCAGTTTAATACATTCTGAATAGTCACAGACATTATGTTTGTGTGAATAGTCTGTAGGACTATGTCGTTGCATGGACTTTGTACAAGTCTATATTCATATTACAATATTGGAAAGGTAAGCAAGGCAATTTAATACATTCTGAATTGTCACAGACATTATGTCTGTGTGAATAGTCTGTACTGTAGGACTATGTAATTGCATGGACTTTGTACAAGTCTATATTCATATTACAATTTTGTTAAAGGCAGCAAGGCTATTTCATTGCAAAAATCGACGAACTTTTGTAACATTTAAATATTACATTTTAGTACATACCATTTAGAATAGTCACTTTCACTATGTCGCCACATGAACTTTATTCATAATTCATAATTATTTTGTCATAACCAGCAGGGTTATGTCATCGTATAGACGATTGGTATTTTAAAATACTTACTATAGACCTAGTCTTAACTGAACATGAAGAAACTCCAATACAACTTCAACGACGGTTTCCGCGCTTCAATAGACCGACATCGCCACAACCTATAACGTCTCTGGCTTTTCCCGTGGCTGTAACGCAGATGCAGACAGTTCAAGGAGCTTTGACGCAAGCCAGGTTTGAGTTAATTAAATAGCTAAGGTGTTGATCCCACTGAAATTGTGGTATATGGTCCGGCCACGTCCGGCTATTAGTACCGATCTTGCGAATAGGTTACAACATATTGTAACTTCCGGGTTTAAAAAACGAGTTCTAGTTCTGAAAATTGACAATTGATAGCAGCACCCATTATGAATGCTAAAGCTTAATGAATAAACATCTAACAAAAAACAAAAAAAAAAAAAAAAAAAAAATAAGGAAAACTCCTTTTTGGTGATAATTTCATTGAAACGATCAAAAACTTTACATTTTTGATCGTTTCGATGAACTTCAACTTAACAAATTCAGTGCTGAATTAAAGACCCAGTCGAAAAAGCCTGATTCTAGCTCTAAGAATTTTAACTGTTAGACGATGAACGGGACACGCAGGCTGGTACCCGTTCAGCCGGCGCCTCATCGCCAGCCGCCATTACAGTCGCTGCCTCCAGCTGCGAGCAGCTTCCAGCATTAGCAACACCCGCCGCCGTCGCCTAAGTAGGATAACCATTCCAGCGTGTCATCGTTGCATCGACCGCGCACTCGCGGACGATAGCTGCTAATTTAACGGTGAGGTGTGCTACGCAGAACGAAGTCACTTTAGTGAAGAATGGTCTATGATCGCCAAAGATCATTGTGGTCTTATCATGGCTGCATGCTACAAAATTCAGTCTGACAAACCTATAGTTCAATCACATCCTAATGTTATCGGAAATTAAACAGAATCAGTTTGATATTAATATACGACAGTTGTTGTCGATAGGTGCAAAGCAGATCCTTGTCCTGCAGGCTTATTTTGTAACTTTGACAGCATCGGTGAACGACCGTGCTCGGTGAACAACTGATCCCTTCGCAATTTCGGTATTGCGTAAACCACTCAGATCAATTTGTATCACGAGTTTTTTCTCATCCCAAAGTCTGACGGTACAATGAGATTTATTTTAAATTTAGAAGATTTAATATGGATCCTGCTTCTTCAACAACGATCCCAAAAGATGTATGTACTACTCTATACATTTGATGAAACCAATAATAAGGTTATTAAGAACTGTGGTCGTATATCTTCTTATTATTTATATATCATTTTTCTAATGAGTGAGACATGAAAAATGCACCCTTCATGTTAAAGCAACAGAACAAGTACCTACTTACATACATCTTTGGGGGTTTAATAAAATACTGATATAAGTAGTGTGACACCATCACAGAATTTCAAATAGGTATTAGGGTTTACTGTCGATTCTGAATTTTGGCATTTAAGCCTATTAAATAAATATATATAAAAAAAAAAAAAACTAAGTAATCAACTTACTAACCTTAAGAAGGTGTAAAATTAGAAGATCCGCTTTACTCGTTAGTCTACTAGTGTCTGCATGTCCAGCTATAGAGTGTGGATACGAAAGTTTTGAAAGGTGTAAAAATAATTTGAAAAATATTCTGATGATTATGACAGTTACATGAACATACCAGACAATGAATTGCTATATATTCGATGATGGTTTTTATGAGTCATCTATAATTCTGTGTACAGAATTAAAGATGATTTATATTGTCGAAATACTTTTTCTGACGCCTCAACAACGGGGTGGGGCGTGGCTTGTGGAGGTGAATCAGCAAGCGGTAAATGGTCAGACGCAGGAAAACAAATGCATTAATAAATTATTCAGATCTGTTGGTTCCATATTTTTTCTTTAAAACTCTTTGCTAAGGATTGTTACAAACAATTGTCAGATTCTTTTGCGGGTATATAAAACAACTATCAACCGTATGTTTGGATTACAATTTCTCCATCTTACTCAGATAACTCGAGAATTTAGAGAACTAGGAAAAGGAAATATTAGATGTTGGAAAAAAAAAAAAGTGTTTTTCGTTTTAGTGAAGTTTCTCTGGTTTCATCATGTCAGCCGCACGACACCCACTGCTGGGTATATGCCTCTGGTTTACTTACTCAAAATAAATTTGTTTGCCGACCGAATAAACTGAAAATATAATAAATATGCATCATGGGATTGGATCCTGAAGCATTTGTGGTAAAGGCATTTACAATAAATTGGTCTGATTGTTACTTTTATGCTTTCCCACCACCCAGTTTCATGTGTATTAAAGGTTAAGATTCTTAAGAAAATTTGTTGATGATAATAAATCAGAGCAAGGGGCATAATAATAATAGTACCAGTATGACCATCACAGCCATGGTACCCTTTGTTTTTAAGACTGATGTATTTTCATTCATGTGAATTCATTATTCCCCATTCTAGCGAGCGGCAGATCCACTCCTCAACTAGGTACCTTAGATACTGCATTATTATTCGCACAGCGATGATAAATAAAAGGTTTACTGACAGCAATAGATACTATTATAGCTTTCTTCTCTGATAATAAGATTAGACAGTATAATGTGGCATAATGTAAACTCACAGAAATGATTTTAACTTTAATTTTGAATTTTTATTATTATTTTTTTTACTGATATTCTTGATAGTGGTTTGAAATAATATTGTACAATTAACAGCTATAGATCTGCATTATCATTGACAATTGGTCATAATATTATAAATATTGATTTATTTTTACAAGAGTGTTCATGGGCTCAGCTCAGGACTTCATTACCAAAGTATATTAGGTAGGACATGGGAGTTTTGGACTATCTAGGTTCATTATTTCCTAATGAGAATAATATATCAATAGAACATTATCCTTTGGTCCATGGAACCATTAACAAAAAAAATAAAAAATAAAAGTAACTGCACATAGAGTCCAAACATATATAACGTTTTTAAAGTCAAAGTCAAGTAAGCTTTATTCAAATAAACTTAAATTATTAAGTATTTTTGAAACGTCTATATTTTCCTACCACCCGTTCCAGACTTTTTTAGCTGATAAGAAGAACGGGCGCAAGAAACTTACGCCCGTTATTAAAATCTGTTACAAAAATCGCAGCTGTTATTAAAATCACTGATCTTATTAAAGCATCTCGACTCAGTTTTGCACATCAGTTGTAAGATTTGCCCTTTTGAAAAGCCAGAAATATGCCCCGCTAAAGCGTTAAACGATAGCGAGGTAGATGTGTCCGTTTTCACCGGCCACAACACTCACCACGCGATGACCTCTCGAGCTTCTAGATGGGGTGTCAATGTGGATCTCATTCGTAATACCTACAGCAGGAAGGTCGGTCTGGTAACTCTATAATTTTGCAAATTATTGTAATAGGCTGCAGTTCACAATAACAATATTGTTCTGGTTTTGCTTGATCAATCTGTAAGTATAACTTACAAAGAATTGTAATGATCATGTTAATTTATGTTAATTACATGACTAATTGTAATTATGTATTATTAAGTTCCTCATTAATTGGTTAGGTACTTATTATAGTACAAATAGTACAATCTGTTCTGATAGTTTATTCAACCCGTCAACGCCCGGAAAATGAGATAATAGATTTTCTATTGTTGTCCGGACGCCCGGCTACCGCGCGGGTGTTGATGAATTAATAAAATAACTACTTGATTCAGTTATTGATATTTTTCTTGGACCTAGGTGTTTCTCTAAACATCTACAAGTGTGAATATTACTAAAATTGAGGACGACCACCGAAGTATAATTGATGATCAAACGAACTTACCTGTACGTGAAGTTCGATCATAATTATACGAGGTGGTCGTCCGAAGATTTTAGTACGTTGTCCCACCCACCCTAGAATCATTGTTTACCTTAGTAACAATAATCTAATCACCCATGCGAAAAATATCAATAATAATAATTATATTATATTAGTATTGTCTCTAAACTAAATGACGACTTTGCACTAAACGTCACAGGAGGCGCGGGGTTTGTTGGCGGGAAAATGATAGCGATAATAGATCTGACATTTGACAGGAAATGACGCAACCGGAAGGCCAGTTTTCTTTCTAATTATCTAAACTATTGTGCTAAGTGGTAACACATACGAGCGATACTACAAGTGTGAATATTACTAAAATCTTCGGACGACCACCTCGTATAATTATGATCGAACTTCACGTACAGGTAAGTTCGTTTGATCATCAATTATACAAGGTTATTTTTAGTTAATACAAACCCTCTCGTGGGGTTGATCAGACCATCAAACTGAACAACTTTAATTATGGGACCAACCTCGAAATCATGAAAAAAAAAACTGCTGTTCCATACAAAAGTACGAGGGCAGTTCAAATATGATCGAGACAAACGCTGTAGATGGCGCGCATTGTATGTTTTGAAGGTCGTGGCTTGAGTAATATGTGATAGCTGCGTCACTTACGAACAGTGTGGCATAGTTTTCGTCGGGGTGGCATGTTTCACGCGCGTGCTACGACTATGAGTGAACGTCAAGTGCCGACCGCCGTTGCGCAACGTATTTTAATTTTAATTTATTTATTAAGGAAACAAACGGTCATAAAATTACAATTTTGCAATATTAAATGATTCCAAAAAAGACCTATAGTTCCACTTAAGAATATAATAAAAGGTAGTTAATTTTACTCTCTTGACAAATCATAAAGATAAAGATTTAGAAATTGTTTTAACGGCGCTATAGCTAAAACAGAATAATTAATTAGGCGTTTATGGAAGAGGCCGTAAAATTTCAACAATAAACAATCCATGGAGATACAAATCACACTTAAGGTGTGTTTTAAATATATAATAAATGTGTTAATAAGTAAGTGGGAAATTAACACATAACAACATTAGGCATGTTACCACATGTGGTGTTACTTAAGTTATCTGTTTATAAAGAAAACTTCCGAAAAAGTAGTAATAATGGTACAGACAACCTTAATCCACCACAACTGGGTAATAAGTTCCAAACTAATATTCAACTATAATGCCAAAACATTAGGGTTAAAAAAAAAAAATTTTTGTCAGTTCTTTGCCGCTAGCCGCTTAACTTAATAATAAAAAAGAAAGTACAAAGTGATGTCTGGTAACAACAAATGCCAAATAAATTGGTTTGATACGGATTTAGCTGTCATTTAATAAGTTCTGAGTTCCATTTAGCTACTTACCTAAATGTTTTTTTCAAAGATCTAACTGTACAACAAAATATATCCACGTCCTTTAATAGTTCACATTTGTTATAAAGTTTACAGGCACGTTTTGAAAACATATTTGCAACATAGTTAGTTCTACTTGGTGTAATGTGAAATAAGTCTTTTTTACGACAATTGCGCTCACGCCCGCGCGGCACCCTGAAGTTAATCTTACCAAGCAGTGAGGGGACATCGAACAAACTGTGTATAATTTTGTACAACAAAACTGAGTCAATGCAGTCTCGTCTATCATGAAGATGTTGCATTTGGTTGCGCTTCAACGAATCGTCATAATTGTCAGAATTATATCTGGAACCACTCCCGGTACGGTAATCTAGTGCCTTAACAAATTTTTTTTGAACCTTTTCAATTCTATTAATATGTACAGCGTAAAGTGGTTTCCAGACCGCAGAGGCAAATTCAAGGCGGCTTCTTACAAAGCTGTTATATAATATTTTATATGTCAGAGGGTTCTTGAAAGGTTTACCAATGCGCAACAAGAAGCCAAGCTGTTTGTATGACTTGCTTATAATGGAATCAATGTGGGGTATGAAGGTCAATTCAGAGTCCATAATAACTCCGAGGTCCCGAATTTGAGTCACTCTATTAAGAACAGTATCACCAATTTTGTAGTCGTAGAATATAGTCTGCTTTTTTTTGTGAAACTTATAACATGACATTTGTCCAAATTTAAGAATAATTTATTTTCATTACAAAATGTTTCAAAATTTCTTAAATCAGCCTGTAACAGCTCACAGTCGCCAATATGACGAATTATCCGGAAAATTTTGGTGTCATCGGCATAGAGAAGAACTTTTGAATTAACAATTGATTTAGACACATTATTATGTAAATATTAAAGAGTAAAGGACCCAAATGTGATCCCTGCGGGACACCTGAAGTAACAGGTTTGTAATTTGATATAAATCCAGCAAGCACAACAGCCTGACTCCTGTTCTCGACATATGATTTTATCCAGCGAAACAGATCGCCGTGTATTCCGAAATGCCACAGCTTTTGTAAAAGTGTATAATGACAAATTTTGTCAAACGCCTTGGCAAAATCGGCATAAACAGCGTCTACCTGACACGAATTACCCATGGCATTAAGAATGTTTTCAGTAAAAGTCAGTAAATTAGTATCAACGCAGCGACCTCGAAAGAAACCATGTTGATCATCGATAATATGATTACGAACCACCTCAAATAGTTGATCAGTGACAATTTTCTCGAGAATTTTGGGGAATTGGCTTAACTTGGATATGGGCCGGTATTTCTCAACATCTTGACTTACTTGGCCCTTTGGAATAGGAGTGATCCACGCTTGTTTCCACGTATCAGGAACACAGCCCTCTGCGAATGATTTGATAAATAGTAAAGTGATGGGCGTTGCTAAAGCGGCTGAACATTTTTTTATAAGAATAGGATGTATGTCGTCAGGCCCTGAATTCTTATTTATTTATTTATTTATTTATTTATTTAAGCCTTTATTGCTGTCACAAAGCAAACAAAAATTTTTAAATTTGATACTAATATTTAAATAAATATATTTTCTTCCTTCTTGGCTTTAGTGATCAGCGTGTCTTGTGACACGTAGGCCTCTTCCAGCTGTTTCCATTCTGTTCTGTCCTTTGCTTTTCGCGTCCAAAATGTTCCTCCAATTTTCTTAATATCATCTGCCCATCTTTTGGTTTGTCTTCCTCTTTTCCTTTTGCCGTCCCATGGTTGCCACTCTGTAATAATTTTGGTCCATTTTTCCTTGCTTTCTCTTGCCATATGACCAGTCCATTGCCATTTTAACTGTCTTATTTTTCTTATTATATCTTCCACTTTCGTTTTTGTTCTTATTTCCTCTGATCTTTGGCGGTCTTTCAGCGTAACACCTATTAGGCTTCTTTCCATTTTCCTCTGGCATGTTCTGAGCTTTAAATAATGATTTTGAGTCAGTGCCCATGTTTGACACCCATAAGTCAGGCAGGGCAAGATACATGAATCGAATACTCTTTTCTTGGCCGCAATAGGGAAATGTTTATTTTTGAGTATTTCTTTGAGGGACCAGTACCTTTTCCAGGCGCCAGATATTCTTCTTTCTACTTCTAGGTCAGTTTGGTCGTTGAATGAAATAATTTGCCCTAAGTAAGTATAGCTATTCACATATTCAATATTTTCATTATCTACTTTAACGGCTGTCTTTTTCCTGTTTGTCATTACTTTTGTTTTTGACTTATTCATGGAGAGGCCGACTGCTTTGCTCGTCTCCGTTAACTGTTGTAGCATATCTTGGAGCGACTTTGCATTGTCTGCTAACAAGACAAGATCGTCCGCAAATCTCAAGTGGTTAAGCTTTCTTCCGTTAATGGTTATACCAAAGGTGCCCCATTCTATTTTTCTAAAAATGGATTCCAGAATTGCTGAGAAAAAAAAAATTCTTATTAACGTCAATAGAATTTAAATATTTCAAAACTATTTTCTCATTAATTTCAATTGAATGAATATCAATTACAGGATTACTAGGGGGTTCCATTGAGTCAACGTTAAATGAGTCGAGCTCCGACTTTTCAAATACAGAATGAAAATGATCGTTAAATAAATTACATATCTCATTACCCTCAGAGGAGACAGAGTCTTTATACTTCATAGTTTGTGGAAGGCCCTTATTTGATTTTAATGATTTTATGTAAGTCCAGAAATGTTTAGCATTAGATTTAATTTTTTGTTCTGAATATTTTACAAAATTTTGATAACATTCTCTCTCAATTTTTTCAGCTCTTTTACGTAGAGTTTTGAAACTATCATAGTCAAGGGGGTTGTTATAGCGCTTCCATAAACCATGGTATTTACACTTGTCTTTGAGTATTTTTTTTAAAGGAGTACTGTACCATGGTGGATGTTTATTAGATGAATTATTCCTAACTCGTGGCACATACTTAATTATAAGAGATTTTAGCAATTCATAAAATTTTGACAAACTGTCTTCCATACATAAGTTTTGAAAAAAGTTGGACCACTGGATTTCTGAAAGTTCAAGGTTAATTTTGTCAAAGTCAGAAGCGTTATAATTTAAGTGATATGAATGGGCAGGCTTAAGGTTGGGAATATAGTGTAAATTAAAGTTTATGTTTAAGGATTTATGGTGAGAGTCCTCATCAGTTAATGGATCAAGACAGTGTGTGATTACACAATCAATCAATCAATATTGTCATTCATATCATATTTTAGTGTAGGAAGGCGGAAATTTTTCTGCGTTTGCGAAATCAGTTTGGTAGTGAGTGCCTGAGTAGGGCTACTGTGTTTAAATGGGCCAAAACATTCAAGAATGGCCAACAAACGGTCGAGAATGAGCCGCATGATCGTCGACCGCAAACCAGCTGTGTTCTGGGACCGGGGCGGGGCGTTCTGCACGTTGACTTCCTGCGCACTCAACGTTCCATCAATGCTGCATACTACTCTAACCTTCTGAAATAACACGTGAAACCCGCTTATCGCTTGAAACGGACGAGCATTCCAGTACGAAGTGCGGTTCTTCACCTGGATAACGCGCACCCTCATACCTCGCGTCTCGCGCTCGATACAATATCGGAATTGGGGTGGGAGGTACTGGGATACCCCCCCTGCAGTCCGGATTTATCACCCTGCGACTACCACATGTTTGGACCACTAAAAGAAGCCTCGGAGGTCAAAGATTCAACACCGACGACGAGTTCGTGCGCACATGGCTGTCCGAGTTGCCCAAGGAATTCTTCGATACCGGCATCAAAAAGCTTTCGGAAAGGTGGACAAAATGCGTAACTTGTGAGGGGAAATACCTAGAAAAGCTGTAAATTTTTGTAAATTTTTTCGATACTAAATAAACGTGTCAGAGCATTTGTCTCGATCATATTTGAACCGCCTTCGTACAATCCTACTCCATCGAAATGTATGAAACAGCTGATTTTTTTTCGCGATTTCAATGTTGGTCCCATAATGAAAGTTGTTCAGTTAGATGGTCTGTTCAACCCCACGAGAGGTTTTGTATTAACTAAAAATAACTTGGATAAAAATAACTCAAGATCACGTCCAAATATTGTAAACGGTTATTAAATCAGTGGTGTAACGCCAATGGATAAAATAAGGAATGAGTATGTCAGAGGAAGTCTGAAAGTAGCACCACTAACAGAGAAGCTGAAAGGGAATCGTCTGGCTTGGTTTGGGCATGTTATGAGAAGGGATGAAAGGTATGTTACTAGAAGAGTAATGGATATGAATGTTGAGGGCTGGAAAGTAAGAGGAAGACCGCAGAAAAGATGGATGGTTTGTGTGCGGAATGATATGAAAGTGAAGGGAGTGGATGAGGAGATGACGAGTGAGAGGAAAGAATGGAAGAAAATGACGCAATGCACCGACCCCAAATAAATCGGGATAAGGGTAGGGGGATGATGGTTATTAAATCAGCCCCTCGTGAATTACAGTCCGCTAGTTTAATTTATTTACTTCCCAAAGGATCATTTTTATTGTGGTCCTTCGAGCCGAATCGGTCGGCGACTAGCAGTATACATACTTCTTGCTCAAATGCCTGGAGACGTCGGACTTCTTGAACCCGTCGAGGTGGTAGAGGCGCTTGGCGAGGCGCTCGGCGGACGGGATGTCCACGGCCTTGGGGCTGTAGTGGAACGAGTGCAGCGACTCCGCGTCCGAGCCCTCGTCCGACCCCGACCCGCCGCCGCCGCCCTCCGACCCGCACCCCGTCTACACACACAACACAACATTATTAAGGCGCTATTTCAGTAATTTCCCTGCGCGATCGAATCAAAAATGAGGAGATCCTTAAGCGGCCTCTACACTACAAGGCAAAGTTCCTCGCTGAAGTAATCGTTAAAGTTACCCGAGTACGAAGTGCGACGCTACACTACTCGCCCAACTTCAGGAGGACCTCAAACGCTCAAGTGTTATGCGGGCTCTACACTACAAGGCGAAGTTCAGAAAAAAAATGGAGAAAAAGGAGATGGTGGATGCTTCAATTCATCAGAATAGAACCAGGTAGTTTCTATTCTTTGGGTCCCATGTCCCATATTAAGGACTTGGTTTGAAACAATTTCAAAAATAATAGTGTTTGTTCTTGGGACCAAATCGTAGCCATGACAAAAAATCTATTCCAAAATAAAGATTTAATAAAAATACAAAACATTAATTACGAAACGTAGAATGTGTCAACAAAACTGTTTTCTTTAAACTGAAGTTATCCGAGCAGTGTTGTGAGCCATTACGTATTCGTCCCTTTGACTCGAGCCCCAAAACCGACAACAAACGAAGGTCGCCCGAGGCGAGGCGAGAATTCACAAAGCTATTCGAAGTGCCTCTCTATACTCTCGTCTTCTCTCAACTTCGATCAACTTCGCGAGTAGTGTAGTGCGGGCTTCAATAAACATTGATGACGTGCAAATAGCAGACACGTTTGCACTGTGTTCTTGAACGGATCCAAGCGTTGTATATTTTTATTAATATTAATGTTGATTTACGGCCTTTGTTTGAAATTAATAATAATAGCGTTTGTTCCTGTGACTAGCTTATGGCTAAAATGTAAAATATTTACCAAAACGCC
Organism: Agriphila tristella; assembly: GCA_928269145.1. Classification (NCBI taxonomy): domain Eukaryota; kingdom Metazoa; phylum Arthropoda; class Insecta; order Lepidoptera; family Crambidae; genus Agriphila; species Agriphila tristella. The sequence continues at coordinate 7,198,185 of OV743440.1, forward strand.
AAAAAAATAATACAAAAACATAATCACAAAGCTGTTTTCTTTTGACTGAAGTTAGCCGGTAGTGTGGGAAGCCACTTCGATCATATTCACTCGACTCCGTCCATTTGACTCGAGCACAAAAACCGGCAATGATCGGAAGTCACCCACAGAGAGTCGAGGATGCACAAAGTTATCCGAAGGGCCTCTCTACACTCTCGTCTTCGCCCAACTTCGATCAACTTCGCGAGTAGTGTAGAGACCGCATTAGGAGAACTAAAGTAACTGACAGCGCTCGAAGGATTGCTCAGTTAAAGTGGCAGTGTGCGGGACACATAATGAGAAGGATCGATGGCCGTGGGGGCGGGGTAGTTCTGGAATGGCGACCGCACACCGGACTAGGCTCCGTGGGTAGGCCCCCGACAAGCTGGATCGACGATCTGGTGAAGGTCGCGGGAAGCCACTGGATGCGGGCAGCGCAGGCGATCGTCGTTCGTGGAGAACCTTGGGGGAGGCCTATATTCAGCAGTGGGTGTCGTGCGGCTGATATGATTATGACTGAGTCTTTTAATCGTCAAAAAAGTGACAGCATTACATTTCAACAGTGTCTAAGAGCGCCCGCACATTGAGCCACTAGTCGCGGCCACCAAACGCGACCACAAGCTGCGGACGAGTTTTGGCATTCATGTTGTATAGTATCGGCGCAAACCGAGCGTTCTAGAGGCCGCGTTCGAGTCACAAGCTGCGCTCGTCGGTCGCCCGCATCGCGCGCACACTCGGCCACGGTAGCCGGCTTTGTCCCGGCGGGCGGCCACTAAGCCACTAGCGGCTACGATTGGTGGCTGCATATAGTGGCTTGACTGAGCCACTAGTGGTCGCGTTTAGTGGCTCTATGTGCGGAGGGTCTAATCTAAATAATCCGCTCACCTGATAGCCGTGGTGGTCGGGCGAGCTGTGGCCGTTGTCCTTGCCGTTGTGCGCGTACGCAGTGTTGTTGTTATTGTTGTTGTTCAGCGGCTCGTTGGCGTTCGCGTTCTGCTTGTCGGGGCCCTTCACCTGTGTCATGTTCACGATCAATCTTAACAGCACGGGCGGATTCGGGCGTGTATGTTCGGACGATCAGTTACCATTGATTGACGGACAGTTGGAGGGGAGCGTTTATTAGGTAGGTTCAGGTTAAACATTAGCATATACACTTATTTGTACACACTAAAGTTGTATTCGCCAAATACTACAAACACTGTACTGGTTAGGTACGATCTTTTATGATAGTTGATATGAATGAAAGTCTCTGATAGAAAGTAAAATGATAATATATTGATAAAATTGAACTAATGCTAAAAATGATATGTGGTAATGATTACGCGCGCGATGAGTAAGACTATCGATGACAAACTAATTGTTGAACATTAAAATTACCTAAATTAATGATTATGGCGAAAAATGCTTACAAGACAAAACTGTACGTGCTGGCTCGTACAAATATAATGAGATAATTGTGCTTTCATAACATAGTTTAGTGAAAAATTGTCGTTAGGTGTAGAGACACGCTGAAATATACTGTGTAAAAGCTAAAATCCTGGAAATCTACGTTATGTGCATACAATAGCGAGTCACGTGCTTATGTTTAACCTTAAGGAATATTATTAATCGGTCGACTGAAAAATATTTTCGACGACCTCCGTGGTCGAAAATATTTTTGGTTTGCACACTGGTTTTCAAGGTGTCGCCATCTCTGAGGTCCCGCGTTCGACCCCTGGCTGGGTCAATTTAAAAAACGAACTTTTCTATATTGGCTCAGGTCTGGGTGTTTGTAGTTCCACCGTGTTCTCTAATTTCCATAACACAAGTGTTTAGCTACTTTGGAATTAGAGCAATGTCTTAATATTATTTTTAAATTATTATAAGACACTTTAAGAGGGCATTCGCATTTTACATACGTAAATCAAGAACTTGGGAGTTTTTGAAGCGATTTTGGTCACATAATTTATTGTTTTAGCTTCTTTTGACTTCAACCATCTTAATTATCATATATTTTTATTGAAACTCTATTAACCAAAATTCGTTCCAATTGGATAATTGACTACGTAAACAGTGGGTTTCGAAAGCGTGATTTCCAGAAGACGGGCGAAGGCTCATCTTTGAAGTAATGTTACACCAATAATTATTACTAGGCAAGAAAATAATAAGTATTCGTTCGAAGGGGCATATCCTGAAATTGAACTTGTATTAAGAAAATTTCGAATTTTAGTTCATTAACATGTATTTTTATCACATCTAAGAAAGTAAAAAATCGAGAAAATTACTACAAGAAAACACGTTATATCTCATAATCTAGAAGTTATTTGGCAACATAAATATTATTCTACGTAAGAATAAAGATTGTACTATAAATATGTAAAAATAAAAAAAATATCCGTCATCAATCTTTTATGAAATTAATTTTCAAAGTAAGTATAAAATCGGGCGCATCAAGCGTTTCAAGTTAGTCGCGCGCTGGCGCTCTTCAAGGCAAGACCTTTGTCGGTTGACTTCCCGCCGCCGCACAAGTGCCACGCGTAATAATATTTCTATAAAATAAGTATAGTGCGACCAAATTTGGAACATTGATGTTGATCCGTAAGTAATTTTGTTTGTTTGTGAATCTGAATGGACTAAAATTAAAACTGTACTTAACATTAATTATAACAATTTTCTCTACAAACTTATTTTTGTTTTCCTTACAGAACATGGGTAGAAAAGAAAAAAAAAATTATGGATCAAAAAAGTCAAGAAAAAGTAATAAAAATAATTTGCAGAAAGCAAGAGAAGCTGCGTTAGTACCTATTTAATTTTTAACAGGGTTAGATAAATGGCAAATCCACTAGCGGACACTTCTCTTCTTCTTCTTCTAAACAATACGGGTGGATTCTCTCACGGCAACTCGACTTTATTGCGCCTATTTTTCGATCGGAGGGTGTGCGGCCGGATTACTCCAGCAAGCCCAGCTCATCCAGGAACGCCTATGTTAACCGTTAGCGACGAGAGCGGCAACGATTGCGGGGCGGCGAGCGGCAAACAACAAAAACGTGTACGAAGTATGCCACACCCACAGCACAAAATCCCTATTTTGTGGCCACAGGCCACAGCCACCGCGGGCGGGCTGCGTCAAAATGGAGTCATAACATTTAGCTACTTAGTACTTATCTACTGATAAATTAGGTATTTGACGAAATCGTCTAATACCTAATTTATAATTAGTAAGGAACGCCTACTACCAGAAAATTGGTGTTTTATTTAAAACACCAATTTCCTGGTAGTAGGGGTGAGTTGGTACCTATTTATTGCTTAGTTGAGTACGTGAGTAGGTATTTATTGCTATGGGTTTATACACTTACCTACACGATCAGTAAATATCACGGATTTTGGTAAATACTGACGGACCATAGTATAAATACTGTACCCGTAGGATGAACAGCTATCGGAATTTGAGTAATTTTATTGTAATGTATGGGAAATTTGTAAAGCGCCGGCGTCTAGCGCCGATAATTCTATTCAGTCAGTCATCGCGTTTGATGTTGTCCAAAAAGCCGCCGTGTTGGCGTGACGAATAGCGACTCGGGAATAGTGTAAGGGTTGTCACGCGTTGATTTAGTATTTTTTATTTATAAATTCCTAATTACAGATTTAGTAGTTATTTAATCTAGAACTTACTGATTTAGGTGTCATAGACCGTGGCCCGGCCACGGTGCCAAAAAATGCTGTGGTTATGTCAGTGTACCGTGCGGGTACGTGCTTTATGGTACCCAAAATAAAAAAAAACTAGTGCCACTGTATTTTACGAGATATAGCACATTTTTTGTGGCCTGGCTACAACCTATGGGTGAATATTTTTTGCGTTTTGCTTTTTGCGTTTTCATCATCAGACCTTGAACACTATTTATTTTCCCAACAGAGTACTTGTCAAGGTGAATCAAGTGACCTTAAACTCGATTGGTATGTATGGTTTTATTACAGAGTTCCTGTGATCTTCCGGCTCCATCATCCGACCTTGGCCACTATTTCCCAACAAAGTACTCATTAAGACAAATCAAACGAGCTAAAATCTCGATGGGGTTTCATGGATTTATTACACAGTTCCTGTGGTCTTCTTCCGGCTTCATCATCAGACCCTGGAAACCGTCTCCTATTAGAGCATTAGTCAAAACGAATCAAACGAGTCCAAACTAGATGGGGTTGCATGGTTTTAATACAGTGTTCTTGTGGACTTCTTTCGGTTTCATCATTAGACCTTGAACACTATTTATTTTCCCAACAGTGTACTTGTCAAGACAAATTGAACAAGCTCAAAATCGATGGATTTGTATGGTTTCGTTACAGAGTTCCTGTGATTTTCATCCGGCTCCATCATAAGACCCTGGATACTATTTCTCAACAGAGTACTTGTCAAGACAAATCAAACAAGCCCAAAATCTATGGAGTTGTACAGTTTTATTACAGAAATCCTGTGGCCTTCTTCCAACTCCATCATCAGACCCTGGAAATCGTCTCCCACCAAAGTACTAGTCAAGACGTATCAAACGAGCCCAAACTAAATGGCGTTGCATGGTTTTATTACAGAGTTTTTATGGCCTTCTTCCGGTTTCATCATCAAACCTTGTACACTATTGAATTTCCCAACAGAGAACTTGTCAAGACGAATCAAACGAGCCCAAACTCGATGGATTTATATGGTTTTATTACAAAGTTCCTGTGGTTTTTTTCCGGCTCCATCATCCGACTTTGGCCACTATTTCAATAAAGTACCCATCAAAACAAATCAAACGAGTAAAAACTCGATAGGGTTGCATGGTTTTATTACAGAGTTCCTGTAGCCTCCTTCCGGCTCCATCATCAGACCCTGGAAATCATCTCCTATTATAGTACTAACCAAGTCGAATCAAACGATCCTAAACTTCAGACTAAAACTACAGAGTTCTTGTGGTCTTTTTCGGCTTCATCATCAAACTCTGGACACTATTTCACAACAAAATGCTTGTCAAGACGAATCAAACGAGCCCAAACTCGATGGGTTTGCATGGTTTTATTACAGATTTCTTGTGGTCTTCTCCCCTTTACATCATTAAATCAGCTCAATGACACTATGATATTTGACTTCCAGTTCTGACCTATGTTTTAAGTTTCAAGTATTTTGCTCATCGGGAAGCTAGATTAAAATCGTTTGCAATTTGTGGACAAACAAACAACATACGTAAACAAATAAATAGACGAGAAAGTGATCGTTAAACGCTTCATTCTGTGTACAAAAGCTATTCGGGTATTTAATTAACGACTTTTGCTTTGTCACATACAAAGTAAAAAATATTCGAATATCACCGACTTGAGTATTCGAATAGCAAAATAAGGCGAATATTCGAAGCATTCGAATATTCGAATTGCAAGCCCTAAATGTAACACACGATAATTATTTCATAAAATGTAAACACAAAATGTACCTTTTCTCTAAGTACATTTGGTTCATGATTGTAATTCTGCATATGTTTTGAAAATATTTCATGTTGTTGGTCGTCGTTCAGTTTCGTATTAAAAATATGCGTTAATAATGCTATGCTTAAACATAATTATGCTTAAAGTAGTCATGCTTAAAAAAATATGCATAAGCTGTTATGACTAAGTAATATTATGCGTAAACATCATTCGGTGAAATCATATTATGCTATGACATATTATGCCTTAAAATTTTATGCAAATACAAAGGGAACCACTGGGCCTCTGTACGCGGCATAAACACAGATCAAGATCGTTCGGTCATTGCAGCGTATGGTAGCAACTGTGTGCCGTACGTGAGGAGAAACGCACACACGCACACGCGCGCTCACTTCGCGCGGCGATCGAGCCGTAAATACCTAAAACCCGAGCGCGTAAATTAGGGAAAGCCCTCTTAAGGGCAGCAGGTAATAAGAACTGTTTTATATCGCGATAAATATTTTGGTCAAAATAGCATTCCGTTTTTTGATAACGGCGAAAATTGCTCAGGCTACGGTCAAGCTAAATCAAGATAGTTTTTGGCACGGCTCGGAAACAAGTATGGTGGAGTCCGAGTCGGACGCGTGAGAGAATAGAAAGAATAAATGATATGCAAACTGTATGACAATCCTGTAATGAGTGGGTCTCCAGCTTCCTCATAGGCTATAGAGAAATTCTAAGCATGCCATATTTTAAAGCATAATAGCAGCAATCAAACTTCCAGACATAATAATAGCAGCCACCATAAGTTCGTTACCATGAGTTGTTTTATGTGTGCGAGCTGGCGACACGTGTCACCAGCTTACACATCCCGTTAAGGCAAACCATCGAGGTTAGGGTTTTAGACTATAGTCAGAAATTTAGAGCCTAATTGCAGCAATGAGATCCAAAAAAACTAACCATCACACTCAAATACTGTTAAAACTACGAGCATAAAACTGTGTGCGAGCTGGAGACACGTGTCACTGGCTCGCACAACTGTATTTTCGTAATTATTTAAGCTACGATTATGTAATATACCTCAAAATTCTCAGCCAAATTGGAGCATTAGGCTCCAAATTTATCAAAACTTTAACTCGAAAAGTTTTTGAGCTACGAGCCGATATCTATGTGTGAGCTGGTGACACGTGTCTCCGGCTGACACACGGCCTTAACTGTATATGTTAGAGTTTCGTTTTAAAGATCAAATAATACGTTATAATTGCAGCACACACGAGGCATAATTTCAAATCTCTGGGCCTCTTAGTTTCAAAATTATAAGCCTTAAACCGTTTTCCCGCCAAAAAATTCAAAATAATGGCTCGGAAGCGGCTAATCGCACCGTTGCCGTTCCGTGCGCTACACTGTTGCAATCGAATTTGAATCTAAGAGCTAGTATTATTTTGAGTCAGTTCAATTTGCGCTCTCAATCTTGTTAATTTCTATACTGAGAATTTTAGTCTAGGAGGCATAAGAATAAATAATAGTATTGTTTATTCTTATGTAGGAGATTAGAGCCGTCTGATACAACTGGTTGCCTAATTTAAAAGAAAAACTAAGTCTATTTATTTGGAATGTTTATGTCGCTAAGCTTAGTTATTAACTATTTTTTTACACTAATCCCACATGTATTATAAGTACGAAAATTTTGTCTGACTGTCTGTCTAAGTATATATTTGTTACTCTTTTACGCCGAAATTATCACGGCATACAGACAGATTTAAATATGGCCGGACTGGACTGGAATCGGGATTAACACAATTAGGATAGCATTGTGAATCCAAAACCCCAAATTTAAAAACTTTCTGAGCGAAATTATTTTTTCCATAGTAGATAATGAACCGAGCGCGCGCATACGGCCATTGATAACATGGCTTTAACAATAGTTCTTTGGTGCGCGAACCGATGGCGTGATTGTTTACTACTGTTCATAGGATTATAAATTTTAGTCTAGTGCCGTAGGAAATATAACCCATATTTGGTTGCACTTTTGTCAGAGCGCGTGCGCAAAAGTCCGTTACATTACAGATGTCGACCACATTACGCGTTTAAATGTTGAACTGTTTTCATTTCTCCTCTGATTCCTGTGAAGCTAAAAGATACTTTGGAAATAAGAAGATACCTACTATACTACTGATGTCACAGATGTCCTTGGTTACGCTATGGAGTGCAGTTCGGTGTAGTGCAGTGCAATGATGACATATTTTGATTTGACAGACATTACAAATTAGTTTCAAAATGCATTAAGAAGGTAAGTAGTAAAATAAGTCGTTTTAGTAGGTAGTTTCATTATGAGATGAGATTTGTGTTGTAGTTGGGATGCAAAATATAATAGGTATTTTTTGTTGAAAACATATTGTTACGAAAGTGGATGGGAAGCGACAGGGGTTGCAGAGACGACACTGTTTTCACCACTCTGCCCCCTTATTACAAACTTTCCAGTTTTCGGCTCTTTTATTTGCTATACAGCGAGAACAAGATGTAACTATAGCAATCCATAAACCTGGCAAGTTTTAAGAGGTTATAATATCCCCCCTGCCTGGTCCCTCTGAGTGACGGACGAACGACGCAGTGTTTCCCGTTAGACATGTTCTTCCTTCGAGTGACGTAGTGTAGGTAGGCAGGTACTCCGCCTCCGAATGTCGCGGTCTGCCCGTGTGGTGTGCCGTGTGACGGAAGGGTCATCCTCCGCTCCGAGCGACGACGTAGCCACCCGGGCGGGGCGCTGTTACTCGAAGACCTTTCCACTACTTCTCCGTGCTCCAGCTCCAACTACCTACTGCTAGACCACACTTTACCTCCATTATTTTCCTTTTCACTTACTTCTTTTAATTTAAGTATAAAGTTTTCTTGTTATTGTTTTCAGAATTGCCAGGGCTTAAAGCAAAGATCGACATTTTATAAGACAAAGTTTATAATGTTTTGGTTATTTACAAAAAAATATGAAATAAATAACACAGTGGTTGACCAGTTAATTCCAATGAAGGATGCATATCACTCAAAATTGAAAAGAGCTTTGTTTTAATTTATCGCTAAACAATATTTTCTAGCCTGTCGTTTAAATGGAGTATTTTTTTGTGAAAAGTCTTTAATTAAGAACCTAATATGATTTTTTTTGCCAATGACGGCGCTAATGTGCAGAATAAAGTTTTTTTGGTGAAGTTAAATGATATAAATAAAGGATAATGCCTTTCTTCCATAGTAATCTGGTTTAAAAAAACGTGTGTTGTATATAACAGTGAGCGATATCAGTGAGAAGATATTATTGTTACTAGTAACTTTATAGATTAAGATATATAGTCAAAATAAAAAAAAAATATTTTACAAGCAAAATATAAATTACTAAAGTAAAAAATAAATTAAAAATATTTAGCTATACAGGATTCATACGACACGTATCGTCTTTAGCTTCATTTTTTATCAAGGTACTTACCATACAATACTGAATCACCCATACATCTGTCTAAAAAGTTTAAAAAAGATATTTTTGCAAGTGTGTATGCATTTATTTACTAGCATCATAAAATCAGTGTTCAGCTAGCTTTTTCTGTCCTTTTTTTACCTACGCTGGCAAATACACTTGAACTGTTTGCGTTAGTTAGTGGAAAACATTCCTGTACTTTATTCCCAAAGGTAGGTACGCACTATTGAGGGTCTGCTGTTTGTACTAGCCTTCTTCTTTAAGTTGTTGTCCATTAGCAGTAAACCACTATTCAATAGTAAACGTGCCTTTGTTATGTTACTAGTGGCTCCGTGAGCTGTAAACCTCGCGTTAAAAAGTAGCTCAAGTTGTATGTTGTTTAAAAAATAATCTAAAAGATGTCACCACCCCTTTTTTTCCCCACACTGTTCACGAGCTTTTCAAAGCACGTAGTAGCCCAACAAGCAAAAACGTCGCATAAGTTCTGACTTGTACGACTTTAAGTCGGATAACAGTCTTATAATAGTAATGAGATGACTGCTAGGTCCTATAGACGTCTAATACACACAAATGACAAATATGTCATAATAAACTGGTCATAGCAACGTCGCCACGACTAAATTATACGACGTTATATTAACGTTTTAGCTTAAACCTCTGTACGACTTGTAGTCGCATTTGAGTCAAGTTTCGACTTTTAAATGACGTTTAACAAAATGGCGGCCTCACTTGGTCTTCTAATAACCTTAAAATGACTTTTTGTCTTTAAAACGTCATATAGAGATTAGTGTGCGACAAAATTAACATGGCTGTCATTTTTAGAATTAAATATAATTTTATTAATACAATTTTTATGTTTTAAACGCAAAACTACGAAGGGGCATGAAAATATGAATAGTATTTACATAGGTATATTATCATAAAATTTTAATTCCCAGACGAACTAAACGGTATGAGAGACAAACACAGTTAGCAAGATATGAAAGTTAAGACGACGCCTCGTGAAAAAATTTTTTTACAGGCTCCGCCCACTCACCCCTCGTATCCCATAGTGACATTCTGCCTTCAATCGTAAAGTTTGATTTTCGCGCCAAATGCCTGTGAGGTTTCATCGAAAGTTTAAAGAAGAAGAATAGAGAAACGATGGAGTCGCAATACATTGTATTTAGAACATTTTCTTTGATAATTTAGGTATCTTCAAATTGAATGAAAAATGAAAATGAATACAAATACCTAACAATAGTTTATTAATTGTAAAAAAATACTATTATTATTAATAAAGTTGTACCATTCGGCGTTTTTCAATACATTTGCGAAAAACAGATTTGTAACTTTTGCGACAGAGGTCCATTTGGGGCCATCCATAAATTACGTCACACGTTAAGGGGGTCGACGACGTGTGAAGGGGTCCTAAATTCGTCAGTTCCAATTCAATAATTATTACTAGATATAAATCGTAAAATATGTGACGCCATCGTTTCTAGTTTTGCCCTTCAGAAGTGCGAGAAAAATAGTTTTAGAATTTTTAAAGCAATATTTATGGAGAAATGGAGAATGTGACGTCACTAAGGGTTTTTTACATTTCATTTAAATGTAAAAACCCCTTAGTGACGTCACAGCTCGGCACGGCGAAACACACACCTTTGCTCACATTTTTTTATCTGGCCTACCCACATAAAAGAAATAGGCCATTCAAAATGTCACATAAAGAGAAATGGGCAAAAGACGCGTTTAAGCCCGACCATTGGGTTTAAACACATAATTCCCCCCCTCCCCTCCCCCCCGTAGGAGCTAAATTTAATTAAACAGATTTTATGCAATATGTTGTGTTTAAAATGAAGATTATTGAATTTACTCAAAAAAGCTTGTAATATGGTAATTATTTTGACAACCTTCTTTGAACAAAGTCGAGGTTGCCGTGCTCCTCCGATGGTGACGCAGCAAAGTTGTATGGGATATCATTATTGTCGAGTTTTAGCCACCAGCAATTTCCTTTGAGAATCCATTACTGTCGAGTTTTGTTTCAAACATATAGGTAGTTGGCTGAAAATACAACATTGTACAACGCACTTGACTTCGTTCATAAACACATCCCGCTCGCACACTATACGCCACACCTATCGCTCTCTTATTCACACTTGTTGTGGTAAGCGTGGTGAGCCGCCATTTTCAATCCCATTCTTTTTCTGCGCGTGTGTTGTATTATTGTATGTAGGGGGCGATGCGGGCGACGGGCGACGAACGCCTGCCGCCCGCACCTCTCACGACCCCCGTTCTCGTCTCCCCTCGCGCCTCTGTGCCCCGCAGGCGAGGACTCATTTAACGTGTGCGTTACCCCAGCAAAAAGTTGTGCTTTAGAGAGATGAGACCTTATCAGATAATTAGTGTGTCATGAGGAGAAATCCACCCACCAATCCGCATTGGGCCCGCGTGGTGGGTTATGGCCCGTCCTCCTTATCCACCCATAAGGAAGGCCTGTACCCCAGCAGTGGGGACATTAAAATGGCTGATGGATTGGAGGAGAAATCTGTTTACTAATAGCAAAATTTGTGTGAATTGTAGTTTTTAAGATATTTGAGAAAGACTGATTTTGCTGGGGTCACGTTTTAAACATTACCCTGGCAAAAAAAGTTGTTTCAGCCTGGAACCAAATACATTAATAGATAGCTTTTGTTGCATAGTAAATGTTAGCAAATAGCAAAAATTGTGTGTGTTATGGTTCTTGAGTTATTTAAGTTTTTGCTGGGGTAACGTTTTGGGATTTCCCAGATCTCGAAAACGGTTCAACGCAGAAGTTTGAAAAAAATGCCACTAAGAGACCTTAATTTGTTTAAATTTGTTTAAACGTTAATTTCTTATTTGGTTGTCGCAAACCAACGTAATTAAATGGTTTCGAAAAACAGAAAAAACGAATTTGCAAGTAAACAAGTGCACTTATAATTAAATAAACAGCTGTAAAAAATAGCCGTGGTAGACACTTACTACGTCAAGAATTTTAGGCTTTGTTACTTTACACGATATAAAGATATAAACAAATTTGATAAATTTTAGACCGGTCGTACTTAATTTATCAAATTTGTTTATATCTTTATATCCTGTAAAGTTACAAAACCTAAAATTCTTGACGTAATAAGTGTCTACCACGGCTATTTTTTACAGCTGTTTATTTAATTATAAGTGTACTAGTTTACTTGCAAATTCGTTTTTTCTGTTTTTAGAAACTATTTAATTACGTTGGTTTGCGACAACCAAATCAAAAACTAACGTTTAAACAAATTTAAACAAATTAAGGTCTCTTAGTGGTATTTTTTTCAAACTTCTGCGTTGAACCGTTTTCGAGATCTGGGAAATCCCAAAACGTTACCCCAGCAAAAACTTAAATAACTCAAGAACCATAACACACACAATTTTTGCTATTTGCTAACATTTACCATGCAACAAAAGCTATCTATTTATGTATTTGGTTCCAGGCTGAAACAGCTTTTTTTGCCAGGGTAATGTTTAGAACGTGACCCCAGCAAAATCTGTTTTTCTCATATATCTTAAAAACTACAACTCACACAAATTTTGCTATTAGTAAACAAATTTCTCCTCATGACACACTAATTATCTGATAAGGTCTCATCTCTCTAAAGAACAACTTTTTGCTGGGGTAACGCACACCATTTAACCGGTCGGCCTATAGTACCAATACGAACAAGAATTGTTAACGACATAATCGCCTAAAACGTCACGTTTTCGAGTTGTAAGCTATTAAAGTTGAACTGATGGCGACACCACTGGGTAGATTTGAAGCTAAAATAAAACGTAGGTATGGGCTCTAGAATATTGTTTTATGGTCATCTAGGTCCCGTCTAAGTTGCTACGGGTGAGCCGATTTTTTCTAATATTTTTCATTATTTATTCATCTATAAAACAGCTTATGTCACTTTGTTAGATACCTACTTATTATAGCGTGCGCATGATGCGTGCCTAAATAAATAACGTAATAATGCGAGACGTAAGTATTCGTTTTGAGATTATTTATTATTATTGCTATTATTTTTGCTTTGCCGTTGTCGCGTAAAGAGACTAATGATTCTGCAAAATAATAATATTTGTTCACGATCGAAACTTGTAAAAGTTAAAAGTTGTACCACGGGTCGGGAAAGAAATTTTATTTCACAATATTTATTAGTTTATTGTTTTGTTACGCAATGGCGACTCTTGGAAGGTTTGTTCTGTTGATAATTTTCATCTCCTAAAAATAGGTTGGATAAGTATTAGAGACTCTTTGTCTTTGAAATGTGAGAGAAATTAAAACTGTCATTGTCAGTATACTGTCATTTTACGTGTTTTGGCTAGTAAATTTTTGGAGCGCTCAAGCACAGGTCTGTCCTCAAGGAAGGCTCGCGGCCGTCTGAAATTTCGGTGCAAAGAGGTAAAGTAATATAGCTTCCCAGCGCAAAGAAAGGGACAACAATAGCGCACGCATTCCGAAATAAAATAAAGTAAGCGACATTATGAAAATAGTTGATTTATTAAAAAACTAAATTATTTTTGAAAAAATTGGTTTTATCAAAAGTTGGAACTATTTATTACTTATCTTATTAACATAATTTCAGTTCAAACTATGAGTCCGTTTGCTTACAGTACTGCAAAAATGATATGAGAGGCATCAACTTTGGATTTTTTTTCTATCGAGAAAATTGTTTCCATTCATGTTTTGAGCTTGATCAAAAAATTTTGTTATTAGTCTATTTTAACATATTCCAAAATTAGAACAATAGTAGTAGGATCAATAGGACTAAATCTAAATTGAAAACCATGAAAATCCACGAGGTATCCTCTTAATTAATACTCACCATTTATTACCTTGTAATGGATTTATTTTGCACTCAGATCTCGAAACATAACCACAAACACGAGTCACTGACGAACATTAAAAATCAGTCGTACAAGTGTTGTTACTTGACACAATATAACGAAAGAGTCGTTGTAAAGTTTTGATGCGACTACTGTACGATGAAAGTGGTAATCTTGTGACTTTTGTATGACCATTAAACAACAATGTAGGTCGTATAAATGGGGCCCTTTTCGCGTTGAGCAAACGTTATTATAACGTTAGTGTGACCTATCTATTGCGACCAGTGGTAATATGATAACGTTTGTACAACCATTGTACGACGTAAAATTGTTAGTTGGGAGGTACCTGCGTGCTGTTTGGTATTATTTGGTAGGTATATTCGCAGCTAGATGGCGCTTCTAATTTTAAACATTTTCTGAAATGGTGATTTTTGGTAAATTTAGAAAAACTGGCTAAACTAAAAAATTCTATATAATCATTGAACCTGCTCACAAAATTTCACAAGAATCTGTTGAAAAATGCGACCTGTAGAGGAAAATGGACAGCTGGAAAGTCGGACTGAAATATGTTTTTTTACATTTCTCCGTCATTATGAAAAATTTCAAAAAACTGGCGTGACAAAAAAATTCTATGTAATTTTCAAACCTGCTCACAAAATTTGACGAGAATCGGTTGAGAAATGCGACCTGTAGAGGAGAATATCCAGCGCCAGAAAGCCGGACTGAAATACATTTTTCTTACATATCTCCGCCATTACGAAAAATTTAGAAAAACTGTCTCAACTAAAAAAATATATATGATTTTCGAACCTGCCCACAAAATTTCACGACATTCGGTTAAGAAATGCGACCTGTAGAGGAGAAAAGACAGAGCCGGAAAGCTGGATTGCAATATGTTTTTTTCACATATCTCCGCCATTTTGAAAAACATCGAAAAAGTGGCGTGACAAAAAAAATCTATATTATTTTCAAACCTGCTCACAAAATTTCACGAGAATCGGTTGAGAAATGCGACCTGTAGAGGAGAACAGACAGCGCTGGAAAGCCGCAAAACCTGTTTTTTTAACATATCTCCGCCATTTTGAAAAATTAAAACATCTGGCTCTACAAAAAAATTCTACATAATTTTTGAACCTGCTCACAAATTTTCACGAGAATCGGTTGAGAAATGCGACCTGTAGAAGAAAACATACAGACATACGAAAGAATTTTTGCCCCAGCTGAAGCAGAGACGCTTCGCTCGCACTTCGTGCTCGCTCGGTCAATGACTAATTACTTATGTATACTTAAGCGTAATTTTCAAATGCTAGTAAGATGTAGATGGTCATGTGGATTTTAAACCCAATCCAAAGATGTGATTTATTTTGATTTTGATGAAATAAATGTGATTTATTTTTATATTATTAATAAAGCTATTTCAAATTTATGAATTTTTTACCAGTCGTTATTTACTTATGAAATATAGTATTTTTAATACTTTAATATTTACAAGTTAAAAGGTGTGCAAGTTACCAATTTTTCTTTATTGTGTTGATGGCTGACCGACCCCTCCTTATCAAAAAGGTTGCTTTAGTGAATAACTTAACGTGGTATGGTACTTCCTATATCCTCATCTAGTCACACTGAAACGAGTCACACTGTGACTGGTTGAGAAAAAAATCCCAACAAGTAACAGAAGTGACTCGTTGCAAATTTTTATTTTCATCTAGTAACACTGGATCACATATAGTGTAACTCGTTCGAAAAAAAATCGCATCAAGTAACATTGTGACTCGATGCGAATTTTTATTCTCATCCAGTAACACTAGTAGTACAGTACACAAATACAGTTTATTAGTTTAAAAAGTCCAACGAAAGTTTGCGCGATGGCTTTACAAAAAGGTATATGGCTATTACCCTTTCTTGTATCCGTCAGTATTTGTGACAGGTATGCTGGATATGGATACCCTTGAAATACAGATTGTACTACATATTAATAATACATCACAAAATAAACGTGGATTCTAATGTGACAAGGTTCCATCGTAATAACAATTGGCGGGGATAGTCCAACCGCCGTATTTTAACTACCGGTTACACAGACACTACACAGATAACCTTTTTGTACACGCGCAAAACTGTGTGCATGAAGTCTAGCTACTGACTACTGTCACCACAACATCTGTTTTGTGCTACCGTGCAATCTTTATTTCCCAACAAAGTACTCGTCAAGACGATTCAAACGAGCCCAAACTCGATGGGGTTGCATGGTTTTATTATAGAGTTCCTATGGCCTTCTTCCAGCTCCACCATCAGGTCCTTGGACACTTTTTCCAATTAGAGTACTCGTCAAGACGATTCTAACGAGCCCAAACTCGATGGGGTTGCATGGTTTTATTACAGAGTTCCGGTGGCCTTCTTCCGGATCCATCATCAGACCCTGGAAACTATTTCCCAACAAAGTACTCGTCAAGTCAATTCAAACGAGCTCATACTAGATGGCGTAGCGTGGTTTCATTAAAGAGTTCCTGTGTCCTTCTTCCGGCTCCATCATCAGACACTTAAAACTATTTCCAAACAAAGTACTCGTTAAGAAGATTCAAACTTGCCCACACTAGATGGGGTTGCACGGTTTCAGTATTGAGTTCCTATGGCATGGCCTTCATCATCAGACCCTAGGCAACGTCTCCCATTAGAGTACTCGTCAAGACGATCCTAACGAGCCTAAACACGATGGGGTTGTATTCATTATAGAGTTCCAGTGGTCTTCTTCCGGCTTATAATCAGATCAGCTCAGTGATACCATATTGCATTTCCTTCCAGTTCTGAGCTATGTTCAAAATTCCAAGTCTCTAGCTCATCGGAAAGCTAGTATAAAATAGTAGATAAACAAACAAACGAGAAAGCTACCTAATAAAAACGTAATAATAAAATAAAATAAGTAGGTATAATAATTAAGCAGAGCGATATAAACATTCCTAAATAAAAACACTTTGCTTTTCTATTCCTAAATAAATAGACTTTGTTTTTCTATTAAATTCGGTAACCAGTTATATCAGACGGCTCTTACCTCCTAGACTAAAATTCTCAGTACAGAAATTAACAAGATTGAGAGCGCAAATTAAACTGACTCAAAATAATACTAGCTCTTAGGTTCATATTCGATTGCAACAGTGTAGCGCACGGAACGGCAACGGCGCGATTAGCCGCTTCCGAGCCATTATTTTGAATTTTTTGGCGGGAAAACGGTTTAAGGCTTATAATTTTGAAACTAAGAGGCCCAGAGATTTGAAATTATGCCTCGTGTGTGCTGCAATTATAACGTATTATTTGATCTTTAAAACGAAACTCTAACATATACAGTTAAGGCAATTCACCGTGTGTCAGCCGGAGACACGTGTCACCAGCTCACACATAGATATCGGCTCGTAGCTCAAAAACTTTTCGAGTTAAAGTTTTGATAAATTTGGAGCCTAATGCTCCAATTCGGCTGAGAATTTTGAGGTATATTACATAATCGTAGCTTAAATAATTACGAAAATACAGTTGTGCGAGCCAGTGACACGTGTCTCCAGCTCGCACACAGTTTTATGCTCGTAGTTTCAACAGTATTTGAGTGTGATGGTTAGTTTTTTTGGATCTCATTGCTGCAATTAGGCTCTAAATTTCTGACTATAGTCTAAAACCCTAACCTCGATGGTTTGCCTTAACGGGATGTGTAAGCTGGTGACACGTGTCGCCAGCTCGCACACATAAAACAACTCATGGTAACGAACTTATGGTGGCTGCTATTATTATGTCTGGAAGTTTGATTGCTGCTATTATGCTTTAAAATATGGCATGCTTAGAATTTCTCTATAGCCTATGAGGAAGCTGGAGACCCACTCATAATCCTGTAGTCGTTGTCGCCATTAATCATGAGCTCGCTGCCATTGTACGAAGGGCTGGCTGGATTTAGCACGTTTGTGGCACGGCTCGGACTAAAATAGTGGAGTCCGAGTCGGACGCGTGAATACAGTACGAGGCAAATATCTTGAAATCGGGTGGGGATTGCGCGAAACGCGTATTTTAGGCATGCGTAGCGGTGTGGGGCGCGGGCGGCGGGAGAGGGGCGCACGCTATTGGTCGCTCACAAGTACACCTTCGCGAACTTATCTGCACTCCGTCGTAATTTCAAGATATTTGCCTAGTAAATAGTAATAAATAAATAATATGCAACCTGTATAACAATCCTGTAATCGTGGTCGCCATTGAGCGTCAGTTCGCTGCCATTATACGAAGGGCTGGACTTGGCACGTTTGTGGCACGGCTCGGACACCAGTATGGTGGAGTCGGAGTCGGACGCGTCCGACAGCTCCATGCGCGGACACTCGCGTCCGGACTCGAACACGTCCTGCTCTTGGTAGTCGGGGCTCGAGATGTTCGACACAGCCTCCGATAGGCTCATGTCACCTGATGTTATAAGACATACACATAATAACGAATCAGGTACCTATTTAGGAATGGTTGAAGTTAAACACGTAAATGTTTTGTTATATAGAACAGCTATTATAGTGCTTGCATCTCACGAATGCGCGCGTCAACACTCTTAAGGCAATGCAATAAAGTCGAAACTCGTTAAATTCACGAGCATCCGTGAGATGCAAGAACTATAGCAGCATTCGTGAGCAAATTGACAAAAGAGAGTGATCTGCTGCAACTTCACTCGAGAATGTATGGCAAAATGGAAATTTTACAGATTAAAATATGTCATTTTGTACAGTAAGTGCTTTGACTGAAGATGGTTACTTCTACATTATTAAATTCATTGCATTGTATATTGTTCTCCTAGTTATTTTGATTTAAGGACATCAAAATAACCTCTAATAAAACGGCATAGGTGTACGTAAAAAGTGTTACATTCTAATGTCCTTTATCGTTGTCTCCCACTTTTTTCCTACACTGGGGGATATTGGCAAAAAAATGGAAAAGATAACTTTTCATTAGTAATGAGGATTCCGGATGCGCTTCCATTTTCGGCCTTATCATCACTTAACTTCAGGTGAGGTGAATGAAGGCCAAGCACAATCCTGTTGTGCATAAAAACAATATTTTTTCCCGATATCCCCCAGTGGGGAAAAAGGTTCAGTGCCTTTTCGAACTTCGTCGGGTCTGCCGAGCTTCAACTTAAAACAGAGAAATCAAAGTAAGGAATTTCGTATTGTACTATTTGTCAAGTTATTTGGAAGATATCGATGTTCGTGTGACATCATGAATTGAGATTTGCTATTTTGACTCAATCGGGGCTCGATATATTTGTTTTGATTTGAAACTCGGCAGACTTTTCGAAGTTTGATGCGTTAGGCAGTACGGCCCCTGAACGGGGAAAAAGAGTGGGAAACGACGTGAACAGGGCTTACCGTTGAGGGGCCGGTGGTGCGGCGGCGGCGCGGCGCGCGGCGACAGCGCCGACGACGACGCCGACGTCGGCGACGCGGGCGACGACGACCTGACAACCACGTCCAACATTATAAACACACCTCTATTGCAATGCAACCACTTCAATTTCTAATTTGATTGTATATTGGGTAAGGCCTCACCACAAAATATTTTAAGGTGATACCCTAACCGAAAGTGGCACCGCGGTGAATTTAATACTGTAACTTTAATACGCAATTTTAATAAAACTTTCCGTGGAAGTTTTAGAGCCAATAGTCTAGTATTTTTCATTAAAAATCCAAGCTGATAGACCCCTCGAAAAATACCAATTGTTATTAATTATAAACACACAAACTTGTGGCAAATATTGTTTGAAGTTTTGGTGGTGAAAAAAAGCTAAAAACAGCCTGCATTTTATTTTTAGTCGAGACTCGAAAAAAAGACCACAATAAATTATCTGTGTTTCAGTGTTAATTAATAGCAAAGCTAATTGTAGATGGCGCTGCGTACGCTTGTTCCTAAGACAGTAGACGTTCAGAATAAATCTTTGGGAAAATTGGTATTTATTTTGTGGAATTTTATTACCAAAAAAAACCCATTGACCCAAAACGGATATAAAAGACTATTCTACAATGCAAGTGTCATAATTGAAAACCAAATTAAGACAGTTTTATTCTTACAGAATTTGTAAATTTTTACTTAAAATCCAGATTTTTTGGATTTTTTTCTTAATACACAGAATTTGATCATTTTAAAGCTATAAAACAATTTTTAAGGTAAACGTCCTTTATTTTGCTAGTTCTCGTGAAACAAGCGTACGCAGCGCCATTTTGACAGTTGCCTTCCCCATTGATATTTTACGAGAGGTCCATCCAGTAATTTTTAATAAATTGCGTATTTATAAGGTAAATATTTTTTCACTTCTCATGCTCGTAAAGTTCGTCTTTATGTTGGGTATAGGCTGCATAAAATCGCTTTTCATGCTCTAGAGCATAAAGTAAAATCTTCGTCTAAGTTCAGACTTTAAGACAAAGGTCGTCAGGTAAACAGCCACACACGCGATTAAACTTCGTAATATAAACTTGTTTTTTTTTATACATAAATCCATGTTTTATAATATTTATTTTTTATTTTTGAAAATGGGTATAATTGAAAGGCCTTAATGAAAAAAAAATATGTTTAAAATTTTTCAATATGGGTATCAAATGAAAGGCCTTGACGAGCACATTCCAAAATTCTATAATTTTTCACCAAAATCTAATTAAAAATAATTTTTTTTTTCAATTTTTGAATATGGGTATCAAATGAAAGGCCTTGACGAGCACATTCCAAAATTATTAAATTTTTCACTAAAATCTAAGAAAAATATTTTTATTTAATATAATTTTTGAATATGGGTATCAAATGAAAGGCCTTGACGAGCACATTCCAAAATTATTAAATTTTTCACCAAAATCTAAGAATTTTTTTTTTCAATTTTTCAATATGGGTATCAAATGAAAGGCCTTGACGAGCACATTCCAAAATTCTATAATTTTTCACCAAAACCTAAGAAAACAATTTTTTATTTTATTTTTGAATATGGGTATCAAATGAAAGGCCTTGATGAGCACATTCCAAAATTCTGTAATTTGTTACTAAAATTTAAGAAAGAAACTTCAATTTTTTATTTTTGCTATATTGCTGTTTAATTTCCTCACAATCGAAGTGAAAAGCAGAGTGTATAACTCGTACATAAAACCCATTTTACCCTCGACTTTACTATCCGCCCTCGCCTACGGCTCGGGTGGATATAAACGTCTCGGGTAAAATGATGCGTTTTATGCACTTGTTGTACAATCTACTATTTTGCTACTACGCTACATATAATGTCTTAATAAAGATTCCGCAATGAGTATAGATAGTCCATACCGTTGCGACATGCCGTCGGAAATGGAGGTGGAATTGGAAGTGGCGGCCGAGCCGTTGCACTGCGTCCGCTCCGACGCGCACGACACGGGCGCGTTGTATGTCCACACGATTCTGCAACACGAGGCGAGCGAGACTCAGTTTGCATTTTAATTACAGATTTTTCAGAACTACACGTTAATTGCAATACTAGCTGGCATTCGGGCTGGGTATCATGAGAAACGAACTGTCTTTAACAGGTGTTGTCCCTGTCATTAATATATCGTATAGGGTACGGCAGATCTTTCTTATGGAAGACAACACTACAAAACACCAAAATTAAGTGAAGGTACAGTCAACGACACGCTGGGCTAATACAACAGATTAATAAATTTTAACCAATTTTAATTAAACCTAAATGCGAAAACATTAAGGTTCAAAATAAATTGAAATTTTTTGTCAGTTTTGTATAACCTGACGTGCTGTTGACTGCATAATCATTTTATTTATTTATGGTCCGAATCCTACAACATCGCCACAATAATAGGTAGGCGTGGTTTTCATATTTTATTTTAATCTGTGTGTAGCACTATTTGACTGTTTTTATAACTATGTAAGAAAAACAGTAACAAACAAGAACTTATATCTTGGTAATGTGCGTTCGTTTAGAGTTTAAAAAAGTGTACTTCTATTTCATATCTAGTATCTACAAAACGTGCAACTATGAAATAACTTTCTTGTTCTTTAAACAATGTAACGTTTTGTTTAGTTTAAATTATCTAAATGTATTAATTGCTACGCGTGCAGAGTGCAAAAAGCGAACTCGTAAATTCGTGTGGACATACAATTTTATTTATTTATTTTGAAATGCAACGTTACCTGTATAACTTGGTGAGGAATGGTCAAAGCGAAAGGTGATTGTGATTGTGGTGGTGAGCGAAATATTTTTAATTACATAATTAACATCGATAGAATGTTATCATATGAAATTTGGAAAATTGGAGCATGTGCAAAATAGTCGGAAAATGTATTTTTTTAAAAGCAGAGGTTATGTACTATGCAACAAAATCAGGTTTTAAGCTTTTAATGGCATATTTTTGAAAATGCTACAAGCTAGGTAAATACCTAACTCGCAAATAAGTACCTAAATAAATATTTATTGACCGATAACGTCATCCCATTTCAGTAGGTCATACTATTATTTTATCTAAATATTATGTAAAGTGGTGTCAATTCAGTTTGTTTGCAGTCGAAGGAAAGAACTGCTAGTCCACGAAACATTTAAAACTAGAGGTAGATGACGAAAGTGAAATGGGGTTACAGAACCAGTGGAAATAGCACAAAAGCTCAAGGACGAGATACGAGATTGTGAGAGTGAGAAAAATAAGTAATTAAGTATACAAGGTTATTTTTAGTTAATACAAAACCTCTCGTGGGGTTAATCAGACCATCAAACTGAACAACTTTCATTATGGGATGAACCTCGAAATCACGAAAAAAATCAGCTGTTCCATACAAAAGTACAATCCTACTTCATCGAAATGTATGAAACAGCTGATTTTTTTTTCGCGATCGAGGTTGGTCCCATAATGAAAGTTGTTCAGTTTGATGGTCTGATCAACCCCACTAAAAATAACCTTGGAGAGCGTTTCAATCTAACTGGCAGCTCGGAACATCGCGCGAGACGATGCGCAGAACACAATTTTGATGTGTGGGTAAGAGGCGAGTGGTGGGGCACAGCTACACGCATAGTGACTAACTTCACAGCCGGCAATAAGTTTGAAACGCTTTATAAGAAAGCTACTAGAGAAGGTAAAACAGAAGGCTGACTAGCCCCCCTACTCAAATGGCCAACATTCTATGCGCAGTAAACTACTAAATTACGTGCCGTAGCTTGTCAATTCCATACAATATATCAGTCTGTGATTTACATAAGTTTGCGAAATGATTTTAATCGTCTATGGCTCATATTTAAGCTTTTAAGGCCTGGGCACACCGGATGCGTAGACACGCGCGTGGTTACGCGTGCGTGTACACGCGCTTAGTTACGCACGTAACCCCCTGACACACCGGGTTACGCATACGTCTACGCGGCACGCAACGCAACCTGTCCCTTGCGTACCCAGCCGCTGCGGCAGCCATGTTTGCGACTCTAGTGCGCGATGTCAGACGAAGATTGAGTAAACAAACTTAGACAATTTTTTTTCGCACTAATTAAATTAGTTTTTCTTTAATATCGTTATTCATTATTGAAATAAAACACTACTTACTACCGGTAGTACCGGTACTATTTGTAAACAAATACAACTGAATGCGTAGTCACGCGCGTGGTTACGCGCGTAGTGACGCGCAAGAAAGATACGTGCGTGTCTGGTGTGACGTCCAATAGGGAATGCTATTGACTACAACGTCATCATTGCGTTGCGCTCTGCGTAAGTACGCAGCCTGTTTGTCTCATGAGAGCTGCAATGCGTAGGGTTACGCATCGGTCTACGTGCACGCGTACGTTACGCAAGCGTTGTGCCATGTTTTATACAGTTTCACACATCACAACGTCATGGTACGTCTACGTGCACACTTACGCATACGCTTACGCATCCGGTGTGCTGGAGCCTTTAAAGTAAGCTTAGCCTTCAAACGTATCAAATGTTGGCCATTTGAGTAGGTGTGCTGATCATAAAGAATGCAAGAGTGAAAGAGAAGGATAATAAGTGTATTTAGAAAAAAGTATACCTGTCTCTTTCGGAGTCGGAGCGGGGCGCGGGCGTGGCGGAGTCGGGGCGCGCGTCGAGTAGAGTGTTGAGTGATGACGTCACGTCCTCCTCCAACTCCACTCCGACCGCACTCAGGGACGACTCCTTCTGCGGCATACGGCCAAGATGTAGGATTCTATTCTACATTATGACTATAAAATTGCTATGTATGTATAATGAAAAAAAAAAAAGTGTGATGTCGTTCAGCGGATCGTTCGTGAGCGAGGCGTGCCGAACATCGCGCGTTTTATTACTGCTTTTTACGCTGAGTTTGATTCATCATCATCATATCAGCCGCACAACACCCACTGCAGGGTATAGACCTTCCAAAAGGATCTCCACGACGATCGGTCCTGCGCTGCCTGCATCCAGAGCGGCTTCCAGCGACCTTGAGTTTGATTATACAGGGTTATTTGAAAAACACCAAAAATCTCGCAGGAGAAGATCGCTATAATCAATAAACAACATTCGTTCTAGTTTTCCGAAAACAGACAAAAAATACGACTTTTCATACAAAACTCGATCAGCATTTGTATGGAAAGTCGATTTTTTGTCCGTTTTTGGAATAGTCGTAGAACAAATTGTTGTTAATGATAAAGCAGGTCCTCTATGGTGGCGTTGTGAATGGAAATCAGTGATTAGCTTTAAGGGCTGGTTTATATGGGATCAGTGACTGGCCCTAGCGAGCGAGCGAGAAGTCAGCACGACTGGGTTGAAACTAGTGTTTACACGAGCCCAGAGCCCAACAAGTCAGCTCTGGACTGGTTTACTGTACTGTCATGTTACTGACCCCGTATAAACCAGGAACTGTCATGTTACTGACCCCGTATAAATACACCGTTGAGCTGTGAGATTTTTGCACTACTACAGTGCAGATACTTATTTCTTGTGTAAGATGCGTGATAAATTCTCCGCGCCCGCCCCGCCGCCCGCCGGCTGCGACATGAACCTGCACCGGGTACGCACCTGCAGGTGGTCCTCGGAGCGCGAGGTGCGCACGGCGTGGGGCGCGCGCGCCGCCAGCTCCGCGCCCGCCCCGCCGCCCGCCGGCTGCGACATGAACCTGCACCGGGTACGCACCTGCAGGTGGTCCTCGGAGCGCGAGGTGCGCACGGCGTGGGGCGCGCGCGCCGCCAGCTCCGCGCCCGCCCCGCCGCCCGCCGGCTGCGACATGAACCTGCACCGGGTACGCACCTGCAGGTGGTCCTCGGAGCGCGAGGTGCGCACGGCGTGGGGCGCGCGCGCCGCCAGCTCCGCGCCCGCCCCGCCGCCCGCCGGCTGCGACATGAACCTGCACCGGGTACGCACCTGCAGGTGGTCCTCGGAGCGCGAGGTGCGCACGGCGTGGGGCGCGCGCGCCGCCAGCTCCGCGCCCGCCCCGCCGCCCGCCGGCTGCGACATGAACCTGCACCGGGTACGCACCTGCAGGTGGTCCTCGGAGCGCGAGGTGCGCACGGCGTGGGGCGCGCGCGCCGCCAGCTCCGCGCCCGCCCCGCCGCCCGCCGGCTGCGACATGAACCTGCACCGGGTACGCACCTGCAGGTGGTCCTCGGAGCGCGAGGTGCGCACGGCGTGGGGCGCGCGCGCCGCCAGCTCCGCGCCCGCCCCGCCGCCCGCCGGCTGCGACATGAACCTGCACCGGGTACGCACCTGCAGGTGGTCCTCGGAGCGCGAGGTGCGCACGGCGTGGGGCGCGCGCGCCGCCAGCTCCGCGCCCGCCCCGCCGCCCGCCGGCGACGCCGGCTGGGATATGAACCTGCGCCGGGTACGCACCGCATTAACACACATGCACACCACAATACACTGATCGATTAACTCTACATAGTCTGTTCGCCGAGAATTCTACTATTATCAGGACTCTGTCACTCCGCGCGCGAGTATGAAAAAAAGTCACGCCTACCATAAAATGAGCCGCTGATTGCAAATCTGGGGTCGATTTTCCATTTTCCGGCCGAGCCCGTTCGTTTAGGATAAATAGTTTTTGAACAAAATTGAACCACACAATCAGGAGTAAACCACACAATCAGGTTATAAAAAGTTTGGAAACTCAATATTTTGTCTCTTTACATAAGCTCTCCGCTAACAGGACTTTAGCTTTTGAGAACACATTGAAATTATTATAAATACAAATTGAAAAGTGTCAAAATTAACTCACATTTTAGTGGCATGATCGCCGAGGGCGGTGTCTGGGGAGGAGTTGTGTCGCTGCGTGAGATCCGCGCGCCCGCACTGCCGCGTCTCGCTCGGCGACGCCGGCGTCGAGTTATATCTGACAACACGTACAAAACAATGGTAAAATAACATGAAATAGTGGGGTAACTCTAGAGACGTTATGACGTGCAAGTGAGAACGCTTTTCAGTTAGAACAAGACAAACTAAAACGATTGAACCTATGGCACACAAAACCATGAAGCGTCTGTTATCCGTCTCAATTTTTGCTTGCAGTCCACAACTGATGGAGAGCTCACTCAGATCCACCATGTACGGTTCATTCACCGCACACCGTTTTTGCATAGAGTCTGTCTAAAAAGTCTGTTTACATGGGTAATTTCAAAGGTAATTTTATTATCCACCTAAATCCCCAACCACCCCACCAATACCAGAATTTGGGCAGCACTAACAGGATTACCAGTATAAGTTTTTATAAATAGATCCACTAGTGGGCTCACTAGAACACAAACCTAGCAGCTCATACATAGTGGTCCTTCGAGCCGGATGGATATTGGTTTGTAAGTTATGACATGAATATCTCCTATATCGTTCTATGACCGTATTGTAGCAAAATTACACTCAATATCTCTAAAACTTAGCCCTGAGCTCTGGTATATTTTGCTTTCCTGGGGCTTGGTCAATACAAGATGCGAATTCGGCCGTTGTATTTAAAACCCAGTGCATTTGCACTCACGGACGTATATAAGGCAGGGCTTCAAATACCGTTAAAAATTAGTAACGTTAAAAAAAAATAACGTTAAAAATGGAAATTAATAACGGTAAAATTAATAACGGTAAAACAGAATTTAACGTTATTTTTTCGTTCCTTGATAACGGTATTATGTTACTGTGTAAAAATATTTATAAGCAATGTGTAATTGACGTTGATGCCGCCGTGACGTGATCAGTCTCTGCGGTAGGTACTAGGTAGTAGAGGTACCTACCTACAATACGCAATATTTATAAAATTACCGTTTAAAATAACGTTATTTTTAACGTTATCGACATTAATTTAACGTTATATTAAGGTTATGTTATTTGGTATCGTTAAAAAATATAACGTTATCAAAGTATCATATTGAAAATAACGTTACGTAACGTTATTTTTACTGTTAAGTGATAACGTTATAAAGCCCTGATATAAGGGGGGGGTTTTGGGGGTCCGGACCCCCCCCATTCATATCCATCTTACTTGTCCAACAGAAAAAAATTACATGCACCGCGCCGATTGTAGAAAACGATAGAAGCTTAGTCCGCCGCAGGGTGTATCTCGAGATATTATACGACACTCAAAGCGGAGTAAATTGTTAGTAATTTTAACTTCTTTAAAAGTGTTATAGACAACTTTGCGGTAGAATGCATTTTTTTGAAGTTGTAACCCAAAAACTGAAATAAGTTGAGGTTTTTCGATCACTACGAAGTTAGCACAGGTCTTTCAAGGTTTCAGGTCAAGCAGGGCCCCTTTTATATCCCCAGCCGCACACCTTTACAGTTTACCTTTAAACAGTCCTACAATTACTATCGTAAATTCCCTTTTAGCGACAAAATCGTTATGGTGGCAAAACATGATCACAACAACTTGGCAATATCTCGTCGAAACTTCATCGCTCGCTACCATGTGCCATTTAAGATTTGGCCATTGTAAAATCCAGGAGCGGCCCTAGGGCGGTGCAAGCGGTGCCACTGCACTGGGCGCCCTTGTGTGTGGGGCGTTGAAAACGCCCGACAACCGGTCAACTATCAATCGTATTGTTGCCTGGTGACAAGCGACGACGCGACGAATGAAACTAACCAAAAATCGCATTGCGCGGCCATTTTTAGTGTAAACAAGCAAGATTAGTGGATTAACCGACTAAAAATCGCGCAGCGCAGCTGTTTTTTACTATAAACAAGCAAGATTAGTCGATGAAATTGACTAAAAATCGCGCTGCGCGGCGGTTTTTTACTGTAATAAGTAAAATTACAAGATTAGAAGATGAAACTGATTAAAAAATGCGCTGCGCGGCCGTAATTTTTTTGCTATAAACAATTAAGATTACAAGTATAGTAGGTGAAACTGACTAAAAATCGCGCTGCGCGGCGGTTTTTTTACTGTAATAAGTAAAATTACAAGATTAGTAGATGAAACCGATTAAAAATTGCGCTGCGCGGCCGTTATTTTTTTTTGCTATAAACAAGCAAGATTACAAGATCAGTAGGTGAAACTGACTAAAAATCGCGCTGCGCGGCCATTTTTTAACTAACAGGCAAAATTTAAAATCTTGGAATCGCAGATAGGGGGAGCCTCGTAGAAATGTCGCCCAGGACACTGGTAGTGCTAAAACCGGCACTGGCAGGCAATGTTTAATTTGTAAATGATAGATTATTGGCGTTAGAGCACTGTTTTTTTTGCGTTGAGGACCCCCCCCTTGTCAAAGCTATAGCTACGTCCGTGGTTGCACTTAACCAATCGGAGTTTTCACCAGTTGGTGAAAACTCCGATTGGTTAAGTATGTGTATTTCGAATCAATGTGAAAGAGGAAAAGTATGGTGTCAATTACCTATGGTAATGTGTCCGGTGCGGAGGCGCACGAAGGCTGTGGTGGGGGTGTTCGACGCGGGACAGGTTGAGCATGAGGTCGCCGGTCATCATGTACGCCTCGAACTTGGGCTGCGAGCGGCGCACGCCCTCCAGCAGCGCCTCGCAGCTGTCGCCCGACTGCCCGCCCGACCCGTTGCTCGACGAGTTGCTTGACGAATTGCTCGTCGAGTTGCTCGAAACGGGTGAACTAGGACTGATATTGAAAAACTAATATGAAACCGAAAGGGAAAAAAGAAACAACAACGGAGTCACAACCACAAAGACGCGAATCTTTAAACAATTGAAAAAATACGAGGCAAATCAAAGATAAGTCGTATTTATTTATTAGTGTTTACATTTACATTGAAGTAGTAAATCCAAACATCAAAAATTTATAACAATTTGGGAATCATAATCGAAATAAATAAAACTTATCACTTTTGTCTATCAATGTCATGCCTAATCCAGTTCAGTCGCGATACTACAAAAGCCTGTTGATTTCGGCCAGGTACCTGGACGAAACGCTCTGGCTTTTGTAGTATTTTTTTTTACTACAAATGCCTGTTGATTTCGGCCAATTACCTGGCCGAAAACAACAGGTTATTAGAGTAATGTTTTTGCACAAAGCGATACTACAAAAGCCTGTTGAATTCGGCCAGGTACTTGGACGAAATCAACAGGTTTTTTAAGTTGGAACAAATTACTTTAAAGCCCAGAGTGATTCGGCTGAGACCCGCGTTGTTTGTCACGCTTTCATGTCTCTTACTTAACTACGTATGTGGGTACAGTCAGCAGCACGTCAGGTTATACAAAACTGTCAAAACTGTGACAAAAACAAATGGGGAGAAGAAGAGGGGAAGGGGAGATTGAGGGATAGGGGGAGGGGAGAATAAGGGGGAAGTACAAGGTCAAGTACAAAGTTAAGGTCAAATACAAGGTTAAGGTCAAATACAAGGTTAAGGTCAAATACTAGATCAAGGTCAAATACAAGGTCAGATACAAGGTAAGATAAAAGGTCAGGTACAAGGTCAGATACAAGGTCAAATATAAGGTCAGATCCAAGGTCAGATACAGGGTTAGATGCAAGGTCAGATACATGGTCAGATACAAGGTCAAGTACAAGGTTAAGGTCAAAATCTCTATAAAGGATACAATGGCTGTAGATATAAAGTTTGTTCCAACTTAAAAAACCTGTTGATTTCGTCTTACTGGCCGAGTTCCACACGCTTTTGTAGTCCCACTTAAAAAAAAATACTCCAATAACCTGTTAATTTCGGCCAGGTAATTGGCCGAAACGCTCTGGCTTTTGGAGTTAAAAATTTTACTCTAAAAGCCAGAGCGTCTCGTCCATGTACCTCGCCAAAATCTACAGGCTTTTGTAATCTCGCAGTTCAGTCTGTTACACTATCATAATTGCCCTTTTATCGTTTTAGGTAATAATAGAAATAAGTATGGACATAATACCTGTCGTTTACAGAACTGATAAAACATTCTTGACATTTTTGTGATGTCCTAATCTCTACTAACTCAAACAAAATTTCAATGATATTGATAAGATAAGATTCATAGCAATGTTTATGTTATTGACCTGCGTGGACGACTGGCTAGAACTACAAAGTCAATATTTATGTCTCTGAGATTCTGAGTTCGATATCCGGTCAGAGTCAGACCAATCATGGGTATTAGAAGCTCTTAAAACTTGCCAGGTTTATGAATTGCTATAACTACATCTCTTTCTCCCTATATAGAAAATAAAAGGGATCAATAGCCATTCACAAAACAGACTAGTTTTGACTTTTGAGAGCTCGTACGTAATACGGAGGCAGCCTATCTATTATCTAATTTCAAAATCTATCGCAATCACTTTCAGGATGTAGAACATTGATGCTTCTTTTTGGCACAAATAAGAACTTACCAAAGACATGCAGCAATGTGTCATATCCATCTGTCAAATGAAAGCGATTGCTTTAGATTATGTAATGGTCAGGAGCAAAACAAACTTTCTGGACATTTATTAACAAACGTCCGAATCTTTCCGTATCCGATGCGATGCTATGCTTTCCATATATTCACTCTATGGCTTCTCGTAACGTTCGATTCGAATTAATTCCTGACAGCTATTGGTGTCGGGAAGAAATTGAATTTCGAAACCATAGAGTAAATATATGGAAAGCAAAGCATCGGATATGGAATGTTTCGGACATTTGTGAATAAGGGCCCTGTACTGTCTCTGGTGTTCTGTCGTTAATGTTAATTTCCTTAACCACAGCCTTCTCTGTGCCTTAACACAAAATGTGTTCCTCTGTCCATTCAAATTAATTTCTACATTTTGTTTTGTGTTTTGTTAGTCTTTCATTTATCTAAGGTATTTCAGTCAGAATGTGGGGTTGTCAATGTGGTTTTTTCTACAAAAGCCGCCGCTGTGAATACTGTCACGTGTTCCATATGATTCAGAGGGCACGGCGGCGTCGATACGGCACACATGCTCCCTAATCCGTTATCACCAGCGGAAATCAGCTGTCAGGCCGGGGCCCCTTCCGATTACACCCCCGACACACGGGTTAAAATTAAATTCGATATAAGGGGGTGCAGTGCAGCATTAACTCAACATATAAATTTTTGCTGTGTTAATTTATCCCGTTAATATTATTTTATCCGTGGGTGACGTATTTGTTCTGTAATTACACTGGCCTGCAAAACTAAGTACTACAGAGGTCTATTTTCATACAAACGAGGTAACTTTGAAGCATTGGTTCTCCGCCCAGGATTAAACGTGGTGTGATCTGATGATAGCCATCCAGGGAGTGAATGGAGAAGATTCAGATCCCCATACACACCCAATAGATCTGATCAGCATTCTAAGAGCTGTTTTAAAAAAACCACGAAAATAGCATTAAAGTGTATGGAAATGCTGTAACTGATAACTCTTATCCTTACAGCTCTTAAAATGCTGATGAGATCAATTGGGTGTGTATGGGGATGTGAATCTTCTCCATTCACTCCCTGGATACCTCGTTTGTATGATAAAAGACCTCTGTAGTACTTAGTTTTGCAGGCCAGTGTAGATAAACAGCGCCAGTTCACGATGAAACATGCCTACTTGGAAATTGTGAAATATTTAATTGGATAGTGAAACTTAGTAATTACTTTCCGCAATGAACAATAGTTTAGGAACTTTATAGAAGTGGCAGTCGCGATCAAGCGATATTTTAATTGTTCGCAGCTATTATCATTGTTGTTACATTTTTATGTACTTTTACTGAACGATAATTTTAACAGATAACCAACAACCACGCATGTATTATCCGCGCGCGATAAGATGGAACGGAACCTTGTCAAACAGAAACGCGCAAGGTAGGCTGGCCAGCCACAGGGATATCCAAAAACACGGGGTCACTCATCCGAATTGAGGGAACTTTTGCTGCAGCAACTTCAAGTAAGATAACAAGTAAACAATTAAATAGTTGATTAGTCAACTAATTGTTTGGTGTTACTTTGACAAGGTGCCATCCCATTCTTATCGCGCGCAGATTATACCATACTGACACTGACTACTCACCTAATAAACACTCATTGCATTGTATCATATGGGATCTTTCACAAGGGCAATTTTTTCAACGCGCGTTGTTCAACTTGACCGACGACGTTCCATGGGATAAGGTACCTTATGTTCCTCTTTTCCTGTGGAACGTCGTCGGCGGTAAAAATATCGCGCGTTGAAAAAATCACTCGTGTGAACGTTCGTTAAGTAAAGGTCAAACCGCACTACAGCGGAGCGGCGCTGCGCGGCGCAGCACTGCAGCGGAGCGGCGCGGCCTCTCCTAAACGCACTATCGCGGCAGCGGAGCGGCGCGGCGCGGCTCAAATTGCCAGACGTGGCAAGATTTCATTGAAGTTTGACGCACGAACGAAAAGGGAACGCTCGGTCACGCGTTCCCTAGAACGAATTTCCAAGGAACGATTTAGCAACACATCCTCATATTTTTTTTTTATTTATTTGTGATGAGTTATGATTATGATGATTTATGAAATGATCACGTAAAATACCACTTTGTAATTTAATCAAAATTTGTACACTGAAATATCAGTAGAAATAGATATTTCCAAATACCCTCTATAGACTGAAGCTCGATTATGAAGAATATTCGGCCGCGCCGCGCCGCCAGCTATACCGCACTAGCGGCAGCGGAGCGGCGCGGAGCGGCGCGGCGCGGCGCGGCGCGGCAAAATATTCTTTTGCACCCAAATCTGCAGTGCCGCGCCGGTACGCGCCGCGCCGCGCCGCGCCTCTCCGCTATAGTGCGGTTTGCATCATTGCAATCAATAGAAATAATATTTGGCCGCGCCGCGCCGCTCCGCGCCGCTCCGCTGTAGTGCGGTTTGACCTTAAGGGTCAACATAGCAGACAAACGCTCTACAGTCCGCGAAATGATCTTTAGTAATCATTCAGTCAGATAAGATTTATATATATATTTTATTTGTTTTTTTTACCCCCTCAGTAATAAATATCATGCATGTCACGCACTAAATGCCTGCCGTCTCGTCTGTATAGGCTCTAGATGTTTACGACATGTGGGTCTGATTTCCTTGCGAATTACTAATCGTGACACTATTTTTCTCCTTTGTATGCTAAAGCATAGCTGGTCGCTTCGCTAGTGACTACACTGGTAAACGAAGGTTTCAAAACTTACATGTCGTGGTTGGTCCTGGGGCCGCTAGAGCGGCGTTCCGCTGCCGCAGATAGGTACCGCCTCACGCTCGCTTTGATCTGAGGGTCTGAGACAGCATTCCGTTATCACACCTTATCACTATCACAAACAACAAACAGATCGAACAAAGAAAGTGCGAGAATAAGACCGGCTCGTTTTCCTCGAGGTGCGGCGAGATTAGATTATTAAAGGAACAAAGCCACTGTGAGCGGGGTTATCCGGCCCGGATCCCGAGAGTCACCTATGAGATTACTCCGCGTATTGCAACTCTTATTTGTGGAGGCTTACTTCGTGAGTTCGACTGAGCCACTCGGGGATAAACTAATTTTATTAGTTGCAGCCGGCGAACACGGCCGTCTCCCGAATGTCATAGTCCAAAACAAACATCCGACACGACTGTGTGTCACAACTCCAGTTTAAAATAGGACACTCACCCTTTTTCAGTCTTAGAGTGACGGGATCCGACGAGAGCCGTAAGCATTTTAAAACTGCAACAACCAATATAAAAGATATGATAATTTGTACAAACATTATGCATTCGTATTTAACTCTGTTATCGCAAACATAATCAAAGCTATTAAACAAATAGTAGGTACATTACATTAGTCGAACAATAGAGAATTAATTTGTACAATTCATGTTCTGATAACATCTCGCGATTGCGGGTTGTTGGTGGAAATCAATTTTGACATCGAAGTTGTAAAAAGGTTATTAAGTTATTTGAGGCAGTAACCAGACTCGTAGAGAACGTGTGAAATGTGAATTACGAAGTTGCGTGCCGTGCGCGACGCGGTCGTAACGCGATCATTGAATTAGTGTTAATAACGTCATAGTATTGGCAACTCTGAAACTTCGATAAAGTTAACGTATAACACTTACATGCATGAAAACGTTATGACGAAAACTTTAGCGCAACAATAAGGGGATATCATAAATTGTTTGTTTCCAGCTAAAAGCATAGGACGGCTGAGATTCATGCCTTTGTGTCGGTTGTTGCCTCGCCTAACCATTTTAATACATTATACTTTAGGAGGCGGCCTTAACTTACAGCTTTATGGCCTGGTCACAGTGGCTGTTCAGTAAAAAAGGGGGTATCAGGTTTCAAAGAGGCTGCAGTGCAGTGCAGTCGATAGGGCAGCGAGCGAGGAGTGGCGCGGATATAAAGTGGCGAATCAGTGATAGAGTTCGGATTCCTTACCTTCTCGGGTAGTGAACCGGTTTACATCAGTCCCATTGACCTTGAGCAATACGTCTCCTGCCTCCACCTGCAATTTAACACATTCGGTTACTTACATTCAACCACAGACAATATAACACATCCAGCCAAACTAAAGTAGATTTAACAAGCTTGTCTGACAGCGTAAACAACGAGATATGATAATTATCTCAATAAAAGTATTCGTATATTGTACCTAAATGAAAAGGCTTAAGAATGCATTTCAATTATTAAGATAAATACGAAATGGTCAAGTACATTACAGTTATCATTTTATGTTTTTCTCGAGCTCTACTGAACGCCAGTACCGATATAAACGGCTTTGTGTGGTTTTAGGATTCAATAATATAGTATCTCCATGCTTTTATTACTGAATAAAAATAGAACAATGAGTATACGTAATAATGTTACATTACACACTGGCGCGAAATTGACCCATCGTTTGTCCGTGAAACAGGCTTTAATTTTTAATTCAGTGGATATTTGCGCTGTACACGTGCGCCCACTTCGCTGCCAAAACATTCATTACCACATACAAAATACGTGAGATACATTAAAATTTAAATAACATCATATACGTACTATTTTGTCGTAACAAAAACAAGCGCAACGCTTAATCAGAATTAGCACATCCTTTAAAATAAAGTCCGCGATTCATTGGAGCACGCAATCATAACTGGTTTTTTCAAAAACCACAACACTGAACTCGCTATCGCCTCGATTGTGTGTAACGAACTGAGGACAATCTCGCAACTATGGATGTAGTATGTAGTTACCTATGTACGTACAGAGCGCCCGTATACCCTGAACGTCGTGGGAATTCAACACGTGTTTCAGCTTTCGATAATTACACCGTATAATTCTGAACGACGAACATTTAGCCAAATAGTGTGTATCGAGTGGCGTTTATTTATTGTTGTGGTGCGTACGCGGCGCGGCAGAGACGGGCGGCCGCCGCGGGGGCAGCTGCCAACTCGTCCTTATCACAGAGGGACCGCTAATGGATTGGGCTTAGAAGATAAATTAGATCTAACTCTGACAGAAGGGCGCAGCGGAAATAGGAATTAGACGGCAGCGGCCTACTTATCCGAGTTCGTACATACACGTCATCGTATATGTGGCAGAAACTTTACTTTCGATCTTCTTTCGATATGAGACTACTTTTTGGTTGGACAGCTAATAAGATTGTTCTAATAATAGAGATTCAAAAATTCTATACAGTAATTACATTATACAGTAGACTTAATCCTAGTAAGACTATAGGCGCCTGTACAACTGTGACGAAACTTCAGACTTAATGTCCATTGTCCTTGGTAATACGATATCCTTGGTGGGAAATTTGCAGTAAGTTCAATATTGGTTAGTTAAACATTGGCAGGAGATAGAAGCGATCGCTCATTTATTCGAGGCGATAGTGACGTATCAACTAAATTGGAATAGCCGTCCATGTCGAGTAAATATTATTGACAAACCGAGACGGACGGTTGCACGAGTGCGTTACTATTGTGCAATTTTATTTCGTCGAGGGATTTTGTTTTGTTTTATTAATAATGTTAATGGACTTTTTTCGCCAATGAAAACAACGAAAAGTAATCAAGCCCACTTACAGAAGGATTTATCATTAATTGTCCATACCATTTAGTTAAATACTAAAAAATAGTGTCATTAGTCCAATCAACGGGGCTTATGCAACCCGAATAATTCTCCCGTCTATGAAATTTGGCATGTGATGAAGTTAGGTAATACAGATTACAGATGAACAATAATCCAATAAATTTTGTTACGAGAAGTTAGGTATTTTTACCTAAACATGAAAATCGCTTATATCTCTCTGTGAATATTTCCTCGGGCTAAAATACTTTCTGTATACGTACTTATGTATTAGTTAGAATAAGAATGTAAAGAAATCCAATACTTTTTCGATTTCAGAGATACCCCAAATTTTAATTTTAATATTTTTCAATATATCTTCTGTTGAAAAATTTATTTGCTGATTATTATTTTTAATATGTACCTTTAATATATAGCTTTGTCAGTAAGCCAACAAATTTTCTTCTTTCATCATATTACATATACGTATAAAAATGGACCGACTATTTTTTTCACATAACCTCTTTAGACCAAAAAATAAAAAAAAATATGATTAAAGAAGAAAATTTATTGGCTTATTGAACAAAGCTATATATTAAAGGTGTAAAAACATATTAAAAAATAATAATCAGCAAATAAATTTTTCAACAGAAGATATATTGAAAAAAATTAAAATTAAAATTTGGGGTATCTCTGAAATCGAAAAAGTATTGGATTTCTTTACATACTTATTCTAACTAATACATATGTACGTATACAGAAAGTATTTTAGCCCGAGGAAATATTCACAGAGAGATATAAGCGATTTTCATGTTTAGGTAAAAACACCTAACTTCTCGTAACAAAATTTATTGGATTATTGTTCATCTGTAATCTGTATTACCTAACTTCATCACATGCCAAATTTCATAGACGGGAGAATTATTCGGAAGTCGCCATACAACAAATATCCTCATTGATTGGACTATCATAACATAATTAACGGCTAAAGTGACCCACATAGAATCTTGGTCCAGTAAGGTACTTGTTATATTGTCACTCAGCTAGCCATTATACCGACCGCGCAATAATCTCCATTACATACATATTCCTTTCACTTAGCTAAGTGCTATTGATGGCTGCGTATTGTTTCGATAACTTAGAGCGAAGCGCCCATGACGCCAACAATCCCTCAAATACCACAATATCTTCAAAGTTTCAGTCACTATATTTTCAAGAGCAATAGGAATTTCTTAAGTTAAGCAACGTTAGTAGACCTAGGAGCTTTTAACCAATGTAAAATACATGTTTTACACAAATCCTTAGAGCATTAAACCAAAATATTTTGTATAGTGAAGTAAGGAGATCATTATACCTAAATAATAAACAGCAACGGGCCTAATATCGATCCCTGGGGCACTCCTACTACCTACTACTGTTATGGGAGTTGCAGAAGTTTTCTTTACCTCTTTGACATTTCTTTATTTTTTTCTTGCTAATAGATATGGATCTACTGGCCTCTAATGAATTCTTTGGGACGACGTAATGTCACAGAATATATAATAGTACTAACGTCATATTCTGTGCTAACGTGTAATGTCCCAATTTATTGAAAAATATTGCATAAAATTGGCGTTTCAAAAATATCGATGTAAGCAATGAAATGGAAAATATTAAGGTTGCTGGCAATTTTTAAATAAACAATAGGTAACAGTTTGCAAAAACGAAATGATACTTAATCTGTCTTATTCAGAGATGTTTCACAAAACTGGGGTGCAAGACTGTTCTAACAAAACCTGGTTTAATGCTTGTAAACAAATCACAATGCACCTTTTAATCCTTAAACGATGGGATTAAACGTTAAACTGTCACTCTGAATACGATTTGCGCTAAAATGACGTTAGTCCGCAGTCGGACGCCATGTTAACTTTGGCCCTAGTTTAACGAACGCACTCTGAATAAGACAGAATGAGTTTAAGGTAGTCACGAGATAAGAAAAGGAATTCCGTTCCGAATCCGGTCTACACTACAGTGAGTCTTCTTAAATAGATGACTATTATGACTCATGAAACAGTTTAATTCTGATAAAAAATATAGACAAGAGTCGTGAGTCGACGAAGAGGAAATCTGGTTGTTTTAACAATAAATCCAAAACCACTATTCAGGTTCTCAAGAGAATGTATAAAAGTAAGAAAATGTACGCAATGGTATTTATTTATTCCCTATTGTATGTAGGTATTATGTATTCTGTGGTAGATGTAATTAGAGAAGGTGATAGTGACATAACAAACATAACATTACATAGCTTAAACAAAACAAGCCAAGGGAATAGTTATCATAGGTCACCTTTTTTAGGGTTCCGTACCCAAAGGGTAAAAATGGGACCCTATTACTAAGACTCCGCTGTCCGTCTGTCTGTCTGTCTGTCAGAAGGCTGTAACTCATGAACCGTGATAGCTAGACAGTTGAAATTTTCACAGATTATGTATTTCTGTAACAGAAACAGAAATACATCATCTGTGAAA
This sequence comes from Agriphila tristella, assembly GCA_928269145.1. Classification (NCBI taxonomy): domain Eukaryota; kingdom Metazoa; phylum Arthropoda; class Insecta; order Lepidoptera; family Crambidae; genus Agriphila; species Agriphila tristella. The sequence goes on from OV743440.1 coordinate 7,236,738, forward strand.
ATTCCAACTGTCTACCTGTTGTCGTTATTAATATCGTGTTTTTTTGCCGTTTTTTGGTACGGAACCCTTCGTGCGCGAGTCCGACTCGCACTTGCCCGGTTTTCTATTACTACCTATATAATAACAGTTCTGATTTTTTTATTAAAATGCTCTATTAAGTTTACAATGCTCAAGTTGATTGCGTAATGAATTTATTGGCAGCACCTATTAAGGATTAAAAAAAACTTAAAGCAGCTACATTTAGCGCCAATGAATACAAATGTCGGATGTGAATGGCATCGAAGGGCTCTTATGTTTACTTTAAAAGTAATAATGAGTAAAATCCGCTGCACAGTGGGGCAGGGGCAGGAAACCAATCGAGTCGTAAATTAAGTTTCCGCAGTTTGTTCTTAACGGAAAAAGATTTCCAATATTTTTGTTGCGTGATTGCGAATGAAATGGAAATAAACGTGGCCAACTTTTCAGAGTATTCAGTTACTATTTTTATAGCAAATACCATTAATAGCTTTCTTCTAATGGTTTGTTGAAGAACTTTACCTTTACCTACCAAGCAAAGTTTGTGGTCAGATGGTCCTAAAGGTAATTTTAATGGTGGTTTGATTTATTATGAAATGTATTAGGTCTTTACCTATGAAATTGCCGTTTTGTTTGAAAAAAGTTAAAGTTATTTTTTTCGAACTTATTTATTTCTTTTATTCAAAGTAATCACCCCTGCAATCAATGCATCTTTGCCAACGCTGTGGCAGTTTATGGATGCCCTTCTTGAAAAAATCAGCTGGACGGGAGACAACAAACTCTTCAAAGGCGTTTTGTACTGCCTCTCGGGAATTGCAATTTTTTCCCGCTAAAAAGTTGTCCAAATTTTGGAAAAAGTAATAGACGGTAGGCGCAAGATCTGGTGAGTATGGCGGATGAGGGAGAGCTTCCAAACCCAACTCATGCAGCTTAGAGACGGTCTGTTGTGCGCGTATGGGGTCGCGCGTTGTCGTGAAGTAGCAGTGGGGCACCCATCTATCAAGCTTTTTTATCTTGCCAATCTGTCGCAAATGGACCAATATTGTTTTGATGCTAACATCAAAAGCTGCTGCCAGCTCAGCTGTAGATTGCGATTCATCTGCTTCCACAATCGCCTTTAATTCATCATTGTTGACCAAAGTTTCCGTACGACCACGAGGTTCATTTTTCAAGTCAAAATTCCCAAAACGGAACCGAGCAAACCAATAACGGGTTGTACGTTCGTTTGTACAGTTCTCTCCGTAAACGTCGTTGATGTTACGTGTCGTTTGTGCCGCGTTGGTGCCACGACGGAACTCATATTCCATAATTACACGAAATTTCGAAGTATCCATTATGAGGAAAAATCATAGACTTATTATATTAAGGAAAAATGTTGAAATGTAATGAAAATACAACGCTAATCAATAAACAAAAGACTGATTTTGTAAATAGAATGTCATATTTTTAAAACAAAATTAATTTGAATTTAGAATTCATAGCCAATCAAAACTTTTTTTTTGTTTGAAAAAGTCTGTACTGCAATACGGCAATTTCATAGGTAAAGACCTATTATTTTGTTGACTTACGTATGATGCAATAATATCAAATTAGTATTTAAGTTGCTTACATAGCTGGTAAAGGCTTTTGTCCGTGGATTTCTATTACAGACAGTTAATGAAATGGTTTTGATAAAAAATATTTGAGTATTTCTTTATGTTCATTTGCCATCTCAAAAGCAATAAGTAAGGAAATAAGAAACATTTTTTGGACGAAAAGTAACCATCCGGGTCTCTGTCATTCAATTACGTGAGGCGATTTTGGCATTTTTTGACTCCCCCCTTGGTGAGATGTTTTGAGATTTGGCTCGACACGAGTCACGACACCTTCCCCCCCTATAAATATCGCGTGAGATTTTTCCAAAATGCGTCTTTTAGTGCAAATACGTTCATCTCTGCTTGTTTGCTCCCCCTAAACGCCTCATGTCATTAATGGACGCCCCCCTAAGTTTTCGAACGTAGGTTAGGTTTGAGGTAAGCAGAGCTGAATGAAAAAAACATGAATATACTGACATCATGATTTTAAGACAGCTTTTGGATGGTAGGTACTTGCTTTTGCACGCGTCGCGACTTCGTTCGCGAGTACATTTTAGAAAATATTTAGTATCCTTAAAATACTGTTAGAAGGCGTTCCCGTCTCCGTTCAGAATTGGGTCCAGAGATATTAGTTTACCTTTCCATTTCTCTCTCCCTCTTTCTTCCCCTTTCCAAAACCTTTTCTTAGTGCTCATCTACCTACACCATGAAAATTATCTACCCTCCAAAAATGGTGTATCTTCAACCGTTAGGGCTCTACGCGTATGCCAACAATCAATCAATCAATTTAAGATATGGGGAACTAGCTTTCGCCCGCGACTTCGTCCGCGTGGACATTCGGAAAATCCTTAGGGGACTTTTGACCGAGAAAAGTATCTGTTTTAATCTAGGCTATAAAATATCTGTGTGTGCCATTTTAAATCCGTCGTTTTTGCGATTGAGTTATAACATCTCTAAACATCCAAACCTTCACTAAATAACTTTTTAATTTTTGCAATCAACATTCCATTAAACTTCAATAACGATTTCCATAAAGATTTTTAGGTTTATTTACCCTGTTTAAGCCTCGATTACATACGCCGATTTAAGGAACCAATTATTTAGAGTTGCCTCTCGTATAAATAAGCTAAATTTTAACAGTGAATTTGCACAAATGACGGAAAGGTCAACATTTTTTATGATTTTTTATTTTCAATTCTCATCTCCAATCTTAAACAATGTTTACTTTTCCGTTATAGTGTAGATTCGATTTTAAAATCGAACTTATACTACAATATTTTATTGTCAAGTATGTAATCGAGGCATTCAAGAAGGAAAGTCACATAATACATATTTGCTTAATTTTTTAAATTTCTACTACGAAGTTGTAGGTTGCAATGACGATAAAATATTATTTTTCCACTGGATTGACGATATTTTTTATTAATTCCTGGGCCATTGCAATCATGGGCATAGAATAAAGCACTATATTAAGACGCTGCTATAAACTATATTGTATGTCTTTCCATTTGGCGCGAATACATACAAATTCTGGGCAGTAGACACACGCGAACATGCTACATATAGTTGACCATGGGAAAAACATGGCTTTTCCAGATGAACCCCTGCTACCTGTAATGTTTGCCCTTGCGCTTTATTTATAGTGATAGCAAAGCTTAATTTGACTGGAAATTGAAGCCTCTTAAACTGGAATGGTAGGTCAGTGGGGATTATTGGGATTCAAGGTATTAAAATAGTGGCTCCGATGATATTTTGTCCAAATTGTGTGATACGAAGCCGCGTCCCATTACATAACCGGGGTGCATCTATATTTCGCATCAGCATGACCGGTACACCTAATTTCAATTCGAGTTTATGCGAGGGTACACCGGAAAGCTCCAGAGAATTTAAAAATTCAGCGGGGTATGAAGTGCTCTGTTCTGTGTCCATGATTGTATCTATAGAAATATACTGTTTTGTTTCTCCCAGCACCTCTTTCAAAATTTCAGTGTTTAGTTTGTTGACTATTTAATTTTTTGGTGCAAGAATTGCTCTTGCACACAACCACTGATCACAGTTTAAATTATTTTGCAAGTCCGGTTAAACTTTAGCCATGAGCTCCAAATCGTTTTCCACCAAATGACAAAATTCCCTTGTTAGTAAAACACAACCTTCAACATCTGTTTCCAAACGTCCATCACCAATTTTCAATAGAGTCTCTGCATAAAGTCCCGAATCTACGTCATTATAAAAGTGTACTCTCATATTAGTTGTTAGACTAAATTTTTTCACTTTTTCCCATAAGATTGATGACTTGAGACAGGCTTTGATTTCATCTGCAGGTGTGCCCTTTTGGATCACCGGTAGAGTTTGTCGGAAGTCACCAGCCAGTAAAACTGCCATTCCTCCCATAATATCTGTACTGTCTCGCAGGTCCTGAAGAGTACGGTTTAACGCCTCTATGGCCTTTTTGTGAGGCATCGTACTTTCGTCCCACACTAATAGTTTACACTGTCGTAGCATCATACCTCGAGAGCTATTTTTGCTGAAATTGCAGATAGGTGACTCTTCTTGTGAAAGATTTAATGGCAATTTTAGAACGGAATGTGCAGTACGGCCACCGTTGAGCAGTGTAGCGGCTATACCAGAGGAAGCTACGGCAACGGCTATTTTCTGGTCTTTTCTTATGAACGTCAATAATAAGTTCAGTAAAAACGTTTTTCCGGTTCCTCCAGGGGCGTCGAGAAAGAAGAGTGCACCCTTCCCTGACTCTACTTGACTTAATACCTGATGAAAGACGTAACTTTGTTCTGGAAGCAACCGCGGAACTAATTCGGTTACTTGCTGTTGCAACGCTGTGAAATCATAATTTAATTCTCGAGAAATTTCATCGTTTAAGTTATTTTCGTCTGATCGTCGAGGGCTCACCATTCCAAAATCTTGTAGCTTCTTCCCCGCCATTGTCATAACCTTGTTTTCAATCTTCGTCAGCGCTTCGTTGTAGATGTGATCATTAAAAGTCATATCTGCATGTAATTGCTGCAGCCGCCGCAAAATATCTTCCGCCATGTACTGTTCGTTTTTTCTGGATGAAAAGTACCCTATGTCCTTCTCTGTACCTCTTAAAATGTGTATGCAAAATTTCATGATGATCGGCGGGCTGATTATCTAATTAGAAACCGCCTAGCGACCGGTCGCAGTTCACAGATGAACGTAATACATTGCTACTTTTCTTTGGGGTAAAAAAAAACATACCAAAGAAAAGTAGCAATGTATGTCAAATGCAACCGGTCGCTAAATAGTTTCTTTTTAGATAATCAGGGTGCGGTTCAGTAGTTAAGACGTGAAGGTGTAATGGACAGTTTTTTAACTATCCCTCGGGAACTGTTTGTTTTTTCTGGATGAAAGGTACCCTATGTCCTTCTCTGTATCCCTGAAAACGTGTATGCAAAATTTCATGATGATCGGTTCAGTAGTTAAGACGTGAAGGCGTAATGGACAGTTTTTTACTATCCCTCGGGAACTGTTCGTTTTTTCTGGATGAAAGGTACCCTATGTCCTTCTCTGTACCTCTGACAACATTTATGCAAAATGATGATCGGTTCAGTAGTTAAGACGTGAAGGCGTAATGGACAGTTTTTCAACTATCCCTCGGGAACTGTTCGTTTTTTCTGGATGAAAGATACCCTATGTCCTTTTTTGTACCCCTGAAAACGTGTATGCAAAATTTCATGATGATCAGTTCAGTAGTTAAGACGTGAAGGCGTAATGGACAGTTTTTCAACTATCCCTCGGGAACTGTTCGTTTTTTCTAGATGAAAGGTACCCTATGTCCTTCTCTGTATCCCTGAAAACGTGTATGCAAAATTTCATGATGATCAGTTCAGTAGTTAAGACGTGAAGGCGTAATGGACAGTTTTTTAACTATCCCTCGGGAACTGTTTGTTTTTCTGGATGAAAGGTACCCTATGTCCTTCTCTGTACCCCTGAAAACGTGTATGCAAAATTTCATGATGATCGGTTCAGTAGTTAAGACGTAAAGGCGTATTGGACAGTTTTTTACTATCCCTCGGGAACTGTTCGTTTTTTCTGGATGAAAGGTACCCTATGTCCTTCTCTGTACCTCTGACAACATGTATGCAAAATTTCATGTTAATCGGTTCAGTAGTTAAGACGTGAAGGCGTAACAAACAAACAAACAAACGGACTTTCGCATTTATAATATTAGTAAGGATTCGTGGTGAATGTAAACATACTTTTAAAAAGTGGCTCTAAGCTTATAAAGTAATCAAATCCGCAAGAAATATTAAATGTTTAGTCTTCTTGGGTAGATTAAATTACTTAGAAAGTGCTTTCGTGGACCAATTCTCTGATGTATGAGATATAAAAAGATATAATGTTAAATCAATTTACATAGCGCCATATAAAAGTAAACTTACAACATTTCGTTTATTTAGCAATTTCCATGTAATGAATAATTATCGAGTTAACAACCGTCGATACTGAATCCAAAGTGTGTGAATTGAGTTATAATCATTGTTATGAGTGTAAACATATTTTAGGCGAGATAGCTTGTACGCATCACTGACGGATTTGATGAGTTAATGGAAGCCTGAGAACGGAACGAACATCATACACATAACACAAGTGTCGGTCGATAAAAAAATGTCGACATGACGTGTGCCATGATCGCACGTTTCACTACAGCAGACACGCCTGTCAAATAACTATACTTAATCAGTGTGCAGCAATAAAACTGATAAGCATGAAATTAACACTTTTCGACATTTATGCAGATAAATTCGGTATTTCAATTTATTTACGCAATATTAATAAAAACAGTGACCTACGTACGCTACGTAGCACGCACAACGAGTCTATCGTCGGTCGTCGGTAGTATCTGTGGCACTGAATTCTATATCTGATCTGATGTGATTATGGGTTTGAAGGGTATCTAACGAATAGGTATTTTCTATTTCTAGGGTCTGCTTCTGACTACCTATCTTAATGCATATTGAATTGTATGTTTTTCTTTTATTTTTATTTATTGTAACAGCCTAGACTGAATAACAAGTTCAAACTTTGAATTTGGCTTAAAATCTGTAAATTGATTAAGAAATTTGAAACTCATTAAGAAATGAGCTAATTCAATAATGTTATTTATTTGTTAATCTTTGTTAATATAAAGTCTGGAAACGATATACATATTTGTAAATATCGTTCCATCTGATTGATAAAGCTGACAAGTTTTTTGCGCCCATTTTTCTTGTCAGTTAAAAGACGTCATAATGGGTGGTAGGGTAAAAGAATTGACGATTTAAAAATGCTTATTATGTGAGCTTATTTAAATAAAATATATTTCACTTTCACTATTTTGCCTCGGGTCTGGGTGGTTGTGTTACCGAGCACGTATCTACAAAGTGTAAAAGTTTTCTTAACCTATGTTCGTTGTTCCTGATTTCCATTTATCCAGCCCCCCTAGCATGACCGCAGAAATACGATATGATATAGGGATAGTTTTGACGCAGATCGTCACTTTCGCAAATGGTCATCGCGAAAAATTTGGTCACTTTCGCAAATGGTCACTTTCGTAAAATGTCAATCAATTTTTTTTATTTTTTCTCAAAATTGTAATGACATTCTGCGAAAGTGACCATTTGCGAAAGTGAGCAAATTTTTCGCGATGACCATTTGCGAAAGTGACGATCTGAGTCAAAACCATTAGGGATTTATCACGTTTAACTGTTAAAAGACAATGGATTTTGACAGTTGAGTGTCGATAAAAAGCTATACCACGCGATATGTACCATGGGCAACAGCGTCGCTTAACCACTCCTAAGGTTAAAATCGCTTGCACGCCGCGCCGTCACTACATACGTTTAGTTCGTGCAGAGGCGATACGCGCGCACACGAATTATGTTGCTAACTGGTTAAGTCTGTACCTTCAGTGAAAAGAGGTATAACTCTAAAAACATGATTTTTGGGAAATTGACTTTAAAGTTTAAAAAAATCCTACTCTTCGTCTGAGATAGATAAAATAAAATTAGTGCTTGTAGACTGTAGATAGTTATGCTAGCTTTGTTTTCTTGTTTAATTTACAGAGAAAAGTTTAACAGATTTTTCAGTATTCAAGAAAATGTTCAGTTATATCACTTGGCACATTTATTTATTTTGTGTATATTGATATAATAATACTTCTATCATTTTACACCAGGCACATCTGCTTTTGTGTCAAATGATACCTTACCTTTACTTTTTGTGTCAACTTTTTTAATTGTAGGTTTTTTTTCAAGTTGTCGAAGAAACATTGTTAAACAATCTCTAAATATGAGTAATTAGAGTTTTGTTTTGTTGAATCGTTTAAAAAATTCGAATTATATCAATTTACACAACTATTTTGAAAAAAAACGATGTGTAAATTGTTTCAACTCTTATCACTAACGATATAACTACTATATTTATTATGTGAATAGTGATATAATTCGTGAAAAATAAATAAAATATTAAATAGACACCAGCAAATTAGACTAATAATCTTCATATCAGCCGCACGACACCCACCGCTGAGTATAAGTGATGTGTATGCGAACCTCCCTCAAGGATCTCCACAATAATCGATCCTGTTCTACCTGCAACTAGCAGCTTGACGCGACCTTCACCAGATCGTTGGTCCACCTTGTCAGGAACCTATACCAATGAAGCGTCGTCGTCCGGTGCGCGGTCGCCATTCCAGAACCTTTCAATCCCATCAGCCATCGGTTCTTCTCGCTATGTGTCCCGCCCACTGCCACTTCAGCTGAGCAATTCTTCAAGCGATGTAGGTTACATTAGTTCTCTTACGTATGTACTCAAGTTTTGGTTCGATTGCGTAGGGAAAGGCCGAGCATGGTTCTCTTAAGAAATCCATAGTTTCACTGTTTCACTGCCGTCATCACTGGCATCACACATTGGTCATAGACTTTAGTCTTGAGACATTAAGGTAAGTTAGACGGAAAGAGTTTTTCAAAATGCTGCCTATCCAAGTTGGATTCGACGAAAGATCTCTATCTTGAAGTTCGACTTACTTAACTGGACTGCCTGTTCTTCCTAGTTATACGTAATGAACTACAACATCGAGTGTAGTATTTCCAATTTGAACTTAAGATTGTACAACATGGGCAATCGACTAATTTTTCGTCTTATCCATGTTCATTCTAAGACCTAATCTTTGGGAAGCACTACGAAGATCTACGAGCATTGTGTTAGTATTCAGTTTAATTCAAACTAGATACTTTTAATACTCTTTTTTCGTTTGTCACGCCAAATTGTTTACAAGTACGCTATCGCGTTCATAGGTTCCTCGTATAATCACAAGTTTGAGTAGAACTAAAAGTCAACTTTTAAGAAAATATCATCATTGTATTTATTTTATTGTATTTCGCCCAAAAATAATAATTCAATGGATTCAAATTAGAGCTTGACGACAATGGCCACTCATTCGTACCGATAGAGCCTGGTAAATTGTTAAGTTTTATTGTAATCATTGTCATTACCTGAAGGCGCAGAGTACTGATGGAAAATACAGTTTTTGCTGTCAAAACAAGCGGGTTTCTGAAATGGTTTTGACACACATCCACACTCTGCGGCAGGTTGTATAGAACACCGAATAGTAAAAACTGCCACTTTGCTTGGCTTTCCTGGTCCAATCAAAGCTTTTAATTAGAAAGCTTTTAATTCGATCGAGACCTGGGCGGTGCTGCATTCTCTCCAGAGGTGCCAAATGGACTAGATGTATATCGAGGTGCTGAGGTAACTACTTATACAAAAATGCCACCATATCGGACTGATTACAGAACCGGAGCACAAATCTCATCAAAATTTAGCATTCGGGAAGTTTTTTGAACATCTTTGCGTTGAACCTGCCTCAGTCTTAGGACGACCGACGTCTTTGGCCAGTGTATGTAGACAGTGAGAGTCATGACTTATGGCAATGAATCGTGGTTAGTTTCTTTGCGTGATCGAATCAGCAATGAGGAGATCCTTAGGGAAAATAAGGTAATCGATATCGCTCAAAGGATAGCCCAGCTGTAGTGGCAGTGGGTGGGAAACATTGTGAGAAGAACCGATGGCCATTGAGATGGAAAGGTTCTAGAATAGTTACCACGCACCGGAATGACGCTTCTTTTACTTCCGACTAATAATTTGGTGAAGGTCGCGGGAAGCTGCTGTGTGCGGGCAGTGCAGTGCATGACCTATCGTTGTGGAGATCCTTGAGGAGGCCTAAACCCAGCAGTGGGTGTCATGAAGTTGTGTACCATTGATATTAGCAGCACGACACCCACTGCCGATGAAGAAGATGCTAACTACTGAAATCGAATACTAATTAATTTCTTGTATAAATACAACGTACAATAGTATGAATAGTTAGTGCATATTGATACAATTCATTTTATGCATCGAAGCAATCTCACTCTTATTTTAAGCAATATAGGTCAGATATTGTCCAATCAATAACAATTTAGATCATTATAAATTAAATGGCACAATCCATTATGCTTTGTGTAAAGTGATACAATTTACGTTTCGCTTCATATTGTTCGTGTCGCGAACTCTCGAGTGTAGTAACCGTAGCTCAGGAACGTCGGTGTAACACTGAGGCAAACAACACAACACAATGTCGTGTCCATGCAGGCGGCGGGGGAAGGGTACGAGAGAGAGGAGGGAGATTAAGAGGTTGCGGGGGGGTTTTAGGCAGTTATATCAATTTACACAAATAATAATCAAACGTTTTACTTCTTGTATTCTTGTATTTTTTGATATAAGTCAATTATATCATTTAACACCTTTCCCAAGTTTATGTGATTATTGATATAATTGAAATTATATCGATAAACACGAAGTAAAAATTCATTATTTTTTAATTTTCAGTGCTATAAGTCGAGTTGAATCAATGTGCACAAACTAGCATACTGTGAAATTATATGTGTGTATTGATATAATTCTAGATAAATCACTACGCACAAGTCAAGTCACTTGTTATTGAATTGTGTATAAAGTATTAAATCGAGTTATATTTATTGACACAATTTTTTTTTAAGAATAGTCTCGGTACACTTTGTTTAAAGTAGAGATATATTAATTTACACAATTTTTTCCTAAAAAAACACAAAAAAATCAGCACTTATATCACTATGCACAAAACTTATTTCTGTTAATATTAGTCATATAAATACGCCAATTAGACACAAAAAAAGCTAATTTTTCAACGATTTGAATAGTGAAATAAAATCAAAATCGATACAACTCGAGTTAGATCAGTTTTCACTGAAGGTACAGAAGTGACGCTGTTGCCCATTGTACATATCGTGTTTCGTCGGTCATGCTAAAGGGGTAGGTAGGTAGGTATCCTTATTTACATGAAGTGAAATGAAGTGACGCTATTTTCTAGAGTGAGAAGTTACTTCCCGAACATAAACTATTTAACAGTGTTGCATTATTATGAGTAGGTATTACGATTTATTTATCGCTGTGACGGTTATGCTGCGATAATAACTGTACTGTATTAGGCCTCCGTGGGTAACTGTAACCGAGGCAGAACAAGTATTGATATCTAAGGAGAATACCTAGTGCACGAGCTTAGAATAATAAAACCTATAATAGAACGATAATTCTCTACAAAGCGCGCTGTCAAAAGTGAGGCAACAAAAACAGCCAAAATGGCGCCGTTTTCAGATTTTTATTGTCCATTATTAGAACAAAACAGTTTCAATTTTCCTACCTTAAAGAGATTAATTATTATATTATTGGATTTTAGTTACGATTAGGTAACGTATGAAGGATATAAATCTGAGAACTGAGCCATTTTGGCTCAGTATAAGTTGCCTCACTTTGCATACAAGGACACGGCTTCTAGGTAATTATTGTAAGTGCACGAGATACAAATTGAACAATCGAGTGCACCGGTTTTTATTGTTTCTGTGAAACAGTTTTGTTAGAGGACGAACGTCTGCTACGCAGTTTTTCTGTGAAAAGATGTGGCGTCAGTTCTATCTCATAAAACTAACGACGTCCATTGCTCGGCATAGGTCCCTTTGGCCCTACCGCCTAACGCCTATCTACCTAAAAATGGAGGAGGTCTTTTGGCCAGCGATCTCCACATTCGCCACGATCTACGACTGACAATCGCATCATCGGGCCGCCCTGCCCCGCCCGCATTCAGCGGCTCCCGCGACCTTCACTAGATTGTTAGTCCATCTTGTCAGTTCTCTCTATTATCAACGTATTCACGATAGTGGTTTGTTAAATAATAGATGAGTATTTTTTATCTGTGCACTATGTTTTCATTTGGCTTCAACACTGAATCATTTATTATTGATGGCTAAGTAAGGTAGTCTCTCTATTATCAACGTATTCACGATAGTGGTTTGTTAAATAATAGATGAGTATTTTTTATCTGTGCACTATGTTTTCATTTGGCTTCAACACTGAATCATTTATTATTGATGGCTAAGTAAGATAGTAGGTACCTCTGTATTTATAAATTTCCCTTTTAGCAGGTAAACGTACCAACTTTAAACACAGATAAATTGGTAAAGTAGTGAATAGTGATCCAATGTGGTAAGGAAAACCAAAACTAAGAGTAGTTTATAGGGATAGATTTAAATAAAATTAATGAATTCATAAGTATTGGGGATTTCATGTTTCCTGTCCTTTTACCATGTTATTTTAAGTAGGTACGCTGTTTACCTTAAGCTAGTTTTTTTGAGATTCACTTTAAATGCTAGTTATAGTTCCGTTTTTCAGAATCAACTGCTTGCAATGCTAGTTAATATTAATACTGTTTATAATATTTTTAATAGATAGGTAGTTAGTTGCATTATTTTTAGATAAGATAATATACAGAAGTATGGCCAGGGTATCGCGCGCGAGTGCGACCAAATTATTTACAAGCGGTCGAGACTATCGCGTGGTCGGGGGTCCCAGGATAATATTATAAATAGAATTTATATTGCACATCAAAACAAATACGGATACTTTAGTCTTAGGTAACAGACTATAAATCGAAGGATTATTGGGAAAAGTAGAGTACCTACATTATTCATACTTTGCCTGAAACCTTCTATTCTAAATGCATATCTACCAACAATCATTTTACGTACTTAGACTAATATCTATTCTGTATTTTCGCCTTTCGATGTAACGTTAACATTGTGAATGTTTCATTAAGAAACAAACATAAAAGGTATCAAAGTGGAATAGAAAATTTGCCAATGTCATGTTTACTGAGTAAAATATACAATTTATACAATGGATATAAACAAGATTGAACGTTTTCAATGAGGCAGCTATTCAAGCACTGAATACAAGTAGGTAGGCCCATCCATTCCATACACAAGGACGGGTATAATGGTGACAATCGGCGGAACCGATTTCATTCAACGACTTTACGAGAGGCTTCTGTAGTAGAACGTGGTAGAACAACAAAATAAATAATTGTACTAGTAGTAGAACAACTGAGTTAGGTAAGCCAGTAGGACTCGAATTTGGGCCATACGGCGGATATCCGGTCCCTGAGTCCTCAAATAGCTTTTCAATTTATCATAGCTTCAAATTTGAAACTTTTATTTGCTGACTAGTGCTATTTGGTACCACGGGCAACAGCGTCGCTTAACCACTCTTAAGGTTAAAATCGCTTGCACGCCGCGCCCGCTGTCCCATACGTTTAGTTCGTGCAGGGGCGATACGCGCGCACACGAATTTTGTTGCTAACTGGTTAAGCGACGCTGTTGCCCATAGTACACAGTTCTTAAATTATAAATATAGTCCGTAAGTACGCGACAATATTGCCTACGTCATATGACATCACGATGAAATGCATGGCACACGGTCGGAAAAGTTGATCTGAGCGAGGATCAGAAGATTATCGCAAACAAAATTGGTCGGAAATTTAAGAAAATCCTTCACTTCCGGTCATAATTTTAAGGTTATATTTACGTCATGTGACATAACAGACCCGTGGCATCATATCATTTCTATCGTAGAGAGAGTAAACATAACTCTGTCAGTTCTGTCTGAAATGACTAAAAAACTAAAATTTTAAGTTTAAGGTATTCCGGCCATTTCAGAACTGTTACGATTGAAAATTAAATAATGCCACGGGTCCATTGACCTGCATTATACAAGTACACTGGACTGGTTATTGTCATGAAATGACAGCAATTTTATGTGTTGATTTGAAAATTGCCATATTGGCGCTGAGAGCAGTAGATTCTACTGTGGCAGTAGTGAGTGTACTTGGAACTGACTGAACAAACGATTGGTGACTTTCGCCAGTCCAGCGTACTTTGTATAATGGACGTCAGTGCACGGGTCTCGTACTGATGTCACATGACGTAAATATAATCTTAAAATTTTGACCGGAAGTGGAAGATTTTCTAAAGCTTCCGGTCAATTTTATTTGCTTTAATCTTCTGATCCTCGCTCAGCACAACTTTTCCGACCGTGTGCCATGCATTTCATCGTGATGTCATACGACGTAGGCAATATTGTCGCGGGCTTATGGACTAATAGTACTTTCAACTTAGACAAGACACCTTGTACAGTTATGGAAAAGTATTATAATTTCAGATTTTAGGCATTCACAATGCTTTTTCTATTAAATTGATTATCTTAATATGGAAAAGTAGCTCAGGCTTTAATAGTGATAGTAAGAAGTAGTTAAGAAAAAGAAGTGATAGTAATCCCGGAACTCGGAACAATCCATAACATAAAGGATCGGAAATGAGATCGAATCTAGGGTTTAGTGTGCTTAAACTTTCGGCCTTATAATAATCAGGGATATAGCAATATAAAGGCCAATCACAATTTTTGTATGATAGACAGAATTGTGGCGGAAACCAAGAATTATTATGACTTTTATCTAAAAACATTGGTCAAGTAAATGCGGTAATTTTGAATGCTATTTAGAAGGACACAGTATTAATCCTTATCAAATGAAATATAATAGTTACCTTAAGCATTTTATGCACATCATATTAACCCCTTAACACCATACAATTTAAATGAATATCTGGCAAAAAATTAACACGCGCGAAAATAAATCAAACGTGTTTATTACACCGATGACGGGACGGGACGAACGAGAGGGAAAAAGAATTTTGGGGCAAAAGGAGGTGAGACTGTAAGGTATTCGTTTTCTTAATGGGTGTTGTTGGAAGGACGCGTTTGGCAAAAAAAGAAGGAACCGAAGCGAGGGCGGGTCGCTAGTTGCTTATAAAATGACAACTTAAAAACGTGTTAAAAAGAGAATGAAAGTTGGTTTGCGAGTTTGACGCGTAAAAAAGCCCTATCAAGCCTTAAGGTTGCTTTAAGGTTGTTTAAGCCAAAAACAAGTTTAACATTTAAAAACATTGGTAAATGACAAAAGAAAAATTAAGATTAACAGTTTTTTTATCAGGATAGCCTTGACGCAAAGTGGCTGGAGTTAAATTCTATAAATTATTTAGATGGGTGCGTCTACTGATTACTTGGTTTATTATTATTATATTATATGGGTGCGTCATCTTAATGGCGCGGCGACAAGTCCTTTGCGTCATCTGAATATCGTTTTACATTTTACTAATAGTGTTAAAGCCATTACGCATCAATGGATCCACATTATTCAACCTTAATTAATTGGTTATATCCCCGCCACTAGCCATAGCCACAAAATTTTCAAATCATTATATCGGAGGTCTCAAAGCAAACTAGTATTTTATTTGAGTCCCAGTTAAATAATCGTTTCATATCGCCTCTTCGCATGAAAAGTGTATAATCTTAAAAATTTCATACAGGAGAGCATTTTCAAAGTTCAACAGTAGATAATAATGAATGAAGTTTCGTAGATGCTTCTTTTTTTTCAGATTCATCCCTTATCTTTACAACTAACATAGAAAAGAACACAAATTCACAAACATGGTATTTTTTTATTTTAATTGTCGTTTTGTGATTATATACTTTTCATCCGAAAAGGCATGGACGAAAAAATATGGAAAAGGCGATATGTCTGTCAAAATGTATCTAAAATAGTCTAAAATTTTGGAAATATATTGTTATACTTGAAAAGTTACACCATATTAATTGTAATTTTATCATAAAAACTATACAATTTCAAAATTATATGATTTCAAAGTATTTTGTAATTGTTACAAGAAAAACACGATAAAGAATCATGGGCACTCTACTAATAGTTCAGTAAAATTACGGGTTCGCAAAACATTAAATGGTAATAAGCTGTAATTTTGCTATCTGACTTTGATGTGATTATAAAACACTAATATAAACGAATCCAACTAAATTTACGAATACAAAAAAATACAGCGTAGTTGTAACTTTTTTTATTGGATTTACATTCACAATCAAATTATAGTTCCAAATCAAGTAAAAAGTAAAGAAAGTATGTAATTAGCAAATTATGCTAAAGCAATTAAATAAATTAATATTTTGATCAGTAAAGTAAAAAAAATAATTGTGAAAATTAGTTGGATTCATTTACAAAATGACAGCTAGCCATTTAATCTAACGATCAAAAGAAGAAAGACCGCTATTGCAAATTATTTCTATTTCGTCATACTAGCTCCCGTAATTTTACTGAACTATAAGGAAAATGGACGTAAATCCAACAGAAATGAAAATATATTTTATGTTTAGGATACCATGCCTAGATCATGTGGATATAAATTTTATTTTGATTAACCATTGGGTTATGGAGATACTACCGCGCGCTAAATGTGAATAAAATAATACATTTATTTTTATTAATTCAGATTACTTTTGGCTTCAATAACTAGTGCATACATATTTTTAAATAAGTAATTATCAATTTTTACGTTTTAATTTAAATAATAAGGTATACCTTATAAGCACATAATACAACATTTCACATATTGGTAACTCCTGACCTTCAGCCATTTTTTTACTTTCCCCAATGCTGGGGCACGCACAAGCCTTCCTTATGGGTGGATAAGGAGGATGAGCCATAACCTACCACGCGGGCCCAATGCGGATTGGTGGGTGTTAACGACTGCAAATTCAGCCGGGAACAATGGTTTAACGTGCCTTCCGAAGCACAAAGCTCGAGATAATAGATTTTTGGTCACCCATCCCATGACCAACCCTTGCGAAAGTTGCTTAACCTCCGCAATCGGCGGACCAGGCGCTAAACTACTGCGCCATTGAGTTTCTCTGGTAACTCCTACCAGCTCACTGTTACTATACACATATTTTTATAAACATATATTGATTTATCTTACTTGCTTTTTACATGTTTGTACGCTCCTATGTTTTTTCTCCGGCGCCCTACCCAAGTAGCACACAAATGCTGCATAAGTGCTTAATTAAAGCTGCCATCGAATCTTAAAGCTGTTTAAGGGTATACCAATTTGGCTGTACTAAAGCTGTTTAAGCGCTTAAACAGCTAAAAAGGGCCCCAAATTATACAGCCTTTGGTATTACAATGGCTGGAGAGAAGCATCGGTCAGGCTTATTTAAGTTTTAATAGAGCATTAATAAAGCACTGTAAAAAGTTTAATTCTGTACAGGACTCCCCCAACCAGCTCTTAAACAGCTTCTATAACCTTTTGCAACTCCCTATTCAAACTTTTTTAACGTCTTAGTTCTTAGCAAGTCATCTTAAAATAAATTAAGTATGTAAAGGACTGTTAAAAGTTATGGTGTAAAGTTAACTATATTCAATCTTCCATCATCGTCCACCATTTCTACTGGGATATTTTTTGTTAGAACACATTGTTTATACAAATGCGTTCAGGATGCGAGTGCAACTACATCGTGAAGTTAATACCAATTAACTACAAAATTTTCATGCGCCCTTCGAATAATTAGATTTTAACTTAGGAAATATGTGGACAAATCACGAGTGCAAAAGTTTTAATCTATTATGATGGAAAATTAAATGAGATATTTAGTAAAAATGGTTTCTTTAAATTCAATGAAGTAAGAGCTTAAATTAAGGCGTATTTTTGCAGTTAAGAATGTTTTAAAAAATAATAATAAAAGCTATTTTTAGGTTAGTTATGGCGTCCATGAGGTGCTCAGCTTTAATCGATAAAATATTATCTTGTGACACTATTTGCTGAACAAAATACCATTAATCAGCCATAGACTGCTCGTGTTCTGTATAAAAGACGTTAATTTACACTTTTAGTTCATATATGGATTCCGGAAATGCCGTTCTAATGACTTATGAGTTATATTGTATTTCAACAACTATTTCTTGCAGCAAGTTAGGGTTAAGGTTAGGTTTTCCTCTACCAAAAAGAAAATCATCCTCCAACTAACATTTATCTTATAGGTAGGTATAGTCTTAAATTTATTACTTATTTTCTTGTAAATTCGGTACCATTACGTTTTTTTGTCGACCAAGGCTTGTCCATTATTAATTATTAATACTTATAAACCTTGAATTCGTAGTATATTCGAATAATAGCTAGTAACCAAAATAATAAATTTTGCAACAGATAGGTAGAAAAGCTGTTAAATGGAGTCAATAACAGCAACGAACTTTAATGTGGTGTAATTGGGTGCCAAAAACTGTTTAATAGTATTGACAAATTACATTCTAACTCTTTGAGAATTACAAAGCGCTTGAAAAATGGTTTACAACAGTTTCTCAAATAAAGCTGAATAAATATATGATTTGATACACTTCTTCAGCTTGAAGAGTTATTATTTTCTACTTAGGCGTAATTTCAGCAGCAACAGGCTGTTAAAAGTATTTCCTTAATGATCTTAACCAGACAACCTTACAGTGGTATTATATTACACCACATGTAGCTCAAAAGCGTCATAAAAGATGCCTTCAAGATCAATGCACAGCTTCTAACTTTACAATACCTTTCAGACGTACTGTTAACCAGTTGGTGTTAGAAAGGATTAATTTTAGACCATTCAACAGCAAAAAACATTATAGAAGAATTTCTTTACGCCGCTTTTCAGCTGCAAACGTAGTAAAACATGTATTATGAACTCTTAAATAGCCCATAGCTTAATTAAGTATTTCTGGAGTGCCTTTTACAGATTATTGAATAAATAACTTTTTTAAATGCAACATATCAGCCTTGAGAAGCTACGAAAACCTTTAAACATCTTTAATCACACTTTTAACCTTATGTAGGTGTATAATTCGACACTTGATCAGCCAATGTGCTACTTGGGTAGCTACTTGTTGCCATACAAAGAAATAGAGTATAGATTATTATCTTTCAAATGATATATATTTTTAACCGACTTCAAAAATTTGAAAAGGAGGAGGTTATCTATTCGTCGCGTAATTTTTTTTTTATTTATGTATGTACACCGATTACTCGAAGACGGCTGAACCGATTGAAATGATTCAAACGTTATAACATGACATTTGTTTCCAAGTTGGTCCCATTTTTTGAAATTTTGAAATCGGTTCAGTAGTTTTCAAGTAATCTTGAAAAAACTGTCGTTTTTGTTACCATTTTATATGAATTCAGGCGAATTTTCAACCATTACTTTTTTGTTTATGAACCGATTTAGATGATTCTTTTTTTGTTTGAAAGAAGATACCTTAAAGATGATACCATATTAATTTCATTGGTATTGGACTTTGAATTTTGAAGATACACAAGGGAACTCCTCAAAATTAAAAAGGAACTGTACAGTGATTGAAATATTGGTAGGATTATGACAATCAAAAACAAGTTAAGTACCTATTTATTGTCAAGGACGTGCTGGACTAGGGTTGAACTGCGAAGGCCCAACGGAACTCTTGTGGAAATTGAGTTACTCGGGGTATACCATTGAAAAATGTGAAAAATAACGTTTTATTTTATAAAATCATCACTTACATACCTACCACAAAAAAGTTTGAAATTAACCGACTTCAAAAATTTGAAAAGGAGGAGGTTATCTATTCGTCGCGTATATTTTTTTTTATTTATGTATGTACACCGATTACTCGAAGACGGCTGAACCGATTGAAATGATTCAAACGTTATAACATGACATTTGTTTCCAAGTTGGTCCCATTTTTTGAAATTTTGAAATCGGTTCAGTAGTTTTTAAGTAATCTTGAAAAAACTGTCGTTTTTGTTACCATTTTATATGAATTCAGGCGGATTTTCAACCATTATTATTTTGTTTATGAACCGATTTAGATGATTCTTTTTTGTTTGAAAGAAGATACCTTAAAGATGATACCATATTAATTTCATTGGTATTGGACTTTGGATTTTGAAGATACACAAGGGAACTCCTCAAAATTAAAAAGGAACTGTACAGTGATTGAAATATTGGTAGGATTATGACAATCAAAAACAAGTTATACCTACCACAAAAAGTTTGAAATAAAAAAGCTTTTTAAAAAAAGCACAACCTCCTTCAAAAATCTTAAAAAACAGCTCTATAAAAAGCAAGAAATAATGTTCAAATCAATTAATTAAAACACGTCTATTGAAGTCGGGTGGGGCTTTAAGAATATAAACAATACAATAAATAAAAAAAATACTTCCAGCTCCACCCGACTTCAATAGACGTGTTTTAATTAATTGATTTGAACATTATTTCTTGCTTTTTATAGAGCTGTTTTTTAAGATTTTTGAAGGAGGTTGTGCTTTTATTAAAAAGCTTTTTTGTTACTGTTGGTTCAACGTCCAATTTGACCAAGATCCTTTGATTTTTGAACACTTTTAAAGATAAGTGGTGTGTGGACTGCGCCAATGCCTGAGCCAGGGGCTTTTCACTTAGTACTTGACTCACTACAAGGGAACGCAGCCTAAAATTTTAGTTTCCGAACTGTTTGCTAGATGGCGTTCATTTTTCGTTTGTTAATCTGTCGATAGATGTCGCTATCCCGTGCTGAATCGCGGTATCGTGTGTCTTTTACTGTTTTATATAGGGAAAGGTGATTTTAAATAAATTATTTTTTTAAGTTTTCTTCATAAAATGGAGAAACTGACCGGTTAGGTACCTCCCTAAAAATTACAAGTCAAATAATTATACTGAAGATAAGATACCTACTAGTACCTATAATATATATATTATATATTATCGTAGTCGTACACATTTTGTCACATTTCGCTAGATGGCGTTGATCATTGGGTCTGACTGATAACTCTATCTCTAGTATAATAATGTACTCTATGGCCTGAGCAATACTGAGTAATAATGTACAGATTGTACTGTTTTGATGCAAAAGTAATGCAAAATCCCACCAATTTAAAAGTGACCAATGGCGCTCCAAGCGGAGATTTGTGGAACTATCGTTTTTTGTCACTATTCCAGAGAAAATATAGGCGATTTTGAGGATATCTGTATACATACTTAGTTGAGTTTTGGAAAATTTTCGACTTTGTATACTTTTAATGAGAAGAGGCGATATGTTGCATGGTGGGTTACATTGACAATAAAAATATTTTAAACTTTATCAAACTCTATGAGGAACTAGCGACCGCCCGTGACTTTATCTGTGTGGATTTTTTTCTATCCTTTGGGGAGAGTACTTTTTCTGGAAAGGTACCATAATATCCTTTTCTGTACCCCTGCCAAAGTGTATGCAAAATGTCAACTATTCAAACGATAGTTAAGTCGTGAAAGCATTACAAACAAACACTTTTGCATTTATAATATTAGTAAGGATGTTATTTTTATCACCGCGGTGTGCTGCTATCTATACCTACTTGTTGATTTTCCAACTAAATGAATTGTGAATAATATAAATGATGTCACATATTGTGGTTAATGATGCTGTTGATGGCAACCAATAGAGATTGTCCATTACAGTTAGACAAGCATATTTTTTAAATATTTATGTATCTATTGCCGTTTAGCAAAGCTTTTATTAATAAAGCTTACTGAGTCGCAAGTGTGTACGATCATTAGTGGTTTCATATTAAAAAGGGAAAAAACTGGCAAAGTGCGAGTCGGACTCGCGCACGAAGGGTTCCGTACCAAAAAACAGCAAAGAAATCACATTTGTTGTGTAGGAGCCCCCCT
The DNA here is from genome assembly GCA_928269145.1 of Agriphila tristella. NCBI lineage: Eukaryota > Metazoa > Arthropoda > Insecta > Lepidoptera > Crambidae > Agriphila > Agriphila tristella. The sequence goes on from OV743440.1 coordinate 7,258,301, forward strand.
TAAATATTTTTTTCTGTTTTTAGTTTTTTTGTTATAGCAGCAATAGAAATACATCATCTGTGAAAATTTCAACTGTCTATCTGCAGTCATTATTAATAGCGAGCAAAAAACACCAAAAAAATCACGTTTGTTGTATGGGAGCCCCCCTTAAATATCTATTTTATTCTGTTTTTAGTATTTGTTGTTATAGCGGCAACAGAAATACATCATCTGTGAAAATTTCACCTGTCTAGCTATTACGGTTATGAGATACAGCCTGGTGACAGACATACAGACGGACAGCGGAGTCTTAGTAATAGGGTCCCGTTTTTACCCTTTGGGTACGGAAGCCTAAAAAGCAGCTAGCCTTGCGGCCAGCCACGGACACCGACCAGTGCGTAAGAGGTCTTAAGGTTTAAACAATATAATGAACAAGGTTCTGCCCCCTTAAAACTGCATTAACAGATTTTGTCTCAGCCAGGATTCATACGGATTAAAATCTGAAAAAAATACTTACATCCTGTACTTTTATGACACTAATCGATAGGATCAATGATAAGGATTAATTTCTTTTAAAAGACTTATTGATTTATCAAAAAATATTTGAATACAGTTTTACCTATTTTTTTAACACGTTGAACGCCGTGGAATATTTTTACTATTTCCATTTAGGCCATGGGGGACAAGGTTTGGGCCACACATGTATGTTCCGTTCAGGCCACGGGGGACAACATGTGACCGCGCGATAGAGGTTATTTCAAACGTCTCTGTTGTGCTGGTGGATACGTTTAACTAACAAATCTGTATTGAACGGGTCCCCCACGGCCCCGTAGAGTAGTCAAGTCTAGTTGGTTTTTGAAAATATCTTAACTTAGAATAAAAATTACAAGTTTCTTGTCTATACTGTGTCTATCTAGCCTGTGGGTCGACTACACGCAGCGGGCATACAGCGACCTGCGTGTGCAATACAACGACGCCTTCAGGGTGCTAATGGGACTCCCGCGTCGCTGTAGTGCATCTGGTATGTTTGCGGAGGCGCGGGTCGATGGCTTTTCTACCATCATTCGAAAGCGTTGCGCGTCTCTGTTAAACAGAGTAAGAAACAGCGACAATACCATCTTGAGGGCGTTGTTGGTCGAACGTTGGGACTCTGTCTTCCTGAGCCTATGGGCCAAACGGCATGCTAACATAGCAAAATTTAATGTATGAATTTTATTGTGTAATAATATATGATTAATTTAATGTATTTTATTTTTACTTTAATTCAAATCAAATCTGTATTCTAATTACTAACTTAGTTTTTAAGGTAAATTGTTACTAACACTATCTATGGACTTCGTTCCGAAATAAATGAATTAATAATAATATACTTAATACTAGCTGACCCGACCGACGTTGTCCTGCCTTAGTTTTGAATATTGAATTCGAATTGGCATTATTAATGACAAGTTGGGTTCAGAGCTGATATTAGTAGGTACCGTTCCCGTTCCCGTTTTCTTTCTCGTTTTTATGAGGTTGCTTTCTCGTTTTTATGAGGTTGCTTTCTCGTTTGTGTGTTCGTTTGTTTCTCCACAAAGTTTGTGAACAATTTTATACTAGCTTCTCAATGAGCTAGAGATTTGAAACTTTGAGCATAGGTCAGAACTGGAAGGCAATGCAACATTATGGTGTCATTGAGCTGATCTGATGATGAAGCCGGAGGAAGGCCACAGGAAATCTATGATGAAACCATACAACCCCATCGTGTTTGGGTTTGTTAGAATTGACTTGACGAGTACTCTATGAGAGACGAGGTCCAGGGTCTGATGATGGAAGGCCATGACATAGGAACTCAATATTGAAACCATGCAACCCCATCGAGTTTGGGCTCGTTTGAATTGTCTTGATGAGTACTTTATAGAGAGTCCTTACGAATCGTCGCTCGTTTGAATTCTCTTGATGAGTACTTTATAGAGAGCCCTTACGAATCGTCTCTTGAACACAATGCTCGAAGATCTCCGTAGTGCCTTCCCAAAGAGTGGGTCTTAAAATGAACATGGATAAGACGAAAATCATGTCGTATGCCCATGTTGTGCCCGCTCCAGTTCATGTTGGGAATACTACACTTAAAGTTGTTGACCATTATGTATAGGTACCTAGGACAGGCAGTCCAGTTAGGTAAGTCTAACTTCGAGACAGATCTCTCGTCGAATCCAAATCGGATGGACAGCATTCGGGAAGCTTCGAAAAAATCTTCGTGTCCGAATTACCTCAGTGTCTCAAGACGAAAGTCTATGACCAGTGATGACTTACGGCAGTGAAAGTGGTCGCTAACTATGGGTCTCATAAGGAGGTTCAAGGTCACCCAGCGTGCAATGGAGAGAGCCATGCTCGGCGTGTCCCTACGTGATCGAATCAGAAATGAGGAGATCCACAGGCGAACTAAAGTAACCGACATCGCTCGAAGGATTTCTCATCTGATGTGGCAGTGGGCTGGTAACATAGGGAGAAGAACCAATGGCTGTTGGGGCGAAAATGATCTTGAATGGCGACCGCGCACCGGACGACGCTCCGTGGGTAGGCCCCACATAAGGTGGACCGACGATCTGGTGAAGGTTGCGGGAAGGCGCTGGATGCAGGCAGCGCAGGAGCGATCGTTGTGGAGATCCTTGGGGGAGGCCTATACCCAGCAGTGGGTGTCGTGATATGATGATGATGATGATTACTTTGTTGGGAAATAGTTTCCAGGCTCTGATGATGAAGCTGGCAGAAGGACACAGGAACTCTTTAATAAAACCACGCTACTACATCAAGTTTGGGCTCGTTTGAATCGTCTCGACGAGTACTTTGTTGGGAAATAGTTTCCAGGGTCTGATGATGGAGCCGGAAGAAGGACACAGGAACTTTTTAATAAAACCACGCTACCGCATTGAGTTTGGGCTCGTTTGAATCGTCTTGACGAGTGTTTACATAGGATGGTATATTTTTAGTCTTAGCTTGTTCACTAAAAACCAGAAAATAATTATTTACTAAAAAAAATATTTTAAAAACACAAAGAAATTACGTGTCACCTAGAACGCGTTTTGTCTGTGACTAACGAACGAACAGAAAATTGCGCGGGCGTTGCGGGAACAGTGCGGCGGGCGGGGGTGGCCGACACCGCGACCCGCGCGGCCCCCTGTAACGGAAAACCGAATTTCTATCCAGGGAGGCCACGGGGGACATCTATTGAGTGACAGCTGTATTTACGTTGAAAAAAGTAAATAAATTCATTATTTTAAATTGCGTTATAGATTTGATGTATTTCCTGTCGAATAGAACAAAAAAAAAGAAAATGAAATTTTTGACATTTCAATAATTTTTGATTGGCCCCGTGTACTAAAGTAGTGGGGGTCACATGGTATCCCCCATGGCGTTCAACGTGTTAAATAAAGAAATGTTTCGTTTTAGTAACATTTGTTATCATCAAATCTTTCGCTCCAACTACAGTCTTTTTTCCACACTGTATAATAAAACTGTACAATCTAAATATTTATGCATGCATCTCACAAAAACTGCTAAACAGATTTTGATGGGCTTTCCACAGTTTGGTAGCTTCGGGTCCTACTTAAAATCTAATTATCTAATTTTGGAACCAAGGTAACAGCTTGAACTCTAAAACTGGTTTTCATATACTAAGCACAGCTCAAACTATGGAACCATAGAAGGGGTCATACTCAAACAGAGTTAATATAACATCTAGGCATCTGTTAAAACACAGAATCCACAGAAAGTAGAAGTTTAAATACCATACCTTTGAATTTCATGTATCCTTACTTCCTTACTAATATTATAAATGTGAAAGTCAGTTTGTTTGTTACGACTTCACGTCTTAACTACTGAACTGATCATCATGAAATTTTGCATACACGTTGTCAGGGGTACAGAAAAGGATATAGGGTACCTTTAATTCAGAAAAAACATACAGTTCCCGAGGGAGAGCAGAAAAACTGTCCACGCAGACGAAGTCGCGGGTGGCCACTAGTATCAAATAGATAAAGCATGTATCATAAACTATTGTTGTGATGCAACAAAATAATAACAAGATATCACAACACAAGAAATCACTACAGGTATGTTTAAATCATTTACTTAAGGGATTAGGGATTTTAATTATATTAATCTAGCAACTGTGACTATATTTTGTAATGTATATTTATTTACATTAGTTAGGGTCAAGTAGCAGTAAAATTAAAATTATTAAAAAATAAAGTTGATGTATGTTCAGTTACATTTAGGTGACGAGACATTTTTATTACTAAATAACGGGTAAAAATAAGTTACAGTAAGTAATGCAAATGCGACAGTGATGAAGACACTACAATATTGACAGGTTAAAAAAAAATTAGAAAGGATCACCTGTTTCTTATCAGAGAAAATTGTTATGATTAGTGCTCTAAATAACTTTAAATTTCAATCGATAATATTGTTTCAAACTTAAACATTGTAAGAAAGAGTGAATTTAAATATTTTTATGAATGATTTACTAGCAAAAGTGCATCTTGAGAATTAGCGTATAGTTGGCAGACTCACCATGGAATTAGAAGGTTTTGACTAGGTCAAAAAATTGTTAATAAATAGTGATAAATAGTGAACTATAGCACATAAATAGTGATACTATGATTCAAAAGATATTTGAGTATCTTGGTGAGGCTGCAAACTTGACGTCAAGTTTGCAGACACCTTAAGAAATACAGTTCGTATCATTATGATTTATATGCCAAAAAATTGTTAGAAAATAGTGAATCGTATTCGCAAAATTTCAATAACATTGCTTCAATACAAGCCGAGATATTACGGTCTCTAAGTGGGCTGCTAACTTGACGTTTCAGGCAATAGCGATTCCAGAGAAACGGGTACAAGTTTTAAACAAATAAATATATCAAAAAATTGTTAGTGAAATTGTGATTCCTACGATATAAATAAAACAAGAATTCTTCATTGCTATTTTCTAAAAATTGAATGTTAACTTTTACATATAATACTCTGAACAGTCTGTCGATCAATATTGAACTTTGCTCCACAGTAATAAGGTTCAAACTTCATTGCAATCATGAGGTGAGTACTATCAAGCAAAAAAGTGAGATTTATATTTTTAGTCATATCCTCGAATTATTATTACACTTGTTTTATTAATTAAACGTTGGTATCAAACAATAACGATATTCATTAATAACAATAATATTCATAACAATAGCGCCATCTCTCGGAAAAGATTGTCAATTTCTCAGTTATAATATAACGTTAGGTGCCTATTTATGTAAAGCTCGTTCGTTTAGATAGTGTCGGTACACCCGCAAGCAAATGTGTTCAGAGACAGGCATACCGGCAAGTTTTTGGTAATGTTACTGATAACGGTAAACAATATCGTTATCGGTTTCGATAATTATTTAAGTTGTACCATTGTACCATAGTGTGCGGGTGGGGGGAAGGGGGGCGAGCGTCGTGTTTTTTTTAAGATTACGGTGTCAGTGCCTACTTGCGTTTATTGAAAAAAAATACGAATACAAATAATACACACAAGCGAGGTGGAAAGAGAATTTTAATGAAAAATTAAATAAAAAAAATAAGACTACCTGCTATTTTTCATCACTTGAAGTGTCGGAGTCATTATCAACTTCATCACGTTCCAAATCCATACCAAAATATCGATTTTCTTTTTTAATTACGTTATCTACACTTTTTTGTGTTTACATGTTTTACAAAACACCCGTCTTTTTTTTGTTGGTTCACTTGAAGTTTCATCTTGAGGCACTTCACTGTCCTCCCAAGGATGAAAAACATTTTTAGTATACGTAGCAGAGTCAACAAACACAACTTTTCACTACGGCGCGGCGCTTCGATGTAAACTGCCAAAATCCAAATTGACTTGCGGGTGTACGCCGCACGCGGTATCCTTTGTTTATGCGGCGGCATCCTTTGACAAGAAGCGGCACGTGCAAAGGCGGCGCGATGAAAGGGCGACACTATCTAAGCGAATGCGCTTTATTAGGTATTATTTTACTTAATTATTTTTGAAATTCAAAAAGGCAAATCATAGCGTAACAATAAAGGCGATGATCGACTGTATAAAGACTAGTAGGCTGTGCTGTGGTCAGTACCTTACTCTTAATTCAATATTATTAATTTAGGAGAAACTATTAATATTTTCTACTTATATTACTTCCTACCTACTCACATACCAACTGATACTCATTTTACTCTAATAATAATATATATCTATAATCTCACCAAATAATAATAATATCTTTATTCTACCTAATACATAAATAGGTACTACCTAACGTTAAATTATAACTGAGAAATTGACAATCTTTTTCGAGAGATGGCGCTATTGCTATGATTGTTATTAATAAATATCGTTATTGTTTGATACCAACAATTAATTAATAAAACAAGTGTAATAATAATTGGAGGACATGGCTAAAAATATAAATTTCACTTTTTTGCTCGATAGTACTCACCTCACGATTGCAATAAAGTTGGAACCTTATTACTGTGGAGCAAAGTTCAATATTGATCGACAGCCTATTCAGAGTATTATGTAAAAGTTAACATTTGATTTTTAGAAAATAGCAATGATGAATTCTTGTTTTATTTATATCGTAGGAATCACAATTTCACTAACAATTTTTTGATATATTTATTTGTTTAAAACTTGTACCCGTTTCTCTGGAATCGCTATCGCCTGAAACGTCAAGTTAGCAGCCCACTTAGAGACCGTAATATCTCGGCTTGTATTGAAGCAATGTTATTGAAATTTTGCGTATACGATTCACTATTTTCTAACAATTTTTTGGCATATAAATCATATTGATATGAACTGTATTTCTTAAGGTGTCTGCCAACTTGACGTCAAGTTTGCAGCCTCACCAAGATATTCAAATATCTTTTGAATCATAGTATCACTATTTATATGCTATAGTTCACTATTTATCACTATTTATTAACAATTTTTTGACATAGTCAAAACCTTCTAATTCCATGGTGAGTCTGCCAACTATACGCTAATTCTTGAGATTGTAAAGTAGATAAATCCCTCCTAATCAATATTTTATCTAAGTATACAAATACTTACCTCTCCACTTCGAGAAGCTGGAGAATTTTCTTCAATTTTGTAAATTATGTGTGGCAAACCGGCTTCACCAAGCAAGGAGAAACCAAATCCCAAATTGTCACTACGATTCAGGACCACTAGTCTTTCGTCAGCCATATTCAGTGTACAGCTGCATTGATCACCATCCTCTAAAGGACATCACATAATACAGTTTCGTAAGACCATACAACCGGATTTTTAACGTGATTTGTTTAAATTTTTTAGTAAAAATCTCATAATTTTAACACCTTTTCTCGCAAACGCACCCATCCAAAGCGAAGGGAGGCACAGATAAAAAAAAACTCACAGATTACATCTGTGGGTGCATTCTAAGTTTAAGCCAACAGACAAATCGCTGAGTCATTGATCGCCACAGAGTACATGTTGACCATGGAATGGAAAGTAATAAAATTGGGGTGAGCATGCGACTCTCCGTGCCACATGCATAATTCCATTCTAAAACCACCTGAATTACAAAATGCAAAAAGGACACATATGCAGTTTTTATGATTTTACACCAGAGATGAAAAACTGTATATAGGTAAATTAAGAACAATGAAATATATGTATAGTATAAATCAAGTAACTTTATATGATTAGTAGCATTAAAATACACCTTTTGCATAGAGCAGATAATTAACAAATGAATAAGTTTTTATAGACAAAAATAATTATTGAAAATGTGCCCTTTTTGCAAAAAAACTATAGTTTAGGTCCTTCATGCCCTACATTATTACTTTACAAACAATGAAAACAAAAGGTTGAAATCCCGAAAGTTTAAAACCCCGAAAGTTAAAATGACTATACTTACAGTGACCTACACAAACACATACATTTATGAAAGTAGGCATTGTGGTTAATTTGTTTTACTCAAAAATGCTTGTAAAATGATCATTATTTTGACAAAATCCACCAATCGAGTTTGAAATAGTTTTTTTTCTGGCACTTCGCCGGCCGCTGCCGCGGCACGCTCGCTTCGCTCGCTCGGCTTGCGCGCTGGGTTCATGTCTACCTAACATGTTCACGCACCTATCTCGTGACCTACGGTCTGCGGTTTCTAAGTTCCAGTAGACTAGTTTAGACTCATTTCCTCAATTTAATTATTTACAGCTGGTTGTTTTTGACTAATTCGTTAATTCGGTACCTTCGGTTTTAAAACTTCGGGATTTAGTAGTTTCGGACTTGTACTATTATGTATTCTGTGGTAAAATTGGTACGGAGAGTCTCATTAAAACTTAAAAATAAAAATACTTTATCATGGTTAAAATGTATACTGTGGTGACCAATGACTTAGCGATTGGTCTGCTAGACTGGATTTTTTTTATTTTTTTTTTATGAAATACTATCACAGAATAGATAATAGTAGGGACCGACCGAACCCACTTTTTGCCGAGAATCGAGACCGCGACCGAGACCGAGATTAAAAAAAAGTCTCGGTCGAGACCGAGACCGAGATTTTTGATTTTTTTTAATGTTACTATAAAATAGCGAATATTGATGAAAAAAACACATTTATTTCATAATAATAGCATATATGGGTAAGGCCGTAGATTTTGCCACTTTTTGTCAAAGTTTCCGACTGTCCCTGTCTCCTGCATTTTTTCAATCTAATGTCATTAATACTGATTTGTGTTCTACTAGATATTGATTTAAACTATTTAAGCTTACTAGGGTACGGCATTATAACACTATATCTATGTAAGTTTTGATAGAAATAAATAAAATTGCTGTTACTCAAAAAAAATATGTTAACTTTTGTACTAAAATTACCTTGTCTTTTTTATGAGTAACCTGATATTTTAAGTCACTCTGAAATTCTATTTGAAGTTACGGACTATACGATTGTAGCACATTGTTATACATTCAGTTAGCTTCTCCTGGTTCTGATTTCATTAGTTTATTCACATTAAAAGGGAGAAAAAATCTGAGTTTTAACTTTGTGATGGTATTTTACTTTTTTTCTAACGAACTTATGTAACGTTATTGCTCCAATATTTTGAAAGCTAAGATCACGGGGAATTCATAATCCCATTGTAGCAACACTGTTTTCGACTGTCATGCTGTTGTCAAACTTCTGCAGCCATCTTGTTCCTTCAGGGGAGATTTTTTCGTGCATAAAGACGTTTCGTAATATTTTTCTGTGCTTGTTTTTCATCGATTTCTCAGGTAATTTTCCATATTTTTATTGAAGATTGATTAGAAACTATAAATATAATGAACTGTGACCTAACAAAGACGATTTATTTAGAAATACAACGATATTTTGCGAGCTATTGCTGTTTTGTTAGATAAAATTGTGTGCTTTATGTAACACTTATGTTATGTTAACGCGTTACATAAGTAACGCGTTAAACATAACTTATGTAACGTTACGTAAAACAGTCATAAAGCTATATGCACATTCGATCAGATCACAGATTCAGAGATCGATTACGTGACAATATAATAAATCCTGGTTCTGATTTCATTAGTTTATTCACATTAAAAGGGAGAAAATATTTGAGATTTTACTTTGCGAAGGTAGTTTAGTTTTTCTATACCCATGTGTACTATGTGAAAACGCTTTACAATTGTAACGTTTTATGTCACTTTTGTGTTAACGTTACATATTATTGTTATGTAAACTTTATGTCACTAAGTGGATTTTGGACCAACAGTTCTTAAAAATTCTTTTCGCAAGAGAGGAGTTATGGATATGGTTTTTATATGGGGATTAACCTATCGTGTATGGTATCGAATGAAAGAACTTGCTAAGCCAGTTCTAAAAATATAAAACATCAATACATTTCATCCACTAACTTGTTTTAAATTAAACCAAAAAAAAATTTCAGAACATACCAAGTTTGGTTAAATTATTTTTTGTAAAATAACCCTTAGTATTTTTTCTAATTTTTGCCCAAACCTATGTTTGTATGGAATTTTTTGAAAATGATTTTTATGATACACGCGATAGGTTTCAAAACAATCATTTTTTTAATCATACATAATTATACAGTTTGTAAAAGATTTGTAATCATGAAAAATAAAAACTTAATGTCAATGTTTTCAAAATTACTTTCTTGAGGTTAGATATGAGATATAGGTAAGATATAAGATATATTTTATGAAAAATAATTCAACAATAATATCGTATCTGTAGGATAGGAGCCCAAAACTTGGAATATTTTAAAAATGCTTTTTGGTTTAATTGTAAAACAAGTGTCTGACGTTACGTAACGATGTGATAACATTTAAAAACAGGCTCAGAAAGCTCTTTAATTGGATACCACACACGATAAGTTGTGGAAAAAAATCCCATACAAAAAAAATATGACACCATAACTCCTCTCCTAAGAGAAGAATTTTTAAGAACTGCGGGTCCAAAAATATTGTTTTGTTTGACCTCAAGTATACTTGTATCAAACGGCTATGCTGTAGATGGATTTGCGGTTTTCCATTGATTTTGAGCTCGTACGCCAACTGCTACAAAAGACAATTAAAATAACATTCACATTCATTTGTAAAACTAAATCAGGTACATCCTACTACAAGTCAACAACAAATTACCAAATGACTAAAATCAACAATTTTGATTTGATTAATTACAGTGAGGGATGCGTCAGCGTATGCCCTATGGCAAAAAGTAACAGCAGTAGTTCCAATGACGCATGCCTCAGCGAAGAAGAAAGTGCCAAACGAAAGCGCAGAGTGTAATCTCAGGTCTACGTTAGGTACTTATAGGCCGAGATTCTCGGCCATTTTGACCGAGACCGAGACCGAGACATAATTTTTGGCCGAGACTGGCCAAGACCGAGACCGAGACCGAGATCTCGGTCGGACCTTAGATAATAGTACTAGATACTATATACAAATACTGGAATGCATCCAGTGATCTGTCATGCATCATTCCGTTATAGTCTGTGGATCTGTCATGTCATCTGACAGCATCTCACTTCTGTCTGTGATTTGTTATACAATACCTGAAAAAAAAAACAAATGATCTTTTTTCTGTGTTTTTTCCTTACAACTGGATATTTTTATCGTCCCAACTCAATTTTGTCTAAATAATAACATAATAATTGTTCTTTTACACTATAAGCGAAAATGTATATTTTCTCGAATTTAGTGAAAGTTACCATTCCTAATTACTTGGCTGGGCTACCAATTCCAGATAGCTTTGGCGGTTGGTTTCGTCTAGGAGGTAAGAACACGCTATTTTAAAAAGTGCTAATATTTAGATCAGCTTTAGTTAGCGTGACAATGACACAGTTATAAAGACTGGTCAGAGAGACAGTTATATCTTAGTATCTTTTGATTTATAACTGTCTTTTCTTTATGCATGTTAGCTTAGCACAGTCAATTATTTGCCTGGTACCTTTCTGATAAGTTTGTAACCTTGAAGTAGTTTATTATCCTCATTCGGTACAGCTTACAATTCATTGGCATACTTTCAGTGAATGTGACTGCACAAATTATTTGAGATTCATGGTATCTAACTGGTACTTTATAAACCATAAATGGCTGATTAATTGAGTAGATAATGAAATTTTAGATAAGTAGTTTATAGTTAAGATTTAATTGATAAACCATAAATTACGAACTTTTTAATCCTCGCTTTATTGACACTGACCATATTATTGTAAGTTTCTTTTTTATATCCTATTGATTTTTTTACGTTTTCAGTTCGTGACTGGCTTGCTTTAATACCTCCTACTTTAGCAGTTGGAGGTATCTCATATGTATCATATCAAACTATAAAGAAAGCCCGTGAGGCTGGCAATGGACAAGTGAACCCGTCCATAAGAAAGGACATTAACAAGGTTGTTGATTTCATTGACATTGAGGACATCACAGAGAAAGTGTCCCTTTGTAGATGCTGGAGGAGTAAAAATGTAAGCTATCCATCTATTGTACATTTTAAAGTACAGTATTATTCATGCTAAAATTGTTTAAAAAAGTATATTAAGTATCTAAGATACAGTGTACAGTAAGTAATTAAGATACAGTAACGGTCACATAATTAAAGACACCAGTTGATTTTCATACAAACAAGGTAACTTTTAATCCTTGGTTCTCCCCAAGGATTGACCTAGCTGTGATCTGATGATGGCCATCCAGGGACTGAATGGCAGACACCCAACTGATCTGATCAGTATATAAGGATATGTCTGAAAAAAACTGTGAAAAAAAATAGCATAAATATGTATCATAAACTTAATATTCACTGAAATAGACGAACAGAGTTCACTTGGCTGCGAAACCAAAAGTGAGATGAGCCAGTGTTTGTAAATATGTAAATGTGTGCGTGAATTTAGAGATGCACTGAAGTCCATTTTAGGTTGTCGATAACCATAATGTATTATTGCCCTAATAAATAAAACACAAACAAAATTTTGAACAATTGTATTTAAATAATTTCTTAAGGTCTCCTTTGAGGCTACCTGCTTATTTATTTATGACATTTATCCAGTTTAATTTAATCACTGGATTTACAGAAAACCTGGAAATAATTGTTAAATTAGTACATAAGTTGGTATAATTTACCATTTGAAAACTGTCGGTTACAAGCAGCTTTAAATAAAACTATCAGTGTTCACAAAGACAAACAAAGTTATATTGGAAATCATCGACATGAGTATCAATATCGATAATTTTTTATCAATATCTACGCTTTATTTTCTCAAGTTCACGGACATAATATCTTTTTATCTAACACATAATGTTTAGAAATCAGCCTTTATTTAGGAAATAGGCGTTTAATAGCATCATATTAGTATATAACTTAGTGTGTTTGGGAATATATTCAACTAAAATATGAATTATGAAAATGGTAATAGTACAATCATATTTACCTGTGAAATGAGTGTTTATTTGGGTTATTGTCGTTAGTAACATTACAATCCAGTACAGAACACGACACCATTATTGATTTATATAGCTTTGAGAGCCAAACCGACCCGATCGCGATCAAAATTACAAAATAATCTTGTTGACCCTTTTCACCAAGGTGATAAACGATGATATATGAAGTCAAACCCGGTTTAGCTGTCAGTTTGTTTTTACTCTTTTTCGCACATCGCATAAGCCGTAAGAATCGGTTTCTCACTCGTACCTTTGTCCGTCTACTTGAGCATAGCGAAAAATTTTCTAAGTCTATGATATGTATGTATGGAAATCCTGAAACTAAAAACTCTGATCCTTATATCTCTTAAAATGCAGATCAGATCAGTTGGGTGTGTATAGTGATCTGAATCTCCTTCATTCAGTCCCTGGATGGCCATTATCAGATCATAGCTTGGTCAATCCTTGGTGGAGAACCAAGTTTCAAAGTTACCTCATTTGTATGAAAATCAAATAGTGTCTTTAATTATGTGACGGCCACAGTATATTTTAAAGTGATGTAAAAAAAAGTAATATTCATGCTAATATTTATTTAAAAAAAGTAGATTGAGTTAATATTTATTCCAGTTCTGCAATACCATGGCCTAGATATGTTACCTATCTGTATGTGTAAACATCAGATAAGAGTTAGTTTTGTTGTTGAAAAGATGGTTATATTATTTGTTATTGTTTTACTTCAATTATCTTATCTTCCTAGACTTTACCAAAAAAGGATTGAATTGTGAATCACAATATTAGATTTAATTTTTCTTTATCAGCTTTAATAGCATTAGTATTCATAATTCAGCATTGCTATTATAAAAAACAATTATTTTAAAATATTAAATAATAATACCGTGTACATTTCTTAAAAAATTGTAATAAAAGTTATCGGTTCATACAATCAAAATGTCATTTAATTTCAGTGGCCGTACTGCGATGGTGCTCATGGAGCCCATAACAAGGCAACCGGTGACAACGCCGGCCCCGTGGTAGTGAGGCACAAGGAAACCAAGTAGACACCAACCTTAGAATAGCAACACCTAGAAGCCAAGTCCTTTAATGTAAAGTTTGGCATAACAGATTCATATCCTTCATAATGTTATATCAATCATAACTAAAATCCAATAAAATAGTAACTGGATCGCCTAAAGGTAGGAAAATTTAAACTTTTTAATTCTTTTAGGTGCAATTAGGTAACATTTGAAAGATAAAAATCTGAAAACTGAGCCTTTTTGGTTCAGTTTTATTTTCCTCACTTTTGACAGTGCGCTTTGTAGCAAACTATTGTTCTAGGTTGTTATTATTCGACACATAATATTACTAACATACGAACAAGTGATAACAAATTGTGATCATTCTAGCCTAAAATTTTGTTTATATTATCTATAAATTGTTCTGATAGCAACATTGCTTAGCTAATATACAGTAAGTACCTACCTAATTTAATATACACATGTTCTAAACATGATTTGTAAGATATTATAATTTTGTATTTACAAGCATTTTTTGTTTACATGTTTGAAGTGTAATCAATGGGGAGGAAAAGCGCAATTTTATCCCGATAGGTGGCGTCTGGTCTTTGGTACCCGGCCGCCTCAAAGAAAGTGTCAAAACATATGGGAATCTCTTGGAGTATTGCACTTTTTAATTTTATACTGAGAAAATGCCGCATTGTTATGCATGTAACTTGTAAAATATTGGAGTTCATCGATTTCCCAGTAACAAAAAAAAATAGTGGGAAAAAAAATATCAAATAAAATATGCTTTCCCTCGATTTTCTCCTTTGCTGAGCCTGAGAAACATTATAAATCAAAAGGAATGTTTCATGAATTTGATGAAGCTTCGCCAAAATAAAACAACATTTGAATTATAACAGCTTTGTTCTTTAATATTTCAACCTCAGCAGTTTCTAACATATTTATAACTTGGATGAATTTGATAGGTATATCAAATATGGAATAAGCCCAATATCGGGGCCAAACAGAGAATTAATAGAATTTTATATGCCAGAGTCATTCAAGAAACTTAGAATAATAAAATAAATATGATAAAACGGTTCGTGTAATTTTGGATGGTACAGAAATTCCAGTACAGAAACCTGAAATTACTATTGCACAGAAGGCATCATCGGGCAACTATAAACACGGAAATTCACACTCAGTTGCTTTGTTAAAATTTAAATCATATGCTTCTAATCTGAAATAAAAAGATTACTTGTAAATCTTACACGAAATTTAAAGAAATGTAATGCTTGTTAGCAATTTTTTGTAAGTTGCTATAAAATTTCTTGCCTGTTGTTTTGGCTTTTCTTTTCCGTAATTCTTTTTTTATATGAGCTAAAGTTAGCATAGAATACATTGTTTGTCCGCAAAACCGAAAAAAATACAATCTAAGAAAGTAAAATCACGTAATACACAGTCAAGACAATATAAGCTCAAACTGACAATTGTTCCAAAGACTGAAGCGCCATCTGTAATTCACTTTGCCTTCGCCTCCCCATTGGTTATGAGTTTTTTTAATTATTTAAAATCTGGTTGTACGTAAAAATTTATAAAACATTTGGATTGTTATTGCTTTTTAAAAGGAGTTTTATTTTAAATTGAATAAAAAAGGTTGCAGGTTTTCAAAATTTTTATTGCTTCTCTCTTTCTCCTTACTTAACTAATAATATTTTAATCAAATCACAGATATGTTTTGACTTCAATATAAAAATAAATAATGTTCATTACCATGCCAAAATGGATTTAGATAGTAGCATAAGTTCACTTTTTATAATATGGTCTACTTAATTTATTGTTAATATGGCACAGTTGAGTAGAGAAAAATCAGACAATCATACGGTTTAGTCGATCAATGCCAACTTCTACAAATGCCAACTTCTACAAATGCCAACTTAGTTCAAAACGTCATATTCTACAAATGTCCAATTCTACAAATGCTCATTTCTACAAATGCCAAATTCTACAAATGCCAACATTTATTTTCAATCACTTTTTGATGTATATTTTTGGGTTTCCATATTTTTTAATAATTATTTATTTGGTCCCTATCTACCATATTCGGCTTTATAAGGCTTTTACCAAACACCTTGTATAAACGCCAAAATATATATCAAAAAGTGATTGAAAATATTACAACTAAATGTTGCCATTTGTAGAATTTGGCATTTATAGAAGTGGGCATTTGTAGAAGTTGGCATTATTTTGTAGAATTGGACATTTGTAGAATCTGGCGTTTTTGACTAGGTTGGCATTTGTAGAAGTGGCATTTGTCGACTAAACCAATCATACATATCATAATAGTCCAATTAAATAGGTTTCTACATCAAAGATGCTAATGGTAAGCTCGACTGGATCGATGGATTCCATCTTCTGTAGTATATATTATATAGGAGCTCGAGATGAGTTTTATCTACATATATTGAACTGTCAAAAACTACAACTTGATGAAGGGCGTCTGATAAAACAACGCGTGAGCGCACGCTAGAGTCCGGTCAACGAAAGATGAGACTGAAATGGTGGCGCCATCGCCACTTTCCCTGTTGAATTAACGTTTAGAGGTTAAGTTATTGGATACTGACTTCTAAAATAAGGCGCAAAATTAGTTCCTTTTCCAACCGAGTCTCACTTTCGTTGACCAGGCTAGCGTGTGTTTGCTTCTCAATAATGTCATTAACGTACCAACAGTCAACCGTCGTCGTATGGGATGGGACGCCGTTTCATCCTTATCCCTTGACATCTATCAGGGGAGGACCATGAGTGCCCACGAGATGAGATGAACGTGGCCTGACTTTTAGCGCACACCCATATTTCAGACAAAATTGCATGCTCCGCTTCTCTGTAAAAGGAAAAACGCCCGACGCGCCGCGAGACGCCACGCCGCACCCGACGCCCGAGAAACGCCCTTTGTTTGCGTCTGTAAATGATCCCTTATTTTTTTATAGGGTGCAACAAGAAGATATGAGTCAGGCTAACTTAAAATGCAGCCTACTCTCGGTTCATTCATGGGTATTTAAAATCTAAATCAAGTTAAGGGAAGCGCACCTATTTTCGGCAGTGTCCCAGTGCCCGGTAACTCGTTACATATTTTGTGTTTATAAATTTCTACCAATCATAAAAAAAGAAATAATGATGGCAATACATTTTTTGTATTATTTTTTATGATTATAATGGCAACACTCACTAAAAAGAGTAATGGCATCGAAACAATGCAACGTTGAAAGTGTGCTCCTATAAAATTTTGCAAAACCTGGAAGTTCAGTGACTAAACCAAGGAACGACCACGTCGAACTCATAAGCTTGCTGTGCAGATACGGATTACTATGCGGTAAGTGTGATATTTTTTCGTATTATTGGAATAAATTATCTACCAATATAACCTATTGTTTGATATGATTATCTTTTAATAGTAATTATTTTTGCATTTTACGTTCATTGGTACTCCGAAACCAGTGCTGGCCCAGTATCCGGCAATCTGGATCATATTTTAACGGATATTGGTACACGTAATCACCTGTTACTCCCCGTTGTACACAAATCCGTTAATGTATCTTAAGGATTTCAAATAAGACCCATTTTCCTTTGGCCGTGTTTCTTTTATTTTACCGGAATCGGGGACATAAAATTATAAATATACCTAAACCAGCCATGATTCTTAATTCATTGAGTTAAGGCTTATTTTTCTTTGACCTTATTCGGATACCATTAGATCTTCAATTATACAAATATAAACGTTTGTTTCGTAATATTTTCAATAATATTGCGAAACAATATCTGATATTCAATACTAATTTTTCTTAGTTATTTGGTTAATTTGGTATAACAACAAAGATCTTGCTTTCTCTCTTCTTCAATTTAAAGGCCTTTAGCTCGAAAGAGCCTACGCATTCTTTGAACCAAAAATTGTTGAAAAAACAAAAAAACCGACTTCAAATAACCTGCCTCTAAAAAGCAAGAAATAATAATCAAATCATTAGATAGGTACGCATTATCATCGTAATAATAACGTCTATTGAAGTCGGGTGGGGTACGAACGTAGCGTACGTAGGTACGTACGGGAAGTACAACTTCCTTTTTTTATTCTAAAAGCCCCACCCGACTTCAGTAGACGTTATAATAACGATAAAAATCTATCATCTAATGATTTGAATATTATTTCTTGCTTTTTAGAGGCAAGTTTTTTGAAGTCGGTTTTTCTACTAAACCGATCATCATGAAATTTTAGTACAGAGAAGGACATAGGGTACCTTTCATCCAGAAAAAAGGAACTGTTCCCAAGGGATAGACAAAAACTATCATATAAATGATAATCGTCTAAGAACTGGCAATAGGTCCTATCTGAAAAAAAAAATGCTTTTTGCTTTTGCTGTATCAAAATTTCCTATTTGGTGACAGGAAATATGTGAAGAAACCGCAATGATGCGTTATTAGAACATTGACATCATCATCATCAGCCTACTGCTGAACATAGGCCCCTCCGAGTGCACGCCACTGAGCACGATCCGCGGCTATACTCATCCAGTTTTTGCCAGCCACCTTGCGAAGATCGTCACTCCACCTTGTCTGAGGGCGTCCCACACTACGTTTGCCGATACGCGGTCTCCACTCAAGAACTCGTCTGCTCCAGCGGCCATCGGTTCTACGACTAATATGGCCGGCCCACTGCCACTTCAGCTTGCTAATCCGGTGGGCTATGTCAATGACTTTAGTTCTCTGTCGGGTCACCTCGTTCCGGCCGGACCCAATCTCTTAGAGAAACTCCGAGCATAGCCCTTTCCATAGCTCGCTGCGCGACTTTGTATTTGTGAACCAGCCCTACAGTCAGTGTCCACGTTTTGGCTCTGTATGTCATGACAGGCAGGACGCACTGGTTGAAGACTTTTGTCTTTAGACTCTGTGGAATAGGCGACTCAAAGACTCGACGAAGTTTCCCATATGCTGCCCAGCCCAGCTGTATCCTTCTTTTGGTCTCTCTCTCGAAGTAGTTTCTAACCAATTGCAATGTTTGCCCGAGGTAGACATATTTCGTAACAACTTCGAGAGGACTACCTTGTACAGCAATCGGTCCTGGAATTACATGTTCGTTGAACATAATCTTGGTTTTGTCCAAGTTCATCCGAAGACCGATGAGTAGAGAGGAATCAGCTAGGCTGTTCAGCGTGCATTGTAGGTAGATCCTGCAACGTTTCGACCACAATGACGATATCGTCCGCAAATCGCAATTGTGATATGTATTCGCCGTTAATGTCAATACCGCGTCCTTTCCAGTCCAGCGTTCTAAACATATCCTCCAATGCATTTGTGAACAATTTGGGGGATATCACATCCCCTTGTCTCACACCTCGATGCAAGGGGTTATGCTTAGTCTGCTGGTTCTGCAGTTGGACGGCCATAGTTGCGGCATTGTAGAGACATCTCAACACTTGAATGTATCGCCATTCGCCAATCGACTTGGCATCGTTGCATTGATTCTAAAACAGCCCAGGTGTCGATAGTATCAAATGCCTTCTCATAGTCCACAAATGCTAAGCACAAAGGCTGGTTATACTCTTCGGACTTCTGTATAATCTGCCGCACTGTGAAGATGTGGTCTATGGTGCCGTATCCTCTTCGTAACCCGGCCTGCTCCGGGGGTTGAAATTCATCGAGTCTTTGTGCAAGCGGTTTGTGATGACTCTTGAAAACAGCTTATAGACGTGGCTTAGGAGCGAGATGGGTCGATAGTTCTTCATTAAGGTCTTGTCTCCTTTTTTGAAGAACAAAACGACGACACTTCGTCTCCACGCCTCCGGAGTTCTCCCGTCAAAGAGAACGGCATTAAAGATGTTTCGGAGCTCCTTTAATACATGTTCCGCCTGCTTTGAGAAGTTCACATGTAACGCCGTCGTCATCAGGGGCTTTTCCGTTTTTAAGCTGTATAAGAGCCATCTCAATTTCACACAGGCTGATTTCTGGCAAGTCTTCAGTAAAGTGGCGGGTCAATGTGGCTCGGGTATCCTCATTTTCGGGCTCAGGTCGAGATACATGCGAAGCGTACAACTGGCTATAGAAGTTTTTAGTTCGCGAAAGAACTTCCAGCTTCGAAGCTACGACGACTCCACTGGCCGTAGTCAACTTTGTCAAGTGACTTCTCCCAAGAAACTGGACAAACACTTTCGATCCCCGATTTCGCTCAATAGGGAATATGCATAAGTCACCGATATTCATAAAATGGAGCTTGATCGCTGCGGATACTTGTAAAAACATGATGGAACAGAAATAAAAATAAAAAAATGAATTATTTTAGTTTTATCACACGGTGAAATCAGGGGAAAATAACAATTTGTTTTTTTTCATTTTCGGATATAATGTACTTAACAGTCAGATAGAATATCCAATAAGTAATAATATTTTGTATGACAAATATGTACTAAAACGCAGTATTTAAGGAGATAATTGAAGATTCTTGGCTAACTCCATATAAAACGCGCCTGAAACACACCTGAAACGTGATAAGTGACGTCACATATTTGTATAGAGCGTTTTCGGCGGGAGCTGATGCGTGCTAACTTCAAGATTTTCTCACGCATATATAATAGTATACAGGGTGACATGGAAATTCGACCTATTCCTTGAAAGGGGTTATACTAGAGGTCATTAGCAACAAATTAAGTCCAGTGAACCAGGGGTCAAAACTTGATGGTTACCGAGCTGCAGCAGTTCTTCGATATTTAAGAAATTTTCCGACTTGTCACCAAAAACCATTAATTATGAATAAACTACTTCACTCTAAACATTGAATTGATACTTTTCTGAAAGCCGAAAAATAAGTGATCAATTTAAAAAAAAATCAATGTTTATAGTGAAGTAGTTTATTCATAATTAAAGGTTTTTGGTAACAAGTCGGAAAATTTCTTAAATATCGAAGACCTGCTGCAGCTCGGTAACCATCAAGTTTTGACCCCTGGTTCACTGGGCTTAATTTGTTGGTAATGATCTCTAGTATAACCCCTTTCAAGGAATAGGTCGAATTTCCATGTCACCCTGTATATGCGTGAGATACTCTTGCTATATAATAGTATACTGACTAATATGACTGACTAACATTTTAACTGTACATCCTGTAATTTTATTAAGACTTATTAGTGGTTCTTTACTAATATCACTAACTAGCATTTGATTGCATATTGTATTGTAAAGACTGATAGTAATGTATCTCTCGAAATTGTGGCTAACGCCAATAAACACGTTTTTTCTTAAATCTGTATTTTATTTTTATATTCCTACAGCCTTCAATCAATAAGAATAAGAATACAAATAATGGCATTTCTATAGACTTTAACCTCAAGGGACAAAGTTCAAATTCGCTATAAAAACTTACCGGATTTTGGGACAAGATAACGGCCACTAGTACAAATGTACCGGTTACTGGTACAATCGGCTCTTTTTTACATTTTATTGAATTAATATGTACTAATGTTTAAGTTAATCATAAAAGGAAATAAATACAAAAACTTTAATAAATTAGCCATCAAACCAGCTTAATTTCGATGTTGTGTGCCTAATAATTTGAGTATGGCAGACCCGCCAAGTCAGCGAAGTTCGAAACTTAATGGTTATTGGGACGTTTCCCTTATTGCTTTCTCTGCGATTAAATGAATTATTGACATAAAGATACACCACAGAATATTGTCTGTGTAAACTGTACGGGTACTAGCTATTATCTCTAAACCAATCAGTCTTTTGACTCCAAAATATTGGTACCACGTTTCAAACGATTGCGGTTGGCGAGAAGAGACGACACAGCCGGTAGAAGAGACGACACAGCCGGTAGGCAGGAAACATTGGTACCAATGGTCAGGATCTTCACAACTGCAAATAGAATAAAAAGCGATTGTTAAAAAAAATAACAGTGAAAGATAGTTAATATATTAATCAAGAATTAGCCAGTTTTTAGGGAGGGTCCATCCGCCACCCCGGCAAAAGGTGGGAAAAGGTGGTTTCAACTTTGAACCCCCAAATCCCCTCCTCGCTACGCCCATGATTATGAGCATCAATTGACGAGCGAGCATTCGCCTGTAATGTAACAATCCGAAATGGTATCTATCATTCAGTGCTCCCCACCCTACTGCGTTACATTATACAGGTGAAGGTTCCGGGCGAGGAAGCCCCTTTAGACATAGTAGAATTTGATTCTACTATGCTTAGAGTTTGTGAGCTTTGAATCTATGCGCAATGCCCAAACGCACACATTTGCACATTTCCTCTTACAAAATATCTTGCACATGGTCATTATATTTTGGTTGATGCCACACATACTTAATAAAGATAGATCTACTGTTCCTCAGCATTGTAACAATTAATTAATTCTATGAATCATGCATGTGTGTGTTCCTAAATAAAACATCACTTGCTTTTATCGGTTTTTTACGACGGTTGCTAGGTAGGTAGATAGGTACTATTAAAATCATTTACCTACACAGTGCACGGAGAATATTCAATAGTTCGAGAAGGAAAAGTTAACCATTTTATGCGCGCTACGTGACTATTCATAAGAACGGATATTATAACACATGCCGTGGCGGTCACATAATTAAAGACACCAGTCGATTTTCATACAAACGAGGTAACTTTGGAAAGGAAAAACAAAAATGTTATTGTAACTAGAAAAACCAACACAAAGTCAGCTAAACGTCAGTATAAAGTTCTATCTGTCAGCTTATATAATAAAATAAATAAAAGAATTGAATTGTACTCATTAAAGTTAAAAGATTGTAAGAAAGCTCTGAATAACTGGCTACAGCCACTTATAATGAAGTAGAAGATTTACTACAGAATCAATCTTAAAAAATAATAATATTGTAACTGTAAATTAATTACCCAGATACTTACCTAATTTTGTCATGTTTTAGTTAATAAGTAGTTATAACTACATTTTATGCAATACTGTGTAAGGTTTCAACGAAGGAGTGGAGTTGCCTGCCACAAGCATATCATTATGCTTACTGGGTGGCTCCAATAAGACAATGTATCGAATTTATTGTGTAATTGTAGAAATAAACATTTTTCATTTTCATTTTCAACTTTGAAGCCTTGTTTTTCCTCTAAGGATTGTCCTAGCTGTGATCTGATGATGGCCATCCAGGGAGTGAATGGAGGAGATACAGATCGCTATACACAACCAATCGGCCCCCTACACAAATGGCCATTCTACTAAAATTAACGTTAGTAGAATAGAATAACTGTATGGGAATGACATAAGCTAACGCTTATCTCCTGTCAATCCCATACATTGTCATTCTATTCTACTAGCTTTAGTTTTAGTAGAATGGCCATTTGAGTAGGCCTTCAGCATTCTAAGTCTCTTAGAATGCCGATCATCAGATCCCAGCTAGGTCAATCCTTGGCCATAAGTACCTTCGTTTGTATGAAAATCTGGTGTCTTTAATTACGTGACTGCCACTGTAAATAAAGTAGAATAATAACCACCAATCGAGAAATAAATATTGATGTGAGTGCTCATCAAAAACCATCTGCCTTTACTAGGACTCGAATCCAGGAATCTGGCGCATTGCACTGATTACTTATAATTAAAATTTTATTTAGCACACCCACCTCTATTCGAGTTTCCGCTATGTTTTCTTCATTTCTCAATAACTCGTGTTTCAGACCATTCCTTTTCCTGTAAAAGAAACCAATACTTTATTTATATAGCACGGATACTTAGGGCGTCCGTTGCGTTAAGCGGGATCCCGGCGTGGATATACGGTTATATAAGGTCATTTAAGAGGTCAATGTACTCATGCATACAAACTACTTTTAGTAAAGTAGCAACACTGAAATCGCGAAAAAAAATCTGCTGTTCTGTTCCATAGAAAATTTAAAATTGAATAGATCAAAATGTATGGAACAGCTGATTTTTTTCGCGATTTCAATGCTGGTACCCTAGTAAAAGTTGTTTGTATGATAAGTACATTGACCCCTAAAAATTTCGTGCACTATTTAAGACGGAACCTATATAGATTGCTGGTTTTCTGACGCACAGATGCCTGCAGTGCATGAGTAAGCTCTAATCTATTGTCGCCCCGCACCGGGATCCCGCTTAACGCAGCGGACGGAAGACGCCCTAAATTTATCGTTCCAGAAACGAGTTCTCAAATCGTATGGTTTATAGAAGCCACATAAGGTACGGGATAATAAATATAACCCCTTTGTTCTCTGGTTAAGGTGGAAGCGTTTGTTTTGTTGCGGCGTAGGTAGTTTCCGTCGCAACCGCGCGCCTCCTACGCAACCTCGAGTGTCGGGTTACTCCAGTCTCCACACAATGCAGGCTTCACGCCTCGCTGGGCAGGGCTACCTAAACTTTAGCTTCGCGAACCCCATTATAAATTATCAGATTAAACTGCGAACCACTTTGCCTGCCCTTAGAAATGTCTAAGACTTGACAATGGTCATTGCACATCTTCGCTAAATGTGACTTTGTCTAGGGGGCTAAACCCAGCGTTCTTGGACGAATTAACCACCCAGCGTTGCTACGCTCTTTTTTTTTTAATGTTAGATAGGCAAGCGCTTGCCCGCTATCCCGCCTCATGTTAAGCGATGATACGAACTACAATTACTTCCTCTGTGTGATCTATACGATGAAACGCGCTTGCTTAAGATTAGAAGATACCTATTCACTCGCGACTTGAAGGCCGATTGTACCAATTATCGGGAAACACAGACTCAGGCAAAGAGTTCTACTCTCTAGGTCTAGCGGTACGGATGATAAAGTTTGAAGCAAAACGCTTACGAGTCTTTGGAATTGTCGAAGTAATTTTATTAGGTACACTTAAAAAACCGGAAACGCCTAATAGGGGTTCGTGCGTGAACCATATTTTGAGTAGCCCTGCTCTAAGGGAAGCCACAAATAAGCCCCACAAAATAAGAGCTTGTTCGACGCCTGCTCAACTCACATAAACTTTTATGGTCCTTCGAGTCGGATTACTAATGGATTAACTTTGTACTATTTTCATTCATAGCTTAAAAAGTTTGTACGGTTTTATTATAAAATGCCAGCTTTTTCCATAACAAAGAGGCGTTATTATTATTGGCATCACTTCTTTGACACGCACACACACACAGCATTCATTTAATTAAATATCACACCGTAACATTTCTCATTCTTAGTTTTTTCGATCTTTTCTGCTTAGTCATGTGGAATGAAAGTGTGGTACCTAGGCTATATTGATACTATGTAGTTGTGACGCGTCTTTGCTGGGTATACCTAAGTACTCGTATAAAGATTTAGTTGTCTCACTTTTGAGTCTTTTGACAGAGCACTTTGTGGGGAACTATCGTCTCAGGTGTTAGTATTCTAAGCTGGCGCTTACAGATATATCCTCCTCCAAACGATGAGCGCGGTGTACGCGAGGCAGACGATGGTGCACGTGATGACGACCATGATGCCCGCGGCCGCGCCGAACGGCTCACTGCGCGCGCTCCTGTACGGCAAGCGCTGGGCATCTTTGCGCACTGTGCTATCTACTGTTAGAAGAATTAATAGTACATTACATCCGAGAACGGGAAGCTAGCGATTGCATTGTCGAGGATGGTTTGAAGCCCGAGCCGCAGGCGAGGGCTTTAATCATTCGAGGCAATGCAAGTAGCTTCCAGTA
The DNA here is from genome assembly GCA_928269145.1 of Agriphila tristella. Lineage (NCBI taxonomy): Eukaryota > Metazoa > Arthropoda > Insecta > Lepidoptera > Crambidae > Agriphila > Agriphila tristella. Next base: position 7,283,890 of record OV743440.1, read on the forward strand.
CAAGGTTTGTATAATACTTTACTCACGAAATGCGAGGAAATACAATTTTCTTTGTAAAAATGAGATATTTAAATTGGTTCGCGTGGCCATGTTTACTGACCGGTCATGCAACCATAAAGTTTCATAAAAAGAATGCTAGCTGATAAGTTCTACCGATTTGAATTTGGAACACTTACTTCCCGCACTCAGTGCGGGAAGTAAGTATTGAATTTCATTTCCGCACTGAATTTCAAATTTAGAATGTGATGAACCAGACCCCCACGGAAATGTTGAACGCCCTGCATTCTTTTTTCAAATGGAATGATAACATTTCAGAGCATAAGTGAGTAAAGTTTATTTATCTGCACTAAAATGAGACTTTAACGGTAAAAGCTGTTTGTTCGGCTAATGTTGTAAGTTGTAAGGCAGTATGTGGTACAGTCAGTGGCACGAATCATGAAATCGGGTGGGGATTGCGCGGAACGCGTATTTTGGGTATGCGTTGCGGTGAGGGGCGCGGGCGGCGGGAGAGGGGCACGCGCTATTGGTCGCTCACAAGAGCACATGCGCGAACTTATCCCCACTCCGTCGAAAAATATTCATGATTCGTGCCACTGACTGTAAGGCTGACTGCTGCAACTACGCTAAACTCTAGACTAAACACGTGTCGTTATCATTATAAAATTAAAGTTTAGGTCCGTTTCACAGGATTTGAATAAGACAGATTTTCTAGGAAATTATCTAGCAAGTAAAGTTAATAGTCCGTGAGCCCGCGATAGTATTGCCTACGTCATATGACATCATGATGAAATGCATGGCACACGGTCGGAAAAGTTGTGCTAAGCGAGGATCAGAAGATTATCGGGAATAAAATTGGCCGGAAGCTTAAGAAAATCTTCTACTTCCGGTCAACATTTTAAGATTATATTTACGTCATGTGACATCAGTAAGAGTCCCGTGTCATCATTTAGTTTTCAATCACAGAGAGAGTAAACATAAGTCTGTCAGTTCTGAAATGGCCGGAATACCTTAAACTTATTTTTTTTGTTTTTTAGTAATTTCAGAACTGACAGACTTATGTTTACTCTCTCTAAGATTGAAAACTAAATGATGACACGGGTCTCTTACTGATGTCACATGACGTAAATATAATCTTAAAATTTTGAAGTGGAAGATTTTCTCAAGCTTCCGGCCAATTTTATTTGCGATAATCTTCTGATCCACGCTCAGCACAACTTTTCCGACCGTGTGCTATGCATTTCATCGTGATGTCATATGACGTAGGCAAAACTGTCGCGGGCTCACGGACTATAAATGGAATTTAACCGAAATCCTACAACTGCAAAGCCGGCCCTAAATAATTCGAAAAAAAAATACCAATTTGTGTCATGAAGGTGTGTTATTATAAATAACGAATAATGAAAAATACCTAAGTTAACTTACAGTTGCGTGGATAACGAAAAATTCTGTACCTAAGCAGGTAAGTACCTAGTTACTTACAGTAATTGCGTTGCTAATTATTCACTATTGTTGCAGACGACACCATAATTTGGCGAGATGGCCATAATAATTTCACAGGAGAGAGAGCACGAGCAGCTTTACCTTGTAACAACTCGGCCTGCGCGTCGGGTGCGTCCGGCACGGCGAGCCTCTCGTCTTCCGAGTCCTCGGGGAAGCTGGGCAGGTCAACGTGCTCCTCGTTGTCGTCCCGGGAGTGGAGCATGTCGAACACTTCGGACCTACAACATGGATCCAGAGGTAGGTAAAGGTTAGATTGATTGAGTAGACTATCAGGGTGATTTTTTAAACAGTCGACACACGTGGTGTGGCCTATTTAGACCGTTAAACTCGAAGCCCGTCACTTTATGGTCAAACTGAACAACTTTGTCTATGGGAACAACTTAATCAAAGCAAAAAAAATAATCAGCTGTTCCTTCAAATCTGACAACTTTTTTGAATTTAAGGTGGCCTTATCTTTAAGATTCGTTTGAGTACGCCGTAAGATATACCATAAAATTTGTTGACTATTTTCGATTTCATCCTGTATAGTGAGCGCCATTTTATTTTCCCCCTTTTTTTCATTAAAATTCTTTGCTATCTACAATTACAGCGAAGGAACTGTAACTTAAAAAATTGGTCTAATTTCGAAAAACTGTGTCTCCAAATCTATCGCTCGTATCAAAACCGTTTTACCCTCAAATTGTTTCATATTTAACCAACTTTAAAACCTTACACAATTTGATGAACAACCAGTCCTTCCAGGTCAAACCCCTTTTGGGGTACACTTTTACCCCCCACCACTTAAGCACAACTCCGCCGGGGGGGAAAACCTAGGATAGTCATATTGGGCAACAAAAGATGCCATTAAAACAATAAAACCTTTTGTAGGAATTAAATCCGATTTTAAGTGTTTCTTGGTTTAATAATGCTACTGAACTACTGTTATTTTACTGAATTTCCCGAACACTTTGGTGGAAAAGCAGTTGCATTTAATTAGGACAGCACGTTGCAACTTGGATAGTTGTTGTAGGTGTAGGTAGGTACCAGTGGCGAGGGGTGAAATTATGGCGAAGGTAAGCCGCTTTACAAAAATGATGAAAAATGTTATGATCTGCATAGTCGATCATTGAGGTGGGATTTCCAAAGGTAAGCCGATGGGACAAGAAATATTTTTTAAATCATTAGATATGCATTATCATTGTTATAATAAAAACACGTCTATTGAAGTCGGGTGGGGCTGGAGTACAACTTCCTTTTTTTATTCTAAAAGCCCCACCCGACTTCAATAGACGTGTTTTAATTATAACAATGATAATGCATATCTAATGATTTGAATATTATTTCTTGCTTGTTATAGGCAGGTTTTTTGAAGTCGTTTTTTTTTTGTTTTTTAAACAATGTTTTATTTTTAGTGTAAGTAGGTACCTTCTGTATTAGGTATATTATTTAGGTAGAAAACTCGACTCAGCCAAACGTGATATAATCGCGAAGAAACATACATACATACTGAGAACCTCCTTTTTTTGAAGTCGGTTAAAAATACTACACTAAAATATCCCTTTTCCAACAAAAAAAATCATCTAATTCGGTTCATAAATAAGAAATTTGTCAAGGTAGTTGATGCAAAGTCATAGTATTTTCAGGATTACTTGAAACTACTCGACTGATTTGAAAAAATATTAAATGGGACCATCTCGCAAGCAAATTCAATCGAACAAAAAAATAATCATCAAAATCGGTCCATAAATGTCGAAAATACGTGTGAACAACAATAAAAAAACATACAATCGAATTGAGAACCTCCATCTTTTGTTGAAGTCGGTTAAAAATTAAATGATAACATAAAATGGACAATCGGTTATTGTCTTTCTACTTTATCGTTTGATATAACAATTACCTATCAATCTCTTATCATAATCAAAAACTAGAAATTCTGTCTAATATCAGCAACAAGATCAAGTTTCTATCGCCATCTTGAATTTGCGACAAGCTTTCACGTGCGCGTGCGATTGATAAACAGACATGAACAGAGATGAGAAATGCTGTTACAAAATATTTTCTATAGGTATCCATTGTTATTTGTACATTACCCCAAGGCACGCAATAAATTATCGTTAAATCGATTAAGATAACAGAGTTGAGCCTTGAATACAATTTTCTCGGACTTTTCCTTTTACAATAATTGTGATAATGAATTACGTTCTTTTGTTTTGGAAAAAAGTAAATGATATTTCACAGCACAATTTTAACTGTGAGTTTACAAGCGAAAACGTACAAACTACGTCATGTGACAAGTCAGGTCGACAAAATCACCTGACGTAATTAATGGATGCCCCTTATGTATTTTGTGATAATTAGGTACTTTTTTGCCACCCTAGGTTAGAATACAAGGTACCAACCTACTAACGCCATCTTTGTCGTCAACGAGCAGCTTCAGCAGCGTCGCATTGGCCTCCAGGGTCTTGTACCGGCTGTTGTCCTCCACCTCTTGGCCGAGGCTGGACATTGTGGCATCCAGACCAAAAGTCTCGCGACTCAGTGTGGTAGCTGTCAACAATAGTTATAATTCAAAACACCTATAGACATATCGAAAAGTTTGGGTCACTGGAAATACACCAACGGAAAACTTATACTGAAATTCGTGTAAAACGCGTGTACGCGAAATTGCTGACTTGCTATTTTTCGTAAGTAAAGCTAGGGACAGTTTGAATAAAATGAGATGTCTTGAAGATGTGCAAAAAGTCAGTTTTCAAAGGATTTTTGCCCAAAAACTCGCATTTTTCTTTATTCTGAAAGTTATAAAAAATTATGACGCATTATTCATTATTTTGAAAGTTATAACGTAGGTATAACTTTCAGTCTAAGATTTCCGTTGCTCTATCTCCAGTGAGCCAAACATTTCGATATGTCTATAAGTGTTTCGATTCGAATCCCCGAAAACGTAACTAAACTAAGTTAATAGAGATCGGGATATCTTAAAACTAGTACGATATACATATCGAAATATTTTTTCCATTTAGCTACTAACATGACATGAAAACATAAGCTTTGCACATAGGTGTTAATTCAAACGGGCTACCACATGGTTGCCTATGCCTGTATAGAATCCGAAAACGAATTATAATAAAAGCATGTGCCACTATAGACTTTAATAGCCATACCAATAACAACTCGGTTTTTATAGAAACAATGATAATTATTCTAAAAATACACTTTTAATTAACTTATTATGATTTGGTTATTATTTCCTCTAAAGGTCAAGGCTTAGGATTATCTCACTCAATACAATAAAGAAACTTAACATTCATAAGTATTTTGTATTCCAAGATAGTCTACCTACATACAAACAATACAGGAATAATAACAGCGGCACTCTACTTGTACGATCAGCAATGAAAGTAGCTTGACCATAAGTACTTTGTCATAGTAACTTTTTAAGAGATGTCTCACATCACAGTTTGATAGATTAGTCAGAAAAGTTGATGTGACAAAGTACTAAACTGTTAAGCTAGTTTCGTTGCTGATGTACCAACTGATGTTAATTAAATGACATTAATAAATTAATTACTAATCTTCGCATTTCATGAATGGGTTTAAACATCATCGCGTTTGATGATAACTACGAGAACAAAGCAATAATTTACTATGCATAAAGACACAGAGTAACGTAAGTAATTATTTATTGTCCTTTTAAGCGCGATAATTTCATAAGAAGTTCGTATTTTCTGTATTCGTTTTACCCCCGTTCCTCTATATTCGGGAAGCGATTCGTTTTATGGTTGAATTTTGACACATTCACTATGGACTTTATGTCAAAATACTACCATTCGTAAGCAACACAGGAAGTTAACGAAGCTTAATAAAATTGTAACTGTCATACACCGTCATTTTGTAGTCGTTTTAATTAACTTAAGGGTGTGTTGTACCAATGAAACTAAACATTTTTGCCCAAGAAACATGGGTCAAAAAATGACAAAAAGTTTTGGTCCTCCCATACTAACTGGACAGCTAAAACATTGAATTTGTATGGGAAAGTCCAAAATTTTTGTCGTTTTTCGACCCATGTTTCTTTGGCAAAAATGATTATTTTCATTAGTAGAGCACTCCCTTAAGTTAATTAAAATGACTACAAAATGACGGTGTATACTTATTTATAAATAAATTAATGAACCAAATATTTTTATAATATCTTTGAGGTATATTTTTATAGGTAAGTCGTAATTAACCCAAGTTTATTTTAGTTTTATTTACACTCTCTTCGATAAGTAGGGTCAAGTGACACATATCACCAAACCTGGGTTTACATATGTTTAATAAACAAGTCGGCTGCACTAACTAGAACTTATCAGTGTGCAAACAGTCGATACGAGCGAGCCAATTAGTGGGTCAGCCGTAAGCTAATGTTGGCTTAACGGTCCAAAATCCGGTTTTGAGGCGAAACCAAGCACTTCCAAAAATGCATATAGTGCATAGCCACCGTGTATAATAGTCGTATATACATTTATTCGGTTTAACGAAAAAATGCGTTCGTTCATTATCATTCCATAAAACCGTTTTGGGACTAAATGCATCGATCCTGATTTCACTTGTTCTCGTAGCGAGAGACTTAGGAGTTTTAATTTATTTTATTTTATTTATTAATTTTAGGAAGACTATCGACTAATACATATTACTACATAACAAATTAGCAACAAAGAGTCATTTATAAGTCTCCACTGATAGTAACAAAGTGTATAGATAATGATACAGTTGAGTTGAAATTAAAGTAAATTACAATATATAGGCACAACACTGGAATGGGTTAACTGTTATTGATAAATGTAGGTTTTTGTGGACTTAACAAATAACATAAATGCACCAAAATGAAATGGAAAGAAATCTGCTTAACATCTGCCGCAAGATCAATATTTAGAGTTGCAATGTTGGTCAGTATGCTCTGTCGGATCTGTGTGTACAAAAACACAGACAGAATAGTGTAAGAAAATAAATTCGTTTGTAGGTATATTTTGTACAGTATGTACCAAATAAAGAGCGCGACCGGAAATTTTTAATTAAAACCTTAGAAATATCAAACGATAAATTGTGATCAATTGTTACTGCATTTTTGCTTCATCCACGCCCAAGGGCCAATTCAGCACGTCATCGTCTATACCATGTTCCACTTTCCAAGTAGTGTAAAGCCGGCTCGGCTTCGCGTGTTTACGGTCATTATCCTATTGCAGAATCCAGAAATCATGGGAAAACTTATGGTATTTTACAAAGCATTTTAGGCAAACGATTGTTCAATCCAGCCTAATATTTAAAGAAAAAAAATATGCTGGTCACGCTCTGTGTGATATATTTAACTTCACAGAAAAACAGAGTTTCCAACTTTCCAATATTTACTAGTAAAGTCAGTATATACCAGCCATGTGAAAAATTTCCTGATCTGCGATATTTTATTAAACTCTGACGACATCGAGAAGTTTTTGCTTCCTACTTCATCATGTAGATAGACAGACAAAGATATTAAAATTTTTTAGACAGATGATTAAATAAACAATGATTAGGATCAAGATTAGACTCTAACTAAAATGTCGTGACTTTATTGTATCACCTTGCCTTGGGTGGTTTACCTTTACCTAACCGCTATTATTTATTAATCTACAATTTTTTACGGTTGTGATTAACTCAAAGTTTTTACCGGTATTGTGAGATAATTTCTAAACATCAGTTACTTTGTATCGTTAGTTATTTCTTATCCAAAACTAAAACAAAATTTTCAATAAGTTTTCAGGAAAAATGATACGTAGATTTGACTTGTTTTTTTTTTATTTTTATTTTATTTTATTTTTCTTAGGAAGACCAACAGCCTATATTACATAAAATATGATAAGAAAATAGCAACAGATGGCCAATTATAGGTCCTCACAAATAGATTGTTTTAACAATAATTTACGAAAAGAAAATGATAAAAAATAGTTTGGCTTCAATAATTGGCATTTCCATAAATAATAAAATAAAGTTATAAACATAAACAAACAAATACTCTCTTCTATACAATATATCTACTTGAGTAAAACTGGACGCGTGTATTACAATTAATATATCAGTGTCCATAGCAACAATTTTAGCCGTGTCTAGCAACTTTAGCTTTTGCTTAAAGCATCAGTGGTTGGACCACATACATAGAGACAGGTGTTGTAAAAGTTGTTAAAACGAGTGCGCGCGCTCATAATATGCCTCTTGAATTTATCCGCCCGTTCTCAAAAGTTGCAGCTATAAATAAAAGATGCCGACGGATCACTTCGTTCACTGCTTTCACTTCGATTTCTATAACCAGTCGGTTTCTTCCCACATGCAAAACTGCAATGAACGCTACGTTTTCATTACCAACAATCACTTGATGAAAACCTGAAATTCCAGTTGTGGTTATATTTTTTCCGAGCCAAACATTCATTATTAATAAGATTATGCAAAAAATTTAAGCAAGTTTTGCACATCTGTACATCTTCCACCTTAGTCTATATCATTATATTTCAAGCTTGTCCAACTTTTGCATGAAAACAATCAAAACTTTATCATTTAATACCATTTGAATGAAGTCAAAGTTGTTAAAAATAAAGCCTGGGTCACGCTTAATGGTTGTGCGTTGCAGACATACGCGTTGCGATGCGTTTGACATTGTATATGACATGCATGACAGTATACGCGGCTGCTGCGGATCAGTCGCGCGTTCGGCTCGGTGTGACATAAACCATAGCATTTCATACATTACAATGTCGTTTGCCGTCACGCTACGCAACGCAACGCGCTGTGCTGTGCTGCATTCGATTGCAGTGTAACCATAGAATAGTATAAGTACTACCGGTGCGTGTAACCTATGAATGACAGCAAATTCACATAAGTTTTTCTCTATTGCTTAATTTCTCACGGTTTTTGTAATTAGCAGTAATTTACTATAGCTACGCCTACGCTGTTTGTATTTTTTGTGTCTGTGTTTTGAAGTCGTTATGTTAACAATAGGGTATTTTCCAAATTCTTTAAAACTGCTTTTATTTAAAGATTGAGACGAACGATTTAACAGAAAAATATAAAAAAAAAATTAATGTCTTTTTTCTTCATTAAACCAATTAATGTTAAACTTATTTTTAAATAGTTTTGAATTTACCGCCATAACGCTCGGTTCGATGACGTCTACTGTGTGACGTCATCTTTGTGTAAACAATAGAGTAAATTGTTACACAGACTACATAGGTGTTAAAATTGTTTACACAAAGTTGACGTCTCACAGTAGACGACATCGAACCGAGCGTTTTGGCGGTAAATTAAAAACCATTAAAAATAAATTAGACTTTAATTGTTTTAATAGAGAAAAAAGACATAAATTTATTTATTTTTATTTTTCTGTTAAATCGATCGTCCCAATCTTTAAATTTAAGCAGTTTTCAAAAAATTGGAAAATACCCTATTTATAACTACGGTTTACTTAATTGCTAGGTATTACTTACGTCTGAAATAAGCGATTCGTTAAAATTACACAAATGGTAAATTCAACCATTTGATTATAAAGTTTTGGTTGATTTTACCTTTTAAACGTTTGTAGAATATAAAATATTTATCATATCAGGAAGGCAACAATGATCTACTTTTTATAAATAAAACAATACCTCTATCTATGTATAAACCTTAATTGGGTCTACCTACATAAACCAATGGTGGTTTGAATAAAATGCGTTAATCTAGCAGTAAGACAAATATCAACAAAGGCGATTCGTCTGGAAAATTCTGGAAATAACATTAAACATAAAAATAAATAGGTAGTTTCAAAATAGCTGAGCAATACCGGAGTCGGTTGTCACATCGACGGCGTTTGTATTAACAACATTAACTACGCGGACGACATGGTGTTGCTCAGCCCTTCGATCGGAGCACTGCGCAAACTACTAGGAGTATGTGAGAAGTATGCGTTGGACCATGGACTTAAGTACAATTCGAACAAGAGCCAACTATTGATATTTAAGGCAAAGAATAAAGGCTGTGAATCGGTTCCACCAGTTGCGCTTTGTGGATCACCGCTGAGTAGAGTCAGTAAATTTAAGTACCTGGGTCATTGGCTTACTGAATCTATGTCAGACGATATAGACATTGAAAGGGACCGCAGGGCGCTTTGTGTGCGCGGCAACATGCTGGCTCGGAGGTTCGCACGTTGTAGCAAACAAGCCAAATTAACTCTATTTAGAGCATACTCTCAAACATTCTACTCGTGCAGCCTCTGGATCAGTTTCACGCAGCGTGCATACAGCGCTCTGCGGGTGCAATATAACGACGCCTTTAGGATGCTTTTTGGGTTGCCGCGATACTGCAGTGCCTCGACGATGTTCGCAGAGGCGAGGATTGATTGTTTTTATACAATAATAAGAAAGCGTTGTGCCTCACTGCTAAATCGTTTACGTGGCTCCTCAAACAGTATCCTGATTGCGCTGGCCCAGCGTTGGGACTCACCCCTGCTGGAACGGTGGTTGCGCCTTCATGCTCCAGCATGCAGGCGCTGAATGTCATACCATAATAGTGTTTTGTTGTTATTTGTATCTAAATTACTAACATAGGTTAAGACATCATTGTTACTAACAAAATATGGAATTTTATTCTGAAATAAATGATAATAATAAAAGAGGTCAAGCCAACAGACGGATAACTGAACTGGTAAGGAAGGTAGATCCATTAACTAATGTTAACAAGTAAATTGGTTAAGTGGGCTCTTATCTTCGACGCCCGTCCATAGACTCACATGTTAGACCAATGAACTAACTACCTCTATCTATATAAATAAATAAACAAAGAACATTTTGAAGATGAGAAAATAATGATAACAAATACATGCGAGCTTCTTTACATGCGAGAGCTGTCGTTTTTCCAAAGGATAAAGATGTTAGTTAGTTATACTTATTTATAACTTTATTTATACCTATCCGCAATTTGGAACAATCTTTCTTCTTATTTATAAATTCATTTTAATATATAAACGTAAAAATTGATGTTTAAAAGAAAACTTCATCATTTGTCACAAACCAACGCGAGGGAAATCTGGAGAAATGTTCCATTTCTAAATTATCTTATCTACATAATTATGATTCACGGATTTAATTGCGCTGTACTAACAATCAATTTGTCCTAAATAGTGTTCAAATTTGGTCAATATTAATAACAAGAATTTTATCAAACATAACTCACAAAATAAGATAAGGAAACACATTAACTAGGTACCGTGTAAACTACCGTCTCACTCACTTCACAAAATCTTTAGACTGAAAGTCATAATAAGACTGAGTATTTAAGTTATACTTGAACCATTACAAACTGACGAGAAACTAGCATTATTTTTGCTTAAAACAGGAAACATGGGAACTAGAGACAATCCATTATCTTTTGACCTTTTACATCAAGCCTTCGTTTGTTGCAAAGATAGGTAGGTATAGTGTACATAGTTTTAGATCGATCACGGAAGCATTCACCCCATGTATAGAAACACGTTTCTGTTCTGTCGAGTCCGCTTTGCATCAACTGATCGACTGCCTCGAGGATGAAGCAAAGATTTTGTGTAAACACACTTCCTGAGGCTCGTCACGATGATGCTCTTGATATATTGCTATAATTTTTACCGTGATTTTATAAGTATTTACTCGTATAGGTACCCGTCATGATCGTGAATAATCGAGGCGTTCTTGGTTAAAACTGAACGAGTATGAGTAACTGTATTGATTTTTAAACAAAAATGTAACGCTTAAATCAATTTAACAAGTTTGTCACGTCTACTCATGTTTTCAAGTTTGTTATTCAGAGTGTTTTGTCTTTTTCATAGAACTAATTATGACGGTTGAGTGAACGTGAACAAATAACAACAATTTTTTCAAACCTATAATAATACTCGAGGCAAAACTATCCAGTATCGATTACGAATTAAAATGTATAGTGCCCGTGATATAGATTTTTTATTCGATTAGATTTGTTTTTAGTTTTGACTGGATTTTGATGATTAAAAATAAATATTTAGTTTTATTAAAAGGTACCTAATTAAGTGAATATTATGGGTTTTGAAAGTATTTTATGAAATAAATAAGTTCCGACATGAATGAAAAGTCAAAAGTACCTACCTATCTGAAGTTAATTCGAGAATATTATTGCAAAATTACCTACGTGTAGGAAACTTCGCAAGTTTCACTATAGACTTCAGTGAAACTTGCGATGATACTCTATCCTACTAATATTATAAATGTATAAGTTTGTGGGTTTGGATGTTTAGATGTTTGATGTTTGTTCCTCAATCACACAAAAACTACTGAACGGATTTGGCTGAAATTTGGCACACAAATAGTAGATAACCTAGATTAAACCATAGGATACTTTTATCCTGATATCCCCACGGGAACGGGAACCACGCGTGTGAAACCGCGGGCAGTCGCTAGTCTTAATAAAGATAGAGTAATAGAAGATAAGTACTCAAACCCATTGATCACATCACTTCGATTTCCGATAAGTATCATAACAGTACCAAATGTAAGGTCACGGTGAGCAGCAGTGAGTAGATGAAACCTCATCCATTCATGGCCGAGACCCATGAATCATTATGTAAATTGCCACGCTACTTACGACAGACTGGTTTACGTTTACGTTTTGACACTTTGAAACTCTGTAAGGAATAAGAATATATTTTTCCATAAGTATCGACTGTAGGATATTTGGTATGATATCATGACAGATCAATGAATCACACACAAGTTAAAGACATTCTGAGAAAATGAAATTGCACTATTATATTGTCATTAGTGTATATTCAGAGGTGGAATATAAGTAAGATAATTTACTTTTGGAAAATTCACGCGAATTTCCTATAATATGTAGCCATAACAGCCTTAATAAGACATGGTGTTTTTTATTATGTTTTTTTTGGTTGTGTATTCATAACGATCTTATACTTTCTTCTAGATGACATGAAACTTTTTAGAGCTGAATAAACTGCAATATAAACTCAATAGCCGTTTCTACTTCAGAGGTGCCCAAACTGTCGATCGCGAGAGGTTTTGTGGTCGATCGCCAAGGATAACAGATTTGCACCCATGTAGTTCTACTTATGCATTTTTTTTGTTAAATTTTGGTGGGTAAACGGTCAAAATGTCGATAGTCATACATTTTTGCTTGTTCGATCTCCTTATGAAAAAGTACACAGTAAGGCACCCCTGCTCTACTTCATGAAGTGATTTGCCAATTTTTCTTTGATAGCGTTTTGCATAAAGTAAATTGGGATAAGGGTAGGAGGATGATGAGCGTTTTGCATAAAGTGTATTGTTTATTTTTGGTGATTTAGTTACAGAAAAACAGCTGAATTTTGTTTCAAGGAAAGCACAAAAAAGATAAAAAAAATGTTTCTTTGTCACATTTGTGTTGTAATTCAAATGAAAAAACAAAAAATGCTAAAGTTATTGTTGACATAAATGTCACAAAAAGAATTATATACATTTTAATACAAAAATAAGTAAGTAAACGGCTTCATATCATGTAATAATTTTTCTAAAGATTGGTTTTGTAGTGAATATTTTTCTTGTTATCAAACAGAAAAAAAGTTAAGAGAAGTAAGAAAATTAGATAGAGTCACATTGTTTCAGTTTTTTGCTTCCAAGTTTTCTACTAGCTACATATATATACCTTCTACAGGAAAATTGCGAACATTTGTTTTCTATTTGTGTTCTGTTCAATATACATTTATATAGTAAACAAACAACTCTTACCGAACAAAGCGACGGCAATTAAACACAGGGACCGGTACTGCGCCATTTCGCGGCACGCACTCTGCAACCAAGATATTGTTGTATGATTATGCAGGACAAGATCAACATGCCACACAAATATAAATATATCTGTCTGTATCCATGCAGCCGGGAAAATCGTGTTTTGTTTGAGTTCTTGTACTGGACATGATGAGAATTAACTCACGAATGTGATAATGTTCGTTGATTTGCATATTATCGTTATTATCATTTATTCTGGTACTTAATCGTACTGCCTTATCATGATAATGTTCTTGACAAGCTGACGAAAAAAATATCGTAATGTTTTTATAAGGTTTTAACTTTTGATTACTGCAGTAAACAAACTTAATTGTAAAGGCAAAAAGTTTTTACTCAAAAACTTTCGTAGCTCAAAATCTAGAATCGCTAAGAACACTTTCGCGACATGACCAAACCTAGAAACCAGTTAGCACTAAAAATACCTGGTCTGGTCGGTTGGTGTGCACTCGGCGTAATGAATGTCCAGTTGTGTCACTTTGGTCACACATGCGCGGGAGTTGCGTGGCGCGAGCGTACGTGCGCCTCTCGCGGCGGTCGCCGGTGATCTGCCGGGGAAGCCGGCATCCTCGCGGATGCAGGAAGTCCACCAAATCATGCGGCGCGTCACTTGGATGCGGGGCTGATCTTAGTACCTACTGCACTTTGGTGTCGGTGACCACAGTTTATGGTCATTGTCAATTAACGACAACTTTATTCAAGGTAGAGGAGGATCTAGCTCTTTCTAAGGTTAGCGAAATGTACAAGTACTTTACATCCTTTGTTGTTTTTTCTGTAAAAAAAGAACATCGTTTGTTATTAATTGACCACTTTATAAAACTACTTACTGAATCAAAATTAGGTGGTCTTGTCAACTAAAGAGCCTTAACACTATAATCTCTCATGAATTTTCAATCTACTAGCTAGGTAATATCACGGTTATTACTTGTGAGTCATCCGACTCTGTTCCGGTTTAATTTCCCTCTTATTGTGATCTCGTTACGTTGGATTATCATTTACATGCTTCTATCACGTTATCATAACTGTACTGGGCTTTATGAAGCATTGGATGCAGCACAGGGCGTATGACCGCAGTTTCTAATAATTTGGTATGTGTTTATAACCCTGTAACATCATCTCAAATAATGCATTTTTTGTTGCAAATTAAGTATAACTACAACAACAGAGTAAGATTTTTAGCTAACTTCAGCACCCAAACTTCTCGTATTTAGATACAAATAAAAAATCATGGTAGAGCAGTGGCCATGATTTTTTATTGTGGTAGTGGTATACACACAAAATGAACTCCCCCAACGACCCATAAACAGGGTTATTGTAAACTCGTCACTGCAGTTAATTCATCATCAGAAAATCGATAAAAAATATGTGTAAACTCGTCACCGGTAGAAGCATTTAAAGAAGGCAAGTATACCAGAATTCGCCACTATCCAAGGTTATGAGACTACATATTAGTAAGTAGCGTGCAAAAAGTCATGGTAGAGCCACTGAATACACTCAATTCACGCTTAACTGTACACACAAAATGAAAAACCCCCAACATAAGCATTTAGCACTTAAAGAAGGTAAGTAACTATGCCAGAATTCGCCACTATCCAAGGTTAAGTAAGTATAGTCTCATAAGCTTGGATGTATTTATTTTCGCTATCAAAATCTATTGGATAAACTGCTCGTAGTCAATACAAGTGTAAGCGAGAAAACATCGTTTTCGATAGCGAAAACAGTTTGCAACAACGCATCGTAGTTGAGCTACAGAAATTAACGTCTGGCTAGTATTAACATCATTTGACATTTTCTCGTTTTAGTTTAACTAACTGTTTCCTTTAGCTGCTAGAGTACGGAATACGTTAATGTATGCATTATCTAGATAATCTCGTTCCTAGGATTCTTATGACCTAGGTACGATCCGTTAAAGTGCGTTTTTTATTAAAGTAGCAGATTTCTGCACTTTACCTAGTTAATCTGGATATTAACGGATGCTACACTGTTTAATCGCGGAAATGGTAAAGGCTTCAGAAAATTTAAGTATATAAATCGATTTTACAAAAACGTCGTTTCTGGCGTTTCGCTGGCCGCTGCCACAGTTTTAATGTAGGTTCTTTATAATACTGTGCCGCTGCCGCTGCACTTTAACTGCACGATTGGATTTCGCGTTTAAGTCGCAGTTCTAAAAAAACCCAATGTAGTCTTTAGGACAATATAGTATATATATTAAAAATTAAGAGTACCTACTTATGCACTTAAATGCTCTTTCACTATAAAATACACTAACAAACACCTTGTAATTAAAGGATAACTTATAGTGTGTGTGTCCCGCTCCCTGCGCCTGCGCTGGCCGGCCCGCGGGCCCGCAGCCCGCCCCGCGTCGTCGGTCGGCTGTCATGCCGGTGACCCCGCGTTCCGCAGCCGCGACTCCCGTCAGATGTGCCACAAAAGGGTCGGAATTTGCAACGCTCTGACGCCCACTATACGACCGACTGGTTTCCAAAAACATTTTGAATGCTTTCCTATCTGAAATTATCGAAACATTACCATTAGATTTTGATAAGAATCATAACTTATTTTATATTTACCTTACAGTGAATTCGTCACTAAAACACGCAGTGGAATATTGCTTGGAAGATACTGCCTCAGCAATAAAACCAAAATCTAAAATTTTCTTCCCCGTATACTCTTTTTATTTTGTTTCATGTTTCGATTTGTGTGCGTCTATTTAAGTATCTAATGAAACAATAATATTTTGTAAGGAATATGAATAAATACATAGTAAGGACAACTTGCCGTGTCTTTCCGCTCGCGAATTTACCTTGTAACAGATAAAACAAGGATCCTTTAATAACTTCCAAGCTATTGTTGTTCACGGATGTTAATCTATTGGAAAATTAAATTAAATAATCTTGTATTAAAAAAATTGAGTAAGTACATACTTCAATTCCATATTTACCTAATTGATCTTAATCCTTGACGTCTTTCTGTTAAGTTGCTGAACAACAAAAAAGCAGTCGAATTAAGAACCTCCTCCATTTTTGAAGTCGGTTAATGACCTATCCCACAACTCAAAATACAATTCATTGATTAAATACCCCTAATGCGACTAATATATGTAATTATAACGTGAAAGTTTGAAAGTTTGCTCAATCACGCAAAAACGGCGAATGAGGCACGGCACACAGTTAGTACTTTTGTATCCCGGTCAAAAACGTTCCCAGGACTTTTATAGTACCACATTTTGTTACTTGGGAGGTTCACACAACGAAGTGACAACGGGTGAAAGCTAGTTATTCAATAAAACTTTCCCTGATTACAAAGTTGATTAATATTACCTAAATTAAATTATGCAAAAACTCAGCGTGAAAATACGTCACTATTGTAAACTGTGTGTTGCGGCGCGCCTGATATTTTCTTCATAGCAATTGCGTGGTTCATCAAATTTGCATAGCAAGGATATTTTAATTTTTTTGTATTGATCCCTACCTTCACACTCTTTTTATCGATACGTTTTCGAGAACATCTCTCATACTTTTGCATACTTTTATATAAATTTAAACAAGTGATTTCATGTAATTTTGAGTTTAAACGATATTACATCGAATTTTCAAGAAAACCTGGATTTCATTTCCACATTTATGTCGCATCGAACATAAAATTTTGGCGACCGTGACAGGACGACGAATCTGCAACGTAACAACGTGAATCATCATATTTTGTAATAGCCAAGAAGCCGAAATTGCATATCACATTTGCAAAGACCTTTCCTGAGCAGAAAGGCGAAGTTTATTATTGAAGGTGCATCATCAAGGAGTGCAATTCAAGAAGTGCAATTGAGAGGAATACTTAGCGCCCACCTAGTCAACAGGAATAATCTACAGGGCACCAATATTCATATTTCCACCCAGGCCAGTGATGTTCTAAATCATCACCCTGCAGCAGTGACGAAAATCAAAAGATAAGTGCCCCATTATTCCATACCTACAACATCCAACTACCTAACTAAATCATTCCAAATCCATTTACTAAAACTCAACCTTTTTCCATTCCAAATACTTACCATTCAAACTTCCAAATACAACTACAATATATCCAAATACAAAGACCATTTGACTATCTATTTATTGTCAAAATCATTGTGTTTTATTAACTATTATTATTCAACCTAGCTTTCTTTGGCTTTTTTCCAATTAAAATACTTAAAGGTTAAAGTGAAATTGCCTTTTGCCCAGCAAATCAATTTAGCACTATTAATAAATGTTTGAGTCAAACTATTACCTATTTTATTTACTTATAAACTGCAATTAAATTAATTATTTAAGATAGGTAATAAATCTAAAATTAAAGGCTACCTAATTCATACTAGTACCTATTCATGGTTCTTTTTTTAGTTTGTTTTTATATCATCTAAAGTATAATTTGCTAAAACTTTCAGATTTTAATTAAGAAAGAATTGAATTTGCGTTTTGCATTTCAACCGAAAATCCATAAAGTGATTTCAAGCAGCCCGTTGCAATTCGCTCGACGCAAGTCGTGGAGAAACCGGTTTGCTAAAAGTGGACATCAGCTGACCGTGCCGTCGAGTGACAATACAGATAAGCGAAATCTTATTCAATCATTACGCTTTTTACTTAATAACTTGATCGCAAGTAACTTGCAATATTTCCCTTTGGAATCGCATTTGTTTGTCTTATTTTATTGAAATCAAGTTTTGTTAAACGGTAAACACAATTTATACCTAATAAAATGCCGACAGATAAAGCTGATTCCGATGAGATTTTGCTAAAGGATTTAATTACTAGGCGCAGTTCAATTAAGGGCCAAATAACAAAATACAAAAACTATTTAGATAAGTTATCAAAGTCGAGTTTTCCTTCAAATATAGAAATGGCCGAGCTTACTCTAAGACTAAATAAATTTGAGAGTTTATCATTAAAATTTGACGACTTGCAAAGTCAAATAGAGGTAATTAATTCTGATAATCTGGCGTTCGAACTTGATGAGCGGGAAGGTATCGAGCAGGATATAATTATGGCAATTGCTACAACTAAAACCATGATAAGTAGCTACAGTTCCGCGGATGAGTCACGACGCGAATCCTTTTGTCCACCAGCTCAGTGTCTTCCCGATGAACAAGATTTTGGCGTGAAGCTGCCACAAATACTTATCTCAAAATTTGACGGTTCCTACTTCCGATGGCTGGAATTTCGAGATACTTTTATTAACCTAATTCACAACAATAAGCGTTTATCTGAAATACAGAAATACCACTATTTAATCTCTTATTTAGAGGGCGAGGCTGCTCGCATAGTTTCAAATCTCGAAATTTCATCCAAAAATTATATGGAAGCCTGGGGTTTATTGTGTGCTAGATATGACAACAAGCGACTGCTAGTAAATCACCACTTAAAGTCTTTATTCAATATACAACCGGTTTCAAGGGAATCGGAAAAGGCTTTACGCTTTCTCATAGATCATGTGACAAAGAATTTAAGGGCCCTGTCTAGTTTAGGCCAGCCCACCGATAAATGGGATCTTATTTTAATTTATATGATCACGTCAAAATTGGATAATCATACACTGTTAAAATGGGAGGAGCAGAGAGAACATTTTGATGATCTACCTAATTTAGATCAATTCTTCAAATTTCTAAGCAATAGGGCAGATGTCCTCGAGTCGTTAAACAATAATAAAGTAAACAATATTCATACAAAAAATCAGTTTAATCAAAATGTTCCCTCCACTTCATTTAACAATAATAACAAACAATCTAAGCATCCTTCTCAACAAATCAAGTCATTTTCCGCCACAAATCATAAATCATCATTCACATATACATGCATAATATGTGATAAACTTCATAAAATTTATGATTGTCCAGTTTTTAAAGCCAAAAGTGTGAATGAACGATTAGCCGAGGTTACAAAATATAAGCTCTGCGGTAATTGTTTAAGGCAAGGTCACGCGCCTGAGAACTGTCTTTTAGGCCCGTGCCGCGAATGCAACAAAAAACATAACACTTTGCTTCATAAGCCTATAAATAATGAAACAAATAAAACAAAAAACATTCAGCCTGAATCTTTAGTCAATTACTGTAATGAAAATAATCAAATATTATTGTGTACGGCAATGATACGTATAAAAAATCCTGAGACTAATGAATCAATGTTAGTGCGTGGATTGCTTGACTGCGGCAGTCAGTCGTCGTTTATAAGTACTTCTCTGCGCGACGCGTTATCCATTCGAACTCGGCCTATCGATAGAAACATCATAGGCATTGGCAATAGCTCCGTTACTAATATCACAGAGTGTTGCACCGTTCAACTTCAATCTATGTGCTCAGAGTTCAATGTAACTTTTTCGTGTTTAGTCATGGATGAACTAACCGGGAAACTACCTAAGCAGCCAATAGACGTCCGTATGTTAAATATACCTAAAAATATCGTTTTAGCCGATCCAAATTTTAATCAACCGTCCAACATTGACGTATTAATCGGCGCAGACTTGTTCTGGGACATTGTCAAATGTGAACAGAAATGCTTAGGAACTGGCAAACCAGTCCTCAGAAGCTCTCATTTGGGATGGCTTGTTGCAGGGCCAATTAAAATGACTAATACTCAACATAATATTTTTTGTAATCATTCACTTACTTCATTTCATTCACCAGAACAGACAGTTGACAATTTGGTTACGAAGTTTTGGGAACTTGAAGAGGTACCCCAAAGCACAAAATTAAGTGTCATGGAACAAGCTGCTGAAAAACATTTTTTATCTAATACTACTCGTCTTCCTACTGGCAGGTTTTGTGTGAGACTGCCTCTGAAGGAGTCACCTCTGTGTCTTGGCGATTCTTACGCTATGGCAAAGAGACGATTTTTCCACTTGGAAAAACGTTTTCGCAAAAATTCAGACTTGAAGGCTCAATACGTCGATTTCATACGTGAGTACGAGGAGCTTGGTCATCTTTCTACAGTTCAAGTAACTAATCCAAATACATATTTTTTGTGTCATCACCCGGTTTTTAAACAAAATAGCGAATCCACAAAACTTCGAGTTGTCTTTGATGGCTCCGCCCCCACCTCTTCAGGATTCTCTGTCAATGACATCCTGATAGTTGGCCCAAACCTACAAAGCTCTCTCTTCTCCATTTTATTGCGTGCTCGATTATATAAATATCTTCTGACTGGCGACATCGAGAAGATGTATCGCCAGGTCGAAGTCAATACTGACGATCGCCATCTTCAGGTAATATTATGGAGAGAAGACGAGTCTCAGCCACTAAAGAAAATGCAATTAAATACGGTCACTTACGGTACCGCAAGTGCCAGTTATTTGAGCACAAAATGTCTTTGGCAGGTCGGTGAAGAGTGTGGGGATGAAACTATAAAAACAATCATCCAAAAAGATTTTTATGTGGATGATGTACTCACAGGGGCGGCAATGAGCAAACATTACAATATATTCAGAATTCTGTCACTGAGGCACTTAAATCGGCCTGTTTCAAATTACGTAAATTTAAATCTAATTCGGCTACAATTCAAAGTAATGTCGATTTAAATGCCAATCAAAATTTAACTTTTAGTGAGTCGCAGAGTACACTTGGACTAGGTTGGAGTCCTACAGAAGATTGTTTCTTTTTTCCAATTGAAATTCCACCCCAAACTAGCCAAGCTTCCAAAAGAAATATTTTGTCGTTGTCCTTCAAAATATTTGATCCTTTGGGTTTACTTAGCCCATGCATAATACAGACTAAAATACTTTTACAAAGGTTGTGGAGAGAAAAAATTGACTGGGACGACTTTGTCCCACAGGATATACAGAAACAATGGAATGAGTTTAGTCAGAGCCTACCATTGCTTTCTTCTCTTCTAATACCTCGTCGAGTTCTCTGTGACTCCCCAATCGAAATACAATTGCACAGTTTCTGTGACGCCTCTCAGTTGGCCTATGGTGCATGCATCTACTTGAGATCTACTAATATTCATGGCGAGGTTACGGTGAAACTCCTGTGCTCAAAATCAAAGGTTGCTCCTTTGCATCCCGTTACTATACCTCGTTTGGAATTATGTGCTGCTGTGCTTTCAGCTAAACTTTGTAAGGCAGTTAGCGAATCGCTCCGAATCAAACCATCTAAGCACATTCATTGGAGTGATTCCCAAGTGGTGTTGGCATGGTTGAGTGGCGATCCATCAAAACTAAAGACTTTTGTCTCTAATAGAGTTTGTCAAATATTGGAGAACACCACGGCAAAAAATTGGCGGTATATCCCAACCAAATCAAATCCAGCAGATTTAATATCCAGGGGTGTCAATCCTGGTAGTCTGTCAAATCTGGATTTGTGGTGGTCGGGTCCCAAATTTTTAAATCAGTCTGAGTCTGAGTGGCCCAGTTTAAAATTAGATGTTAAGGATTTGCCTGAAACAAAGGCTAACAAGGTTTCTGTTAATTTTAATTCAAATTATTCTAATGAAAAATCAGATTTATTAAACTTGCAAAATTATTCCAGCTTCACTAAAATTCAAAGAATACTCGCATATATCCGTCGATTTATTTATAATCTACGAAATTCAAAAGAAAGAAAATCAGGATATTTAAAATTAGAGGAACTAAATGATTCATTCGATTTACTTTGCCTAATGGTACAAAAACAAAGCTTTCCCCAAGATTACGATAGATTAATAAAGAAAATACCCTTAAATTCAAAATCTAAGATTCTCTCCCTGTCTCCATTTTTGGATCATAATAATATAATACGAGTCGGCGGTCGGATAAATGCTGGTTCATACAAATACGACAAGAAACATCCAATACTTTTGGATGGATCCCATCTCTTAACGCAACTATTATTCGAACGCGAACACAAACGCTATTTACATGCGGGTCCTCAATTGCTTTTATCAGTTATAAGGGAAGTAGTATGGCCGGTGAACGGCAGACGTGTTGCGCGAAACACAGTTCACAGGTGCGTGCTGTGCCGACGCTTACAAGGCAAAACTCTATGCCCAAAGATGGGTGACCTTCCATCCCAACGGCTAAACGTTGATTTCCCCTTTGTGTCCGTAGGGTGCGATTTTGCGGGACCTTTTTACACCTTAAACCGCAAAGGCCGCGGTGCTAAATTACAAAAAT
The DNA here is from genome assembly GCA_928269145.1 of Agriphila tristella. NCBI lineage: Eukaryota > Metazoa > Arthropoda > Insecta > Lepidoptera > Crambidae > Agriphila > Agriphila tristella. Next base: position 7,306,305 of record OV743440.1, read on the forward strand.
CATACTTATGTTTATTTGTTTGCCTAAGATATAAATGTGTCCACCTCGAAGCCGTCAGCGACTTGAGTAAAGACTCATTCATTCAAACGCTTAAACGATTTACGTCGCGAAGGGGTAAACCTATGGAGATTTTCTGCGACAATGGTCGTAATTTTGTGGCAGCAGCACGAGAGCTGAGTGAATTCCTAAAATCAAACAATATCGCCCTATCTGACTATGCAAGTCAAGAAGGTTTCAAATTTATTTTTACGCCTACGTACGCTCCTCACTTCGGCGGCATTTGGGAGGCTGGCGTGAAATCTGCGAAACATCACGTCAAACGCGTTATGGGCAATTCGCATTTTACTTTTGAAGAGCTAAGCACTCTTTTCGCTCAGGTAGAGGCAATTTTAAACAGCCGTCCAATTTGTCCTTTGTCCTCCTCTCCTGATGACCTTTTAGCACTTTCCCCGGGGCACTTTCTTATAGGAAGAAGATTGACATCATTGCCAATACCGGATTTCACCAATTACAAGGAATCACAACTAAACCGCTACGCTCGACTAGAACAAGTGCATCAGCACTTTTGGAAACGATGGCAGCGAGAGTACATCAGTGAACTGCAGCAACGGTCGAGGTGGAAAACCAATAAATCCAGCTTACAAATTGGAGACATGGTGTTACTCCAAGAGGACAATGCCCCACCTCTTTTATGGCGTCTCGGCAGGGTGTCTCGCCTATTCCCTGGACCGGATGGCATCACAAGAGTAGCCGACGTCATTACAACCCGAGGACGTGTACGTCGACCGCTGGTGCGCCTGTGCCCATTGCCAAATTCTGAGGATTTCCAGTGTTGAAAGCCGGAGACTTTCAACGGCCGGGAGGATGTTGCGGCGCGCCTGATATTTTCTTCATAGCAATTGCGTGGTTCATCAAATTTGCATAGCAAGGATATTTTATTTTTTTTGTATTGATCCCTACCTTCACACTCTTTTTATCGATACGTTTTCGAGAACATCTCTCATACTTTTGCATACTTTTATATAAATTTAAACAAGTGATTTCATGTAATTTTGAGTTTAAACGATATTACATCGAATTTTCAAGAAAACCTGGATTTCATTTCCACATTTATGTCGCATCGAACACTGTGCTATTGCCATCAGTGTCTTATTTTCGGAATGACACGAGATGTACAGGATATCTATTATAATTAAATACGTTAAGATATTTTATATAAGAATTTGAATTTTTTGATAAAAGAGATTATGAGAGAATTAGATTTTTGTCATTGGAGAAACTCGCAATACAAAAGACATCAACGAGTTACTATATTTTTCGTACAAACTCGATGACGATGCTATCTAACTAAGGATAGTTCAATATATTTAATTAATTTGGCGAAAAATAATTAAAATATAAATAACTTCGCAGTCTATTCATAATTTTAGGAAACGCTGTCTGTAGTCTGTTCCAAATATCTACTTAATGCCCTCATAAAAGTTTTTAGTTTGATAGCATATCGTGATTAAGCTGCATAAATTTACCTGCACTATTATTAAGCAAATAGATAGGTAATATCAGTGGTATTGACAAGTAATATAGGCTGGATTTGAGCCCGCTCTATCCAGCCAAGGTTTTAGTGAAAGTAATCGACCAAAATAAGTAGTAGGTAGGTAAGTAGGTATAGGTACTTAACAACCGTGGTACAATTTCATTATTTTGCTTTGTCTAGTACCTCATAGGGACATGACCTCTCCTACTCATATACCGGGCCTCTACAACCGTTGTTACATTTTCTATCGTATAATATTACTTACAATACTATCTATCGTATGTACCTATACTGTCTTGTCTGTCAGGCCGTGTGGGCGTTAGTCAGTGCCGGCCGGCTCACACTGAATTACCTACAGGGTATACCGTTATTTTTATGATATTATCATGTTTGGAACAAAGACTTCTTTTTTATGTTTTACGACTTATTAACCTGGCAATGGAGGATGTATTATTACAAAGAGGAACATAAAAGAGGCTTTTTTAATGTAATTTATTAGATTCTATTTTAACCCGAAACGCAATAAGTGGTGTTATTTATAATTGTGTATATGGCTCTGTTTGGCTGTCAGACCGGTAGTTTAAAATAAAGTTTTCAAGTTCAACGGCATTTTGTGAACCATTTTGGCAACTTGACTTTTCCGAAGTATAAAAGCCCGCTGAATTCGGTTCTAAATGTTGCCAAGCCCAATTTTGGCTCCTTTCAAGAAGCTTATACCCACAATGGAGATTGCACGCCTAGTATCATAGTGAAGATTGAAAAAATACTCTTTAGTGACGTTACGGCGTATTGCTATCTCTTTCTTTTCGTTTTACAATACGTTTTCGTTTCTCACGAACGAACGAACGACGAACAATGAACACGTATTGTAACACTAAAGAAAGAGGTTGCAATAAGCCGTCACTTTAATCAAGGACATTTTTTCTATCTTCACTATGACACTGGCCGTGCAATCTCCATTGGAGGGAGGTATAAGCTTCTTGGCTCCTTTGCCCAAAATTCAAGATGGCGGCCAAAATGGAACCTTATCTTATTAGAACTCGATTCTGGTCGTGTGAGGTGTCCTGGCATAGGGTTTTGGGGTCGCTGAACTCAATTTTGATAACCGGAAGTCCGTCCGGGTACCTGAAGTATGAGATGTGACTCGAGGAGAGAAAATTCCGCCACGGGACACATTTTTTTTAACACAGTTACTAGACAAAAATGTTTAACAAGTTTATTACTCTATAATGTGAGATAACTGGGCTATTTACCAGTATTTTTATTCTTGGGAAAATCCTCATAGTTTAAATTCTGTTGAGGATTTTCGAAAAAAACAATTTATAGAAAATGCCGACGCGCGAATCTAATACTTATTTTTTTTTAACACAGTTACTAAACAAAAATGTTTAACAAGTTTATTATTTTATATAGTAAAATAACTAGGCTATTCACCAGTAATTTTTTTCTGGGGTAAATTTTAATAGTTTTGATTCTATAGAGGATTTTCTGTAGAGAAATATAGAGATATTTTCTTGAATCAAGTCATTATAAGAGCAAAACACGCTTGAAAAAATAAAATAAAATTCGGCTTGGCAACATTCAGAATCGAATTCAGCAGCCTTTTTTACATCGGAAAAGTCATGTTGCCCAAATGGTTCACGAAATGCCGTTGAAACGGTAAAGGAAGCCGATATTTGGATATTTCGCCCAATCTATGTCTCTATGGATACGTAGCTCCTAAACTAATAGACCGATTTTGATGCGTTTTGTTTATTTGAAAGCTGACATGGTCGAGATGGTTCTTAGCTGTAGCTTATGAAGATCTTTGAGATGTTCTTATGTTCTTTATGTGTCTTATATTATATCTAACGATATAATGACGATCAAGGCCCAGTAGTGAAAATTATCTATGTACACCTATTAGAATAGAGGATTTCAGCAAGCAGGATTTTCTATTGATTTCATCCCGAAAAGTATTACTTAATCTTTGCTTGAAAGCTGTTGATCGTGGCGAGTCTAGTCTACTTGTATTAAAAAGTATGAAATATAATTAAGTAAAAAGCTTAAAGGCCCCGACGCGACGACCCTAGGATCGAAATATTACTTATTGGTACAAATATTAAATTATGTATAGAAGGGCCAACCAACACATTTTACGTTTCGGGGGTCCATTAAATTTTTTATTTATTTTTCTCCTCCCTATTATAGTTTTTTTTTTAATTTTCAACATAATGACCCCGATAATGAAACCCGTCGAATTCAATTTTCAGTAAGAACCAACGATATTCCCACCTAAAGGATGCACTACGCAATACAATAGCAAAGCTGAAATGTGACACATGCGTTGAATTTCAACCACTTTCAACAATTATGCTTCGATTGGCTCTGTCCAACCATACCAAATTTACTCCGCTAGGAGTACATTGAAAATGGTTATCAAATGCAAATCGCCTGAGACGTATCTTTGGTCATAGTTCCGAGGATTTTAGGAGGATCGAGATGGGAATAGTACCAAAAGTTGAGAAATTTATTGAGACACATGTGAACGTTTAAATTTTGAAATTCGGCTGGTAACTTTTTTTGAAATTTCGAAAAATTCGGGTTTTTTGGGGGGTGTTTGTTTACTAAATTGTAAATATTTCGAGAAAAAAACCGACTTAAGAAAAAATGAAAATAAGGGTCCTAGGGCATTAGTTTAGCTACAAAATAGCGAAATTTTTTTGAAAATCGGTTTATAATTGTGACCTGTAAGTGGTCCCTTTAGATTTGGAGTTGTAGAAAAACAGGTATTTCGGTATAAAAAAAGTGATGTAGTTTCTATGATTATTGACCGATCGTCATGGTAATGGTATTGAAAGATGCGGAAGCAGACGAGAAGTGCATTAGTTGATTTTTGTGAATCGGTTAATAATATTTCAGTCGCGTCGAAGCAGTCAGGGGCACTTTTGTGACACGAGGCGCAGCCGAGTATCACAATCGATCGTAAAAATAAAAAGGTACCTAGTATACCTTAGAAAAAAATATAGGATTTTGCTTTTGATTTGTATTAATTTTCAATGCTCCGATTATTGCGGGAACTGCGAAATCTGTGAATTTTTTCTATGATCCATACATCGCTGCTGACACTTGAGTCCTATAAAATTTCTTCGGTCATGAAGCAGTACAAAACAAATGTCACTGTCATGCAATATCCTCAAGTGTAGGTGATCGAAGGTAATAACGCGTATTTTTTCGGCCGATAATGTTAAATTTTTTTTTCAAACATCAAGATTTTTTTTTCAAAATTAACTTTTCCAAAATATTTTTACATCATCTTAAAGCCCTTCGCATTCAGCGTCTTTTGAGCTCTCAAACGTCCTCGTTTTTTTTCGATTTCCAAAAAAAGTTTTTGAATATTTTTTACATCTTCTTAGAGCCTTTCAAATTCCGCGTCTTTTGAGCCCTCATACGTCGTCGTAGCCCTAAACCAAGCCTAAACCTCAGGGTATCACGGTCGCTCTTTCAGCGAAAATGGGAGTGAGTCCCATCCACCCCGGTGGCTCTGTCCCGGTACCGGGACCGATGGGAAAACAAGTTCCATCCGCCCCGGTGAATCGTATCTCGATGTTTAACGATGTCCTAAAGTTAAACGCAATACCGGCAGTATGATAAAAGATTTGTGCCATCCGCCCTTTTAAATAAAATTCTGGGGCGGGTGATACTTTGCGAGTGCGATCCTCTCCGTTAAACATCGAGATACGATTCACCGGGGCGGATGGAACTTTTTTTCCCATCGGTCCCTGTACCGGGACAGAGCCACCGGGGTCCGGGGTGGATGGGACTCACCCGAAAATGGGGGCTTACTGGAGCATAATTTGCTTTCATCTGCTTTTTTTACTCTACTGACCATACAAAATGCAATGACTTCTAAACTTGACGTAAAATCGTAGACATAAATTATAATGTCAGTAAACGTCATTGAAATTACATTTTTTCAGCGAAAATGTAAAGCTGATATGGTAATGTAAAACCAAGCTTTTTCAAAACAATTTGAAAAGCAATCAATACGATAATAAGATGAAAAACAAAACAAAATGAAAATGATATTTATGTACCTAAATATGAATAGAAAATAAAGCAAGTACCTACTACAGGAAACTAACAAACTTTTGGAGTTCCACCTCAGCAAACCAGGAAAATTACGAGGTGCCAAACCTCTAGGGAGATAATACCACCTAAGATAAGCCAAACATTTAAATCGTTTAACAACATGTCTCGTAATAACAATGGCTGTGAAGCTGTGAACAGTAAAATTATTGTCACAGATAAATTGAAGAAATAGATTTTCAACTCACTATGAGTAAAGTTGTGAAAATGCGCTCTATCATAACATAAACGATCAACTCACTTTAGCGCTTCTCAATACTAAAGTGTTTTTTAACAAAAATTAAGTAAAGATAATGTTAAGAACAGGTACCCATATTACAGAGTTTGGAATGGTTTGGTTTACTTAATTTTTCGAAATAAAAGTATCTTAAATATTGATGTAATAGAAGTTATTATCTCAAAACAAGAATAAAATACAATAATCACAAAATGGGGATCTTTAGCAGAAGTAAACTTTGTTTTCGCTGCACACTCCCAACTAAACTGATAACGAACTACGCCGAACCCTGCCGAACATGCACAAGAATCCACAAGAATGCAAAAGAAGAACTAACTACGTGGAACCCTGCCAAATATGCACAAGAACCAAGGCAAAAACAACAAAAAACAAACTATTGCAAGAGATGTCAACGTCGCCTGGACGAAGATGATTGCTATTCAATGGGTACGAAGAAACCCCAAGTCTTTCTAGATAATGATTTATATGGTCAACTGTTCAGGAACTTCGCTGACTGCTGTTTGCTCTGTACTAGCTTTATATTATGGACACCAATCCTTCTCTGCTTATGTATTTTTTGTTGCTGTTGTTGTAATCAACATTGCTGCTGACCGTATCTCAATAGTAAGCCAGCCTTTCTATTGTCTAATTTCTAAATCTATCGCAATCGCTTTCATTTGACAGATGGATGTGACACATTGCTGCATTTCTTTGGTAAGGTTTTGTTTATGTCAAAAAGAAGTATCAATGTGTTACAACCTGAAAGCGATTGCGATAGATTTTGAAATTAGACAATTAGCCCCCTGATTATACTCCTTTTGGTTTTAAGTAAATGATGAATTCGTATAAAAATGCCGTTTTTATCATTGTTTCCATTCCTTTAAGAGTGAGTTTCATTAAATAGTTTCTTTGCCGTTATGTTGGCAGTGGCAGTACTCTCATTGTAATCTTATTGCGTTATAGTAAGGTGCAAAATTAAGTAGATTTTCGGAAATCCAACATAACGGCAAAGGAACTATCTGATTAGGCACACTCTAAGGTGCTCTAAGGTTCCATAGGAAAAACGGACTAGGACTTAATCTCCTGTGTTTCGGTCAAGGCCCTTTTTCTAAAGAACGCGTTTAGGTAAGATATTTATAGTAATTTCGAGTCTACGGCCCCTTCTCCTAAGTTTTCACAGGATCCTCGAGGTCAAAAACTCTGTGTCCACAGCCCACACCGTTTCCAAACAATATCCCAAAATTTTCATTTCCAGTTAACCAAGAACTTTTAATTAATAATGAATTTAAAGTTCTTGCAGTTAACTAAGGGGGGTTGTACCTGCCGACTGAAGAGGATCCTGCCGATGTCATATGTCGGATATATGATAGAGAGTTTTGCGAATGTATTATTTTGCGAACAAAGGGAGGGTGGGTGGTTGCAAATATGAGTAGGAGAACTGATATCGATATAGATATACAAGAATATAAAGATAGAAATGAAGTTTTCTAGATAATAAAGTGATAATAAGAAAAGGAAATAAATTAGATAGAAGAAAGGAAATGTCTTCTGACTCAAGGTAGAACCGATTTCTTTCCTTTCGTTCTCCGAGTTCCTTTCGCGATCAGTCGTGAAAGTAACTCCGAGAACGAGCCTTCCTGATACCCTCCGGGAGTAAATTCCACAGACGTACGGCATGCACAGAGAAAGTATATATACGAGACATATCAGAGGAAATCAGTTGAGTGGCGTGCGATTTCTAGAGTGAGATGGAATAAAGAAGCGTTAGAGTATGTAAGTCGCTGTGCCGGCAAAGGGAAGCCAATTGAGCTTAGAATGCAGGTGTGTGTGATATATGGATACATATGGGGTAAACTTTCAATTTTATAAGTGGATTATTTATGGGGTAAACTGGGTGATTAGCTATTTGCGGGGTGAATAACAACAGCGAAATTTTCGATAAAAAAAAATATCAAAATGAATGACCTTATTATTAGTTTTATAGAAAAATGTTCTATGAACAGGCCGAAGCGGTTCATTTTGAATTTGTGATATTTTTCTATCGAATATATTATATTCACTGACGTTCATTATACAAGTACGCTGGACAGGCTATTGTCATGAAATGACAGCAATTTTTTGAACCGATTTGAAAATCGCCAAATGGGGAGGAAAAGCGCAATTTTATCCCGATAGGTGGCGTCTTGTCGTTGGTACCGAGCCGCCTCAAAGAAACTGTCAAAACATATGGGAATCTCTTGGAGTATTGCACTTTTTAATTTTATACTGAGAAAATGCCGCATTGTTATGCATGTAACTTGTAAAATATTGGAGTCCATCGATTTCCCAGTAACAAAAAAAATAGTGGGCAAAAAAATATCAAAAAAAATATGCTTTTTCCTCGATTTTCTCCTTTGCTGAGCCTGAGAAACATTATAAATCAAAAGGAATGTTTCATGAATTTGATGAAGCTTCGCCAAAATAAAACAACATTTGAATTATAACAGCTTTGATCTTTAATATTTCAACCTCAGCAGTTTCTAACATATTTATAACTTGGATGAATTTGATAGGTATATCAAATATGGAATAAGCCCAATATTGGGGCCAAACAGAGAATTAATAGAATTTTATATGCCAGAGTCAGTCAAGAAACTTAGAATAATAAAATAAATAATGATAAAACGGTTCGTGTAATTTTGGATGGTACAGAAATTCCAGTACAGAAACCTGAAATTACTATTGCACAGAAGGCATCATCAGGCAACTATAAACACGGAAATTCACACTCAGTTGCTTTGTTAAAATTTAAATCATATGCTTCTAATCTGAAATAAAAAGATTACTTGTAAATCTTACACGAAATTTAAAGAAATGTTATGCTTGTTAGCAGATTTTTGTAAGTTGCTATAAACTTTCTTGCCTGTTGTTTTGGCTTTTCTTTTCCGTAATTCTTCTTTTATATGAGCTAAAGTTAGCATAGAATACATTGTTTGTCCGCAAAACCGAAAAAAATACAATCTAAGAAAGTAAAATCACGTAATACCATAAAGTTAATATACCTACGGAATAGAGGAACAAACATGAGCTGTCAATCGAAACCGAAATTGATTTACATTTGTGTGTGTATTTTTTTTATGTATTAGTCTCAGTGATGTAATCTTGTCACTATTGATATAAATATCGATATCGATAGTATTAATTAACAGCCATAGATTCAAAATAAATGGGATAGAATTTTGCACGGGTGTCCTAAAATTACGATTCTGATATGAATTATGACTATTAGAAAAAGTTCAGGAGATATTTAAAATCATTTATTTAACATAAAAAAGATAAGAAGAATGTTTTCAGTTCGTTACAGTTAGAAGTTGATTGAGATAATATCCAAAGATTTAGAACGCTCAAGTAGACGGACAATGGTGCGAGTGAGAAACCGTTTCTTACGGCTTATGCGATGTGCGAGAAAGAGTTGAAAAAAAAGACAGCAGAACCTAGTTTGACTTCATTTATCATCTTTTTTCATCTTGGTGAAAAGCGTCCACACGATTATTTTGTTATTTTGATTGCGATCGGGTTGATTTGGCTCTTATAACTACATAAATTAATAATGGTGTCGTGTTCTGTGTTGAATTGTTATTTTACTTACGACAATAACCCAAAGAAATACTTATTTCACAGGTAAATATGATTGTACAAGTACCATTTTCATAGGAGTGAAGATAGTTTTTATTGCGTACTTTTTCAAAATATTTACAGATATTGTCTCAAATATTTTGAAAAAGTACGCAATAAAAACTATCTTCACTCCTTTGAAAAAGGTATCGCAATGTCTACGGTCCCCGAAAGATAGTTTTCCTTTGGAGAAACCTGGCGTTTATAAGATCGACTGCAGTTGTAGTAGCTCATATATCGGCCAAACTAAACGCACAATAGCATGCCGTATAAAGGAGCACATAAAAGCTGTCCAAAACAACGATACGCAAAAATCGGCCATTGCTGAACATTTAATTCATTCGGACACAAATCACTGGATCGAGTTACATAACCCCCAGATTATTTCAACAGAACGCCACTACATACCAAGAATGGTCAGGGAAGGGATTGAAATTACCAAGTACAAAAATTTCAATCGTGAGGATGGGTTTAAATTGTCGAGTGTCTGGAATCCAGTAGTCCGGTTATGTAAAAACAACAAAAATAAAAAAAGTGCTGTTTCGCGTACAGATACAGTGAGTGTCGTGTGTCGAGAACAAATTCGAGTGAATAGTGAGTTTGCAGACAGTGGTACCGGTATCGAACGTAGTAATAAAAGAACTAGACGGAGGGTAGACCGATTTGTCTGCCAATAACATCTACCCGCACGCAACAATCGATAGTTCTTTCGTGATCATGGCGCATGCAACTGCGCCGAAATATTGGAGTCTCAAAAATAAACAGGTACATGGTGTAAATCCCGACATAACTAGTTTAATCTATTAACGTCAATAACCATGGAAATTTAAAACAATATAGTTAAATTACTTATTATGGTATTCTAATAGTCAGAAACTGATACCTATGGATCGGCTTAAGTATATCTTAAATGGGATTACATTCCAAGATGATTATTAACTAAACATCATATAAGTACTTTTACAACAGTGAAACATATTCGTTTACCGCGTGATGCGGCGTGATAGACAATCGACAAAAAATATCGATAACTTTATGCACCCCTACTGTAAAATGAAAATTATTTCTTTACACAAAATATTCGTTAATTTTGCATTTTGTCTAGCCGATCTTTGCTTCTTACAAAAATGAGTGTTTACAGAAGAGAATAATCACGCTCAGTGCAAAAATTTCGAAACGTATTGGCAAAAATAAACACAAAGTTAGGCGGGGTCGATTTGGAATAATTTACCTGTGAAATGAACATTTTTCTGGGTTATTTCGATGTGTTGTACTACAATCAATCACTGAACAGGGCACCATGTTTCCGAAGCATTATTTCGCAAAAATGTCCACGATTTCAAGAAAAATCGGAAATATTTTCAGAACTCAAATTCTCAGCGGGCTGATAAGTGCTGACAAACTGTCAATCAGTTGCGAAAAAGAGTCCTGCACGTCATAATCACGCATCTCTTTTTATCACACATTGTTGCTGATTAGTGACATCTCGCTTGCTCAGCCCTTTGTTACTCTATTCCGCTAGGTAATATTAACTTTATGCGTAATACACAGTCAAGACAATATAAGCTCAAACTGACAATTGTTCCAAAGACTAAGCGCCATCTGTAATTCACTTTGCCTTCGCCTCCCCATTAGCTCTGAGAGCAGTAGATTCTCACTGACGTCCATTATACAAGTACGCTGGACAGGCTATTGTCATGAAATGACAGCAATTTTTTGTACCTACCGATTTGAAATCGCCATATTGGCGCTGAGAGCAGTAGATTCTGCTATGGCAGTAGTGAGTGTACTTGAAACTAATTATAGTTCCAGTGTACACTCACTACTGCCATAGTATAGAATCTACTGCTCTCAGCGCCAATATGGCGATTTTCAAATCGGAACAAACGATTATTGGCGTTCGCCTGTCCAGCGTACTTGTATAATGGACGTCAGTGACTATATTGCTGTTGTTATCCATCACGCAAGTTGCTAATCATCCAGTTATTCGTTAGATTTATTTACTCTTTGGTCGTAGATTTTACTCCTTAGATTATAGAAGCATAGAGGCATAGAGAAAAGTAAAAAATACAAATGTTTGATATTTCAAAAGTCTATGATCACCTCTATGATTTTTAACATTTTTGATGTCTTTTGATAAGTTTTATGTTTGATATATTTTTACAATTTATTTGCTAATATATTTTTTAAGTTTCTTATTTGTATTATGTTATTAATTATATTATGAAAACAGTATAATTTGTAATTTTACGCGCATTTTTCCACTGAAGAACCACATCTGTAACCCAAAATGGATTTTCATCGTCTGCATGTCGTTGACTACGGTCAAAATTCTGTTAAAACTAAAACCAATTTTAAGGATTTTAAAGTTTTTATTAGTAAGGAATGTCAAATAAATGAAAAAATCCTCAAAAGAAAATCACGTAAAAAAAACAAAAGTCAGCAGTCCAAAGCAGTAAGGAAGGCACAAACAAATTCAACTGAAAATTGCTACATAACTGAAATAAAAGGTTAGTGTGAATAATATTGCCACAAATATGTATGTAGGTATACAGGGAAATTTTGCGACCCCTTTATAAAATCAAATAATAGTTCAATGAAGTAATAAAAAAAAAAATTTGGTGAGATAATTATAAATTATTTCTTTTTAAATTCACAGTTTTCAACCACTTTTTATATCATAAAAATCTAGGCGCGCACGCTCACCGTCACGAACGGGACACGAGCGGGGGAAGGCGAGTGGCGGGAGGGGGGCTCGCGCGGGTCGACCGTGCGATGCGCAAACGGTGACAACAATTTCAATTTGTGTAGGGAAAAGTTTGGGGTAAAAATAAAAAAAAAATATTTTTGTTTTACTTCATAAATTGATTGTACTGCTGCCTGCCTAGCATGACCGATATATATCGCGTGATATAGCATTTTAACGACACTCAACTGTCAAATTCCTTGGTCTTTTTGACAGTTAAACGTGATAAAACGCTATATCACGCGATATAAATCGGTCATGCTAGGCAGGCTGTTATAGAATGACCTGACAAAGTTTGAAAAGGGGTCCAAAAATGACCCTGTATAGATGTATGTAATATTTGGTCTTCAACTAGCGATAATATAAATCATAGAGAAAGATATTCAAAATTACTGCAAGATTCATCTCAAGGTCCTCCTCTCAATATGATAGAGTGATTAGGGTGTACCTGCCTCAGCACCTACTCCCAGCGCTAGGAAGTGGAACACCTGGCGTCAGCACGCTTCCAAACATGTAAAAATGGTAAAATGTGTTTCCCCCCCCCCTCGAACTTTCAAAATAAGAAAGTGAAAAATCTTAAAAAAATAAATGCTGTAGATCTTTAAAAAACACTTTCCACGAAAATTGGTTTGAACGAGACCGAGAACGAACGTTGCTATAGCAAGCAGTTTCAGAGATATAGCACTTTTTCCAAAACCGCAAATATAACTTTGTCATTTATACAAACACTATGAAAAACAAAGTTATTTTTGAAAACGTAAAATGTTAGTGGTATTCACTATGGTATGGTAAAAGGTAACTACGGAATGTGCTATATCTCTGAAACTGCTATCTATATCTCGTTCAAACCAATTTTCGTTGAAAGTGTTTTTTGGATCTACAGCATATATTTTTGTAAGATTTTTCACTTTCTTATTTTCAAAGTTCGAGGGGGGGGGGGAAAACACATTTTACCATTTTGGAAGTGTATACCATTCGAACGCTTGACTTTGAGTAAAAATTGTTTTAGGAACCTCAATGTTATTTTTAAAGAGCTATCTTGGATTTGAGGAAAAACATTTTTTTCAGTTTCAGTTCCATGTTTGAGGAACCCTATTTTTTTATTTTTATTTTTTGTATAAAAATCGTAGAGCGGTTTACATAATACATCTACTTACCAAGTTTCAATTGTGTAATCCTGTTTCGTAACACGTTGTAGCTCCAAACAGCTTATTTGGACTCCACCCTTTGAGCGACTGCTGACTGCCTATATTCCATGACACTGTGGTCTGACTGTTATTTTCATAAATTATGCATAATAATTAAGCAGTATACAAATTTTCAGCCTTGAGATAACTCTTGTACACTTGTACTATTATTTATTCTGTGCTTGTACCGACCTCGAAATTCATACAACTTACGAGGCGTGCTGACTCGGCATGTTCCATGACACTGCGGTCTGACTGCCGTCTTATTTTTTTTTGTGCTATTCTTTACCATACTGCCAAATTTGAACCTTGAGATAACTCTTGTAGAGCATTTCGAAATGCTACATGTTTGGAAGCGTGCTGACGCGTTGTTCCACTTCCTGGCGCTGGGAGTAGGTGCTGACGCATGTACACCCTAAACACTCTATCATATTGAGAGAAGGACCTTGAGATAACTCTTGCAGTAATTTTCAATAGCTACTAAAAGGAAATTATGAATGCATGAATGTGTAGGGTTGCCAACTTTTTTTGCATGTAATGATATAGCACCAAAGTACTTATAATTTCCTTGTATAGCACCTATTTTTTATAGTAGCATGCGAAAAACTTTCAAAAACATATACTTACTTACCTATACCTAGTAGGTTTAAAATAATTTGCATAAATTAATAATTTCTTGCTATACATCTTTGGTTGCCTTACTTGTTTATGAAAAAAAAGTAGTTTTACGTAGGTAGGTACTTATTTTCAAAATAGTAGTCGAGCCCTTGATATAGTAAAATACTATTAAATACGACGTATTACAAAATAACCCCTAATGCCGAATATGTTCGATAGGGACATGTTAAGGACCATCAAACTGAACAACTTTTACTAAATGGGACCAACTCTGAAATCGCGAAAAGAATTCGGCTGTTTCATACATTTTGATATTTTAATTATTAATGTGAATTCTCATTATAATATTAGTAGGATAGTAGGTAGGACAATTTGATACTGGCCGTATTCTTGTGCATTTTTTAAAGTTGAAGTTTACACGATGTTTAATTTTACTTAAAATGTGGTGTGGTACCTTTTTAACACGTTTTTATTAAGGTGCGTCCAGATATGTTCTTTTGCCCGTACCGTACCTCCGTTCCGATCGGCGTCGCGATCAAAGAACGCTAGTCGGACGCATGTTCGGAACGGTGCGGAGGTACGCCGTTCCGTTCGCCGAACAGGTACGCCCCGATCCACCTCGAATCTCTCGCTCTTTTGCCCGTACCGATATCTCTCGCTCTTTAGGGTCGCGAACAAAGAACGCTAGTCTGGACGCATGTTCGGAACGGTGCGGAGGTACGCCGTCTCGATCGCCGACAGGTACGCTCCGATCCATCGCGAGTCGGTTTTTCGCCCCGTTCAAAGGAAAAACGGAACGGAGGTACGGTACGGCACTAGTCTGGACGTGATCGCGGCGTGCGCAGGTCGTGACTAGTGAATAGTAATAGTATAGTCAAATTAGATAGAATTTGCAAAAAAGATTGAATTAAATTCGTGTATTTATTTTATTTTTTTATAACATATTTGCTCGTAAAGGGTCTCTTATTACGCCAATTTCAATATCGTATTGTATCTCATTACGAACTTGTGCGGTAATGTAAAGTAAAACGCACGGTTTATCAAGATGCTTCGTCTAAAACGAACGGTACTTTTTTAAATCTTAGCAAAGAGTTTTTATATCAGAATCTTTTCTGATGCGTCATGTGCGATTGACCTCTTGGTCAACATTTTATGAATAAAATTTACTTTATATAATTTATTTTTTCAATAAAAATTTTTTTTTTCAATTTTTGAATATGGGTATCAAATGAAAGGCCTTGATGAGCACATTCCAAAATTATATAATTTGTGACAAAAAATAAAAAAAAACATTTTTTTTTCTATTTATGAATATGGTTATCAAATGAAAGGCCTTGATGAGCACATTCCAAAATAATATAATGTGTCACTAAAATTTAAGAAAAAGAATATTTTTTTCGATTTTTGAATATGGGTATCAAATGAAAGGCCTTGATGAGCACATTCCAAAATTACATAATTTGTCACTAAATTTAAGAAAAAAAATTTTTTTTTTTCAATTTTTGAGTATGGGTATCAAATGAAAGGCCTTGATTAGCACATTCCAAAATGATATAATTTGTCACCAAAATTAAAAAAAACTGTTTTTTTTCAATTTTTGTTTTTTACTTTATTGTTGTTTGATTTCCTCAGAATCGAAGTGAAAGGCAGAAAAATCGACCGATAGATACTTACAAGTGTATCAAAATTTCATCATTATGGAAAACAAGCAAAAATGCAAAGTCCGAGTTTTATTTATTTCCTCGCAAATATGTTATAAAACGTCGTATGACATACGTGCGCTTTGATAATTACAGCCTCTGCTTTCTTGTAGCCCTCGCCTACGGCTCGGGCTAGCAATATCGCCTCAGCTGTAATTTTCAACTTACCGCACTTATATCATAATGTACTATTATGAAATCATTAAAAGACATGAATACACATATCATAGGGGATACTCAGAAATCGTGAAAAAATCTTTAGAGACAATTATTCAAGCTGGGAGAGCGCAGCGAATTTTCGTTCTTCGAAATTTTCTTTCTCCATTCTTGAAAAAAAAAATATAAATTCCAATATGGCGGCCAACTTTTTTGTTTGAGGGCCGATTTGGATGTAACTCGGTTTTTGGTACTATTTTGACAAAAAAACTGCAACGCAATTTTCCAAATATAAAAAATCCAAGATGGCGGCCAACTTTTTTGTTTGTGGGCGGATTTCGATGAAACTCGGTTTTTAGTACTATTTTGACAAGAAAACAGCAACACTATGTAAAAAATATAAAAATCCAAGATGGCAGCCAACTTTTTTGTTTGTGGGCCGATTTCGATGAAACTCGGTTTTTGGTACTATTTTGACAAGAAAACAGCAAAGCAATTTTAAAAATACAAAAAAAACGATCGAACGAAAAAGTTGGCCTCCATCTTGGATTTTTTATATTTTGAAAATTGCGTAGCTGTTTTCTTGTCAAAATAGTACCAAAAACCGAGTTTCATCGAAATCGGCCCACAAACAAAAATGTTGGCTGCCATCTTGGATTTTTTTTATTTTTCACATAGTGTTGCTGTTTTCTTGTCAAAATAGTACTAAAACCGAGTTTCATCGAAATCGGCCCACAAACAAAAAAGTTTGCCGCCATCTCGGATTTTTTTATATTTTGAAAATTGCGTAGCTGTTTTCTTGTCAAAATAGTACCAAAAACCGAGTTTCATCCAAATCGGACCTCAAACAAAAAAGTTGGCCGCCATTTAGGATTTTTTAATATTTTTTACAAAGCGTTGCTGTTTTCTTGTCAAAATAGTACTAAAAACCGAATTTCATCGAAATCGGCCCTCAAACAAAAAAGTTTGCCGCCATTTTGGATTTTTAATATTTTGAAAATTGCGTAGCTGTTTTCTTGTCAAAATAGTACCAAAAACGGAGTTTCATCCAAATCGGACCTCAAACAAAAAAGTGGCCGCCATTTCGGATTTTTTTATATGTTTTACAAAGCGTTGCTGTTTTCTTGTCAAAATAGTACTAAAAACCGAATTTCATCAAAATCGGCCCTCAAACAAAAAAGTTTGCCGCCATTTTGGATTTTTAATATTTTGAAAATTGCGTAGCTGTTTTCTTGTCAAAATAGTACCAAAAACCGAGTTTCATCCAAATCGGACCTCAAACAAAAAAGTTGGCCGCCATCTTGGATTTTTTTATATTTTTTATAAAGTGTTGCTGTTTTCTTGTCAAAATAGTACCAAAAACCGAGTTTCATCCAATTTAGCCCTCAAACAAAAAATGTTGGCCGCCATTTTGGATTTAAATATTTTTAAAATTGCGTTGCTGTTTTTTTGTCAAAATAGTACCAAAAACACAAACAAAAAAGTTGGCTGCCATCTTGGATTTTTTATATTTTTCACATTGTGTTGCTGTTTTCTTGTTCAAATAATACCACAGAATAAATAATAGTACAAGTACAGAAGATGCACTCCACTGAACCATTAAAATAAATAGCAACTCTAATTTCAACATGATAAAGTGGAATTCAGCTTGTACGGCGTTAATTACGAACGGCTATATTCACCTAGACGCTGCATCTCTTTCTATCGCATATATCCTATCTTTTCGGACCTACGTTAGGGTTACAGCTTGCGGCAATGAAAGCGCGGGAATCGTAAGAGCCTGTGAAAACGCGCTACAGTTATTCCGAGGACGCGACGGACAACCCTGCCGATTTTGTCCACGCAGAGGACGCCGAGCGGTAGGTGCTTTTCTCATACCTACGCGCGGAGTGATAGAGCCCTGATAATACCAAATACCGAGTTTTATCGAAATCGGCCCAAAATTATCGCGGTAACATTCAATCTGATTTAAGCAAGCTAGTTATGCAATGATAGGTAATTAAAATTGTATCAAAACATGGAAAGAAACTGTTGTTTTAGGTATTATATTAAAAAAAATATTGGGACTTTAATGTTAATTCCTAACAGGAATGGTGCAAACTCGGAGGAAACTTATATTCATGTCTTCTAATGATTCAAAAAAAAATTACAATTACACGAAATACTTCCAATCTTTTTGCTAATTTGACTGGACTACAAGCAATGATCGCCGCGACGTTCGGAGGTATGTTCGGCGGTTTGATCGGAACGGTGGTACGGAACGGAGGTACGGAACGGGCAAAATAGCGTCCAGACTTATTTGATCGGAACGCTGGTACGGAACGGAGGTACGGTACGATCAAATGAACATATCTGGACGCACCTGGTTGCTTTCTCGTTTGTTTGTTTGTTTGTCCGCAAAGTTTGCGAACGATTTTAAACTAGCTTCCCGATAAGCTAGAGACTTGAAACTTTGAACATAGTTCAGAACTGGAATACAATGCAATATTATGGTGTCATTGAGCTGATCTGATGATGAAAGTGGAAGAAGGCCACAGGAACTTAATGATGAAACCATACAACCCCATTGTGATTAGGCTTGTTAGAATCGTCTTGACGAGAACTCAATATTGAAACCGTGCAATTCCATCGAGTTTGGGCTCATTTGAATCGTCTTGACGAGTACTTTGTTCAGAAATAGTGTCCGAGGATTTGATGATGGAGCCGGAAGAAGGCCATAGGAACTCTATAATGAAACCACGCTACCCCATCGAGTTTGGGCTCGTTTGAATCGTCTTGACGAGTACTTTGTTGGAAAATAGTGTCAGAGGATCTGATGATGGAGCCGGAAGAAGGCCATAGGAACTCTATAATAAAACCACGCTACCCCATCGAGTTTGGGCTCGTTTGAATCGTCTTGACGAGTACTTTGTTGGGAAATAGTGTCCGAGGATCTGATGATGGAGCCGGAAGAAGGCCATAGGAACTCTTTAATAAAACCAAGCTACCCGATCGAGTTTGGGATCGTTTGAATCGTCTTGACGAGTACTTTATTGGAAAATAGTGTCCAGGGTCTGATGATGGAGCCGGAAGAAGACCACTGGAACTCGCTAATGAAACCATGCAACCCCATCGAGTTTGGGCTTGTTTGAATCGTCTTGACGAGTACTTTGTTGGGAAATAGTGTCCAGGGTCTGATGATGGAGCCGAAGGCCATAGGAACTCTATAATAACACCATGCAACCTCATCGAGTTTGGCCTCGTTTGAATTGCCTTGACGAGGGCTTTGTTTGGAAATAGTGTCCAGGGTCTGATGATGGAGCCGGAAGAAGGCCAATGGAACTCTATAATAAAACCATGCAACCCCATCGACTTCAGGCTCGTTTGAATCGTCTTGACGAGTTCTTTGTTGGGAAATAGTGTCCAGGGTCTAATGATGGAGCCGGAAGAAGACCACTGGAACTCGGTAATAAAACCATGCAACCCCATCGAGTTTGGGCTTGTTTAAATCGTCTTGACGAGTACTTTGTTGGGAAATAGTGTCCAGGGTCTGATGATGGAGCCGGCAAAAGGCCAATGGAACTCTATAATAAAACCATGCAACCCCATCGAGTTTAGGCTTGTTTGAATCGTCTTGACGAGTTCTTTGTTGGGAAATAGTTTCCAGGGTCTGATGATGGAGCAGGAAGAAGGGCACTGGGACTCTGTAATAAAACCATGCAACCCCATCGAGTTTGGGCTCGTTTGAATCGTGTTGACGAATTCTTTGTTGGGAAATAGTTTCCAGGGTCTGATGATGGAGCCGGAAGAAGGGCATTGGGACTCTGTAATAAAACCATCCAACCCTATCGAGTTTGGGCTCGTTTGAATCGTTTTAACGAGTGCTCCGATAGGAAATGGCATATTTTTAGTCTTAACTCGTTAACTAAAAAACACAAAATAATAATTTGCTGAAAAAAAAAATTAAAAACACGTTTTTACCTTTCAAATCATATTTTTTTGTTGACTTATAGATACAGCCTTCTGAAGTAAAATTAAAATGGCTGTCATTCTAACGGGAGAGCCGGCGATGGACCTCAACATGTGGGTGTTTTTGTCGATTTAGACATTGCACTCCCTGAAATTATCGCCAGTCGAAGAGTAAAGATAGACAGTACCTACTTATATCTTGATTGAGGCACACGGCACAATAATGTTAATATAGAAATCATATCAATATTAATAGTGTTATCTTTCCATCCTTAACGGCCGAACACTCAAACGAATCGTAAAGTTAAGGTCACATTAAATTAAAATAGTTGTCAGATTTTGACAGAAATTTTGAAACTGATTAAGATAGCTAAGAAGCTAAGAAAGAAGCTAGAAGATAGCTAAGAAGCCTTTGAGTATTTCGGCCGTAACTCTACTTGAAATAACCCGTTGCCCCCCCCCCACTGTTTGTCCACCACCGGTGGATATCGCAGGAAATAAAATATGGACGGTTTATTACCGTTGTCTGCCACTGAGGGATATCGGGAAGAAATCTATAGAAAAAAACTGTTTTTTCCAGATAATGTGGACAGTGATAGACAAAGTTGGGGGACAACGGGAATAGGCCAGTTTTATCTATTGTAAAGATGTTTAATACATACGTCCTATTTTCAGATGCTGTTCAAAAAATATTGCCTTCTGTACGCACCTTGAGCTTATACGATATTGGCAAGAGATTGAAAAAATGTGATTCTTGTATAATAAAACAAAATTTTGACAACCGACTGAAGTGTAGCCGTTTGAAAATTAACACTAGGAAGGACAAGAAACGTAAAGACAGTCAAGATGACATTAATGTCACCTTGTATGCTTCTCAAAAGTTTGGAGAACAAGGTAGAAACAACAAAGAAAGATTCAAGATTGACCCAAGTGCAGCGCCCTACAGTAAGAAACTGTCAAAAAAAGTTTTCAGAACGCAAAGCATGCCCTGTAGATGGGAAAATAAAAGATTATCAAAGACTAATATGAAAAGAAACAATGGGGTGCAAAAATCAGAATCAGACCTGTCTGCAAATCGTTTGTGGAAAACTTGTTACCGTGCTAAAAGAAAAGATAGTTGTTACAACTTAGCTGACTCCTTCTTAAGTCGAGAATTCGAAGTTTCAAACCAAGTTATGGAGTCACTCCGTACATGTACAGCTGTGTCAACTACTGGGGATAAAAAAGAAGACCCACCTAGGCCATTGTCGTCGGACCCTGCAACTTCGAGCATTATAAAACAATCAATGCAAATACAAAGAATGAAAGTTAATAAGAGGCGTGCAGGACGACCTGGAAGATCAGTAGTTAGCAAAGCACGAAGAGAGAGCAAAACGATTGTAGCTAATTTTTTAAAAGTGTTAACATTTCTGAAGTATTTTTTGCTCGCACTAACTGTAATCGCCTTTTTCCCGTGCTTTGTTGTTGCATTCGTTTGTTGGTACGTGGTTTGTCTACTGACGCCTGATAATGTTAGGGCAGACGAAGTCGCTCCCGCATCTTTGAAATGTAGAAATAGCTTTTGGTCCAAATTAGTCGAGTGTGTAACGAGATCATTTAGGAAAACAGTATGTGACTTTAAAGCTGTTCTAAAGCAGTTGTTTTGTATAGGAAAAATAAATTCAACATGCAGATGTTATGCTACTTATGATATTGGTAAGAGATTGAATAAATGTGATACTTGTAAAATAAAACAAAAATTTAAGAACCGAACCAAGTGGAACCGTTTTAAATGTAACGTTAAGAGGGACAAGGAAAGTCAAGATGACTTAGAAGTTTTGTATACTTCTAAAAGGATTAGAGAACAAGGTAGCAAGAACAAAGTAGGATTCAAGATTGACCCGAGTGCAGCGCCCTGCGATAACAGACCGTCAAAAAATGATTTGAGAAACCAAAGCATGCCTTGTAGATGTAATAATAAAATATTATCGAAGACTAACATGGACAGAAACTATCGGGTGCAAAAATCAGAATCAGTCCTGTCTGCAAAACGTTTATGGGCAAATTGTCACCATGCTAAAAAAGAAGATAGTTGTTACAACTTAGCTGACTCCTTCTTAAGTCGAGAATTAGAAGTTTCAAACCAAGTTATGGATACACCCTGTGCATGTACAACTGTACCAACTCTTAAGATTAAAAAAGAGGACCCACCGAGCCCATTGTCACTGTGTAAGAGCACAAATGAAGTGGGCACTGTAACTTCGAGCATTATAAAACCACCAATGCAAATACAGACAGTGAAAGTTGATAAGAGGTGTGGTGGTCGTCCTGGAAGAACAGTAACAGTTTGCAAGGCAACAAGAGAGAGCAACGTGATTGTAGCACCAATTTTTAAAATGTTGTTAACTTTTTTGAAGTATTTTTTGCTCGCATTAACTATAATCGCCTGGTCCCCGTGCTTTATTGTTGCAATCCTGTGTTGGTACGTGGTTTCACCGCTGACGCCTGCTGATGTTAGGGCGGACGAAGTAGTTCCCGCGTGTTTGAAATGTAGAAATAGCTTTTTCTCTAAGTTAGTCGAGTGTGTAACTAGATCATATATGAAAACAGTATGTGTCTTTAAAGCTGTAAAGCGGTCGTTTTGTACAGGAAAAATAACTTCAAAACCCAGATGTTATGCTACTTATGCTTCAAAGAACGATTGCCAACCTAATAATGACAAGAAATACATTTTATACCATTCGGAACAAAGGGGGTGGTTAACGAAACCCATGATGCGAGGTCAACATAAACTGGAATTGCCGAACCAAATCTCCAGTGTTTATCCTGTACTTAAGTGTAAACTCTCTCGTAATAAAAAATCGGTTTCTTTTTGGGATTCGGAAGTAAGTGATTGTTATAACGAGACGCAGACTCGTGTATGTCAATATAAAAGTAAGCCATCGGATACCGTTAAAAAGGTTACAAGAACATGTTGCGATTGTCTTATTACAGAAACCCCTCAAGTAACCAGGCGCTCGGTTGAAACAAGTTGCCATCGCTCGCATCATTCTTTAACAAGAAAGCAACGACTTCCTAGAAAAATCTGTGGAACCTGTCCACATCAGAAACCGGTGCCCCGACAACGATTGAAGACATGTCATTCGGATACTGAAATTGCCAAAACATGGCCCCTATGTGGTGGACCAGAGGGCCGAAGGCGTTCGCGATCTTCGTCGCCACATCACATATGTAATATCGATCAAGAAACGCAAAATGAAATACGACTGCGGTGTCAACAACGGTGTCAACAACGGTGTAAAAGACAATTAGCTGAGAAACACCACCGGCATCATAGCAAAAAACGAAGCGAACCCAACGAGCCAAAACTAGCAGCAGGAGACAGGACGCGAAATAAAGAACCAGAAATAGAATCAAAAAAACAAATAGAATTAAAAAAACAAATAGAATCAAAAAAACAAATGGAATCAAAAAAACAAATAGAATCAAAACAAATAGACTCAATTTCGGTAAAAAAGAAAAAACCTCCGAAAAAGAAAATAAATAGTAATAAAAAAAATAAACAGTGGGATTTTAGTTGTAATCCCTATTTAAGTACACTAAAAAATAAACCTTGCTTTTGGTTTTATACGTTATGTCCAAACATGTATCCGTATTGTGTAACAACGTTCAAAATGTTTGAAAGTTGCTGTACTTTAATGTTATTCATTTGTTCAGCCTGTGTATGGTGCCCGATATTTATGTGCTGTTATTTTTGTTACTATTTGATTTGTGATTGCATGTTTAAGTAGTTGTGGTTGCACTTGATATAAACTGATAAATAAATGTCATAAGTACAAGTACCTAAATCACAATTACGATGGAAAGTTTTGCGCTACTCGAAAACAATATTAAATTATATAAACTTTATTGCGTGTCACCGTATTCTGAATTACATTTTTAAACGTTTTTGGTTCGTTCAAACTATTGTTTTTACCGTAAGCATCATTTTCTTAGGGCATGTTTTTCATACGCTATCACGGCTTCCTCTGGCCCCTTAAATGTGAAATTTTTCACTGTATCTTAAAATTCCAGGATAGTAAAGACGTCGCAAGATGGTAAGGTCACAAGATGAAAAATTGTCATTGTACAGTAAGTCGTCTTACTCATTATACGCCCGAACGCGGTTTGTATGTGAGCGCGGCCGTACGTATGCGTCGTCGCACGCACACACTGACACAACTTAAAGGTGATAGCGGTGCGTCAGTCGTGGCTGCGCCGTACTTAATACCGCCCGCGCTCAGCCGCTCACGCACGCTCCGCCGTACATGTACACTACCTACTTACCTCCTTTAAATACAAATTCGTGAAGATGACCTCTAGAAAATATTGCAGTGTTTATGGATGTCTAAATAGCAGTTTGTCTGATCCGGAATTGTCTTTCTTCGCTAATGCGAAGGTAGGTAATCCTAGTCGCTAGGTAATCCTAGTGAACAAGAACGGTGAGTACCCAACGATAGTTGTGAGTACCTATCTAATCTACTACCCTACTATATCATACGTAGGAACGTACATAATTAAATAATGTGTTAGCTATTACATAACTGAAAGTGTTTAGGAAATGCCTAGTTCTGCTCCAAATTTCATTGACCAGATACCAATTTGTGGTTTGATTTAATAGATCACTAAGTATGCCCCACCGCGAAAAGAAGGGACCAATTACTTAAGTAGAAATTTGTATAAATCAAACTAAATCTTAGGTAGGTATATAAGCAATAAACTTGAGTAGGTAAGTAGGTACTTACCTAATTATGTTTCATCAGTTAACATGTGTACCTCACACGGTTGGTTATCAACCTACGCAAATCTGTCAAAATTTTCCGATTGATATTGCATTTTATATTTACATAATTAGGTACCTACATATAAATAAACAAATCGGTAAAACGTAGGTACCTACATAGGAGAGCCGGGTTAATTATTATTATTTCGTCATGAGTATAAAAAAATAGGTACAGTCAACGGCACGTCAGACTATACATGTTGACCTTGAGACCGTCTTTATGTCGTGCGTAATAAGAGCTGTTTTCGTAATTCAACTGTTTTACTGTTTACCTAACCGCGCTGTGTCGTGCGTACCTCATTCCGTTTTGAATTTTCAAATTAGGTAACAACCGTTGAAAAAATACCTAACCCTTTCCTCGCAGTCGGGTAAAAAAGAACTTTTAATGCCTATTATTTGAAGTTATTGTAAAATTATTCAATTTCCTAATTTGAAGATTATAATTTAGGTAAATGAAAAAGTAAAAAAAATCGTTAATAGTGTATGTTCCAGTTAGGGACATAAAAACAATTGCTATTTGATAATATATGATTTATTGATATAAAAGTAGAAAAACTATGATAAAATGATAATAATGCTAAATGAATGCTTTTGTGCATGCCCCGATCGCGACGGCAATTGATTGTGCACTAACTTTAAAACGTACGCGGTCGGCGGCATCACACAGCGTGACGTCAACGGTGGTGTTCGGTGTCAGTTCAAAGAAATGCATCGAACATATTCCGGGCCGCCAAAAGATGCTAAGATAAAGATGTTAAAATGATGCTGTTAGTAAGAATGATTACAAGAGTGATTGAAACAAAGTCAACTTACATTATGGTTAGTAACTAAAGTAAAACATACAAAGTCAAAAAATACATAAAATGATAACAAAAATTAAGGAGTTGACGTTGTTTGAGACAGTTCAGTTTTTAATGATGCTCGTTTATTATGAGGCGACGTCGCCTTGTCCTTTTTTCGCGCACTTATTCGAATGCTTGGTAAACGATCAAACACACGCGCACTAACACTTTAGTGTCATTTATTTCACTTGGCTGATAATGCACATTTGGCACATCACACACACTACCACTAGACACTACGTTGATGCTGGGCGGCGGGTGGCCGCTCGAGCGTGCAGCACCCGAGCCACCTGCGCCGCGGTCGTCTTGAGGCCGCGGGTTCCCCCACGGCCAACATCGCCTTCCCCGTCGCTTGTACAGCCAGACCAAGATTATACCGACAGCTATGGCTACAGCCACATAACTGATCGTATACTGATGAACGTCGTGATAGGACAGAGCATCTAAATCCATATCCTTCATATTTGATTTAAGATCTTTGATTTGCTCTCCGATTTGGGTGAAGGTTTGATTTAAGGTGCCATCTGAGGCGTTTTCTTCTTCACTAGTCGATATACTTAAATGAATAAAGTGGTTGATTTGGTCTAGTTTTGGAGTGTCAATCTTAGGTGAAACGACCAGTTTATTTGTATGATGTTGAAGTGGATGTAAAGTGAACTGTTTTCCTTGTATAATACAGTTCTCTTTAAAATTGATAATGCCTGCACCGCTCAGCTGTTGCACTGAAACTTGATCTTCGCATACGACCTTTACAGAGTAGGTATCGCAACAGAAATAAAAATATTGCGACGGCGAATTTAATGATATCCATTGATTAGTGCATATTTTCTTTACAGCTGTACATTTTGATGATGAACTTTCATTTGCTCTTATACATAAATTTTCGTCATTTTGTAGGTGATGAACTGGTTGTTTCAGCGGGCACACATGATAGCCTTCTACGTAGGAACAAGTATATAATTCGTTAATGTCTATAATTCTGTTGGCAGGGTACTGGTACTAGTCGCGTAGCCAGAGAAAAATTACCTTCGATAATATTAAAAGTTTTAGTTTTTGCTGAGTGTATAGACTATGTGCATTGTGAGCTATTGTTGAAAAGTTAGAAGTTTTATGTCGGTGCTTTAGGTATAGTTAAGGTATTTTGTGATATTTCGTTTAACGTAATATATATAGAATTAAAGTTTGAAATGTTGATTGTTTCAGAATAAGAACTATGTTATCTTCATGTTGTAAAATATTTAGAAAGTTATTATGTGTGGAAGTGCGTAAATCACAAAATCACTCTTTTGTGTTCGAATAAAATTTTAAAATTTCTGAAATCTTATTTTAAGACTTTCAGTGGTTAGATATACCAGTTCAATAAAGTTTAGAAAGTTAAGTGGTGTGCTTCTTTGATATTTTCATTTTTCCTTTATAACATACGGAATAATGAATTAAAAATTGATAAGATCGCTCTTACAATACCTTTTCAATGCACTTATATACTACACAAAAAATTAGAAACATACATAATGTGGGTTTTGTTTAAATTACGGATAAATTATTGCGCTAAAATACGAATTATACGGGACGCGCGAGCGGGTGCATGCAGGGGCCGCTGACTGCCACGCGGCGCGCGGGCGGGCGCGGGGCCACAAACAATAAGCTACTCTCTTTGCATGGCAATAAAGTACAATTTCAAATTTCACAGCGCTGCGTGCCTGATATTACAAGCACCTACGAAGCGCCACTCTTTTTGTCGCGTAATCGATGAAATTACACAGAATACTTATAAAATAAAATAAAGCTACCTACCTACTAAATAAGTTGATCATAATTGTTTTTCTAAGGTAGTTTGGCGAATCAACTTTTAAGGCACTCCTTTCAGAGCATTTTGAAACAGAAAACAAAAATAAATTTAATTGAATTTACAAGAATTTAGGTATATTCGAATTTATATAATTTATCTAATTTTTAGATTTTAAAGGTGGCTACGAATGGCCATGATGTTTGACGTTTAGTTTTTGAGATTTTTAAGAATAACAAAAGATCGTCTTAAAAATTTCCCCTCTGTTACCTATTTTGTGTTTTTTTTTTGTGAATGAAAATGATACTTCTAAGAAAATCAGATACCGTAAACTGCTGCAACTTTGCACGAAATTTAAGGTTTTTTTTTAATATCTCTTCAAGTATTTATTATCTGTTTCCATTTTTACATTAGCGCGCGAATTGGAGATGTATGTCATATATCTTAAGGTTCATAACGCCGAAACGGCTGTTAGATTGATCTCCAGAAACCGTCAAGTCGTAGGCAAAGTTGTGATAAAATATCCCAACTTTGCCTAGAAGATTATAAGCAAAAATACGAGCCGCATTTAAAAACTGGTCTTAATTATAGAGCCATACAAATTGCGTTACCATCGAGATGTGCATGGATTACCACAATAAGCATCAATATTTTTTTCTTGCATGCAGGCGAAGTTGGGCACAAGCAGGCAAACTTTGAGCAGTATCAGTAAATATTTCCATAGTAAATTTGGAGCATACTACGGGTTGCCACAAATAGAAAAACACAAAATTTAAAAGACTTACTATAATTTCAATAAAAATGGGTAAATCCGGACGTCATACATACATACATACATACACTCACGCCTGTTTCCCATGGGGGTAGGCAGAGACTATGGATCGCCACCTGCTACGATCCTTGCACACTTCTTTCGCTTCATTCATATCCATCAATCTTTTCATACATGCCCTGCGGTTTTTGTCACTGCGTACACCAGCCTTTTTTATAATAACCTCTATTTGGTCCGCGTAGGTTTTTCTGGGACGCCCTCGTGCAATCGTTCCTTCCACATTCGCACAGTATATCTCTTTCGTGATTCGCCTTTCATTCATCCTCTCTAAGTGACCAAACCACTGGAGCATTCCTTTCTCAATTCTTGTCACTATATCATCTTTCAGACCACACCTTTTGCGAATCACCTCATTGCTCACTCTATCACTCAGTTTTACTCCGCATATTTTCCTCAACGATCGCATCTCTACCGCATTTATTCTGCTTTCATTCTTCTTCTGCCATACCCAAGATTCACTTCCATACATCAGTGTCGGTACCAGCACTCCGTTATGAATAGCCATTCGCGCCTTTGCAGAAACGGTTTGGCTACTCATAACCGAGTGTATAGCACCACTCACCGAATTTCCTTTCTTCACTCGTCTTTCTATGTCTTCCTCACTCTTTCCGTCCCTTGTGAACAAACTCCCCAATTATACAAACTCACGGACTTGTTCCACTTTTTCGCCACCTAACATTACCGTACAGTCAGTCATTTCTTCATCTCTCTCAAACACCATCACTTTAGTCTTAGTTACATTCACTTTCATCCCTTTTCTCACAAAATCTTCATTCATAACCGACATCATTTCCTGCAACTCTTGCGCAGAAGACGCAAGTATAACTTGGTCGTCAGCGTAGAGAAGGCACTTGATTTGAATCCCATTCATCACAACCCCACAGTCACGTTCTTTCAGACCTTTCATACAACTGTCCAAAAACAGATTAAAGAGCCATGGTGACGCAACACATCCCTGTCTGACACCCCTAGAGATGCCAAACCAGTCAGTGTATACGCCGTCAATCCTGACGCATGCACGGGAATCCTCATAGAGAGATTTCAGTGCATGAATCAGTCTGCTCTCCAATCCGTATTCGGACAACACCTTCCATAGCTCATTCCTGTCAACTCGATCGTAGGCCTTCTCCAGGTCCACAAAGGCACAGTAAACCTTTTTGTGCTTAGCCAGGTGTTTTTCGGTTAAGCACCTCAAGGAGAAGACCTGATCCGTGCATCCCATTCCCTTTCTGAATCCCGCTTGCACATCCCAAATACTCTGATCAGTTTTTTGCATCACTCTTTCAATCAGTACCTTTGCATACAATTTACTGACAATGCTGAGAAGACTGATCCCGCGGTAGTTTTTAGCATCCTGCCGTGACCCTTTTCCTTTGTACAGCGGCACGACCACGGCTTTACGCCAATCTTCCGGCACTTTGCCACTGTTCCAACATTTATTAAAGATCAGGCACAGCCAGGACGCAACCAGCTCTTTCCCACCTCTCAGCATTTCAACAGTAATTCTGTCATATCCTGCTGCATTCCCTTTTTTCATGCTCTTCATTGCACTAATAATCTCATCCATATATATATCTCTTTCATCCACTTCTGTCTCTTCCTCGTCTTCCACCCTTTTATCCGAGGCTTCTAGCATAGAGCCATCCGCCTCAAACAAACTCTCAAAATATTTCATCCACTCCTGTAGTACACCTTTTTCATCTGTCACTAGCTCACCTTTTTCATCTCTTATCACATTCATTTTAGACTTATGTGATCCACTTCGAGACGTTTTCACTTGTTTCCAAAACAATTTTATATTGTCTCGAAAGTTATCACAGAGTTTGAAGTCACACTTTTCTTTCATCTTTCTCTTTTTTTCGTCTACTTTTTCTTTCACTACTTTCTTAATCCTTTTAAACTCCCTTGCAACTGTATCAACATCATCTTCTGTAACACTTGCATTCACTCTTTTACTGGCTTTGATGGCCAGCAGATCCTGCCATACTTTTTTCTTTTCATTCACTATCTGTCTTACCTCACTATCCCACCAGTTTATTGGGGGAGCATTCTTCCTTTTACTCACTCCACATATTTCCTCAGCTGTTTCAGTCACACCTTTTTTAAACTTTTCCCAAACTTCCTCAAGCTTGCCATCTTTCACTTCAGCCAACTTTCCCAATCGTTCTTTCAATTTGCACAAATATGTCTTTTGCACTTCCACTTCATCCAGGTTCTCAACTTTTACTCTAGTCAGCTCCGTTGTTGACACTGTGGGACGATGACGCCAACTTTTGAACAGACCACTAACCCGAGACACTACAAGAAAGTGGTCTGTTCCAATGTTACTACCCCTAAAGACCCTGGTGTCTACAACTCTGCCCTTCAGTCTTTCATCAACAATCACAAAATCGATCATACTCTTTTTTTCCCCTCTCTGCCAAGTGTACATATGAATTTCCTTGTGGTCAAACATGGTGTTCGTTACCACAAGATTCTTTTCTAAACATACCTCAATCAAACTCCTGCCATTATCATTTACTCTTTTGTCTCCATATATTCCTAAAACTCCCTCACATCCCTCTCTTCTCACACCTACCCATCCGTTAAAATCTCCAAGCATAACTATCCTTTCATTATCTTTGCATTCATTCAAGATGTCTTCCACACTTTTCCAGAAATCCTCACGTAAACCAACTAAATTCACAGGACTAAACTAATTTCATTTGATTTGTTTTAATTTCTTTATTTTGAATTTATTCTTTTCTTTTGAATTTATTTTTTTATAACTATTAAACCTTTAAACATTTATAATTACTATTGTAAGATTGTTTACTATTTTTATAGCTGTATATCTTTTTATTTAATAACTAAACAAAGTAAACATAGACTGCCCTCCAAACAGCTTTACTGTCGTTGAGTAAGTAGTGGCAACCCTAAGGCTAGGCAAACTTGAGTCACTAATGCTCGAGAAGCCTTTTACAACATTGCCTACCGTGGTTCTAGCCGTAAATGATTGACATTAACAAGAAAAACCCTTATAAACAGGAGAAAGAGCATATTTGCTTACCCTATAAATACTAAGAGAGCTGAAATTCTCGATTTTTCCAAGGAAAAACTAAAAGTTTGCGACCGTTGACAGCTGACAGACAAAAAAGTAACGGTGTTGCCACTTTGAATAATAATGAAATGGGTTGCCAATAAAACGAAGGTATTTCTCTCATTATCAAAAGTAAAAAATAGATGGCGGTTATGAATTAATGTTAGTTTTACTAGATTAGGCAGAATTGAAGCTTAGCAGGTTAGCTTATCTTGCAGCAGTTTACGGTACTTAAATTTAGTATTTAATACAATAAGAAAGTATCCTATCAAAATTATCTATGTTTATAGTAATAGTTTCTAAGATTTACATGATTTTAACTCCACTGCGTTACTTTGACATAAATGTATGTTAAATTTTAAAATAATTTGATATTAAACAGCCACTTAAAACTTACGTCTATGACCAACTAAATTCACAGGACTAAACTAATTTCATTTGATTTGTTTTAATTTCTTTATTTTGAATTTATTCTTTTCTTTTGAATTTATTTTTTTATAACTATTAAACCTTTAA
The DNA here is from genome assembly GCA_928269145.1 of Agriphila tristella. Lineage (NCBI taxonomy): Eukaryota > Metazoa > Arthropoda > Insecta > Lepidoptera > Crambidae > Agriphila > Agriphila tristella. The sequence continues at coordinate 7,338,049 of OV743440.1, forward strand.
ACATTTATAATTACTATTGTAAGATTGTTTACTATTTTTATAGCTGTATATCTTTTTATTTAATAACTAAACAAAGTAAACATAGACTGCCCTCCAAACCGCTTTACTGTCGTTGAGTAAGTAGTGGCAACCCTAAGGCTAGGCAAACTTGAGTCACTAATGCTCGAGAAGCCTTTTACAACATTGCCTACCGTGGTTCTAGCCGTAAATGATTGACATTAACAAGAAAAACCCTTATAAACAGGAGAAAGAGCATATTTGCTTACCCTATAAATACTAAGAGAGCTGAAATTCTCGATTTTTCCAAGGAAAAACTAAAAGTTTGCGACCGTTGACAGCTGACAGACAAAAAAGTAACGGTGTTGCCACTTTGAATAATAATGAAATGGGTTGCCAATAAAACGAAGGTATTTCTCTCATTATCAAAAGTAAAAAATAGATGGCGGTTATGAATTAATGTTAGTTTTACTAGATTAGGCAGAATTGAAGCTTAGCAGGTTAGCTTATCTTGCAGCAGTTTACGGTACTTAAATTTAGTATTTAATACAATAAGAAAGTATCCTATCAAAATTATCTATGTTTATAGTAATAGTTTCTAAGATTTACATGATTTTAACTCCACTGCGTTACTTTGACATAAATGTATGTTAAATTTTAAAATAATTTGATATTAAACAGCCACTTAAAACTTACGTCTATGTCAGGCAGTACCTTTCTTTTCTTTATACATATTACGTTCACTGTATTGTTTAAAAGTATAATTGAATTGTATAAATTATTTATACATAAAAACCTACGATCAAGTATATCCTAGATAACGCTTACGAACTAAAACAGTATGCAAACATGGCACCTCAATAGCGTCCCACTTACAAACTGGGCGCTTATTTTGTACATGATCACCTCTTATTTTGTACAAACTCACATTTTATATCACTTATTTTGCACAAAATAAGCTTATTTTTTTACAAAAATACATCTTTTATCACTTACTTTGTGCAAAATAAGCATCCAGTTTGTAGTGGGACGCTATTTGAGGTGCCATTTTTAGACTCTGACCGGACATCTAGGGTATCCTTAATCAAAGATAAAAGTAATCAAAAATTAGGGGACCCCAGGGTAACACTAGAGAATATAGTAACTCCAGAGAAAAGAAAATAATTAGAGAATACTAGCTTCCGCCCGCGACTTCGTCCACGTGGACATTCGAGAAAATCCTAAGGGTACCTTTAACCAGGATACGAAGTATTCTATGTTCTAACGTCCTGCCTCGCTAGGCAGTACGCTTGGTGTGGACGTACCTCGCTTGCAGGAAGGGCGTTTGCCACTAGCGCGTGAGGATGCGGCCCGACATCGCACTCGGTCGCTATAGTACGCGCTTACCAGCCAGAGGCCTGCTGCGCGCAAGGCACGTTCACACCAAGCGGGCTACCTAGCAAGGCAGGATATTAAACTTTTTATCCAGGTTAAAGGTTCCCTAAGGATTTTCTCGAATGTCCACGCGAACGAAGTCGCGGGCGGAAGCTAGTAGTATAAAATAATATAATACTTAGAAAGCGGGCTTAGATTTTACTGCATGCACGTGCATTTTTTTTCTGAGAAATTACAAAAGACAGACCCCATAACTCGACACTTTATTGTTTACTTTTAAGCCATTGACCATTTTACCGTGCCAGATGTGGGAACACCAGGTCCAGGTAGTCGTCGTTCTAACAGTATAGTTCCCAAAAGATATTGTTACAACGAATTCATCGTAAACTCTTCTTAAAAATTTAAAAGTCGTATATCTTTTGATTGAGTGAACCGATTGCGATGAGATAAAGATTAAATTACTTCGCAAAATACATAGTATATTTCTATGTAAACACCATTACGATTGAGTTAGCGCTTTTTAAGTTATTAGCGCACAAACATACAGATAAACAGACAAACAGATAAAAAGGAGACAAGGAGGAAATGAATATAACTGTAGGCGCTGTAGCGGTGTGCGATCTGAATTGCGCCTTATTGAGTCGTAGCAAGAGTCGCTATTTAATTAAATGATGTTGCAGATTGCGGCTTCTGTACTTGTACTATTATGTATTCTGTGACGGAGTGCACGTTTTTTAGGTGAGTGTTAAACTTTTAGTTTTTCCTTGGAAAAATCGAGAATTTCAGCTCACTTAGTATTTACGGGGTAAGCAAATATGCTGTTTCTCCTATTTATAAGGGTTTTTCTTGTTAATGTCAATCATTTACGGCTAGAACCACGGTAAGCAATGTTGTAAAAGGCTTCTCGGGCAATAGTGACTCAAGTTTGCCTAGCCCTAGGGTTGTCACTACTTATTCAACGACAGTAAAGCGGTTTGGAGGGCAGTCTATGTTTACTTTGTTTAGTTATTAAATAAAAAGATATACAGCTATAAAAATAGAAAACAATCTTACAAAAGTAATTATATATGTTTAAAGGTTTAATAGTTATAAAAAATAAATTCAAAAGAAAAGAATAAATTCAAAATAAAGAAATTAAAACAAATCAAATGAAATTAGTTTAGTCCTGTGAATTTAGTTGGTTTACGTCCGGATTTACCCATTTTTATTGAAATTATAGTAAGTCTTTTAAATTTTGTGTTTTTCTATTTGTGGCAACCCGTAGTATGCTCCAAATTTACTATGGAAATATTTACTGATACTGCTCAAAGTTTGCCTGCTTGTGCCCAACTTCGCCTGCTTGCCAGAAAAAGATATTGATGCTTATATGTGGTAATCCATGCACATCTCGATGGTAACGCAATTTGTATGGCTCTATAATTAAGACCAGTTTTTAAATCTCTCTCCATTTCTTAGCATACGTTAACGACATGAACAATGTATTTAAATACTGCTCATCGTACCAATATGCTGATGACACATGCCTTATAATAGCTGACAAAGACGTAAACAAGGCTCTTGAAAAACTGCAAATGGACTTTGACTCATTAAATAAGTGGTGCCATGATAACGGTCTTGTGCTTAATGCATCCAAAACAAAACTAGTCCATATACGATCGCCATACACTAAAACATTTTGCGAAACAAACAATAGAGTAAAAGCCCATACACACAACTGTTTACATACCAAACAACCACAATGCAAATGCCCTGTAATAGAATCAGTTGATAAGTATACTTACCTCGGACTGACTGTTGACTGCAACTTCAACTGGCAACCTCATGTTAATAATGTATGTGACAAATTAAGAGCGTTCTTGGCTAACATAATAATTATTAAAAATAGAATACCCTACAAAATTTTACTTCTGTTATATAATGCATTAGCTGATTCAATTATTAATTACGGTATTACAAGTTACGGCAGAACATATAAAACTTACCTTAATAACATTCAAGTCTTACAAATTAGAATTTTAAAATTAATTGTATCTCCAAAAATAAAAGAATTATATCAAAACGATGATTACAAACTTTTCAAACATTGCAATGTCTTACCAATACAATATAAATTTCACTATAACCTATTAAAAGAACAATTTTTCAATAAAGAATTACAACAGAAAATCCAACATAAAACTAATACACGTCAGATTACCCAACAAAAGTTAATAATTTCAACTGCTTCAAATAACACATATGGCGAAAGAACTACACAATATACTGTTCCTCGATTGTTAAACGACTTAGATCTTTCTTTTAAAAAAAGCATCACAGTTCATAATTTAAAGAAAAAACTTAAACTTCATTTTATAAACAGCCTATAGATAGAAGAACGAACGGGTACCGGCTCCTGCGCCGCGAATCTGCCTTCCTTCACATTCACTCTGTGTACACCTGTTCGTTCACCACACAATTGTAAGTGTAACTATCTGTCTCCCTCCTACTCATGCAGTATTATAGTTCTGTCGTATTTTCAACACTACTAAGACAAATAGCCTTTACTTGTTACAAATAAATGTATAAGTCTTTACCTGTAGCTATAGTATTACATAATCTGTGCTTGTATTGTAGTAAGTGAATAACTCGATGAAGTTCTAAAATATCATTACGTACTTACATACCTAAGTAATAGTATAATAGTACTTTCCTACCTAATGTTGTCATACGTACTAGCATCAAATCAACCCGCACCGGACAAATCTATGTGATTTTTGGTGCGTGTAACACTAATGTAATGTTTTATTTTTGATAAATAAATAAATAAAAAAAAAAAATGCGGCTCGTATTTTTGCTTATAATCTTCTAGGCAAAGTTGGGATATTTTATCACAACTTTGCCTACGACTTTGACGGTTTCTGGAGATCAATCTAACAGCCGTTTCGGCGTTATGAACCTTAAGATATATGACATACATCTCCAATTCGCGCGCTAATGTAAAAATGGACACAGATAATAAATACTTGAAGAGATATTTAAAAAAAAACCTTAAATTTCGTGCAAAGATGCAGCAGTTTACGGTATTGATCAAAGTGTTTAAACCAACTAACTTGTCTTATTTATCTATGTAGATGCCTACATCTGTGGCTAATTTCATAAAATTACTGTCGTCTTTGAGGGCCTTCTATTTTGTGACAATTGTATAAATTAGGTAGGTAGGTACATTAGTTAGAGAGCTAGGTAGATTAGAGTCGCACTATCCATACTAATATTATAAATGCCAAAGTCTGTTTGTTTGTTTGTTACGCCTTCGCGTCATGAATACTAAACCGATCATCATGAAATTTTACATACACGTTGCCAGGGGTATAGAAAAGGAGATAGGGTTTTATCCCGAAAAAAGTATGGTTCCCGAGGGATAGCAAAAAAACTCCACGCAGACGAAGTCGCGGGCGGCCACTAGTGGAATCATAATAATATCATTTCGGGATAAGAGATAGGTCAGATAGGAGTCGACATGTCTTGTAAGTAGCCGAGCGTACAACTTGTAAGTAAGTAGGTAGCTGTAGGTAGTGTAGGTACCTTCATACACTTCGCGCGCGAGCATAAAGGTGGCGACTGACCCAGGCCCGCCGCAAGCGGGCGTGCAAGGCGTGCACCGCACGCGGGCGGCACGTCTAGGGGGGCGGCAAACCGACCGATCCAAGCGACGAAGCTAGGGCCGAAGAAGGTTCATGTCATGAGCGCTCCTGGCAAGATTTGAATTTTGCGCCCCACGGCTAATTTCTAGGATCATGAGCGACACTTGCAAGATTTGAATTTTGCGCCCCAAAACAAATTTCTAGGATAATGAGCGCCCCTGGCAAGATTTTAATTTTGCGTCCTAAGACTTAGACTATTTTCTAACTATAGGTCAGCAAATTGAGGGTTGCTGGCAGACGCCCCCTTGCCAGCCCCTTAACTAGCTACGACACCAGATCTATTACGTAATATTCAGGAAGCTTGAAAGATGCCTCTTTCCTTGTACCCACTTGTGAAGAAGCGGCAAACCGCGGGTCGCGAGCCGCATGCAGCTCTTTGGCTCCCTCTGTGCGGCTCTGCCGAGAATGACCCATAGCTGAATAATTTATTAGAAATAAATAATTTATTTTTCTTGCCTATACCGCTTCGCATCGTGTTCTGACAGCGGAATTATAAGAGTTTAAACCAAACTCCGCTCGGATTTCATTCGAGACCTGGGGCCCTATTTATGAATCCTTCGGCTGGCAAACTTAATTTAAAGATTATCCCTTAAAATATAAAATATATTATTTTATAATAAATTAAAAATTAAAAATTTATATTTAGCGTCGAGCGCCCTTTTATACTGATTTTCTTTCGACATTTGACTCAAATGAATGAGATTAAGTCAAATGTTGAACGAAAATTAGACACCAGCCGAAGAATTCAAAAATAGGGCCCCTGATTTTTCATCGCGCTTAGACAAAATCATTGCACCATCATCCATTGATTGTAGGTAATGATTTTGTCTAAACATAATTTCCGCATGTCCTGGAGCGCGCGGCGCGCTTCGCACTCCGCGACTAGACTTTTACATAAGGAGTAGGTACAAAGATAAAGGCATTTTTCAAGAAACCACCTACTTGTGTAGAATTTTGCAAAAACTAAGAGCGGGGAAGAGTTAAATCACCACACGTCCCGGAGGCGAATTTACAAAGGCTATACTATTCGAGTCACGAATCAGACTCTAATAGATGAGCTTTTGTTTATGCATATTACTCGACAAAACCTAAACTATCTCAGTAAAAAAGTTGACTCAAATAGATTAGCTTTTGTCGAGATATTTCCAAATATTACGTACGAACAAAACCTAGTCGAGTAGAAGCTCACCGCCATTTGTTTATCACGAACGCGATTGGTCGGTGCCGACATGTTCTTTCGTTCACTTCTGTTATGATAATAATATTTAGGATGGATTACAAAGTAGCAGCCGCAATCAGTCAGGAAGACCAACTAAACTGAAAAGAAGAAATCCGTAAGAGCTCGCAATATTATAAGTATTAATATAAAAAATTCATGCAAGTGCTAAAACATTAACGTAACATAAACAATATTTAGGATATCTGCGCCATGCTTCTCTGTCTTTTGATAAAATTTGTAATCCTAACTTTACTAGTCATACGTTTGAGTGCTTTATGGTGTCATACATGGATTAAAAAGTAAAAAAATAAAATGCACGGATATACCAAGGAGTTTTAAATAAGGATTGTTAAAAAGAAGGTTGATAATTCGAAATAAAGAGTATGGACAAAATGAGGTCGCGTCGCATGTATGAAATAAATATGAAAAAAGAAAATTTAATGAAATTTATTAACTGAAGTAACTAATTCATTCTAAGATTTGTATGATTATAAATAAATACATAAGATTGAATATTAATGAATAAGCGAAAAATACAACGGAATGTAACCAAAACAACAGGAATCTACTTTACTCTATGAATAAAAAATTTCAGCATAGGTTTGATCAAACTATTTTTGTCATAAATAATTACAAAAATGAATGCGTCCAACGATGAAGATAGTTGTCTAACTCCAAACGAGTTGAGTGAACAAGTTTCTAATGCTGAATTAAGTTTTTTACCAGGAAAATCACGAACACATTTTCTCGCTGGTAGAGGTGAAAAGTTGTATGTATATGTTTACACGAGACCAAAATTTTGGTCAGTTGTATAACAAATAACTATTATCTATTTTAAGGCCCTTATTCCACCGTAAGCAATCCATTTACTTACGAGTATAGTAAGTTTCATATCTTGTGCTTTGTTGTGTTATGTCATGTGCCATACTCAAATAAGACTCACTGTTAATACGTTTAAATTGTAAAAATACTAAGCTAATCGTAAATTTGATAAAAATAATTATCTGTGTTATGTAGGTATTTTAGATTAGACGCAAAAAAACTTTTGTACTCGCAACAAGTGTGTAAAGTGTACTTGTTTCGCACCTAATGAAAGTCCTTTTTTATGTCAATCAAATACAGAATAGAAAGGAGTAATTTAATTATTTTAATATTAAAATAATAATAATTGCCATGTAACTATCCACCTATTATTGAAGCTAACGATCGGTAAATATCGGTATCAAATTTAATAGCATTTGTTGCTGCAATATGTATAATACAGTACTAGGTTTTATCCGTGCATTTTCTGTGAAAATATCAAGAGAAAAGCTAATCCATTTGAGTCAACTTTTTTACTGAAATAGATTAGGTTTTGTTGAGTAACATGCATAAACAAAAGCTCAACTATTAGAGTTTGAATCGTGACTCAAATAGTATAGCCTTTGTAAATTCGCGTCCCGGAGCGCGCGGCGCGCTTCGCACGCCGCGACTAAACTTCTACATGAGGAGTGGGTACAAAGATAAAGGCATCTTACAAGAAATCACCCACTTGTGTAGAGTTTTACAAAAAATTAAGCGCGGGGAAAAGTTAAAATTGAGTTTAGCTCTCGAAAGAAATAATTTCTTTCTAACAAGCAGGTAGTCGTAGCGTAGTAGGGGGCGGCATAATCGGTCTTGCACGCGGGCGCTCAAACAGCTGGCGGCGGGCCTGGACTGACCTGTAACATTTCATCATAACGTAACGTTACGTTACGACGAAATAATAATAATTTATTCTTATTTATAACGCGAGTGGGCCTGGGGCCCTATTTTTTTTTGAATCACTCGACTGGCGCCGAGCGCTCTTTTCTATTGATTTTCGTTCGACATTTGACTCAAATGTATGGGATGTCGAACGAAAATCAGTAGAAACGAGCGCTCGACACCAGTCGAGCGATTCAAAAATAGGGCTCCTGGACTGGCGGCCGGCCGCCGCGCCGCGCCTTCCGCCGCGCGCCACCAGCGGCACCGGACCGGCGCGGGCGGCCTGTAGCGACAATACTACATATTTTATCCGTAATTAAACAAAAGCCACTGTATGTATTTTTCTAATTTTTTGTGTAGTATATAAGTGCATTGAAAAGGTATTGTAAGAGCGATCTTATCAATTTTTAATTCATTATTCCGTATGTTATAAAGGAAAAATTAAAATATCAAAGAAGCACACCACTTAACTTTCTAAACTTTGTTGAACTGGTATATCTAACCACTGAAAGTCTTAAAATAAGATTTCAGAAATTTTAAAATTTTATTCGATCTCAAAAGAGTGATTTTGTGATTTACGCACTTCCACACATAATAACTTTCTAAATATTTTACAACATGAAGATAACATAGTTCTTATTATGAAACATTCAACATTTCAAACTTTAATTCTATATATATTACGTTAAACGAAATATTACGAAATACCTAAACTATACCTAAAGCACCGGCATAAAACTTCTAACTTTTCAACAATAGCTCACAATGCACATAATCTATACACTCAGCAAAAACTAAAACTTTTAGTATTATCAAAACTTCTTTATGAAATTTAATGTCCCACGGCCGGACAAACATATACGTTTGATAAATATCTCGACTTACGAGTGGAATTGATATTTCAAAGATTATGTATTCTTCAGTTACTCTTGTTTTTACATGAAGCAATTTATACAATTCTTGTATATTTGAGAATAAATTATTGATAGGTAACGTGAGATCTTTCGACATTTGACTGCTTATGATTTGTAATTCTGTTTTTAGTTGCGTAGGAGTGAGCAGGTGGATACTGATTAGTCCATGATAGATGTCGGTGATAGTGTTCAGCAGATTTTCTTGAAGTTGTTTTATAGTTTGCAGAAGGTTATTTCCAGATAAGGCCGTTAAGTGAAGTCTTGAATAATGCTAAGATTTGCTATTTGATTTTCCAACTTATTTGACGCAGATTCCAAATTACTAAGTTGTTTGTGAATAATTTTATGTTGCTTTTCCATTGTGTCTTCCATGCGTTTTATTAAATTGAACTCTGCCTCTACGACCGAAGTCTGATTTTGCCATAGTTTATTCAAGTGACGTTCATTGTTTTTTATAAGGTTGATATCTTGAGCGTACTTTTCGGCGAATTTGCTGTCCAGTACTCCGAAGAGGCTATTTGCTATATTGCCGACGCCGTCGATTAGCCCTCGGCGCCGACGCCGTCTAGCGTTCTCATAAAAATGCTGGCTTAGTAAAATATTGTTATAGTACTGTATTTCTTGATATGTATGTTTCTGCTGTAATAATATCATGTGGCAGTTTATTTGTTTTTGAACAGAATTGCAGGTGGTATCTAAGTAAATAGATAGTTTTAAGTATGCTTCTAGCCCCGACCAATAGGGGCCCATGTCGTAATACACGACAAGATTCCATTGATCACGTATTATTTTGAGTTTTGATATAGGGTCAAAATATAATGATTGATTGTTCGGTAGCTGGGAAATGCTAGGCTGAGCTGTTGATGTTGTTATCAATGTCAAGAAAAATAAAATTGTGGCAACGATTGCAGAAAATGAATACTTTGTTTTGTTTTTATTACTATGCTTTTGCTGAATTGGCTTTTGAACTTCATCGCTTTCGCTATTTAATGGTAATACTGATAATTTTATCACGGGTCGTTTGATAATTCCATTTTTAGTCTTGAGTGACACCACCCTGACGAGATTGTCTTTTCCAGGGTGGAGTTCTAAAACTCTCCCCATCGCCCACTTGCCGGGAGGGAGGTTTTCATCCTGTATTGTTACTAGGCTTCCTATCTTAATGTTCTCTTTTGGTTTCAACCATTTTGATCTTGCTGATAACTGTGATAAGTATTCTATGTTCCATCTCTTCCATAAATCTTGCTTCAGTTTTGATAAAAGATGCCACCGCGTCCTAGCATCATGCTCTGTTTCAATGACAGTCAGCTCTGAGCAGCCCGTTAGAAAGTGTGCGGGAGTCAAGATATCAAGGTCATCTGGGTCCTCTGACAATGCGCATAAGGGTCTTGTATTTAGGCAAGCTTCAACCTGACTGAGGAGGGTGCTGTATTCCTCAAAAGTTAATCTTTGCTCACCCACGACGCGCTTGAGGTGGAATTTCAGGCTACGCACTGCTCTCTCCCATAACCCACCCGCACTGGGCCATGATGGGGCGTTAAAATGCCACTGTATGTTCATCTCAGAGACTTCGGCAAGAAAACTGTCATTAAAAACCTGTTGTAGTTCTTCAAAATTTTCTTGTAATAGCCTATTTGCTCCTACGAAGTTTGTTCCCTGATCCGAATAGATATGATGTGGTGTACCTCTTCGCGCTGCCATTCGGTGAAGAGCAGCTAAAAATGCTGAGCTAGTCATTTCGGTCACTAACTCCAAATGGACGGCTTTAGTGGCTAAGCAGACAAATACTGCTATGTAGCCCTTTGTTGTTTTGGTGCCGCGCCCTTTATTGCTTTTTATATACATATATCCTGTATAGTCACATCCACAATGACAGAATGGACGTTCAGGATTGCTTCTAGGACCTGGCAGATCACCCATCAGTTGCTGCTGCATATCAGGTTTGTTCTTTTTACATATGATACACTCTCTTATATGATTTTTTACAGCTCTTATGCCTCCGGTGATCCAGTACTGCCTTCTCAGGTTGGCAAGTGTCAGCCGGGGCCCTCCGTGAAAGGTGAGTTGATGCACTTGTTCAATAAGTAGGGTAGTTAATCTGCTTTTATGCGGGATGATTGCTGGGTGTTTCATATTTTCATGAAGTTCCGCATTCGCTAACCTGCCCCCCACTCGCAATATTCCTTCCGGATCTACAAATGGATTTAAATTCCTTAAAATGCTTTTAGACGATAAGTTTTTACTTTGCTTTAATTGCTCAATGTCTGTGCTAAAATGCTCCATTTGTACTGATTTAATAATGATGTTTTTTGCTTGACGCAGTTCAGGTAACGTGATATAGCGCGGCATTGTTTTGCGTTGGCGAGTAGGTATAAGTACTCGTTTAATCCATGCAATGATATGAGTCACCTTTCGTAATGAACTGTAGTCGTTTAATAAGTTATTAATTATGTTTTCTTCGGACTCTGATTTTTGGACAAGATTGACATTCCTTATTTTCCTTTCTTGATCCGTTGTGTACTCCATTTTATTCTGATATTCTTGGTCTTTAAAAGATTCGAGCCACTGCGGTCCATTCCACCATAAATTATGTTTTTTCAATTGAGCGACAGATAGGCCGCGACTCGCTGCGTCCGCAGGGTTATCGCCCATGCTTACGTAATCCCAGCTGTTCGGTGACACAACTTCACTTATGCTACGTACTCGGTTTGCTACGAAAGGTTTCCAGCGGGATGGGTCGCCTTGTAACCATCCTAATACCACTTTAGAATCACACCAACAATATAATTTGATATTTTCGTAGGGTTCTAGGCATTTGATAACTTTGCTGATTAATTTGGCCAGTAACTGACAGCCACTCAGTTCTAGTTTTGGCAGTGATAATTTTTTCTTTTGTGGTACTAATTTTGCTTTGGCTGCTACTAAAACAACACTTGCTTTCTCCTTGCTTTTGATTCTGGCATATATCACGCACCCGTACGCTTTAAGGGACGCGTCTGAAAACCCATGTAATTCGATCATACAGTTCTCACGATAGCCTATCCATCTTGGAATTTGAAATTGATTTATCTGTTCTAACTCTGATCTTAACTTTTGCCATTCATTATTTATGTCTTTTGGTACTTCTTCGTCCCATTTTAAATCGGCTAACCACACTCGTTGAAATAATAACTTAAGTGTAGTTGTCAAGGGAGCAAGCCACCCCAGAGGGTCAAATATTTTTGATATTTCCCCGAGTAACTTTCTTTTGGTTATTATGCTTGATGATTCATCGGCAATGCTGCTGTTAAATGTAAATATATCTTGCTCTGGCAGCCACCTCAGCCCTAATGTTTTGGACATGATATCTGTTTTAAAACTAAAATGATTATTTTCTTCACTTAGCTCTTGGTTTAAATCTTCTAAAAGTGCTGGGTGGTTCGCAATCCATTTTCTTAACAAAAACCCTCCTGATTTTAATAATGAATACATTTCTGAAATAAGTTGTTGTCCCTTTTGTAAATGATGTGATCCAAAAATCCAATCATCCATATAATAAGAACTCTGTAAAATTTTTGATGCTGTTGGGTAATTTTGACTTTCATCTGACGCCAATTTTTGCAGCGTCATCATAGCCAGGAAGGGCGCCCCTTTAGCGCCATATGAAATTGTGCATAATTTATAAATTTTGATTGGTTCATCAGGGTTTCCTCGCCATATGATTTTTTGATAGTCTTGATCCTGTTCATTGATCATTATTTGCCGATACATTTTTTCGATATCGGCCGTCCAAGCGTACTTAAAGATGCGCCATTTCATGATAAGCGATTGTAGATCTTGCTGAAGGTTTGGTCCGGTGTACATACAATCGTTTAGGCTAATCCCAGATGATGATTTCGCGGAAGCGTTAAACACGACGCGAAGTTTAGTTGTAACAGCCTCTGCACGTTGGACGGCGTGATGAGGAAGATAGTATTCGAAGATCGAATTACGTTTGCTAGGTTTCATGTGATTTAATGCAATATATTCATTAATGAATTCTTTATAACTGTTTGCTAATTCATGATTTTTGTTAAATTTGTTTTCCAAGTTGTGAAATTGAGCCAACGCCATAGGCTTCGATTGTCCTAGTTGATGAATGACGTCAGGCTTAAGGGGTAAGCGTACTTCATACCTGCCGTCTGCTTTTCTAGTGGTCGTTTCATGATAGAACTGGACACATTGCTGATCTTCGTTTGATAATGGTGCTTCGTCGCAGATATCTTCCATCTCCCAAAATTTGCGTATCTCATCAACATTATTCATGATTACGTTACATTGATATGTTTTCAACATGTTACCGCACAAGACCCACCCTAGTTGGGTCTGTTGGGCGATAGGCTGCTCTGTATTATTTCCCTTCAAAATTCCTCCCATCATAATGATAGAATAAATGTCTGCTCCCAGCAGCATGTCTACTGGTCTACTTATATTGAAATCTGGGTCTGCTAGTTTAAGATTTTCAATGTAGCTCCATGATGGTTTTGAGAAGGAACAGTTTGGTAAATTTTTGATAAGCGAGTTCATAATGATTACGTTAGCGGTGAAAGTAAATTCGTTGTGTAGGGACATACAAGTAATGGATAGCTTCCCTTTGCTGTTATTTTGCTGTTCTCCAACCCCAAAGATAACACCTTTACAGTATTGTCTTTTCAATCCTAGTTGTTGTGCTGCGCTTTCCTTGATGATCGAAATCTGTGACCCTTGGTCTATTAGGACTCGCAATATATGCTGGGTACCGTCTGCTCCGGTGACCTTTACCAGTGCTGTTGATAAGAGAATTTCGGAAAAATCATCCTGTGACACGTGCGAAGTTGTTGGCATGTTTTCGTTAGATTTTTGATTGGAATTCGTATTTCGTCCAGTTGGCGGTTGTTTACGTTTAATAAAGGCATCGTGTAACAATGTATTATGATTACCGGAACAATTGCGACATCGCTTGGACGAAATACATGCTTTGCCTTTGTGGTCGAATAAGCAGTTTGCGCAATAATGATATTTGTTAACCGTATTTAATTTTTCATCACTTGTCATTTCTTTAAACTTTGCGCAATAAAATATCGCATGATCCATATTGCAGATTGGGCAATAATATTTTGCACTGGAAGTTGATGTATGGAATGATTTCAAATAATTTGGATGCTTATTATTTTGATTGGAATAATTTGAATAAGCAAATTTCTTTGGTTGAGCAACTTGATTATAATGTTGAAAGCTTGGTTTTTGTACGTTTTGCTCAATTTTCTTGCGAGATGATTCTAAAATAGTGAACTTACTTTCTAAAAAGTCGATAAATTCTTGCAATATCGGCAATTCTCGTGGATTCTTGATTGATTCTATATATTCTCCATATGATTCGCTATCAAGTTTCTGAGATAGGATGTGCACCAGCATCGGATCCCAGGTGCTCGTATCTATGCCTAGATTTTGAATAGCATGTAGACTCTCTTTCATGACGTCATGCAGTCGTTTGATTTGACCCAATGATTGTTGTTGCATAGTTGGAAGATTCAAAAGCGTATTTACGTAAGATGTAAAAATTAACCTCTTGTTATTAAAACGATGATTTAATATTTCCCAGCATACCAGGTAGTTATCAGAACTTATTTGTAAATGATGAATGATACGCTCAGCCTCACCCGTGACCTTGCTCTTCAAAAACTGCATTTTCTGAGCATTGGAAAGCGACGGGTTGTTATGTATTGCTTCTTTGAAGAGGTCCTTGAAGGACACCCACTGCTGATAGCTGCCACTGAACGATGGAATGTCCATTTGTGGTGTGGATTTCTCCCGGTGGGATACCGACCATAGTTTAGTATTAATTTGTTTTTTGATAATGTTAAACTGATTTTCGTGAATACTATATTGATTTTCGTATTCTACCTCTTCACCTTCGGTTTCTCCGGCTATTTCCCAATGAAGATTGTCTATTGCTGTCCACCTGCTCTGCAGCATTTTCAAGGCATCCTCGAATTCCCACTTGTTTTCAAATAACTCTATTTTAATATTATTTACGCATCTTTGAAACGCCATAAAATTGATTTTTTGCTTCTTTAGCAAGTCATCCAACTTACTGTATGTTCCCCTTGATGATCTGGGTAAGTAGCTCGCTTCATTGCCTTCTGCTGCTGGCATTTCTTCTTGATAACCACTTACTTTTTGACCCTGCTGATATGATACTCCTCCTTGCTTGCTTGCTCCAGCCCTGGGCTGCTCCGTCTCTGCTTTCTTGCTTGCTGCTTGTTCCACCTGCTGTTCCTCCTGCAACTGCTTTTCTTTTCTTACCAGTTCACTGTAAGTACGTTGAAATAGATCTTTCGCCGTATTATATAATTCCAACGTTTGGTCGTATTCGTTCCTAACAAAATAGGGATCATCCGACACTCCAAATCGTTCTAATTTCTGATGATTCGACTTAAAACTGATCCACAATGATTCTAGTCGCTCTAGACGCTGCTGACAATATTCTACGGTTTTTCGCTCTGCTCCATCTTTCTTAAAGTTAATTAAGAGCTTTGATATGGTATCGTAAATTTCCGTTTGCTTGTTATATAAACCTTCCATGATGTTCAAGTTGATAATGATAATCAAGTAAGAAAAAAGGAAAGATCTTACTTTTGATGCTGTCTGTGCTGTACTAGCCGCTGTTCGGCTGCTGCTCTGCTGCTGCTGCTTGATGTACTCGTTACCTTGCTAATACACAGCAAAGTAAAGAATCTGATAGCACTGCAATCCCAGTGTACTGTTCGTTGCTAAAGATCACTGTTCAAACCTCACCGAGTTCTAAGACACAAAAAAGTCTAGACACGCGCGAGGTCCTTTTTACGCTCGAAGGACCATTTTATGTTCCAGTTAGGGACATAAAAACAATTGCTATTTGATAATATATGATTTATTGATATAAAAGTAGAAAAACTATGATAAAATGATAATAATGCTAAATGAATGCTTTTGTGCATGCCCCGATCGCGACGGCAATTGATTGTGCACTAACTTTAAAACGTACGCGGTCGGCGGCATCACACAGCGTGACGTCAACGGTGGTGTTCGGTGTCAGTTCAAAGAAATGCATCGAACAGTGTAAAAACTACAATATCATAATAATTATTTTATTTTAATAAAAACATGATTTAGTAAAGCCACGTTTTAATAAATCCTACTTCCATCGTAATTTTTCAATTCAATAATCATATAATATGACGTAGGTAATGAAAACATTGTAGTCAGCTCCTGGTCTATGTACAAAAAAAAATAAAAAATATATATAGGTATTATAGATCCCTGATGCTTACCCTACAAGGGAAAATTGTTTTACATAAAGATTGCCTTACATATTATGCATTTTGACGATTGAATAAACTATAAGCGACAGCCCTACCAGTCAGCCAGTGTTTAGGCTATTATCGCTCGCTCACAGCTCCAGTTGGCCTACTTATTTGATTTTTCTATGCCCTTATTGTACCTATACAATAGGATTTCACTTCTTGGTCGTTTTTCAATTCTCCAATAGGTACCTAATATAGGTACCCCGGTTTTCTTCAATTAAGTACCTACTTAATCATGTGACCTTCACCAATTTCTTCCTATGAGAGACAAGAAAACGATTAAGTACCTACATTTTGCATACCTACGAGGGTGGATCCAAAAATTCGTGGCCTAATGTAGAAATAGCTTTGACAGTTTTGTAAATCTACGCTCACTCTTAAGTATGGTTCTTCAATAGTAAATGTGCAAAGTTTCGTTCCGATACTGCAAGCCATATTTTTTTTGTGAACATTTGTTTGATGCTATCTGACATCTTTTTCAATAATGGAGAAAATTTAATACCGAGCAGTGATCAAGTACCTCAGTAAAAAAAGCCTATCACCAAAAGATATTCATCAAAATATGGTGAACACTTTGGTTGGGTCAGCTCCATCATATTCCAGTGTAAAAAAGTGGGTGGCTGAGTTTAAGCAGGGTCGGGAGAGTATTGAAGATGACCCTAGGAGCGGTAGGCCTTCAAAGTCTACCACGAAGGAAAACATTGAAAAAATATGTGATCCTATTCTGAGTGACCGAAGATTGACCATCAGTAAGATAGCTGAGATCACAGGCATTGGTTATGGTCGGGTACAAAATATTGTAACTCAAGAATTGGGGTTCCATAAGGTTTCTGCTCGTTGGGTTCCGATATTGCTTTCAGCTGAACAAAAACGAGTTCGTTTCGCAATTTCCCGTGACTGTTTGGAGCTTTTTGAGGTGGATCCAGAGGATTTTTTATCCCGGTTTGTTACCATGGATGAAAGCTGGGTTCACTACCACACTCCTGAATCTAAGCAACAATCGAAGCAGTGGAAAATATCTGGATCTCCTACTCCAAAGAAAGCTTAAGTCGTTTTGTCGACCAACAAAGTCATGGATTCAGTTTTTTGGCATGCAAAGGGAATTATTTTCGTGGATTATTTACCAAAGGGCGAAACTATAAATTCAAGTTATTATTGTAACCTTTTACGACGACTAAGGGAAGAAATCAAAGAAAAAAGGCCGGGTATGTTACGGAAGAAAGTGTTGTTCCATCAAGACAACGCCCGGGTTCACACTTCGGCTGAAACAATGGCTGAAATCCATAATTGTGGCTACGAAATATTGCCCCATCCACCTTATTCGCCGGATTTAGCCCCCTCAGATTCCAAATAAAAAAAAAACACTTAGGTATTTCGAAATTTTCGGACAGGAACGAAATGATAGCCGCAGTAAATGATTATTTTGACAACGTTCAGGAATCATTTTTTTTCGAAGGTATAAACAAGTTGCAGGTCAGGTGGAAGAAATGCATTGACCTAAATGGAGACTATGCCGAAAAATAAAAATTAATTCAGACCCACTTTTCTTTCATTTTCATGGTCGGGCTTAGAACTTTTGGATCCACCCTCGTACCAATGTTTTACGAGGCGTTTTTGGCGCCATTTTGTCGAGTGCGGTTTGGTGGCTATTTTAATTATTTGAAAATTGATTCATAGTGGATAGTGTCTTAAAATTGGTGCAGTTTTATGGTACAAGTGTCTACGCAACTGAACAATATGTGGGATAATTGAAATAGGCGCGATCTTGGTTGTGTGAAGCTGAAACTTTTATTGTAGTGGTAGCTACCTCGGCAGAACTTACCGTTACCGAGTAAACTGTCTTGATATACTTGTTGCCAAATGCTCCAAGCAGCATTGGAATGCAATGCACCCGCATTCTAATCTAATGTAAACTTAAACTGAAACAATACCTACCACTGAACTATTAAACACTTGACACTGGCAAAAATTACTTCCAAGAGGAAAGTAGATTGCCAAAATAAAAATAGAAGAAGAAGAATGTTTTACGAAACTCAAATAAGGTGCTTCCAAAGGGATTTGCTACATCTATGGGTGCTTCCTTTTCTTAAAAGCATTTAGAAGTGAAGCAGTGCAAACTTGCGGAGAAAGCGAAGTTTCAAAATCATAAGAAAGTCACCCTGAAATCTTTCGCTAGGTATTATAATTTTTGCTAAAAGGGCGACGAACTTCGCATTGTCATTTGTGATAAAAAACAAATGACTCGCAATGAATGAGTTATAAAGTTTAAAAACATAACATTCTATATTCACATAATTTGTGTGTTGCCACATACCACTGGACAAAAAAAAATTTTTTCTTTAAGTTAATGCCACATCACTGACCTGAAAAATTTAATGCCACATACGCAAAACTTTCAGAGTGCCCTACCTAGGTATAAATAATTTATTAATCGAGAACTAATTATACCTACCTACCGAATTTATTGATTGATTGCAAATAAACCTTTGAGTATATTTATTTAGAAAATATTTCATTCTCCCAAAACAATATAAATATATAGGTAAATACATCGAGATGGTAAATATAAATATTAGACAAAATCACATACATTGCTCCGATTCCAAAGTACCTAGCTAAATAAAGCACTTGTGTTAAGGAAATCAGAGATAACGGTGGTGTCACAACACCCAGTCCTGAGACAATATAGAAAAGTTCAATTTCTATGAAGTAAAACACTAGCGCGGTTTTATTGAAAGTACAGTCAGCAGCACATCAGACTATACATATTGGCCTTGAGACCGCCTTTTTTGCAACATTTGTTGATGGAATGTGCCAAAAACCAACGCGAACGACAATGGGGAGGCGAAGGCAAAGTGAATTACAGATGGCGCTCAGTCTTTGGAACAATTGTCAGTTTGAGCTTATATTGTCTTGACTGTGTATTACGTGATTTTACTTTCTTAGATTGTATTTTTTCGGTTTTGCGGACAAACAATGTATTCTATGCTAACTTTAGCTCATATAAAAGAAGAATTACAGAAAAGAAAAGCCAAAACAACAGGCAAGAAAGTTTATAGCAACTTACAAAAAATTGCTAACAAGCATTACATTTCTTTAAATTTCGTGTAAGATTTACAAGTATTTTTTTTTATTTCAGATTAGAAGCATATGATTTAAATTTTAACAAAGCAACTGAGTGTGAATTTCCGTGTTTATAGTTGCCTGATGATGCCTTCTGTGCAATAGTAATTTCAGGTTTCTGTACTGGAATTTCTGTAGGTACCATCCAAAATTACACGAACCGTTTTATCATATTTATTTTATTATTCTAAGTTTCTTGAATGACTCTGGCATATAAAATTCTATTAATTCTCTGTTTGGCCCCAATATTGGGCTTATTCCATATTTGATATACCTATCAAATTCATCCAAGTTATAAATATGTTAGAAACTGCTGAGGTTGAAATATTAAAGGACAAAGCTGTTATAATTCAAATGTTGTTTTATTTTGGCGAAGCTTCATCAAATTCATGAAACATTCCTTTTGATTTATAATGTTTCTCAGGCTCAGCAAAGGAGAAAATCGAGAGAAAGGCATATTTTTTTTGATATTTTTTTGCCCACTATTTTTTTTGTTACTGGGAAATCGATGAACTCCAATATTTTACAAGTTACATGCATAACAATGCGGCATTTTCTCAGTATAAAATTAAAAAGTGCAATACTCCAAGAGATTCCCATATGTTTTGACACTTTCTTTGAGGCGGCCGGGTACCAAAGACCGACGCCACCTATCGGGATAAAATTGCGCTTTTCCTCCCCATTGATGTCGATTCAATTAAACCTTATTACGTGTGATGTAGGTGTATACCAAACTATTCTGTCAAATCCCACCCACATCAAATGCAGCGAAACTAGTTTGTGAAATGGTGCTGGCTAGCCGCGCTAGCCGTCAACAATAATAATATATTTAGTATTAGTTTGTAAATATAATGCTATTGTAGTAGAAGTAGGTAATATAGTTTAGGGTATGATGGGACTGACATAACTAATGTTGAAAGTCCCCAAAAAAAAAAGAAAAAAAAAAGAGCTGTTTTCGTAGTTTAACTGTTTAACCTAGCGTGCTGTCGTGCGTACTTTAGTGATTACCTAGTTGGTATTTGCTTTGATTTTTGATTTTCCGACGTTCTTCATCTTTTCATCTTCTATATTGATCCAGCCGGGGATCGAGTCGGCTCGCCAAAAAACTCGTTACCAGCGTGGGACCACTATCAGGAACACTCCTGACGCCGAGTTCAAATGGGATAGGACTTTTGGGATTAGGTATGGAGGCGGGAATATCCAAGCCAACTGGTAGTTCCATAGTCGAGAAAAAGCATCGTGATATAGGGCTGTTGTGTCGTTTATTTCGAGCGATACATAGTTGGAGACTACATGTGCTCGGTGAGACGCGAAAAGATCGACTTGAGGTGTCCCGAAGTGGCGAAATACTCTGTCTATGCAACACTCTAGGAGATGCCACTCTCCCGGGGGCGGCGAGAGACAGACCAGGTGTGGCTTCCTGCAAACTGACCGAGCCCAGCATGCCAAGCGTCGCATACGTAAAGATAGTATTTGCCCTCACTCAAAAAAAAAAAAAAAAAAAAAAAAAAAAAAGGAGATGCCACTCTGGTGGTAGCCTGTGTCATGACAAATGATCGGCATGGCTGTTGTAGAGCCCGGGGATATGATAAGCTGTTATGTGGATTTGATATAAATTCAGAAGGTGAAAGATTTTTCGTGTCAGCTCTAAGAGGCGAACCGACTTCGTCCCACCTTCGTTTCGTATATAAGACACGACCGTTCGGTTGTCGCATTGTAGCAACGCCGTAGATTGGCGCAGAAGGTGACCTTGTTTTTCCAGGACTTTTAATACAGCCAGCATTTCCTTGAGGTTGCAATGTAAGGGCTTCTCGTCGTCTTTCCATGTCCCTGACATCGCATAACCATCGACTTGTGCTCCCCACGCTAGGTCGGATGCATCTGTGGTTATAAAGTGGGTTGGTGGTTGTAGGTGTATGGCTGAGAATTGGTGACAGTTCTCTAGCCACCATCTTAACTCCATAATTGCTTCTTCCGGTAACTCTATGTTTGTTACCGCAACAGACCCCCTCAGTAGGCGATTCAGGAATAATAGGAGTTCCCGAAAATGCAGCCTGCCCAAAGGTACCACAAAACTTGCAAAGTTTAAGAGGCCCACCAAACTTTGCAAGTCGTGTAATTTGACCTGTCTGCTTTGTAACAATGATCGGATCTTGATGATTATGTTCAATATCTTGTCTTTTGGTAGATATTTTTGGTTTGACTATGGATCCCAGAGGATGCCCAGGAAAACTAGGCTTGTTTTGGGAACTAATGAGCACTTTTCGGCATTTATGTGCCATCCTAGAAAACGTAACTGATCCAGAAGAATTTGAACATGAGCCTGCAGTATTGAACGGTCCTGATGGACGATTAAAAAATCGTCCAGGTATACTATTATTCTTAAACCTCTCTGCCTTAGAGTTTGAGCTATCCAATTGGTCAATGAGGCAAACGTTTTTGGTGCCGTACTTAGACCGAATGGAAGGCAGGTCATTTGTAGTAATTCTCCTCGGTATATCAACCGAAGGAATCGTCTGTGACTTTGCCTTATTGGTAGATGAAAATAGGCCTGTGAAAGGTCTACTTTGCACAGCCAATCCTTGGGTTGCAAAAAGGTTGGTATCCGAAGGACGTTTATCAACCTGAACGGGTCTGTTATGACGTACAAGTTCGTTTGATCCATCGGTCTTTGGTATCAGAAACATCGTAGAGATGAAACTTGGAGAGCACTGCATCGTCTCCAAAATTCCTTGTATTTTCATTTTATCTATGACTTCTGTCATTGCATTTTTTAAGTTTGGAAGAATCAAAGGAGGTTTGCGTTGAAAAGGTATGCGGTACCCTTGTATTATGTGAAGCAGAAACTTTGGTGCTCCCATTTGTTTCCAGCGCTGGTAATAATGGAACAGCTGTCCTGCCCTGAACGGAGTTGAGTTAGTATTTTCTCCTCTTACTACTAGAGTGGAATTCGGAGTTATTACCAGGGCGCTTTCGTTCATTTTTATTTTGACCTCTACTACTCGCCTGTCCTCCTCGAGAGCGAAAGGAACCTCTAGCAGCAGGAACAGCACGGTGGGTTGTGTTAAGAGAATGCTGTCCCTGCGAGGGACGGTTATAGAAAAAACCCTGCGAGGGCTGATTGTAGTAATGGCCCTGCGAGGGCTGATTACTAAACTGCTAATGATGTGCACGAGATGTGCAGTATCCATGATTTATGAAACCCTGCGAGGGTCCATGAAAAGCTGCCAGCCCTTGCGAAGGACGGCGTATGGCTTTGCTTGTCCCCACTTGCGAAGCAGAAACATTACTTGTCTTGTTTTGTGGCAAAAACACTTTTTTGACACTACTGTTCTTCTCCAAAAAGGAAGTAAATGAGTCCTCATTGAACAAGTATTTATAAGATGGGGGTATCTTGCGCAAAGCACTTTTGTGTAAAGGATCTCGGACTGAGTTAATAATGCCGTGACGGCACATTTGAATCACTTCAGCACGATGCCCGCAGACTAATTGCAACAAATCAGCAGACACTTTAGAATACTCACCTTTTGAAAATAACTCGTTAATTTTTGTATGCAAACAATTTTAGTGTTGAACTAAAATTGTTTTCATCACGAGCCCAAGTGATTAGCTCCTTTAAATTGGTCTGCAAGGCTTCTCTCTGTTTGAGAATACAAAAAGAAATAGCGGCATATGCCTTGTCGGCGTAAGACAAATTACGTAATTGATCGTAAGGTTTAATTTCATCATTCGTTTCTAATTCTACAAAACACCAGGTTTTGTAGAAATTAAATTTACTGATTTCCCTAAAACGAATGAAGATATCGTGAAAATATGTTTTCGGGCCGTTTATCGTGATCAAACGGTTACGAAAACCTGCTTATTTTTAATCTTAATACAATTTTCACCAATATTTTAGACTTAAGCGTGTGGGCCGGAGAGTCGCATGCTTTTAAAACTTTAGATCGCCATAATATCTTGGCCCTGTTGCGTTACATGAGCAACGAATGTGTTTGTAGCTGTTAAAATGAATATGTAACGGCTACAAATACATCAACCTACCGGTACAGGCTCCGATTGATCTGGAATTTGACGATTTAACAAAAAACATAACCTCAAAGCATGCGACTCTCCGGAGTCCGGCCCACATGCTTTTGTTAATCATTCTGCCGGGAAGCCGGTACAATAAATTTCATATCTGAAATAAGAACGTATATCGTCGGTACATTACTTCTAGGTGGTTTTTGAATAGTGGAATTCATGTGGTACGGAGAGTCGCATGCTCACATCAATGGGTGCATTCCAACTTCCGATTTCCAACAGGCCAACCGCTAAGTCACCGATCACCACAGCACAAAATAGACCACGTAAACATTTTAGCAATGAAAAATAAATACTTTGTAAGGCTAGCCGCACTCACGCAATAATATTGTCAATAAAGTATATTTTGTTGATAATATTGTATGTGTACGGCCTATATTTCAGTATTGTTAAATATTATTGCGGATTTCCTGAAATTCTGAAATTTTTACGACAATATCGGAAGGAGGCAGGGGTATTGCCAATAATATTGCCGCGTGCGGGATGCACGGCGATATTTTAGTTGAGAAAAAGATTTCAAGGCATGCGTACGTTCGTAAGTCGTAGTTCATTTATTAGGTTAAAATTATTTGACTTCGATTTTTTCCTCATCCAGTCGATGGATTAAATCCATCGTGACTTTCTTGTTTTCATTTTTAATAAAAATAAAAGAAAGATAAAATTAGCACAATAACGAATGCAACGACTTTTTTCTTTCTGTCCATTATACAACGTCTAAGTGTAACAGAATAAGGATGTTGACTAATAAATAAAATAACGAAATACTAATAAAAATCGTAAACATATCAAACTTTTGGAGGAGCTTGTATACCTCTTGGTTGTATATATTGCGTATTATTTGTTTTATGACCCTTCAAAGTTGGGCGGACAAGTCCATTTAAAAAGTATAAAATTTGTTAAAATAAATAATACATTTAATTAGTCCGTAAAATTTATAGCAAATTTGTCAAAGAAACCATTTTGATAAACACAATATTTAATATAGCTGCCGAACAAATTTCCTACGCGTTGCATACAACGTAGGAAGGCGTGACGTCATAACTTGGTAGCCGTTAGTATGGAGCGTTTTCGGGTGAGTCCAATTTGTGTGCATTTCAAACTGTGATATCTCGGGCAGTTTTCATGCTAGCGAAATAATTCTTATACAAATGTTTCTTTTTTTTTAGGGGTAATTTATGTAACATAAAATAAAAAAATAGTCAACATGCCTATTAAAAGCTAAACCAGAATATGGTAGATTAGGAACATCAAACTGAACAACTCTTACTATAGGACGAAAAAAATCAGCTGTTTTATATTTAGCAAGCAATTTAGCAAATTACTAACATAGGTTAAGTAAGACATCATTGTGTTGTGACTAACAAAATATGGAATTTTATTCTGAAATAAATGACAATAATAATAAATCATAATATACAAATATAAATAATGAAAATCTATGAAACAGCAGATTTTTGTTCGCGATTTCAGTTGTTCCCATTGTAAAAGTTGTTCAGTTTGATGGTCCCCTTCCATATTCTGGTTGAGCTATTACTTCTGTTACACACTGTTTAAAGCGTGTACACGAGCCGGGTAAAACTGCGCGACTGAGTCAGATTCTATCAAAAAAATTTAAAAAATATTCTGTAGTGTGCAGGACCATAATTTTGACTAACGTTATTGTTAATTTTGCATTTGCAATATTATTGCCTGTGAGTGGCTAGCCTGTAAGGCTATTACTTATTACGATAAATAAACAATATTCCAGCTTTTTTCTTTTTGTCCATTTCTCACAACACTTCCAGTATAGTCGAGGTCAGGATCTATACGGGATTGAGCCTGTTTTTGTTAGTAAATATTGACAATAATATTTTGCAGTATGCGGGGCCTTATATTGATCAATAATATTGTCAATTTTAGTTTGCCAATAATATTGCGTGTGTACGGCTAGCCTAAAGTTAAATTATGACTTTCTATAGAGCCGTTTACACTGATTAATCTGTTAAGTAATTTTTGTTAAAACTAGCGGCCGCCCGCGAGTTCATCTGCGTGGACAGTTTTTATGCTATCCCTCGTTTTTAGTTTTTAGTTAAAAAAACGGGTGCAAGTGATTTTCGACCTTATTTCTTGCTTGGCATTTGGGTATTATGGCCTATCGTAATCGGCAACACTGGGCATCGGTAACTTGGCAAGATATAAACGAGACAAAAGATGCGCAGATGTCAAAAAGATGTCAACGACAACGGCACGCTGTGCTTCCACGACAGCGTAATGACATTCAATCAATTTTATAGGTTAAATGCAAAGCTATTAACATATTTAGCATCAAATTACAAAAGCACGACATCTGTTGAGCACCGGCGCATTCCAAAGTCGAAAAATATTGCATTCAATTTTAAACCCTATTTCATAGACAATAAGGCGTGCGATCTCTGAGTCACCACCTAACCTCTGAAGGTCCAAACAAATTATCGGACGCGGCTTATGGACGCGGCTTACTGCCGCGGCTGATAAGTGTGCACACTCTCATAACATCCTGCGTGCCAGATAGCTATCGGACGTCCGATGACGTCATATTAGTCTATGGTTACGTCCGCGACCTACTACAATAGTTTGCACACCTCAGATCAGCCGCGGCAGTAAGCCGCGTCCGATAATTTGTTTGGACCTTGAGTCCCCCAGGCAACGGCGGGCGGTGCTTGACAGACATTACACAGATTTTTGACAGTTTTGTATAAATAAACTCATGTGTTGCTTTGCTGACAGTACTCTATCTAACTCAGCGATTATTCTGCCGGAATTCTTCCATTCCAATGTCAATGTCAGTCAAGTCAGGATTTTGATTATTTTTGATTGAATTGAAATAATTGGATTTCTCAATTCACTAACAATAACGATGTTATTTTTTCTTTCTAATTACTTAACTGATGTAAAACAAATATTTACCTACTGTATTCTTGTATTTATTAATTGATTTAATTACTTTTTAATAATACTCACACTTACGCTTTTACATTTGTTTTCCCTCACCACCTGTTAAAATGCAGGCTGAAGAGAAACGAACGAAACAAATGGTTGATTTAGCTTCCCTGGAACCTGGGGCCAGGGTTAAGCAGCTGGCCAACTATGGCACTATGGTTGAAGTAGACCCCAATGTTCCCCCTAGGAGGTAAGCCTAATTGTAATTTTCCAGCCTTCGGCTTCGGCTCTTAGGCTAATCATATGGTGTAGTAAGATCCTATGACTCATAGGAAAATTTTATCTTAACGCCAAACGGGTTCTACTTTCCATTAACGGACCACGATTTTGGGGGAAGGGGGTGAGGGGGGAGGAGTAGGGGGAGGGTGGCAACCCCTCCCTAAAGTTTGAAAGTTAGGAGATGGATACTTTTTTTTAATGGTTAAAAAAAATACTAAAAATATGTAAATTAAGCAGGGGAGGCTAAAAAAAGGTGGGGAGAGGGGAGGGGACGTACGTACAAAATTTCGCACGTAAAAAAAGTCGTTTCTGGGTTCATGTGCACCTAACAAGCTCGTCGCTGCGCTCCTCGCACCTATCATGTGACCTGAGGTCCTTTAGTAGTGCTACCAACCTAGTGCGCCGCCATTAAACATAAAAAATTGCGACACAGGTCTAAAATTAAATTTTTAACCTAGTAAATCTTAATTCTTAGATATTTTTTTCTCGCGTATTATTTGGTTCCTAACCATAAAATTTCGTATACGTGTTCCAAATCATGAGTTCTTTACATAAAAAAAATATGAATTCGGAACTCGTGGTCCGCTAATGGAAAGGTGAGCTGCCAAACGTTTAGTTAAAACTTGAATCTTTAATATCTTGGTTTATTTATTTTCTAGATACTATCGTTCAGGGTTAGAAATGGTGAGAATGGCCAATGTGTACCTGGCAGAGGGAAGTCTCGAGAATGCCTACATTTTATACATGAAGTTCATGACGCTTTTCTTAGAGAAGATAAGAAAACATCCAGAATATGCCTCAGTACCAGCACAAGTGAAGGCAGTTAACCAGACCAAACTCAAGGAAGTGATGCCAAAGGCTGAAAAACTTAAACAAATACTTTTAGAACAGTATGCTAAGGAACACATTTTGTATAAGGAAAATGAGGTACAACACTTACTTACAAACCATTCTTATTATTTGATTAAAGTTATCTCAAAAAGAAGATACAGAATCCTACTAATATTATAAATGTGAAAGTTTTTGGATTTGGATGTTTGTTCCTCAATCACACAAAAACGACTGAACAGATTTGGTTCAAATTTGGCACACAGATAGTAGATAGCCTAAAGTCTATCTATCCTTACTTGTCTTATTTATGCCTAGTTCCAAATCACGCCAACAGCACTGTTAGCGTATAATCCATTAAATGAAGTAGGTATACAAATATCTTATTTGTGTAATATTTTGTGACTATTTGGTTGGATTCGCGCTAACAGCGCTGTCAGCGTGATTCGGAACGCGGGGTTAGTAAACAGATTTTGACAGCTTTGTTTTTCTTTTAAAATTAAATCTTTATTTAAAAATGTGTTAGTAACTTTATGAAAATTGTTATTAATAATTAACAATTTATTTCGTTATCTATGTGTAGAAAAGCACTTGTTGTATTTTATAAATGATTATTTCAAAAAAAGAGTTGGGTGAAGATTGTTTACGAAATTAGACAAGTAAGGATAGACAGACTTTAGATTAAAACATAGGATACTTTTTATCCCTATATTCTCATGAGAAGGGAACCATGCGGGTCACACGGCGGGCGGAAGCTAGTTCCAAATAAAAACAAAATAATACAATTTGTGCAACTATCTAATAATCTAATTCATAAATAGTACAGGTTATATAGTATATAATTATTTTTATAACTAGCTAGCATCCAATCAATTTTCACAATATCATTAATGAATGTGTATTACTTTGTATTTAAGTAAGTACTGTTAAAGAACTAGCCAATTTCATTATTTTGATCACATTAAAGCTAATAATAAAACTACCATGTTGAATTCTAAACTTAATTTTAATTAGATATAAAGCAAACATATTTTCTTTGTAAGAGCGTCTTTCAATTTACAACAGGAAAAAAGGCGCAAAGCTGAAGAAGAAAGGAAAAAGCAAGAGCATGAAGATGCAATACTGGCCCAACGTCTTCAGGCTGACGAGAACCGACGGGAAGGTCACCAACACCATCCAACACCCCACCTAACGCATGCGGTAGGTACAGAGGATAACTTAAGCGTTATATTGGCCTATTTCTGGGAAGGTTGCTACATCCTATCTATAAAATTCCAAGTCCTGACTGACTGAATTATCAACGCACAGCCACTCATACAGTGTAGGCATCAACTAAGGAAGGATTTTTCGAAACTTCAACCCAAAATAGGAGGGGATGAAAGTTTGTATAGAACTCTGTCAGTTTCAAAGTTAGAATCTTCAATTTATGTGTTTAGGCTGACTATTGAAAATTAATATTTAAGTGTCTCAGCATGATAATTTCCTCCTGAAGGGGTGAAAAGGCATTTTCAAAGTTTAAATCGCTAAATTAACTATTTTTAGGCTCATGTTAAAATCAAATAAGTAAACAAATATTTCCTTATTTTCCGAAAATCAACCCTTAGGCGTTGGTCTGCAACAAACGCCGGTAGTGACGCTGGAAGCCGCGTCCAGCGTCCCTGGGATGGTCACTCGGAACTGTTTTTAAGTTTCGCTTACGCTCAATGTAAACGGACGTGAGCGATTAAAATATGGAAGACCTGCATACCTACTTTAGGTACTTACCAAAGTGAAGATAGTCAGTACTTAAATATTCAGTTGATTTTTATCGCATAGTACCTACGCAAGGTAAATAAATACAAAACCTTAAAATAAAGTACCTAGGTACCTACACAATACAAAAACAAAATAGATAAGTACCTACTCAAGTGACAAAAAAGGATTCTCACCGTTGACGAACAACCAAGCTTATTTCTTCCCAACGTTTGTGTTTCAACACATTGTTTTTATTGCTGGCATCATAATAATATGAAACTATGTTTCATTTAACTAATTCTATCAGTACTCCGTCTTGTTCCTACCCAGATTACCTAAATTTCACCATTTCCAGAGTGACCGCGCGACAAAATCGCGGCGTCCGTGTACGCCAGAATGCTCCGAAATGATTGCGTAGGCGGCGTACGGCCAACGGACGCGGCGCACGGTGTTCGTGCGCCGCGTCAGGCGTGCGAGAGAGACCACACTAGTATATTTCCATAGTATGCATTCGAAGGCCGCATACAGCGTTACGCCGGACGCGACCTACGGCGTTTGTTGGAGACCACCGCCTTAAGGCTGCCTGTCCATTGACGCGGAGCGGAGAAACGAGCAAATATTAAATAGGATTACATAAAATCTCCACTCCGCAATCCTATTTAAGGATGCGCGATCCGGGGTCGTCGTTCCGATTTTTTGGATCGTAATTCTAAGCGGATCGATCCGATCTTCAGGAAATCGATCCGGATCAGATGCAAATAAGTAAAACACAATTAATTTTATATCTCTATTAAGTAAACCCATGTAAAACAAAGTGGAATAGTAATATTGTACTCCGAGAACATAAAGACGAATTTATCTCAGAAGTTTATACTTGAAGACTGGTGCCTAACTACTAATAGTTAAGTACAATTTTTATAGGCGCCAGTTTTTGGCCAAGTTCTAAATGTAAACAAAGATAAATTTCGTAACACAAATCTGAGTGCCCATTTTTTCGTAAACAAACCGTATTTTAATTTATTAGATCCAAGCGATCCGATCTTTCAAGTTTTGTATCGATCTGGCAAAAAATAATATGGCCTCGATCTGATCTGAAAATTGCCGGATCATATGCTCAACACCCTAATCCTATTGGTTAATATTTCCTCGTTTCTCTGCTCCGCCGCTTGGCTCCGTGTCAATGGACAGGTAGCCTTGGGGGGTAAATAGGGTAAATAAATCTTAAAATCGATAGGTATCGTTATTGAAGTTTTATCGAATGTTTATTGTAAAAATGGCAATTATTTTGAAGTTTGGAAAAATTACTTTATCAGTTTTTCACAACCAGCTTCCCTATGGCGTGATGTAGAGTTTTATCACGTTTAAATGTCAAAAGACAATGGATTTTGACAGTTGAGTGTCGATAAAATGCCTACCACGCGATATATATCGTGTTTCGTCGGTCATGCTGGCGGGCTGGCGTGGTTTTTTACTATATGATAAAGTTTTGAATTATACAGTGTTCCACATCCACGTGCGTGTTTGTAGGAGGAGTGGGCAGTGGTTCCGTCGGCGCCGCGCGTGGACGACGTGCTGTACCCGGACGACTTCGCGAGCACGCCGCCGCGCGCGCCCGACCACCACTACCAGCCCGTGCCGCCGCTCATACCGCCTTCCCAGCCTCATCAGTGAGTCTTTTAGCACAGACTAGATATAAGTACTACCGTGCAGAAAGGAAACTCTCCGCCGCGCCCCACAATCAATTACCCCACCGGCGCCCACCGCGCGAGTTCGTACTCGTAGGTCAGTTCGTAGGCTCATTCAATAGCACGCACACAGTTGCGCGTGTGCACAAACGCCACTGGTGTAGCGTCTGTGTAATAGGAGTTGAAACGCGACGCTTGTATGGAGTGCCCGGGGTGTGCCTTTAGCTATAAAGCCGGCCACATACAGATGGAATCCAGATTCAGAATTCCGAAACGGAATAACGATAATTTATAGAAAGAAAGAAAGAAATTTATTTCAACACAGACTCGAGATACAGTAATAAGTATCATACTAAACTAGTGTATTATAACATTTATAACAAAGAAAACTTCAAATTACAGCAGAATAAGAGAAAGTTAAATAAATAAGGACAAAGGTGTGTGTGTTACGGCTGTGCCAAAACAGGTTACCATCAAAGGGTCACTCTTTAAGTGCCCACGATCGCCCATTATTTGACTAACAAGTATAATAATAGGAATATATTGAATAATTTATGAAAATTCCCGCACGTGTGTGCATTCTGAATTCCTTCCATCTGTACGGAACGTATGTATGGAATTCCGTTCCATCTGTACTACTGCACAAGGGGGTGGGTGAATCTACGGGCGTTTTAAACGCCGTCATTGTCCTCGACATAAAATTGCCATGAAAGGTTGCAAATATTATAGACCTTATACTGCTAAATGCTACTCATCTGGGACCTATTCTCGTCACTGCATAACAGGGACAGAGTTTTCTTACTCTAAAATTATGAAAATATGTTGACGAGAATGACAGCGTTCACCAGGGTATTACAAGTTTTCTGAATGGCTATCAGTTTTCTTTCTCGCTGCATAACAAATAAAAGAGACGCATTGATTCAGGGTATTGCCTCCGCTGTCGGCGTCGAGGGCGGTGCGCGGCGTGGTGGTGCCGGCGGCGCTGCTGGCGCGCTTCCTGCAGCAGAATGTTGTGTGATACAGAGAGTGCTTCCCTCAGGGTATTGCCTCCGCTCTCGGCGTCGAGGGCGGTGCGCGGCGTGGTGGTGCCGGCGGCGCTGCTGGCGCGCTTCCTGCAGCAGAATGTTGTGTGATACAGAGAGTGCTTCCCTCAGGGTATTGCCTCCGCTCTCGGCGTCGAGGGCGGTGCGCGGCGTGGTGGTGCCGGCGGCGCTGCTGGCGCGCTTCCTGCAGCAGAATGTTGTGTGATACAGAGAGTGCTTCCCTCAGGGTATTGCCTCCGCTCTCGGCGTCGAGGGCGGTGCGCGGCGTGGTGGTGCCGGCGGCGCTGCTGGCGCGCTTCCTGCAGCAGAATGTTGTGTGATACAGAGAGTGCTTCCCTCAGGGTATTGCCTCCGCTCTCGGCGTCGAGGGCGGTGCGCGGCGTGGTGGTGCCGGCGGCGCTGCTGGCGCGCTTCCTGCAGCAGAATGTTGTGTGATACAGAGAGTGCTTCCCTCAGGGTATTGCCTCCGCTCTCGGCGTCGAGGGCGGTGCGCGGCGTGGTGGTGCCGGCGGCGCTGCTGGCGCGCTTCCTGCAGCAGAATGTTGTGTGATACAGAGAGTGCTTCCCTCAGGGTATTGCCTCCGCTCTCGGCGTCGAGGGCGGTGCGCGGCGTGGTGGTGCCGGCGGCGCTGCTGGCGCGCTTCCTGCAGCAGAATGTTGTGTGATACAGAGAGTGCTTCCCTCAGGGTATTGCCTCCGCTCTCGGCGTCGAGGGCGGTGCGCGGCGTGGTGGTGCCGGCGGCGCTGCTGGCGCGCTTCCTGCAGCAGAATGTTGTGTGATACAGAGAGTGCTTCCCTCAGGGTATTGCCTCCGCTCTCGGCGTCGAGGGCGGTGCGCGGCGTGGTGGTGCCGGCGGCGCTGCTGGCGCGCTTCCTGCAGCAGAATGTTGTGTGATACAGAGAGTGCTTCCCTCAGGGTATTGCCTCCGCTCTCGGCGTCGAGGGCGGTGCGCGGCGTGGTGGTGCCGGCGGCGCTGCTGGCGCGCTTCCTGCAGCAGAATGTTGTGTGATACAGAGAGTGCTTCCCTCAGGGTATTGCCTCCGCTCTCGGCGTCGAGGGCGGTGCGCGGCGTGGTGGTGCCGGCGGCGCTGCTGGCGCGCTTCCTGCAGCAGAATGTTGTGTGATACAGAGAGTGCTTCCCTCAGGGTATTGCCTCCGCTCTCGGCGTCGAGGGCGGTGCGCGGCGTGGTGGTGCCGGCGGCGCTGCTGGCGCGCTTCCTGCAGCAGAATGTTGTGTGATACAGAGAGTGCTTCCCTCAGGGTATTGCCTCCGCTGTCGGCGTCGAGGGCGGTGCGCGGCGTGGTGGTGCCGGCGGCGCTGCTGGCGCGCTTCCTGCAGCAGAATGTTGTGTGATACAGAGAGTGCTTCCCTCAGGGTATTGCCTCCGCTCTCGGCGTCGAGGGCGGTGCGCGGCGTGGTGGTGCCGGCGGCGCTGCTGGCGCGCTTCCTGCAGCAGAATGTTGTGTGATACAGAGAGTGCTTCCCTCAGGGTATTGCCTCCGCTCTCGGCGTCGAGGGCGGTGCGCGGCGTGGTGGTGCCGGCGGCGCTGCTGGCGCGCTTCCTGCAGCAGAATGTTGTGTGATACAGAGAGTGCTTCCCTCAGGGTATTGCCTCCGCTGTCGGCGTCGAGGGCGGTGCGCGGCGTGGTGGTGCCGGCGGCGCTGCTGGCGCGCTTCCTGCAGCAGAATGTTGTGTGATACAGAGAGTGCTTCCCTCAGGGTATTGCCTCCGCTGTCGGCGTCGAGGGCGGTGCGCGGCGTGGTGGTGCCGGCGGCGCTGCTGACGCGCTTCCTGCAGCAGAATGTTGTGTGATACAGAGAGTGCTTCCCTCAGGGTATTGCCTCCGCTGTCGGCGTCGAGGGCGGTGCGCGGCGTGGTGGTGCCGGCGGCGCTGCTGGCGCGCTTCCTGCAGCTGGCCGCCGCGAACACCGCGCGCAACGTCGAGACCTGTGGCATCCTCGCGGGCGTGCTGGTGAGATACATGTATCTAACGAGACTGAGCCTTATCAGGCCAGGGACACTCCGCACTTTAGGTATGAAGCTATAAGTACAGTTCGGGCCCGTTTAATCGTCAAAGTCAGAGGGCACGTTACACTGCCGCGCGCCGGTCGAGTCGCACGTTAGTTCTATAGTCACTCACGCGATCGCCGCGTCTCGTATGGTTGCCGTGTCGTACGTTTCTCGCTTAAGAATTATAATATTAAATAAAAATCAATCGGTGCCACCTTAATTAAAAAGAAGCCAACCCTAACGTCGCTCGTCAGAAGAGATAAGAATACGCGATAGAAAGAGAGGCGACTTCTAGGTGAATGTAACTATGGAATGGAGCGCTGTGTAATCTGAATTGCACTTTATGGTGTCGGAGCAAAAGTCGCTATTTATTTAAATGATCTTGCGGAGTGTCCCTTCTGTACTTGTATTATAATGTATTCTGTGTGGCCTTATAAAATATTGCAACTGCTTACCAGTGAAGTCTACAACAACAAGTATATTTTTTCGGTAGTAGGGTGTTTCTCTTAGGAAGTGAGGGGTCTGTGGGACAGGAAATGGAGTCGGGGTTGACAAGGCGTGAGTGAGATCCTAGAGATGATGTTGTCAGCTTCTATTGGATTCAGTGACAATGTTGTCACTTACTAGTGAAATATGTTAGTTGTTGATCAAATACAAACACTGAAAAAGATAGCTTCTTTCGCATTTTGCCCCACCGACCTTTTTCGGACTGATTTTTGACACAATACTCATAAGGGATCATTTACAAAGGTCAGTCACGTCTCCACGTCAAGGGTCAATTTTAATATAAGTTTTGACTGACTAGTGACTGACGCGTCACGTGACTGTCAAAACTTGTTTGTAATTTGACTAACTGTTGACGTAACTGAGCTGTACGAATGATCCTAATCTTCATCACGTAGCAATAAACATTTGTTTTACGTAGGAGCGTGATCAATTGAAGATAACGCACGTGATAGTCCCCAAACAGTCGGGCACGGCGGACTCTTGCAGCACCAACAACGAGGAAGAGATCTTCCACTACCAGGACCAGCACAACCTCATCACGCTTGGTTGGATACATGTAAGTCTAATTATTACTATACTAGCGGCCGTCCACGGTATCACCCGCGTGGTTCCCGTTCCCGTGGAAATATCGGGATAAAAAGTTTCCTATGTTTTCATCTAGGCTATCTACTATCTGTGTGCCAAATTCCAACCAGTTCCGTTCAGTAGTTTTTGCGTGTTTGAGGAACAAACATCCAAACATCTAAACATCCAAACCCACTAACTTTCACATTTATAATATTAGTAGGATAACTCAAAACTTTCGAAATAAATATCAAATTAAACATGGTCCTTCAAGCCGGATATTAATGAACCAGGGACGCTCAAGTATCGTCGGTATCATCGGTCGACAGACTCTGTCAAATGAAGCCGATAGCGATGCCGACGACACTTGCGCGGTAGACCCACAGATTTATTTGTTTTCAGACGCACCCGACTCAGACGGCGTTCCTGTCGTCCGTAGACCTGCACACGCAGTGCTCCTACCAGCTGATGATGCCGGAGGCCATCGCCATCGTGTGCGCGCCCAAATATAACGAGTCAGTACCATACTATTATAATATTCTGTGTCAGTACATTGCTATTTAAGTTTAGGAACATTGTTGCTGGCATATTATAACGGGTGTAACAAGACCTTCAACGAAGCCAAAGTCCGCGTATTTCGCCTATCTTCAGGATCATTTTTTGAAGGTCAAAGTCATTTTTTTTTTAATATTTATGAGATCTTATTTTATTCGTTATTGCCCACTTTTTGAACAATGAAAAATTATCTAAAGTTTAAGTATTTCGTAACAAACAATGGCTTCAAAACGTCGTCACTCAATGTATCTCACGAGCACGCACATAAACACTGCCTCTCAACTCGGCCGCACGCAGCTGTGCAGCATACACTCGCAGGCGCGGTCTGTTGTACGTGTTACATTGCGTGGTAAAGTATGCAATGATTTTTTTAACACCAAAAATCAAACTCGTTTCCCAGCAATAATTTTCAACAGAAATGGTCCTGCTGATGGGCAGAATACGTAGACCTCGGCTTCGTTGAAGGTCTTGTTACACCCGGTATGTCACGTCACGATACAAGATTCCCCAGGATGTTTATATTTTTTTCCGGAATTTTTTATTAGCAATGGGGAATGTCGGAAAAACATAAAATTTGCTGAATATTTTTTTATAGATAGGAAAAAGCTCCCTTAGCAATAAAAATAATTTCAGAATTTTCGGTTGCGTGAAAACATGAAAAAATTAATGTCACTCCGTCTTCACAAATGGACTGGAGTAACAGCAGAATGGACAAGATTCCTTTGCCACTACCTGTCACCAACCACAACATGGTATTAAAAAATGTTTCGACTGTAATCTTTCAATGAGGACATGGTATAACAGACTTGTGACGTGTTTTGCGTTTTCCGATATGAGATTACATACATACACTCACGCCTGTTTCCCATGGGGGTAGGCAGAGACTATGGATCGCCACCTGCTACGATCCTTGCAAACTTCTTTCGCTTCATTCAGATTATTTGAGAATAAGGATTACGCAAAGAATAGACAAGCTGACAAATGTTTCTAATCTATTTGCCGACAGAGAAAATGAAAATATTTGCTGAGATCTTTTATTTACTTCCTTATGTGTTATGTGATAGAGTTGAAAATTAAATGCATTTTCTACTAACTTTAGCAAACGGTCTGTTTTATTCTTTCCAATCCCATAAGAAAGTAAGATACGTGCTTTGCATACAGTCGCACTTCTTTATTGCGATTTTGATGTTACTTAAGGACAAAAAGAATTTAATTGTAAAATCTAATTCGTAACTCTTTTTCTAGGACTGGATATTTCGCCTTAACGCCAGACGGTATGGAATTCATCACGAATTGTCGGCAAACCGGTTTCCATCCACATCCCAACGACCCACCTTTGTTTTATGTAAGTACTATCAGGGCTCCGTCACTCCGCGCGCGACTATGAAACGCTCGGCGTCCTCTGAGAGTATAAATTTCATACATCAGAGAGTATAAGACCTACGCGATAAAAAGAGAGGCAACTAGTAAGTGAATGTTTTGGAGCGAAGGGAGCGCTGTGCGACCTGAAATGCACTTTATTGTATCGGGGCTAGAGTCGCTATTTATTTAAACGATTCTGCGGAGTGCAAATTCTGTACGCTAGTACTATTATTTATTCTGTGGTACTATGTTTAAAAGAATGGAAAATTTCACAATGAAGTGTTAGATTGAACACGGCGTGGTATGCTATAAATAACACAGCGATAATTAATGAATCACACTCAAATGGTCAAGCAAGGCAATTTTATTGTAAAATTACGCAACACATTTACCACCTGTTCGTGTTATGGTATCCGGATTTATTTTCTATGGTATCAGGTTCTTTGACGACCTCCGTGGTCGTGTGGTTTTTCAAGGAGTCGCCATCTCAGGTCCCGGCTTCGATTCCCGGCTAGATAATTTAGAAAAATAACTTTTTTATATTTGCTCAGGTCTGGGTGTTTGTAGTTCTAACGTTGTTTCTGATTTCCATTAAACAAGTGCTTTAGCTACTTACTTTGGACTCGGAGCAATATTTGTGATGTTGTCTAATTTTTTTATGATTAAATCAGCATGATAATAATAAAACGTTACTTTGTCCTACTACTTACTTCATTCGCGTAAAGAAAACAGTGAAACATCGTTATACGTCGACACTACACTGAGATTGGTACAGTCCAATCAGGAGCTTAATTTTCTATATTTTTTATGCGACCTCATTGGTCAGTGTCGGCAAAAAGTAGTGACGTCACAATTTTATTGAAGCTATAGCTAGGGTGCACCGAGCATTCACTAGCGCCGCCAACCAAATAAAAATCATTACCCAAAATAACTAAACTTTATCAAACGTAGTTGTTTCTGATAAATATAGAAACTATTTTGTATACTTTTTTTTTCCTGGTTTAAATGTGTTTATGTAGTTGCAGTCAAGATTACCGCTTAATAATGTTTTTTCTTGATTAAGGGCGCTAGTAGACGCTCAGTGCACTCTTAATAATTTATTGGTATACTTTCAGCATGATAAAAAAAAGGTCTGGCATTCCGGGAGTAACACTTCTTTACGTCACCATCAAGTTGCGCGACTTTATAGTAACAAGCAAAGAATGAAGGAATTTATTGTCACACTAGTTACAAAATTATTATATAGGGCATTTTAATTGTGATTTGTTTCTCTTAGCAAATGAAATGGTTCAAGTCAGATAAATTAACATAATTTTCAATAGCGGAGATGACGTAGGCAAATGTCGCCCACGTGACCCTTGTGTCTCGGAATCACAGAATACATAATAGTACAAGTACAGAAGATCCACTCCGCAAAGTCATTTAAATAAGTAACGACTCTATCTCAAACACAATAAAGTGCAATTCAGGTCGCACAGCGCTCCCTTACCTACAGTTATATTCACCTAGAAGTTGCCTCTCTTTCTATCGCGAAGCTCTTATCTCTTCTAACGACTTTAGGGTTTCTTCTTATAAATAATAATCAAATAATAGGTACTTAATTTATTACAAGTTATAATATGTTTGTGAAATAAAATGTGTAGGTACTTAAATACGTTTAAAAAAACCTAGGCTAGGTACAGTCAATGCCACGTTAAACTATACATGCTAACTTTTAGGCAATTTACTTTCTCACGAAATCAAATTGTCCTTAATAATTTACTTTATTTTGAAAGTAGGTAAGTAAGTACCTACCTACTCGTAATCTATAAATTATTATTTCAATAAATAGTTGGGTGAAGATTATTTAGCAAATAAGACAAGTACGCAGCACTACGTAACGGATACTAAATACTAACTAGTAGTAGTAGTAGACAAGCACTAGTCTTACGTTTCGATGTCGTTTGGAACTTTTGGAAGTGTGAAAAACGTGAGGTTCGGATCCTTTTAATTATTAGTATTAAGGCAGCCCATTGCGATGTAATATGCCTTCATTTTGGTTATATATCACAAACGTGCGACCCAGCCGGCACGCGGCAGCCTATGAAATTATTCCGTCCGGACGGACCCGCTGGCTAAACCGCGGAGTGTGCTGTCGGAATGCTATACCTGGCGCAGTGCCGTAATCTGGGGTGATAAGCAACTTGCGCAGCGACATTTTCGAGAGAAAAAAAAAAACATGAAAATTCAAAATAAACCGGTTGAGCCTGTTCATAGAACATCCTTACTTCCTTACTAATATTATAAAGGTGAAAGTCAGTTTAATTGTTACGCCTTCACGTCTTTCAACCGATCATTGTGAAAATTTGCATACACCTTGTCAGGATTGTAGAGAAGGGATTTTAGATTTTCATCCCGAAAAAAGGGACTGTTCCCGAGGGAAAGAGAAATAACTTTTTACGCAGATGAAGTTGCAGGGAGCCGCTAGTTTTGATTGATTTTAAGGTCATTTTGTTTTTTTTTCTATGAAAAATATTGCTGTTGTTATTCACCACGCAAGTTGCAAATCACCCCAGTTTATCGGTATAATATTGTTCAATGACTTTCAGGACGTGAAGCACATCCGGCTAGACAACGCAGCCGCAGTCGAAGTGGTGGACCTTCGCAGGTGAATCTCCGGCGCAGCGCACGGTAACCGCATACTTCCTACCGCATTTATCACACACTTGTGTGAAACTAACACTTGGCTGTGCTCCACCAAAAAGTTGACAATTTTCAAGCCATTGTGATGCTTTTACTGTCAAATGAGATGGTCTCTTTGACATCTAATATTGTCAGTACGTCTCATGAATAGATTCTCTGAATAAGCAAAGCACGAGCTCTGTCATGAACAAAAAAATCAAAATAAATATTTGTCACTTTTAATTACTTTATCAATGGGGTGTGATACTGAGGAACTAATGGCGCCACAAGCGACAGTCCCAAAATAATTTGATTGGTTGTTTCAAATGTCTAATGTCATTTCTGACGTATTTTAACCAATCAAAATCATTGATAGCGGCCAGGTCGCCATCTGCGATTAGCTTTGCGTGATACACATCCCATTATGTTCATGTAATATAAATCCATATTACATGATTTCTCGAAATGCGTAAATCGAACTGGGGGTAAAAATGTATTAACTCGTAAGTTTTTACATAAAATCTAAAGTGCAATAATTATTTATTAAAATAAATAAAACCTAATCTAGTATGGGAATATCAGAGCTTCGCCTAATCTTAAATATGCATCAGTTAACACCCAGTGTATATTAAATTTTCATTGAAATAATTATGATAAATGAATATCGTGATTAACGCAAATCGTTACTAATTTCAGTTAATATTTAACTGTTGCCTGATCATGTTGTTTTAAGTTAGTTGCTTGAGGCAGAATATGAAGGATATAACATTATGTAATTTATTTCAAGTAATTGTTAATTATGGATTGTTTGTGTGGTGGTAGGTTAACGGGTGATTTTAATATAAATCCTTAAGACTTTTTATATGGCGTTTAAAGTTTTTATATGTATAATTGGCTTTTTTCTATGTATTTTCCTTGAAACGTTATTTTTCATATTATTGGACAATTCGGCACCACGAACATAGCTTGGAGTTATGAGTATTAATCTTACGAAGAAATACATTAATATCGTTGTTTTTATTTATTGAGCGTAATAGTTGATAATTTTATCAGATTCAGAAACAATCAACGTTCTATTTCCTTATAATTATATAATCGTTATACAATTCAAAGTTCAAATTATAAAATATACTCGTATATACTACATTATTAATTTTATTTTTTGTCACGGTCGAAATATTTTGTTAACAATTTTGTTATAACTATTAAGTATATACACAAAAAAAATATCACAAAACATATAGGTATTCAGATCAGTATTTATGTGTGGATTATAAGTTTAGATAATCATTGGATGTATGTGATAACTAATAATTTAGGCACTAGGCACAGCTGAAGACTGAAGCTTAAACATAGACTAATATTATTGTTAATATATCGATTAATTCCCTCATAATTCATATTGATGTTTCTTCTTATTTAAACAATTACTTCGGCACATTAGTTAGATTCCTTTCATATTTCGGCGACGCATCGAAAAACTATTTCCGTATCGACTGTCTTGCTTAAACTCACATAGACACTTAACTATCTCACTAATGGCAAGCAGTTTTGCGACGCCAAACTGTTTTTCTTTTTTCGTTAAAATAAAAATCAATAATATATTTTAAAAAATCCAACTGGCATTTTGAAGTGAGTGTTAAGACTAATGTACTAAGAAAATTTAGAGGCTAAATCGGTCAGGTTTGTCTGTAAAATGCAAATCTCTGTTTTAAATAAAAGAGGTTTATTTGATATTAATTTCTTTGTTAAAAAAGTTAAAGAATCGTGTTTCTGCAATTGACAAAATGAAGTCAATGAAATAAATAATCAGGGCCATAATGAGGATCAGTAACAGGTTTGAATCCTATAGTTTTATTGATATAATACCTATATAAACACATATTGATAGCTATGAAAACTAGTGAAAGAATTTATGAAATCCGTTTAAAAATGGTTGAGTTAAAAGGGTTTGAAGGAAATGCCAAGCTCAATGCAATATGTGCTTTATCACGTACGACATAAGGTTCGCGTACGTCGCGATGACGTCATATGGACCCTCAAAAAACCAGTGTTTTAGCACTTATAACTTCTCAAGTTTAAGAGATATCGTAAAAAAGATTTCACATTTTGCGATAAATTCACATTTTGCGATAAATAAAAGCGATTGCGATAGATTTCAAAATCTATCGCAATCGCTTTCATTTGACAGATGGATGTGACACATTGCTGCATTTCTTTGGTAAGTTTTTATTTGTGCCAAAAAGAAGCATCAATGTGTTACATCCTCAAAGCGATTGCGATAGATTTTGAAATTAAACAATAGATAGGCAGGTCCCTTATCAAATATCACTTTCTTATGATTTGTAATTAATGATAAAAGTCGAGATCCCTGCCACCAAAATGTCCGATGCGTCCTGTTTTGAAAAATAAAAACTGGAAGAAATATTTTGTGAACTTCCAATTTAAACGAGCTTGCTGATGCAAACAGTGATTCTTAATCAAATTATGTGCCTATTAGAAAAAAAACTACTTTAACTATATGTTGTAATATGTTTTCTATATTTTACGTTTTGTTACCTTCTCAGAAATTTTTAATACGATAATCTCGAATAACTATAAAAAGAACATATAACAATGTCTAAAGGACATCACTAACGCGTGTTGTTATTTACACTCGGTGTAGAAATTGTTATAATGATTCAAACGTGTATTCCAAGAAATTCCATTGCAGTTTTTTTCCCTACTACTGCGAGCTACGAGCTACTGGTTTTTTCCCAGAGGAAACTGAACTGATCTAATGGAATTTTCATTTCCAGATGTTCCGTTAACTAGTACCATTAGTTCAGTTAATGGACCCTCTGGGAAAAGAAACTCCAGTAG
The DNA here is from genome assembly GCA_928269145.1 of Agriphila tristella. NCBI lineage: Eukaryota > Metazoa > Arthropoda > Insecta > Lepidoptera > Crambidae > Agriphila > Agriphila tristella. The sequence goes on from OV743440.1 coordinate 7,380,495, forward strand.
TTCCATCACGGAACAACTTCAACGGAACTTCTGGGAATACACGGATTCAAATGTGTTCGATTAGAGGATATGATTGTTTCGAGTCTTGATCACGGATTGCTTTCGCTTCACTGACTTCTGAAAGTTTCCTCGCGCTTTGCAAACATCGTTAAATCAGTAACATACTATGTGTCAGCACTTGAAATACTGTAATGCTATGTAGATCGCCAGGGTATCGCTGATCTTGCTTGTCCTAAACTAAGGACCTAAATTTCTCGCATGGTCATCTAATTTTGTTGTTTATAAACAATTTTGTATTTCAGTGCCATTTTTCATCAAGGTCTCGATTCTTATACATTATATGGTCGAAACTAAATTTTTAACATAAGAATGACTGCAAGGGCGTCGCACGGGGCGGGCAGGGGGGGGGGGGGGGGGGCGCGGCCCCCCCCCTAGAGGTTAAGAAATGTAGCCAACTGCAAATAACCAAAGTCCTAAGGCCGTGCAATTGACTTACTTTTCCGATAAATCCTGCCCCATCTCAAAACTTGAATAAATTCACTAGGTTGACTGTACCTACAATTCATATCATTCTGGCCATGGGCTGGCGACGCCCTTGAGAATGAGCATTTTATGATTACTCCCTGTCTGTAGAAAGTAGAAAGTATCTCCTTGACTCATTGATATTTAGTTTTGCCAGAATCGAGTCCGACATTTTCAAATTAATTTAAGTGTTCAGTAAATGTATGTGATATAGAACGTGTAAATACATAAATGTTTATTGTCAATTATATATTTATGACTTGTAACCTTGTGACATTGTGATACGAACGACATTTAATACCCGAAGGTTGCATTTCATATAAACTTTTGGATATGGCTGAATTTAACGATGAATAGTGTTTCGAACAGTGTGCATCGCTCTTACTTATAAGGACATAGTCTTGTGTGATTCATATTATACGGACCAATGAAATAAAACTATCGAATCTACAACGTATTTTATTTATTTATTGCAGAATTTACAATATTGCAATTGCAGTTATAACCACGTAGCGTCTATAATTTTCACATAAAATTATTAGTAGCATCTACAGTTTTTACATATTAATTACTACGAGTATAATAATAATTTATTTAATGCACAATCACAAGTAATTGCAGTAAACATTACAACAACAGATTAATTAAATTGTGTATTTCAACTTATAAATAAGTATTACAATAATGTGCATACTAGGCAAGCCTGTATCTTGGTAAATCGGCAGCCATTTATCATTTGAGATTCTAGTTTGTCTGAGACAGTCTTCGATTTTTAACTAAATTAATTAAATTCAAATCTTAAAAAATCGAATTGGCTGAATATTTTTATAGGTAGGACCGAAAATTCTGAGGTTTAGAATTATTGTTTTCGTGAAAATATAAAAAAAAATTAAGGGCACTTTGTCTTCAATAATGTACGAAAGTAATGTTCAGCAGAATGGAGATTATACCTTAGCCCTACATTAGCCGCCACCATCCATAACCGCAACATGTATTAAAAAAAGTTTTGACATTTTGTGGCTAAGGAATCATCTCCATTCTGCTGCTCTGTTACTACCGTACTTTTTCGAGGACAAATTAATTTACTTTTCAATTTTTTCACGCAACCAATAATTCTGATACTTTTTTCTATTAATAAGGAAGCTTATTCCTACCTAAAACAAAACGTAGTGATTATTTCCTCTGTGTTCCTACCTATAATAGAATATTCAGCCAATTTGAGACATTCTCTATTGTCAGAAGCCATGAGGCTCAGAATAACAATAGTATTTTCAAAACTAATATCTATACTGTGTAATAACGAAGCAAAAAAGAATATGTGTGGCTTTGACTTGTGCATTTTAATTTTAGTAGATGTGATAAGCGTGTGCGAAATATGTAGCGTTGTATCGAAGAAGCTATCAAGGGAAATCAAATTATATTTTAATAATCCTATTAACATTATAAATTTTATGAAGCAATTTTACACTCTACGATTCAATAAGGCACTCGGTGCTAATTTAGTACTTAATATTATTGAGATACGTATTTATATATTAAAACGATTCGCAACGACTTCTAAATTAATTTTAAAGCACTCACTCTCACACAAGTTTCACACAAGTCATGACAATATAGAGGTGTGAAAAAAAGTAAATATATTAAAAGTCATAATTAGATTAAATTAATTGGTTCGTCCTAGTAGCAGCAAATACCCATATTATAATTTTTGAGACATTTTGATTTTTTTAGACACTAATTCTTAGTACGATATAGCAAAATTGTGTATTTTACGTGCCGGACTACAGCTGGGCCACAAAAAAAAGTTGGAAATCTGACTTTTTGACTATGCCATGATGAAGACGATAGTTTGTCGGAATTTGTCGCCAAAAAACAGAATTTGTCGGGCTTGCGTTTAGGAGATACGTGTGGCGCAGCTGTAGAGACGTCTCTACACCTGAGCCACTCAGATCTCAAAAACGGAAGGTCGTAGCGAAAATCTGATTGCTCGTGTGTGCAGCCGTTAATTTGTCGGAATTTGTCGCACAAAAATCAGAGTTTGTCGGTCTTGCGTTTAGGAGATCTGTGTGGCGCAGCTGTAGAGACGTCTCTACAGCTGCGCCACACAGATCTCGCAAGCGGAAGGTCGTAGCGAAAATCTGATTACTCGTATGTGTAGCCGGTAGTTTGTCGGAGTTTGTCACCGAGAATCAGATTTTGTCGACCTTGCGTTTAGGAGATATGTGAGGATACGCTTACGACCTTTCGTTCTCGAGATCCAGGTAAAAAGGTCTCCACAGCCCTAAACGCCAGACCGACAAACTCTGGTTTTTGTGCGACAAATTCCGACAAATTAACGGCTGCACACACGAGTAATCAGATTTTCGCTACAACCTTCTGTTTTCGAGATCTGTGTGGCTCAGCTGTAGAGACGTCTCTACAGCTGCGCCACACGTATCTCCTAAACGCAAGCCCGATAAATTCTGGTTTTTGGCGACAAATTCCGACAAACTATCGTCTTCATCATGGCATAGTCCAAAAGTCAGATTTCCAACTTTTTTTTGTGGCCCAGCTGTAGTCCGGTGCGTGTGTATTTTCATTATTTTTATTGATTCATATTATAAAAAATAAATAATGATATGCAGATCCAGAAATCCGAAAAATAGCTCCACCATTCTACTTATTTATATAAAGCTAAATTCTCTATTTATCTAACTAAGGTATTATTTTTATAAAAGGCACATGTCACTTACGGCCAGGCCAATAATCAATCCACAGATAGGGGTAGGCCTAATCCAGATTAGTTGCTAATGTAACGGTTGATATCTCAGACCAAATAAAAAAAGGAAGACGGAGTCTACCGAACGAAGCGGTGAGGCCTGTAAAACTACGCCTTGGCTGTGTACCATGGGCAACAGCGACGCTTAACCACTGCTAAGGTCAAAATCGCTTGCACGCCGCGCCGTCACAACTATACGTTTAGTTCGTGTAGGGGCGATACGCGCGCACACGAATTTTGTTGCAAACTGGTTAAGCGTCGCTGTTGCCCATAGTACATACACAGTTCACGCACACACGTGTAACAAAACTACACCTTGGCTTACCATATAAAACCCTCCCGCCCGGCCCCCGCCCGCCCCCTTGCACGCACACATTTACCATCAAAAACCGGCCTCACTTCATTGTTCGCAACGCTCCATCTTACTTTTTTATTTGATCTGAGGTTGATATTAATAAAAAATAACGACAGGTTGCTTAGCAACTAATCTGGATTAGGCGTGTCTGTGGATTGATTATTGGATCTGGGGGTTATTGAATATCTATCGTCTATGGAAATATTGCTTTGCTATTTACTTAATGCAAATTGATATGACTATTTATATTATGTACTGAGGTAATACTTTGCGGAGATGTTTAATATTAATGTTATTATATAATTAACGGTAGTTTTAATATACATTACTTTGTAACAATGGTAAGCACAATACAAAACCACTAGAAAATATAAATAATAAGTATGAAGTTTTAATATACATGACTTTGTAACAATGATAAGCACAATACAAAACCACTAGAAAATAGAAAATAAAAATAATAAGTATGTACTGTCCTAGAATGCGATTCTTCACTGCGCTTGCGGTACAAAACGACGCATTTTATTTAATCTGTATTTTTTCTCTTTGCAATACATTCTCGAGTGAAGTTGCAGCGGCTCACTGTATATTGTCATTTTAATCACATCTTATGCCTGCTTAAGAACGTTAGAGAATTGTTGTTATTTTACAATTATTATTTATGACTATTATACACATACAAAGTGTAACGTGTAAAAGGCACCGTTACCAATATCATTATTTTCTAAAAATTAACTAAAGGTATTGTGCCTTAACTAAAGATTGTCTAGAAAAAATATTTTATTAACGGTAAGGAACTTTAGAATTATTCTAATTACTTAATTATTAATATGTTTCATTATTTTAAATATTGTTAATTATTATTAAACATTATTATAACAGAGATAACTTTAGTCATATAAATGTATTTACGGACTATCATACAATAGAGGTACGTGTGAAATAAATATTCGCTTAGTTAGAGATTACACTTAAAGTAAATAATCTCAAACAAACGAGATTTTAACAATTCTGATGTTTTTTTTATAAACTTTTTAATATTAATATTTAATATCGGCAGGTAGTGCAAATCAAACGATAAAACTAAACGATAAAGTTACACCCTTTACGTTGTGTTGTCATTTAGGTTACATTCTCCTAAAAATCTTTGGTTTACCTTCAGATCTCTCATTGAAATTGTCCAAGATTGGTATTTTAGGCTGCCTAGGCAGAGCTTTCATTTTAAAGAAACTTACGCAAATATTTCTCTGTACCTAAACGAAACTGAAAAGGTAACGATTTAGCTTTGGTTTTATCGTTGAAAATTAGCGCGATAAGGCCCCTGCCCCCTGACTATGTAAATCTGTTGCTAACAATTTTCGTTTTAAATCGATTAGAACCGTTTGAAATTACTGAAATTTGACAGTGTCAGTTGATAGTAGAGTGCTATAATAGCACTTTGCTAATAAAATATGAAACTGTGAACTTTAAACGGTTTCAATCGAGAATTGTTAGCAACAAAGTTACGTAATCAGGGGGCAGGGAACGCACCAATGCGCTTGAGAACGCCGCAGGCAAGAGAGAATAGGGATGTTGACTTATGAATAAAATAACGAAATACTAATAAAAATCGTAAACATATCAAACTTTTGGAGTAGCTTGTATACCTCTTGGTTTTATATATTGCGTATTATTTGTTTTATGACCCTTCAAAGTTGGGTGGAAAAGTCCATTTAAAAAGTATAAAATTTGTTAAAATAAATAATACATTTAGTTAGTCCGTAAAATTTATAGCAAATTTGTCAAAGAAACCATTTTGATAAACGCAATATTTAATATAGCTGCCGAACAAATTTCCTACGCGTTGCATATAACGTAGGAAGGCATGACGTCATAAAGTCATAACTTGCCGCCGTTAGTATGGAGCGTTTTCGGGTGAGTCCAATTTTGTGCATTTCAAACTGTGATATCTCGGGCAGTTTTCATGCTAGCGAAATAATTCTTATACAAATGTTTCTTTTTTTTAGGAGTAATTTATGTAACATAAAATAAAAAAATAGTCAACATGCCTATTTAGTTAGGAGGCAAATATTCAATAAGTCGTCTCCTTCACGATTTTCGTCGGACTCTCTTCTATATACCTAAAACTGGTATGTATGTGTTCTTTGTGCTCTACAAAACACGAAACTGACGGTTTTAAGAGGAGAAAGTGGGGACACGTATAGCTATGACGTCACAAAGATGGCGCCGACCGTAACAAGTTTTTCTTCATTTCTCGAGTTTTATTGCATCAATTTCGTTGTTTGATATGTCATTTGAAAGGTTATATAATTGTCTATGATTGCTCTTTTGAAACCTACTAATTTAGTTTTGTCGTTTTTGAAATATTAACAAAAATATGTTTTTTTTTCATAAACTTTTTTTTATTTACAGGTTTAAATTAAATATAGAAAAAGATCTGTGTACCTAAGTTTGTAATTTTATAATAAAAATTAAATTATTATAGTGCAATAATAAACAAACAAGTTGTGGCCAATTCTGTAAAGAGAGTACTCATAATGTTTTTTTCAATTTCTATTTATTTAATGAAATTTTTCTTCATTTCTCGAGTTATACTTTGTCTGTACTGTTGATTGCCTTTTTGACACCTACTAATTTAAATTTGTCGTTTTTGAAATATTAATAAAAATATGTTTTTTTATACACTTTTTCTTATTTTCCGGTATAACTATAAATAAAGACAAACATAAATGTGCCTAAGTTTGTTAGTTTATAACAAAAATTAAAGTCCGTTTTATTACTTTCTCAGAAATATAAACATGATTGAAGTGCAATAATAAACAAACAAGTTGTGACCGATTCTGTATAGATAGTGCTCATCTAATTTTTTAAAGTTCTTCTTTATTTCATCAAATTATTCTTCATTTCTAGAGTTCTACTGCATCAATTTTGTTGTTTGATATGCCATTTGAAAGTTTATATAATTGCCTATGATTGTTCTTTTGAAAACTGCTAATTAGGTTTTGTTGTTTTTAAAATAGAACAAAAATATGTTTTTTTTTCATACACTTTTTCTTATTTACCGGTATAACTCAATAAAGAGAAACATAAGTGTACCTAATTTTGTATGTTTTTAACAAAAAAAAAAGTCTGTTTTATTGCCTTCTCAGAAAAATAAACATGATTGTAGTACAATAATAAACAAACAAGTTGTGACCAATTCTGTTAAGAAAGTACTCATCTGATTTTACCGCCGTTTTCACTATTGATTTTGAAATGATAAGTATTTAAGAGCTGTGAAAAAGTAGCTGTGCTTTTTACAAATTACAGTATACATATAATCTACGTTTACTTTTATATGTATTATAATATCACACATCAAGCAATTTAGATGTACTTGCTAAGCTATTATAAAAACAATGTACAAAATCAAAGTATTTATTTAGTTATTTATTATATTTACCTATAATAACAGTGCAAATAAAAACTATTCCCAACGTGTATTGAAAATCACTTATTAAGTAGGGAAATGATGAATGAGATAATGTAGACATATAATTTAATTATCGAGTTTAGTGAACAGAGCATAGCAAGCAACATATAAGTACTACTCATCAACATCAAGAAAGTTATGCTGATTAAAACATAATTAATTCTTTTCCAATCCTATCATCCGTCAGTCTGTCTTACACTGGCACGATATGAGCTCGATATCTTGCAGACATATTGGATGGATGTTTCAAGCTTGTGATGGGAATTAGGGAATTGTTATATAACCTCCAGCCACAGTTTTCTGGTAAGAGTAAGGTTTGGATCGGGATATTCGCAGTTTTCCAAATAAGTCTGGTAATTTGCTCTGTGTAGATGGTGCTTCTGAACTTCTCTAGAAGGCGGTAATTAAATTACCACCAGCTTTCTCAAATGTTAAAAACCTAGACAAATCGAAATTACCAAGATATCAAGCTCATATCGTGCCAGTGTAAGACAGACTGCCTGACAATGAAATGCGACTGTGCACGCTCAAAGCAAAAACGTATATGTAAAGGAGTATGCCATATTAGAAAAGAAATATTTTAATCAGCATAACATTATGGATGTTGATGAGTAGTATATGTTGCTTGCTATGCTCTATTCACTAAACTCGATAATTCAATTATGTCAACATTATATCATTCATTATTTCATTACTATTTTCTATTTTGTACAATGCGATTTACGTAAAAATAAGTAATTTTCATTACACCTTGGGAATAGTTTTTATTTGCACTATTATTAATACTTTGTTTTGAACATTGTCTCTTTAATTGCTTAGCTTATATTACTTCTTATTTACAGGATCTGTGATATCATAATATGAATATCCTACTAATATTATAAATGTGAAAGTTTGTGGGTTTGGATGTTTAGATGTTTGGATGTTTGTTCCTCAATCACGCAAAAACTACTGAATGGATTTGGTTAAATTTGGCACACAGATATTAAATAGCTTAGATTAAAACATAGGATATTTTTTATCTCAGAACCACGCGGGTGAAACCGCGGGCGGCCGCTAGTATAAAATTATATTACATCCGATATTATAATAAAAAAGTAAACACATATTAGATATTTTATACTTTAATTTGTAAAAAGCACAGCTTTTTCTCTTAAATACTTATCATTTTCAAATCAATAGTGAAAACAGCGGTAAAAATCAGATTCGTACTTTCTTTACAGAATTGGTCACAACTTGTTTGTTTATTATTGCACTACAATCACCTTTATATTTCTGGAAAGGTAATAAAATGGTAATTTTTTTTTATATATAAACATACAAACTAAGATACACTTATGTTTCTCTTTATTTAGTTATAGCGGTAAATAAGAAAGAGTGTATGAAAAAAACATATTTTTGTTAATATAAAAAAAAAACAATACTAAATTAGTAGGTTTCAATAGAGTAATCATATAACATTATATAACCTTTCAAATGACATATCAAACATTGAAATTGATGCAGTAGAACTCGAGAAATGCAAAAAAACTTGATGAAATAAAGAAATTAATTGAAAAAATAGATGAGTACTTTCCTTACAGAATTGGTAACAACTTGTTTGTTTATTAATGCACTACAATGATGTTTATATTTCTGAGAAGATATTAAAACGGACTTTATTTTTTATTACAAACTTACAAACGTAGGTACACAAATATTTTTCTTTATTTAGCTTATACCTGTAAATAAGAAAAAAAATATGAAAAAAAATCATACTTTTGTTAATATTTCAAAAACGACAAGACTAAGTTAGTAGGTGTCAAAAGAACAATCATAGACAGTTATATAAGCTTTCAAATGACATAACAAACAATGAAATTGATGCAATAGAACTCGAGAAATGAAGAAAAACTTGTTACGGTCGGCCGCCATCTTTGTGACGTCACAGCTATGCGTGTCCCCACTTCCTCCTCTTAAAACCGTCAGTTTCGTGTTTCATAGAGCACAAGGAACACATCCATACCAGTTTTAGGTATATACTGGGTGGCGCAAAAGTAAAGACCCTATTTGGTTCAGCTATAAAAAATTTTCTAAATTAGAAAACTAGATTTAGGTTTTTTTAAATGTATATTTGTGCCATTAAATTTCGTACCATTAGGATTTAAAGATGATGTCTTTTAAATGGTGACCTCCAGAGTTGATACACATTTGAGCCCTATTTATGACATTTTGCATAACTTGCCGTAACACTTCCTGCGATATGTTCGTTATTTCTTGACGAATGTTTTCTTTTAGAGCTGCGAGAGTCTGTGGCTTGTTCACATACACCCGAGATTTCAAAAAACCCCAAAGAAAGAAGTCTGGACTGGTCAGATCGGGTGATCTTGCAGGCCAAGGCAAATCGCCAAAACGAGAGATAACTCGGCCTGGAAAAGCGTCCCTCACTAAATCCATATTTATTCCACGTTCTTGGGGAGTAAAACGGTCCATGTTTATTTTCAGTGTATTTTATATTTGTTCACTACACAATTTTCAACAACAGAATGACAGAAAATGTCATATAAAAAAAATTAAAGTATTTTCTTTAGTGCCAGTACTTTTGCGCCACCCGTTAGAAGAGAGTCCGACGAAAAATCTCAAAATGCTTCGTCGCCACCTGACCAATTCTTAATGGCACGACAGAGGGCCTAGCCAAAGTAACATTCGCTAATCTTCGTTATCGCTTCCCTTTCGAAACATGTATGGGATTGACACTTTCGTTATCAATCGAATTTTAAAACGTCAAATCCATTCATGTTTCGAAGCGAAGCAATAGCGAAAATTTTCAAATGTTACTTTGGCTAAGGGGGCATGTCAAATAAACCGTTTCGATCGCGCAAGGAAAAGGAAGAGAAAATTCACTCGCGGTGCCCGCTGTCGCCGTACGTATCGGTCACTGTTTTGCGTTGCCGGGGCTACATTTATTTAAAAAACTGACAGTTGCTTAATATAATTCCTTAATTAATACGATTGATAGTAGTAAAGTAGATATTGTTATTGGCTTTCCCGAGTTTACCATCGCCTTGACCTTGGAGGGGGGCACGATAGGCACAGTCTTGTTCTGCATCCAGTAGAACACGTCGTTGAGGCCCTGCGCCTTCAGCTCGGGCCCTACCGTGGTCCTTATCCTCTCGTTGTACGCGTTCAGCCAATTTATCTGGTAGATTAAAACATAAAAATTTTTAGGGCTACAGTGCACAATAGTAATGTAGGTAGAGGAAACGTCTCATGACAATATTGTCATTATGATTTTACAGGGATTCTCGGGCAGTTTTGGACAGAGCTCAGTCCTGGCTGTCGCGATTCGCGAGTGCTAGGGAATAGGTAGTGATGAAAAGAGTAGTCTTACTAAAGAGATTCACGCTTACTCTTTGTTTTTGTTTACAAAATAACAAGTTACATTTTAGAGACGCCATTTATTAAAATCCCAAATACCATTTTACTTGCAGTAAAGTTTTTTTTAACTAGTTCACGGCAGTATCTACGGCAATACTAGTTACCTACTCCTTTTCAAAATTAAGAATTAAAGTAGGTACTTACCTAGATAATCTGATTATCTAGGTAAGTACCTACTTTTGAAAAGATTTAGACTGTTGTATATTTTGTATAATTTAGTGTTTTTTTCAAAGCTCATCAGAATAACAATTTGTTTCCATTGTACCTCATAGTCCGTAAGCATATTCTTGTCAATCAGCTTGGGTTCGTAGGGGATGAGCGTCGCTTCCCGGAACCCGATGTACAGGGGCCCCTTGGAGATCACCTCGAGCACGTTGCCCAGGCTCACGCCGAACTTGGCGTCGTACCACGCCGGCTCTGTTACAAAAAACACAAGATTAAGCCGATTAGTGCCATCACAGTGGTGGCCTCATCTTAATTAAATAAGTTGCCATACACCGTCATTTTGTAGTCGTTTTAATTAACTTAAGGGTGTGTTGTACCAATGAAAATAAACATTTTTGCCCAAGAAACATGGGTCGAAAAACGACAAAAAATTTTGGTCCTCCCATACTAACTAGACAGCTAAAACATTGTATTTGTATGGGAAAGTCAACATTTTTTGTCGTTTTTCGACCCATGTTTCTTTGGCAAAAATGATTATTTTCATTAGTAGAGCACTCCCTTAAGTTAATTAAAACGACTACAAAATGACGGTGTATAGTAAGCTCCGTGGGTAGGCCCCCGACAAGGTGGACCGACGATCTGGTGAAGGTTGCAGGAAGCCACTGGATGCGGGCAGCGCAGGACCGATCGTTGTGGAGATCCTTAGGGGAGGCCTATACCCTGCAGTGGGTATCGTGCGGCTGATATGATGATGATGATGAATGAGGGCGCTACTGTGAGGTCGCTAATCGCCTTAACCACGAATGACCTTGTCTTCGATGCTAATGTTCGTAATAATCGTGTCAATAGTATTTAGCTATGCATAAATTTGTCTTGGAAATTGAAATTTGAAATTGGTATTGGAAAATGAAATGAAAAGAAAATGTAAGTACCTAAGAAGGTACACAACATACCACTTGTGATGAAATATCCATCCCTCAAAGTGTGCAGATTTAAGTCTTGTCTGTAATCGATTACTACTGGATCTGAAAATTAAAAATTAATATCTTATTTTTTATTAATATTAGTAGTGTAGTACTTAGTTAAATTAATCGCATTGTACTTATGCTATTCATAAAATTAATAAATGCTTGGACGATTTCACACTGCGCCGTCTAGCCCCAAACCACAATAGATATTAGTAGGTACTATGTAGGTACTGCCCAAACTAAGCAAAGCTTATTTTATTTTATTCATATTTGGGGGGTTTACAGCTCTCAATACAGCGTAGTATAGAGAAATAAAAACTAAAAGCCTTAGACAACTAATATTATTATATTGTTTAAAAACATGGTTATTAAAGTTATTAGAATAAATAATATCGGGATTTACAGTTTACACCATTGCGCATGCAACTGCGCCGAAATATCGGAGTCTCAAAAATAAACAGGTAGGTACTTAGTTGGTGTAAATCCCAATATAGTTATATACAGGGTTATTTGTAAAATACGAACAACCTCGCAGGAGTAGATTACTAATATCATAAACAACAACTTTGGATCGACGACTTTTCCGAAAACCGACAAAAAAATCGACTTTCCATAAAAATTGTTCTCATACCTACTCTGCTCACATACCCTGTATGACTTAAAAGAATTTTTTGAAATGAGAGATTAATTTATTGTATTGTGTACCTACTAATTTTGTTGTGTGTTTAATCGTGTTATAATTTTGATTATCATGTATGAATTAACAATATCATAAATATTACTATTAATATGCAATTAGTGTTAAAATTTATAATTTTGCATGCTAATAATTTTGGCTCAACATGTTTAGTGCTTATTATCTGTTATTTAGATCTTTTAATACCATGTTTGAATGCAATTAAAATTCATCGGCCGCGGCCGGCCGGGATTCGAACCCGGGACCTCTTCCGTGGTAGACCGGCATGTTGACCACTGCACCACTCAGGTGGCAACGCCCTCCGGCTCTTTGGCGAGTGATACCTTCTCTCCTATTAAGCGCAGCGCCCACCCCGTGGCCCGTGGGCCGCACGTAGTCTTGCTTGGCGAGCCAGAGCGGCGCGCGCGCCACCGGGTCGGCGTGCGCGGCGGGCAGCGACGCGGGCGCCAGCAGCGACGCCAGCGCCGCGCCCGCGCGCAGCACCGTCGTGTACGCGCGCCTCATCTCCGCCGCGGGCCGCCCGTAGTGCACCGTGCGGGTCACCACTGTCGTTCCCTCTAGAGAAAATGATTTAATTATTATTATTTATTTAGATAGGGGACGCCATCGAAGCCGAACGGGTGATCGTCTTCCTAAGCCGGAACCAGTGTAGCGGCATCTACCTTAAGCCGCACATACCAACACATGGTTGCAACAAGATTCATCACCGTGTGACTAGATGGCGCTAGTGTCGAATAAACACAAAAAAATAGTAAGAAATAGCACCGAAGGGAGGAGTTATGTCAGCGAAGCAGCATATATACAACTGCCAACCAATAACCATCATCGCGATGATGATGGTCCAACCGATGCATCGGTTGGACCGCGGTCCCCGGGCTAAGATCACCCAGCCCGGAGGAAGATCTTCCACTTTGGCCTTCCTATCAGTGGTTACCTTCACTCCATACTACCATACTTCAATACCTACACCATTTCACCCAGTTCCCGAAATCCCCTGAAAACAGGGGGAGGGGAGTCATCATTTACTGCACCGGCGTCGGACCCTCGAAGCGCTTACAGTACCTGATCGTTAACTGCTTTAGATCCTCTTCCTTTAGCTTGTCCACTCCAAAAAACTTCCAGCGCAGCGATGCGTACATTGGGCATTCTGCCATGAAGTGGTTACTTGTGTCTTCTCTTACTCTACATTGCGGACAGATGGGGTCCTCTATCCGTTTGATCACTTAGCTTAGTGGACAGTGTCCGGTTAATACTCCTACTATGATTCTTATGTTTTCCTACTTTCAGCAACTCTATATAGTTACAGACAATGATACAATAAGTAGTATTTATCAATATACAAATAAATACTTGAGACTGAGATCACAATAAACGTTCGAGTAGATGTATGAACTCGAGAAAATCAGCCAGGATTTGAAAAAATTACAAACATAGTGTATAATTATCACCGTCATACTGTCCTCCTTAGCGTATGATGAGCGTGGAGTTGGTGAAGACGCGGCGCTCGGTGCGCGCGGTGGCGCTGTACTCGGGCTCGTCGCCGCTCGGGCCGAAGGCCACGCGCGTGCGCATCGACGCGCCCACGAACCCCGCCAGCGTCTCGCGGGTCAACTCCACCATCTTGGCGCGACTGCTGTCTCGGTCAACAAAGATTGTAGGTAGCTATATCTCTCTTACCGTCATACTGTCCTCCTGAGCGTATGATGAGCGTAGAGTTGGTGAAGACGCGGCGGTCGGTGCGCGCGGTGGCGCTGTACTCGGGCTCAGCGCCGCTCGGGCCGAAGGCGACGCGCGTGCGCATCGACGCGCCCACGAACCCCGCCTGCGTCTCGCGGGTCAACTCCACCATCTTGGCGACTGCTATCTCGGTCATTTTCGCCTTGTTCTGACAAAAGAAGGGCGTGTTTGTTAAGGCACAGCTAAGGTATTTATTTCAGGCCTATGAAAGGTGGCCTTATGGCTAGTTTACATTATCTTAGCTGTTAGTAGACTAGTTATAGTTATTGAGAGAGTAGAGTAGTAGTGAGAGAGTAGAGTAGTAGTGAGAGAGTAGAGTAGTAGTGAGAGTAGACGGTAGGTAAATTATCTGCTGTGTTTGACGTTCTTTTAAAATCAACGATGATGCCAAGCAATGTACCTCTATTCTCTACTAACAGCTACGATAATGCCTTAGACCTTTTTAGTTTATGCACAACGGGATTGTGCTTGGCTTTTACCTCGTCTGATATTAGGGCCAAAGGTGGAAGCGCACTACACCCGGCATCCTCATCACAGAGGAACTGGCTATCTTACCTCTAACTGTCGGAACACAACATTTTTCTTACTGTTGTTACGACGACACGTCAGACTTAGGTAAGATTGTGGGAGCTAGCCAGGCGGACTTGAATTAGAGATGAAACGGATAGCAGTTTGGCCGGATACCGGATACCGGATATTCGGCCAACCATGTGGCCGGATATCCGGATATCCGGCCACCGGATAATCGGCGGAACTTAGCCGTTTGGTGCATCGCACACGCATACACTTGCGTAGGCGGCGCGCGAGCGATCGGGTGGACTCTGTTCGATTCGGAAATATATTTCATAAGAGATAATAAAACTAACTAAATAAAGCAAATGATTACTTACAAATATATATATATTTTTTTATCCCGATTTTTTTTTATTCGGCCGGATGCCTATCCGGCTGAATAGTAGTTATCCGGTATTCGGCCGGATAGTATTAAGGTCACCGGATAGGCCGGATACCGGATAGTTACCGGATATCCGTTTCATCTCTACTTGAAATACTTAAGCCCTATCACCAACAACCTACTTTACATAACTAACAAATAAGAATGCTTTCGAAAAGACTTCTGAAATAAATTTTAGTAAATATAACTCTAATTACTAAAGGTGCATGCTGCACGTACATACCTGACCTTCTAAGTAGCATAGAAGCGTGCACATAGCAACGGCGTCCCTCAAATGGGCTTTCTTCATCCCCCTGACTTCCGCTTCGTTCTTCTGCGCTTTGAGGTAGATGATGGGGGAGGGCAGCAGCACCTGCTTGCTAGGGTGGACGCTCTGCGCGATCGCCGCCGAAGCCCCGCGCTGGAAGGTCCCTGATGCTGGGATCAGGATCTTGCCCTCGGGAGCCCTTCGGAGATCGGAGTAAATGGTGGCGTAGTCATTCACCCTAAAATACGAATAGGAGATTAGTTCTGATTAATCTGAGGATCAACTTCTAATATAGTATTTCTTAAGGCTTATAAGTAAATGTAATATTAACAATCCATATTGATACATATGAAGAAAATACAAGGACTTGATGGATATAAACTTAACCTTATCAAAGTATTTATTTTAAAACGGCTATGTAGGTAGGTATGTGTACTTACCCGAATAATTCATCGTGTGAGACTTAAAGCATGTGTGTGAGATTTGCTAAACGCGTCTTTATTCATCGTTATGAATGAGATAAGAGCTGTTTTAGCTAGCACCGTTTCTAACGGTTTAAGAAATACTTAAGTAGTTTGAATCCTTACTTGTCTTATTTGGTAAACTATTTTCACCCAACTCTATTGAAAAAACATGTTATAGAATACCTACAACGAATGGTTTTCCACACGTACTTAGATTACGAAAAGAATTAGGAATCATAATTAGTGAGAAGTTGATTTAATAAGACATATTTTTTTAATAAATAATAATTTATTTTATTTTTATTTTTAAAATAAAATAAAATAATTAACAGACCCATGACAACTGTCAAAAGCTGTTTACTAAATAGGACAAGTAAGGATCAACAGACTATAAGAAAAACATAACATTCACCTAGTGCAGTTGTTGGTATAACAGTTGTAGACCGCCAGAGCCTCTCTCACGGGCATGGAGAGCTTCCCAGGGGGTGCGTAAACACGCACCTCCCTCTTGCTGACCACTACGAATGCCTTCAGCAGAGGCGCGTACGGAAGGTCGCGCCCTCGCACGTTGAGGAGCCACGCCACCTCGTCGAGAGCTGTCACCACCATCGCGTCCACTACTGCCACGCGCAACTCCTCTCTGACAGCCGCTACTTTCTCGCGCCAGGTCATGCCTGTGTTTATGCAGGGTGTTTGGAAATAGTAAATAAGAGGCCGAATATGGTACGTACGTAGGGATTGTACACAAGAAACGGGCGATCGAAAGATTTTAAATTCAAATTATTTTGTCTTTTTAAATTACGAAACTAACGTACTAAATACTTCGTATACGTCGCCTTCTAGCCAGGGCCATCAAACTGAACAACATTTACTATGAGACCAACTCCGAAATCTCGAAAAAAAATCAGCTGTTTCATACATATTTTAGTTATTAATTTTTTGTATAAAAGAGCTGTTTTTTTGTGATTTCAGAATTTGTCCCATTGTAAAAGTTGCTCAGTTTGATGGTCCCCTCCCTATCTATACATATAATAAAGCTGTAGAAAAGTTGTGTCTGTACAAAGAAAATATTTTGAAAAAAAGTGGTTGGGGTGTTTGATAACAACCTATAAAACCCATTTCTATAATTTTTGGAATTTTTGTCTGTTTGTCTGTTTATCTGTATGTTTGTGCGCAAATAACTCAAAAACCACAGAATAGATTTTGATGGGATTTTCACAGTTTGGTAGCATAGGGTCCAACTTAAAACTTAGGCTATGTTTCATCTGATTCGGGTGGGTAGAACCTGGGAAACAGCTTGAACTCTCCGTAGTACTAGATTTCATACACTAAGGACATCATTTTAAGCTGGTCGCCTTATTCTTAAATCGCGGGCAAAAGGGATACCTACCTGGGGATTTTTCTATTGTCTACGCCACGTTAAAGAAATTTCTCTACCGTGTCCACGACGCGGATGATTTCGCAAGCGGAGTATATCCAGAAGTAACAGTACTTTTACTGTTCTCGAGGGATAGCAAAAAAACTTTCCACGCAGACGAAGTCGCGGGCGGCCGCTAGTCTACAATATTAAACGGCTTTAATAGGCTATTACCTAACACACCTTGTATTGAAATCGTTGCAATACTTTCAGCAAGACTTTCATACCCAATGATATTTTTAAATTATTAAAAATATTGCGATGTGGGATGTTCGCGCAACGGATAAACAGTAACAAGACAGAATTTAATGTAGTAATGAGCGTTTATTAAAGGCATACAGTGCCTTATATATTGGGAGAAGGTAAGTGTGTGTGAGTACATGGTACACACACTACACCTCCCCCGTAAATATAAAAAAAAATACAAATATAAAAAAAGATACAAACTAAAAAGATTTTTTTTAGTACACATCAAAATAATTCTAAAAAAGGATAAGATTTAATCATCCATCAAAACATCAAAAAATATCTTAATTCACTTTTTTTTCAAACTTTCAAACACAAAAAATTTGACAAAAGACAAAAGCTAAGTTACACCACAAAGAAGTTACTTATTTTTATTTATTTAACCAGTTGCTGACGATGACTTATAGTTAACGATTACATTAAAGAACAATCATTTAAGAAAAATCTTGTCACATCCGAGTTTACTTACAAAATATTAATTTCATAATCCATTATTTGTGGAGGGCCAATCCACATTATCTAGACAAATCCATATTATACGCGTATCTCACACTACAATATTAGGTTAGGTACCTATACTATCTCATAGTCGACTCATTTTATTTTAACATTTTATCATTTCATCTTTTTTTTTTACATATAACTCATTTAATATCTATATAGTGGCACTTTTACTATCACATGTGTACACATTTTATAACTTTTTCATTTCATCTTATACTTTCTTCATAATATAACAATACAGGGACTTTATTTTAAGGTCATACTCTGACGCTGCGTAGCTCGCGCACCTTCGTCATCAGTCGCCTCCAACTATTCTCACAGAGAAATCTCGTTTCTGCTATGATCGAATGTAGGATCAGAACCCTTATTTCGTACCACTTATATTCACTTTCAATACATCATCAATAATTCTCTTTTAATACAACTCTTCATATTCACATATAAAACTTCTACTTATTTCACTTTTACTTCATCTCGATCCCAAACCAACAAAAAAATCTATTCATCGGTCCAAATAAATCATTAGTTGATCAGAATTTTAACTAAAGGATGATCAGCCCAAAAATAAAGATTCTGATTAATTAATCAATTCCTACTTTAAAACTTATCATAGCGATTCCAATACCTTACATTTATCCAATACTATTCATAAAATTTCATTCGCTATTCCATACACTTTAAAAATATCTACTCCATCCTAAAAAAAACCATCTCCTAAAAAAACAACGATCCTAAACCTTACTCATATTCCACATAATTATGGTTATTTTCTCATTTCCATGTTTATTTGCCTTAATCAGGAAGTTACATTTCATAATATTTTTCTCCATTACAAACTCTTATCAAAACAAAACTTAGTTAAGTACTTCAATTCAATATTGTTTAGTAATAGTAGTTAGGTACAAGACAATCAAAGTCATTCCCGAGATTAAAATTACATTCCTTTAACTGATAACTAAAATGATACGAAGTGGCAACATGAATTCGATTCTAATAATTTAACTTGATATGATACTTCTAATAACAATCTTGCATTCTTGCCACATGAACTCCTTAAATGAAGTTGTTGCGCTGACGCGTTTTCGCTGACACAATGAAATATAAAACAAACTGACGAATAAACTATATTTAGAACAATCAATTATTCAATTTGGAAAAAAGTCATTATCCCTTTTTAACACAATAACATTGAATTTAAAGTACGTAAGGTTTCGTTTTATAAAACCAAATTATTAATTATAGGTACTTACAAAAAAAAACAAAAATGTTTTCAAATTCTTTGAAAAATAAATCAGAAACCATAAACTTAATAGCGAAAAAGCATAGCGAAAAATTTTCTAAGTCTATGTCAGAAACACACTAAACTTTCAATAAAACTTTTTCACTCCTTTTTAAATAACATTTAAAATTCAGCTTAAAACATATTCAAAATTAAAAAAACTTATCTTCTAGCCAAATTACATCGTCAACAACTGTTCTGTTATTTATTTATAACACAATGCATAGTGATTATATTGCATGTGAATATTAAATTTAGTATAAACTAATACAATTACAAAAGAAAGAAAATAAAAAAGAAACAATTAAATTCTTCAATAAAAAAAAAGTTCTAAGGAAAATTTTATCTCAGTAATACCAACCAATGTTCTTTATGGATTAATTACTTACACGAAATCCAATAACACATATTTTATTTGAACGAAATAAAATGCACTACTTAACCTTTATTTTAGTGAGAGAGAAAAAATCGAAAATAGTTTTTTTTTAGCACTGGATCACAAATTTCCGGTAAATTTTCCAAATTCTAATAGACTGGAACATCTCGCGGCTGCATCCTCATCAGACACCTGCATCACCCGGCGCCCTGCTCTTATCATCTTTCATCATCACCTCGACACCAGCACGCAGATATTACAGTTTATTTCACCTCAGTTGTTAAATTTCATTTTGTTAAGTTTTTTATAGCGTTCAATTTCACATGTAGATTTTTTTTTTCGTGCGAAGAATTTAATCACCATAATAATTATTTAAAATATAAAGTTCAGAACGATTTCTTATACTTAGTTTTTTTTTGTAGTCACATACCTAATGTCTGGTTTCTTTCACTTTAAAAGTCACATTTTCACCTCTCAAAGTCACATAATGTTTTTGGTTTACTTTAGTACTATCTGAAAATTGGCTAAACCATCTGCCCAGCGCCGCCGATGGGCAGCACTGGCAGGGTCGCCATGCGATGTGGGATGTTCGCGCAACGGATAATCAGTAACAAGACAGAATTTTAAGTAGTAATGAGCGTTTATTAAAGGCATACAGTGCCTTATATATTGGGAGAAGGTAAGTGTGTGTGAGTACATGGTACACACACTACAATATATATAGCCATTCGAGCACAAAAGTCGTCTAACAAAAATTAATATGAAACATCTATTTGCACTTAAAAGAGGTTACTATAAATTGAGCTTACCCACGTAATCCATGTGGTGTAAATTGGCAACGATCTTGGAGAATTCCGGCCTGCGTTTAGCCGGGTCGGGCTCATCGGCCCACAGGATGTCCACGAGCGTGGACACGTCGGTGAGGTTCAGGCCCTGCTGCTGTAGAGACGAGGCCAGCAGTCCCCACTCCGAGTGGGACGTCAAGCGCGCGTCGCCGCCCACCCGGTCGCCAGGTCGTGACTTCTCCTACGAATACAATGAGGTTTACTAAAACTCTTCAATTTTAGGTAAAAAAGATGGTCCTTCAAGCCGGATGATATGTTTGCTATCAATACCTAGAGTCTGGTCAACGAAAGATGAGACTAAAATGGTGGCGCCACGCCACTTACCTTGTTCAATTAATAAGTTATTGGAAATAATATATAATACCTAAAATAATTGCTCCAGAGATAGAAGACTTGTGATAAGTACACCTACATGGTACAGACCCTTAATTGTTTTATTGCTATTTTGTGAATAAAGATGAAGGCTGAGCATTCGTAGAATTCAACAAGACTGATGCAATGGGCAAAACTACCTTTAAACATCGAGTTTGTATTTTTTTTTTTTTTATTCAAAGGAAGTTCAACAGCAAATTTGACAGATTGCTTAAAAATAATAGCGACAGGAAGCCAATTACAGAACTCCACATATAGCAAACAGAGTGGTTTTGTTAAAGCTAAAGCGACAATTCGCACTGCACTCAATTTTTGAAAATTATATAATATTATTATTATAACACTATTATTTATTATAATAATTATATTTTACAAATTATGTTAAAAAGTTAAGTAGTTAATTATTACAGAACATTATTTATCTCATTAACCTACATTGCTTATGATAATAGCGTCTATACAATTTAGATAGAGAACAGAAACTAACAATCAAAAAACTGATTGGCTAATGTTTTCCTCGCCAAAACCGAACTGGTGTTAAACAAGTCGAAATTGTAACTTTTGCACAGTTTGTTAAAAGAGTCACTGGCTCGCCACATAAATTCGTTTTGCCTGTAGTTAGTACTTGCTGAAGGTAGATGCAAAAGTGGGTTACTCCTCAGTGGTTTCGCTGGGCACCTTAGAGATAGAAGTGCAAGCAACTCTGGACAGTCTATGGAGTTCGATGCTATCCGTAACAAAAATATCAAGTCACCGATATTACGCCGGAGATCTAGTGGAAGAAGGTGATGCTTTCTACACAAGTAATGATAGTTGTTAGAATGATATTGGTCATTAGTTTTGTAGCATAGAAACCGTATGAACTTTTTTTGAACGGATTCAATTCTGTTAATATAAATATCATATCTCGGGTTCCAGACTTGGCTAGCGTACTCCAAGATACTCCGGACAAAGGAACAGTATAAAATTTTTATGGTTTTCACGTGAGAAAATTCCTTAGAGGAACGCATGACAAATCCGAGTGCTTTTGAAGCTTTTTTCACCATAGCATCTACATGTGAGTCAAATATTAGTTTAGAGTCTAATAGAACTCCCAGATCACGTACATTAAACTGTTTTTGCAAAACTGCGCCCTTAAGGGTGTAGTCGAATAAAATGGGATTCTGCTTACGACTAAAAGTGACAACACAACATTTGGATGGATTAAGGTCCAGGTCATTAACTTGACAATATGTTTCGAGTCGTGATAAATCTGACTGAAGTGCTAACGAGTCTTTTTGTGTCCTAACAGATGTAAAAATTTTCATATCGTCTGCAAAACAAAGTAGTTGTGACTCATGGAAACACTCCCCGATATCACCAACAAAGATCACAAACAGCAGAGGTCCAAGCAATGAACCTTGGGGTACGCCACTGGGGATTTTGACCCAACTGGATATGTAATTGTTAACTACAACTGATTGCGATCTATTGTCGATGTACGATGAGAACCATCTAAGAAGGTCACCGCTAATACCGATGCGTTTAAGTTTAGTTAGAAGCGTTGAGTGGTTAATTCTGTCGAAACACTTGCTGTAGTCAGTGTAAATGACATCTACCTGAACACCCGAGTCCATTGCATTTGCTAGAAAGTTGTTGAATACAATAAGGTTAGATACTGTGGAGCGCCCTTTGAGAAAGCCGTGTTGAAAAGGACAGAAGGAATGTCTTAGCTCTGAATATACTTGGTCGTAAACTATTCTCTCAAGAACCTTGGAAACGATGCAAAGCTTAGAAATGGGTCTATAGTTGGTGACCTCAGTTCTATTTCCTTTTTTAAAGACTGGTGTGATATAGGCTTTCTTCCAAACATCAGGTACGACGCCTTCGTCTAGCGACCTTTGAAACAGTATTGCGAGTGGATAAGCTATGGTTTCGGAACATCTTATTAGGAATACCGCTGGTAAATCATCTGGCCCTGCAGATTTTGCTGGATCCAGTTGCTTTAGAAGGCGTCGAACTACTAGCTCGTCGATCTGAACAGTACTTTTTGAGGGAGATTACATTCAGACTGACACCAGACTGTTGCAAGGCCACCAACTGCACCATTTTTTCTATGAAATTTCATGGAAAAAAACAGTGCAGTTGGCAGCCTTGCATCAGTCTGAATAATCGTGTAATGTCCCTCTACGTGGCTGGTTTGATTCCTTACCGTGATCCACTCAACAATAGACTTCTGGTTGGGGTCGTCCGCGTTGAACACCTGCCACGCGCAGGAGAGCGCCGCGACCGCCCGCTTCACCTCGGAGCCTGGCACCCACACCGCCGCGCCCTCGCCCGCCATCACCGCCGCCGTGCCGACGCCGTCCCAACCGCTTATGTACTCCAGCCGGCGTTCTTCAGGCGACGGCTCTTCACTCTGGTATTATAATATAACATAGGATTTATTTTTACGAATCTTTTTTTGTCTATCTATTTATTTGTCGTTTAAACTTGTTATGATTCTCTTTATTAGCACAGATCAAACCAAAATCTTCTGTGTAGACATAAAAAGCTTCATGTAGCATCTAAAGATGTTTGTAAAACTCGCACCCCGACGTGTCAATTTGCACCGTAGCGGGCGCCGGCCGCCCCGGTACACTCTTTTATGTGGTTAAAGGTGTGCCATAAAAGTATCGCGTATTCAAGTATAATTTACCACTATTAAATAAATGTTAAACTCATAGCTGCGCTTAGTCTACATTTATTAGGTACTAACAGAATCTTCTCCCGACGGATTCGTACGAATACGAATCCGTCAAGAGAAGACTTTGAAAAATATCGTTGCATGGCACTACGAATTTATGGCTTGGTCTCCTACTATTTTATGCTATACGGTATACCTACTATAAGTACGCGACGTCTGAAGTCAGCGTAAACATCCTGCAGTAAAAACCAACGTCGCCGCGTCGTTGGCGTTCGAAAGAGATCGTAAAGGCGATCGGGCACTTTGATCCTTATGACCAATAGACTTGAATCCTACATCGATGGATACCCTAGGTCTTTTTAAGAGGAAAAATGGTCATTATGGGGTTACATTTGGATTTGTTGCCTGATTTGAGATATCGGCTTATAAAGTAATGTGTTTTCAGTATCTCGGATAGTACAGTCAGCAATGAAAGTCGCTTAGCGGCGCGCGGCGGCGGGTCCATAGAATATCAGGACAACATTTCAGGACAAGCGCCATACCTATTCGTGCTCTATGAGAACATACCTTTCTAACGATATACTATTTATATCTATTGGATCCTGGACCAGAGTTCATACATTTGTGCCCATACCCCTTTAACGCTGTAAGTGGCCGACCGGCGTAAATATGAGACCAAGACCTGAATTAATTAGAACCTTACCAAATGTTCATCAGTGTAGAATACGATGTATGCGTTGAGTGCCTTCATGTGAGTATAGACGGGATTTCTCATGGCCGCCCTCAGCCTGGCCAGCGGGGTGGAGGTGCTGAGCGAGTCCTCGCACACGGGCGGGAGGGACGGCTCTTCCTGAAGAGTGATCAGCTCGCGGGGTGTCGTCATCGGCGGTGTGGCCGTAGTCGTAGTGGTTGACGGCGTGTACCGGACGCCGTGGCATGCTGACGACATGAAAAAAAAATGCGAATTAACATCACATACTTTTGTATTTTTATTTTAATACATAGGACGTGACTATGCATTGGCCCACCTCAGAAAATAGCCTTTTAATTTTCTATAGCAAGCCCCCCCAGCTTATTGCGATTGTCAATTTTGTCGTCAATGCCATTGTTAGAGCAATTGACAGTCGCTTCAGTTGCACGCGTTAACGATCAATTTTCGCGTCAATGAGCTCAACGGGCTTATGTAAAACATGGATTCGATAGACAAAATGTTAAAGATTCTTATGTTATTTATTCTTTGTTTTTTTTTATTTATAAAATAAACAAACCGCTATTTGTTATAAGTATTTAGGAAACACCTAGAGTTTGAGGGTAAAGATACTTTTTTAAACCTTGGATTGGGTTTTGTTAGAGCTTAATTTGGTTTTCAAGGCTTCAAATTCTTGCGGAGTGTCAAATAGGTAGGTCTAGGTACCCATCTATTTAAGTATAAAATTGCAAGTCCTTAAAAAAATCAAGTTGATTTTTTTGTTAATGTTTGCGGAGGGTGTTTTAGGTACTATTATTTATTCTGTGGTTTTAGTCAAAGTGGTCAAAGTTCTTAGGTAGGTTTTTTACTTGGGCGAATTAATTCGTCCAAGGTTTTTTAACATTATTTTAATTGTCGCTTCGCCAGAAATTTGGATGTACTCGGTTAGTGTTTGATCAATAAAAAAGCTATCTTTTTTGTATAATAAAATCGTATCACTGTTGTTGAAAATTACGAAATCTGTCGATTGGAAGTTTATTTTTATAAGTTTTTATGGTGTTATTCAGGATTTTTATACAGAAGAGTTAAGTACCTATCAATTTTTCAATATTTCTGTTCGGTTATTGTGTTTCTTTGTTTCTTTTTCAGTCTACAGTATTTTTTATAAAGTAGAATTCTTCTAGAAAATCAGTCTTTTCATCAGATTGTGAACCGGCCTCGCCTTAACTCAACTTTTTCGGCTAAGCTTGTAATGTAAGCTATCAAGAGGCGACGACGCTGGAAGAAATTTTCATAGTAAAAATTATCGAAATTATCAGTAACATTATCGTTTTTAATTAGTAACTAACAAACTATTTCTTATTTCAGAAAACTGACAATTACAAAAAATCGTTTTTTTTATTTAAATATTGATTCAAGATTTATATTATTGGTTGGCAAATCTGTGAAAAACTGGAGGTCACTTTACGTTTTTTTTCTATAGAGAAAAGTTTAAGCTATCATTGTTGCTGTCAATCACGTAACTGAGGACTTACTACAGTCTACAATCTACTTTCTTTCTACATTATTTTTATTGGAATAGATAAGTTAATCAGTCAATAATGCTGTGTGAAATCGTTGTTCAAAAATGTGTACGTTGTATTCGTTCGTTCTTTATTTTTATTTAGCATTTTTTCTTTAGGTAAGTACCTACAAATTTTCTTTCGCGCTTCTTTGAAACGTGATTCGCTATCGCTAAAGCTAGGGTTTCCTAGGATGACGGTGCCGTCATATTACGGCCGTAATTTAGCGGCGTAGAACGTTGTCTATGTAAACAATACGGCGCGGTTTCTGACGTTACGGTGTCGCCATGTTTATTTTTTTTTTTTTTTTTTTTTATTCAGATTTACCAACGTTTGTTTACATTAATTCTTATAATAAATACAATAGTATTAATTGATATCTAAAGTTAAATGTAACAAACACTTATAGGTAAATTCAACATGCATTTAAAATTACCTAACTATTATTTATCTAAAAGACTGAAGGACTAAGAAAAAATTAATAATTATTCAAAGTAAGGATGATCACAAAAAAACCTAGGTCTTATACTAACTGTTGGCGATAATCTTACGGATACTACCAAGCGAGTCAAAATTAAAGTCAACCATGTCACTGTAGTTGTTCACAAGCCTGCAGAATCGGGGAATGGGAGAATTGGACCCGTAAACTGTCCTTCGCAACGGTGCGGAAAGGGGGGTTATTCTGTGTCTAGGATATCTTCTAGGCACACGTAGATTTAACATAGATAAAAGTGAAGGGCTATCTATGCAGTGATTTTGCAATTTCCATACAAAAGAAGCATCCGCTAGCTCGAAACGTTTAGATAAGGACATCATTTTAAAACGAGCTAAACGTTCATTGTACGGTATTCTCCACTTTTTCTTAGAAATTCCGTTGGCAAACGCTAGATGCCAAAGGAACCTCTTTTGTACACGCTCTAGTCGAAGGCTGTGTACAGCAAAGTGTGGTCTCCAAACAACACATCCATACTCTAGCAGACTTCGGACTAAGCAGTTAAACAGTTGGATCTTAACCTTATTACTGTGAAAAACTTTAGCATTTCTGATTACAAAACCTAGCATTCTGTATGCCCTCTTTACGATACTGTCTATGTGAGGTATGAAGGTCACTTTAGCGTCAAAAATAATTCCTAGGTCCCTAATCTGTTCCACTTGTTGTATTTTACTTCCACTAATGAAATAATCCATTTGTAACGTATTATGTTTGCGTGCATACTTGACATGATAGCATTTTGATATATTAAGGTCCATTTTATTTTGATGACACCAGTTCGTAAGCTCATTTATATCTTTTTGAAGTTTAATACAATCCTCTATTGAATCGATCACTCTGCAAAACTTTAGGTCATCTGCATATAAATATGATTCCGAGTACTGTAAAAGTTGTGGAACATCATTAATAAATATATTAAATAGTATAGGTCCCAGATGAGAACCCTGTGGCACACCTGATTTGACATTCGCACATTCAGACCGATATCCATTAACCACCACGAAAAATGATCTGTTTTTGAGATATGATGCTATCCAGTTGAGTGCTGTACCGGAAACCCCATAAGCAGACAACTTTTGCAATAAGATATCGTGTGAAACTCGGTCAAAGGCCTTACTAAAATCTGTGTAAATAGTATCCACCTCTTTATTTAAATCTAGTGCCTTTGTTACCGTTTCAACAAAATCAATAAGATTTGTGATTGTGGATCGAGACTTAACAAAGCCATGTTGGTTATTGCAAAGATAAGATTTAAAATGGTCAAGCAAATAAGGATAAACAACACATTCAAATATTTTTGCAAACCATGATAAAATTGATATAGGTCTCCAATTTTCAATATGATCCTCAGGCCCAGATTTATGGATAGGCACTATTTTTGCAGACTTCCACTCATCAGGAAAAAATCCTGTGTGCAATGAACGGTTAAAAATCAAGGAGAGTGGTTTAACTAAATACTTAGCACAGTTGGCTATGAAAATAGGAGGTATACCATCTGGACCAGCTCCTTTCGAACAGTTAATGTTACTTAGTTTCTTAAATAGAACCTCTTCATCTACTACAGGAAGCCTAAAATGTTGACTGTAATTTTCCAACTTGCGTAAATTTCCTATTGGATTCCTATTACTATCCTCGTCGTCAACGTCATTATAAACAGATGCAAACTGCGATGAAAAAAGTTCACAAATTTGATTGCCATCTGACGTAGTTATATGACCATTTGTCATTGCTACCGGGTAAGAACTAGAACCGCCTCGCTTTGATTTTAAAAATGACCATAGCAGCTTTGGACTTTTGCAAATCTGTTCTTCCAACATATTCATGTAGCTTTTATGTATGTTACGGTGTCATAATTATGACGGCACCGCTATCCTAGGAAACCCTAGCTTTACCCCTCGTTTTCACTAAAAAACATGTCAAATACTTGTTTCATACAAAACTCGTAGAATACTTGTTGCAAACAAGTAAACTCAACGGCGTTTACACCATAAAGTTAATATTACCTAGCGGAATAGAGTAACAAAGGGCTGAGCAAGCGAGATGTCACTAAACAGCAACAATGTGTGATAAAAAGAGATGCGTGATTATGACGTGCAGAACTCTTTTTCGCAACTGATTGACAGTTTGTCAGCACTTATCAGCCCGCTGAGAATTTGAGTTCTGAAAATATTTCCGATATTTCTTGAAATCGTGGACATTTTTGCGAAATAATGCTTCGGAAACATGGTGTCCTGTTCAGTGATTGATTGTTGTACAACACATCGAAATAACCCAGAAAAATTTTCATTTCACAGGTAAATTACTCCAAATCGACCCCGCCTAACTTTGTGTTTATTTTTGCCAATACGTTTCGAAATTTTAACACTGAGCGTGATAATTCTCTTCTGTAAACACTCATTTTTGTAAGAAGCAAAGATCGGCTAGACAAAATGCAAAATTAACGAATATTTTGTGTAAAGAAATAATTTTCATTTTACAGTAGGGCTGCATAAAGTTATCGATTTTTTTTCGATTGTCTATCACGCCGCATCACACGGTAAACGAATATGTTTCACTGTTGTAAAAGTACTTATATGATGTTTAGTTATTATTCATCTTGGAATGTAAACCCATTTAAGATAGTCAAAGTCAAATAAGCTTAATTCAAATAAACTTAATTATTAAGTACTTTTGAATCGTCTATATTTTCCTACCACCCGTTCCAGACTTTTTTACTATTGCTTAGGATTCCGCACAACACCAGAAACCATTGCCGCCTTAGCAGTTTTAATCTCGTTCTTTGATCCACGGCTTTCACACTTCCGCATTGAGCTGCGTAGAAATTATTTAACTGCACATTAAAAAAATGTCCTTAAAACAATTATCTGTACACACACAGCACGTTTTCTTGATTTTATTCAACCATATTCTTACTTATTTTTGATGCAAAATCCGCACTTGACGCCATTTTTATTGTTATGGTAGGCAGCGCCGCGAGTGTTGATAATTAGAACTAAAAACTGACGGAAAAGAGGCTTATGAACCGCCCAATTACATTACGGCTAGCCGTATTGAAAATCGCAAAGCGCTCTATTCAATGCGGCGTACTTTTGATCAGCCGTTTTGAATACGCCGTATCTTTAATCCGCCGCATTACAATGAGGCACCGTTTTATAAAACAGCTAGTTGCTATGTAATACAGCTAAATATACAATACCTACGCCTGCGATATCTGTACTAGTATAGTATTATATTATCTGTGCCTATACGCACAGTGTCGTCCTACGTTTATAGAGATATTGTACCAGAGGCATTCACATATGTACCAACCTCATCGAATTCTAGATCTACACCTCCGCTATTGCAACAGTCACCACCATCGCCTTCTTTCCGACCAGAATTGACGCCAAGGAAAAAGAAGCCCAAAAATAAATGCCATTTTCGCAATCAACATTCTATAAAACCTCAATAATGACATACATGATTGATTGATTGATGATTTTTTCTGTTAATTTATCCCCTAAGGGGTTGAGTTTATTTGTTTGTTAATTTACGTTACATGAAATACGTGTTTATTTGTTTTTAGAAGTATTCCTACAAAGTTTCATTTCAACATGTGTTAATATAAATGATTCTAAATATCTTCTTATCTTTTTTATGTTAAATAAATGATTTTAAATATCTTCTGATCTTTTTCTAATAGTAATAGTTCATTTCAAAATCGTAATTTTAGTACACCCGTGCAAAATTCTATCCCATTTATTTTGAATCTATGGCTGTTAATTAATACCATCGATATCGATATTTATATCAATAGTGACAAGATTACATCACTGAGACTTATACATAAAAAAAATACACACACAAATGTAAATCAATTTGGGTTTCGATTGACAGCTCATGTTTGTTCCTCTATTCCGTAGGTATATTAATTTTATGGTTTACACTGAAGTCTATGACATGTTTTGAATTTGTCAGATACATGTCAGCGTTTTCTCCTACATACAACAGCCGTGTTGTAGACTTTACCAAACGGACTTAGCTAAGTTTTAAACATGTAGGCGACAAGTTTTGTATAAAACATGTTTTATACATGTATATGAATGAGAACAAAAATCAAAACAATTGCATAAAACTTGTATTATACCTTGGTGAAAACGAGGGGTTACAGCTATCGTGCTGCTACAGAATAATTACAATAAACGTGTACTGCCTACTTTTAAGTAGTGCCGTTCTTCGCTAAAAATGCAACAGGGATACAAATACGCACGTCCCTTTCGCGCAGGGAGTCCTAAAAAGTTCATCAGAAGGAGAAAGCGGCTAGCGACAGCGGCGTTTGTGGCGCGGGAATGTACCAGGGAAGCATAATTTGTTGGGAGCTTTTGGGTGCGAAAGCTTTTGAAAGCTCGCGAGAGAGAGAAGGATAGCAAGTTAGGCGTGCCACCCTTCGACGTTCCTCCGGCCCCAGGCGTTTTTTTTATTTCATTAGGGGCGTTTCTCGGCAGCCCGGCTGGTTGTGCGATGTAGTTTGTTTGTACGACCAAGTGAATGGTTTGAATTGAATGTCAAGAAAAGAGACAGTATCAAAATTGACGCTGAAATCGTTTTGTTTCATACATTCTCCTTTCTTAATACTTTTTTACAAATTCCTAGGTATAGGTAGTCTACTAAGTCTTATCTTTATACTAGTGGCTCTGTGAGCTGTAGACCTCGAGTTTGTGTTTATTTTTTTTTATTTTTTTCGAAATGGCTGAAAACTATCTTTTCCCCATACCTCCGCCATAGAAAAACTGAATCGACAAAAAAAAATATAATCGACCCAACAATAATACCAAATACCCCATCCCCTCTCCCTCCCCCTGAAATCGCAGTCCCAAACGGACTTCCATCTCATACCCGGCCTTTCCTAAAAGCATTTTTGCCCAAGCTGAAACGGTGACGCTTTGCTCGCGCTTCGAGCTCGCTCGGTCGACCGAGTTACCGATACTATATTGATAATATTTTTCTTACATTCATTAATAAATAAGTGAAGAATCACTCACTTTATAAAAAATCAAGAATTAAAGGGATGCTTGAAGTAGATCGCGGTCTCAAGTTGTGGGTTCAATGGCCGAGAGGTACCCAAGGGATGTGGGATCTATTGGAATGACGTCAACAACTAGCAGGGTTGCAGAGGTACCAAGGAGCATGATATTAATAAGCTCCCTTTATTCACTCCCGTTCCCGTGCGATGCGAGTCGGTCGATTCTGGGAAATTGCAGCAATTTGTTACACCGAAATGGACGAAATGACGTCCACGTACACTAGGACAACATGAACAAAGAGAGTTCCTTTTATACTCTCTGCTTGAACAAGACGCTAACGCTTTGATACGCTACGCAAGTCAAGTTCACTCTTCACAAAGAAAATATGATTGGAGAAGGTTAGAAAAAAAACTTGCAACAATAAAACCAACCAATTATGGCAGATCGGCTTTTATTTTTATTGCGTTTTGTACAGAAATCTCTTATCCAAAAATAAAAAAAATCGTTTGCGCCTGTTTGAGACGGGACGGGTCCCTTAAGGACGCACGTCATATTCCCAAAGGGACAAAATATCCTGCGTATTACCAGGGCGGCATATTCGATGAAGAGTTAGAGCGTGACGCATCGTCCTGAGCAAGGATATTCAAGGATAGCAGGCAACGACCGACACGCAGGCCGTTCACTCGGTCGCGACCGCGATATGCGCCGATATCGACGTCACTATGCACATAATTGCATTCGCTGCAAGTAGAATGAAAAGTAAAATCTAAGAAAATGTATCGTACTTTTCAAAATATCGATATCGATCTTTACCTGAAAACAAAATTGTTTTGTATTTGAGTAAGTCCTTCTTATCCTTACTAGGTGTAATATTATAAATGCGAAAGTCAGTTTGTTTGTTTATATATTACGCGGGACGCCTTCACGACTTAACTAACTGAACTGATCATCATGAAATTTTGCAGACACGTTCTCAGGGGTATAGAGGACATAGGGTACCTTACATCCCGAAAAAATACTTTTCCCGAGGGCTAGAGAAATAACTTTCCACACAGACGAATAATAATGTAGATATTATTAAAATACAATTTATTCAATTTTATTTTGTTAGGTACCTTTAAAAACGATTGTAACGGTTGTTACCTACTTTCTAGCTAGAATTTAAACTTGACACTACCACAGTTAAGGAAAGCTGTGACACTACTTACTAATTTTCTATTTTTATAACCCTAGATAGATTAAGAATAGGTACCCTAGAATCTAAATGTCCAGTCAGAGTATCAAAAACGGCACCTCGAAATATTTGTACAAAGTAGGTATTATTTATACATTTTAAGTTGCATTTGAAAGAATAGTAATTTGTACCACAAAACTAATATAATATATAGCCTAAAATTTTAATAATTTGGTTCCCGCAGTGAGGTGGTTCCTTCCACTCATGATCTGATATCACGAAAAAAAAAATCAGCTGTTCAATACATTTAGGTTGAGCAAGTATTGTGCTTTTGTATGGAACAGTTGTTTTTTTTTTTCGCGATTTCAGAGTTGGCCCCATAATAAAAATTGCTTTAAGTAATCATGAGTGAAACCATCCCCTTGCGGGAAACAAATGAAAAATGTCAGCGTGTAGCCGTGTATACTGTGTTTGTACCCAGACAAAAATATTCATGCGGAGATTCGAATTCAAAACTTCGAATATATTTTTTTTATATATTTTTATGCTGCTTTAGTTCGTGACGTGAAGCATTATCTAAGTTATTCTTGATCGATGTAAAAATACCCATTTGATAGAAATACTATTCTTATTTTTGTTTAAATAGTCCTATTTGAATTAAACAATTTTGTCATCTTCGAAGTATGTACACCAGAGATCAGTTATGTTAAAAATGTATAAATACACGCCTAAATTACATACCTAATACAAATGTCTTTTTTGTGATCAATTTCCTTGGGAAAACAGTTGGGTCTACGAAACCCAAAGCCTCGTTATAACGGGTTACGGCATAAGAATAAATAATTACGGGACCTTGTTTTTCTTTGGAAGAAACTTTTTTTTTTCAGAAAATCTATTACGAGTAAAGTTTTAACTCGTAATTTACTCGTAAAATTTTTCTGGAACTTTTTGTCTTCAAACAGAATATATTAAAAAAAACATGTGTGCGCAATAAAGGATCAATCAATCAAAAAGGAAAGTAATCGACTTGAACTCGTTATTTAAAAAAAAAGTTGATAATTTGTTGCTTTTTAAAATATACTAAGAAAAAAGATGCTTATTTTTTATTGTGTTAGTATCCTTTGGGCACAAGAGAAGGCGTAATGTCTACGAAATTTTCTTTCAATTCATTTATTGTAGAAAATAATCATAGTAACAATTAAAACTTCAAGAACGTCAAAAAATAACAATAAGTATTTCGATAACAAAGAGTTCGCTACATTGTAATTGTTAATCTGGGTTTAGAGTAGCAATAACACTTGCAGGAGTTGACTTCCGCAAGTTGTTTTACCATTGAAAATGGTTATCAGATGCAAATCGCCTGAAGTTGTTTTACCATTGAAAATGGTTATCAGATGCAAATCGCCTGAGACGTATTTTTGGCCATATCTCCGTGGATTTTGGGAGGATCGAAATGAAAATACTACCAAAAGTTGAGGAGTTTATCGAGACATGTGTGAACGTTTGAATTTTGAAAATCTACCGGTAACTTTTTTTGGAATTTTGCGAAATTCCAAAAATTCCGGGTTTTTTGGGAGATGTTTGTTTCCTAAATTGTAAATATTTCGGAAAAAAACCGACTTAAGAAAAAATTCAAAAAAGGGTCCTAGGGTATTAGTTTAGCTATCAAATGGCGAAATAATTTTGAAAACCGTTTTATAATTGTGAACTGTAGTTGGTCCCTTTAGATTTGGAATTGTAGAAAAACGGCTATTTCCGTACATAAAAAGTGATGTAGCTTCTATGATTGATTATTGACCGATCGTCATGGTAATATTGTTAAAAGATGCAGAAGCAGACGAGAAGTGCATTCGTTGGAATTTTGAAAATTGGTTAATATTATTTCGGCTGCGTCGAGGGCCGAGTCAGCGGGCGCTTTTCGCACAATCGTAAAAATAAATGGGTAAGTACTACCTAAGTAACTTTAAAAGTATAATAGAACTTTGCATTTAATTTGATTTTGGTTTTTCGTAAATTTTTGTGTTCATTTTCAATGCTCCGATTCTTGCGGGAACTATAAAAACTGTTTCAATTTCAATTTATTTATTGACCATTATAACATAGAACGTTACATTTGGCATCTCATAGCGTTACATTATTTAAATAAATCTTAACACTAGGTTTAAGTCATACATTCATTAAGTCATTCTAAAATACTATTAATTACAGGAGACTTCAATTTTAGTACTTATTCTTATTTTCTCTGTTTAGCTATCGCAGTTGTAAAAATATCTTGATATTGTCAAAAGGCCTTATATAATAAATTAAATAAAAAATTACAATGTCATGAAAAGTCAATTTCGGACACAATATTATTACAAATCGAAATTATTTTGCTTCCATGTTTTTGTCATGAACTCATTAATTTTATAAAAAGGGTGTGACTCAAAAAAAATTTTTATTACAATCTTAAATTTGGTCAGTGGCAATTTGGTGATGAAAAGTGGTAGTTTATTATACATGTCAATTTTTAGGTGTGTATCTGTGAATTTTTCACTGTGTAAACAGGGGGGTTTTACACGATTGTCGGAAACCAATTTTCCGAATCGAATCGGAAAGTCTAGTCTTCGATCTTATTTTCTACTTTATGCTACGAAACTTAGTAAATGCGCTTTCCGTCGGAAAGTGGATCGAATGCCAGTCGAATGTATTTGTGAATAGCTATTTTTTTGTAATATCATTAGTGTAGGAAATGAAGCGATCTTTTGTATGGAGACCCCAACATTAAATCCTCAGTCGATGAAACTTCGCAGGGATGTAACATAGTATGAACCAAAACCTATGTACAAATATCCAAAAACAAAAAGAAATCGATTTGGATTATATAAAAAATTTTTTCATCTATTTACTATATCATACTGTAAAGTTTCGTCTACTAAGGATTTACTGTGGGGGTCCACTACCTTCCTTTCCTACACTACATCCGAGGATACGGATTCGAATAATGGAATGTTTTCGAGTAGATTTTCGACAATCGTGAATAACCCTACAGGTGTGGCAAGCTAAATTCTGAAAGTATTGCAGCTAGCTTGCGGAACTTGCTCGCACAAGAAATTGCAGGAAGAACTTGCTAGTGTAAACAGTGCTTTAGGAAAATATAAACTTGAGAATGATTTTTACATCCTTTTTGGTTGTTTCGTTATCTCTTTTACTTTTTACTCCAGATTTTGGTTCACAAACCCCTAGCTAAGCTCCTCATTGAATACATATAATATGAACTTTACTACTAAAATTACTTTTTATTTAAAATTACTATTTAAAAAATTATTATTAAAAATTACTATTTAAAATTACTATTTATTTACTTACTAAAATAATTTTGCGTTCATCACATAATAATAATTACAATACTATACTAGTAGTATAATGCATTTTTGTATGTTTGAAATGTATATTTCATTAACAAGTACTTAGACAGTTTTCTAAAATGAATTTGCGAATAAAAAAAAAGTGCGTGTGCGTGAGAACAATGGTTTGCCCCCTTTTTCTACCAGGGATATATAGGTCGCGCGGAGATAACTTCGGAGAGGAATACAATAATACTGTGTTACCCCCACACTCGTAACGGGCGGGGCGACTACGACACGGGCCCACAAATACACGAACGTCCGAAAATGTGTGTGTGTAAAGGATACAAGTATTGATTTTTTTAGATTGAAGGCATTCTCAATGCTATTTTTATATTAAGATAAATAATTTAATAGAAAAAATACCACAAAAAATTTACTAACCCGTAGCAGCTCAGACTCGGTAGCATAATTGGTAGAATCCCAAGGGTGCGGGTTCTTATCCCGTCTGAGCTGCTACGAGTGAGTCGATTTTTTCTAGTATTTTTTCAATTATATGATTTATCTTAATACAATAAATACTTTGGAATGTTTTTATGTTTTCAGGAAAACTTCCAGAAGTAGGTCCACGAAAATTTAATTACTGGTTTTTTAAGAATAAAAGAAAATTCTTTGAACTTAGTACTTATCTACAGAAATAGTTGTATTTTTTTAAAGTTTCGGAAGTATCTTAAAGTAGGTAAGTAGGTACTTATAATAAAACTGTAATACCTAGGTCCAATTCTGTACATTGAAGATACTGTAAAGTCTAAAATTGAAATGATAAAAAAAACGTTTTATTATTAAAAGAATATGTTTCATTTATGATACCTACTTTATCATACTGTAAAGTTTAGTCTTCTGAGGATTTACTGTGGGGGTCCACTATACTTACCTTCCTTTCCTACACTAAACGGTAAGAATGAAAACTGTTGAAGAGATTGAGCAATTGAGCATGATCTTAGCTTTTATTAAATATTAACTTTGTTATCGAGTAATAAAAATAAATGTCGCGGGCGGAAGCTAGTAGAAATTTAAACAAAACGTAGGTACGTAAACAAAAACGCACGGTGCCAGCGTGCGGTAAAATCAACTTTCCGCACGCTGTACTAAACCGTAAACAGAAACGCACGGCATGCGGTAAAATCAACTTACCGCACGCTGTGCTGTCATTGTAAACTCACATTTTCAAGCAACTGTATTGAAAAAGTAATAAATTGATATACTACCATATCGCACTTGGGCGGATGAAGTTGATTTAGGTGCTCTTTTTGTTATAATTTTTCTATTGCCATACAAAAGTCCAACGCTGCTCTAGCATTGGAAAATTAATATCTCTGGCTTTACTAAAAAGATTAATTAAAATTATTTACTTTAGCCGTTATCGGCTAACATACCGTGGACATTCGTCATTGTAAAACAGTTCAGCTACTTATACCTTTACCATTCATTTAAGCAAATGGAATCCTGTATTCCTTGTCAGCCTTACTGTTACCTTAAGTATACAGTAGTACAACGTGTTACAAAAAACCCGTAAAGCGGAATAAGTGAGGGACATATTTTTTAAATTATCCAAATCGTTTTTCTTTTGTTTTTGGATATTTGTTCCATAGGTTCTTCGATCATCTATACTGTGGATATTGCATGACAATGGCATTTGTGGGACACTTTTAACTCCCCCAAAACGCAGCCTACTATGAAAGTCCCCCAAGACTTGTCATACAACTTGACATTTAGTGTCGTGTGATTTATCAAACGGCATGTGCCACATTTCAGCTTTGCTATGGTATTGCGTAGTGCCTCCTTTAGGTGGGAATATCGTTGCATAGGTTTCATATTATATTACATCCCTGCAAAGTTTCATCTTTGGGGTTTTTTCAATTTTGGGGTCTCCATAGATAAGAACGCTTCATTTTCTACACTAGTAAGTTTTAAATCTATTCTAGCCAAAAGTGGCCACATTGAGCAAAATTGGATTTCAAAACTTACTGAAAGAATTATAACTGTTGAAGAGTTATTCAAAAAATATGTGAGACAGTTTAAGAAGGCGCGTGATCTTAGCTTTTTTTTAAATATTGGCTTGGTTTACGAGTAATAAAAATTAATGTATTGGCAGCGCTAGTAGTGCGTAATAGAGCGCCTTAATATTTTTTTGTAGGAAATAGCTGATATTTTTTCGCTATTTCAGTTCAGACTTGGTCGCATAGTAAAAGTTGTTCAGTTTGATGGTCTATTATTATCGATTGAAATACAATGAGGGGATCCGTTGGGAATTGAAAACTATAAATAAGGGGATCGGTTGGGATTATTAACTCTCGGTGGATCAGTTACAGTGGATCGGATGGGAATAATACAATACAATACAATACAATACAAAGAACTTTATTCAATTCCACAATTTTGGGTAAGTAAGTACATCAGAGCTTATGTTAGGTACATTATGAAACCGAAAAGGTTACCACTCAGCATAAGTTGCAGCATGATCAACACCTGCAACGCTGATATTCTGCGGAACCTTGAATTGTATGTAGGTACATGGTACATGCCGAACAAAATAAATAGGGCTATGTTAATTACATTCATATTACCATTGAGCTACAAAATACTATTTCACACACATTTCACTAGTATGAACAGTGGATCAAAAAACTGCAGACATATTACTTTTGGTATGAGTTGTACTATGATGAGAAATTTATTACATAGAAAATAGTGTTATTTAAGTTAAGCACAGTCGCCTGTTAGGATACCTTTTGTTGTTCAAGCAAATAATTTTTAAATTTACGTTTGAAAGAATTAACCGATAGAGAAGCTTTTACAGGTGGTGGAATATTGTTCCAACATTTCGTGGCAGCATAACGAAAGCTACCACGAAAAGCAGCCGAACTGTGCATGGGGCATATGAGTATTGAAGTTAGTCTAATTTCGCGTTGTGAGAAAATCAGTTTTTCGTAAAGATATCGAGGTCGGTGAGACTTAATAATTCCAAATAGCAACGTGGAAAAGTGGAGTAATCGTCGAGCCTCCATTTTAACGATGTTTTCACTGTTAAGAAATGGCGTTACATGCCCACGACGTGGAACTGGGAAACAGAAGCGCGCACAAGCGTTTTGGACGCGTTGAATAAGAGCCTTTGTTCGGGACAACAAGCAGCTATTAATTACAGCATCAGCATAGTTCAGCTTGGATAAAATGAGAGCATCGCATAATCTTATTCTCATATCAGTGGAAAGATGTTCCCGAATTTTGTATAGTACCTTCAACCTGTAAAAACAGTTCCTGACAGTGCCAAGCACGTGTAGTTCGAATCGCAAATGGCTGTCCATCATAAGACCTAGATTTCTGGCTACATCTACATGTTCCAAACAGTCGCTTTCTATTAGGATACGTGGTTTTTCACTTGTAATTTTACTCACCTGGAGCTTTGTGCCAAGTACGAGAAATTTTGATTTAAGTGGGTTCAGAAATAAGCTGTTCTGTTTGGACCATTCTGTTAGCCGCGCGAGATCCTGATTGATCAGGTCAACTGCAGTTGCTGTGTTTTCAGGTTTAAATGATAAATAGAGTTGCAGGTCATCTGCATACATATGAAACTTACAGTGAATGAAACATTTGGTTATATCAGCAATATATAATATGAACAAAATAGGGCCCAAAATGGATCCCTGAGGAACTCCAGATTTTAGAAATAAATTTTCAGAATAAGCAGTAGATCCAAAACGATCACGCAGCTCAACCCTTTGCGAACGTCCGAGCAAGTAACTTGCAAACCACTTTATTGTACTTAAGGTAAAACCATAATAAGCAAGCTTTGACAGGAGAAGATCTATTTTGATTAATTGAATCAAAAGCACGTGAGAAGTCTAACAGCACAAGTATTGTACCCTCTCCCACATCTTGAGCAGCCAAAGCATCATCTATTACATCGAGAAGCGCTGTCGTTGTACTATGAGACTTTCTAAAGCCAGATTGTTTTAAAGGGAGTATATCATTGGCTTCAAGGAAGGCGGTCATCTGCTCACAGACTATTTTTTCCAGAACTTTAGACATAGTAGGTAAAATACTAATTGGTCTTAAGTCATTCAGGCTAGTTGGATCGCTTTTTTTCGGAATCGGCTTAATCACTGCCTTCTTCCAAAGATCAGGAAAAGTACTGGATTCTATTGAATTATTAACAATTGCAGTAACAATGCTCAAAGTTTGCGGAAGGGTTAACATTAACATATCTTTTGAGATTCCATCTACACCCTGAGCATTGCTAGATAAAGACTTAATTATTTTAAAGACAGTTGCTTCATCTACAGGTGACAAAGTGAAATTAGCAGAGCTGAAGCGATGGAATTCAAAAAACGTTAGGACAGAAAGGCTTACATTATCTTTACAATTGATTTTCAAAAAGTGTTTGTTAATCTCGTTAGGATTGTCAAAATGATTCGGCAGCTCCTCATACTTACTCTTATTAAAATCGACGACGTTACGCTTTATGTTTTTCCAAAGAACACGCGGATTATTGATATTTTTATTTATATTTGTTTGGAAAAACGCAGACTTTTCTGTAAATAAAGCTGTTGATACAGTAGTTTTTAACTCTTTATAATAATTTTTATGGATGTCAAGTTTTGTTTTGTGGCTTTTAGCGAGAGCGTTATCCCGAAGAGCCATCATTTCCTTTATAGTATAAGTTATCCAAGGGTAACTAATTTTTCTAAAACATTTTGTTACATATGGCGCATGGTGGTCAAATAAAATTATAATATAAGCGTTAAAATCATTTAAGGTAGAATTGACATCCTCACTAATCAAGCTATCCCAGTTAATTGAATTCAAATCTGCATCAAACTTCGGAACATCAATGTTTCGCAAAGGTCTATATGTGCGGCACTTCGGTACTGGCTTAGGCTTTTTAATATTGAGCTCACAGGAGATAAGAGCATGCCTACCTAGCTCAGGTATGCGATGAACATTAACTTCATTTACTTTCATATTAGAACATATTAAATCTATAAGGGATTCAGAGTTATCAGTAAAATGCGTAGGCTCAGTAACATATTGTTCAAGATTAAAACAGCTTAGGAAATCTAATAATTTTTTGGCATTACTTTCATTTAGTTTTAAGCAGTTTATATTAAAGTCACCCAGGAGGACAATGCGATCATATGTTGAGAATGCGCACAAAGTTTCCGTTAGACTGGTGAAAAAGTTATCTACGTCGTACCAGGGTGGGCGATACGCCGTACCAATAGCTACCCTAAGACCATTAATTTTGAGACCCAGCCACATCTGCTCAGTGGGTGAGACATCAGGATGATCCAACACTCGTGCAGTAAGGCCGCGGCGGATGTAGAATCCAACTCCTCCGCCTCGAGACCGCAGGCCTGCCGGGCGAGGTATGTGACGAAGTCGATATCCGGGGATAGAAGGTGCGCGAGCTTCCTCACCAGCGCGCAACCATGTCTCGTTTATGGCTAAGATGTCTACCGGATGCCGTTCCATGGCTGCAACAAGCTCGTCGTGACACGTTCCCAAAGATCCAGGATTCAACAAACCTAACGAAATATTTTTAGTAATATGCAGAACAATATATGAAAACAGAATTTCAATGTATTTGGAGTTATTCAAATAAAAGGTGAGCATAGTTTTATGGCGCCAGTTTAAGAAAATCGAGTACAAGACATTATTGCCAGAGTATAATAGACATGTAGAAATGTTTTTATTAGTATGAAAAACAATATTGAATGAAGTTTCAATGTATTTAAATATATAAGTATAGGATATAATATTTAGGTATGGGATATTACCACCAAAATATAATAAACCCATTGAAATGTTTTCAACAATAAAATGTGAAACGATATCTGAGAATGAAATCTCAATGTATGCAGAGTTATTCGAGTAAAGAGTGAGCAAAGCTAAATGCCGCCAGTTCAATGAAGCCAAGTACTGGACATTACCACCCAAATACAATAGACCTGTCGAATAGTTTTTAGTAATATATAAAACAATACCCAAAAATAAGATTTTTATGTAATTACAGTTATTTAAATAAAGAGTAAGTAACGTAATTTGTTGCCAGCTTAAGAAAATCAAGTTTAAAACATTATTACCCAAAAACAATAATTCCAGCCAAACGCCTCCAGTATTATTATGCTGAACAAAATACAAAAATATGCCGATGTAATTAAAATTATTTAAGCAAAGAGTGAGCAAAGTAATATGTCGCCAGTTCAAGAAAATCAAGCCTAAGGTATTATTACCCGAGTACAATAAACTCATTGAAATGCCCATAGCAATAAGCAAAATATAATACGAAAATAGCATTTCAATGTTTGAGTTATTTAAATAGAGAGTGAACAAAGCAATATGTCGCCAGACTAAGAAATTTAAGCATAAGTTATATTTATTTCTATTTGTATGACCAGAATACAGTAAATCTATTGGGACGCGTCTGTATATAATAATAACTCGTCTGTACTCATCTACCTTTGCTTGGTTAGAAATACAATGAGGGGATCCGTTGGGAATTGAAAACTATAAATAAGGGGATCGGTTGGGATTTTTCATTTTCTGTGGATCAGTTACAGTGGATCGGATGGGAATAACTCTCTTTACGTACTTACCATACTCGGCATAACGTTTTTTTTTTGTAACACTCTGTATGTATACATTGGTGTCGATTCGGTTAGCACGACTTAACGAAATTGACAGGACTAAACTAAATTTTAGCATTCTGTTCTTGTCTTTTCGATACAGAAAGAAAAGGATGGAAAACTAAATTTAGTCCTGTCAATTTAGTTATAAGTCGTTGGCAACCGAATCGACACCAATGTCTTTGGTCCTGTACTAACGATAATTTAAAGGCATGACATACTTACTTACATCTAATTTTATCAACGAAAACAACCACATGTTCTCCTGTTGGAATGACCGCCATTTTAAGTTTGACTTTTTATTTTAGACTAGCGGCCGCCCGCGACTTCGTCTGCGTGGACAGTTTTTTTGGTATCCCTCGGGAACTGTACGTTTTTTCTGGATGAAAGGTACCCTATGTCCTTTTCTGTACCAGGGGTACAACCCCACGTCCCCAACCAACGTCTTTGCAAAATTTAATGATGATCGGCTCAGTAGTTACGACGTGAAGGCGTCACAAACAAACAAACAAATAAACAAACAAACAAACGGACTTTTCCGGATAAATCTTACAGTTATTAAAAAAACTATTCCAAAGCTAATAATAAAACTACATCAAGTAAAAGAAAACTTGGTGTAAACTTTCAACTTTAATCCTTACTTACTATAAATACTTATAAATGCGAAAGTCCGTTTGTTTGTTTGTTTGTTACGCCTTCACGTCTTAACTGCCTACACGTTGTCAGGGGTACAGAATAGGACATAGGGTACCTTTCATCCAGAAAAAACAAACGGCTCCCGAGAGATAGCAAAACTGTCCACGCAGACGAAGACGCGGGCGGTCGCTAGTACCACTTCATAAAAACTTAAAGTCGATTTAAATCCGAAACTTGTGTTTTTTTAGTTTTCTTACATGCCTCAAAAACAACAACAAAATCATTGCTCTACCTATGTCATGCCTTTAAATTATCGTTAGTACAGGACCAAAGACATTGGTGTCGATTCTGTTGCCAACGACTTATAACTAAATTGACAGGATTAAACTAAATTTAGTTTTCCATCCTTTTCTTTCTAAGTTGTATATTTCGAGCGTTATTGTTGTTTGTATTGACCCAGAGCACTAAGCCCCATCTTACACGGCGCGATTGAAAATAAACTGGTTTCAAACTCTAATTACCAATGAGTTTCGAAAGAGTCACAGCACTAGTATTTCAATGGCGGCGGTTTGAAATTTCAACTAGTATTTCTAATCACCAAACTCATTGGTGATTAGAGTTTGCAACCAGTTTATTTTCAGTCGCGCCGTGTAAGATGGGGCTAAGGGTTAATTTTCGAAAACGGACAACATTCAAATCTCATAAACCTAGATTTTATCGTTTAATTCAGATAAAATTACTAACTTAATTTTATGAGAGAATGGAAAGATAATTTTTCAAAAAGTTTTCAGAAGTATTTACTTATAATATTTTCTTAAGTTTTCGTTGTTTCCAGATAACAAGGAAGTACCTAATTATTTGTCATACAAAATCAAAATCAAAAATTATTTATTCAGATACTTAAACTTAGAAATTAAGTGCTTT
This sequence comes from Agriphila tristella, assembly GCA_928269145.1. Classification (NCBI taxonomy): domain Eukaryota; kingdom Metazoa; phylum Arthropoda; class Insecta; order Lepidoptera; family Crambidae; genus Agriphila; species Agriphila tristella. The sequence continues at coordinate 7,424,448 of OV743440.1, forward strand.
AGAATTTGTCTATATTTTCCTACTTTATTATCCGAGACTTTATTTAGCTGACAAATTATGTATACTTAGTCTGAAAAGAATGTGGAAGGTTCAACATACGTGGTGTTCTGTCGAAAGGTTCAACATACGTGGTGTTCTGTCGGAAGGTTCAACATACGTGGTGTTCTGTCGGAAGGTTCAACATACGTGGTGTTCTGATTCTCATCACGTTCTAAATTTGATATTCAGTACAGAAATAATTTCAATACTTATTTCCCGAAGTAGACAGTAGCAGGGAAGTTTCATAGTAACCCGTATGTTTTTAGTTGTATGGAAAACTGCGAAGTGACAACCCTAGATGCAAATTAGTCCGTAAGCCCGCGACAGTATTGCCTACGTCATATGACATGACGATGAAATGCATGGCACACGGTCGGCAAAGTTGTGCTGAGCGAGGATCAGAAGACTATCGCAAATAAAATTGGCCGGAAGCTTGAGAAAATCTTCCACTTCCGGTTAATATTTTAAGATTATATTTACGTCATGTGACATCAGTAAGAGACCCGTGTCATCATTTAGTTTTCAATCGTAGAGAGAGTAAACATAAGTCTGTCAGTTCTGAAATGACTAAAAAACAAAAATTTTAAGTTTAAGGTATTCCGGCCATTTCAGAACTGACAGACTTATGTTTACTCTCTTTACGATTGAAAACTAAATGATGACACGGGTCTCTTACTGATGCCACATGACGTAAATATAATCTTAAAATTTTGACCGGAAGTGGAAGATTTTCTGAGTGTCCGGACACGAAAGTGGCGGCGGCCGAGCGGTGGCGGGGCGGCGCGGCAGCGGAGCGGCGGCGGGGCGGGGCGATGAGAACGTGGGCACGAAACTTAGCGGTCGGTCAGCCGCGCTAGTAGTGTTGTGACAGATGGGCTAAATACCATTAAGGGCCCGTGGACCTACCGATTTGACCTACTGGTAGGACCACGGTATACCACTAAAGTAACTTCTTATTTTTTTTTATTTCTATTGATGTGTCAAATGTGATGTTGCTATGGAAACAATTTCTTGTTAAATCAATACCGAAAAATATTCAAAGGACGAAATATATCCTATGTCTAAAAATTTTATTTAGTTCGAAAAAATGGTCTAAGTATAGGCGTTAACTAGTTTCAAAACCGGATTCTTTGCTCATCTTGTGTTTTTTAAATGATGTCCAAGATGCCGACATCCATACTGAATAAATAGGTACTACCTAGTAATCAAACAGACACTATTATATTATTCAACACAACACTACTGTAATCGCGGGCTACCAAATCCAACTAGTTTGTTCATTTGTTTTCGTCGCTCTCCTCCCGCCCGTGCATCGCTCGTCGCCCCGCGCCGCCACCGCCCGTTTCGTGCGCGTCTCCATACTGTGCCATACTGTTGAATGCATCGCCGCCGCTCCGCTGTCGCGCCGCCCCGCTGCCGCTCCGCCGTCGCAGTTTTCGTGCCCGGACACTCAAGCTTCCGACCAATTTTATTTGCGATAATCTTCTGATCCTCGCTCAGCACAACTTTTCCTACCGTGTGCCATGCATTTCATCGTGATGTCATATGACGTAGGTAATACTGTCGCGGGCTCACGGACTAAATAGACTATGTTTTCGATAATTAATTAATATGTAAAAGCAAAACATAATTTCGATCTAGGGTTGCCACTTTATCATGAAAAGAAAAAAGTTGCGGTTTTCAGGACTTATAATTATTTTCTGGGGTTGTATTCATATACCATTTCGGCCTTAGGCTTTTTTGTACCTAACACATGTATTTGCACTTCAACGGTGACATACCGTTAAAATACGTAACCAGTTAGAGTGCAGATTAACTAGTTAATCTGCAGATTGACTAATTAATCTGCAGATTACCTGTAGGCTGATTATCTAATTAAAAACCACCTAGCGACTGGTTGCAGTTCACAGATGATCGTGTTCGTGATCCATTGCTACTTCTTTTTGGATTAAAAAAAAACATACCAAAGAAAAGTAGCAATGTATGTCAAATGAAACCGGTCGCTAAATAGTTTCTTTTTAGATAATCAGCCTACGGGTCGAGTCCGTTAAAGTGCGAAAATTTTATTCATTTCGTACATTGACTTAGGTACTTATACACACGAACCAATTTAAAAAAATACGAAGAAAATCTTTTTTCATCGCATTTCTTGAGAAAAGCACCACAGGCCTTGTGCGGGAAGCAATGCTGACTTCCCACGCCCATCTGTAATGTTCATGTACCTACTTTTTTATATAATTGTTGTTACAACCAGATTCATGCTGATTGCACAGTCGATTGCCTTAACCCGTTCGCCCGCATTTGGTTCGGGGCTACCAGGCGCACCTAGTCGGATGGAGGTGGGTGATATTCAAACTAAGTAATAGGTGCCTATTGCACATGAGAAGGTATTAGAGATGGTGATGCACCTTGACGTCACCATTGATCATAGTTCTTCAAACTTATTATGTCCTTGCATTGACATTTTAAATTCGCTTTAAAATTTCAACTCTATTTCCAATCATGTGTCGGTCGACCAATCTTTTTCCAATAACAATGTTGAGTTGTAAAATTGATAAGTTTTTCTTTACAATTCATATCTGGCTAACTTACCTACGACAACAAACGCATGACAGACAACAATGTTTGAAATAAAACATGGAGCGAGAGAAGTGACGATTACGAGCAGGCCAGAAAGTATTTGTTTGTAGTTTGTAGTTAACTCTAACTAGTTACAATGCGTTTAAATTGACAATAGACCACCACTGCAACATCACATGAGAAGGCAAAGATAAAATTTTACAGTTTTAAATACGTCGTTATGTTTGTATCGCAAATGCTCTGAAGTTGCCGCAGATCACTGTGTCTTGTCAATTTAATTACATTGTACGTATTTTAAATAACATTACATTCAGTGAACGACTGAGACGGAGCTCACAAATGCGATGTTTCAACGGCCATCATAAGATGAGCTCCCGTCGTTGCCCGCGCCGTCATTATGACCACTATAACAATAATGCAAGTTACGAGGAGTTTATTCATAGTTTGAAGCAAGGTCGGATGAGCAGCGAGGGATCATGATAAAGTGGCGGAGGGCGGTGAACGTAGGGCATTGCACCTCTTACCGCCTCTGTGGCTCTGGTGCATCGTTCGGGTTTGACGCATGTCACTGCTTAGTGGGGCGTGTGCGGTGGCACAGAGAACAGACTGCCGCGCCGTGAACATCGATGAACCGGTTTATTGGCACCACAAGAATCACAGCTCATTATTAATTGTTTAAATAGCTGAACAGCTAAACCATATTAAAATATCCCTCCATAATAAGTATGTGAAATACGTAGTAAACTAGTGAAATAAATCAAAAAGTTTTCATATTTATTTGTAACTTAATTGACATGTAAAACAAAGATTTTACAGGTGTGTGACATGTAGAGCTTCAAACACGTGTTGATGAGGAAACACATGTCGAATGAGTATGTGAAGCGGCCACGTGCCAGAAAGGGTTGCACATGTGGGCTACAAGTACCAGGACCGCATAGGGTGCGTGAAGTTCTAATGTGGCACATGTGTGCTGACATATTAGGGGTGAACTTTGTGTGTATGAGTTTTGGGTTGGGGGAGCGAGCGACGGACGTAACGAGATAACGGTACCTATACATACAGTACTGCAATCAAGATAAAGAATGGGCATCGGAAAACATCGGAAACAATCGTTTACATAATAAGTATAACATAAAGACTTTTTGACAGTTAACACTGAAAAGTCAATTATAATTTCTATTTTATTGCAATGAAATAAAGGTCAACATCATTTCTAAGAAAAGCAAAAACACGATGCCCATTTTTTATCTTGACGTACTGTACTAAGACATTCGCTGACTGAAATGTACGAAACAAAAAGGAAGATAACCTACCTAGTGTGACGTCACCTAACGCTATGTGTGTAGCTCAGTAGAACGCGAAATATTCGTAGCATTTTGCTACGAATATTTCGCTACGGACGCTTAGGGTTTTGCACAACGAATGTAGATAAGATAAGTATATGTAGCTACGACGACGCGTATCTTTCGCGATCGCGAAGGATAAGAGTGTACTGTGATGAGATACTTACCTATAGAAAAATTTAGTGGTTTAGTTCCTTTGTTCGCTTTAGGACAGATTCGCTTTACGACAGATTCGCTTTACGGCAGATTCGCTTTACGGCAGATTCGCTATACGACAGAAGTACAGTCAACTCGATATAGAAAATCTGACTTAAAGCGAAAAAAGGGATTAATAAAACATCAAACAATCACCTAACCCTAAATAATTATTTTATATTCAATTACAAAATAATGTTATATTCAGTCAAAAGTACCAGGGCATTTATTTTAGAATAACATAAGTACCTACCTAGGTATTTTAAAAAGTTCATGATGAAATACATCTACATTTTTTAGAAAATTTCAACATGAGAAAAAGACACTTTTTCGGTTCAGCTTCAGTATAAAAAATAAGAATATTTGTTATGTGAAAAGCAAAAACAAACTATCGACCTTATTAAAGATAAGGCATGTTAATCCTATATTTATTAATCGATTTAAATAACGGTGCGTTATGTGTTAACTCGTTGACATATTTTAGTCCCTTTGCAGGTTTTTTTAGGTAACATTATACAGCTCCCTGCTATTGAAGAAGAAAGTAATGTCAGTGGCATTCCATTGAACCATCTTCAATTTATGTATGCCTGGTACTCGAGATTCAAGTGAGGCCATCTTTGTCGCGAAGAAAGTTTAACCTTCGCAACAATCCTTACAAGTATTTTTTTCTATTTTATTTTAACCTTCCAAGATTATATTCTGAAAAAACAATGCCTGCTCGTAATATGACAAGTGATAGATAACTTTTTAAATTCCTTCCAAACCTACATTACTTAATTTCTACATCTTATATAAACAATAAGTAAATATGTACTTACTTACATTATTGTATAATACAATAATGTATTAGTATGGTTAGTCTTTGAAAGTCGAGTAAATAGTACATAGGTACATACAGTACAGCCGAGAAAGGGAAGTTAGCATTTGCATATTAGAAGCAATGCAAATAGCTTCCAGTACAAGGCTTGTATGTATATGCTTTTCTCAAGAAATGCGAGGAAATAAAATTTACTTAGTAAAAATGAAAATGTGTAATTTTTTAATTGGTTTTCCTTTCCTTATTGGTGTTCGTGTGAAAGTTTCGTAAAAAACGCTTTGAGTCCTACCGTTTTGAATTTGGAATATTTAGGTTCTTTATACTGTGATTTAGGTATGTACATACTTGATCGGAAAGTAAGTATTGAAATTTATTCCCCGCACTGAATTTCAAGTTTAGAAGGTGATGAACCAGCTACCACGGTAACGTCGAATGCCCCGAATTCCCGCATTTCTCCCAAATATAATTCAGGGTATAAAAACTATTATTGAAATAAAATTAAAAAATAACACGTTTCGGTCAATCGAAGGAAAAATGGACACGGATCTGCTCATAATATAATTTTATATAACCATTTCTTGAAATTAAAACAGGGTGTCCCAAAACTTTGCCACACGGAAGATACCTTAAATATTGAAGATATTTTTACTGAAATAACGCTTCATTTTGATTTAAAAAAATATTAGAACTGCATTCAAAGATTTTTTTAAAACGCCTGCCTTTACCAGAAATCGAACCCACCAAATATGAAAAAAAAAATCATAGAGATCAAAAGGGTTTACGCATTATCAGGATTATTTTTTCTTGAATAACATTGCATCTTAACTAACACTGAACTTTTAATCAGGAAAATTAATAAGAGAGTCTGACTTTCCCGTGCTTATTCAAGTTTATGTTCCGCCCTTCCTTACGCTGCCTTGCTCTGACTCCAAGGTTTATCAAGGGCCTTTTTCATACGGATTCTTCGTCAGCTATGTACTCCTGGTACACAAAGTCATTGGGAGTGACATGCCCATTATTTCTTGTAACAGCGATCCCTTTCTGTCATTTACACCTTCGTTAAGGGCCGGAAGGCTCTTCTAATAATCTACGTTTTAATTGCTGTTAATTAGGGAAGTTTCACGCCTTTTTGTTTTTTACCTTGCCTGCTCCGTACTTAGTTTTAAACAAAAGAGCGAAATAATGTCAACAAACGGCCGAGTTCAGTTCTGTAGGTAAACGATACATGCTTCTTCAACTTATTACCATAAAGGTTGTTTGTATTGTCAATAATATTATTGGCGAGCCCTTTTAAATTATTTATAATATAACACAGTTCACTGGGATCGCAGAAGTCTTGAGGAGATGTAAAGGGCCCTCTAAGGGCCTGTCGAATTTCAAGGTTCGGTTACGCATAGGGCGGGGCCTCCTCAGCCAATCAGACGGCGGTGGCTTACGCAAGAAACCACGCAGCGCGCCGCGGCACGACACTGCGGCTCTTATCAATGCCTACAGACTAGAGATGAGATGGTATAGTTTTTAATTTTTGGAGAATAATGGGCTCTGAATAATACACTCCAAATAATAATAATGTAGAGAAAAATTGGAGAGAATAATCGAATTCTCTTTTAAGTTTTTTGATTAGGTAGGGTAGACTGGGGGCAGTAGTAACAGTGGACGATTGTAACATTGGCGATATTTCTACTACAAAGCCACTTATACGGGTGTGCGTTAGCTAGAATACGCGCAGAACGAGTCCCGACCTACTCAAAAGTTGGCGGCGCGCGAGCTGCAAAACGGACGTGTCAACGACGGATTTTCGTTTTCTGCAGGGCCAAAGTAAGTTATTCGTTCTTATTATCGGTCTGATATTCGCTTTAAATCACTATATTGTCTCCAGGTTTTTTATTTAGTCAATTACTGAGTTAGCACACTTGGCATAGCCTAGTTTTTGCCCATTAATATTCAGTAACTTATTAGATATTAATATTTTTCCAAAGAGTGTGTGTAAGGGACAGTTGTACCACCACCAATGGGGACAATTGAAACGTTACAATCGTCCCCGTGTTACAATTGTCCCCGTGTTACAATTGTCCCCGTTTCCGTTGGCAATCAATTTAAAATTGTTCTATAATTATATGATGGTCGGTCAAATGGGGCCTGCATTGGTAAGTAGGTATGTTAGGTTCTATATTGTGTGTTAATCTCCGACGTCGGTTTCATGTTTTACTGATCATATGAAACTTTGTTTATATTTATATATTTTATTTCAGATGCCATGGAACAGAGTAAAAAAGACGAAATGTTGCAGTGTTTTTTTTATCTATTTAAGTTGAATAGTTTAATTACGCGTATATGCTAAATAATATGAGTCACGTGGCTGGGGACATTTGTAACGGTGGACAATTGTAACACCATACAAACAAAAATTTTTGAATATTTCGAATTTTATACGAGCTATAATGCTCATAATAAGCTAAAATTTATGGTAAGATTTAAAATTATCACTTGTCAAACAAAGCAGTCATTTTGTTGGTTTTGTGAAGCTAGAGAAGCTATATTATTTTGTATAAATATTATTATGTTCAGTTTTAAAATTTTAGGAAGTATCTCGTTAATTTGATTTATGACTGATTCTTTACATATGAGACTGCAAATATAACATAGTACAAGTATTTCTAATCAACTTACTGGTGTTTTATTTCATATAAAACTTTTGTTACAATTGACCACACAATGGGTACAATTGTAACACTCGTCTTCGTTCGGATTAAATTGATTTTTTACGTTTCCCTTATGTATTAAGTTCAATATTAGCAGAGATTATTGTAGATGAATAACCTCAGGTCCTAATTCCACAGATAAAGTAACTTAAAAACAAATAGATTTTACACTAGAGCCCGTCAAACAAAAAGTGTTACGTTGGCCCCCAGTCTACCCTACTACTAACCTAAACTTTTGGTTTTGAATGGCTCATCGGGCTTATCATCACTAATGTTTTGTTAATGTGGTGTTTATGTACTGACTATGTATTTAATAAAGTAAAAGTATTAGGTAGGTCCTTATCTATGTACGTTTTGAATGGAGAATTTTTAACAAATTGCATTTTCCATACTTTGAAATGCATTTTCATTATTTATTTAACAACCGTGAACGCTTTTATAATAAAACTTTTATTAACATATTATGTTTTCACTCCTCTTGGTCAAAAAGTCCGTCATTGTAAGGTACAAGAGTCAGGATAAAATAGCATAAATACCCCTAGGGGATAAAGTTTTTTTCTTTTTTAATGTTTGTCTATTACCAATGCACCTACTAAAACGAAAAAGTCTTTATTCATAATTACGAATAAAAACTCGCTCGATTTTTGAAAATGGAACTAAAAGCAGCGATCTCTTCGGTGAAATCATAGACTTATTTATACTCTGTGACTTTTAGTTTTGTTAAAAACGTGCATTGTGTTTCTTAGCTGCTACAGTAGAAATTAAAAAAGGCACTGGCGCGAAATCTTTAGAATTTTTCTCTAATTCCAAACTGATTGAATTGTGTGACAGTAAGTAAGTAATAGGATAGAAATAATTTTAATATTTTGCCGTCAAGCACAAATCATTTATTTAAATACTGTATGAAAAGTTTATGAAGTGGAGGATAGAAAAACGAGTGGATTCGTTTACGGAAGTATAAACTATAGGTATTTAATATTGGATTTTATTTTTTCGCAATCGTAGTGAAAAGTAGAGTGTAACACACGACGCTAAAACCCATTGTAACTCGGTTTCTATTTATTCCCTCGCTAAAGCTCGGGAATAAAACTACCTCGTATGCAATGGGTCATTTTAGCGTCTTGTATAACAATCTACTATTGAACGCTACGTAAACTTACGCAACATAACTTAAGCGAACAAAATAAGTTTAGGCTATAAGTTACAACGGATAAAGTGGACATTTTAGCCAAGAAAAAAAACCTGAAAAAATGAAGTCGGGTGAGGCTGGAGGACAACTTCTTTTTTAAAATTTTATAAGCCCCACCCGACTTCATTATAACTATATGACGTGTTTTAATTGACCGAGCGAGCACGAAGCGCGAGCGAAGCGTGTCTGCTTCAGTTTCGGCAAAAATTCTTTCGTATGTCCGGCTGTCTGTTCCCACCGGCTGTCTGGTCGCATTTCTTAACCGATTTTCATGAAATTTTGTGAGCAGGTTCGAAAATTATATAGAAGTTTTTGTCGAGCAACTTTTTTAATTTTTACAAAATGGCGGAGATATGTTATAAAAACATATTTCAGTCCGACATTCCTGCTCTGCCTGTTCTCCTCTACAGGTCGCATTTCTCAACCGATTCTCATGAAATTTTGTAAGCAGGTTTAAAAATGATATAAAATTTTTATGACCATCCAGTTTTTTGATTTTTTTCAAAATAGCGGAGATATGTTAAAAAAAACCTATTTCAGTCCGGTTTTCTAGCGCTGTATGTTCTCCTCTACAGGTCGCATTTCTCAACCTATTCTCGTGAAATTTTGTGAGCAGGTTCAAAAATAACATAGTTTTTTTTTGTAACGCCAGTTTTATGAAATTTTTCAAAATGACGGAGTAATGTTAAAAAAACATATTTCAGTCCGACTTTCCAGTGCTGTCTGTTTTCCTCTACAGGTCGCATTTCTCAACCGATTCTCGTGAAATTTTGTAAGCAGATTTGAAAATTGTATAGATTTTTTGTCATGCCAGTTTTTCAATTTTTTTTAAATGGCGGAGATAATGTAAAAAACACATATTTCAGGCTGGATTTCCGGCGCTGTCTGTAGCATTTTTGCTTAATCTGAAGCAGAGAGACGTTTCGCTCGCGCTTCGTGCTCGCTGTGAGTAATGAAGTGTGAATAAACCAAAAAATAATAATTATTTGTGTCTAAAAATTTTAACAAAATCAGATTAACGTTAATAACCACATTAGTCATAGACTGTGTCGCAGCTATTAGCGCCCGCCTCGAACTTAAAGAATTCTAACATAAATTTACTGAATCTAAAAGGTTACTATTATGTAAAACAAACATTCGTATAAGTAAAATGCAAATGAAAATTAGTGTGAGTGTGTGTGTGTGTGTAGTTGTTAACAAGAGACTCGATATCTTCATATTTTAGGCTAAAAAGCCACTCATACAAAACTTTCTTACACTCGCGTTGATATAAGTTGTAAATATGCAATTTATAGTTAATTTTATTACATAAGATTGGGCTAAGGTATAAATAATGTCGTCCCGCCAGCTTGGTAGAACAACTCTGGACTGTAAAGATTCTATTAGACATTCTAGTATTTAAAGCCAACTCACGATCGAAGGTACAACACTTGTGTTTACGTAGTAGGAGTAGTACTTGTTGTATGCTCTGTGACGTAGGATAACATGTAAGGGTCATTGTCAAAACGGGGCTCGAAAAATTGAAAAAAATAAAAGTCCAAAATTAAACGAAATTTGTTTTTATTTATATCCATTGGAACATTAGCAATCTAAATCAACATAAATTAGAGGTCGATACAGCAAAATTAAAAAAAAGTATGGGTAAAAGACCACCGAAAAGAGGACCACCGAACCGAATGGATTTTCCTCACTAAAAAAATCATAAAACCAAACTTTTTGAGGATAATCATAAAAGCACTTTGGAATTAGTAAAATGGCCTAATAATCAAGTAGGCCCATGTAGCTATCTAGTAGTTTAGTAAGTTGTTAACTTTTTACAGCTGTCACCGCAAAGTAAAGCCATCTTTGACAATTTTTTTGTTTTGTTCCTATTCAACATAATTGCAGCATGGCTCTCACTCGCACTACGAATTATTGAAGCGTTAACAGTTAAGCTGCTACCTATTCAATTTAGTATAGGATGCGTTCAGGAAAATATAATATTTTTATTTTACAGGTAGTAAAATAGGGTAACCGAAAAGATCTAAATCTTCGGAACAAAATTGAGACTATGATAATAAAATACTTAATAATGGTATATGTATTGCTGGATAATGTTTATATGAATAAATTACAGTCTTAGATTTTTGAATGGTAACGAAGTTTATTAATAGGGGTTGTTTTAATATACCTTATCATCACAAATTGAAGCCGAGTTTGTTTCCGAACAGACCACCGAAGAGGACTTTTTGAGACAAAAATAGGATTTTTGGAAAAATATATGATTTTAGAATTTTATTACTCTCTCAGAACACATTTTTAAGTTCAGTTGGTATTGTTTGGTAAAGTTTTCTCTTCTAAATGTTTAACTTATTTAATTTTATAGCTTTCGAACAAAATGACCACTGAATTTGACAATGACCCGTAAACCTTAGCGTCCCCGCTGACGGGCGATTAATCGTTGAACGATTTTTTGTCGCTGAGAATAGAACATACGGAGTTCTATACGTAAACGCCCACGAGCTACTTTTTGTAGCTGCGATTAACGCGGCGGTAATCGCGGCGCTTTTTTGTCGCTGGCTAAGTAACCTTTGTCGTGTCATTTCGCGGGCGATTATCGCCGCGATTAACGCCGCGATTATCGCAGCTACAAAAAGTCACCCGTGACTCCCGTGAGCGGTTACGCTTATTATTCGGTCAAATATTTTGGTGGATTCTCGGGAATGTCTGCTTTTTGTGAGTTTTTTTATTTTGGAATCTGAATCGGAAAATGACAGATTATAAATTACAGGAAGCAAAAAAAAAACTAAATAAAGAGATTAGATAAGTATTTTTACTTTTTAGAATGTTTGTCAATTTATAGAATGATATATCATTAGGTATGTTTTATTGCTTATTATAAGGTTTACCATCCTTACTTTATTTAATATTTTAATGCGAAAGTCCTTTTGTTTGTTTGTTTGTTACGCCTTCACGTCTTAACTACTGAACCGATCATCATGAAATTTTGCATAATAATAATAATAATCAATTCATTTATTCAAGCGACCAAGGGCTCACATTGTTATAGTATATTTTATATAACCTATGTTAGTAAAAAGAAGGGTAGAAATTATTACAAATAAAATTCTGAACTTAAAATTGTCTTTGGATATGAGGCACTGGTCCATGTAAGGACAGCCAGTGCCCCATAAAGTGACCATCCATGCGGTCTGCGACCACGGCCAGGAGGCTGTTGCTGCTGTCGCGCGTCCGCCGCGCCATCGAGGCCGCCCTTTTTCGCATGATGCATACACATTGTCAGGGGTACAGAGAAGGACATAGGGTACCTTTCATCCCGAAAAAAGTATTATTCCCGAGGGACAGCAAAAAACATTTCCACGCAGGCGAAGTCGCGGGCGGCCGCTAGTATTCACATAAAATGCAATTAAAAATAATATATGTGGTTGTTTTCTTGTCTTGTTTTCTTTATGAATGGGTTCGGTTTGAAAATAGCTAAAGTAGTCTACTTTAGCGGTTTTCAAACAAAAGTAGTTGGTAAAGATTTTTATTTGCTATATTTATTTTATTGTATTTATTAACATTTTAGTAAAAAATTAGTATCTTCCTCTGCTGCTTTAGTAGGCCATTCAATAATGTTACCCCAAAATATTATGTTCTTTTTGCAATATACTGTTGAACTTTTTCTAATTTATTGATATTTTGTTTATCGACTTCAAAAGGAGGAGGGTCTCAGTTCGTCGGAAACTTTCTTTTTTATGTTTGTTACTCGAATACTCGAAGACGGCTGGACCGATTTAAAAAAAAAATATTTGAAGGGATATAATTGACGAGAGGACAAAGGATATTATTTATTTAAACTTTAATCATGCGTTTGAAACCCCACCTAGAGGATTCGATCCCGAGATCCTGAAAACTGCGGATCCCGACCGTTTTTCAGTCCCGAAATTTTCGGTATTAAGTTTTCATAATCCCGGGATTTTCTGCTCGAATGTCATTCCTCTACTAAATCAAAACCAGCACTAAGAGTGCAATTATAAAATTTATCTTTTTCGTTGTTTAATTTAATAAAGTGCATATATTATAAAATCTATGGTAATTTTATTTAATTAATATGTAGGTATCGTCTTTCAGTTGAATCATTTGATAAATTAATATCATTTTCCAGTGATTAAAAATTAAGTTTTAGCTAAACATTTTTATATTGTTTGGTGATTCAGTTTTAGTGACACTTTTATTATTTTGAAACCCAATTTAATTAATAGATGATTAATATTATTTCCAAGTACATAATTCTTAATTGATATTTAGTAAACGTTTTAATATTACTTATTTGGAGATACAATTTAGTTGACTAATCTACCATTTTAGGAACAAATTTTATATTACTGAATTTATTAGGTAAGTAATTGATAAAATCATTCCCTTTAACTTTTATAGTATTAAAATTATAGGTATGTGTTAATTTTATGTTTTTAATCGTTTGCATTATCCATAATAAAGAAATCATTTTTAAATATTAAATATATAACTCATACATTTAAAATTATGGATTTTAATGAATGTGTTTAATATGTAGGCGGAATTCTTCGATCATAGATGATCGGAGACCCCAGAAGATGTAATTCATACTTAATCGTACATACGTAATCCATACTTTTAGGACATTTAATTTATCTCTAGCAATCCGTACAAGTGGAAATTCTATGCGTGGGGCGGTTTTGCTAGGGCAGGTCATTAGCTTCCTTCCGTGTTCTGATCGCCTGGTAAAGCCGAGCATGGTGTGACTGCGGATCCGCCTCCCGGCAACGGAGAGGCGGCGGCGTTGCCAGGCTGTCCCTACGGCGCGTCCCTATGATCCGGGACGGGACTATCCTGTCATATAAATTTAATGATAATTCAAAGAATAAAAGAACATCGACAATATCATGGTCTTAATATGAAAAAGCAGAACGTAAAAAAAGACACGTAAATGAATGAACGACAAATGGAACGAGAAGAAATCCCAAATACCTACAGTGCCCTCATCCGGTAACCGGAAATAAACCGGAAATCCTTTCAGCGACTGCTAGGGCAACATAAATTCGCGGTGGTTGTTTTGTTTCAGCTCTCAAATCAATATCCGGTCCGGAAGGAAGTCTACATGATGTTTGTACTAAGAATGGCATATCCTCTCTTCAAGACGAATGTGGAAATGAACCAATGATCTTCCATTTTAATATAATCTTTTTTTTCGTTTAAACAAAACAAACTTCGTTTCAAAATACATATAATCAAATTAATTTATTTTGCAAATAATGTTTTTTAAACTTTATTGTTAAGGATGTTCTTTGAACATACCCAATACACTTGTCGATATCAAGTTGTATTGGAAATGTATCGGCGATTGCCGATAATGTCGAACCGTTCGGAAAATACCAAGGCATCATGGGTGCCGAGAAGCTTACTTGACCAGAAATCGATATCCCATTAATACGGGTTCGAAGCTATAGGGCACGCTATATTGGTTCCAGACAGGTGAACGGGGACGATAGGGGATGCGTTTCGGGGCGGGACCTAAGTTAGATTTAGGCAGACAGAGCGCCTGCGCGATAACGTTATAACTTTTTTCGCAATAAAATAAAAGTAAAGAATGATATATAAAGTTGATGCAACTTTGCTTTAAAAGTTGAAATAAGTTTAAGTTAAAAAGTAGGTAGCCTAACTTTATATTAACATCATAAGTACAAACAAATTAAATAGAAGCCTATTGAGAATATAGTATTATTATGGGATTTTATATTTGATCAATAAATTGTGAATAAATCTATTGTAATCTAGGTATGTTAATCATAAAATTGATTTTTTTATTGTTAATGTAGAAAGTAAAGAATATTAACAATAAAGATTAGCAATAATTATAACTAGAACACTAACAATCGAAAATATCCTAGATAATGCTTCACCACGTTATGGCTTCACTAACTAAAACAGCACGCAAATAAGGCACCGACGACTGACAAAACTAAAAGCGATTCTAAATTTTGAAATTCGAATCCCCACATGAATATTTTTATCTGGGTACAACTTACTAATCTTTCTAAAACAGAGAATACTTTGTTACAAACGTTTTTTTTGCATTTTTTGCATATTATTATATTATTTTGGGTTTTTATATCCCAGTTTAAAAGTGGGGCGTCATTTCGAGGTACCGTTTTTGAGACTCTGCCCGGACATCTTGATCGAAGCCATAATAACTATTGATTTTACCATTACATATTTTTCTGATTGCCAAATTAAAATTTAATAAATACTAGTGTTCTACGATCATAGCCACTATTCAAATATAATTTTATTATCATAACACATTCACTTAAAAAAAACTATTTGATAGGTCAACAACTTATATGGAAGGTGGTTCATTCCGACTGATCCTCCTGTGCCTACAAAGAACGAGGGTCGCATAATGATATGCGTAATTAGATCAAAGAAGTATTAGGGCAGCATATATCGAAGTAGATGAAAAGGGCTTATGACGAGCCTACGTCCCTACGCTATCGTCGATGAGATGGGTGGGTACCTCAAGAATGGCAAATATGCGCTATTGACTGCGCACTATTTCCCTTCCTGAAAGCTTACAATCTGCTGTTACCAGGGGCTCATAAGTGGGGAGGGACAGTTCCGTTGCAAGCGTTCTTCCCCTTTTGAGTAGGCGGAGAAGTGCGCAGCGCACGCGTGGGTGTCGTTATGGAAACGGTGTTGCCCACTTACTGGAACATTATAAGTCAGAGAAGGTCGCTGATGGATAATTGTCTGACTAAACTCATTGCAGTTGCTTTTCTTCACAGTCAATGGTTAAACACTTTTCGTTTGATGAAAAGGGTGAATCAACTTTTTGTTGTTTCGTGGCATTTCTTAAAATATCTCTTTGAGCCATTTTTATATAAAGTTAATCTATAGTTGCAAATACTCTCAGCTGATTATATTATAAGAAAATATAAAAAAGCTTAAAAAAAAACCAAAACACCTTCAAAAACTTTAAAAAAACAGGTCTATAAAAAAGCAAGAAATATTGTTCAAATCGATTAATTTAGGGATGCAACGATACCGATGCCGATAATCGTAAACCGCAGGTTATCGTAATTTTTGACGATCATCGGTATCGTAAAAAGTATTACGATTTATAACGATTCTTAAAATTAGTTTGATCTTATTTATTTTGCGTGAAAAGGAAAGTAAGACAGCATCGTTGTTTGCGCTGGCATCACTAATGACAGCCATCTTTCATATTTTTGACGTTTGCCACTTACATTGACAATTTAGAGCACCCAATGCAGGGATGGATATATAAACTATTCAAGTTATTGGAGAAAAAATACTGTATTTCTTAACTTGAAAAAATTGACCTAAAAGTATTTTTCCATCAAACCAGCTACAGTAGATTCGAAAAGATTCTTCTCCACAGCTGGTTATACGAAACGAGATAGTTAAAAAAAAATATGTTTTCGTAATATGAATTTAAAAGAAATTAATTATAATTATGTCATTACGATGAAGCGATGATTTTATATTTTTAAAACGTTTCGCATTTTTTAATGGTATACCCCGAGTAACTCGATTTCCACGGGAGTTCCGTTGGGCCTTAGTCCAGAACGTCCTTGACAATAGATAGCTACATAACTTGTTTTTGATTGTCATAAACCTAACAATATTTCAATCACTGTACAGTTCATATTTGATTTTGAGGAGTTCCCTCGTGTATCTTCAAAATCCAAAGTACAATACCTACCAATGAAATTAATATGGTATCATTCTTAAGGTGTTTTCTTTCAAACAAAAAAGAATCATCTAAATCGGTTCATAAACAAAAAAGTAATGGTTGAACATCCGTCTGAATTCGTATAAAAATGGTAACGAAAACGACAGTATTTTCAATATTACTTGAAAACTACTAAACCGATTTCAAAATTTAAAAAAATGAGACCAACTTGGGAACAACCCTCATGTTATAACGTTAAATCATTTCAATCGGTTCAGCCGTCTTCGAGTAATCGGTGTACCTACATACATTTAAAAAAAAATATACGCGACGAATAGATAACCTCCTCCTTTTCAAATTTTTGAAGTCGGTTAAAAATACATAAAATTTCTAATGTAATTGTAAAGAAACACATCGGTGATTCAGGGGACAACCTCTATTTTTCAAAATTGTCCTCTGGGTTACCCATGATTTTTTATAGACTATTGATTATTTTTGTACAAAACTAAGTATTTTTTATTGACAATTAATCTAAATATCGTAAAACAGAGATATTTTTTAAAAACGTGTTAAAAGGGTTATGTACCTACCTATCTAGTTTTGTTTTAATTTATGAAAATCTACGCTTCGGTTGTTTTTTTCCTTACACGATTTACCCAAAAAATGAAACAATTAATTTCTATGGTTGTGAAGTAAGTTTATTGAAACTTAACTCTGGAAAGAATGTAACTACGAGTATTAAAATAAGCCGCCTTTAGTATGTATTCGATCATAGGCACATTCCATTTCACTAAACAAATTGTAACGTTACAAAGAAGAGGGGAAGAAAAATAGAGAGCCTACCTAGAGTAGAAGGATTGTATCTAGCTAGTTAAGGAGCAAAGTAGAAAGATGGAAATATAGTACAATTAACATTTATTTACACTAAACCTAACAGACAAGAAGCTAAGGAACTTAAATGCTACGAGGGAGGATAGGGGAAGTGGCGAATCTTCAGAGGCTTGCAGAGGGACATGCATTTACACAATAAGGAAGTCGCCGTAATCACCAAATTGTAATTATCTTCGATGTGATTGTAGACGTTCACCATTTGCTGGTGACGTCTGCCCAAAACGATAGTATGAGACGAGAGTTAATGCCAGAATTACAATTATTAAAATTAAATGCAAAAAATGTAAGCATGTTCCATGGCATTCGGTCCCACGAGCGATAAGACTATGTGTAATTGTGTGGCAAGTAGAGTAATAGGATAGGTAATAGGTAGATAAGGTTATAATGGGGCTGCTGACATGACCTTAAATGTCAAAAGCCCCCAAACAATAAAATAATATGCAGAAAAATGTACGAATAACATTATGGGCATACAGTTTGCTCTTATCCGCCAAACATTCATATTTTTCGTTTCACCAAAATTTTTGGATATTATTGATTCGTTCATTTGTACTTCATGCTAATAACTTACATAAATTAATTTAGTTAAGTACTTACGTAAACTTACTTAATTGTTATGTAATGACATGGCCATTGAGCGTTTTTGTAAGTATTATTTATATTTGTGATGTCGTCAAAATAATATAATTTAATCTACTTAACGGGTAAAAAATTAAGTTGTGCATTACCAAAATGCATTCCCCAAAAAAATGTCTGGGTTTGGTTAGTCAACCCAGACCGCTACGTACCGTAGAAGGTAAGTACAGTAAAATACTAGAGACATTCTCGAGCTTGCATAAATTCCACAAAAGATAAACCTTTTAATAACTATATATAACACAGGTCTACAGTGATTTTGGTGCCGCCAAAACTAAAACTGCATACTTATTTTTTTAATGCTACGTCACAGAATATATAATAGTATATAATAGTACTAACGTACAGAAGTCGGTCCGCACGAGGACCTACAAATAATAAGCTACTCTCGCTGCACGGCAATAAAGTACAATTTCAAACTGCACAACGTTGCGTGGATAAAATTATATGCACCTACGAAGAAGAAAGAGAGGCGTTTCTTTCTGTCGCATAGCTCTGTCTCAACCAACACATTTCGGGGTTGCTGCTCGCTAGTTACTGATATCATAGAAAACATTCGTTATGCCCATGAATATAGAATGAAATTACTAATAGGTACCTGCTTATAAAATAAAATAAATCTACCTAATAGGTGAGCGGAGCGCATTTAAAGAGCATAAAAGCATAAATAATAAGTATTTCTAAGTAGTTATAGAAGCTCGATGGCGCAGTGGTATAGCGCCTGGCCCAACGATTGCGGAGAAGCAACTTTCGCAAGAGTCGGTTATGGGATGGGTGACAAAAAATTAATTATCTCGAGCTCCTCCGTTCGGAAGGCACATTAAGCCGTTAGTTCCGGCTCCAATTGTAGTTGTTAAACCCGCTAATCCACATTGGGCCCGCGTGGTGATCCTCCTTATCCACCCATAAGGAAGGCCTGTGCCCCTGCAGTGGAGACATTAAAATGGCTGATGGTTAAGTTATTTAAATAAGTAAAGTAAGTAAGTACCTATCTGGTTACTAGTGAAAATAATATTATTTGGGACTTTGGGAGTGATGTCACAGAATATTTAATTGATAATGTTAGGTGATGTATAGAGTTCGGGATGATTTACGTAAAAAGTAGTAGAACATTTTTTATTATTATTAAGACAAATACTTCTAATGCTTAAAGAATACGGAGTGAGGTGAATGAGACACGTCTGGCGAAAGTCGTACTTACAATATAGGTACCTACTTAAAATAACATTATCCGATGACATTGCGATATACTTGTATGGCATTATTCGTTCGTATCATTCACGCGCTGCGCTCTCGTCGCTTGCACACGGCGGCGTGCGTTTCGGTCGGCGCGGTGATATCCCTCGACAATGGCCCTCTTGGAGTGGGCCGCGGGCAGTAGGCTAATATAAAAGTTTAAGCGCGGAGTGATACCCCCCTGGCTACGTGTGGTTTTCGAGATATGAAGTATGTCTAAAATAACAAAATAAACGAATTTTAAACATTTAATTTCATCATTTTACAGGTAGAAAGCTCCTTTTTCTGTTTTTTTAACAATGTTAATTGTCGGGACAATCCCGTGTGATACTCCAGCAGTAATCTGCCATCATATTCTCATCCCAGCGACCTTGGTGCCTATCTTTCATCACTTCAGATCCTTATGGAAATGCTGTCCTTGTTCTTCGCTGTAGGGACCAAGATTTTCAGGGAACTTGTCCAAATGGCTGTGCAGATAGTGCACTTTTACGCTTATATTACAGCTAAGATTTTCAAAGTTATCTAAAGGGTCTTAACCAATTTCCACGTAATTTTCCCCCTTTTAATTACCTAAAAATTTTTTTACCACTTTCACGAACGATTTCTAAGCCTCTGATTCAAAATATTCATTGAATTTATATGAAATCATCAAAGTTCTTATTTGAGGCCCATCAAAAATACAAGCTTTTAGCTTCTCCGGGCGCCGCTGATGATTCAAAATCACTATCTTGTCTTGTTCATTCGAAGAGACCACCACCATCATTCTGTGTCCAATGAATGCGAGGGTTCTGTCCTCATTATATCGTCTTAGCATGGTAAAGGCCTTCTAGCAAACGGTTAGTCAGGATTCAGGATAATATATTTTCTTTTTTCTATTTATGCTATGCAATTTGACTTCACAAAAATAACAGTCATCAAAGTGGTTTTTTGGTTCTATAACAAATCATAGGTACACCGAACTTCAAATGTTACCACTTTACCACTTGTCCACTGTCGTAAGTGTTCAATGCATAATTTGCACACGAGTTTTGGTACCCACGGCCGGTCCAAGTCCTCAATCATGACCTTAAAATAGTCAAAATACGCCTTTTTTATGAAGTATGTAATAGGTTTTTATTTTTTTTTTCCACCACATATTTACCACAAATGTAACAACTTGTATTCTGATTATTAAAACAACTCCTCCTAGACGACGACATAATTATATTATCGCATAATCACACAAATTAACGGAATGCGAACACAGTAAACATGAGAAAAAGTGAATTTATTTCCGATGTGGGTAGTTTAAAAACTACACGTAGCTTTGACGTTTTAAAACTTCTGTACAACTTAGTATCAACTTATCAAGTCATTCATCAAATTACATGATTGGATTGCCAGCACCAAATTTTTTTTTTCTTTTGTAGACCTGTGTAATCAACTTAAATTTTAGGAAAAACGAGAGAGAAGACACAAAAACCATGTCAGAATTGGCTTTCCATATTAATTTTGCCTGTGATGACCACTTATAATTATTTGATGCATGAGGAGTACCAAAATATCCCTCAGGTTCAACGGAGGTTTCACAGGTTGTAAGTCTATTTTGCAGGGTTTCTGCCGTTCGGTGAAAATATTTTTCGTCAAATTTCATTTCCCAAAAAACTTATCGCACAGGTTTCATTTCCCAAATGCATCTTTAGCTTTACATTTCGCATATTATTCACTTGGTCAAAATTATCATTTGGCATCTTCTCACTTTATCAAGTTTTATTTAGTCAAATGTTTATTAGTTAAATGTTAATTAAGCAAACGTTTTATTTGGCAAATATTCTATACCAAATCCAAAAAAAAATTGTTCAAATTGTCACTTCACTTCACATACTTAACTTATAGCGGAGCTCGAGGGTCGGGGTCTCGAAAAATAGTGCACACCATGAAAAAAGTCTCAAAGTGTTCATTAGGTTAGTTTAGGTAAGAACTGCGACCATAAAACTACGTTTTTGTGCGTGAAACTTTCGTCTATTACACACATTGCCGGAGTATGATGCGAAACGATACTTTGACTAAATAATTCTTGGTAAAATGAAACATGACCAAGTATTTATTTAGTTAATCAATAACTTGCCAAAAAGAGTTTTACTACCTATTTGAAAAATTGTGATAAGTTGTTGTTTAACATTTTTTTGGCAAATGAAAATTTGCGTAAAATAATTTGCGATGTGATATTTTGGGAAAAGTTTTTGGCCATACATTAATAAGTAAACCCTTTCTATCCAATTTACTTGACATAATGTGGCATAACAATTCAATAGAAATTCCTATTCCAATTTTTAAATAAACCAGAAGTTAGAGCTGGAAACATAATGTATCTACAAATGGGTATCTGGGCCCTTTATTAGTTATACTTTCTTTACTGGCTTGGCATCTGTTTTTCTCACTAGACCTATGATAATAAACTCAATAATGATTTCTCAACTGTGTGGTAGTTTGGTCAGTTGTGTGCCAGAGACATGTGTCTGTCTGCCCAGTTGCCAAGTGGCCGGCACGGCGAGCCAGCGGGCGCGGCCACGGTACCAGGATCGCAAAGAACTAAGGAAGTAAAAGTGCATTCACCGCGATGCACTCCGTCCGGAGTGGTGCGGTCGGTGCATCAGCCAGCCAGCGTTGCAGTCGCTCGCTTGTAACCGAGCTGGCAACATGTCATTTAAATTGTAGTTAGAAACACGTTAAACCATACCTAATGCGTTAGTGCTTTTCAGAAACTACAGTTGTATGTAAACGATGTAAGTAATGTATGTCTTGGTTATTTTGTAATCATTTATTAAGTTGATTTACAAAAAATCCACAAATGTACCTTGATTTTGCACTGACCTTCCACAACGCTATCAATGTTAGTCAGTTGCGTATCGAAAATACATGTGTGCTCTTTCAATGGCAAACAATCTGTTTATAACTTGATAATGCACTACAATAACAATTTATTAATACCTAGTCTACGAAAAATATTAGATATAATTTTATCTTTTTCTTTGTTTTTCACAGTAAGTACACTAAGTAACTATTACCTTGTCTGTATTATTGACCGAGCGAGCTATAAGTAAGCAGTTATAATTATAAGTAAGCGAGCTATTATAGTTGTCGGCGTACAGTCATAGTACAGTGCACAGCGCAAATCAATGTACAGTTTGGTACAATAAAATTGGCACACGTATAGGTACTTGAGGTCAAAACAATAATTAGAACCGCAGCGAAGTTCTTAAAAAGTCCTTTAGGAGAGGAGTTATGGTGCACCTCCAGACCGTACACTACGGTTGAATAATTTTTCAAACAATTTAACTCAATTGATACGTAATATTCTCATATCTAACCTCAAGAGGGAAATTTTGAAAATAATAGTAGATTGTTATACAAGACGCTAAAATTCCATACGAGGTAGTTTTATTCGAGGAATAAATAGAAACCGAGTTACAATGGGTTTTAGCGTCGTGTGTTACACTCTACTTTTCACTACAATTGCGAGAAAATAAAATACAATATTGAATACCTAGTTTATACTTCCGTAAACGAATCCACTCGTTTTTCTACCTCCATTTCATAAACTTTTCATACAGTATTTAAATAAATGATTTGTGCTTGACGACAAAAGATTATAATTATTTCTTTCCTATTACTTACAGTCACACAATTCAATCAGTTTGGTATTAGAGAAAAACTCTAAAGATTTCGCGCCTTTTTTTAAGGGTGCACCGAGCGTCCACTAGCGCCGCCAATCAAGAAAAAATCATTACAACGAAATAACTATGTTTAACAAAATTCTGAAACATATAAAAACTAATAATAGTTATAAACTATTTTTGTATGCGTTTTTTTCCTGGTTTAAATGTGTTCGTGTAGTTAAAAGCTGGATTAACGCCTAAAGTGGCCACTTTAGGCGTCCAGATTTTAACCACACGAACGCATTTAAACTTAGAATTTTACGCATACAAAAATAGTTTATAACTAATACTAGTTTTTATATGTTTTAGAATTTTGTTAAACATAGTTATTTCGTTGTAATGTTTTTTTCTTGATTGGCGGCGCTAGTGGACGCTCGGTGCACCCTTAATTTCTACTGTAGCAGCTAAGAAACACAATGCACGCATTCTACGATCAAGCTTAAAGTCACAGAGTATAATAAGTCTATGATTTCACCGAAGAGATCGCTGCTTTTAGTTCCATTTTCAAAAAAAAAAAAATTAGAAACAGTATTAAGTCGAGCGAGTCTTTATTCGTGATTATGAATAAAGACTTTTTCGTTTTAGTAGGCTCATTGGTAATGACAAACATTAAAAAAGAAAAAACTTTATCCCCTAGGGGTAATTTTGCTATTTTATCCTGGCTCTTGTACCTTACAATGACGGACTTTTAGAGCAAGAGGAGTGAAAAGACATTATACTGCTTATACTGAGCCGAGTACAGTTTTGACATCACGCGACGATGCGCAATGTTATTGTTTATGTGTTTAGTCCTTTGGATTGTCTTTCTTTGTAATGTTGTGTGTTGTTCTTTGTAATAAATGTATTTTCTTTCTTTCTTCTTTCTTGCATTTAAGTAGTAAATATTTTTTTCAGTATCACTGAGTTTATAACTAATACTAGTTTTTATATGTTTCAGAATTTTGTTAAACATAGTTATTTCGTTGTAATGTTTTTTTCTTGATTGGCGGCGCTAGTGGACGCTCGGTGCACCCTTAATTTCTACTGTAGCAGCTAAGAAACACAATGCACGCATTCTACGATCAAGCTTAAAGTCACAGAGTATAATAAGTCTATGATTTCACCGAAGAGATCGCTGCTTTTAGTTCCATTTTCAAAAAAAAAAAAATTAGAAACAGTATTAAGTCGAGCGAGTCTTTATTCGTGATTATGAATAAAGACTTTTTCGTTTTAGTAGGCTCATTGGTAATGACAAACATTAAAAAAGAAAAAACTTTATCCCCTAGGGGTAATTTTGCTATTTTATCCTGGCTCTTGTACCTTACAATGACGGACTTTTAGAGCAAGAGGAGTGAAAAGACATTATACTGCTTATACTGAGCCGAGTACAGTTTTGACATCACGCGACGATGCGCAATGTTATTGTTTATGTGTTTAGTCCTTTGGATTGTCTTTCTTTGTAATGTTGTGTGTTGTTCTTTGTAATAAATGTATTTTCTTTCTTTCTTCTTTCTTGCATTTAAGTAGTAAATATTTTTTTCAGTATCACAAAGTTTTTACAAAGTGATTACCTATCTATGATAAAAGAAAATGTTTGTTTCTGAAAACGACGATCATGTTTGATATCGTTAAAAGGTATTTTTACCATCGCCACTCTAAAAAGTGCGTTTAATTCAACGATAAGAGTGAATAATAAGCGATTTTATTCACCGAGTGAATAAAAATAATTTGAATTTGGAACTAGCGCGCATCGTATGAATTATGTACAAAAAAAAAACGTGCTGAATGAAAGTATGCAGCTATTCCATAGATAAAGCCATAGATACAATTAAATAAAAATAAAAAATATCCCGCCAATTTTATTTAGGTTCTTTTTAGTGTCTTATCTTTGGGTTCTTTTCTAAAAAAAATATCTCGCCAAATTAATTAGGTTATTTTTAGTGTCTTATCTTTGGGTTCTTTTCTTTATATTAGAGGGAGATTAGATGTTCAGTCTTGCATCAGTCCATTCCATCAGTCTGGTACGATCTTCAGTCTGTAAAAATTCAAAGTCTATACAAACTGATGAAATGGACTGATGTCAGACTGATCATGTAATTTCCCTCATACCATGGTTGTTTTATGTCATTGGAAAACTTATACTTTCACTATTTTCTAACGGTTATATTACCGATTACCTATCTAAATAATAAAATTTGATAACTATAAATAGGTACTATAGGTGTAAGTACTGCTATTATATTTTCTCGCAGTCAATGGTAAAAAGTAGAGTACACAACTCGTGAAAAAAAAATTTCATCTCGGTCCTTTGTATCCCTCGTTTCGCTCAGGATTCTACTTTTGAATCCCTCGCTACGCTCGGGATTCAACTCTAGAATCCTTCGCTGCTCTCGGGATCCAACATAGTACCTCGAACTAAATTCCTTCTTTTTTCACTTGTTGTATAATCTACTATTCTAAGCCGTTTCTAATAATATAATATCACATATTACACGTATTTAACGAAAAATTATTCATCTGCATCGAATCTGGAGAAATTTGGGTTTATCCAGATTCCATGCAGTTGTTTAGTAGGTAATGTTTTGAAAATATTTTTTGGTTTAATTAAAAAAAAACAAGTGGTGGAAATGTAATAATGTACTTACTATATTTTTATAACCGGCTCAGAAAACCCTTTCATTTGATACTTATTTAATATATATTTTTTTTCCATCCTTACTAATATTATAAATGCGAAAGTCCGTTTGTTTGTTTGTTACGCCTTCACGTCTTAACTACTGAACCGATCATCATGAAATACTGCATACACGTTGTCAAGGGTACAGAAAAGGACATACCTTTCATCCCGAAAAAAAGTATTGTTCCCGAGGGATAGCAATAAAACTTTCCACGCAGACGAAGTCGCGGGCGGCCGCTAGTACATAAAAAAAATTCACCATAACTCCTCTCCAAAGGGAGTTAAAAAAAAAGTATTGACCTCAAGTACACGTGTGCCAAACGGCTGTCCAGGGGGTCAAGTCTGCTAATGTTTTCGTCAAAATCGTAGTTCAATGGTGTTATAATGATAATGCTTTTTGACACAGTTATTGTTTCTTAAACCCAAAATCAAGAGACAATATGTTTCCGTTTTGAGTTTAAGAAACACAATATGTTTCAGTTTTGGGTTTAAGAAATAAGAACAGTGTCAAAAAGCATTACCATTGAAATACCATTGAACTACGATTTTGACGAAAACATTAGCAGACTTGACCCCCTGTTCATCGATTTGCGTTTTTTTTGCGTACGACTAGCACTAAGAAGCGTAGCGAAAAAGATCAGCTGTTTCATACAAAAATTAATAACAAAAATATAAAAATGTATGAAGCAGCTGATTTTTTTTCGCGATTTCAGAGTTGGTCCCATAGAAAAAGTTGTTCAGTTTGATGGTCCGAAGAAACGGTTTACTCGTTTTGCGTTAATTCATTAACCCTTTGTATAGGTACCTACGTTGTATTTTAAATTTCCGGTGTATTCATAGAAAAGTTTTTAATAAGAATTTCCACGGTTCCGTATTGAACTTATCCACAACTAATAAATATCCGAGTTTGTATCACTGGCGGACTAAGACTTTTTGAGGCCCGGGGCGATATTTAATTGTGGGCCCCCTGGCGCCCTTCAGATTTGAATATTTACATTTTCAAAAGGGGGAAAAAAAAATTCTCGAAGGCAGTTTGCCGCCCTCTAGGTAACAATTTTCAACAAATCGCCCCCCCGCCCTCAAAAAGGCCGCGCAGAGCAAATTTTTGTCAATTTCATCAAATACTCTTGTATTTTGAATATCATTAGGAAAATCAATCGGCCGCGCAGCGCGATTTTTAGTCAGTTCCATCCACTAATCTTGTATTTTTTCCTGTATATAGAAAAAAACGGCTGCGCAGCGCGAGTTTTAGTCACTTCCATCCACTAATCTTGTAATTTTACCTGTATATAGGAAAAAAGGGCGCGCAGTGCGATTTATAGTCAGTTTCTTTTTTTCTATGCCAAACTGGGGCCCCCCACAGGTGTGGGGCCCTGGGCGGACCGCCCCTGCCGCCCCCCCCCCTTAGTCCGCCAGTGGTTTGTATTCCTAACAGTCAGAGACTCAGACATGATTCAACTATAGCGCCGCTGCACAAAAAAGGTAAAAATCGCAAACTCGCAATCGCGTTGACGCGCGTATCTAAGATTTCTTTAATGTTGTTCAGGTCCCTTGAGACTATACCCATAAGAATAAATAAAACTGTTATTCTTATGCTATACCTAAGTTTGCAACTCTGAAAACCCTGTGCTGCAAGCTTTCTTGCAAGCTTGTTGGAAACTTTCAAGTAAAAATTGCGAAAGTTTGGCCCTGTTTTCAGTATTTTTTAGGAAAAACTACCTTCAGGAAGCGTTTTTAGCCTATATTTATCGTTTACTTCTGTAAAGACAACTTTTGCTACAATGTGAGCCTAATCAGAATAATTGCGAAAGTTTGGCCCTATTTTCAGTTTTTTTCGAAAAAACTACCTTCAGGAAGCTTTTTTCAGCCTTTATTTGTCGTTTACTTCTGTAAAGATAACTTTTGCTACAATTTGAGCCTTATCCGAATAGTCTTCATGGTTGCGGAGATGCAATTAAGGCAAAGAAGAGTATTATTTAACAAAAGTACAAAGGAGAATATTGGTAGGATAATTTTCCAAGGGGTCCTACCGGCTGAACATCCCCTAGAGAAAAGTCATAATCAAATAGAGAATTGATTTAGATCCAATCAATTTTGTTCAAATTAAATTTAAATACAAAAAAATATCTAGGAGCTCGATGGCGCAGTGGTTTAGCGCCTGGCCAGCGATTGTGGAAGTTAAGGAAGTTTCGCAAGGGTCGGTCATGAGATGGGTGACCAAAAAAATATTATCTAGAGCTTATCCGTGCTTCGGGAGGCACGTTAAGCTCTTGGTCCCGGGTGCATTTGCAGTCATTAACACCCACCATGGGTTATGGCCCAATGCCCATCCACCTTGTCCACCCATAAGGAAGGCCTGTGCCACGGTAATTTCATTTACCGTGCCTGTGCCCCAGCAGTGGGGACATCAAAATGGCTTATGGTCAAATTTTTTAAGTCGCGCCTCTAGGCCTCGAAAAGCCTCATGGATTTACTATAAAATATCACTGAATACCAAACATCTTGTAAATACGATTCAGTTATAACTGTAGGTAACTCTGTTTAAAAATATGTGTAGGTACTCAACCTAATCTTTTATTTTATTCCTTTCACAACACTTTATTAAACTAACAGCCTTGAAGCGCTGAACCTAAGCATAGAATTAAGTTTATCACTCCATAAAAGTCCATCCGACCATTCGTGTCGGACAGTCGCCCCTAACCCTTCGCTAATAAAGACAAAAGAAGTCATTTATCAACCTTCCCCCCTCCCCCTCCCCCTACAAATCACGTCACCTGACCCGGGTGATTCTGACGTAACCGGGTTATTTGCAAATGACCGGTCTACACAATCTTGGGTAAAGGTTTAGATTTGTTCTCCATCAATTCTCAAGCATAACACAACCATTTCAATATCTACTTAGCTTTTAAATTGAAAGTTTATAACTAACCTTGCTTGCTGTAAAGGACATAACTTTCCAATCGTTATAAAAATATATAATTTTAAGATATTTCTGAAATTAAAACAGAACTACTAAATTATTACAAAACTACTATACTTAATCTAGATTCGAAGAAATCAGCTTTCGTAAGTTACGAAAAAAGTGAGGAAAATTTGGGAAACTTGTTTGATGGTTTTTGTTTCTTCTGACGCCACAGATTAATGCGGTTCTAAGTATTTTGTTATGTAACTTTGATATTTGAAGTTTCGTGGGAATACAAGAAAATAATAATAGAACATTTTCATTTACAAAAATTCTACCTTTATATGTCCCATAGACAATAGTTATTTGTTATACAAGTGACCAAAATTAAATTGTGCTGCGAGTGGCGACTTTAAATCACGAACTAGCGAAGTAGTCTAGAATTGAATTCTAATATAGACTACTGAGCACAGTGAGTGATTTAAAGGCACGAGGCAGAACAACATTTTGGTCTCGTGTAAAACATACAACTTTTCACCTCGACCAGCGAGAAAATTTTCACGTGACTTTCCTGGTAAAAAAGCTTAATTCAGCATTAGAAACTTGTTCACTTAACTCTTTTGGAGTTCGACAACTACCTATCTTCATCGTTGGACGCATTCATTTTTGTAATTTATCACAAAAATAATCCAATCAAACCTATGCTGAAAAATTTTATTCATAGAGTTATTAAAGTAGATTCCCGTCGTTTTGATTACATTGCGTTGTGTTTTTCTCTTATTCATTAATATTCCGTCTTATTTATTTATTTATAATCATAAAACATATAATTTGTTAATAAACTTCATTAATTTTTCTTATTTCATATTTGTTTCATACATGTGACCTCATTACCTCCATACTCTTTATTTCGAATTATCAACCTTCTTTTTTAATAATCCTTATTTAAAACTCCTTGGTATATCCGTGCATTTTATTTTTTTACTTTTTAATCCGTGTATGACACCATAAAGCACTCTATCTATCCTTTTCTTACATATCAATTTACAAGTGTCATCCTTGTCACTTTATTTGTTTTTTCTTTATTATTTTAAAAGTTGGTGTTAGAAATTAAAAAAGCACTTTGTCTCACGCTCGCAGCAAAAATCAATTTTGCTGCGAGTTTTTACGCGCCAAAAGCACCCTTTTCGTGCTGGAGAGGTGAAAACTTTATTACTAGCTAAAGAAGTCAAAGAAAATTCGAACATTGCATTTTCACATAATATTTTTGCTTACTGTCTATTATAGACAAGACAGCTCACATTCTGCTGACTGAGTTATTGATGAATTATGGTTCTTATATCTTATTCTATCTATGTATAGATAACTCGTAACAGTCCTAGATATAGGCTCCAGTAGACCTCACTCGCGAGTCTGACTTTGCAAAGCTTGAATCTGCAGTAAGATAAGAAAGAAAACTGTAAAAGTAAGAAACTAGGAAGTACCTAAGTAAATTGTAAATGAGTGAAAAAAAAGAAACAAATGAAATAAACATGCATAATGGAAAAGAAAAAAAAGAAATAAAAAAGAAAATTGGCAAAAAGGCTTGCCAAAAAGCGGGGAGCCAACGAAAAAAGGGTTGAAACTGATAAATGTTCACCGTGCACTTAAAAATTTTTCGAAGTGGCTAAAATATGACTTTTCCCATAATCTTGTATGTTGAAACTTTTTTTTAACACCATGTTGTGGTTGTGACAGGTGGTGGCAAAGGTAATCTCCATTCTGCTGTTACTTTCGTACATTTGTGAAGTCCATAGACTTAGAAAATTTTTCGCTATGCTCGTGAGAAGAAGAAGAGACTTTTTATTTTTTTCACGCAACTGGAAATTCTGAAACTTTTTGTCTATTACTAAGGGAGCTTATTCCTACCTATAAAAATATTCAGACAACTTGATTTTTTTCGGACATACTCCATTACCGATCCTGCCACAAAATTTCACGAGAATCGGTTGAGAAATGCGATCTGTGGACGAGAACAACCGGACAGGCATACAAAACCTTTTATTTTAATAACCGATTTCAAAAAAAGGAGGAGGTTCTCAAGTCGACAGTTTTTTTTTATGTAGCTTCGTCAGTTGTTACCCGATTTGTACAATAGGGATGTTGACTTATGAATAAAATAACGAAATACTAATAAAAATCGTAAACATATCAAACTTTTGGAGTAGCTTGTATACCTCTTGGTTTTATATATTGTGTATTATTTGTTTTATGACCCTTCAAAGTTGGGCGGACAAGTCCATTTAAAAAGTATAAAATTTCTTAAAATAAATAATACATTTAATTCATCCGTAAAATTTATAGCAAATTTCTCAAAGAAACCATTTTGATAAACACAATATTTAATATAGCTGCCGAACAAATTTCCTACGCGTTGCATACAACGTAGGAAGGCGTGACGTCATAACTTGGTAGCCGTTAGTATGGAGCGTTTTCGGGTGAGTCCAATTTGTGTGCATTTCAAACTGTGATATCTCGGGCAGTTTTCATGCTAGCGAAATAATTCTTATACAAATGTTTCTTTTTTTTGAGGGGTAATTTATGTAACATAAAATAAAAAAATAGTCAACATGCCTATTCTTTTTTTATCTCAAAGAATAGTTCGTGTGAAAAATATCAACTATTTAGCTCGCCATCGCACGAGTTTTTATGCAATTTCGGACATAACATCTTTGTTTATGAACCGATTTAGATGATTCTTTTTTTCTTTGAAAGGGCATACTTCAAGAGTGGTCACAATTTAATTTCATCGTTATTGGATTTCGAACTTCGAAGATACACAAGGGAACTCCTCAAAGTCAAATAGTATATGTAAAGTGATTTAGGTTTTGGTAAGTTTATGGCAATCCAAAACAAACCAAATCATGTTTTGCAATGCAACGTTCTGGACTAGACCTGGACTACGAAGACACAACGGAACTCCTCAAAAACAAACAGCGTAAATTTGGAAATTGCGTTCTGGGCATTTTACCATTGAAAATATTATTACATAAAGTTAAAAAATATTTACACGCTGCGCTTACATACCTACCACTAAAAAGATGAAAATAAAAAAGCCTTTAAAAAAAAAAGAAAAACCGGGTGGGGCTGGAGGACAACTTCATTTTTTTCTAAAAGCTCCACCCGACTTCATTAGACGTGTTTTATTAATATTGATATGTGTAACGAATGATTCGAATTTATTTCTTGCTTTTTAGAGGTATTTAATTTTTAAACTGTTTTTGTTTTCAGTTTTTTGAAGGCGGTTTTTCTTTTTTTTTCCAAGCTGAAACGGAGAGATAATTTTCCCAGATTTGAATATAACCTTATTTTTCATTTTCAAACGTGAAAACTCAGTGAATTTGACTCGGAAAGTAAACAAAGTCGAAAAGTCACAGAGAAAGGAATACTTTACGTAAGAATGGAAAAGCACGAAAATATTTTTTATTTAACTCCTTATATTTATTTATACTGATTTAATTGAAAACGGTATTTTGCAATTTTTTCGTCCCGGTTCAGCAATATAAAGGTTATAGTGGTCGTTCTATGAGCTCAAAATCAATGGAATACCGCAAATCGATGTACAGTATAGCCGTTACGTACACGTATACATGACGTAAAAAAAAATTTTGGACCCGCAGTTCTAAAAAAATCTTCCCTTAGGAAAGGCTATGGTGCCATCTTTTTTTGGTATGGGAAAAAAATTTTTTTGTTCTAAAACCTATCGTATATAGTATCGAATAAAAGGGCTTGCTGAGCCGGTTCTAAAAATATATCACATCGTTATATTTCAGCCACTTGTGTTAAATTAAACCAAAAAAAACATTTTCAAAACATACCATGTTTGGGCTCCTACAGGTACAATATGGTTGAATTATTTTTCATAAGATATACCACAAATCAGTGGCAGATCCAGAATTTTGGTTTGAGAGGGGGTTAACGTAGGTGAGGGCAGGCTTTACCAAGGTAATCAACAGATTTGTTAGGTGGACCCAAATGATTTTGGGGGGGGGGGGGCTTGAGCCCCTTAGCCCGGGGGGCTAAGGGGATCCCTGGATCCACTAGTGCCTCAAATGATATGTAATAATCTCATATCTAATCTCAAGAAAGCAATTTTGAAAATATTGGTATTTAGTTTTTTTGTTTTTCGTGATTACAAAGCCTTTACAAAGTGATTATATATAATTTAAAAAAAAATGTTATAAATCCTATCTTGTGTGATATCGAATGAAAGGGCTTTCTGAGCTGTTTCTTAATAAAAAGATATCACATAATTACATTTCAGCACTTGTTTTGATTTAAACCAAAAATCAATTTCCAAAAATCCCATACAAACGTGGGTTTGGGCAAAATTTGGAAAAAAAAACTAAATTTAGATATTTTTAAAATTACTTTCTTTTGATTTTGATATGAGGATATTATGTAACTCTTAAGGTGTATTTTACGAAAAAGAATTTAACCACATCGGATCTGAAGGAGCCCAAACTTGGTATGTTTTGAAAATATTTTTTTTGTTTAATTTAAGACAAGTGGCTGAAATATAATGATGTGATATATTTTTAGAACTGGCTCAGCCAAGCCCTTTCATTCTATATCATTCACGATAGGTTTTAGAAAAAAAAAGTTTTTTTTCCATACAAAATAAAGATGACACCATAACTCCTCTCCTAAGGGAAGAATTTTTAAGAACTGCGGGTCCAAAATTTTGTTTTTACCTCAAGTATACATGTACGAAACGGCTTTTCTGTACATCGATTTGCGTTTTTTTTTGCGTACGAGTAGGACTATTAATGCATGATCAAATTCAGGCGATCATTAAATTCTGAAACCAAAACTATGTGTTTTGACTAATTATAATTAAGTATAAGCAGTGTAGGTATAAGGTAGGTTTATTTACTGCTGTAGAAGTGAACTTAGTTTCGTGAAATTACGGAAAAAGGCAACAATCTGAAAAAAAAATCTATTGACGTTCATGACTTGTTCAAACAGCATTTTTTCATGACAAGGGTGGGGTGGAACAGTCGTTATGATTTTTAATATGTAGTTGTATACGATGTTATTAAGCATTTTTAAGGCTCGAGTTTTATGTTGCGTGTTTTTGCACTTTTGACGACCGACGTGAAAGAAAATTAATTACTCCCATCGAACCACCACTAAGGCTTGTTATATAAAATCCGTACTAAAGATACCACCCCTATAGTTAGCGGCGTGATCTTTACGACAAAATAAACCGCGATGAAACAGGGCAGTGGGGCGCCGAGGGCGCGCCGAGGCCTTTACAAAGTAAGCCTCGCTGCCTATGCTCGCCTGGTAGATATTTCTTTTTATGGGCTACGGGTAAATGTCATGGGAGCGCCCAGGCCGCGCCTCGGGCAAGACATTCCTGTTATGACTTGCTTTACGCGATCCGATAAAGCGGGATTGCCTCTTTCCAATCTTTAAAGGTAAAGCGCGTTCCGGTGACCTTTGGCAATTAAAGTGGCATGTCACTTAGGTAAATAAATAATAAATAAATATTTGACAACATCACATACATTGCTCCAATCCCAAAGTGAGTAGCTATAGCACTTGTGTTATGGAAATCAGAAACAACGGTGGTATGACTTGTACTATTATGTATTCTGTGGTATGACACACACCCAGACCTGAGACAATATTGAAAAGTTCATTTTGATGTTCATGTTCATGTTCAAGAGATGGTGATGCCTTGAAAACCGGCTTGCGAACCACTCGACCACGGAGGTCGTCAAAAAGGTCGTCGTAAATACTTAGGTAAACAATAAGTACTTAAAGTTACGAATTGTTTAAACAATAGTTATCTTATTTTTAATCTTTATACTTAAAGTGACGAATTGTTTAAACAATAGTTATCTTATTTTTAATCTTTGAAGATTATAAACTTATTGCATTGAGAGGCTTGGAATTGGACACCTAAAAATACCATGCTTCTAGGGAGCTTTTTCTGCATGCCGCCCGCTGCTTTAATCAGATAAATATAGCCGACACGTAAACACTATGTACGAAAAGAGCAGAATAGAATATTTTTTCTAAGGTTTTCATTAAAAGTCGGTCTGACAAATAAAAAAATTTTCTAAGATTTTCATAAAAAAGAAAATAAATGAAAATCTTAGAAAAATTCACAGATCTCGTGCTCTACACGACTTGAAAGGGCATTGAAAATGAATTTACCTAATTAAATATTATATATAGGTAAATAAATAGAAAAAAAAATCGACCGAAAAATTACGCGTTCTTACTGAAGATTGAATTCGACGGGTTTTTTTTAATAATCTATAAAACTATTCAAAAATTAAAAATTTTTTTTTTCAAAACTAACTTTTTTTTCATATTTTTACATCATCTTAAAGCCCTTCGAATTCCGCATCTTGGAGCTCTCATACGTCCTCGTGGCCGCACGCGAGCCACCCACAATACTCGCGGCTACGGGCACATTTACAGCCTCAACCGTCCGTCACCAGTATCGAAAAAAGGGTAATGACCTAAAATGTTCTTTGGTTCAATACCGAGGTGCTTTTTTTTCATATTTTTGAAATTCAGCCACGTTCTCGAGATATCGGAATTTTTCTGTGATAACACACAATTTTTCGGTCGAAAATTTCGTTTTTTTTCGATTTCCAAGAAAGTTTTGACTTTTCCAAAATATTTTTTACATCTTCCTAAAGCCCTTTAAATTCCGCGTCTTTTGAGTCATCATAGGTCCTCGTGGCCCTAAACCTCAGGGTATTACGGGCGAGTCGCATATTACGGGCGAGTCGCACTTTCAGCGAAAATGGGGGCTTACTGGAGCGAACGAAATAGTAGATTGTATTACAAGGGGGCAAAATAATATTTTTACGGCGAGGGCGCTTTTTTGAATCCAGAGCGAAGTGAGGGATTCTAGAGTAGAATCCCGAGCGTAGCGAGGGATTCTTCAGTAGAATCCCGAACGTAGCGAGGGATTCAAAGTACATCGCCCGAGCCAAAAATATATTTTGCGCCCGAGTGATACACTCTACTTTTCATCCCCTTTCTATGAGAAAATAAATAGGAGACTGTGTTTATGTAATTAATGAAAATGTTCTTTATTTAAAACAGACACGTGAAAAGTAAAAATAATTACAAATTTATAGTTACGTTTGATACACTAGCGCAATTTTCAAAAGTTATTGTACTTAGTACGTAAGTATGTACTAATTACAAGAACACAGACTTAATTCACGCGCTTATGTTTTTTTTTTCAGTTTGCGCGCTCGCCGCGCCCTCTATACAGCCAGTCAATACATACCAGCTGGCGGCGGCGTTCGAATTCTTTGAAAGATACATGTTCTAAATTCAAATCTCTTTTCCTCCCACTAAAAAGCTCTTACCAGAAAAGAGCTATTTTGGTCCCACTTATATAGGAACAAAGCATCATTTTTCGAATAGAAGGGATGAAATAGTAGATTGTATTACAAGGGAGCAAAATAATATTTTTACGGCGAGGGCGCTTTTTTGAATCCAGAGCGAAGTGAGGGATTCTAGAGTAGAATCCCGAGCGTAGCGAGGGATTCTTCAGTAGAATCCTGAACGTAGCGTGGGATTCAAAGTATGTCGCCCTCGCCAAAAATATTTTGCGCCCGAGTCATATACTCTACTTTTCATCCCCTTTCTATGAGAAAATAAATAGGAGACTGTGTTTATGTAATTAATGAAAATGTTCTTTATTTAAAAAAGACACGTGAAAAGTAAAAATAATTACAAATTTATACACTAGCGCAATTTTCAAAAGTTATTGTACTAAGTACGTAAGTATGTACTAATTACAAGAACACAGACTTAATTCACGCGCTTATGTTTTTTTTTAGTCTCCGCGCCGTCTATACAGCCAGTCAATACATACCAGCCGGCGGCGGCGCGTTCGATACATGTTCTAAATTCAAATCTCTTTTCCTCCCACTAAAAAGTTCTTACCAGAAAAGAGCTATTTTGGTCCCACTTATATAGGAACAAATCATCATTTTTCGAATAGAAGGGATGAAAAAACATTATTATTTGTAATCAATTGGGTCTTTTATTTTGTTGCTGTTTGATGGTCGTCCAATCTCCATTATTGTTCTATAGGCAACTTCGCGGCATACTTTGACAGCGATGGTTACTGAATTTTTTGCTGCATGTTATTTACAACCGCACAACAATATAGAAAAACTATTGTGTCTCATTTTCCGGGGCTTGAAGGATTAAAGCTTCAGGTTTCAGCCACGGTCAAATATTTTCAATTGGATTGGCATCAGGGAACTGTGAGGGCCAATCCAATTATGTTTCTATTCTATTCTATTAACTTCCGACGACAGTCGGTTGTTGAATGTGTTATTTAAGCATAGCAGAATATTTTCCTTCTTTTTTTTGTTTTTATATTTTCATCTATATTTCCACTTTATTCTTGCTGGATTTTTCAACAACCATGAGGAGTGGAGTAGTGCATGGAGATTAATACTAAAATAGGCGTTGCTTGAACGTGTACTAAAAAAAAAACTAAAACCAAAACCCGTCGACAGAACGAGAGAGCGATACGTTGGAAAACAACCCCCTCCTTAAGCTGCATCTGTGAGCTCTTAGCGTTTCATGATCTCCTGCTACTCGAGGAATATCAGCATCCCATATTTCTCACGCTCGCACCCATCGAGCCCCCGGGATCTTGTCCCTGTCCCCCTCTAATCCCTCGGTTGTACTATTTCTACCTGCAGGTTGTATCGTGAGAAAATTAACGGATGTCAGGGAACGGCTGATTTTTTATGTTTTTTTGTTGATTAACGGTAGATACCGGCCGCTGGAGATCGGCGGGCGTGGAATCGTGGATTATGTATGGATACTGGATCTGGATCCTATCATGCCAATAGGTTGGTGTCCTTCGTTTTACACCGGGGCTCCACACGCCCGCAATGTATGTATTACACCACCGCTCGTCTTCATGCGGTGAGCGTGAAGTGCCGGCAGTGTACAAATAGGTACGAGTAAATTGCCTTTGTATAAAATACGTGTATTTTAAATAAAAAGTCAGAATAAAATAAAGTACGTAATACTTAAGTACTCTTGAAAAATAAATATTCCAGTTTTGAACCTAAAAGAAAATGGTCAATATCAAGTTAAAAAGCGTGTCCGTTTTTCGCTCTAACGGGACAAAATTCATAACAAATCAAATGGTATGTAGGTACAGCTCGATTATAACTAATTATCATAATTTTAATCATATACCAGATGCCATAAATTTTTACCCTTGAAAAAATTTAAAATAGTCCTGCGCGAATGGTTACTCGAAAATACATTTTACTCCGTCGATGAATTCTTGCAACATAAACAAGTAAAAAATTCACAGATTTTACAGTCCCCGCAAGAATCGGAGCATTGAAAATGAACACCAAAATTTACGAAAAACCAAAATCAAATCAAATGCAAAGTCCTAATGTATGTTTAAAGTTACCTAGGTAGTACCTATTTATTTTTACGACTGTGACACTCGGCTCCGCCTCGTGTCACAAAAGCGCCCGCTGACTGCCTCGACGCAGTCGAAATATTATTAACCTATTTTCAAAATTCCAACGAATGCACTTCTCGTCTGCTTCTGCATCTTTTAACACTATTACCATGACGATCGGCCAATAATCATAAAAGCTACATCACTTTTTATGTACGGAAACACCCGTTTTTCAACAATTCCTAATCTAAAGGGACCACCTACAGGTCACAATTATTAACCGACTTTCATCATTCTACGCTAAATAGGTTTAAGCAACATTATATTATTTCTAACCATCACTGTTACACCCTATTTATAGCAAATAAACAATTATGAATAAAGTTTTTTCTCCTGAAAGTCGAATAATCCAACGGAGAAACCAACTAACGTAGAACTTTCTTCTCTAGCTAGGATCTTAGGGCGATCTTTAACGAATTAGTCTCCCAACTAGCAAAATATGTCGTAAAAAAATCAGCAGCACGTTTCTATTTCAGCTATTAGTAGTGTGACGGATTTGCAAAATGTTGAGTGAACGATCTGTGAACGTTCTCTCAACGCGATTTGGGCGCATTTCTCTCTGCTTTAAATGCTGTAAATATCGTAAGATTATCGTCTGAATTGCGTTTTAGATGAAAGAATGTAGAGTAATCGCAACTCAAGTGCTACTGGTGCTATAATAGTCAGTAGAACCTCTTTCATTCGGCTTATTAGTGGTAATAATAGCAGTGCGGTTACAATAACTCGACACTTTGATCGTGTAAATGCAACCAAGCAGCACTCATAGACCGTTGTTGTCACTGTTGTGTTGTGTTCGCGTAAACGAAGGAAATAAAAATAAATGTATGTTGCCTTATTATAATCATGCTAAGTATACCTTTACGATTTTACAGCCATAATGACAATAAAGGTAAGCTATTAAAGTTAGCTCATAAGTCTTACTTTCATATGCGGAATTAATTTTTTCGTCTATAATCTTTACATTTGTAGTTAATATTTTCATGGGCCACAAGATTTCTGGTAAATAATAAATCGCAAATAATATTAATAAAATAGATTAAATTAATTCGCCATTAATAGCATTTCAATTATCATTACAAAGCATTCACTCAGCTCTTAGCCGAAAAATAGAAATGAGGTTTCCATTTTACGACTTCTAAGAGCGCCATTGCAGCTAGTTTAGGGTTCCTTAGCGCAATGTTAAATCGTCAATCTATCATACGGTTTACAAACAATCTGTATAAGCGTAATATTTCCTACTGAATCCGCACTAATATTAAGTATTTGTTCTTCATCCGCTGGTTGATGTTGATGGTTTCGACATCTTATTAACTTTCCGTCGGAACCCTCACTTCTTTTAAGTTTTTTCCACCGATTATTGTCCATTTTCCACACTGCTGTAAAAGATTTTATTTAACTTTCATACCACTATTATGCTGCATGATGGCTTCCAAAATTATCTTTGGGCACCTTTGGGCCTGTAATAGATAATTTGATAGCGTTTTTTCAACTTTAATAGTAAAGTCGAATTAAAGCCTTGCCGAATGCTATGATATGACATTAGATGCTGTAATAGTAACTGAGAAGACCTGTCATAAGACTAACGGTTGTCTGAATGCGATTGAGAGATATCTTTATACAATTG
This sequence comes from Agriphila tristella, assembly GCA_928269145.1. Classification (NCBI taxonomy): domain Eukaryota; kingdom Metazoa; phylum Arthropoda; class Insecta; order Lepidoptera; family Crambidae; genus Agriphila; species Agriphila tristella. The sequence continues at coordinate 7,464,202 of OV743440.1, forward strand.
TCGAGTAAATGCGATATGAATTAGTCGAGTCCACGTTTACTAGACATGTTTATAGAACCAAAAAGCATTGAATGCTGAAAGATCTAGAAAGCTGCTTTTATACTGCTTTTTGAAATGATAGGATCTTTCATACGAGTGTTTTACGATCCATAGTCGTGAGAGTGATTGCTTAAACGATCTCTTTGCTAGTTGGGCTGTGTTATAAAACGGGTAATTTTACAGTTTTTTAAGAAAAACTGCTCCACCTATAAAAAAATATTGGCCCAAAATTATTTTTTCAGACATTCCCCATGATTCGATCAGAAAAAAAGAAATGTAAAAGTAAACCGAATCCAGTCATCGTTCGCTGTTCAGCTGGGTAGTGAGCAGGATGTGACCTAAAAACTGGGCCGGAAGGGAGCGATACAATTCCCGCATTCAAATTTGGAAAAGCGGACAGAAATCACTGGAAAAGCACCTCTTTTTTTTAGAGATTTTTGATTGAGTTTTTTTTACAATGAAACAGATTTTATCGCACTCGATTGGGAATAGTACATTACAGCCGAGAACGTGAAGCTAGCATTTGCATTGCCGAGGATGGTTTGAAGCCCGAACCACAGGCGAGGGCTTTAATCATTCGGGGCAATCCTAATAGCTTCCAGTACAAGACTTATAGTTTTCTCAAGAAATGCGAGGAAATAAAATTTTCTTAGTAAAATTGTGGTTTTTAAATTGGTTAAATGATCAATCATGAAACCATAAAGTTTTATAAAAATAATACTAGCTGATGAGTTCTACACTTTTGAATTTGGGATACTACTTCCCGCACTAGTACAGGGAGTAAGTATTGAAATCCATTTCCGCACTGAATTTCAAATTTAGGAAGTGATGAACCAGACAGACTCCCACGAAAATGTGGAACGCCCCGCAAAATTTATATTTGCCTCAGTCAGTAGCTCTGTGAAATTAAGCTCTACAATATTATAATTGAACTATAGTTCACTCAACGAATATCTCAAAAGGGTTGCAAAGTGTGTATAGGTAAGCTTTCATTCGGTAGAAAGTAGAACACTTTTCTCTACGACACGCACCGTTTTGGAGATATCAGCACCCTCCACTCCAGCTCATCTCCTACACGAAAGGACGTTTAGTATGTTCACACCCTAAACATGTTTCTGAAGTAATCGTCTATGTCTATGCTACGCACTCTCAGACTTCTTTATTGATTAGACCATGGGTCTCCAAACTTTTAGCATAAGGGCCAGACAACTCCTCCACGAAGTCCCAAGAGCCAGGATCTAACTACCTCATCGTACCAACATACTGTAAATTACAGTATTGTTGGTACGATCCGGCTTGCTTTTGGGGGCCGGATTGTTGGTGCTCGCGGGCCATAGTTTGGAGACCCCTGGATTAGTAAGAGTTGGTAGTTTAGTTAAGTGTTGAATTAAGAATAAATAAGTTGCAAAAAAACGAACGTGTATCTTTCGCCATTTTCTACGCCAGTATAGGTATAAGTACCTACTAATAATAACGGTTGTTCATTCTCTAATAACTACGTGGGTAGTTAAATGGCACAGGTTTTGGAAATACGAAAACTCATTAATAGTAACAGTTAGGTACTGGATTTAACAGTATTTTATACTTGTTACGAATATCGCGCACAACCACAAAGCAATTCTCTCCACGTCGACCATAAGTTGTCTGGTGGAAATCACTGATAAGCGCTCTGTGTTGAAATTTTCTATTTATGTTGTGCAATCAAGACCTTTTTATGGTATAATGTTTCTTTACTGTTTGATGAGCAACAAAGTTACTTACAATAGGTATAAATTACAGTTAACAGTCGTAATTATCTTTCAAAGTAAATATAGTGGTTACAAACCTGTGCGTTTTTTCGCTACTCTATATGTGACATGTCCCCTTTATATATAATAACAAAATACAAAAATATTTTATAACAGCTATTGTCTCACGAGAGGAAGTCGGGCAAAAGCGGAAACATGCAAAATTCTTACCTGCAATTAGAACTGCTATGACAAAACTGAAATTCAGCATCTCCATTCCCGATCAACGGCTTCTCTTCAGTGCCTTTTCAAAGCACCGCACTTAACAGTTCATAATAAATTGATAGCCTAACATCAATTAATATTTAGTTATTTATCTTAATTATTTAAATTATCAATTTAATTATTATTACAAAAAATTACTGATAACTAATGAAATCAGAACGATGGAATAACACCCAAATGTGTATTCATAAATAATTGCACATGTCTGACTTGTAAAATTTAAATAAACTTTAAGAGTTGTGGTATTGTTCGGCACGTTCGCTACTCTGTCAGTCGGGCAAGGCTTTCAGGGAAGGCTTCAGCCCGGCTCAACCCCACCACCCTTTGTGGTGCGCTCGAATGGGGACAGGGCGCGTCCCAACCCCATAAAGGAATCTGTCTTGCCTCTAATTGAAACAATATTTGTTTTGCGCCGGGCTTAATTTGCGCGAGCTTAACTACAAAAGATGTCTTTGAAACGTAGAAAAATATTTGATTCGTTTTAAATTATTAGTATTCTTCGGATTTGGTTAAACCTAATGGAAACAGGTTAAAACATTACTGCGTATTTTATTTTTAGTGTTATCTCATATAAGGTTACCGGGGCCAAGTGCGCCTAGCGGGCAGTGCACCTACCACAAATATCTCGAAAACTACCGATTGGATACTAGTAGTGACATCTTACATCCATGCTACAAAATCAATCATAGTTTTTGGTAATAGTCACAGATGGCTGTCGTCACGCGATCTTGAGAAATCAGCCATTTTATTTTCACTGCCATTCAAAGTGGTGAGCAGAGAAGGCTATGGGTGCAGTCATCGTCATAAAACTCAAGAAATAGTGTTTTGATCGATAAACGAGTGAAGTATGTGCATAATTTAAATATTTTGCTTTAAGATTCTGACTTTATTTCACTCCTATCTAGTATTTTTTTTATATATTTTGCAGGTTAAATATTTTAACTTTATATTTGTATAGTTGGGGAAGCGCGCCATACTGACTTTTTATATGGCGCACTTTGCCGCAATTCAGAGGTTACAAACCTTATCTTAGTTCCTCTTTAGTAGTTATATCAAATAGTTCCTTAGCATTGTATTCCATCAAAAATATACTTGAAACTCGATTATTAATATTTAGAAAAAGGTTCACAGCCTCTGATTTTAGACTGTATGGCGCACTTAGCCGAAATTTGGTTTGAATACCATAGATTCTTCTAGAATGTGGCTATGAGAAAAAAATATATATTATGCGTTTTGTTACTTGTTTTCTCAAAATAATATTAGTATGTTTTAATTCTAATGCTTTATTATTGCGTTTTATTAATACCAGGCGCACTTAACCGATTTGTCGGCAAAGTGCGCCTACGAACCATGTTTTCCAATTTTGTGCTAAAAATAATTATTTTACAGTCAGATTCCAATGACACCACATTGGTTGTATTTGCAAAATATCACAGATCCCTATGGTATCACGACAAGTATCATATGTGAACTTAAACACAAGTTATATTGCACCAAAGTCAACTAGTCAACTGAAAAAAGTATGGCGCACTTTGACCCAGTCACCTTAAGTAGTTTTAATTAATTAATACCTACTTATTGTCAACATACATTTCAATGCTTATTGTAATGATTTTAAACAAATTCGACATTCCTTTTAAGAGTCGGAGCAAACGTCATCCACACCCTACCTACTAAAACAGTGTTCCAGCCCGATCATAAACGCGATATAATAAAGCGATTTTTCATGTTTAAGTAATGTATAGACAATGTATTTTGACAATCGAGTGTCGATAAAACGCTATATCACTTGATATATCGTGTTTCGGTGGTATCGTGGCTCTAGCTCTATGGCGGACAAGCGCAGCCCCGAGCTCAAGGGCGTAGCCAGATTGTTTATTGAGGAGAGGGGGGGACAGACAGACAAAGAAAACCCTAGGCAGGCGCGGTCTAAGGGGGCGGGGTCACAGGGGACATGACCCCCCCCCCCCCCCCAAAATCGTACATGTCACATAGAAAAAGCATAAAAAACTAACAAAAAGCAGTTGTATTATTATTAGTGACCCCCCCCCCCCAAATTTCAGGCTGCGACCGCGCCTGACCCTAGGCCCTAGATTATATAGAGATCACATCACGTATTGTTGGATTTCACAAGCCAGCCTTCAAGCCTGTTAGTTTTTTAGGTTAAGAAGCGCCGCAAGTTATGAAGTTCGTCAGGAATTACATTTGACCAGCGAACGACAACTTTTTAAGGGGGGGCAGCTGCCCCTCCTTGCCCGTACCTCGCTACGCCCATGCCCGCGCCGCTAATTGGATGGCCCGTAGATATTCACGGGCAATCGGGCCGCGACATTCATCGCGTTATGGCCTTCGTTACCTTTCGCCGCGTCTCCCCTTAACTGCCACCCTTTGTTTCCCCACTGGCATGGGAACACTGATTTACCCGCTTTATAGGATAATACCCTATACTATCTCATACACCACGATAGGTGACGATAGCAACTTTATTAGTCTACCTATTCGGGCAATACTTGTAATAATTTTGTGTTGTAGAGAAAATACTTATCGTTTTACGATCTTCGAATACTGGAGGTGCATTTCTGTTGAGCGTCATAAGCCGGCAGTTCCCGAATTATTTTAGCTACGGGACCCTTTTTGGTTCACCATTTTTGGATGGAACCCTAGCTCATGTAATAAGTAAACTATCAGTAACATTGTTTTTTTTTAACGTGTCGCATGCCATTATACTAAGGCTTTTTGGCATGGTGTTTGCATCTTGTAAGTATAGTGTGACTTTAAAAGAAGGACTTTTTAAGATAAAAATATTTATTAAGATAGAACAAAAAGATATTTACTTAACTCTTGAATTTTTGATACTTCTGAGAGCCTCCCACGGAACCCCAGGGTTCCTCGGAACACCATTCGGGAACCGCTGTAAAGCATTCGTTCCCTGAGGAAGGAGTTTTGCTTTTGGTTCATTAAACTAATTTCTGATTAAATGCTTGTCCAATTTTACAAACATAAATAATAATATTAATGTTCTACTGTAGCGTCTCGAGGGTGGTTAAAGTATGCTTTCTACCATTATCTCATAAATTAAATAGGTACTTTATTTTAATAACATAATACAGTGTCCAAAATCAAACAAAAACATTTTGTAAACATTTTTTTATTAATAAACGAAAAATGTACATTATTATTTTAAAATACTACAACTTCATACATAAATTACATGATGATAACAGGCAGTACATCCAGTATTATTTTCGGACAGAATTCTAGCGACCCGTCTGATACACGTTGATTTTGTTTAATATCATTTTTATTATAAGTATAAAAAAGAACGACTTTACACATTCTTCAGATTCCGTTAGTATGATTAAAACATTAAAAAGTATTTATAAACATTAGTTGCTTATCCAAAATGGCCTAAATCACGTCACGTGTGTAATCATTGAGTAACTAGACACATTTAAACATAGATTAGATTATATTATGCACATTTTTAATTTTATATGTAAGTAATCTAAACGCACATTATGGGAATATCGCACAAAAACCACTTCTTTGTAGGGAATAAAAGTATCAGTGGTAACTTGGATTATAAAGTATTATTTTTCACTCTGCACATGCGAATTTGATGTTATATTTTAATATAATTAAACCGTACCTTTTCGATACGTGTATGTTAGATAAATTAACATTATAAATGCCACACGAATGATAATGTTTTAAAAATGGCGGTATACACGGAATTCTTTAAAAAAACATACACACACGACAGCCATACTCGCTTCTCTTAGTTTAAATATTAACAATACCCTACACACAAAAAACCTATAACTAAAACTCGTTACGTTACAATCTAAGACTATTATATACAAATTTACAGATTTCTAACTACTTTTTCTAAACTCCTCGAGTTTTATTACAATCGCGATTTTGTCTCTGTTTTTTGAAGAGCGATAGATAAAATTATACAACAAAACAGTAATGAAGGTAAAATATTTATGTTAAATGCTTCATTAACAGGTGCATTAATTAAATTAAAAACATAATTATGTAACTTTGTATTAAATCACATAGACACTTAAAGCATAATGGCTTCATAGCTAATCAGAAATACGAAATGAGATAACTTTGTTAACAAAATTAATTATTAAACCACAAAAATAATAATTCACTTTGACATAACTAAAATGCCGATTATAACACTTTCCGTATTTCTGTTAGATTTATAGTTAACAACCCCAACAAATTCAAATAAATGAATAAATAACTTCAATCAGAGGCCAGTAGTTTCACCTTGCCACGTGATATCTATGTTTCACTACTATACTACGCCTTTACACATACTACTTTAAGATATGTTCGCTATAAACAAATTATTATGTTACAAGTTTAAACACAGAAGACTTTAAATTCACTAAATACGAGATCTGAAAGTAAATTACGTAATATATTACTTTCCATCTAAAATGCATGGAACAGTAGAATAAATAAATAGAAAAATAATATCTGTAATAATTTATTAAAATTCTTTAAGTCATTTCTATAAAATTACTATCATATTTCTAATACTAATAACACGACAAGCGCTATTTATACAATAATGATACTTTTCACGATTCGTGACAGTTATTCATACGTGGATCACGATTTCGTAAAGATTATATTATATATTCATGTTTAATTTTACGAACCGCTGATAATCTGTAGAAATTGATGATAAAAAAACTGTAGAGAAAACAAAATTATATTTGTGCAATAATGTGACACATAATGCCCATAATATCTACATTGGTCGTGAACTTCGAATCTATATTAAGTTTTAAATCCGGTACCATATTTGGAAAATAAGATAATATAATAACACGGCGTTATTTCGTTAAGTTATCACTATGTTTAAGATTTTGTTGACAGTTTTCACCGTCTCTAATTGACTTGAGCAACAGTATATAAAGCTTTCCATTTAAAACATACTCATATAATTATATATATATATATTGTTGAATTAGATCATTTAGAAGTAAAACAAGTATAGCAAAATTTATATAGTCTTTTGTTACATAACCGATGCGTAATAGCAAAGAAGGGTAGACAAAAACCCAGCCATGTGAACGTGGTAAAGTTATTAGCAAGTGCTGTTTTATTCTGTGTTATACTAGTCTGTATCTGTTTGAATTGTTATCTATTATTCCATATCATTAGATAGACGAATAAAAGCGATAAATAGGAAACATACGCTTTTAATTGATTGCTGGTTAAAACTTACATGCTTACTTTTGTTAAAAACTATGTTTTGGTTATAAAAAGATTAAAAATGTTAGAAATTTTAGGACAGGAATAAATCGATCATGGAAATATAGTCAATAGTTATGCATGGATTTGTAGACGAGATAGTTTAGATAGAATGAAATAGAAATCCAATAAAGCTAAATATACATAAGGTTGATGACATTTGGTAAACATAATTTATATTTAGCAGTAAACAATGGTGATATTATGTGTTATGATATACCTACTTCTATTTTAGTTAGAAAGGTTTATTTACAATATTGTTAAACTAGCTTTCATAGCTCGTTTAAATATATATTAAAATCGCCTTAAAATAATAACTGGCATGTTACACGCCGCTCACGTTTGTACCAAAACAACACATTAAAATAATTAAGTAGCACGGGATTTCCACTAAAACGTAACTAGACATTTTTTATTTTTTATTTATAACCATTGTAGCAAGCCAAGTCAGACTATAGGAAAAAAGCCTTATAGTTCCCGCCGTTCATTAATTTTTTTATAAAAAAATTACAATCAGTGCTCAAACTAAACAAAACTTTCCATTTGCAGCGTATAAGAAAACCGTATCTTTTGAAAAGCCTGTAGAAAACAGCTATATCAAAATAAATTCGTTATTAATTCAGAATCAAAACATATTAGAGCTGGAAAAAGGCCCTCAAAAGAAGACCCCTCATCTTGTAATAATTATAAATGTAAACATTTGACAACTCAAAGTCATTATTCCCTTCTAATAAGAGTGACAAATTAAGCACAAGGTTCTTTTTCTTAGTTGGTTTCTTAGTTTGCAGGAGAGTCCTAGTGTTGTCGCTAAGGTTACACCCGTACACGGGCACGATATCATATCATTTTTGATAAAAACTATTAAACAAAACACTTGACTACTCAAAGACCGTATTCCCTTCTACTAAGAGTCATATTTACTAAAAAGTTTTAAGCAAGGCTTCCACTGCAAAACTCCATGTGTACTTCCACTAACAAAGAGACTGTATAGAAATCGCGAGGTTGCTTGTCAAATACTCGTATTTTTGCAGCGTCAAAGCTAAGCTCTTTCATTTTAATATGAAATTTAATGGCGGTTATTAAAATAGAAATGCGATAGTACGATCACTTTGCAAATAAAAATGGAAAACTCGCGGCCCGCGGGTACTAAACCACCAAATTGAAAATGTTAGCCACACGTTTGTTTGCTATAGTTTTTCAACTACTTATATCTTATTTATTTACTTATGAAACTAACAGATTGATATTTGTTATCAAGGATAAACATACTTTTATCCTTTAACAGTTTTTGAAAGTTGTTTAATGTCTTTTAAACTTTAATCGTTATTTAAAAAATAACGTCCTATTAAATTAAATTGTCATTAATAATTATCAATTTCTTACGTAATTTAAGAAAACATTTGTTGTATTTTAAAAATGAATATTTCAATAAAGAGTTGGGTGTAGATTGTTTTCCTAATAAGACAAGTATAAATAGACTATACCTGAGGATTAAATTACTGAACCGTTTTCAAAATTTCAAAACATGGGTCCAACTTGGGAACAGACCTAATGTACAGTACGAGGCACATATCTTGAAATCTGGTGGGGATTGCGCGGAACGCGTACTTTGGGCATGCGTAGCGGTGAGGGGCGCGGGCGGCGGGAGAGGGGCGCGCGCTATTGGTCGCTCACAAGAGCACATGCGCGAACTTATCCCTACTCCGTCGAAAAAATCAAGATACATGCCTCGTACTGTAAATAAAGTTTGAATAATTTTAATCGGTTCAGCCGTCTTCGAGTAATCGGGGGACGTACATAAAAAATAACATGCCGACGTCTTAGAGTGAAAACCTCGTAAGTGTAAAAGAAGAAACTTTTCATGGGGAAGAAAAAACTACGTGCTGTAAAATTTTTATACGGAGGCTTTTATGTTTTTTATTGTCATAGATGGCGTTACGAGTACCTATCGAAAGAACAAACTAGTGAGATCAGGATTATGCGTTGCGAGGTTTTCTTCCTAAAAAAAGCAATAATGAAACCAAAAATGCATTTCCGAGGTTTTCACTCTAAGGCGTCGATACAGAGAACCTCCTTTTTTGAAGTCGGTTAAAAATGAGTCCTAAAGGAAATGCTGGTTATAATGTGAGATTGTAGTTCGCCTATAGCTGGTTGTCCTTGTCGCGCGCGCGGTACAGCGGGTTGCGGCCGCGCACGGGCAGCGGGTGCGCCTCGGTGTTGAGCACCCACTCGTCCAGCGGCACCAGCCCGTCGTCCGCGAACAGCAGGTACAGGTACTGTGGACCAACATATATTGGTTTTCATTCTGTTCGGAAGCGGACTGTTTATTTCTGACGACCTGAGTGGTGCAGTGGTCAACATGGTCTACCACGCAAGAGATCCCGAGTGACGGGTGTGGGTGTTACTATGTAAAATAACCCCCTTACTAATAAAGATTGAATTGCAGATGTATAGTTACACAATGGTTGTTGCCAATAATCCTGTCACCCTGTTGTAATTATCTGGTAACGATATATTCATGTTTGTAAATATCGTTACTTATGGCTGTTACAGCTGATAAGTTTCTTGCGCCCGTTCTTATTGTCAGCTAAAAAAGTCTGGAACGAGTGGTAGGAAAATATAGACGATTCAAAAGTACTTAATAATTAAGTTTAATTGACTTTGACTTCGACTTTGTTACTCTCTGTCAAACTATTTAAGTTTGACATTGAAAAGAAAGTGACAAAACACTGTAACTATACGTCTGCTATACAATGTTTATTAGTAAGGGGGTAAGATTAAAAAGTATATGTAGTATATCATTTGTATAGCACCCATATTACAAACTTTGCTTAGTTTGGGGCTAGATGGCGCTGTGTGAAATTGTCCAAGCATTTATTTATTATTCATAGTTCGAAGCGCTCACGGCGAAAATTGACAGCCTTCGTTACCCGTGACACTACTGCGTGGCACTATCCTATCAGTAGTGTCATGGGCAATTTTTCTTTCCCGTAACTCTACTTTCTCTTCTTCTCATTGGTTGATTCGTACTCGATCACGTTTGTTAAGCGACGCTTGGGTCCGGTCAGGTGTCGGTGCTTCGGAGGGTACGTTAAACAGTCGGCCCCGGCTGTTGTCATGATAATAGTCGTAAAGCCAAGTTAGAGGCCTTAGAGGCGGCTTGATACACTCTAATACCACTGCAGGCGCTGGTGGTATACGTTCACCCTTACCTTGAGCGTCTCGACGAACAAGAAGCTCTGCTGCACGTCGTCCCCCTGCGGGCGCTGGTGGTACACGTTTACCACCCGTGTAGCCCCCCTTCCCCCTTACCTTGAGCGTCTCGGCGAGGAAGAAACTCTGCTGCACGGCGTCCCCCTGCGGGCGCTGGTGGTACACGTTCACCCCCGTGTAGCCCCCCTTCCCCCTTACCTTGAGCGTTTCGGCGAGTAAGAAGCTCTGCTGCACGTCGTCCCCCTGCGGGCGCTGGTGGTACACGTTTACCACCCGTGTAGCCCCCCTTCCCCCTTACCTTGAGCGTCTCAGCGAGGAAGAAACTCTGCTGCACGTCGTCCCCCTGCGGGCGCTGGTGGTACACGTTCACCCCCCGTGTAGCCCCCCTCCCCCCCGTACCTTGAGCGTCTCGGCGAGGAAGAAGCTCTGCTGCACGTCGTCCCCCTGCGGGCGTTGGTGGTACACGTTTACAAGCCCCGTGTAACCCCCCTCCACGCGGCAATGCTTCTCCAGCGCCTGCACAGAAAAATATACCCTCAAAATCAAAAAAAAAACAAAAATGTTTATTTCGTAACAATAGAACTACAGACTATAACAGTGCGTGGAGATCCTCTTTTAAGTATAGAGTATACTTGTATTAAAAGATCTCGCTCCTTCTCTATGTTCTTACAAATACTTTTATGTTACAGAAATACAAATTAGTAAAAAAAATAAAACAAAAGAAAAGATTTAGTGATAGTAATTGACTGCGATGTGATGTGTGTGTGTGTGTGTGTGTGTGTGTGTGTGTGTGTGTGTGTGCGCGTATGAGTTTTTTTTTTAGGTTCACTGTTAATGTTATCAATGCCGCAAAGGCTCCATACATAGATAATAGGAATTCATTCTTTATCGTAGTGACTATAAAGTAAACGGAGCGCAGACTGAAGAACCTTAGTGAAATAGATTCTTTGGTCACTCCACTTCAGTAACAAAATAATCTAAGTCCCAGGTGGTGTTTTGCGTTTATGGGATTATACGAAATTGGTATTTTACGTATTTTTTTCTACAAATCACCACAAAATCTCGAGTTGGTATTTTGCGTAATGTGATATTATGCGTCTAAAGGAAATATACTCAGGTGTAGCCATATTGGGTCGATGAAACAATTCTTAAGTATAAAATACCATACCAGCCCCCCTAGCATGACCACCGAAACACGATATATATCGCATGATATCGCGTTTGAGCGATACTGAACTGTCAAAAGCCATTGTGTTCTGACAGCTAAAGGCTTTGCCAAACAGAACGCGTACTTAGCGCGCGCTAGAGCGCTACCCTGACGTCGCGCTATAGCGCCGAATTGTGTTGTAGGACTTGTATAATAGTTTCATGTCAAGCGCTGTGTACTTAGCGCTCTAGCGCGCGCTAAGTACGCGTTCTGTTTGGAGAAGCCTTAAACGTGATAAATCCTTATATCATATCGCGTTTCAGTGGCAGGGGTCGAAACTGGTTGCAGTGTCATAAATAGTCTGATAATAATATGTTAAATGAGATACCATGACCATGCATACAACACACAACCCCGGAAAATCGCCAAAAAAAAAGAAGTTTTTTCTTTGGTTCTGTGTATTTACAATGAATAGTGGCAACCCGAGACCCACATTTTTTGTCAGTTTTATCCATTAATCTTGTAATCTTGCTTGCTTTGTAAGAAAAACGGCCGCGCAGCGCGGTTTCTAGTGAATTTCATTCACTAATCTTGTACTTTTGCCTGTTTACAGTAAAAACAAACGGTAATAATACAAAAGTGTATTAAAATGAACGTAGGTAGCTAAAAAAACTGACTTTACTGACCATTTTTTGAAAAAAACTGACTTTTACTGACCTAAGCCAATAAAACTGACTTTCACTGACTTTACTGACCAGTTTCGACCCCTGCAGTGGTCATGGTAGGGGGGCTGGTGTAACAAGACCCATAATGAAGCCGAGGTCTACTTGTAGGGACATTGTAGAATGAATGTTGCATGCCAGCGATTTGGGTATCAGGTGAAACGATTTTAATTGGTGTTAAAAAGCATTGCACATATTACCATGCAATGAAACGCGTACAACAGACCGCGTCTGCGAGTGTATGCTGCACAGCTGCGTGCGGCCGAGTTGAAAAGCAGCGTTTATGTGCGTGCTCATGAGATACATTAAGTGATGACGTTTTGAAGCCATTGTTTATTACGAAATACTTACAATTTTGATATTATTTCTTTGGACAAAAATTAGGAAATAACGAATAAAATAAGATTTATAAAACAATTTTTGACTTTGATCTTCAATAACTTCGTAGCTATTAGTTTCCCCGGTATAGTCTAAAAAACAAAAATGGTCCTGATGATGGGCGGAATGCGGCTTCGGCTTCGTCAAGGGTCTTTTTTACACCCGTTATGTCGATCAAGTTATGAATAAAACTATTCCTGGTGGTATACGTTAATATCTTGTAAATTCACTGTTAAAATCAATCTTATTACACAATATCTTATTGTCAAGAACGGGTGGCAATCCTAATTGGATTCTAATATACCATATATATATAAAGTTTGACAGTTCCGGTGACGGTAAGTGTAAGCGGAAGCGTGAAGTGACAAGCGACAAGTGAAAAGTGAAACGTGTAATGTAAAGTGAAAAGTGAAAGTGGTAACGCGAACGGCAACGGGAATGAGAACGGGATGGGTAACGGGAACGGGAACGGGATGCTAATATCTCTGGACCCTATACTGAACGGGGACGGGAACGCCTAATACAGCATTTTAGAAATTCTAAAGATTTTCAAAAATGTCCACGCGAATGAAGTCGCGGGCAAAAGCTAGTCTACATATCGCACATGATATTTAACATAGTAACTCAAAAAAGGTAGTTTCGAGATATAGCGTTTCAAAGATTAAAAAAATCATAGTATACATATAAAAACTAGGCCATAAAGTATTTATGGCCTAGTTTTTATATCGTTAAAAACTTCGAGCAACAAAGGCTTAGTTTTTCACGAAGGGAGAAGCCTTAGCGATTAAACTCTATTCAAATTATTCTGGCATTTTTTGCGGGGGGGGGGGGGGGGGAAATGCACACAAGTGCAGTTCCGCATACCCACATACAAAAACAACACTGTAATGACGACACTCACACATAAAAAATAAAACAAAACAGCAAAAATTTGTGTACGGATGAGTCACACATCAAAATATGACACGTTTTTGACATAAAGGGCTGGGCTCAACTGTCGATGCAGCAATATCGATAAATTTTGAAAAAGGAATAAAGGTAAAAAACTCAAATTTACGTATCTGACGTTTGAATGTAAATAGCAATTAAACGATAAAAATTACTTACATGTGAAACGTTACACCATCTTTTTGTAAACTTGATGTTCCTGATCTCTTTTTACAGCAAAAAACTGAACAATTCGGCATTTTAATTACTACAGCATTCACATGCGCGAGCTGAACATTACATATACCCAAAGAGTACTTTTGTAATATAGGAAATAGAGAACAATCTTGCACCTGACATGAAATTATTGTAAACGCTGTATGAGTTTTTGTGTCTTATTAGGTATAAACCAATTTTTTATCTTTTTTGTAATATTCTTCATGTAGAGCAAAAATAAAAGAAATAATAATAGAGCAGAAATATACTTACTTACCTACCCAAAATTTTGGAATTGAATAAAGTTCTTTGTATTTGTATTTGTATATAAGATTTCAAATGATGTGATGATACTCAAACAGGTGATATTGTTGCTTAAACTGAACAACTTGCTCACTATGTACCAACAGCCCAATCTAGGGACATAGAAAAAGGATTTTTGTCCACAAAAAGGGTCAAATCCTTTTTCTATGTCCTTTACTATATCGATAGCTAACACTCCCGAGATTACAATTCAAACAATATTTTTGAGCAAATGTCCTCTAAATTTTTTTTATTCATGTCGAAGCGTGTTGTAAGACTGTTTCTGATAGTGTTATCATTCACTTTTTCGCACTGCATTAATTACCATCACGGAGCAAAGTTAAAGAGAATTATCATAGTTTTAGTAATAGATCGTGCAGTAGGTGGTAAGTAGTACATTTTAAGATAATAATTATTTCAAATAGCTATTCTTTTGTTTAAAAAAAACTGTCGAAACCGAAAAAATCTATTATTTTTTTGGGAAGTTTTAAGTTTCATAGACGAAAAAAAACATGTACCCCCTGTACCCGGGTTGTTTTTTTTTATATTATAGCTACGTTTATATAAATCAATTTTAAAGTGGTTTGAAGCAGCAACCTAAAGCAACCTATTGACTTTTTTTAGAAAACCAAGTGTCCATGCCGAGAAGGGAGTTTTATGAAGAATGGTTGAAACACCATAAAAATGATAAAAATTTATGTTTATTCAATTATATTTCTGTAAAATTAGAGTTAAAAGAGGCAACAGAAGAATGCATAAGAAATATAAAATTAAACATATCTCGGGTTTCTTCGAAATTATCAGAAAAATGGCTGCAGTGTGGAAAAAATCGTGAAAATTTTAACGATTCTTAAGTTTAGTGCAATCGGCCATACGTGATGTGAGTTTGGTTTCAAGTTTTGAAAGTGATTCCGATTTTGATTGATACTAATGTCAAAAAACAAATAAATATATAATTTATTAAAGTATTCAGTATTTTTTTTAATTTATAATTACATAAATTAAAAAAATACACTAATAACACTTGAAATAAAGCAAAAACAAAGTTTGTACAACCTCAAATAAATGTCCAATATAGATTGACCTCAGTTCAGTACACGTAGTTCATCGATGCAAGCAGCTTACACTGGCTTTGTGTTTCTACGTAATTACAGCTTGTTTTCTATCATGTTAATAAATAATATTATATTGATAAATAAGGCATCAAAACATTTCATTTACAACTCATTTTAAGTCTAAAATAATATTGTCCAGCTAGATCGGCCATTTGGTACATAGTGTGCTCCAAGGAACCTTGGTCGAAAAACGATTTTATTCGCCCTTCCATAGTCGGTCAGCTGACCGACTAGTATAAACTTTAAGTAAGTTAAGTAGGTTAATATCGTATAAACCAGCCGGGCTAGGATGAGCGCCGTGACTATTTCTCGACATTTATCTCGCGATATCTGTCGCGCTCACATGAATGCAGAGCAAATCATGCAAAAATCTTGCAATAAATTTGACGCAGAATCAGTGCCAGATTGACCAAAACTTTATCGACAAACATTATTATAACGGTAACATCACTAAGTTGCCCATCGCCGAGAACTCGGATTTATCTAGCGACAGATCTGAAATTTGTACGGACGAGCCATGGACTAGCAGATCCGATGTCACTAAACAAATTTGACAACTAATCAAGAAAAAAATATACGAATTTAATGTTTTAATGTAAACAAATAGCAATAATACGATAAAAAAATACTTTCATGTAAAATGTAACACCGTCTTTTTGTATACTTGATGTTCCAGACCTCTTTTAACAGCATAAAACTCATCAATTCGACATTTTAAACAAAGCAGCGTTCACATGCGCGACTGGACTCGGTCTAGAAAGAAATCCGGGCGCAACTGGTTTTACTAACGAGTATGCCCATTTGGGCTTGTACTTCGGCAGAGGGGAACGCTTCGTATGGCTTCTCTTTCTGTAAAGAAGCCCGTCTTACTCTAAGGTTAAAAAGCTACATTCTTCTATTTTGTGCACTTCAAAAATAAAGTCTTTGAGACTAATATATAAAATATACAAGCTACTTTCTAGAAACACCTAGAATGCAAAGAGTATTAACTAAAAAACAGGAATAAAAATAAACAAGCAAAACAGTAATAACTCAAAATAACAATTAATTTTATATAAAAGCTGACAGGCAAAACAGTATCAAGTCACAGTTAATACGTTCACATTTGTAAATAATTTTCTAATTTGGTGTGTTAACTCGAGATGTGACACATATTTATGTTTTGGTAGCCTCGGTAACAGACAAGACCGTCCTAAAATGCAACCCAAACGACTTTGAGTTATAACTGTTTTACCAGATTGTAGAGAAAAAAATGCTGATTCCGTATATAAGTATAAATAATTCAAAATTCATTTCTTTTTGAGTTAATACCATGTTGAATATCTTGTGTGAATGTTTACCTGTACAGCCTCCCAGCCCCAGTCGCGGTACTTCTGGTCGTGCGTGAGGCGCCACATTATGAAGTAGCTCTCGAATGTTTCTGGTCGTAGAAGGTATACTTTCTCCGTTGCCTTCTGCGCACGAGCTTCTACCGCGCCGCTGAATCTGAAAAATAAAAGGGATATGATTTTAAACATATTTAATAAAATAAAATGAACAAAAATAATACGAGCTTAAAATTAAGGGAAAACCGTAAATCGATGTACAGCATAGCCGTTTGGTACACGTATACTTGAGGTCAAAACAAAATTTTCGACCCGCAGTTCTTCAAATTTCTTAGGAGGTGGAATGGTGAGCCGGGCTGCAGACTGCAACCGCACGTGCTGATACGCTCCAAATTTAACCGTTATGTTATAATTAAACGGTTCAATTTCAAGTGTGCGGCGGAAGTGTCGCTATGTGGTCGCAACTGTAAGCTTTGTGTGTTTTATGTTTATTTTACCTTGAATTTTGATCACTTTGATTTATGAAATTATTGTCCTAAAATTATCAATATTCGTTAAAAAGATTGCCAATGACTTCGAGGGATTTAGGGGATTTCACGATACATCCATGTATGTATATGTATAGTTCAGTAATAGTTACCGGAACGCCTCGGGCCCCAGCTTGGTGTCGGAGCGCGCGTAGCTCTCGTGGCAGGTGTGGGTCAACTTCTTCGCTACGTCCATGTACCGCTCTGATAGAGAATTCTCAAGAGTGGTAGACGCTAGCGCGAACATGCCGCCTGGAATTAAAACATACTTGTTATACAACTACTGCATATACTGCATTTTTTCCATCGAGTTAAACCTTTTTAGACTACGTTTCCTTGAAATTAAATGCTATTATGTACTAATAGTTTAGACAAAACATCAAATTTAGTTAAAGAGCATGAGTAGTTTTTCATGATGACTGACGTATTTCACGTTGAAGAAGGAACGTCTTTTGCAAAACCTGCTTACCAGTGAAATGAAATACTTTACCTAGTCCATTGTCTCTCCTTTTAGTGTAGTTAATACGAAACATTCAGGAAGATTGAACAATGAAGAGTAAATCCTGGACAAAATCACAAAACTAAGCCTTCGCTTCGCTACAATTATATCTAAAATGGATTTGACACTTTAAAAATGTATGGTTACTACAAAAAAATGTCATTTTATACGTCTTTCGATACAGAGGGTTCGCAAATATGGCGTTGGCTACAGGACTTGTACAAAAATAACTGACCAGCAAAGCATGATAGATGGTCCATCTTCTCTTCAATAATACGGCTGTACTTCATAATATCGGCGAGCGAGGTAGGCTAGCCTATTGGGCGATACCCGTAATATATGGTCTAATGCCGCCCGCATGGCGGCTTTGAACATAGTCATACGGCTTGATTCATCATATCAGCCGCACGACACCCACTGCTGGGTATAGGCCTCCCCTAAGGATCTCTACGCCGATCGGTCCTGCGCTGCCCGCATCCAGTGGCTTCCAGCGACCTTCACCGTTACGTCGCGGTCGGTCCACCTTGTCGGGGGCCTACCCACGGAGCGTCGTCCGGTGCGCGGTCGCCATTCCAGAACCTTTCCGTCCCAACGGCCATCGGTTCTTCTCGCTATGTGTCCCGCCCATTGCCACTTCAGCTGAGCAATCCTTCGAGCGATGTCGGTTACTTTAGTTCTCCTGCGGATCTCCTCATTTCTGATTCGATCACGCAGGGAAACGCCGAGCATGGCTCTCTCAATTGCATGCTGGGTGACATTGAGCCTCCTTATAAGACCCATAGTTAGCGACCACGTTTTACTGCCGTACGGCTTGATTAATCTAGTTACTATAGTAAACTCTTACCAGCGAAGCAGGATAGATGGTCCATCTTCTCCTCAATAATGCGTCCGTACTTCATGTCGGCGAGGTAGGAGAGTCCACTGGGCGACACCCGCAGCATGTGGTCTAATGCCGCCTGCATGGCGGCGTCGAACATGATGCGCGCCTGCTCGTCGGCCTGGTTGGACACCAGCCACGCCTTTAGCAGGTACTCGTAGAACGAGTCCCCGAGCGCGCCTAGGGATATGTGCCCTGGAGAAAATAAGTAAAGACATGTAAAACGTCTTACAGAGACTGCTTGCGGTGAGAGTTTGCGCCGTTGAAACATGACACTGGTGTCGCGGCTGCGCGCTATTAAGATCACCATTCACAGCACTCTGTGTTCACCCTGACACGAACATCTCAAGTAATTTTGTATGATTTGTACAGCGCCACCTATGCGCAACCTACCTACGCTGTAAAGCGAACTAAGACCCGTATTTATAAACCGCTCTCAACATTTGGATCTATCTTAAGATGATACTTGAGATGCTATTCGTATAAGAAGAAAGACTTCTCATACGAAACTTTTATTATATGGGACCAACTCTGAAAACGCAAAAAAATCAGCTGTGAAACAAATGATTTTTAATTTCTGCTTTCCTTTAATTCGTTTAATTTCTGTTTTTTGTTTTTTTTTAAATACAATAAATAATAATGATAATATCAAAATCTTATATCTTTAAACAAGCAATTCTTGTATATATGTATATATTTCAGTGATCTCGGAAACGGCTCTAACGATTTCGTTGAAATTTGGTATATGGGGGTTTTCGGGGGTAAACAATCGATCTAGATTAGTCTTATGTTTGGGAAAACGCGCATTTTCGCATTTTCATGCGTGTTTCTTTCGGCGCAAAATATGGTCGCTAATTTCGTCCGCGGCCGGCCAATGTCCATTTGGTTCAGCGGGTTAGGACGCGGACCACAAGAAATGAGTGTTCTGAGTTCGAATCCCGCTCGGTGACTTACTTTTTTTTATATGTTTGTTCAAGTTTATATATTTTTTATTTTTATTGTTTTTAGACAAGTTTAAAAAATGTCGTTAATGTTGCTTTCGAGTTTTTATTTTATTGAGACTTGTGAAGCAATAGTGCAAAACAAAAAAATTACCGATACAAATTTTAAACACAGTTTTTCGGATACGTTTTATGACGCCATCTTTCGAATGATGCCATCAAAACTAACTACTACGTCTCGCGGAATTATTATGTAATTAACTACACCTTACGAGTTATGTAATAAGAGAAATTGACAATAGATGGCGTTACTCTGTGAAAAGTCCTGTAAGGTTGAGATTACGAATATCGAAAAACATCACATACTCGTACATTGCTCTGATCCCAAAGTAAGGAGCTAAATCACTTTTGTTATCACCTAAACACCACCATATTACAATAAATAATAACTAGTTCATCCAGATATTACATATAATATGATACAGCTGTTTTTTTCGCGATTTCAGAGTTCATCAGTTTGATGGTCCCTATTTATCAAATTCAGCATTGCAGGTTGTTATGTAACACCCTGTATGAATCAAAAGGAACTAGGTATATGAACTCACTCTGCCCCCATTGGCCGGTGCGCGGGTTGATGAAGTTGGGGTAAAGGTCGTTAGGCTTCTCAATGTTGAACAGCACGTCGCGGATGCGGTCCACCTTCTGTCGGTACACTGCAACACATCGACGGAAAATTTGTTACTAAGGGTCTGTAATAGGAAAACATGGTGTGGGATGTGGGAAGTCTCTATTTTTATGTAGAAAACGTAAAGTTGTAGCCACAAAAAAAACACATGACAAGCTAAAGAGTTTTTTTAGTTGCTACAAATATTAAATTGCGTATAAACCTCATAGATGACTGTAAAAAAATAGAAAATCACTAAAATCGCTTACGTAAGGTCATCTTTTTGGCGTAAATATACATAATAAAAATACACTTTAACGTACTGTGAAGTTACTTCAATTACTTTTATTCAACAAAGATAATTGTGATAATGATAACATAACGATGAAAAAACAACGAAAAACATAGAAAAAGACAGAAACAAATATTCCAGGGTAACCGAGCCTTAATAAATGTGAGAGTTACCCTCAAGTCTTTCCCTAATATTCTATGTCAAAGACATTATAAAAAATTATAGGCGATTGAGTTCAAAGTACTAAAACTTTCCACTTAAAAGAATATTTATATCTGATATCACTAGGCACCACGTTGGGCGCCATTGTAACAGTTCTAGGTTATCTTCAGCTGTTTTTATAATGGGGTAGGGTAAGTTAAGTATTTTAATCTCTCTGATCTATGCCAGCTAAAAAAACTGCATTTTATTGTTGTAAAGGTACCACATATTTTCAAATTAAATATTACTTAGAATTATCTAAACAAGAACGTCTTTGGAAACTGCCATAATAATCATGATTCAGGCCACCTAGGCTACTCTATTTTTCTTTGTTAACTTAAGCTTAAAGGTAAATAAGTGTTTACCCTCTTTTCCGGTGACGTCACTGAGGTACGTGAACTCCAGGTGGAGGGTTCCCACCTCAGATAGGATGCTGTTGGGGCCCGCCCAGTGGTACGACCGCGACACCTGGAAATAACAATAATTATTATACTACTTAAAACAAAATTGGGGCAATTCTATGATTTTACATACAAAAGAGCTGATTTCTGAATGGTGTTTTTATGATAAATTCAATCTGATTTGATTTGAAATTGATATCGTTCGAAAGCTGCAATTAGGGCATGGAATACCGGAAAGATTTTCATACCGGTATTGATACCGGTATTGAAATTTCAATTACCGGTATACCGGTATTTCGGTATTTTATCGGTATTTTTTCAAAAACTGCTAGTTACCTACTTTTTAAACAATTCTAAGAACGATTAGTAAGTCTTGTTTGTGGAGAGTGATTAAAGCAATTTTTTACGCTATACTTTATGGCAGAAACACTTAAACTATTTACCAACTGCCTAGAAACCACAAAATGAGTTATTAAAGTAATACCTAGGTAATTAAGAATACTAAAGAAAATATGTTATTTGATTCAATTATTATTGAAATCAACAAATATCAAAATTTCCATAGAGAAGATGAGCCCACCACCAGATTAGGACCCTATAATTCATCAACTAAAATCGCATCCCAAATCACACACTGCAAGATCTAAAGATACAGTTAGTTCGTTTCGTAGAAAGGGATCAAAAGGGAGGTCGAAATAACCTCTCTGAGTATTCTTCCGCAAGTTCTTTCTCTGAGAGGCCTCCTAATTTGTGAACTGGTGGTAGATTCAGTAGCTAGATCGTATTTTCTGGCGCAATATAACTCAAGTAAAACATTAGAAAATACTTTTTATTTTGTTCTTTAAAAATGGGAATAAGCCCCTCTTAAAGAACTACAGACCCGTCTCACTTCTGAGCCATGTCCTTACGAATCGTCACGCTCGCAAGTTTGAAGACTTCCAACCTTCCGAAAAAGCCGGGTTTCGAAAAGGCTTTAGCACCATAGTATAGAGTTTAAGACCACAAATCCAACTGCAGCGAGGTGTGAGACAGGGAGACGTTATTTGTCTGAAACTGTTCACAGCTACGTTGGAGGACATCGTTTAAACTCATAGACTGGAATGGACTTGGTATCAATATTAATGGCCAGTACCTAACACACCTTTGTTTTGCTGATGATATAGTTCTTATGGCTGTGACCTTGGAAGACCTGAATACATTGCTCGAAGATCTCCGTAGTCAAAGAGTGGGTATCAGGATGAACATGGATAAGATGAAAATCATGTCGATTGCCCATGTTGTGCCCGCTCCAGTTCATGTTGGGAATACTACACTTGAAGTTGTTGACCATTACGTATACCTAGGACAGGTAGTCCAGTTAGGCAAGCCCAACTTCAAGAAAGAGATTTCTTGTCAAATCCTACTCGGATGGGAAGCACTCTGGATGCTTCAAAAAATCTTCGCGTCTGACTTACGAGTTACCTCAGTGTCTCGAGACGAAAGTCTATATATAAAGATAATTTATCTATATTAAAAGATAGTTTACTGCAGTGAAACGTGGTCGTTAACTATGGGTCTCATAAGGAGTAGGTCTCAAGGTCACCCAGGTCCCAGCATGCATCGGAGAGAGCCATGCTCTGCGGTTCCCTGCGTGATCGAATCAGGAATGAGGAGATACGTAGGAGAATTAAAGTAACCGACATCGCTCGAAGGATTGCTCAGCTGAAGTGGCAGTGGGCGGGACACATAACGAGAAGAACCGATGGCTGTTGGGGCGGAAAAGTTCTGGAGCGGTGACCGCACACCGGACGACGTTCCCCGACAAGGTGGATCGACGATCTGGTGAAGGTTGTGGGACACCTCTGGATGCGGGCAGATCAGAACCGATCGTCTTGGAGATCCTTGAGGGAGGTGAAGATCCTTGAATGAGACCAGCAGTGGTTGTCGTGCGGCTGATATGATGATGATGAAAACATTAAACGCACAACTAAAAGGAATATCATTAAATACCATCTAGATACTAGCTATATGCATGCAGTGTTTTGTTGGAATTTGGCACACAGATAGTAGATAGCCTAGATTAAAACATAGAATACTTTTTATTCCAATAGTCCCACGGGAACGGGAACCACGCGTTCCTATAATCGTGTTTATTCGTGATTCGTTGAGTTTTCATTCATACCGTAAACTGATCTGCAGTATGTACAACACTGTGAACCCATTGAACGTTCTGCATAGTCTTTAAACACCCTTGCAAAAATATATATCTTTTTTCGAAATACCGAAATACCGGTATTTTACTCTCAAATACCGGTATCAAAATACCGAAAAAAATTACCGGTATACCGGTATTTCGGTATACCGGTATACCGGTATCCATGCCCTAGCTGCAATGGTCAGTTTGGGAACAGTGTTTTCAATTTTACTATTACAAAATATCCTATTCGTAGTGCGTCGGTTAGAATAGAAAGAAATTGGAGTTTCATACAAAAAAACGCGTTTCTTATTTTTCAATTCTAACTGAAACACGGCGAATAACTATAGTCCGGCAATCTCGTGCGCGACCGTCCCGCGGGGTGACAGACAGAGTTTCTCTTCCCCGCTACCCGCTGACATCTTGGATACCTCGTCCCCGACACCACAGTACATATATAAGTTTTTCAAACAGTAGGGGAGCTAACGTCACTTAGGCCCTTTTGTCATTGCACTCCGTCGGATCGCTAGGGTTGGCATTTTCCGGCCGTCTCGTGGAATACTACGCGCGAATGCTATGGAAACAACTGCAACGCGATGTCACAACCCTGACCAAAGTACTGCGAACTTTGCTTAGAGCTCTTAGAGTGACGTCAGCCGTCAAATTCGAACGTTTCCATGGAGCTCTCATACTGTTTGAAAAAACTTATATATGTACTGTGCCGACACCGCCTGTCACCCCGCGGGACGGTCGCGCAAGAGATTGCCGGACTATAGAAGAGTTATATAGTTTTTGACATTAAAGCACTTGTTTATTACAGCTTTCGATCAACATCAAATTCCTTCGATCAGTCAAATTCAAATATAAACAGGATTCTATTTACAAATCGTCATATTGGTAGATTTGTCAGTAATTCTTGACGTGATATTGGAGCTAAGTCAAGTTTGCGTGACAATTGTCGACTCGTAAAAATTATTCCGTTTCACAAGTCCTTTTTAAACTGTAAAAATATGCCGACATAATTATGTCACTAACAAATGTCAAATTTGTGAAATAGGGACCTGGGGCCGTACCGGCTAACTTACATGGCTATCGTAACGTAATCGCTTTCGTTTGACAGATGGATGTGATACATTGCTACTTTTATTTTTGGCATAAATAAAACCTTACCAAATAAAAGTAGCAATGTACTACAATTGCTACTTTTATTTGGTAAGGATGTAGCACATCCATCTGTCAAATGAAAGCGATTACATAGCCATGTAAGCAGGGTTGCAAAAAATCATGATTTTTTTATTTTAATCAAAAAAATCAGATTTTTTTAAATAAATCGTGATTTTTTTGATTTATTTGATTTTTATTAGGTTTTGCGACCATTACCCTAGTTTTTCTTGTGGACAACATTTCTATTTAGGTAGAATTGATGTATAGTGTTGGCAGCACCGCCAAAAATTTCACATTGTCCAGAAAAAACGATTGTGTTTATTTGTTTATATTTCCGAAAATTAATTCTGTATCCGTCTGTCTACGCTACTTGCATTGTAAGTAATTAATGAAAATACCTAATCATTATTGTTATATTTTTACTGACACAATTTTTTTAAATATTTGATTGTTGGTTTTTATTGCGATAAATAACTTAGCTTACACCTATCGTACTTTGTATTAATATTGTTTCCGAACATTACAGTTAATTAATATGCACTCCCAGTGTTTAATTAATTCCTTTTTCGGATTTTGATTTAAATCGGTGATTTTTATTAAAAAAATCATGCAATAAAAATCGTGATTTAAATCATGCAACCCTGCATGTAAGTTAGCCGGTACGGCCCCCGATTGAATTGATCATATCTTCCAGAAATTAGCTCTTTTGTATGGAAAATCATAGAGTGGCCCCTATTTGCTTTTGAGCAGCTTATATTTAATTTTATTTCACTTTGGTAATTTGTGTAGGAATTAATTTTGTCATTCACGGTAGAATAACTTGAGGTATTTTAATGAAGTAAGAGACAAAATAAATTAGTAGGTAATGAGATTGGTGATAATAACTTCCGGTAAAAGTAATCGATAAGCTTCCGCACGTGGTAGATAAAACTAACTGATAAAACTTATCTTTAGGATTGTTGCTTATCATATTAGATATCAATCGATATCGATTAAAATTGTACGACTACGATTGGTAATTATTCAATGGACTTGATATTTCAAATTTTAATAGTATTTTAAAAGTGTCATTTTATTACCAAATAATAAATTATTGATTTACAACATAACACAGCAGACAAGGAGAAATAACTATAACAAAATCGTGTCATTCATAAAAAAATAAAGCTATTTTGGTTAGAAAGTGGTTTTTCTTTTTTTTCTTAAGTATTGTGAATTGATATCTTTAATATCGCGATTGGTGTTGCTAACATGATAAGACTTAAGACGAAGAAGGGTTATGTATCCGACACCAGCCAGCGACACACCAGCGACCACAGCACCGACAGACGACATCGGCAAGCGACAACACAAAATAGTTTATGGCGGCAGGGACGTATTTCTTTGACAGTATTCTGTGCTACTGGTTCCTATTAATTTTCTTTGCGTTTGAATGAATTGTCACCATTCATAATAATAGAATCGAATAGAATTCGAAACGTAATTTCACACAAATATATATAATATGTTCCTTCACACAAATTCAAAGAAATTGAATAGGAACCAGTTAGATCGCTCCGATTGTCACCTGTCGTCTGTCCCTGTTGCTTCTGAAGCGTGACGAGCTCGATTCATTTTGTTTATAAAGAAATACCTACGTCTAAAATGGTATTTATTTTGATAAAGACGATTTCTTAGCGGGATGCCTACTATCGCAATTAGCCGAACTTTTAAAACTTTCATAAAATCTGTAACACAAAGACACTTTTGTTTAGTTGACATTTACATATTCACTGATATTAAACTTTTTTGGGATTGGTCACACTACGCTACGCCTGTTGTATCGTCCTGTACAAATTGGTTGTAGTTTTATTAATGCCGGGCCGGCCAATATTGGATGGAGAACTTTAGTTAGATCACACAATCACATAATACTTTGTGGTTGGAAGACGTGAAAGTTAACTTCTGACGCTCAATAAAGAGGGGGTTTTATTTTAGTATAGGTACTTGAACTTTTTCTATCGTTCAAGCGATTCCACAGAATTACTAGAGAATAGTTTTCCTTTCTTGCATCATAAAAGCTCGTTGTTTATAACAGGAAGACTCAAACTTCACTAGTTACCCTTTAAACTTTATTAATAAACCAAAGGGTTATTCTATCTTCTGCTATATGCATAATAATATGATAAAATTAATCAAGGCACAAAGTTAGCTATTCCGCGCGTCTGATACGCTATAAACCCACATTCATGCTATTAAATCGCTCTTATATTATGGCAATCACTTAAATTACTATCATGAGTTTAATGCGAGTCCGGTCTAAATTAAATAACCAAATTTCCGCCTCACTTACTTGTATATTGTATAACTATCTGTATGAAAAGCCTGTGCCCCATCAGTGGAGACATTAAAAAGGCTGGTAATGATGATGAGATACAATATGAGAAGAGAAAGCGCGTTAATCTTATACATACTTTAGTGGAGGGGTTGATAAGGGCGGATGGCAGCCCTGTAGGGGTGTCAAACGCGGGCAACAACGCGTCGGCGACCTCCGCCGCCTTGTCGCGGAACATCGAGTCGCCCGTCAGAGCGAAGCAGGACAGCAACCCGCCCACGAAGCGGATGGTCGTCTCGAACACGGAGAGGTCAGAATCCTGGAATATAAAAACAATAATGAAAATCAGAAAAGTCTAGAGGGGTCACAATACGCATTCACGCTCCGCTTTCGTCTATTTGTTACGCCATGCGTGATTTCTATATACAAACCGCCGTCACAGAATAGATAATATTCCGCCTTGCATTGCATCACGTATTCACGCTCCGCTTCCTCTGATGCGTGATTTCTATATAAACCGCCTAGGATCACGCATTCACGCTCCGCCTTGCGTGATTTCTATAAAAACCTCCTAGCATCTCACATTTATGCTCCGCCTTCGTCTATTTGTTTTGTTACGCCATTCCTGATTTCTGTACAAACCCCCTTGCATCACGCATTCACGCTCCGCCTCCTCTATTTGTTACGCATGTAATTTTTATAAAAACCGCCTAGCATCACGCATTCACGCTCCGCCTTGGTTACGCCATGCGTGATTTCTATACAAACTGCCATGCATCGTGCATTCACGCTCCGCCTCCGTCTATTTCTTACTTACGCCATGCGTGTTTTCTATACAAACCGCCTTGCATCACGCATTCACGCTCCTCCTTTGTTACGCCATGCGTTATTTCTATATAAACCGCCTTGCATCACGCATTCATGCTCCGCCTTTGTTACGCCTTGCGTGCATTCTATAAAAACCGCCTAGCATCACACATTCACGCGCCGCCTTTGTTACGCCAGTGGTTACGCCATGTGTCATTTCTATACAAACCGCCTTGCATCATGCATCTAGCATCACACATTCACGCGCCGCCTTTGTTACGCCAGTGGTTACGCCATGTGTCATTTCTATACAAACCGCCTTGCATCATGCATTCATGCTCCGCCTCCTCTATTTGTTACGCCCATGCGTGATTTTTATAAAAACCGCCTAGCATTACGCATTCACGCTCCGCCTTTTTTACGCCATACGTGATTTCTATAAAAACCGCCTAGCATCACTTATTCACGCTCCGCTTTTTTACGCCATGTGTGATTTCTATACAAACCGCCTTGCATCACGCATTTACGCTCCACCTCCGTCTATTTGTTACACCATGCGTGATTTCTATACAGACTTGTTACTTTAATATCTGCACTCACACAAGATACGTGACTAGGGAATTCGATCGCGGGATTTTACTTAGTCAATACCGGGATTATTTCGGGATTGAAAGTTAAAAATAAAAAAAAAAAAATCTTGACAAAATCAGCTCTTTAATCAATACATGAAAGTAGTATGGTCCGACCATTCCTGATGATCTCGACTTTCGGGATCCCGGGATCGAATCCTCTATACGTGACAGTGTGAGATACGTCTAATGTCATTAAGAGTAACATTTTGTTCCGAGAAGTGTTTTCATCGTTGAAAAAACTACTGTCATCACCAACTGTTATAATTTTCTCGGCGAAAAATCGTGGTGGACAAGAAGTCGTGGAAGACAAATAGGCCAAACGTGCCTTACTGTGTGTTAACAAGTCATGGAACTTTAATTAGAAAGAAAGTCTTCTACACGACACAGAGTGGGATGGGAAATTGTACTTTAAGAGTCCGGCGAACAGTGAACTTCCTATACAAACTTAACACCAAAATGATTTGCAATTTGAGCATAATTAACTCTTCCTGTGATGTTATTTGGATTTAGACACTATTTTTAGTGTTCTATTAAATGAAAAATCCAAAATACTAATACAATAATTAAAATATGAAAACAAACGTAAAATATCCACAAAAGGTATAGTAGTTGCAAGAAATAAACTACAGACACTAGAACTATTAAATAATCTGATGCCTTCTTCGACAGGGAAAATGAAGCTAAAATCATATAGAAAGGTTTTCAGGAAAGTTCTGCAAACGGCGAAAAAATTAGGCAACATAGATAGAATTAAGAAATCTAGTAATAAAATAAAAACAACTTGGCAAATTATAAAAGAACAACAAACAAACAAAATGACACACAGGACTAAAAAAAATAATCAAATTAGAGATCCACAAACTAACGTAATATATAATGAAAAGCAATTACCTGATGTATTTAATAACTTTTTTATTAACATTGCTAATAAATTAACTGAGAAATGTCGGTCTGCTGAAATAGGCGATTGCGATCAATATCTCAATGTAATGAACCAACCAAATAAAAAAGTTTGTTTTTCTCTTATCACAAGTCAAGAATTAGCTAAAATAATCAGATCTTTGAAAAATAAAAGAAGTAGAGACTACTATGATATGGATGTAGAAAGCATAAAAACACTTATATTGCAAGATGACGTATTATTTAATTTATTACTAAAAGTTTTGAACTGTTGCATTTCACAAGGTATTTTTCCGGACAGTCTAAAAATAGGTAAAGTCGTGCCAGTATTTAAGAAGGGCGATATGAATGAGATAGGCAATTATAGACCTGTGTGCATAATGCCTGTTTTATCTAAAGTTTTAGAAACTGCATTGAAATTGAGAATGGTGGCGTATTTGGAATCGAATTGTCTGATTAAAGACTGTCAGTATGGGTTTCGCACTGGGAAATCAACAGAAATGGCAATAGCTAGGTCGATCGAGTTCATATTGGAAGCACTGGATGGGTCGCAGCGATGCACAAGCATTTTCTGCGACCTATCCAAGGCTTTCGATTGCTTACTACATGATATACTATTACACAAACTTAGATATTATGGTTTCGAAGGAAAATAATACAGCATACTAAAATCCTACCTACAGAATAGACAACAAACTGTTTCAATAAATAAAATGATATCGAAAAAAGAAAGTTGTAATATAGGCGTTCCTCAGGGATCCATACTGGGCCCTTTATTATTTTTAATATACGTAAACGATTTGGAAAATTGTTTACCAGAATGGGCATTAGTCACCCTGTTTGCTGATGACACACACATAGTAAGCTTAGTGGAGAAAAGAAATTATGTTTTCGGTAAGATTAAGGGTTGGTTTGAGACTAATGGTATAATATTAAATGAATCTAAGAGCACTATTTTGAATTACAAATGTAAATTAAAAGCCGGTGAAAAAAATTACGATACGGTTTTTTTGGGTTGTACGCTGGATTCAACACTGAGCTTTGAAAAACATATAGAGAATTTATGTAAAAAAATGTCTAGTGCTAATTACGCTCTCTTTAAACTAAAACCTTTGATTGACAAAAAAACCCTGATATCTGTATATTATGCATACTGTCATTCATTAATTAATTACGCAATAACAATATGGGGTAGTGCGCCGGGAGTAAAGCGTGTTCTTCTTTGCCAAAAAAGATCAATAAGGATAATCGACGGTTTGCAAAGACTTGCATCAGCACGAGCGCACTTTGCAAAGAATCGAATAATGACTGTTATCAATTTATTTATATTTAGATCATTACTAGAAATTCATGCTCAGAAAGATAAACTGCTGAGGAAGAGGGATGTTCACCATTATAATACTAGGAATAAAGATAAACTATGCATGCTTAAAGTGAGACTACAGAAGGTTAAAAACCTTGGTATGAACTTAAAAATTAAGTTATATAATAAATTACCTGCTATTATAGTCGATTTGCCTCATAATGAATTTAAAAATAAAATTAAGCATTTCCTTGATAGAAATCCGTTTTATAGTATATCAGAAGTCATGGCGAGCTCGTTTTTGTGATATTTTAGATTAGAAGGGGGATGAAATTTAAATTTAGTTAAATTGAACATAAATTAAATAATTTTAAAATGAACTGTTATTTAAATAATTTTAATTTATACATTTTCTTTTTTCTATTTTATATTATTACTTGTGATGTTAGATTAATAGAATGTGTTTTTTTTTTATAACTTTAAATTTAAAATGAATATAATTTTAAAATGAACTGTTATTTAAAATAATTTTAATTTATACATTTTTTTTGATATTATTAATTGTGATTTTAAACTAATAGAAAGCAAAATTTTTTATAACTTTTAAACTTAAAATGACATGAAATGACAAAAATTTTAGAATGTACTGTTTAAATAATTTTATATATGATGTAATATTATTGTAAATTTATGTTGACTTACCTAGGTTGCGTTATGTAACAAAGGGTTAATAAATAAATTGAAATTGAAATCAAAATAAATGCCAATTATTTTTTTTCATACAAAACTGTTTGTCGCATTAATTTTTATTTGATTTGGTATTTGGGATTTTTTATTTAATAGAACCCTAGACAAATACTGTCTTAATCCGAATAACATCACTAGACAGGTTAATTATGTTCGAATTACAAATCATTTTGGTATTACGTTTGTATGGGAATTTCACTGTTCACCGGCCTATTAAACAATTAGCATAGGTAAAAATGAACAAACTTTAATGGTCTTGTTATTGAACACTGACTTCTGTAATATCTTCGTAAACTATGCTTACAAAATTAATCACCTTACATTTACCATACATTTTAGGACGACTAGATTTTGGGATCTAAACGAGCTTTAATAGTTATTAAAAAAATATCCACAAACACCAGCATTATGTACGAGGGTGGTTTGATAAGTCCATGACTTTGCAAAGAAGAAATACTTTTTTTTTCATAATTTATTTTTCTGTCTTAAAAAGAAACTCCTTAAGACATCTTTGTACACTACATTTTTTTCAAATTTGGCAAAAGATTATTACTTCTGGAAACAAAAAGCTCTAGCGACTTCTCACTTTTTTTAATGACCCTGTTGACCCTCTCGGCGGCACTCATGACATCAAAACTCATCGAATGAAGATGCGAATCCTTCCTCTTCTCTAGATTCAACCCCAGTGAGATTTTTTCTCCTACCAAACATGAATAAATGTCTTGATAAATGTCTTGGCGGGCAAAGATTTTCATCAAGCCAAAAGGTGATGTCTGAAATGGGCCCTCATTTCAGTTACCAGTTTTCAGTCGATAAAAGAAAAAAATAATGGGTTAAAGAGGTAGGTACTTCGTTGGACTGAATACGCAGAGCTACAATAAGATTATGTACAGAAATAAAACAAAATATTCCGAAAAGAAGTCTTTCTTCATTAAAAAGTCATGGACTTATCAATCCACCCTCGTATGTTAGATTGACGAATAATAATACATCTCTATGTAAGGTTAAAAAAACAATATCTTTCGAAGTACCTACAAAACAATGGAAACAGAATAAACCACACGATATTTTATTATTGTTCTGTGAGAAAATATATCCCAAAAGCGTCCAATAAATCAACTCTGCTAAAAATTCTATCCCAGCTGAATACTAAATCCAGTAGAAAAACAAAAGCACAGAACAGGTATAAAGTACAAAAGATTGTCTTTGATAAACTACAGGATCTTGGCAAAATGGATAACAAATTCTCTGTTAAACCAATTTTGGAGGCAAAGGCATTTAAAAATGTCTGTAGATATCTACTTACTTATTTATTGAGGAAGATTCTTATTATCATTAATTACCCATTACAATATCTTTGTTTTATGACATACCTGAGACATATGCCATTGCTGGTAAAAAGTAACAGTTTGCTTAAAAAATAATAATGAATATTTTTATGTCGTAATATTTAATATTTAAAAGCATGTAATGTTCACTTCTCAAGCTTACGCGCTCACTAGACATGAAATAAAAGCCTTTTTAACGGATACTAGCGCGGTTTTATTGAAAGTACTTTGGTAATTAGTTGGTATTTGGTTTGATTTTTGATTTTCCCGACGTTTCGGCACCTTTGCAGCTGCCGTGGTCACGGGGGACTGAAGCTACTCGTGAGCCTAGAGGCTAGGCCCCGTGACCACGGCAGCTGCAAAGGTGCCGAAACGTCGGGAAAATCAAAAATCAAACCAAATACCAACTAATTACCAAAGTACTTTCAATAAAACCGCGCTAGTATCCGTTAAAAAGTCTTTTATTTCAAGCATGTAATGTAACTAAAAGTACGCGTGTATACCCGATAAACATTTTAACTTCAATAGAGTGACACACAAGAATAAAAAAAAAACGAGTGAACATACAAGAAGTTTAAAAAAATAAACACAAGTTAAGACTTCTTTGAATGCTTCAAACAAGCAAACATTAGAGTAAAATGCGCACTTGCAGCTTTCACTTCGGAATCAGTGAAACGTGTAAAGCCCATTTATACGTTTACTTACTTACACAACTGCCGATAAAGTGGTTAGCACTGTATGATCGTTATTACTAGCCATTAACTAAGTTAGTTTGTTAGCATGTTAGCGATTACGCAAAAGTTTTTGGGAATCAGGTCATTTGTATGGAATAAAAAGGTGAGAACAAAGGACCTTTATTTCTAATGCTCAAAAGAAGGAAGAGTTCTGGTTTTTCTTAACCGATATGTAATAAAACGTAATAAAGGTGATATTAGACATGCAAAGATACTTTAGGTTTTCCTTATGTCTTTATGAGGAAAATGGTTAACCTGCAAGCTACAAACGGCACATCGTTATCCTCTGACAACGAACAAACTGCTTGATTTTTTTACGCTAGTAATAATATTTCGATGGATTATTTATTGTTTTTTACGCTTAAGTAAGTACGTATAAAGACTTTGTGAAAGCTGTCCTGATGGCTCATATACAAAGAGTAACTTTCCCAACACGTATGTTACTAAAAGCCTTATTGTAAGTTCACAATTATCTTGGTAACTTGTA
This sequence comes from Agriphila tristella, assembly GCA_928269145.1. Taxonomy (NCBI): domain Eukaryota; kingdom Metazoa; phylum Arthropoda; class Insecta; order Lepidoptera; family Crambidae; genus Agriphila; species Agriphila tristella. The sequence continues at coordinate 7,497,870 of OV743440.1, forward strand.
ATGGATGCGGAAGTCAGTAGAGGAACCCATATTGTGCGTTGGCCTCTTAGGCGACGCCTACACACACAGTAAATACTGAAATCCATCAGTATTTAATCAGGGGCATATTTCACAAAAGGGGTTAGGCGCATAATATCAGAAACGCAAAATAGCCGATCCGCATAATATGAGATTCTTATAATAACAGATTCTCAAAATAGCCAAAATTGTACATATACGGGCAAAAATGTTAGGAAATCAAAAACGCAAAATTAACTAAAAAATTTTTTAGTTCCATAGAAATTTGCGATACCATATGGATCGCCTCGTGTTCTAACGAAGCTAAAACAAATATCAATTTTTTTCATTGTAGGTATAGTTACCTATAATAAATAGGTGACTACCTATATTATCTGATGTTGAAATATATTGAAAATAATAAAATAAAGTCTACCTAGAAGTACCAGGACTACATAGTTACAAAGGAGGTACTTGATATCTTAGTTTAAATTCAGGTACATAAGTATGTTGAAAATATTTAATTTAATTTTTTAATTGGATAGTTAATTTAACATAAAAAAGACAAGAAAAAATCGATTCACCCGTAGCAGCTCAGACGGGATTGCTGCTACGGGTGAGTCGATTTTTTCTAGTATTTTTTCTATTAAATTAATTAACTTAAAACAATACAATACTAATAGCCTTATAAAGCCGAATATGGTAGATAGGGACCATCAAACTGAACAACTTTTACATTAGTTATTCTGTGCTTTTACTATGGGACCAACTCTGAAATCGCGAAAAAAAAATCTGCTGTTTCATACAAAAATTAATAACGAAAATATCCAAATATTTTCAACATACTTATGTACCTGATTTTAAATAAAAGAAGATATCAAGTACCTCATTTGTAACTATGTAGTCCTGGTACTTCTAGTTAGACTTACTTATTACCAAACACCCACATATGACAAAATAAAATACTTATAATGACCTATTTATTAGTTTCTTTGTCATCGACTGTACTTTGGCTATTTTGAGAATCTTTTATTATAAGAATCTCATATTTTGCGAATCGGCTATTTTGCGTTTTTGATATTATGCGCCTAACCCGATTAAATACTGATGGATTTCAGTATTTACTGCGTGTGTAGGCGTCGCCTTAAGTGATTCTAATAATATACGAAATTAGTAATGCATTGCGTTCGCGTACAATATGGTTTGTCTAATTTGAATATAGTGGCCGTCCAGAAATGTAAACAAACATAGCCCTTCAAAACACTTTCGACAGCTTTTGGGTGTCCCAAGTCGGAAGGATAAACAACATTTAATTTTTTGCTTCTGTGTTTATAGAAATGGTAAAAGTGGATCATCATCAAGTGTTGTTCACCTTTTGTAAAGTAGAAATGTGTTTTTGATACTGTATAAACAGCATGCATGAATCGACGTTATTATTATTTATTTCGTTGGCATTGGCATATATAATCAAAGAAAACAATACAATAGGTTATTGTTTGTTGTGCGAAACTACACAGTTATTATAAGTAAAGTCAGAAACTACGGATAACCTATAGCTAGACAATAGTCTATAATTTCTTGACTAACTATTACAAAGTTTGTTCATTTAAGTTTCTTAACAAAAGCACTAGATTCTAATTTAGTGGCAAAAGCTTGTATTGCACATCTAGTTCAAACATCTTCCACTTTCTGCTCAATAGACTTTTTTTTGAGAAAATCATTTTTCCATTTTCAACTTGTTTTTATTAAAAAATATAATCATGGCTCATCTTGCCTGAAACTTAGAAGACTTGTACCTCTAATTGGTCATAATTTGGCAACTAATTTTAAAATAGGGACTTCCTTATCAGGCCAGGCGTACGCAACAATTTGTGAGTCGAGGCGGCCTATTTCCGGCGGCCGCGAACAACAGGTTAGAGGGCGCGGGCTGTTGGCACATCAGCAGATAAACACCAGAGGTGACCCAATTGGCAGAGGTCTCGGTCACTATGCTTGTGAAGGGTGACACGCAATATTCGCAAAAGTTTGACAACACACTGCCAGCTTTGACGAGGCAGATGAATAAATTCAGTTTTTGAAATAATATGTTGAGGTTTTCCAAATTTTTTTTTCAAGGTCTAGTGTAATTTTCATCACTTGTTTGGTTGATGATTGACATCAACCAAACAAGTGATGAAAATTAATTTAATGAACGACTGGCTTCAACGGCTTCTTCGCAACGGCGTCCTCACTATCTTGTCGTTAGATATGGTAGTTTAAAACAGTAAATTGTCGTAACAAAATGCGTTTACTCGCAATACGGAGTCAACGACCCAGGTGCGACCTTCATGCCTTTTGGCTAGACAGCTCAGTGACGAGTTTCGCTATGGTGTCCCATTTTAGTACATCAGGTAGAGCGTGTCAAAATACGATGATACACCGGTTACTTACAGTGCTCAATTTCCATAAGCTTCAACTTTATGAATATTTGTAAAAAAATATACGTTCCTAAGCCAAAGCATTCAGTTTGAAACCGTCAAGAATATCGGTGAATTTCTTCATGGTCGGAATTTTCATTGGCTTATTCCGCTTGAGTTCTATTTCGCGAATTATTCAAGGAAAACATCGCAGTTAGTTATAGTAAAGTTATCAGCTCTGTTAATATCTGGAGGCCTTTATAATCGTCAGGAATTAAACGCGTAACTAATGATAGGTATTTTCACACCTATTCGTACCTATTTTCCCGAGGTTTAGACCGACTTGCATCGGCCGTGGTCGCTGACTGGAGATGCGGTGTTAAGTTAAGCCGCCTCCTCCTCTATGGTGGAATCTTCATCCACCATCGAACAGCCTATCATTAGTTACGTACGCGTTTAATTCCTGTTATAACTAAGTACAATACAACGCTAAAGTTTTTGTGTTTATTATGATTAGTGAATGCAAATCCGTATCTGTTTCAAAATCCGGATTTTTAAAAACGGATTTCGGTTAAATCCGGATTATCCGGATATTTCGGATTTAAAAAAAAATATTGTTTTTAATTTAAAAATCAATAACTCTGTCCTTATAAATACACTTATGTCATCACACGATGTCACACACAAAAAAATATTTTAAATTGCCATGAAATATGGTTTTATATGAAAGATATTTTTACCATTAATGTTTAGTGACCGCTACAGCTGGCGTGTACACGGCGTAATCTGGAGGTCCAATGGACAATACGACAAAAAGTCAAAAATATTTTGTCAAAATAAAAAAAACCGTTTCTAACTAGATTTGCAAACATAAATGGTTTAAGAATTTTTAAAGTAATATTTATGGAAAAAAATAAACAAATTATAAAAAACCCTTCGTGGCGTCACAGCTCGACGAACAAACACTTACACCTTTTCTCTTGTTGTAGGCCACATAAAAAATAGGTCACTCAAAATGTGACATTTAGAGATGGGCAAAAGATCCGTTTAAACCCGACCATTGGGTTTTGTTTGGCCCATAAATTCCCTCCCGTAGGGTCGAAATGAATTAAATAGATGTTTTAAACTTTTTAGATTTTATACCTTCACAATGCTATTTTTATATTAATATTTTTTCTAATATTTTTCAATTATATTATAATCTAAACAGATGTTATGCAATAAGTAGTTTTTAAAATGAAGATGATTGAATTTGGGGAATATATAAATGCACTTTAAAAATAATGTAACACACTTTAAAATGTTTAGCTTCAAAATTTATTGAATAAACTATAAAAATAATGGTATCCACTATAAATATGCTAAGCTTTAAAATTAATACTTTGCACTATACAATTTAATTGCTTAGCTTTAAAATTAATACTTTGCAACTTAAACATTAATTTTATAACTTTAGCACTGGTAAACGACGTCTAGCTGCGACGATGAGCGGGCGCAGCGAGAGAGGAGCCCAGGAGGAGGTTAGGTTCCATTGTGACCAACAACGCCAGAACCGACCTGATGGATGGCGTATTTGCATTATGCTACAAGTTGTTTTCATCTTTCCATCTCATTTTAACAGTCTGACATGGTTGGACAGAAGCTAAATGGTTTCGGAGTTGGGACCAATGGTTGGGACACAGTTAAAGTGCAAACCATTATTTTTGTAGTGATAATATTAAATTATAGATCTATTATTATTTTAAAGTGCAACCTTTATTTTTGTAGTGATAATATTAAATTATAGGTCTATTATTATTTTAAAGTGCTGATATACAATTTTATAAGCTGTTTTCATCAAATTTAAAGTGCTATTAAATACATCCCATTGAATTTACAACTCAAATTACAATAGTAATTTATTGTTTAGTCGCATTTCCATTGCATTTGACTGAAAAATAAAATACTGTGTAATATTGTTTTAATCAAAAGATCCGCATGGCAAATGTATTATGCTTATGAAATAAAATACTTTGACTGATATTAAGGTGGTTTTGTTGAATGGTTTTGATATGATTTTATTTTTTCTGCCATAACAGCACCTTTGCAGTTGCCGTGGTCACGGATAGACTTGTGACTAAAACTTACGACATAAAAACACTAGTCTCTTATCATTCAATCGCTTTTGCACTGTGATCGTGTAACAAATACTATGTTCTGTGGTCACTCTAGTTTTCAAATTACATTTGTTTTCTTCCCTCCTTACTTCTAAATCAAGAGTTAACAATTTTAAGCATCGTGGGTTTTTCAAAAACTTTAATTTTGTTTTTTTTTTTATTGGTCTTATATCAATAATAATATGCAAGGATTCTGACAAAATCTAACCTAAATATATGTGTCGTCTTTTTTTCATTCTCTCTTCGACAAGCAAATAATCAGGGTATGTTATTTTTTGCCGTATTGTCCATTTTGTTTGTTTCTAGTTTATTGCGGCGTAGACATGCAACTTTACATATTTCCAAAGAAAGTATTCTAAGCATTAATCGATTTGATGAACACGTATACCTTACATTCATGCAATAAAAATATTTATTTTTCTAAAGTCCAATCTTAATTAGGCTTTAGAAATAGAAATATTTTCTTCGCAGTAGGTACCTACCTTAGTAGGTAGGTGCCTACTGCAAAGAGTGTGTGAAAATTGGTCATCCAGATTACGCCATGTAAGCGCCAGCCACAACGGCCACATGACCGAAAAAATATTCAAACATTAACAATGACAAATAAAAAAATATTTCCGGTTGTCTAGAAGAAATCGTTCTTAGCGATAATACCGCCATGTTTAACACTGTAAGTTTTGTTGTTAATTATTTTTTTAATGTATTTCTATAAAAAATATCTTAAAGATAAAGTCAATTTCACGAATATTAAAAATATTTGTCTGTTTATTTCAATTTAAAGTTCTCCCCTCTAATAAAAAATAAACTTTATTTGTGTAAATGAAATTAAAATAATCATCAGTCTATGATTCACGCCCGATTTGCGAATAACGAAACGTTAATAAAATAATACACTAAAGGCACTCTGAAGACCGAAGCTAAGGATCGTAGACTCTTTATAAAATTAAACATACAATTTACAAAAGTACGTTTGTTAAGTATTAAAGATGCTCTAAGTGAAATAGTCCAGTGAAATCAGTTGCTATTCGCCCAGTTGCTGTTCGCTGGATTGCTCTAAGTGAAATACTTCTGAGAAAGTATTTTTTTGTTATAATTTGTTATTTTTCGAAAAATCAGGATTTAATTTTCAAATCCGGATTTGGAAGTATAGTAAAAATGAGCGGATATCCGGATTTTTCGGATTACGGATTATCCGGATTGCATTCCCTAATTATGATCAATAAGCTCATGTGACGGATGTTGCTGACGGACGAATCCTGCTGAAGACTTAAGTTCTGTAGACAATTTGTGATACTTACAACTTCAGCTACGTGGAGATGCTCGGCTACCCAATCGCGGCCTTCGCGGAACTCATCATGCAGCCCCATGAGGTAGAGCGTGTCCAGCCCGTCGACGATGGTGACGCCGAGGTCGCCGCCGCCGAACACACTGGACAGGTGCGCGCGTTTCGATATGGGCTTCAGCTCGTTCTTGCCCCACGCGTACAGCTTGTAGTTGTTCCACGCGTGACGCATCATCTGTGGAAATAAAAGAGAAGCGTTTTTAATGTGATGTTTGAGATACGGCAGAGTTAAAACGTTTTGGACGCTATCTCAAAGAAGGCTGTATTGACGAAGTAAGTTTTTAGCCCGGGCACTTAAGACGGAATGCCGATTCAGAATTCCAAACGGAATATCGATAGTGTATGAAAATTCCGTACGGAAAGATCCCGCATGATTGTAGGTCCATAGATTTGTATGGATTAGCTGCGTTCAGAATTACGCTTGTACGGAGTGGCCAGCTTAAATCTATGTGTTAGAAGGGGAGTGAATATTTTTATTTGGAGTGACAGGCAATGGTAGTATTTACCTATAAGAGTATGTCTTCATATAATAAACAATCGCTTTAATAGGATCAGATACGAGGGCAGATTGATGTTTCCGAAATGCTTAAAAAATATACACAAAAAACTAGAATCGCATTATATTCTGACTGATCTTTTCGAACTTAGAACGCCAAATTTAATCAAACTGATAGAATTTCGAGAAAACCTAGAAATATTTCTGCCGTGAAAAAAATTTGTTCCACCATGACTGACTATGACTACGCGTCAATGGTTGCGGTCGCCAAAATCCATGAATTACGGTTCGAATTGGTACCGCATCCACCCTTCCCCAAATATGGCCTAGTGCAACTTCCACTTGTTCCCAAAACTGAAGAAATGGTTAAGTGGCCAGTTATTTTCATCAAATGATGAAGTCATTTTTGCCGTAGATGAGTATTTCACGTGTTTGGAGAAAACATTCTATAACGACATTGGAGAAGCGCTGGACTAAATGCAGAGGTGTAACTACGTTGAGGAATAAATTTGCTCTAAAAAGATTATTAAAGTTTTTCTTAGTCGTTTCGGAAACTTATCAATCTGCCCTCGTATCAGCTTTATGTGTAGGTAAATCAGCGTTTAAATCATATAGGAAGTACACTACTGCATGTTTCTATTATAGTCATCCTAAATTTTGTATATTTCAAGCAAAATGACTCAACAGAGTACAAATAATGTCGTGTGAACCCCACATTATGCCTCCGCCAAGTTTCCGATATAAAAAATTGCAGTGACCGTAATGAAGATTGATATCATATAATTTGCGGAATCGGGTCCTTGAGCTCTTGAATTTACATGAGTCTACTTACCATTTATAATATAATTATTTAAATCAAGTTAGTTATTGATAATGTAATTTCACAAAGATCTTCAATAATTTCATGACGTACTTTACAAAGTCTAAATAATTCATCATAATTTTATTTCCAGGCAGCAATAACATTGAACTCTATTAAAGGATAATGAACTTCTTTGTCGTGTATGTGTACACCATTAATCAGCAAAGTCCACTACGAACTAAGAAAAATTAACAAAAAATACAAGCAAGTTTTTCCAAAGGGAAACCTGACTAAGCCACCCAGTTTTTCATTCGCTAGAGAGCTCAAGACTTTCTTTCATATGGACCAAACAAAATATTTTCATAAAGCAACGGCTACACTCGCTCCTCAAAGGCTGACGGAGTGTATTTAAAAGTGCGCCCGCAAGCCTTCGACGGGCAAGTTTTAATCTGGCCGAGACGGGACACTAATGAAAGGATATCGGACTTTCGCTGGGGCCATTAATTATTATTAGGTCCCGAGAACTTCGCGGGTAAATCACCAAATGACTTGGAAAAACTGAACACTTTACCAATTACACTCTGAATGGAATGAGACGGGAAGAAACATTTACCTACATTATGTTAACGCCGCCGCCGGCTGCTTTTAAGAACCATTTCATCCTTTAGAATCTTTCGTCAAAACTTTTCTTTTTGAAATTTAAGGCTAGTTCAAGGACTCGTTCTATAAACTTGTGTGAGATATTATTAACAGTTGAGACATTGAGATTAATTCATGTGCTTTTATAGTTGATACCTGAATTACATGACGACTTCTTTCCTCATTGTCCGTTAACTGATCGAGTTCAACCAATTCCACATCATCAGTCAGTTCGTTATCTTGCGAATCAGCTGATCGCACCACTCGGGCCTCTGGCGCAGCCGGGTGGACCCCTGAGTGAGACACTTTAGCTGCCTGCTCCACTATCATCATGAGGGTCATGAACACAGCAATGAATGACACACTTCCTATCCCCAAACGGATTAGTTTACGCATTTTAACACACAATTTTGCACACACAATAAATCCGCCGTAAAAATTGTTTTATCTAAATAGTTTGCCGATAACTTTGCGACTGTTCAGTGTCTTATCGAAAGCGTATTGTGATATTGTTAACACGCGTGCTAGTCGTTCGACGATCTAACACAGTATGGTTGATAAACGATGAGTTGTAACCATGCCGCGTTCCTATTGACTAATTACTCACTGTTGATAAGATTCCAATCAAGTTTACAAATGAGTAAGAACCAGTGTGGGGCCTCACACTCACATTGTTTTTTTAACGATTCGGTTGTAGGTAGGTAGAAACAGTTGCTTTCAGCACCCGTATACTTATGTAATAATATTTATTTGGATTAAAAGAGGTAATGTATTTTGATTTCACAGAAAATATATTGCAATAGCATCAAGGATCTGTGTCGTGTCGTGAGACTACGTCACTTGGAAAAATATTAATACGTTCTGAGAGACAAACCGCGTCTCATCCGAGAGGAGGACCACGTCACTCGGAAAAAGACCACGACTCGATGGGAGAAAGACTACCTCTCTGAGAGGGACTGGTCGTATCGTACGTTACTCGGAGAAAGACCACGTCACGATGGGAGAAGACTGCATCTCGGAGAGGGACTGGTCGTACGTCACTTGAAGAAAGACCACGTCTCGATGGAAGAAAGACTGCCTCTCTGAGAGGGACTGGTCGTACGTCACTCGGAGAAAGACCACGTCTCATGGGAGAAAGACTGCCTCTCTGAGAGGGACTGGTCGTACGTCACTCGGAGAATGACCACGTCTCGCTCGATGGGAGAAAGACTCCCTCTCCGAGAGGGACTGGTCGTACGTCACTCTGAGAAAGACCACGTCTCGTGGGAGAAAGACCACGTCTCGATGGTAGAAAGACCACGTCTCGATGGGAGAAAGACTGCATCTCCGAACGGGACTGGTCGTACGCCACTGGCAGAAAGACCACGTCTCGATGGGAGAAAGACCACATCTCGATGGGAGAAAGACTGCATCTCCGAACGGGACTGGTCGTACGCCACTCGCAGAAAGACTACGTCTCGATGGGAGAAAGACTACGTCTCGATGGGAGAAAGACCACGTCTCGATGGGAGAAAGACCACGTCTCGATGGGAGAAAGACCACGTCTCGATGGGAGAAAGACCACGTCTTGATGGGAGAAAGACTGCCTCTCTGAGAGGGACTGGTCGTACGTCACTCGGAGATTGACCACGTCTCGATGGGAGAAATACTGCCGCTGAGAGGGACTGGTCGTACGTCACTTGCAGAAAGACCACGTTTCGATGGGAGAAAGACTGCCTCTCTGAGAGGAACTGGTCGTACGTCACTCGAAGACCACGTCACGATGGGAGAAATACCACGTCTCGATAGAAGAAAGACTGCCTCTCCGAGAGGGACTGGTCGTACGTCACTCGCAGAAAGACCACGTCTCGGTGGGAGATCGAATGCCTATCTGAGAAGGACTGGTTGTTTGTAACTAACCGTCATCTTAGAAGAAAGTAACACAACAGTGTAGGTAGATCACAACAAAAACGTAACTATTATAAAAATTACTAAATTTTCAAAATTTTATCGATCATGCAAATTGATAATTTAAAAAAAAACTTAAATTATACGCTTTTGTTACAGATCTAAAATTTAGATAAGTCACAAAAGCGTATAATTTTAATAACGATAATGTCTACAACTACAATATAAAAAATGGCTATTGATGTCAATTTATGCAATCGTCCACAATTTAACTGAATAGGACAATGGGTATTTTGTTTTTGTATGACGGCTCTATCTATCTGGTGATGTCGTCGCATGACATACATACATTTGAATGAACGGTTTGTGCTGGTGGTTTACAAGGCATTATCTGCCAACTTTTCATTTGCTATCAATCGACAGTTAGAAATGGTTATCGTTTTAGAATCTTTAAAGTTAGAAAAACAAAGTGACCCTTACTAAAGTATCAATTATTTACTTAACAGGTAACACTCACATGTAGACGTAGATGTAGGTAGACGCCTATGGCTATCATTTACAGAAAAGACTAATTTTAAAGTAGATTGATAGATGAAAAAAACAAAAACCGACTTCAAAAACCTGCCTCTAAAAAGCAAGAAATAATATTCAAATCATTAGATACGCATTATCATTTTTATAATAACAACACGTCTATTGAAGTCGGGTGGGGCTGGAGTACAACTTCCTTTTTTTATTCTAAAAGCCCCACCCGACTTCAATAGACGTGTTGTTATTATAAAAATGATAATGCGTATCTAATGATTTGAATATTATTTCTTGCTTTTTAGAGGCAGGTTTTTGAAGTCGGTTTTTGTTTTTTAAAACAATTTTTTATTTTTTTATTTTTAGTGTAAGTACCTTCTATATTAGGTATATTATTATAGGTATATTATTGGGTAGAAAAATCGGCTCAGCCAAACGTGAGATATTCGCGGAGAAACATACATTCATACAGGTCAAACTGAGAGAGAACCTTTTTTTTGAAGTCGGTTAAAAAGACTACATTAAAAGTACCTCTTTCCCAACAAAAAGAAACATCTAATTCGGTTCATAAATAACAAAGTCGTCATGTTAGTTGATGCAAAATCATAGTATTTTCAGGATTTCTCGAAAACTACTGAACCGATTTGAAAAAAAATTAAATGGGACCATCTCGCAAGAAAACTCAATCGAACAAAAGAAGAATCATCAAAATCGGTTTATAAATGACGAAGATATGCGCGAACAACGATAAAAAAAAAAACATACAATCGAATTGAGAACCTCCTCCTTTTTGTGAAGTCGGTTAAAAACTAAAAAAATAAAATAATGGAACAAAAACAAGTACTCAAATATGTTGTTAATTAAAATAAGCTAAAATTAATAACTAAGTATGTTAATCATAAGGTTAATGTGTTCGCATTTTCGCAACAATCATTTGAATGATAACCTTTGCCCTTACGGAGAATTTCATAAAAATAATGATAATAGCTTTGAAGAAGATGAATAATGGGGCTTATTAATGTCCACTCTGAGGTTAGGTTTTCCTTGTAGATTATGATTTGGTTGGTGAGCATCTAGCAATAGGCATGATGACTATTTTTTTATTATTTTATGTTACATAAATTACCTCTCAAAAAAAAAGAAACATTGGTAAAATAATTATTTCGCTAGCATGAAAACTGCCCGAGATATCATAGTTTGAAGTGCACAAAATTGCACTGAGAAAAACGGGCTACTTAAAATTGGCAAATTTGTAATGCACCGGCAGCCAGATACGTATAATGTGCTTTTCACATGAAATAAATAAGAGCCATACTTATAATGAGCCGACACCATGTCCAGTAAGTATGCGGCATAATGCCCTGTAAAGACAATGTAAACGAGTTACTTGTAATGAGGCCGAATCCTTAATACGTAAGCCGCATCATGAAATTACTGTGCCCGCACTGTTAACGTTTACGTATGCGGTTTAATGATGCCGCATATGTATTAACGGAGCAGCATACGTAATTTACTTAACCCGCAACAGGAAATATATATGCGCTATACGTACGAAGTTATACAGCCGCATTATTTCAGTATCCAGGCTCTTTACAACAGTAACTGGTTGCCAAATCATTGTACTGACTCCGTCTCATTAAGTAATAGTCCGGGTTACGTACATAATGTACGAGCAGGGTCGGAGATATGCCGATACATTTTACGTACACGGGATAATTAATAATGTCTCCGCCTACATAAACATTTACGTATCCTGGCTCATTTTACGAACTCCGTTTACTTACTGGCAGTGTTCGGTACATAGAATCTTTATGACGTCAGCCGCATCATGAAATTACTGTGGCGCACTCTTTACAGTTACGTATGCGGCTTAATGATTCTGCACGGAGCAGCATACGTAATTTACTTTACCCGTAACATGAAATATGTATGCGCTATACGTACGAAGTTATACAGTCGCATTATTTCAGTATCCAGGCTCTTTATAACAGTAACTGGTTGCCAAATCATTGTACTGACTCTGTCTCATTAAGTAATGGTCCCGGTTACGTACATAATGTACAAGCAGGGTCGGAGATATGCCGATACATTTTACGTACACGGGATAATTAATAATGTCTCCGTCTACATCATCAGTTTTTACGTATCCTGGCTCATTTTACGAACTCCGTTTACTTACCGACTGTGTTTGGTACGTAGAATCTTTATGACGTCAGCCGCATCATTAAATTACTGTTGCGCACTCTTTACAGTTACGTATGCGGCTTAATGATTCTGCACGGAGCAGCATACGTAATTTACTTTACCCGTAACATGAAATATGTATGCGCTATACGTACGAATAGTTATACAGCTGCATTATTTCAGTATCCAGGCTCTTTATAACAGTAACTGGTTGCCAAATCATTGTACTGTCCCTGTCACATTAAGTAATGGTCCCGGTTACGTACATAATGTACGAGCAGGGTCGGAGGTATGCCGATACATTTTACGTACATGGGATAATTAATAATGTCTCCGTCTACATCATCAGTTTTTACGTATCCTGGCTCATTTTACGAACTCCGTTTACTTACCGACTGTGTTTGGTACGTAGAATCTTTATGACGTCAGCCGCATCATTAAATTACTGTGGCGCACTCTTTACAGTTACGTATGCGGCTTAATGATTCTGCACGGAGCAGCATACGTAATTTACTTTACCCGTAACATGAAATATGTATGCGCTATACGTACGAAGTTATACAGTCGCATTATTTCAGTATCCAGGCTCTTTATAACAGTAACTGGTTGCCAAATCATTGTACTGTCCCTGTCACATTAAGTAATGGTCCCGGTTACGTACATAATGTACGAGCAGGGTCGGAGGTATGCCGATACATTTTACGTACACGGGATAATTAATAATGTCTCCGTCTACATCATCAGTTTTTACGTATCCTGGCTCATTTTACGAACTCCGTTTACTTACCGACTGTGTTTGGTACGTAGAATCTTTATGACGTCAGCCGCATCATTAAATTACTGTTGCGCACTCTTTACAGTTACGTATGCGGCTTAATGATTCTGCACGGAGCAGCACACGTAATTTACTTTACCCGTAACATGAAATATGTATGCGCTATACGTACGAATAGTTATACAGCTGCATTATTTCAGTATCCAGGCTCTTTATAACAGTAACTGGTTGCCAAATCATTGTACTGTCCCTGTCACATTAAGTAATGGTCCCGGTTACGTACATAATGTACGAGCAGGGTCGGAGGTATGCCGATACATTTTACGTACACGGGATAATTAATAATGTCTCCGTCTACATCATCAGTTTTTACGTATCCTGGCTCATTTTACGAACTCCGTTTACTTACCGACTGTGTTTGGTACGTAGAATCTTTATGACGTCAGCCGCATCATTAAATTACTGTTGCGCACTCTTTACAATTACGTATGCGGCTTAATGATTCTGCACGGAGCAGCATACGTAATTTACTTAACCCGTAACATAAAATATGTATGCGCCATACGTACGAATAGTTATACAGCTGCATTATTTCAGTATCTAGGCTCTTTATAACAGTAACTGGTTGCCAAATCATTGTACTGTCCCTGTCACATTAAGTAATGGTCCCGGTTACGTACATAATGTACGAGCAGGGTCGGAGGTATGCCGATACATTTTACGTACACGGGATAATTAATAATGTCTCCGTCTACATCATCAGTTTTTACGTATCCTGGCTCATTTTACGAACTCCGTTTACTTACCGACTGTGTTTGGTACGTAGAATCTTTATGACGTCAGCCGCATCATTAAATTACTGTTGCGCACTCTTTACAGTTACGTATGCGGCTTAATGATTCTGCACGGAGCAGCATACGTAATTTACTTAATGGCCGGTATACATTTTGATTAGTAAAGTGCTTAGTGTTTAGTGTTTAGTGCACTGTTAAGTGTTTAGTGATTAGTAGGTGATGTCCCATACTGTTTAGCATACGCTGTTTAGTACAGGCTTTGTTGATATAAACTAAACACTTAACAGTCCTGTCCAGACGTGCTTAGTGCGTGTTTAGCTGCAAGTGAGGGGTGGAGGCGGGACGTGCGGGACGCGCGGGAGGAGCTACTCGCAGAAAAAATAGAACGCGCTTCTAAACACTGTACTTCGCTCGCACTAAACACTTAACACTAAACAGAGACTGTCCGAACGTGTTTTTTGCTAAACACTAAACACTAAACGAGCCACTCGCACTAAACACTAATCAAAATGTATACCGGCCATAAGGTGAAGTCGGCTCGGGGCTACCGAGATATTGAGGGGGCGAAGCAGCGGGCGGGCGGAGCAGGCGCGGGGGGCCGCGCGCATATTCGTAAACATGCGAGCGCTCGTATTTACGTAGATGAGCATCAAAGTATCGAGCGATGACCAATTTTGCCACAAACTGTCAAGTCACTGTGGCGTTTCGGTGAGGCTGCTCGCCTGTTACGCGAGAGATCTCGGTTCGAACCTCTGTCGGACCAAAAGTTTTTTGATGGTTTTTACGATATTCTAGAATGTTTACATTGCTTACACAATATTTACCTATATAAGGTTATTTATACACGCTGAAATTTTAATCATTTGGTTCCCGCCGTGTGGTGGTTCCACTCATGATTACAAGCAACTTTTACTATGGGGCCAACACTCCTGCTCGCAAAAAAAAATCAGCTGTTCCATACATTAAGGTCGAGTAGGTATTGCACTTTTGTATGGAACAGCTGATTTTTTTTTGCGAGCAGGAGAGTTGGCCCCATAGTAAAAGTTGCTTGTAATCATGAGTGGAACCACCCCACGGCGGGAACCAAATGGTTAAAATTTCACGCTGTATAGGTAGTCCATAATTTTTATTTTAGCTGTTGCACCTTTAAAATATAGTTTTATCTTTATCATTTGTGAAAAGAGTAAAATAACACTTTATAAACCTATAACTTTGCTTGTTTTTATGAAAAAGACAGTTAGTTTATAAAATCTATAATAAACTCTAAAAAACAATAAGCATTTACATCTTTTGTATTTTCTTTTATTATACTGACGCGGTACGTTTGCTGTTTACAAAGCACTTCGGGGTCTTGTAAATAGCAGACGCATTAGTCTGACACGTCTGCTATTTACAAAGCAACTTCGGGTGGCTAACGCATCGGGTACCTATTTACGAATATGCGGCCCGCGCAGCGCGGCTGCTACTTCCGCGGCACTGTAGGCTGTTGTAGGCGAGATGTCGTAGGGTAAATGTGCCAATAATGATTCCCAAAAAGTAATTGCAAAAAAATGTTTTAGTTAATAATAAAAGGTTCTCGAATACTAATAATAATTCGCTAGTTTTATTACAAAGGTATTTACTGTAATAGTCTAATAAATATCACATTGACGTATGTACAATTAATAAACACTACACAGGGTTATTTGTAAAACACCAACAACCTTGCAGGAGTAGATTACTAACATCATAAACAACGACATTAATTTGTTCTACGACTTTTCCGAAAACAAACAAAAAAAACTACTTTCCATACAAAGCTCGATCAATAATTGCATGGAAAATTTCTCGAAAAGTACTCATCCCAGACTGATGGTGTTTATGATAAAATTAAAGGTCTTGGTGAGATCTTCATTTTAGATGACAGCTGTCAAATTCAAGTTTGATAAATTTGAATTTGACAGCTGTTAAATATGTAAAGTTAAGATCTCACCAAGACCTGAATTTTGTTTTTAAATTCTTTGGTCAGCCCCCTAGCACAGAGAAACACAATATAATATAGCGTTTTATCGAAAAATACAAGTACAATTCCAAGATAGCGGATAGCGGCCAACTTTTTTTGTTAGTGGGCTGATTTTGACGAAACTCGGTTTGGGGCACTATTTTGACAAGAAAACAGCAACGCAATGTTAGAAATAAAAAATCAAAGAAGGCGGCCATCTTTGTTGTTTGCGGGCTGATTTCTATGAAACTCGGTTTGGGGCACTACTTTGACATTATAACACCAACGCAATGTTAAAAATTAAAAAAATCCAAGATAGCGGCCAATTTTAACATTGAAAATGTTTTTTCGATAGTTTCAGTAAAGTACCCAATTTCAGCCAGAGTGAGACATCGCCCTGGTCCAGTGAGTTTTGGGTCTACGTGAATGTGATAAGCGTCAAAAGATGCGTCTTGGCAAGGGCTACAATATGGTGAAAAAAATTTTTTTTAAAGTCCAGAACTTTTTCGAAAATCGCATAAATGTAGAAAAATGACACACTTTTTCGGGGTCTTTTTTCACTAAATCTAAAATTTCTCAAAAACGAAAAGCTTTATTGAAAAAATGAAAAGAAACGTTTTGAAAATATTAAATGTCCCTCACTCTTACGGTCTGGGCTGTAGCTTATCCTTTATGTAGCGAAATGTCGGGATACTGCCTATTGTTATAGTGATTTTATATTTTGTATTTTTTATTTATTTCCACAGTTCTTTTTTGATAAAAAAAATTAAACTTTAATTAATTAAATAAAACTTGTAATACTTGTCAGTGTTATTAAACTCGACGTTCGTATGGCCTAAGGTGCGTCCAGATATGTTCTTTTGCCCGTACCGTACCTCCGTTCCGATCGGCGTCGCGATCAAAGAACGCTAGTCTGGACGCATGTTCGGAACGGTGCGGAGGTACGCCGTTCCGTTCGCCAAACAGGTACGCCCCGATCCACCTCGAATCTCTCGCTCTTTTGCCCGTACCCGTATCTCTCGCTCTTGAGCGTCGCGAACAAAGAACGCTAGTCTGGACGCATGTTCGGAACGGTGCGGAGGTACGCCGTCTCGATCGCCGACAGGTACGCTCCGATCCATCGCGAGTCGGTTTTTTCGCCCCGTTCAAAGGAAAAACGGAACGGAGGAACGGTACGGCGCTAGTCTGGACGTGATCGCGGCGACGCCGACGTTCGGAGGTTGTAGTACAGTAGCCCGTAGTACATTTAAATTACGAAAAAGGTTAGGTACCGTTTGCCGTTGTGATGTAGTTATTTATTATGAAATTATAGATACTTTAACCCAAGTTTTACAGATCCTAACTCGCCGTAACCTATATTTGTATATCTCCAAAAATGAGATTTTTTATTTTTCGAGGTTAATCACATGGTTTAGCTATTGTCGTGTTTTACAGCGCTGTGTTTGATTGCCACTGATAATAGTTAGACTGTGAAAAGTAGCCATACACAGATTTAAGACCAGATGAAATGGATGGACTTTATCTGGTCTTAAATCTGTGTATGGATACTTTTCATAGTCTTAATATTATCAGTGGCAATCAAACATAGCGCTGTAGAACACGACAATAGCTAAACCATGTGATTAACCTCGAAAAATAAAAAATAATCATTTTTGGAGATATACAAATATAGGTTGCGGCGGGTTGCGATCTGTTAAAGTATCTATAATTTTGTAATAAATAACTATATCACAACGGCAAACGGTAACCTTTTTCGTAATTTAAATTTACTACAGGCTGCTGTACTATTGGATCGGAACGTTGATACGGAACGGAGGTACGGTACGGCGCTAGTCTGGACGTGATCGCGGCGACGTTCGGCGGTTTGATCGGAACGGTGGTACGGAACGGAGGTACGGAACGGGCAAAAGTAGCGTCCAGACTTATTTGATCGGAACGCTGGTACGGAACGGAGGTACGGTACGATCAAAAGAACATATCTGGACGCACCTTTAGCGCCAAGATGATCTTTGTTGTGGAAGTTTTTATTTTCCTTTTGAATTGATTTACTGTTTAATTTTGACGCTATAATAGCACTGGTCGGATGGTCATAATGTTGTACATGATTCAATAAAATTAAATTACCGGATGCATTTTTTACTGCGTCCACTCGCACACATTTTAGAGCGATCGTGACGCGACCCTGGTACGACCATTTATCACAGAGCTACTCTTCCGAGGCAAATGCTACTGCACGATAGGTCCGACATATTTGGCTAACCATAACACGATAACTATTTGTCTCGCGGAATCAGTAAAGCCAATACACTGTAATTTGAATTAGGTAGGGTGTTTTGGCATGACAAAACATAAATAAAATTATATTGCATTGTTTTGTATGTATATGCTTATATCTCCTTATATATTATATAAAACTAAAAAAATAGGGATATAAAAGACACTTAAATTAATCGATTTAGGCCTATAAATCCAAAACACTGTATTTCAAGTTACAGTGTTTTGGATGAATTAATCGAAGTTCTTGACAATCTTTTTTCTACCTACTTATTCGTTTGCACGGCAGTGTGGTGTGACCCAATTTTTTTAAAAGTATGGTACAGGTTTGAAACTTGTTTCCAAGTATCGATATTATCATTAGGGCAGATTTTTACTATGCACCAAAAAATCTATCCTGGTTAAAAAAGTTACAACTAACTGCACTGAAGCCAAAAATATGAACGTTTTTTTTTGTTAGCAATTACTGTAGGAGCAAAAGAGATGACGCTATTATCTCCAGTACACATGGCGTACATCTCTAGGCGTGTCGTAGTGAGTTTTTGTGTGTAGGTAAACGGATAAACGAATCTTGAGCGAAAGTTGAACAGAAGAAGGGTTTTAGTTTGAGGCCCGAGGCCAAGCCGAGGGCCACAATAGGTACTTACGAGTAAATACAGAAAAGTAGATTCAAAATATTATATCGTGGGTTGCTGTTATTTCAATTTCGAGATTTGAAATGACTTGATCAGTCATGTCACATGTCTTTCTTAGTTACTCTGCGATTCCAAACTGAATGAGAGTATGACGATGATGCCTAGGTAAACATAGTTTGCAATTGCAATGAGGGTTGTTATCGCACATTCGAGTGATGATGAAGTCGGCGCGAGAGTCTCGCATGCTGCATTTGATTTTGATTAGTTTTTTATTAGGTTATTTTATGTAGAAATTCAGATTTCATTTGTTATACTTACATAGTACTTAGGTTACCTTTCAATAAAATATTAATGTTCTATAAGAATGGAATAAAAAAAAATATTTATTAAAAGTCATTAACTTCATTTTCAAAGTAACAGAAGGTCGTGAAAGGCAAGAGATGTGTGATTTTATTGTTTGTGGGCTAATTTCAATCTAACTCGGTTTGGACACTATTTTGACAAGAAAACAGCAACGCAATGTTAGAAATAAAAAAAAGTCAAAGATGGCGGCCATCTTCATTGTTTGCGGGCCAATTTCTATGAAACTCGGTTTGTGGCACTATTTTGACATTATAACAGCAACGCAATATTAAAAATATAAAAATCCAAGATAGCGGCCAACTTTTTTGTTTGTGGGCTAATTTCAATGTAACTTGGTTTGGGGCACTATTCTGACAAGATAACAGCAACGCAGTGTTAAAAATATAAAAATCCAAGATGGCCGCCAACTTTATTGTTTATTTATTTATTATTTATTTTATTTAAACTTTATTGCAAACAGAGCAAATGGCGGACTTAAAGCCTTAAGGCATTCTCTTCCAGTCAACCGGTAAGGGTGTTTAGGAAAGAAATCGTGGCGGCAATATTAATATAAAATAAAAATATGTAGTAAAATACCAATACATACATAAATATTATGAATATATAATACAATATAATACATATATATACACACAATATATACATATAAGAATGTACAGCACAAATGTCAGATATGACAAGCTAAAGTGTAGAACTCATGTAATGTTCACGAACCAATCTCTTGAACACGAACTTGCTAGGGGCGCTTCGAACATTCACGGGTAAAGCGTTTGTGGTCCAATTTAGATGAAACTCAGTTTGGGGCACTATTTTGACAAGAAAACAGGTATACAATGTAAAAAATACAAAATCCAAGATAACGGCCAACTTCTTATTTGATCCCCTTTTTTTTAACCGAGTAACATCGAAATCAACCTGAAAACAGAGTTGACTGCCCCTTTTGTGTTTTTTACCATTGCGTTGCTGTTTTCTTGTCAAAATAAATAATAAATATTTGACAACATCACATACATTGCTCCAATCCCAAAGTAAGTAGCTACAGCACTTGTGCTATGGAAATCAGAAACAACGGTGGTATGACACACACCCAGACCTGAGACAATATTGAAAAGTTCATTTTCTATATTGATCCAGCCGGGGATCGAACCCGGGACCTCAAGAGATGGTGACGCCTTGAAAACCGGCGTGCGAACCACTCAACCACGGAGGTCGTCGAATAAAAAATAGAACCCAAAACCGGGTTTCATCGAAATAGACCCACAAACAGCAAAATTGGCCGCCATCTTTAATTTTTTATAATTTTAACATTGCGTTGTCGTTTTCTTGTCAAAATAGTGCTCTAAACCGAGTTTCATCGACACTGGCCTACAAACAACGCAGCTGGCCACCAACTAGGATTTTTATATTTTTAACATTGCGTTGCTGTTTTCTTGTCAAAATAGTGACCCAGACTGAGTTTCATCGAAATTAGATAAAATTATAATTATCATCTATAATAATTGCAAGAAAAACAAGAAAATAATAATAATAAATGAAAGTTTGACGAGTGACGGAATTTTCTTTAATTCGGCCGCTTTTGCCCTAAATTCGAAAATTTTTATGCAATGTTGTTAAAAATATAAAAAATCCAAGATAGCGGCCAATTTTTTATTTGTTCTTCTTTTGTCAACCGAGTTACATCGAAATCAACCTAAAAACAAAGTTTGCTGCCTTTCAGAGAGAGTCTCAACCTTTTGTGTTTTTTACCATTGCGTTGCTGTTTTCTTGTCAAAATAGAACCCGAATCAAAAATTTATTTGCTAGACTGCGATACATAAGGGTCTTAAAATATTTCATATGGTCACATCACATTCACCAGGAGCTGGCATGCAAAATATAATAGTGATAAATATAATATGTCAACATTAATGTCATTCAAAATTACAAGTCAAACCGGGTTTCATCGAAATAGGCCAACAAATAGCAAAATTGGCCGCCATCTTTGATTTTTTTATAATTTTAACATTGCGTTGTCGTTTTCTTGTCAAAATAGTGCTCTAAACCGAGTTTCATCGACACTGGCCTACAAACAACACAGTTGGCCACCATCTAAGATTTTTATATTTTTAACATTGCATTGCTGTTTTCTTGTCAAAATAGTGACCCAGACTGAGTTTCATCGAAATTAGAGAAAATTATGATTATCATCTATAATAATTGCAAGAAAAACAATATAATAATAATAATAAAAAATGAAAGTTTGACGAGTGACGCAATTTTCTTTAATTCGGCCGCTTTTGCCCTAAATTCGAAAATTTATGTCCCTGAATTCGACATAGAATAAAGGAAAATGAAGTCAGAAACTTTTGATGATATTACATAAATTTTAGAGTGCAAAAATTTACGTCATTATTATTATCAACATGCTTACAAAAATAAGCTTAGCTACAATAAAATATACATTATTATTACGTGGCTGAAAATAGAAAACTTTTTACTTTTGCTTAGAAATAAGATTTCTATCGGTATTAATTACTAATGTTGTTTTAAAAAAAATCTTTACGTTTTGTAAAATCTATGTCTGGTACCACAACAGGAACAAATAAGTCAGTGTCAATTCCAAATCTAATCGTCAGTTATTTTGTTATTTTTCGAATAAAGGCAGCTGCTAAAATAAGGTCTAGCATTTGCTCATGATTACAATATATTTGACCAAGAAACAGGGTCGATATATTATGAAGAAAAAAGCCACGAGGTGAAAGCGAGCATTATTATTATTTCGCTGTAGTCCATCAAAAATGTTTGCTGACAATCACACAGGGTTCCATTCCATGCAATTATGCGCAAAAAACTTGCTTCCCTACTGCGGCGTCAACAGTGGCAATGGCATCCTGAAGGTGTTTGCATCCAGATTCCAGACCAACTGTCCCATTCAAAGGCAGAGGGCTGAAATAGCGACAGGGCTAAAAAGTAGGTACGGTATTGCTTACTAACATAGGTTTAAGAAAAAAAAAACTAATTTAATGTTGAATTCATTGTAGTAGCATCAGAGATTCAAAGTTGAAAACCCTTGGGGGGCTGGTATTTGGCGTATTCACCCTACCATATCATCGAAATCGACCAAAAAACAAAAAAGTTGGCCGCCATCTTGGATAATTTTATATTTTTAACATTGCGTTGTTATTGCCTTGTTAAAATAACACCATAAACTAAGTTTCATCTAAATCGGCCGAAAAACAAAAAAGTTGGCCGCCATCTTGAATTTTTATATTTTTTACGTAGCTTTTTTGCGTAGCTGTTTTATTGTCACAATTGTGTTAAAAACCGAGTTTCATCGAAATCGGCCTACAAACAAAAAAGTTGACTGCCATTATGGATTTTTCAATATTTTCAACATTGCGTTGCTATTTTCTCGTTAAATTAGTTCCAAAAACCGTGTTTTATGGTAATCGGCCCACAAACAAAAAAGTTGCCCGCCACCTTCGATTTTTTTTATCATTGCATGTTGTTTTCTTGCCAAAATAGTTCCAAAAACCGAGTTTCATTTTAATCGGCCCTTAGGCGACGGCTACACGTCGTGGTAAATATCGTGATCCAACGCCATAGAGCAAATTTTAACCATGGAAAGTAAAATATTGAATATTCCATACAAACTACTTTCAATGGTTAAAATTTACTCTATGGCGTTGGATCACGGTAAATACCACGCGTCTAGCCGGCGCCATAAACAAATTGGCCGCCATCTTGGATTATATGTTCTTAGCATAAACTTAATATAGCGAAAAATTTTCGAAGTCTATGGTTCTTAGTAGGTAAGGTAACTCGACGTATAGATATCCCGAAACATTTTAAGTAGTCGCATTAGTTAAAAGATACCCTGGAACCGGAAAAAAACAGCCGCTATGCGTATCGGAATAACCGCAAGCATTATACTGCAGCCCTATTACGTAAATAAGTAAGCGGCTTCATTATAATGAACCGCGCTATTTATAAATAGCTCGGTTACTTACGTCGTCGTACTGCGCATTTAACGTATTTGGGGTTGCCATCACATTAAATTATGTTGTTTGGTGGTCATTAGCTACTTTATAAGTTTATTTAGCGTATTTGTGTTTGCTCTGTTTTTACAACCAAGTGGGCAACCACTTAAGTTGACTAAAAATATAAGCGAAACTAAATAATTCTGTTTCTGGCTCCAGGGGGGGCTCGGGGGGCTTGAGGGGGCTCGAGGGGGGCTCTGGGGGGCTCGAGGGGGGCTCGGGGGGGGGGGGGGCTCGAGGGCGGCTTATTGAGTTTGGAACCGAACCTGCTTTACTCCTGTAGGTCCCGGGTTAGGTTAGAAATTTAAGGTGAGCGCGTAGCGCAGCGGAGCGTGAGCCTTAAATTTTGAGGTTATTTTTTTATAACAGACAACAGAAATAAACTTATTTTACACATTGCCGGTGGACTACCAGGCATTGTATACAATGCCTAGGCATTGTATACAATGCCGGAGAATACACATTGCCGGTAACACATACATTTTACTATGAAAACCGATGTTATCTGACGGCGTGTTAACGCGTGGCGTCAGACAAATGTGCCCACACCTTAAGTCTGATGTGCTGCTTGTTGTCCATTATAATAATATCATTTAAGTATT
The DNA here is from genome assembly GCA_928269145.1 of Agriphila tristella. Taxonomy (NCBI): domain Eukaryota; kingdom Metazoa; phylum Arthropoda; class Insecta; order Lepidoptera; family Crambidae; genus Agriphila; species Agriphila tristella. The sequence goes on from OV743440.1 coordinate 7,521,737, forward strand.
GTTTTGTAAGATTATATCCAAAAAAATATGCTATTGTGCTAAACGACAAAATAATATGCTAGACAGCAAGAAAATCTACCTTGAGCATATATTATGCTGTTACCTAAAGCAACCCAATAAAACTTTGTGTTAATTATAATCGATGATATTGAAAGAAAGCTGTAAGTTTATACAATAATCAAAATGAAAGAGGGAGTTGCTTCCTTTTACACCAACGTACCGCAGTATTGCCGTGGCGTTAGTATCAAATCAATGAAATAAAATATCTACAATACTAATTATTAGTAATAATATGTTAATGGTCATTCGAATTATTCGAATGATTGAGATAATCGAATGATCGTTCATAATCGCGCATCGGTAGCATCTGGCAACACCGGATCTCACTCTTGCTTGCCAAAAGGTCGCGTCGTTCGTCTTCGTCGTAGCAGCGATGAATTTTGAACAAGAGATTTGTGAAGCTGGTTTACAAGATTTACTCCCAATCCTTCAAGGTAAATGTCTCGGTTTTATTTAGTCATGATTTTTTGTTTTATTTAGACATTGAAATGTATGTATTTAGATTATAAATTTTTGTTAGATCTGTCGTACTCGCACTGAAATATGTATGTTGCGTCATACATAAATTAACTCTTCGTTTTCACCAAGAAACAGGTATTAGTTTTCTGAGATTATCTAAGCTAGTTTTATGCAAAACTTGTAGAATTCTCGTTTGTAAACCAAAGATTTAAATCGTCCGTCCGTAAACATAACAACGCATCACGCATGCGTGCGCCATCAGCGCCATTGCACGCACGCGCACTTGCTTTTTCCAAGACCTATTTGGATCATGTAAACGAGCAAACCAAGTGAACTTTGACGTCGCCGTATAGGTACAATACAAAAAGCTACTTTGTCCAAGTTTCTTGGTCCAAGTTTACTTGGATCGTGTCAGCGGGTATCCAAGTATACTTTGATCAAAGTTTTTTCACCCACAAACAACAGACATACGTATTTTACAAGTAGGTATTTGTTTGTTTTATTGAAAAAATCTGTATAATACTAATTACAAACAAGTTTAAAACCTTTTCTTGTTGAAAACTAGGAGACCGCCCCGACTGAACGCATGTAGGTAATTACAAGTAGGTAGGCACCTACATAACTAGTTTTGTACATATTTGTTTTATTATTTGTATTTTTCAGACAATCTTATAACAACACTGGAAACAGCCATTTTGTTAACCGACGTGGATTTGAGAGAATTGTTTCCCCAACTTGGCCCCAGAAGAAAACTAAACAATTTCCTATTAGAACATAAAAAAGTGACCGGTGTCAATGTACGTACCTACTTGTTTATTGTACATCTTGTATTTAGTTAATAAAAATGTTTTCTTTTTTTTCCCTTGGACCGATGCTGTATACTTTGTAATAAAGTTTTTTATTTATTTTTCTAGGACCTTGAAATTAACAACTCTACTGAAAACGCTGAACATGATGATAGGACACTGGACACTGATGATGATGATGATAATGCAAAAATATCTGCAAATTGTACTTCTACTGCAGCTAATAACACTGTGAGTTACTCATAATCATAACATTAGGTACTCAGTTTGATAACATAACGTACTTAAAAATTTGTCAAATTGTAGCCACCATTTAACATGTTTCTCTTCGAAAGATTTTTCTGTTCCAATAGATTTTCTCTTGATGGGCAAAAATTTTTCAGTCATTGTAGTTACAAGTTTACAAGATTGTAGAATTGTAATACAATTCTGACAAGCGGCCTCACCCTTTTTTGGTGCTCACTCAAATTTTTATTTTGTAGCTGAATTTGTTAGGTACTTTATGTTTGTGATATGGACCAAAAGCATTGTTTACACAAGGCCATCACTGGCTTGAATAATTGTTTAGACAAGGCCAATACCAAGCCATCGCTGTGACTGGCAGCCAGCGATGGCCTCGTGCAAACCTTACTTAAGATAAAATTGCCCGTCATTAAGATAGGACCGGGTACCTATGTATGTATGTTTGTAATAATTCTAAGATTAAATTTTTTTGTTTCAGGTATTGAAACTATTAAATGTAATGTTATTTTCTTTTAGTAGCTTGTATGAGTATTTAGAAGGCACAAGTCAAAGTTAGTGTGCTAGTAGAGTTTAGGTATATTGTTTAACCAGCAAAATGTAAGTACATCCGTATGTATAGTATTAATTTAGTACATTATTAAAACCAGTATTATTACAACCCGTATAGTTATGCAGGTCACACACCATCAATTCGATCCTCCATTTGGCATGATACTGCCGATTGGATCCAATCGAATTGACCGTGTGTCAGCGGTGGATCGGCTTCGGTTGGACAGATCGAATTGACGGAACAATCAAAATTCAATCCTTTTGGCTGGATCATGCCGATTGGATCATGCTGATTGGACCGTGTATGTCAGTGGGCGATCGATCGTATGATTTTCTTAACCGACTTCAAAATAGAAGGAGGTTCTAAATTAGATTGAATATATTTGTTTTATCATTGTTTGCGGGTATCTTCGACATTTGTAGACCGATTTTGATGTTTCTTTTTCTTTATTTTTTATTTTTAACCGATTTAAAAAGTAGGTTCTCAGTTTGACCAGTATATCCACGATTATCTCACGATTGGCTGAACTGATTTTAATGCGGTTTCTATAAAAGTATTTGTTGCATTAAGGAGGTTTTAGTATTTTAACCGACCTTAAGAAAGAAGGTTCTCAATTTGATTGTATTTTTTTTTTCTCGTTGTTCGTGCCTGTCTTAGATATTTAAAGACCGGTTTTGATGATTATTTTTTTCTTTCTAACCGACTTCAAAAAAGGAGGAGGTTATCAAGTCGACTTTGTATGTTTTTTACCCACGACGGACGGAACGGAACGGAGACGGTATATGCGTTTGGGGTTAGGCTGGCCCCAGACCTACCGGTTTCATTTCTTTGCTTTGCTGTTCTACCATGGACCGCCGGCCAAGAGGCTCATTTTCAATTTATCGCATATTTTGACCAGACCACATTGGCAAGATAGCCATTAGTTTGGTGTTATCAAATATCGTCATCTGGGTTGCAATGCGAAGTTTTAGTTTAAAAAAAAACTGCTGTTTCATACAAAAATTAATAACAAAATTATCAAAATGTATGAAACAGCTCATTTTTTTTCTCGATTTCAGATTTGGTCCCATAGTAAAAGTTGTTCAGTTTATGGTCCCTATCTACCATATTCAGCTTTATAAGGCTTTACCAAACATCTTGTATAAATAAGCGATCGATTTATTTTTAACGATTGGAGTCCATGTTCAGGGTGGCATATCTCCTAAAAGCTTCCTACTTCGCAATCCAGGCGATGTTATTTGATAACACCAAGCTAATGGCTATCTTGCCAATTTGGTCTAGTCCCAAAATGCGATAGATTGAAAACTACCCTGGCTGGCCGGCGGTCTTTCAAGCAAGGTAGAACAGCAATGCAAAGAAATGAAACCGGTAGGTCTGGGGCCAGCCTTAGAGGCATTGGCGGATCCAGGGGGGGGGGGCATGGGGGCCATGGCCCCCCCACGAGGTTGGTTACCTTTGCGGATTGCATTGAATTTTAGGCTGAATAATGGAGCTCTCGTGTTATCCTGCTGACTATCGCTCGAATTCGGAACAGTTATTATTACGTTAAAATTTATTTATTGAGATATTATTAAAATTATTATTTTCCGTTTACTTAATTAAAGGCTGTGTGCTTTGTAGGTTATCGGCAATGATTCTCAGATAGGTGTTTTGGTATTAAGCCGCTAGAGGGCGCTGCAGTTATCATTTTCCTATTTATCTTCAGAGCGATTTGACTGATTAAGATGCGGTTTTCTGTAATAGAAATAGGTTTGTAGTGTGTCGGCGATGGCTTTTAGTTTTATGGTGTTGAACCGCTAGGGGGCGCTGCAGTTATCATTTTCCCATTTATCTCCAGAGCGATTTGACCGATTTAGATGCGGTTTTCTGTAATAGGTTTGTAGTGTGTCGGCGATGGTTCTTGGTGTTATGGTGTATAGCCGCTAGAGGGTGGCAGTAATAATTTTCGATACGGTTTGACTGATTTAGATGCGAGTTTTAGGGTACTTTGATAATCCCTGGACCTACTGGGATAATTACGATGCGGTTTTTTACATTCAAAAGGTTTCATTTCAGAGCAGGTTCTTAGACATGTTTCATGGTGGTAGACCACCAGGGGGCGCTGCAGCAACCAGATAAGTCATGTTTGTCTATTACCATTTTCCTCGGAAACTACTGAGCCGATTACGATGCGGTTTTTTGCATTCAAAAGGTTTCATTTCAGAGCAGGTTCTTAGACATGTTATATTGTGGTAGATCACCAGGGGGCGCTGCAGTAGCCAGATAAGTCGCACTTTAAAAGTTCTCAAAAACTACGCAACTGATTTCGATGCGGTTTACTTCTGTAATGGGTTTGTAGGTTATCGGCAATGATTCTCAGATAGGTGTTTTGGTATTAAGCCGCTAGAGGGCGCTGCAGTTATCATTTTCCCATTTATCTCCAGAGCGATTTGACCGATTTAGATGCGGTTTTCTGTAACAGGTTTGTAGTGCGTCGGCGATGGTTCTTGGTGTTATGGTGTATCGCCGCTAGAGGGCGGCAGTAATCATTTTCCGTACGGTTTGACTGATTTAGATGCGATTTTTAGGGTACTTTGATAATCCCTGAAACTACTGGGCCGATTTCGATGCGGTTTTCTGTAATAGGTTTGTAGGCTATCAGCGATATTTCTTAGATAGATGTTACGATGTTTAACCGCTAGGAAGCGCTTTAGTTATCTGTTCCCATTCATCCCGAGAACGGTTTGAATGATTTGATCAGAGCATTAAAATTATAGGTTTCTTAGTCTTTCTAACTCTTGCAACGCTACGTTTTCTTTAAACCTTTTTCTTTATTTTATCTTAATAACCAATTAAAAAAAAGTAGCTTCTCAGTTTGACCTGTATCTGCGATTATCTCACGTTTGGCTAAACTGATTTTAACGCGGTTTTCAGAAAAGTATTTGTTGCATTTGAGAGAAGGTTTTAAGTATTTTAACCGACTTCAAAAAAGGAGGTTCTCAGTTTGACCTGTATAATATGTATGTTTGTCCGCGATTACCTCGTGTATGGCCTGCATTACTAAGTAGTATACTGGGTGATCCAGATAGTGTCGTCCAAGATTTTTTTTAGATTATTCACACCTGGGTGCATCTAAAAATACCCTATGTATGTTCCGCGATTTTTCTTAGTTTAGAAGTTATGATTTTTTAAATGTGTTTTTGCGAATTTTCTACCGGACGGACCAAAAAAATTCATAACTCCTTTCATATTAATTTTTTTTGGGTTTTATTTTTGCAACATAATTGTCTTAAAACACTCTTCGACACATAAAATAATCAATTACATAACATCCAGATAAGTTCCTGAAAAAAGGGTCGAAAGTGAAAAAATTTTGGTTTTACTTTAGGCGAGTCTGACTCGCACTTGGCCGGTTTTTGTTTTATTTGCTAAGCTAAGAAGCCACTTAAGTTTTTAAAATCAGTTTGAATTGATGAAATATCCATTTTGTATTTTTAAAAGAATTGTTAAAATGTTACTTCGTCGAAGTAAAACCAAAAATTTTCACTTACGACCCTTTTTTCAGGAACTTATCTAGATGTCGTGTAGTTGATTATTTTACGTATGGAAGAATGTTTCAAGACAAATATGCTGCAAAAGGAAAATTCAAAAAGTTCTTAATATAAAAGGAGTTATGAATTTTTTTGTTCAGTCCGGTAGAAAATTCGCAAAAACATTTAAAAAATCATTACTTCGAAACTACGAAAAATCGCAGAACATACATAGGGTATTTTCGGACCTTTGTTCGCAAATACACCCAGGTGTGAGTAATCTAAAAAAAATTCTTTGACGTCACTGTCTGGACCACCCTGTATATTTAGTATTCAATAGTATTCAGTATTTATCATTAGCTAGCTTAACTCAATAACTGCGCGGCATTTAACCGACATTAAAAAGGAGGACGTTCTCAATTCGTCGGAATCAGTTGGAGTGTTGCCTTTGGGGCGCTATGGGAAAAAAAGACTTAGTTTTTTTTTAAATCGGTGACCGATGACTGTTTTTGGTCTTATTCGATTTAGGGCATATATAGGAACATGTTTAAACTTGTAAACTGTTTTTGTTAAATGCATATTCAGTGAGTTGTATCAATTTTCGATCATTGTCCCCATCAATTTATGTCATGGCATAAGAATAAAATTAAATAAACTTTTTATTCTTATGGTCATGGGCATGACTTATCCCCGACTTGTGAGTCGGGGATACGTCATATTTCATTATTAATTATTAAAAAAAGTAAAAAAATCTTTATAGTTAAAATTACTCGAAAAATATACATTTTACGAAAAAAGTGTAAAAAGCCTAAATTGTTTCTACGGGTATCATTAATTGAATAAGAGCAAAAAAAGGAGGTATCATCGGCCCTCAGGACGACTTTGTCATTTTCTTAAACTTGACAGTTTCCAAACTTGTCTCATTATTAACTCGGCTCTTTCTAAGTTGATCTCTTTCTTAAACTTGACACTTTCCTAACTCGTCTTATTTTTAACTTGGCTCTTTCTTAGTTGGTCTCTTTTGTAATATTGACACTTTCCTAACTCGTCTTATTTTTAACTCGGCTCTTTCTACAATTTTCTAACTCGGCTCATTCTTAACTCGACTCTGTCTCTTTCGCTGTTTTTCCTCTCTTCTTAGCCGTGGTCCACCGGATCATTTCACCTAGGTGAACTACGGACCATTATTTACAAAATAATGTTTTGATATAAAACAAAATAAATAAAATTCAGTCAAAAGTACCAGGGCAACATAACTTAAAAGGAGTTATTTCGATTTATATTTTTGATAGATTAAAGAGCTAAAAGAAATCTTCGCGGCATGAAATCAAAATAACTCCTCGTAAGTTATGTTGCCCTGGTACTTTTCGTGTATTCTGAATATAACATTTCGCATGCCCTACCCTACCTACCTTATGGTACTGGTAGTGGATCGAACTTCGTTCGCAAACTTTGTGGACAAACAAACAAACAACCAATCAAACAAACTAACAAACGAGAAAGCAACCTAATAAAAACGTGTTAAAATGACGAAGTCATCCAGACAAGTTTAAGAAAGAAACCAAATTAGAAAAAGCCTAGTTAAAAATAAGACAAGATAGGAAAGTGTCAAGTTTAAGAAAATTACGAAGTCGTCCGGAAGGATCATCGGTCATCGAAAAAATATTTTTTTACAATTCTAATATTTTTTGGGTTATATTACTGCTTACAGAGCCCCGAATGCTATACTCCGACTGGACCATTTACTCATTAATTTATTAATTTGTTCAATAACTTTAAAAAGTTGGTATTAATAGTGTTTGTGTTTAACATCATACAGGATAGTTTAGACGGCAGAGCAATACTCAAAGAGGGAAAAGGAGGCTTACTGACGGAGGGTTCCCGACGGAAATTGAGCCAGCTGCTAATACACCACAAACTAGAGAAAAATTGTGCAAAGAAAATTTCCAGTGAAGAATTTTATAAATTAGCTACCGAAATTGTGGAAATATTCCACAAGGAACGCGTTGTGGTGTATTATTCTGCATATTTATCAGCTACAAATAAATTAGCTAAAAAAAATGCGTCCGGAAAGCTGTACGAAAGCTATATAGCTCGAAGGAGAAAGTTGCGAGAAGGCGGACAGTTGCCGGGAACTAGCCGTTCATCCTCAAAGTCGTCCAGATCATCGCTCAGATCCACGCCAACTATTACAGATGATGACATTTATAGCCTGGAATCTCTGGAAAGTGGTAAGCAAATAATCGCTAGTCACTTTTTTGTGATTTAAATGTGCCACGGGCGACTGTACGTACTATGATGCCCTTCTTCTAATTAACTTATCCCACCATACACATATAAATGAATTACAGGTATTGTACATGAAGAATCGTTACTATGGCTGAAAAACAATGTCGATCCATGGAAGTCTGTTGAAGAAAAGTGGGCAGAAACTGCAGATCACCGCCTAAATCGCATCCAATGTGGAAAAGGTGATATAGCGGATTACTTCAAGGATTTCCCAGCCTTAAAACAATCACAAGGCTATACCTTGGTAAGCATAATTATACCGTAGCCTTATTTTTTTACATAATCCTTCTGGTTTTTCTATAAAAACGTACGCAATGATATGATTATAAATGACAAAAGTTTGTTTATTTCTTATAAGACAAGTGTCTGAATTACAAAGGCACTAAAAGAGTCAAACGAACAACCCAAGCTCTGGACGTAGCGATCCAGACCTTTCTAACCAGTGGAAATAACATAGCGTACATTTATTGTATTCTTTTTTTCAGCTAATGAACGATTTCAGTCAACTGTATCCGGGAAAGGAAAATAAATTATTTTCCTCTATCACCCTCAAAAATGAAGAAATTATAAAATATGCTTCATTAAAATTACGAAAAATTAGGGACCAAGATACGAGATCAAAAATAGCAAATATAATTGCACTGATTGACGGTAAGAAGTTTTGCTCAAATATTAGTTCTTATTCATCATATCAGCCACACGACACCCACTGCTGGGTATAGGCCTCCCCTAAGGATCTTAGTTCTTATTATTAACCTTTAACTAATCTGGGTCTGGTTCATCACATTCTAAATTTGAAATACAGTGCGGAAATGAAATTCAATACTTACTTCGTGCGGGAAGTATTTCAAACCATCCTCGACAATGCAATCGCTAGCTACCCGTTCTTGGATGTAATGTACTATTTCTTTAAAAACATCATGAGAACTACAGTCATGAAATACAAGGATCTCAGATCAGAGACTCCACGACCATATTAGTGTATTGAAAAAATGACGTCCATAGTTGAAGGCTAAAACCTTCATAAAATTAAGTCTCAAAAATTAACCGAAACTTTTTTTTCTTTGAATACAGAAGATGAACCAGAGACATCTAGCAATGTTGCTTTGATGTTGCTGGCTTATGTCATCAACATTTCACCTGCACGGAAAATAAAAGGAAAGCCAGCGTGGAAGCCATCTAGAGCAGAGGTCTGCGACGGCTATATAACGCAAGCTGCTTCTGAAGCCGACGTTACCAACAAGATCATTCAAAAAAAGGAGAACCTGCAGAGGCTAGGCCGCACAGTTCAACCCTACGTTATTTTTGTTGGCCCTACCGTTACTGAGGTAAAAGTAGCATATGTAGTAATAAATGACACATTTTATAGTTTCAACAAATTAGTAACAGCAGTAGACTGTGCATTTAAAATATTTCAATCGATAGGAGCTTGTTACCCGGAAGAAGCTGGAGACATATGGCTTTTTATTCAATTGGGTTTCTACGATATTAAAACTAAATTTGACAGGCCCACGCAGGCTGTGAATACTCTTTTAACTGATCTAGAGTTAATACTTTAAAAATGTTTACCTGTTACTATTGCAAAAAAGCCAGTGCGTCTCCGAATTTACTTATTACTCATGTGCGAACTTTCTGTAAATTAACGGTAGGATTTTCGGGATTTCGGTGTGGTGAACAAGGGTGTTATCGTCATTATATTTCCTCTGCATCTTTCAAAAAGCACTTAGTTAGAGACCACCAGTCATTATTGTCAACCTTGCGTCATCCAAATAGTAACAAACCGATCGATACAGATACAGAAGCCAATATCTCAAATTTACCTTCAACGTCAAGCAAAGAAACTTACAAAACAGCAAATACGATGGAATCTCTACCAACTCAAAGAGATGAAACCTCTCTTGGTCACCATGCTGCATGTTTTGTCTCCACTCTATATGCTAACCCGATAATACCGCGTAAAGCCGTACAAGTTCTTGTAGAAAATCTTCAATTATTTCATTCTAAATCACAATGCATTATAGAGCGACAGTTGAATGATATGGTACCACCAGATCAAAATAATGTTCATGTTAAAAATGCTTTCAAAAAAATATTTAGCGCGTTCAGCGATGCTTTTGAGAATTTAGATTCGGAACACAAACGTTTAAAATATTTTAATAAAATAGGAACTTATTCTGAGCCCCTTGAAGTGGTTGTGGGTCAACGTAACGAGGCTAAAAAAACAGCGGCTGGTTCATTATTAGTACAAGTAAATTGTACAATGCAGGTGATTCCGTTAAAAGAAAATTTAAAACGAATTTTTTCATCAAAAAATTTCATGAAGGACACTCTTGAATATTTGGACATAGTACAAAATGACTCTTTCGGTATTGAGAATATTGTTCAGGGTTCAGTATGGAAAAAAATGACAGAAAGTTCTGTAGAGCATGATGCAATGATTTTACCATTAATAATCTACTTTGACGATTTTGAAATAGGCAATCCCTTAGGAAGCCACGCTGGGGTTCATAAACTTGGAGCTATTTATGCTTCAGTACCATGTCTTCCACCTCACTACGTGTCGCTTTTGCAAAATATTTTATTATTGGCTCTTTTTCACTCATCAGACAGAACAAGCTTTGGAAACAACATAATTTTTCAAAAAGTTTTTGATGTTCTTAATGATTTAAAGATCAATGGTATTCATGTTGAAACTGATGTGTACACCGGCAAAATAAAGTTTTATGTTGCAGCTGTGACCGGAGATAATTTAGGATTGAATGCTATGTTAGGTTTTGTTGAAAGTTTTTCTGCAAATCGGCCATGTAGAATTTGTACTGCTAATAAAGAACAAATAAAAACACTGCTTTATGAAGATGACACGTTGTTGAGAAACAATGTCAATTATGAAAATGATTTACATTTAAATGACATTTATATGACTGGTCTTAAAGAAAAATGCTCGTGGCTTGCTTTAGATGGGTTTGACTTATTTCAAAACGTCGCCGTAGATGTTTTACATGACTATCTCGAGGGTGCTTGTCGATATGTAATGTCATTTGTGATACAAAATCTAGTATGCACTCAGACTCTAATTTCTTTTGACAGTTTGAAATCAAGAATACGATATTTTAATTATGGACCTGATTCTGCTTCGACACCATGCAATTCTGTAGCAAAAGAAGGCTCAACATTAAAATTAAAATGTTCGGCTTCTGAAATGCTTACTCTTGTTCGATATTTTGGACTAATTGTCGGACATAATGTCCCAGATGAAAACGAAGTTTGGTTCTTATACATCAAATTAAGACAATTGTTGGATAAACTTTTGAGTCATAGAGTCCATGAAAACACTATTGATCAAGTAAAATTTTCAGTAGCTGAATTAAACGAGCTCTATCGTCAATTTGCTGAAACAGACTTAAAGCCAAAGTTTCATTTTCTTACACATTATCCAGAAATGTTAAAAAAATTTGGCCCACTTACCCAAATCTGGACGATGAGGTTTGAAGCCAAGCATCGTATATCAAAATTTGTGGCCAGAGCATCGCACAACAGAGTAAATGTTTGTAAAACAATAGCTATTAAGCATCAATTAATTTTAAACGATACTTTTCTTAAAAATGAAACTTTTAAGACGATCTCTTATGGCAAAAAGGCAAATATGACAGAAGCGCAAATTGAAAATGTAAGACTAAACTTTCATTCTCGAGGTATAATCGATAATAATTGTTGGTACTCATTATCGTGGGTGAAACTGTATGGTGTCCGATTTGAGCTGTCGTCAATTATAATTCTAGATATTTCAGAATCTTCAGGCTTACCAAAGTTTGGTGAAATAAAAAATATTTATTTACTTGACAATGATGAAGTTATATTTGAGTCTGTTTCATTAGAGTGTATAGATTTTAATCAGCATTACTATGCGTATCAAGTGCAGAGAACCAACGATTACCAATTACATAATTATAATACCCTTGTTTCACCTGTACCGGCTACAATTACTATAATGTCAAATTTAAAACTTTATGTCACTGTTCGATGGACTTTAGAATAACAACGAACCATTACACATCACATACGACATACGTACCCTTGGGTTTCGTACACTTACGTACACTTCCCATCATATTAGCACCAACAGTCTTTGTTTATTTTTCTCTCATCACACACTTACATGCATATGTAGTCTAACCCCGAAGTCCCGGCGCTCCTAGGTTTGCCTAGTCAGACCTCAGGTTTGACAAGAAGCCTTATCCTTAGTTCGCAAAATATTACATTCGCAAAATATTATACTTTGTACAATCACAGTCAAAGTAGTTTCTGCTTCTGCAAATGCCAGATTTTAGTAGATATGGAGAAATATTATTTTCAATCACTTTTTTATTTTTTTATATATATTTTATGTATATGTTACGGCTAATACCCGAAGTGCGGCTAAAACTAGGTGTAGCCGCTAGCTGTTGGCTAAAACTAGGTGTAGCCGATTTGCTCGCGGCTAATACTAGGTGTAGCCGGCTAAAACTAGGTGCAGCATGGGATATAAAGAAAGTTTTTTCTGTTGTCTGTTAAAAAAAATAACCTCGAAATTTAAGGCTCACGCTACGCTGCGCTTCGCGCTCGCCTTAAATTTCTAACCTAACCCGGGACCTACAGGAGTAAAGCAGATCGGTTACACCTAGTTTTAGCCAACAGCTATCGGCTACACCTAGTTTTAGCCGGCTAGAACTAGGTTTAGCCGCACTTCGGGTATTAGCCGTAACATATATAAGGGAACGTACCCATACTACGTGACTCGTTAAGGGGGGGGGTCTTTAAAATACCACGCTTGGTCACGGGGGGGGGGGGGGAAGGGGCCTATGCTTTGTCACGTTTTTTCATCTTGATACATTTTTTCACTTGTAAATTGTATGTAAAAATAAAGTACACACTCTTGGTATTTGTGGCAAGCGCCTTACTAATAAAAAGACAAAAATGAGCAAAATTTTTGTAGCTTTCTGTTAAAAATAAGGTAAAACCATTATCTATGAAATAGTACGTGAAAACCAAGGGGGAGGAGGGGGTCTTGGAATATACTACGGGTGGTCACTAAGGGGGGGAGGGGGCTCAAAAATTGTAAAATGGGTCACGTAGTATGGGTACGTTCCCTAAATTATATATTTTTATTTGTATGTCACCAAAGTACTAGGGTCACATAAATATGGCGAATGTTTATTTCTACAATCTTCAATCACTTTTCGTTTTTTTTCTTTTTTCCGTAATGCATCAACTTCTATAATTTTCTTCCCTTCCTCACTTTTTTTTTCCTTTGTAATACGTCACCAAAGTACCAGGACCACATAAATATGGAAAAGGTTAAATTCTATATTTTATTTTAACACATAATTTAAAAATATCAAAATGTTATTTACAGAACTTAACCCATGCCATATTTATATGATTCTGGTACTTTGGTGACGTATTAGGAAGTAAAGAAATTAAACAAAAACACTTAGGTACCTACTCTATTTTGTTTGTGTTTGATTGTATTTATAATATTTTGAGAATATAATATTTTGCGAATGTAATATTTTGCGAACAAAGGAGACCAACTTGGTTAGTCAAACGCCTAAACTCAATACGATCAAATCGGGGTTTGATCAGGACCTAAATTAGGGACAGAATGAGTTATATGTATAAAAAATACGTTCTATAGAGAGAAAATTTAACTAAATCAGCAATCTTCCGGTGAAACAAAAATTTCTGTTGTCTGTTAAAAAAACTAAATATGTATGAAAAACATCTTTCAATTCCGATGTTACATTTAGTCAAAACTGCCTTACTCCTGCAGGTCAGGTCACGTGGTCCTGCATGCAGGTTGGAAATTTCGCAGAGCGTAGCGATCGTCTTAAATTTCGTGGTTATTTTTATAACAGACAACAGAAAGCTTTGTTTCACTGGAAGATTGTTAACTTAATTTAATTTTCACTCTAAAGAATGTGTCTTTCATACATTTAAATACAAAAAAACAAACTCTGTACCTAATTTAAGTCTGACTGGCCAAACCCTGATTTGATCAAATTGCGTTTCGACGTTTGACTTTCTAAGTTAGTCTCTCCTAGGTTTGGACATAAATGCGTTAGGCAAAGGTCGAAAAACGCTATTAGTTTTGGACTTTGACTAAGCCTTCTTGTCAAACCTGAGGTTTGACTAGGCAAACCTAAGAGCGCCGGGACTTCGGGGTTTGACTATAATACATACAACACGTGCAAAAATTCACAAACACACCCACCTGTGTGGATCTGTTGCCCGCAGGTGATACAGTATACACATCTTACTTACCCGTAACTTACCGTTTTACAAAAGCGTGAATACGGGCCCACCACCAATTTGTTTCTTTAACTTAACTTCAGATTAAACATCAGTACTGAGTTTCATTTGTTGTTTGTATTATTTCATCGTATTGTGTCATTTATGCTTTTAAAATCAGTCAAATTTCTTAAAAGTAGAAATATCGAAACTCGGTACTGATGTTTAACCTTCACCTAGGCCCTGGGGTAGGGGAGCACCGCCCCTACTGCCAAAAGGTGGCTCTCGGATCGCTACCGAAACGGGGCGATCTCCACATTTTATATATTTTTTTTGTAGAATACCGGTTATATCAGTATAAAGTCGGGCCTTGCGACATAGGTTCCGCAACTAGATAGGTTTATGCGTTCGTACATACTCGTTCACATGAACGAGCTTTAAGTTAAGTTTACCGTAGGCCTAGACGCATTGGTTTCCAGCGACGACCACGCGGACTCCATTGACGCCAAGGTACCCTTACTAGTGATTCTTTGGTCGGGAATCCTAGGTTGCTCTGACTTTCCCACCTCCGGCTCGCGCTACAAATAACTGAGATCTGAGACATTGTTAATGTTGATAATGGACTGTCTATTGTTGTACCTAATTAATCACACACTTACATGCATATGTAGTCAAGCCCCGAAGTCCCGGCACTCCTAGGTTTGCCTAGTCAAACCTTAGGTTTGACCAGAAACCTTATTAGTCAAAGTCCAAAACTAAAGCGTGTTTCGGCCATTGGCAAAAAAAATATGAATAATCCTAGGGGAGACCAACTAGGATAGTCAAACGCCGAAACTCAATACGATCAAATCGGGGTTTGACCAGTCAGACTTAAATTAGGGACAGAATGGGTTATATGTATAAAAAATACGTTCTTTAGACTGAAAATTTAACTAAATCAACAATCTTCCGGTGAAACAAAAATTTCTGTTGTCTGTTAAAAAAACTAAATATGTATGAAAAAAATCATTCATTTCCGATGTTACATTTAATCAAAACTGTCTTACTCCTGCAGGTCAGGTCACGTGGTCCTGCATGCAGGTTGGAAATTTCGCAGAGCGGAGCGATCGTCTTAAATTTCGTGGTTATTTTTTTAACAGACAACAGAAATCATTGTTTCACAGGAAAATTGTTAATTTAATTAAATTTTCACTCTAAAGAATGTATCTTTCATACATTTAAATACAAAAAAAACAAACTCTGTACCTAATTTAAGTCTGACTGGCCAAACCCTGACTTGATCAAATTGCGTTTCGGCGTTTGACTTTCTAAGTTAGTCTCTCCTAGGTTTGGACATAAATGCGTTAGGCAAAGGTCGAAACACGCTATTAGTTTTGGACTTTGACTAAGCCTTCTTGTCGAACCTGAGTTTTGACTAGGCAAACCTAAGAGCGCCGGGACTTCGGGGTTTGACTATAACACATACAACACGTGCAAAAATTCACAAACACACCCACCTGTGTGGATCTGTTGCCCGCAGGTGATACAGTATACACATCTTACTTACCCGTAACTTACCGTTTTACAAAAGCGTGAATACGGGCCCACCACCAATTTGTTTCTTTAACTTAACTTCAGGTTAAACATCAGTACTGAGTTTCATTTGTTGTTTGTATTCTTTCATCGTATTGTGTCATTTATTTTTAAAATCAGTCAAATTTCTTAAAAGTAGAAATATCGAAACTCGGTACTGATGTTTAACCTTCACCTAGGCCCTGGGGTAGGGGAGCACCGCCCCTACTGCCAAAAGGTGGCTCTCGGATCGCTACCGAAACGGGGCGATCCCCACATTTTTTTTTGTAAAATACCGGTTATATCAGTATAAAGTCGGGCCTTGCGACATAGGTTCCGCAACTACATAGTTAGGTTTATGCGTAAGTATAAGCGTTCGTATGCGAACGAGCTTTAAGTTAGGTTACACTCAGACGAAATCTATATAAGATAGGATTTCTACTGACGCCCTTATTTTTGATAAATATCTAATCGCCAATCCTCTCGTCCTTCCCGTATTACGTATTGTAAAGGCCTACTCAAACCTGACCGGTATCTTGTACCAGTGGCGGGGCTCCGTCGCAGAATGTCCTTTTCGCAAAATGTCCCCTGGTCGCAGATTGTCCCTTTCGCAAAATATTTCTTTCGCAAAATGTCCCATTCGCAAATCGTCTCTCGCAAAATGTCCCTTTCGCAGAATATCCCTTTCGCAGAATGTCCCTCTTGTAGCTAAAATATCATATCACACTCTCGCCAAATTGCCATTTTGTTCAAAATTTTCTATGAAAATGAAAAAATGAAAGTCAAATATGTAGGTCATTATGTATATTATTAATCATATAAAACTAGTAAATATGTTCATTATGTTTAAAAAAAACAGGTTTTCTAAGTAAATACGCATATCTTTAATTCAACTTATCTTACAATAAAATTCGTCACACATTAAAACATATTTTTACTTTAAACACTAGGTACATGTAATTGCAACCATACAAGATTTATTCGCAATATTCGCTGACAGAAACAATAAAAAATATTTTCATAAGTACCTTCCTATCTGATGATTATTACAATTTAGTGTTGTCAGTAGCTTAAAAATTCTCCCAAGCAGTTAGTATATTTTTGACTTTCATAGAACATTTCGAACAAAATGGAAATTTGGTACGAGTGATATTTATTTGATACCAAGGGGACATTCTGCGAAAGGGACGTTTTGCGTAAGGGACATTTTGCGAAAGGGACATTCTGCGACGAAAGGGATGGCGGTAGTGGTATACCCGACCGATATCCCGACCGGTATTTTGTATGGCATTACCGGCAGCAGTTGCGGAACACCTTTGAACAGCGCGTTACCGCCACCGGTATCGCCACCGGTACAGGATACCCTGTCAGATTTAAGTAGGCCTTAAAATCTTGCAATGGTGGATGCCTGTCAACAACCGACAGACAGTGAAATTCATCGTTCATAGTTGACGACCATGTAATTCTAGAATAGTATGATTAATTAAGCTTGTTGTGGTTTGTTATGTCTCAGTTTTACGATTGAAAATAAATAATATGAAGCTTTTATTATGTTTAGCGAATACGCCAAGTTGACGACTATGTAATTTTAAAATAGTATAATCAATTAAGCTTGTGTTTTTTTTGTATGTCTCAATTTCACGATTGAAAATAAATAATATGAATCTTTTATGTCTTTTTCCTTTTAAGCATTTAAAGCTATAAAACTTGTACAGGGTTTGAGAACGGAATTTCTTCTGTTAATAACCTTGTAAAAGTTAAAAAATAAAAAATGTTGTATCATGGCTGACTAAATGTATATGTATCGTGAAGTATGATTTTATCTAAATTACCAATTATTATATGCTTTTCGCTTACAGGTCTGGACTTTGGTGCTATATCGGTGCAGCTGTTAAGTTTGCTATAAAATTATTTTGCATAATAATAATAATAATAGCCGCACTAATATCGTACAAGTTCAACAAAAGTAGATAAAGCTTGACCAGAGTTTAAAAAAACCCTGCAATGAGGACGCGACCTTTGTGATTTATTTATACGTAACTATTGCCAGTAAAAGAAATTAAATGTGAAAAATGCCGCATGCGGGTTTTTAAAACATCTGGTCAGCTTTAAAATGATACATCATTCTTTATCGTACCCGCACCAATATTTATAAGTAGATATCTATGTAATCAGTGCAGGTTATACTACAAAGAAGCATAATGTTGTATAAAACTTATTAACTGTTATAGTAGAGGTATGAACGGGAAGTCGAAGCGTGGGCAGACCGCCATTCCTAAGATGTCAGGGCCTACCTCAACCAGATACGCCGCAACAAGGACGACATAGAAAAACCATGGGATAAGCATATCTCCAGCAGTGGACAAATATATATGCTGAGAAGACAAATAGAAGGTATGATACTAGTGTGGGACAATAAGGCACCATACCATTCACCATACGTATGTACATAGATAGACGGCTATTAGACATACTTGATTTTTAGGGTTCCGTGCCTCAAAAAAAGGAAAAACGGAAACTTAAAAATCAAGTGTGTCTAATTAGACTCACGCCCGAGTACATGCGATACTGCTGCGGGTATAAGGCATGATGCACTATTGCACTACGTGTTACGTATTGCACTCTATGCCTTACGATAATTGCACCTGTATTTTCCTTATGTTGGCATGGTACAGTCAGTGTCATTTATATACATATATACAGCCATTGAGTCAAAATATGTAAACACAAACCTTATTGTCAGTGACATAGAGGTGTGTAGATATTTTTGAGCTCTTGTTAACGTATATATATTTATGACGCTGGCCGTACATACATAGGTGTTCAGATAATTATTTTGAATATTAACCAATCAAAGTCAATTAAATTTTGTAGACATGGTCTAGAAAGTAATACCTAGGTCTGTGGTTTAATACATTTTCGTAAAAATTTATAGTTTAAATATTACAGGGGGTTTTCATATTTTCATTAAAAACTCCCTGCAATATTTAAACTATACATTTTTACGAAAATGGAATAAACTATAGATATTAGTTTCTCGATCGTGTCTACAAAATTTCATTGACTTTGGTTAATATTCATACTAATTATCTGAACACCTTTGTATGTACCATGCCAGCATAAGGAAAATACAGGTGCGAGTATCGTAAGGCATGGTGTGCCATACGTAACACGTATAGTGCACCATGTCTTACTATACCCGCAGCAGTATCGTACGTACGCTGGCGTGTTACATAAGTATGGTTCACCGTGCTTTACTGTTCCCGCACCAGTATCGTACGTATGCTGCCGTAGTATATACGCACGGTTCATCATGTCTTACTGTACCGGCAACGGTACCTTACCTCTACTACGACAGTTAATACGTCTGGCACATCATGCTTTACTGTGCCTGCCACAGTATCCTACCTATGCCGCCATGGTGCACACGTATGGCGCACCATGATTGACTGTGTCCGCCATAGTATCGTAAGTATGCCGCCGTGGTGCAAACGTATGGCTCACCATGCTTGACTGTACCCGCTACAGTATCATACGTATGCCACCATGGTGCACACGTATGGTGCACCATGATTTACTGTGCCCGCCACAGTATCGTACGTATGCCGCCGCGGTGCACACGTATGGCTCACCACTATTTACTGTGCCCGCTACAGTATCATACGTATGCCGTGGCGGTACACACGTACGGCTCACCGCGCTTTACTGTGTCTGCCACAGTATCGTACGTATGCCGCCGCAGTGCACACGTATGGCTCACCATTATTTACTGTGCCGGCTACAGTATCGTACATATGCCGTCGCGGTACACACGTACGGCTCACCGTGCTTTACTGTGTCTGCCACAGTATCGTACGTATCCCACCGCGGTGCACACGTATGGCTCACCATTATTTACTGTGCCCGCTACAGTATCATACGTATGCCGCCGTGGTGCAAACGTATGGCTCACCATGCTTGACTGTGCCCGCTACAGTATCATACGTATGCCACCATGGTGCACACGTATGGTGCACCATGATTTACTGTGCCCGCCACAGTATCATACGTATGCCGCCGCGGTGCACACGTATGGCTCACCATTATTTACTGTGCCCGCTACAGTATCGTACGGTTGTCGCCGTGGTGCACACGTATGGCTCACCATTATTTACTGTGCCGGCTACAGTATCGTACATATGCCGTCGCGGTACACACGTACGACTCACCGTGCTTTACTGTGTCTGCCACAGTATCGTACGTATGCCACCGCGGTGCACACGTATGGCTCACCATTATTTACTGTGCCCGCTACAGTATCATACGTATGCCGTCGCGGTACACACGTACGGCTCACCGTGCTTTACTGTGTCTGCCACAGTATCGTACGTATGCCGCCGCGGTGCACACGTATGGCTCACCATTATCTACTGTGCCCGCTACAGTATCATACGTATGCCGTCGCGGTACACACGTACGGCTCACCGTGCTTTACTTTGTCTGCCACAGTATCGTACGTATGCCGCCGCGGTGCACACGTATGGCTCACCATTATTTACTGTGCCGGCTACAGTATCGTACATATGCCGTCGCGGTACACACGTACGGCTCACCGTGCTTTACTGTGTCTGCCACAGTATCGTACGTATGCCACCGCGGTGCACACGTATGGCTCACCATTATTTACTGTGCCCGCTACAGTATCATACGTATGCCGTCGCGGTACACACGTACGGCTCACCGTGCTTTACTGTGTCTGCCACAGTATCGTACGTATGCCGCCGCGGTGCACACGTATGGCTCACCATTATTTACTGTGCCCGCTACAGTATCGTACGTATGTCGCCGTGGTACACACGTACGGCTCACCGTGCTTTACTGAGCCCGCTACAGTATCGTACGTATGCCGCCGCGGTGCACACGTATGGCTCACCATTATTTACTGTGCCCGCTGCAGTATCGAACGTATGCCGCCGTGGTACACACGTACGGCTCACCGTGCTTTACTGTGTCTGCCACAGTATTGTACGTATGCCGCCGCGGTGCACACGTATAGCTCACCATTATTTACTGTGCCCGCTGCAGTATCGAACGTATGCCGCCGTGGTACACACGTACGGCTCACCGTGCTTTACTGTGTCTGCCACAGTATTGTACGTATGCCGCCTCGGTGCACACGTATAGCTCACCATTATTTACTGTGCCCGCTACAGTAACGTACGTAAGCCGCAGTCGTAGTTTCAGGAGTATTCAGTGCGACTTGCGCACTACGTATGTACGTAGCCGGATGTCGGGCTACGTACGTACGTACAAAAATCGACCACTCGTAAATTACGTAACCCGCCCCATGATGAGCGTCAGTATGCCGACTACGTATGACTGACTACTTACGCGTAATGTAGCGGGTTACACACGTCATAGTGGTCGATTTTTATCCTTATTTTACGTAGTGCGGCAGAGGAAATTTTTCTCAGTGTGGACTCACCCAGAAACGCTCGATACTAACGGCTACTCAGTTATGACGTCACGCTTGATTAGTTTGTTTACGATTTTTATTAGTATTTCGTTATTTTATTCATTAGTCATCATCCCTATTCTGGCGGCGGTAAAAGGTTAGAACGTACTTGTTGTATGCTCTGTGGGTTAGAAACAAAACATTCTTTCATTAAAACTTAACAAATCTTTGACAATTTTATGGTGTAAGAAGAAAGGCAATGATTTTTCAAACATTACGAAATACTAATTTAAAGAAAAGCTTTTATTTCTAAGCACCGACCGGAGACAAAAACCTATTTCGTCAGGACAATGCAAAAAATAAACAACATTTGTATCCACTACGGCTTAATTAACATCGATAAATCGAGGAAGCGTGCGATGAATGGAATATTATGAGAAATTAAAGACATTTTCGGGTCAAATGCCGTGGAAAAAAAGACGAAGTAGAACAAATTAACGAAGTCAAATAATTCGAGTGTCAGCGGAATGGGAAGCGATGGGCCGATCGTCGACTGAATAAGCGAAATTAATGCACATTATGGATGTTCCAAAATCCTGAAGTTTGCATTAAAGTAAATTCAGTTATAACAGAACCTAAGGCGATCTTTAAAGAAAATCAACACTTTGTGATGTAATGCTTTGACGTAATGTATAATTTTTGAGGTTGGTCGCTGAAAGATCCTACGGATCTGAAATTAAGATATATATTTTTCTATATCCTTATCCAGACTAGAGATGGGCAAAGTCTAGTATGTTTAAACGGTATCATTACATTCCCTCGTAGTCACTGCTAGAAGTAAATAGCAAAACTGCTTAAAATTGCTGCTTTTGACACATTTGCTATCTACTTCTACAAGTGACTACGAGGGAATAAAGTGATACCTTCTGAAAATACCTGACCATGCGCCCTAAAAAATCCAAGTAAAGAATTATTAAAATAATGTTCTATTAATAAATTATTAAATAAAAACCTCTGAGGACGCGACGCCACTTTCGGTGCTATATATAACTACTTTAATCGCTATCGTTATTAGAATTGATTTCGTGATTTTTTCTCCTAATCTGCCAAATCGGTCTCGCTCTGGGGCGCGCGCAGTTTTCTCATTGGTTGAGTCTGGTCAAAGATGAGACTGAAATGGTGGCGCTACTTTCTCTGTTAAATTAACGTTTAGAGAGGTTAAGTTATTGGAAACTGACCCCTCAAATAAGGCGCAAAATTACAACCGAGTATCATCTTTCGTTGATCATCGGACTCTACCTCGCTAATTTACTGATCTATATCAGTAAATTAGCGAGGTAGAGTCCGATGACAGAGGTCAACGAAAGATAATACTCGATTGTAATTTTGCGCCTTATTTGAGTGGTCAGTTTGTGGCTATAGTGCCTTAAGGGTCCTTGCTAGGAAACCATGGTTTGCGTGGGCCATATTTTTATATAGAAAACGAAAAATTGTAGCCACTAAAAAAAATACGACAAGCTAAAGAGATTATCTTGTAGCTACAAGTATTTAATTGCATATAAACCTCATAGATGATTGTAAAAAACAATCAAAATATCATCAAAAGCACTTGTCGCGGGTCATATTTTTGGCGTAAATAATAGCGGAAACGTATTGAATTCTACATCAAAATACACTTTAACGTACTGTGTAGTTGCTCCAATAACTTATTTTTAAAGAAAGATAAATGTGCATAAGGTAATGATGAAAAAACAACGAAAAACATCAAAAAAGTACAGAAGTGAGGTTATTTTCCATACTATTTACACGTAAAGAAAAAGACAGAGACAAATGTTTCGGCATAACCGAGGCTTAAACGCGAGACAAACAGCTCTATAATAAGGAAAGTCAAAACTAAATATATCTTAAATTTGAATTGAGCACTTACTTTTTGTCATTGCCGAGTGCATCCAGCGGAACCAATTTAAAGATATACAATTAAATTCAAATAACGTTTAAACAATGGGTTACTTCAATGCGGAACCGGTTCAGCATTCTGAGAATTCGTTGTTTAAAATTATAATCACCATATTTAGACTTGGAATTTCACTAGCAAGTCAAGATTAATAATAAAGAAAACTGGTGACGTTCTTCCACTTGGTACCCCCATTAAAACCCCCTGGGGTGTCCATGGAAACTCACTATTACACTTGAAACCCCTTTCAAGGAGTCCAAGAATAATTTAAGAATTTATATTCCACTTCAACCCCCCAGAGTCAAAAACGAAACAATGAAAAGAAAATATCGATACGAAGTTCCTTTTTCATCAGAGTGCTCTTCATAAATATTATTACTTTCACGCGCACTACGTCCATACTCCATCAATTACTTATAGAAAAAAAACAGCCCTCAAGCGGTTTCTTTGTTTCTCATCTGAAAAAAAAAACTATTAAAAGGTACCTTTACCAATCTATTACAGCTAAAACCTTGAGCTCTCAACAAACTCTCTCACAAATCTCTTTTGTGTGTCACTTCAGTGCAACAACGATAAATCTTCATTTGCTTTTTTGCTCTTACATAAATAATACCATCCCATCATACAAGATAGGTATATAACATTAGTAAAACCACAGCATTGTTTCCAACGAAATTGAGAGTGATTCGGCGGGAGGAAGATAGTGAGAAGTGGCCATATAAGTCGGCACAAGCAAGGCGAACTAATCCCGGCTGCGATAATTAAATGCGAACGAATGGCCAGTTGGGTAGAAGGAGTAAACCCCAGCCTCCTCAGATTTAGTGTTATGGCCCGGCAGGCGTCTCCGCGGTGACTTATCGGCGGTACAAGCTGTGGACTGGATGCTTAACTGCTGTGTGTGCCGGCACTAAACCGCTCAAGTGGTAGTACACGAACGCTTATTTACCGCGTTTCTATTGAGGAGTCACTTTAGTGAAATGTGCCAAATAGTGTCAATGAAATTATGGAACAGTCTTTATTGTCCTTCTTTTCATTTTGAGAGACGTGACAGAGATCACTTTCCTTCCAGATCAATTATTTAAGAATTGCACAAAGCTTTTCTACATAATGTGTCGTAATTTAATATTCAAATAATGTAATCCTACTAATATTATAAATGTGAAAGTTTGTGGGTTTGGATGTTTGGATGTTTGTTCCTCAATCACGCAAAAACTACTGAACGGATTTGATTGTAATTCGGCACACAGATAGTAGATAGCCTAGGTTAAAACATAGGATACTTTTTATCCCGATTTTCTTACGGGAACGGGAACCACGCGGGTGAAACCGCGGGCGGCCGCTAGTAGATTATAAATTAACTAGCGGCCGCCCGCGGTTTCAACCGCGTGGTTTCCGTTCCCGTGGGAATATCGGGATAAAAAGTATCCTATGTTTTAACCTAGGCTATCTACTATCTGTGTGCCAAATTTCAATCAAATCCTTTCAGTAGTTTTTGCGTGATTGAGGAACAAACATCTAAACATCCAAACCCACAAACTTTTACATTTATAATATTAGTAGGAAGTAGGATAAGTAGGTACGTATTAGGGCTTCCATGGGGCTTCCAATCCCGGTATTTCAGTGTTGACTAATACTGGTATTGAAATGTCAATGCCGGTATTTACCAATACCGGAATACCGGTATTGGAAGCCCTAGTACTAGTAATTGTATTGAAGTGCAATAATGGTCATTTGACACAACTTTGGACAACATACAGTTGTTTGCTATGTCTGCTCTTAGTACCATGTAGGGGAGTATTTAACGCTAGCCTGTTTGTGGTGTCGAATTGACGTAGTAGGTAATTGATGGATTGTCCCTTGTCCCATCACTTCCATAGAAAGATCGCCACTTTCGCGCAATGCACCGCATCAGTCTTCGGTGTAAACATACGTTTATCTTGATCACCGGAACGTTGATGTCACAAGCCCACAAGCGGAACTAGCAATCATAAAAAATTAGAATGCAAGTTGGAGGAGCTCGGAAACAAATGACAATCAAACGACAGCGACGGCGAAAGTTACACAAACAAAACATTTGTTTAAGCATGACCTCAGTATCAGACGCAATCTTCAAGATTTGATAAGCATTTGAAAGATAATTAATGATACAATTGGTTTCTGGTATTTCTATGAGTCCTCTCTCACATTTTAAAGTCGCAAAATCTCTCAAACTTTTATTGCCAGAGACATAAAACGCTGGCTCAAGAAAAAGACAACAAAGCGGGATCATTTGAGAAACGGCAAAATTCGAAAGTCGTTTATTCATGGGCCATCGACTGCGAGATCAGCAGTGATCGCGGATCAGTCGGGCGACGTCGCGATAACGCCGCAGCCGACTCGAACAAGGGACGCCATTTGAGTTTTTCACTAATGGAAAATCTGCATAATGGACCACTCCTCCCGTGATTCGATTTGTCCGCGCTCTGGGCCCGCGCCTCCCGCATCCTCTATTTAGCAGGAAGGCGACAGTTTTTACCGATCTCCCTTCGTAAAGTGAGTTCGCAAGTGGCCGCTTTTGTGTCTTACTTCCTTTCATGAAAACGAAACGAGCGATCGGCGGTCCCCGACAAACGTGGGACCCTTGTAAGCGATATCCAATAATTTGGGCGCCTTGCGCGTTCGCTGATATTTCATGTCCATTACGGTAAAGATAACCCGATACTGGACTGGGGTATTAAATATGACTGAATGATATGCATTATGTCGGCAATTAGCGGATCGCGGAAAACGTAACGTAAGCTGAATAACATAATCATTTTTAATACAGGATCTGAAGGGATACGAAGGGTGGAATCGGGGATTTCATTTGAAAGGTTTACGTGGCAGACATTTATCATTATCACATCGGCGTGGCAGGAGGCCGCACCTTCGCCGCGCGTAGTAAATCAAAATTTGCCAGTTGTGACAAGCCCAGCGCCACCACTCAAGTTGCTGAATGAATTATGCCTTTTGTAGTGAGGTACCCCGATTGTGAATTGATTTTCGTTACGACACGAGTTTCCGGATTTCTATTTGTTTGTCTCCCGTCTCAAATGAACAATGGATGGGGAAATAAAGAAACAAAAGTGGAAAGAAAAGTAGCTTTATTTGTGAGTACATAAAAGGACAATAAAATAATGCCGAGGGAATGTTTCAGCCGTGTCGGAAAAGAAAATGTGACTGGAGGGCATTTATGTAGGTAGTAGTTAACGTGCGAGCGGGCAGGTGCGGGGAAAATATTTTCACACTTGTGTACCTCCGACACGAGAGGGCAAAGGAAAATTCGGCCGAAACAAACGAATCTAGCGAAAGATAAATCGATGGACGCCTGTAGTTCATCAATTTTAGCCGGCGATAAATGAAAGGTAGACGCAAATAAAGGAGGATCGTAAAAACGTGAATTTTGTACTTCTTTTCAGAGAGGCTTTTCAAGGATTAAAATTAATGGTTTGATTGTAACCAGGGGCAAGTGATAAAGAAGAGAATGTTGCTGAGAGTAGATGACCTATAGATTTATACACCCGTTGTCAACTACATCGTTTTTGTAAGGATATTATATTATTCCTATAAAATTATTACAAACAAATTGTTACCATTAAAAATTAGTAGGTAAGTACGCTACGCCTGGTCCATGTTATTTTATCCTTACTAATATTATAAATGCGAAAGTCCGTTTGTTTGTTACGCTTTCACGTCTTAACTACTGAACCAATCATCATGAAATTTTGCATACACGTTGTCAGGGGTACAGAGAAGGACATAGGGTACCTTTCATCCCGAAAAATATTATTGTTCCCGACGATAGTTTTGCATAAAATAACATATAAGTAGATAAAGCTCGCGCAAAATAACTTGACCCAAATTTTAGTACCTACCACGTGACGTGCGCAGTAGTAATTTTAAGTACAATTATCTACTCTAAAAACCGCATCTAAATCGGTCAAACCATTCGGAAAATGATAACTACAGCGCCCTCTAGCGGCTGAACACCATAACACCAAGAACCATCGCCGACAAACTACAAAACTATTACAGAAAACCGCATCCAAATTGGTCAAACCGCTTTGGAAATAAATGAGAAAATGATAACTGCAGCGCCCCCTAGCGGTTAAACACCATAACATCTATCTGAGAACCATCGCCGATAACCTACAAACCCATTACAGAAAACCGCATCGAAATCAGTTGAGTAGTTTTTGAAAACTTCTCAAGCGCGACTTATCTGGTTGCTGCAGCGCCCCCTGGTGATCTACCACCATGTAACTTTTATCGAAAAACCTGCTCTGAAATGAAACCTTTTGATTGCAAAAAACCGCATTGAAATCGGCCCAGTAGTTTCCAAGGAAAATGGTAATAGACAAACTTGACTTATCTGGTTGCTGCAGAGCCCCCTGGTGGTCTACCACTATGAAACATGTCTAAGAACCTGCTCTGAAATGAAACCTTTTGAATGCAAAAAACCGCATCGAAATCGGCTTAGTAGTTTCCGAGGAAAATGGTAACAGACAAACACACACACAAACGCACAACCTCTAACTCCAAACGCATATACCGCCTCCGTTCCGTTCCGTCCGTCGTGGGTAAAAAGGTTTAGTGCGCAAGCCATATTGTCTATGGTTTGATTCAAGTTATATTGCGCGAGCAATACGAAGAAAAATCTTTCAAGGTAATAGAAATGATAAAATTTCTTATAAATTATAGCTAGCAGGTCTGTATTATGAAATTATTTAATGTCTCGTCCATTACTTATTCGTCACGAGAACCTTATTTTGCATTGGAAATTTGACGCAGCCTATTTCCGAAAAACAACGTCTCTCGAATCGTAGCCTAATTCCATCAAATTGTGATTTAATCGTCACAATTTGATGAAAATTGAAAATCATTGTTTATGAACCTAGCAAGGAAAATATATAAGAAAAGCTAACGAAAACAGTAACTTTGTTTTGACCGTCTACTTAGTTTTCAGAGCGAAAGTAATTGACTTAAATGTAATAGATCACCGTAATAAAGATTAGGTAAATTAAGAAGTAGTACATACATGACATAATAACTAAAGTATAATGCAACCGTGACCTACATCGGCATGCAGCGAAGCTTATCAAAAAATCCAACAACATAATCCTTTGGAAAATAACAAAACAACTCATTCTATTGTGGGGGAATTCATTTGAATGTATAAATGGTTGCATGTAAGCGCGGCAAGTGAAACGCCCATTCATGGGGTTTCAGAACCGCTCTATTTGTTCAGGACAGCATAGACGGAAGTTCGTGTAGCGCGGACTAGCGACACTGGGTGCGTTTCCGCCGCGCCGCGCCGTGGACGCGGCTTTACAAACCCCTATGCGGCACACAGAAAGAAACAACACAACACAAAAACGAGGAGATCCGCAGGAGAACTAAAGTAACCGACATTGCTCGAAAGATTGCTCAGCTGAAATGAGAATGGGCGGGACACATAGCGAGAAGAACCGATGGCCGCTGGGGCGGAAAGGTTCTGGAATGGCGACCGCGCACCGGACGACGCTCCGTGGGTAGGCCCCCGACAAGGTGGACCGACGATCTGGTGAAGATTGCCGGAAGCCACTGGATGCGGGCAGCGCAGGACCGATCGTCGTGGAGATCCCTAGAGGAGGCCTATACCCAGCAGTGGGTGTCGTGCGGCTGATATGATGATGCGGCACACGCTTCCACTTTATTCTCATTATCAAGTTGATTGAACTTGTTGAACGCACTACTAACTGTCCAAAAAGTTGTTTGTTTAATGTTTAGCCATTAAAAATAAATATCGTGAGATGGGCGTTTCGTCTAGTCATCGTCTACGATTTGTTTAGTTGCGCTTGCGGTTCATTTAAATCATTGTTAACAACAGCTGTAAACAGTTGATCTGAAAACAAACAAATGAGTCTTAGTAAAACAACTCGATTGCAGAAGCCAGAATACTGAAGGCATGCCGATTTAACAAAAACTCTAGTAATGGCCTCGAAAGACATACAATTGTGGAGCTTTCAGACACTAGTTTCATCATCATAAACTAGTTTAATAAGAAATATATCAAATATGAAATAAGGATCTAATTTTTGATCTCTATAAATGTTTTCACACTTTCCTGCTTGTAGTGTAGGATATTTGTGAAGTCTCAGGAGATTGAGTCAACAAGTCTTAAGGCTATTTAGGAAACACCAAAGTATGATAACTCCTGGGAATAGAACTTCGCATTACTTTCCCTTTCCCCTCGGTTCTCATATAACACGTCTGTCCAGAGCAATCCATAGGGGTGGGTCTGCGATGGATTTCATATAGTAAAAATATAACATCGTTTTAGGAAAAACGCAGCACGAACGGTTACTGGTTCGTAACGCTCAAACCAGGGCTTTATAACGTTACCAATTAACAGTAAAAATAACGTTACGTAACGTTATTTTCAATATGATACCTTGATAACGTTATTTTTTTTAACGATACTTAATAACATAACCTTAATATAACGTTATATTAATGTCGATAACGTTAAAAAATAACGTTATTTTTAACGGTAATTTTATAAATATTGCGTATTGTAGGTAGGTACCTCTACTATCTAGTACCTACCGCAGAGACTGATCACGTCACGGCGGCGTCAACGTCAATTACACATTGCTTTTAAATATTTTTATACAGTAACATAATAACGTTATCAAGGAACGAAAAAAATAACGTTAAATTCTGTTTTACCGTTATTAATTTTACCGTTATTAATTTCCATTTTTAACGTTATTTTTTTTAACGTTACTATTTTTTAACGGTATTTGAAGCCCTGGCTCAAACTCGACACAGGCAGGATAAACCGCAATGGATGTGCGTTCCTAACTGTAATGTATGGTTTAACTAAACTGCGCTTTTGTTATGAATATACGACTTGTTGGAGCTTCCATGTTCGAACCAGCAGAAATAAAATGTGTGAAGATGACGTTGCAAAGTATCTACTTTTAAAAGTAACGGTAAATTTTACCGTTTACATGACCTAAGTCCTAAATCAACACAGGAATTTACGTTTAATACAAGAATAAAGATAATGGTAATTAAAAATATTATAATGACCCAAATTTTCAAAGGTACCTAGCAGTGGCGAGGGGTGAAATTATGGCGAAGGTAAGCCGTTCTACAAAAATGCTGCGATCTGCATAGTGGATCAGTGGGGTAGGATTTCAGAAAGGTAAGCCGATGAGAATCGGCTTGTATGGACCCTTCGCCACTGGTACCTAGTTATAATATCATAAGTTAGATCGACTGATATAAACATTGTCATTTTTCTTACTTTTGGTCAACTTCGCATTTTAGAAAACTGAAATAGGTATGGTACGGTTATGTTTTGTGGTGCTCTTCATATTTCCCAACATTAATTTTATTTACCCAGAGTTTTTAAACGTTAACGTTATGGTTCTATGGTTGCAATGACGATTGAGATTATGGATTATTTAACAAATACAGTTTAACAGCTATAAACGACAATTATTTTATGTTTTATGGCATGATAAACTTTAAAAACACATATTAATTTATTTGTTCGATAGGACTTAAGAGCTACTTATTAACTTTTATTAGTTAATAATAGGCATGATGACAATTTTTTTATTTTATGTTAAATAAATTACCTCTCAAAAAAAAGAAACATTGGTAAAAGAATTATTTCACTAGCATGAAAACTGCCCGATGTATCACAGTTTGAAATGCACTAAATTGGAATCACCCGAAAACGCTCCATACTAACGGCTACTCAGTTATGTTATGACGTCACGCTTGAGTAGTTTGTATGCAACGCGTAGGAAATTTGTTTGGCAGCTATATTAAATATTGTGTTCATCAAAATGGTTTCTTAGACAAATTTGCTATAAATTTTACGGACTGATTAAATGTATTATTTATTTTAACAAATTTTATACTTTTTAAATGGACTTGTCCGCCCAACTTTGAAGGGTCATAAAACAAATAATACGCAATATATAAAACCAAGAGGTATACAAGCTACTCTTAAAGTTTAATATGATTACGATTTTTATTAGTATTTCGTTATTTTATTCATTAGTCATCATCCCTATTGCAACGTAGGATTGCTATCTTATACCTTTAAACGAGCAATTTTTGTATTTTATTTATTTCTGTGATCTCGGAAACGGCTCTAACGATTTCGCTGAAATTTGGTACCTATATGGGTGTTTTCGGGGGTAAACAATCGATTTAGATTAGTCTTATGTTTGGGAAAACGCGTGTTTTCGAGTTTTCATGCGCTTTTCTTTCGACGCAGAATATGGTCGCTAATTTCGTCCTGCCGGCCACTGTCCGTCTGATCCAGTGGGTTAAGACGCGGACGGCAAGAAACGAGAGTTACGGGTTCGAATCCCGCTCGGTGACTTACTTTTGTTTTTTTATATGTTCAAGTGTATATAGAATTTTTTATTTTTTACTGTTTTTAGACAAGTTTAAAAAAATGTAGTTAATGTTTGAGATAACAATGTAGATTATCACCTGAACACCATCATATTACACAATAAATAGTAATAATCGAGCAAAGCTCGGTCACCCAGGTACGTCATTGGGATTGCATGATTATAATGTAAGAAAGTATAATGTAAGAAAAGGTGAAGTCTATACTACTTATCAGAAAATCAGAAATGGAATCAATTGTGCCAAGAAAAAGAAGTCAAATAGACTACAGACTTTAAGTTTAGTAATCTGCGTGCTTTAAGTGCCAATCAAAGTTATAATAATAATAATAATAACTTTATTTGTCTATTCACAAAGATATTGTCATTGACAATGAAGGTAGTATAATAACAGAGGTAGCAGATAATGACAGCTACCCTCCGCACTAGTTAAAAAACTGTGTTGCGGCAGAGTAGTAAAGTTAATACATACAAATATATTTATTGTCTCATGAGTTTAACATGGTGGTAAATATTAAAAGTATCATCGTGAACCCCGTTAGGGCACTACAATTTTTCAATTAAACTCGCTTAATTAATTAATTATAACATTTTCAAATATATAATAAATAACATACATAACATACTTAGTACCTACAATACAATTTTGAAAATAATCATTTACTGAGCTCGAAAAACTCCTGCATAGTGTAAAAACAGTTTTCCAACAAATACTCATTAAGTTTTCTTTTGAATGAATTTATATTATTTTCTTATATTGGGGAGTTTATTATAAATTTTTATGGCGTTAGCGTATGTTCCCGATCTATGG
The DNA here is from genome assembly GCA_928269145.1 of Agriphila tristella. NCBI lineage: Eukaryota > Metazoa > Arthropoda > Insecta > Lepidoptera > Crambidae > Agriphila > Agriphila tristella. Next base: position 7,554,108 of record OV743440.1, read on the forward strand.
AGTTTTAGATTAGATTGAGGTAAGGCTAAATATCACTAAAACTAGTAACTGCTATATGAGTGGACTTCAGCGGGTGTTATCGCCACTCCACGATACTTTAGGTATTTTTTGCTGCAGCACCTGCAGGTTCCATAAATTTCTGGCAATGGCCGCCGTACGACCTCTCCACTTGGTAACAGCCTAAGCTGGCAATAAAAACTTCCTGCTCATATTTACACACAAATAAAACTACAAAAATATCGCGGTCCAATGTGAGGTTGTCAACATTTGTTCAAATAACAATTTGAGTTTTTCTTCGGCTTTTTTGTTAAATATTTTGACTGAAGCATGGACAGAAAAGATGAATGAAACATAAAATATATTATTAAGAATTTGCATAAGAATTAATAACGCCAGTGACTACACTTTAATTTTAAGTTTTGGACTTTTGAATATTTTTCAAACCTAAAGAACTCTGGTTGCTTGATACAAAACTTTGAATAATATTGAATAAACTTTTAATCTGCTTGCGTGCGAAACAAAAAAGCTAAGTTATGTATGGAATAGTCGACGCGGAGGAAGCGGCGACTTTATCTTTTGTGTAAACTTTCATTCGCTTCAGAGCGAAGATTTCAGGCTAAGCTTTGGGGCTGTAGCCGTGCATCTTAGAATATAGCTTCTTTTCAGGAAAACTAACTAAAATGTAGTGTTTGTGATGTAAAATCTCGATAGGCTAACAATTGCAAAAAAATCCACGTCGTGTGTAAAAATTTGTACAAAAGTGACAAACGTAAGCGATAAACAACGATACGAGTTATTTTCCTTACATTAGATTCATAATCAGGCTTTGTAAAAAAAAATATAGGGGAAAGTCTGGTAATTTGGACCAATTTTTTTCAAACGCATTTTACATACATGTTTTTTGCACTTTTACAAATGTCTATCGTATAAAATGAAACAGAAACTATTAGGCTTTGCATTTATTAAGCTTTAATCAACATGATTCTTGTAGTTTTAATAAAAATCAACAAAATATGAGATCTGAGCTTTGTTCCAATTTAGCCAACTAGTTTTGTAATTTGGACCACAAGGTTGCTAAATTGGGCTTCTATAGATTTCGAGCTTAAAAGACCTTAACAAAATATCATAACTTATATACCTAACTTACAAATAATGTGAAAGAGGAAATATGAAGTTAAATCTCATAAATCTAAAAATGTTAGCCCCTCAATTAAGACAATCATCACAAATGTTAGGGATTTGAGTACAAGTTTCTATAATCCAATTATGGTAACGCACACACTGTATCCGAAAAGGCTTTAGCACCATAGACCACATCCATACGCTGCGGCAGGTTATACAGAAGACCGAGGAGTATAATGAGCCACTTTGCTTGGCGTTCGTGGACTATGAGAAAGCCTTTGATTCGATTGAAACCTGGGCGGTGCTGCAGTCTCTCCAAAGGTGCCAAGTGGACTATAGGTATATCGAGGTGTTGAGGTACTTATACCAAAATGCCACCATGACGATCCGAGTACAGAACCAGAACACAAATCCTATCCAACTGCAGCGTGGTGTGAGACAGGGAGACGTTATTTCTCCGAAACTGTTCACAGCTGCGTTGGAGGACATCTTTAAGCTCTTGGACTGGAAAGGACTCGGCATCAACATAAATGGCGAGTACCTAACACACCTTCGTTTTGCCGATGATATAGTCCTTATGGCTGAGACCATGGAAGACCTGAACACAATGCTCGAAGATCTCCGTAGTGCTTCCCAAAGAGTGGGTCTTAGGATGAACATGGAAAAGACGAAGATTATGTCAAATGCCCATGTTGTACCCTCTCCAGTTCATGTTGGGAACACTACACTTGAAGTTGTTGACCATTACGTATACCTAGGACAGGCAGTCCAGTTAGGTAGGTCCAACTTCGAGAAAGAGATCTCTCGTCGAATCCAACTCGGGTGGGCAGCATTCGGGAAGCTTCGAAAAATCTTCGCGTCCGACTTACCTCAGTGTCTCAAGACGAAAGTCTATGAACAGTGTGTGTTGCCAGTGATGACTTACGGCAGTGAAACGTGGCCGCTAACTATGGGTCTCATAAGGAGGCTCAAGGTCGCTCAGCGTGCAATGGAGAGAGCCATGCTCGGCGTTTCCCTACGTGATCAAATCAGAAACGAGGAGATCCGCAGGAGAACTAAAGTAACCGACATCGCTCGAAGGATTGCTCAGCTGAAGTGGCAATGGGCGGGACACATAGCGAGAAGAACCGATGGCCGTTGGGGCAGAAAGGTTCTGGAATGGCGACCGCGCACCGGACGACGCTCCGTGGGTAGGCCCCCGACAAGGTGGACCGACGATCTGGTGAAGGTCGCGGAAAGCCAGTGGATGCAGGCAGCGCAGGACCGATCGTCGTGGAGATCCTTAGGGGAGGCCTATACCCAGCAGTGGGTGTCGTGTGGCTAATATGATGATGATGATGACACACTGTATCCAGTATACTTTGGGGTCGCTTTTATCATTATAATTAATTTTGCCTTTGATACATTCATTCTTTTTGGCTTCTAACTCAACGCTGCTATCTTTGTGTGGTCCATTTTGGTCCAATTTAGTTGGCGGTCCAAAATACCCGACTTTCCCCTATTTGTGATTATGGACTGCTCCTGAAAAGGTGGTAGGAACAACTATCAAAGAAAATAATCTTTAGCGAAATATGCAAATAAAGATCGAAACTACATTTTTCAGTCATTACCGTGCAACTATTTCAATTTTATTATAAAAGATTGAAGCCTTTCGACGCATAGTGCCAGAAACGCAAATTAGCGTACACGCTAACGACCATGGTGTGGCTTATCAGTAAAAACCAATAAAATTGTCACAATGAAATAACTTACTTTGTAGGTAAAGATAAGAAATACTTTTGTTGAAGTTCAATTATTTTTATAAAGACATTAAGAACAATCTATACATATAAAACTCTAAATTGATTGATTGACTGATTGTTGGGATAGGCGTGGAGCCCTGAGTGGAGCGTGGAGGCTGAAGGTAGAGACACCATTTTTGGAGGGTAGATACCTTTCATGGTGTAGGTGAGCACTAAGAAAGCGTTTTGTAAAATTCCCGTTATTCAGGGTGCTACAGGGTGTTCCAGTTTTTATGAAGGTAGAGACACCATTTTTGGACGGTAAATACCTTTCATAATGTAGGTAAGCACTAAGAAAGGGTTTTATGAAATTTCCGTTATACAGGGTGCTACTGGATGTTCCAGTTTGTATGGGAATTTGTATAAGGCTGAAGGTAGAAACACCATTTTTGGAGGGTAGATTCCTTTTATAATGTATGTGAGCATACGAAAAGGGTTTTGAAAAATTTCCGTTATACGGGGTGCTATAGGGTGTTGCAGTGTGTGTGTATGAAGGTAGCGATACCATTTTTGGAGGGTAAATACCTTTCATAATGTAGGTAAGCACTAAGAAAGGGTTTTATGAAATTTCCGTTATACAGGGTGCTACTGGATGTTCCAGTTTGTATGGGAATTTGTATAAGGCTGAAGGTAGAAACACCATTTTTGGAGGGTAGATTCCTTTTATAATGTATGTGAGCATACGAAAAGGGTTTTGAAAAATTTTCGTTATACGGGGTGCTATAGGGTGTTGCAGTGTGTGTGTATGAAGGTAGCGATACCATTTTTGGAGGGTAAATACCTTTCATGATGTAGGTGAGCACTAAGAAAGGGTTTTGGAAAATTCCCGTTATACAGGGTGCTACAGAGTGTTCCAGTTTGTACATGAATTTTTATGAGATTCAAATGTGTGAAATGAGGTCTACAGATAAATACCTAGGTATATTGGCAATCCATGATTTTCAAAATAAATGCAAAACTATCTTAATCACGCGAACGAAGTCGCGGGCAAAAGCTAGTAAAAATATAAAGTAGCATTTGACACATTTAGTTGGTTTAGAAAAATAATAAGCAGGTAATGGTTAAAATGGTTTTCGTCTGGTAAATATATAGTTTACTCTTCAAACAAATATTCGTATATGGGTCGAGTGGGCGCGCTGCACAAATTTTAATCACAGCTGAGGAGGACTCTCGGAATATTGTGCCAAGCCGGTGTTGTTCTCTAATTTGGTGGATGAGGTGACTAAAATAATGTATATTATTATAACATTAACATTCTGACACATCTGTAAAAACCCAGAACTAGCGAAACTGGTTGAACTTAGAACTGTGAGAAAAGGATATGGATCATTCATTTCGGGTTAGATCCACCCAAAACACAACTACGGAAAAATCGCGCTGTAAAAAGTACGAATATATATATTCGAATCCAAAATTCAATTAAAATGATAACCGTCACAATCATCTCCAGCTTATAGCCGTAAGTGTCCGGGCACGAAAACTGCGACGGCGGAGCGGCAGCGGGGCGGCGCGACAGCGGAGCGGCGGCGATGCATTCAACAGTATGGCACAGTATGGAGACGCGCACGAAACGGGCGGTGGCGGCGCGGGGCGACGAGCGATGCACGGGCGGGAGGAGAGCGACGAAAACAAATGAACAAACTAGTTGGATTTGGTAGCCCGCGATTACAGTAGTGTTGTGTTGAATAATATAATAGTGTCTGTTTGATTACTAGGTAGTACCTATTTATTCAGTATGGATGGCGGCCCCGCCGCCGCTCCGCTGCCGCGCCGCCCCGCCACCGCTCGGCCGCCGCCACTTTCGTGTCCGGACACTAATGCGTGTTTAGGACAAAGTGGCATGCGACTACGGTAATCCTTTTTATTGAATTTTGGATTCGAATATTTTCTTGTTTCGAACTTTTTAGAGCGCGGTTTTTCCGTAGTTGGGTTTTTTTAAATTCTTTTTTTATAATAAATCTGGGAAAAAGTTGGTTAGTTCCGCTCCGCGCTAATATATTGCAAGAGGTCGATCTAGTTAAGCGAGGAGTGAGCCAGGGCCTCGACGGGACACTGGATATTGGGAAAGTTTAAAGGGTCTTTCGCCGCATACTTGGACGTCTGCTATCTATGCACCTGAAGTTTTACGATTGCAACCAGGCATTGTTCTTGAATTTTTCAACTAATTGCAAGACGAAAAAGATTGGAATACCAAAGTAACGATTCATATAAAAAACCCGAACTCAGAAAAACAATTGAACATCTCAGCAGGAAATTCTAGCTGGACCATTGGGCAAATGTTAGTTTGCAATGTCACAATCGAACGCTCGTACCGGAGAATGGAGTTTTTCAAGACGTCCGAAGATAAATCGATTTGTTCCGTACAGACTAGGGTGTCGTATAAAAACTCGAGTACGTGGCTCGTAAGCCGAATGACAATAAGGACGTGTGGAGACTCGACGGGCTGTCGTGGACGTTCTGTAACGAGTGCGCTGTGAGGATTCGCGCGGCGACATGAAAAAGGCGGTTCAAGAGCTATGTGCGTCCGCAGAATTCATCCCGCCATCTCTATTTTGTGATCCCGCACTGTGTGGGCACTGCCCGCCAAGTACCTGGCAACAATTTGATGGAAGGTTTTAGGAAGGGATATATTTCCCATTTTCAATTCCAATATTTTTATTATTCTTGAATGTCTGGGCTGAAATCAAACTATTTCCAGCAGAAATATGAAACGAAAGTAAAAATGTACTGTAAAATACAACCTTCTCTGGTTCAGAATCAATGCACGAAAATCTGCAAATCTTCAACAGCTCTAGAAGCTTAATCCCGCATCTTCGCAATCCCAATGATTGCATCTCGGTCAGGTAACTGCAATTTCTGTGGTGTAAAATACTACCGCGACCGGAATATTTACCGAAAAGAGTCGCGTTGCATTGAAAACTGCGAATATTGGGGTGCACGTCCCGACTCCCGACATGTTTAATATTCCCAATAGTAAGGGAGACTCGGCAAGTCCTGCCCTTGCTCCCGAGCTACGGAGTAAGAAGAAATCGCTTTACATCAAGAAATGCAAGTAAATACCCGACAACTCGCTTGTGGATGCAGAATTTTAAAATAGGTAGCTCTGCTTCTTTCTTCTGTGAACTAACACTGGCCAATAAATGAACAGTTAAAAAAATTAAAAGACTTGCAAGCAAATACTTTGTTTTAAACTTTTAGATTTTTGCATTCACAATGCAATTTTTTTTTATATTAAGATGAATAAATAATGAAAAAAATATTAGAAAAAATCGACTCACCCGTAGCAACTCAGACGGGATCCCGTCTGAGTTGCTACGGGTGAGTCGATTTTTTTCTAATATTTTTTTCATTATTAATTCATCTTAAATACTTTGTTTTGAAAATTAATTAGGGTGCGTTCGTTAATAACTTACATTACAATTAATAATAGTATTTTCCATTTCGTCCAAATCAGATTTATTTGTAACTAGCGACCACCCACGACTTCGTCTGCATGGAAAGTTTTTTACCTATACCTCGGGAAAAATACTTTTCTTCTGGATGAAGGTACCCTATGTCCTTCTCTGTACCTCTGACAACGTGGTTCAGTAGTTAAGACGTGAAGGCGTAACAAAGAAACGGACTTTCGCATGTATAAAATTAAGTAAGGATGTACAGATAGGAGACAGAGCTGAGAGAAACATTTTTACTAAAGACTAAGTTAATTAGATTTGAGAGCTAAGCTTTTAAGCTGTGGTAATAATAAAACAAAGCTTTCGGAAAATAAAAGCACTAAGTTTAGAGCTTTTAACGCGAACAAGGAACTTTTACACACTGGGAGCAAGACTGCGACACTCAAAGATATTGGCGATGAGATTTTCTAGATTACATGAAGATACTTTCTTTGACACGTTAAAACTTAATAAAGATAATGCATCTACGCATGACTTGTATTTTTTCAAATATAAGTAGAAAAAGCCCACCTATCTTACTAGAATAAGATAAACAGATACAACCAACTCAGGGAAAGTGGGTACTTTACTACGAGGAAAAGATAGCAAGAACCAATCAAATCAAAATCCATGAGAGAGATTACAGACTCGGAGGATAAATAAAGGACATTTCGAATTTAATGATTAAAAACATTTAAAAGAATTCAAAGAGACACAATTTGACAATGCTTAAGAGTGTCGTATATAAGAAGATAATTGTTTCTACAGCAAGCTGCATATCAGTGAAGGCAATTGGACAGCGAAAATCATCCCTTATGACAGCGACATAAGAATGATCACAAAGTTTTCCCACCGCCTCAAAAACCTCGTACAATCAATGTGCATTCTGGACAGACATAATATCCTGTAGGTATGTCAAGGAGGCTGTTTTGTAACGTAAGGTCCTGTTCTTACACTCAAAAATGTTATCTGCAACAAAAACTGGATTTCGAGTGCTCGATTCGGTGTGGTATATATCAAACAGAAACATCTAAGATGCCGACGACGCTTCTTATAACTAAATTATTCAGTGCTTTTTATTTTTTCAAGTACTTAACTTGCTTCCATTGTTTTCATAAAGTTTCACATTATTGTCATAGGGTCTAATGTGAAGGCGGCTAATGGCGCGCCACAAATGGCAGCAGCGGCCAAGTTGATTGGCTAAGTTAGCATTTAGCACGTACATTATCCATTCAGCAGCAATGAGTAGGGCCGAGCCGAGCGGCGCAGTATGCCACTCGACCTAGCAGCTTCAATTCCGCTTCGCATGCAATTAAACGAGTGCTTTGTCTTCGTTTTATGCACTTTAAAATCACTAATTGCTTAATATGCAAAATTTGTAGCAGAATCCTTTACCAAAATTAGGTGCATGAACTGCACGAGCTACTCAAGCTCTTGCATAATATGCATGCATGCACATATTATGTAAAGCATGCGATTTTACATCTGCTATAATAATCGGAGACAGTGCATCATAGACGACTAGACATAAATTGTAACTTACCGGCTAGAATCTCTCCGTATCGATATAATAAATACAAGGGAATTTATGTTTTAGTATTAATCGGTAGACAAAATCGCCGGGTAGTCACGAGGCGCATTGTTGTTAGGCAGTAAGATTTTCACACGATGGTGGCGCGCGCGCGCAGATACGATGTGAACAAACACTGTATTTCAACATTTTGATCTTGATTGATTAAATATATTCATAAAGTTCCAAAGCCATAGCTGCAAGCGTAAATGAAAACAACGCGTGGCATCAGTTTATAAACAAATCCGTTTTATTGCTGCAATGCAGTGCAGATCGCATGATTCATTTATAACTGCATCTAGTTGATATCGATTGTATTAATTAATGGCAGGTTTACCATTTTAATACCAACGAATAAAAAGTTACGCTCTGATATTTGATGGTATTATGTGTTTTGATTAGGATTTCCCTCGAAGCATAATGGCACAAATAATCGTCGGACCCCAAGAACAGGTATACCCGGTTTGATCATCTACATTCGACGGAAGATCCACTATTACTTTCCATTTTAGTCTCCACGTGTAGTGTCTGCAGACGTAGAGACGTAAATAGAACCTTTAACATGTCAATAACTTCTACAAATAAAGCATTCAATAGATATTTACATTGTTGATTGCTTATAAATGTACAATTACATTCGATTAACTACTAGTTTTTTTTTTGTAAACTTTTGCGATTTGCATGTAAGTTTAAATTTCACTGCTGGGAAATATTCATTCTCATTTTATGATGATTCACTGTTTACAGAGGTATTTCATAAATTTTAATATCTCATTCATTTCATTACACAAGACGCTGCTGTTTCTATCAACCACAGCAACAGATAAAATTACTCGAAAGCTTTTAGTACAAATTATTTTAACCTCAATTAGAGACACCAAAAGAGCAACTGAAAATAACTGTCAATAAAACGGGGACGCTAGTTGAAATAAAAAAACGATTTGTCGGACGCATTCCAATTTAGCTTGGCAAATCTTAATCACGGCTAGTACGTTCGACGTTAAAGAGGAGTTCTGCAAAAGGCGAAAAAAGGCAAGCCAATCCAGATCCAATTCAGGCGCAGGTGGATCTAAACCGCACACGTGGGGAACAGTTGACTCCGCAAACAATTCATCTCGATTCCAATCAGAGTCCAGTATACCATTGGAGGTGCCCAGTTGCGAGATGTCCACTCTTTTATCTTCTTTATTGCGACTTGCGACTTTGGCCGCTTACTAAGAATTTGTTGAGATAAGGGAAAAACATTTGTTTGAACTTTATCCAATAATTAATTAGATCTTTAGGTTTAGTCATCGACAAAACATTAGGTGATATGACGTGTGTACTGTACATCATCGAAACTCATCTCTATATTCGTATTATAAATAAAAGAAGATCCGATCAGTTTCATTTCGTATTCCGTTACGGAAGAAAAATCCCGAGCCGAATTAATGGATTCCTTTGAAATGACAGCGGGGGTTCAAATTAGGCAATCAAAGTTTCGCACCACACTGGAATCAAAGGACCGTCGAGTTGTCTATGATCCTTGTGCCACGATGTTCGAAATGGACTTTGAGAACGACGATTCTTTTGATCGTTGTGAATTTCCAAAAACAATCTTCAATAATTGGAGAGCTAAAGACTTGACTCTTTCATTCTTAACCGACTGTTAAATGTAAACTGAAGTCTGTGACTTCTTACAAGGCGAGAGAATGGAAAACAGGGTACTTGAACCATCTCGGCCGGGGCGAAGTTGCTCGTTTTATATGCAAATTTCCCACGTCCTTATGAATATGAAAATTTTCTATTAGAACGTGTCGTTGTCAGCTCTGTCGTGATGTACTGGTGCACCGTCTTCATAGATTTTCTTTGTTCAGCAGTTTCAGATCAAGCATGGAAATGGAAGCTATGAATTCAAGTTCCAACGAGTGAATATGCTTGTATGGCCCTCCGCTGCCTTGAGCGGGACACGCGCGCGGGGCGACATAGATTAGAGCTTACTCATGCACTGCGCAAGCATCTGTCCGTCAAAAACCAGCAATCTATATTCCCGCGCCGTGTACCCGCGGCGGGATCCCGCTCAAGGCAGCGGACGGCCTAAATGAATTGTACACGCTTCAGTTTAGTGCATGCAGATGTAGGTACGGAGAAAAATTAGGACGTACGTAAATTTGCGAATGCGGCAATTTGAATTCGTTAACATGAATATGGTAATTGCATAATTAATTGTCGTTTATTCTGCGTGCGCTGCAGACTATAAATGAGGTCACAGTTAGAGAAGTTAGTTTATTTATTCCCAAAGGCGCAGGTCTATTCATGTGGGAAGTTAAGACCCCTAAATAGTAAAGTGTGAACGCGTACGCGCGTCCCGACGCGGGCGGCCGGAGGCGCGGCGTGGCACGTAACATTTCCCGAGAGACTTACTTCGACATTCGCCGAATACCTTTAAACCTATAGAAACTGACTTGAAGTATGAGATCGAACTTCAGCGATGTTCTTATTTGATTCGTCAATGAGAAGCAGCTAAAACTTTAGTAGTAAGTAATTCCCAAATCCTTAGACAGTTCAAAGTTTCTAACGGTACCTACGGTGTTTGATAAAACGCTTTCTAAGCGACAAGTTTAATTTCACTTTCGTTAACAAACACACAAGTTTTCTTGCTCGATTCGCTCGTACCTTATCGAGTTTTGATTTAAGATATAAGTTTACAATACACACAAAAAGTTGGACAATTGTCATCCTGCATTGTATAGGACGCATACCGAGAAAAATGTCTGAAGCGTCGCTCTACATAGCAATTTTAATAAAAGATGTATTGAGTTGTGTGTGTATCATTTTGTCAAAACGGAGCTAGTAGCGTTTCTATTAATATTCAAGTTCCAATCCAAATAAGAAAAGGAACAATCTTTATACATTCATACAAGCAGTGTAAGATAATCTTGAGATTTGAGCATGCGTCCACTTCTTAGGTATAATTTAATGTGAGCGTTGCAGTCTCGACTCTCAACGCAACAAAGCACAGTACAATAAAAGGGAAATCTAAAGAAGTCTAGACAGGGAATAGGCGAGCGGACACTGCTCCTGGCATTAACTGTTCTAAATTTAGATAAATAATACCCAGTTGGTGCGGAGGACAGCTGGGTGAGATCTAAGTATGGTACAGATGCCTTCGCACCGGGAGTCCCCACCCAGCAGGGCACTCTGCCAACAGTCACCAGCCTCCGAGTTTAAGCACTTCCAAAGTAGGCACTTCACGACCAGGGTAGAAAGTGTTTAAAATTCTAATAAACTTTATTACACCCCAAGCTTAAAATTTTAAAGAAAACCCGACTTCACCAGACACGTATGAAAGAACTTTTGCAATAAAACGAGAAAAAGGCGAAAAAGGCTTTCCGGGCCATAGCTTTTACCGAGTTAAAGTTACTCAAAGTGGCGTACTTGGGTGGGAGCTAACTTAGCGATGGTCAATAAACTTAGCCGCCGCGCTCGGGATGAGTCGTGCAACAATAAAGCGGAACTTCCACAACAGTTTATCTCGTGAAAATCTTACAAACCGCCTTTTAATATCAATCTTGCCAACTTCAAAGGCCTTTAACAAGTACTTTCGACTTTCGAGTTAAGAATTATACAGGAATAATTAATGTTCACGTTGAAGGGCGGAAAATGGTGGGCTTTACTCTAGCTAGAGGCGGGATAAGAGAACGGGAGTGTTTGCCAAGAATTCAATCGCAGCCGTCGGTGGCATAGGCAATATGCGCCAGCCAGGAACCGCGCCGCCCCCTCTCATTAATTGAGCTATCAGCATATCTGCTGCAGTAATGATCACAGACGGCCCAGCGGCACCGCACACCGCCTCTGCTTGAAACAATGCGTCGCTATGCAATTATGAATCAGTCCCGAAATGTGTAATTGTCCAAAGAATTTTCGAAACGTGAAATCAGGGCAGTATGGAACTGGTTCATTCCGTTGACAGTTCGGTAGTGTTTCGGAACAGCGGTTTTATGACAGTTCGTAAATGTTGACTGCTGGAGGTGGAATAAAAATTCGTTACGACGACGGGCGCGGAGACAAAATCTCCGGTGTGACTGGAACAATGTAAAATCCAATTTTCTCAGGGCTCTCGAGAGATTTGGCGGCGTAACGACAAGCGCCTTTACGATTATGAAGATGCGATGCGATGCGGTTTTTTCATACGTAATTTATCAACACTGCCGATTGCGATTGCGACGGTCAGTTTGATTACAGCTTAACCGTCAAAACCAACCAAAAAAGCGCAAACTGTTTATACCGAACAAAACCATAGTGATATTATTTAAAAGCTCATTAAGCTTAAATTCTTCAATTACATTTATAATGAGTATAATACACCACCCGGGGAGACAACGTTAGCAAATACGATGGACAGCGACAAAAACCACCGCGATCACGCGCCCCTCATCTCCCGACGGAATCGCTAAACAACGACGCACAACATGCAACATGATTAATGCTTTGCGGACCTTAAATATGATTTATTTAACGACGCGACGAAAACAAACGCTATTTAAAAAGCAACACAAAAACGCACGCGACATGTTTAATCCGGCGCCCGACAGAGAGTCACCATTGACGAAATTTAAAATGATAAAAACCGCATTAGATTGTATGTCTCCAGACCGGGATAATGCGATAAATGAAACACGACATGACTTAAGACAGCGGGGAGTCATGTATTATGCAAGATTTTCGACATGTATTCACTTATTCGGGGTTTTGTAGTCAAAAGAAAATTAATGAATTGCACAATGAGTAGAAAGACACTTTCAGAACAGAATTTTTAACATCATTCATTTTTAGGGTTTGACAAATTGGTTTTATCAGAACATGAGTACTTTGAGTCAGCCTGCATCGGCTTTGAAGAGAATATTAACCTAACAGCTTTCTTGCCAAGTGACAGGGATTTTGATAACAGCCACCAGGAATCGTCATAAACGTAGATGGAAATTATCCGTCAGTGAGTGAAGCCCGCGCCCGCCGCGAAACAAATACAAAAAGCGGGCTTACATCCGCCATCGTGGCAGGCACCTGCACACTGTAACAGGTATTCATTCACCCCCTCACGCATTATACCTTCGTCGATATTATTCCGAATCTTTACAATGCAAAAGCGAATAACAGTGCTTAATAGAAACTTTTATATTCCGTCCCTAATCTCAATGGTACAATTGTAGACAACTCTGTAGCAGACTCGCAGTACAGAAATAGAAACTATTAGGACAGTATGGAAAGTGATTGAAGGCACTCCGGTGAAGTGAATTTAATTTCTTATGATAATGATTAAAGATTTGAGACTTGGGACAGTAAATTTGTCGTTCGAAATCATCGAAATATAATATTCCGATGTTCGAAATACTAAAATTGTTACTACGAGCACGATCACATCATAAATGTACGATGTCTTTACATCTATTAATTAAGAACAAAGTTAACGAAGGCAAAGGCATGTAGGGATCGATAATTTATATTTGAAAGTAAGGGATTTGAAGGGTTGAACGGATTATGTCGAAATTTTAAGAGGATTATGGATATTCCCTGGTACCTAATTTTTAAGTGTGTTACAAAATCATAGCAGTATCAAATTAGGAATGGAAAATGGAAACGTGTGATGAAATTGATAAGACTCGTTTTACAAGGAAACAAAAACAAAACTACAACACGATAAACGAGGCATGGTGACCGGTTTATGAATGAGGTAAAAAAATATTTTCTCCAAACTCTTTTGTAATACTAGTCATATTCTTTAATGTGGGTTAGTTCTTAAACAACAGAAACACTTTCGCCACAGAAAATCTTACGCCATGTGTCCGGTCTTCCTTATGAGTTTCCGATTTGCATAATTACATATCAATACACTTCCTAAATTAGTTTTCGAAAGTGAAAGATGCAAAGTCACGTATGAAAACAATAGCACTTTCACATCACAAAACAATATGATCTGATCAAGTTTTAAAAACGAAAAACGAAATACTCGAATACGATAACATGAGTATTAACGAAACTGAAATTAGCGGTCATGTTTCCCGTGCAGCGATGATCGGGTAAACGTCACATCACATGATTGGTTGGCTTGGAGACCCGGGGCTCCTGATATCTTTATTACGATCTAGGTAGTTTATATAATAGCGAGAGGCAAATTAATTCATCGCACGGAGGCAGCAAGGGCCGGCTATCTTCCACGATAACTTTCGGCCAGCCCTCAGGGTGTCGAATGCGGGAACTAACTATCGTAACGAGATCGGGATTTCTCAGAATGTTAGCAGAATCATCGTTACGTATGAGCTTTTGGACGCTTATCACGATTTTTGCGGTATCCTTTCCGAACTGAAACGCTTCAAGTTTGTAGACACAATTTAAAGGGTGCCGAAAGGATTCAATAAAGGTTCCGGAGCACGTTTACGAAGTTAAACGCTATAGGAACCGTGTTACTATGGAACTTGGAATCAATTTAGCGTCCTAATGAAGTTTGGAAACTCGCCTACCGGTACAGACAGACAGACGAGCTGCCTGGGTTCTAGTGACAAAGGGTAGAATAAAAATAATGTAGATCTAAAATGAGAATATAAGTTCGTCATCTATAGAAAAATATATTAATATTATAATATTTATTAAGGTCGCTGGGCGCAGATATTACGAATCGTACAATTGAAACGATTTCTATCGTTGATTATAATGCCGTCTGTAATAAAGGTTAAGGATAGGAAAGATGTTTTGTTTGCTTCCGGGGCGAGGGCGAGCCTGCGCAGTTGTTTACGCCCGCATATTCTTGTTTGCGCTTCCTCGAAAGCAAATAACGTCCCGAGGACTATTGCGAAAATACGAGTTTCTATGAGCACATCAAAAATTCATGTCCACCCTCCGAGCATGTACCAATATTGTGCTAAGTGATCGTATCCCATATAGTTTCATGAAGTTTAGTGATCCATTGCCAACGATATGTTAAAACAAGTTTAGATACGTTACCCGCGCTCCACAATGGCAAGACGAAAGTCAGGTAATTGCCCGACTTTCAATTAGTCAGGCACAGGCTCGTGACACGTAAACACACACCACTCTCGTCAGTCAGACACTAAAAAACCGTGACATCCTTATCAAAAATGCCTTCCTGCGTCTTGTGCAAATTATGTGCAAATTATACACTAACAGTCAGAGATCGGAAAAATGTTTCATTTCATACGTAAGTACTGTATTTAACCGTAAAATGTATTTTCGTATTTTGTATTACTCTAATCGGCCATATTTTTACAAAGAGCGAGCATTGCGATCACTACTATGATCGCGCCAATGAGCATGCAGCGTATCAGACGAAACTTATGATGTCTGTTTATCTCTTTCTAACGACAAGTATTCCGTATGGTGGCGTTCATTTGAGTCCCTTTCTCGACATAATATGTCAATGTGTGTATCTGCAGCCTACCTGTCGCTGTTTTAAATTGCATGATGTTGGCGCATGACGCATCTAAACTTGTTTTGACATATCGTTGTCCATTGCCCATGGTAAGTAAATGTAAATCGGTAAAAGATTCGAAAATGTGAAAGGTATTAAATGTATTTGTACGTGTGGAGTAAGAACAGAGGCGACAGGGACGTGGCACTCGCGTTGACAGGACAATTGTCGATTTATCCCCGGGGATCCGCACGGCCCAATTTACGATCTCAACTCACCGTTTGGTTAGCTCTCCAAATCAATTTATTTACGATCCCCTTTCATTATGTACGTACAGGTACTATATGATGATCTATGTCGTTTTGCATTCGATGTTATCAACTCATGATTTACTCGACTCGACGAGAACAAACGGGTCTGTACTGTACGTATGTACATAGATGTACGTACGTGGCTGAAAATGGAGGCGAGCATTGGAAGTGTCCGTTATTATCGGTCCTACGAGCCATTAGAGGGTAGCGTTTCGCGATCAATTTGGTTCAGTTTCCTTGATATTCCAGAGCGGCGGCTGAATTCGTAAGCTCTCGATTATTTATGGGGACGAGCTCGGCGGGCCGCCGACCCTTCCCGGCTCCGCGTGTCACTACGTAAAGAGGAGTAATCGCTTGCGGCTGCTAGCTGAGTGAATTTTTCCATTCGGAAAATGGCCGAAGGAATTAGGTACCGCAGCGTTTCATATTTCAAGGGAAGCCGGCCCTCCCCCCAAAGCTTTGTATCTGCATGGAAGTACAACCGTTTCTTGAGTTGTTTTTTATGTTCCTCGTAAAATGGAACAAAAATACAAGCGGAACAGAGCAAATCGGGAAACGCCCCAATAACGCAGTACAAAGTGATGAAATATAAAATGGGACGTAAAACAAATTGTAACCAATTATACCGTTCCTCACAGCGAGTTACAGCGAGTATAAGGAGGTTTTACTCCCCATTGTAACGGCCTCGCTGGGTTCTTATTCAGTGGCTTACCTGAAACAAAAGGAATTGAATTGGGTGAATCAGGGCGTTTGCAAGACGTTATGATTATTAAACAATTTCTCATCTGACATCATTCTGCAATCAATTGTATCACAAAACACAAAGCTATTTACGAGACTTTGCATAAGCAGGCTAGTTTGATTAATTCAATAGAACAAGGGAATAATATTTATATTTCTACAGGAGTTAACTCCTAATACTAGTCTCTATTATTCAACCATTGATTTATCCAATCATATTATATTGATAGGAAATTCATTTGAAATGCGCAGTTTTGACCAGACAGCGGCAGTGCCAAAGCCAATTAAAACAATACAACTTCCAGTTTTGATGCTTTCAAAGGCATTGACGTTAAAGTTACCGTTATCCTCCTAAATAATTTCATTAGTACCTATGCCTTTCAAAAATTGTTCATCCATCATCATCAGCATATTGCTTATATCTTAATGTTTTTCAAGAATATTCCAGTAGTTTTTATTTTCTACCTTTTCATGGATCCATTAGAATTACCTAATTATATAATAGCGATAATAATGAGTGTAACGAATGTAACATGTCGTAAATTAAATTACAACAAAGTAACCTCAATTTTCAATTGTGTTACTGGTGAGCCCATCATCATTACAACGTATTTAGTAACACATCTATTAAACTAAAAATGTCATTTGTACCGACTTCCGGATTAAGTTGCGTGTTAAGTGGGTTAGCGATGACAATATTTTGCAGCACGTCATTTGAAAAGTGTCAAATGACATATTTACTAAAGTGCGGTGTCGAAATTGCTAACTTGTAGTTGTGGCGCAACGACAAAGACCTTAGAGCGTTGATCTCTACCCGAATGGTACACCAGCACCACTAACGCGGAATGAGTGCATGAATATTTCAGCGAACAGACTCCGTAACGTCTCCTCGTATCAGACGAGTGAATATGCTCGTAAAGTTGACATTTGGGGCCGTTGAAGGCGGCTCGCTCGGGTCGTATCGGCTAAAGAGCTTCCCGCAGGACAAACGAGCCAGATAAGACGGGAGCACTGCACCCCGCACTGCTAAGCGCCTTAAACCCGCATTTGAGACTTGGAATAAAGTACGCTCCAATCTCTTATAAAACATTACCGCACCGCAAAACATCCGTACCCGTCTCAGTATTAAATATCGTCTGGAGTTCATTTTGTTAAATCTATAGCGTTTTTAGTGAAACATTACATTTTCATCTGATAATGGCTAAAACACAGAATCAGGAACGCAGTATGGTTTTAACTAAGCGGTGAGTCATAATACCACACAGGGGCCGTACCGGCTAACGAATCGATTTTCATAAAAGTCTGCTGGGTTTCAACTTAAAACAGAGAAATCAAAGTAAGCAATTTCGTTTTGTACTTTTTGTTGACGTGATTCGGAAGATATCGATGTTCGTGTGACATCATGAATTTGGGTTCGTCATTTTGGCCCAATTGGGGCTCGATTTATCTGTTTTAATTTGAAACCCAGCAGACTTTTATGAAAATCGATTCGTTAGCCGGTACGGCCCCTGGTCATACAAAAATCTACATAGTATGGATGTTTGACCTTTAACTTTTAAAATGTTAATTCTTACGCTGCTCCTAAAGACGACGTAGAGATAATATTCTAAAACAAAAATTCCTGTTGGAGTTTCTGTTTCTTAAATAAATATTTTTACAAAAAGACAAAAGAAACTAAATACAATAAGTTTGTTGCATTGCAAGCAAGGAATGAACGGCGTCATTGTACTTGATCGTTTAATGAAGAAATGCGATACCGATAACATAACCCAAATGGTGACGCGATCCTGGTTGCGATACAAGCTCATTAATCGTTACGGTTATGAATGAACGCCTCTGCACATCTCGGCTCAGATTACCAGAGCGACGGAGTCATATCAAACGATCCACCATCCCACCGACGCACATGATGGATCGCTTCAAAGCAATTTACGAGCAAACCTAAATATTGTCGCTACAACAATTAACAAAAATGGGAAAAAATAATTCAAGAGAAAAATTCTAACATCGTATCTT
This sequence comes from Agriphila tristella, assembly GCA_928269145.1. NCBI lineage: Eukaryota > Metazoa > Arthropoda > Insecta > Lepidoptera > Crambidae > Agriphila > Agriphila tristella. Next base: position 7,572,482 of record OV743440.1, read on the forward strand.
TCAGCACCTAATTTGGATTTCAATGGCTCGTTGAAAGTCAAACACGGTGGATCTGAATTTCAGAAACGAAAGAGCGCTTGTCAATATATTCAGTTCTGTCGATAGAAATTAGCTTTGTTTTAGTAAAAAAATTCAACCTCAAAACATGGCTGAGCGGGTTCATCGACACGGATCGAGACCACGTCGGTGGACAACAGAGGGAATAACATTGCGGTCAGTTAGAGCCGGATGATACTCATTACAAGATATCCTTCCAATTAGCATTAGCAACTTACGCCGGACTACCGGCTGGCTCATCGATCGTTTACGTAACCAATTAATTGTCTAGGAGTACACTACGAGCGAGTAAAGTTTTGCAAAATTTCTTACACCCACGATCTTTGCGAATACTAGATACGATGTCGATCACCTCTATGTGTCAACAGCATCAGGGCAGATGATTCAAGACAGATGATTTACCTATGCAAATGGAATTCAAACAAAAGATAATAAGTTACGAGAGAATTCACAAGACCACAGGATGGTGATATTACGAGGGTAACATCGGCGCGATGAGTAACACAGTAATGTGTGTCAGAGAAATGTCGCCCGCCGTCAAATTAACATTTTTATGAGGCCGTTATGTATTCTGTGGCCGTAGTCTGTTATAGAGATGGGCTGAGACTGTTATTTTAGCACTTGAGTAATTTCGCCGCTCGGGAGGATATCTTTGAGTTAGAACTTTCGCCAAAAAGACTTGTTATTAATTAAAACTACAATCTGTTTGAAATATCGTCTCATCTTATGTCTTTAACATCGTCAAAATTCTAAATAAATCATTGACTTAAGTAGGCTAATCTATATCTACCAAATGGGTACACCAAACAAGTTACACATTAGGTAGAATACAAACATTCCACATTATTTCATCGCTCCAATGAAATGCGAAAACTCATAAACGGACCACAACCTACCTCTGTCTAACTTCACTCAGCTGGTCTGGAACCTACAACTGATTAGTGGCAGTAGGTCACTACGTCATTAGTAAATTCTACAAGAATTGTACTTGAACCCATTGACTTCCCAGTTGTCACAAGTGGAAATTATGAATCATCTCCAATGCCAATTTTAATAGGTCCAACAACCAGAGGATTCGCATCAAACTTAAGGATTGCCCCTACATCCATGTAATCTGTCCGACTTCGGGTAGCCATTAAGTATGATAAAAGAACCAGAGCGTGTCCTCTGCACTAATTACTACACGCATTAGGACGACGCCCGACGCCTCTGTATGATTTAAGAAGCTACTAATTATATGGCTACTCACATAATAAAAAGTAACTTGATAAAGTTACTAATAATGGATACATTTACGAGTTTACCATGTAATCATAGAATGCTTTACGTGATTCGCATTATCTAACATCTGTGCTCTATCCAAAAGAAGTTACGTAATTTCTATTTATTATGCGGTAAATGGCGCGTGTAGGATTAGACCCTCGTCATTAGGTACACATTACCCGCTTCGAATTGGTTTGACGATTCATTAAGTTACAATGTCACCCCGGCCCCAAAGGCGGTCAGTGAGGGATCAACGTACAACACACCTCGAAAATGAATTTATAAATTAAAAGTTGAAGAAATAACAGTTGAAGAAGCTGATAAAGTTGGTATTTTAAATCTTCTATCAGCTAATGGTCCTGTGATTGTGACTCGATGACCTTTACAGCGTAAGCGTAAGGTTTCAGTAAATTGCATTGATGGCTTTCCTTCCAGCATAATTATAGACGCCTACGACACACCATATATTTAAATCCTGAAGGAAACCATTTCTCATTCATCCTTTTTTAGTGAAAAAATATACTGATTAGGATAAAATTACGTAGAATATTATTTAGATTTAAGTGATCTTTAAATTGAAAATAAGAATGGACATAAACACTACAATGTGTCCGGAGGCTGCGAATTTGATAAGATGATCGCTACGAGGGAGTCTGTTTTGTAAATTCATTATATTTAATTTATAATAATAGACAGTAGGTACTATGAAGATATTACTATAGTATAGAACATACCTAGTATCTACGTTATTTATTGACCACAATAATAATGTTGATTTTGACTCAATAAGAATTGTGAACGTGCAAATAATCTTTTACCTACATTGATTACTCATCCCATCTGCTTCTGGGTGAGTCATAAGAACACTTGAATTTTAAGTTTTCAAATCTTTCAATAAATGGAGAGTACGGTACCTAACATATTTGAGTGCCATTATTGAAAACGAATTCAAAGAATTCAAGTAAGAAGTGAAGATAACATAAGCACTCCTTCTCCAGATAAAATGAGTTATTTCTGTATTAATGACCATAGCATTGCACCGAGTATTTTAAGTAATGGCACATTATATTCTGTGGTAATGGGTAAAAGCACGGTAACGGTAGTTAAATGACAGTCCGCACACATTGTACTTGTTACGTGTTAGCAATGCGGAACAGACCGATGGCTGTGGAATAGAAAGGGCCATTGTCTTGATGGCATTCCACGGGCCAAAACCTGGAGAATAGTAAGATTTGCCCTAAATTTTAACTTTGAACTTGACATTCTTGTACAAGGTGTTAAATACTGGCATTAAAAAATAATAATGATGTCTTGTGCTTGAGTTAAAATAATTTCAACCACCTCTGTGGTCTAGTGGTTCGCCCACCTGTGAAGACGTAGGGGTCCCGGGTTCGATTCCCATCCCAGGAGGGTGGTACATTTGTCCTCTGTTTGGTAGGGCTTATTTCAAGTCCCTGGCATGGCTAGCTATATTATATAGCTACCACCGTCTTAACTAAATCTGACGCTATAACAACAATTTAATTTGCTTTGTGTTCCGGCAGTTAGAGATAAGTTCCTCAGTGATGAGGATTCCGCATATAGTGCGCTTGCACATTTGGCCTTATCGTCACTTAGGCCCGTATTTATAAACCGCTCACAACGTTGAGAGCTATCTTGAGATCATACTCGAGATAAGTACAGGTTTAAGTTCGTGGTATCAACTGAGATCACTCATATTAATAAACAAAACTCTGCACTTGAGATCACTCTTGAGATGATGATTGAGCGCCTGTTCGCCAAGTGCTGCAAAACCGTGACTTGAGAGCGTGCGCGCGCGGCGCGGGATAGTTATGCAAAAAGAGAGGGTATCATTTTATTTTGATCTGCTACGTAGTGTTTGTACCTATGTACGTGGATCTACGTGGATAAAACTGTAGATTTTCAAAATCTAATAAAGGAAATTAATCATTATTATGATATTGATTACGATATTACTTACATAAATTAGGAAATGTAATAGTCATAATAACAATTACAATTTCCCGCCAATTTTTTTTCCGTTTATTTATCATCATAGATGTAGCAAATCCCTATGAACCTCCTTGTTTATCATGAAACAGCAAAGGCAAAGGCATATTTGCATCATACAGCCACAGAAACAGAATACAAAATCCAAGACTTCAGTCTTCTTGAACTGACGTAGTAAAATAAAGTAATATAAATAAATATACCACTTGTCTAAAATGATTTGCACTAATGTGCAATATGAGAGTACAATTATAAAATTATTGTTTTTTTTTATTTGAGCTAATTATTCTACACAGCTTAAACGAAACGTTAATCATTCAATCTTAATTCAAAAGTGTCATGTTACTGTATAAAAACCACCGTGAACTTAAGATCCTGCTCTTAAGATTGATCTTAAGAGCTGAGATCGATCTCATTTGATATGCTCTTGACATCTGAATATTAATTAATATCCAACTTGAGATTGAATTGAGAGCGTATCAGCTGAGATCGCTCTTGAGATCGGTATTGAGAGCGGTTTATAAATACGGGCCTTAACATCAGGTGAGGTGAAGGCTATGCACCATTGTGCATAAAAAAACAGTTATTGGCAAAATCTCGTAACACGAGTTGCGGGAACTTTGTAATTTAATTAGCATTAACATGCTGGTTCATCAATCCGGTATGCATGGCATTTCTAATGATTTTGTTTACTGTGACTGGAGTGAGAACCAGTGAGATATTAATTACAAAGTAATTAGAAATTTTATAATATGGCATTTCTTCGTCAATCATAACATTTCACCTAAGAATTTTAAAGAATAATTTCAAAGTGCACATCTCTACAGTTCATCTTTACATATAATAAAACAGTAAAAAAGTGTGTCTGTACATTACATATATTTCAAAAAAAAATATCTGGGGCGATGGAGACATAGTAATAGAGTAAGAATTTGAAAAAAAAAAGTGTCTGTCTGTTTGTTTGTCTGTTTGAACACGCTAATCTCAGAAAATACTGAACGGATTCGAATGAAACTTTTTTTGTTATATAGCTGTTTAGCCTGGGCATAACTTAGGGTATAATTGATTTTGGAAAACGGAACACCTGTTGCAGAACCATAATGGTCCAACTTAACTATAAAGGCGCGTCCAGATATGTTCTTTTGATCGTACCGTACCTCCGTTCCGTACCAGCAGCGTTCCGATCAAATAAGTCTGGACGCTACTTTTGCCCGTTCCGTACCTCCGTTCCGTACCACCGTTCCGATCAAACCGCCGAACGTCGCCGCGATCACGTCCAGACTAGCGCCGTACCGTACCTCCGTTCCGTATCAACGTTCCGATCCAATAGTACAGCAGCCCGTAGTAAATTTAAATTACGAAAAAGGTTACCGTTTGCCGTTGTGATATAGTTATTTATTACAAAATTATAGATACTTTAACAGATCGCAACCCGCCGTAACCTATATTTGTATATCTCCAAAAATGATTATTTTTTTATTTTTCGAGGTTAATCACATGGTTTAGCTATTGTGGTGTTCTACAGCACTATCTGTGTATGGCTACTTTTCACAGTCTAACTATTATCAGTGGCAATCAAACATAGCGCTGCAGAACACGACAATAGCTAAACCATGTGATTAACCTCGAAAAATAAAAAATCTAATTTTTGGAGATATACAAATATAGGTTACGGCGAGTTGCGATCTGTAAAACTTGGGTTAAAGTATCTATAATTTCATAATAAATAACTATATCACAACGGCAAACGGTACCTAACCTTTTTCGTAATTTAAATGTACTACGGGCTACTGTACTACAACCTCCGAACGTCGGCGTCGCCGCGATCTCGTCCAGACTAGCGCCGTACCGTTCCTCCGTTCCGTTCTTCCTTTGAACGGGGCGAAAAAACCGACTCGCGATGGATCGGAGCGTACCTGTCGGCGATCGAGACGGCGTACCTCCGCACCCTTCCGAACATGCGTCCAGACTAGCGTTCTTTGTTCGCGACGCTCAAGAGCGAGAGATACGGGTACGGGCAAAAGAGCGAGAGATTCGAGGTGGATCGGGGCGTACCTGTTCGGCGAACGGAACGGCGTACCTCCGCACCGTTCCGAACATGCGTCCAGACTAGCGTTCTTTGATCGCGACGCCGATCGGAACGGAGGTACGGTACGGGCAAAAGAACATATCTGGACGCACCTTAAGGAATACAAAAATGACACCTTAGCAAAAGTTGTTCAGCCTGATGAGCATTTTTTGTTGAGGTATAAAAATCGAATATCTTTTTTAACTTTTAACACTGCTACAAGTATTTTCTTATGGAGTAATAATGTAGTTAACATTATTTCATATTTATATGCTAGCTGCTGGAGTCATAAAGTCCACGCGTACGAAGTCGCGGGCATCAGCTAGTCTATAATAATCACACAAAAAGAATGATACTTAGTTCTAATAATATAAATTCAAAACCTGAGAAATATATTAATTGAAATGAAACAGATATATTGAATTGAAAGTTGGATAATAGTGGGCAAACCAAAAAAAATATTTTCTACACAGAAATATCATTATTGAACCGGTGTGTATCATAATAACATAATATCACTATTACTTAACTTGTCAATAGCATAATGTTAGTTTGATTTAACCCTAGTTTAATAAAGACAATTTCGTCTTTTTCTAAGTGAATCTACTAAGTCTTATTTACAGCATCGACTATTATTCTGTGGCATCGGTAATTAAATATCAATTTACTTACTTCTTATTTCCTACTTCTATCTAACCAGCGCGTGCAGAGCTCATAGCTCCGTTAGTGAACCATTTAAAAGACCGTGTAATCTGTAAACGCGACGCATACCTAGTGTAACGACGCTAATAACCCAGTTAAGCTCCCAAATTAAACAATTTTGTTTGTTTTAGTGGCCACTTCTATGCGGAATGCGACGCTGTTACTATGAATAACTATGTACCTTTAAACATCATTAGGATTATCTTTTACAAATTATATTTTTTATACATTTAAAACAAAAAGAAAGATGTCTGCACATTATATCGTTTCAAAGTTTTTAGACCAAAAACAGTAGGACAACCTGTCTTTTCTTCTCATCAACATGCCCTTGCGGCCTAGTCGTTCGCCAACTGTGCAAGACGCAAGGGCACAGAATATGGCAAGGGTCCCAAGATATCCAGTTCCACAGTGATGAGAATTCCGGGTATAGTGCGCTTCCACCTTCGACCTTATCGTCACTTAACATCAGATGAGGTGAAGGCCAAGCACTATCCCGTTGTGTGTAAAAAGCCACATAAAAGTTTGTATTATGATGACGAATCGTTCGTTGACATTTAAGGGCACACGGGAAGAAGGGCTCATCGATATTTTTGATCAATTTGGACTAACAATTGCATACGATAGCCTATGAATGGGTCTTTCAAATGACATATTCAAAACAAACTAAAAGGGGCCCACTTCTCGTTAAATCGTCTCTGTAAAAATAAAGTAGGTAAGTAATATTTTTTTATTTTATTAAGCAATTTTCTTATATTTTGCTAATTGTTAATTTCAAACTAACAATTTTATTGCATTCGATGGCATTGGCATATTCAAAACAAACTAGGGTCCATTACATATTCACAAAACAAACGAAAATAGGCCTATTTCTCGTTAAATCGCCTTAGTAAAAATAAACCATTCAACTTTTAAACAGCCATTTTCTCAAATTTTGCTAAATGTCGATGAGCCCCATCTTCCCGTGTACCCTTCATTGGCATTTTCTTCTATTCTTCCAAATCTCCCAATAGTATATTCGTCTTGTAATGAATGAAAATCATTATCAAATTCTGCAATCTATACATATAAAACTCTAAAATTGATTGATTGATTCATTGATTCATTCATTATTGGGATAAGCGTGGAGCCCCAACGGCTGAAGGTAGAGACACCATTTTTGGAGGGTAGATTAGATACCTTTCATGGTGTAGATGAGCACTAAGAGAGGATTTTAGAAAATTCCCGTTGTACAGGGTGCTACAGGTTGTTTAAGATTGTATGAGAATTTGTATAGGGTTGAAGTAGAGACACCATTTTTGGAGAGTATATACCTTTCATGGTGTAGGTGAGCACTAAGAAAGGATTTTAGAAAATTCCCGTTATACAGGGTGCTACAGGTTGTTTAAGTTTGTATGAGAATTTGTATAGGGTTGAAGTAGAGACACCATTTTTGGAGAGTAGATACCTTTCATGGTGTAGGTGAGCACTAAGAAAGCGTTTTGTAAAATTCCCGTTATACAGGGTGCAACAGGGTGTTCCAGTTTGAATAGGGCTGAAGGTAGAGACACAATTTTTGGAGAGTATACCTTTCATGGCGTAGGTGAGCACTAAGAAAGCATTTAGGAAAATTCCCGTTATACAGGGTGATACAGAGTGTTCCAGTTTGTATGGGGATTTGTATGGGGCCGAACCATTTTTGCTGGTAGAGATACCATTTTTGGAGGGTAGATTCCTTTCATCGTGTAGGTAAGCACTAAGACAGGGTTTTGGAAAATTCCTGTTATACAGGGTGCTACAGACAGAGTGTTCCAGTTTGTACCAGGGTTGGCATGATTAAATCACTTTGATTTAAATCATGATTTAAATCACGATTTAAATCAAGTGATTTTTTCAATAAAAATCATTGATTAAATCAAATTGCTTTTTTCTTACCTATTTGTATAAAAATGAAAATTCCTAATTTTATAGATAATGGATAGATACATACAAATGTATGTTAAAAATTACTTTGTGTTAGAATTACGGCTTAATACTGTATTTTTTTCTGAAAAAGAACTGCCAAATCATTCTTATGTTCATCCTTATGTTTTTTCATGAGGTAATTTTTAATATTTTATAGAAAAAATCTTGTGTTTCTTCCGGATTAAAATGTCATATAAGTAAAACAAATGCGTGTTGTGGTTTCACACATTATTTTAAGTAGATTTAAAATGCTAAAGCAAAAAATCAAATAAATCACGATTTTTTCGATTTTATGCAAAAAATCAGTGATTTTTAATTTTTTGCCAAAAATCATGATTTTTTCCAACCCTGGTTTGTACATGATTTTTTTATGGGAAAATTTAAATGTGTGAAATAAGGTTTACTGATAAATACCTAGGTATATTGGTAATCCGTGACTTTCAAAATAAATGCACAACTATCTTAATCACGCGAACGAAGTCGCGGGCAAAAGCTAGTAATAATATAATTGTGTATTTTGTAAACGTTTTGTACACGAGGCGCAAGGTATGCCCATATAGCAGATATTAGTACTTCGTGTATGGCTTAGTACTATTTTATAAGTTTAATCTGTGGTATGGCCACAAAATATATTACAGGTACTTATAGCTAAGATTGTTAGCGCTGTAATATTCTTAAACATGCCGTAAGCAATCTTACTTAATCCCATGAGAAGTATTACGAACGAAGGTATAATTTACCAAAGCTATAAGCTAATAATGCAGTTCGCCGCACTTGCAGTCACTTCCAAATCAGGCGGCAGCTATTAACACACATACCATCAACTAACAAACATAAAATCAGACTAAAAATAAAGGAACTGAAGTTTTACTTTAATAACGGCTACCTCTGTACAAGAAAGAATAACAGAAAAAACTGTCACTGTGCGATAGGACGGTCTACTTTCTAAACAAAATAGGGGCAATACGTGTCTAGAGATGGTAAAATACATCCTTTGTCGTGAGCTTGTAATAAGACGCGAAAAATACGTTTATAAAAATAGCTAGCGTTCTCCTAAATATTATATCCTGGGAAGATTTCGAATTTTTCTACATCGTTCGAGCTTGTCGGACAATTTATTTTTTCCTTATTCAATTCATACTGCCTGCTGGGAGTACCGTGTATACCGTGATGCGTGGTTTTACATAATGTTCGCGTGTTCACAACTTAGCTTGTATTTATTATGAAAGTGTGGTCGTATTCACTTTCATACCAAACAGTGCGTTAATAGCTGGAATTCAAAATTATGTGGACATTACTCACACTTTTTAACTGTTTAAACAATTAAGTACATTATTTTAAACGAAGCACTACCTACGCTACACTGTCTTACTTAGGTGTGAAAGCACTACACTTAAGAATCGCCTAAGTCTTTTCTTATCTACAACTCGAGCAAGATAACTAGGCGAATGACATCTACACGACGGCTAAGTTTATGTCACCGTTATAATTTAGTCGTGTTGTAGTTAGGAAAAGACTTAGGCGAGCCTTAAGTTTAGTGCAATCGGCCATTAAACTTTACTGATTGCATTTCGATGACTTATTGAAGATATTATATGGCTGGTATGGTTAGACTATAAAGATTTAATTTATCTAGTGCTAGACTGCGTTCTAGATGTATTCTGTGGTTCTAGACCTAGTTAATTTATTTTACCTCTGAGTAAATTCAGTAACGGTGCTTCTTACATCCGACCAACCTACGGCTTCAAGTGGGGTTGCCAACTTTTTTTGCATCAAATATAGTATTTTCAAGATTATTACGTGTAAAAATATAGTACCTACCTAGATGGCGAAAAAGTCCAAAAAATATAGTAGGTTGCCGTTTTGTATGGAGGATTTTAAAGAAGTTGCATTTTTCATACTTACTAACATTTTCATAATTTATTCAACAACCATGAACACAAGAGTTTAAACACAAAAAATATTATGCAACTGCTTATGTGCAAATAAGTTATATTTATTGCTGCTTTTGTTTAATTTGTTAATTTTAAAAAATATAGTTAAATATAGTAGGATACTATATAGTAGGGTTGGCAACCCTAGCTTCAAGCTATCTCCGCACAAGTATATTTCCACCTGTTTCCTGCGCAGGTAAACAGATACCAACCACTTCCTTCCACTTGCAACAATAACAGCTAACTTTATATATATAATAATTAATAAAAACTTTGAATAAAAAAACAATCAAGTTTTTCGTAACTAGGTACCTACACGCAATGAAAAAATTCATACAATAAAGCAAACCATATCCAATTATAATTAATATTGCATGTTTGTTTGGCGCTACCTGCTGCGGTATTCGAAACCGCAATCGGGTCCATTCCATCAGTCAGTCAGTTTGGTACTGAACTACTGTTACTGACCTAAACTAAAATCTAAATTGAGTCACCCTCGTTTTCAATAAAGGAAAAGTCATTGCGATTTACTAAGTTCGGACGGAAACAGTGATTACCGATTCGACACAGACTATTCTCTCGACACAAAAGTGTCACTGTTGAAATTGCCAGCAAACGATAGACATTTGGATGTGTGTCGGCGGTCGCAGCGAAGAGACGGTCTCGATCTCGATATTACCGATTCGATGCCGTTACTTTTGGTGCTCAGTGCTCGGCACTCGGTGAACTACTCGATATAAAGTGGGTCTACCTGGAAATTCCAACGTTTTCTTATGTGCCTAGTGCTTATTACGTGCATTACATGCAGTTTATGAGCATTTCTTTAACTGATGAACACTTACAAAATGAAGTACAAAAATTGATTAAAATATAGGTACGTGTATACTTTTGTAGAGTTGTGTACACATCTCGATCACATTATTAACATATTTTTGTTACACTGTGACGAAACCGAAAGTTTGAGATAGATTATAATTATTAATTACGCTACTTTTATCTCGAATTTCGATAAAATACTAAATAGTAGGTAGGTATTTATCCAAATGGATATGTTACGGCTAATACCCGAAGTGCGGCTAAACCTAGTTTTAGCCGGCTACGACTAGGTGTAGCCACTAGCTGTTGGCTAAAACTAGGTGTAGCCGATTTGCTCGCGGCTAATACTAGGTGTACTCCGTGTAGCCGGCTAAAACTAGGTCCAGCATGGGATTTAAAGAAAGTTTTTTCTGTTGTCTGTTAAAAAAAATAACCTCGAAATTTAAAGCTCACGCTCCGCTGCACTGCGCGCTCGCCTTAAATTTCTAACCTAACCCGGGACCTACAGGAGTAAAGCAGATCGGTTACACCTAGTTTTAGCCGACAGCTATCGGCTACACCTAGTTTTAGCCGGCTAAAACTAGGTTTAGCCGCACTTCGGGTATTAGCCGTAACATATACACAACTTATAGAAAAGTTAATGCATTTCATTTTAAATTACCTATGCGAAAAGAGTCTGGTTTCGTGATCGTCTGAATTTATTAAACCTGAAACGAAAACTAACAGATTTTTGATAGCCGTCAAAAAACACTTTTTCTCTCAATCCAATTTAGTTGAGCCAGGTGGAACGCGTTTTTATCATTATTTCTTTTATTTCTCGACTGATAACGAGTTAAAAGTAGCAAGCAACAGCAAGGTAGAAGTTTACCTTACTGCCTACTGTGTATATAAACATAAACGTAATATTTTATGGCACGCCACAACAGAAAATGTTTGGGGCAAAACTATAATAACAAAATAGTTCTGCATTTTAACTTTATCTGTCGAATGCTGCAGGGTTTTTCATTTAGGATGCTCAGAATAAAATAATGAGAATTATTGTTTCAGACAGACGTCTTCCTTGATACTGTTCTCATTCATCAAGAATACACTTGAGAGTTGGGTTGGAACTCCAGGATTCCTAGTGTTCTATTCTAGATTGTAATAATTAGAGACCGGATTATTTGCAACATAAAAAACCCAAAATATGCACGCAAATATGCAAGAAAAATAGCTAAAATATGCACGAAAACCCATAAAAAGGGCCAAAATATGCAACATGAAATAATGAAAAAGACGTTTTTTATTGTATTTTATTCTTAAACGGTATTATTAGTCAACGATAACAATCGTATTTGCGAAAATATTAATTACAAAATTTATTTGACATTGAAATTTACCTTTAAAAATGTATACGACTAAGTAATGTTCCAAATGTTCTGAAGACAAATTGTGTCTATGATCGCTTAATATATTTTTGTAAGCGGAAAGGACGGTTGTACGTCCACTGAGGCATGTACTGAGGTCACTGGGCAAAATTTAAATTTGAGTGCCATTGTTTGGACGTAAGACATTTGAACTATGAACGAGATCGAGCGTAAATATGCATGATTTTCATTTTTTTTCCAAAATATGCAACTACCACTGAAAAGGGGTTAAATATGCAAATGCATATGCAATATGCATTTGCATATAATCCGGTCTCTAGTAATAATATAATATGGATAAGTACGCATAAGTACGTACGTACGATAAGTACACTCCACTTTCGAGAGAAAAACGGGTTAAATAAATTAATATAAGCTAGGTACCGCCAAACAGTTCCATATCAATTGATCAAAATAAGACAAGACAGTTGTCAAAATCATTTCTTAGTGTTAATATGGATTCAAGGAACACAATGGGAGCTTTGTCAATGGAGAGGATGGAGAGCGTTGCTGTGCTGCGTGGTGTTATGTGACGCACCATAACATGCCATAATATGCTTGTTGAGAAAGTTTACAAGCGCGAGGACCGAACTGCATTTCCACTATGGAGCGAAATGCTGTCGGAGACGAACGGCGGGCGCTAGAAAGAGAGTAGAGGGCTTAGGCAGCACCATGACAGCACCTGAAGTCTATTGATACGTTATTGAACACTATGTAACTTTAAATTAAATAATGTTTAAACATTTACAACTGTGATTAGCCACATAACAGAATATCATTTTCTGCCACGTCAAGTGCTGCAAACTAAGGCGCACTGTCTATTCACGCTAGAGAAATATCAAAACGGCAAAGTCGAGTGGCCATTCTACTAGCAGTATTAAGAGGAAATTTAAATCTTACTAGACTTTCAATGTATACTCTATAAACTAGCTGCTAGTAGCTACATATTTAATTTAATCGCGTCTTTTCGTGATCATGAGGCTTTGTATGTATGTAACCCACCCATTCAATGTTTGCACAGAAGTTATGTTTCGTCACAATAAAGTCTGCGCGATTGGTATTTGCTCGGTTAAAAAAAATATTCCACGTCGTTACTACCTACGCACAGAATGACGCGTTACAATGCAAGCTGTTCTAACAATTTATTAGTAGCTTAGCTACACCATAAGAATAAGCTACACCCTGCACTATATGATTGTGACAAACATTTTTATAGCAGTAGGTACTAAAGCAATTTATGCTTCGTTTGGTTAACTTTCTTATCAGAGAATTTGATACAAGATTTAGTGTATCCAATTTAATTTATGGCATTGATAAGCATGTTTTATAAAAGCAAACTAGATACGCAAAAATAAAAGTAAGCATCATGAATGCCAGATGTAGGTAAAAAGAGTGAAGGTTTATCACTTATTTGTATTATATTTATATTATTCTTTCTAAAGAAAGAAAATATTTAAGTTGGCAATTATTGTTTTCAGATAAAACAATAAAATACTTTTTATTTTGTTTTATAGAGGTCCCTTCTAGTCTAAGTAGGGTTACCATATCTCAGGATTTATGGACTTTTCTCAGGATTGGAGCCGGATTTTGAAAATCTCAGGAAATCTCTGGATTTTTAGAATTTTCAATAGAGTAAAAAAACCTGTCAATCTACAGTAGCTGTCTATTAAGAAGAAACACCACAGACAAAAAGAATTGAAAAAAAAATCCTATAGAAAGTTGATAAAATCAATGTTTCGTAGTCCCATTTCCTCCTCCAAAACTAGTCCGATTTAAATAGGTACTTAAGTTAAGTACCTACATACTTTTTCCATCAAAAATTAAAAAAAATAAAGAAATGATTTGGCTGTGTGCCTATTGCTAGATGTCTAAACAATGGATTTTTTTTTTGGTTTCTGAAAATTATCTCTTTTAATAATTAATTTATGAAAAAAATAAAACAGGAATGCAGCAAAATCTTTTCTTTAAATTTTAATAGAAAAACATTTTTTTTTATAAAAATGTAAAGAATGTAAGTATCAAGTTTGGAGGAGGAAACAGGGGACTAACTAACTATATGAAACATTGTTTTTGAGAACTTTCAATACATTTTTTCAATTCTCTCTTAACATAGTTGTGCGATAGAATTATAAGCGCTAGGCAAACATAGAAGGGGCATGAATTTCTTATTAAAAATTACTACTGCACAAACCTCCCTCCACGCTGCCGAGCGCTCAAAATCCACCGTGCGAGGTATAGGTAAGGTTGAAATTATTTTGTATTTTTATGTAGCTTGATTATTATTAAAATAAAAGTAGGAATTTAAATGAAGGAACAAATACTTTTTATCCCTGAATGTTACGTGATGAAATATGAATAAAAGGAATAACGTAAATGTTTATTCAACATTTACGTTATTCCTTTTATTCATTGAGAAATATTACAGTTCAGCAGTCGCACCTTCACACAGTAATCAGTATGCAATAAGAAAGTTTGTGTAGAAAGCATAGCATGTGACCAATTGCCTTATTGACGATAAAAAGTATTGTATCTAACCTACCAAATATACTTAGATTGAGTTTTGCGCTTTCGATGTAACCAAAAAGGCCAACTTTTTTAGGTGCGTTTTGAGCATCATTGCGTCTAAAGAGTATTGTAATAAAATTATGGTCGCTTAGTCGTCATTAGGTTACTTAGGCTATTACTTAAGTTATTGCTTAGGTGTCACACTACTTACATTGTGTGTTTTTTTTTGGTCACCTGTTGGGTGATATTTTTTTCGACACATTTGTAGCTACGACTGTCTATCTAAAATATATAAATAATCAAAGCACCCATAATGATGTCAATAAAATAGAAAATTTATATAGAATTATAAACAAAAAAAGAAACTAATTATTGTATTAATTATTTATTATAAAAGTTATTTGTTGAGGTTGAGGGAATGTAAGAAGTTAGGTATCACCTTATATTCTATACTATAAATAAATGCATTAAAAAATTCATGTTTAGTTTCATTTAAATAATGTTTCGATATAGTGTTTATTAAATGTCATCCCGGTGCAACTGTTGGTCAGGGGACCATTTTAAAAGCAATCATGTTGTCAGCCAAGTCAGATAGTCACATGTTGGTATCCTAGAGTAAAGATGGCTCAAGGAAGCAAGGATGTTACATTGGGTGATGGTTAGATGAGGTATGTCAAACTATAGAACCTTTCTGGGAAAAGGTGGCTTTGGACAGAACCCAAAGCATCAAATGGAGGCCTTTGCTAAACAGAGTGAGTCCCATCGACTTCGGTGGCTCTGCCCCGGTGCCGGGACCGATGGGAAAAAAGTTCCATTCGTCCAGGTGAATCGTATCTCGATGTTTAACAGGGTGGATGGCACTCTCAAAGTGGCAGCCACCCTGGTATGTTATTTAACGGCACATATCTTATATCTTATATTAACGGCACACAATGATTATCTGTTATTACTTCATAGATAATTATATTTTGTGTAATTAGGTTTATTGCTATGTACCCAACCTTGACTCTGTATGAGTTCTATAATAAGTAGGAAAATTATTATTTAATTGAACAGACAATGGATAAAGGAAATAAGCAATAAAGGAAAAAAATATAAGATACTTAGTACTTTGCAATTTTTAGATTATAGGCATTCACAATGCTATTTTTATATTATTTTTTTCTATTAAATTTATTAGCTTAATACTTAGTACTTTCGGAAGAGTGTTCCTAATTCCCATCAAAAATTGTAAAAAAAAGGTTTTTAGTTCAATGTTGATTACTTGATCTATTCTGCAATTGCATATTTGTGAAGATTACAGATATTTTTTTTTAATAACTAATGGGTTTGCTCTTGACCCCAGTCTAGCCTGAAAGCAAAGACAGGATATACGATGGAGCGAGCTTGCCCAGAAGATATTGTCTGTAGACGGTTTTAAGTCTTTATTTTCTTTATCTATTCACCTTTTTTATTTTATTGCAGAAAATAGATTGTAAACTGACTTACCTCTCTCACAGTTTCCAATTTTTGTTTCTGGTCAGGATCTGCATTAGGACCCATCGCTACCGCTACATACTTGTCAGATGCACTAGCTTTCGGACCAGATGGCGAGGCATCTTTGTCTATCGCGTTATTTATTACTGCAGGCTCCTCCAAAGCATCAATAGGCGGTTTGCTAGGGCCTTTCGAAGATGATACTGATGGTACAGCATCAAACTGGGGTCTCTCCAGGACTTTCATACCCATTTCCTCCTCTATCTTGGCGTGTAAGCGCTTTCTGTCTTCGACGATGTGTGGATCATCACCTTCCTCACCATGGCGTACGATCCCAACCACTGGGAAGTCACCGACGTCGTTTTGTGCCAGTGGGGGTGGCATGAGGAGCTCAGGGCCCGCTTTCTGAATACGTTTATACACATTGTAAACACTATCGTTAACACTAGTGGAACTTTTGAACTCTGGCAGGTAAAACAGTGCCCCTAACCATACGATTCCGAATGTCAAAAGTACTGAAACAATCAAATATTTTTCCCGGAGGCGGAACGAACGCCGCGATATGGACGGTACCGGGACTCCATTCACAAAGCGTTGGTATGAGGGCAATATTCCCGTCATGTTTATGTAAACAGTCCCTAAAACTAAAAAATCTAATTTTAATAAATAATGACAGTTTATAAGACAAACAGCCCGTCACTAGTAGTAGCCATTAAAGAACTGCCAACTTGAATTGAAGGCAGTTGAAGGTCTTTTTGGGGTTACCAGCTAAGGAAACTCAGAATCTACCAGTATATAATATTAGTCTATGGGATCATTGGGATCTACTAAAGTCTACGAATGTTTATTTTCCAGCTTACATACTTCATTCTATGCGATAAAAATAAGACTAGGATTGTCGATTGACTAATTTCAGACAAAAAAGTAAAATTAGTTAATTTAGCATAATGCTGTTTAATTCATTGTAAAAAAAAAATTAAGAATGAAAAAAATGGATTATCGCATTCGAAATATTTTCTAAATGCATTTCAACAGCTATGGTTTGCAGAGTTGCGTCTCTTGCCTGTTTGTTTCTGTATTCAGGATATTATATAAACAAGCATGACGAACATATAACTCCACTTTGTGGGTCACAGGGTCGATCCACCTGGTAAACATAATTATTTTAAGAGGGGAAACGAACACGGGCTTTGTTGATATAAACTAAACACTTAACTGTTCTGTCCAGACGTGTTTAGTGCGTGTTTAGCTGCAAGTGAGGGGTGAAGGTGGGACGCGCGGGAGGAGCTACTCGCAGAAAAAATAGAACGCGCTCTAAACACTGTACTTCGCTAAGCACTAAACACTTAACACTAATCAGAGACTGTCCGAACGTCATTTTTGCTAAACACTAAACGAGCCACTCGCTCTAATCACTAATCAAAATGTATACCGGCCATTACAGCTTGACCGTAAAGATTAAAGAGTTGAAAAAAAAAATAGGGAGGTGCCACTTTCTATGCAAACGCCCAAATCACGAATAACTTGGCATCATCATCATCATCATTGATCATTACATCAGAAAAAATCGACTTACCCGCCCCGTGCCACGGGTGTCACATCATCATCATCATCATCATATCAGCCGCACAACACCCACACCCACTACTAGTCCTACGCGTTCGCAAAAAAAACCTCAAATCGATGTACAGCAATGCCATTTCGTACACGTATACTTGACGTAAAAACAAAATTTTGGACCCATAGTTCTTAAAAATTCTTTTTAGAAAAGGAGTTACGGTGTCATCTTTTTTTTGTATGGGATTTTTTTTTCTAAAAGCTATCGTGCATTGTATCTAATGAAAGGGCTTGCTGAGCCGCAGCCGGTTCTAAAAATATATCACATCATTATATTTCAGCCACGTCTTGTCTTAAATTAAACCAAAAATCATTTTCAAAACAGACCAAGTTTTGGCTACTACAGATACAGTATGGTTGAATTATTTTTCATAAAATATACCTCAAATGATATGTAATATTCTCATATCTAACCTCAAGAAATCAAATTAGAACCGTCTTAGCAAGCCCTTTCATTCAATACCATATACTAAAGCAAGAATTTTAAGAACTGCGGGTGCAAAATTTTGTTTTCACCTCAAGTATATCGATTTGCGGTATTCCATTGATTTTGAGCTCGTAGAACGCCCACTATGCTGTGGGTATAGGCCTCCCCCAAGGATTTCCACGACGATCGATCCTGCGCTTCCTACATCCAGTGGCTTCCGGCAACCTTCACAGATCGTCGGTTCACCTTGTCGGGGGCCTACCCACGGAGCGTCTCGTCCGAGCAATCCTTCGAGCGATGTCGGTTACTTTAGTACTATATAATTTACTAAATAGTACTTTTTAATAAAAAAATGAGTATGGCAACATTAAAACTACATTTATAGACGCCATCTCTTGGCAGCATTTGTAATTAATATATTTGTATGCTTGATAAGATTGCTGTAACAAAATGTGAATTGTTTACTGATTCACGTCTAGATGGCGCTAATAAACCATTTTTGTTTTCAAATCACCCCCAGAGTATAGTTAATAACAATCTTCTTGGTTTTTAATTTATTTAATAAATTATTAAGGGCACCCTGGGCGAAAGTGACAGCGAATATATTTCTAATAGGTACTTACACAATTTTTATAATGTCGTGGAATTTTTAGGGCCTACAGTACAGTCTAGTATTTTTAGACAGTACCTATCATTCCTTCGTACGTAGTCACTGCTAGAAGTAGTTGATAGCAAAACTGCTAAAAGTGGCCGTTTTTGACACATTTTCTATCTATCTACTTCTACGAATGACTACGAGGCCGCGAGGGCATGTGATACCTTCTAAAAATACTTACTATACCATGGACCCTAAAAACTCCACGTAAAACCATAGACTTTTTTTCGCTAGTAAAACATTATTTGGTCGACGTCACCAGGCTGTTGAAGGACATCACCTCCCTGAAAACAAGCCTGGCCGAAGTAATGTGTAAATTAGAGGCTTCGGATAACACCATAAGTGAGTTGCGAGCCCAAGTCGTGTTATTAAGCAACACGGCTTCGGTAAGTAGGTCACCCGAGGCCTCCAACAACGTGAACACTCGTCGTGGGGCGCAAAATGCATCCATCGGCAGTTTCGAGTCGGCGCATATGGATGCGTCACCGATCGCTGCCGCCACAGTGCGCGATGCACCGCGCCCCGCCGCCCGCTCCGCCGCCCCGGCGGATACGTCACGCGTATGTACGTCAACACCTCAACGTGCATATTCTGCAGTCACCGCTACCAATCGACCCGCTGCATCACAACTCAAGCGGGCTACAAATGAGGGAGAAAATCTTCTCGGCCCTGTCACTAAGGCTTCAGCACCACGGAGACAGGATGATGGGTGTGACGAGGACGGCTTTAAAAAGGTAGAGAAGAAGAAGAAACCCGCCCGCCGTAACCTATGTGGCACCGCCCCGACTGGACACAATCACCTGCTGCGCCCGGCTATTCCGACGACGCTGGTGTACGTGTCCCGCCTGCATTACTCCACTAAAGCAGACGATCTCGTGGAGTACATCAGAATCAAGTCAAAATATACTCTGAGGGTCCAACGGTTGGAGTCTCGCCACAATGTAAATTTCAACTCATTCGTGGTGAGGGCGCCGACCGAACATCTAAAGACCTTCATGAGTGAAGATTTTTGGCCGAAGGGTGTCCTGTTCCGTCGATTTCGCGGCCGGTTACCGGACACTGCGTTGCGCAACACGTCGCCGTCAATACGTGATAAAGTGTAATATTTATAAGATTGTTTATTATTTATGTATGTTAGTCTTTAAGGTATTTATTGTATGGGCCATTGATGCCTGAAATAAATGGTTAAATTAAAAAAATTAAATTAAATTATAATTTTTTTTACCATCGCCACTATAAATGTGCGTTTAATTCAACGATAAGAGTTTGATAAGAGTGAATAATAAGCGATTTTATTCACCGAGTGAATAAAAATAATTTGAATTTGGAACAAGCGCGCATCATGAATTAGTACAAAAATGGTGGGGCAAATGACATTAGGCGCGATGTGACATGTCCTTTAATTAGGTTCTTTTTAGTGTCTTATCTTTGGGTTCTTTTCTATCTATTAGAGGGAGATTGAATGTTCAGTCTTGCATCAGTCCATTCCATCAGTCTGGTACGATATTCAGACTGCAAAAATTCAAAGTCTATGCTAACTGATGAAATGGACTGATGCCAGACTGATCATGTAAATTGTAATCTCTCTCTTGGTTGTTTTATGTCATTGGAAAACTTCTAATTTCACGCATGGGTCGTATGGGTCGGTCATGGGATGGAATGGGTGACCAAAAAAGTTTTATCTCGAGCTCCTCCGTTTTAAATGCTCTAAGCCTCCGTGCCTCGGAAGGCACGTTAAGCAATTGGTCCCGGCTGCATTTGCTGTCGTTAACACCCATCAATCCGCATTGGGCCCGCGTGGTGGGTTATGGCCCATCCTCCCACTCATAAGGAAGGCCTGTGCCCCAGCAGTGTGAGGACATTAAAAATGATGGTTTGTGTCTGTCAGAGGTACCTATTTGTTTTCTCGCAGTCAATGGTAAAAAGTAGAGTACAACAACTCGTGAACATTGAAATGTAATGCTCGTGAATAAAAAAAATCATCTCGGTCCTTTGTATCCCTCGAACTAAATTCCCTTTTTATTCATTTGTTGTATAATCTACTATTTCTTTTATCTTTGATTGATGAATCAGTCAAATTATCCTGCCATTATGAATTTGTGCCATTGTGAATTTGAAAGTGCACTCCGAAGAAGCTTTGTGGTATTCTTCAAAATTATTATAGTCTGTCGTTTAGTTTAACGGAGTTTTATTGCTGTGGCCACTTTTCACTATTTAACTTTTCACAATGACGATGATTTTTTTTTAACGGCGGCGCTAGTGGTGTGCGTTACCCCAGCAAAAAGTTGAGCTTTAGAGAGATGAGACCTTATCAGATAATTAGTGTGTCATGAGGAGAAATTTGTTTACTAATAGCAAAATTTGTGTGAGTTGTAGTTTTTAAGATATATGAGAAAAACAGATTTTGCTGGGGTCACGTTTTAAACATTACCCTGGCAAAAAAAGTTGTTTCAGCCTGGAACCAAATATACATGAATAGATAGCTTTTGTTGCATAGTAAATGTTAGCAAATAGCAAAAATTGTGTGTGTTATGGTTCTTGAGTTATTTAAGTTTTTGCTGGGGTAACGTTTTGGGTTTTCCCAGATCTCGAAAACGATTCAACGCAGAAGTTTGAAAAAAATACCACTAAGAGACCTTAATTTGTTTAAATTTGTTTGATTGTTAGTTTTTGATTTGGTTGTCGCAAACCAACGTACCTAATTAAATGGTTTCGTTAAACAGAAAAAACGAATTTGCAAGTAAACTAGTACACTTATAATCAAATAAACAGCTGTAAAAAATAGACGTGGTAGACACTTATTACGTTAAGAATTTAAGGCTTTGTAACTTTACACGATATAAAGATATAAACAAATTTGATAAATTTTAGACTGGTCGTACTTTAGCAATCGAATACACAGTTTTCATAACATTAAGACACATGGCATACATTAAACAAATTTAGGTAATTCATTAACATTCCTTTCTGTTAATTTCAGCTTTCAATTACGCCTATCATGAAAGTTTTAACAAAAACAAGAATATGACAACAATTCTCTAATAAGCCGCCTAAATTGTAGAGGTCACGTAAAAGCGACCGCGCTATACATAAGCGTAACCATCTTAAATGAACGAGATAATATGGATCTTTTGTTAGTACAGTTGCGTACAAAAGTTTATGGTCAGGTTATCTTTAAATATAAAATGTACGTTAGTCTCGCGAAAACTTAAGATTGGCTTGGCCGATTTTGGTTTTAAAATGTTTGTCGTAGTTCCAGGGGAAGGTTTAAATGGTGAGAAATATACCTATATGGAAAAAATGCGAGGTAGTTTCCGTAAAAACTGTTCCTAGGTAGGAACAGTTTTTATGGGTAAATGTTTTTACCTGTCAAACATAGTGGTCACTGGATTGACATGAGTAGGTTTGGTATTAAAATAAAACATTTGGTTTGAAAAAACATAGGTTTGGTATTAAAATAAAACATTTGGTTTGAAAAAACAGAAGCAACAAATTACTATAAATGTATATATTGATACTGACAAATAAATCACACTATAAATTGCTTAGCGAGATTATTACCTAATTAGGTTTAGATTATTATTTACCTTTATTTATGTAATGTTGAGTGCCTTCAAACTTTTACCTTTTATGAATCATTACATTCTTTTTAAAATACTATTAATCGCGTAAGTGTATTATTTGATATTAATAAACACGATATTAATTTATAAAATAGAAAACTAGTTGAATCTAAGCTATATCAATAACATTTTTCTTCATAACTGTACAAAACATCGGATAGTAAGCTGCTAATTTGCGAAGATAGCCCGTACGTATGGTGCGGTCGCTTTTTAGTGACCTTTACAATTTGGTCGGCTTATTCAAGAATTGCTGTCTTAATCTTGTTTTTGTTAAAACTTTCATGATAGGCGTAATTGGAAGCTGAAATTAACAGGAAGAAATGTTAATGAATTACTTAAATTTGTTTAATGTATGCGATGTGTCTTAATGTTAAGGAAACTGTGTATTCGATCGCTAAAGTACGACCAGTCTAAAATTTATTAAATTTGTTTATATCTTTACATCGTGTAAAGTTACAAAGCCTAAAATTCTTGACGTAATAAGTGTCTACCACGGCTATTTTTAACAGCTGTTTATTTGATTATAAGTGTACTAGTTTACTTGCAAATTCGTTTTTTCTGTTTAACGAAACCATTTAATTACGTTGGTTTGCGACAACCAAATCAAAAACTAACAATCAAACAAATTTAAACAAATTAAGGTCTCTTAGTGGTATTTTTTTTCAAACTTCTACGTTGAACCGTTTTCGAGATCTGGGAAAACCCAAAACGTTACCCCAGCTAAAACTTAAATAACTCAAGAACCATAACACACACAATTTTTGCTATTTGCTAAGGGGGCGTCCATTAATCACGTGATATTTTTTTGGCCAATTTTTAACCCCTCCTCCCCCCTGGTGAGGTTTTACGTCAACCCCCCCCCCCCCCCTTCCAAATCACTGTATTTTTTTGGTACAAAATAATTTCAACAATTTTCAGTACGAATATGTCGCTTTCGGTTAAAAGTCACGTCTTTAACGAAAAAAATTAATACACGTGATATCTCACTACACCCCCCCCGTCCCCCCTTGTGATACTTCGTGATTTTTTTAAGTAACCCCCCCCCCCTTTCGAGGCTCACGTGATTAATGGACGACCCCTAACATTTACTATGCAACAAAAGCTATCTATTCATGTATTTGGTTCCAGGCTGAAACAACTTTTTTTGCCAGGGTAATGTTTAAAACGTGACCCCAGCAAAATCTGTTTTTCTCATATATCTTAAAAACTACAACTCACACAAATTTTGCTATAAGTAAACAAATTTCTCCTCATGACACACTAATTATCTGATAAGGTCTCATCTCTCTAAAGCTCAACTTTTTGCTGGGGTAACGCACACGCGCTAGTGTGCTGCATAAAGACTCATGCAAAAATCCAGCCAAGTGCGTGTCGGGCCACGTGCAACGTTCTGTCAGTAACCTATCCTATGATATACGGTTTTTTAACACATAGTTATTTTTGCAATTCTTTTAGAAATGTGATTACACTAGGCCTAACCCGATTTTTATTCAAATCCTTGTTCAAATCGCTAATGGAGTGTAGGCGCTAGGGCACGGATTCCCAAAATTTATTTTATCTTCGGGGCTTTCATAAATAAAATACAACATCTGTAATAACTGTTTAATTTTATTAAGTACTATTGCTTATTACTTACATAATATATTTCATATATTTTTAACAAATCTACCAATTCACAAGTTACTCCAAAGTTTAAGTAGTTCTTATAAAATTCAAATCCTCAAATTGAGATCAGTCAGTTTTATCTAAAACTAATCCTGTACATTCATAATCAGCTAACATAGAATTATTTATTAAGTACTACAATATTTGAAACATTTACAATTTCGTTGATCATCTAACTTTCGTAATTTGTACATTATGAGCAGATACATTTTAGCTATGATTGGGGTTTAAACCTCGACATATAGTAGTCACAATCTGGGCAATATAGTGCTGGAGAACTCACTTGTTTCTTTCGACACAAGTTGCATGGTGCTTTCTGTCCAGCTAAGGCCATATTTTGCTGATGATCTGCAGACGGATAAGGATTACTAGCCATTTGCGGAGGTACGGGAGAATCCGTGCCTCCTTTCGTGCCGGGTTCGAACGAAACCGACTTTTTCTGCATCTGTTTTGGCGGCGGTATGTGTTGGTATGGATTGTAACCACTTTGGTTGTACTGGTACTGAGCTAAGGCATCGTTGCTGACAGTGTTCTCGTTGTATATTGCCCTCTGCTGCTGTGAGTTGGCGTAATGCCAGATCTCAGGTCGTGTTTGATTTGAATTATTGTCATGGTAGTAGTTATTGGGAACTTTTTGGTAAGTGCCATTGGAGTAGTTGTCAGGAGGGACGTCCCCGTGGGGTGGAGGCACCCTCTGGTAGGGCGACGGCGCCGCACCGTAGTGGTTCGAGTTGATCGCCGGGTAACGACTAGGGTACTCGGAGCTAGCGTAGCTTGTCGGTGGGTTGTGGTAGCTCTGGTAGGCCGGCGAATTGGTGGGCACACTTTGGTACGGCGATGCATTTGGCAGACTCTGATTGTACTGTCGGCTCGTATTGTAATTTGCACTAGGAAGCGTAGAGGCGGTGGAATGCTGAGGTAGTCTGTGATAGTAAGCGTTGTTCTGAGATTGGTTGATTTGATGAAGTTGGTTCGGTGGATGGGTGTACGTGTTGGGCACAGATCGCTGTTTCGTTTGGTTTTGCTTGGACAAATAGGCGTGATTGTGCGCGGTTGGGGTCAGTCGGTTTGCAGGATTTTGACTAAAGTTCGGTGGGCTTGTGCTATGGTTTTGGTATACGGACGGCGGCTGGGTATATGGAATAGGATTCGTCGTATTTGGCAATGAATTATTAGGAAGCGATTGATATATCTGATTATTGTTTGAGCTGTTTTGATTTTGGGTCTGTTGGACGGGAGCACTCGTACCGTAGACACCGGTGCTTTTTTGTGCGTTGTACTGTTGTTGTGGTCGAACCGGTGCGCTTTGATATGTGGGATAAGGACTCTGTAGTCGTACATAATCAGCTTGACTGTTATCATTGGGTACGAAAGAGTTCTGGGATAGCGATGATATTGTGGATCGCGACGATTGGCTGTCAAATGACTCTGTTCGTTGCAATGAAGGTTTCTCTGTCTGAAGCGGCATTGTAGTCAATTCTGGTTTGCCCATCGCAGATTTTAAAACTCTTTCTAAAATGGGATTAGGGATGTAACTGTCGTCCTCTTGGTCTTCTGCGGTTGATACCAGAATCACTTGATCACAAAATGATACAGATTTTTTCTTTTGTTTGGATCTATCGTTAAAAGAGTTGCTATTATTTAGTTTCTGGTCACTATAATCATCTTCTATTTGTTTGGGATCTATAGATGACGAAGACGCTCTCCTATTATACAGACCAGAGTTGGACTGGTTGGAACAGTTTATGACGTCTCTGTTGCCACTCATGCCCACAAATCCGATGTGGGTTCTCTCAACGTCAGGAGACAACTGTTGAGCGCTACTCTCGAATCTAGAAGCCAAATTTCTAACGGTATTAATGTTGTCCGTGTGATTAGATAGCTGTCCTTCGATAGAGCCTGATCTCTTTAATTTGAGAGCAGCTTGTTTCGCTTGCAATTCCATCAGCCACGTATCACTCGCTGTATTAATAGCTTCCAATTGATTGAATTTTGCTAGACATTCTTCACCTCTGAGGATTTGATTCCTTTTCTCTTGTAATTGTGCTAATAATGATCCTTTTGGAGCATCTACTTCATTGTTATTAGCTATATCAATATTTCGTTTGCTATTTTCCATGTGCTTTAATTCTTCATGGAGCGGAGTCAAATCCAAAGGTGGAGGTGGTGGGGGAAATTCTTCACTGGGTTGTCTCGAATGATTGACGGAGTTCATAGGGCTGGGGTAAGGAGGTAGTTCAAATACCTGAGGAGACCGCCTCGATGGCATCGCACAGTCAACGACGTCAACTCCATTATCAAATGCATTGCTCAAATTTTGAATATTGGTATGTGAAGGTTGTATAGTTGAAACAATATCTCTTTTTACAGGACTCTGTTCTTGATGAATCATAGCTTTAGTTACGACAGTGTGAAAGTTTTGTGGTGGAGAATCATCTAGCCTATTGTATTGATTCATAGGTTTACCATCGTACGAGGGTAAGAAAGGCAATGATTGTGGTTCCTCGCCATATTGTTCGGAAAATCCCCCATCTTCTTCAACGTCCTGTGAATATGAGTATTCTGTATGATTTGCATGAGGCAAAGGTTGAGGTGGACGCGACTGAATATCATGATCGATCACTTCGGATTCAAACTTAGACCCGCTAAGCTGGGAAGTGGTTCGCTGCGGCAGCGGGGGTGGCACTTTTCTAATCTTTACTGCGCTTCCATGAAAACTCTTTCTCATCAACTTGCTTCTTTCAAGATTGGGATTAGTACCACTCGCTGCCGAATATTCTAAATGACCTTCAGATAAGTAGCCGCTTAAGTTAGATTTGTCATCAGACTTTTTCCTTCCTACATCACCATCGTCTATAGAAGCGACTCGTTTTTCAACATTAATCGTTTCATTATTTCCATCTGCACCTTCCGTTAAGTCAGGCATAGAGCGATTTTTCCTACGAATTAGACCACCCATTAATAGCTTCCTACGTATTTTGTGTTGTTTTTTGTTCGCTTTTTTGTCCTCAACAACTTCTTCCTTCTTTTCAGTTGCTATCGGCATTTCTTTTCTTGCTCTGCCGCGGTCTTCACTTCGTGACCGCTTTTCTCTGCCTTTTTCATCATCTCTAGATTTATGTCTAGGTGGACGTTCACGAGGCGGATTGTCTATGTCATCTTCAACGCATTTGGGAGACTTTTTCGAAGAACCCTTCTTTTTCGGCAACGTTGCATAAATCTCTATGGTGGTTGGCGTGGTTTCGAGACCGCCTTTAGTGTTTCTAACGGGAACACTTTGTTGAGATTCTGCCAATCGTGTTGCTCCTGCTATACGTCTTTGAAGACTTCTAGCGCGCATTATGCACGTGTTGTGTTTCATTCGAGCAAATGTCATGGTATGAGCATTATTATACGAAGCGTCCATTGCAGCACTGGCTTTTGATGCTGCAGCGTCACACAAGATTAAGGCTTTTTCATAGTCTGCAGCACTTTCTGCTTGGCGTGATTTGTCTAATAACCTATCCGCCTCGGCACATAATGCTTTGCAAGTATCGACAGTTTTCAACTCTGGAATTTGCATCATGGGAGGGTTATGCCGAATTACTTGTTGTTGCGTTTGAAATGGTAAGCTGTCTGTGGAAGATAAGGAATACGAGTCATAGCCAGCATCACATGATCCGCCACTAGATAGCTCGCCCTTACGCGTTGGACTTCCAGGGACACTTCCAGGTCCTCTGCCCTTAGTGTACATATAGGGGCTTTCGAAAGTAGAGGAGGATGCTGATGACGCACTATTGCGATCTCCGCTCCAATTCCCTGAGTCTCTGCGTACTCGCGGTCTGTCTTGCGAATCTGAAGCTGAACCTGTGCTCAAGCTCCGTCCTAGCTGAGCTCGTCGGTTTGCCTCCCACATGTTTTCTACAGTTTTCCTAGTGACATAGTCACTCTCATTGTCGGGACCCGGAGTAACTGCACGCCGCGCAAAGTTAGAGTTGGGTCGCTCAGGGGCGGGCGTAATGGCACGTCGCGGCTCCGGCGCAGGAAAAGGTACAATTTCTTTTGGGGCGTAACGAGTATCGCACGGGGTTCCATCTATTGCTGCATATAAAAGGAGGAGTGGTTGGAATCGTCCTCTTCGGCATTTGTCAACTACATGCCCCCATTCAGGTCCGATTTCTTTCACATCGGCGTCGTCGAAGTATATCCACAAGCGGAGCTTGCTATGGAAGAAGAAGGTTGAGTAGTGTTTGCCGTAGTAGGTGACGAGGCCGACGAGGCGGTGCGTGGCGCGGGCGGCCCAGCCGCGGTCCACGCACTCGTGGAAGGCATCACTGGGTAGCAGTTCTGTGCCAAGAGCGGCATACACCGCCGCCACGTCTTCTGCAGCTGGTCGCTCTGAATCCCACACCATGCCAATGGATATGACTTCAGGGCGATTCATCAACGTGCGGCAGATTTGGATCTTAGCTCCACATGCATTCTGAAAAAGAAACAAAAATATTTCGTAAGTACTTAGGCAATGTACCAACACTATTTAATGTCGCTTTAACATGTTTTCGTATTTCGAGTAAAAATTCATTATAATATACTTACTGGGCAATCCCTAATATCGCCCATCCCTCCAGCCTTCTTCAGCAACAGTCCAAAGCTGTCGCCGTGTTCTCCTAGTGCTGCTTGCGTTGTTAGAGCCGTAGCAGATACATAATGCACCATCTGTGAAAAATAAAAACAAAACATGAAGCTATGTGGCTTTAATTGAAGGTCGGGGTTATCTCTGGAGTCTAGCTAGGCCCTAAGGTCATTGACAAACTATTATATTGCAGTGAACTCTTCATAACTAAAGATTCAGTCCTCAAAACCAAAATATCACAGCACATAAACTATTTGCTTTAAAAATGTGTAAAACTAATGCTGGTAAACGTGCGCCCCTGCGTCATGTCATGTTATGCAAAATAATCATTTTGTTGACATCGATTTGTTTAAGCTTTCCCCTGCGGGTCTTTCGGCTAAAAACATTGAAGTTCAAGTTAACTGTAATTTGACAGATAGATGTGATACATTGCTACTTTTCTTTGGTAAATTTTAATTTGTTCCAAAATGAAGTAGCAATGTATCACACCCATCTGTCAAATTACCTTAGTTCGTTGCAAATTACCAACGAACTAAGTATCTTAGTTCGTTGCAAATTACAGTTAACTTGAACTTCAACGTTTTAGCCGATAGACCCGCTCTGGGCAGTTCAGGACGGAAATAATCCTGTTGCATCTTCAAAATCTAGATAGGTACTATGACGTAAGATCTGAAATCGTATGAAAATGAAACTATTCAATTTTATTAAAATGTAATGTTGTTGTGGAAAACGTGGTTGTTTACAAAATGGGTAAGTTGTTATGTAAGTGTATAAGGTATACTTCATTTTGTAAATGTTTGTTATTCCTAATAATAAAAAAATCGTTGGGAACTAACCTGAGTATAAGGCAGCGGCTCAGAAGTGGCTTGGCAAGCACCACAGACAGACTGTTCGACCAGCATCATGGCGAACTTCCGGTGCGGCACGCAGTGGGGCGCCCGGCACGCGTCGTCGTCTCTCCTGTCAGCTCCAGCCGCGACGTGGGCGTGCACCCTCAGGAGCAGGTGCTCGAAGCACTCGCTGGCGTCGGCCATGCAGCCGAGCTGGAACCGAGCGCCTACGCCCCCTAGCGCCCGCCGGAGACTGTCGGCGGCCGGCGCACGCTCTGCTGACCATTGTAGCTGGGTGAACAACTCCTGAAGACAAAGAAAAGAACATTTAAGAACTGTGACTTAAACATGATTTCGTGTTTAGGTGCATTTCAGGCACGAGCGAACGTGAAGAATCGAATACCTAAGTACCTAATGCATTGTCTGATTTCTGAAAGTGTTTTAGGTCATCGGGATCAACTTCTACAGCTCGTTAATGTCGGTATAACAATATTCATCGAATAATAACGGAAATAAGACATAGTGTGTACCGTATACGTCCTGATGGGAACAAAAGTTCCCGCAAAATTAGGACATTTAAACGTTTAATTCATGAGATCAAAGCACTTTTAACCCATCAATGCCCGAAAATTAGACACAATATATTTTCTATTGTTGTCCGGACGTCGGCGTTCGAGCGGGCGAACGGTGAATTAAGCATCCGAGACCCTACTTATTAAGATTTTATATGAAATCTATTGATTCCACCAATCCGCCAAACATTTTGACAAATAGGAAACGTGCGAGGCTTTAAAAACAAGCTGCCATAATGAAAGCTTTTACCGGTCTCCACGTTATGCGATTTTAATATTTATGCGAAGGATGGTAAGTTCCAATATCATTTGCGATGGGCACAGAACCAGTATGGCACGGATAGGTCACAACCGCGTCATGACCCGAGTGGATCACTAGTAAGACGCTCGTGTGCTGTTTTTTTGTGGGTTTCGTAATAGCTTCTTGTAAATATAGTTGATGCCCTTGCGTTTACACCTGAACTTTGATCCCACGTGTCATTTTGAGGAGTTTAGATTTGATGTAAATAAACTTTAAAGTTTACGATAAGAATTTATCATCTTTATTGTTTAAAATTCGATGTTGATGACGATTGTTCAAAAATAGGTATGAATCAAAGTACCTAAATAAGTACCTAACTTCTGAAAACTCGGCAGTCTACTATAACAAGCTCACATGAATAATCTAATTATTGATGTAATCACTACAAAAAAAACAAATTAGTACCTATAAGAATCGTCTTGTGTATTATTTCTTGCGCATCTACTTTCTAATAACATTTTTGGCAGCTGATTGTAGCCACTATACCACACCACCTGCACCACCACAATTAAAACTTCGGGTGAGATTTGCAAGCGAATTTTATTTCTAAGTACTTTTAACGAAAAAGTTTTGTCTGAATCACCTGCCGAAAGGATTATTAATAACAAAATGTTAATATTATAGCAATAACACAAAAAAGGAAAAACACAATTCCTCTTATACAGCCGTAAAATCGCTTTCTTCCTTCAGCTGCCACACAATTGCGTCGGAACAAAGCCTTCAGTTATGCGGCGCCTGCGCAGCTCCGCTTTAATTAACTCTACTCTCGTTAATTGATGTTCCACTATCACGCGAATCTACTCTCACAATTTCTACAAAGACAATGATTTGATGAACAGCTTAATAAGAAAGCTAAACAGGTTGTCATCAGTGCGAAAACATGGAACGTGGAACTAAATTATAATTGAAACTTTGTTAAACGACCTACATTTCCAATATTACTATGAAAATATTATGTTTTCATTTAATCGCAGAAACTAGTTGATAATACTACTGTCTCTTTTTATACTTATTTCTAATATTTGACCTCGCTCTAGGGCCCTATTTTTGAATCACTCGTCTCCAATCGAGCGCTCAATTCTATTGATTTTCGTTCGACATTCGACTCAAATGTATGGAGATGTCGAACGAAAATCAGTAGAAACGAACGCTCGACGCCAGCCGAGCGATTCAAAAATAGAGCCCCTGCTCTTGGAAAGAGGATGCGTTACATAATCAAAAACTTTTGGACACAATGTAGTCGTCTACAATAATGTGATACGCTAATGTTATTAACTCTTTAAAACAAGTTCACATTAAAGTTTGCGTAATAAATCGCGACGTGTAAACTCGTTCATCGTTAACTATTAGTTATTGTTTTTGCCATAACACTAGAACATTTCACAGAACCCATGCATCAACCATAAGTTGGCGTTAGTGGCACACCCCCCGCGCGGTGAGAACAGCAGCCATTGTTGCGTGTGAATGGTGCAGCCGCGGGCGCCGCGTCATGCTCATGACCCTGCTTCTTGTCGTTTCTGATCGCCTGGTACTTGCTACTCACATTTCACTTACAATTTTGTATGAAAATTAACACTTTTTAATAAAATTCAGTAATTTCATAAGAAGACAAACGGACAAACGGACGGACAAACGGAAGTGAGAAACTTAAACATTTTAAAGCCAAAGCAATATCATCCCTAAACATACCTAAGATTGAATTTACACTTGTACTATCATGTAATCTGTGATTTTTTGAATACTTGCGCATCGGAAGAATATTTTTCATTCAATGTAACTAATAAAAAATTTATAAGCAGTTTCTGTTTCTGCTTCGTTAGTATTTATGGACACAATATGCAAAATTCATGGTGGTACAATAAAATCTTCATGTCTCTACTTATAGAGTTTAATTTGCAACGTCATTTAGTTGTCCTGTCGTGCGTGTAGAGGAAATGTGAGCATCCTGCGCTTTCGTTTCGAAGAAAACCTATCACGATTAGCTAATTGTATGTTGTAAGAAGTTGTGTTGAAGCAGACAAAATGATCACGATCTGAGCGTTGACGACCACGAAACGAGCAGTCATGTTACTACCATATTAGTTCCATTAAGAAGCCATTTCCAAACTATGTGCAATTCTTACTAGAGTTAGTGGTGATTTAATTATACACACTATAAGATCAATAACTTCATTAAAGCTTGACAAATAATTATTAATATTGGTTATAATTGGTTGACAATAATTTTTCAAATGGTTTTACTATTCACGACAACGCAAGCATGTGTTTCTCAAATTGTACATCGTATGTATCAAGGTACTTAAATTTCATAGGACAAGGCCTATGCGAGCAAAATATAAATTGAATATAAAGGTTTATAGGCAATTCGTCACGAAATATCCTATAGAAACAATAGTGAATTCAAGCCGCGAGCTATTCCGGAGGCCTGCGCCGACGCATGAATACTTAAGTGGTTGTTAAGTATTCTAACTTAAGTATTCTCGACAATTGCCTTTAGGAGGTTCGACACAATGGGTACAGGGGCCGGAGACGGGCTTCGCATCACAAACACTACAACGGCTTTTGATTGAAGAACCATCGAACATCGTTCAAATTTTGGATTTCAAAAAAAGTCGTACCTACAGAGAACTTTTTGTGACCCGTAGTCACAGAATACATAATGACGTAGTAAAGAACTAGCGTGAATTATGTTTGACAAATACGGCTACCTACAAACCACATAAACAGACCTTTATTCATAACACATACAATACCGGTCAAAATCATAACCCACCTTTTTTGCTTCGCATCGGGTATAAAATTATGCTAAATACATGTTCCGATAAAATACATGTCATAAAACAGGTCTGAGGTTTTGATTTTGGATTTTTTTACTTTCTATAATTACAATTAGTAATTTGTAAATGATAAATTAACACACAAAAACCAGGAAGTCTAGACAAAAGTATAATTTTAATTGCTAAGATATCTCTTTAGTAATTAACTAAGTAATGCGTAATCGATTATAATTAAAAACTAATCGTGATCGTTTACTCGTGACTCCGAAATCGCTCCATTATACAATCCTTGTTGATTACCAAGTTTAACTAAATGCTCAGATAAAGGTGTATACACACGTGCAGAATTTAGATTAGTGGCGAATTTGTAGTCACAATACTGCCTTTTACTGTTGCAGTCACTGTGTTGTTTTCCTTTGTAGAGTCCGCGATTCCATATAAATTTCAATGCGAGTTGAATATGACACGCTGAACAGGAGAACACGACACACTCGATACATCTGATGTTATGTTGTGTGTGTGTAAACTGTTCTTTAATTCCGACATCGCTTTATCTAAAAAGTAACCTTACCGTCTGTTACATTACAATACAATCATAAAAAATATGAACATTGATAAGTTGAGCAGAAATAGTGACATCATCTCGATACTTTTGACAACTTAGTGGGAACACGTGTAGCATGACAAAGGCTTTTAATCTACCTGACATCAATATGTGTTGACTTAACACCATACAACATCACTGAGTAACATTATTATAGAAATAAAAGTTTGCCATTCAAAAATAGGGCCCCAGTGCGTGCGCAACTACGCACACAACTGTGCAGTTGCGTCGTTGATGTCTTTTCCTAGGCAGCCTGCATGTCATTACTTATGTAGATGAAATACCGACATAATGTCCTCTAATGAGCTTTATCGTTGAATATTAACGACAATTTGCATCAAAGATAATCTATAACTTGATCGGTTTCGGATAATCAGAAAATTAAGTTGATTGACGTTCTAAATCTGTAATTGTATTCAATTTCACGTCGTTCGTTTCGCAAATGTATTTCACTTTATTCGATCGTTTTGTGGTTTTATTTAAGTAACATATTTTTTTCTACACGTTGCAAGACTGCATGTTTCTAACGTAATGGAAAAACGTACGTACTCAACATAACAAATAAATACCAATGGAATTGGAGGGTGTTTAAGTTACATATTTTTATTAATTTCGAACAGAATTAACCATATTAGTAGGTAACGGTAAAACTTACTCTGAACAGCGAAAGTGTCGTTGGACTGATCAACGGGTCAGGCTCCCTCCGAGCGGATGATGCAGGGCGAGTTCGAGGCAAAGTGTTGTGCCTCACTCCAGCTAGTGACCCATTCAGGAGCATATCCTTCGGTGGCAGAAGTTCCCGGTCTTTAAGACCCTCGATCTTCTGCTTCTGGATCGCCGTTCCTTTGCTCCCATCGCTCACCTCCTTACGTTTATACCGAAACTTTATCATCTCACTGACAAGTCCGCATCGCACGATCAACACTAACCCTCATTCGAATTCAATCTCCATACCGTGAAACAATGGCCGCGCACTAAAAATGCATATTTGTCAGCGTATATGGCAATAAGTAAGCAAACCACGTGCTCTCAGGAAACTTTCTGTTCAACCACTTGGAACTTCGAAGCCTGCGAACCTCGATTCGATATTACGAACAGTGCAGGCAGTTTTGGCGCGGAAGCGCCTTTGTAATAATAGCGACAGGTATACGACAGGTGGTCGCACTTACAAACTGCTTGCAACTGCCGTCGATTCACTTCACTAATTGGTCGTTATAATGACGCCACAAATCACTATTTACGGTTACTAGTATTTAGTAATTAAGTTCATAATTAAT
This sequence comes from Agriphila tristella, assembly GCA_928269145.1. Classification (NCBI taxonomy): domain Eukaryota; kingdom Metazoa; phylum Arthropoda; class Insecta; order Lepidoptera; family Crambidae; genus Agriphila; species Agriphila tristella. Next base: position 7,607,620 of record OV743440.1, read on the forward strand.
AAAGCTTTCGAATATACGGTTGCTTGGTAGAAGCTCTGTTTCAGACTGAGTAGAGACTGCGGCGGGGGCGGGAAACCCGACCGCTTACCTCCAGGTACTAACGTTTTTTGTAATCTATTGTTAACGAAACTCACGTGGGTTTTTATCTGTCTCTTTCTTTATAGAATATACTATAGTGCCGTCTCTTTCTATTTATGGTGTTTTGTTTACGTTACAATGGCATAAAATTACAGTTTCTTTTGGGGTTTTAGGACTTAGTAGTTTTAAACTCAAACAGCATTGAACACGTGTTCACAATGTGCTAGACAGATGTGCAAGTACTATTTTATAGTAAAAGATTTTTTTATGTTTGTAGAAGTAAAACTTTTTTTTTATTTTTTATTTATTTATTTAGGCAACAAGGCCCATATTATATACCTTAAAACTAAACATATATAAAATTATAAAACAATTGTGTTAGTTAATAACTTAATGGTAATGTTAGTAAAGATTTTATTTTTATTTTTTTGTTGAAAAGAATTAATTTTGGCTATTACGCGTCGTTTCGTGAACCTGTAGATATCCGTCATGGTCAATTTATGAATTTTGAACACACGTGCTTTCCAAAGACGTCCGTAAAACCACCCTTGAAGCATTATACTCGAAGTACCTAACAAAGTTATTTGAAAAAGCAATTTGCATCTCTCGTACAAAATATTTCAGACAATGGCTTACGTGGCCGAAACGAAAATTTATTGTCCATACAAAATATATTATCCCTGCAACCCCATGATGAGTCACATACAAGGAATTTTAAGGAAGAATGTATCTACAATATCAACAAATGCGTCATATATTTTTTATAAAACAATAAACATAGTAACAAAATGAAATATTTTGAACCCTTGTTGATATCTTTACGTATACTTTTACGTTGACGTTAAAATTTAATCATGAATGAACTTTCTCAGCGTGAGTCAGTTCTTAAGTATGTCAGTGAGTGTGTGGTCAGTTTCCTCTCTGCTGAAGTTTTTTTAACCACGTCATAACCAAAGTAGTTCACAGACTTGAGATATTGCCGACAATATATTATTTAAGAATAACCATATGAGTCTTCACTCCTTTAAATGTGGTTATCGTGACAAAAACGGATGTACTAATTGGCTTTTCAAATTAGTCTCATTTACATAACACATAAATAAGCTGAATCATAGTATTGAATAAGGCTGTCACAAGTTACAAGATCGAGATATTCTGTAAATGTCGTTTCTTTAATAACAAATGAGAGCGAAGTTCATAAACAGAGTATTATTTTAACATTTAAAGAAAGTGACTGGCATTTTTTAACCCTGCATTTATCCTGCGTGCAAACTGCTCTCGATTTCCTATAACTATTTATTTTCTTCAATGAACGAAACTAGTCAATCATGTAGGTACCTATTAATCTACAAGCCTTGAGATTTGCCTTTCTTGGAACCGTCCATATTGATCAGATGGGTGTAGTATAATCCCTCTATAAGGAAAACTTAAGAAAATAAAAATAGCGCCTACGCACGGAGCGCCTTCGAAACAGGAATGCTGTTTGAGTTTGACATTTATGCATTTATGCAGAATGCTACACGCAAAATTAACACCATAAATAACGTTTGCATAACTTGTAATTTATGCAATTTACTGCCATTTATCAGAGCTTTTCGATTAAATAAAAACGTAGACTATTAGATACTCTGTCTCTATTAGATACGTAATATTTTTATATTACTTGATGATTTATTTGTGACAAAGAGCAGACAATCAATAATTTTAGATTTAACTGGTTATTTTCTTTAGGTAGTTTTTTTCTATAAAGTATAAGAGAGCGTTTTCTCCATATAAACATCTGAAGAATATTTACAGTATACCGCCCGGCACGTAACTTGGCAAGACAAAGATGAGACAAAAGAAGCGCCGGGTTTAGTGTCTGTAGCTACTGCCCATCTTTTGTCTCATCTTTCTCTTGCCAAGTTATATGCCGGTACCTGTATAGTATAAGGCTAGGCGCGCATGAAAGCTTAACTTCATCGGCCGATTATTATCGTTCGATAGTGGATTGGTCGCGCATGAAAACAATGGTTCCTCGGCCGATAGATTTAAGCGCGCAAGGAAGCTTAAAAATCGTACAATTGTAAATAGGTATGGATGGACTTCACTGAAGTAGCATGTGTTTGTGCTCTGCTCTCAAAGGAAACACCGAAAAAGTACTGGGTGCATTCACTAATAATTAGTGCTAAATTAGTGGAAGGGCTTCCTGTTATCAAAATTTCGATGATCTCTTATTAAATATGTGTAATTTTATATTTTTTTTATCATATAATGCGGATCGTGCTTCAATTACATTATTAATTTCTCCGAATCTATATTTTTATTTCTTTAGCCTTATGATAAAATGCTACAAAGCTCACGTTCGGCCGTTTAATTATTGGGCGCATGTGCGGCCTCTCATAGAATAGCACAGGTTCCTATCGGCCGGCATTTTAGTGTCTCGTCACAGATTTTGAAATCGGCCGATTTACCTATAGATAGCTATCATGCGCGCTTCTACATGTAATGCCTATGTTGTAGCTCACCGATAGTTTGATCGGCCGATGCAGTAAGCCTTCATGCGCGCCTAGCCTAATAGATATGAAGTAAATAATGTTAGTAACTCGAGTGATCAATTAAGACGAAGTGAGTCGTGTGTGCAGGCCGTGAGAGGGTCCCACACGAGAGATCGCGATCCAGTTACATCGGCTCGCAGTGTGAGAAACACGTTATTTTATTAGTTCGTTTCCCGTCTCATTCATTTACCTATGAACAAAACTAATGAAAGTAGTTATCGCTTGCTCTAGTTTACATTACCGCGTTAATAAAATTAACAAAATCATTTTGCTGTGCATATAAACAGCAATGGCGCTAACAACCGCCAACTTACCGACAGACTGTTCGCTCTCTTTTTTAATTGGATTCTCCAAGATTTTCCAAGTATTTCAATCAGTTTAAATCAGCTTTAAAGTTTAAAGTGGAGATCGAGAGATATCCTTGAAACTTGTGCACCGAAAAATCGTTGCGAAATCCACAGTTTAATAAGTAATGGACCGATTCAAATCAACTAGCTAGCCGGATTAAATCAATCTATTGTGTTTAATGAGACGTGCATAATCTAACCTTCTTATGATGGTGGCCTATTGTTTCATTTTGAAATCATATTCCTATGCTTTCCTCCTATTTCGACAAGTTTCGCGTTCTGAGAATCATTCAAGAGGCGGTTCTGACCTACCCAGCGTTAGTCATGAGTTGCGACAGAGTGTACTGTACAGCCTTTTTCTTAGAATTATAAATGTTGATTCAAAATTCTCACGATTCTGCCAGAAGTGTAGTAATATTGAAAGTATCAGGATGTAATAACGTGCAAGAGATCGGTTCCGATAAAATTTTGCGGACGAGTTAAGTTATTAACTCGGGTTAATTATTCGATCTTAATTTAAGAAACCAAGTTTTTAGTTTTATTGAAAACTTGAAATTTATACCATTATTTCAGTTTACAGTGAAGACCGTTATGAAAAAAACTAAAGTGGGATTAATTTTTACTTTTGTGGCACGTCTATTTAAAGATGATATTATTTATGCTAATATAATTCCAAAATTAGATCTAATTTATTTACAACTTAAATTGAAAAGGTACACACGTATTGTGAATTTGTTTATTCTTTGTATTTACGACTTCATGTCGACTCGGAGCAGGTCCTAAGTTATTACAAAAGCAAAGAATACGGAGGTTAGGCAACCACTGGCTAACGCAGATACTCTAGGGACGATTACGTGAACGAGTAAAAGTTTATAGGCTCTCGTTATCGCGTGTCGAATATCTGTGATGAACTCTCGCAATACCGATTATTTCTATCGATATTGAATCAATCGATTAGTTATATGCGCGAGCGCAACATTCAATTTGGGTTGACATTTAGTGACAATGAGCTGATGTGAAAGTATCAATGACGCAGCCTAATTTGATCTTGAGAGGGTCTTTATAGTACAGTTATTGAAATAAGTTTAAATTTTCTATGGTTTCTTGTAATGTTTACTAACTCTCTTGTACATAATTGAAAAGTACGCTATATTTGAACATGTGGTGATAAGAAAAATAATGTAGCATACATTCGCGTAGCCGATACTACTTTGAAAACAGAAATATAGCTAAGATGACAAAGAGATTCGACAGTTCCAGGCAGTTAAACTGTAGGTGTAATTTGCAATTACGATCGAGGACAATGCAGTGCGTGACAATATGAGGAACATATTGTGGGCCGATTGTTTGGCGAATGTTTACCGGCGCAAGTGCGCACTGTCCCGAGTGGGTGCGACAATACGCAGTGGAATAATAGCTGTAATTAGACACGTATTACGACAACTGTTCGGCATGCGGCGTCGCGTGTGACACCATCGGGCTTTATCGTAACGAGCCATAGATTAGACACGACTCCGATGCACATTGCAGACCCTAGCAGTGTCGAAATATGATCCTTATAAGCTAAACCGGGACTAAACATATCACTTTCATTGTCAAGTGTATCGCAATCAGACCTTTGGTACAATTACAATTTCTATCTTTGATTGAACGACCCTGAAACACGTATTTGCATTTACTTATTGCAATAGTCGCAGACATTTATTTAAATTATCACATGTATTTAAGTTTGAGCTACACAGCCGTCGTGTACAAGGCTAACAACATACCACTTCACTACACGAAGTCACTTCCAATAATATCAATACGAATAATCCGCTCACTTATGTTAATACCATTTCGTAATCTTTCGCACTGAAACTTCACTGTAATAAAAGCACTTCAATCCAGTTGGGTAATTACTAATCACTTTTCCACGACTGATTGTGGAGCTTTTCTTTTACTGATAGTGAAATGACAGGCGCGTGTGTCCGCGGCGGTGGAGGCGCAGTGTGTACGGTGTGGCGGCGCGCGCGCAGCCAGACGTGACAAAGATAAGGCTTTAGCGCCGCGTGGGTGCGAGCGAGAGGACCGGAGGCTTATGCAGGAGTCTGGTTATGTCCCTCACTTACTAAGATTAAAGCTCCGTAGAGCTTAGCAATTACTCCTTTGATACACTATTCGCATAATCTTTCTTCGGGCAATAAGGAATCAAGTCATTTTATGAATCTGTTCATTATGAATTTTTATTTCATAAAAGTGCTCATCATCATCCTCCTGTCCTTATCCCAATTTATTTGTAGTGCTATGTCTAAACAAAATAAAATTTTGCGCTCGTAGAACGACCACTATTGGGGTCGGCGCAGCATGTAATACATACTGCATTAGGTTTTGGCAAAGTTTTACGATCGGCCGCCTGCCTGACACCAACCCTCCTTGGGAATGCTGTTGTTGACAGTTTCCTCGCTGCCATTCGAGTGACCCTTTGTGCGATGGTCTGCACCTGGTCCCTAAAACTTCCCTCTATCGCCTTCTACGATACCCACGGGATGAAATGGGACAGTCCTATTCTTAACCGGAACTGTGCGGCTAATTTATTTCATACTACTTTATTTCATAAAAGTGCTCATCGAATAAAAATGAAAAAGCCAAGAATTATAGCGGCATAACAACTTTTGATCCATACAAAGCTTGCTTTAATTAGAAGGTTACATTTAAAAGTAACCATGACCTGCTCTTACTATTTTCCTGTCCTTTTCAAATCTATAAAAGCTAGACTGTGTTTGATATTCTGTATGGTTTTAACTTTGTTTATGTAGATATGTGACCATCAGTAGAGTATATAATAGGTACTGCGGAAAACCGAAGAATATTGTGCACATTTTTATTTTAACATAGTTTTTATTATAATGTTTTAATATTTTATTAGAAAATTTAAGATTCTACAACTCTACAACAACCAATCTAAAATTGTTAAAAACTTGTCATGATTGATACGATGTTCGTATATTAGTAATTTATGTCAAATTTTAGATATTATGTTAGATTTACCTGCATATATACTGAAGAGTAGGTACAATATTTTGTAGATCAACTAGCAAAATATAACTAGATGTGGTTCCAGGCTGGATCATTGACCGCTACATTTTAGTCTTATTATCTGTTTTTAGTTGGCTTTTAGCTAGCGAAGTTCTAGATTAGAAAAAAACACAGATAATATGAAATGAATGAGCTTTTTCATTAAATTTGATACGATTTCGATATTAATTTACATTTGCTTTGAGAAACAAACCCAATGTTATGTTATCTATCGAATGTAGGTAGTTAATATTCTTGCCAAAAATAGCGTAGCTAGGCCACAAAAAATCATACAAGGTTTATCTTATTATATATTATCGCAAATATGACAAAACTCACATAAAAATATTTAATTTTAATTAGCAATAACCGGTAACCTAAGTATCTCTTGTTGAATACCGAATGATTGTTAACATGTTGCAATTTGAAACAAAAGATTAAAAACCTATTAAAAGTATGTAATTGTATATCTTTTTTTTAACATTGTAAATGGTTTTTTTTTCATTAGATTGAGTCTAGCCGTGAAAGTATCAAAAATCTGCATGAATAAATCAAAGGTCATGTAAGTAGTTCAATAAGAAACTATTGACCCTGTAAAATATAGTTTGCTGTAGTTATACAGAGTGTGTGGTAATAGCCTTATAAAGCCGAATATGGTTAGGGTTACCAGATGACAGGAATTTTCCTGACATGTCAGGAATTTAAGGCATCTGTCAGGAAAACGGGGAAAATCAGCTGTAGTCGCCAGGAATTTTTGATATCCTAAAAAGTGTAAGATTTGTTAATCATTTTGGTGAGAAAAAATATCAAACTTAAACTAAATGAAGAATGCAGATGTAGGAGACAAAATATCAGGAAATTTTCTGAAAAATCAGGGAAAAAGTCAGGATATCTCATTATTAGATCTATGGTAACCCTAAATATGGTAGATAAGGTGGATAGTAATCCATGCATAATAATATGACCCTAGAAACTCATTATATACCATGAAATTCCTGAAAACCACCACTTACTTGAAATTTTTCCTTTTTATGATAAACTGCATAGTGGCAAGTCAACCCAAGACCAAATTTGTGTTTTGCTTCTGCCCATTAATGGGATTGATATATCGAATACAAATGACAATAGTCTATTTGCGTCTACGGTCGTCATTATTAATTTTTCCGGGGTTTACCGTTGTATGCGTGGTAGCCTATCTATACCATATTCGGGTTTATAAGGTTTTTATCAAGCAGTTCTAGTAGTCACTTCTAGCTACATTTACACGGCTTTCACTCACTTTAAAGTTTTATACAGCCGGATCACAGATTTCTAAGTCAGTTTCTGCACGGGGTGTTATAAGATAAGTAGGTAATAAACCGCGGGTCAAAGTACGATCGGACATACCGGTTTCCGCAACCCGACGCTGTATGTAGCGTCAACAATAACCCGAGACGCCTCTTGTTCTTATCGTGTTGATGAATTTCTTCCGTTAAGCTAGGGTTTTCTAGGATAGCGGTGCCGTCATAATACGGCCGTATTAAAGCGGCGTTGAATGTTGTCTATGCAAACAATATGGCGACACCGTAACGTCAGAAACCGCGCCATATTGTTCACATAGACAATGTTCTACGCCGCTAAATAACGACCGTAATATGACGGCACCCCGTCATCCTAGGAAACCCTAGCTTTAACGGTGCAAAGTTAATTGACATGTCAGCAGCTTTTTAAGCAGATCACACGTGTCGCTACGTGCACGGTCCGACAAGCAGTTTTTAGTAGAAATATCACACGAGTTGTTGGGTCTGTTATAGTACCATGCGTGAATTTTATACAAATTGGGCACCTTATGCAATTTGAAATCTGCATTATTTGAAAACTCATTTGCTACTGAATTAATTGAAAAAGTTTATGTTCTGTAATTGTTGTGGGTAATTGAGCCCGAAACTGAAGTTTCTTCTGTTCTGTAGTAACACGCAGGTTTAAGTTTTTTATGACTACCTATGCCTATGTCTAGTTATATTTATGAGACTCGATCTAGGGTATAATTTTTCGTTTTAATAATTAGTTAATAAAACATCTTATTTTGATATTTATTTCGGGTTGATTTAGGTATTTAGTATTGAAAAGGTAAGTACCTACTTAATCAAGCATTACAATAGTGGTCGACAGTAATTTTTACACGACTGCCCAAAGCAAAAAGAGTGTTATGTGTTCAGGATTCATGTATGTTTGTGGGTATGTGAGTTTCTTTATTCCACCATAACTTCTAAATGCCTGAACTGATTTGGATAAATGGGATATCGTTAGAATCCTTACAGCATCCCGAGTGACACTGGCTATATTATTTTTATTAGAAAATTAGAATGAATTAGAAAAAATGACGACGCCATTTTCAAATGTGAAAAAAAAAATTTTTTCTTTAATTATTACAATATGAGCATCAAATGAAAGGCCACAATGAGCACATTTCAAAACTATAAAATCTGTCACTAAAATGTGTGAAATAAAAATAAATAAATTTAACAAAAATTAAAAACACGACTGCCCTGCCAAAAACGAACTAAAAAGATAAATAACAAGGTGTCATTGCAGTCGGGGGACCTCTTTAATTGAAAATTGTTCCACAAAACGGTCCCCCGACTGCAATGACACCTTGTTATTTATCTTTTTAGTTCGTTTTTGGCAGGGCAGTCGTGTTTTTAATTTTTGTTAAATTTTTTTTTTTTTTTGATTATAAAAATATTCCGCCGCACCAAGATTTAAAATCTATAAGGATAAGTATGAAAATAAACTCATCTTAATGTTAAAATAACCTATTGCGTCAAAGTTACACCATGTCCTTCACTTCTTTATGCTTACAATATCAATAGATTCACAAAATAATTGTACTTGATTTGATAATATAGCTGCTCCTCACACACAACAGGGTACTCGTTAGATTGACGAGTACAGTCAGCCTCAGAAATAACCGTATATTTTAGTACCATTTTATTCCAAATACAAAATTTATAAATACTGTTTGTTATGTTCTGTACAAGCGTAATAGTTGGTATGACATAGTTATAAAGTGCTCACTTACTTTTGGGGTCGACTATACCAGCAAACGAGTCGTATTGAAATGTCAGCGGTACGTAGCCGGAGGTAACATCTTGCAATAAGTAATTGGTTTGTACTTAAACTTTTGGTTTATGTAAGGATGAATCTTCTGTTGTAAAACTTAAATGGTCTATGAAATTTTGTTCTTTTACAATTTCGTAAGTACCTAATACACTGTTTCATTGCTGATATTCCTAAGTGATTTTTAAAGCCATGGCTTGGGTCCTAAGACTTAGGTTATAAGTTCTAGGTCAACAGACCTTAAGGCAAAAAGAAGCCATAAGAAACTTGGCAAGAGCTTTAGTCTTATTACTTTAGGTATACTTATTGCTTTAGGTATAAGGGGCTCAATCTTGGCTCAATAATAGGTGTAACTTGTCTGTTTTCTGCTTTTTATAAAATTACCCAAGCAAGAACTCACGAAAAATATACCTTTTGGGAAAGCTATAAATGCAAAACATTTAGGGAAAACTCAAACATAGGTAAACTGCAAATCACTTGGGCTTGAGCTTAGGAATATTTTACTTGAAAAAGTTATAATATACGAAATATAAAATATGATTTCCACAAAAATCACATTATGTTATGCACTTTATATTACGGCCTTATTTCCCATAAAAGTTCAAAACCGTGGAACATAATATTCGATTTTATTGCCTTTTAGCAAGCAAAAAATTCTATGCCGACCAATTCTATTGCATCAATACACGATCGGGGATGGAATAAAAGCTTCCATTTCAAAAAAGCAAACATCGTAAAACGTGCTTTGTAATAGAATTGCGCTCTTAAAAATAAACTCGACAGAAAATTGTAGTTTGCTGGCTTTTGTTAAGAACATTAACGACGACAAAGAGTCACCTGCGGTTAAGTTCACACGGAAACAAACTTCGTTAAACTGTTTGTGCAGGTACCGTTCCTATCTATAAATAATGACTTAACCTCTGATGATTCTACTCGGAAAACTGCGGAAAAAAGTAATGACGGGGAGATAACTCATCAACGTTAAGCATAGGCTATTAAAGTGACATATTTACACGTATTTAATATTACGAGTTCTTGGTAATTCCACGTTTGGTTCTTCGGGTTTTTTATTATAAGAAATAATTTATGTGCTAAAATGGAATTCAGTAGGTAACAAGATTCCCGCACGACATCAATTTGATTCCGAATAGAGCAATTGCGAATTGCGACCACGTCTCGATATGATACACCAAGCACTCTCACTACACACGGTGACTTCGTATTTGTGCCTCGTGCTACTTTCCACTGAACACTTACTGTCAATGTCAACATCGGACCACACAACTATTGGTCATTGTAATAAAGCTCATATTTGCGTAGTTTCACCATCAGCCGTCGGTACACTTGATGCTGTTCTGCAACCTGTTTGGCCGAAACACCCACAAAACCTGAATATTTTGATAATTAATACCTCTACCTGGTGTGACAGGTTGATAGATTATTAAAACTAGCTTTAATGCCATGCACCATGTATTATTTGCGCTAATCATTAATATCTCATTATAGTCTTGTAAGCCAGTTATGTTTATACATTTTGCAGGATGAACTTAATTATTATTGCACAAAAACATCGCAGCATTAATTTCCATGGAATTTTCCTTTTGATATTTTAAAGAGTGTCTAAATACATAATTTAAAAGAAAGTAGTAAATATTAGATCATAATTATCATTGTTTAGTACAGAAAATTACAGAAAATTCATATTACACAGAAATTAATTAAAGTAAATGGATCTTGCATTAACCAGAATAATATGAAACCCAATGGTGCCCGGTTTCTGAGGTGCTTATCGGTGATTTATCAGAGGTTTAACTTTATCGAAGGGTCCACATTATCTGGTTTGATGTTAATTTTATTATTTCTAACCACCATTAGGACCCCTCCATTAAGTTAAACCGCCGATAAAATAGCTCAGAAACCGGGGGTTTGTCTCTCTGGGGAAGATCAAAGCTCGTCCATGTCAGAGCTTAAAATATTTAAGGCCCCAAATAAAATAACAAAAATATCTGTATTTCGAGTTTAAGATAAGTTATTTATTTAACATGCATGGCATGATGCATCATCAACATTGACCCAAGAACAATACAAATATTCAGCGCGAGGCAAACCACCCGAGACCAATCTTAGTAATTACGATAGATAACACTTAACTCAGCGATGGGTGTGTAGAAATTTTACGATAATTTTGCTTTGCGATAATGACACGTAGCGTTTAGAATTAAAGATAATGTTTGAGTGCAGTGTTAAATTTTTTTTGCTTGCTATTGTACAGTTGGAATTCTCCAAATGCTGCTGCAGCCAGTCTCTTAGGTTGAAGGTTGTGAGGTTGGCGTAACCGCATTCATTGTTTCACACAACCGCCGATTGCTTTTGACTGTTTTGTAATTAAATATTTGCTCAAAAATTTTTATAAACCGTTGCTATGTAACCAGAAGTAGTCCTGAAATAGTTCATTAGGTTATGTCTGCAATTTTGGTTTTTAGGGTTCCGTACCCAAAGAGTAAAAACGGGACCCAATTTCTAAGATTTCACTGTCTGTCTGTCACCAGGCTATATGAACCGTAATAGCTAGACAGTTGAAATTGTCACAGATAATGTATTTCTGTTGCCGCTATCAAATACTAAAAACAGAATAAAATAATACTGAACCCTTCGTGCGTGAGTCCGACTCACACTTGGCCGGTTTTTTTAAAGATTATAAATTAAAGGTTTTGCATGCAGAGTGATATTTTATTGACTTTATGAATTATGTGATTCATGATTTAATTAAAAACATGTATTAATTGCTAAAATTGTAAGTACTGGTATGTACCTACACTAAATGCTAAATGTAAAGATTTTCTCAATGAATATACAATTTGAAGTTGACTTCGAAAAATGACGGGGTAATCGAAATTCGTCTGCTAAAATACTTCGCGATATTTTAAAGGTAGAGTTAAAAGTGACAGGTAATGTCAAAAGTGACTCTGACAGTTGTGACCGCAACGCATGTCAGATGGCGGCGGTAACATGTGCGTGAAGCGATGCGCGCGCGCACGCTACAGTACAGCCTGTTGCGGTTGACAAATACCCACACGTATGATGAAACGCGAAATGATAAACAATAGGCGGTTTGCGACGCATTCGAAAGCCTATATGGTTGCACATTGATATTAATTTACTTTCAATTTATTTTTTTATTCTGTTCGTAGAAAGTAATTTTATAAGGTTTTTTAGAAAGTTTATGGAACTAAAATTAATAAGATCTCAATCGTATTCTCATAAGTAGTACTTCAATAGTTATTTCTTTGGCTAGCCGCGCCTCTCCCTACACACGTTGAGGTTTGGCCGAAAGGCAGCGGGCAAATCTTTGGCAGCGGGAAGCTGTGCCTCTCCGCTCTCCGTACGATCCTGCAGGCCGGATCGGTGCGTGTGGAGGATTCATAATCGAGTGTAGAGACATTGTTTTTAAATTAAAATGTTGTCCTTCCAACTACTTAAAACTATATGTACACCTATATGTATGTCCTAATTACTTCGACAATCTATTATTAATTTTTGTTGTCAGATTAGTAAATGGTAATATCAACATTTACATCGATCGGTGTCTTTTGTATAAAATACTGACAATTAAAACATGAAATGCAGACACTATAATTCAGTGTCACCCACATACATACACACCCACTCTTACAAATTTTGAAAGTAACCTACAGCCTCGATGATGTAGGGAGCATTTCATTGCCCTATAAATCAAGTGAAATGGATGGCTCCTGTGAGATATTGTGTTATTTATTTAAATTTACGAGTAAGAGTAATGATTTAGAGTTGTAGAGCTTTGAACGATGGCTACGGACGTTTGTAGCCGTAGTATTAGGTACTACAAATAGTAGCGGTGCCATTAAACAGCTTCAAAGTTTGAAAATTAAACAGTCAATGAAAAACGATAACAATAAGGAAACTCACAAACTTTAATAAGATCTACTGTAGAATTATTCAATGCAAAGTACAGAGTGTAAACAAAGCTAAGCCTATAATTATTGTCCACAGCTTACACTTATTTGTCAAGTAAAACAGTAATGAAATCGCCCTTTTCAGCCCACGTGTGCTACCTAAAATTATAATCTGAATCTAAATGTTGTCGCACTAATTGAGGTGGTGGGCGAAACCTTGTTTGTTCAGTTGTGGGAGTGAAGTGGGATAAAGTGGTGATGTCAGACGTATACACGGTTCAAATTTAAGCCAGTCAGCGGTTTAAAAGTAAGATAATGCTACATGTACTGTCTTATTCAGAGATGTTTCACAAAACGGGGGTGCAAGACTGTTCTAACAAAACCTGGTTTAATGCTTGTAAACCAATCACAATGCACCTTTTAATCCATAATCGGTGGGACTAAACGTTAAACATTAAAACTGTGGTTAAACTGTCACTCTGAATACGATTTGCGCTAAAATGGCGTTAGTCCGCAGTCTAACACCATGTTAACTTTGGCCCTACTTTATCAAACGCACTCTGAATAAGACAGGTAGTGTATATCACCGTCGCTCAAATTGACTGAGTTTGCATTGCTTGTTATCGTTACTCGAAGTAACTGATTTGGTAGTCGCTAATTTTTACGAGGCTTGCCATTTTCGGTCTTCCTCATTATTAACATTTCTTAACTCGGATTTTTCTGTATACATATTTATTTCATTGGTAGGTTGTGAGAAAGATCTGGCTTGGAATGAATGCACTTTCCTGGAGACTATCAGGTACTACTAAGACGGCAATTTGAAAATACATATATCAACTAATTACACATCGCAAAAAAAACTAACTGTTTAATCAACATTTTTATATTTTCGTTATAATTTTTTGTACCTATAAAACAGCTAATTTTTTTTCGCGATTTCAGAGTTGGTCCTATAGTAATAAAAGTTGAGTTTGATGGTCTCTATCTACCATATTCAGGCATTAGGGGTTTTTGTAAAACGTTGTATAAAAGTTTTATACTTACTCTGAAGTATTATCATCATTATGTTTGAAAAAAGATTAAGGGACGTTCCACATTTACGTGGTGACTGGATCATCACGTTCTTGAAATTAAGTGCGGGGAAAGAGGAATTCATCATACATACTTTGTAATAATTACTTTTACTAGTTTGAAAGAACAGTGCAGTAGTACACGGGTTATAAAAGCTGCAAAATTACCGCGTCTGCTATTTTTTTTTTACGTTTCTGCGAAAACAAACTTGAGATTTTCTTTGAGCTCACTGTAATATTACGCTTAAAACAATGGCAAGATTTCTCGAAAAGGTGTAACGCGGGCAAGCATCTATTGTTGTACCGATATCTTTGTACACAACACAAAATGCGCAATTTATAGCTCAGGCGCAGGTAAAGTTAAACACCTCGATTAAATATTATTTATTCTGTGGTAAAACTCCACTCTCGCAAACTTAACACAATGGCAGAGCCCATAAAACTACTTTCCCTTGCTGTCTTTTGTCCATTACTTATAACTTACAATTCAATTTGAGTTATGAGACTATGAAAAGCTTAAGAATTGCACAATAAATACCAGAAAGTCACTTTTTATTAGCAATCAACAATAAGTTTGTCAAAGAAAGCTCGAATGGTAAAAGGGACTAGTTAGATATTCTACAATAACTATAACTTTATAAGGTAACTCAAACACATGACTAAATAATAAACTCCAAAAAGGCTACCAAAACGCCAGACCACGATTTACATTCATGAAAACTCTAACGTCTGTCCTATTTTCTTTAAGCTTCCGCTAGTAAGTATTAAATATTTAAAAAAATATCATGTGTTTCGTGACTTTCAGACAATGCTGGCATCCACAGACCATACAAAAAGTACTCTGAAGGTCCCAGTCTGGCAGTCCGCAGGATCTATCTATTTATGCGTGTCTCTGTGGCCGCCAGAGCTGCGTCAGAGTGACTGACGCTAACCAGACCGGTCCTGCAGCTGCGCACGAGTCGCTCGGCCAACCCGCCGCCGCGTACACTCACTCACAACGATGCTGAGCTATTATTGCTATTCTATTAACTTTCATAGGTAACTGTTCTATAACTAACAACAATGAAGCAAGTAGCTATGGATGAAATCCCTGAAACTCTACTAGAACCCGCCGCCCCCGCTGCCGCGTACACTCACTCACAACAATGCTGAGTAACTGCTATTTTATTGATTTTTGTAACTGTTCAGTAACTTACAGTAAAATTAGTAACTATGGATGAAATCCCTGAAACTCTACTAGAACCCGCCGCCCCCGCTGCCGCGTACACTCACTCACAACAATGCTGAGTAACTGCTATTTTATTGACTTTTGTAACTGTTCAGTAACTTACAGTAAAATTAGTAACTATGGATGAAATCCCTGAAACTCTACTAGAACCCGCCGCCCCCGCTGCCGCGTACACTCACTCACAACAATGCTGAGCAACTGCTATTTTATTGACTTTTGTAACTGTTCAGTAACTTACAGTAAAATTAGTAACTATGGATGAAATTCCTGAAACTCTACTAGAACCCGCCGCCCCCGCCGCCGCGTACACTCACTCACAACAATGCTGAGCAACTGCTATTTTATTGACTTTTGTAACTGTTCAGTAACTTACAGTAAAATTAGTAACTATGGATGAAATCCCTGAAACTCTACTAGAACCCGCCGCCCCCGCTGCCGCGTACACTCACTCACAACAATGCTGAGCAACTGCTATTTTATTGACTTTTGTAACTGTTCAGTAACTTACAGTAAAATTAGTAACTATGGATGAAATCCCTGAAACTCTACTAGAACCCGCCGCCCCCGCTGCCGCGTACACTCACTCACAACAATGCTGAGCAACTGCTATTTTATTGACTTTTGTAACTGTTCAGTAACTTACAGTAAAATTAGTAACTATGGATGAAATCCCTGAAACTCTACTAGAACCCGCCGCCCCCGCTGCCGCGTACACTCACTCACAACGATGCTGAGCAACTGCTATTTTATTGACTTTTGTAACTGTTCAGTAACTTACAGTAAAATTTGTAACTATGGATAAAATCCCTGAAACTCTACTAGAACCCGCCGCCCCCGCTGCCGCGTACACTCACTCACAACAATGCTGAGCAACTGCTATTTTATTGACTTTTGTAACTGTTCAGTAACTGACAGTAAAATTAGTAACTATGGATGAAATCCCTGAAACTCTACTCCAATCCACCACCGCCGCCGCGTACACTCACTCACAACTGTGCTGAGCTCCTGCTATTTTATTAACTTTCGTAACTGTTCAGTAACTAACAGTAAATTAGTAACTATAGACGAAATCTCTGAAACTGTACTAATAACTCTGAAGTTTCAAAATTATCCTTTTATTTTTGAATAAATACGTGCATATTGCATTTTACATGAAAAGCCTTTTAAAATGGAGAAGGTTTTTCTAAAATACACTTCAAAGCAAAAGAATCGTAGCAATTTCAGTTGCAAAGTTAGTGACGATTTATTTTTGTAGCGAAATATATCATTTTATTAGAATTTGCAGTTAATACTTTTATCGCTACCTATACTAGAATTTATCATGTCTTGATCCTCGTGATGATCAGGGAGGCTGTGCACGTTTCGCGTGATCCAGCCCCATGTACATCATCTACGGTCCAATAAATCGATTTAAACGACGATTAACGACCAAAAAGGATGTTATGAACTAAATTATCGATCATCTTAATCGAGCGTTTGTGGCGGAAGTATGATAATGGGTGACCAATTAAATAATTTTATTGTGAATCTTTGCATCGCTTTCAAGGTTCATTATTAGTGACAGATTATGTGATCGCAGATCGATAAATTAATCGTTTTATGATCGGTACATAATCGATTTCCAAGGGTTGATAAAAAATATACGAAACGAGTAGGGTATTGGATGGTATCGAATAGATAAATTGGTTCATCCATATATCCTAACTGTAAGTATTTTGTTTATGTATTTGGTAACGATAATATAATGTCTTTGTAAACATCGTTGAATAAAGAATTTTCATTTACTATAGCCAGAACCAACCGCGGCCCTGGTTAAAAAAAAAACATTAGCGATCGCTTGCAGGATTTACAATTTTAACTTCCCATTACCTCCATCTTTCCCCCCGCAGCAACGGTGTCCTTTTTGTACCCTGATCCGTCCCATTTTACACACTCCTATACCCACCTCACATCCCTATCCTAATCCTATTCCTTCCCCTCCGCTAAGCTAAGGTCTGCCGTGCCGATGGCTGCATGGCTAGGGGCGTGCCTAGTCATAAGCGTGCCACCCTGGAAATTGGTGCCCTCCAGGCGTAAATAGCCTTACCACACACGCGGGGCTCTGTGTGGTGGACAGTTGTCTTTCCCTAGCTAATCGTGGGAACAAAATGGTTTCAAATTTTTTTAATAAACCTGGCTGCGGCGATAGAGCTCGCCACTCATCACGCGTAACTTGTTTCTCTCGGGGCGAAAAGCGGGCATCGGAGACCCGTTTTGCTACGCTGAATGTATGTGGAGCGATGGAGGAGAAAATGGATGAGGTGCGTTTGATTATGGAAGAAAAGAAGTTGGATGTTTTATGCGTGAACGAGACGAAAAGAAAGGGCAAAGGAGTCTCAGAACATGGCCCGTTTAAAGTTCTGTGGTCGGGCGTTGCCGAAAATGAGCACGCGAGAATGGGCGTGGGACTCCTGCTGTCGGAAAGGATGATAGAATGCATGACTGAGTATGAGTGTGTTAGTCCCAGACTTCTCTGGGTTAGACTCAAAGTAGGATTACTTCGGATACGCGTCATTGGCGTGTATGCTCCCGATATATCCAAGTCAGCAACGGAAAAGGAGGATTTCTGGAAAAGTGTGGAAGACATCTTGAATGAATGCAAAGATAATGAAAGGATAGTTATGCTTGGAGATTTTAACGGATGGGTAGGTGTGAGAAGAGAGGGATGTGAGGGAGTTTTAGGAATATATGGAGACAAAAGAGTAAATGATAATGGCAGGAGTTTGATTGAGGTATGTTTAGAAAAGAATCTTGTGGTAACGAACACCATGTTTGACCACAAGGAAATTCATATGTACACTTGGCAGAGAGGGGAAAAGAAGAGTATGATCGATTTTGTGATTGTTGATGAAAGACTGAAGGGCAGAGTTGTAGACACCAGGGTCTTTAGGGGTAGTAACATTGGAACAGACCACTTTCTTGTAGTGTCTCGGGTTAGTGGTCTGTTCAAAAGTTGGCGTCATCGTCCCACAGTGTCAACAACGGAGCTGACTAGAGTAAAAGATGAGAACCTGGATGAAGTGGAAGTGCAAAAGACATATTTGTGCAAATTGAAAGAACGATTGGGAAATGTGGCTGAAGTGAAAGATGGCAAGCTTGAGGAAGTTTGGGAAAAGTTTAAAAAAGGTGTGACTGAAACAGCTGAGGAAATATGTGGAGTGAGTAAAAGGAAGAATGCTCCCCCAATAAACTGGTGGGATAGTGAGGTAAGACAGATAGTGAATGAAAAGAAAAAAGTATGGCAGGATCTGCTGGCCATCAAAGCCAGTAAAAGAGTGAATGCAAGTGTTACAGAAGATGATGTTGATACAGTTGCAAGGGAGTTTAAAAGGATTAAGAAAGTAGTGAAAGAAAAAGTAGACGAAAAAAAGAGAAAGATGAAAGAAAAGTGTGACTTCAAACTCTGTGATAACTTTCGAGACAATATAAAATTGTTTTGGAAACAAGTGAAAACGTCTCGAAGTGGATCACATAAGTCTAAAATGAATGTGATAAGAGATGAAAAAGGTGAGCTAGTGACAGATGAAAAAGGTGTACTACAGGAGTGGATGAAATATTTTGAGAGTTTGTTTGAGGCGGATGGCTCTATACTAGAAGCCTCGGATAAAAGGGTGGAAGACGAGGAAGAGACAGAAGTGGATGAAAGAGATATATATATGGATGAGATTATTAGTGCAATGAAGAGCATGAAAAAAGGGAAAGCAGCAGGATATGACAGAATTACTGTTGAAATGCTGAGAGGTGGGAAAGAGCTGGTTGCATCCTGGCTGTGCCTGATCTTTAATAAATGTTGGAACAGTGGCAAAGTGCCGGAAGATTGGCGTAAAGCCGTGGTCGTGCCGCTGTACAAAGGGAAAGGGTCACGGCAGGATGCTAAAAACTACCGCGGGATCAGTCTTCTCAGCATTGTCAGTAAATTGTATGCAAAGGTACTGATTGAAAGAGTGATGCAAAAAACTGATCAGAGTATTTGGGATGTGCAAGCGGGATTCAGAAAGGGAATGGGATGCACGGATCAGGTCTTCTCCTTGAGGTGCTTAACCGAAAAACACCTGGCTAAGCACAAAAAGGTTTACTGTGCCTTTGTGGACCTGGAGAAGGCCTACGATCGAGTTGACAGGAATGAGCTATGGAAGGTGTTGTCCGAATACGGATTGGAGAGCAGACTGATTCATGCACTGAAATCTCTCTATGAGGATTCCCGTGCATGCGTCAGGATTGACGGCGTATACACTGACTGGTTTGGCATCTCTAGGGGTGTCAGACAGGGATGTGTTGCGTCACCATGGCTCTTTAATCTGTTTTTGGACAGTTGTATGAAAGGTCTGAAAGAACGTGACTGTGGGGTTGTGACGAATGGGACTCAAATCAAGTGCCTTCTCTACGCTGACGACCAAGTTATACTTGCTTGCGTCTTCTGCGCAAGAGTTGCAGGAAATGATGTCGGTTATGAATGAAGATTTTGTGAGAAAAGGGATGAAAGTGAATGTAACTAAGACTAAAGTGATGGTGTTTGAGAGAGATGAAGAAATGACTGACTGTACGGTAATGTTAGGTGGCGAAAAAGTGGAACAAGTCCGTGAGTTTGTATACTTGGGGAGTTTGTTCACAAGGGACGGAAAGAGTGAGGAAGACATAGAAAGACGAGTGAAGAAAGGAAATTCGGTGAGTGGTGCTATACACTCGGTTATGAGTAGCCAAACCGTTTCTGCAAAGGCGCGAATGGCTATTCATAACGGAGTGCTGGTACCGACACTGATGTATGGAAGTGAATCTTGGGTATGGCAGAAGAAGAATGAAAGCAGAATAAATGCGGTAGATATGCGATCGTTGAGGAAAATATGTGGAGTAAAACTGAGTGATAGAGTGAGCAATGAGGTGATTCGCAAAAGGTGTGGTCTGAAAGATGATATAGTGACAAGAATTGAGAAAGGAATGCTCCAGTGGTTTGGTCACTTAGAGAGGATGAATGAAAGGCGAATCACGAAAGAGATATACTGTGCGAATGTGGAAGGAACGATTGCACGAGGGCGGCCCAGAAAAACCTACGCGGACCAAATAGAGGTTATTATAAAAAAGGCTGGTGTACGCAGTGACAAAAACCGCAGGGCATGTATGAAAAGATTGATGGATATGAATGAAGCGAAAGAAGTGTGCAAGGATCGTAGCAGGTGGCGATCCATAGTCTCTGCCTACCCCCATGGGAAACAGGCGTGAGTGTATGTACCTCCATCTTTAAAATATAGGTCGTTCTCAGTACTATAGTATAGTTGCGAAAAGCCACAGATTATAATCTAAAACTGCTGTCAGTGGTGTAACTCTCTGTAATTGGCTGTCCCAGTTTGAAGCACGTAGGACCGCGTCATACTTCCAAGAACGTGCCTAACTTAGCTAGATGACCAGATTTCTTCTAAGGACAATGTTCATTGTCTAGAAATAAAATTAACCTATGGTTAAGCTGCGGTTGACGTCAGCAAAGCTCGTGTAGGCGTTTCGTGGAACCTTCCAACGCCAATCGTGCTCGTACCAAACTAAAGAAGTCCTTTTTTAACGTAAAACGTATAAGTAGTGCTTTTATAAATTCTGTATATGACTTACTTTTTCGCAAGCACTTCTTTTACAAAAGATTTAAAAGTACCTACCAAATTACAAATATTGACTACAGATAACAATAATACCTACTGGATAGAGATACCTTCTTTATTTTGTGTTTCTCTAAAATAAAGATTTTCGATCGACTGTCAGCTACTTGTTCTAAAACTTGCCTGTTTGTCAAAAGATGATTAAGCCAAGTAATTTTGTCAACTTTCAAATAAGTGTAAAGGTAATAAAAATACCGTTACGGCTAAAACTGGTTCGTTAGTTTCAATCAAAATTGTAAATAATACGGCGTCTGTTTACTAGTCGTTTGTCTTAATTTGAACACTTTTCTTCCAGAACGTTGGACCATAATTTGAAGGACTTAATTTATAGAAGACTTATATTGCGTAAGAGATCAACGTTTATTGGCTATGAAGTTGTCACTATTACGTTTCGTTTCGCCTCTCTGGCGTCGCAAAACAAATTGAATTTTCAATGGTAGTGCAGTGCACCCAAGAGACGAATCTAATGGGATCTGACCTGCTTTTTTCTAAAGATAGAGTTTTATGTGTAACTATTGTAAGGTCGTAAAAATTCAATACATTCTATAGCACTTATGGCAGATATGTTAATCTGCAAAACTTAATGCTTAATCATAAGTCACATCATTCAATAGTTTTTTTCTTCTACGAGTTCCATACTCTATGAAAGCTCTAATATGTAGTTGCACAAGTTCAAGTTTAAAGTTATTAGATAGAGCCAAATGACAACTCGTTATAAAAAACTTAAACCTTACACTATAATCGACTGTTGGTGATTCTAAACCGATTATTTGTATTAGTTTCAATTTTCACCCACGAGTTTTCGCCGTAAAAAATAGTTGTGGGCGAGCGGATGTCGACTTGCTAAACGGTTGTTAATCGAAATAAAATGGAAATTTTACAAGTTCCGATATTCATAAATGTTGCAAATGTATTTTAAATTAAACTAATATGAATATTTTTTAATTATTTTGGGTTATCAAAGGACCCCGCTGTGAATTAAATTAAATTCTTTTTATGACGTCATGTGTACGTACCTACAGCACCTACCTACCTATTTTTCTTATAAAAAAACTTTTACCGTAAGTAATCTAACGAGTTCGTAACAAAGGAGTTTGATAAATGTAAATACCGCAAGTACCTATCACAACCGGCGCCAGCGCACAGCAGCGGGGCGTCGTTGTCGTGAGTTGTAAGTAGTAAAAAGTTATTAACCAATGGCGGCCGAGGACAAGAGTTCTACGAACCCGCGCACGCGCCCGATTGGTCAAAATACGCGCCAACTTCAAACCGGTTCGAGCGCTCCTTGTGGACACGTGCGCGCGCTCATATTTGTGTGTGTAAAGTAAGTTGAATAGAAAGTTGTGTTGATGTCGGCAATGACAATCTAGTCCCTTGATTTTCGGGCTTCGATATTTTAATTGGAGTTATAATCGTAAAGGCATAATTATCCCTGTTCCCTACAAGTTTTATGAAGTTTAAACATCTCGCAAGTAAGGACAGTTAGTTTTATTACTAACTTGGACAAAGACTCGTAAAAGCTTAGTATAAGAAGCGCTCATTTAGTACTTTACGTACGTAGATTGTAGGCAGGCAGTATGTACATAAAATCACGATGTGATCTCGTCTTATTCCATAGAACCAGTCGGGCAGTAGATTGAACCTCGGTGCCCCTGAATCCGAGGCGCGTAATAAAGGAGCTATATTTCGAGCCTGGAACACGCTCCTAGTAATTACTTCAGTGAAAAACTTGCCAATGTTTCCTAGACACCTAAGATTGCACTGGCAACAGGCACGTATCCAAGGGGGGGGATAGTTGGGATTTATCCCCCCCCGAAATCCAGAACACACAGTACAGGACTAAATTCAAATTTAGCGGGCGAGGCACACTCCGGTTTGCGGGATGTATTTGTCCCCCCCCCCGAATTAAAAGTCTGGATACGTGCCTGACTGGCAATTAGGCAAAAATTACCTTTTGTGCGATAATAAACGAGAATGAAGGAGTTTTTATATGAGTACTATAGGTTGAATGTACATAGATGAAATTCTAAATATTTATAGGCGCTAATAGTTGAATTTTTCGCGAATACATTTACCACATTGATTTTTTTTATTTAATGTTAAATAGGTACCTTTAGTGCATTTATTAAGGAGTGATTTGATGGAAATAGTTTTACTTATCAGGAAAGTTAAACCATAAACCGATAAGTTTGCTTGTGCTATTTTATTGTTAATAATTTAAGTACTATATAATGTCGCTACTGGGAAATAGATTGCGATTATATTTTAATTTTTTATTTATTTGACCACCGAGTTCTTAATTTAAAATGTTCAAAGAAAATTACAATGATTATTGTCGAAAATAGTTGACTGCTTTGACCACCGAGGTCGTATGTTCATAGAAAAATTACTATGAGTGTTGTCGAAAACAGTCGCGAGAGGGCCCCAAAAGCTTAGTCATGGTGTGTTGAAAGCTCAAGCCCGAGTTTGATCCGAGTGGCTATTGTTCGCAAAGGTCAGCGGTTCTCGCCCCGGCCGAGGTCACGTCTCTCCTCGACGGCGAGTGGTCAAATTTCGGTTCATTGTTCCCCCTCCTTCTGTATAGACAGTTCTATTGTTGCTTAAAGAGACTGTCTAGTGTCTACTCTATTTCCAATTACGTGAAGATTTATCGATCATACCATACAACGTTTTTACTTTTTCATGTGTTGAATAAAATAAACCAATTTCGAACCATCAATCAAATCTAATGAAAAACTTCTAACATTTTGCAAATAAAAACACATTTAAGCTTTTCTAAACATGTTCAAAAAGTCACTAACGCGACAGCTACTAGTATTATTATGTTTCATTTTTGTTCAGCCTAATAGATAACTGTACTGTAATCCTGCTAGCACTAATTATTATTTATAAACCATTTTAAGCCGCTACCATGACAAGACTGACACATAAAACACATTTTTTACACCATAACACAGCTGTATATCCTTAAATAGTAACTATTAAGGTATTAAGCATGTCTTACCTTCAATGCACAAAAAATGCAGGACGGTCCGAGGCATGCGTGGCCGGTGAGCTCCCTGAAGCTGCGCCGGAATATGTCCAGATGCCATAGCACCTGCGAAAGACAAAGTATGGTTGCTTAATGAGGATAAAACGTATCAACGTATATTTAATTATAACAATGGCACAATTAAAGAGCTTATGTTTGCCTTCATTAAACACAAACAGAAGCTTGTTTGGTTCTATTAAATAAAACACCCAAAGTACAAGTTGAAAGTTCTCGTATATTTTTAAAGTTTTATAAAATGTCTGCTACTTTATTTAAATAAGTTAGCATTGATACAAATGCTATGCTATAACTTTTAGATTAAGTAAAGGTACTTTCGATGAGTTCGAGAAAAATGTTTTTCTAAGTATATGCATAATTTATTTTAACAATGAAACTATTATGGGACTTGCATAACGGATCTCAGTAGGTAATTCTATGATAGTTATACACGGATCATATTCGTGTAAAAGAACTTGTCACTTCAGTAACGTTAATTTTTCAGTAATAAAGAAAGTAACCTGAAAAACGACATTACGAGTATTAATAAATAGGTAATACAATTTATTTTGATAATTAAAAATAATTGCGACGTCCGACGTACCGGTAAAGTCTATACACAAATAAAAAAGTAAAGTATAAAAAGCTCTGTTCAGGTGTTTTTCAGGTGATACAAACTTTAACTATTTTTAAACATCTTTCCATTTAAGCACATGTGCTAAGAGTTAATTTATGAATTCATCGAACTTTATTAATAGTTCAGCTGCAGAAATGCAGTTTTTTATACAAAATTAAATGTTGCGCACGAATGCGCAGGTGCATATTTCATGGACTTTATCTTGTTTCTACAAGACACTTATAGTAAATTTACTAGTGACCAAATGTGAAAACATCTGTAATAGTAAAACTGGTCTTGGAAGTAAATGCGGTGATCTTATCGCAAGTCAAATATTAAGTACTACTGGTTTTATGAACAAGTAACATTATTTTAAATTGATATACGTCTCAATTTAAAATAATGTTACTTGTTCATAAAACCAGCTACAGTACTAGCTACTAGACCATACGTTTTGTTCAAATGTTGTGAATTGGCTTTGAAAAGACAAGTATTTTTCTATTTTTGTTACTGGAAAACAGCATTTGGCCGTGAAGACTTTCTAACATGCTATTATTTCATTTTGCATAACGTCTGCCATTAAATGCACCTTATTTTTGTCTACGTGCGCAAAATGAGCCTTTTAATAGGATAGTCCTATGATTGAACTTCAAGCCTTAAGTATAAGTATACAGACAAATACACTGTATCAAGTAAAATTACTTCCGAAAGAACAGGCATCCAAGAACAATTAAAACTACATTTTTACTTATCATGCTTGCTTTAATAACAGCAATATTAATCTGAAAAGGCGTTTATCACCACCTTCAAGAAGCGCCCTTCAAGGCGAATATTTTTTGCGTCGCCACATGTCGCCACACCTGACCCGAAGACGCGTGGCGACATCGACTGCGACTGCGACAGGATTAACATATGGGGTGAAAAGATGACTATACACACTTGAAAGCTCCATCGCAAATCTTCAGTTATTTAAAAGTGGCACGCGTTCCAAATTCAAATGATTGATCGTTTTTTGTTTTAATTAGTAAGTTATTTGTTTTTAATTTGTTTCCCGAGCTTCTGATGAATTAAAAGACAGTTGAAACTGGATACCTAACTCTATCTCCCTGTTTTAATAAATAGTTAAATTCTTTTGATGTTTCTTTAAACATGTTTGGAAAAAATAACTTTTCGATACCGTTTTGCTAGTATCTACTGCTGTTGGTACGTTACACAACTCCCAAAAAAAGTAATAAGAGCATTTATTTTTATTTATATTTCTCAATCGAAGCTTTAAGAAGCTTTTAAACGAGGTTGTCAAAGACACAAAGAGTTGTGTTGTTTTAAAATCAAGTTACAATGCACCAATAACGTTGACAGCTCCGTAGGCGCACAGAAATAACATATCCATTTCATATAAAGATCGCCACACTCCTACACATTTCCTACACGACATCGCCTACGCTGATCTTTTGGAAAATGTCGATATTTCTACACTGCCATTGGAAATCCGATACTATGCTGATTTAAGAATATACTCCATACATTTTGTATAAAAAAAGATTTTTGCATTTATTCAACGCTATTCAATACTTTAAATTTTATATTAAAGAAAAAACAACTCGTCTCACAAGTGGAAATTAAACCTGTGTGCTGTGTGTTTTAAATTTCCGTTATTAAAATTAACTAAATATGATCCCGACATAATTTATTCTAATAAAACCCGTGTGTTTTTATTTCATTTTAGTAGCTTTGCTTTGCAGAAATATTTTAATCTCAACTGAGCAAATTTCAAAAATCATGTTATACATCTGGTAATAAATTCTGCAATGTCTATACATATCCTGTGTTAGAAAGTAACCAGTTATCATTTAAATGACTTTACTCACTTATGCTCTGAAATGTTATCATTCCATTTGAAAAAAGAATGCGGGGCGTTCAACATTTCCGTGGGGGTCTGGTTCATCACATTCTAAATTTGAAATTCAGTGCGGAAATGAAATTCAATACTTACTTCCCGCACTGAGTGCGGGAAGTAAGTGTTCCAAATTCAAATCGGTAGAACATATCAGCTAGCATTCTTTTTATGAAACTTTATGGTTGCATGACCGGTCAGTAAACATGGCCACGCGAACCAATTTAAATATCACATTTTTACAAAGAAAATTGTATTTCCTCGCATTTCGTGAGTAAAGTATTATACAAACCTTGTACTGGAAGCTACTTGCATTGCCTCGAATGATTAAAGCCCTCGCCTGCGGCTCGGGCTTCAAACCATCCTCGACAATGCAATCGCTAGCTTCCCGTTCTCGGATGTAATGTACTATTGCTATAATAAAATATGATTACGTTGCAAACGAGAATCCTCGAGCAAAACCTCGAGATAAGTTTAATGATTTCCTGTTTCATAAAATAAGTCTGATTTATTATTTACATAGCGATGATATACTTAAGATCATTTTAGATTGAAATATCTAATATATTATGTCCGCATCTGCAGTTTTTTCAGTGAAATTTTAAATGCAGGAAATATAAGGAAATTCTAAGCTGAAGAAAGGTTAACAAGCAGAGGATCAATGATATTTAATGTCTTTTTTAATCACTGGTAATATATATTTTTTTTTCTTTTTTTTAGTATCATTGCAAAGGATGCCGAACCATCTGGTTGTTATGATTAAGTATTTTTTTAAATTGAACAAGTAATTACAAATATTTTCATTAGTAAGGAAACAACAATGACCATACTTAATTCAAACTTTTACATAAAATCTGTAGAAAATTTAAAATACCCAGAAATTTCTATTTTCACTTTTCACTTCTAAAACATTGTTCAGGTTTAACATTTTAATAAATTTAGTTATGTAAATGCGTCATTTGTATTTTAAGTTGTTTTGCTAAAGGGGTTATCACATCCACCTGTATTGTAATGCGAGCTATTCCAGAGCGTTCGCGATTGTTTTGGCGGGCAGGTGCTCGGGACTCGTTCTGGCAGATGTGCACAACAATGATGCTGCTTAATTTGCTGTTTTTTTGTTTTACGATCGCTTATGCGCATGAAGTATGGTCGTCGATTTTTATGCGGTAAGTTTTTGTTTAGTCGAGATAGAATAGCACTATCATCATATATCATTCAATAGAAAATACATGGAAAAATTATATGTGCACCTAACCTAACCTGTACCATGGACCAATTGTATTTATTATCCTTGGTCCATGCCTGTACGTGTGTTATAAGTAGGTACGATAAGTCATGGACCAACATCAGCTTCACATCCAGTTATACAAAACTGGCGTCTCTTATCGATTTGAAATAGGAACACAGCCAAAGCCTTTCTTTATTTTTTGATGAAAAAAGTAATTAAATCGGTCTAGTTTTGAAGGAGAAAACAGGAGACTACAAAACGTTGATTTTGTGTACTTTCCATTGGATTTTTTCAATTTTCGCGACCATGATGTTTCCTCTTAAGTTTAAAATCGATTGAGGAATGGTAGCCCAGCGTGCTGCTGACTGTACTAAACGACATAACGCTAATTTCATATTGTCGTATTTGAGAATAGAGTTTACCATTGTTCAGATGGACGAAATTAGTTGCCTTTTGAATGTCAATTAAAAAAGTCAATTGTATCGTGTTCGTTAATTTGCCTATTTCAGGGGAAAATAAATAATTTACCATTCCAGCCCTATGATTTATCAGGTTTAACTGTCAAAAGATAATGGATTTTGGCAGTTGAATGTCGATAAAACGCTATATCGCGCGATATATATCGTGTTTCAATGGTCATGCTAGGGGGGCTGAAAAGTAAAATAAATAAATAAAATACAATAATTTTTATTCACTTTCTTATGACTTAAATAACAATTATTATTATTGAAGCCCCCTTTTAAGCAAAAAGATGCCTGTGCCAGGAGACTCCACTCTCACTACTTACTTATTTTCTATACAGAGTCATGATATTTGTCTAAATATTGTACTTAATTAATTAAGAAATGAGAAAAAAAACTTTTATGGTGCTTTAGGTTTAGAATAGATTAAAAGTAAGTCTTACTAATGTTAATTATTTATGTTTATGGATATTATTCTATATTATAGTATTATATTCTATTATATATGTATTCTATATTAAATAGTTCTATGTTATTATTTTATTTTTACATTTTAAACCAATTTTTAAAAGTATATAGGTACTTATCTAAAAATAGAGATAACAAAGTAAAATGTAACGAAGAAAGCGGAAGGATGACAGATGCGCAGGAGCTTTCAATCATCGCACAATTAAAAGCCTTATATTATTCTCATTGCCGCAAAATGTTCTTTATTAACAGCATACTAGAGCTTCAAATAAAAAACGTATTTCTTGAGCCTGTGTAAGTATTCTAAGACTCAGGGAAAATGATACATATCTTGCAAATGATAAAGATTACAATCGCGTGAGCAGGTTTAATGACAATGTTGAGTAAACCAGTAGTTAGTTAAACGGCGATCAGCGCAGACACGTAACAGGGTTACTGTTAGACGTTCTGTATGCAGCAATTTAAACTGGAACTGCATTAAGTAACTAACTGAATATATATGGTTACTATGCCGAACCAAGCTATGTTGGTTAGTAGTTCAAAACAAGAAACGTCACATAATGTGGTAGTACCACAGAATAGGTCACTTAGCTTAAGTAGCTTTTTCCATTGTTTAATCCAAAATATTGACGATAAATTGCTGTTATTAAATAAACAAAGAACTTTTTCGTTACTCTGATATCCAAGAAAAAAGGTCACGAGAAAGGGCCATGTTTGTCCAACAAATCAAGATGGAATCGTGAAGATTTCGTTGTATTCTGTAATAGCACGACAAATATCCAAATAAAAGGAGGACTATTGGGTAAGAAAAAAGGCCGTAAAGGCGAGTTCACGCTCCCCGAATAGTATACACGTTAAATGGTTTTAAGGTGTGTGTACACAGTGACAATAACGTCTTCTTCTAATGGAAGCGGGGCCGGGTCGGCGGGCGATAAGGTTTTTGGGACAACTAGGAAAACAAAGCATTTTAAAATGTGATAAGATATCCATGTTTGTTAAACTTGTAGGTGACTTTAAGTAACTTTATCTCTTGCAGCCATATTTCAAGGCAATCTTATGAAAAAAAATACAAAATACCGTAAACCCAGAGTGAAAAAAGAAACAATCACCTTAAAAGCTAATTACTTTTTCACCTCTCCAGCACGAAAAGGGTGCTTTTGGCGCGTAAAAACTCGCAGCAAAATCGATTTTTGCTGCGAGCGTGAGACAAAGTGCTTTTTTAATTTCTAACACCAACTTTTAAAATAATAAAGAAAAACAAATAAAGTGACAAGGATGACACTTGTAAAATTGATATGTGAGAAAAGGATAGATAGAGTGCTTTATGGTGTCATACACGGATTAAAAAGTAAAAAAATAAAATGCACGGATATACCAAGGAGTTTTAAATAAGGATTGTTAAAAAAGAAGGTTGATAATTCGAAATAAAGAGTATGGAGGAGGTAATGAGAATCAAATATGAAATAAGAAAATTTATGTTAACAAATTATATGTTTTATGGTTATAAATAAATAAATAAGACGCGATATTAATGAATAAGAGAAAAACCACAACGTAATGTAATCAAAACGACGGGAATCTACTTTACTGGCTCTATGAATAATAATTTTCAGCATAGGTTTGATCGAATTATTTTGTGATAAATTACAAAAATGAATGCGTCCAACGATGAAGATAGTTGCCTTACTCCAAAAGAGTTAAGAGAACAAGTTTCTAAGGCTGAATTAAGCTTTTTACCAGGAAAGTCACATGAAAATTTTCTCGCTGGTCGAGGTGAAAAGTTGTATGTTTTACACGAGACCAGTAGTCTATATTAGAATCACTCGCTACGCTCGTGATTCAATCCTAGACTACTTCGCTAGTTCGTGATTTAAAGTCGGCACTCGCAGCACAATTTGATTTTGGTCACTTGTATAACAAATAACTATAGTGGCATCACATTTACTTTACGATAAACTTTATTAACAACAAAAAAACACCAAATCCATATTCATGAAAGCAGCCAGCCACCACAAAAATAGATGTTAGAAAAACGTCGAGAGAAGTGACAACAATAAATAAGTGTCAAGAAATGTCTTTTTCCAAGTAGTTATTAATGAACGTATTATTCCGGGGAATTAGCTATTATAAAATACTTTGGAAGTGTCATAAAAATGGTTATAACTGTTAAAGCTTGATTCTCTAACTAGTCTCCTAGTCCATGTAACGTGTAAGTATACATTTATTTCTGACCGCGCACGTGCGCTCTCAAAAGACTACTCTGAAGACTGGAAGTCTTTTAGGGCGCCTTGCCACTGAATGCTATAATATAATTACTAACATACTTTTTAATGTCATTTCTATTAAACTATTTTCTATTCAATCATAAAATATAAAACATTATAAATTCGAAAGTCACTTTGTTGGTTTGTTACGCCTTTACATTTTAAATACTGAACCGAGAATCATGAAATATTGTATACACATTGTCTGTGTACAGAAAAGGACATAGGGTACCTTTTATCCAGAAAGTTCCCGAGGGATAGCATAAAAAACTTTCCACGCAGATACATAATTAATCTCAAATAGAAGAATATTGAGGGACAAAAAAGCATAGCGACAAGCGATACGATGTTCGTTCCATTCCGTGACATTATTAACTTATGTATAAAGTCCAAAATCAATAAAATCGATCAACGAACATCCTCCAACTATAGTGATTCTTTTTTTAATAGGTGTGTAAAAAGATACAAGAAATTAAAAGGTTAGGTAGGTGTAGTAAACGAATGACTAACTTGTTTAATTTGTAAATAAAATCCAACAAGTGCTAAATACTCGTGTGTAAGTTCGGGTTCAGGAAAACATTTCACAATTGATCTTATGCCTTTATACCACCGCTTCACCAGCGTCTATGTTATTATAGCAAGGTATATCTATAATATAGCTTAGCCTTATACTGGAGTCCAGCCGTAGAGACACGCGTCCAACTCGCTTCGAGTAACGGTGCTCACGCAGGCTGCGAGTTCAAAGGTACGTCAGTTTGTTGGCGTCATCGCACACTCTCCCTGTGCCTCTCAAGAAATTTATAGCAAGCGATATAGAGATGAATGTATTTTTTGTATGCTTGACTGTTAAAAAGAAGAATGGTTGCTGTTGGTTATCATACACAGCAATATAAAGTAGAATTTAAAGTCTTTGTAAAGTCTTGTAACACTCAAGTACAAGATAAGAGAATCCTATTTTCACATTTTGTTTTTAAAATAATCCTTAACAATGTTGAAAACAATTGGGGTGGTTTTCATCAGCTTGTCGATTCTGTAACTAAACTCATTTAGCGTGAATTTGTCATAAGAAATTAACTGAATATTTAAGCTACTTTACCGATTGCAAAAGATTTTAGATAGTTACCGTAGCTATCTAAAATCTTTAGTAATTATAAAAACAGCCTATCATTATCTGATATAGGTATGATTTAAATTCCCGCGCAGTAAAGTGAGATTCGGAGTGAGGTTCGAGTTTGGTTGGTTCGAGTTGACAGGCTGTACAAACAATAAAAAAAAATTTAAGATTATGTTATTAGTGGTCGTTTTCATAGGAATAAGGTCAAGATATTGAGAAGAAGGGCAAATCTATCACAGACAATGCATACGTTACTACAAACCTCGTGTTAACTAACACAGCAATTGAAATCAAACATTCTATATCCGCGACAAATCAACAATAGTAATTTTTGAAAATCATTGGCGTATTCTTGTGTATTCACGTCGATTCAACGCCATTCAACATTTACGAATTAGTACCGGTTCATATCTCGAATGGGTTTGTTAGTCCCGATATTGTGAGAAATAGCTGTCTATTGTAAGATAATTATTTTAGTGAGATCATCGTTTCCTTTGGAACACATCGTGAATGGACAAGACAGGTTTTTAATTAAATTAAACAAATATCCTGGAAGTAAAACTTGTCTTTTGATTGCAACAATTACTTTGATAAAAGTAAACATTGTAAGATGTTGGTTTCAAAATTTTTTTTTTTTACATAAAGTGTTTCTTTAGATAAGAACAACGACAGTTATAAATCTTTAAGTTGTAGTTATCTTTTTTTACATGTGTGTAAAGAAAATTCAAATAAAACTAGCAGAAAATCCCATGGTTGCATTTTGAGTCTACCTATAACATTACGCGATGCCAAAATCTAAAACGTTAGAAAGTAAATAAAACGCTCATCTCTTCAAAAGCGTTCAATTACGTAATTAATGCATCTTAATCACTTCTGACTTCGATATATTACTCAATTACCTTCTTAGCGTTTCTTATGATACAATGGTTACAAAACAGGGGGTCAGTTTCCACACGTTTTTGTAGGGAGTGCAGTGATGCGTCCAACATATTGAATTTATTATGGAGTAAAAACCACCATTTGATGGCCACTGCGTCTCGTGGGAACGCGGCAACTCGCACGATTTATACTAACCTTAATCGCGTAATCTGTACTATTGTTTTTTTCGTCTGTAGTAGTCAGTGGGATATGCTTTTTCTTTTCAATTTTTCTTATAAGCACGCTAGTCGGTTCGTGTTCACGTCTGATAATTGTTTGTTTACAATGTTGAGGGCTTTGTTTTGCTATTTGCTTTTTCATTGCAAATAGATTTCAAATTCACGGTGAACCGCTTTTAGATACACGTAATTAGAAACATAAAACATAACATCCTACTAATCCTACTAATATTATAAATGTGAAAGTTTCTGGGTTTGGATGTTTGGATGTATGTTCCTCAATCACGCAAAAACTACTGAACGGATTTGGTTCTAATTTGGCACACAAATAATAGATAGCCTAGATTAAAACAAAGGATACTTTTTATCCCGATATTCCTACGGGAACGGGAACCACGTAGGTGAAACCGCGGGCGGCCGCTAGTATTATAAATGTGAAAGTTTGTGGGTTTGGATGTTTAGATGTTTGGATGTTTGTTCCTCAATCACGCAAAAACTACTGAACGGATTTGGTTGAAATTTGGCACACATATAGTAGATAGCCTGGATTAAAACATAGGATACTCTTTATTCCGATATTCCCACGGGAACGGGAACCACGCGGGTGAAACCGCGGGCGGTCGCTAGTACATAATAAAGTAATAATTTATGACGTTACTTGAACGATTGATATAAAAAAAAAGTCATCACAAGAAGTCAACGTAACCATTAGTAAATCAACTTTAACCTGTCGTTACCACTGCAAGTGAATTGCATTTAAGTGGGGGCCCAAATAGCGGCAGGAAGTAAATTTGAATCGGAATATAGCAGGGCACTTCCCCCGCGGAAACACTCGCACCTATCTTTTTTTAATAATTCAGCGCTCATGGCGATCTGATAGCCGACTTTGCGAGGGCAGGTGGAATCGTATACATACTTAAATGATAATTTTCTATAGTGCTTTAGTAAAGAAAGCACATATGTAATTATAAACGTTTAGATTAATAGGTAGTTCTAAAATTGACATTATCTAAAACTAAACCAGTTTTTTTTCTTATAATATGTTTAGCTGTCGATATATTTTAAATTGAGTTCAATGTCTTTCTTTGTTCAATGAAACAAGTACCAAGAAGCAAAGAAATGGAAAAGTTTATTCAAAAGCAACTAGTTCAAATCAATGCATACCTACTTTGAAGAAAGAAGTCATGTAAAAAAAATGCTCGACAAAGGTTTGAGTAAAAAGTCTCACAATCAACAATCTATTTCCGCGTCATCATTACTGACCAAGTGTATCCGCACGCAACGACACATGCGCACGCGTCACGCACCCTTGACTCCAGTCTTACCTGACTGACCGAAACGTAGTGCAAGGTTAACAATCTTGCGTAATTATAATGCACAATTTTATTATCCAATATTTATTTACTAACGTTTGTTTACGTATAGATCGTTCTGCAATGCAAGCAAATAAAATAGAAAACACAAATATTTTGTTATGCAGGTTAAGTATATTTATTCTACATCAGTGAATAATTTGTGATTCAATCAAAACTGTTAACAATTAATTTATTTCGACTCTATATAAATACTAGCGGCCGCCCGCGACTTCGTCTGCGTGGATAGTAATTTCTCTATCCCTTGGGAAAAGTATCTTTTTTCGGGATAAAAGGTACCCTATGTCCTTCTCTGTACCCTTGACAACGTGTATGCAAAATTTCATGATGATCGGTTGAGTGGTTAAGACGTGAAGGCTTAACAAACAAACAAATAAACAAACAAACAAACGGACTTTCGCATTTATAATATTAGTAAGGATGTATAATCCCGACATTTCCTACACAAACGAGACTTCTATACCTATTCAAAATCGCTTCGGTACTTGATGATCTTCGAATTCGAGTTTCCAATTTAGAAGTACCACAGTAATTTAGTCAGCTACAGTTTGACATATACGGCACCGACTGAAGGTATACTTAAGACTGTTTAAGGAGTACCTACTTAATGTTCGGCAGTTTTGTTTCAACCGGTAATTTGCATGCGTCAGTTATTCTTACAGCCTATTTTTTAAGACCGGTTGCAACACGAAAAGATTGTCGGAAAATTTTCGCTGGATACTACTTTTAAATGTTTCAGTGCTTCCTATATTTTAAATTGTTGAGTAGGTACATTTAAATGCTTTGGTTGTTTCCGGAAAACTTAATTTTGATTATGGTCACAATCATTCATAGTCACTGTAAATATCAAGACAGCTAAATATTTTGTGTAAATAGAATATGTATTTTTACGTAGAACATAACTTTAAATGAATTGAAATTAAATTGTATGCATACATAATTAATGACTCACAAAACAAAAAAAAATACAGTAGGTACCTCCTAACACACAAAATCGTAAAGAGCGTACTCAACTACAAAGTCAGTTTTAAATTATAATGCTAAAATGTAAGAGGTTTCGTATTCTCATGATGGCTTATTGTATGTTGCTGTATGAGAGACTTATAACAAAGGGTTATTTATGCGAAATTCACGAAGGATTACGATGTATTTTAATATTTCGAAGAATGATGAATACCAACTTTTGGTTCAAGGTATTCAAGCGAGCATATATAACTTCTGGTAATAACAGTTTGTCACTTGGAAAATGCAGATCTTTTGCAGGTTTTGGCATAACTCACTTTTAAAAGTTACTTTGAAAACATTAGCTATTATTTGACAATATTGTTTGAAAGAGACAGCATCACATTTAAACAGGTGTCTTAGTTAAACGGTGTTTAAAAATCTTTGGTAATAACACGGTAGGTTTTCAGTTTATTTCGATTGAATGACAATGGTCTAACTACAAATCCAGAATTCTATATTATTAGTTTTGACGAGAAAAAATATCAAAATCTATTTATGATAAAATATATTTGGGAGTTTCAGTTTATCCCGTTTATCCTTAACAACAAAGGTCTAAAAATACTTTTGATTTTAAAAGCAAATGGAACAAAACCGTTTCAAAATTTGAAAACTTGAGAGAAAGAGCTTAAAGCTTTAGTAGTAAAATGGAACAATGCTGCATCTTATACACAGGAAATAAGATCTATTTTGCAATAACATCCATAAACCTGCTATGTTTCTGTCTTTTGCGAGCAGCGACCGCCTTAAGAACCGGTCATCTCTGTTGCGCCCGATTCGAAGAAGCCTGAATCTCTTCGCCAATTTATTTTTTGCGGTGTCTAATATAATCACAGTCTATTCTCATTATAAATAAATTATAGTTCGCAACCATCGCGGTCAGAGGCATTATCTTAATCTAAAAAGGACTCGATATTAACTTCCAAAAATAAAACTTAACTTCGTTTTAATTCACAATAAACTATTGCGTGATATTAACTAAGTGTTATTTAATGATATCAATGGCCGAACTGTTTTCCGAAAACCTTAACGATTTCCTAAAACAATCACGAATTAGTTACTCATTTCTTTGATTGCGGACGAGTAAAACAGTCGTTCCATTGCATGCATCATTAGCGCTCACTGCCCGAAACGACCCTAAGTTGAAATGCATTTTTATTTTACATGTGCTCTGTCAAAATGCACTTTAAAAGGACCATCCCTTAAAATAGGGGGAACCGTCCATCCGTGCAGTGCCACTACCTGTTGCCTATAGAAAATCCAAGTCCGTAATTATGTATACGACTATAAACAAAAATACTATAAAACATCGTCCTTCTCTCTCCCACAAATACTACGCAGCAATGTTGTCCCTTTCTCGCGTGCGCGTTGATGTCTTTTGCTCCCGGCTTGGGATAGTAGTATACGCGAAATACAGAGAAAGCTTTGTTTCTAATTATTGTGTTTTCCCATGAAGTTATTGTTGTAATATCTCAAACCGATGATTGTGTTTTTATGGAACAATATAGTAAAGAACTGTTATATTAATTACATGGCACATGAGAATAACGGTGATGGTAGTAAGTAGCCGACACACTGTGGCGCAACGAAGATATTAGAATGCCCATACTACAGTGATAAGTGATAAGACTAAAAGTAACGAAAATCTAGAATGGGACAATTACATTGATAGCATACAAGTTATAAATCAGTAATAGTATTTATTATCAAAGAATTTAATTCATGCAACAATTAGCAGGTATTAAGTTTAAGTAAAGCAAGACAAAGTTGTGAAACGAAAATCTCTGTTTTTAACAAATAATGGAGGAATGTCGAGTGTACTATGAAAAAAGTCGTTTATTTTAAATTAAAGCGAGGAAGGTTCGGGAGGAGCGCGGGGAGAGGTCGAGATTCACGGCGGACGGGAACCGGCCCCTTTCAAATTGCCTCGCGTGGCCCATTATACGGGAGAAACTGGAGAAATGTACCTGAGATCTAATCTACCTTTGATTTAGCATCATCTCAACTTTTACATAAAATTTGAATCCACTAAAGTTGAGATTTAGGTTTTACTGTTACTTACATATACTTAAGTTGAGATATATAACAATTTAACTAGCATAATTAATTGAGGTTTGTTCCGAATGTGTATTGAGGCTTTCACTTATTTGGCAAAGTGAAACGTACACTCTACTGTTTACAATGTATGAATTTGCGCCCACAATCTGCATAAATAACACGCTCTCCGCTTTTACAGTGAATTTCCATAATTAATTCTTTGTTTAGAGTTAATTTCAAGTCTTATTACATTGAGTTTCATTTATGAAACTGTGAAAATAGTAGTGTTTACGGTGGTAAGGGCTTACCTTAGCGCTGTGGTAGAGTGCACTGTTCCTCGTCACCTTAGTTTTCGTCATTTTCGGTCCTTAAATCCAGTAAAGTCACTCAGAACACAGTATATAGCACAGTATAAGAAAGCACAAACACTGAACCATTCATTGTATCGTTAAAAGTTTTGTATTTCTCACGGAAAACTCGCGCATGGCACCATCGACTTGTGTTTACAGTGAGATCGTACGTGGGAGTGTTTCGGTTTCCTGCGCCCGCGCGTAGCTCGCTAGCGCCGCGTTTTCATGCGGATGAAACTGGAACTAGGCAAAGCAGCGCCGGAGGCGGTTACATGTGGAAACTACGGTACAAAGGGCTCGAAGCCTTCGGCTGCCATTTTGTTTACGTCGGCGTTTAATACCTTCGGACGATGTATGGAGGTTGGAGGGAAAACTATAAGATGACTGACTAATGATGACTTTGTAAAAATATACGTTCGTTTTCGTTCTTATTTGATGACAATTTAGTCAACGTCTGTGTTGTTAAAACTATTAACTATTGTACCATACAATATTAATAAGAACATACATATTCCAAGTAATTAATTTTATTGTTAAATAATTTATAAATGCTATAGAAATCTACGACACTAATAGGAAATATCTAGTCATCCCTCTACTCAATCTCAAACGCAGCATGGCATCAACTTTTCTTCTCAAATTACGTATTATTATTAAGAAAAATAATAATACAAGTTGATCGCATCCAAAAGCGATAATGCCAGTACCTGTGGTCTTTTTTTTTCGTTTGAGCAGGTGCGCAGGCGCAGACGAAAAATGAAAAAAACCACCCTCTGCTTTATCGAACACAGACTCGATCCGTCTCTATACGGAGTGATGGTGTATGAAATAAGAGATATGATATTTTATTTTTATTGTTAGATGCTACTGAATTAATGATTCATAATTTGATACCAAAAACAGTTTTTTAAAGGTATTTTTCTAATTGTGTTGCTTCAAATTTTTTTATTTGATTTATCGTTAGTGCATCTCATTCTCAAACTATGAATCATTTTTTAAATTGAATATTATTTAAAAAGACTCTACCTATTTAATATAAATGAATTAAATAGGTAGAGCGTGTCGTCTTACAATCATCATAGTAAT
Source organism: Agriphila tristella (assembly GCA_928269145.1). Taxonomy (NCBI): domain Eukaryota; kingdom Metazoa; phylum Arthropoda; class Insecta; order Lepidoptera; family Crambidae; genus Agriphila; species Agriphila tristella. The sequence continues at coordinate 7,646,667 of OV743440.1, forward strand.
TACTGATTAGCTAGCATTGATAATAATTAAAAAACAATTAATAAATAGGATAATAGTACAGTACTTATGTATGTAATTAAAAGTGGATAGGTACCTATTAGACCTATTAGGTTTGAGTTATTTGATGTGCAAACTGCAAATGCAATAGACTAGCATAAATGATAGGGTTATTTCAATATAATGTTAAATCTTTACCTTAAGCTAAGTAGGTATTAGTTATACTTTGGCTCTTAAGCTTTTCAGACATACGAAAGTTTTTTAAGATATATTATTGAAACCCAAAGGTATGTAGGTTACTACCGCCACATATAATATGTGTGATGTATATTTTTTTTATCCAAAACGGGATAGTGCTTTGCTTGCTTGCCCTTCACCTCACCTGATGTTAAGTGACGATAAGGCTGAAAGTGTAAGCGCACTACACCCGGAATCCTCACCACTGAGGAACTGGCTATCTTAGGTAGCTGCCGGAACACAAATTGTAGTTATGGCATCAGGCTTAGGTAAAATGGTGGTAGCTAGCCAGGCGGACCTGAAATAAGCCCTACCTCCAACGTGTTGTTGTACGTCCATCCTGGGAATCGAACCCGGGACCCCTGCGTCTTACACGTCTGGGCCAACCACTAGACCACAGAGGCGATTGAAATTACTGGTGTCTATCACGATCTCTTGACATGAACCCTCGGTATGTGCCCTGACTAACCGCAGCGGGAGGCGGTTGCGCCAACACTTGGGTTTCACTACCGAATCGCTTGCGCTCGAATGCCTCAACAAACTCACATTGAATAGGTAAATCGTGAAGTTACAATATTGCATTTTCATATTTTAATCATGTTTTTATTTTATTTGCAATGACATAATTGGCGAACGAAGTTTTATGTACAGTGTGTATGTAATTTAAATTGTTTATTATAGTCAAAATAAGTCTCGATTATTAGAATTTGTTATGTAATTGGGACAAGTCCGTATAATTATGATAAATAAATAAAGTAAAGATTATTTTTAAACAATACGACAATACTGAGGCAGACGCAGGCGCCAGAAATGTGGCAACTGGCAGAGTACCTCGTTGGCACAACAGTGTCATGTTGCGTCGTCTCGCACGTGCGCCCGCTACCAACTAGGACAACACTGTTGTCTCGTATTTTAGAAGTACCTACTTCAGGACAATAAGGCCGAACACGCGTGAAACTGTCTTACATGACTTTTGAGTTTGAAAACCATTGTGATTACATCATACCGCTTTTAAGCTATTTTTCAGGCTCTAATTAAATTTTTTAAAAGAAAATAATATTTGAGTTTGTAAAATTAACTGTATTTTTTGATAATTATAATTATTGGGTGCTCTTTATTGGGAAATTAACAGGAATGTTACGCCAGTAACTGCACGCGATAAAATTTCATTTTTAACTTCACTCAACTTTTTCAACTCCTTTGATTTTTCGTGGTTTTTAATTCAATCTTTTGGTCTGAGTGTGACTCTGAAAATATCAACGACTTCAATCGGATGATAAAATTTAAAAAACCTACGTCAGAAAAAAAATTAAGATCGGTAGGTAGGTACCTACTTCCGATAAAATACTTATACTTTTTCCGATAAATTCGGAAAATAGTTCAAGGTTTGAGACTGTTTAACCCAAGTCACGGAGTAGTAAAACTGGTCTGTGGCAATACTTATTTTCATGCCTAAGTAATTGCGTGAGCGAGACCCAATTATATAGGCCCGTCTAGTTAAGTGAGAAATGCCATGGAACCACAGATTATTCATGTTCTAATACAAAATTATAGAGTTGGATGTTCCTGCATCATTTTTCTAATTTAACAAACAAGAAAATAAGTTCTGGAAGTTGACCACACGATAATAATTTTCTATACTTAATATTTTAAACATTAATACATAAAGAGTAAATGCAACTCTTTTTATATTTAAATAAAGGTATAAAATCGTAGGTACTTTGTACGTACTTGTTGGTGTACTGTACTTGTTAAGTGATAATAACTAAGTATCTATTACTTTTGAAGGGCATATATCAGTAGGAAAGAAGGAACACGTGAGTTAAAAAGAAATTACATTTTGGACAATTAACTCTAAACACACTTACCTTTTTGTTTTTATTACCTACTTTTTCGCGATTATATTTTCTTTGGCGATGGAGAGGAAACCACAAGACTTGCGCACGTGATTTACAATTTTCATTTTCATTTTAACTTTGCGATGTCAAATTTTGTTATTGATTAAATGTTGTTAACTAGAAATTTTAAAAGAAGCAAATATTAATTATTTGGACCATAATCTTTGTCCTATTTCTTTCTAAATCATTGATTATATTTCAATAACCAATGAGTAACAATTATTACGTGATAATCTGTATGTTATTAAACATCATATGCGTCATAACACTGGCATGGAGATACAATACGCAGAGTTATGTATAACATTATGAATCAAATTCTTAACAAAGAACGTTATTGAATGTCTATTAGGGTATAAAAATCATTTATCTTGATGTATTTCTATTTCTGATGATAAACTTCTCTTAGTTTATCATAAAAATATGGTTAACACAAAGGGTTTAATTTTGGTACAACTACAAGATGGATCAAGTTAGTTCTATTGACATTTATTCTACAGACCGGATTAATAAGTTATCAAAGATATTTCATAAAAATCTTTTGGCGTAAAAAACAGCCGCACTTTTGGCTCATTTGTGTTAGTTAGGGTTGTCAATCCTAGCATAAGCACTTAAAATATTTCACCCAAGCCGCTGACAGCATCACGGCTATTGGGCAATGCCAGTGTGTAATTAAGCTACGTGTTAATAACGATGTCTAGTTATTAATCATATCACTATACATTACATGTTGCTTCGTACTAATTACATTCCTCACTAGACACGTGTATGAAATATGCATGATCTTTTTTCATGCTTTTCGTAAATTAATGGTCATCCACAATTTATCGTTTGCTCTCGGCTAAATGCTCGGGTTGCTATTTATTATTTTAGAATAATTATTTCCTATATAACCGTTTGTCAAGCAAATTCAGCCATTTAAGTTATAAAATTCGTTTTGGAAGGAATATTTTTTACGTAGGGTTAAATTCAAAACCATAGTCAAGTCATAATTGAAAAGTCAACATTTTCAGATGTAGGTAATAAAATAATCCATTTTCAATGTTAGGGCCTTTTTTTACTCAATTACATAATTAATTTGAATAGGATTATTCCTTGCATTGTCAATCATAAAACTTATAGCTAATCTTTCCCAAAAATTCAGCCTTTCATTGTTCATCAAAGCCCAGATGCAGGAACGATGGGTGTAGGTCGTTAAATATGTAACAATCTAATTTCACGCTTCCCTTTTCAACCCTTCGATTAAAAAGGGTCTAATCTTCTTTTTAGTTTAATCCCGTAGTCGAGGAAAGATTTTAATATCGATAAAAAATAAGTTACCATATTTCCAAGCATTTCTAACTTGGGTTATATTTAGTTATAACTAGTACTATCCGCGTCAATTGGTAATGCGCCTGGCGGCCATGATTTTAACCTCAAGAACGAAAAACAATTGTAATTTTCTCATATACCTAGACCCTTTCTTATTGAAAATAAGAATTCAATAATTAATATATTATATTACCTATTAGAATTTTACTGTTTTTTGTAATTTTTAGTTGCGGATAACGATGATGTGTATGTTAATTTGACAAGGTTCCAGCGCATTACCAATTGACGGGGATAGTATTATGTTGTTTGATGATATAATACTTACTTATTCATAATAATTGTTCAATGTAATAGTGTTTTTTGTTGACAATAAATAAGGAGCAGGACTGAGAAAAACTATAATTTCATTTAGGTATATGAATATCCGCAGGAGAACTAAAGTAACCGACATCGCTCGAAGGATTGCTCAGCTGAAGTGGCAATGGGCGGGACACATAGCGAGAAGAACCGATGGCCGTTGGGGCAGAAAGGTTCTGGAATGGCGACCGCGCACCGGACGACGCTCCGTGGGTAGGCCCCCGACAAGGTGGACCGACGATCTGGTGGAGGTCGCGGAAAGCCAGTGGATGCAGGCAGCGCAGGACCGATCGTCGTGGAGATCCTTAGGGGATCCCTATACCCAGCAGTGGGTGTCGTGTGGCTGATATGATGATATGAAAGTGACTCATTGGCAGTATTGGGAGACAAAAAACAGATAAAAAAAAAATTTATACTATTTGAACAATACTCATAAGTCATAAGATATTTTTATAGCGTAATTAAAGCCTCTTAAACTTTAATATTAAAACCCTCAATAAGTACCTTCAATAATTTACACCTAATTTTCCATCGAAGTAAATTTTGTGGAATACGATTCTCTTTTCCAAATAGAACTACTTCCTAATAATACACTAAAGTCTATAAAACCCATTGAATTATTAATATTTTACCTCGATGATAAAACAGTTTAGTTTTATCTATACTTTGGTAGGCACTCTGTCTACGCTACAACAACAAGAAAACTGGTTTATCTTCCTTTCTATTCTATCCAATATGTCCGTCACTTTTACGCAGCGAGCTTTTTGGAAGCTTTGCTAAGCATACACTGGATTATCTACTGTAAGAAGTTAGGTTAGAGTATATTTTGTCTTAAAAGTTCTTAAATACGACTCGATGTTGACTTTATAGTAAGTCGTAGTAAGGAGAACGGGTTTTGTGCTAAGAGGAAGTGCTAACTTCGCTCAAAAAGAAGGTTACCGTTAAAAGTTGTCCAAATATAGACGGAAAAAGGTTGTCTACCTTAGAAGTTAGCGTTTGGTTGAGTACTAACACAATAGGATACTTAGTGAAAACGACACTATATACGATTTTTTTTAAATGCTATTTTAACTGATTAATATTTGAAACCTTCGTAATCAATGACAAATAAAACTATTGTATGTCTAAAAAAACAACAAGTACTTGGATAGTTTTTTATCGTTATTAGAAACAATACTTTTTTGTAGAATGGTATTCAAAGTACATTATAGATAGTATTCAAGACTTTTAGAAAGCTTTGCATTATTTTTTTAATCAAATTCAGATATAATTGAATATCAAAGTAATTTGGTAGTTATTTAAAAATAGTTTATTTATAAGCTATTTAATATTTCAGCTATTGAATTATTTCCAAATAAGAACTCACAAAAAACCTGTAACAGAATCGCAGTACAGTTACAAACGCCTGCTTTACAATAGTAAATCGGTTAGCATCAAACAACATTGCCTTTGCTATCACTGACGGCGCAATGTATTGCCAACAGTCAAATAATGATTTCGACTTTAAAACAATCAATTTGATATTGAAAATTAGTATTAGTTTTTGAAAACATAACAAATAATAATAAATAGTAGAAAAAGGTAAGGTAGTGGTATCGACGACGCAGCTCTGTGTAACAATGACTATGTACAAAAATATCTAGTTATCATTTACTATACTGTCATTTATTTTTACTATCAATATCATCATTATAAAATATAATAGACATTCAATTTTCAAAAGTTCACTTTTTTTCCGATTTAAGATGAATGAAAATGATTTTTTTCCGTGAAAGCAGCATCGTACACGTTTCTTACTTTTACATTTTTCAAATCAAATATAACGAAGCACGAAACGAAAAACAAAGTTTATATTTTGAATCATAGACAATTTAGTTAGACCAAAATAAAATTCAACGCATTCTGCCAACATTCGATTAATATTCACGACGGATAAACGAAAATCTGCTTCTAAACGGACACCCTCTGTGAATAATGTTGATAAATATACAGACTGTCTCCGTGCAAAATATGTATTACAGAACATGTTTACAACTCCCAGAACCGTAGTTTATTACTAACTGTATGTTAGGATTCCATTGTTTCGAATTGTCTATTTCCCAGATTAGTAAACTTTCCGGGCAATGCGGGTGTTGTGGTTAACAGACTAACTGGGTTCCCACGATATATCGCGAAATAACTCGTCATAAACCCTTTTAGGGGAAAAAAAATCTTTGTTCTGTGCTTTTAACACAGCTAAACGACAAGTGACATTGATAAACGTTACTTTTCAAATTCATCAAAACTAGTTAAACTTACAATCTTAACGGTTAAACATTTCAAAACTAGTACAAAATTAACGACTAAGATTTAAATGGTTCAAGTAGATTTTGTTTTCGATAAGTTTCTTAGACACTTTGAGGTTAAAGATCTTGATAACATCGCCGGTTTGAGTATCTGTTACACTTTTTATGCTTACGACTAGTTTTGAGTCTCACTTTCGCGACAATTTAGAGCAAGCGATTATCGAACTTTGTAATTTCGTTCATAGTTTTGGATCCCTAAAAGAAACAATTTTTAATAGCAATTCTTATACCGTAATATCATTTTGATAAACATTACTCTTCAGAATGCCATCAAAACCAGCTTTAAACGATTAAACAGTTAAATGGTACAAGTTTTATGTAAGCACCTTGATATTGTTAACGATTACTTGTAGGTACATGCCTTTTAGTTCATAGAGGAACTTGACAAAGAATAAAGAATATAGCGGATTTGAACTCTAAGGTAAAAAAAAACCTGGTGGTGGCTTTATAGCACGCGAAACGCACGTAGGTAGATATTAAGAGATTTAAGCCTACGACTTACAATAATGTCAATGCATTAAGCCTACACAATATGGCAGAGCAAATCCGAGATCCTGACCCATGGCACGAATTAAAAATACCATGTTTTACATCTGTAAGCGATTTACATAAGTGATTTATAAAAGTAGGCCGAGATAGAGAAGTTTCTCCAAACTTATACCGGTTTGTGTGCTATATGGCATTATTTCCTACTTTTAAAACTAAACTCAAAACCATGTTGTCTATAGATTGGTTATTTTGTTTATGACTGGGGTCTTATATTTGATTCGGTAGAGAAAGGTCTGCTGGTAAATTAATTGAGGGTCCAATCTTAATAAGCGTCATCCTTTATCATTTCTGTGGAAAATAATTAAACCAAAACTATATTGATTAACGGTAGATCGAACACAAAAATCATGATAAAACAAAATAAGACAAAAGAATGCTTAAAAGAAAAAAAAACATATTATTAGTAAAAAATTAAAGTACTTTTTTAATATTTTCGAGAAATAGTTTTTAAATGTAAGTGTGGAAATCATAATATTATTATCTTATTATAATATTCAAAAGTCAGGATTATTATATAATAAGTACTTATATAATGATTTGATAATCTCTTCATAATTTTCCTCAAATATGAATACTTATTCGAATGGAAATCACTAAAAAAAGCGACTTTGCGCTTTCCGCTGTCTGTCCCTATATGTATGCTAGATTTTAAAAACTACGCAACGGATTTTGATGCGGTTTTTTAATAGATAGAGTGATTCAAGAGGAAGGATTATATGTATAATACTGTCAATAAGTCAAATTCCACACTACACCGAAGCAAAGCGAGGGCGGGTCGCTAGTTATTTATAAACTACTAGCAATTTTATTAAAACGCTAACGACAAAACCCCTATTATTACCGCCCCAAAAAATTCTAGTGGTTCACTACTAATACACCAACTTAGCTAGCTATCATTTTTATGACTTTCGATTTGAATTATAATTTATATTATAACAGTTTCCCAATCTCGTTTTATTATGTGGTGAGAAACGGTGAACTGCCCATATTATCTCATGAACACAAAAATAGTCGTTTCCATAATCGATTGCAATTCAGTTACATATTAAGCCATTTGGGTAGATTCGAAAAGGTGTTTCATGATGAATGAATGAAAATATTTTTTATTCAAATAAGCTCACATAATAAGCATTTTTAAATCTAATTATTTTACCCTACCACCCATTCTGATGTATTATAGCTAACAACAAAAAGGGGCGCGAAAAAATATTAGCTTTATCGGATAGAATAATATTTAGTTTTAAGACATTACATTCAAATTATGTATAAATAACATTATTTAAGTAGCTCGTTTCGTAATAAATCAATTTACAGGGTTCAAGCTAAATTCAAAATGAAGAAATATACAAAAGCTTTTTTTTGTATTTTTTTTACGTTTTTGGAAAGCTTTAGGTATTTAGAGGCAGAGGTCGTCAATGTAGTTTTAGTTTACGATAAAAATATGATAGTAAAGTGACTTAGGTAAATAATAAAATATATTTGGTACAAATTATATTGTTACTCTTGATCATAAACTAAAACTTATTGTTTCTAAATAATAATTTTCGAAAATTCTTACACGTGTAACAAGTAAAAAAATACTAAGCTTTAATTTCCCTGAACACAGCTTCAGTTTTGTACAATTTCCAAAAAGGGAAAACTAAGAGGAGTAAATATCACAAAAACAGATCCCTCGGATGCAATCAACGTCTGCATACAATAATAACTGAACAAAAAACCCGTCGCACTGATTACAAATTGGGCGTGAAGGAATGCTCTAACTTAAGTAACAAATCAACCGCTACAATTTTACAAGATTACATGTAATCAAAACATACAGTTATGGTTTCGTATTATGTATCAAGCAGCAGTAAAATCAGTATTTTTAGGCAGATTTAGCAATGAAAAAAAAAGCTTTTCTCGATTTTCTGATTTATTTTCATCGTTACAAAAGTTCTATATGAATTCTACATGATTCTACATTATGTAAAAAATTAAATATTTATTTGACGAAAATGTGACCTCGACTCAAATTGAGATATATTTTTTTTTGTAACAAAAAAATCCTGAAGTTATTATGTTAAGAGAGATTCTTTATAAAGTAGGTACTTTACTTTATTGTTTTATTTACCGTCTTGGTCATAGACTTAGAAAAATTTTCGCTGCGCATGGTCACAGAATATATAATAGTACTAACGTGCATGGTCGTAATTTCTATTAGAATTAAAAAAAATCTCAACCATTTTAATAACTTTTTAAAACAGAATAATTTTTGGCTTATTCCGTTTATCCACCCTGAAACAGCCACCCTAAGGTGGATACTCGGTAAACGCGTGTTCATCTATCATCAAACTTGTATGATGTGATGGGGTGGATAAACAGAATAAGCGAAATATTTTAAGACAAAGGCTTATCGTTTTCTCAGCAGTTTTAGCTAAAAATGTCTTAAATGTTTTATAATACATAATACCTAATATGTTTTTATGATATAAGTGTTATATTTTTATGAGGCGAAGTGCTGCGAACCGCGTCATTCCCACGGCGATCGGCGGCACACCGCTTGGGTGCGCGCGCGCAACACGCGAGTCAAGCGATATGATGTATTAGGAAACTGGGAATCACTGTTACGGATGCTGGGAAATGATATATCGGTCAAAGGAAAGGTCAAAGACATTGAAAGAGCTCCCTTCGGACCACTTCGTTTCGTAGACAGATTGCGTACCTGGCTTCAATACGGGAAAAAATCCCATTTTGAAGCCGGCTTCTTACTGGGAGTAAAATTATTCCACTTCGAAGCCGACTACGAAATGGGAGTACTTTTACTTCCAGTAAGAAGCCAACTTCAAAATGAGACAATTTTACTCTCAATATTTTTGAGTTAAGAGGAAAACAGTTACACTTTTACACTTCTAAAGTCTTCCGTGCGTACAGTACTTTAACAATAAAAACCTTTTTACGGATTATAGCGCGTTTATTATTATTTAATTACTAAAATTACGCCTGAATTAATAATATAGGCGCTTTAATCTGTAAAAAGTGTTTTATTTCTAATGAACAGTTACACTTTTTTTTAGAAATTTGAAGAAACTTTAAGAAAATGATACTGTTTGCTTTTTTCATCAAAACATTACAGTTTATCCCTTATGCGTGTTTATGTAGCCAAATGTCTAGATGCAAAAGTAATCTAATTCTGTGAAAAAGTTTTTTGCACCTCTTATTGTTAATTTTATTACGTTTTTAGGTGTTTTTTGAGTATTATAGCATTACAGCATAAAATGTTTGTGTATTAAAAACAATAATGTGGTCAATCTTTTTTCTTCTCATTTACAGCAACTGGCTGTATTGCCAGTCAAGCCAGCGGTTTGTAATTTTATAAATTCACTTATGGATGATTGTAACCACAATGTTGTAAATAGATTTAGGGAGAGCGGGAAGCAGCCTCCGTGGCAACTCCCACAGTCGCCGTCTCGACAGAATACATTTTATGAATCACAACTTATTTTATTAATAAATACTTATTATTGGGTGTATACGCTGAAGACAGATATCCTTACTAATATTATAAATACGAAAGACTGTTTGTTTGTTTGTTACGCCTTAACGTCTTAACTACTGAACCGATCATCATGAAATTTTGTATACACGTTGTCAGGGGTACAGAAAAGGACATAGGGTACATTTCATCCCGAAAAAAGTATTGTTCCCGAGGGTTAGCAAAAGAAGTCGCGGGTGGCCGCTAGTTTCGAATATATTAATGTAATCAATTACAGCATGTTTTGAGATTTATTGTTAGTATTACACGTTAGGACTTTACTTGACATAAGTAATTTAAAATTTTCTAAAACGATGCATAACTAAAACATTAGGTAAGTACCCTAGACATAAACGAGGAAATGTATTACGTTACCATACTTATATTAAACTTAAGTTTAACTATTATTGCGACTGACACTTGTCATAACTTTTAAAAAGTGTGGGCACTTAAACTTGTTTCCTAAAGAGGAAATCGTTGTAATTTAACAAAACCGTTTACATAAATAATAAAAACTTATTTAGACTTCTCGCTTAATTTAACTGCTCATTACTTATTAAAGTGTTCATTATAACGTGGACAATGGGACTGTCTAGTTTTCCAGTCTTCTGCATTTCCTCATTACAGCCTGCAGGAGTTCCTTTGAATAAAGCTCGATCCTTAATAATAAAGGTGCCCTTTGACCGCCACCTTGTAATTAGACGATGGGAAGTCCCGCTTGGCTGCGTTTCCCACACGCATAATTCAACCCGCTTCATAAGTGTGGAAAAGGGATGCAAATATAAGTAGGGACTAAGAAAAAAAGGAAAAATTAAGAAATTATGAACTAAAACTATTAACAACGTAAGAAACCCTTATTTTTATGCGTGTATCAGAGTTTTTTAAACACGTGTCTATTTTCCCTTTTAAATTTAAAAGCTGTAACAGAGCCACAGAATACATAAATAGTGACAGAGCGCAGGAATTTTAGGGGTAGCTTTGATTATACATAATTCTATGGATTTTCTGTTAAATTCATTTTTTATCAAATACACAACACGATTGGTAATTTGATATCATACTAGTAAAATGTATTTGTGTTTTATGCCAGAAAGCCAGCTATCTGTTGGCTGGCTACGACCATAGCCCGGCCGTATTTCGAAAACACTACCGTCATTTGTTCTGTTGCGCTAGGATCTCCTTCCTTGGTAACTGCTACGGTGATGAAAATAGTGGAGGCACCGAAGGCGTTTTCGTGTTCCTTCGTTTCGTGAAGGGGGAAAGGCACCATAGGGACAAAGGAGAAAGATATCGAAATATTTGTAGGGAGCCAAGAAAGTGCGCGCAGTGGAGGCCATTCCAGGCGCATCTCCCGTTGCTTCGACCTGCAAAACCTAGATGTTCGCCAGTTCATGGGTGGTTGGTGGGTTTGGTCCGAGATTGCCAGTAAGAACTGTTTGTGTGCGTGCACACTTGTCTTCTGTCCAATATTGTGTGGCTCGGTCACTTAGCCGGCGCTCCGTGCCGGTCCACTGCGGCTCCCACACGGGTAGGTTGGCCGAGATATCAAGATTAAGACGCAACACTCGCAACACTTTGGTGCAGCTTGGTAAGATACCTTTATCACATGAGTAAAAAGTTTCTTTTTACTCATGTGCCTTTATGGCGAAGCAAAAGAAAATAAATCTGTATTATATTGACAACCAAATTAACATTATTTCTGAATTCACAGTGCTACTTTTAAGACGTTAGAGACGACTAGATGAGTTGTTATTTTCAAAGTTTAACGTGTTCAGTTTAAAAAAAATTATTTCACCGAAAATAATAATTGTAGAGATATATAAAGAAATTGTTTCGTATTAACATGATTTTTGTCAATCACATGACAGATTCCTGGATATTTTGTTTATCCCAATGAAGTACGTACTATACTTACCTATTTACAGTACTTGCACTACAGTTAAGTAACCTGTTGCGACATCAACCTTGTGCTGTAAATTTCAAATACTTACTCCCAAAGGTAACATTTAGTAAGTCACTTAAGTATTGTCACTTAAATCCGTTTTATTAGTAACACCGGTCGTTAAAGTCACAAGTAATCCGCTCCGAAACGTGTCTCTCGTAAAATAGGCGTTAAAAAAGGTTAGTTTCCTCCACAAACCTTTCTGTTAAATGGTCTATCTATGGTTATCACAAAATACAGGGTCACTGGAAATATGACGTATTCCTGCTAAGGGGTTTTAGATGAGGTCAAAACAAATATTTCTTGTTATATAAGTTTTTATCGAAAAGTTAATAGTTTTTGAGTTAAGTATTTTTTTACCAAAAGTACGTTTTCAGACATACAAATTTAAAATAAAAGATAACTACTCATTCGATTCTGTTTTTTTTATTATTTTGGGATACCACACATTCTAAGTGTTGATAATGAATAAAAAAACCACAAAAGCAAAGCGGGGCTACTCAAATGGCCACTTTTCTATTCGTTCGCTAACTTAAAGCTTAAAAATAGGCAATTTAACGATCAAGTCACACGTCGCAAATTTATGTAAATCAGAGACATTGTTGTATTGTATAGAATTGATAAGCCTACGACACGTAATTTTGGAGTTCATGACTTATTTTTAATTTTTAAGTTAGCGAACGAATAGAAAAGTGGCCATTTGAGTAGCCCCCCAGGTGTTTATAAAAATTCAATCCTTAAACGCATTTATTTTTCCAGATTTTTTTGGAAGTAGCAGCAAATATCGTAATTTATAAACCGGATTAAAACATAGGGATACTTTTATCTTGGTTAAAGGTTCCCTAGGGATTGTTTCGAATGTCAACATGGATGAAATCGCGGGCGGAAGCTAGTTTGCCATAAATGGTAGTGCTTACTAAAAATACTTACGTCCGAGTGAGTTTGAGACAGGATTATTTTCCGCCAATGAGTCAAAATTTTATACAGACGGCATCACAAATAACCATGCATTCAGCCATTTTCAATGCCCCCGCTGCTGAGGAACAGGCCTTTCTTGCAACTTGTGCATGGATAAAGTGAACGGGCTATAACCGGTGAGCGGATTGGTCAAACATCAAAGTCCTTTGTTTTGATAGTTCTCGTGGAACAAGCGTACACAGCGCCATTTTGGCAGTTTTTCGCTAGGAGGGACTGAAATTGCCTGAGTGTGCGTGCACGATTCTTCCGAGCGACTCTTCTGCCTAGTTTATAATTTGTGCCGTTACTTTCGACCGAGTTTCGAACAATAGCTTGTTTTTCTGTGCTTAGTCACAGGAGCCACGAATCCTTGAAGGCGGTCAGGAGGTGACTCATCAAGGGTCACAGTTCAGAGCACACAATTAAGTTATTGTAAAGCTACGTTCAGACCGTCAAGTTATTTTTTGCCGACCGATATGTTTGATATATAGGTACTTAGCTGAAAGCTAAAAGAATTCGTTGCCAAGTTATACTTTTATGTAAGTTTATATTATTATGTATTATTCCCCCACTCCCATGCTTTACCACTTTGCAATATTTTCGAGATCCCATGCTTTTACAGAAATGTTCGTGTGCGTGGTTGTAAAGCGCCAGGGGCCCTATTTTTGAATCACTCGTCTCCAATCGAGCGCTCGTTTCTACTGATTTTCGTTCGACAAATCAACTCAAATGTATGAGATGTCGAACGAAAATCAGTAGAAACGAGCGCTCGACGCCAACCGAGCGATTCAAAAATAGGGCCCCAGTGCGGTTGATAGTACGTTCTATGTGTACATAGTTATAGCATGGACGCTTGTCTTAAGTTTCCTAATTTTCTGTTTTAAGAAATCTTGCCTTGTTGTTTCAGTCTGTACGGACCTAGGTACGTACCTAGGTCTTGTACTTAACTGATTTACGTTACGTAATTACCTACGGGTGTTGTAGTGTCTTGATATTACAATATCTTTTAACAGCTTAGAATAGAATAGAATATAAACACCCATTTACTTAATAAATAATATCTCACATTAAATTATCTACATGTTAAGTTCAATTCAATTAAAACTTTTCTATGAGGGAGGACTGAAATAGTATTTTCAGATTTGTTTTTTTTTCTATTAATTACTTCGATCATGATCGAAGATTATTAGTTCAATCAAAATGTTACCAAAAGGTTATAGACGCTCCTTAACTTAACCACAGTCTATGTGATTTAACTGTTTTGATTCCAACTTCAAAACGAGAAACTCAAAACCACCTACGCGTTTTAATTTATTCTACGATCAACATTGTAAAGAAATCTGTTATGATAATTTCCGACTTAATTTTTTAATGTTTATGCAAATTATGGTAGCTTAACGTGGCTTAACGAGATTTTTTATTGGTTTAGGGACAATTGTCACTTCAGTCCTATTTAAATAAATGTTTTATAATTTCGTTACGTTTAGACTGAAATTAAACAAAACAGCGGGGCTACTCAAATGGCCACTTTTCTATTCGTTCGCTAACTTAAAAATTAAAAATAAGCCATAAAACACCAAAATAACGTGTCGTAGGCTTGTCAATTCTGTACAATACAACAATGTCTGTGATTTACATAAATTTGCGAACGTCTGACTTGATCATTAATTGCTTATTTTTAAGATTTAAGTTAGCGAACGAATAGAAAAGTGGCCATTTGAGTAGCCCCCCTGTTTTAGTATTCCTAACTGAATGGTGACCCTGTAGCGATAGAACATCTTTAACACGTATTTTATTAAGTTTCTTAATTAGTTGATAATATCTGAGCCGGTGCTTCTTATTAGGTATGATATTTTTTATGCAACCACAATTAACCACATACAAAATAACAGTCTAGTTTTTACTAAGCCAAAATAGAACTGACTCTATCATGTGATTCATTATGTTTTTACATCATCGCAACACCTAATAGATTGCCAACTATTTCGCCGATGCAAACAGACAGTTGATTATAAAAAAGCCTGAAAGCAATGATAGTGTATAAAAAACCTCTTTTTAATACACTATCATTGCCTAAAAGACAATTATCTCAATTGAAATTCAAATCTTGATATCGATATATATAGACAGATGGAACCCTTTCAAATCGTTTAAGCTGAATTAATTTATTACACCATCTTAAGTGTAACCATATTCAAATGCAAATAAACAAATTTCAATTCCAATAATTTATATTTTAGTAGTTTTTCAATTGAATGGAATACTGTTGATTACATATACTATGCATCAGTGGCAAGGGGTGAATATGGCGAAGGTAAGCCGTTACTCAAAAATGTTAAGTTCTGCTGTTCTGCAAAGCGAATCAGTGGGTGGGATTTTTAAAAGGTTAGCCGATGGGAATCGGATATGAACAGTATGGACCCTTCGCTACTGCTATGCATTTAGAACGCTTTTCCATTTTCTTTACGAGCTATCAACAATTACTGTAGTTGATAAAGTAACCTCCATTTCCTACATACGATTCTACAATTTTATACATATAACTCGACGGTAACTATAAGGACTAGAAGTGAAATAAAAAGTAAAAGCCAATGAAGCATGGTGTCGTACGACCCATTGTATGGAAAGAGTGTGTCCAAGCAGGCAACAGACCGAGTAATACGTTTACTGGGGCGAGTGGTTAGGGAGGGTCGAATCAATTCCTTATACTGTATCCAATTTTTTTTTTATTATATTTGGTAAATTGGAGACTGTTTCCAACTTCAGATTCTTGGTTGCCGAGTTGGTGACCTTTTTTTTTTTTTTTTTTTTTTTTGTATGCCGAGGAAAAACGCATTTACGCGCTTCCCTTCCCGCAGGTGAACGGGAAGGGGGGCATGTGGGACTCGCCAGGAGGGGACCGCAACATTCAACGTTGCGGCTCCCTCCACGACTGCCTCCCGTAATTCCACCAGGTCAAAGCCCGATGGAATCCCAGGAGGAGGGAATACCCACTAAAAAACCCCGGCACCTGCCCTCTCGCCGCTACGCCGACAGCCAAGGGGCTGTGTGTGGGACCGTGAAGGCATTCCCCACAACGGCTTACGCGGCCTGCCCGCATCCGGGCCTCCTCCGATGGGGAATGGCCGGGCAAGTTTGGCCATTCCCCCCAACTCGTCAGGGCCGTGCAAAGCGAGCAGTGGTTCACCTCCCACTGCCCGCTTGGCCCTAACCGGGGGAACAAGGTGGTCAGTTCCCCCCCTCCATCTAATGCTCCTGTCCTCTTCTCCCGCGAGATGAGTGGGGAGCAAAACCGGGGGCATACCCCCAAGCATCGGCTACGCCGACGCCTCGGCTGCTGTGGTAGGAGGTGTCTCAACAGACAGCTCCATGACTGTGGGCACCTGCGCCTCCGCTGCTTTGGGTCCTCCATACTCGGGGCGATTGCCCCTAACCACTGGAGGGACACACTTCACACTGCCCATTATATGCCCATGAGGCCGGCCGCTATCGGCACAGATGGCACACTTGGGCTCAGATCTGCACTCGGCTGTAACATGCCCCGGCTGCCCGCACCTGAAGCATAGCGTGCTTCGATCAACATCCGAGGGGCACCGTGGCTTAGTGTGCCCCACCCCCATGCACCGGAAGCATCTCATCGGTAGGGGGGCCAGGACCTTGACCCTAGCGGAGTTCCATCCCACCGTCAGCTTCCCTCCTTTTGCGATCGCCTTCGCTGATGCCACCGGGCATCGCAGCAGCATGCGTCCCCTTCCTTCCGGACTCAGCTTTACGTCCTGGGATAGTATCGTCTTCGAGTCGCATCCGGCTTTGTCCGCCGCAGCGCGAAGCACCTCCTCCTTACGGACGGACTCGTCTAGGCCAGTGACCAGCAAATCCGCCGTCTTTTCCGGCCGGCCTATTCGGGCCACACCAGCAAGCACGGCTTGCAGCCTCTCTGCCAACATGTTGGCCTTCTCGCCGCTAGGGTCAGGGACCTCTACAATCCTTGCCCCCGTCTGGCTCACGCGCGTCCTGACCCCCTCCATCACCCCTATCTCCGGGAGGGAAACCGCCTTTCTTGCCGTCGTCATAATATCCGCGTATGACAGGCCGCGCTCCCTGGCCTCCGGCAGCAGGGTCAGGATAACTGCCACTGTCTTGGGGGGAGTAAGCCTTACCGACTTCTTTTTCACTGGCTCTTTTGCTGCGGGTGTGCCAGTTTCCATCCCAGAGTTCTTCTCGGCATCAGCTGATTTGGCTGCAGCTTTGGCCTGGCGCCTGCGCTTTTTTCTGCTGCCAGCAGCACTCCAAGTTGTAGGAGGCAACTTGGATGGGGCACGCGCTTCCGGTCGTCTCTGCACCGGCTGGGATCCTCCGCCAGGGGGATGGACAGGAACGGTTAAACCCAGACTTTGAATTTTACGGTCGATCGTCTTCTCGAGGGACTCTTTTAGAGAGCGTTCCAACCTGTCAAGTGACTCCTGATTGACTGCCTCCTTAGTGGCAAGACATCCGCCTGGACAATGGCCCATCTTCTTCTTAATTTCAGCCAGGTTTCTCTTCAGATTTACCAGCTCTCCCCTGAGAAACTCGTTTTCTTCCCTGAGCCTGGTATTCTCTTCATTTGCCTTCTTCTGTATATTTAGAAGTGCGTCAGCGAAGTTTTCAGTGACCATCTCCCTGTTGTCGTCACTAATATATAGACCAGAATTGTGAACAGTCTTGACGAGATAGTTGACGTCCTTTATGAACCGGTCGTCAAATGAGGTGGGGTTTCCCTTGGGGGCAAGCTTCCTGCGGGCCCGCAGTACAGTTGGTCGCTCCCCGCTTTCGCCCTCAGACTCTTCCTCAGTCCTCGACTCTTCCACGTCAGCCTCGGATTGCTCCGTGGTATCCATTGCCGTGGCTTCCGACTCTTTTTGGCTTTCGGGGTCTGAACTTGGTTTTCCCCGCGCAATGCTCCCTACCGTATCTCTCAACTTCCTCTCCCTAGTCAAACTAACAGACTCGGCGCTACTATTATAGCAGGAACCGATTTCTTGCGACCTCTTGTAAGCCTCATCAACATATTCAGCGGCTTCCCTGTCTCCAGGCAAAGGCGAAGACTGGGCCCTCGACATCCTCTCCAGTTTTACTACACAGTTTTTGGACGGACGCTGTGTGTTGTCCAAATCAGCTTTTGGTTTTGGTTTTTTAAATTTCGGCATTATTAATCCCACGAGAATGGGGGAAGAACGGTCCGCCCGGGCAGAGACCCCTGTACCCGGGTAACCCTACTACACCTTGGGGGGCGGGAGGTGCCCAAGGGTGGCGATCTCAGGTTGGCTTCCTCTACCAACCACCTGTAAACAGGCTTCCAGCACCTCGTCCTCAAATACTGGAACTTTAAGGATTTCTTTATAGAGGTTGTCTCCTCGCGGTCCCCATAAAGGCGACCCCCACTCCTGCACTACGTACAGGGCTACGGTTTGAGTTTTTTATTGGGGTTGTCTCCCCTTGGCCCCCCGAAGCGGGCCCCTGGTCCTGCACTACGTACAGGATAACAGGAGGGTCGGACTATTAGCCGTCACGGTAGATGAAACCAAAGGAGTCATTTACAGTGACACCCAGGGTGCACCGTCCCTCCCACTGTCGTTCCCAATCCACGGATGAACGAGGATAGACAGTAGAGGAAACACGGGGAGGTTATCCGACCACGCACCCCGAGTTGGTGACCCTGACTGCAAAACTTTAAATGTTGGAAACCCATAAGACCTAGGGGGTTATTCAAAATAATTGAACTGAGCTGCTACAACTCGATAAAAGTATCCAATGCTCAAAAATCATGAAATAAGAGAGATATTTTTCTCACGAGTCTATAAAAGTTGCGATGTGACATCAATACCAGCTGCATAGCATTTAACCAAAGATTAGATGCATCGTTTCCGTCTGAAATAAACTAAATCCAAATTGTAGGAAGAGCCGTATTACAACCTGCTGGAATTATTGTAATGAATTTCCGGACACACACGACGCCGACGCCCGATTTATATTGTCATCAAATCATTACATGCGGTTCGAATTAACTTCAACTTGGGCACGCAATGATGACATAATTTATTCAGCTGTTTAAAAAAATATCAAACCACCGAATTACTCATTCCTATCCCATCTCATCTCACATCTTTTTTTTGTTTATTTCCTATTACAATTTACTTGGGCTATTTCACATTATCATTTCATGATATTTGACTTGGCATGCAATCATGTATCATTTCGTGTCAAATAAATAATAATAAAAAAGCAAATCCTATCCAGAGGTGTGATGTGAGCTGGGAGCACTTGCGTGATTGGGACCAATAAATTTCAATCCGTCTAGCCTATGAAAAGACTTTCCTAGTTCCTTTCGATCCCCGGCTAGGTCAATTTAGAAATCGAACCTTTCTATATTGGCTCAAGTTTCTAGTTCCACTGTTGTCTCTGATTTTCATAACACAAATTCTTTAGCTATTGGAATCAGAGCAATGTTTGTGATGTTGTCTAGTATGTGGTATTAATAATTTATCACAAGCGTACTCTGCAAAAATGCAGGTTATTCAGGAAAAAGTTGCTTTGTATATTTCGCAATCAATAAGTGTATTTAATAAGAATAGTGTTAGACTTATCGTCTTGAGAATCAGCGGTTTTCCAACATATATATGACTATGACGGTAACCTTATCAGTAAATCGTCATTGATAGATTGCAATACTTTTTAGGTAGGTAATGTGATCTGTCGTTCTTAATTTTATACTTTTAAAGTAGGTAGGTTATTTGACAAGCAGAGAGTTGAAATAACAGAATAACAGCTTCTGTCTTGCTGGCTCATGTATATTTTTTTTCTAATATGTAGATAAAAAAATATCTACTAATTAATAATCTCATCAAATCTGCATAGGTTTTATTTTAATTTTAATAATCTATGATCTGATACGTGTTCTTATAATAACCAACGGAAAATTATCTATTCTTTTTTTGGGCAGTCGTGTAAAGTGGAGGTTAAGTACTTCCGAACGCGATCGAGAATCTGAGATCGAATTGGTATCGAGTAAACGTCAAAACGGTTCAATCAATGCAAACCATGAAAACCGTTTTCAATGTATCAAGAGAATAGCGGGTTCGAAACTTCAGAACATAGGGTTGTCTGCAGTTGTGTCTCGCTATGATTACGAGCCATTATACAATTTACTATCTACTACGTATATCCGTTGGTGTTATCATATTATCGAGTAGTATGACAACAGTCACGCTCAGATTCAGTCGTCCGCCAGTATGTTGCACGCACGCGATTTACTACAAGTATTATTATCTAGGAATATATTAATGCTTAGTTAGAAAACTGTTAAATTAAGTAGAAAAATGCTGTCCCCAACGCAAACTCTACTGGCTGTGTCTTTCCTGGTAAGTTTTGCTTATTTTATCTATTAAAAAATGCTTGTATTGTGTAGGAAAATTCAAATAACACATGACAGATTATGATCAAGTGGCCTTGGCAATGCGAGATTGTATATTCAAGGTAGAATTAAAGTTATATTTTTAACATGGCGTACGTATACAGCGTAGCGATAACTTTGCGTAGAGATTTGTATTCCAATACTTAGTTAGATACAATCTTTCAATTGATTTTTCACTAATATTTCTATCGCTTTAGGATATAAATTTTCTCGGAAAAGTCCTAGCTCCTAACCATAACCATACGTACGTAACTTTGATTACACTATTATATCTGCTCATTAGGCATAAGTACATAGCTTATTCTTGTTATCCTAAGTTAAACAACGTTTATTATATTATCCTGACAATGAACAATCGCATTTATGCACTCAATGAGGATCTTGTTCTAATTGATGGATTGATTGGAACGTGGAAAACAGAGAAACGTCCAAACGTAACGAATATTTCGACTTAAAGGTATAAGTTTATACTAGCTACCAGTGGCGAGGGGTGAAATAATGGCGAAGGTAAGCTGTTCTACAAAATGATCTGCATAATTAATCCGTGGGGCGGGATTTCTTAAAGGTAAGCCGATGGAAATCGGCTTGAATGGACCCTTCGCCACTGCTAGCTTTTGCCTGCGGCTTCTTCAACTTCGAAGGTCAAGAGTGCCCGACAAAGAAGAAGAATTTTAGTAGAATGGACATTTAAGTAGGCCCAAGACCTTCTGTGAGTCTTGTCTCATCTTGTGCCATGGGGGCGGTCCTATATTTATTAATTAATTACTAGCTTCCGCCCGCGACTTCGTCTGCGTGGAAAGGTTTTTTTGCTATCCCTCGGGAACTATACTTTTTTTCGGGATGAAAGGTACCCTATGTCCTTCTCGGTACCCCTGACAACGTGTATGCAAAATTTCATGATGATCGGTTCAGTAGTTAGGACGTGAAGGCGTAACAAACAAACAAACAAACAAACAAACGGACTTTCGCATTTATAATATTAGTAAGGATTATTTGTTTCCAGGACATGTTCAGCATCGGGCTGATAATCCCGCAGCTGCACAACCAGACGCGAGCGCTGGGCTGCAGCCACGTGCTCATCGGCGCCATGGGCGCGATCTACTCCGCATCACAGCTCCTCTCGGGGCCTATCATAGTATGATTCATATTTTTTATGCACAACGGGGTATTGCTTGGTCTTCCCTCACCTGAAGTTAAATGACGATAAGGCCTACACCCGGAATCCTCATCACTTAGGAACTGGCTATCTTACCTCTATTTGCCGGAACTGTCAAACTTAGGTAAGATGGTGTTAGCTAGCCAAGCGGACTTGAAATAAGCTCTACCACCAACCAAACCGAGTCAAATTGTACCCCTCCTGGAAATCGAACCCGGGAACCCGAGTCTTGCAAAGGTTGCGCGAACCACTAGGCGGAGAAACGATTGATTTTGACTACTAATTTTATGTACCTTATATGTATGTATGTTTATTTCAGGGAAATTTAAGTGACTTGAAGGGTCGGAAGCCGACACTACTCTTTACCTTGGCGGCGTGCGGAGTTGCATATTTTCTCTTAGGAGTTACAACTTCTATCATAGTATTCATTTCACTGCGATTATTACTCGGTAAGTTTATTAAAGTTTCCGTTTTAATAAAAATATTGTAAAAAATATTGCCCATAAAATCAAAAGGAAAATACTAATTGATAAGCATTTATTTACTTGCTCATTTAAATGCACCAATTACCTCAACCAAGTCACGAATGGCGATAATAATATTATGTCATGCAGAATGTAAATAATCGATATCAAATCAACTACCCATTATTGCAATTAACAATGTTTGTAAAACTAGCTAGTTACTCTTATACAAATCTCAGAGAAGAAAATTGTATTATCCTATATGCTTAACGTGTTACAAAAATATGAGTTGTGGCGAATATGGTAGATAATCAAACTAAACAACTTTTACTAACCAACTCTGTAATCGCGAAACAAAAGTCAACTGTTTCATATATTTTGATATTTTCGTTATTAATTTTTGTATGAAACAGCTGTTTTTAGGGTTCCGTACCCAAAGGGTAAAAACGGGACCCTATTACTAAGCCTCCGCTGTCCGTCTGTCTGTCTGTCACCAGGCTGTATCTCATGAACCGTGATAGCTAGACAGTTGAAATTTTCACAGATGATGTATTTCTGTTGCCGCTATAACAACAAATACTAAAAATATAATAAAATATATATTTAAGGGGGGCTCTCATACAACAAACGTGATATTTTTAACGTTTTTTGCTTTATATTAATAAAGACAACAGGTAGACAGCTGAAATTTTCACAGATGATGTATTATTTCTATTGTCGCTATAATAACAATTAATAAAAACCGAATAATATAAGTATTTAAGGGGGGCTCCCATACAACAAACGTAAGTTTTTTGCCGTTTTTGGTACGGAACCCTTCATGCGCGAGTCCAACTCGCACTTGGCCGGTTTTTTTTTTAGAGTTGGTCCCATAGTAAAAGTTGTTCAGTTTGATGGTCTTTCTCTATCTACAATATTCGGCATTACATACATGTATTTTTGTAACAAGTTTATACCTAGTTTTAAAACTGTGTCTTTCATAATATTGACGACCTCCGTGGTCGAGTGGTTCGCACGCCGGTTTTTGACGACCTCCGTGGTCGAGTGGTTCGCACGCCAGTTTTCAAGGCGTCACCATCTCTTGAGGTCCCGGGTTCGATCCCCGGCTGGGTCAATGTAGAAAATGAACTTTTCAATATTGTCTCAGGTCTGGGTGTGTGTCATACCACCGTTGTTTCTGATTTCCATAACACAAGTGCTATAGCTACTTACTTTGGGATTGGAGCAATGTATGTGATGTTGTCAAATATTTATTTATTTATTTTATATTTATAGGTATCGTGAAACAAACACAGCTGCTGACAAAATCAATAGCACCAGACTACGTGCCTGATCCTGGGCTACACTCAGCATTATTTGGGAAGCTCTCAACCTTGTCTGGGCTGGGCATGTCGATAGGCCCGGTGATCAGTGGGCATTTGGTGGAGGCTTTCCCTGACAGCGGGTTCACCATTATCACATTTATGGTGGCTTTCATGTTCGCTGTTAATACATGTAAGTTTAGAAATACTTCTAGATCTAAAAGTTTTCATATATTAATAGAACCTCTCCTTATTTTTTTATTTCATTAAAAATACATCAATATACTCGTAATTTTCATATTTTAAGTCGACACTTACACGGAAAAAAATGATACCTACAAATAAATGCACACGTAGCGTTTACTTAGAACTGTAATTTTGGATAACTGTTGTATTGTGATTACCGAAAGTCAACTAAAAACCTTAAATCACAGATAGTCAAATAACTGTCTTATTTATTAGCATATTATTTATTTATTTATAACATTTTATTATTTATCTCGTCATCGTGCCACAAGTTCCAATGTAATCTAAGACAATTTATCTTTAAGACAAGTTGTAAGTATAACTTATTATTTGAAATTCCCCGACTGTTGTATCGATAATATTTGATATAGGTAACAGTATTCCGTGTAAAAAAATTAATCATGACTGTTTCTTTTCCCAGATCTCATAAATTTACTACCTGATAAGAACAAAAGTACACAGGACAATAAAGAGAAAGCCAAAGAATTTGTCGCACCAAAACTGATTGAAACTATAAAAAGGAGCTTGCAAGAATCCATCAATGACTTGAGAAAAGTAGATTGGGCTGTATACTGGGACGTGTTTCTATACAAACTCATCATCTCTCTTTGCATGGGAATGTATTTCAGTAGTTTCGCCGTCTTCTTGAAGACGGTACACAACGTATCTCCAAAATACTTGGGATATATCATAGCTTTAAAGGGAGGCATTGCGTCTTTCTGCACTTATTTTATCGAATACATAAACCGATTATACAAAAATGATGTTCAAGCCACTGAAAGAACTTACCATGTTTTTATTGCTACTACTATAGCTTTTATAGGGATGGGTTTAGCTCCTAATTTGTACTTATACATATTGTTTGTTATACCCTTATCTATCAGTGGAGCGGTAGGTAGAGTAACTAATTTAGAAATGATTGTTAGAAAAGGTCATGACGAGCATAGAGGCTCTGTCATAGGAGCCGCAGGTAGTGTCAGATCATTGTCAGGAGTAGTAACTCCACTTTTAGCTGGAGTGATAACCGAATACATTGGTGTATCTTATGTGATATTTTCCGCTGCGATATTCGCTGCTACTGGTGTTGTAGTAAGCTATAAAATTAGATCTCTTTCATCGGTCACTGATAAAACTAAGAGTGATTAAGATTTGTGGACGGATTCTATTAATTATTTATTATTTGTAAACTAATAGCAATACAAACTGTGATTAAAGTTATAAACCAATTAAGTGTAAATAAATTATTTTGTTACGTAATACTCTATTTTTGTCTTTAACCTACATAAAGCTGATGATCTCTATTATAGAAGATTCTGTGAGAATAGAGAATGAATATGCATAAGTAACCGATTTTGATAAATTTGAGCTTGATCGCTTCGGACACGTATAAAAACAGTCATGATGGAACAGGAAAATAAAAAATAATAATGTATTATTTTAGTTTTATCACACGATGAAATCAGGGAAAAATAACGTTTTTTTTTTCACTTTCGTATATACCTATAATGAACTTAACAGTCAGATAGAATATCAAATAAGAAATCATTTTTATATGACACATATGTTGTACATAAACGCAAAATTTAGGGAGATAATTGAAAATTATTGTAAATTCTTGGCTAAATCCATAGTAAACGCGCGCTTGAAACGTTTATGGAGCGTTTTCGGCGGTTGCTGCTGCGTGCTAACTTCAAGTAACTATATCACGAGAACAAAACGCAAGACAAAAGTTTAAATATTACAGTTGATTTTCTCACGCATTATACTTTGGATTTTAATTTAAAAAAAATTGATGCATATTCCCTATTTAAAAAAAACTGGTTCTTGTTTAATTTAATAGGTATTGATAATACAATTTATAACTCAAATTTTAAATTTAGAAAGCTTGATGCATGATTTATTATTTCTAATCCTTGAAGCTCAAAAAATAGGATTTGTTTTATGTTTGACTTGGCTACAAAATTCGACTGATGATCTACATTAGATGCTTATCTATAACTGTAAGTAGACATATATCTAATTAAACCGTCCAGTAATAAAGTAATTGCAGCGCAGGTGTAGGGCGGATTCCCACGGTCTTTCCTTCCGGAGGCGGCGACCCGTGACGCTACCGTCTTAGCGCCTCTATTGTTGCACCACGAACGAGTGAGGCACACACGAGGTTTTGTGGAGTGTCTGGCGATAGGCTTCTTCAAATTATAACCTGTTTATATCTCATACCTTTAAACGAGCAATTCTTGTATATTTATTTATATGTATATATATTTTTTCTGTGATCTTGGAAACGGCCCTAACGATTTCGCTGAAATTTGGTAGATGGGGGTTTGCCACAGTCATATGTTTAGGAAAACGCGTGTTTTCGAGTTTTCATGCGTTTTTCTTTCGACGCAGAATATGGTCGCTAATTTCGTGCTGCCGGCCACTGTCCGTCTGGTCCAGCGGGTTAAGACGCGGAAGGCAAGAAACGTGTTACGGGTTCGAATCCCACTCGGTGTATAACACTTTTGTTTTTTTATATGTTCAAGGTTATATATTTTTTTTAATAATTATTATTACTGTTATTAGACAAGTTTAAAAAAATAGTTAATGTTTGAGATAACAATGTAGATTATCACCTAAACATCACCATATAACAATAAATAGTAATAACCGAGCAAAGCTCGGTCGCCCAGGTACTTTTTATATAAATAGTGTTATGGGTATTTGAAGCGGAGAAGTATACCAGTAAAAAACTGAATAGGATTTTAAGAATTTAGGTCAGGTCAATAAGAGTTAGTCAAGGATTTTGAAAGCTAATGCATGATAATTTTTAGGGTTCGTTCGGGTCCGTACCCAAAGGGTAAAAACGGGACCCTATTACTAAGACTCCGCTGTCCGTCCGTCTGTCTGTCTGTCTGTCACCAGGCTGTAACTCATGAACCGTGATAGCTAGACAGTTTAAATTTTCACAGATGATGTATTTTTGTTGCCGCTATAACAACAAATACTAAAAATAGAATAAAATAAATATTTAAGAATGATGTATTTCTGTTGCCGCTATAACAATAAATAATAAAAACAATATAAAAAATATTTAATGGGCTCCCATTTTTTGCCGTTTTTGGTACGAAACCCTTCGTACGAGTCCGACTCGCACTTGGCCGATTTTTTCGCCATTTAAGGAAAATTATTGCATCAATGACTTTCAGGGAACTTTTCATGGAATAGTGGTAGACAAAAGACTCTATCTAAACTAAAATCAGAAATTGCGCATTTATTTCAAGAATACAATTAAAAACATTTAGCTATAACTGCTTAAGCTAGGGTTTCCTATGATGAAGGTGGCGTCATATTACGGCCGTAATATAGCGGCGTTGAATGTTGTCTATGTAAAAAATATGGCGACACCGTAACGTCAGAAACCGCGCCGTTATGTTTACATAGACAACGTTCTACGCCGCTAAATGATGGCCGTAATATGACGGCACCGTTACCCTAGGAAACCCTAGCTTTAATGTGTTTTTTTCTTATAGGTAAGTACTACGATTTACAATTCGTACGTTAGTGTTACTAACTTAAGTAAGATGTGAAGGTGTCGTGCTCGTGACCCCAGCGGGACCCCTTTATTTGCATAACAGAGAGTGCAGCGGACCGGCACGCCTCCTATAATCGTGGTCTTAGATAAAACGAGCGTTACTTTCGTTAAAAAGTAAGTGAAGCGATTGCTATTAGTTAATAATTAACTAAACATATCCATAAGATAATAAGAATTTGTTAATTATGGGTTTATGTATGAAATTGCAGTGTTTAGTATGGAGATTTTTGAAGAAGTTGCATTTTCTATCGTACCTAATTAGTTCTTAATAGTTAGCAATACTTTCTTACTCATTTATATCATCTTCTGTTTATTATCAACTCATGTCACTTTATAAAATAGTTATTTTAAGTTCAGTATAACACTTGAATACAAAAATGTTCTCGAAGCAAGTACTTAAATAAAACTGCATCGACAACATTTTACGCATTTATTCGACAAGTTAAATTATTTCTGACAATCACAGCTGGCCGCCAGAAACTTGTGCTGCGGGTTTATTCCATTCAGTGGACTCTTGAACGGTTCGCGGGAATCCTGCGGCATCCATATTGATTGCATTCGAGCTTATGAAAACATGGCGGAAACTCAACGGCCAGCGAACGACGTCTAATAAACTACCATATTCAGTAAAAAGTAATATTCGTTGTTGTCATCTTAATGATCTTATATAAATAAAACTTAAGTCGGGTTATTTACACCATTGATAACTTAATAACGGCTGAACGTATCTGGATTTGGCACACATAGTTTATAACCTGGATTAATACTTATCAAAGGTACCCTGGCATTCATGCGGACGAAGTCGGCGGGCTATCAAAAAATCCATTTTATTTTGACAATAGGGAATATGCATCAAATTTTTTTTTTTATCAAAATCAATAGTATAATGCGTGAGAAAATCAACTGTAATATTGAAACTTGTCTCTTGCGTTTTTTTCTCGTAATATAGTTACTTGAAGTTAGCACGCATCAGCTCCCGCCGAAAACGCTCTATACAAAACGGTGACGTCACACATCACGTTTCGGTGTGTTTCGGGCGCGTTTAAGGCCGTCCGCTGCCTTGAGCGGGATCCCGCCGCGGGTACACGGCGCGGGAATATAGATTGCTGGTTTTTGACAGACAGATGCTTGCGCAGTGCATGAGTAAGCTCTAATCTATGTCGCCCCGCGCGCGTGTCCCGCAAAAGGCAGCGGAGGGCCTAATATGGAGTTAGCCAATAATCTTCAATTATCTCCCTAAATTTTGCGTTTAAGTAGATATGTGTCATACAAAATATTATTTCTTTTTCGATATTCTATCTGACTGTAAAGTGCATTATATCCGAAAACGAAAAAAAAATATCGTCATTCATCGTGTGATAAAACGAAAATAATCATTTTTTTTTTTTTCTTTCTGTTCCATCATGTTTTTACAAGTGTCCGCAGCGATCAAGCTCAATTTTAGGAAAATCGGTGACTTATGCATATTCCCTATTAAACGTATGAAATCGTTATCGTTATCGCCATATACATATAGGATCATATCGCATTTTGGTGGTCATGGGGGGCCGTAGTGGGCCTTTCCTAATATAGTCTCACTTTCCGTCTTTTTTATTCGAGTAAACTATATCGTTATTTAGCTGAAATTCTTAATATTTGATACTGTTTTAAAACATCATAAAGACTGCAAAAATATCCAATCGCGAAAGTTTTATACTTAAATCGTATTGATTGACAACGCCTACTATTTTACTGCAATATTATTAACTATGGCAACATTGCAGCGCGCGCCGGAATGTCCATAGCAAAAGAACAAAGAAATCCTGGCAGATAATAAAACAGACCGTAAGCTTGTTTTATATGTCAGGGCAAACAAAAAGCATCGTAATTTTAAACAACTGAACATTTGTGGAGATTTACTGAACCGATTGATCCGATCTTTAGAGACTTCTGACAGGAAAACGGTAATACTTTTCATTGTATCATTAATCACATGAGCGGGTTAACATTTCAAGTTAAAACCATGAAACTAAAGACTGTCAACCTATACATACAACCGGGTTACCTAACGCCATATCGAATACCAAATAATCGAAAATCAAAATATCGAACACTATACATCGAACGGTCAAAACATCGAACGTTCAAAATATCGAATTTAATAATAATCGAACGATCAAAATATCGAATGGTTAAAATATCGAACGCTCAATACATCAAATGATTAATTTATCGAAAATCAATATTTTGCATAGTTTTTTACATCATGAACAATGAACATTTATGTATTTAGCTTGTCAAATTGGCATAACTATAAGGATTCCTTGTTGACTTACCCGTACCCTAAAATTGTGAACTGAAAAGAATTTTTGAGTATTTTTTATTTATATTAATCATATTACAGCGGTTACTTGTACTATTAGAAACTCCCCCAAAACGCAGCCTACTATGAAAGACTCCCAAGACTTGTCATACAACTTGACATTTAGTGTCGTGTGATTTGTCAAACGGCATGTGCCACATTTCAGCTTTGCTATTGTATTGCGTAGTGCATCCTTTAGGAATAGAATATCGTTGTATTAGGTACATAATATAATCATGAAATATCTACTGGTTGTTCATGATGTAAGAAACTATGCAAAATATTAATTTTCGATAAATTAATCATTCGATGTATTGAGCGTTCGATATTTTAACCATTCGATATTTTGATCGTTCGATTATTTGTAAATTCGATATTTTGAACGTTCGATGTTTTGACCGTTCGATTATTTGTAAATTCGAGATTTTGATCGTTCGATGTTTTGACCGTTCGATGTATAGTGTTCGATATTTTGATTTTCGATCATTTGGTATTCGATATGGCGTAGGTAACCCCATACAATCGGTGCCGTACAATAAAGAACTGATGGTGTTACAAAAAAGCCTATTGCCGAATATGTTAGATAAGGACTATCAAACTAAACCAACCGGACCAACTCTGAAATCGCGAAATCAATATCAGCTGTGAAATAAAACACTTTTTAACTATTTTATTGAAAGTACTTTGGTAATTAGTTGGTATTTGGTTTGATTTTTGATTTTCACGACGTTTCGGCACCTTTGCAGGTGGTCACGGGGCCGGGGGACTGAAGCTGCTCGTGAGCCAACGCTCAATAAAACTTACTTACTGTCTGTCTTTCATTCATTCCCACGTACAAATCACAATTATTCATGTAACATATGTGTAAACTCGCTTCATATTCAACATAGCAAACACAACTTTAAGTAAAGCTACTGTGTCACGTCACGACATCAACTTAAAGCTGTCACTATGTAGGAAACGTGATCGCACTCATAAAATAATGATTATACTTTCATCATACAATTGTTTAATACTAATCGTAGCACCTTCAAGTAAGTTCAATGTCGTACGCGTAAGTTATTCTGAGGTCGTTGTATACATGGCGTTTGTGTAAAATTATTTGAGCACATAGACATCTTATATTGAAATCATTGTTTGAATATATCCCATGGCAACAATTACTAAATTTAAATAAAGTCAAAATGATTGAAAGTTAGAGCTCATTGCATTTCAGCCAAAAACCTGAAGTTGTGAAACTTTATCAATGAACGTTTCAACACTGCCGAGGTGTGCAAAGACAAATGAGCAGGCTCTTCGATTGTAATCAAAGAATGGAAGCAATTTTAAACATTATCACTGTGATGTATACCCACTCGTTACTTTGATTGGTGCGCCCGCGCTTATTATTAATAGCAGTCAACCCGTGTAGTAGCCACACTCGTTTGTATACACTCAAATGTATCCATCATTCTTTCTACTGCTTTTATACTGAAAATACTTTCTATGTTAGAATGGAAAGCCCACAGAACAGTGACTTGTTTCTTGCAGGAAAGCATCATGCTTTGAACCAACTATACAATTATTCTGGAAACATAAGGGTATCTTTTATCAAACCAAGCGTGTAGAACAAATTTCATAAAAATTTAGGTCATGATAATGCATAATGTGATGATGTATTTTAATTTATTTTTATGTAGAGCGTATGGTATGGTAGGTACTACATATATACAATGATCGTGAAACGTGGAAAGAATAGTGACATGCAGTGAAATTACTTGAGCAAACACACGGGCACCTGTTCAAAGAGTTTTGTTTAGAAAACGACCATGTTTAGCTACCAGCCGTCTCTTTCATACTTACACAAAGAGAGAGAGAGCTTGTAGTGCTTTCAACGTACTTTAAATGCTGTATGCAGCTTCGAATTCAAGTTACGAATCTGACACGATTGTAAATCTGAATAAAAATATAATGAACAATTCGAGGCGTTATACCTATAAAGTACTTGGTTAACTATTTAGTAAGATAGATACACAATAAGTAGAATGAATTGAGTACGATACGTTGGATTATTGATAGAAAGTTTCAGATAATAATTTTAAATATGACCTAACGATTCAATAAAAGTATGTAGAAAAAAGCTTTTCCACTCATATGTAAACATTGTCTCTAAACGTCTGACAGATATAGAGAGAACACAACTGCGTCAAAAATGTTTATAATTGACAAGTTGGCTTAATATGTTAATGCAGTGGAAGAAACGCACGGTAAAAATACAAACAATGCTACAATTTTAATGACTGTTGTCGTCAAAGATTCCAACTGATATAATAACATAATACAAATCCTATAATTTTCACTTCTTTACAAAATTTCGCAAGCTCAGGCAAAACTTAGTTATAACAATAGAATTGCGCAACGAATTTCCGATTATAAACGACTGCTTTTTCGGCAATAATAACTATTGTTGGAAGGAAATGCCGTGTTAACGATAACAACGAGACGTGTTTAAAATAGTTCAAATTCGTTCTTTTGTTTCATAATGGAACAAAAAAGCGTTGGAACAATTTAAGTATCCACTTACATTAGTTAAGGCACGTCAGTTCGTCTGTTACTTTACTAAGTTTGTTAATTGGTACTACCTTAGACCGCAGTCCACGGTTTTCGAAAAAAACGCATTTTTCTGTTTGTAACATTCCGTTTTGGATTCGTTTTTATGTTTATAGACGTATTTGATTTAAAAGCCTGAACTGCAGAAAATCACATATAAAAATTCAACTGAATATTAATGTACGTAGTTCTCTAAGATCAAATTACAAAGTCCAGAAAATCCTGCAACACTAACTGAAAGCCCATATTACTTACACGAAACAAACATGTGTACACGGAAGAGATAAGGACTTTGTAAGTAAACAATGAGCAATAAGGCAACATGAGCTCCACTTCCATGAACCTCCAACAATAAATTCTAAGGATCCTGTGGCGACAACATAAGAACTCGTTTAATAAGACGAGGCGAGAGTAGTTGAACTCTCCACAGATAACAAAGTAGGTTAAAGGGCTTATCTTAGTTAATCGTTTTAAGATTATTTTTAAATCTCTTCTATAAAGTTCAGTGACCGCACAAGTTTGATTCAATTAAGTTGAACCGGAAGGTGCATGGTTCACAATGAAGTAATTTTTAATTTCTTCAAACTCTGTTACCGAGAAAGATTGATAGGGCCATTGCGTGTTCCAATTACCTCCTATGAGAACAAGAGGTAAAGAATAAGTATCATTTTTCATCAAGTTCACACGTTGTCTTTTAACCTTTTAAATATTTTCGCAATTAATATTGGGTCGATTATAACATCATAGCGTTTGTTTCTTAAATAATTGTTGTAATTAAAACTATTTATCTCACAATCAACATCGATTTTAGATTTAACAACTTTTGCATTTAGAATCTCAAACTTTGAGGCGTTGGTGAATGGTCCCAATAAGAAAAAGCTACAGGTAACTCTGATGTCAGATTCAAACCTTTCTATATCTGGACATGGGAGGCAGTACTTTCTATTTGCTAGGTGTCAAGCGATCAGTCATGGTAGAGGTAATCTTCCCCTCGTCACGTACTCGCGACAATCCTTTTTCTCGCATTCCTGGCACGTGCCCATAATTCACGCTCCATCCCTTTATGTATGCTCCTGTATCCAGTCGAATTGAAATTTCACGTTATTCATTCTCGAGATAAAGAAAAATAATGTCTAATAAATGAATAAAAAATAAAAATTTGTACAAGTTCAACCTATTTGCTAGTAAGTACATTTTTATGGACAAAGTAAAACGAAGTGATGGTGGCTAATTATTACGTGAACTAACTTGTCAAACAAGATGTAGGCATACAAGACAACTTTATTTGTTGGAAAAATGTAGAGTTAAATATTTTATTTTAACTAGTAAAGTATAAAGTTGGAGTGGGTATTTGAATCTTCGAAAAAAAATTCTAACTATGATCTTGATTTGATTTGAAAAAATAGAAATAAGTCCATGCAGCCGAAATTGAAATACCATAAACAAACTATCTTTATTATTTATGAAGAATTTAAATGAAATACGGCGTTCGCTTTTTTTATTTGAATTGTATTAGTTAAAGCATTAATCGAACATACTTTTTTTTTTACATTAAATGGGCTTACTCTTGGCCACATTCGAGAACCATAAGGCTAAGAAGAGGCCGAAGATGAAGAGAGCTTGCCCAGAATAAGCCTATTCACTCGGGCTTTAAATATCGCTGGGTTATATGCTTGCGGGAATACTTCCTAGCGTTAGACAAATAATTTCATCTCGTGTATTAGCTAGGACATCATCATTACGTAGGCGATATGACATCATTTGCCTTTTTTCGTGGAATCTCGCGGCTTACGCTACACCCGTTCTGGCATTTTGATGGGAGTTTGATGCGGCAAGGCACACGTCATTATGGGAACCGAACGAACGTCCATACCAAGTGGCCCATCGTTTTTTACACACGTCTCTCTGTCGTAATTACGTGTATGTAAATTGGATCAGATTTATCATCGGTACTAGCCGTGGAATTCGAGCCATGCGTGATGCGTTGCCACAAGCTTAATTGTTACGTGTCGTTAGTGTTAATAAATTCGATCTAACCGCAGATAGGTGTTTCAATTTCTTATGTTTGCTTTCTAGTCATAACTTTTGTAATAGTCGCTTTGAAAATTTCAATTATATTGGTCAAATTAGGTGGCTGGTGGTTTTGTGGTGTTATGTTACAGTCCTTTGATTGCTTTTGGTTCCGATTTGTCTTTTCGTTCTTTTCAAAATTGACAACAGGAAACAACGATACTTCTAATACAATATTTATAGTATAGATAAGAAACGAACGTCGTGTTGGCTGAGGACAGG
Source organism: Agriphila tristella (assembly GCA_928269145.1). Classification (NCBI taxonomy): domain Eukaryota; kingdom Metazoa; phylum Arthropoda; class Insecta; order Lepidoptera; family Crambidae; genus Agriphila; species Agriphila tristella. The sequence continues at coordinate 7,681,187 of OV743440.1, forward strand.
CGAGAAATGCAACACTTGTATTTCTTGAAATAAAATCCATAGATAAGAGTGTTAGTGCTTGTTTTACAGGACAGGTTGCTATTTGAGTATCTCTATCTAAGGACTGGACCGGTTCTGCTCCATATAAATATTTCTGGAGCGCCACTAGACCGTATTTTGTCTTACCTAAGGTAATGCGCCTTAAAGACACCAGAAAATGTCCACAACACAAACCGAACAAGAATAGAATAGATAAACATCTTCACTATAATTGCTCACAAACGAATTAATAAATTATGGAGTAATTTGGACTTATTATCATACATTTCATGTCCCTAAGTGCCATTGTAAATCTAAATAGCAACGACATTCAATGCGTTTTTGCTACTGATCTAAGTACTCGTATACCTACATAAATTATATCAAATTTATTCCTAGAACCTCACTCATAAATCAGATAGAGTCAATTTAACCATAATCTTCTTACAATAGAGACAACTAGTTTCTCAAGTGTTTGACTAGAAGTCAACAAACGATCCTTACAAATACGGCATTATCGTACATTTTTAGAGCGACATTGAACTCTGTAGTCTATACAAATACGTTCTACTTTATTCAATCCATTCGTGTTGAAAACCGGTGTAAATGAGTTTGCACCGTTATGAAGATGCGTGTGTCGCCAAGCCATATTGTCTGACGACCACTTCTGTTTACCTTTGACCACGGGAATTAGCACGTTGATTTCTCGCAAATTCAAGTTTTACATTCGATATTTCAACACTTTTTGTATAGATTCATAGATTCATTTATTCCACATGAAATTTGTAATAAAATGGTACATACAATCAATTCTCATACACAAAAAGAGTTCGACAACAAAAAAAATTGACATCATGAAACAAACAAACAGGGAGTTCTCTATGAAATACATACGTATGAAAAAAGTTATTTATATTATTTTTTCTGATGGACTCAGAATATTTTGTGCCAGCTCATAAAAATATTTTTCTTTTTAATAGTTTTCGAAAGGTAATTAAAGTGAATGCCTTGATCAACGTCAAGGAGTCGTAGATAAGCGTTAACACGTTTTTTAAAGCACAAATGCCCCCAGCTTACCCGACGACATTTGAATAATGCGCGCCGCGTCAACGGCTAATGCCCGCCGTTTATCATCGGTATTATCTTCTAATAAGTATTTTTCTTCGGCTTACGTCAGATTTTCGAAGTGCTTTTAAGACTGGGCTTAAAAAATAAAAAACTTATTTTATTTCATAACGGATTTCATATTTTTAACAACTTCCATGTAAATTCCTGATGAAATAGGTACGACATATGGAAACATGTTTTCAAAATTCTCAAGTTCCACAACATCGTTAACCAACCACAAACACTAATCACCCACCCATAGAGCACTGACCATCTCCAAAGTGCAAAAATAATAGTTTTATTGGTATTAAGGCTCGGTTACGCTGGAAACTTTGTTTCTATCTTTTTCTTTAGATCTAAAGAGTATTTTTAAATTTGAGATTTTTGCATTCACAATGCTATTTTTAAACAATACTAAATAATATACTAGAAAAAATACGACTCGCACCAGATCAATCAATCCCGTCTGAGTATTGATCTGGTGCGAGTCGTATTTTTTCTAGTATATTATTTAGTATTATCTAAAGAGTAAGGAAAATGACCTCTCTTTTGCACTTTTTCAATGCCTTTCGTGTTTTTTTATCATTATCATTATCTCAGTATTCAATACGTTTCCACTATTTTTTAACAATTCCAATATTAATTTAGATAATTATCTTTCTTTCTGTAAATATCATTTTGAAAAATCAAGACACCAATGCTGATCAATCCTGAACATTCGTTATATTTCAATTTCAAAGGTGTCTGAGAAAATCACAAACAAGCTACATTCCATTATTGGAAATTAAAGTAGGTAATTCATTAGAGAAGAATACCCAGCGAGCCTAAGTAAGTAGGCTGTACATTAAACTGATTGCTAAATTATCTCACGAATATTCCGTCGCCAGTCACGTATTGAAAAATAATACCTATGCGTGTTATTCCATGGTAGACTCCATGGAAACGAAATCTACCGCCCACCGCGTTACAATGACCGCCAGATTTTATTTGCGAACGCCTTAAACGTTTTGACTGCTTCGCTTCTCAGAATTTGCCGGACCATATAGCAAACAGTGTTCCTACTTAGCTCGGTCAATACCTAACCTTTAGTTAAATACTGGTCATAAACGGTTTTTAATTTTATATATACGTTTAGTGGCGTCAAAAAAGTTTAAGAAGTCTGCAACTACATTCAATAATAAATGTTACTTACTGCGTATATGTACAAAGAAACTGTTGAGCATATTATTTCAAATTCATATACTACTGAATGTAGCACGAAACACGATGAATATTCCTAATAAAATGTTTGACAAATTGGTCGTAATTTTCATGAATCTAAACAACCCATAGAGCAAATGTTGTACCGACTTCTATTAGGAGTACGTCATCAACGGGAAAATAAATTACAGATCATTAACAAAACTTTATTTTTGTCAAGTATCTTCTGACAATTCGTGGAACCAACCGTCGACTGAGTGATTTCGGCGAACCGTACCATTGGTAAGGGGTAATTCGCTATACAGTTCGGAGCTTCACTAATGATATAAGCTGTAACGATTTCTATAAAGTACATAATAAAAAAAACTCATAATCTAAAGTCACTAACCTGCACAGCGCTGTTGAGGAAGCAGTTGTTCAGGCCCGGGGCATTCCACAGCCCTTTCGTGGTGTGGAATATTCCAGAATCCCTGGAGTCATCCCTGGAGTGTTGCGGCCGCAGGTCGTGCGCGGGAGCCGCCATGGTGGCCACCATCAGTGATCTGGCAACCACCATCTTGAACTCTCAAGTAACAAGCGCGAGCGCGACATATCTGAAAAGAGGAAAATCTTGTTAGGTATAGTCTCATTTTGTACAACGTAGATGATTTATAATATATAAGGTCCTTCTTAAATAGTGCACATAATTTTAAGGGGTCAATGTACTCATGCATACAAACAACTTTTACTATGGTACCATCATTGAAATCGCGAAAAAAAAATCTGCTGTTCCATACATTTTGATCTATTCTATTTAAAATTTTCTATGGAACAGCTGATTTTTTTTTCGCTATTTCAATGTTGGTACCATACTAAAAGTGGTTTGTATGCATGAGTACATTGACCCCTTAAAATTATGTGTACTATTTAAGAAGGACATTATATTATTGATAATACTAAATAACTGACTATTGAAACTAATGAATAGCGTTATGCTTTGGTAGGAAATTTTGAACCTCCTGACCCTGTCGTCTTTCGAATTCGCTCATCATCATTGTATCTCTCCCATGGAAGGATGTGCCGCACTTGGTTGGGTTAGGAGACGAATCAGTAAAGAATATAATTTTTATGTATTACACAAACAGCTTATCGCTATATTACACTCACGAGCAAAAACAAGTACTACAGAGGACTATTTGCATACAAACGAGTTAACTTTGAAGCTTTGGTTCTTCGCCCAGGATTACACGGGGTGTGATTTGATGACGGCCCTTCAAAGAGCAAATGGAGGAGGCCCAGATCGCTAAAGAAACCCATTGGATTCGAAGAGTCGTTTAGCTAAAAATAACAAGCTAAAATTACAACAAAGGTATGGAAAATGTTACACTTAAAGGTCCGTAATGACTCTTCTAATCCATTGGGTTTCTTTAGCGATCTGGGCCTTCTCCATTTACTCTTTGAATGGCCATCATCAAATCACATCCCGTTTAGTCCTGGGCGGAGAACCAAAACTACAAAATTACCTCGTTTGTATGAAAATAGGGCTCGGTAATACTTATTTTTGCTCGCGTGTGAGAAGAAACAATGACACAAATCAAATCATACGTGAATCAGCATCGTTCACATCACGTAGTCTAGTGTCTATTCTCATTGCTTTAATGTGAGCATCGGGGTTAATAAGGCGAGTTTTCATATTAATTGCACAATGTGCCGTTGTTCCTTTCACTGTTCACTTGTTGGGAGGTGTTGGGGACATGAGACAACAATGATTCGATTCATATAAGTTTCACACACCTTTAAGTTAGCTAAGTGCGAGACCAAAGTCTGCTAGTTTTAAGCAAACAGTCAGTTATTAAACTTATAAAAATAAATAATAATTTGTTCATTATTAATTGATTTAGTTATTTTAAAATCATAATGTTGTACAGGGTATTAGTAGCACCTTGGCGAAAACTTTCAGGGCATAGTCGACTCATGATGCGGAATCTATCGGAAGTGGATTTCTTCCGTCGCAAAATTCATGAAAAATTGAGTGTTTTTTTTATTTTTCTATCACACAGAGTCCGCTGTCTTAGTTATAGAACCAATTTACAGAAAAATAATTAAAATATCAAAATTTTATAAACCCGCAATGTGTTGATGAAGGGATATTTCCAGACTTAATGAAATATAGTAAAATCATCCCTCTTTTTAAATCTGGGGACAAAAACGATCCCGCCAACTTTAGACCCATTTCCATTTTGCCAGCACTAAGCAAAATTTTTGAAAAGATCATTTATGATCAATTATTAGCACATTTTCTTATCAACAAACTATTTCACGAGAAACAATTTGGTTTTACTCGTGGTAGATGCACAACTGATGCTGGAATTGCACTTCTCAAACACGTCTTTGAAGCATGGGAGAGTAAACAAGATGCAATTGGTATATTTTGTGATCTCTCTAAACCATTTGATTGTGTCAGTCACAGTACTTTATTAGATAAATTGGAACATTATGGTGTATCAAAAAATGCAGTAAGCCTTATGCAATCGTATCTGTCGGCGAGAACTCAAAAAGTTGTTGTAAATAAAACAGAACCCTATGAAGCACCCATTACCATGGGCGTGCCGCAAGGATCGATATTGGGTCCATTGCTTTTTCTTATTTATATTAATGACCTTCCTTACTATACCAAAAACTTATGTGAAATAGTACTGTTTGCTGATGATACTTCTTTAATTTTTAAAGTTGATAGAGGATGTAACTTCAGTGACGATGTAAACAGCACTCTTTCCAAGGTGATGCATTGGTTTACTATTAATAATCTGAAGCTTAACTCTAGTAAAACTAAATGTGTCAAATTTTCACTTCCTAATGTGAGGCAGGTTCATATGACTATACATGTAAATGGCGAAGCAGTCGAATTTGTTGTCTCAACAAAATTTTTAGGTATTACTATAGACTCGCGGTTGCAATGGGACCCTCATATCGATATCCTGTCAAGCAGACTTAGCTCTGCTGTCTTTGCAGTTAAGAAAATAAGGCTTCTGACCGACATTGAAACAGCAAGATTGGTTTACTTCAGTTATTTTCATAGTATTATGACCTACGGTTTGTTGTTGTGGGGCTCAGCTGCAAATATTAATAACATATTCATCTTACAAAAAAGGGCAGTGCGCGCTATATACAACTTACGGTCTAGAGATACTCTTCGTGACCTATTTAAAGAAATTAAAATATTAACGGTTGCTTCCCAATACATCTATGAAAATATAATGTATGTAAAGAAAAATTTAGATGGCTTTGTAAAAAATAGTAATGTTCATAAACTCAATACAAGAAACAAGAACAAACTTGCTGTTCCGAAGCGCAGACTGCATATAACTGGAAGCTCTTTTTTGTGTAGATGTATTACCTTTTATAATAAGATACCACAACAAGTCACAGAACTGCCCTTGGAAAAATTTAAAAATACTGTTAAATCCAATTTAATGAGTAAAAGTTATTACACTGTTGACGATTATTTGAAGGATAAAAAGGCATGGGCATAGCTTTTGTATTGTTAATTATTACTCTAATACCTCAGTATTGATTAGAAAAAGTCCGGGGTTCTTTCATAGGTCTAGATAAAAGTCCTTTAATTAAACTCGAATCGTGATTTTCTTTTCTAAGTATAAAATTGTGAGAAGTATCCTACCTACTTAAAAACGTACTACTGGCTTCTTGACTCGACGACTTAATATGGGTAGCTTTAGTATGTCATGCTCACTTCAAACATTTCTGCGGTGGTGTCGTGTGAGGCGGGTCGTTACGTTCCCTCAAATATGGTTGAGCGAAGCGATGGCTGGTTCATGCGTCATGCTCGTGAACGGGTGCTGCCAGTGGGAATGGGTCTGCTTCTGTCTGCTTGTATTAAGGGCGTCGGATAACTCGTATATAAAAGATCTGTTTTATATTGTCTGTATGTATGGCACTTCTTACTCAAAAAATATAATTCTTAATAGCTTATCTTGTTTTGATTTATTTAATTGCAATATTTTTACTTTCTATAGTCAGTAGTTTAGAAAAAGACCTATGAAAAGCTTTTGGATATAAATTTTCAATTCGATGCCTTAACATAGGTAGTCTTAGTATGTCATGCTCTCTTTAATCATTTCTGCGGTGGTGTCGTATCAGGCTCAAATATGGTTGAGCGAAGAGATGGCTGGTTCATGCGTCATGTTCGGGAACTGGTGCTGCCAGTGGGAATGGGTCTGCTTCTGACTACCTATCTTAATGCATATTGAATTGTATGTTTTTCTCTTATTTTTTATTTATTGTAACAGCCTAGACTGAATAACAAGTTCAAACTTTGAATTTAGCTTAAAATCTGTAAATTGATTAAGAAATTTGAAACTCATTAAGAAATGAGCTAATTCAATAATGTTATTTATTTGTTAATCTTTGTTAATATAAAGTCTGGAAACGATATACATATTTGTAAATATCGTTCCATCTGATTGATAAAGCTGACAAGTTTTTTGCGCCCATTTTTCTTGTCAGTTAAAAGACGTCATAATGGGCGGTAGGGTAAAAGAATTGACGATTTAAAAATGCTTATTATGTGAGCTTATTTAAATAAAATATATTTCATTTCATTTCATTTCAACTGTTTACATGCGATTTTTCGTGGAGAAGCAATGTTATTACGAGTACCTACATTTGCTTCTCCACGAAACATCAAAATCTCAACAACTTGCATAATTGCGATAAGTGATTCAATAGAGAAAGTTGCTTATTTCTAAGGGTAGTTCATCCCTTAAAGTTTTCGCTAGGGCGCTACTAACATACTGTATAGGTACTACGAAAGTCATCTTATAAAGAAATAAATTACCGAACCGTCAGTTAAGCGATTTATTTATTTATCTTCGGATGACCAACAGCTATATTAAACAGATAAAATAATTTACATAGCAACAGAAAGCCAATTATAGGTCATCACAAATAGTATAGCGATAGGAGAGAATACTCGTATTTCCTGGAGAACGAAAGAGTAGATAGCTTAAATTAGTATAAGTGTATACTCACAGACAAGAATTTTACTGAACATCAAATAATCATCAGGACATTATCTAATTATAGTAAAAGAAAAGACATAATTGTTAAAATAACCAGTTTTACCGACCATAGAAACCGGCCATTTTGTTATTCAGTTTAGTAAATCAACATAATTTAGAAATCGGTATGGCACCAACTTGCAAATATTTTCGCCATCGTCCTACACACCTTGGGACTACAAACTAACAGTATATGTATAAGGCACACCATTTACGATGGTATTTGTATGGTCCTTGACTTTTTTAATCAACTTCGCATCTTTTCTTTAAATATTGTTAACCTTTGTGTTCTATGAATACAATTAAATATTTTACTGATGTTCCAACTTAATAATATGTTGGGGTATCTATCTACTTAAAGTTATTTAGGAAAATATACGTTCTTGAATTTTGAGTATTATTTATTATGTTAACTAAAGGTAACTTGAATACCAAGTAATATAGAAATTATCAATATAAGTATATTTGACCGAGCGTTTCCGTTTCAGTTCGAGCAAAAATGCTTTCACTGTCGGTCAGACTATACACAGGTTGGTCAAAAGTTCTGTTACTGAGTTTCTTTATCGATTACTGGCCATTAAAACAAATGAAAAGAAAAAATAAAAATGACATATTATTGACAGTTTTGGGGAGGCGAAGGCAAAGTGAATTACAGATGGCGCTTCATTCTTTGGAACAATTGTCAGTTTGAGCTTATATTGTCTTGACTGTGTATTACGTGATTTTACTTTCTTAGATTGTATTTTTTTCGGTTTTGCGGACAAACAATGTATTATATGCTAACTTTAGCTCATATAAAAGAAGAATTACGGAAAAGAAAAGCCAAAACAACAGGCAAGAAAGTTTATAGCAACTTACAAAAAATTGCTAACAAGCATTACATTTCTTTAAATTTCGTGTAAGATTTACAAGTAATCTTTTTATTTCAGATTAGAAGCATATGATTTAAATTTTAACAAAGCAACTGAGTGTGAATTTCCGTGTTTATAGTTGCCTGATGATGCCTTCTGTGCAATAGTAATTTCAGGTTTCTGTACTGGAATTTCTGTACCATCCAAAATTACACGAACCGTTTTATCATATTTATTTTATTATTCTAAGTTTCTTGAATGACTCTGGCATATAAAATTCTATTAATTCTCTGTTTGGCCCCAATATTGGGCTTATTCCATATTTGATATACCTATCAAATTCATCCAAGTTATAAATATGCTAGAAACTGCTGAGGTTGAAATATTAAAGAACAAAGCTATTATAATTCAAATGTTGTTTTATTTTGGCGAAGCTTCATCAAATTCATGAAACATTCCTTTTGATTTATAATGTTTCTCAGGCTCAGCAAAGGAGAAAATCGAGGGAAAAGCATCTTTTTTTTGATATTTTTTTGCCCAATATTTTTTTTGTTACTGGGAAATCGATGAACTCCAATAATATACAAGTTACATGCATAACAATGCGGAATTTTCTCAGTATAAAATTAAAAAGTGCAATACTCCAAGAGATTCCCATATGTTTTGACACTTTCTTTGAGGCGGCCCGGTACCAAGACCAGACGCCACCTATCGGGATAAAATTGCGCTTTTCCTCCCCAACACGTATATCATATTTTGTTTATTTCACCATGGAATAGGGGTTGAAGGAGAATCGTGTCGCTGTAATTGCTGTGCACAAATGTGGGCAGCCACCGAATATGATTTTCAAGTTGCTACAAAAGTTGAAAATCAACAAGCAATTTATTTATCGCACTATCCATAGGTACAGTAATACCTTGACCGTCGATGACCGAAAAAGATCAGGAAGACCACGCACCGTTCGGACACCAGCTGTGATCAAGGCAGTGAAGGCGAGAATCACGAGAAATCCCGTCCGGAAGCAAAAGTTATTGGCAATACAGATGACTGTGAAGAGAAGTTCCCTTAAAAATATTATCAATGATGACCTTGGGCTTCACGCTTACCGTAGACGAAAGGGCCATCTGCTAAACGCACGATTGAAGGCTATGAGGTTAGCACGAAGTCGCGCTCTACTAAAGCAGTACGCACAAAACGGCCATCGAAAAATCTTGTTTACTGATGAAAAAATCTTCACAGTCGAAGAAAATTTTAACCGTCAAAATGATAGAGTATACGCTAAGAATAGTAAAGAAGCCAGCATGATTGCTCCGAGGGTCCAACGAGGTCACCACCCCTCATCAGTGATGATTTGGCTGGGGGTGTCCTATTCAGGGCTAAGTAAGGTTCATTTCTGTGAAAAAGGTGTGAAAACTGGCGCTAGGGTCTATCAAGATACCGTTCTGGAACCTGTTGTCAAACCCTTAAGCCACACTTTATTTCAAAACCAGCCATGGGTCTTCCAGCAGGACTCTGCCCCTGCGCACAAAGCAAAATCTACACAAGCATGGTTTCGGGCTAACAAAATTGATTTTATCGCGCAGGAAGAATGGCCATCCTCCAGCCCAGACTTAAATCCTCTGGATTATGCCATATGGCAACTTATTGAGGAGAAAGCATGTGCTAAGCCCCACATGAATCTCGACTCTCTTAAGCGCGCTATTCTCAAGGCAGTCGCAGAATTGGATATGGTGGTAGTTCGTGCTGCCATCGATGACTGGCCTCGTCGTCTAAAGGCGTGTATTCATGCCAGAGGCGGTCATTTCGAATAATTTTAATACATGATAATCTTAAATATTTGTGCTTTCATTTGGTATATAATTCATTGTAGCATTATTTGTAAATTTAGTATTATTAATGTTTTCCATAGTTACAGAACTTAGTAACCAACTAGGTATATCCATCTGTTCTCCTCTACAGGTCATGAGGTCACATTTCTCGATCGATTCTCGTGAAATAAAATTGTATCAATAAATTTTATCAAACCTATAAATTTTTGTCAATTCAGGTTTTCTAAATTTTTCGAAAAAAAAAACATAAGTATTTCAGTCAGTCATCACATTTTTTTTAATGTCACATTCGCAAATTCTGCAGCTCACAGAACCACTAATAGTACGTTGATTAAACTTTCAATTAGTGCCCGGGTATGTTAAAAATACTTACACATAGCAAGCTTAATGTAGCAAGCAATTTAAGTAATAAAAACTACTGCAATAATGTAGACTCCTCGCAAAGGACGCAGACTAATGGACAATGACAGTCATCCAAAGAATGTTATGAGCGGAGACACCGTCTAAGCACAATGTAATCTACGCATTGTATAATAATGACACCACAGTTACGGCAGAACACGGAAGGAGCCGGTGGTGATAAAAACTGAACCTCAGTCTGGATGTAATGATGGCATACTGTCTGCTTCTCATTACTTTGCGCCATACTTCCATCATAAGCAATGTAGAGACAATGACAAGTGCCGTATAATCGGATAGCGAAAGAATTTAGATTGCAATTGTAATTAGATCTCGGAAAAAAGTTATGAAAATTACTTTTTCTGTAAAATTCCGGGGTCTAGTGACAAATTAACAGGAACGAATAGATGGGATGAAAATTAAATTTTCTGTGAAATTCCGGGGTCTATTGAAAACTAAACAGGAATTGCTTTAGTTAGACACTGTTTTTAGAAACAGTCACCTGTATATAGAGGTAGAGTAGTGATTCATTTATTTTATATCCTGACAACCTTCATCTTTAGTTTCTTTATAAAGGTATACTTAAGTAATAAATATTCCATTTTGTCCTCGCCTGCTACGATCTGCTACCGTTCACTTGATTATTATTTAGGAAGCATTAAAATCGTGAGTTACGCGTTTAATCGGCTCTTTCTAAAATTTTACATAACTCAAACATATATCACAATCTTCATGGATTTAACAAATATATATATATATTTTATTTTATTTAAAATTCACATTTAAAACTCAATAAATAATTATTTATTAGGTTAGCCTATAGGTATAGAAGTTCCACTGTATTGCAGCATAGTCAAAATCACAAAATTAGGAGATCTCTTGATTACCAAACATTGCAGCGACACATTGTTTTAATAGATTTATGACTTTCAAAGTCATTTTATAATCGTATAATCGCGACTTTAGCAGTTGCATTTGAAATAAGAACATAAGACCTATGACATTAAGCTCAAAATTGCAAAACAACCTCGTTGCACCGAACAACACGTCCTAGCTTCGACTCACGCGCACACCACGTGTGTTTCCGCGAACACTAAAACGGTTTATTCCAAACAAATGCATGATTTACGACCAATACTATTCTCGTAACACGGTTATTTGAAAATCTAATAGATTATATGTATTACAATATTATATCGATAACACGTGAGAAAGGAAACGTAAATTACAATTTGTTTTACAATCCGCTAACATAGTTTGCAAAATTTGAAATCTAATTACCTACTTACTAAGTACTTCAAATTTTATACAGCTAGGGGCGGCGCCTGCTTCGTCTAGTTGAACATGTTTTTCTGTACCTCCTCGGGAACAATTTTTTTAATTGGATAAAAGGTACGTCGGTACTTTTCTGTATGTACCCCTGACTACGTGAGTTTGCAAAATCACATAGTGATCGTTTGTGTAATAGACGTAAAACCGTAACAAACAAACTCACTTTCAAGAGGATTTATTTAAAAAAATATAGAAGGAATCGCAAAACTATATTCTCTCTACTAAAAACACACAAACAAACAAACAAACGCACAACCTCTAACCCCAAACGCATATACCGCCTCCGTTCCGTTCCTTCCGTCGTGGGTAAAAATAGTTTCACTCTGTCATAATACAGTATATACTATAACTCTCAGTCATCCATCACAACCTTTAAATATATTTAACTAGCTTTCGCCCGCGACTTCGTCTGCGTGGAAAGTTTTTTTGGTATCCCGCGGGAACTATACTTTTTTTCGGGATGAAAGGTACCCTATGTCCATCTCTGTACCCCTGGCAACGTGTATGTAAAATTTCATGATGATCGGTTAAGTAGTTAAGACGTGAAGGCGTAACAAACAAACAAACGGACTTTCGCATTTATAATATTAGTAAGAATAAAAATAAAAGATTAATTGAAGCAAAGAGTATCATCTATTTTTCAAGACCCGCCTTTCAACCATTTTTGCGCTGAGATGTTAAGGCGACGACAGTACTTATAAGGAAATAAATTTAAGAGGTTTGAAATAAAGTATTTTCATAAATATTGTAACTTCTAGCCTTCAATACCTACGGCAATACATAAAAATAAGTACCTACATTTATTCTGAATAATTTTCTACAATCTGCTAAAAGTATCTACTGATTTATCTAGCGATAAAATTTCAAATAGTTTCAATAATATCGACACAGCGCCGCGCAAGCGCTATTCCTGTATATAATGGTTATTTCTGTATTGCTAACACTTCCGATTGGAAATAATGTAAATCGGGTTAATTCCTGCATATCACTTACGCAACTCCATCTGCATTACTTTTATTTACGGATGCATTTGCCGGCAGGCGGCGTTGCAACATCTAGTCTAAATATTTACCACATTTTTTCATCTCTCTGTTTAGCATCTGTGTGAATTTACCGTAAATTGTATTGCTATTGCTGTAAAATTTTACGCATTTCTTCGAAACTGTTTCAAAACTGAAGACTACATATGAAATTTGAAAATAGTCAGCTACTTTTTCGTTGCGACTAGGGAATTCGATCCCGGCCCTTATTTCTAATCCCGGGATTTCGGGATTACGCTTAGCCAATCCCGGGATCCCGGGATTATTTCGGGATTGATGATTAAAAATAAAAATATTTAAATCTTACAAAAATCGGCTCTATAGTCAAGATTTGGTCAAAAATCGACGTTCTTAATCAAAATTTTAACAAAAACTAACATATTTTACGTTACAATAATAATACAATAATTAAACACACCCAGCTAATCTGATCACTAACTAATCAAAGTTAGAGTCAAACTAAGTCTAACCAGACTTTTAAGTCTGTTTAGTTTGATACTTTTTATTATAATAAAGTTATTATTTTTCAAGAATGAATAAGATCTCTTTAAATTTCAATAAATTGAAAAAAAAAATGTTTAAGTATCAAAAAAAATATGCAAATAAAGATAATTGACAAAACCACTCTTAACGTCGCGTCGACCAAATAGACGGATTTCATGTAAAAACCTTGTTAGTATTTCGGTACTAAAGTAAGTTTCTTAGCAAAATCTGATTGAAATAATATCAGTCACAAAATGTCTCATTTCAAAACTAATCTTAAAGAATGTTCATACATTTTTGTTCAGAAGCAGGAAAATTTAAGTATATCACCACACCACATAACCCAGAAAGAGGTGCTTGTCTATCATTTAAGTTCAAAATAAAAGAAGTTTTATTCCAAGAAACCATCGCAAACCAGCTGGGTTAATTTGTGTTGCTTGCTTGGAATGCTGCTTAAATGAAATATAGAAGGTATTCTTGTATTTTATGTTAAAAATGATAGGCATGCAATTATATTGAGAGCACTGGCACTGAGCGTTAAGCTTAATGAACTATGTTTTGCAACTTTTAAAATTAATTAACCAATCCCGAAAATCCCGGGATTATGAAAACTTCATCCCGAAAATTTCGGGATTGAAAAACGGTCGGGATCCCGGGATCCCGGTTTTCGGGATACCGGGATCGAATCCTCTAGTTGCGACATACACAACACAACACCGTGTCAGTTAATTAGTATACTGATTCTAAATGAAAAGTTGACGAGTCAAACATTTCTGATGTCCAAGGAAGAAGAGGAAGCTTAATCTTCTTAAAAAAAGAAACAGTCATAAGCGTCCTAAGATTATAAATTCCAACTTAAAACTACATAATACAAATACTCGCTCGTAACCACCTGTCCGTATAATTGATTTTGACCACCAAATATATGAAGTACTTATTCTTTTTTAAAGGCTCAAAATTCCATCACACCACACGCCAATTACTTTTTAAGCTTATTTTATTTGGACTTTAATTGAAAAACCAACTAAACAAACGAAAACTGTACTTTAATAAGGATATTTTAAGGTTTAATACGGCAAAATGACTAATATGCTCAGGATTAAAAAGACATATTAGGTTTTATTGAAGATATTAAGACTGAAATTAGCACTTTTTTAGTATTCTTACAAGCCTCGGCATGTACTATCCGCGTCAATTGGTAATGCGCCTGGCGGCCATGATTTTAACCTCAAAAACGAAAAACAATTGTATTTTTTTCATATACCTAGACCCTTTCTTATTGAAAATAAGAATTCAATAATTAATATATTATATTAGCTATTAGAATTTTACTGTTTTTTGCCATTTTTAGTTGCGGATGACGTTGATGTGTGTGTTAATTTGACAAGGTTCCAGCGCATTACCAATTGACGGGGATACTTTAGCGCCCATTTTGTGCGCAGAAGTAATTTTTGGGCGCAGTAATCCCATCCAATTTTATCTCAAAGCTAAACTTACGTGCCGTTTTATAGTACAGTTTTTTAGCTAAAAATAATAAGTCGACATAACCAACAAACTATTTTATAAGTAAAATTTTAATTTGCAAAAGGTTTGCAATGCAACCCACCAAAACTTCATTTTTTTTTTAATAACCATGAAGAAAGAGGTTTATAAACATACGGGTGACTACGGACTACGAGACGACTACGAGAGTATTCTCTCGTAGCCATGCCATAATAACCTAATACGCAGTAATGATGATAATCTCCGAAATTACCACCGCATTCCATTCGTTACTTACATGTGGAAAGAAAAAACTATGCCTCTACTTTCTCATTTGTTTTTTTAAGAAAGTGTCAAATAGATAGGTACAGTTTTTGTTTTATGGAATGTGAAATAATGTTAGTGTCGTTGTCTTTTACTTGGTGTCCTACTTTCACATTAATCGTCATTTCTGTAATAATACTAAGGGCTGATTTTTCAATGCCTAGATAGAGCTTTATCCGTTTAATAGAGTATTATAGGTACTGCCAATTTGAAAATGCTTGTTTCATTTGTGTCACATTTTTGAATGACTTTAATTAGATTTGGTTAATGTTACTGACTGATATCTGTTATCTGAGGATTGAAAAATCAGCCCTAAGAGACACAAGTTTTAATTATTAAATAAAAAAAAGTTAAAAAAACTATTTCCTTAGGCACCAAACCAACCTACTTTAAATTAGAATAAACTTGTAAAACTTTCATTGAGTATGAAAAAAAACCGAAATGCTGTTCATAGTTAAGTAGATTAAAATTTAACAATATTTTTTATGGAAATTGAAGAATTTAAACATCGAATTCAAAACAAATTAATTAATATACTTAATAACTTCATTTTTCAATGACAGCATCTATCGACGACATGATGGCCTAAAACAAACATGGCCGAAGATAAAAAAGTAATTGACGTGTTTGTTTTGTCGTTAAACGGTTTTAGGCTAATGCCACGTGTGTGACGTGGGCTTTTCTCTAATAAACGTATAGGAACCGAGTGCAAGTCACGGTCTAACAAAATGATTGGACCTCCATCAGCTAAGTGGTCAATACAAGCAATAGACGGTTCCAATAAAATTGTTTGTTGACTGTAATTTTCAAATTAGGGTCCCTTCAAATAATCTTAAAAGAATTAACTCACAACTTTCTAAAAAAAACTAAAAGCACAGTTAAGTGGTACTCAAGCCCTTGCAGAAAAAAACGCATCAGTGCATTCTGGGAACGTCGAATATTGGGTAAGAGCAAAAAACTGATTTGTCTCAAGTGTTCCTCCATTAGTAATAAATAATGTTGAGTGATAACCTTAAAAGCATTCCGTCGCGACGTCTCAAGTACCCTATGAACTTGAAGTTCAAGGCTCACATGACTTTTATGATTCGATTTGTCTCTGAAACGATATTGAACTCTATTACCACAAGCTAAGTCACAAAAGGAAACGGTATTACTGCCTGTGTAATCGGTTTCAACTTCAACTCTGTTAGAAAGTAGAGACTTTATTGCTTTTAATTAAGAGTGGGATTGGCTGCATGTAATCATTTTATGTTTACTAGTTTCTTTAAAAAACGAGTGTGTTTATGTCTACGAATAGACAATTATATATATTTAATTAATTTAGTTATGTACCCTAATTGACCGAGCAAGCGCGAAACGCCAGCGAAGTGTCTCTGCTTCAGTTTGGGCTGTCCGTTAGTTCTCCTCTAAGATCGCAATTTCTTGACCGATTCTCGTGAAATTTAGTAAGCAGGTTCGATAGGTAATTAAAAAAGTAGTTTTTTGTGTCGAGCCAGTTATTCGAAATTTTTGCGAAAAAGAACCACATTACAGCCATTTCGAAAAATGTCACAAATGTGAGGTCTGCAGCTCACAAAGTCATGGAAACATTGGCCTATAATATTATCCTCATGCCATTGAAAGGTAGTAGGTTACATAAATTAACATTTGGTTTCAGAAGTAAGTACTATAAATGAATATTAAGAATGCTTTCCTACCAGATCATAATCGTTCAATCGCGGACGCCTAAAGCCTCGAGCACAGTACAAAAAACTAAGATCGTCTGGATCACGCCCCTCTATCATATTTTAATTGAAAACGCTCGAGAGCGGTGTCCATAGTACAGTTCAATCTCCATAATTACAGCCACACAGTAATACTACGATAATTGTATTGCCATCTCTACTATAACACATCATAAAGAAACGTGCTGACAACTTCAATAAATTGCTCGCAGATTTTAATTTTCAAAGAGGTTCTGTCGTTGTAAAAACACAAATGAAATCCTTTCATCGCACACATGTGCAAAGGAACCACGGGCTTTTTATTACTATGGCATACTGCTAAAACACACCCACACACGAAACCGACTCAATTATATACATGGACGTGACACAAAAGGAGCAAGAGCGGAGGCTGCGCGTGCGCCGACCCGCCTGACGGCACGAGTCAAACCGCCATCTCGTGTTATGGCCTCACTATTACTATAGGTACTATTCTAGCGATAAAAGTGGCTTTGAAAATTAACGCACACTGTTAAAACGGACGATTATGGTAGCTAGTACCGTGATATCCTTCGCTCCGTAGAAAATCTAGAGGTTTTCTTCGGAGGATATCTCTATTATTACTCTTATTGAACACCGGTTCCATTTGTGCTTTTCGCTTTTAGAGGAAGAGTCTTTTACTGAAATTCAGGGAGTTTCCCTGCTTGAGGTAAGACAAGGTTTCTTATGAAAGCCTGTTAGAGCCTTTATTGGCAAACCGTGAGTCTGTGTGTGGCCGCTAGTGTCATAGTTTTAAGTATCGACGGCTTTAGAAAGATTAATGCTAATAAACCAATCTAAAAGGCTTATCAATAGACCACCGCCATAGCCCATATATCACGTCAAGCGAGATTGAATTTTCACCATGGCATAGTGAGCGTGGCTAAATAGCGTGAAAACGTGATTTTAACACAGGTTAATAAAATAAAAAGTTTTGACGACACACCAATGGACTTTACACCTCTCGACTGGTCATTAATGGTCGTCATCGGTCAACATCGAGGCACAAAGGCTGTCCCTGGACTGTCCAGCCACACAAAACAACTTTTCCTTTACCATCAATAATGGGACTTGTCACTCGGAGATTTTAAATGCAGTAATACTTACCTTCCGTAAAGGGAAGGAAGATGGATTTAAAGCTTTTCTATGTTATGATTATCACTTATTATGGTTCGGGCTATATAAAAAAGGATAGCAAATTACAATACAATTTATATCCTTTGAATCTTGGGTATCTATTTTGTATAGGAGCCTACAGATCAAACCGTCTTCTGATATAGACCCCTCAAAAGCCTTCCACAATTTCCTATCTTTCAGCACTTCCAACCTCTTTTTATTTCGCTATTTTGCAGTACAGTTCTGGAATTTTTTCTCGTAAATGATTACAACAAATTCTCATTTGAAATCGATTGAAATTGTTTGTAAATTAATGAAGTTTGACAGTTTCATTTATTAGCAAAGTGATATTATAGCATTCTGTTCTGTTAATTTAAAACGGTTTGAATTTTTTCAAACGAGAATCGTTAGCTAGGCCCCTGATTTACTCTCATAAGGAACTTAAGATTAAATTACTCTCATAAGGGTCTTGACTTGTTACAAATTCTTAAACTATATCTGTCTTATTCAGAGATGTTTCACAAAATTGGGGTGCAAGAGTGTTCTAACAAAACCTAGTTTAATGCTTGTAAACCAATCACAATGCACCTTTTAATCCTTAAACGGTGGGACTAAACGTTAAACTGTCTCTCTGAGTATGATTTGCGCTAAAATGGCGTTAGTCCGCAGTCTAACGCCATGTTAACTTTGGCCCTAGTTTAACGAACGCACTCTGAATAAGACAGTAGATGTATTTTCTCCAAAATTATTTAATCCTAATTTTAAATGACCCTCATATTTTACATAAATGAGGGTCACAGGGCCTTTCACATTATATCTACAGTGTCGATGTCTAGTATCGCGTGATCTACATTAAGTAGCTCGATATCTTCAGTTCCCGCGACCATTGTCTTCGGTTCAACAGCTTAATGGTGGATGCTGATCCACCACAGATTAGCCATGACGTGGGACAATCGCGATGAAAGCAGCCACGACGGATATGTCACACGTCACGAACCAAGGTCTGACTGATCACGAAACTAGCACGAACTCCGCACGAAACAAACTACCCTATTTCTAGCATTATCTATGAGCGAGATAATTCTTTGACGTCATTCTATAAGCCATTCCCAAGTAGCACATTGGCTGATCAAGTGTCGAATTATACACCTACATAAGGTTAAAAGTGTGATTAAAGATGTTTAAAGGTTTTCGTAGCTTCTCAAGGCTGATATGTTGCATTTAAAAAAGTTATTTATTCAATAATCTGTAAAAGGCACTCCAGAAATACTTAATTAAGCTATGGGCTATTTAAGAGTTCATAATACATGTTTTACTACGTTTGCAACTGAAAAGCGGCGTAAAGAAATTCTTCTATAATGTTCTTTGCTGTTGAATGGTCTAAAATTAATCCTTTCTAACACCAACTGGTTAACAGTACGTCTGAAAGGTATTGTAAAGTTAGAAGCTGTGCATTGATCTTGAAGGCATCTTTTATGACGCTTTTGAGCTACATGTGGTGTAATATAATACCACTGTAAGGTTGTCTGGTTAAGATCATTAAGGAAATACTTTTAACAGCCTGTTGCTGCTGAAATTACGCCTAAGTAGAAAATAATAACTCTTCAAGCTGAAGAAGTGTATCAAATCATATATTTATACAGCTTTATTTGAGAAACTGTTGTAAACCATTTTTCAAGCGCTTTGTAATTCTCAAAGAGTTAGAATGTAATTTGTCTATACTATTAAACAGTTTTTGGCACCCAATTACACCACATTAAAGTTCGTTGCTGTTATTGACTTCATTTAACAGCTTTTCTACCTATCTGTTGCAAAATTTATTATTTTGATTACTAGCTAGTATTCGAATAAACTACGAATTCAAGGTTTATAAGTATTCATAATTAATAATGGACAAGCCTTGGTCGACAAGAAAACGGAATGGTACCAAATTTACAAGAAAACAAGTAATATTTTAGACTATACCTACCTATAAGATAAATGTTAGTTGGAGGATGATTTTCTTTTTGATAGAGGACCCCTAACTTGCTGCAAGATATAGTTGTTGAAATACAACATAACTCATAAGTCATTAGAACGGCATTTCCGGAATCCATGTATGAACTAAAAGTGTAAATTAACGTCTCTTATACAGAACACGAGCAGTCTATGGCTGATTAATGGTATTTTGTTCAGCAAATAGTGTCACAAGATAATATTTTAACGATTAAAGCTGAGCACCTCATGGACGCCATAACTAACCTAAAAATAGCTTTTTTTATTATTTTCTAAAACATTCTTAACTGCAAGAATGCGCCTTAATTTGAGCTCTTACTTCAGAGGCAATTTAAAGAAACCATTTTTACTAAATATCTCATTTAATTTTCCATCATAATAGATTAAAACTTTTGCACTCGTAATTTGTCCACATATTTCCTAAGTTAAAATCTAATTATTCGAAGGGCGCATCAAAATTTTTTAGTTAATTGGTATTAACTTCACGATGTAGTTGCACTCGCATCCTGAACGCATTTGTATAAACTGCGCATTTGTAAAACTTTCTAACATAAAATATCCCAGTAGAAATGGTGGACGATGATGGAAGATTGAATATAGTTAACTTTACACCATAACTTTTAACAGTCCTTTACATACTTAATTTATTTTAAGATGACTTGCTAAGAACAAAGACGTTAAAAAAGTTTGAATAGGGAGTTGCAAAAGGTTAGAAGCTTTTTAAGAGCTGGTTGGGGGAGTCCTGCACAGAATTAAACTTTTTACAGTGCTTTATTAATGCTCTATTAAAACTTAAATAAGCCTGACCGATGCTTCTCTCCAGCCATTGTAATACCAAAGGCTGTATAATTTGGGGCCCTTTTTAGCTGTTTAAGCGCTTAAACAGCTTTAGTACAGCCAAATTGGTATACCCTTAAACAGCTTTAAGATTCGATGGCAGCATTAATTAAGCACTTATGCAGCATTTGTGTGCTACTTGGGTTAATAAACAGAAAGGTTGTAGGTATGAATGTCTGATCTCCGATAAGCTTATAGGCAGGGATGTTATGGATATGAAATTTCGGATCTGGATTGGATACGGTTATAGAAATAATATTATTCCTTATTCGGGTATACGATTGTACCCCATTAACAGAAATATCTGTTTTTGCTTTGCAAAATAACAAATTATTTTCTACTTACTTGATACTTGCATTATTAGGTAGGTACGGTTGGAATAAATAAATACTTAGGTACCTATCGAAATTTCTTATTTTAAAGAATTACATTTCCCAATTTATTGGTAGAGCATTTCAAAGCATTGATAGTAATGATAGTTCATGAACCAAAAAAACTTTTTGAGCTGCGCATTAGTAGTCGAACAAAAAACCGGAGCAATCCAACTAGGTCACAGTTACAGTTTTAACCGACTATCGGCGACACATATTTTTCCGAATAATTGCATATTATGCTGTATAACTGGCCGGCAAATTGTAGGATATAGATCCGATGACATCTGCAATTACCCGCATATTAACGGCTAACGGTGGCGTGTCCGCCTGGGCTGCACTTTTCAAATACCAATACGTGAGTCAATAAACTACAGATAGGTTTTAGATTTTAAACCTCTTTACCAACATTATGTACCGTAACTGGCCATCAGTCAACCCCAGAATTTAGGAATAGTTCCAGCAAAACGTCCTACTAGTACTTATTATAAATGTGAAAGTTTGTGGGTTTGGATGTTTGTTCCTCAATCACGCAAAAACTACGGATTTGGTTGAAATTTGGCACACAGCAACTAGATAGCCTTAATTAAAACATAGGATACTTTTTTTAACCCGATATTCCCACGGGAACGGGAACCACGCGGGTGAAACCGCGGGCGGCCGCTAGTAAGTAAATATGTGGTAAAAAGTAAAAACTTAAAATAATGACTGGCATTTAATTCTTCACAAAACGAGCAAAGTTATCATATAAATAATTCTAATTCTTATCATACTGATTGGCTCTATAAGTATGTACAGTTATAAGTGTGTGCGCACCCATTTTACTACGAAAGAGGTTTTCACTCAATAGCTATCTAATAAAATTCGAATATTAAATCGAACGGGCCTCCGAATGGGCCGAGCTTTTAACGAGACATTTTAAGTGCCACCCATAAATGCAGTAACCACGATCAAAATACTGCTGACACCTGTTAGCTTCAAGTGGCTTGAGAAACAAGTTCAATCCACATTAATGTCAACTAGGTTTTTTTACATTTACATAATTACATATTAGAAATTCATAACAAAAAATAATTATGCAGGATGCGTAGCGACAATATTAACAATTAGGAATTACAACAGTTTAGCAACTAAACAAAACCGTTTAGGTCATAGACATAGAAAAATTTTCGCTGCGCTCAAGAAGACCAACAAAGCGTAGAAAAGAGAAGTTAACATTATACGGACACGGTCTGGGAAAAAAAGAAACAAAGAATCAAGTGACAATGTGCCAACATTTTTTACAGTAAGAGCCCCTAGCGTCCCGCCTTGCGCAAATGTGCAATCACAGTTTGTTTAAAATACTTGTTAATCCTTATTAGAATTTCAAATAAAGGTATCGTAGAGCCATTGTGTCTTGTGCTCTAAGTAATTGTGATGTGGTAAAAAGAAACAATCCAAGTAATCACACTTTTCAAAGGCAAATAACATTTTGCCACACATTTCTCTAAAAACAAATTTCGCTACATTTATTCGTTTATCGACGAAGAAAACAGTATGGAACATAGTTTATTAATTTCCTTTGCCATTATATAGTCATATTTTATGAATGTAAGTCATATTTTACGTATATCATATATAATGTATACATTCGTTTTTCGGATCACCTGTTTATTGACATTGTTGTTCTTTGGCATTCTATTTCTATGGTTTAGGTATTAAACAAGTCGCGAAGTTATTGAAGAAATTTTAAAAGTTGTAATAGTAAAATCATAAGTCTGATTCTTATATAAACTCTACGCTTTCTTACAAATAACTTTCGACATTCTAAAATACATATAATATTAGTTTGCATAAATAAGAAACAAATAACTCTTTATTGCGCAGTCTGCGTTGTAAGCGTTGTTTCTGTGATTCAATGCTATCAAACAATGCTATAAATAAAACGATTATAGGTGTATATGAAACTAGAAATTAAGAGTGCAGCGACTCTCTCAAAAGGCATGCATTCGTGCCATATATGACGTGGACAACTTGGTTTCATGTAGACCTCTATTCAAGGAACTAAACATTTTAACTGTTCCCTGCTTATACATATATGAGATGTGTATTTTTGTTAAAAACCATCCAGAGCTGTTTCTACGTTTGTGTGATGTTTCTCGGACGCATAGCTGTAGACGTCCAAATAACTTAATAATTCCATCGAGGCAAACAGCACTGGCCTCTAAGAACAGTCATGCTATGGCTGTTAAAATATATAATAGACTACCAAATGATCTAAAGACGCTAACAAAGAATCAATTCAGACATAAACTTAAAAAGTGGCTAATTCAAAATTGTTTTTATAGTTTAAGTGAGTACTTTGACCATAAAATGTAACAATAGTAATGTATTATTGAATGAATTGAATTTTGACATTATTAATTTAACTTGACATTTTAATTTGAATATATTGTATTTTTTTTTCTTTTTGCATGCCCAGGTTGGGTGAATGTGTCCTGTTCTTTGATTTATTTTTAAGATCTTATTTCATGTACCGCATTCTTGCAAAATAAAGCTTATTCTTATTCTTATTCTATTCTATTCTACATTCGAGATTTGTACAACGCCCCTAATCTATAGTGAGTAGTGACTCTTGTAGTAAAAATATCCCTACAAAATATAGGTACTTAGATACTAACAATCTCAATGACGAGACCGAAATATGTACTTAACATACAGGTGACATTTCAGTATTTCAGAATGATGTACATCTGCAAAGTGAGCTTAAAGGATAGCTTTAAAATAATCTTTACTCACACGTAGACAAGACAACTAAATGAGGCGTGTAACAAGCTTAATAAATAACATTTCGCATTAACATCATCTTTGCATGTTCCCAAAGCACCAAGTATAACCGATGATTACACTGTACTATTATCTGCGTAGTCGTAGTTTAATAATAATGGCCACAAAAACAGCCGGCTGTTCCATGGCACGTGCCGAATACACCTGTCTGTCTGTACGAATACGAATGCTAGAGACGTGCTATTTTTTTCTACTATGAAATTACCACAATACTGTTCATTACTTTGTATAAAACAGCACGGTACTTACCTAATTAATTTTCTTTTAGACAATTTGTTAGACGCAAAAAGAAGCTAACTTAGTGCGAGCTTTCGTTTACTTTTTTAATTATCACGTAAGGCTATGTATAACTGACGTGATATAAGCAGAAATATAAAAACCTGCAACATCAAGAACTCTATGCGCATTAGCGACTTTTGAAGCTTTTTAAAGTGGAAACTTTTTCACTACCTCGATTGATGCTAAGCAAAAGATAATGTATCTTTGACTCGAATATCTCAACTACAAAACAGTTAACTTTAAAGAGATTGAGTTGAGTACAAAACTGTTTAAACTCCAATGGTTTTCATTATTATATATATAATATTATTATTATTTATTTATTATAAACAAAGAGGGTACAATATGGGGTTACAAAATAGTCCCACAAAACCAGTTTGACTGTGGGATCAGTTTATAATAGACTAGACTTAAATTAAGTTTTGAAGCATGTGCTTCTTTAACAATGTTTTGAATTTATTTAATGGTAGTAAATACTGTTGGAATCTTAATTGATAAATCTGATAACTGATAAGTTATTGTTATACCGTTTACGATTTAGTTGACGTTATAGTTATACGTTGTTATACGATGAACTGACTTGATAAACACTTTAAGAGAAAAATCCATATTTTTACAGGAAAGTTAGATCGAATCACTCCCTACTGAAAAGCCGCTGAAATGAAAGGGCCCATTTGAAACAATATTGCGAAAAGTCATTTTGACTTCGTCTTTAATAAGTGGATTCCTATCTACTATCCTTACTAATATAATGCGAAAGTCCGTTTGTTTGTTTGTTTGTTACGCCTTCACTTCCTAACTACTGAACCGATCATCATGAAATTTTGCATACACGTTGTCAGGGGTACCGAGAAGGACATTGGTTACCTTTCATCTGGAAAAAAGTATAGTTCCCGAGGGATAGCAAAAAAAACCTTTCCACGCAGACGAAGTCGCGGGCGGCCGCTAGTATTACATAAAAACCACTTATAAAAATCAATCATAATGAAAAATGTATGTCAAACAAGAACGTAAACCACCAATTCAATCATAAAATTCTTTCCAAAAACGGTAGCTTAATTTGATAGCTAGGCAGCGTTGATAATGTGTAGGAGTCGCATCTGTAATGATTATAGACATCATCGGTTAACGACATCCATGTGAACACGTAGCCTACGTAGGACGACATCACCGGCGCCTATCTGACGTGGTCAGCTGGCTATCGCTGATGATGTTGTGAAACCATTTCATTTGGGCGCAAATGGAAACCTTTTATGGAAATCTTCGCGTGGGGTGGGTTAAATAAAAAAAGCTTTACAGAACTGATGGTCGAAAGGTCAATCGCATTACACCTTAATTCCCAAATTAAAAAGTTCAAATTGGTCATTTTGTGGTAGGTTGATGAGCTGTCGACTGCACATTTAGAAGAAAAATCGCACGTAACGGCTTCACGAATTAGCGATTTATTATCGGTTTCGCAATCGTGACCAATCGATTTGGTTATGAACCTATACCTACAATAGAATTTCTTGAGGAAAACTTGTAAATAGAGATTCAGATGATGGATGACCTAATTCAATGAAATTGCATTTCATGCAAAGTTGCAAATTAAAAATATCTGACTTACTAACATGGAATGGAGGTACAATCTTTCGTATTCACGCTAACTAATTACAAGCACTAACAAAGCGCTAGTCAAAACTAAATACTTAAGTTAAGACATTGCAAAATAGTTTGTTGTTTTATTATACTTGATTAGTAAGTAATGCAATAATTAATTATTGAACTTCTTTCTAACCGCAGAATGCAAGTTTTGTTTTGATTTTACATTTTATTGAAATAGACACCTTTAAGTAAATAATTCACTTCATTTAGGTTTACTGCTAAGAAATGGAAGTAGGTACGTGATAAAACATAGTGATTTCATGCTCGAGTTTAGATACAGTGTCATCATCACGTCACGTTACTTTGCACCACTAACTAATGCTATTCTAAGTGCTAACCACACTAATCACACTATCTAGGTAAAATACGATTAAATTAACAATAGACAAGACAGTGATCCGCTACATACAACTTCACTTGATAATTACTTAATGGAAAAGAGAAAATTTTACAGATTTTGTACCGCAAGCGCTCTGAACTTGGTCACTTCTGATGTAATTGTTAATTTAACCGCATTTTATGTACTTTGGAAGCAACCCAATCAAACAAAGTATAAATGCGATTAATTTAACTATACATACAACAGAACAAAAAAACTCGTCTCATCACCAGCTCCTCAGGTGGACAAACAACTAGTCAGTTGTTTTATTTCCAATAGGTGGGCATAGCAAGGGACATTATTTAACTTAATTTATAAATAGCATTGTACAAAATAAAAAAAGAATTCAAGCAAAACCAAGCAAGTAATTTTGAACATCTCGCAAGTTGTCGTTTAAACTTAAGGCATCCGGCTCGAAGGACCAATATGCGATATGCAATAAATAATGCAATAAATGAGAAATAATTCTGTGTGGTTATCTGTACCGTGCATAAGCTAAATCTCGTAAAGCTCTCGTGTTCGAAATTCAACTCTAGTCGATTTTTTTGTAAAACGATGATGTAGGTGTACAGTCGTCAGTCACGTCTAAAAATATGTATACTAAGGTGCAAAAGCACTAAACTTAAGAATCGCCTAAGTCTTTTCTTATCTACAACTCGACTAAGATAACTTGGCGAATGACAGCTACATGACGGCTAAGTTTATGACACCGTTTTAATTTGGTCGTGTTGTAGTTAGGAAAAGACTTAGGCGATCCTTAAGTTTAGTGCAATCGGGCGTTACAGTTTTAGATCTTTGTCACTTTGTTGTAGATGTCCTTTATCAGTGGATTTCTGTTCAAAAAAGGAATAGCAAAGTGACAAAGGCCTAAACTGTATACCTACATATTTATATGTAGATGTGACTGTATGAGTAGAAACCTAGTGTGCATTATCAACATTAAAAAATCAACGTGTAGGTACTATAAGCGAAGAAACAAAGAAGTTCTTTCATTTATGGCAGCTCGTGTTTATGTCGTTTTTTACTCACCGAAAAGGGTTCTTCACAAAAAATGTTCCGCTTATTATTTTGAACACTCCATATTCACACCTTCTGTTTTCCAATCCACACCTATTGTTAAGTCCAACTTAAGTAATCCTTGGCACCAAATATAAATCACGTTTTAAACAGCCACAGTTCTAAACAATATTTTATTCAGTTGTTAACTTATTTAAATCTTTCACTTCATAACTAGACACACAAGTTAAAATAAATGTCAATTTAGGATGTACAAGTGATATCCAAGAGCACTTTGAAATAAAAAAATACAAAGTTTTCCCGCCAAACGTTTTTTTTTTTATCGCGATAACCGGAGCGGCAAAGCAACACGCGTCCAACCACGAGCAAAGCCGGTTGAGCGCTGTTGACGTTTTATTTTGAAGCGAACGGCCGCGCTTGGCTTCCAAGCCGCGTAAACCGAACCTCCCTGGATAAGGGGCACGTTACAAAAAAACCTGGACTCGACTCACCTACATAAAAAGTGTTGATGAGGTAGAGTCCACGTCTTTGCATACACAATGTTTTGTATTTTATTTTATTATCGAACAATGAGGCGGTTACTAACTAAAAGCATTAGCTGTATACCAAACCCTAGGTACCATAACTTTTTATGAAGCCCAAATCTGTTTTAGGTACAGTACAACAGTACCCATATTTTAAAAAAATGCTGTTGCCCGCTACTTCGTACCCATCAAAACCACAGTGATACAAAATTAAATAGTTAAACTGGTTATATCTGAAAAGATTTATACTTATTCATAATCTTTTCGTAATATACTTTCTCATGTCAATGTCAATAGAATAGGGTACCTACTAACTTTATCTAGAAACTTTGTTAGTTGACAAGAGTTATTTGATAATTCCTATTCTGGCTGGTGTAGACGGCAGAATATGGTAAAAATAGATCTCCATAGAAAAAAAAACCATTTCAGACCATCTATTTAGAGCCAATGTAGTTAGTAAGTATTTATTTAGATTGTAGTAAATACAATTACCAGCAGCTACCCGTCGCCGCTCGCCCGTCCGTTTCTATTTTTTTAACCCCAGAGGAACTACACTATCGTCTCTATACCAAACAGTTTTTTAAGTTCAAGAAGTAGGATAAAATGGTACATTCGCTCCCGTTAAAATAAAAGCAATAATTTGTCAAACTGATGAAAATGATGCAAAAAAGACTTCAACGGGCTATACCTATGTAAGTATTGCACCTATATTTTTTGTTCCTAAAACCTATAAGTGTTTTTAATTTATATTGATGACGCACGTAGGTATTAATCCTTTATAATCCATATTTTGACTACATTCTCTATCTATATCTTTCACAGTTCCGTAATGTTGCATTACTGTGTAACATTGCTCATGATTTTTATGTAGGCTTTAAGCTAACTGTCGCGAATGAAAAGATTTTAATTTAGCAAAATTAAAGCTCGATCCACAGACTTCATCACATTCATTACTGTGTCATGGGCAGCCACGTAAGGTGGGGGCTTGTCTCTACCTCTGGATCTTTGATCAGTATCTCGACATTTTGGCAAAATGTTTTTGTATGTACATTGTTGGAGTACATTGTTGGAGTACCTTAAAATAAATAAATAAATGTATTTGTGAGCTTCTTCTTATCGTTCATACGATAAGAAGCTCACATCTTCTTCAGATTTTCAGATTAGTGGCCAGGCCACCTCTGCCTGCCTAGCATGACCGATTTATATCATGTAATATAGCATTTTATCGACACTCAACTGTCAACTTCCTTTGTCTTTTTGACAGTTAAACGTGTTAAAACGCTATATCACGCGAAATAAATCGGCCATGCTAGGCAGGCTGGTTTAAGAGTTTAACAAGCCGCCTGTAAGGCTTCTAACTTGGCTCAGCGACTGTTATCAGATGACAATAGCCGGGACCAACGGTTTAACGAGCCCTTCGAAGCACGGAAACACTCAGTTGTAATTCCACTAACCTTAACGGTCACCCATCCGCCACCTGTCCGGCCCGAGCGTTGCTTAACAAACGTTATCGAGTACGATCAGTCTATCAAGCTCTGCTATGAGCGGTTCTATTATATTAGTGAGTGAAAACGACACACGACAGGGCAACAAATTAAGCGATATATTGTGGTAATGGTGAAATCATGCTGTTTGTTGCCATTGAAAACGTTTCACTAAAAATCAGGAGGTGAGTTAACGTACGCAATGCTCTTAAATATTTCCGGCATTAAATTAAAAGCTTTCCAGAAATCTACGCCCAATATGACATTTGAGACGATAGATGGTATTACATGAAACCTAATTATCTGCCTTGGCGTTGCCGGGACCGGGACTCCGGAGAGACACCGACACACATTCGTAGCCTACGGCATGGCGGGTCAACAATAGCTTACCATAAAAACACCATAGCCATAAAGCCAAAAAAAACACCAAAACAAACTACTGTGTGATGGGTTAACAAATTACCAGCAAGATCACCACACTAGTACCCTTAAGCAAAAAACCATCACCTAAAAAACAAACCTATCAACACATCCCTACATCACTAGCGAGTGTTACCTACCTACCCTAATTTACCCTTTTCACTGTTAAAATGTTACAATAACAAAAAATATAAGTACTTACTTATAAAAATTACTTTATATTATGTGGATCTTATAATTAAATAAAATAACATTAAATTATTTTTATCAGCTATCTAGTTTTCCAATTTCAGTTTCAATTTGTTCAATATCTTCAATGTTAATGTTTTCCGAAAACTCTTCCACCTTTTTCTCATTCACATTTCCTAGTCCCCTTTTCAAGAACGGCTCATGTAATGCTTTGTATAGTTTTTTCGCTTTTGTGGCTCCAAATCCTGGGCACTCTGCTAATCTCTTTTCTGATGCAAGTATGATATTTCCCAGAGTACCAAATGTCGTTATCAGAGTCATTGCATCAGTTTTATTCACTGGCTTTATAGATGTCAATGCATTTATTATCTAAAACATGAAAAAATTCATAACTTATACCAGGGGGTCTCACTCTGCACTTAAACTTTTATATTAGCTTACTGCTCGCGGCTCACTCAATTGTGCCAGCGCACGAGGGATGTCGTGTGTCGGTTGAGACAGAGCTACGCGACTAACGCGACAGAAAGAGATGTTGCATACAATAATAGGCACGCAGCACTGTGAAATTTGAAATTGTACTTTATTGCTATGCAGCAAGAGAAGCTTATTATTTGATTGTCCTCACGCAGATGGGTTACTGTATGTTTAGTACTATTATATTTCTGTGCTTTAGTTGTCCAGTTTTACCAAAAATAGTCTTACCTTTTGATGTGGGTCATTCTCAATTTTCTCCATAATATTATCAGGTGGTTTATTTTCAAAAATCTTGTAATTTTCAATAATCTTAGCAGCTTCTTCGGGACTCCATGCCAGCATAAGAGTCAAGTCCGTTAGTAGACATATTCTTGTTAAATTTTTCAGTGGAATATGTGGATCTTTTAAATCTACCTGCAATTTCATATTATGAAAGTAGGTAGTTTTTACATGACTGCCAAAAAAAAAGAGTAATGTATTCAAGGTTCATGTATGTTTGTGAGTTTCTTTATTCCACCATAACTTCTAAATGCCTTATCAGATTTGGATGTATGCGGTACCGTTATAATCTTTACATCATTCCAAGTGACACTGGCTATATTTTTTTTTATTAATATGGCGACTGTTCGACCGACGACGACAAAAATAAAAGATTATTTACAATATGCGCATCAAATGAAAGGCCTAGATGAACACATTTCAAAACCAACCAACCAAAACTACCTAAGCTAAGTATGTAATTTGTCACTAATATGTGCGAAATAAAAATATAAAAATAAATGTAAATATTAATAAAAACACAACTGTCCTGCCAAAAAAAAAACTAAAAAGTTAAATAACAAATCATCGATGCCTGCTGGGCCGCCGGCGTCTGGACAACAATAGAAAATTTATTGGGTCTCATTTTCCGGGCCACATGTTAACAGAAATTGTTCCACATAACAGTCCCGATTGCAATAACACTTGTTATTTATTAAAAAACTAGCGGCCGCCCGCGACTTCGTCTGCGTGGAAAGTTTTTTTGCTATGCCTCGAGAACAGCAACGATTCGTTGGAGAAGAGTACTTTTATTCTGGATATACTCCGCTTGCGAAATCATCCGCGTCGTGGACACGGTAGAGAAATTTCTTTAACGTGGCGTAGACAATAGAAAAATCCCCAGGTAGGTATCCCTTTTGCCCGCGATTTAACAATAAGGCGACCAGTTTAAAATGATCTCCTTAGTGTATGAAATCTAGTACTACGGAGAGTTCAAGCTGTTTCCCAGGTTCTACCCACCCGAATCAGATGAAACATAGCCTAAGTTTTAAGTTGGACCCTATGCTACCAAACTGTGAAAATCCCATCAAAATCTATTCTGTGGTTTTTGAGTTATTTGCGCACAAACATACAGATAAACAGACAAACAGACAAAAATTCCAAAAATGATAGAAATGGGTTTTATAGGTTGTTATCAAACACCCCAACCACTTTTTTTCAAAATATTATCTTTGTACAGACACTACTTTTCTACAGCTTTATTATATGTATAGATTTAGTTCGTTTTTGGCAGGGTAGTCGTGTTTTAATATTTTTTTGTTTATTTATTGAAATTTTTGTTAAAAATATACAGGTGGGTACATAATTTATTCAACAAGTTTGTTACCTGTACTAACAGCACTCTCAACTCATACTTCTTGCCTAGCTCTTTCAACCTATTATTTATATAGTCAGGGTTCATATTATGGTACCGTAGGGAAAGGAACAAGAGGCATATAGTTTTGCCCACTTCGTAATCTGGAATTATATCATCATATTCCCAAGGTACATTTGTGATGAATTTTAACAATGGATTCCCTCTCTGAAAAGAATTGAATGAAGTTAGGAAGTAAGACTAGATATCAGTTATTTAAGGCTCCAGCACACCGGATGCGTAAGCGTATGCGTAAGCGTGCACGTAGACGTACCATGACGTTGTAATCTCTGAAACCTTATGAGACATGGCACACCGCTTGCGTAACGTACGCGTACACGTAGACCGATGCGTAACCCTACGCATTGCAGCTCTCATGAGACAACCGGGCTGCGTACTTACGCAGAGCCGAACGCATTGATGACGTTGTACTCAATGGCATTCCCTATTGGACGTCACACCGAACAAATACGAACACGCACGTATCTTTCCTGCGCGTCACCACGCGCGTAACCACGCGCGTGACTACGCATTCGGTTATATTTGTTTACAAATAGTACCGGTACTACCGGTAGTAAGTGGTGTTTTATTTTGTTTTTAAGTAATGAATAACGATATTAAAGAAAAACTAACTGAATTAGTGCGAAAAAATTAGTCCATTTACTCAATCTTCGTCTGACATCTGGCACTAGAGTCGCAAACATGGCTGCCGCAGCGGCTGGGTACGCAAGGGACAGGTTGCGTTGCGTGCCGCGTAGACGTATGCGTAACCCGGTGTGTCAGGGGGTTACGTGCGTAACTACGCGAGTGTACACGCACGCGTAACCACGCGCGTGTCTACGCATCCGGTGTGCCCAGGCCTTTATTGTTGATCTATGTTTTCTCTGTTGAGGGAGGTTTCTAACCTATATGTTCTGCTCTATGGTACATTCGGAATTCAAATGAGTTTGATTATGTCAATCTGCCTGCACATCTGTAGTTTGACGTATTCATTGTAAAGCCGTGGTATCGAAAGGTTGTCATAGAGTTATATTAGGAAAACTATCTGTTGAAGTGTGATAATGTGATATAAAGTGTGAGAATGCTTAATAAACGCCTGTACAAAAGTCTCCTGGTCTCATTGCCACAACCCTTCATTCTCCAACAATACACGGTGAAATTAAAGTAATTGGCAATCTTTTAAACTAAGAATCTAACTGCAATATTGATCACTTTAGGACAAAATATTCCTAAAATCAAAGTAACCAAAATTTAAGGTGAAATAAAAAATAAAAAAAAACTGAAGAAGTAATAAGTAAAAGATGCTAAAAAACATGAAAGAAAAAATTTTACTATTTTACTTATTGCAATTGCCAATGCAATTGTTGCACCGACCTGCACCGACCCCAAATAAATTGGGATAATAGTAGGAGGATGATGATTGCCAATGCAATTGTTTGCTGTTTATAGAATATGAAATATGTATATCCCGATCAAGTTAACTCGACACCTGAAGCAAAAGCAACCCCTCTTCTTTTCTCCTTGCCTCACTCCACATCATATTTTTTTTGAAAATCGATAAATAATCACTAACAAGTATAGGTGCTAACGCTACTGGCATGACGACGGTGGCGTGAGGCAAGGAGAAAAGGAGAGGGGTCGCTTTCGCTTCAGGTGCCGAGTTAACTTGACCGGGTTGTGATTTACCTGTTTTTGATTTACCAGTACACAATGTGTTTTTGATGATGAAGGTTTTGTGATCGTTTCTTTACTAGTTCCTGTAAAATATCATCGTCATTAATTTAACTAAGCTCTTGTTGATGAAGTCCATCTCCTTCTCCCCTCCTTTGCCTTGTCATTGCCTGCCATAGAATCTCTAGGTTTTTTTTAATCACCATTCTGTTAAAAAATTTACAAAATTCTGTAAATTCTGAATTACCGGGTTGCTGTTGGGGATCGTTAGTGTCTAACTTTGCTTGTTTTGGTGAAGTCGGTTCACAAATCTCTGCAAGTAAATCATCTAATCCGTCATCTAGTTCCATTCTTCTATTTTTACCAAACTGCTTCTACGTAATTTAAGAAATTACGGTATTAATAATTATAATAAATTATAACTCAAAAACAAATCCAACACATCAGCTGATTTTATTTTAAAAATGAAAGAAAAGAAAACAAACAAAAATGACATTGACAGTGAATGCATTCCAGCAGACCAATCGTTAAGTCCATGGGGGCACATGAGTAAACAAATATTTCCTCTGTGGCAGCAGCCAGCAATCGCACGTTCCACTACGCTCCAAATTGAACCGTAAAGTTATATCGAGAGGCCTCAATTTGAAGTGAATGTATGTATAGCGACCACCGCATAGCGATGCCTCTATAGCAAGAAGCTTATACCCACAATGGAGATTGCACGCCTAGTATCAGTGAAGATTGAAAAAAGACTCTTTAGTGACGTCACGGTGTATTGCTATCTCTTTCTTTTCGTTTTACAATACGTTTTCGTTTCTCACGAACGAACGAACGACGAACAACGAACACGTATTGTAACACTAAAGAAAGAGGTTGCAATAAGCCGTCACGTCACTCAAGGACATTTTTCTATCTTCACTATGAAGGTGGAAACAAATTATCGGAATGCGGCTGATGGAAGCGGCTTACTGCCGCGACTGATAGGTATCTGGGACTATGAAAATACACTGAGGTGTGCAAACTATCGGACGTAGGTCGCGGACGTTACCATAGACTAATATGACGTCATCGGACATCCGATAGTTATCTGGCACGCTGGATGTTATTAGAGTGTGCACACTTATCAGCCGCGGCAGTAAGCCGCGTCCATCAGTCGCGACTGATAATTTGTTTCCACCTTCACACTGGCCGTGCAATCTCCATTGAGGGAGGTATAAGCTTCTTGCTCTATAGCGATTGGTGACTCAGCTATTAGTCTGTGGGAATGCACCCATTGACAGAACTTTATATTCGGTTCGAAAACATGAATGTCGCTAATTTTAATTTATTTATTAAATATTATTATGTCGATGAAATCTTAAAACAATAGGTAGTTATTTTAAATATCAAAATAGTAAATCATTATTTTGGTCTATGTTATTATTTCTTTATTAATTACTGATTCGAAGAGTTTAAGTACCTAATTACCTTAGACTCTAAGCTAATTAGATTTATGAACGTTCCTTGCTTTCTCTGTGACGTTTCTATAACCTAAAATATTTTGATTTGATAGATATTTGTTTTCTTTCTTTTCGTGTTCGTCTGTCTTTGTTTGTTTGTTGTGTTTATTTTTTTATAAATTTTAAATGCCAACAGAAGACCTACCTTTTAATCTCACCATTATTGTAAGATTCTGCGTCTTCGAAATTGATTAGTCAAATAATTATGTGAAGTTTACTTGGTGAAAAATGAGTAAATTACTCCAAAACAAATCTAAACAGTGCGAATTTGAGGAAGATGAAATATTTGACGATTCCTCCTTTTTGGCAAAATTAGATAGCTCGTCATTCAAAGAAACAAGATTTTCCGAGAGCTGCTTTGGGGAATCATTTAATAAAAATGATTTAAATGTCAGGTATAACAGAATAAAGTTGTGTTATAATATGGAACTGTACAATACGATTAATTTAACAATGTACAACAGAAGCTGCAACTTCACTTAAGAATGTATGGCAAAAAGAACATTTTGCAGATTAAAATACTGTATCATTTTGATTTTTGTGCCGCAAGCACTTGGAAGTTCCACTTCACTTAGTCACTTCTTTCTTGTACATTGTTAATTTAATTGCATTGTATGTGCTTATAAGCTAAGAGGTATATTTTTCAGTGCCTTATGTTGTGATGAAGAAATAAGTGGCTACGATAAACTAACGGGAAGAACATGGATATATCCAACAAATTATCCAGTGCGAGACTACCAGTTCAACATCATCAAAGCTTCAATCTTAAAAAACACACTGGTAATTATTTTCTTACTGTAAAGGATTTTTTATTTGGAACAATGTTCATTACATTAAAAGGGAGCAAAAGAGACTCACTTAGATACTCCTCTGAAGGTCTTGGCCTCTGTAACACAAGACACACATTTTTATTTATTTACAATCTCTTTCCGTAGGTAAGTTTACCGACCGGGCTAGGCAAGACATTCATAGCGGCAGTGATTATGTACAACTTTTATCGATGGTATCCCCGAGGCAAGATAATATTTACAGCTCCCACTCGACCACTGGTTGCCCAGCAAATTGAAGCATGCTATAACATTGTTGCCATTCCACCTAATGACACAATTGAAATGACAGGTATAATTCTTGCAGTATTATAAAAAAAAAACTATAAATTGAGTGTTATATCCATTTTCCAATATTTGACTTCTATGTATATCTCTTGACAGGACACATGCAAGTAAATAACAGGAAAAGTCACTGGCAAAGCAAAAGGGTGTTTTTTGCAACTCCACAAGTCATTTATAATGACATCAAGTCTGGTATATGTCCAGGAGATAGGATCAGGTGTCTTGTAATAGATGAAGCTCACAGGGCCAGGGGCAACTATGACTACTGCCAGATTGTGTCCACTCTCACTGAAATGGGACATAAAACATACAGAATATTAGCCTTATCTGCAACACCAGGAAGCAAGGTTGAAGATGTTGTCAATGTAAGTTAACTATATAGTTAGAATATAAGAAAATTAACGGCCTTACCACAAAACATTGTTTAACAAGTGTTTAACTTAAACATTGTTTAAATGTGATGCTGTCACTGTGTGTTTGAAAGACACAGCATCACATTTAAACAGTGCAGTGTCTAAATCAAACAGTGTTTTAAAACTTTTGTGGTAAGGTCATAAGTGTTAGACTTTAAGGCTCGGTTATGTGGAAACATTTATTTCTATCTTTTTCTTTATGTGTAAAGAGTATGGAAGATCTCTTTAGCTTGTCATATGTTATTTTTGTGGCTACAACTTTTAGTTTTCCATTTAAAAATATGACCCCCGCAAACCATGTTTTCCTATAATGGACCCTTAAAGTAATTAATACCAAGAAACAATATCACAGATAGACATTGTATTTTTATATTTTTCTTTAGGTTGTTAAAAGTCTACACATAGCTCACTTGGAATTGAGAACAGAAAATTGTATAGATGTCCAACCATACAGCCATTCAAGGAAAATAAACACAGTTATCATACCACTAGGTCCTGAATTGACTCACTTGAGGCAGCAATATGTGGAGGTATCCCATCAACTTTATGATACAACTTTACAGCTTTATTTCAATTATTGAGCCTGAAGTTAATGTTTTTGTAGATTTTGGATGGCTATGCAAGGCGATTGAAACAATTCAACATACTGCCGCAAAACCTTGGCAACTTATCTAAAGGACGAGTTGTAATGCTCTACAAAGAATTCCAGACCAAAGACAGAAGTGCCAGGTAACCATGAAAACATCTTTAATGTCAGTTTTCGTAATAACCAGTGGTCATATGATGATGACTTATCGGAAATTATTTTAATGTACATATTTAAGGGTTTCAACCTAGCCTTTAAGTTGTTTAATATTTGAGGGGTATAGTATCAAAATCCGCTAAGATAACTTTGAAAAAAATTTATGCAGCCCATGAAAAGCTATAACTTACCAGGATTTTTTCAGTCTATACAATTAGTTTATGACATGCAACACAAATTTTAGCTGGACCAACAGATATTTGGTTATAGGGTTGTGTATAGGGGCTTTTGATCCTGAATCTGTTTTTTGTTGGCGGATGTCTCTATGTTTTAGTTGATTTTTTTACCTAACTAGCCAACCATTTGAAAGCTATTTTTAAGAGCTTTTTTTTCTAACGATGCTACTAAACTAACTCGAATTTGGTCACTAAGCATTATAACGGATTTTGATACTATACCCCTCATATCTTGTTGATTTACTATTCTAGCTGTCACCTGTTTTGTACATCTGAATTAAAAATAAAGAAATAAAATAAGTAATAATTAAACAAATTTTTATACCTACTGAATCATGTAACTAATGACTCATGCCTTTCAGACACCCACAACACAATTACATAATGAAGGACTTTACGCACCTAATCGCCCTTTACCACGGCCTCGAACTACTAATCAAGCATGGTTCCCGAGTGTTCCTGAACTTCTTTGATGAACACCCTGAGAAATCATGGATACAGGCGGATGACAAACTTACAGCATTGTTGGAAAGGCTAAGGGATGACCTTGGAATTGATCCGCTTGCTCTAAACACTAGCATCTTACCGGATGGCACTATACCTGAAGTAATGAAATATTTATTTTAAATTATTAGAAATCATTATATTACAGCGTTTCCCAAATGGTTCCCAAATTACGAAATAAAAATACGGTCGCAGCGCACCATTATCTCATAAACTTAAGAGTTCATGTTTTTTCATTCATGTTAAATGCCCTAGGAGCGTTAAAAAACTTGTGGTGAGTCTCTGTAGGGAAACATTAAAATAACTTGGCCAGTGTATAGAAGTTTGGGAAACTCTGTTATACTCTGTTCCCTCCATTTGGTTTAAAATATGCTTTATATTTCAGATACCGAAAGATATTTGTTTCGGTCATCCAAAGTTCTATAAATTGAAAGAAATTATGTTAGAACATTTTTCTATTGCCAAGAAAAAAGGACAGGACACCAGAGCAATAGGTAATTATTTATCTATAAATAATTATATTTAGCTGTGAAAAAACACAAACACTTTTTCATATAGAAAAAAGATTATCTCATTTTGTCAAGAAAATACATATATTATAATGTTGATTAAATTCGTCACTGATTACTGGTATTAATTTATTTGTCATTAATTTCAGTATTTTGTGAGTATCGAGAAAGCGTGAATTTGGTCAACTGTTTACTACTGCAGTGTCGACCGCTGATCATGCCGCAAATGTTCGTCGGACAAGGAGCTTCTGGTATGGAAACATGGATAGATTTAAATTATTTTAAGCATATACATACACGGTTCAAATCCTGTCTGAGCTGCTACGGGTGAGTCGATTTTTTCTAGTATTTTTTCAATTATATGAATTATCTTAATAGAAAAAATAGCATTGTGAATGCCTAAAATCAAAAAATTTCAATAATTATAAAGCTATTTCATCTTAATCGATTGTCTAGCATCTGTAAATGTCGAAGTTAATTTTTCACAATGATGAGATAATGCTGGCTTACAGCGGAAACGTAAAAAGTACTAGAAAATTTCGCCGCTCCCACTAGCGACTCGGTAGCATAATTGGTTAGTGCATTGGGCCGGGGGTGTGTAAAGTCCATTCGTTTAGATAGTGTCGCCCTTTTATCGCGCCGCCTTTGCACGTGCCGCTTCTTGTCAAAGGATGCCGCCGCATAAACAAAGGATACCGCGTGCGGCGTACACCCGCAAGTGAATTTGGATTTTGGCAGTTTGCATCGAAGCGCTGGCGGGGCGGCGCTGTAGTGAAAGGTTGTATTTGTTGACTCTGCTACATATATGCACTGAAAATGTTTTTTCGTCCTTGGGAGGTCAGTGAAATGACTCAAGATGAAACTTTAAGTGAACCAACAAAAAAGACGGGTGTTTTGTAAAACATGTAAACAAATTATTATGACCAATGTCTATCGAAATTGTGTTGAAATATCGATATTTTGGTAATTCGATTCGGAAAGTGTTAATGTTGTATCTATTATCATAAATATAGATGATAATGACTCCAACACTTCGAGCAATGAAGAATAGTGGTCTAATTTTTCTTTACGTATACCTACATACTCAATTTATTTCATTAAAATTATCTTTGCACCGCGCTTGTGTGTATTATTTGTATGCGTATTTTATTACAATAAACACAAGGGACACAAGTGCTTGCGGGTGTACCGACACTATCTAACCGAATGGACTTTAATGTATGACCTAAATTTACATGCACTAACGATCAGAAGATATAATAACATTTCATATAATTTCATTTGACATACCGATCAAATAATATAACATACAGTTAATATAATTTCACTTGACCTAAATACATGTGATATAAAAATTATTTGACACAATAATCATTTGATCTAATTAACAGATGATATAAAGCACATTTCATATAACATTCATTTACTCTATTCAACATTTAACATAATTTTATTTGACCTATGATTTAAATGCTATAAAAACAAGCATAGCCCAAAAATATTATTTCATTACTTATATATTTTTAACTACACCCATGCTTTAAATCCTCCATAAAGGGTTCTGAAATAGTTAGCTTACTGCCAACATTACAGTATCGCTCCGCTGCGAGTGGTCAAAACACTACCCTAATCTAACCTACCTGGTGCATTTAGTTATTCTTTATAGCGGGGGCCTGGGGCCAGCCCCCCAGCAAGTATTTTGCAAGCAAGCACTTAACATGCAAGCATACAAGCAAGCATGCAGCAAGCAAGCAAGCATGCAGCAAGCAAGCAAGCATGCAGCAAGCAAGCAAGCATGCAGCATGCAAGCAAGCATGCAGCATGCAAGCAAGCATGCAGTGCAAGCAGGCATGCAACATGCAAGCAGGCATGCAACATGCAAGCAAGCATGCAGCATGCAAGCAGGCATGCAACATGCAAGCAGGCATGCAACATGCAAGCAAGCATGCAACATGCATGCAAGCATTGTGGAGCTCCGCTCGCTTCGCTCGCTCCGCTGCGCGTGGTCAAAACACTAACCTAACCTACCCCCGACCCCCCCGAGCAGGGGGGCCAGCCCCCCTGCACCCCCCGGCAAGCATTTTGCAAGCAAGCAAGCAAGCCTGCAAGCAAGCAAACATGCAGAATGCAAGCAAGCATGCAACATGCATGCAAGAATTGTGGGCCCCCCCCGAGCAGGGGGGCCAGCCCCCCTGCACCCCCCAGCAAGCATTTTGCAAGCAAGCCTACAAGCAAGCATGTAAGCAAGCATGCAGCATCCATGCAAGCAAGGATGCAGCATGCATGCAAGCATGCGAGTGGTCAAAACACTAACCTAACCTAACCTACTGGCAAGCTACATGCATGCTTGTAGGCTTGCTTGCATGTCTAATCATTGTTGTGTCATAACATATGTATGCTAATAGATGTTAGTACATTCAACATTAGTTATTTGATAATAAAGCAAGCATCATAATAACAAACGCTAGTTATTTCTATTTTATCGTAAAAGTTGATTATAACATGTAAAATTAGATCAAATGATATGTATATGAAATATAAGTTAGATAAAAAAGCAATATATCAAATGATACTTATGGGATATAAACGTTAGAGCAAATGTAAATCTGGCAAATAATAATGATGACAAATGAATAATAGGTTAAATAAAAATTATGTCATATATTTTTAGGTCGAATAAAAATTAGATGAAGTCAACGTTAGTGACATTGAAATTAGATTAACTGTTTTTATGGCAACCGAATCGCACCCTTGGGCCGGAATCCCAAAGGTGCAGGTTCGAATCCTGTCTGAGCTGCTACGGGTGAGTCGATTTTTTCTAGTATTTTTTCAGTTATATTAATTATCTTAATTCTATAAGCTTGTCAATGTAGATTGCCAAAATTCTGATAAAAAAATGTTACATTCGGATGTTTTTAATTTTGTCTTGTATGACTATCTAATCTACTTACTACTGACTGACTACGTTTTACTTACATGTTTTATCCTTACTAATATTATAAATGCGAAAGTCCGTTTGTTTGTTATGCCTTCACGTCTTAACTACTGAACCGATCATCATGAAATTTTGCATACACGTTGTCAGGGGTACAGAGAAGGATATAGAGTACCTTTCGTTCCGTAAAAAGTATTGTTCCCGAGGAGAGCAAAAAACCTTTCCACGCAGACGAAGTCGCGGGCAGCCGCTAGTTTCCCAATAAAACCCTTAAAATCTTTTTCACAGAAATAAGTATTTTTGTTTTGATTTTTTTATTATTTCTTATTTTTTTGTCAACCAAAGGCAAAGACGGCAAAACAGTGGTATCGCAAAAGCAGCAGTTACGCGTGATGCGCAACTTCCGCGAAGGCTCGTGCAACGCGCTCGTGGCCACGTGCGTGGCTGAAGAAGGCCTGGACGTAGGCTCTGTG
Source organism: Agriphila tristella (assembly GCA_928269145.1). Lineage (NCBI taxonomy): Eukaryota > Metazoa > Arthropoda > Insecta > Lepidoptera > Crambidae > Agriphila > Agriphila tristella. Next base: position 7,723,372 of record OV743440.1, read on the forward strand.
GACCTCATACTGTGCTTCGATATCTCCACGCGCTCGCCCGTGCGACTCGTGCAAAGGTTCGAATATTATGTACTATGGGCAACAGCGTCGCTCAACCAGTTAGCAACAAAATTCGTGTGCGCGCGTATCGCCCCTGCACGAACTAAACGTATGTTGTGACGGCGCGGCCTGCAAGCGATTTTAACCTTAGGAGTGGTTAAGCGACGCTGTGCCCATGGTACTTGGATGACGTCATGATAATTGATATTACTGTAATTATGTTTTTATCTGATATAGTGTAACTTGAGTGCATATAATTGAGCGGGGCGGCGCTATGATTAATTGATTTTTATTGATATTAAGGTGATTAGTATTCTCTAGTGGCGCCCTCATTTTAGTTAAATTTATTGCTCGCTAAGTACGCACGACAGCATGCTATGTTAAACGGTTGAACTACGAAAACAGCTCTTATTACAACGTTATAAAGGCGGTCTCAAGGTCAACATGTATAGTCTGATGTGCTGCTGACTGTACATAATGTATCGAAAATTCAAACGTCGCTATTGAAGCTAAGGTTCTTTAGTTTATTTACAAACAATAACCTCTCTCTTGGAGATTTTGGCGCCATTTCATCGAGTTCGGTTCGGAATCTATTTTAATTATTTGCAAATTGATTCATAGTGGATATTGTGTCTTAACATCGGTGCAGTTTTGTGGTACAAGTGTCTACGCAACTGAACAATATGTGGGTTGAAATAGGCGCGATCTTGGTTGTGCGAAGCTGAGACTTTTATTGTAGTGGTAGCTACCTCGGCAGAACTTACAAGAGTAAACTGTCTTGATATACTTGGTCCCAAATGCTCCAAGCAGCATTGGAATGCAATGCACCTGCATTCTAATGTAAACTGAAACAATTACTACCTACCACTGAACTATTCAACACTTGACACTGGCAAAAAATACTTCCAAGTGGAATGTAGATTGCCAACACATAAATAAGAAGAAGAAGAACTTCTCTATTTTTGTTCTTTTGCCTACAACTACAACAAACGAACATCGAATGTATAGAGTGCGCGAGCGGGCAACTAAAAGATTCCTTCAGAAACTTGTTTAGGGTGCTTAGGAGAGTGCATACTAAACTAAAAGTCCCCTCGCCTAGGAGGTGAGCCGGAGTGGGACGGGGGTTTAAAGTTTGACGGTTTAAATATCGTCGTAGAGAAAAGAGTTCTTCTACCGAATAAATGCTTATAAAATTATCTTAATTTTAGTTTATTTTGACCTATAACAAAATAACCTATATTATCTTCTTGAGGAAGTAGTTTAAAAAACCGGCCAAGTGCGAGTCGGACTCACGCACGAAGGGTTCCGTATCAAAAAACAGCAAAAAAATCATGTTTGTTTTATGGGAGCCCCCCTTTAATATTTATTTTATTTTGTTTTTAGTATTTGTTGTTCTAGCGGCAACAGAAATACATCATCTGTGAAAATTACAGCTGTCTAGCTATCACGGTTCTTGAGATACAGCCTGGTGACAGACAGACAGACAGACGGACAGCGGAGTCTTAGTAATAGGGTCCCGCTTTTGGGTACAGAACCCTAAAAACAGTTGGGAATTCGAAGAACGTGTATAAAATAAAAGTTCTAAAAAATGTTGTAATCTTTGACTCGGTAGAAGAACACTCTTTCATCTACACATCACTTTTCTCTACGAGCGACGCATCGTTTTGGAGATATTAAAACCTTTAAATCCTCCCACTCCACCTCACCTCCTAAACGAGGGGATTTTTAGTATTTTCACTCCCTAACCAGTAACTACTCCACTCCCTAAGCAACCTTTATCTTTTCCTTTCCCTTTACAACCCATTTATTGAATGGACTATTATTAGTGTGGATTGTTGCAATTGCAATGGCATAACAATGTTTAGTTGTATGTTTACAGATGTGGGCGTACAGGGCGCGAGCGAGGTGGTCAAGTATTCATTTTAGTCACTGAAGGAAGAGAACATCAGGTATTTGATAAATACTTATAGGTCGCCTGTTAATTGAGTCCTTTGCCGGCGAGGCACAAAAGAGAAACAAAAAAAGCATTCGTAACAATTAACCTTCCCCAATAAATATTGAACTCAAGCGGTGTTACTACAAAATATTTTTAAACACCTGTTTGACTTAGACACTGTTAAATGTGATGATGTCACTTTTTTGACAATATTGTTTGAATAGCATCACATTTAAACAGTGTCTAAGTTAAACAGGTGTTTAAAAAACTTTTCTTATAAAATGACGAAACTTTTTACTAAAAAGAACTATGAAAATTCAAGCTATGCAAAACTCCTTGGTCAAATAATTTTTTTTTTTTTCATAAAATGATAAGATTCATTTTAAAAGCGCGAAAAAAAATCTGCTGTTTTACATTTCGATTTTACTTTTGTATGGAACAGCAGATTTTTTTTTCGTGATTTCGAGGTTGGTCCAATAATGAAAGTTGTTCAGTTTGATGGTCTGATAAACCCCACGAGAGGTTTTTAATGAACTAAAAATATCCTTGTAAATGTTTTATTTACCTCGCATGAATGATGTAAAGTAGTATGCTTACCTCGGTTATACCCCGCGTTCCAAATCACGCCAACAGCACTGTTAGCGTATAATCCATTAAATTAAGTAGGTACACAAATACCCTATTTCTGTAATATTTTGTGACTATTTAATTTGGTCGGATACGCGCTAACAGCGTTGTGAGCGTGATTCGGAACGCGGGGATAAGTAGCTGTGCACTCGATCCATTAGCGCCCTTTGCGAGCTGCGCTCGCACGGGCGCCAAATTGGATCTTGTTCTGTAATAGCTCACGTACGTCCCTTGTGTAACAAACTACTATTGTAATAACACCGTGTGTTTCGGTGATTATGTGGGAAGTCCATCAAAAAAAATAAGTACCCAACCTACCTTTATTTATTTATACGAATAATTCCAGACCCTATTGGACTGTATGCGGCAAAGAGACGGCTTAAACAAGAAGATCCTGCAGTCGTCTGAAGTGAGCAACAGTCTGTACCAGCTGAACCCGCGCATGATGCCGCACGGCCACACGCCGCAGTGCAACAAGATGTATATCACCGTCGCCAAGAAAACCGACCCGAAAGAGAAGGCTCAAGATGCCGATAAACCCAAAAAGGTAAGAAGGTGTGTTTATTCGATACTAGCGGCCGCCCGCGACTTTGTCTGCGTGGACAGTTTTTTTGCTATCCCTCGGGAACTGTACCTTTTTTTCTGGATAAGAGGTACCCTATGTCCTTTTCTGCACCCCTGACAACGTGTGTGCAAAATTTAATGATGATCGGTTCAGTAGTTACGACTTGAAGGCGTAACAAACAAACGGACTTTCGCATTTATAATATTAGTAAGGATGTAAAAGTAAATCTCAATCAAATCAAACGTTAATATCCAACATTCGTTGTATCAGTGTTTTGTCTCTTTCAAATGTCAAACTTCAGTTGTTTAGGAGTCAACAGTGTACTATAGTACTTATGTCTAGTGTCCGACCGAAACTGGAATTCCAAGCGAAACTGGAATTCCAAGCGAAACCGAAACCGAACTTTTGGCCCTGGGTTCAGTTTCAGCCGAAACCGAAACCGAAACTTGTTTTCGCACATTAAATTTACGTTGTTTTTTTACACATATATGGTTGGTGGTAGGGTAGATGATTTTTCACAAATTAATATCAATCAAGTAACTGATTATTAAACCACGTAACCTCAATTCAACATGATCGCGCCCATTCACGCCGGCTGATGAACTCCGAAGTTAGCCGATTGACGCACGACAATTAACGAAAACCGAGTTTCGGCCAAGCCTTTCGGCTTTGGCCAATATTTGTCCGAAACCGAAACTAGTTTTTTGGTCGAAACTGACCGAAACCGAAACTTCGGTCGGTCACTATTTATATCTATTCTGCTATGCCAGTGTGTAACCTATACATCCGCTCCACAATATTTTATTTGTAAAGACGTGTAATTAAGGCGACTTCATATGCAACACTAGCACCACTCTCGCAAAAAAATAATTACCATGTAAATACATAATTTATTAAATTTCCAAGCTTATGATCCTTTCGCAAAATATCAATTGTTATAAACACACAAACTCAGTGTTGTTTGCAGTTTTAGTGGTGAAAAAAGTAAAAAAGACCCACAGTAGTCGCCGTCGCGAGAAAAACCACAGTAAATTATTTGTTATTAAGTTGTGTAAATAAATAACTATTGATATTTTACCCTTGTAACCACCATACCATTATACCATTTTTTTGCGGGAGTTGTGCTATTGTTGAGTGTCCGTCATTAATATGTCATTATAATACAACCCTAGGGTCAAAAAGATTTGCGAACAATGTTACTCGGCAAGTCATCAAGTTCCAGTAGTTCTTCAAGCAAAGAATTGGAAGTTTCTAATCTAATCACTGAAGAAGAATATAAAGAGATATTTCCCAATGGCATTGAGAGTAAACCATCGATATATACTTCAAGGGAGCTATGGGCAATGAGTAAGGGTATGTTATTGTTATATTAACTACAACTACCTATACTACTACTAACATTCATATTCTTAGTCCTTTTCAGTCGGGTTTCCGCCCCGGGCATAGCACTGTCACCGCCTTGACCAAGGTATCTGATGACATCCGAGAGGGTATGTCTAATCAACAGCTCACTACCTTAGTACTCCTGGACTTCAGCAATGCTTTTAACACGGTTGATTATGATATACTCCTCGCAATGCTGAAAACTGTCCTGGTTTCGGATGCCGTGGTCGAATGGTTTCGCAGCTACCTCGTCGAGCGTCGACAATGTGTCCGTGTTGACGATAAATTGTCTGCTCCTTCTGACGTCATGGCGGGTGTACCTCAGGGTGGAGTCCTTTCCCCTCTTCTCTTCTCTATCTTTATTAACTTCTTAACACCTCTTTTTTCATGTCAATATCATTTGTATGCTGATGACCTGCAAATCTATTCACAAGCTCCTATTGACAATATTTCCCACCTGGTTGCAAGTCTTAATGCTGACCTTGCTACAATCGTTGAATGGAGCCAAGCCCATGGGCTCACGGTAAATCCCCATAAATCGCAGGCCATCATCATCGGTGGATCTAAGCAGACTGCCAAACTAAAACATGTTAATGTCCCACCTCTCCTGTTCGATTCCGTTCCTTTGCCCTACAGTGATGTAGTCAAAAACCATGGCGTTCTTTTTGACAGCACCCTGTCATGGTCTCCCCACATTGCCGAAGTGAGCAGAAAAGTCTACGGTGCAGCCGGTTCCTTACGTAAATGGAAAAATTTGCTCCCTGTGAAGACCAAGGTCGAACTTTCGCAATCACTCCTTTTGTCAAGCCTCGACTACGCAGATGTCTCAGCCATTGACCTCAATGAGGATTTACTAAACAAACTGGAACGTCTACAGAATCTGTGTATTCGATTTATATACGGGTTGCGCAAGTTCGACTATGTGTCTGAGTATAGAAAAAAATTAGGGTGGCTGCCCATCAGGCTGCGTCGTCAGGAGCACGCTCTTACTCTGCTGTACAAAATATTGTATGATCCAAGATCTCCCCCTTACCTTAAGGAGCGTTTTCAACCTCTCGGCTTCGGCCATAGTCTGCCACTTAGGTCCAAATCTGACAACCGCCTGAACACTCCTCTTACCCAATCTGGCTACTACAAAGAGTCATATACAGCAGTGGCGAGGGGCGAAATTATGGCGAAGGTAAGCCGCTCTACAAAAATGATGAAAAATGTTATGATCTGCATAGTCGATCATTGGGGTGGGATTTCCAAAGATAAGCCGATAGGAATCGGCTTGTATGGACCCTTTGCCACTGATATACAGTCAAGACTACAATTCTTTGGAATAGCCTACCAAGTGAAATCCGCCACTCGGAATCCCTTGCTGTTTTTAGGAAAATTTGCACGCAAATCTTCTAAATCCTAGTTTGCAACAACTATTACATATGTGTATGTTTATGTAGTATATTTATATTGTATATCTTTATTTATGTCATTTATATATTGTTTTCATATTGTAAAATGTAATATTCTGTGTCTTGTATGTATGTTGCTGGCACACTACCTCTTTTAATAAATAAGTTATCCTTTGTAACAAAGGTTTGCCTGGAAGAGATCGCTTTCAGCGATAAGGCCGCCTTTGCCCACCATTGTTTTAATGTTATTGTTTGTAACTATTCCTGTAATGTGTGAGCAATAAAGAGTTTTATCTATCTATAATATCGTATGTAAATTTAAGAAATCCCAACTATACATATTACGTCTACATTTCCATTACAGAAAAAGTTTTGAAAATCAGCAAAGAAGATAACAAAGATGAATTTAAATTATCAACGTGGCTGGAATGGCAGAGAACCTTACAGAAAACTGTTAATATTGGGCATTCCAGAGATAGCGAGATACTGTCAGAGTTACTACAATATAGCGATGCCAAAAGGTTTGAGTTGCCTGCGTCTACACAAAATCCAAGTATGTTCAATTCTATCAATGTCTTTACTACCAGCCCCCCTAGCTGAGCACCGAAACGCGATATGATATATCGATTTATCACGTTTAACTGTCAAAAGACGATGGATTTTAACAGTTGAGTGTCGATAAAACGCTGTATCACGCGATATACAACGTGAATATCAAATCAACCACCTATTTTGGTCAATTGAAAGCTTTACATGGAACTAATGGCATTTATATTATACTAGCGGCCGCCCGCAACTTCGTTTGCGTGGACAGTTTTTTTGCTATCCCTCGGGAACTGTACGTTTTTTCGGGGTGAAAGGTACCCTATGTCCTTTTCTGCACCCCTGGCAACGTGTATGCAATATTTTATGATGATCGGTTTAGTAGTTACGACGTGATGGCGTAACAAACAAACGGACTTTCGCATTTATAATATTAGTAAGGATTACACTTCTTCAGTTTCGACTTTATTTACAGCATAAAATTATATATCGTGTTTCGGTGGCAGGGGTGTTATTTTTGACAGTGATATTTTATTTCTATTTTATTTACAGCATTTTTCACACAAGACTTTGAGAGTCAGAAGATTCTACCGATGTCGCCAGCAAAAGAAAAACCGCCTAAACAGAAAAAATCAAAAGCTAATTTAATAAAATCTCCTTTCAAAGTGACAAAATCGCCAGGAAAAAGAGACGGTGATATAAGGGCCCTCTTCAGCACGGCCACTAAATCTACTAAAAGCTACACAAAATTATTAAATGACTTAGGTATTCAAAGCTGTGGCAGTCTTCCTACGCGACTTATTAACTTATTAGTCGACTTAAGTTTGGAGAGTAGTAACGTGACAAAAACTTGCTATATTTGCCAAAATGTGTGTGATTGCAAATTTTTATACAACATGAGAGCACAAAAGAAAGCTTTGCCTTTGAACTTCTTAGTAGAACCTAAACTACCAAATATCGAATTAATCGACGATATCAATGAAGAGTCTCTCGTAAAATATGTTCAAGATTTGGATACATCTAAAAATGTAATAAATGAAAATGAACTCTCAATCGATTATGATGAAGAAGTTATTAAATTTGACAAAGAACATAATAATGACAACAGTAAAAACTTTGAATTAGATTTCAATTTTGATTCTCTTGACGAGTTGAATTCTTGTATAGTTGTTGAAGAGAAAACTCCAGAGAGGAAAGATGTTAAAAATGAAGATCAAAATAGTAACTTTAATTTAGAATTTGATTTCAATTCTCTTGACGATTTTGGTTCACAAACAGCTACAGTCGATAAAATTGAAAAACCAAAGGAAGAATCGGAAAATAAGTTTGAAATTGGAGATATAGATGATATATTTGCCGTAAGCAGTCCGGAAGAAATACAAAATAAACAGACAGTTAATGAAGTAAAGGAAGAAAAACCAGGTGACCAAAATAAAATACTTGGTTTTTTTGGTTTAGATAGCATTGATGATATATTTGCAGATGACGATGATACTGTGGAAAACAAACAAACCGAAATAAAGTCACAAGCAGAAAATAAAACTAGAAAAACGATTGAAAATAATAATAATCAAAACGTTAGTCCATCTATTTTAACTGGTAGACCTAGAAACTTCGCCTCAACTTCTCCTATTTTATGTAGCCAAAGTAGAAAGTTTCAACTGAGCACTAAGAAAAATCCTGATTCGGCAACAGTCAGCAAAGCTAAACGCCAATTGATAAAAGATATAAGTGATGAAAACATTACCGACCAAAAGCCAAACAGCAGCAGTTTGAACATTAGCAATAATAAAAGCATGTTTACTATAACGCAGATTGTTGATATGATTAATAAACCGGATGGTAAAAATATTTCTGCCTTACAATTTAATCAATCTAATGTATTGAAACAAGAAAATGATACTGTGATAGTAGATGATGATCGAAGTTCATCACCAATATTATTGACCCAAGCTGATAAAAGGAAACTCAATGTAGCAGAAGTTTCAAAACTTAGTCAGACTCTAACGACACAGTTGAAGAAATCTACAAGTCTTATTATATTAGAAAGTGAAAGTGATAGTAGTGAAGATACTCAGGTATATGACCTTCATGAAGATGTTGTAAACACTACCAGTGAAAATAAAAACGATCTAAATAATTCTAGTCAGATCTCACATAAAAGAAAATTGGATTTGGATAATGATGATGACTTTATAAATGCTTCCCCATATTTTAATAAGAAACCTAAATTAGACAATAACAATTCTAAAACTTTGACATTGCAACAAAAAGTTTTAGCTGCCCTGACTTCTAATAAGGATGGTACTTTCAAGCCCAGCAACAATGAACACGTTGTGAACTTTAGTATTTCTCCAATACAGTTATCACAAAAAGAGAATAAAAATCCACAGTTCTTGAATAATGATACTCAATGCGAAAGTGACGATGAAAAAGAATACATCAGGAAAAGTAATTTAGAAATGTTGCAAATGTTCAAGAGAGATAGCAAAGTTGAAAGTCCAAAAAACAAGTTTAGCTTAGCTGTTAATGGGATAAGTAAAATACGTTCTCAAAAGAGGAAATTGGCATTTGAAGACAGCGATGATGACTTTGTAGATGATAAAACAATCCAAAATGAAAGATCTGCAAATAACAATTTACACAAACCTACTAGTAAACACAAAGAACGCAAGGTAAGCTATTTACATTTTAAGGCCGGCCACACACAGACTCCCGTAATCCCGTTACGGAATTCCGAACGAAATTTTGACAATGTATGAAGATTCCGTACGGAAAAATCCCGCATGTGTGTGGCAGGCCCATAGATTTTGTATGCAGTTGCTGCGTTCGGAATCACGCATGTACGGAATTCCGTAACGGGATTACGTCTGTGTGTGGCCGGCCTAATAACCGCCTTTCCTTCTTATAAGTTTTTTTTAAATCTACCCTCTCATCTCTAAATCGGGGTTCCTCAACCAGCGCGCCCCGGGGGCGCGGCAAGTTTTCAGGTGGGGCGCGAAGCATTAAATAATTTACAAAATTATATGACATAGCGATTTACGCATTTAAGGTGGTACGTCTAGCTCAGTAGCGCCACCCATGGAAATAAATCAATTACGTTGTTGACCCTTGATAAAACAAATGATTTATTTCCATTGGTGGCGCTACTGAGCTTGACGTACCACCTTAACTGTCTAAAGACAATGGATTTTGATTTAGTATTATATTATCTGTGGTGTCTATAAAATGCTATTTTATATCGTAATTCGGTAGAGAAGGGAATAAGTAGTTAAAACTTATCGTAACCTATGAAATCATTACCTTAACATTGTAGAAAAAGAAACCAAGCGGTTTCCTCGAGCTGGAAGCGGAGCTGTCAGGCGACGGCGACAGCGGCGACGAGCTGTCCGACTCGAGCGCCGGCAGCATCGCCGAGTTCATCTGCGACGACCACGACGCCACGCCCCACGTCGATATGCACGCGCACTACATACGATCCGTCAGGTATGTGCTTGTAGATGGGGAGGATCAGGCGATGGCGACGAGCTGTCCGACTCGAGCGCCGGCAGCATCGCCGAGTTCATCTGCGACGACCACGACGCCACGCCCCACGTCGATATGCACGCGCACTACATACGATCCGTCAGGTATGTGCTTGTAGATGGGGAGGATCAGGCGATGGCGACGAGCTGTCCGACTCGAGCGCCGGCAGCATCGCCGAGTTCATCTGCGACGACCACGACGCCACGCCCCACGTCGATATGCACGCGCACTACATACGATCCGTCAGGTATGTGCTTGTAGATGGGGAGGATCAGGCGATGGCGACGAGCTGTCCGACTCGAGCGCCGGCAGCATCGCCGAGTTCATCTGCTACGACCACGACGCCACGCCCCACGTCGATATGCACGCGCACTACATACGATCCGTCAGGTATGTGCTTGTAGGCGACGAGCTGTCCGACTCGAGCGCCGGCAGCATCGCCGAGTTCATCTGCTACGACCACGACGCCACGCCCCACGTCGATATGCACGCGCACTACATACGATCCGTCAGGTATGTGCTTGTAGATGGGGAGGATCAGGCGATGGCGACGAGCTGTCCGACTCGAGCGCCGGCAGCATCGCCGAGTTCATCTGCGACGACCACGACGCCACGCCCCACGTCGATATGCACGCGCACTACATACGATCCGTCAGGTATGTGCTTGTAGATGGGAAGCGGAGCTATCAGGCGACGGCGACGAGCTGTCCGACTCGAGTGCAATTTATTGAAGAATTCTGTATAGGTAGTTTATATGTAGATGGAACCGCAATTTTGTTGTGATGCCAGTACCTTGATTACGTAAAGCTGTTGCTAACAATTCTCGATTGAAATCGATTGAAAGCGCGGTTGCATTGCTGCTTTAGTTAAAATAGTTGTCACATTGGTTCTTACTAAAGCAGCGATGTAACTGCGATTTCTGTCAAAGTTGATTGCAACAAAATTACAAAATCACCCCCCTGGACGACAAAAAACTAATATTACCAAATAGTTTTAGACGGAACCTTGTTGTATCAGGCGACGACTTGCCACGTGCTATAAGCAACAGCGTCGCTCAACCAGTTAGCAACAAATTTCGTGTGCGCGCGTATCGCCTCTGTACGAACTAAATGTATGTTATGACGGTGCGGCGTGCAAGCGATTTTAACCTAAGTGGTTAAGCGACACTATTGCCCATGGTACCTACATAATTCTTTCGCTTCATCTACTCTCGTCTGTCTTCATATGTCTGCCGATCACAGCACTCTTTTTGATTTGATTAAGTACAAATATGATTTCAAAATCACTGACGATTCAAACAGTAACTTCTGATGTTGCGCAAGAGCACAGTTGTGCCACAGAATATATAATAGTACTAATAGTGTCCGCAATGGTGTCTACAAAAGTGACGTGATATCCGCTTGTCACGCCCACTCAAATATTAACCATCATAATAATATTAGTATTATTTCCTTTTTATAGGAGTCCTGTAAAAGGAGTTTTCAAGATACCGGAGTTGCCCAAGAAATATGATAAAATGAACGTATTTTCACAATTCGTCGAGGAAGATAACTACGAGATGGTAAGATTATATATATTGACACGACACATAAAATATATTTTGTTTTAGGCCTAATAAAATAAGAGAGATGCTACATTTACAAACGTGCCGGACTACAGCTGGGCCACAAAAAAAAAGTTGGAAATCTGACTTTTTGACTATGCCATGATGAAGTCGATAATTTGTCGGAATTTGTCGCCAAAAACCAGAATTTGTCGGTCTTGCGTTTAGGAGATACGTGTGGCTCAGCTGTAGAGACGTCTCTACAGCTGGGCCACACAGATCTCGAAAACGGAAGGTCGTAGCGAAAATCTTAATACTCGTATGTGTAGCCGGTAATTTGTCGGATTTTGTCGCCAAACACCAGAGTTTGTCGGTCTTGCGTTTAGGAGATACGTGTGGCTCAGCTGTAGAGACGTCTCTACAGCTGGGCCACACAGATCTCAAAAAAGGAAGGTCGTAGCGAAAATCTGATTACTCGTATGTGTAGCCGGTAGTTTGTCGGATTTTGTCACCAAGAACCAGATTTTGTCGATCTTGCGTTTAGGAGATATGTGAGGATACGCTGTGGAGACTTTTCTACCTGGATCTTGAGAAAGGAAGGTCATAGCGAAAATCTGATAACTCGAGTGTGTAGCCGTTAGTTTGTCGGAATTTGTCACCAAGAATCAGATTTTGTCGATCTTGCGTTTAGGAGATATGTGAGGATACGCTTACGACCTTTCGTTCTCGAGATCCAGGTAAAAAAGTCTCCACAGCGCATCCTCACATATCTCCTAAACGCAAGATCGACAAAATCTGATTCTTGGTGACAAAATCCGACAAACTACCGGCTACACATACGAGTAATCAGATTTTCGCTACGACCTTCCGTTTTCGAGATCTGTGTGGCCCAGCTGTAGAGACGTCTCTACAGCTGAGCCACACGTATCTCCTAAACGCAAGACCGACAAACTCTGGTGTTTGGCGACAAAATCCGACAAATTACCGGCTACACATACGAGTAATAAGATTTTCGCTACGACCTTCCGTTTTCGAGATCTGTGTGGCCCAGCTGTAGAGACGTCTCTACAGCTGAGCCACACGTATCTCCTAAACGCAAGACCGACAAATTCTGGTTTTTGGCGACAAATTCCGACAAATTATCGACTTCATCATGGCATAGTCAAAAAGTCAGATTTCCAACTTTTTTTTTGTGGCCCAGCTGTAGTCCAGCACGTCATTTACAATGCGTTTATTTTTCAGGATAGTTTTTGCGTAGATTCTCACATTGGATTGACGCAAGCTGACGATATATCTGAACTAGAGTTAGCGGAGATCGCCCTTGAGGAGGAAAGGAAGCGAAAGAAGAGCCGAAGACAGCTTAGTCCCGAGCGGCCTTCTAATAACGGCGACAGTCCTGTGGTCAGAAGGAAAAACAAAGTCGCCAGACAAATTGATAGCGATTCTGATAGTAGTTAGCTAAAATGCAAACAATTTATATTATTATATTATTTACTTCAATCAAGAATAGCCTAGATAATGTTTAAACGCGTTTAATACCTGTTTTTTTAATTTAATAATATTAGATAACGCTTCACACGGGCTGATTTTTCAATGCCCAGATAATGCTTTATTCGTTTGATAACGTATTATGCCGCTAAATTCAAAATGATTGTCATATGTTTGTTTGTCAAATTTTTGAATGACTTTTATATTATTCGGCTTATAATTTAACTGACAGATATCTGAGGATTGAAAAATCAGCCCGACAGCATGAAAATATGACATTTGACTAACAAAATTATAAGCGACTCGACATTTTGAAATCGAATCTTATTACTATTTTTTCCAAATTCAACTCTAGTAAGAAACAAAGAAGAGAATACTTTGTAAAAAAAATAAGCTCTCAGTTGAAAGTGGTTCCATGGGCAACAGCGTCGCTTAAGAGCGCTTATTCTGCACACTAGCGCCGCCACTGGAAAAAAAATCATAATACTCAAATAAAGACGAAATTGTGAATTATCTCTCTGGAGTGCACTCCGAACTTACTTTGTGGTAGTTTTTATAACTCAAACAATATTTTTGGGCCTGTAGTTTAGTTTAATGGACTTTTATTGCTAAAAGTGGCCACTTTTCGCAATAAAAGTCCATTAAACTAAACGGCACGCTAGAAAAAATTGATTAAGTGATAAAAAATACCACACAGCTTGTTCGGAGTGCACTCCAGAGAGATAATTCACTATTTCGTCTTTATTTAACCACTATAATTTTTTTTCTAGTGGCGGCGCTAGTGTGCAGACTGCGCCCTCTTAACCACTGCTAAGGTTAAAATCGCTTGCACGCCGCGCCCGCTGTCACATACGTTTAGTTAGTGCAGGGGCGATACGCGCACACGAATTTTGTTGCTAACTGGTTAAGCGACGCTGTTGCCCATAGTACATTATATTTTGGAGGTGCCATTTTTAAGACTGGACGGACATCTAGGGTATTCTTGGTCGAAGGTTATTTATGACTTTCCAGCTGGTCTGGATGCCAATTCTTGCTGTGATAATACGAGTACTGATGTAGTTATAAGTGATCCTTTCCATTGTTATAGCGATTTATCTCAATTCCTTGATTGTTGATTTTAAGTGAATTTTAGAATTAAATTGTGACGGTCTTATTTCAATCATGCAAGTAAAAAGACATGCTCTCAATAATTATTTTTATTTAATTTAAATTACATAAACATGTATTATATTTTTATTATAGGTTGCCGTACAATCTTACATTATGAAATAGGTCTTCAATAATTATTTTGTACTGAATCAGTATAGTTTAAAACTTGTATTGTTATTGAACAGTGTACAGATTCATCAACGCTATTTTTTATCAGTCTATTAAATAAACAAATGTGATAGAATGCTAATTGTTGTTACTACTTATTAACTCCTATACTATTCTTCTGTACTTTTTGTCTCGACCTCCTTGGGCTGCCTTCCTTTGTGTAGGTCTTCTAATTCCGCTTGAAGTTCTCCATATTTCTTCTGTAATTGTTTCTCGCGCTCTGTTTGTCGATTCACATCTTCCGTCAATGACTGAAATAATAAAACGTAAATCAAAATTAAATTGTTCCGATTGCGACGATGTATTCTAAGATTAATATTTTTGGTCGCATCTGTTCAAATCCTTAGTAGTTGATATGTTATGGAGGGAATGTAATTTGATTTGCATTTTAATGTGCAGTCAGTAGCACAGCACACCAAATCGTACAAAACTGTCAAAAATGTTGAACCTTCAAAATGTTTGCTCTAAGTTTAGAGTAGTAGTAGCCCAGCGTGCCGTTGACTATAATTTTATGACTGACACAGCAGCACATTATCACAAAACGTAGAATTGCATCAATCGGTTTTGAACTTAACATTGAACCATCTGGATGCAGTCAAACAATGCGTGCTAAATATTTTGGGAGGCCGCGCTATCACGTGCATCATGGCAAATATGAACTCTATATTATAAGCAACAACGTTTAAATTCACTGAATTATGTAACCGCACGATTACGAAAGCTATCGTTAGGTGATTGCGAGGAATTTTATTGTTGTGGTCTAGTAAATAGAGTTCAAATTCGCTATTTACAGGTTACATAGTCACTATTTTGTCTTCTAGACAGGGTTATTTTGTAAAACACCAACAACCTCACAGGAGTAAATGACTAACATCATAAACAACAACATATTTTTCACCTCTCCAGCACGAAAAGGGCTCTTTTGGCGCGTAAAAACTCGCAGCAAAATCGATTTTTGCTGCGAGCGTGAGGCAAAGTGCTTTTTTAATTTCTAACACCAACTTTTTAAATAATAAAGAAAAAATAAATAAAGTGACAAGGAGAGACTTGTAAAATTGATATGTGAGAAAAGGATAGATAGAGTGCTTTATGGTGTCATACACGGATTAAAAAGTAAAAAAATAAAATACACGGATATACCAAGGAGTTTTAAATAAGGATTGTTAAAAAAGAAGGTTGATAATTCGAAATAAAGAGTATGAAGGTAATGAGGTCACATGTATGAAACAAATATGAAATAAGAAAAATTAATGAAATTTACTAACAAATTATATGTTTTATGATTATAAATAAATAAATAAGACGGAATATTAATGAATAAGAGAAAAACACAACGTAATGTAATCAAAACGACGGGAATTACTGACTCTATGAATAAAAAATTTCAGCATAGGTTTGATTGAATTATTTTTGTGATAAATTACAAAAATGAATGTGTCCAACGATCAAGATAGTTTCCTAACTCCAAAAGAGTTAAGTGAACAAGTTTCTAATGCTGAATTAAGCTTTTTTACCAGGAAAGTCAAGTGAAAATTTTCTCGCTGGTCGAGGTGAAAAGTTGTATGTTTTACACGAGACCAAAATGTTGTTCTGCCTCGTGTCTTTAAATCACTCACTGTGCTCAGTAGTCTATATTAGAATCACTCGCTACGCTCGTGATTCAATTCTAGACTACTTCGCTAGTTCGTGATTTAAAGTCGCCACTCGCAGCACAATTTGATTTTGGTCACTTGTATAACAAATAACTATTTCACCTCTCCAGCACGAAAAGGGTGCTTTTGGCGCGTAAAAACTCGCAGCAAAATCGATTTTTGCTGCGAGCGTGAGACAAAGTGCTTTTTTAATTTCTAACACCAACTTTTAAAATAATAAAGCAAAAATAAATAAAGTGACAAGGATGACACTTGTAAAATTGATATGTGAGAAAAGGATAGATAGAGTGCTTTATGGTGTCATACACGGATTAAAAAGTAAAAAAATAAAATGCACGGATATACCAAGGAGTTTTAAATAAGGATAGTTAAAAAAGAAGGTTGAAAATTCGAAATAAAGAGTATGTAGGTAATGAGGTCACATGTATGAAACAAATATGAAATAAGAAAAATTAATGAAATTTATTAACAACTTATATGTTTTATGATTATAAATAAATAAATAAGACGGAATATTAATGAATAAGAGAAAAACACAACGTAATGTAATCAAAACGACGGGAATTACTGACTCTATGAATAAAAATTTTCAGCATAGGTTTGATTGAATTATTTTTGTGATAAATTACAAAAATGAATGTGTCCAACGATCAAGATAGTTTCCTAACTCCAAAAGAGTTAAGTGAACAAGTTTCTAATGCTGAATTAAGCTTTTTTACCAGGAAAGTCAAGTGAAAATTTTCTCGCTGGTCGAGGTGAAAAGTTGTATGTTTTACACGAGACCAAAATGTTGTTCTGCCTCGTGTCTTTAAATCACTCACTGTGCTCAGTAGTCTATATTAGAATCACTCGCTACGCTCGTGATTCAATTCTAGACTACTTCGCTAGTTCGTGATTTAAAGTCGCCACTCGCAGCACAATTTGATTTTGGTCACTTGTATAACAAATAACTATTTCACCTCTCCAGCACGAAAAGGGTGCTTTTGGCGCGTAAAAACTCGCAGCAAAATCGATTTTTGCTGCAAGCGTGAGACAAAGTGCTTTTTTAATTTCTAACACCAACTTTTAAAATAATAAAGCAAAAATAAATAAAGTGACAAGGATGACACTTGTAAAATTGATATGTGAGAAAAGGATAGATAGAGTGCTTTATGGTGTCATACACGGATTAAAAAGTAAAAAAATAAAATGCACGGATATACCAAGGAGTTTTAAATAAGGATAGTTAAAAAAGAAGGTTGAAAATTCGAAATAAAGAGTATGTAGGTAATGAGGTCACATGTATGAAACAAATATGAAATAAGAAAAATTAATGAAATTTATTAACAACTTATATGTTTTATGATTATAAATAAATAAATAAGACGGAATATTAATGAATAAGAGAAAAACACAACGTAATGTAATCAAAACGACGGGAATTACTGACTCTATGAATAAAAATTTTCAGCATAGGTTTGATTGAATTATTTTTGTGATAAATTACAAAAATGAATGTGTCCAACGATCAAGATAGTTTCCTAACTCCAAAAGAGTTAAGTGAACAAGTTTCTAATGCTGAATTAAGCTTTTTTACCAGGAAAGTCAAGTGAAAATTTTCTCGCTGGTCGAGGTGAAAAGTTGTATGTTTTACACGAGACCAAAATGTTGTTCTGCCTCGTGTCTTTAAATCACTCACTGTGCTCAGTAGTCTATATTAGAATCACTCACTACGCTCGTGATTCAATTCTAGACTACTTCGCTAGTTCGTGATTTAAAGTCGCCACTCGCAGCACAATTTGATTTTGGTCACTTGTATAACAAATAACTATTTCACCTCTCCAGCACGAAAAGGGTGCTTTTGGCGCGTAAAAACTCGCAGCAAAATCGATTTTTGCTGCGAGCGTGAGACAAAGTGCTTTTTTAATTTCTAACACCAACTTTTAAAATAATAAAGCAAAAATAAATAAAGTGACAAGGATGACACTTGTAAAATTGATATGTGAGAAAAGGATAGATAGAGTGCTTTATGGTGTCATACACGGATTAAAAAGTAAAAAAATAAAATGCACGGATATACCAAGGAGTTTTAAATAAGGATAGTTAAAAAAGAAGGTTGAAAATTCGAAATAAAGAGTATGTAGGTAATGAGGTCACATGTATGAAACAAATATGAAATAAGAAAAATTAATGAAATTTATTAACAACTTATATGTTTTATGATTATAAATAAATAAATAAGACGGAATATTAATGAATAAGAGAAAAACACAACGTAATGTAATCAAAACGACGGGAATTACTGACTCTATGAATAAAAATTTTCAGCATAGGTTTGATTGAATTATTTTTGTGATAAATTACAAAAATGAATGTGTCCAACGATCAAGATAGTTTCCTAACTCCAAAAGAGTTAAGTGAACAAGTTTCTAATGCTGAATTAAGCTTTTTTACCAGGAAAGTCAAGTGAAAATTTTCTCGCTGGTCGAGGTGAAAAGTTGTATGTTTTACACGAGACCAAAATGTTGTTCTGCCTCGTGTCTTTAAATCACTCACTGTGCTCAGTAGTCTATATTAGAATCACTCGCTACGCTCGTGATTCAATTCTAGACTACTTCGCTAGTTCGTGATTTAAAGTCGCCACTCGCAGCACAATTTGATTTTGGTCACTTGTATAACAAATAACTATTTCACCTCTCCAGCACGAAAAGGGTGCTTTTGGCGCGTAAAAACTCGCAGCAAAATCGATTTTTGCTGCGAGCGTGAGACAAAGTGCTTTTTTAATTTCTAACACCAACTTTTAAAATAATAAAGCAAAAATAAATAAAGTGACAAGGATGACACTTGTAAAATTGATATGTGAGAAAAGGATAAATAGAGTGCTTTATGGTGTCATACACGGATTAAAAAGTAAAAAAATAAAATGCACGGATATACCAAGGAGTTTTAAATAAGGATAGTTAAAAAAGAAGGTTGAAAATTCGAAATAAAGAGTATGTAGGTAATGAGGTCACATGTATGAAACAAATATGAAATAAGAATAATTAATGAAATTTATAAACAACTTATATGTTTTATGATTATAAATAAATAAATAAGACGGAATATTAATGAATAAGAGAAAAACACAACGCAATGTAATCAAAACGACGGGAATGTACTTTACTGACTCTATGAATAAAATTTTTCAGCATAGGTTTGATTGAATTATTTTTGTGATAAATTACAAAAACGAATGCGTCCAACGATGAAGATAGTTGTCACTCCAAAACTCCAAAAGAGTTAAGTGAACAAGTTTCTAATGCTGAATTAAGCTTTTTTTACCAGGAAAGTCACGTGAAAATTTTCTCGCTGGTCGAGGTGAAAAGTTGTATGTTTTACACGAGACCAAAATGTTGTTAATGTATAACAAATAACTATTGTTTTACGACAACAGACAAAAAAAATCTTAATTAAAATACAAAATGTTCGAACGGCTGATCAGGTTTTGTATAAAAAGACATTTTTTTCCTGTTTTCGGGGAAAACTTGCGGAACAAATTTAGTTGGTTAGATGTAAGTAATCTACTTTTGCGATTGTTGGTGTTTTACAAGGTTTTTTCTGTTTTCGGAAAAGTTTTAGAACAAATAATTTACTTATTTATTATGTTAAATAGTAATCTACTCCTGTGAGGAGGTTGTTGTTTTACAAATAACCCTGTATAGAGTGCACTCTGTAGGTTTACCTCTATCCTTCTCGGTATGGCGGCCTTCTCCTGGTCGGCCAGGAAGCGGAAGGTGGATAGCTCCAGGTTCGCCTGCTCGATCTGCTCCTGCAACTCCTGGAATTGCTTCACGAGCGCCGCCGCTCGGCTCTGGTACCCGCCTGGAGGAACAAAGTTCAGCATCAGATTATACCATTTTTTTATGCACAACGGGATAATGCTTGGCCTTCACTTCACCTGATGTTAATTAAGTGACGATAAGGCCGAAGGTGGAAGCGCACTACACCCGGAATCCTCATCACCGAAGAACTGGTTATCTTACCTTTAACTTCTGGAACACAACAATTTTAAATTGTTGCTATGGCGTCAGACTTAGATAAGATAGTGGTAGATAGCTAGGCGGATTTGAAATAAGCCCTACCAGCAACCTAACCGGTACAAATTGTAATTGGGTAAGGTCCAATCTCAGTCTCAGTCTTACACGGGTTTAACACAAGACCACAGAAGCGGTTAAGAATAAAATAACCAAGAATAACCAAAGAAAATACACGTTGACCTGAGAACTCCATTTTCGTTGGTTACGTTACACATCAAAAATAAAATCATAAAGGTTATTCTTTGTCACACATCATAAAGTCATATTTTAATAAATGAACAAACCTGTAATAACCCTAAGTTTTTTCTCCATTTTGGAACACTTCTTCGCTTCTTTGGCCATGTGGTTTCTGTTTTGCTCCAGCCTTTTCTCGGCTGATTCTAGCCTGTCTTTTTTGCTCGCTAAATTAGCACGTGTATACCTATTTTGACCAGGTAAAAATAGTACCTGTAACAAGAATAACGTGAATAAATACAAAAGTCAATCTCCTCACTAGTAACAAAATGTAAAAGATAAAAATCATAGCAAAACATGTGAAAGTGCATGTGGTAAGAGAGGTCAGGAGCAGTAGTCGGTCGTACGCGACTTCTGTGTTCAATATTGGTCTTATTGGCTTACTGTGGTTCAATATTGGTCTCCTCAAAGGATCTACACTCCATCGGTACTTCCACCTTACACATATCATAGATGCTTCACACTTGTCCACTTGTACAACACAGATTTACAGGGTTATTTTTTAGTCACCATCCAAATTTTAAAGATGAGTACAGTCCATGAAACTGAACAAATTTCTCCAAGAAACATTTGTCCAAATACACCACAATATGTTAGTCATCTCTAAGGTTGCGTACAGCGCGCAGGTGGCTAGATAAGCGCCTAATGCCCAGACATGTATCGAAGTAAAATGAACGTTCACGAATGTTCGCAACCAGCTGCACTGCGCGCTTAGAACCTCGCTAGGCTAGTCGTCTACTAAAATACATCCTTTCAGTCCACAATGTCGAATTCCCAAAATGTCAAGCGGTTTCAAAATGTCAAGTTCCCGAAATGTCAAGTTCCCTGTTATAATAGGGGAGCAAATGATGATGATTTTTTTTTATTGGCTTTAAATGTTTACTGAAATATTGCAACATAAGTATTTATTTTCAAATATCTTGCATATTTTCAGCGATATAGAGCATCAAACTTTCCGATTAGACAAGGAGAGCGCTACCAGCCAGTGACGTCACACACATGCTAGTAGCGCCATAGTCTCGCCATAGAAAATTTGACATTACGGGAATTTGACATTTCGGGAACTTGACATTTAGGGAACTTGACATTTCGGGAACCTGACATTTTGGGAATCTGACGTTTTGGGAACTTGACATTTTGAAACCGCTTGACATTTTGAGAATTTGACATTATGGACTGAAAGGAAATACATATCTAGGCGCTAGGCGCTAATTTAGCTACCTGTCGGTGCGTATGCAGCCATTCTGATCTGATCACGTGATCTCTTTGATTTGTATGAATAGTATTTTTTTTACATATTTGGCCCTATGTTTCTAAGAGAAAGTTGTTGACTTTCATGGACTAACACATCCTTAGAAACGTGACTAAAAACTAATCGGCAGGCTGATTATCTAACTAAAACCATCTAGCGACCAGATAACGGAATCGTCGCTGTAAAACTCGTTTTCGTACCAGCAAACTGTTTGACAGCGACGAATTCGTAATTATTAGGTCGCTAGATGGTTTTTGGTTAGATAATTAGCCTGCGGATATTAGTGTGTATTTACCGGAATAGATAAATAAATAAGGTACCTGTGCTAAGCACTCCTCCCACACTTGCGTGTACGCGTCCATGCTGAGCTCGCCGTGACCCATGCCCCCCTTCACCACCTCCATTTCCTTCTTCATCTCAGACTTCGCCGCCTCCAACTCTTCAGCCGAGAACTCCTCGTACGGATGCTGTTCTAAGTACGCCAAGTGGGCTGCTTGGAGTTGCACCACTCGCTTTTTGTCTACACCTGTATGCATGGAATAAAGCAAGTTGTAAAGTTCAAATACCATTTCGTTTTACTTCAGGAATCATAGTTCCGTTATCTTCAGAGCCATATATCCATTTTCAGGACTACTTTGGCTAGAAGAAATTCCTTAAAACCGTAGGTTGGTTCATATACGGCTCGAAGGACCAAATATAAATAATTCGATAAAGTGTATTTTCAAATGAAGAGTAATTGACAGCAACGTATATTTTGAGTGAGACATAAAATTATAAAAAGCAGGTTGAATTACCAGCCAGACAACACTAAGTCCTCGGTCTCAAGTAGCGATTTATAGCTGCTATAAATCGCCGCTACCTCGTGTTTCTTCGGCGATGTTTAGATATTTTTAGCTCGTGCACGCTCACACGAAGCTAATTTGTGCTGGCGGGAAAATAGCAACTACAAGGTTATTTTTAGTTAATACAACACCTCTCGTGGGGTTGATCAGACCATCAAACTGAACAACTTTCATTATGGGACCAACTTTGAAATTGCGAAAAAAAAACTGCCATTCCATAAAAAAAAGTACAATCCTCCATCGAAATGTATGAAACAGCTGTTTATTTTTCGCGATTTCAAGGTGAAAGTTGTTCAGTTTGATGGTCTGATCAACCCCAACGAGAGGTTTTGTTATTAACTAAAAAATAACCTTGTATAAATTGCTACGTGAGGCCGAGGCTTAAGAGAAGTAACCACAACACTTCACAATGCAAGTTATATCTAATACAATACGCACCTGGCGGAGGGTCCCGGAGCGCGTCGTAGTGCAGCATGGTCACCATCTCGGCCTTGAGCAGCTCCTCGGCGTGCTGCAGCGGCGTGAGGTTGCTGGCGGGCGCTCGCACCACGCTCACGTTTACGTCTGCGGGACGCGTTAGGCCGCGCTGCACTGCGGTGGAACGGAGCGCTAGTTCTGCCATCCCTGGGGAATAAAATGTGATATTACTCATCGACCCGATTATAATCGGTCAAATACGAATCGAATAATAAAAAAACCGACATAATAGGGTATTTCCCAAATTTATGAAAACTGCTTATATTTAAAGATTGGGACGAACAATTTAACAGAAAAATAAAAATAAATATTTTATTAATGCCTTTTTTCTTCATTAAACCAATTTAAAGTCAAACTTACTTTAATGCAGTGGCGTGCACTCCATACATGCAAATAAGCACTGCATACCCTGTAATCCCATAAATATATGACCCTAATTCCCTAGCCTATTATTTGTAAACATGAACCCATCATCGTGCACAGCACTTCTTCGGCTTTCCGTGTCTATTAGTTTAAGCGCCATCTATTTGTGGTTTTTGAAACTAAATTCACTTCAACCAAAAATCACAAGAACAAGAACCAACGATCGGCCGGGCGACAGAGGCGCCAATCAATTACCGCGTGTCCATAAGCAGTACTACGGGCTGCTTCTTTTTCATAGAACGAATCTCGTGTAGTACACATCAAAAGTGTGACTGTGTGCGTGAAAATGTATGCGCGTGTTTATGTTTTGGAGGCACTGCTTATTTGCAACCCGACCGACCGCGTAATGATTGCATTGAAGAGAGTCTGTACCTAGCGTTTTTTAGTTTGCCCTTGCAGTTAGTTTTGTTTTGTTTTGATTGTTTTTCTTGGCGCAAGTTATTGACTATTTTAAGTTAAGTACATAAGTAATTATTTCGTTGATTTACTGTGAAAAATTCAATAATTTATATGCGAGACCTATGCTGGCAAAGTTTGTTTAAATAAATTAAAAATTGCCACTTTATCGAGGTTATCTTTTGAGGATAAAGTTTAATTAAATTGATTGCAAAGGGAAGATGCGTTGTGTTTAAAAACATGGTAGGTAGGTTATGAATGCCCCTCGTTCTTTTCATGAAAAGTTTTAATATAATTAATTATAACTGGCTAACAGCTTGTGTACGTACACACAAACCAATTGTATTGTTTTCTATGCATTTTGTTTTCCAATCAAGATGATAAAAATGTTTGGATTTCCTTCAGTATAGGTTGGCAGATACCGAAACAGTGATAAAATTGGTATATTTTTTATCCGTGCCTACCCTGTCTAAAATCTCTGTGCACGCCACTGCTTTAATGGTTTTGAATTTACCGCCAAAACGCTCGGTTCGATGATGGCCGCGTTCCGAATCACGCTCACAGCGCTGTGAGCGCGAATCCGACCAAATTAAAAAGTCACAAAATATTACACAAATAGGGTATTTGTGTACCTACCTAATTTAATGGATTATACGCTAACAGCGCTGTTGGCGTGATTTGGAACGCGGGGCAGGTCTACTGTGTGACGTCAACTTTGTGTAAACAATAGAGTAAATTGTACCACAGACTATATAGGTTAACACAAAGTTGACGTCACATAGTAGACATTATCGAACTGAGCGTTTTGGCGGTAAATTCAAAACCATTAAAAATAAAATTGACTTTAATTATTTTAATGGAGAAAAAAGACATTATTTAATTTATTTTCATTTTTCTGTTATACTGTTCGTCCCAATCTTTGAATATAAGCAGTTTTCAAAAATTTGGAAAATACTCTATTGACTGAGCGAGCGTGAAGTATGGGCGAAGCGTCTCTGCTTCAGCTTGGGCAAAAATGCTTTCGTATATCTGTCCCGCTGCCCCTCTGTCCGTTTGTCCTCTTCTTCAGGGCGCATTTTTCAACCGATTCTCGTAAAATTTTATGAGCAGTTTCAATAGTTATGTAGATTCAGTTTTTCGAAATTATTCAAAATTGCGAAGATATAAGTAAAACCATATTTCAGCCATTTCCAGTTCAAAATGTCACAAACGCGAGGTCTACAGCTCTACAGAGTCACTATATTTAATTTGCTTCTGACCCTCAATTTGGATCAAAACCAAAAATAAGACAAACCCTTCATTTCCTTACAAAAATGGAGGAAGATTAGTCTTATATTAGATTTTTATTTGCCATATCATAAAGCAGTACATTTAAGTCCAAAACTAAATAACATCATAAATATTAAGTAGGTATGGTATGTGTGACGGCACGATCATACCGCTACCTAAGCAATCGACAAGTACAATAATAGGTAAAAATTACGCAAACGTGACGTCGCAATACGTCAAGCTAACATCGAGCAAAAAATGTATGGAGACCTGACGGCTGACTCACGATAAAGTTTTCTAAGCACATAAATAGAAATTCCAACATCCAACAGTTGGACCGTGATACCCGAGCACAGACATCTAGCTTGGCGTAAGTACCTCCCTTCTCGTTGAATATATGGCGAAGAAAATCCTGTGTCAAGCTACAACAAACACATACGTTTTTCCTCCTGATCCCTGAGCATCCTGGCGTCAGTATCCGCCTGGTCTTCCACGGAAGCGGGCGCGGGCGCCGAATCGCCGGTCTCATCTTCTTGGTCCGGTACTACTATTTCGTAGTCGTTACGAGGCGCCGGCAAAGAGGATAATGCTGAGCGAACTGACGCCTTCAGCTGTTGGCAATAAGGTTCAAATTTTAAGGTATGATTCCGATCTCGGCACCAAGCAGCAGTGCTGCCGCAGCACTGCGTTCCAAATTAAACAGTAATGTTATGATTAAAAGGCTCAATTTGAAGTGAGCGGAAAAGTGACGCGACCGCACAGCTATGCGGTCGCGACACTTCAAATTGAGCCGCATTTCATTAACATTACGGTTCAATTTGAAATGCAGTGCTGCGACAGCACTGCTGGTTGCTGCCGAGATCGGAATCATACCTTTGGTAACTAGTCGTGAACGATTTTATGCCTTCAACTGTTAATAATAAGGTTCAGAGTCCAATAAATTTATGGTCACAAGAGGTCAAAAGAGATGATTTTTTTCGGGCTTTTATTTGCGTTAAGCTGAACAATGACAGGAGTTTTAATAATATTTATTTTTGGTTGAGTTATTTCTATGTTACGAAAATGATTTCTTTTTTCTATTAAGGCTCGGTTACGCTGGAACATTTTGTCTCTGTCTTTTTCTTTACATGTAAGGAGTAAGAAAAATAACCTCACTTCTGCACTTTTTCGATGTTTGTCGTTGTTTTTTCATCATTATCTTTCTTGAATGAAAGAAATTGAAGTTTCACAGTACGTCCAAGTTCATTTTGATGTAGAATACAATAAGTATCCGCTAATATTTTCGGCAAAAATATGAACCTACGCACAGTGTCCTTCTGATTTTTTTACAGTCATCTGTGAGGTTTTTATACGCAATTTAATATTTGTAGCTACTAGAGAATCTCTTTAGCTTGTCGTGTGATTTTTTGTGGCTACAAGTTTACGTTTTCTATATAAAAAATAACCCCCCCCCCCCCCCCCCAAACCATGCTTTCTTATAATGGCCCTTAACAGAAAAAATTAACCAAATCCAAAATAAATCAGTTGACCCATGGTTTTTCATTTTATTTTACAGCCTCTTGCAAGATTCAATTCAGAGTGTATTTTTTGTAAGTAATGCCGAGTGTTACCTGTTTCTGCAACTGATTTGCAACTTGTGGCGTGTCGCCGCCTCCCAATCTGTCCTCTGGGTTTATACTCAGTTTGTCGCGTAGTCCAGGAGTCTGAAATATAAAAGGACATTAATATTTTTTTATCAAACAAAATAATGAAGATTAAGATCTTCAGTGTACCCTATTCAAAGGCAAATAAATAAAGGAGAATGGCAAACTGGGAACCATTTTCCAAATTCATAAATACTGAGCGTGCCCAATTCGGACCTAATGAGATTTAAAGGTCATAATTTGGTGGTTACTTTTCAATTTAAAGTGTTCGTAAAGAAGGAGGCAACATTTAGAAAAACAACGTCATCCGAAACTAAAAATGACAAAAACAGTAGAATTATAATAGGTAATAATTATAATGTATCAATTATTTAATTCTTATTTTCAATAAGAAAGGGTCTAGGTATATGAAAAAAATACAATTGTTTTTCGTTTTTGAGGTTAAAATCATGGCCGCCAGGCGCATTACCAATTGACGCGGATTAGTACCTACCTATCGTTATCATACTATATTTCAGGTCAATGATAGATAGGTAGTAGGTAATTGTCTATTACGGTCTAATTACTAAATATTTGTAGATTTCATGACCAGCCTCACCTAGGGTTGCCAACTTTTTTGGATCAAATATAGTAGTTTCAAGATTTTTAGTGTAAAAATATAGTAGTTAGCGAAAAAGTCCAAAAAAATATAGTAGGTTGCCGTTTTGTAAGGAGGATTTTAAAGAAGTTGCATTTTTCATAGATACTACTAACATTTTCATAATTTATTACACATTGATTATACAACAACCATAAAGACAAGTGTTTAATCACAAAAAAATATTATGCAATTACTTATGTGCATATAAGTAATATTTTTTGGTACTTTTGTTTAATTTTTTCACATGAAAAAATATAGTAGTTTTGCCTTAGTAGGCATTTATTTATTTTCATAGTATTTTTTCAAAAAATATAGTAGGCGAGCCCTCAATATAGTAGAATACTATATTATATAGTAGGGTTGGCAACCCTAGCCTCACCTATAGCTTTTAAATAAAAATCATTCTGTGTAGGTTATGTAATGTATCCAAAGTACCTATAATTGCCTAATAGGTGCTGTTTTGAGGTTACGTTTTAAAATAACTTTTAATCCCCAGCTTTAAAGTGTATCTTACGATTACATAATTTATTAGGCTTTAATAGAGGATTAAAGTCATGCTATTTACTTCTTGGCACGCTAAGCCTTTATGTGGTTCTGAAAATATATGGACACCTGCCATTCTCCTTTCTAATTTCTTATACTACCCACGTGTACACGTGACTTACAAGTAACGTGGGCGGTCCAGTAGTGATGTGACTGGGTGTGTTGAAACTGCCAGGCGTTGAAACTTCACTGCGAGATGATCTGTGTAATGAAATTATTTATAATAATATTTAATTTCTTAAACATAGCTTTTGTGTTAATTATAGTGACTAACAACATACATATACGTAATACCTTATCTTTTGTATTCAACTTTTGTTTACCGAACTGACATAATATTATATTCTATCTGTTGATTTCGGGAAAGGTACATTTCAATTTACGGAAAGGTGCATTTTGGGAAAGGTGAATTTTGGGAAATTTTGAACCTAAAGGTGTTTGTACTTTGTATTAATAAAAATAAAAAAAATAAAAATATATTTATTGACACAATGTTCACAAAAAGAGTCAGTTGATAAGCTTCAGATTCATAAAGTTACATTAACATTGAATGAGGTCATTTCAAAAAAAATTGCAATGATCCCTACACTAGGCGTAGCCTGTCCTGTAGGTAGTCATTTTACATACACAGTTACAGTGCTTGAGCGACCACTGATAAAAAGAAGAATGTAGTAATAAAATATTGATATATGAACACAGAAAGCAACAAAATCTACTTTAAATTTTGACACAATATTATGACATAGTTGAAGGGTTTTTGGACTGTGAAGGGGTGAGTGTGGAGTGATGTGTATGATGTAATAGTGTGAGTATGAGTTTTGTATTATTGCCGATGTTTCGGTAACCGAATATTGTACTATGCCATTACGCACCAAGAATAAACTACGTATTGTCGGCAATGATGCAGATAAAAATACGATCAGAGTTCAAATTCACACAAGAGTCAATAAAACGCCTGGTGTAACATACATACATACATACATACACTCACGCCTGTTTCCCATGGGGGTAGGCAGAGACTATGGATCGCCACCTGCTACGATCCTTGCACACTTCTTTCGCTTCATTCATATCCATCAATCTTTTCATACATGCCCTGCGGTTTTTGTCACTGCGTACACCAGCCTTTTTTATAATAACCTCTATTTGGTCCGCGTAGGTTTTTCTGGGACGCCCTCGTGCAATCGTTCCTTCCACATTCGCACAGTATATCTCTTTCGTGATTCGCTTTTCATTCATCCTCTCTAAGTGACCAAACCACCGGAGCATTCCTTTCTCAATTCTTGTCACTATATCATCTTTCAGACCACACCTTTTGCGAATCACCTCATTGCTCACTCTATCACTCAGTTTTACTCCGCATATTTTCCTCAACGATCGCATCTCTACCGCATTTATTCTGCTTTCATTCTTCTTCTGCCATACCCAAGATTCACTTCCATACATCAGTGTCGGTACCAGCACTCCGTTATGAATAGCCATGGTGTAAACATTGTGTAAACGCCTGGTGTGTTGTGTAAACGCCTGGTTGTGTAAACATGTAAACATGGTGTAAACGCCTGGTGTAAACATTGCGTAAAAGAAGGCATATAATAACCATTGGATATTAAGATGATTTGAACAGGCCACAATACTGTGACCGTCAACATTGAAAGCAATACCAGCCATACTATGCAAAATTTTAAGTATGGCCTGGCAATTATAGCCATACAAGGTGTTTGGTAAAAGCCTTATAAAGCCGAATATGGTAGATAGGGACCATCAAACTGAACAACTTTTGCTATGGGACCAACTCAAAAATCGCGAAGAAAAGCCAGCTGTTTCATACATTTGATATTCTCGTTATAAATTTTTGTATGAAACAGCTGATTTTTTTTCGCGATTTCTGAGTTGGTCCCATAGTAAAAGTTGTTCAGTTTGATGGTCCCTATCTACCATATTCGGCTTTATAAAGCTTTTACCAAACACCTTATATATTTTGATATGTCAAAACATTTTCAGTTTCTTCGGAATGCACTACAGAGAGATAAGTAATTCACAATTTCATTTTTATTTAAGCAGTATGCAGGGGTCGAAACTGTTTGCAGTGTCAAAAATACTGATTTTACTGACTGTAAGACTCAAAAATACTGACCTATTACTGACTTAATTTCTATGTTTAAATGTGTCACTACAGTATAAAAGAGGGGTTTTTATTGAGATTTTTAACATTCACAATGTTATTTTTATATATAATTCTAAAGAACTAGAAAAAATCGACCTGCCATTAAATGGTTCTCTTATACAGGCGATAAATAGCCTTATAAAGCCGAATATTATGTATGAGATACCATGCATACAACACACAACCCCGGAAAATCGTCACTTTTTTGGAAAAAAAAAGAAGTCTTTTCTTTGGTTCAGTGTATTTACACTGAATAGTGGCAAGGCAACCTGAGACCAAAATTTTTAGTCAGTTTTATCCATTAATCTTGTAATCTTGCTTGCCTTTTGTAAAAAAAACGGCCGCGCAGCACGATTTTTAGTCAATTTCATCCACTAATCTTGTACTTTTTGCCTGTCCACAGCGAGAAACAGCCGCTCAGCGCGATTTTTAGCGAGTTTTATCCATTAATCTTGTACTCTTGTCTGTTTACAGTAAAAACAAACGGTAATAATAAAAAAGTGTATAAAAATGAACATAGATAGCTAAAAAACTGACTTTACTGACCATTTTTTGAAAAAACTGACTTTTACTGACCGAAGCCAAAAAAACTGACTTTCACTGACTTTACTGACCAGTTTCGACCCCTGAGTATGATTCTCGTTTCAATGACGGCGCTAGTGAGCCGAATAACCCCTCGGCAGACGATGATGTCGGCTACGTATTACCTGAAGGGCGTGGCGAGCACGGTGTTGGGCGTGGCGAGCGCCTGCGCGTTGGGCAGCACCCCCGAGAAGTCGGGGTTCTGCAGCGGCGTGTTCAGCCCGCCTTTCAGTGGGGTGTCCACGTGCGTCAGGGCCATCACGTTCTGCGCTTCTAGTAATACCCTACACAAAAGAAATGTGTTATTGTATTGAAAATATAGCTCGGTGGCGCAGTGGTTTAGCGCCTGGCCCAGCGATTGCGGAAGTTAAGCAACGTTCGCAAGGGTCGGTCATGGGATGGGTGACCAAAAGTTTATTACCTCGAGCTCCTCCGTGCTTCGGAAGGCACGTTAAGCCGTTGGTCCCGGCTGCATTTGCAGTCGTTAACACCCACCAATCCGCATTGGGCCCGCGTGGTGGGTTATGGCCCATCCTCCTTACCACCCATAAGGAAGGCCTGTGCCCCTGCAGTGGGCACATCAAAAAATGGCTGATGGACATTGAAAATATTAATTAAAAAAAAACTCTCGTATCATGGTCGTAGGACCATAAAAAAATATTGGGATAGTCCAACCACTCCAGGTTTAGTATCTTTCAATTGTACACAAGTAAATCTTAATAATGAGGTCGATTTTCGCGCACTGCGACATGTTATTTCGAATTCGAAATGATCTCTTCCAAGAAACTTATTCTAAGCTATTTTCTACATTATAAGTCAAAAGTCTTTGCAATCTCTATGATTTCTTGACAATCACCCCCTAGCACGGAATAACTAATAGTACAAGTACAGAAGCAGCAATCCGCAAATTCATTTAAATAAAAAGCTACTTTTGCTCTGACACAATAAGGTGCAATTCAGGTCGCGCAACGCTAATGGCCTACATTTATATTCACCTAGTAGTTGCCTCTCTTTCTATCGCGTGCTCTTACCTTTTCTAATGACACAACGTTAGGGTTGTCTTCGTGTAAATGAAAGTATAAACTATGTAGCATATATCATAATGTGAAAAACCACAATAATTGACATGTTTTCATTTTTTACAAGGTACCTTAAATCGAAAACCATTTCGAGGTTTTTCAATTTCTGACACCGTACATAATTTTTCGGGGGCTTTTGATCAATAATTTAACGAAATATGTAGAAAAAACACTGTATCATCGAGATAAAGGAATATTAAATATTTAACTCCTTTGCGTGAAAAAGTTGTGTGATTTTATCTTAAAAAAATTATAAT
Organism: Agriphila tristella; assembly: GCA_928269145.1. Classification (NCBI taxonomy): domain Eukaryota; kingdom Metazoa; phylum Arthropoda; class Insecta; order Lepidoptera; family Crambidae; genus Agriphila; species Agriphila tristella. The sequence goes on from OV743440.1 coordinate 7,755,243, forward strand.
CATAAAAACTGTCGCTGTCAAGGTTATTTATGTCAAAGTCTGTGTCAAGAATCAAAATATTTTTCACTTTGATTAGTTTTGTTTTGAATGTATTCATGATATTTTTAACTTGAATTAGTATTTTGGTTAAATTTAACATCTATCGAAATATAATATCAAGTTTTCTGAAGGATTTTTAATAGCAGACAGTCGCAACCTTACCAAAATGGACTTCATCATGCTGCAAAAGCTGAATTCGTCTGCGAACATTTTATTTTTAGAAATAAAAAGATATTGTGTACGTTTGAATTTGTTTAATAAATACAGTTTGTTTTGAAGTACATTAGTTTCAATTTCCATAAAACTTTAAAGCAACACACCACTTGTAAACGTGTAGACTTTGGTTTGGCACGTAAAACAGTGTTTGTTTGGGCATTCAATCACAGTATTTTTGCAGGCAGGAACTACACATGAGATTATGGAATCTAATTTACGAATATTTATTATTGTTGAAAATAAGGTAAAAATAGCGACAATAAAAGAAAACAACCTCGAGCAAAAGATAAACAAACAAACGTCATTACCGTCCATAGATTAGATTGGCAGGTTGACGTCATAATGATTTTTTTTATCCATATGGGCAAAGGATATTGTCCGCCAAAAATCCTTTAAACGGCACTTACGCTCTTTTAGAATAGATAAGTTTTCAAATTAATATTACGTTGACTTAAAATAAAAATTTTTGAAAATAAAAAAATACGTGTCTCATGTTTTCACCAGTAATTTCTAAATAACAAATAAAAAAACAGGATAAAAATTTTGATATGTTGTCAATTGTTTATTGGTTTTTTGATTTTGACATCCGTACACGGCACATTAATGTCGATTCGACATTGTTACTATTAAAAAGAGACAATACCTACGCAGGCAATAAGGTGCCGCGCTTGTACACAGGCGGGCGTGTGGCGGCCCTTTGCTCACTTGTTCGTTCGAACGAACGGCTAGCGGTAGGTGCTTATCGCGCGACCTTGAGCGAGTGATGGAGGCTTGCCCCTAGCTTTAACCTAATATAACATGTTACTCGACGTCTAGGTATTTTTTATAAGCCATGCTAAATGAATGTAGGTGCATTAATATCAGGCACAGCTTGGTATTTTGCGTAAGTGGTGTTTTGCGTATATGGCGTATTACGTAAAGGTGGTATTTAGCGTAGGTGGTATTGTGCTTCTAAAGGCTATAGGTGTGGTCACCTGTCCCTAGAGATGGGCAAAGGACATGGGGTGCGATTGCGTAAGGTAATCGTATTAATTTGACAGTTCATATCGTATTCCATCAGCTGCAATTTGTATGGGATTATATTATGACACAATATGAACTGTCAAATGAATACGATTGACTTTACGCAATCACCTAGCCGATTTTGATCCGGCTGCTGGGTTATCAACGACCATAGACAATTTTGTTGAATTAAATAAAATCTTTAGAAATAAGAAATGTTATATAATTTGAATATTTTTCTGTATAGGTTTAACAAGAAATTGTTTCCATAGCAACGTCACATTTGACTTATCAATAGAAATAAAAAAGCTGTAAAAAGTTTCTTTAATATACAATGTGGGTCTTTGTTGGGTTTAAACCCAGTGGTCGGGTTTAAACCGGGTCTTTTGCCCATCTGTACCTGTCCCTGTGCGCGGCGGGCGTGCGCAGCGCGGTGGCGGGCGCGGGCGTGAGCGCGTAGTCGGCCAGCAGCGCGTCCGTGGCGGCGCCCGCCTCGCCCGCCGCCGAGCGCGCGGCCTGACCCTCGCAGCGTCGCCTCACCTGTCCCTGTGCGCGGCGGGCGTGCGCAGCGCGGTGGCGGGCGCGGGCGTGAGCGCGTAGTCGGCCAGCAGCGCGTCCGTGGCGGCGCCCGCCTCGCCCGCCGCCGAGCGCGCGGCCTGACCCTCGCAGCGTCGCCTCACCTGTCCCTGTGCGCGGCGGGCGTGCGCAGCGCGGTGGCGGGCGCGGGCGTGAGCGCGTAGTCGGCCAGCAGTGCGTCCGTGGCGGCGCCCGCCTCGCCCGCCGACGAGCGCGCCGCTTCCGACGCGCGACCCAACTTCACCACTTGTTGGAGCTCCTAATAAACAACAACAACAATTCAGGTAAAATCACAAATTACTAATCTAATGCACAGTTATGAAAATTAATAGCATATCAAAAAATACCCTCTTGATTGATATTTAAGGGCTGGTTTATATGGGGTGAATGATTGGACCCAGCGAGCGAGCGTGAAGAGAGGAGAACGAGTGCAAGTGAGAAGTCAGCACTGGACTGGGTTGAAACTAGTGTCTATGCGAGCCTAGTAGCAAGTCAGCGCTGGACCGGTTTACTGCCATGTTACTGACCTCAGGCATAACTCTTGTTTGCCTACTATTAAAATACTTTCAAAAATAAATTAAATACGTATTGAAGTTGTGGACCATTCAACAAATAAGAGTAATTTGAGAAAATAGATTATATTTACACAATGTTTTAATTTTTAACAGCTACAAAGCTGTTAAATCTTTTTTACCTGATCAGTTACTTGAGGCTCGGGCAGCACAAGCTTGCTGCGCTTGCGAGCCGGCTGATCTCCTTGAAGCATCGCTTGAGGCATGTCGTTTTCCTTACGCTGTTTTAGCTTATTCTTATCCTTACGGCGATCTCGCTGTTGATAAACAAATGAAACACTAAATAATAAAGAACAACAATGTTGGAAAAAAAAGCAGATATTTTAGAACAAAAAAATACCTCCTCCTTCTCAGATTGTAACTCTCCATCAAGATGTTGCTGTCTCAAACGGGAGAAGTCAGGAGCCATAGGATCCACCACCTCAGTAGATGTGTCATAAAAACCAGAAGCTGGCCTCTTCTCAAATGGAATTTCTGAGTTATAATCAACACCACGCTTCTTTTTACGCCTGTGAACAAAATCATCATTACTTTAATAATTAAGAGATCATTACTTTATTTACCAAGGCTAGTATATCTTAACAGTAGGTATACATACCAGTGGCACTACATAACAATATTGCTCTAAAATCAAAGACAGAGCTACCACAAAATATGACATTCTATCATGATAATCTATCATCTATTTTTTATAATACGTGTCATTATTATTACTTGTTCTGTCAACATGATATTGCTCTATTTTTCACTAGTTTTGTACAACTTAGAAAACCATGTAATTTATTATCAGGCCACTAGCATACACTTTGCAAGCTATATGAGCAGTGTGGGATAAAAATGACGAACCTCATAGGAACAGCGATGCCAGCAGCACTCAACTCCCTCCTCTTCTGCAAGGCTGCCAGACGGCGAGCTTCCTCCAACTGCTTTTCCCGAGCCTTCCTCTTAGCTTTCTTGCCCTGTGTGTTGGCCAAACGAGCACGAGCCTCTGAGAGCATCTCCAGCTCTAGAATTCATATTGAAAGCATTAGTACCATGTTTATGATGACCTTACTTTACCTTATCTTACCTTGACATTTAAAAGAAAGAAAGAAATACTTTTTTGTGAAATAAATTACTGATTATTAGTTAAAAAAATATCAATTACTAATTAGACTTTAGAATTATTAACATTAAATTGTTGATAAATTAATTTTTATTACTTAAACCTATCTCTTACTTGGTAAGAAGCACAGGTGGGACAGGGTTTGTAAATACGAGGGTTTTTTTGTGTGGAAATTTTAATTATTGGGGAAAAAATAAACCTATTTTCATATAAAACATCATTTCGGGAAACAATGAAATTGTGTTTTGAGAAATTTTAAATATTCTCTTCATAAAAACTTATCATTTTGGAGAAAAATGGGATCTAGGAAAAAATTGATATTTGTATCTGCCAACTCTGAGTGTAACAAAGCAATAAAAAAACAAGTTCAATACCATCTTCATCCATGTCCTTAGGGTCGGGTCTAGCGGGTTTTGTCTCAGGGTTGGGGTCAATTTCACCAGGCTTCAGTTTCCTCGGATCATCGCCCATGTCTTCCCCTTCTTCTTTCTTCTGGGCTTGATCCCTGTTATAAGATTGAAAGACTTACTGTTCAACAGTATTGTAATAAAGATGTAGTTGATATACTAGGTTATACTGTTTATCCACCCACCAGTACAGTGCGAGGCACGTATCTTGAAATCGGGTGGGGTTTGCGCGAAACGCGTATTTTGGGTATGCGTAGCGGTGAGGGGCGCGAGCGGCGGGAGAGGGGCGCGCGCTATTGGTAAGATACGTGCCTCGCACTGTATAAGATCTATGGTGTGACAAATCTACTCTGCACATGATGCTGTCATGTCATTATGTGACACACATTATGAGACTTCAACATGAAACATGCATAATGGAGAGCTTATAATAGTGCTTGTATTTTGATAGTAGCAGTGAATAGAAATAAAAGATATGTGAACCAGAATCCTCCTCGTTTCCCTGACCACAATCAAGAAAAAAGCCTTTAGGATAGACTTAACGCATGTTCATCTATCCACCCCACAGTAGTGGTGATGTACTGTGGAGTGGATGGATGAACATGCATTTCCGAGTATCTATAGTAGAGTGGCTGTTTTAGGGTGGATAAACTGAATAACCCAATATATTACTCTGTGTGCTAGAAGGGTTAAATGTAGGCTGTAGTAATAAGCAACAAGTGTATGTAATAAGTATAGGCCGTTATCGGGCGTGCATTTTGCGAGCAGCAAATCTTTAGAGAGGTGGTAAAATCTATTGGTTATTTTATTTAGATATCGATAAAAAATATGCAGTGCTGAATGCTGATAAAAAAAATATTCTTGATGGACATTCAGATTAATGAAAAACATTTAAAAAACAAACTTTCGCTTGACTAAAGAAATTAATTGTTTTCTCACTATTTAGAAGATTTTTTTGTTGTGTGTTGTTGTTGTTGTTGTTCAAAATGTTGACGCTTTACAAATATAGAAAGTACAACAGAGCGTTTCAAGAAGAAATGGCGATAAATAGAAAGTATAAAACTATTGCCGACAAAGTACATTGATATCCTTAAAAATCCTATTTAATATTATAAATGTGAAAGTTTGTGGGTTTGGATGTTTAGATGTTTGGATGTTTGTTCCTCAATCACACAAAAACTACTGAACGGATTTGGTTGAAATTTGGCACACAGATAGTAGATAGCCTGGATTAAAACATAGGATACTCTTTACCCCGATATTACCACGGGAACGGGAACCACGCGGGTGAAACCGCAGGCGGCAGCTAGTAACCAATAGATTTTACCACATCTCTAAAGACTAGCTACTCGCAAAACGCACGCCCGATAACGGCCTCTAGTAATAAGCAACAAGATAGATAGGAAGTAAAGATCTCTCATAAAAAATATAATCACTTAATGTTGACTTACAATAAGTATTCGTATCTCTCCAAACATTGTGCTGCCGTTCGGCCAATTATGGGGGCAATTGTTCTCCATTGTGTGGGCATGAGCTTGGCGAGGTGCAGCAACTTCTCGTCTTCTTCTCGAGACCATTCTGTCTTTTTGATGCTTGGATCCAGCCATTCGTACCAACGAGCTTTGCATTGTTTTGCGGATTTTCGATGAAGCAAAGAAGCAATACGAGACCACTGGTTTTTGCCATATTTCATCACCGCCGCTTTAAGGATTTCATCCTAAATGAAACGGTCAACATCATTATAAAAATCATCAAAGACCATTTTGTTGATAAATGCCTAGAAATGTAGGAAAAACATGATAAACCAACCTCCGTGTTGCGCCAAACGCCACCTTTTATCATGATTCGCGGCATGGTGGATGATGGTAATTACTTTTCTAGTGAAAGTTTGATAAATATAAATGTTAGTTAATGAAGAAATCGTTAAATAAAGATTTCAGCAAAATCGATCACAAATTCACAAACAACAAGTCGCACGAAAAAATGAAAATGACAAAATGGATGGATGTGCAGTGCATGACGTTGACGTTGACGTGCTTTTTTTTTTTTTTTTTTTTTTGTTCGTTCCGCTGAACAGGCTAAGGTCATAGACCATGCTGCCTCGTCATTAGTTAAATTTTTTCATAAGTAGTTTTTTTAAAGTTTAATTCTTTAGTTATTTTTGGTCAATCCATGAAGAAAATTCAAGTCATATTTTGATAATAGTCAGTCCAAGAATATTTTGTCAACAAAGCTAGCAAAATAAACGATAAACGTCAAAAGAAGAAAAGTCATCCAATCCATCTGACATGTCCAACGCATGAATTTGTCAAAAATCAAAATTTTTAGAATTCGCTATTTTGTACAAAACTTAACCGATAGATATTTACACCAAAAACTTATCTATAATATTACAGTAAAATACCATACATGTTTACATTTAAATTTGCCCTACAGTACTTATAACATATTTATAAAGAGGTAGAAAAGTATCAGTATTTACAAGAAGAGCCTGGATGGAGCGCGGTACCGAATCTGGACAACCGTATATGAGAGTTTTCAAAATAAAGTGTACTATGACTAAATTGATGTTACTATTTTAGAAATACAATTTCCGATATTTGTTTTATTTAAATATTATTGAATAACATGATAATTTGTAGAATGATACTTTATTATTTGCTGATTTATCTTTTTTACGAAAAATCATCAAATAAATCAAGCACTGTCGAAACAAACTGTCAGTTTTGCGACTATTTTAAAAGCTAATTTATCTACTAAATATCAAGAAGAACGTAAAGATTTTATTTGTGTTAAGATGTTTATCATTAAAATTATTTGAAAAATAGAACACTGAAGTCATCAAATCAATAAGTTACGAATTACGGTAGTTTTAATGTCGGTTTTGTCACATTTGATGTCAAAGTAACCATTACTTTTGCAATAACTAATAAATATGTAGTTTAATCGGTAAAGTGATTATTTTATTCCAGATAATTGAAGGCATTTTAAATAGTGCATCCAAATTATTTGTTCCCCTTCATGTTGACATTTAGTAAAAACTGTGAAAATATCCTCGTCGCAAAACAGGGACAGTCACAAATCCGACAGGCTAATTTTCTAATGCTGGGTTTACACTCAAGAGAAAACTGATCACAGTGTACGTGTATTAAATGAAAATTAAGGATTATATTTTATATTATCGTTTATTATATACTGAGTCATTTCATATTATTTTACAAAAATCCATTCATTTCATCCATTTCGACATTTTCTAATAATTCGTTAGAGTAATTAGTAAAAATATTATAGATTGCCACATTATATGTATTCTACATATAAAGCCTAGAATGAGACACATCCCTCACATGGTAGATTTAAATAAAAAAATTGTACATCTATTTTTGTGACGTCGTATCTGATCATTATACAAGGTGCGGGATGCCCACCCAACTCTAAAACACTTAGTAGGCCCGCTACTAAACATTCCTGAAAAAAAATTCTTCTTTATACGCGAACATTCCCACAGGATACCAGCCAGATTTATGTACAGGAATAGAAGTCCTACATGTAGTCTCAGCCTTACAGTGTCGGTTTTGCGACTTTGCTGGTCAGCCTGTAGGTCACGAGGCAAAATGTAGCAAAACTGACGTGACGTTATCTTCCCATACTATATTCAAAATTATATTCCGATGAAAACATTTACTCACGTTTGGTATCAAATGTAAATAATAGTACATTAGAATATAGTTTATCTTCTAAAAATATTTAAATGTTGTAAACTAACCTGAATTTGAAGACAACGTGTCTCAAATCCGACACCAAAAATCTTGACGGCCGTGGCACTCACTAAAACACGTGCGTTTACTCGAAACGTAACAGAAAACTAGCTTTTTTAAAATGACTGTTGGTGAATGTAAAGGATGATGTTGCCATTTCAAAAACTAAAATAGTCTTAGTAAATTTTCAAATGGCAATTTTTAGCGTGACCAACCTGACATGTCCGGTCAGTATCACTTATTAAGATTTTTTTGGAAATCAAACTGTAATTTAATGGCAATAAGGCTTAAATTATTAACTACTGTCGACAATAGGCGATTAAGAGTACATTCAAACGATACAAAAATCTCACGGTACCCCAGTACAAAAAGTTTTTAGAATCGCTTCTACCATCAAAGAACTCGAGTAGGGGACACGCCAAAAACTGACACTTTAGTTTTTAAAAATGGTCATTATTTTAATATTATGCAAAGTATTGGTAAAATAATTGGTTGAATACCTAGTTTAGAGTCTTTTTAATGCACTGCAATCATTATATTAGCAAGATACCTATAATTTTTCTTATTATTAAACTTCAAACACGGGGGACAGCCCAAAAGTGGGGGGTACACTTTTTTTGGAAAACCCTCATATTTCGATCAGCTCATCCATCAGCACAAGGCGCTGAATGCCAAAGGATGGGCAATTAAAGAAAATGTGATCCAAGGATTGCTCTGACTGGGAGTTACAATGATCACAAGAGGGACTCTGTACCATTTTTAAACGATGCAGATGATAGTTTAAACGACAGTGTCCAAAACGAAGCCTCAGGATAGTTGTATAAAACTTTCGAGAAAGGTAATTATTGCCCTGGCAGAACCAAGGCATGGAACCTATGGGAATGTTGAATGTAGCATACTATAACCCTTTATTTTCTACTTGTACTGCGTGATTCCAGTGTATTTTCCAAACATCTGTTGATCTTTTCTTTAAAAGAGAAACAATATCTGAGGATGGAACAGAGACATTAAGTCTGGAACTTGAATCTGGAATAGGGACTGAAGAGTCGGTTATTGTTCTTGCTAAAAAGTCAGCCCTTTCATTTCCTAATATGCCGGAGTGTGATGGAACCCACATAAACATAACCTCAAAACCATCTGTGAACAAATCTAGCCAAAGCTGTTTGATTGATGAAATTATATAATTAGTGTTAGCATGGACTTTGTTATTTTTAAGATTTTGAAGTACACTCATGCTATCACTAACTATCACCCATTTAAGACAACCACCATTTTTATATTTTATATGTTTTAAAGTTGCAAGAATAGCCACAGCCTCAGCTGTGAATATACTTGTATTTGAGTTAATTTTAAAACCACAACCAGAATTCAATTTTTCATCAACTCAATCAATTATCAATCAAATATCAATTAAACTCGAATCGTGATTTTCTTTTCTAAGTATAAAATTGTGAGAAGTATCCTACCTACTTAAAAACGTACTTCTGGCTTCCTGACTCGACGACTTAATATGGGTAGCTTTAGTATGTCATGCTCACTTCAAACATTTCTGCGGTGGTGTCGTGTGAGGCGGGTCGTTACGTTCCCTCAAATATGGTTGAGCGAAGCGATGGCTGGTTCATGCGTCATGCTCGTGAACGGGTGCTGCCAGTGGGAATGGGTCTGCTTCTGTCTGCTTGTATTAAGGGCGTCGTATAACTCGTATATAAAAGATCTGTTTTATATTGTCTGTATGTATGGCACTTCTTACTCAAAAAATATAATTCTTAATAGGTTACCTTGTTTTGATTTATTTAATTGCAATATTTTTACTTTCTATAGTCAGTAGTTTAGTGAAAGACCTATGAAAAGCTTTTGGATATAAATTTTCAATTCGATGCCTTAACATAGGTAGTCTTAGTATGTCATGCTATCTTTAATCATTTCTGCGGTGGTGTCGTATGAGGCGGGTCGTTACGTTCCCTCAAATATGGTTGAGCGAAGAGATGGCTGGTTCATGCGTCATGTTCGGGAACTGGTGCTGCCAGTGGGAATGGGTCTGCTTCTGACTACCTATCTTAATGCATATTGAATTGTATGTTTTTCTTTTATTTTTATTTATTGTAACAGCCTAGACTGAATAACAAGTTCAAACTTTGAATTTAGCTTAAAATCTGTAAATTGATTAAGAAATTTGAAACTCATTAAGAAATGAGCTAATTCAATAATGTTATTTATTTGTTAATCTTTGTTAATATAAAGTCTGGAAACGATATACATATTTGTAAATATCGTTCCATCTGATTGATAAAGCTGACAAGTTTTTTGCGCCCATTTTTCTTGTCAGTTAAAAGACGTCATAATGGGTGGTAGGGTAAAAGAATTGACGATTTAAAAATGCTTATTATGTGAGCTTATTTAAATAAAATATATTTCACTTTCACTTTCACTTTCACATCATAAAATGCAAATGAAACAGCTGACTCAGTTTTTGAGCCATCAGTATAAATTAAATTGAAGCCAATAAATTCAGAAAATCTATTGTAAACATCTTCTTTATAATTCAAATTGCGATCAATAATTATGTTAATAGCAGGATATTTACTATGAAAATCACCTTGATAACATGGTAACAACTCTGATTGATATATTTGCAAATCTTTTAGAAAATTATTGAACTGGGTAAAACCCTGAAGAATGTAAGGATATTTGCGACAAGATATGGTAGGAAAGCTTTTCAAGTTTGAGAACAAGTGATTGTTACTTTTACTATATAATTTTAAAACAAACCTTTCTTTTAAATAGTTAAACCTTATACTCATGGGAGGTAGTCTACATTCAACTTGTAATGTATTAATTGGAGTACTTTTAAACGCTCCAGTAACAAGTCTCATGCCCTTATTCTGAATTTTATCTAAAATATCAACCAACTTACTATCAACTGCAAAACAGAGAAACCCATACTCAAAGTGGCTACGAATAAGTGATTTATATAATAGTAGTAATATTTTAGGATCAGCACCCCAAGATGTTCTACATAATGTTTTTAAAATATTGAAGGCTTTGTTAGCTCTTATACTTAATAAATCAACATATTTATTCCATTTTAAGTCATGACAAAATATTACACCTAAGAATTTAGCCTCATTTGAAACGGGAATAGGAGCTTTGTTATAATAAACACCTGGAGAAGAGTTATTTTTTCCAAACACAACCACTTTTGATTTAGTTGCATTAATATCTAGATTTAAATATGAAAAGTATTTATACAGTCCCTCTAAAGACTTATTTATGCTATTGCTAATTTCCGATTCATTTTTTCCAGAAGAATAAACAACCAGATCATCTGCGAATTGGAGATTTTTGACATCAGGACCAAGAATTAAATTTAACCGACGAATATACAAAATGAATATCAATGGAGAAAGTATGCCACCCTGACAAACCCCAACAGAGGCATTCCTTGGACCATATAGTTTAGAATTATATTTCACAAAAACTTCTCTTTCAGTTAAAAATTTATGTATCCAATTAACCAGTTTGGCCGGAATAGTAATTGACAATAATTCAGAACAAAGAATATCAATATTTACACTATTAAAAGCACCAGCAACATCAAAAAATACAGACAACAAAGACTTTCCACTATTTAAACTATTTACAATATCGAGATGAAATTGGCAAATACTTTCACGAGCAGACGTACCCCTTCTGAATCCATACTGGTTAGCAGGTAAGATATTATTTTGCTCTATATAGAATTCTAGTCTTTGTTTTAAAAGTTGTTCAAAGATTTTTCCAACACAAGAAGTAAGTGCAATAGGACGATAGGAATCAGGGTTTGAACTGGGTTTATCTGGTTTTAAAATAGGCACCAAACAGTCAGACTTCCATGTTTGTGGTATTTCATTATTCAACCATAAATAATTGAAGAGATCTAAGAGAATTTGAAAGCTATTTATACTGAGTTTTTTAAGCATCATATAGGGAATGCCATCTAAGCCAAAAGCGCTATCCTTTCTAGAGAAAACTGCAGACTCTAACTCTTGTAATGAGAAAGGCTTAATCATGAAGCTATCTGAAGGGTCTGTAGAATTTGATGTCGAAAATTCAAATTGATTATTTACATAGTCTGGAGTATATTTTTGCAAAAATTGAGGAATCCAACTATCATCCTTAATACTGTGGGAATATGTTTTATTAAACTTACGCATAAATTTCCAGATATAAGACAGCGGAGTGCAACGATGAAAGGAACTACACAATTCAACCCAGCTATTAGACCTCTCAGATTTCAAAGTAAGTTTTTTAAGAGCTTGAAGTCTTTTGAATTCAATGTAAGATTCATTTGAAGGATTATTTTTAAAATTAATATATGCTAATTTAGAATTTAAAACTGCTTCTGAACATTTTTTATTCCACCATGGCAAAGGATTTTTTTTAAATGGTTTCCTAATACTATTGGGGTTAAGCGAAGAAGAAGACGGAGTTTTTGAGGGAAGAGACCTTTCAACAGCTGAATGTAATCTTTTGCAAAACTCTTCATATGCTTCCAAGGGTGTATAGTTTTGTTCCTGAAAACTTGATAATAAAGACTCTGCAATTTGAGTATACATTTTCCAATCTACTGATTTGAAATTAGAGTAGATGGGCAAATGTCTACTATCGATACCACAAGTTTGAGTATTATTATTTACATTGTTATCAATAAGTACTTTGATAATTACAGGGAGGTGATAGCTGCCAAGTGGATCATTATGTACAGACCAATCGCAACAAAGAGAGAGTGATGGAGAAACAAGAGTTAAATCTAGGGCGTTAGGACGCCACGACAAAGAACCAACCGTAGTCGCCTCGCCATTATTCAAAAGGACCAAGTCATTATCATCTGCAATTTCTAAGATATCCCTACCTCTGGAATTCGTGGAGTTACATCCCCAAGATGTATGGTGAGCGTTAAAATCACCAGCGAAGATCATTGGCTTAGGTACTGACTTCACTAAGGCATCGCTCGTCGGAGCTCGCTTAGAGTGGTCGTGTCGTTGGTTGTGTTCCGAAGCAGTCATTGAAAATTGAAACCTATCGCGTTAGCACGTTGGTCGAAAATTGCAAAGTGTCACTATTTTCCTGTGTATCAAAGAATAAAAAGTGGTGCAGAATGTCCCGATCATCGGAAAAGTTATTTGGCTCCAGCCCTGATGTCAGCAACTTGGGGGAAGCAAGTACGAATAGATGTAAACGCAAGCATAATGACGATTTCTCAGAAGCTTTCAAGGAACTAACATCAGAGATTAAAACCACATTACATAATTGGAAAGCCGAGATACAAGATAATATCTCGCAAATAAAAAACGATTTGGAATCGGTACTCAAATCTGATCTAGACAAGCTCAATGTATCTTTCACTGAAATGAAATCTGAAATAAGTAGCGTACGACAAGAGTATACAGACTTGAAAAAATCTGTCCAATTGCTAAACTCGAAGCATAATGACACACTCAAACAAGTGGCAGCTTTGGAAAATTCAGTGCAGTTCCACAGTGATCAATACGACAAACTTAACAAAAAAGTGGATTCTGTGGCAGTCGAAAAGAAAACTATCGCTTCACTCGAATCTAAAATCGACGCATTGATGAATGACAACCGCCTGCTACAAATGGAACTAAATTATAATAGCCAAAGGGACCGCCTTTTAAATTTGGAAATCGTGGGTGTCCCAGAAAAAAAAGATGAAAATTTACACAATCTAATGTTGTCAATAGCCAAACACGCGTGTGTGACAATCTCCCCGGATGATATTTTAGAAATTAACCGAATCACACCCAAAGTCAAATTACAGGGGCGCCCGAGAAATATTATTGTAAAATTGAAAACTCGCCTTCTGAAAGACAACATTATTTCGGGCAGCCGGAAAAACCGCTTAACTAATCAAGATCTTGGTATCCAGGGCATTGTCGGCAGAATTTACATAAATGAACATCTCACACATTTCAATAAAACCCTATTAAAAAAGTGCAGAGAGGCAGCAAAACTCAAGAGCTACCAATATGTGTGGACAAAAAATGGAAGAATTTTTGTCAGAAGAAACGACACATCGCCACCTTTACAAGTATCTCAAGAAAAAGACATCTCCCGGATAGTGTAATCTCGTGTGACACTACTAATTTGGCTTATTTTGTTTTTTTCTATTTATTGCATGTTTTTAATGTTCTTTTTATTTTAGAAATTATAAAAGGAACTTTTTTTCGTACCCTGTTACTTCAGAGTGCCCTTTCTATACGTAAATACTCTTTGACGATAATGCAGCTAAACACAATATTTGCAATGACTTGCGTTTGTAATACATTAAAGATGCGTACGAAACATGTGCGGCGTTTAGCCATCATTACTCGCGTTCAGCAAAGCTATTGTGTTGCATTGTGGAATTTAAATCCGGTAATAATTGGGTACTTCTTACATTTATGGCAATTAGAATCGAGTTTTATTAAACATCCGAATCTCAAAAATATATTTTCATCTTATTCAAACTTAATTAGAACTTATCACTTTAATATTTTTATTATTGTTGTTTTGAATATTTCCAGTTCAACTTGTTTTAATATGCTGTGTCTCGTAATTTATAATTATTTGGTTTGCGGTGACTTTTATGCAAAAATAGTATTAATGCTATGTAACTTTTACTCCGCACTCTTTTTTAGGCACCGTACTTTACTGACCGTGTTCACAAATGTTGCTCACTACCTTGCATTGAAATTATTACTCATTCCTGTCCGCAGTCGCTGTCCGAGAGTATCGTTGCACGATTCACATAAACTTACAGTGATTCGCTGTGTTGGCTATGATATCCGTCAATTAAACAAATATATCTATCCATCTGTCTTAATGGATGGTCATAGTTTTTTAATAGTGTACATATTATTTAATTATAAGTTGCTACGAAAGTACGTCGTGACAAAACAATCAAAAAACAAATTTCATTTTGGTGATTTACAGATGGATGTGAAAGTGTTAGTTTATTGTTTTAAAAGTACTTTTTGTTTTTTTTCTCACTATAAATAATGGCTAATCAGTATTTGAATATTTTTTACTAAAATGTTCGTGGTCTGAGGACTAAATGTAATGAGTTACGACTTAGCATTTTGAATAACGATTATGACGTAATTGTATTGACGGAATCATGGCTACACAGTGGTATTTTTGATGGTGAATTGTGCGATGACAGGTATGACGTTTTCAGAGCGGATCGAAATCTGAATGCCAGTGGTAAGACTACCGGTGGTGGTTTGGTGATAATGATACGGCGTTCGCTCGGTGCCATGGTTCGTGACCTTGACTCGTGCGCACCGACTGAGTTGTTGTGGGTTACAATACCATCGCGGGCTTGTTCTTCTAAATTTGACTTACATTTTTGCGCAGTTTACATACCTCCTACTCAGCGCCAGATACCCTCCGATTTGAACACAATTTGTAACATTATTAAAAGTGCTGTTCAACTTGGTCCAAACGATAATTTTATATTAATAGGTGATTTTAATTTGCCGTGCCTATCCTGGAGCGCTAATGGATACGCACTTTTGAAAATGGGTTTGGTTGAGGTGCAGGAGGCCGGTTCACTACTAATAGAAACGGCAGCATTTTGTGGATTTAAACAGTATAACATTTTGAAAAACTCTTCCGGGAACACTCTCGATCTCGTATTCTCTAATCTTCCCTTAAAAGTGTCATCGGTATCAATTCCACTTTTGAAAGAGGACCGCGCACATCCTTCCTTTTGTTTTTCGATATTGGACTTAAACATAACTCCTTTACGGGAGGCTTCCACACCTAAACCTAACTTCAAAAGAGCGTGCTATAATGGTATTAATGAATACCTCTTAAAATATGACTGGCGATCTTTATTAGGCACAGGCACTATAGATGAGGCCATTGACACTTTGTATAACATTATTAATAGTTGCGTAGATTTGTATGTTCCATATATCCGTAGCTCAAATAAACGGACATACCCTAATTGGTACTCATCTGCTTTAATTAACATAATTAAAGAAAAAACAAAAGCTCACTTGCGATGGAAAACATACGGGAACAGATTAGATTACGACGAATTTTCTAAATTAAGATCAAGAGAGAATCGCGTACAAAATGAATGTTTCAAAAGGTTCAAGTCGAATTGTGAAAATAATATTAAGAAGGACCCAAAAGCATTTTGGTCGTTCGTGAAAGCTGTGCGTGGTGGATCGGCGTATCCTAAGAAGGTGCATTTGGAAAATGTGGAATATACTGATGGGAATGATATATGTTTTGCCTTTAATAAATTTTTTCAAAGTGTTTTTGGTGATCCTTGTAATAACTATACGCCTATAAAAGAACATCCGCTATGTACTAACACAGTATCGAATTTACAAACATCTGTATTAATTGTGGAGAAAATGTTAAAATCACTGGATATAAATAAAGGCGCTGGCAGTGACGGGTTACCAGCTATATTTTGGTCTAAATGCGCTATATCATTGGCCCTTCCATTAACTATAGTGTTTAATCGCTCCTTGCGCGAGGGTATCTTCCCACACAAATGGAAATCAGCTCACGTAGTGCCTGTACATAAGAAAGGGTCGCGTACAGACGTTAGAAACTACAGAGGTATCTCTATTCTAAGTACTGCTGCTAAATTACTAGAAAGAATTGTATACGACGAAATATACTCTACACTATCTAACTCCATTCCCGAACAACAACACGGTTTTCTAAAAGGACGTTCCACCACTACTAATTTGGCATGCTTCTCGAGTTTTATTTTGGAAAATATGGAAAGGGGGGGGCAGGTTGACGTGGTTTACACCGATTTTGAGAAAGCCTTTGATCGTGTGGATCACGTGGTCCTGCTAAACAAGTTACAAGTGCTTGGTATCCATGGGGATTTACTCCGATGGATTGAATCATACCTCACTAATCGTTCTCAGGCGGTGGTCATGGGTGGTTATCGATCGGACTACATTACTATACCTTCAGGGGTTCCACAGGGGTCCCATTTGGGTCCACTATTTTATAATGCCTACCTGTTTGATATCGGCTCATCCCTTAAGCATTCTCAATATATCATGTATGCGGATGATAAAAAGATTTTTTGTAAAATAAGCTCTGTTCAGGACTGTTTGCGCTTACAAGGAGATTTGGACAACCTATTTGAATATTATAATAAAAATAATATAACGGTTAACGCTAGTAAATGCGAATGCATCACTTTTACGCGGAAGTCAAAACCCATTCTTCATGATTATCATTTCAATGGAGACCGAGTAAACAGGAAACAAAGTTTGAGGGACTTAGGTGTATATTTCGATCAAAAAATGTTACTTTCATATCACGTTGAAAATACAATTAATAAGGCATATAGGAATTTGGGTTTTGTTCTTCGAGTGTGTAGGCCATTCACTAATGTTTCAGTAATTAAGCTCGTTTATTTTGCTTATGTGAGAAGTATACTAGAGTACTGTAGCCCCATATGGTCACCCCAATACGTAACATACATAAGCCGTTTGGAGCGAATTCAAAAAATTTTTGTTAATCACCTTAACTTTCGCTGTCGCAAAGCAATTGATAATTATCATGATAGTTGCAAGGAGCACGGTCTCCTATCTTTGGAGCAGAGGCGTATAGTATTGGATATGGGTCTGCTTCACGATATTATAAACAGTAGAGTTGACTGTCCGCTCCTTGTATCTAAAATATTATTTCGTACTCCTAGACGTCGTACGCGCAATACTTCACTTTTACAAGTCCCACAATGCCACACTAACTATTTTCGAAATTCGGTTATCTTACGACTTATCCGTACGTATAACGCACATTTTCGTAGCATCGATCTTTTTTTAAATACAAAACGCACATTTAAAAAAGAGGTTGAAAAGGTACTTCAAGAAATTTAATAATTTAGTTTTTCTTTTTTCTTTATGTAATAATGTTTGCAAAATAGACAAAGGGCAAATACAATATGTTGTACTATAACTGTTTGATTTAATTTTGTTTAAGGGTTTAATTTTCTGGTAACAATACTGTTATATTATATTACTTACCAACGACATAAAGTATTACTGTTAATTTAAGGGAAACCTATTATTGGCTATACTAACTAACATGTACCTAATGTTAAGTAATTTTGTTAATACGCTGTTGGTTTTCTTAATAAAGTAAAATAAAATAAATAAAAATAAATAAAGGCGTCAAGTTTATGCTTGTCAAACGAAGGAGTACAATTTGTCGGACAATAAAAACTTACAATCGATATTTCTTTGCTATTTACATTAATTTTTACACATATATTTTGTAAACAACTGTCAAAAAATATATCAATCTTTTGATAGTTTATACTGTTATGAATTAAAATAGCAACGCCATTATGTTTACTTCCAATGTCGTTGCGTTCTATTTTGTATCCTTTAATATTAAACACTTTATTAGGTTGTAACCAAGTTTCAGATAAAATTGCTATGTGAATGTTGTTGTCATAAAGAAATTGAGTAAGCAAAAATTTATTGCTGATAATGCTTTGGGCGTTCCATTGCATTATATTGATATAATCCATTATTTGATAGTACTATTATTATTTCTAAATGAATTTAACAGGGTTTCTTTAATTGATGTGTGATTTATTGGATTATCTTTTTGGTTTAAAATAATTTTAGTTATAGCACTTGTAATAATATTCATAAATGTATCAGATTTTGTCAGATTTTGAATTTGGGTTTCCAATGTTTTTGCATGTAGATGTGGAAAGGATGATTCATTAAATAATGCTGAAAAAGTTGTAGCTTTTGATTTTATTTTACTTTCTTCAATTTTTTCTTTTTTTTTAAGACATGTATTTGAAATGGCAACGTGATTGCCACCACAATTCGCGCATTTGGCATTTTTAGGGTCTTCTTTACAATTTTTATAATTATGGTTCTCAGTACAGATAGAGCAAACCTCGGCATTCCTGCAATATTTCGCGATATGACCAAAGCGTAAGCAGTGTAGACACTGCTTTACGGGGGGTATATATACATTTACTTCGTGCCTCCAATTGTCCAAGTATACATATTCAGGTAATTCTGTAGAAGCAAAAGTGACGGCGACAGTCTGCGTCGGCTGAAACGAAATCGTCCCATTATCATTTCGTACTCGTCGCATGAAGCGCCGGACCTGGATAATATTGCGTGTACTGCCGATTAACGAAAAAATTCGCTGGTTGGACAGGCCTATTGGGACTGAAGTCACAACTCCAGTCACCTCTGTATCAGCTGCAGGAATGGTTGCTTTTAAAGACAGTTCATCTAAAAGTTTTATGTTATTTAAAAATACATTGGCGTTATTGGGAACATCGAAAGTAATTGCAACTCTGAATTTATTAACTGGCCGCAGGTGTAATACACCTGTGACACAATGTTTCCTGATGCCATTGGAAATGGCCAGTCTATCCTTGTCGGTAAACGATTGTTTTTCATCTGAATGCGAGAGAAATACTACATATTCATTTTTTTTACAATTTTCCGGGTACTTTCTAGAGTACCCAGGGACTTTATAAATTTGGTACTTCCTGCTAGCATCATCCTCTGAATCCGAGGTTTCAGAGGAGGCACCCGTGGAGTTTCCCGCCGTTCGATCAGGAGGATCCTTTTTCCTCTTCTTTACTCTCCCCATAGTTTACACTAATTACATATGAATTTACACTCCAATATATACAAATTACACTATTTACAGAAAAAATATACAAAATAAACAATATTTAAAGTTATTTGAAAAAATTTTCAAGAGAAGGCGCCCTTCTTGTTCAAGGTTCCCGCGCGAAAAAAAACGACGTTGACGTGCGTGAACTTAGGCTGCATTCCGAATCACACTAAAATCGATGACAGCGCACTAAAATGCGTTCCGAGTCGGTGATTTTGTATGGGTTTGACAGATAACGTGAGCGCTGACATCGATTTTATCGTGATTCGGAATATAGCCTTAGTTATTAAAATAGTAGTCTGTGGTGCATGACAGCCAGCAAAAAAAAATCCTTGTCGCCCGTGTGCATTCCGGCAGACCAATCGCTAAGTCATTGGTCACCACCACAGTCACATTTTAAACATGTAAAGTAATGTTCAATTTTATTACTTTCCATTTCCATGGTTAAAATCTACTCTATAACGATCACTGATTCAACGATTATCTGTTAGACCACCTCTTGGACTTAGTGCCTTTTGACCTTTATTCTAAGGACTTAGGCACTTTAGTTACATAGTTGGTGGACTTCAAAGAGAATATAATCACTACGTTTGGACTTCTAACAAAATATTGTACTTTATTTATTATTAAAAAATAAGGTAACTTAGGTCCGTATTATAGGACGAGACTCAAGCACTGCTTGCTGCTTGAGTACAGTTAGAAAGGGATGGTGCTATTCATCGCATATAGCGCCATCCCTATCTAACTGTACTCAAGCAGAGATTTGAGTTTGAGTTTGATTCTGTAATACGAGCCTTAGTGATCTCCTAACCACAATATTATTTGGGCTTGGGACGTAGTGTGGTTAAATTTCAAAAGCCGTTAAGTCCACTCTAAGTGAAAAGTGGCAAATGAAGGAAATGTGTTTTACGCAGACCTAGACGAGTAGCCGTATATTAAAAAAACCTCAATACCTATAAATGTTCTGCGGCAGAACATTTATAGGTATTGTAGTTTTTTTAATATACGGCTACTCGTCTATGTGTTTCTTTACATACATACATACATACATACATACACTCACGCCTGTTTCCCATGGGGGTAGGCAGAGACTATGGATCGCCACCTGCTACGATCCTTGCACACTTCTTTCGCTTCATTCATATCCATCAATCTTTTCATACATGCCCTGCGGTTTTTGTCACTGCGTACACCAGCCTTTTTTATAATAACCTCTATTTGGTCCGCGTAGGTTTTTCTGGGACGCCCTCGTGCAATCGTTCCTTCCACATTCGCACAGTATATCTCTTTTGTGATTCGCCTTTCATTCATCCTCTCTAAGTGACCAAACCACTGGAGCATTCCTTTCTCAATTCTTGTCACTATATCATCTTTCAGACCACACCTTTTGCGAATCACCTCATTGCTCACTCTATCACTCAGTTTTACTCCGCATATTTTCCTCAACGATCGCATCTCTACCGCATTTATTCTGCTTTCATTCTTCTTCTGCCATACCCAAGATTCACTTCCATACATCAGTGTCGGTACCAGCACTCCGTTATGAATAGCCATTCGCGCCTTTGCAGAAACGGTTTGGCTACTCATAACCGAGTGTATAGCACCACTCACCGAATTTCCTTTCTTCACTCGTCTTTCTATGTCTTCCTCACTCTTTCCGTCCCTTGTGAACAAACTCCCCAAGTATACAAACTCACGGACTTGTTCCACTTTTTCGCCACCTAACATTACCGTACAGTCAGTCATTTCTTCATCTCTCTCAAACACCATCACTTTAGTCTTAGTTACATTCACTTTCATCCCTTTTCTCACAAAATCTTCATTCATAACCGACATCATTTCCTGCAACTCTTGCGCAGAAGACGCAAGTATAACTTGGTCGTCAGCGTAGAGAAGGCACTTGATTTGAGTCCCATTCATCACAACCCCACAGTCACGTTCTTTCAGACCTTTCATACAACTGTCCAAAAACAGATTAAAGAGCCATGGTGACGCAACACATCCCTGTCTGACACCCCTAGAGATGCCAAACCAATCAGTGTATACGCCGTCAATCCTGAAGGTCCGAACAAATTATCGGACGCGGCTTACTGCCGCGGCTGATCTGAGGTGTGCAAACTATCGGATGTAGTAGGTCGCGGACGTAACCATAGACTAATATGACGTCATCGGACGTCCGATAGCTATCTGGCACGCAGGATGTTATGAGAGTGTGCACACTTATCAGCCGCGGCAGTAAGCCGCGTCCATAAGCCGCGTCCGATAATTTGTTTGGACCTTCAAGGTCCAAACAAATTATCGGACGCGGCTTATGCACGGGAATCCTCATAGAGAGATTTCAGTGCATTCTTTACATTAGAACAGAAATAAAAATACCAGAAATGACGGATTAAGCTGGAAAATCGGTTTAAAGTTTGGACATACCGGTGTCTGATTTATACTAGCGAAACGTACTGGAGTTTGAAAAAAATTACTGTGGACGTGCCTGATTTTGAAAAATTACCAGTGGACTTACCGGATTTTGGCAAATCTCACTGTAAAAGGACATACCGTCATATCCTCCATCTTTGCCCTTTTATCCTATTTTTGCCCAACGACAAAATTTAACTTTAAATTGAAATTGCCAGAAAAATATTCCATTTATGGTGATTTTTGACTGTTTAGTATATTTTTGAAGTATTATATGGCAACACTGAATGCATGTGACGTTCATAACCTCAATTAGTGTCTCACCTCACGGTAAAAGTGGTGCAAAATTTCTTGCCGGAAACTTTTTAGAGAAGTGATAGAAGGAGTGGAAATACGTAGTAATGCTTGTTGTGTCTAAAAACAGGTTAAAAATGAGGATCAGTTGCTTGATTACACACATATAGGACGCATATTTCGCAAGTTATGACGCTGGGTAATGTTAGGTAGTAAAAGTCCGTTCAAGCCGGCTCAATATTGCCCACAGGTTGAAATGCACTAGGGCTGACACTTTTTATTAACCGACTCCAAAAAAGAAGGTTCTCAATTAGATTATATTATTGTTAAGATTTTTATAGGTAGGTAACTTACCTAGGGGTTTTTTTTTATTGTACCTAACTAAACGATGTTTGTACTTTAGTTTTATGACTGATTAGTTCCCGAGGTTTCATATTAAAAGTGTATAAAATGTTAATACTTATTGTTTTTTATTTTACATTTTGACACCCCTAGCCACAATTAATTTTTGTATGAATATTTCAGAAATTGTGTACACAACATTGCCCACCTAATTTTTTCTTAATGTAAGGGGTTTTTTTAAGTATTTAAAACGTAGATCGCATCTTTGTCTCATAGGGCACCTTGGGTCTTAATATCAGAACCGTAAGTGTTAAAATGGCTTCACAATTCGCGGTGGGCTAAGATGGGCACATTGCCGCATAACTTAGCCCACCTCTTTAACTCCATTTTTTAAAGAAACTGCTTAGAAATACTTATTTGGAACCATTCTCTTCTATTCTACTTTATCTCTGAAAACTAAATATGTGACTCAGGTATCTCTACGGTACATACTTTTTTCACAATCTTCAAAAATGTAAAAAAAGCGGGCAAAGATGGAGGGTATGACGGTACGCTCAGGGCTGCTACTTAATATTTTTGTGAAACCAGAAAGAAATACCAATAATGAATATTCATTGTGATTTATTATAAAAAAATTCACAGATTTTACAGTCCCGCAAGAATCGGAGCATTGAAAATGAACACAAAAATTTCCGAAAAATCAAAATCAAATCAAATGCAAAGTCCTATTATAATTTTAAAGTTACCTAAGTAGTACCTATTTATTTTTACGATTGTGACACTCGGCTCCGCCTCTTGTCACAAAAGCGCCCGCTGACTGCCTCGACGCGGCCGAAATAATATTAGCCAATTTTCAAAATTCCAACGAATGCACTTCTCGTTTGCTTCTGCATCTTTTAACACTACTACCATGACGATCGGTCAATAATCATAGAAGCTACATCACTTTTTATGTACGGAAACAGCCGTTTTTCTACAATTCAAAATCTAAAGGGACCACCTACAGGTCACAATGATTTACCGATTTTCAAAATTATTTCGCCATTTGATAGTTAAACTAATACCCTAGGAACCTTTTTTTTATTTTTTCTTAAGTCGGTTTTTTTCCGACATATTTACAATTTAGTAAACAAACATCCCCCAAAAAACCCGGAATTTTTGGAATTTCACAAAATTCCAAAAAAAAGTTACCAGTAGATTTTCAAAATTCAAACGTACGTGTCTCGATAAACTCCTCAACTTTTGGTACTATTTCCATCTCGATCCTCTCAAAATCGGAGATATGGCCAAAAATACGTCTCAGGCGATTTGCATCTGATAACCATTTTCAATGGTAAAAATTAGACGAAATCTAAGGCTCGTATTACAGAATCAAACTCAAACTCAAATCTCTGCTTGAGTACAGTTAGATAGGGATGGCGCTATATGCGATGAATAGCACCATCCCTTTCTAACTGTACTCAAGCAGCAAGCAGTGCTTGAGTCTCGTCCTATAATACGGACCTTAAACTTCTTCCATGGCATATGGCTTCAGAGTTATTGATGGCGTCCTTTTCTGTTTCTTCAATTGTTCTGTAAAATACTATTATAATATTGCAGTAGATCGAGGAATGTGATGCCACTTTTGACAAGGGATCCAAACATTACCTTGTATAAATAGCAGACCAAATACTCAAAAGCCCACCACAATAACATTAGTTTAATATTTATCGTCCATTCACACATAACCCAATAAAATAAAAATATAGGAAAGCTTCATGGGAAAATGTGAACAGGGAAACGAAAAAGACCACTGCCATAGCCACACTAGGCATTTCAGAAATTTCAAACAAAAAAGGGTTCACAAAGCAAGTGCATAATTATTTAGCAATATTACATAATTTTAAAATAACTTTTTTATCGTTTAAATCGATGATAGAATTCTGGTTACAGGACCCTAAAATATTAATCGTCAATAGTGTAAAATTAAATGGTTTACTAAAGTCCAAGTAGGCACAACCCTGTAGGTACTTTATGGTCAAGGTTATAATACAGCTACTGTGCTGGTGTTTCACTTACCTTTTAGCTTTCTCCATTACTAACGCGCTGCGCTTTCTAAATCGTTACAGAAATTTTCTCCCTATCCGCACTAAGGTCACTCTTGTCACTTCTCTCATTCTTCCACTCATTGACTATGCCGATGTCTGTTACCCAGACTTAAATGAGGATCTCCTTAATAAGCTAGACTGCCTCATGAATAATGCCATCCGTTTTGTATTTTGCCTTCGCAAATATGATCACGTTTCGTCGTACAGGTCTCAGCTTAAATGGCTTCCTATTCGTCAACGCAGACAGTTACGGCTGCTCTGCACTCTCTATTCCATTCTTAACAACCCTCATTCTCCTGATTACTTAAAATGTAAGTTTCAGCATCTCTATGATTCCCATGATCGGCGCCTTCGCTCTGCCAATTCTCTTTCTCTATTTACTCCTCTCTTTCGTTCTGGGTATATGTCCGACTCCTTCACACTGCAAGCGACGCGTCTTTGGAACGGTCTCCCCGATTCTACTAGAAGAGCTCCCAGTAAGTTTTCTTTCAAGAAACAAGTTCATGCACATCTGTTGGAGGGCTTATGCCCGTGATGTGGAAGGGTCAACGTCACTACTTATCCAAACTCTATAATAATTTGGTGTATATAATGTATTATATGTAAGTTCATATATATATATATATATATATATATATATATATATATATATATATATCTATGTACAAGGTTTACTTCGAGGACAAAATTTACAGTGTAAGCATGCTTTGAGGACTTTTGTATAGTTTAGGGACATGTCTCAAAGTAATCATGTATTCAACGGATACTATGGGGTCAGCGAAATCTTTTATACACAATCTTACCAATCGTTTACATCGGGTCTCGATTTTTTATACGCTATACGATTTATATGCTCTGCATGATAGTGTGCACTGTCCTCAAACTGTTTTATACGAAGAAGTATATATAAATTGTGTATAAAATAAGTAAAAAAAACTTTATGAGTAAAACAATTTTACTTTAATGAAAACTGCACTAAACGGTAAAAAATAACTTTGTTACATTTTCATACTATGTTGTACAATACTGTTAGCTGAAAATTTTTGAGTATAATCTATGTCAACCTAACTTAATAATTATTACGAAAAAAGTATTACAATAGGGATTCATATTATAAATTAATACTTTGTTAATTAATTTTGATTATAAAATCGTAGACAAAAATATAGACAAAAATTATAAGATTTCAAACACAAGTGTTGTGCAATAGTTTACTGAGGAGATCCCTTGGCCACGTTCCGTCTCCATTATAAGACCCTCAATCATACCGGGACTACAAGGTTCTTATCAAAACCAATTGAATGTTACCAAACATGAGCGTTTGACAACAAATTACAAAGGAGAAACCTTGACTACATTACGTCTCCATCATCAAACATACCAACTTATCGGTACCATTTTACTATCGAAAGAAATGAAATGAGACCAAACACTACTGATAGGTACCACAATGTTCTCATTGCAACATTTGAAATGACTCCAAACACGAATGTTTTACTATAATTTACTGAGGAGACCCCTTAACCACCTTCCGTCTCCGTCATCAGACCCTCAATCTTACTGATATCACAAATTTCTTATCGATACAATTGAAACGAGATCAAACACGAATGCTCTGCTACAATTATAGAGGAGATCCCTTGACCACCTTCCGTCTCCATCATCAGACCCTCAATATTAATGGTACCACAAAGTTCTCGTCACAACAATGGAAATGAGACCAAACACGAGTGTTTTTCTATAATTCATTGAGCAGATCCCTTCACCACCTTCCGTCTCCATCATTAGACTCAATCTTACTGGTACCACAAAGTTCTCATCGCAAAATTTTAAATGAGTCTAAACACGAGTGTTTTACTATAATACCTACATGGGAGGAGATCCCTTGACCACCTTCCGTCTCCATCAACAGACCCTCAATCTTAATGGTACCACTAAGTTCTCGTCACAACAATTGAAATGAGACCAAACACGAGTGTTTTCCCATAATTAATCGAGAAGATCCCTTCACCAACTTCCGTCTCCATTATCAGACCTTCAATCTTACCGGTAGGTACTACATAAAGTTCTCATCGAAATAATTTAAATGATACCAAACACGAGTACTCTGCTATAATTCATCAAGGAGATCTCTTGACCACCTTCCGTCTCCATCATCAGATCAACTCCATGCTACCATAATATTATATTGTCATCAGAACTATAGGTACCTACGTGTTTGTAAAGTTTCAACTTAGGCTGGCCCCAGACCTACCGGTTCCGTTTCTTTGCTTTGCTGTGCTACCTTGCTTGAAAGACCGCCGGCCAACCAGGGTAATTTTCAATCTATCGCATTTTGGGACTAGACCAAATTGGCAAGATAGCCATTAGCTTGGTTTTATCAAATATCATCGCCTGGATTGCGAAGTAGGAAGCTTTTAGGAGATATGCCACCCTGAACATGGACTCCGATCGTTAAAAATAACTCGATCGCTTATTTATACAAGATGTTTGGTAAAGCCTTATAAAACTGAATATGGTAGATAGGGACCATAATAAAACTGAACAACTTTTACTATGGGACCAAATCTGAAATCGCGAAAAAAAATGAACTGTTTCATACATTTTGATAATATCGTTATTAATTTTTGTATAAAACAGCAGTTTTTTTTAAAACGAAAACTAAGCGTGCCCGCAGACTACAGACTTTCTATCGGCCGACAGTTTAGTCGGGCTCTCAATCAGTATGAAGGTGTATGCAGGTGCGCACACTAGAACGATTCGGAGTCGGCCGATAAATAAGTTGGATGGGCTTCCCGACTAAACTGTCGGCCAACTATCGGCCGCCTGGTTAATCAGTATTGGCTCATATCCACGCGCGCACACACGACGATCGTTTAGTCGGCCGGCTCGGCCGATAGTTCATTTCGCTCCGAGTTTTGGCGCCGGACAGTCGAGGGTTTATTAATAATGGCATCGCTAATTGATCGGTCGATCGATTTTTTGGTATGAATGCTAAAGTATTAATTCATTTCAATCCCTTTTAATTACCTACCTAGTAAAAAATCTGTTGTCTAGCATCCATATGCTATGTAGATAGGTATGTTTTGTTAGTTATGTATGTAAAATCAAATATTCAGCTTCAGAAAGCTGAACTGACTTGGACGATTTTTTTTCGGAAGATCGAGTAATTTGGAATGTATCGTGTAAAATTTTCCATTTATTTAAACTTATTTATTTATTTAAACTTTATTGCATAAGAAAATTCAATTGGCGGACTTAATGCCTTAAGGCATTCTCTAACAGTCGACCGGAAAGGGTGTTAAAGAAAGAAACCGTGGCGGCAAAAAAAATGGATAACTAAATATCCATTAATCATAAATAAGGATCTAGCTAAAATAAAAATATAAACCTACATAACAATACATACATAAATAATCCTAATTGCTATAACATATAACGGGTGGCGCAAAAGTAAAGACCCTATTTGGTTCAGCTATAAAATTTTTTCTAAATTAGAAAACTAGATTTAGGTTTTTTTAAATGTATATTTGTGCCATTAAATTTCGTACCATTAGGATTTAAAGATGATGTCTTTTAAATGGTGACCTCCAGAGTTGATACACATTTGAGCCCTATTTATGACATTTTGCATAACTTGCCGCCTTTTTAATTATGGTCATTGAGGTTGAGCAAACGGCAAGAAACTCCCTCGTTGGTAGGGTTGCCAACATTTCTTCGACTAAATATAGTATTTTTCAAAACTATTAAAATATATAGTACAGCTTGGCAAAAAAGAGTTTGACGTGGTGACAGATGGAACTAAATATTTTCTTTCATGGCAACACCACTTTGCTGTCAAGTAAAGTCGCGTATACAACGACTACACGTGCTTGATTCTTATAAACATAAATTATTCTTGGGTACTCACAAGCACTGTAACTTGCTATTTACAGGTGTTAGTGTCAATAATGTAAGAAATATTGAAAAAGAAGGTGTTGAAAATAATGGAAAATTTTCCACACCGGGAAAGCACCGAAAAGGTCATCCGAGGAAAGATTTGGACGGTTTTGATGTATGTTCCATAAGACAAACTTTTTCTTACACGAAAATATTAGGTTAAAAGAAAAGTAATTCCTATTCCAAATAAAACTAGAAATATTTAACAAATATTATTTTCTTAGCAAAGTATCACAATCGTCTAGTCGTAGTATATGGGGTGGCCTGATTTAATGTAGCAGCGCCCTCATTTTTTCCATACTCTTTTTTGCCAAGCTGTACCTAAACTTTGAAAAAATATAGTATTTTAAGGAAAAGGCAAAGAAAGTCAAAGATAATGTATTTGTTATTTATTTATTTGAATAAAAACGAAATTTTTTTGCACTTCTTGAATTTTTTAAACTTTTTTTATAATATGCTTTGTCGCTTTGTCGCAATAAATTTTCTAATTAATGTAAAGGAAAAGCTCTTTTTTTTTAATTCAAGAAATACACGCTCTGTTGACTTGCGTTCTTCTCGCTACTTTAGAATTCTTTACTGAAAATATTTTATCCTTTCTGTGAATGCCGAAGTTGCGGGAATAGAGAGCAGAAATTAATTAATTAATATATTTGGTAGGTAAGTTACTTTCAGTATTTTTTCGATACACGCCGAAAGGTAGGTAAAAGGTCCGGTAACCACCAAAGCGGAGAGGAGAGGTAGGTAAGTAATTAGGTACCTACTTATGTTACTGTTATATTAGGTATACCTATGTATCCATTGAGTTATTGTAGGTACCACCTAATCTAATACCAACAAAAAAACACTCGATGAGCTGTTGACTTTGAAATGATTAACAAAATATTAAAAGTAAGTACCTACGTAATTAAAAATACATAATCAACAAGAGCGCAACAATCGGATCCGTCTCGCAACTCTCGCATATTATGACGCGGCAAGCAGCAACGTCCATCGTACGCAGCCCTGACTGTGTGTTCTAATTTGTTCCTATATTTTTGTAATTGTGTGCGTCTGTATACGGCGCGCGGCGGCGTGCACACGTCATACAAGGCGCGCTTGGTACCTTTGTTTGAAGCTATCTTACTCACTTGTACACACGGCGACAGATCAAGCTACGCACCCTATATAACCATAACTACACTGCGTACAAAACACAAAATAGTGCGCTAGAGAGCCTGCATAGACGCGGCTGCTGGCGCGGGCGTAGAATGCCGTGAGACGAAACATCAACAGCATACCGCACCCTCTCGCACG
The DNA here is from genome assembly GCA_928269145.1 of Agriphila tristella. NCBI lineage: Eukaryota > Metazoa > Arthropoda > Insecta > Lepidoptera > Crambidae > Agriphila > Agriphila tristella. The sequence goes on from OV743440.1 coordinate 7,784,967, forward strand.
ATTCGCAGCGTTCAACTTTTAATAGTTCAAAGTCCAAACAGGGTAGCTTGAGCTGTCGCCGTGTGTACTCTGTCACGAAGACGGGTGAGCTATATGGCTATACTTGTAGTTGTTACGCGTATGAATACGCGCACTTGTGTGCGTAACTGCAGGTAGCGTTAGCAAGCTCATTGCTAATGAACAAAATAATTAATTTGTGTTATGTTTGGTGGATATGACATTGACATGGTAAAATAAAAAATGTATGACAAAATATTTATTTTTAGTACCACGTAATCAATCACGTTACATTAAATAGAATAAAATTAAATTTAGGTAGAATCATAACTATAATCTTCAGAGTCAGTTTCGTCATCACTTTCGTCTTGTAAATTTATTATGAATTCAAATTCACTGTCAAAATATTTCATATATTCGGTTTCTCTATCAATTACACTTTTGCATGTATTACGCCATGTTTCACAAGTTATTTTTTCTTTACTTTCATGAATAAGTTTTTCTGTGTTGGTCATATTTTGTTCAACATTTCTTAAGGCTCAATTACACTATACAATTTTAAGCAAACGATTTTAAGACTGTCTTGAAAACGAGTAAGAATGCGCTCATTTACACCACACAATTTCTAGCACGCTCGGCCGTGCTTACTGTCATAGTAAAAAAAAGGCAGTAAGTCTCTGTCTTTTTCGATCAACTTAGTTAGTATTGGAGTTATTTACATTGTAGTTTTTGTATTTGTTTTATTTTCTGTTTTAGTTCTTTCTTTTAGGGGGATGAGTTGCTCGCGTCCGTAGGACTTACCACCTTTTCCAAGGCCCACCCTACACGTGTCCCCCGGGTGGTGCTAAACGGGCAACAACGCCGAGTCACAGGCGGCGGTCAACTAACCTGTTTATGGCTACCACAAGCCTAAAGGACTTAAATCCCCTTTGAACATCGTGGCGACAGTGCCTTGGGAAAGCACTGTTTGTATTCTCCCAACCCCCTCTCGTAATGAAATGTCGAATAATAAGGAATGCGTTTTGTCATGCGACCCGGCTAACCCCCGGCGCTCTCCGGTACCCGGGCCAGAGAGTGTGAAATTAGCTACCGAAGACTGCATAGAAGTAGGTGACCAGGCTTCTGTGTCGGTAAATGTTACTGGAAATAGAAGAATGATTCAACAGGCCTTTCATCCTGGCCTGTTTGTTAGCAGGTCTAGAAGTTACTCTACAGGCAACCTGCCAAAGGAAGATCCACCACCGGCCTCACCACCTGTAATTTTGAATTTAGATTCAGATGTTGAAATTGACGAAAATCCACCCACAACTCATAAACATCCGGAATGGCAAAGAATACCAGCAGCTAGAAACCCTAAAAGGAAAAAGTTAAACCAAACTCCATCTCCCGAAGAAGTAAGGACCTCAAATAGATTTGGCGTCTTGCCTATAGACGCTAATGACAAGGAAGAACAAATCAAACAAAGAAAACCAAGTAAGCCTCCTCCAATTATCCTATACGGAGTAGAAGAAGAAGTATATAAAAATCTTATTTCACTAGTCCGTGAAAAAGGGCTAATAGGACATACTTTTACCAGAAAAGATCAGAGAAACTACAGAATAGTAATTCGAAATCTCCACTATTCAACTCCCACAAGTGCAATAATAGAAGCAATTGAAAGTACAGGTAACTCGGTAGCGGGCGAGATCATCAATGCTCGATATGGCCCAGAAAAAAATCCCACATCAACATTCTTTGTTAACCTCTTACCAGGACCTAATAACAAGGCTGTCAAAGAATTAAAATATGTATACCACCAGTCAGTTATAATAGAAGACCCAAAAAAGAAAAAAACGATTGTCCAATGCCAAAGATGCCAGCAGTATGGGCATTCAAAGAACAATTGCATGAGGCCATACCGCTGTGTTAAATGCGCTCAACAACATAAAACGTCAGACTGCACCAAGAAAGACAGAAATACTCCGGCTAAATGCGCATTGTGTTTCGGCGCCCATCCGGCTAATTATAAAAGCTGTGAGGTATACCGTGAAATCCTCTCAAGAAAAGTAGCACCAACTCTAGCAAAGCCGAAAATTGCACCGAACCCTGAATGTAAAGGAGATTCTGAATCCCGACCCGCAACATACGCTGAAGCTCTACGTACCCACAATAAGAAAGCAAAATCTGCCACAGAAACGAACAAACAAACAAAGTGGGAGACAAAGAAAGATTACAACAACCAATCTGAAAGTCCAGAGCCTCAGATGACCGCAATAGAAAAAATATTATTGAAACAATCTGAAAAGTTCGAAATAATCCTACAACAAATGGGCACACTTATGCAGCTCATAACCACACTGATAAACAAATTGTCCTAATGGCATCTTTGCGTATAGCAAAATGGAACGTAAATGGCTTATCACCAAACAAGAACGAAGTCGACTTACTAATAAGACAACAAAACCTCGATATCATCCTCATCTCGGAATCTCATTGTACTAATGCATCTAAAGTGAATTTCCGTGGATACTGTACGTACACGACCAATCACCCGGATGGAACAGGGCACGCAGGAACAGCAGTCATAATACGGGAAACTATTAAACACCACCTACTACCGGAATTTAAGAAAAGCTATGTTCAGGCTACCACAGTTGCGATTGAAGACCATTGTGGATATTTCAATGTCGTTGCCGTCTATTGTCCGCCTAAACATAAAATAACAGAACACATGTTTTCTGAATTCTTCAGCTCCCTCGGTGGTCGCTTCGTGGCTGGTGGAGACTGGAACTCGAAACATACTTCCTGGGGTTCGAGACTTATTACAACAAGAGGTAGACAACTGCTTTCTAGCGTAACGATAAACAACTTACATACCTTATCGACTTTCGAACCAACATACTGGCCTACAGACTTGAACAAAATTCCAGATCTTCTGGATTTTTTCATCATCAAAGGATTGTCTCACCACTACTTCAAACCGGAATCATGCCTAGATACCTCATCGGACCACACTCCCGTATTGCTCACAGCTAGCACCATGGTTATTGAAGTCGAAAGACCACCACAACTCTCCAATAACAAGACAGACTGGTACTCATTTCGTGAATATGTTAATGATAACATAAACATGAAAATGTCACTGAAATCTCCGGAAGAAATAGAGGAAGCGACAAAACACATTACTACGTTGATCCAGGAAGCTTGTTGGAAAACTACTCCCACTATAGTACACAAAACCTATTGCGCTAATATACCACTAGAAATAAAACAAAAAGTACTAGAAAAGAGAAGGTCTCGGCGCGTATGGCAACAGAGCAGGCACAATGACGATAGGCGAAAACTGAATAGAGAAACAGAAGAACTTAAGAGCACTACTTAAAGGCTCAATTACATTACACAATTTTAAGCACACGATTTCAAGACTAAGCTTGGTGTAAACGGACTAAGACAGTAAGAATCTTAAAATCGTGCGGCCTAACCCGCTCGGTAATAAGATTCTTAAAATTGTGTCGTCTAAATGCACGCACGATTTCAAGACAGTCTAACTGTACCTACGACGGCACGTCAGACGTAACAGTTGTACTACAAAAACCAACTTTATACCTAAGGCATAAAGGCGTTCTCAAGGTCAACGTGTAGAGGTAATGTGACAGACAGAGACAGACTCTGTCTGACTCGCGACAGATAGACGATACTGCCACAGTACAAGATAAGTTCAAAAAGGAATGTTGGTTTTTTAACACGTTTTCATATGAACGTTTTCTTGTTTATTTATACTATTAATATTTATAAGTAGGTTCGTTTATTTGTTTGTCCGTAATTTTAGAAAAGAGTATTTTATACTAGATAAGTACCTACCTACCTAGCTTCCCGATGAGCTAGAGACTTGAAACTTATAGGTAGGTAGGTAGGTTGTTTTTAACACGCTTTTATTAGGTTGCTTTCTCGTTTGCTTTTGTGTTTGTTTGTTTGTTTCTCCACAAAGTTTGCGAACAATTTAAACTAGCTTTCGGATGAGCTAGAGACTTGAAACTTTGAACATAGGTCAGAAATGGAAGGCAATGCAATATTATGGTATCATTGGGCTGATCTGATGATGGAGCCGGAAGAAGGCCACAGGAACTCTATAATGGAACCAAACAACCCCATCGTGCTTGGGCTCGTTAGAATCGTCATGATGAGTACTTTAAAGGGAGATGAGGTCCAGGCTCTGATGATTTAGCTGGAAGGCCATGCCATAGGAACTAAATATTTAAATCGTGCAACCCCATTGAATTTGGGCTCCTTTGAATCGTCTTGACGAGTGCTTTGTTGGGAAATAGTGTCCAGGGTCTGATGATGGAGCCGGAAGAAGGACACTGGAACTCTTTAATAAACCACGCTACCCCATTGAGTTTAGGCTCGTTTGAATCGTCTTGGCGAGTACTCTAATGGGAAAAAGTGTCCAAGGATCTGATGATGGAGCCGAAAGAAGGCCATAGGAACTCTATAATAAAACCATGCAACCCCATCGAGTTTGGGCTCGTTTGAATCGTCTTGACGAGTACTTTGTTGGAAAATAGTGTAACGTATAATAAAGCGATATCTAGGTAGGTCGATACGTGCGCGACCGACAACAACGACGATGTGCACCTGCTGAGCCGGACGCCGTGGGCGGGCGTGGCGCGGGGTGGGTCACGCCGAGAGGCGGGCGGGTCACGCCGAGGGGCGGGCGGGTGCCGCTGCCGCGGCCCGCGCGCGAGCCGTCGCGTTCGCGTTGGTGTGCGGTGCGGTGCGGTGCGGCGTGTGTGTCCGTCAAGTTATTCATAAGAGCGACAGTCTTGTTTTGTTTGATACGATTCTTGCAATTTGCATTAAGTAAGTACCTACACATTAGAGGTATTTATCTACTTAAATAAAATGATACTAGGTAAATATACTTACTACTACTTCATACCTACTAGGTAAAATATTTCTATTCGTGAGTCTTTCGAATTTTCAACCTAGTCAGATATTAATGTTATGTTGGTTTCTAATAGGTAGATAATAGTTGAAAAAAATTATTGATTAATATATAAGTAAGGAGATAGGTACCTACCTAAAATTTTATTTGACACGACGACTGCAAATTGAAAATATTTATAATTAACCTCTTCACAAACAACGATTAAAGAAAAGGAATTTGGTATTAGGTAGGTGCTTAAAGAACTAAAACAGAAAATAAAACAAATACAAAAACTACAATGTAAATAACTCCAATACTACGTTGATTGAAAAATACATTAGAGACTTACTGCCTTCTCTTTTACTATGACAGTAAGCACGGCCGAGCGTGCTAGAAATTGTGTAGTGTAAATGCGCTTATTCTTAGTCGTTTTCAAGACAGTCTTAAAATCGCTTGCTTAAAATTGTATAGTGTAATTGAGCCTTTACCACACAATTTCTAGCACGCTCGGCCGTGCTTACTGTCATAGTAAAAGAGAAGGCAGTAAGTCTCTAATGTCTTTTTCAATCAACGTAGTATTGGACTTATTTACATTGTAGTTTTTGTATTTGTTTTATTTTCTGTTTTAGTTCTTTTAGCACCTACCTAATACCAAATTCCTTTTCTTTAATCATTGTTTGTTAAGAAGTTAATTATAAATATTTTCAATTTGCAGTCGTCGTGTCAAATAAAATTTTAGGTACCTATCTCCTTACTTATATATTAATCAATAATTTTTTTCAACTATTATCTACCTATTAGAACCTACACCTACATACCTACATAACATTAATATCTGACTAGGTTGAAAATTCGAAAGGCTCACGAATAGAAATATTTTACCTAGTAGGTATGAAGTAGTAGTAGGTATATTTACCTCGTATCATTTTATTTAGGTAGATAAAAACCTCTAATGTGTAGGTACTTACTTAATGCAAATTGCAAGAATCGTATCAAACAAAACAAGACTGTCGCTCTTGTGAATAACTCGACGGACACACACGCCGCACCGCACCGCACCGCACACCAACGCGAACGCGACGGCTCGCGCGCGGGCCGCGGCAGCGGCACCCGCCTGCCCCTCGGCGTGACCCGCCCGCGCCACGCCCGGCCACGGCGTCCGGCTCAGAAGGTGCACATCGTCGTTGTTGTCGGTCGCGCACGTATCGACCTACCTAGATATCGCGTTATTATACGTTACACTATTTCCCAACAAAGTACTCGTCAAGACGATTCAAACGAGCCCAAACTCGATGGGGTTGCATGGTTTTATTATAGAGTTCCTATGGCCTTCTTTCGGCTCCATCATCAGATCCTTGGACACTATTTCCCATTAGAGTACTCGTCAAGACGATTCAAACGAGCCTAAACTCAATGGGGTAGCGTGGTTTTATTAAAGAGTTCCAGTGTCCTTCTTCCGGCTCCATCATCAGACCCTGGACACTATTTCCCAACAAAGCACTCGTCAAGACGATTCAAAGGAGCCCAAATTCAATGGGGTTGCACGATTTCAATATTTAGTTCCTATGGCATGGCCTTCCAGCTAAATCATCAGAGCCTGGACCTCATCTCCCTTTAAAGTACTCATCATGACGATTCTAACGAGCCCAAGCACGATGGGGTTGTTTGGTTCCATTATAGAGTTCCTGTGGCCTTCTTCCGGCTCCATCATCAGATCAGCCCAATGATACCATAATATTGCATTGCCTTCCATTTCTGACCTATGTTCAAAGTTTCAAGTCTCTAGCTCATCGGGAAGCTAGGTAGGTAGGTAGGTACTTACCTAGTATAAAATACTCTTTTCTAAAATTACGGACAAACAAATAAACGAACCTACTTATAAATATTAATAGTATAAATAAATAAATAAACAAGAAAACGTCCATATGAAAACGTGTTAAAAAACCAACATTCCTTTTTGAACTTATCTTGTACTGTGGCAGTATCGTCTATCTGTCGCGAGTCAGACAGAGTCTGTCTCTTTTTGTCACATTACCTCTACACGTTGACCTTGAGAATGCCTTTATGCCATAGGTATAAAGTTGGTTTTTGTAGTACAACTGTTACGTCTGACGTGCCGTCGTAGGTACAGTTAGACTGTCTTGAAATCGTGCGTGCATTTAGACGACACAATTTTAAGAATCTTATTATCGAGCGGGCTAGGCCGCACGATTTTAAGATTCTTACTGTCTTAGTCCGTTTACACCATGCTTAGTCTTGAAATCGCGTGCTTAAAATTGTGTAATGTAATTGAGCCTTTAGGGCAATGTAGTTTTTAAGAACCCACCAAATATTTTCTATTGCATTAAGTTCAGGGTGGTAAGGCAGGAGGGAGGCGTATTACATCAAACCCTTTACTTTTGATGATGTCATCTATTTTGTACGTTATAAAATCGCTTTTATGTTTTTTATTAAATCGTATAACTCAATTTTGCGCAAATTTGATTCGAACTGACCCTTCGATGCTGACGGTACTCGAAATACATTTTAGGCGTGAACTAGCAGCATTGCTAGCAGCCAGACCGACGTCTCGACCGAGACTGACTGAACGCTCCCGAGCTTACCCACACAAAGACAATCAGTATATAGTACGCAGACCTAAAATATAGTACAATACTATATAATAATATTATAGTACGGTGGGCAATCTACCCATTAGGGTGGCCCCAGACCTACCGTTTCTTTGCTTACCGGTTTCCATTCTGATAGAACAGAATCGAAACCGGATCATCGCCCCACACACGCCGGTCGCCGGGTTTTCTTGATTCGCGCTCAGTCGTAATCTAGCGCTCACCGAGAGATGTCATCTCTCAAATCAAATTGTGTGACAAATGTAAGCGTCAGGACTGCTGGACCAAAAGCAATATTAGATTTTATGAAAATACCAAAATGCAATACCTTTTTGCTACTATTTGATATCTAACTTCAAATATTTAGTAGGTACCTCGATTACCTATTTAGTAGGTATTGACAGCGACAAAACGTATATAGAAAGTGGCCAGACATTCTGACGTCAGGTTGTCTGTGCCACATTTTTTTCCATAGTTCCAAACAGCAAAAGTTTTGTTTCTCTTTGTAAACATTTAGTACCTTTTAAGTACCTTACCATATATATGTTTTTTCAAATTTTTTGCATACCTACCAGAAAAATTTTAGGCATGAACTTTTTTTTATTATGGATATTTAATTTGACGCAGGTACTTTGTTATAAAACCACACAACAGCCCCATCAAGTTTGGGTTCGTTTCATTCATCCTGCTAAGTAATCTGTTGGAAGGTAGTGGCCAGGGTCTGATGATGGAGCAGGAAGAAGGCCACAGAAACTCTGTAATAAAACCATACAATTCCATAGAGTTTGGGCTCGTTTGATTTGTCTTGACAAGTACTGTGTTGAGACTGTTAATGCTGTACATGCCTGTTATTGGCCTACACATCAGAAGTGAATTTTGATTATTGTTCCAATGTGTATGTTTTATTGTGTATGCTGTTGGTATGTCTTAAACAAATAAAATAAAAAAAATAAAAACTGAAATAGTGTTCGGGGTCTGATGAAGGAGCAAGAAGAAGGTAAGGCAATTTTAAGAAAGACCGGATATGATATGACATTGGTGACACTGCGATAACGAAAGTTAAGCAACTCTAGGAAAGGCCGAGTATGAGATGGATGACTGTTTGGGACTAGAATAACGACTGTAAGTAAAGCTAATTTTGAAGATGCCGGGTATGAGATGGGTGACCGTTGGATTGCGATAACGAAAGTTGTTTATCGCAGTCCTAAACGATCACCCATTTACCCGGTTTTTCCGAGAGTTGCTTAATATTCGTAACTGCAGTCCCACGGTCACCCATCTCATATCATATCCGGTCTTACATAGGTTGCCTTACCTTCTTCTTGCCATCATCAGACCCCGGAGACTATTTCTCAACAGAGTATTTGTCAAAACAAATCAAACGAGCCCAAACTCCATGGGATTGTATGGTTTTATTACAGAGTTCCTTTGGCCTTCTTTCTGCTCCATCATCAGACCCTGGACATTTCCTTCCAACAGATTACTTAGCAGGATGAATGAAACGAGCCCAAACTCGATGGGGTTGTATGGTTTTACTACAAAGTTCCTGTGTCAAATTAAATATCAATTTTAAAAATCTTCCATGCGTTAATTTTTTTTTGAAAAAATATATGTTAAGGTACTTAATAGGTACTAAATGTTTACAAACAGATAAATTAGTTGTGTTGTTTAAAATTATAAAAAAGTGGTTCATACAACCTGACGTCAGAATGTCTGGCTAAGTGGCCAGAGAGTGTAAAAAAAATATTTTACACGTTTTGTGGTTGTCAATCGAGGTACTAAATATTTAAAGTTAGGCACTAAAAAGTAGCAAAAAAGTAAAGAATTTCGGTATTTTCTAAACATTCAATATCGCTTTTGGTCCAGCGGTTCTGACGCTTACAAATCGCCGGCACCGGCGCCGGGTTGCAACCGAGCTGTGTGTGACCATGTACGGAGCGAGCACGTAGGCTACGCCTCTTTCTTACCGGTGAAGACGTTCTTACCGGCGATGTCGACCGGTGGCTTGCTGACCGGGCGTTCTTGCCGGTTTGGGTCGATAGGTCTGTGACGAGTAGTATGTTCTGTATGGCATTCTAGCCTCCCGGTTTCATTCTTTGCTTTGCTGTTCTAGGTAGATCAGCAAAGAAACGGTAGGTCTGGGGCCAGCCTTAGCGTGTTTTGCCTTGTTGTTAAAGCCGCAGTACACATTGGCCGATGTTGGCCCAACTTTGCAATGCATTGCTGGCCAATGTGTACTTGCGGCTTTAAACTTCGGACCACATAATGTAGGTTAGGTATATCTGTGCTTCGGTTCGGACCACGGAACTAGAGGTTCCGGATTCTATCTATCCCCAGTCAGGCATTGCTATCGCGGAAGGAAAAACATCGTGAGGAAACCTGCATTCAGATTTTTCTGATATGGACACACACCCGACAGTTGCCTGTTGGGTATGGGTTGATGATTCTCCCGAGCAGCGGCAGCGACCCCGGCGAGCCCCCTATAGTCCGTTTGTTATACGCCAACAGCAATATTTTTCGGTTTAAACGCCCGGGAGTCAGCGTCTCACACACACCCCGCAGACATCGTGTACTGGGGACTTTAAATAAATTGTAACTTTACTTACAGCATAGTTTGAGGACATTTACGGAAAATACCTAAACGTGTCTAATAGGTAGGTATAAGTATACTTAATGATCGATTTAGGCAACCATTAAACAATCGATGAACAGGAAAAAGGGATCAACTTTTTATTACTTTTAAGGTAGGTATGAGTAGGTATAATCGTAAATCGTAAGTCGGGTTGGCCACTATAGGTAATTATCCTACACAAACCGAGATATACCTATAGGTAGGTAGTAGCCGGCAAACTTATTGAGCACCGACCTTGAATGCGCATGAAACAAAAAAAAATACAAGCCGCGGTACGAATCTTTAGTGCTGCTGACCTTGAAAGCGCAGAAGAAGAATCTCCCATTTCGGCTTGTAACCCCCTTTTTGTTACACCCTGTATAAGTAGGATGCTCTGAATATATAACCCCAAAAGTCCCAAATCATGCCTTGTACATACACATCTCACGACCCCAAAGCATAGTTCGAGAATGTGTCCTCGAACTATGCTTTGGGGTCGTGAGATGTGTATGTACAAGGCATGATTTGGGGTTATAAATTCAAATCATCCCACTTATACAGGTTGTAACAAAAAGGGAGTCATGTTGTTATTTAGAAATAGATGTCATTTTTGCATTCAATATGTTACAGTCAACGCCATAAATCCGGTTAGTATGTACTATATAGGTAATTAATTACGGATAAACTTGATATTAAAAAGCACAACTCAGATTGATGTTATAATATTATCAAATACCTATAGCCGTATCAGAAACCGATTCGGAACAGAAAAATGAAGAACCTTTCAACGCTATTGTACTGCCTGCAGACTGTGAGCCGATTCATGATTACACTCATGCCACTACTTTCAGTTTGCAAGCTTTCTCGCCGAAATCCTTGGTTCAGCCATTTATACTCTAGGTATACGTTGGTCATAAAAAAAAACAGCCCTACAATAAAAATAATGAATACCTACCAAATACATAGAAACTGATGGATAAATGGAACAAGAACGAATGCATAATGCGGCATAATGGACGAACAAACATAGGTATATAGTACATAGTACTTACTATGAAACACACATGTTTAGAAGCCCACATGGATAATATACTTACCTATACGAATCTTGTGCAATTCCAACAATATTACATACATACGTGTCGAATCGATAACCTCCTTTTTTATGAATTCGGCAATACCCACATACCTTCCCTGGTGGGATAGCCAAGATATCCTGGAAAAACCTGGAATTTACCTGGCAAAATAGGTTATGTATAACCTTGACATTGATTATAATTACTGAGCGGAACTTTTTGAAATAGGTATGTTGGGACACCTTCCAGGATGACGCTCAAAAAAGTTCCACAACCTCCCTAATGGGATAGCCAAGATCCGCTCATCATATTCTTTGGGAGTGTGAGCTCTGGTTCGCCGAGTTTTTTTTTAATTTTTTTTTTAATGTTAGGTTCCATTTGTTATATTTTTATTTTTGGTGCTTTTGCGGTAGGGTCTTAAACTCTGCCATAAATAATGGAATTGGCTCTCTAATAGCCATGTTTTTATTGCTGTCTCCCGTTTGCAATGGAGGGAAGTCGGATATTTCTTTTTCCTACTCCTCCTATCTTCTTTGATTAATTCATTGCGGGTTCCAAGACAGATTAGAGTAATCCCCCGGGCTCGCTGGACTTCATTGTCTAGTGTTTTGAATGGTCGCCGCTGTTGATCCTGGCTTACAGGAGTTCCAGCGGTGGGAATGTGTGGTGGGCCAATGACATTGATAATTACTACGCGGGACCTTTTGGAATATATACGTACACCTTCTAGTATGACGCTCAAAAAAATCCCACGACCTCCTTAGTGGGATAGCCAAGATATCCTAGAAAATCCGGGAATTTATGTGGAAAATTAGGTAAATAAACTATTCCATTCTATGAACCGGACATTGATAATTACCAAGCGGGACCTTATGGAATATGTTGGGACACCTTCCAGCATGACGCTCAAAAAAGTACCACGACCTCCCTAGTGGGATAGCTAAGAATTCCAGGGTCTGAAAACACCTAGAATTTTTGATTGTCATACTGGAAGGTGTCCCAACATATTCCAAAAGGTCCCGCTTAGTAATTATCAATGTCCGGGCCAAACCCTAAATTGCCTGGGTTATTATTATTATAGTAGCGTGACGTGATATTCAAAATTTTTACAGTTGGTTATTTTTATTTTGTGGCTAACCTAGACCTAGACCATTGTTGTATAATTTAAGAGTACGCGACATAGGAAAAGTAGGTATCTAAATTACTATTTATATTGGGCGATACTTACAAGATCTATTATTGTTGAAAATATTGTCAAAAATACTGTTATCTAATCGCCAAAACTAAAGTATTAATTTTATAACCTTTCCAAAGAAAAGTAGGTACCTACCATGAACAGTAAATTACTTATAGAAAAAAACCCCGGTGCGTGAGACCGGGGACACCAACGATGTAAGTCAAATACACGTCACCAGTCAGTGGCGGGTGAATTTAAAAAAATCATAATTATACATATAGTAAAGGTTGAGATTGATTGTCATTCGTAAATTGAGAGATAATAATTAATAATATTGTTTACTTTGTGACTTTTTAGTCGGCATTGTTGTTTGTTATCGTAGATGGGTTTCATGAATTTTAGAGTTTTTACCAAAAATGATTCGCAATGTGAATATTTGTAAATCAGTACTTAAAGCCGTATTTCGTCACATATCTGTTTTACTTAATGTATAGTTTGAGGTCTTGTCTCCGTATTAAACGCTACGTTCATGTAAATACACGTGTGTGTGTGTATAAATTTACCCATCGTTTCATTTAAGGACATGTACCTCAAAACACACGTTGGATCTCTGAAGTTTCGAAACATACTTTGTATACTAAAACTATAATAACTTTGGTAAATGGTTCATATAAATGAAAATATCTGCATCCCCAAATACCGGGGGTGGCAGGCTTTGAATTTACCACCCCAAATTGTCAAGTCCCAAATCATGCCTTGTACATAGATATATATATATATATATATACATATATATTTATTTAAATGTAAGTTTATTATTATTATATAATTCTTTATATATGTATTTATTAGTGTGTATCGATGTATCTTGTATGCACGTAAATATCATTGTTCTTTATTTGTGCCGCATTCGCGTTTATCTGTTTACTGTTGGTTGACTGGTAGAGAATGCTATTAGCATTAAGTCCGCCATTTGTACCTTACTCAATGTATTTGTACAATAAAGATTTATAAATAAATAAAATAAATTACTAGTTTATTATTAGCTTTTGATGCAGTTTTTTCAGTGCCTTGTCTGCATCCACTGCACATAAATTTCAATTATTTTCGTCCATTTTTGACAATAATATTCAATAAAAACTTCGACAGCAATGTGCTTCACTCCCGATAACTCACAGAAATGGCATCCATCGAAATGTGCTAAAGTGCTGTTAAAAAAATGCCAAAAATATGCTAGTTTTTTTAAAAAAGTGCTAAAAAATATGCCAAATTAATATGAAGTTTTAATCAAAATAAAAAATACAGATTAGCTGTGTGTGTGGATGAATTACACCAAGTTTTGAGATAAATTGTCAATATCTTGATATTTCTTGATCTTCATCAACTGTTGTAGATGTTGAAGGCTGACAGAGAAAACTATACAAGCTAGATCAAAATAAAAAATACGTTTGTGTAGCCTAATATATTAGAATAAAACTAGACTATATTTATTTTAAAACGTCCCAAAATATTATAGTATTTGATGCATCAGAACTATTTTAAAAAAAATAAGCAAGCAATATAGTTCAAAGCATGCTAAAAAGCAATGCAAAACGCTTCGAAGTGCTTCAAACTGCGAGTACAAAAAAGCACTGCTTTCCTTGCACAACGCCATTTACATATTTCTCTTGTATTTATAAACCAAATACGCGGTCAAAAGCGTGCTTTGTATTAGATTTAGCAGTGCAGCAGATTTTTTTTTCTTAAAAGTGTTGTTTTTTAATGTATTATGTATTATGCTAAAAAATATGCTATATGCTAAATGAATAAATAATATGCTAAACAGAACGAAAATATGCTAAATTTAGCATATAAAATGCCAAATTGGCAACACTGCTTGGGCGTCATACTCTACCCTGATTGGTCGTCGCGGACATGCATGAGTTTAATAAAGACCTGTACCTTGATTACGTAAAGCTGTTGCTAACAATTCTCGATTGAAATCGATTGAAAGCGCGGGTGCATTGCTGCTTTAGTTAAAATGGTTGTCACATTGGTTCTTACTAAAGCAGCGATGTAACTGCGATTTCTGTCAAAGTTGATTGCAACAAAGTTACGTAATTACCCCCCAGGGGCCCTATTTTTGAATCGCTCGGCTGGCGTCGAGCACTCGTTTCTACTGATTTTCGTTCGACAGCTCATACATTTGTCGAACGAAAATCAGTAGAAACGAGCGCTCGACGCCAGTCGAGCGATTCAAAAATAGGGCCCCAGTCAATAGACATACCGGAATTTGAAAAAAATCTTCAACTTTTTAGTAGTTTTTAATGACGTATCTTGATTTGAAGAAAAGGAACTTATAGATATTAAAATTTCGAATCAGGTGGCATTCACAGTTTGATTTCGAGTGTGACTTGCCGGGGTTTGATATTTAACAACACTAGTGTCTTTTTACACGCCAAGTGACTTTTTTACCGAGTTTTTGGCGCCATTTCGTCGATTTGAAAATTGATTCATAGTGATGAAGAAGACTTTTTTACCTCAAAACTTAGAGCAACGCCGCCGGCTTGCCTCAAAACCTTGTATTAAAAAAGTTTTTTATTTCGGCCTAGGTACTTGTACTATCCCCGTCAATTGGTAATGCGCTGGAACCTTGTCAAATTAACATACACATCATCGTCATCCGCAACTAAAAATGACAAAAAACAGAAAAATTCTAATAGGTAATATAATTTATTAATTATTGAATTCTTATTTTCAATAAGAAAGGGCCTAGGTATATGAGAAAATTACAATTGTTTTTCGTTTTTGAGGTTAAAATCATGGCCGCCAGGCGCATTACCAATTGACGCGGATAGTATGCAAAAAAAAAGATTGTAATATGATATTTGACATGTTCTACCACGTTGGTGTTCTTCTTGTTCTTCTTATTTTAGTTTGGCAATCTACTCTCCTCTTGGAAGTAATTTTTGCCAGTGTCAAGTATTGAATATTTCAGTGGTAGCTGTTTTGTTTCAGTTTAGGTACATTAGAATGCGGGTGCATCGTATTCCAATGCTTCTTGGAGCATTTGGCACCAAGTATATCAAGACAGTTGTGTACGGTAAGTTCTGCCGAGGTAGCCACCACTACAATAAAAGTCTCAGCTTCACACAACCAAGATCGCGCCTATTTCAATTATCCCACATATTGTTCAGTTGCGTAGACACTTCTACCACAAAACTGCACCAATTTTAAGACACAATATCCACTATGAGTCAATTTGCAAATAATTAAAATAGACACCAAACTGAACCCGACAAAATGGCGCAAAAACCCCCCACGTTGGTGTTATCAGATGAAAAAAGTACTTATGGAATACGGAGTAGAGTAGGCTGTATAATTCAAACTCGTATGCTTTTTTAAGTAACGGGAGAATGTTAACAAAAAGTGTAATGTCATAATGTCAATGTCAAAACAGCGAATGGCGTTCAGTCATTTTGTAGGCACTCCCATTTTTATGAATTGAATTCGTCTATACAATAATATCGACCAAGCAATATTCCGTGAACAGTGAAATATTGTAGAATTTGATAAAGCTAGTGGTTTCTTGCCAAATATGAAAAGTAAACACTAAACAGCTAGAAGTGTACACATCACAGGTACGTGTTACGGTTTATAGTTGACTATCTTTCTGTTATTTACTATGATATAATTGTGATTATTACGCTTGATTTTATTGCTCAAGTTAATTACAATATGGGCTATACGTATTCATATTGATACTACAAATTTCTCACATCACTAGCCCTAATCTCCGGTGCGGAAGTTGTGACCCGATGTGCACCGGGATATCCCAATTTACCGTGTATCAACTAGAACTATACTTTACTTTTCAGATAATGTCCACACTGTCGCGATCTGTTCACATCAGCCAGCAAAAGCTGGCTGAAAAGCTGATAATTTTGAATGACCGTGGTATTGGAATGCTTACAAGAATTTATAACATCAAAAAAGCTTGTGGAGACGCCAAATCTAAACCTGCATTCCTCTCAGACAAAGCATTGGAGTCATCAATTAAACATATTGTGAGAAGATTTCCTAATATTGATATCAAAGGATTACAGGCCATCACTAACATAAAAAATGAGATAATTAAATCACTCTCTTTGTACTATTACACATTTGTGGATTTGCTAGATTTTAAAGACAATGTTTGTGAACTTTTGAATATTATAGATGCATGTCAAGTTACACTCGATTTGACTTTGAACTTTGAGTTAACTAAAAACTATCTAGACCTGGTCACCACTTATGTATCTTTAATGATACTTTTATCGAGAGTAGAAGATCGTAAAGCGGTGTTGGGTCTCTTCAATGCAGCCCATGAGATGGTCCACAACCAAATCGACCCAAGTTTTCCACGTCTAGGTCAGCTTATTGTCGATTATGATGCACCACTCAAAAAACTCTCCGAAGAATTCATACCACATCAAAAGATGTTATCAGGTGCACTAAATTCACTCTGGCATGTATACCCTGCAAGAAATCTTACTGCTGAACACTGGAGATCAGAGCAAAAACTGAGCTTAGTAAGCAATCCAGCACAACTGCCCAAACCTTCTGAAACAAATACAATGTCTTGTGAATACCTTTCCTTGGAAAGCCTCGAACGATGGATAATATTTGGCTTTGCCATTTGTCATCAAATGTTGCAGCAAGAGCATGCCAATAAAATGTGGGTCAGTGCTTTGGAATCTGGTTGGGTGGTTGCACTGTTTCGTGATGAAGTCATATTTATTCACAGTTATATTCAAGGATTCTTTGATGGAATAAAAGGATATGGTAAACGAATATCTGAAGTTAAAGACTGTTATCATCATGCTGCACAAAAAGCAGGATACAAACATAGAGAACGGAGGAAATTCTTAAGAACTGCATTGAAAGAGTTAGGACTCATATTATCAGATCAACCAGGCTTGATGGGTCCTAAGGCTTTGTTGGTGTTCATTGGCCTGTGTTATGCAAGGGATGAAGTTTTCTGGCTTTTGAGACATAATGACAATCCACCACAGAAAGTGAAAGGCAAATCGGCAGAAGACCTGGTAGACAGACAGCTTCCTGAACTTCTATTTCACATGGAAGAGTTAAGAGCACTGGTCCGAAAGTACAGTCAAGTGATGCAAAGATATTATGTGCAGTATTTATCTGGCTATGATGCTGTAGCCTTAAACTTAATGATTCAGAATTTGCAGGTGTGCCCTGAAGATGAGAGTATTATCCTTTCATCATTATGCAATACAGCTGCCAATTTAAGTGTGAAGCAAGTTGAGGACAATGAAATCTTTGACTTCAGAGCGTTCCGATTAGACTGGTTCAGATTGCAAGCCTACACATCTGTGGCCAAAACACCTCTCAATCTTGTAGATCAAAGAGAATTGGCACAGTACATAGACAAGATGGTTTTTCACACAAAAATGGTTGACAATCTGGATGAAATAATGGTGGAGACTTCAGATCTGTCTCTATTTTGTTTTTATAGCAAAATATTTGAAAACCAATTCCACATGTGCCTAGAGTTCCCTGCACAGAACCGTTATATCATTGCATTCCCACTGATATGTAGTCATTTCCAAAATTGCACTCATGAGCTATGTCCTGAAGAGAGACATCATATAAGAGAAAGAAGTCTCTCTGTTGTTAATATTTATTTGGAAGAAATGGCAAAAGAAGCCAAAAATATCATTACCACAATCTGTGATGAACAATGTACCATGAGTGATAAACTACTTCCAAAGCATTGTGCACAAACTATTGCTCACCTGGCTAACAGAAAAAAGAAAGATAAAAATAAAAAGAACACAATTGACTTTGTGAAACCAGGAGCTGAAAGTTATAGAAAAACCAGAGAAGAATTAACAACAATGGACAAACTGCACATGGCATTAACAGAGCTTTGTTTTGCCATCAACTACTGTGCCACTGTCAACGTCTGGGAGTACACATTCGCACCACGTGAATATCTGCATCAGCATCTCGAGACTAGATTCTCCAAGGCTTTGGTAGGTATGGTCATGTTCAATCAAGACACTAGTGAGATTGCAAAGCCATCAGAACTACTAGTAAGCGTAAGAGCATACATGAATGTATTGCAAAGTGTTGAAAATTATGTCCACATTGATATCACAAGAGTGTTCAATAACTGTTTACTGCAGCAGACTCAAAGCATTGACAGTTATGGTGAGAAAACCATAGCATCACTTTACACCCAGTGGTACTCTGAAATTTTATTACGAAGAGTGAGTGCTGGAA
Organism: Agriphila tristella; assembly: GCA_928269145.1. Taxonomy (NCBI): domain Eukaryota; kingdom Metazoa; phylum Arthropoda; class Insecta; order Lepidoptera; family Crambidae; genus Agriphila; species Agriphila tristella. Next base: position 7,803,613 of record OV743440.1, read on the forward strand.
GTATTTGTTTCTCAATGAATCAAAAAGCCTTTGTGAGTCTTACTGCAGAAGGAGCTATACCATTCAATGCAGAAGAATACTCTGATATAAATGAACTACGAGCCCTGGCAGAGTTGATTGGGCCATATGGGATGAAGTCGTTGAGTGAAACACTGATGTGGCACATTTCAAGTCAAGTGCAGGAATTGAAAAAGCTAGTTGTGCAAAATAAAGAGGTACTGCAGATGCTAAGAACAAACTTTGATAAACCTGAAATTATGAAAGAACAATTCAAAAGATTGCAACAGGTGGACAATGTGCTTCAAAGAATGACAATAATTGGTGTCATATTGAGTTTCAGACAGATAGCTCAAGAGTCTCTCTTAGACGTTTTAGAACGCCGCATTCCTTTCCTGATAAGTTCAATCAAAGATTTTCAGCAACAGCTTCCCAGTGGAGATCCAATGCGGGTCATTTCTGAGATGTGCTCAGCGGCAGGGTTGCCTTGCAAAGTAGACCCGACCCTGGCGTCAGCATTGCGACAGCATAAAGCTGAATTGGAAGAAGAAGAACACTTAATAGTGTGTTTGCTCATGGTGTTTGTGGCAGTCTCGCTTCCGAGGCTAGCTCGCAGTGAAGGCTCATTCTATAGACCATCTCTAGAAGGGCATGCAAACAATATTCACTGCATAGCTCCAGCGATAAATCACATTTTCGGTGCCTTGTTCACAATATGTGGCCAAGGTGATATTGAAGATCGCATGAAGGAATTTCTGGCTTTAGCATCATCTTCATTATTACGACTGGGTCAGGAGACAGATAAAGAAGCAATAAAAAATAGAGAGTCTGTATATTTGCTTCTTGACCTTATAGTTCAAGAGTCGCCATTCCTCACTATGGATTTACTTGAATCTTGCTTCCCTTATGTATTAATACGCAATGCCTATCACGAAGTTTATAAGCAGGAACAACTGCTGTTGCATTCATAATCATGTTAGTAATTATCTCTTGGACTGTCTGTTGAATATCAGCATGCATATACCGGATAAGGAACAATCTTTTATTGTGGTAAAGGAAAATAGACCCTGATCCTAGAAGTTTAAGTATTGTTTTCATTACGTGCTGCATATGAATGGAAGGCCAAATTAGGTTTGATATGCAATGTAAAATAATTTCTTTTTAATGGATTCAATTATGCTTATATTAGTTGAACCCCTTATGTATAGACGAGATTCCATCATAGAATTTAAGCCTACTAACCTAACTTTAGATTAAATACAGGGTCATTTTTGGACCCCTTTTCAAACTTTGTCAGGTCATTCTATAGCAGCAGTATAATCAATTTATAAAGTAAAAAAAAAAATTGTTTTTACATTTTTACCCCAAACTTTTCCCTACACAAATTGAAATTGTTGTCACCCGTTTGCGCGTCGCACGGTCGACCCGCGCGAGCCCCCTTCCCGCCACTCGCCTTCCCCCGCCCACGTCCCGTTCGTGACGGTGAGCGTGCGCGCCTAGATTTTTAGGATATAAAAAGTGGTTGAAAACTGTGAATTTAAAAAGAAATAATTTATAATTATCTCACCTATTTTTTTTTATTACTTCCTTGAACTATTATTTGATTTTGTAAAGGGGTCGCAAAATTACCCTGTATGTACCAGTTAATGTTTTTGAGATTACTATACTGAAACTTTTATTCTTCACTAAACAATTTAATAAGATTCCTGTCAAGCACAGTATTGTTTTTCACAAAATTTAAGTAAGTAGTTTTAATGAGACTGGTAGCATATTCCATTGAACATTTGAAACCTTATAACGATTTTAACATTAACATAGGAATATAAACACCTATTTAGAAATATATCTTGATAAGAATTATTTTTATTTGGATAAATTATTAATGATATATTATTACAATGTTCTTTTTTATGAAATTTTAATACACATGTACCTTTTTTGTTTTAAAGAGTTTATGTATTATCAATTTTATTTTTTTATGATGCAGACCAAACGAATGTTAAGCAGGAACCACACGTACGTGTATATCATTTTAGTGTATCAGTGCTATCGACCGACCGACGTGCATCATTGTCGCTAGTTTGGACTTTGGACGCGATCACATTGACATGATTGCGTATCATTTTGCTTCCAAACTAGCCACAATGATACTCGTGAAAACCACGCGACGCGACGGAGATGATGTACACTAAAATTATACAAGTGTGGACCAGGCTTTATGTGCATCATATTAGCTCTAGACTCACAGTATAGGGGTGCCTGCAGCAAAATACAGTTTAAGAAGCACTCTCGGTTTCAAGTCAAATTAGCAGCTTAATTAAGGGCCCTAATAGCCCTCAAAATGGCGCCCTCGTCTTAATTAAATTTATTGCTCGCTATCGCTAAGTAAGTACATTCGAAATTTCACATTTACAGTTTGAAGTTAAGGTTCTGTAAGTTTATTTACAAACAATTAACTCTGTTGTAGTAGTAGTAGGCAAAAGTGCCTAAAATGACCACTTTTTACTCTTGCCTATTACACTGGCCTGCAAAACTAAGTACTACAGAGGTCTATTTTCATACAAACGAGGTGATTTTGAAGCATTGGTTCTCCGCCCAGGATTAAACCTGGTGTGATCTGATGATGGCCATCCAGGGAGTGAATGGAGAAGATTAAGATCCGCCCAATTGATCTGATCAGCAGCACTCTAAGAACTGTAAGGATAAGAGTTATCAGTTACAGCATTTCCATACATTTTAATGCTATTTTCGTGGTTTTTTTAAACATATCCAAACAGCTCTTAGAATGCTCATCAGATCTATTGGGTGTGTATGGGGATCTGAATCTTCTCCATTCACTCCCTGGATGGCCATCATCAGATCACACCACGTTTAATCCTGGGCGGAGAACCAATGCTTCAAAGTCACCTCGTTTGTATAAAAATAGACCTCTGTAGTACTTAGTTTTGCAGGCCATTGTATTACAACAACGAACTATATAACTGTCTAACTGAGGTCAGGCGCGGTCGCAGCCTGAAATTTTGGGGGGGGGGTCACTAATAATAATACAATTGCTTTTTGTTAATTTTTTATGCTTTGTCTATGTGACATGTACGATTTTGGGGGGGGGGGGGGGGTCATGTCCCCTGTGACCCCCCCCCCTCGCGATTTGGGGGGGGGGGTCATGTCCCCTGTGACCCCCCCCCTCGGACCGCGCCTGACTGAGGTCATTGTTTGTAAATAAACTATGGAACCTTAGCTGATAGCTCTGTACATGTGTATTGTTGATACATTATGCCTGTATTGTGTAGTTGTGGTTGACCTTTAGGTGCTCCCTCACCGGGAGCATTCGCGTGTAATGTAACTTTACAGATTTGAGCATTACATCAGTCACGAGCATTACAATGCGCACCTTGTAATGAATACATCAGTGAAGGAAGAGAACCGAGCGAATGCTCGTCAGTCAGGGAGGTATTATTGTAATGTAATGCTCAAAGACGAATCTATAATGTTACAGTACACGTGAATGCTCCCGGTGAGGGAGCACCTTTACATGGTATTGTTAGAAGTGGAACTAAAGGGCCGCATTTTCCACATTCTATAATATAAACTTGAGAACAGAAAAATCGCCCCACAGGCCTATTTTCATACAAACGAGGAAACTTTGAAGCTTTGGTTCTCCGCTCAGGATTAAACGGGCTCTGATCTGATGATGGCAAATTAAAGAATAAATGGAGGAGGCCCATAATGCTACGAAAACCTTACGGATTCGTTGAGTCGTTTAGCTCAGGGTTAAACTTTAAAAAAATAAGCTAAAATGACATCAAAAGTATGAAAAATGTAACACTAAAAACTCCATACAGGCTCTGGTGTAAACAACGCTTCTGATCCGTTGGGTTTCTTTAGCGAACTGAGCCTCCTCCATTTATTCTTTAATTTGCCATCATCAGATCGGAGGCCGTATTATGACCTCTTATTTCCTGGCAGTTTTCTGACTGGTTATCAATCTATCTCTTTTATTTGTTATACAGCGAGTAAGAGATGTAACTATAGCAATTCATAAACCTGGCAAGTTTTAAGAGTTTGTAATAGGGTAACAGAGCCCGTTTAATCCTGGGCGGAGAACCAGAGCTTCAAAGTTACCTCGTTTGTATGAAAATAGGCCTATTGGGCGAATTTTTTGCTGTCGAGTGTATTTCGATGTTTCTATGTGAACTAGGTGCTAACCTGCTCGTAGCTTAATGTTCAACTTTTGCTACTCAGTACTCACTCACATTTATTTAGACTGCACATACCTGGCCTAAAATGTAAACGATTAATCTAAATTAAAGATTTATACTTAGCCTTGTAGCAAACCCACCAATAATTGAAAAAAAAATTGCCTTAAGTACATTGTTGTAAGGTAAGAGGTTAAAAATAAAGAGGTACCTTTACCTACCTACCTATTATTACAAAATGATTAACGAAGCTAGTAGATGAGGAATATTTTTGTTGCGATTAAGTAAATAAATGCTTTGTAGAAAGCTAAGTTATAATGCTATACGTACTGTAAGGTTAAATATAATATATAGAAGTACTTTACGCTGATTTAATCGGTTAGGCACTGTCCCCTGTTCAATACTTGATTCCGTCGTGGCGAATAATGTCCTTTTCTCAAAATGTCCTTTCTCATAATGTCTTTTTTTTAAAAAGTCCTTTTCTCAAAATGTGTTTTTCTCGAAATGTCCTTTTCTCAAAATGTCCTTTCTCATAATGTCTTTTTTTTTTAAAGTCCTTTTCTCAAAATGTGTTTTTCTCGAAATGTCCTTTTATCAAAATGTCCTTTTAATATGCAATTTTTTTTTTACAAATAGATACCTATTAAAGCTTTTTAGTTAGTCGTTTATCTAAATTATCATTAAAAACACACATGCAATGCATGTAAATATTTATTAAGTCTAAGAATGTTATAAAATAAAGTAATGAGTAATGTTATAAAATTGTAGAAATATGATGGAAAGAATCAGAAATAAAAAAGTGATAATAATCATGAACCAGTCTCTTTATTTTTAGTAAAAAATATTATTTATTTATCATTATTAACATATATAAATATTGCATATTAAAAGGACATTTTGAGAAAGGAAATTTCGAGAAAAGAACAATTTGAAAAAGGACATTATGCGCCAAGACGCTTGATTCTACTATGCCAATACTGTCGACATTTGATTATTTATAGAGTAAAGAAAAATCTATGTTCTGTGATTATTACTGTAAAATATCTTCACACCTCTTTTAATTTATCTTAGTATCATTCGACACAAATGGTGGCTAAAATACTTGAGTCAAGAATCCTAATCAAGGCAAGACAAAGTTCATTCCAATTATCTAAACCAACCAATCCAAAGTGATCAAACTAATGATGTCGTTACTACCAAACGTTTAAGTTTTTTTATACACTTGGTGACTTGGCTGTTACAAATAATCACTTTTAGAAGTCTCTCTGTATTTAACGCTGACTGTACGTACCTAAGTAGTTTAAGATTACAGTTGTAATGTTTTAGTATATCAAACGACAATATTATGATTTATAGTACACTACACGCATACCTAAGAAATCTAAAAATGTTTCAAGCACCTGCTTGTTTTGTACCCTGTATATAAGGTGGTACCAAATTATCTGATGATACTTAAACAGGTGATAGTGTTGCTTAAACTGAATAACTTTCTCCAAGGAACATAGGTCGAAAAACGAAAAAAAAATTTCACACTCCCATACAAAATGTACTGGTCAGCTGACCGACTTACTATGGAAAGGCGAAAAAAAAAATTCGTTTTTCGACCTATGTTTCATAGAGAAAGTTGTTCAGTTTAAGCAACACTATCACCTGTTTAAGTATCATTAGATAATTTGGTACCACCTTATATATTACAATTATTAGTACTCACACATTTATTAAATCATTTAATAGAAAAATTATACTCATTTGTTTCATTTACGGCATATTTACAATTTATTAAATTAAGGCAAACTAATTATTTGGATACCTACACTCAAATTGTAAATTAGACATCTGACTAGGGTAACGCTCACATAAAACCTCCCCTTTTTTTGGAAGTAGAGAAGTAAGTATATTAAGTAGTTCAGGCATAGACCACTCAAAAAAAAAATAAGTAGAGGGAAATGCTTGGAACACAATTTTTAACTTCGTAACTTTGGACTAAGTAGTTAAGTGGTGAACATAATAATATCATCCTCGCCCGTAGCCCCTATGCCGGGGGAAGCTTGAAGACAATGGGATTGGAAATGTCGGAAAGAACAGTATTGTGGGTGAAGATGTCGCCCTCAATAGTCCTCTTGATGGCTAAAGATGATGCGCACAAGGAAAGGACATTATTTTCATCAAGCCTGGACGTGGGAAGACAGGGATTCCTTATTCTCATCCCAAGAACTTGAGCCAGAAGGTTTCAAAGACGTGATTTTGCACGTTTTTCCGTGATCTGACACAACAACTTCTGTATTTCATAAAAGCAAGGTCGCATTTGCGAAGTTGTATCTGAAGTCGCCAAAAGCCCAGAAAGTAGCAGCGCTTTTTTTGGACCCTTCCTCCACCACCGCCCAAGTACAAAAGACGGGTAAAACCTGCATCTTGAGGTGGTTTAGGGTTCCAGCGAAAGAGATCTCCCTCAATGTCAAGTCATGGGTATAAACTTATTCTTCGTTTATTTGTACCACACGACAGGTGGTAGGTACAGAAGTTGCTGTATAGTGTATCGCATCCAGCAGTGGCGGATCCAGGATTTTGGTTTGGGAGCGGCTTAACGTAGGTGAGGGCAGGCTTTACCAAGGTAATCAACAGATTTGTTGGGTGGACCCAAATGATTTCGGGGGGGGGGGGGCTTGAGCCCCTTAGACACCCCCCCCCCCTGGATCCGCTAGTGGCATCCAGTAAAGGCGTGCAAAAACAAACAGCATGTCCTTGAAACCTTGTTGCTGATGCTCTTGGGACGAGAATAAGGAATCCCTTGTCTTCCCACGTCCAGGCATGATAAAAATAATGTCCTTTCCTTGTGCGCATCAGCTTTAGCCATCAAGAGGATTATGAGGTCGACATCTTCACCCACAATGCCGACAGCTGTTGTTTCCAATATTTCAACAGCCGTATCCACAACCAGAATGTCCGCATCACTTTCTGCTTGAAAGGTCCTGAATCCTGATCACATTTTCCTCAAGCTTCACCTTAAGCATGTTAACAGACATTCAGGAGCGGATATCTTAAAAACTAGACATGATAATGAAAAATTTACTAAATCAAACTTGTAGCAAATTTAATTAGTTTTAATTTTGTATGAAATTTTTTAGGTCCCTAGAATGCATAGTTTTTGAGATAATATGTGAAAAACCCCCCTCCCCCGGCATACGGGCTACGGGCGGGGACTTTTGATATGTTTTTTTTTTTTTTTTTTTTTTGACGGCTGCTCCCCGCTTTTTGGCAGGACCTTTTTTTGCCATCCTTTAAAGCAAGCATAAAAAGAAAAGGTATGCATTTTAGCTAATATATTAAATCATTATTTAAATTTTAAACTCTTTTTTTAAACTCCTACCTTATCTAGAAGTATTTGAACAAGCTGTATTTACCTATAAGTGTTTGTTGCGCCTAGATATATTATAAGTTAAGCTAGTTATTTTTTGAATGTATTGGTGTATACAAAATGTTGGTGAATCAATAAATAAAAATAAAAATATCTTATTATTTTTTGTTATGACTGTTTTTTCTTTTCTCATTGTAACAATTTCACTTACTTGCTAATACAGTTCTTTCTTAATATACTAAATATACATATGTAACTTTGTACTAATTTTTTAACATTATATTTACACAATGTGGAATATGCTCAACTTGAATTTATATTTAATATTACATATTTCTTCTTTATTACTTTATCTTATATTAACATTCCTTGTTTTTCGCATATTATACTTATTACTATTCTCTTGTTTCCTTATTTATTGGTTTCTATTTATCTTATACATTTTGTTGCTTGTGTACATAATTTCTTATTATTATGAGTTACATTTACTGTATTACAGTTTGATTTAATATTGTATTTAATGGCTTAACATATTAGATTCCTGCTATTGGGTCTTATATCTCGTCAATCTTTGTTCCTTTTGATTACAATTTCAGCTACTTTTTTGGCATACTCCATAAATAGAGTTCTCTCTTTCTTATCACTTATGATTTCCTTTAGGGTGTCTTTACTCAGTTTCGTGTCGATTTTCTGTTGCAGAGTGTACCTATCGACATTGTGTACTGGACAGTCGAGTATGATGTGGAAGATGTCCTCGATCGCAACCGGGTCACAAATGCAGGCAGGGCTGTCCCTGCGTTTAAATCTGTGCAGGTATGCACAGAACCCTCCGTAGCCAGTCAGTATTTGTGCCGCCAGTCGATCAATGGACATCTTTCTCACCACACCGTAAGCCGCCACCCCATCAGGGAAAAAGACCTTGGTGGTCTCGGCCGTGTTTTCCGATCTATATCTGCAGTCCCATGCCTCGATCGTTTCCGCCCGGATGTGGCGTTTAACGAACGAGATGGGACAACAGTCATAGTCTGGTCTTTTCTTCAACTTGAGAGCCGCCTCCTTCGCTAGTTGATCCGCTCTCTCATTCCCTTTCACTCCGACATGGGCCCTTGTCCAGAATAGTGAGACGAGCTGTTGGTTGTCTCTAAGGTATTGAAGGTTACCCTGGATTGCCTTCGTGATCGGGTGTGATGAGTCTGGATCAAGTAGCGTCTGGAGGGCGGATCTCGAGTCGCTAAGTACGGCCGTTTCCTGGAATTTTTTGCCAATAATAATTTCGGTCGCTTGGAGGATGGCATACAACTCGGCTTGGAAGACTGTACAGTATGGTTCCAGCTTAAACTTTCGGGTACACGTTTCAATCGGCCCTTCCCAACAGGTCAGGGCGGCTCCAACTTTCCCCTCCAGTTTGCTACCATCTGTATAGATCTTCACCAAGCCTTCTGCCAGTTTGCCATCCTCTTCCGCGTTGTCCAAATTTTGAATTTAGCATCCTGCTGGGGTGGGTGTCATTCATGAACGAGGCTCGCTGTTCGACCTTCCTGCCACTTAGTGCTGCCTGGGGTTTCCCACGCTTTGCCTCAAAAAGCAGGGATGCTTCTTGGATACGGAGATCCAGCGGAAGCAAACCTGACAGCACTAAGGCAGCGTTAAGGGGAACCGTTTTGTTGCCTTTGACGATTTTTTGAGCGAAGCCTCGTTGTACTATGTCGAGAGCTTTCCTGGAGACCGCTTTCCGTGCCTCCTTAGACCATACGCTGGCTGCGTAGAGGATTATAGGTTCTATGACCGCTTTGTAGATAGTTTTAACGATCTCCGGATGCAGTCCCCAGGTAGCTCGTGCCGCTCTGCTGACTCCCTTATAAATATCTACCGACTTTTTACAGACGTATGCAATATGTTTATTAAAAAGCAACTTATTATCTACTATAACGCCTAAAATTTTCATATCATCGACTATCTCAATAGCCGTCCCTCCCATTTCCAGCCTGGGCGTGTCGAATTTTAGCTTCCGCGTGATAACCATCGCTTTTGTTTTATGCGGTGCGAAGTTCAGCTTATTCGACACACCCCACTTCTGGACATGGGAGAGGGCGGCATTGGCTTTTATTTCTACTTCGGTGGCCGTGTTGCCTTCAACTATTAATACGATATCGTCTGCGAAGGCTTGGCAGTAGACGTCGGCAACGGTGAGTTGATTGAGCAGGGGATCCAAGATTATGTTCCAAAACAAGGGCCCGCCAATGGAACCTTGGACGCAGCCCTTGTTTGTACTTTTACTAAATTCTTCCCCTGCATATCTCACCGTTACCTTTCTATCGCTAAGATAGCTGTCCACAAGCCTTCGCAGATTCAATGGACAGTTTTTGTCCTTTAACTGACAAACTATTTGCGGCCACCACGCATTATCAAAGGCCCCCTCTATGTCCAGCGAGATTAATGCCATAATCTTCCTCCCATCCAGATTATGTTTGACCCGCTGGATCATGTCATAGAGGGCATCTTCGGTACTGCGTTGTGGCACAAACCCGTACTGGCACGGGTTTAGTTCTGGCAACACGTACCACTTTATACGGCGCATTAGCAATTTTTCTAAAATTTTCCCTAGTATAGCGAGCAGTCCTATTGGTCTATAAGATTTGGGGTGCGTGTAGTCATCCTTATTGGGCTTCCTCAGAAGGATTATTGTGGCGATTTTCCAGGGCTTTGGGAATGTTGCTAGCTGTAGGCATTTATTGTATATAGCCAGGGATAATGTGATATCTGTCGTAATGGCCGCTGCACAAATGTCGGCTGTAAAGCCGTCATTACCCGGAGCCTTTTTGGGGTTGAACGAGCCTAGTGCCTGAAGAAGTTCAGCCTCCGTGAATGGAGGGTCGTCAGGTTCAACTTGATTTCCCTCATTCACTTTGGCTGCCCTTCTTCTTACTTCTCTGTGGTCCTCGTTCTCCCCCAAATCGTTGTCCTCCGGGTAAAAGCTTTCCGCCATTATGCGGACCGATTCTTTCGGGCTGGTGTTGATGCCGTCCCTGGCTACTTTTGATATGTTCACCTCCTAACTAGTCCAAACAAAGTTACAAAGTCAAAAATTGTGTTCTAATCATTTCCCTCTATACCTTTTCGTTTGCTGGGCTAGTACTTAGAAAATGTTTTAAAACTTGAAATGTTTATTTCAGAATAAATAAATAAAACTGCAATTTTCATGTAAAATTTATTGTTTTTTTATTATTTTGAAATCACATGTTGTAACATTCATCTTGTTAATTAAAAATATTCACATTTTCATTTAAATAATCTATTACGGTAATCTAGCTTACAATTAGGAGAAATAATGCCATTGAGTACTACTAGAGATGGAATATTACGCTGTACATTCCATTACACGATTGGTCAAGTCGCTCTACAACGGAACATAAACATTACCCTCTCGGTTTTACATACAAATATACATTATAGTACAGTTACGAGATTTGCGTATTATTTCAAAATTCACTAATAAAATGGCATTAAAATATGGTATACTTATAAGATCATCTTAACATTAAATGTATAGAAATAATAAAAATACATCATGCTCTTTGGCTTGCACGACGGAAAGTAATTCTACATATAACCCGCGCCAAATAGTAACTATAGTTTGCTTACTTAAACCCTACGGATTTTGTGACTATATTTTTTTGCATATACGATGAAGACAAGGTATTTTTAAAGACTTTGGGACCTTCTTAGGTACGACAAGCTTTGTCACATATTTCAGATTGTGGCGGCGATGAATGTGAAACAAACGCCTTTTTTCATTAAATGTAGTGAGGACAAAGCCCTACGAAGTGCTGTTCATTTTCAAATTGCACCTTATTGCCGCGGGTTACAGTATGATTCACAATAAAAATATAATTACTTATCAAAGAGATCAATTCAGCAGAACCGTAACAAAATATTCGTCCGAATCCGATATACATATTATATATTATGTGTATTTGTGATATGCAACATTGTATCCACCAGAAAATAATAGCAAACGTATTTTTTTAAAATGGTATTTGAGCCATTTTAAACACACAAACTCAGACACGCTTCTAAAAAATAAAAAATGCATTTTCAAAATTTATCATAGCAAGTTGAAACATTTTTCAGTCTAATTTTATTTTGATCATTTGGCAATACTGTTTTAGTTTCACATTATACAATTCTTAAGATAGTTTAAATAAAGTCGAATAAATTCAAAAGTACATCAGTGGCCATAGGAAGACTAAATGTAATTTTGAAAAAATATCTTTGAGCCCATAATAATCACTAATTAAATATAAAGGATATTGGAGACTACACGGCGAGCACTATTGTCAAACACGAACAAGGAAAAGTAAAGGAACGAGAATACAAAATGGTATAATGGCACCTCGACATTCCACTTATTATAACATTAAATACGTTTAAAACAACTTTATATAAAAATTATTACACTTACAGAGATTCAGAGTAAAACAATGCAGTATTATACAGTATTCTAATATCGTTATGAATGTCTGATATTTTTACATCGAAGCCTTAGTAAACCTCTTCATTTATATACAAAAATATACATAAATGTCCGGTTGTATCAGTAAACTCATCTATTAATGAATAAAAAAGTCCCACTGATCCACGTGAACTTTATTTCAACTTTTAAAAGTTATTTCCTTATTATCTTTATACAAAAATAATTAATTTATTGAATATCACGTCGCGTCGCCCGCTGACCGTGCGTGATTTTGAGCTCAGTTTCATTCAGTATTGGATCATATTTTATTTCATTGAGCAAATTATTATCTCTTATGAATTAGAAACGAAATAGTACGGGATCACTTGGCGAATACTAGCTTTTGTTTAATGTGTTATTATCATAAATTCGCTCTGCAAACATTAGTACATACATACACTTTTAATACAAGGTAGTTTTGGGGGAAATGCAACCACATCAGTGGTTCAATCTAATTGTCATAATTTGGAATGTGATGTTAAAGCCTGAGATGTGCAGTGTTCTCGAGTATTTGTATTTTTGAGTTTGTTTTATTCATCATTATGTCCTGAACTTAATTTACAATTATTATTGTGAATTATGGAAGTAGCGGATTGGTTGAAAGATTTTTAAACTTGTTGGAATATCCTTCACAGAAGCAAATAATTAAATATAACTATGACAAAAGTGTGTGTGATATAAATAAACGAGGAGTACTGCACTGCGATTAGCTCTAATGTTGTTTAAGGGCGCACCAATCAAGAAATAATAATTACAACTTAAAGTGGCCATTTTAGGCGTTAATCCAGATTGTTTAAGCAGGGTACTCATCTAGCTGTGTAGCATGCAATGTATCAGATACTGTATCAAGTGAGTACATAGACACGAGCCCGCTGCGAGCTGCTCGCGCGTGGTTCGCAGGAAGATCGCAGCGACCCGCCGAGTGGCGGTATCACTGCGAGCACAAAGGTGGCTCGCAGCATGCGCGTGGACGGTGACATGACCGCTTGTGTAGTGTGTACGTAGGTGCGAGCTTCAAACGAACGCGCGAACGTTCTTCATAATGGAGTGGACAGATAAAATATATTAAATTTAATTGAACTTTATCAAAATACTCCGGTATTGTGGGGCCCTAAAAATAAAAATTATTATATTGTAAATGAATATGAACGCAGCACTAGCCACCATATGAGACATGTTGTCGGCGTGATATCGTCACGAACACTGCGGATCCGGGAGCTTGCAGCTAGATGCGTGATGACCGTGGACGAGCCGTACTCACTTGAAGGTTAGATACGTTACATGCTACATAGCAGGTGAGTACCCTGCTTAATTGCACGAGCACATTTAAACCAGGAATTAACGCATCCAAAAATAGTTGATTGATAACTAATATTGGTTTTTTATTTTACAGAATTTTATTAGACATAGTTATATCGTTGCAATTATTATATCTTGATTGGCGGCGCTAGTGGATGCACGATTGTATTTAAGCATCCGGTACACCAAAGGTTAATCTTTAATATGGTCCTCAGTATGGTCAATAAGTTAACGTGCCGGACTACAGCTGGGCCACAAAAAAAAAGTTGGAAATCTGACTTTTTGACTATGTCATGATGAAGTCGATAATTTGTCGGAATTTGTCGCCAAAAACCAGAATTTGTCGGTCTTGCGTTTAGGAGATACGTGTGGCTCAGCTGTAGAGACGTCTCTACAGCTGGGCCACACAGATCTCAAAAACGGAAGGTCGTAGCAAAAATCTGATTACTCGTATGTGTAGCCGGTAATTTGTCGGATTTTGTCGCCAAAAACCAGAGTTTGTCGGTCTTGCGTTTAGGAGATACGTGTGGCTCAGCTGTAGAGACGTCTCTACAGCTGGGCCACACAGATCTCGAAAACGGAAGGTCGTAGCGAAAATCTGATTACTCGTATGTGTAGCCGGTAGTTTGTCGGATTTTGTCACCAAGAACCAGATTTTGTCGATCTTGCGTTTAGGAGATATGTGAGGATACGCTATGGAGACTTTTCTACCTGGATCTTGAGAAAGGAAGGTCATAGCGAAAATCTGATAACTCGAGTGTGTAGCCGTTAGTTTGTCGGAATTTGTCACCAAGAATCAGATTTTGTCGATCTTGCGTTTAGGAGATATGTGAGGATGCGCTGTGGAGACCTTTTTACCTGGATCTCGAGAACGAAAGGTCGTAAGCGTATCCTCACATATCTCCTAAACGCAAGATCGACAAAATCTGATTCTTGGTGACAAATTCCGACAAACTAACGGCTACACACTCGACTTATCAGATTTTCGCTATGACCTTCCTTTCTCAAGATCCAGGTAGAAAAGTCTCCATAGCGTATCCTCACATATCTCCTAAACGCAAGATCGACAAAATCTGGTTCTTGGTGACAAAATCCGACAAACTACCGGCTACACATACGAGTAATCAGATTTTCGCTACGACCTTCCGTTTTCGAGATCTGTGTGGCCCAGCTGTAGAGACGTCTCTACAGCTGAGCCACACGTATCTACTAAACGCAAGACCGACAAATTCTGGTTTTTGGCGACAAATTCCGACAAATTATCGACTTCATCATGGCATAGTCAAAAAGTCAGATTTCCAACTTTTTTTTTTGTGGCCCAGCTGTAGTCCGGCACGTAATAAGTTAATTTTATTTGAGATCAAAAACTTTCATCATTTAAGAATATGATCATCACATTTTCTACTACCACGGATCTAGCTTTCCCTTGGTCTACAAGGTCTTCATATTATTTCTTCTACAATGCATTTATATTTAAAGCTGCCTTTCTATCACGATCATCTGTCATGTGACAATAAAACCACTTGTGTTAATATATAAATGTGAGTGTAGAAGTGTAATAGGATAGAATGCATACTCAAGAGAATCACTCAAACATCTGCAGGCGGTCTTTTGTTAGAAAAGATATGCTACTTCTCTGCTGGTTGTGCAGTAACTAGCTTTTATTACTCGGGCAGTGAGTTTTTTAAGAGTAACATTCGCTGGCAGTCGTTATGTCTAAGGAAACATGTGTACTTACACACATCATCTACAGTTTTATACAGATCTAGTGATAGACATGTTTTCCTTATAGCTTTCCATTGCGACTACGTCCGTTTGACTTAGTTTTTATCTGTCTAAATATAAAATTGGCTAAAAGTTATTACAAAAGTTGACTTATCTGAGTTCAGATTTCAGATCTTATTTGCCTTTATATTTTTTACAATTAGGAGTTAAAGTCATAGCTGGGGCTATAAAATAAAGTCTTAATTATATTACACAGTATTTGTAGGATCGTCTTTACAGTCTGAGGTTTCAGTTTTACAGATATTCACAAATCCTTTGTTCTACACGTTTTAAACATGGTAGGTACCGAATTTCCATACACTGTAAAAATAACAGAGGTCTTACATGAATGCCTAACATAGCAGCCTATGTAACATTACAAGAAATGTCAAACTGACATCATGATGTAGACAAACCTTTTGTTTATCTGTCAAAAATGTCATTTATCTGTGGACATTGTCGGATTTCATGGTAAGGCCTTCGTTTACACAGGTGTAAGTATTTACATAAATATTATATTCGGTAGGTTAAAAAACTGAGTATAGTCCGTTCGCTTAGATAGTGTCGGTACGCCCGCAAGCACTTGTGTTGAGAGACAGGAATACCGGTAAAAAACACAACCTTTCACTACGGCATTTCTAATGTAAACTGCCAAAATCCAAATTCACCTGCGGGTGTACGCCGCACGCGGTATGCTTTCTTTATGCGGCGGCATCCTTTGACAAGAAGCGGCACGTGCAAAGGCGGCGCGATAAAAGGGCGATACTAAGCGAACGGACTTTATAATCAACGATGACAACCATTTCATATGTCCGCTTGCATCCGATGCGGGTGCGTGACTGTGAGCGAGTCGGGCGAGTGCAGCGTGATGGTGGTCTGCGAGGCGACCGTGTGGGTTTTGTCGGGGCGGCGCGCGGGCGCGGGCGCGGGGGCGGGGGCGTCGGGCCTCAGTACATACCCGAGCAGCAGCGGCACGCCGGGCGCGAGCGCGACTAGTTCCAGCTCGCCGGCGCAGTACTCGTACTGTCAGACCTTCTGCGCGGGCCGCATCTCGTACGACTGCGGGTATGCGTTCGCGTACGGCTCCCGGCGCCCGCTCGGGCCGGGCGGCGCTGACGCTGCAATCGAACATTTACTGTTTTCTAGTGTTTATTGATATCGACAAAGTGTACCGTAGATTAATCTGTATGAGTTGAGTCTACAACCTAACAAGACTAATGGCAAAAGATTTCTGTAGCTTTCTAACGTTTGCAAATGAATCACCGTTGCCTAACTTGACCCATTAAACCACTGAGTAACTAAGTTTTGATATACAATTTTTCGTCCGTCCATCAACCCACCCAGGAACCTACATAAAATACATCACATTTGTATACATCAGTTTTCCATGTAAGTAAATGGTGCTACAATGTAGCACTTGTATTAGCTCGTAGCACAGAAACACGTCGTAAAAGGTTAATCGTAGTCTCGCGGTGCGGCGGCGTAGCCCTTGAGAGGGCGCGCGCTCCAGTAGTGGCGCCGCTACAGTATCTACTTACAGTGCGGCCGTTGGTTGAGAAAATGCATATAATGCACACCAAGATCGAGTCATATTTATTTATAACTAGCTGACCCGATAGACGTTGTCCTGTCTTAGTTATGTATGATTTATGAAAATTGAATTCGAATTTTAAACGACATTCAGTTTTTTTGCAGCGCATTCTGTCAATTCTATGTCAAACGTCATAAGGTTATATTAAACAAGTTTATAGTCCAAATTAAATGTTATATGGTGGTTAAGTATTCTTAAATTTTCTTATTTTCCGCGCAATTTTCTTTATTTTTTCTTCCATAAGAACCTTCTCCTGATAATAACAAACACAACAAAAAAAGAAATAGCGAAATCGGTTTAGCTGATATCGAGATTTACGCTTAGCAAGATATTCAGGGATTCATTTTTATATTGTAGAAGATTATCTCGCTAACTAAAAAATAAATTTTATTCTTTGACATAATTAACATGAACAATCTGTCAAATGTGCAATTACCCTGCAAACAAAGTGTGTAGTGTAGTGTGTATGGTTACCGTTGTCCCTAGGCGCGTAGGCGACGGGCGCGGTGTACCCCTTGTGCGGGCGCGCGCACCGGTGGCCGGACCGCGGCCATAGTGTAGTGTAGTGTGTATAGTTACCGTTGTCCCTGGGCGCGTAGGCGACGGGCGCGGTGTACCCCTTGTGCGGGCGCGCGCACCGGTGGCCGGACCGCGGCCATAGTGTAGTGTAGTGTGTATAGTTACCGTTGTCCCTGGGCGCGTAGGCGACGGGCGCGGTGTACCCCTTGTGCGGGCGCGCGCTGGTGGCCGGGCCGCGGCCATAGTGTAGTGTAGTGTGTATAGTTACCGTTGTCCCTGGGCGCGTAGGCGACGGGCGCGGTGTACCCCTTGTGCGGGCGCGCGCACCGGTGGCCGGACCGCGGCCATAGTGTAGTGTAGTGTGTATAGTTACCGTTGTCCCTGGGCGCGTAGGCGACGGGCGCGGTGTACCCCTTGTGCGGGCGCGCGCGCCGGTGGCCGGGCCGCGGCCATAGTGTAGTGTAATGTGTATAGTTACCGTTGTCCCTGGGCGCGTAGGCGACGGGCGCGGTGTACCCCTTGTGCGGGCGCGCGCACCGGTGGCCGGACCGCGGCCATAGTGTAGTGTAGTGTGTATAGTTACCGTTGTCCCTGGGCGCGTAGGCGACGGGCGCGGTGTACCCCTTGTGCAGGCGCGCGCTGGTGGCCGGGCCGCGGCCATAGTGTAGTGTAGTGTGTATAGTTACCGTTGTCCCTGGGCGCGTAGGCGACGGGCGCGGTGTACCCCTTGTGCGGGCGCGCGCACCGGTGGCCGGACCGCGGCCATAGTGTAGTGTAGTGTGTATAGTTACCGTTGTCCCTGGGCGCGTAGGCGACGGGCGCGGTGTACCCCTTGTGCGGGCGCGCGCGCCGGTGGCCGGGCCGCGGCCATAGTGTAGTGTAGTGTGTATAGTTACCGTTGTCCCTGGGCGCGTAGGCGACGGGCGCGGTGTACCCCTTGTGCGGGCGCGCGCACCGGTGGCCGGACCGCGGCCATAGTGTAGTGTAGTGTGTATAGTTACCGTTGTCCCTGGGCGCGTAGGCGACGGGCGCGGTGTACCCCTTGTGCGGGCGCGCGCACCGGTGGCCGGACCGCGGCCATAGTGTAGTGTAGTGTGTATAGTTACCGTTGTCCCTGGGCGCGTAGGCGACGGGCGCGGTGTACCCCTTGTGCGGGCGCGCGCACCGGTGGCCGGGCCGCGGCCATAGTGTAGTGTAGTGTGTATAGTTACCGTTGTCCCTGGGCGCGTAGGCGACGGGCGCGGTGTACCCCTTGTGCGGGCGCGCGCACCGGTGGCCGGGCCGCAGCCATAGTGTAGTGTAGTGTGTATAGTTACCGTTGTCCCTGGGCGCGTAGGCGACGGGCGCGGTGTACCCCTTGTGCGGGCGCGCGCGCCGGTGGCCGGGCTGCGGCCATAGTGTAGTGTAGTGTGTATAGTTACCGTTGTCCCTGGGCGCGTAGGCGACGGGCGCGGTGTACCCCTTGTGCGGGCGCGCGCGCCGGTGGCCGGGCCGCGGCCATAGTGTAGTGTAGTGTGTATAGTTACCGTTGTCCCTGGGCGCGTAGGCGACGGGCGCGGTGTACCCCTTGTGCGGGCGCGCGCGCCGGTGGCCGGGCCGCGGCCATAGTGTAGTGTAGTGTGTATAGTTACCGTTGTCCCTGGGCGCGTAGGCGACGGGCGCGGTGTACCCCTTGTGCGGGCGCGCGCGCCGGTGGCCGGGCCGCGGCCATAGTGTAGTGTGTATAGTTACCGTTGTCCCTGGGCGCGTAGGCGACGGGCGCGGTGTACCCCTTGTGCGGGCGCGCGCGCCGGTGGCCGGGCCGCGGCCATAGTGTAGTGTAGTGTGTATAGTTACCGTTGTCCCTGGGCGCGTAGGCGACGGGCGCGGTGTACCCCTTGTGCGGGCGCGCGCGCCGGTGGCCGGGCCGCGGCCATAGTGTAGTGTGTATAGTTACCGTTGTCCCTGGGCGCGTAGGCGACGGGCGCGGTGTACCCCTTGTGCGGGCGCGCGCGCCGGTGGCCGGGCCGCGGCCATAGTGTAGTGTGTATAGTTACCGTTGTCCCTGGGCGCGTAGGCGACGGGCGCGGTGTACCCCTTGTGCGGGCGCGCGCGCCGGTGGCCGGGCCGCGGCCATAGTGTAGTGTAGTGTGTATAGTTACCGTTGTCCCTGGGCGCGTAGGCGACGGGCGCGGTGTACCCCTTGTGCGGGCGCGCGCGCCGGTGGCCGGGCCGCGGCCATAGTGTAGTGTAGTGTGTATAGTTACCGTTGTCCCTGGGCGCGTAGGCGACGGGCGCGGTGTACCCCTTGTGCGGGCGCGCGCGCCGGTGGCCGGGCCGCGGCCATAGTGTAGTGTGTATAGTTACCGTTGTCCCTGGGCGCGTAGGCGACGGGCGCGGTGTACCCCTTGTGCGGGCGCGCGCGCCGGTGGCCGGGCCGCGGCCATAGTGTAGTGTGTATAGTTACCGTTGTCCCTGGGCGCGTAGGCGACGGGCGCGGTGTACCCCTTGTGCGGGCGCGCGCGCCGGTGGCCGGGCCGCGGCCATAGTGTAGTGTAGTGTGTATAGTTACCGTTGTCCCTGGGCGCGTAGGCGACGGGCGCGGTGTACCCCTTGTGCGGGCGCGCGCACCGGTGGCCGGACCGCGGCCATAGTGTAGTGTAGTGTGTATAGTTACCGTTGTCCCTGGGCGCGTAGGCGACGGGCGCGGTGTACCCCTTGTGCGGGCGCGCGCACCGGTGGCCGGACCGCGGCCATAGTGTAGTGTAGTGTGTATAGTTACCGTTGTCCCTGGGCGCGTAGGCGACGGGCGCGGTGTACCCCTTGTGCGGGCGCGCGCACCGGTGGCCGGGCCGCGGCCATAGTGTAGTGTAGTGTGTATAGTTACCGTTGTCCCTGGGCGCGTAGGCGACGGGCGCGGTGTACCCCTTGTGCGGGCGCGCGCACCGGTGGCCGGGCCGCAGCCATAGTGTAGTGTAGTGTGTATAGTTACCGTTGTCCCTGGGCGCGTAGGCGACGGGCGCGGTGTACCCCTTGTGCGGGCGCGCGCGCCGGTGGCCGGGCTGCGGCCATAGTGTAGTGTAGTGTGTATAGTTACCGTTGTCCCTGGGCGCGTAGGCGACGGGCGCGGTGTACCCCTTGTGCGGGCGCGCGCGCCGGTGGCCGGGCCGCGGCCATAGTGTAGTGTAGTGTGTATAGTTACCGTTGTCCCTGGGCGCGTAGGCGACGGGCGCGGTGTACCCCTTGTGCGGGCGCGCGCGCCGGTGGCCGGGCCGCGGCCATAGTGTAGTGTAGTGTGTATAGTTACCGTTGTCCCTGGGCGCGTAGGCGACGGGCGCGGTGTACCCCTTGTGCGGGCGCGCGCGCCGGTGGCCGGGCCGCGGCCATAGTGTAGTGTGTATAGTTACCGTTGTCCCTGGGCGCGTAGGCGACGGGCGCGGTGTACCCCTTGTGCGGGCGCGCGCGCCGGTGGCCGGGCCGCGGCCATAGTGTAGTGTAGTGTGTATAGTTACCGTTGTCCCTGGGCGCGTAGGCGACGGGCGCGGTGTACCCCTTGTGCGGGCGCGCGCGCCGGTGGCCGGGCCGCGGCCATAGTGTAGTGTGTATAGTTACCGTTGTCCCTGGGCGCGTAGGCGACGGGCGCGGTGTACCCCTTGTGCGGGCGCGCGCGCCGGTGGCCGGGCCGCGGCCATAGTGTAGTGTGTATAGTTACCGTTGTCCCTGGGCGCGTAGGCGACGGGCGCGGTGTACCCCTTGTGCGGGCGCGCGCGCCGGTGGCCGGGCCGCGGCCATAGTGTAGTGTAGTGTGTATAGTTACCGTTGTCCCTGGGCGCGTAGGCGACGGGCGCGGTGTACCCCTTGTGCGGGCGCGCGCGCCGGTGGCCGGGCCGCGGCCATAGTGTAGTGTAGTGTGTATAGTTACCGTTGTCCCTGGGCGCGTAGGCGACGGGCGCGGTGTACCCCTTGTGCGGGCGCGCGCGCCGGTGGCCGGGCCGCGGCCATAGTGTAGTGTGTATAGTTACCGTTGTCCCTGGGCGCGTAGGCGACGGGCGCGGTGTACCCCTTGTGCGGGCGCGCGCGCCGGTGGCCGGGCCGCGGCCATAGTGTAGTGTAGTGTGTATAGTTACCGTTGTCCCTGGGCGCGTAGGCGACGGGCGTGGTGTACCCCTTGTGCGGGCGCGCGCGCCGGTGGCCGGGCCGCGGCCATAGTGTAGTGTGTATAGTTACCGTTGTCCCTGGGCGCGTAGGCGACGGGCGCGGTGTACCCCTTGTGCGGGCGCGCGCGCCGGTGGCCGGGCCGCGGCCATAGTGTAGTGTGTATAGTTACCGTTGTCCCTGGGCGCGTAGGCGACGGGCGCGGTGTACCCCTTGTGCGGGCGCGCGCGCCGGTGGCCGGGCCGCGGCCATAGTGTAGTGTAGTGTGTATAGTTACCGTTGTCCCTGGGCGCGTAGGCGACGGGCGCGGTGTACCCCTTGTGCGGGCGCGCGCGCCGGTGGCCGGGCCGCGGCCATAGTGTAGTGTGTATAGTTACCGTTGTCCCTGGGCGCGTAGGCGACGGGCGCGGTGTACCCCTTGTGCGGGCGCGCGCGCCGGTGGCCGGGCCGCGGCCATAGTGTAGTGTAGTGTGTATAGTTACCGTTGTCCCTGGGCGCGTAGGCGACGGGCGCGGTGTACCCCTTGTGCGGGCGCGCGCGCCGGTGGCCGGGCCGCGGCCATAGTGTAGTGTGTATAGTTACCGTTGTCCCTGGGCGCGTAGGCGACGGGCGCGGTGTACCCCTTGTGCGGGCGCGCGCGCCGGTGGCCGGGCCGCGGGGGGGCGCGCCCTTCGCGCGGGTGCGCCGCGGGGTGCCGCATGCGCCGGAGAGTGTTCATCGGCCGACGCAACGTCTCCGACAACCGTCTGTAAAATATAAGTTTTAGTAAACATCGTTAAAGTTTTACATTTATAAACAAACTAATATACTTGCAAAATGAGAGCAACTGCTATCGAAGCTAGGTAAAAATGGTTTAATTTCCTTTGGAAAATCTAAAATGTGCTCCGATGTAAATAAAACGTACGCCTGAATGTGTCGAAAGCCCCAAAGTACATGTGTTCTGAGTATGTTTCGGGTTGTGTAGTGTAATGAATGTACAGTAGTAGGTATACTAACCTGGCGGGCGGCCGCTTGGGGTTGGAGGAGGGCGTGTGCACGGCGCAGCACTTGACGAAGGCGCCGCAACACACCACCAGGATCACTCCGCCCACGAGCACCAACCACCACTGCTCCGTCACCCACGCCTGTACAAACATAACGTTAAGAGACAAACCGCCTAATGTCGCATTTAGACTTGTCACACCCCGTACATACACTCCATACAATCGCTCGTTATAAACAGATGACCACAGATGACAATTTTGTACACGCGCAGTGTAAGTCTAGGGCTACCGTGCAGTTTGTACTGTATGAGCGGCGTTCAATTCATAATTGGAACTTTTTAGTACATAAAGTTAGGACGCATTGCTTTGAATATCAAAATAAGTTGACAGTTGACAAACTCGACTAAACGAGCATACGATTCGGCATATATTCGGCTTATAATAATAGATAATGTATGTATAGTGTAGTTCGTTACCTTTCTATACGCCTTACTACCTAAAATTATGAATAGCTTACCAAACCAAGTAGGTAATTAATATTCACTTAAATAATCCAAACTTTAAAAAACATTTTTTATAATGTCTTATAAACACACACGAAACTACCTACATACTCTAAGTCAAATGTAATAATGGATACAGGGTGCTGGCACCAACATTGGTCATTTAGTCTGTTCCAAAATAAAAAAATACCTTTAAAAAAATCAAATTTTAAATAAAGCAATCCTTACTAATATTATAAATACGAAAGTCCGTTTGTTTGTTTGTTACGCCTTCACGTCTTAACTTCTGAATCATCATGAAATTTTGCATACACTTTGTCAGGGGTACAGAAAAGGACATAAGGTACCTTTCATCCATAAAAAACATATGGTTCCCGAGGGATAGCAAAAAAAGTCGCGGGCGGCCGCTAGTACCATATAAATAACGACTAAAGGCGCAAACAAACTGGGCTTACGCCACCCCACGCCACGCGACGACACCCCGTCATGGGACGTCGGTTTTCATAGTAATTGTATGAACTAGAAGCACACTTAGCCTACAACACGTCGCTGACGCGACCAAATCCCATAACGATGCATCAGCGTCCGACTTAACACGTGGGAAGACGTGTTAACACGCCTTATGACGTGGGTGATGCGGCAGGTAGGGATGCAAGGTGTTTTCGACGATAAAAATATCGATATTTATCGATAATATTTCAATCTATAGTAAATTTTAATAAACAATCGTGCTAAAATATCGATACTGAGTCGTATAAAATATCGAAACAGTGGATTACTGTGCCTTAGTAGCACGAAAGTATTTGAAAAATAGTTCATCTACTAAATCTGATAAGACGAGACTATCACCCATTTGCACTAAACTTAAGAATCGCCTAAGTCTTTTTTTAACTAACTTAAGACCTTAGCAAAAAATTGCATTGCACTAACCTTAAGACGATCTTAAATCCACTTTAGGCTATTCTTAACTTACGGGCCCAATATCGAGCGCCCAAGGCTTAAGAAATTCTTATGTTATGAATTGTAAATCTGTGGTTATAGCCTGTGGCCGTCAATGGGGAGGCGAAGGCAAAGTGAATTACAGATGGCGCTCAGTCTTTGGAACAATTGTCAGTTTGAGCTTATATTGTCTTGACTGTGTATTACGTGATTTTACTTTCTTAGATTGTATTTTTTTCGGTTTTGCGGACAAACAATGTATTCCATGCTAACTTTAGCTCAGGTAAAAGAAGAATTACGGAGAAAAAAAGCCAAAACAACAGGCAAGAGAGTTTATAGCAACTTACAAAAAATTGCTTACAAGCATTACATTTCTTTAAATTTCGTGTAATATTTACAAGTAATCTTTTTATTTCAGATTAGAAGCATATGATTTAAATTTCAACATAGCAACTGAGTGTGAATTTCCGTGTTTATAGTTGCCTCATGATGCCTGCTGTGCAATAGTAATTTCAGGTTTCTGTACTGGGATTTCTGTACCATCCAAAATTACACGAACCGTTTTATCATATTTATTTTATTATTCTAAGTTTCTTGAATGACTCTGGCATATAAAATTCTATTAATTCTCTGTTTGGCCCCAATATTGGGCTTATTCCATATTTGATATACCTATCAAATTCATTCAAGTTATAAATATGTTAGAAACTGCTGAGGTGTAAATATTAAAGAACAAAGCTGTTATAATTCAAATGTTGTTTTATTTTGGCGAAGCTTCATCAAATTCATGAAACATTCCTTTTGATTTATAATGTTTCTCAGGCTCAGCAAAGGAGAAAATCGAGGGAAAAGCATCATTTTTTTGATATTTTTTTGCCCAATATTTTTTTTGTTACTGGGAAATCGATGAACTCCCATATTTTACAAGTTACATGCATAACAATGCTGCATTTTCTCAGTATAAAATTAAAAAGTGCAATACTCCAAGAGATTCCCATATGTTTTGACACTTTCTTTGAGGCGGCCGGGTACCAAAGACCAGACGCCACCTATCGGGATAAAATTGCGCTTTTGCTCCCCATTGTGACAAAAACAGAAATATTTTCTGAAAAATGGAAGATTCATGGAACATTCATTGACATAATTGAATTACTAAACGACTCGGTGGAAAATCGCAAAAATTGTCGTATTTCAATACAATTACTGCACTTATAAAAGAATAAGAACGTATGAAATAACCGTACTTGTATGTAAACTTCTGGCATAGGCTGCCGTGTCAAGGTTAATTTTTGACCCCAATTACCGTATAATACGGCAATTACCGTACCATTGGCAACACTGCCGCGATTTGATTTCCATTTCCTAAATTGACAGTTGATGACTTAACTTTTTCGGTCACCTTACCAAATAAAATAAACCAACGCCTTATCTTTCGTCTCCTTTTAACTCACGAATGAATCCATGTGATGTTATAACCAAAAAAGTATTCTATAAATAAATAAAATAAAT
Organism: Agriphila tristella; assembly: GCA_928269145.1. NCBI lineage: Eukaryota > Metazoa > Arthropoda > Insecta > Lepidoptera > Crambidae > Agriphila > Agriphila tristella. The sequence goes on from OV743440.1 coordinate 7,828,915, forward strand.
AAATATTTGACAACATCACATACATTGCTCCAGTCCCAAAGTAAGTAGCTATAGCACTTGTGTTATGGAAATCAGAAACAACGGTGGTATGACACACACCCAGACCTGAGACAATATTGAAAAGTTCATTTTCTACATTGACCCAGCCGGGGATCGAACCCGGGACCTCAAGAGATGGTGACGCCTTGAAAACCGGCGTGCGAACCACTTGACCACGGAAGTCGTCAAATTCAAAATTCTATGACCTATATTACTTCGCTGGTTTAAAAATCCATAAACAATTAATATTTACATTCGTTCATTCTTTCTCTTAGCAAGGCGATGCCCAAGTTACGACGTAGTCTGTTAGTGCAAACAAAAATTTCAGCTCGGCATTTTTAGGCTGTTCCTAAGCTAAGAAATATCTTAACTAGGACACGCTTAATTTGAGTTTAGTGCAAACGGTTGCATGGTATTCACCATGTGACTCTCTTTTTTATTGATTTTTTGAACCCATTATCTTCTTTTCACTTTTTTATTTTTTAATAGGTGATTTAAAACCGCCAAGTTCACCAAATCTTCACCAGACTCGGAACTGTTACTCAAATCCATTTTTTTGAGTAGCGAGCTAAGGCACGAAATGAGCGACTGTATCGATGATTATCGCTTCACTAACAATTAGGCTGATGCTCGCTGACGTGTCGCGTCACGTGGGGTGGCGTGTTACAAGTGTGCTTCTAGCGTGGCGTGGGGTGGCGTCGCGTAGGCCCAATGTGAATCCACCTTAATGTTCGTGCGTAAGGTGCACGCACGATAATGTTAGTTATGCATGATTTTTTTACACTACACGAGTATAGTGGTTTTGCTAATGAGTAATGTATAATAGGTGCACGCACGATAATGTTAGTTATGCATGATTTCTTTACACTACACGAGTATAGTGGTTTTGCTAATGAGTAATGTATAATAGAATCTGTATCGATGTATGTCTTGAACAATATTACAGCGTTTTTTGCGCGGTTTTGAAATTTCAAACTTTAACATTGATTTTTTTATTGAAATACATATTTTTTTTCCTGAAATATCAATGTGGTGTGTTTGATGTGTTTATTATAATAAGGGATAATTTAAAATGGCTTTCCAAAATCAGTCAAATAGCCTATTCTAATTGAAGGGTACAGGGGAAAAATATGCTATGTCACATTTTTATGTTTTTTTAACTGGCAATGCCATTGTGAAGTATAAATTTGGTAGAAACGCCAAAACACACTTTGCCGTAACATGCTTAGTCACGGAGTAATATTCATAGTTAAATATTGATACAGTGCAAGTGCAGTACATTTTTTCAAGGATCAAAAGATTAATTTGGCAATTTCTCAGTTCATTGTCTTTGTGACATTGCATGTTTTTCCCGTGTGCCCTTCAATTAAATCTCGTTATTGTCGATGGCGTGTGGAGTAACCCCTGACCTGCACAGACTGCAGCGTGGCGCGGTTGAGCAGCAAGTTCTTGAGGCGCGCCAGCGGGCCCTCCGCGTCCACGGCGCGGCACTTCAGGAACACGTCGCAGTAGCCCTGGCGGACAACATGCCAACTGAGATTGCGATGCGGGTTTAAGGTTGTATGACCGAAAGTGGCGAATATTGTAATCCCAATACACAATTTTAATAAAGCTTTACGTCGAATTCTAAGGGCCCATATGGCCGAATACTCAAACGCTACTTAACTTTGAGCGGCTCTCAAACAGCATGCTGTCTTTGTCATATCTTTGACATTTAATGCGACAGGACGACGTTTGAGAGCTCCTCAAAGTTAATTAGCGTTTGAGTATTCGGCCAATAGTCTAGTAATTTTAAACGGTATCATTACATTCCCTCGTAGTCACAGCTAGACTTAAATAGCGAAACTGCTTGCTAAAAGTGGCCGGTTTTTGACACATACGAATACAAACATACGTCTACGAATGACTACGAGGGAATATAATATATAACACATCTAATTATAAAAAAATGTAGAAAGTGTAAAAAAGTCCTAATGTTTGGACTTCACGATCTACATAGCTTAAATGCTATAACGTGGAGAACTGCACGGCCATTTAGTTCTCTCAAAGGGAGTTTGAGGTCCCATTCTTTTTACTAATCACTGATGCAATTAGGTAGAAAATATAGACGATATAAATAAAGTCCTAAAGTTTGGACTTTACGCCCTGCAGAAGCTCATTTCTTAATGAATTTCAAATTACTAAATAAAATTACAGGGTTCAAGCTTAAGCTAAGTTACGAAGAAAAAAAACTTTCTATTCAACAACAATCAACATACAATTCAATATGCGTTAAGATAGGTAGTCAGAAGCAGACCCATTCCCACTGGCAGCACCCGTTCACGAGCATGACGCATGAACCAGCCATCGTTTCACTCAACCATATTTGAGGGAAAGTAACGACCCGCCTCACATGACACCACCGCAGAAATGTTTAAAGTGAGCATGACATCCTAAGGCTACCCATGTTAAGTCGTAAAAAAATGAGACCTAACAACTAACTAACTTCTACTAAGCTCCGTTTGAGAGAACTGCGTGGCCGCGCGGCCACAGCATTACGTTCTGTAGGTCGTGATGTCCAACCATTAGGGCTTTATTTATACTGGCTACATTTCCTACTTCATCGTATCAGCGATTATCAAAAAGAATGGGACCTCTGCTAAGTACCGTTTAACCGAGAACTGCGTGGCCGCGTGGTTCTCTACGTTTCGACCGCGCGGCCATTGAAGCTCTGTAGGTGGTTAAGTCCAAACATTAGAGCTATACATTCTACATTTTACCAAGTAATGCTCTCGTAAGAGCCTAGAATAAATCTTGCAAAGATTTACTTCAGTTATTCATCTTCTTGATACTAACCTGGAAGTTGTCACACGGCGAGCCGGGTCGCAAACTGATCCCGCCCGGTGGCAGCCCGACCTTGTGCGCGAACTCGGCCGTGCTCTGGCACGAGTCCACAGTGGGCCCAGTCTGGCACGCCAGCTGGCACAAGGCCCGCCTGTCCACCACCGCTGCGGTCACGCCGTCGCCGAGCCGAGTCGGCAGGGACGAGAGGAAACACTCCTTCATGTTCCACGCCAGGCATATTGAGCCGCTGCATTCACCGCTAATGCAGAGTTGGGTGCCTAAAACGAAATGGAAAGTTAGATTTTTGGCATGTTATTGATTGATGAAAAGTGAGTATTTTAGCCAATGGAGAATGTTTGAAAAAAAATGGCTGGATATTTTTTGTTGGTAGAAATAAGCTCCCTTGATAATGGAATAAAGTTTCAGAATTATCGGTTGCGTGAAAAAATAAAAAACACTTCGTCTTCACAAACGTACGGAAGTAACAGCAGAATGGAGATTATTCCCTAATTACCATATAAAAAGTCTACTGACAACTTTTTAACATTTCTCGACAATACGGACCAGCTCGGAGTATTATTTACAAGATTTGTGTCTCTCATGTCCTTACCATTATTGCACTTAGTGTGATAGGGCATCGCCCGTGGTTCAGGGCACTCCGCGGAGGCGCCGGAACAGAATGAAGCGTGGCTGCACTCAGACGCCTCGCGACAAGTTTGGTTGGAGCGAGATTATATGAACTGGCACGAGGTATTATTTTTACAAATTGTGTTTCTCGTCTCCTTACCATTATTGCACTTGGTGTGGTTGGGCATCGCGCGTGGTTCAGGGCACTCCGCGGAAGCGCCGGAGCAGAATAAAGCGTGGCTGCATTCAGACGCCTCGCGACACGTTTGGTTGGAGCGAGACTGCACGAACTGGCACGAGGTATTATTTATACAAATTATGTCTCTCATCTCCTTACCATTATTGCACTTGGTGTGATTGGGCATCGCGCGTGGTTCAGGGCACTCCGCGGAGGCGCCGGAGCAGAATGAAGCGTGGCTGCATTCAGACGCCTCGCGACAAGTTTGGTTGGAGCGAGAATGCACGAACTGGCACGAGGACTGGCAGCAAGGGCCTTGAGATGGACTGTACAACAACAATAAAAAAGTTAGAACAACGAATTAATTACAGAAATACTTAGTTGAAATGGGTGATTTTCTGACAACCCAAATAAAAAATAGATGGCGTTTTATGAAAATCAAGTCGTAAAGTTTACAATAAGCAATTCATCGCATGCAATTTTTGGAAAATTTTGGTGTAGGTACCATTCCGCCTTGGAGAGTGCGAACGAGGCGGGGGAGTTAAGATGGCGATAGACATAATTATATGTATAAGCAACGTTACGACCGACGGTTCGGCTTTTATAAAACGATCTATCGAGATTTTTTGAACTACTTTATTTTTTTTTGTCTCGGAAAATCGACCATTACGTAAGTAATCTGTAGAGGCTGAACAGAGCTTTCAATACTGATCTATAATGCGCTATTGTCTGCCACATTAAATGTTATCGACATTTATTCCTAAACAAACTATACATATTATATGGATTAAATGTTTCTAAAGGTATGAGTGAGTATCAAGCCAAAAAAAAACTTTTTTTTTTCATAACTATGTCTAGACGACCCATCCTATGCGCGAGTTGGCTAAGAACGTAATTTGGTAATATTAATAAGTGTTTTATAAGTCACTTCTCTAAGCAGTAGTTCCAAGTTGGAATAACAGAGATGTGACGAGATAAATCATAAGTAAGATCCCTAACAGAACAGCTCAGCACTCAGACAATTGTAACAGAACAACAGATAACATCTCAAAAATAAATAAAGTTAATAGGTGTTGCCTTTGTTTACCTGCATTGAGTGTTAGCTTTTCTGGTGCATCCTTTGGCAGTGATGTTCTTTTCCTTGTCGTATGTGGAGATTTGTCGCGGATAGCAACAGTGGTCGTTGCACTCGTTGTCGTCGTAACCTGTGCAACAAACAACGTTTCGGTCATCGTTTATTTTTAGACATTTTAAAGGAAGGAAAATGCTGTTGAATTCTTTTTATTTTTGAATACACACACACACACACAGGTATTAAACGCGTATATAAACACTTGTTTACGTACGTGTACTTTAATATACGCGTTTGATACCCGTGTATTTTTACTTAAATACAATGCAATGCGAAAGTTTAAAAGGCATTTTATTTTTGTAGCTTTTCGACCTATTACTATGACTATGAATACTTGGTAGTAAACATCTCTTTTAAAATATTATACAACGTGTTAATGAATTACAGTGCGAGGCATGTATCTTGAATATTTTTCGACGGAGTGGGGATAAGTTCGCGCATGTGCTCTTGTGAGCGACCAATAGCGCGCGCCCCTCTCCCTCCGCCCGCGCCCCTCACCGCAACGCATACCCAAAATTCGCGTTCCGCGCAATCCCCACCCGATTTCATGATTCGTGCCACTCACTGTAACGCAAAATGAGAAAACTGTTTCTTCGGACCATCAAACTGAACAACTTTTACTATGCCACCAACTCTGAAAGCGCGGAAAAAAAATCAGCTGCTTCATACATTTTTATATTTTCGTGGTGAATGTTTTTTTCTGTATGAAACAGTAGATTTTTTTGCGATTTCAGAGTTGGTAGCATAGTAAAAGTTGTTCAGTTTGATGGTCCGAAGAAACAGTTTTCTCATTTTGCGTTAATTCATTAACACGTTGTATAATAGGGAATATGCATAAGTCCCCGATTTTGATGAAATTGAGCTTGATCGCTGCGGACACTTATAAAAACATGATGGAACAGGAAAAAAAATAAAAAAAATGAATTATTTTAGTTTTATCACACGATGAAATCAGGGAAAAATAACGATATTTTTTTTTCATTTTCGGATATAATGCACTTTACAGTCAGATAAAATGGAAATTTGCCATGAGTGATATTTATTTGATACCAAGGGGACATTCTGCGAAAGGGGCGTTTTGCGAAAGGGACATTTTGCGAAAGGTATGTTTTGCGAAAGGGACATTCTGCGACGAAACGGCCGGGCCGTTATGATTTCGTTTTTTTATATCCTTGTATAAGAAAATAAGTAAAAGCACTCACCGCAGTCGCACTCCTCCCCAACCTCAACAATCTTGTTGCCACAGAACGCCCCAGCGCTGGCAGTGAGACAGTTCCGCTTGCGGCCGTCCCGCACAGCGTCGAGCACAGCGCTGATGTTGCCGACGGAGCACGACGAGAATCTGCTGTTGTTCGGCCGGTCGCCCGACGTGGCGGACGCGAACATTATGTAGTTGCCCGCCGCGCCGCCCGGACGACAATCAGATGGATAGTCGTGCTGTGTAAATTAAGTAAATATTAGGGTGTGTCCCCACTTAGGCCGCGCTCCGCGCTCCGCGCTCCGCGAACCTCGGAGCATATGTGGACGCGCGAACTCCGTCTGCTCCGCGCTCCGCGCTCCGCGCTCCACGCTCCACGCTCCGCGCTCCGATCCCGTAATCAAATAAGCTTTATTCATATAAACTTAATTATTAAGTACTTTTGTCTCCACAGTATTATTATTGTGTATTTAATAATGAGTGGAAAAGAAGGGGTAAAACTTTGAATTAACAATCATGCCTATGTACAGTCAGCAGCACATCAGGTTATACAAAGTGTCAAATTTTTTTTATTTATTTTGGACCTTGTCTTGACAATAGGCTTTTCGTAATGAAAAAAAAACTGTTGGCTCGATAGATGGCGTTGATAAAAATTTGTGTCAACCAAACTACTTACTTCTCTTCTCTAAGGTGTGTAGGCTAGTGGAATCATGGATCACAGTATTTTCTTGATATCTGAATTCCGGAATGCAAATTCCACGATTTCTAGTGTTGCCAGTAGTCGTTTCTAAAAAAGTACTTACATTTTACGTTACTATGGAGTATGGTTATGTCTTTTTGTTTATGGGCCGATTTGACCGTTTTCGGTGAAACTCGGTTTTTGGTGTTATTTTGACAAAAAAATAGCAACGCAATGTTAAAAATATAAAAAATCCAGGATAGCGGGCAACATTTTTGCTTGGTAGCCAATTTCTATGAAACTCGGTTTTTGTTACTGCTTTAACAAGAAAACAGCAACGCAATGTTAAACATACAAAAATCCAAGATGGCGGCCAACTTTTCTGTTTGTGGGCCGATTACAATGAAACTCGATTTTTGGTACTATTTTGACAAGAAAACAGCAACGCAATGTTAATAATAGCAAAAATCCAAGATGGCGGTCAACTTTTTTATTTGTGGGCCGATTTCAATGAAACTCAGTTTTTCTTTTTATTTTGACAAGGAAAAAGCAACGATATATTCAAAAATATAAAAATTCCAAGATACCGGCCAACTTTTTGTTTTTGGGCCGATTTCGATGAAACTCGGTTTTGGGTACTATTTCGAAAATAAAACAGCAACGCAATAATAAAAATTGAAAAAAAAATTCAAGATGGCGGCCAACTTTTTTGTTTTTGGGCCGATTTCAATGAAACTCGGTTTTTAGTACTATTTCGACAAGAAAACAGCAACGCAATAATAAAAATATAAAATATCCAAGATGGCGGCCAAATTTTTTGTTTTTGGGCCGGTTTCGATGAAAATTGTTTTTTGGAACTATTTCGACAATAAAACAGCAATGCAATAATAAAAATATAAAAAATCCAAGATGGCGGCCAACTTTTTGTTTTTGAGCCGATTTCGATGAAACTCGGTTTTGGGTACTATTTTGAAAATAAAACAGCAACGCAATAATAAAAAATTAAAAAATCGAAGATGGCGGCCAACTTTTTTGTTTTTGGGCCGATTTCGATGAAACTCGGTTTTGGGTACTATTTCAAAAATAAAACAGCAACGCAATAATAAAAATAAAAAAATCCAAGATGGCGGCCAACTTTTTTGTTTTTGGGCCGATTTCGATGAAACTCGGCTTTGGGTACTATTTCGAAAATAAAACAGCAACGCAATAATAAAAATTGAAAAATCCAAGATGGCGGCCAACTTTTTTGTTTTGGGCCGGTTTCGATGAAAATTGTTTTTTGGAACTATTTCGACAATAAAACAGCAACGCAATAATAAAAATATAAATAAAAAATCCAAGATGGCGGCCAACTTTTTGTTTTTGAGCCGATTTCGATGAAACTCGGTTTTGGGTACTATTTCGAAAATAAAACAGCAACGCAATAATAAAAATTGAAAAAATCCAAGATGGCGGCCAACTTTCTTGTTTTTGGGCCGATTTCGATGAAACTCGGTTTTGGGTACTATTTCAAAAATAAAACAGCAACGCAATAATAAAAATATAAAAAATCCAAGATGGCGGCCAACTTTTTGTTTTTGAGCCGATTTCGATGAAACTCGGTTTTGGGTACTATTTCGAAAATAAAACAGCAACGCAATAATAAAAATTGAAAAAATCCAAGATGGCGGCCAACTTTTTTGTTTTTGGGCCGGTTTCGATGAAAAATGTTTTTTGGAACTATTTCGACAATAAAACAGCAACGCAATAATAAAAATATAAAAAATCCAAGATGGCGGCCAACTTTTTGTTTTTGAGCCGATTTCGATGAAACTCGGTTTTGGGTACTATTTCGAAAATAAAACAGCAACGCAATAATAAAAATTGAAAAAAATCCAAGATGGCGGCCAACTTTTTTGTTTTTGGGCCGATTTCGATGAAACTCGGTTTTGGGTACTATTTCAAAAATAAAACAGCAACGCAATAATAAAAATATAAAAAATCCAAGATGGCGGCCAACTTTTTGTTTTTGAGCCGATTTCGATGAAACTCGGTTTTGGGTACTATTTCTAAAATAAAACAGCAACGCAATAATAAAAATTGAAAATATCCAAGATGGCGGCCAACTTTTTTGTTTTTGGGCCGGTTTCGATGAAAATTGTTTTTTTGAACTATTTCGACAATAAAACAGCAACGCAATAATAAAAATATAAAAATCCAAGATGGCGGCCAACTTTTTGTTTTTGAGCCGATTTCGATGAAACTTGGTTTTGGGTACTATTTCGAAAATAAAACAGCAACGTAATTTTAAAAATTGAAAAAAATCCAAGATGGCGGCCAACTTTTTTGTTTCTGGGCCGATTTCGATGAAACTCGGTTTTGGGTACTATTTCAAAAATAAAACAGCAACGCAATAAAAAAAATAAAAAAATCCAAGATGGCGGCCAACTTTTTTGTTTTTGGGCCGATTTCGACGAAACTCGGCTTTGGGTACTATTTCCAAAATAAAACAGCAACGCAATAATAAAAATTGAAAAAATCCAAGATGGCGGCCAACTTTTTTGTTTTTGGGCTGATTTTGATAGAACTCGGTTTTTAGTACTATTTCGACAAGAAAACAGCAACGCAATAATAAAAATATAAAATATCCAAAATGGCGGCCAACTTTTTTGTTTTTGGGCTAATTTCGATGAAACTCGGTTTTTAGTACTATTTCGACAAAAAAAACAGCAACGCAATAATAAAAATTGAAAAAAATCCAAAATGGCGGCCAACTTTTTTGTTTTTGGGCCGATTTCGATTAAAATTTGATTTTTAGTACTATTTCGACAAATAAACAGCAACGCAATAATAAAAATATAAAATATCCAAGATGGCGGCCAACTTTTTGTTTTTGGGCCGGTTTCGATGAAACTTGTTTTTTGGAACTATTTCGACAATAAAACAGCAACACAATGATAAAAATATTAAATATCCAAGATGGCGGCCAACTTTTTTGTTTTTGGGCTAATTTTGATGAAAATTTAAAAGCTTCTGGAGGACTTTAAGTATCGGCTTACCACCCGCTCTCAGAAGTTCTGTAGTGATTCCGTCGTCACCCGCCGCCTTTTTGTTTTTCAGCTGTTTGAGAGCCATACTAATCTCGTGCATGCTGACGTCCGAAGTATCTTGGGTATAGTGTCGGGTTAGCTTGGCTCTGGGGTCTTTAGCCTTGCTTTCAACAGGTGTCTGCGTGGAATATAACTGCCCATAGAAACTATCGATCTCCCTCAGGATTTTAGGCTTCGCTGAGATGATGCGTCCGTCGTCAGTTTTTGGCTTCGTGATCTGGCTTTGCCCAATAGACAGATCTTGAAAAGTATGGTACAGGAATGAAACTTGTTTCGAAATATCGATAGTATCATTAGGGCTGACTTTTACTAAGGCACCAAAATATCTATCCTGGTGAAAAAAAGTTACAACTGCACTGAAGCCAAAAAAATATGAACGATTTTTTTCTGGCGTTAGTGGCACCTAAGATTTTTTGGTGCCATAGTAAAAGTCAACCCTAATGATAAAATTTATACTTACTTGGAAACAAGTTTCATTCCTGTACCATACCTTTAAAAAAATTGGGCCAATAAGTTGCATTGTCCATTTGATTTAAAGATAAAAAATAATGAAAAATGTTAAAACCTTAATATTAACAATATTAACAGTCGATGACGTTTAAAATTTGCAATGCTGCTGTATCAATAAGTCATTTTTGACAAATACCCTACATTGCCGCCTTTGATTCTATACGACTCACTTGTTATAGATAAATGTTATAGTCTTTACCTGTTTCTATAGTATTATGTAATCTGCACTTGTAGTAAGACTAGTAAGTGAGTAACTCGATGTTTTTTGTCAGTTCTAAAATATCTTTACGTAAAACGCTAGTTTTTTTACATTCTCTTTGTACTTACCTACCTAAGTAATTGTATAATAGTACTTACCTACCTAATGTTGTCATACGTACTAGCATCAAATCAATCCGCACCGGACAAATGTACGTGATTTTTGGTGCGTGTAACACTAATGTAATGTTTTATTTTTGACTAGCTGATGCCTGCGACTTCGTACGCGTGGACATTATTACTCCGGCGTATTCATATAAGGTCATCCAGGTATTCCAGATCTTCGATTTTTTTACCTCAACATAAAATGCTCATCAGGCTGAACAACTTTTGCTAAGGTGTCATTTTTATATTTTGTATAGTTTAGCTGTACCATTATAGTTCTGCATCAGGTGTTCCAGATCTTAGATTTTTATATCTCAACAAAAAATGCTCATCAGGCTGAACAACTTTTGTTAAGGTGTCATTTTTGTATTTTGTATAGTTTAGCTGGACCATTATGGTACTGCATCAGGTGTTCCAATTTCCAAAATCATTATACTCTGAACAATACCCAGGCTTAACAGCTATATTACAAAAAAAGATTCATTCGAATCCGTTCAGTATTTCCTGAGATTAGCGTGTTCAAACAGACAAACAGACACACTTTTTTTCTAAATTCTTACTCTATTACTATGTCTCCATCGTCCCACATATTTTTTTTGAAATATATGTAATGTACAGCAGACACACTTTTTTACTGTTTTATTATACAGGGTAATTTTGCGACCCCTTTACAAAATCAAATATAAGTTCAAGGAAGTAATAAAAAGAAATTAGGTGAGATAATTCTAATTTATTTCTTTTTAAATTCTCAGTTTTCAGCCACTTTTTATATCCTAAAAATCTAGGCGCGCACGCTCACCGTCACGAACGGGACGCGAGCGGGGGAAGGCGAGTGGCGGGAGGGGGGCTCGCGCGGGTCGACCGTGCGACGCGCAAACGGTGACAACAATTTCAATTTGTGTAGGGAAAAGTTTGGGGTAAAAATGTAAAAAAAATGTTTTTGTTTTACTTCATAAATTGATTGTACCGCTGTTATAGAATGACCTGACAAAATTTTAAAAGGGGTCCAAAAATGACCCTGTATGTAAGGATAAATAAATAAAAAAAAGGGAAACATAGTTTACAATTGCAATAAAATGAGGGTTGTTGTAGCACATTCGAGTGATGATAAAGTCGGCGCGAGAGTCTCGCATGCTGAATTTAATTTTGATTATTTTTATTAGGTTATTTCAGAAAAGGTTTTTAAATTTTCAGAAAAATTCAATAAAATAAGTCACCTTTCAATAAAATATTAAAATCTATAAGAATGGAATAAAAATAAATATTTTGTTAAATTCATTTAATTAATTTTCAATGTACCAGAAGGTCGTGACGTGAGAGGCACGAGATCTGTTAATTTTTGTTTTCAGATCATTTTGGCTACTCTAGACGCTCAAATCAATTTAACGCTGACTGTACTTTAACCCGATTAAATAATACCCAAACTTAATTTCTCCCATAAAGGACAAGAATAACGCAATGTAAACAATGACAAAAGGTCAAGATGACTGCGAACTTACTTGACTTTGATTTTGGTTTGATTTTGATGTAACTCGTTTGTAAAAAAAAAGTAAAACAATTAAAAAATTTGGCCGCATCCTGGAATTTTTAATATTTTTATTATTGCGTTGCTGTTTTCTTGTCAAAATAGAAACAAAAACCGAGTTTTATTTCAATCGGACCACAAACAAAAAGTTGGCCGCCATCTTGGATTTTTTGTTATTATTGCGTTGCTATTTTCTTATCAAAATAGTAACAAAAACCGAGTTTTATTTAAATCGGACCACAAACAAAAAATCTGGCCGCAATCTTGGATTTTTTATATTTTTATTATTGCGTTGCTCTTTTATTGTCGAAATAGTACCAAAAATCGAGTTTCATCGAAATCGGCCCAAAAACAAAAAAGTTGGCCACCATTTTGGATTTTTTTTTATATTTTATTATTGCGTTGGTGTTTTACTTTTGAAATAGTACCAAAAATCGAGTTTCATCGAAATCGGCCCAAAAACAAAAAAGATGGCCGCCATTTTGGATTTTTTTTCAATTTTTATTATTGCGTTGCTGTTTTGTTGTCGAAATAGTACTACAAACCGAGTTTCATCGAAATTAGCCCAAAAAGAAAAAGTTGGCCGCCATCTTGGATTTTTTCAATTTTTATTATTGCGTTGCTGTTTTATTTTCGAAATAGTACCAAAAACCGAGTTTCATCGAAATCGGCCCAAAAACAAAAAAGTTGGCCGCCATCTTGAATTTTTTTCAATTTTCATTATTGCGTTGCTCATTTATTTTCGAAATAGTACCCAAAACCGAGTTTCATCGAAATCGGCCCAAAAACAAAAAGTTGGCCGCCATCTTGGATTTTTTACAATTTTTATTATTGCGTTGCTGTTTTATTTTTGAAATAGTACCCAAAACCGAGTTTCATCGAAATCGGCCCAAAAACAAAAAAGTTGGCCGCCATCTTGGATTTTTTTAAATTTTTATTATTGCGTTGCTGTTTTATCTTCGAAATAGTACCCAAAACCAAGTTTCATCGAAATGGGCCCAAAAACAAAAAAGTTGGCCGCCATCTTGGATTTTTTTCAATTTTTATTATTACGTTGCTGTTTTATTTTTGAAATAGTACCCAAAAATCGAGTTTCATCGAAATCGGCCCACAAACAACAAAGTTGGCCGCCATCTTGGAATTTTTGCTATTTTTAACATTACGTTGCTGTTTTCTTGTCAAAATAGTACCAACAATCGAGTTTCATCGAAATCGGCCCACAAACAGAAAAGTTGGCTGCCATCTTGGATTTTTGTATTTTTAATATTGCGTTGCTGTTTTCTTGTTAAAGCAGTAACAAAAACCGAGTTTCATAGAAATTGGCTACCAAGCAAAAAAGTTGCCCGTTATCCTGGATTTTTTATATTTTTAACATTGCGTTGCTATTTTTTTGTCAAAATAACACCAAAACCGAGTTTCACCGAAAACGGTCAAATCGGCCCATAAACAAAAAGACAACCATACTCCATAGTAACGTAAAATGTAAGCCTTCATTGTCAAGACAAGGTCCAAAATAAATTGAAAATTACAACAAACATTTTGAATTTGGCTATCGTAGCCCATATACTTGAAAGTGATTTGTAATAGGAAACAATCAAAACTTTTAATTTTAAACTTCTCGTAATAGACCCCTGCGCATTAAACTTTTCGTAATAGCCCCTGCGCTCCGCGCTCCGCGCTCCGCGCTCCGCGAACCGCGCTCCGCGCTCCGCGCTCCGCGCTCCGCGCTCCGTGTCGGATCGTAAATTCGGAGCGCGCTCCGAGGTTCGCGCCTAAGTGGGGACACACCTTTAGGTAGTCGGAAAAGTTCGCGTTTTTGTACTAAAAATAATAAAGAAACCACAGCGAGGAACATCTTTATCATCAAAATTGCAAGACCTGGGCCACTATTTTTGAAACGCTCGGCTGGCGTCGAGCGCTCGTTTCTACTGATTTTCGTTCGCCATTTGACTCAAATGTATGAGATGTCAAACGAAAATCAGCAGAAACGAGCGCTCGACGCCAGCCGAGCGATTCAAAAATAGGCCCTCTGAATCTGCTGACCCATTTTTTTACAGTAGTAGGGTGCAAACATAAAGGATACAAGTTTTCCGCTCCTGTTATGTCGGTACCGGCTTGCGTACGCATCCACGGTGCAAACCGGTACCGACATAACAGGACCGGTATCGACATACAAGTTTCAAGCTGTTTTATTTATGCAGCCTCCCATAGAAAAGTAAGAGGCTACTTTACCTTTGATGATCGGTACAGACCTGTACTGACCAGTACCGACCGTAACCTGCTTTGTTGTGCGGGCACCCGTATTCGACAAAGCATCTTCTCCATAAACTTACAAATTTTTCTTTGAGCACTAGCAGCATAAATTTTTGTGAAGGGTCTGAATCTGAACCCTTATCGAAAAAAATGCGAAACTTTTTTACTAAAAATTATTAAAAATATGAAGAAGCAAGATAATTATCAATATTACCAGAAAGTCAGCTGTCAAACAATATTATTATTACATTCCCGCCTAAGGCCCTGTCCTAATTGGCCATTGGTCGTGCGATGGTGCGTCCGTCCGATGAAACTGGTCGTGCGACCGTGCGATCAAACCTAGTGATATCTATTGAATGTCCTAATTGACGATCGCACGATGCGTCTATTGTTTAGTTTCATCGCACGATGAAATCGCAACGCATGATCGCACGACCGATGCCAATTAGGACAGGGCCTAAGTTTATTAGGGTTATTGTAAACTCGTCCCGTATGTTAACTCGTCACGATTTGAAAAGTTCCATACATTGAAAGTAAATTCGTCCCTCATAAAAAAATGTATCTGTAAATTCGTCCCAGGTACATACATGGTATAGTAAACTCGTCCCTATTATTGATTTATATCATATTTGCAAGAAGTACCGTTAGCAAGCAAGTTGGCCGCTAATAAATATTTCAAAGTAATAGTTTTGACTACGCCAAGATGGATGAATGCATCTACTGAAGGGGGATTCGTGGAATGCGGGGAGCAGTAAGTTTTTTCGCCTTTTGACTGCTATGAGATCATGCTATGAGATCCTCAGATTTATGTAACCCTTGTACATTACATTTAAAACTATTTTTTATCATTTCCTTTTCTTCGGGATATAAAAATTACCCTTCTCTAGATTTATGTAACCCTGGTACTTTTTTAAAATAGGTAAATGTTTATCAATGCCACGCCATGATAGATGGAAGCATCTACTGAGAGGGGTGTGGAGAGCGGGAAGCGTTGAAAGATCATAATAAGA
Source organism: Agriphila tristella (assembly GCA_928269145.1). Classification (NCBI taxonomy): domain Eukaryota; kingdom Metazoa; phylum Arthropoda; class Insecta; order Lepidoptera; family Crambidae; genus Agriphila; species Agriphila tristella. The sequence continues at coordinate 7,844,341 of OV743440.1, forward strand.
TACAGTAATAAATAAGATGACTCCGTCCCCCCCCCTACCTCTTCCAGCCAGCCTTTACTAATAAACCTGTTATGCACTTCGGCTGCCCTAAACCAAATCCAAGTATCTCATTCCAGACAAACTTAACAGGAGAGCTTCTGCGTATAAATATGTATTGATTTGCCAATAATATTCTACGCTATAAACAAGTAACTTAGATTCTCTATTGTACTTTTAGTAGATGCTTGTTTTCAGCTTTGCATAGAGCCATAGAATATAGTCCTTAATACTATAAAAAAAATACACAGAAATCAAATATCTGCTAATCTATTTTGAATACAAATATCTTGATAAGACTCGCTTGTTTTTATGTTAGAAACGGGAAATATACTTTGTTTTAGCGTAGATTTTGCGAATGGAAAAAGATTCTTTAAACAAATTATTGGCCATATTTCCCGAATTAAATATATTGCCAGAAATATAACAAAACAAGTAACAGACAATCGACTAACTATTATTTCTTCTATGTTTAAATCTATAAACAACAATAGTAGATTGTTATACAAGACGCTAAAATGACCCATTGCATACGAGGTAGTTTTATTCCCGAGCTTTAGCGAGGGAATAAATAGAAACCGAGTTACAATGGGTTTTAGCGTCGTGTGTTACACTCTACTTTTCACTACGAAGGCGAGAAAATAAAATACAATATTAAATACCTAGTTTATACTTACGTAAACGAATCCACTCATTTTTCTATCCTCCACTTCATAAACTTTTCATACAGTATTTAAATAAATGATTTGTGCTTGACGGCAAAAGATTAAAATCATTTCTTTCCTATTACTTACTTACAGTCACACAATTCAATCAGTTTGGTATTAGAGAAAAATTCTAAAGATTTCGCGCCTTTTTTAATTTCTACTGTAGCAGCTAAGAAACACAATGCACGCATTCTACGATCAAACTTAAAGTCACAGAGTATAAATATAAGTCTATGATTTCACCGAAGAGATCGCTGCTTTTAGTTCAATTTTCGAAAAAATAAAAATGAGAAACAGTATTAAGTCGAGCGAGTCTTTATTCGTGATTATGAATAATAGTAGTTTATGAAACTGACACATAAAGAGGGGTATTAAAACACGAGTGTGTGTTTAAAAACCGAGCCGTAGGCGAGGTTTTTAATAGTATCACACGAGTGTTTTAATACCTAGTTATGTGCAGTTTCATACACTACTTTATCTACACTCATACATTTGGGATTGAACCTACTAAATAAAAGATCAATGTTAGAAAAGAGAGAGAGACTTTGTTTGTATTAGAAAGGTACCTTGTAATAAGTCAATTCCTTAGCTGCATCTAAACTAAAATATCAGGCAGAGTAATTTTTTTTTCACATTTTAAAGCAAGAATAAAAAAACCTACAATATTCAGTAAGTATAACAAAATGTAAAAATTGAAATCAAAACTTTATCGGAAATGCTTGGCGCGTATTCCATTAGAAAAAAAAATATTGATCAGTGCATTTCAACAAACTAATCGCACTAAAGTCATCGATTACCATAGAGTACATTTTAATCATGAAAAATATGTGGGAAAATATCGTTGTTTTTTTTAATGTTACGGCACTGCATTCTTTTTGGATTTGCCCTGTATCGTAATGAGAAAAAAAGTTATTTTATGATGCAGTTGACTGCATCGTAATGAGTTTATTTTTTAATTTTACCTATCGACGAAAATAAAGTACGTATTTATATTACCTTTTTTGAATTCATATTTGGAACATTACGTTGTGAGTGTAGATAAAGACTTTTTCGTTTTAGTAGGCTCATTGGTAATAGACAAACATTAAAAAAGAAAAAACTTTATCCCCTAGGGGTAATTTTGCTATTTTATCCTGGCTCTTGTACCTTACAATGACGGACTTTTAGAGCAAGAGGAGTGAAAAAGATATTTTATCATAAATATCGACAGATTACATTTTCAGAGAGCAACTTATATGGCTGCCGTATGCACGAAAATCTATCAAAATAGAATCGAGTAATTTTGTATGGAACACACAGGTATGCATCGATTTTATTCTGATACATTTGTGTTAAGTTAAGCTTTTGCTGTAGTTGAATTATAACGCCTAGTTGGATCCGAAAATTCGTGTCCTTGAATAAATTCGCAGTTAGGGAATATGCTACAATTCTAACATGAATCGTAACAATTAAAGAATGCCTTTCAAGCTCATAATAAGCGCACGAACTTGTCGTAATGAGCGTATTCACAGCGCTTTTGCTAATGTTTTGACGACCTCCGTGGTCGAGTGGTTCGCACGCCGGTTTTCAAGGCGTCACCATCTCTTGAGGTCCCGGGTTCGATCCCCGGCTGGGTCAATGTAGAAAATGAACTTTTCAATATTGTCTCAGGTCTGGGTGTGTGTCATACCACCGTTGTTTCTGATTTCCATAACACAAGTGCTATAGCTACTTACTTTGGGATTGGAGCAATGTATGTGATGTTGTCAAATATTTATTTATTTATTTATTTAATGTAGAGGCATACTTAAAAGATCTTATATTATATCCACCACACCGTTTTTTAAGAACTCTGCACATACGTTAGTTTCAGCATCAGCGATCCACGATTTAGCTGCTCTTTTTAAACTAGATGTACTTAGCATCTAAACGCTACAAGTTTGAATGCCAGTCCCTCCCTGCCCTAATACATATTTTAGTCGCTTAAACATGACGCTGCCATAGATTTAAATCGAAAGATGAGCCCTTGCCATACTATAGCGGCCGAAAAAGTGGCATCGTTGGGAAGAGTGAGCTCACTCTTCCCGTGTCAGTAGAAAGCAGTGAGCGGTGCACGTCACGTAAACATCTTTGATTTAGCTAATTAGGTTCGTTAAGCTACAAAAATGCCTTCCTGTGCCTTCAGAAAGTGTTCTAATAACTCAAGACACACAAACAAATCCAAGGGCATCACATTTCATGCATAAGTACAGAATTATTAATTATTTTCACTGTTCCTAATTAAATAAACAAATTGAAATGGTGTCCATCCCGTGTTTGTATGACAGAGAGCGAATGGTTACAATTTGCAGTATGAGTGAGCAAGATGACGCTATGTCTCTTTTTTCGTCGTTATAGCATTGGTTACCTGCCAGATAAAATTGAGCTCTTGAATAACTGACCGTTGTCCGTACAAGGGGTCAAGTTTATGTAGACGTGCGACGTATTTACCTACCAATGAATCGGCGCGCGCCCATGTGTCGTGCGTGTGAGACGTCGCACACAGACAATTAATTACGTGGACACTTTTCAGACGCACAAGGCTCATCTTTCGATTTAAATCTATGGACGCTGCTGCTAAAAGTAGCATGTTTCTAGAAGCCTTTAGATAGTGAATACAAATACTATAATAATTAATTACCTACTATAATATACTGTAATACATTTTAAAAGTTTTATCCTTATGATATCTACAAAATAATTAATAAATCATTACTTCAAATATACAGATAAAATTATAATTACGAACAAAAGCCAAATATTTTCGTTTAATTGTTGTTAATCACCCACACGATTGAAACCAGAAACCGCAAACTTCCTCGAATCGCGCAGCCAGCCGTCACAGCTGCGGTGATAACGATATTCGTGGAACACTCCAAAACAATGCTAATTGTGACTGAATGTCCTTCAAGGAAAAAGTAACATGATTCTTCCTTAAATACATACAACCAACCAATACCAAGGATTTCCGCTGATGACGATCTTACCATACTTCCTCTTCATTATTTTTATTCTCATACATCTACGCTTAGGACGAGTATTTTTAACATGCTCATCAGAAAGATCTGATAGACACAAAATTTTTCGACTCAATATTGAGCTCTGTAAACTGTAATGAAAACCCAAAAGTTGAAAATCGTTTGCAGACATTTCTTATTTTGGAAGGTGTCATGAAGGTGTATGTATACGTACCGGCGAACCGAAGTTGTGTCCAATTTCGTGCGCAAGAGTCAGCTGGCTGACTTTCGGCGGCACGCGGCTATTGTAGTTGACGAACGTTATGATGCCCGTGTTTAAAGAACGCTTGGTGCTTTGGTACATGCCGCCGATCGTCTCTGTGTAAGTCTTGTACTTCTCGCATATGCCGCCAGAGGCGCCACTAGCGCTCGCTACCCACGCAAGACCTGGATAAAAAGTCGCTGATAAAGAAGTTGTTAGAAAACATTAAACATTTTATGTAGTTAAAAGTCAATAGCTGCCATAACATAAGACATCCATGGGTCAGTTCAGACTTCCCTGTCATGTAGACTGACGCTGACTGTTAGTAAGATAGGTCTTCTATGGATCAGTTGTTAGGTAGGTCTGCATAGTTGTTGTTTGCTGTAATTTAACAGTAATATCAAGACAGCAGGCAATAACCTTTTTAGGCTTATAACTTACTGGGGATAGATTATCAGAATGAAGCATTAAGTTCCTTTCTCTTTACCCTCAGTTCTCAAAATAATCACACATCCAGCCAGAAATTACCTCGTATAACAAAGTAGGTATACAAATACAATTCGTGACAAAAAACTGAATCGTAGGATCAAATCGAATAGCTTGTGGAATATCAAATTAGGCACTTATTAATTCGATTTTCATAATATTCTTGGTTTAGGCTATGTAGCATTCAATTACGTAAAGTAGGACATTTTATTAGCATTACATAAATGACCGGTTTTAAAGGGAAGAAGGAAGGCTTAGCTTTCGTAACACAACTGTGTGGGCGGACTATAATGCGCAACCACTCTGTTAGGTATCTGGGTTACATAATATTTACTTATAAGAAACATTTTAATAATTTTGGGTCTGAATTAATGAAGCTCGTAAACATGTCCATTAATTTTTTATTGTCCCCACCAGAAAACGATAATACTCGTAATATATTTAGAGAGTAAAGAAATTTTATCGATGGACACGTTGACTTGACACACAAAACGGTATAAAGTCTCAAAAGTAGTTGAACATAACTAGTTCAACCCTATCGACATGTAGGTACTTTTGCGCATAATAAACACAAAACAAAGTTAGTAATAGTAAGAGAAAGTACGCTATCGATCATTAATAAAATATTAATAGCAATGAATAAACTGTCCGCACTTGTAAATGAACTCATTCAACCGTATAGCATTGACATTGAGGAAACAGGCAAAATACGAAAAAAAAAACTTAGTAATCGTCTCAACAACCCTACGCAGGCTAGTGTGATATAAGAAACAGTGAGTCATAAGTAGATTTGAATCATAAAGGAAACTGTGACACGAGTCTGCGAGTAATTACTCCGTTGAGCGCGTCGAAATGGTCTCCACCTGCTCGTGATTAATACACGTGCTATTATTAAACTCTGCGTACTTTCCCAATCAAGCCCTTTGACAATATTATTAGAATACTGCCATAATTTTCTGCACTCAGAGACTTCTTGAAAGAAACAAAGGATTTAGCAAATACCATTCTATTATATAATTATGAAGGTATGAATATTTTAAGGAGGAGCTCGGTGGCGCAGTGGTTTAGCGCCTGGCTCAGCGGTTGCGGAAGTTAAGCAACGTTCGCAAGGGTTGGACATGGGATGGGTGACCAACATTTTTTTTTATCTCGAGCTCCTCCGTGCTTCGGAAGGCACGTTAAGCCGTTGGTCCCGGACGCATTTGCAGTCGTTAACACCCACCAATCCGCATTGGGCCCGCGTGGTGGGTTATGGCCCGTCCTCCTTATTCACTCATAAGGAAGGCCTGTGCTCCAGCAGTGGGGACATTAAAAATGACTGATGGACACATTTTTTTTATTTATTCAGGTAAACAAACAATGTCACAATATTTATAATATGATAATAAATTTAGAACATGAAATACATAATTGTGCCACCAGCGCCGTTTACCACTAATTACTAACTTATGAACACATGAATATTTTAAAAAGCAGGCTACATACACATTTTTACTGATTTTTGTATGAAGTTGAATTTATGGCTTATTCCCGTTATCCCCACAGGTTATTTTTATATACATTTTTTCTCGTTATCTCTCCGTGGTGGACAACGCGAATAGACCGAATTTATAATAAGTGTTGTGAGTGAAAATCGGTGGCATTATGTTCAAAATTATAGCCCGTCTCTGTACCAATAAATGCTGCTTTGCATTCATAACTGCTACAGAGTATATATGAGTAAACAATGAAGGTACTGTAAACTTTGTAAGTTTATTGGTTTTGAAGTTTCGATAACCAATTTTACTGCGACAAATCCACACAAAAGCGTTCATAAAGAATTTACGAAGCGTCGCAAACTGATATAGAAATTAGATATAGTTTCGATATCCATCGAGCCATAGCTTCATTTATAATTCAATAACTATTTGAATATCGCAATTGTTATGGATCGTAAATAACAAATATTTCCATGAAATGCAAAAGCGTCGTTGAATGAGTTATTCAAACTATTTTAGAATGCTTTGTTAGCTTTCGATTGTTTATTGAAGAGGCAGGTAAAATAAACAGAGGTACTGTAAACAAATTTTATTGTATGTTTGCAGCTTTAATTCATTTTGAATGCGTTTTGTTCTGTTTTTAAATAGGACCTACATACACTTACGCCTGTTTCCCAGGCAGAGACATATGGATCGCCAGTTCGCCACCTGCTACGATCCTTGCACTCTTCTTTCGCTTCCATCAATATTTTCATACATGCCCTGCAGTTTTTGTCACTGCGTACATACACCAGCTTTTAAATAGTGCTAGGTAAAAAGGTCATTGGGAATTTTGTTCGGTGATTTGACCTACGGCGTACACATCAAGTACACATGCTTTTTTTTAAGCTTGTACCACATATTTTCACAATGCTTTAAGTAAAAACTTCTGTTTTATTAACAAAAGTTTAATAACATTAAACATTTATACTCACACACATACAGTTCAATAACTTTTTTCTGCCGGTTGATACATACAAAAATTACATATTTTAAAAAGTGGGATTCAATTCTTCAATTCAAAACGGGTTTACAGCAGTAAGTTTAAGTACGCGAACTTTTATTTAAAGTGGGTCAAACTAGGTAAAAAACGCCCAATGACCTTCAATACAATTCTTACCAAGCGTTCCTCCAGTGAAGTCTCTGTAGGTGAAAACGTAGGCAAGACAGAAGTCTTCATGGTTGCCCAGCGAGTGGAGATTCAAGAAGTTTGACACGTCTATGTTCTCCAGGCAGAACTGGTTCGTCTCCGTCGCGAAGTGTTGTGGGTTGCACGTCAAATCGTCGTCGATCTGTTTGGGGAAATGACTCTTATTACAAAGGAAATAAGCCTCTATTTAATACGTTATTGTTTTACTATAATAGTGTTTTAAAGGTGCCAGTCGGACCACAGCGGGGTTTCGAATTAATTATACCGATGGCAAAACAATTTTAGACGCCTAGACGCACCAGTGGATTAACTGTAATTGGTCAATCGTTCAGCCGCGGTATCAACAATAACATTATTTAATCTGTTAATACTAAATTAAATTGGTAAGTTGCAATTTGTATTTACGTTTAGATTTTGAAATCGATATATTTTGCTCAATGTTAATTTTACGGATTCGCTCAACTTTATCGTTGATACAATAGTAAATTCAATTCAATTTTAAAATTAATTTCTGCGAATATTCGTCATTAAATTACAAGATCTTTGACATTATTTATTAGAACATTGTACAGCGATAGATTTCTGGTTTGCAGTTTGCTATTTCCCTTTCGCCTGTAGAACACCTCCGCCGCGAAACAGTACCTGCGAAACCGCGGTAGTATCGCCATGAATTGTCTTCTATCGACGACGATATATGACGATCACATCTACGTAGCGGTTTCGCGTCATTACTTTCGCTTGTGCCAACGGTCGGAGCGGATCGGGCGGAATCGCGCGAGAAAAGTCTATGCTTTGGAACAGGCTGTTCGCATTTGTTTCGCTTGTTGAAATCATTGCGGAACCTACTGCGGTGTTGCTTGTAGAGGAGTGCTACAGGCGTTCAACTTTTCTACAAAATTATTTATTTGCAACTGACGACGTGACGGTGAAGTTAAGGCCCCTATTCACACGAAGTTTTTAGAACGAGCATACAAAACAGGGTTGGTGCGAATATCAGCATCGTCATCAGTTCTCTAGCGCTCTTTCTCTGCTTCTTTAAAAAAAGTTGCATGCCTTATCAGTCAAAACAACAGCTGCTTATGGCAACCAGAAATGAGTAGGACAAACAAACTCATACCTTAATCCTCTGTACTTCAAACTTAATGTTCCGATGTTCGAGATGGCCGTCGAACTTCGTGTCTCGGTATATGTAGTTGACTGCCGTTACGTGATGGGAGATCAATGAGAGGATCTCCTCACGGGTTTTCATGTCAACCTCGCTTCGCTTCATCGGGTCTCGGTGCTATAACAAAGAAAAAACATATAATAACAGCTTTACAATTTACTAAAATGACAAATATGTGTGGCGCGATACTTAGCACAAAACAATACAAGCGCGGACGTGCGGCGGCCCCACAGAAAGTCATACATTTTACTTCACAATGCACGGGACACTTTTGATATTATGAAATCCCCAAGCGGATTTTTCATTCTGATTTAATATTTAAACTAAAATCTAAGATAAATTTTAAATAAATTATCTTAGTAAGCAAGGTTTGAAGTTTATGAGCTTTATTCTTGAATCATTCGTATAATTTCATTACGAAAGATTCAAAAATGAGGAAACAAACATCATTAGTTCGACTTCATTATTTGTTTTGATAAGTCTCTCACTTATACAAAAGAGACACATTGTTATTTGTTAATAATAATTATTCATACCTAAATCCAACATCAATTTACGAATTACAGAATTGCTTATATTATACCGCAATCGCAACTAACCTGGGGGTCAAGTCTGCTAATGTTTTCGTCAAAATTGTAGTTCAATGGTGTTCCAATGGTAATGCTTTTTGACACAGTTCTTATTTCTTAAGCACAAAATCAAGACACAATATGTTTCCGTCTTAGGTTCAAGAAACACAATGTGTTTCAGTTTTGGGTTCAAGAAACAAGAACTGTGTCAAAAAGCATTACCATTCAAACACCATTGAACTACGATTTGACGAAAACATTAGCAGACTTGACCCCCTGATTACAGGACCTCTAGGTATTACCTAGCTATTAATCGGGCCATCAAACATAGGGGAGACGGCAGTACACGCACAAACGAAACAATTAATTCTCCTACTCATGCTTATTGACATTTGATTTGCCAATTAAATTCTCTAGTAAATACAGTATACAACCTGTGGGTAAATAATTCGACATGCAAATACTCTGATGATTAGAAATCGATTTTACATACTTTGTGGGATACACGTGCACGTTATAAAATAACTGAAATGTTTACAAATAAATACGAAGCTTGCATTCAGGATTCTCGTTTTTGCTGTTGCCGATTGATCGGTCTTTGTAATCTTAAGTTATACTTAGGTCAGTTTTGATTCTGACTCTTTAAATCAACCAAATTTTTGCTCTGACAACTATAGGTACTTGCTTACTTGTCTTGTCTACTTGTCCAGTTCAGGAAAAATCGGGTCAACCAATATCATTATTTAAAAAAAATGCAGTCGGCTTTTAGTCACAGACCTTTATCAAAACCTGAGTTTTTTCAACCAAATCACTACTAAATAAGTTAAAAAAGATTGTGCAAATGTAGCTTTTATCTACACGCAAACTACCCTGAATGGAGTTCTGAAGTCGTTCAATACTAGAAATGCGATGGGAAAACCCCATTACAAACCCGTCGCACTATTGCTACGCTCCCCTAGGGATGGCCGGGCTGACTCAACGCATTGTAGTTAGCACGTATGTTTGTGAATCCAAAATGAGGACAAGATCTTCCTGTTCAAATCTGGATTGCTTTAGATGTTATTGTAAGCCGATAACTAATCAAGGACTGGATAAACTAGCATTTTGTCGTGGAACAAATGTAATGTTGTAAATGAGTGGGTTTACGGCAGTAATTAATTATAGATAAGAAAAAAAGGATTTACTTCGATAATAAAAAGAACGACTTCAGTTTTCGGCTTACAGACATGGGTGTGAAACGTATGATTTGAAAAAAAAATGCACGGCCTTTGTTTGAACATTTAAAACAATTCCGATTAACTGGTAAACCCATCCTTTGCAGTTGGTCCTCATTCATACTTAAATTAATAATATGTCTTAATCCTTGAACTGTCTGTACCGTAATCTTCCGTATATGTCAGAATTGTCAGGTTCACATGCCGTTTACATTTACAAACCCTATCAAATCAATCCGAGTGAGGTGGGTCCCTCGCCCTCTCGTAGTCAAATTCACTTAACTTTTTCTAATAATAGTGAGCTTAATGGAGTGTCAAGCTTTTACCACCTAAAGAAGGTTTTAGGACGCACTTTGCATTTAGACATTACGGAATCCTATTCGTCTTTGAATATTTACTGAACCACCCTTTTAACCGGTGTTCAACTAATATTTAATGCGGGCATTAGGCCTAAAGACTTTAAATTTAAAGGGGAATGTATGATCATACCACTTAAAACTAAAGCTTGGTCGAACACAACTCAATCTTTAGGAACTTAGGATAACAAAATGCTATAGTATCTCTCCCCCTGGGGTTAATAGGACCTACAATAATCCTAGATTCTAGGGCCTAGACAAATTCACGTTAGAAAAAGTAATAACAAAGTGGACTAAGGCTGCGTTTCCACCAGAGATGTGCGAGGATGCGTAGCGAGGGATGTGTTTATAAAGAACCAATAGAATCGCTTCATATACCTCGCCTCGGTCGACCCAGCTCAGGTGGAAACGGCATGGCGGAGCGAGGCTTTCATACCATACAAAACAAGCGAGAGATGTGTGCGAGGAATGTGTCCGAGGGATGTGTGCTGTATACTATGCCTTACGATTGTATACATGTCGCGGTCGCCTATGGGCGGCGCCAGCTCTTTTGTTGTCATTGTCGTTTGTATGCAAATGTAAGAAAGAGACAGAGCTTTGCTAGCTTGATTCGGCGAACAGGGTATAGGAATGTGTGCGAGATGTGGGCAAGGGATGTGTGCTATGGATGGAGGCGAGCGACACCTCACCCTGTTCACTAGCATCTGAAAAGAGCACGCTACACATCTTCACAGCTTCGCTACACATCTTCGCACCGCTCATCTTCGTAGCACATCTCTGGTGGAAACACAGCCTAAATGGGATGTTATGATGACTCACATCGGGAAAGCCTTCCCTTACGTGCCGCCATATGAGCGGGTCCGTCTGGATGTACAAGGAGCAGGTGTTGCGGTTGTCGGGCACCGCTCGCCGCATCCGCGAATGCTCGCCCGTGTTCGCCGCCCGCGTGTACTTGTTCGGGAACTCCCAGTGTCTGGAACAAATGAGTTCTGTATCATTCTGTCGTAGATAAAGGTTTTGAATTTTTAAGAGAAGATAGAATAATAGCTTTTATACTTATGTCAAAATGGACAAACCGTGGGAACAAAACTTATTAGTCAGTCCGTCCGAGGATTGTTTTGGTTCTGATGTGCGTCATACAGACTTGCAAAATATTTAGAAAGGAAATCCACGTGGAATATTGATAAATAACAATATTGTTATTAAAAAGAATAATATGTTATGTTATTGTGTGCCCATTGATTCGCATTTCATAAATACTGAACATTGAATCCACAGCACAAAACACTTTCTTTGGCCGGCTCACGCCAGCCATGGACGGTTTTTTGTGTGCTTGGTTGGTTCATGCGGCTTTAGGCGGCCATTACATGCTCATGCAAGCGTCAGTGAAATTCCATTAGTCATGAATTACGTTTGACTGATTGACTGATGGAAAGAACAACTTCATGCAACCATCAGTCACCCCATTACACGGTAGGTTAATCGTCAGTCACAGCCGTGACTGTGGTTAAACTGACAGCAAAACCTACCGTGTAATGGCTGCCTTAGTTACGGAACAAGCACCACCTCATGGGTTATGCCAGGAAGGCTTTAATCGCACATGGTGCGTGATATCACGGTCCCGTAGGTTCTGGGTGTAGAGCGAGAAACAGTAGGGGGTTTAGTAGGTAGGGCCTTGGCAAGTCCCACATACCTTCGTGATGCATTACTACATTCCCAGTACTATAAAAAAGAAGGCTTTAATCGCAGTAGCATTTATTTACCTAAGAGGGTCTTCCCTCAGGCTGTTTGGGTGCGGCCGAGGGTGGCGGGCCTATTGCCGTGGTGAGCAGTTTCTCATTCACGCCCGAGTTCTGGATGCGCTCCGTCGACTGCACCACCTCGTGGATTATGCCAGGCTTTAATCGCAGTACTAAATATTTACCTAGGAGGGTCTTCCCTCAGGCTGTTCGGGTGCGGCGGGGGCGCTGGGTGCGCGTGCGCCGCGGCCGAGGGCGGCGGGCCCGCTGCCGTGGTGGGCGGGTCTTCATCCACGCTTTAGTTCTGGATGCGCTCCATCCACTGCACCACCTCGTGGGTTATGCCAGGCTTTAATCGCAGTAGCAATAATTACCTAGGAGGGTCTTCCCTCAGGCTGTTCGGGTGCGGCGGAGGCGCGGGGTGCGCGTGCGCCGCGGCTGAGGGCGGCGGGCCCGCTGCCGTGGTGGGCGGGTCTTCATCCACGCCCGAGTTCTGGATGCGCTCCATCCACTGCACCACCTCGTCGGTGATGCCGCAACCGCCCACGTGACCTGCCAGACAATATACACAATGCTATTCGCACACACACTTCATTCAAATTTTGATGGGGGACATTTAGCAAGGGAACATCTTATTTTATTTCGCGATATCAGAGTTGGCTTTATAGTAAAAGTTGGTTGTAATCATGAGTGGAACCACCACTACCACCACACTGCGGGAACTAAAGGATTAAAATTTCAGCGTGTATGGCTCGCATTTTTTTAAGAACATATTTATTGATGACATAATTTCAAATTTCCAACTCATACAAGTATTTCAATAATCAAATTATATACTGTGATAGTGCGATTTTATACCACTAAGTCGCATTTCATGGCAATAACATAACATTTACATAGATAGATACCTAATTATTTGAAAGAAAAAATTACACAACAAACATCTCGTTAGTCAAATTGTATCAGATTATTATACTAATAAATCATTAATAACAGGAGGGACAGGAGGGAAAAAATAGATGAAATTTACCCTAATGAAGTCGTATAACGTTACATTCGATGAAATGGCAGGCACGATTTTATATTATAAACAAATCACAGCGAACTTCAATATAAGTGCCTACTGTGAAACGTAAGGTGTAGTAATATCATCCAGGTTTGGTTTTACTAAAAATTGTTTTATTCGTCTGTTTACTTTAATAAACTCTTCCGTTTAATACAAAAGCCAAAAAGAAAGCAAAAGAAAATCGATAAATTAAGTAACAAAGTAACACAAAGTTAATTAAAATTACGTGGAACAAATGAAACAAGAGGCATAGGTGGGTGGTACCTTTGTGTGTGAGCGGACGTATGGAAAACCGCAAAATAATAGCAATGGAGCCAGATGGCTTAACCCAAGAGACACTGCGGTTATCCCACAAAGCTATTTAAAAACCAAAGGGCCAACTTTAAGGATACTTTAGAAAGGTGGAAGAGGAAAAGTCTCGCTAATATAGAAAACCGCTATTGCGTTGAGACGAGAAAAAAGTTCTCCATCTAGCTCATTAAGGCATCTTTCCGACTAAAACTTCATAACGAAATGGCAGTAGTTAATCAGAAGCATGCGGCTTTCTCAGCGACTGAAAGACTTGAAGAGTTCTACAGAAAAAAACTTCAGAAGCTACATAATATATCTGACATGATACAATATTGTATGAAAAGGGAGTCGTGATTCTAGGCACATGTTTATCTTGAGCGCTGGTAAAATATTTTCGGAGCAACTAAAAATATAGAGCTTACTTCGGAAAAATACTTGGGATTTCTGTTCGGCTTGAAAGCTTATGATTTTTCTTACGAGAAGTTTATCCATAGTGTCGAAAACATTCAATGATTTGACAGCATTGTACTTCACAATCCACTACCACGCATTACTTGGATTACAATGATCCAGTAGCATCACACAATACCAAATAAAGTAGAACCAGGCTAGGCCCACTCCGCGCTTTAGGTACGTAGCTACAAGTAGCCAGCGGGTCCGTCCGGACGGACTAATTTCAGAGGGCTAGCGCGTGCCGGCTGGGTCGCACGTTAGCAGTTCGATTTCGATAGTCACTCTATAATAATATTATTATAAACAAAATGAAGGCATATGCCATCGTAATGGGCTGCCTTAATACTAATAAAAAGGATCCGAACCTCACGTGTTTTTCACACTTCCAAAAGTCATCGAAAACGACATCGAAACGTAAGAAGTGCTTGTCTACTAGGTACTTAGTATTTAGTATCCATTTATTCTTAGGTAGGTACCTACTTACTTTTGTTAAACAATATTTACCCAACTATTTACTGAAATATTAATTTATAGATTAGGTAGGTACTTACTTACCTACTTTCGAAATAAAGTTAATTATGAATACAATTTCATTTCCTATGAAAGCAAATTGACTCAAAGTCAGCATGTCTGATGTGGCGTTGACTGTACCTATCCTAGGTTATTTTGAAACATATTTAAGTACCTACACATTATTTCACAACCTCATAACTTGTAATAAATTAACTACTTGTTATTTAATTATTATATAAAAGAAGAAAGTGAAACCCTGAATTCGTTAGAGGAGATAAGAGCTACGCGATAGAAAGAGAGGCAACTTCTAGGTGAATATAACTGTAGCCAAGGGAGCGGCGTGCAACCTGAATTGCACTTTATTGTATATGGAATAGAGTCGCTATTTAAATAATTGACTTTGCGGAGTGGATCTTCTGTACTTGTACTATTATGTATTCTGTGGTAGAACGTGATTCGAATACAATGAGACGATTTAGCGAGATTTATAATCCACACGTACCTCCGGAATAAAGAATTAATTCTGTATGCCGTATTTGTGAGACGGGACTAAGCAAATCTTCTGTTATAAATCTAGATATGGGACTGCAAATGAGAGACATTGTGATTCGGAAACGTAAAATTAGCAGAGTAAAACCATTCATTGTCGGAAAATAGAGAATAATGTTCATTTAATTTGTCTTACCAAAGAATTAGAATTTATAACACTGCAAAAACGATAGTTTGACCAAAGTGAGATATGTTTCCAAATTTTTATTCCGTCATTTTTTCTCAGTGTAGAAAAACGTAATTAGTATTCTTGTCCTTTAAATAAATACTACAAAACTTGGGTCACAAATCTAATACATTTCTTAAATAGAAGTAATATAGAAAAATATTCAAAGTTATTCATGACAAATTCCAAGTTTTCTGCCAGAGTTAGCAAGTTGACTGAAAAGAAAAATAAGGGAGGGCAACGCTCCAAGTTCGTAGCACTAGAGTTTATATAAACAGCCAATGTCGTCTCGCTGTTTGGTCCCAATAGTTTCCCCACACTAACTACCTCTATAATAAGTACAAAACAATAAAAAAACAACCATTAAAAGTTTAGTTTACAAAAAGAATTCGTAGCATTCTAAAAAGTAGTCTGTTACTATCACTGAAGCCTCCGCAACAGTGGAATTGTTACATTTCACACGCGAGATAATTAAGAACAATATTACCGAACGTATAATGGCACATGAACACACGAAACGTAACGGAGGATTCTAAAATTAAAATGCTGAATGATAAGGGTGGATTTTTCCCCGTGTGTCGTGCGAGAACATTGGTGCGCTCCGCATCAGTCGAGCTGCATTTTAACGAAGCTCCACTCTGTGCGACCGACGACTACCAGATAACGGAAATTACCAGCTGACGTTCACCACGTCTCATCTGTTTGCCAACACACATGACGTCTACATTATAAACTCTGTTCCAACAACATAAGGCTTATCTCGCTGCGTCAAAACGAAACGTTGTTGCAAACATTTCGCCGAGTTTAATATCTAACAACCATTCATATCTGATATTAGGTTTGGAAGTAGAGACGGTACAGTTTCACTAATGATCAAATCATTAGTTTCTCGAATCTCCTATTAAGATAAGCTCGCTATAACTACTTCAAGATGTTTTACGATACGAAACGATAAATCAATGTAAGTAAGGCTCTCAAGAAGGTCACTAAGTTCACTCTGAAGATTAAGAAGGCTGTTACGGTAAATATTTTAAAGTAAGTACAATTTAGTTTCCTGTTTACAAATAAAATATACTTATGACAAAAAACGAATATACATCGCTCGAAGGATTGCTCAGTTGAAGTGGCAAACTGGTGAAGATTGCTGGAAGCCACTGGATGTGGGCAGCGCAGGACCGATCGTCGTGGAGATCCTTAGGGGAGGCCTATACCCAGCAGTGGGTGTCGTGCGGCTGATATGATGATGATGATGACAATTTAGTTTCCTGTTTACAAATAAAATATACTTATGACAAAAACCGAATATACCAGTCTTTCAATGATCCAACATGAACTTTGTTGCGTAAACGTCAGATCAGTCAGATATAGCGCCGCAAATCTTAATTCTCGCATCGCAATAGATAAAGAAAGTCAAACATATGCTATAGCTTCATAGGTGTTATTCGACGCAAATCCAATAGTTTAAACCACCACTCAGCGTTTCCAAACTTTATGGGCCCTAGCTAAGCAATACCTACCTACAGAGAGGGAAGGACGACCGGAGGGCAAGTCCCAAGCCCTGCCAAAATGAAATATCGCTTTAATTATCAACTTGTCGCCGGCGCCGGCCTAAAAACATCCTGCATAGTTCGTTGCACAGGAATGAGAGCCCGCTAAGCGAGCCTTTGCTGATCTGATATTAATTCCAAAACTTATAAACCTAGTCCAAATCAGAGCTCGACTTATTTAATAATGAAAAAAGAAACATTCTGAATCTGGCATTTTAATCTTTGATTGAAAAATAGCAGATTAGGGAATACCAATCTATCCATACCCTCGCTCGTGATCCTCGTGAGGAGCCTGTGGAAACTTGGAGGGAGGCAAAAACCTCGCATATTACACTGAGAAAAAAAACAACAAGTTTTCATGTTGCCAGCAACATTATTTTTGGTTAAAATAGCGCCAATCTGCTCTTTGGTTAAAGCTACAAGTTTAAACTTGTTAAATCGGCCACGTTGATTTAACAAGCAACTTATCATGTTATTTTGACATTACATCAGGTTGAATCTACGTTAAATTTTCTAGTTGTTGTAACATGACAAGCTTGTTGATTCAGCAGTTAGCTTGTTAATTTATCTTGTTGCTCTAACATGTTAAAGCTTATAGTTTTGACCTGATTGACACGTGATTCAACAAGCTATTTATCATGTTATTTTGACATTACATCAGGCTGAATCTACGTTAAGTTTTCTTGTTGTTGTAACATGAAAAGCTTGTTGATTCAGCAGTTAGCTTGTTAATTTATCTTGTTACTCTTACAAGTTGAAGCATATAGTTTTAACCTGCTTGCCACGTTGATTCAACAACCTACTTATCATGTTATTTTGACATTACGTCAGGTTGAATCTACGTTAAATGTTCTAGTTGTTTTAACATGACAAGCTTGTTGATTCAGCAGTTAGCTTGTTAATTTATCTCGTTGCTCTTACAAGTTGAAGCATATAGTTTTAACCTGCTTGCCACGTTGATTCAACAACCTACTTATCATGTTATTTTGACATTACGTCAGGTTGAATCTACGTTAAATGTTCTAGTTGTTTTAACATGACAAGCTTGTTGATTCAGCAGGTAGCTTGTTAATTTATCTTGTTGCTCTAACATGTTGAAGCTTATAAATTTGACCTGCTTGCCACGTTGATTCAACTACCTACTTATCATGTTATTTTGACATTACGTCAGGTTGAATCTACATTAAGTTTTCTTGTTTTTATAACATGAAAAGCTTATTGATTCAGCAGTTAGCTTGTTAATTTATCTTGTTGCTCTTACATGTTCAAGCATATAGGTTTGACCTGCTTGCCACGTTGATTCAACAACCTACTTATCATGTTATTTTGACATTACGTCAGGTTGAATCTACGTTAAGTTTTCTTGTTGTTGTTACATTACATGCTTGTCCTATCAACGTGTTGCTTGCTATGTTTACTGGTTGAATCTGCATTATGTGCTTGTTCTATTTACAGTTAACTTGTTGCTTTATCTTTTTGTTATTACATGACGTGGTTGTTCCGTTAACAATTTGCTTATTGTGAGATCTTGTTGAATCTGCATTTTGTATTGTTATTTTCTCCACAGGTAGTTTTTTTTATTACCTGCCAAATTTTGTATACCTACTTGCTCAGACCATTAATCTGAACAACTTTTGATATAGGGGAACAACTCTAAAATCACGAAAAAAACAGGTGTTTTATACAAAAGTTCATTACTTGACCAAAATGTATGAAACAGCCGATTTCTCAACGTGATTTCAGATTTGCTCACGTGAAAATTGTTCAGCTTGACGGACTGAGCAAGTATACAAAATTTGGCAGGTAAACAAAAAATCTACCTAGAAAATAACAGTACAAAATGCAGATTAAGCAAGATCTCACAACAAGCAAATTGTCAATGAAACAAGCAAGTCATGTAATAACAGAAAGATAAAGAAACAAGTTAACTGTAAATAATAATAATAATATGTATACAAAATTTGGCTAGTGATGAAAAATTAACCTGAATTTTTTTTTTACGTTTTGTTCACCAGATGGAAGTTACAAAAACAAAACATAAATGACTAGAGATGTAGGTACAAAAAACAGATTCAAGCTCTCGAAATAAGCCAACTATGAATGAAACAAGCAAGTTATGTAACAACACTAAGACAAAATACTTAACTGTAAGCAGTACAAACACAATATCAAAACAATAATTATTGCAAACAAACAAATACGGATCTTATATGTAGAGAAAACAAGATGAATTATTATTATTGGGGTGGAAGACACTGTCAATAATATTGTGATACTGGTCTATCACAACATTTCAAATTGTTTTGATAATATGCGTGTATCACGCCATAAAATTGATAGTGTAATCCGCCCCAATAACTACTGTTAAATAATATTTTTATGGAATCTCCATAATAACACTCTTTTGGACAACACCAACAAAATGCAACAGTAGGTAGGTATATATTTTTAAATTTTGATTAAACGCAATCCAGTTTTCTCATTATTAGTTATATCGTTGGTGTTGCAAATGAGTAGTTATCCTTAAATATAATTGTAAAGAAAACAAATAAATTGAGATCTCATTTATTTATTTAAAAAAAATTACAACACTTTCTGTTTCCACTTTTACTTCTCAGTTACACAAAACCGCACTGAGACACTTTCAGCACATTCGAAAAAATAAATCAAAATCTCACAAAAAAGTGTGTTTTTATAAAATGCCCCGATAACATTACATTAACATGTGCATACTCATAATACTGCTACCCACAGTAACAACGCAGCATTAGTTTCTGACTCTGGTTTACTATCTGAAATAGAAAAAAATGAGATAAGCAAAAAAAAATTGTTGAACTTCTGGATAGAAATCGGTTTGGTTGTTTGTTATTAAATATCCTGGTGGCTACATACAAACATTTATATTATGTTAAGATATAATATACACACATCAACTTTGTCTAGGGAGGAATACAGGTGAAACGGTAATTTTGAAACCTTGGTTTCCTGCCAGGGATGTACTGTGCTGTGATCTGATGATGGCTATCTAGGGAGTAAATGGAGGAGATTCAGATCGATTTATGACTTACCTAGTGTAACGTACTCTGTTACAAGGTTAATAAAAATTTGATTTGATTTGATTTGGAGATTCAGATCGCTATATACACACCCAACTAAAGGCTCAATTACACTATACAATTTTAAGCAAGCGATTTTAAGACTGTCTTGAAAACGACTAAGAATGCGCGCATTTACACCACACAATTTCTAGCACGCTCGGCCGTGCTTACTGTCATAGTAAAAGAGAAGGCAGTAAGTCTCTTATGTCTTTTTCAATTAACGTAGTATTGGAGTTATTTACATTGTAGTTTTTGTATTTGTTTTATTTTCTGTTTTAGTTCTTTAAGCACCTACCTAATACCAAATTCCTTTTCTTTAATCATTGTTTGTTAAGAGGTTAATTATAAATATTTTCAATTTGCAGTCGTCGTGTCAAATAAAATTTTAGGTACCTATCTCCTTACTTACATATTAATCAATCATTTTTTTCAACTTTTATCTACCTATTAGAAACCTACATAACATTAATATCTGACTAGGTTGAAAATTCGAAAGGCTCACGAATACAAATATTTTACCTAGTAGGTAAGAAGTAGTAGTAGGTATATTTACCTAGTATCATTTTATTTAAGTAGATAAAACCTCTAATGTGTAGGTACTTAATGCAAATTGCAAGAATCGTATCAAACAAAACAAGACTGTCGCTCTTGTGAATAAGTCGACGGACACACACGCCGCACTGCACTCCAACGTGAACGCGACGGCTCGCGGGCGGGCCGCGGCAGCGGCACCCGCCCGCCCCTCGGCGTGACCCGCCCGCCTCTCGGCGTGACCCACTCCGCGCCACGCCCGCCCACGGCTTCCGGCTCAGAAGGTGCACATCGTCGTTGTTGTCGGTCGCGCACGTATCGACCTACCTAGATATCGCGTTATTATACGTTACACTATTTCCCAACAAAGTACTCGTCA
The DNA here is from genome assembly GCA_928269145.1 of Agriphila tristella. NCBI lineage: Eukaryota > Metazoa > Arthropoda > Insecta > Lepidoptera > Crambidae > Agriphila > Agriphila tristella. Next base: position 7,865,110 of record OV743440.1, read on the forward strand.
AGACGATTCAAACGAGCCCAAACTCGATGGGTTGCATGGTTTTATTATAGAGTTCCTATGGCCTTCTTTCGGCTCCATCATCAGATCCTTGGGCACTATTTCCCATTAGAGTACTCGCCAAGACGATTCAAACTCAATGGGGTAGCATGGTTTTATTAAAGAGTTCCAGTGCCCTTCTTCCGGCTCCATCATCAGACCCTGGACACTATTTCCCAACAAAGCACTCGTCAAGACGATTCAAAGGAGCCCAAGCATGATGGGGTTGTATGGTTCCATCATAGAGTTCCTGTGGCCTTCTTCTGGCTCCATCATCAGATCAGCCCAATGATACCATAATATTGCATTGCCTTCCATTTCTAACCTATGTTCAAATTTTTAAGTCTCTAGCTCATCCGAAAGCTAGTTTAAATTGTTCGCAAACTTTGTGGAGAAACAAACACACAAGCAAACGAGAAAGCAACCTAATAAAAGCGTGTTAAAAACAACCTACCTACCTATAAGTTTCAAGTCTCTAGCTCATCGGGAAGCTAGTTAGGTAGGTACTTATCTAGTATAAAATACTCTTTTCTAAAATTAAGGAAAAACAAATAAACGAACCTACTTATAAATATGAATAGTTTAAATAAATAAATAAACAAGAAAACGTCCATATGAAAACGTGTTAAAAAACCAACATTCCTTTTTGAACTTATCTTGTACTGTGGCAGTATCGTCTATCTGTCGCGAGTCAGACAGAGTCTGTCTCTGTCTGTCACATTACCTCTACACGTTGACCTTGAGAACGCCTTTATGCCTTAGGTATAAAGTTGGTTTTTGTAGTACAACTGTTACGTCTGACGTGCCGTCGTAGGTACAGTTAGACTGTCTTGAAATCGTGCGTGCATTTAGACGACACAATTTTAAGAATCTTATTACCGAGCGGGCTAGGCCGCACGATTTTAAGATTCTTACTGTCTTAGTCCGTTTACACCATGCTTAGTCTTGAAATCGCGTGCTTAAAATTGTGTAATGTAATTGAGCCTTAATTTGACCAGCATTCTAAAAGATTGAAGGACATGTTTAAAAAATATATTTTTAAAAACACGTTTTTAATATGGATGAGTAAAATGTAAAAAATAAATTCAAATTTAAATATTTATAACCCTATCCCTACAAAAACTTTAAACCTAAAAACGTGGGGCGCATTTTGTAAAATTTGTCATCCATATGGTCTTTAGCATGCGCCCCACGTTTTTAGGTTTAAAATTTCTGTATGTATAGAGGGTTATAAATATTTACATAAGAATTTATTTTTACTTTTTAGTCTGTTTTAACTAGTCCGTTTTAAAAACGTGTCATTAAAAATATTTTTTTCAGTAAATTATTATTTTCTGCTTTTTGGTTAACAAGCTAAGACTAAGAAAATACCATCTCCTATCGGACCACTCGTCATGACGATTCAAACGAGCCCAAACTCGATGGGGTTGCGTGGTTTTATTACAGAGTCCCAGTGGCCTTCTTCCGGCTCTATCATCAGACCCTGGAAACTATTTCCCAACAAAGTGCTCGTCAAGACGATTCAATAGAGCCCAAACTCGATGGGGTTGCATGGTTTTATTATAGAGTTCCTATGGCCTTCGTCCGGCTCCATCATCAGATCCTCAGACACTATTTCCCATTAAATTACCTGTCAAGATGATTCAAACGAGCCCAAACTCGATGTGGTTGCATGGTTTTATTATAGAGTTCCATTGGCCTTCTTCCAGCTCCATCATCAGACCCTAGACACTATTTCCCAACAAAGTACTCGTCAAGACGATTCAAACGAGCCCAATCTCGATGGGGTAGCGTGGTTTGAATTAAGAGTTCCTGTGTCCTTCTTCCGGCTCCATCACCAGACCCTGGAAACTATTTCCCAACAAAGAACTCGTCAAGGCGATTCAAACGAGCCCAACGCGATGGGGTTGCACGGTTTCAATATTGAGTTCCTATGGCATGGCCTTCCAGCTTCATCATCAAACCCTGGACCTCATCTCCCATTAGAGTACTCGTCAAGATGATTCTAACGAGCTCAAACACGATGGGGTTGTATGGTTTTATCATAGAGTTCCTGTGGCCTTCTTCTGGATCCATCATCAGATCAGCTCAATGACACCATAATATTGCATTGCTTTCAAGTTCTGACCTATGTTTAAAGTTTCAAGTCTAGCTCATCAGGAAGCTAGTATAACATCGTTCACAAACTTTGCGGACAAACAAACAAATGAGAAAGCAACTTAAGGCGGTTGTATGACCGAAAGTGGCGCCCTCAGAGGTTTTTATTTAATAAGTTATTAATAGAAAAAGATTTTAATAATGTTTATCGTGGAGATTTTAGGGCCCATAGTCTAGTATTTTTAGAAGGTATCACTACATGCCCTCGTAGTCATTTGTAGAAGTAGATAGCAAATGTGTCAAAAACAGCCACTTTTAGCAGTATTGCTATTTAATTCTAGCAGTGACTAAAGGTGCGTCCAGATATGTTCTTTTGATCGTACCGTACCTCCGTTCCGTACCAGCGTTCCGATCAAATAAGTCTGGACGCTACTTTTGCCCGTTCCGTACCTCCGTTCCGTACCACCGTTCCGATCAAACCGCCGAACGTCGCCGTGATCACGTCCAGACTAGCGCCGTACCGTACCTCCGTTCCGTATCAACGTTCCGATCCAATAGTACAGCAGCCCGTAGTAAATTTAAATTACGAAAAAGGTTACCGTTTGCCGTTGTGATATAGTTATTTATTACAAAATTATAGATACTTTAACAGATCGCAACCCGCCGTAACCTTTATTTGTATATCTCCAAAAATGATTATTTTTTATTTTTCGAGGTTAATCACATGGTTTAGCTATTGCGTATTCTACAGCGCTATCTGTGTATGGCTACTTTTCACAGTCTAACTATTATCAGTGGCAATCAAACATAGCGCTGTAGAACACGACAATAGCTAAACCATGTGATTAACCTCGAAAAATAAAAAATCTCATTTTTGGAGATATACAAATATAGGTTACGGCGAGTTGCGATCTGTAAAACTTGGGTTAAAGTATCTATAATTTCATAATAAATAACTACATCACAACGGCAAACGGTACCTAACCTTTTTCGTAATTTAAATGTACTACGGGCTACTGTACTACAACCTCCGAACGTCGGCGTCGCCGCGATCACGTCCAGACTAGCGCCGTACCGTTCCTCCGTTCCGTTTTTCCTTTGAACGGGGCGAAAAAACCGACTCGCGATGGATCGGAGCGTACCTGTCGGCGATCGAGACGGCGTACCTCCGCACCGTTCCGAACATGCGTCCAGACTAGCGTTCTTTGTTCGCGACGCTCAAGAGCGAGAGATACGGGTACGGGCAAAAGAGCGAGAGATTCGAGGTGGATCGGGGCGTACCTGTTCGGCGAACGGAACGGCGTACCTCCGCAGCGTTCCGAACATGCGTCCAGACTAGCGTTCTTTGATCGCGACGCCGATCGGAACGGAGGTACGGTACGGGCAAAAGAACATATCTGGACGCACCTTAAGAGGGAATGTAACGATACCGTCTAAAAATACTAGACTGTGGGCCCTAAAATCTCCACAATAAACGTTTTTAAAATTTTGTATTAGAATTATAATATTAATTATAATTCATCGCGGCGCCACTTTCGCTCAGGGTACCACCTTAATAAAAATGTTTTGAAAAAACAGCGAAAATAGCATGAAAATGTATGGAAATCCTGAAACTGAGAACTCTGACCTATTAATCTTTTAGTATGCTGATCAGGTCAATTGGGTGTGTATAGAGAAGTGAATCTCATCCATTCACTCCCTGGATGGCTATCATCAGATCACAGCATGGTACATCCCTGGCAGAAAACCAAGGCTTCAAAGTAACCTCGTTTGTATGAAAATAATACCTATATCCCTAGACAAAGTTGATGAGTATATTACGATATAACGGACATACATTGCGAACAGCTGCAATGCAGTTGAAGTTGGGCAGCAATTGAACTTTACAATTCTCACCTTACTTGTACATGTGTGACCATAAATCCCGACGATCTCATAAGTGAGACCCATAAATAAAAATGAAGAGACTTACCACTTAATGGAATCAATAGTTTGACGTCTTGTCCTTCAACTGTCTTTTAACCGTCCTTGTCTTCTAACTCGGATTCAGCCAATCTGACAATGCTTTTTTGGTAGATGATAATATTTGAATAAAAGAAGTCCTTGTTGTTCTTGTACATGTGATTAAAATCTTGCAACAGCTGTAATGAAAGATGTTAATTACAAAACACCCATGATGTCGTGGACTCTCTCATGGAGATATTCGTAAAAAATTATATGGTTGCAAGACAAGGCTAAAAGATTAATAACAATACCTAGTCGTCTACCATGAATTTCTTCACTATTAATTGATGTTAACAGTGTCTCCTCGTTAACTCCTCGATTTCCTCCGCTAGAAGATCCCTTCTAAACGTCTGGCTATACGACTTATCAGTGTCTGGTCAAGTAAGCCTTGATTTTTATGGCCACAATTTAACATCGCTTTCCCATCAATGGAACTTTTAAGTAATTTCACCTGTAATTATCAATTATGTATACATATCAAAAATACTAGCTACTGTGACTTCATACGTGCAGTAATGTTTTGCATTAGGTACCACTATTGAATTTTTAGATTTTAGGCATTCACAATGCTATTTTCATATTAAGATAATTAATTCAATAGAAAAAATAGGTATTAGAAAAAGTCGACTCATCCGTAGTAGGTACCCGTCTGCTCTTTACATAGTTCATAGTTCCACATAGAGTTTACTTAGTGTGCTCACAGACTACAGACTTTCTATCGGCCGACAGTTTAGTCAGGCTCTCCAATCAGTATGAAGAAGTATGCAAGTGCGCACACTACAACGATTCAGTATCGGCCGATTCTTCATACAAAACCAACTATCGGGCCAACTATCGGCCGATAGAAAGTCTGTAGTCTGCGGGCAGGCTTAGTATTCTTCGATTCCTTTTTACTTACCTGATCCCTCAGTATAAGAAGGCCCTGGTCATCTCATTTTGATTTTGAAATGAATTGTGTTCGTTCATGATGTTATATAAGTACTGTAAATAAAAAAACTTATTTTTAAATTATAACACCTTCATATACAATCAAAATCTTCTGTAACAAGACATTACCTATTTAGGAAAAGAAAACTAAACTTGTGTAATGCATTTAGTAACAAAGTATTCTTTCATCAACATAAGAGCCGCACTCTTGTCAGGTAATTATAAAAAAAAAGCTGTACCTATGTCATCAGACCAAGATCCTGGGGTTGGGTCGCTATTCTATCAAAGTAACTTCCTAGGACTGTAAGAAAAAAACCCAACCTAACTTTTGTATTTAGAGGTACCTATTGCTTTATTCGAACCTGACTCTCCGACCGTATTTTGTAAGACAATAAAGACTAAAAATAATATAGCTTACTTTTCACGCTGAGCGGGAACTGCATGAGCTAATTTGATTACAGGCAATGAGGCAAGGGTAGGAAAAAGTAAATTCTTCCGTCTCCGTCCTCCATGTGAAACTGGACAGGTGGTCTTCAAAATTTACCAATCTACTCGTTTCTTCAAAAGCTTTTCTTTGCTTAAATTCGAAGAGGGGAGGTACTAGACACTCGATGATAACCGAAGAGAAATAGGCATCACAAGTTACATATTTTAAACCGAGGAAAATCACAAGTAACCGGCACTCCATTATTCGACACACAAAGTCAGACACAAATGACATGACAGAAAGAATCGTAAGCGTATCCGCTAACCAACGACATTTCCACCAATAAGATAACGCGATTTGCGTGATATGATCTTTTTATTGGTCGAAATATCGGTGACGTCACAATAGCAGCGCATCCGGATACAATTTTAACATTACGACAGGTTCTTTCAATGAGTTGTGATAGTCTAAGAGGTCACGAGATTTTTGGCTTCGATCTAGGAATAGATTGGATTCATATTTAACCGACGTCAAAAAAAAAATTATCGACTTCAAAAAAAAAATATTAACGGACTTCAAAAAAAAATAGGTTCTCAGACCTTTATGTATGTATGTATGTATGTATGTTTGTATGTTTGTCCGCGATTATCTCGCGTTCGGCTGAACCGATTTTGATGCGGTTTTCAGAAAAGTATTTCTTATACTTAGGAGAAGGTTTTGGTATTTTAACCGACTTCAAAAAAGGAGGTTCTCAGTTTGACCAGTACGTATGTATGTATGTTTGTCCGCGATTATCTCGCGTTCAGCTGAACCGACTTTGTTGCGGTTTTCAGAAAAGCATTTGCTACATTTAGGAGAAGGTTTTGGTATTTTAGCTGACTTCAAAAAAGGAGGTTCTCAGTTTGACCCGTATGTATGTTTGTCCGCGATTATTTCGCGTTTAGCTAAACCAATTTTGATGCAGTTTTCAGAATAGTATTTATTACATTTAGAAGCAGGTTTTGGTATTTTAAACGACTTCAAAAGAGGAGATTCTCTTCTCAGTTTGACCCATATGCAAAATGCATGTCAAAGCGATCTTACACTAAAAAGAAAAAAATGTTTTAAAAAACAAAAAACCGACTTCAAAATCCTACGCTACCTCTAAAAAGCAAGAAATAATATTCAAACCACTAGATACGCATTATCATTGTAAATAAAACACGTCTATTGAAGTCAGGTGGGGCTATCAGAATTAAAAAAGTTGTCCTCCAGCCCCACCCGACTTCAATAAAAGTGTTTTATTTACAATGATAATGCGTGTCTAGTGATTTGAATATTATTTCTTGCTTTTTAGAGGTAACGTAGGAACGTAGTTTTTAGTCGGTTTTTTGTTTTTTAAAACTTTTTTTTATGGGTTGTAGAACTTGAAGAGTGGTCCCCTTGATATGATGTCGGTCTGCCTGCTCTCAGTTGTTGCAACTTCGAGTTATAGCGTTTATAACAGGCTTCATTGTTACGAAAAAGCAACGATCAGAGAAATGATCAGTTTTAGTACCTATTTGAAGTATGGCGTCTCTAAAAAAAATACTAACCGATAGAAATATTTATTCTAATGAAGAAATGTCTTAAGATATTTTTACGAATAGATTGGCCGGAAAAAATACTTAATGTTTTTTTTTTTATGGAGTGAGACATTCAATGTGCTCTTACTACGGCCAATTTCAAATTTTTATTTGTAAAGGTTTGCGCCCAGGGGAAAATAACGTTTTTTTTTCATTTTCGGATATAATGCGCGATAGAAAACTATGGTTAAACCTGTTGTCAGATCTTAAACAGTTTGTGAAGGTTCATTTAGAGCATTAATTAGGTGCAAATGACATTGTAATATTAACGTTAGGTGCAAGCGACAGAAACCTTATTGTTCTTCCAACAATGTGTCGCATTGTATAAACTACGTAATTTTAAGGTATATATTAAATATTTAAAAAAAGAGTTATTCAATTACAATATAAAATTATTGGCAAAAATATGACGATTGCATATTTTATAATCACACAATGACAGTTATGTAAACAATAGACATTTATAAGTGATTTGCTTTTTTTTTGATAAATAGAACTTGATTATTTACAATATATGTCTAATTCCCCAGCATCGCACAAAGTAAAGGAAATGCTTTGCAGAAAGTGTAGCTGCCGGAGTAAATTGTGTAACACTAAAAAAATGAGGGTAATTATAAAAAGCTTAGTAACTACAGAAAACAATAGAGAGTTTTACCTACCAATAAAACTTACCTATTATTTTTCCTGAGATATCCGGAATCCATATTGAGTTAAGCCTTCCGTTTTTCTTGCGTTTCCGTCTGTCTTACCCTCTTTCCGCTAGGAGCGCCACCTGTTTCCGTATCCTGTTGTCCGTATTTCCGGCAAATGGACGCCATGTTTGCGGCCGTTTATTTCATCATTATACGTTTTAATACCAGGTAGGAATTACTTGGATTCCGGATATCTCAGGAAAAATAATAGGTAAGTTTTATTGGTAGGTAAAACTCTCTATTATTTGTTCCGTCATCGATATCCGGAATCCATATTGAGTGATGTGTTTGGTTTCTCCTGGTATACGATGTGATGCTATAATGTGTAGTATAAAGGTAAACGAAGTGTGACCTTGAAGTTGTAAAAGATCATGATAGAAACAGACAACAATTTACGTATTCGCTTTAAAATAAAATCCAACTTAACAATTTTGTAACATGTTAAGTAAATTCAGAACTGCATTATGTAGCTTATTCGACAGATTTCATAAAATGAATATCAAATAAAATTGCATTTTGGTAATAATACTAAAAATTCTGTTCTTATCACCAGTTTCCATTGGCAAAAATCTGATCTATAAAAAGTTATCTAACCGATGAAGAAACCGCTGATCGAACAGATCCAGGTGACGCCTCAATTCCAGCTTCCTCGAAGTACAGCTTACAATGGTGAGGGATAATACCTGATAAGGACGCTTGTCTGTCCTAGTTGTGCTCCTTAGACCATATTCGATCTGTGGTGAGCTCGTCGAGTGCTTGTGCAGCGGTGTTGAACTCGAAGCCATCTTTACTCACCATTTAGTCGGCTGAAGAATTGCAGTGTCCGACAGCGGTGCATATCCCTCGAGATTACGGACGAGGCAAAATAGAGTCTCCTCATTAGGCACTGGGCCTGTCTGAGGGACCAACTGCCTCTCTGTTCTGTAAGTGCACTGCGGAGTGCGTAGCACTACGGTTCCGACAGGGACATGAGTTGCCTCGTGAATCCCAGGTAACGCCTAAAAACTACAGACGTTACGTCGGAACCAGAACAGATTTCTCGAAATTGAGACTGTCCGTCCCAGTCGTAGTAGTAAAATGACAATTCCTGATCTATAGTTCAAGCCAATAGAAACCATCCAGGCACAAAACGCAAGTGAATGTTGAGTCTGAGATGAGGCCTGAGGTGTTCTGCGAATCACTTGGTGACTGAAGCGGGAATACCTGGCGCTGCAGACAGACTGCAAGGCAGGCATGTCAACTGGTAAACGTGGCTCACCTTGAAAAGCTGCGGTACTGCTGAGCGGTGCTGTTGAGCTCCAGAAACAAGCCAGATTCAGGTTAAATAACTAAATTAGGTAAGCGTAACTTTTTTTTACTCACTCCATGTAGATGCATATAGGTATGTTTGAATGGTCGACTATCTGCAGTTTGCCGTAAACGAACAGTGACTTTACATGCAAAAATAGAATTGTCTCAAGAACACGTTGCAAACATTCGCCGGATTTTGATTTTATCTCAAAAAACTTGTGGCAGGTTCTGAATCTAACGTGACATCTGATTCTGCTTTAGATCCATCGACCAAAATACTTTGTCCCATCTAGACGTTACAAAAGGTCACGAGACTGACCTAAGGTGATGAGACCACGAGCCGAGATGAAGCGATAAGGCCACGAGCTGAGTCAAGACGATTTAGCCTTAGGGTACAAGGTTGGATGCTAGAAACTACTATGCAAGCTATAGGTAGGTTGTTCTATCGACGGAGAAATGCATTGTGAAATGCAGCATCGTGGTCTCGTGGATATAAATATCGATACGAATTGCGACACGACGTGTGTTGCTCTCGAAGCAAACAGGACCACCACTGGCTTCCCCTGGGGCTAGAGCATGGTCGTCGTTGCCAGCGGTAACGGGTAACAAGACTCACTCCGGATCGGTTTTATGTGACAGTGCAATCTAAATTCTTCTTCATAGTATCGCCCGGGGAAGTACTGAGTTATCAAAGTTACGTTTAGATAATCGAACAAGGTCTGCAGCTGTCTGGTCAGTTCTACAACTTTTGTGGTCCTCGTTCTTCCTTCTAAATTAAGGCAATGATAGTACAGTTACCCGTTTATAGGAGTATGTCAGGATGTCTCGGATGCTGTTGGACAGATGTATCGCAGCCAGCTCCTTGCAGTAGAGGTGCCAGTTCCATTGTTTCGTGGACGACTGACCTGGTACGGACTTCTGTCCTAGTTGTGCTCCACGTCGGATGCGTGCTGAGCAAGATGGACTTCTTGTTCACTTGTGCAGTGGTGTTGAACTCGATGCCATCATTACTTACGAATTCATTTCGGCAAGACTGGTTCCGGAAATAAATATGTAAGTTTGGTTGGGATTTAGGCAGCTGTCGGCTGAAGTATTGCAGTGTCCGACTGCTGTGCCTTTCCCTCGGGATGACGGACGAGGCACAGTTGGGTCACCCCATTAGGAGCTAGGCCTGTCTGAGGGACCAACTGCCTCTCTGTTCTGTAAGTGCACTGCGGCGCGTGTGGCACTAAGGTTCCGACAGGGACTTGAGTTGCCTCGTGAGTCCCAGGTAACGTCTAGAAACTCCAGACGTTACGTCGGAACCAGAACAGATTTCTCAAAATTGAGACCGTCCATCCCAGTCGTAGTAAAGCGACAGTATTTCTGACCTGTTGTTGCAGCCACTTGTACGACCGATTAGCCAGTAGAAAATCAGCCAGGTAGATGAAGCAGCGAATGTCGAGGCTCGTGGGGTTTTGTGACCAAATTGGTGACTGATGTAAGAATACCTGGCGTTGCAGACAGCCCGAAAGGCAAGTTTGTCTGGTAAAGTGTATCAGTAGCTCGGCCTGAGAAAACTGCGGCGCTGTTGAGTTATTAGCAATAGAACATAAGCATCGCTCAAATGTAACTGTATTGTATGCCATCCAATTGCAGGACTAAGGCAAGTAATAAAGGTAAATGAAAGTAACTTCCTTACATACAAACCCGTTCAGTCTTATCAAACTGATATTTGATCGAAATGATCCGTCCAACCTCGAAATCAGGAAAAGAGTTGACAGGAAGTTGGATGACGGAACCGCTCCCTCGAACACACAGTGCTAATCATGTCATTTATCTGAAGAGACATTTGATATGATCGTTTTGTTGCAAAACTTGACATTACCAGACATGAGGTGGTTTTAAAATGAAAGATTTTGTATATTTACCTTCAGAGTTTGTAAGTATGTTTAATGCACCATGCAGTCAGATGTAATAGGTGCCAAAAAGTTAATTTGCGAAAGACCTTACGATTAACCTCGAAGGTCGTCAAATCAAGCACGACAATTTCTGCATCTTGCTGAGGAGCGGCAGCAAATCATTCTGTCCTTGACTGCTTTAGTTTCTGTTGTGAATTGATTGGTCTTACCTTTGCTTTAGTAGCCATGGAATGAAAGAGTTTATTCTTTCAGTTGGTTGTAGGCAGGAACCTTTCTTCTGGGACCACTACTAGTGCTGAGCCTGCTGAGGATGCCTCAACTAAGTATCAGAATTAGAATTGACTATAAAAAGCGATAAGCATCAATTAATACCTCTGCACGGAGCAGATAAGGCAACCCAACCAGGCACTGAAATAATCATTAAAGATTTCAAGGAATAATTACGTTATCATCATCGTTACATTATCTTTTATAATTCTCATAACACAGGCTGACCTCATATGAGAGCAGATCAATATTGCAATGTAAAAGTGTTTTTGAAAATAAATGGATTTTTTTAATTATTTTATTTTATTTATCATTACAACCCTCATATATTCCACCGCTCCTTGGGTAGGCCCCCGAACAAGGTGGACCGACGATCCGGCGCGCGGTCGCGGCGCGCCGCCAGACGCGGGCAGCGCAGGACCGACCGTCGCGGAGACCCCTGGTGAAGGCCCACACCCAGCAGTGGGCGTCGCGCGGCCGATATGATGATGGTGATGATATATTCCACCGCAAGACAAAAACCTCTTAGCTGCGAGGATGTCGCTATAATCTCCATGCTTGGCAGCCAGGATGGAAATCGCAGCGTTAACTAATCTGGTTTATGTGCCGCATGTTATTTGTAAATTATTGTCACTCACTTTCATAAAAGCTAACTATTTAAATAACTGGTATCGGTGTCCACTCAGTTTTAAGCGACTAATCAAGAATATGATTAAAAATAAATAACCGTTACATTCGTAACTAGCAATAGCCAGTTACTGCACAGTAAAGGAGAGTTATAAACATAAATCCTTGTTATTGAAAGACTACTCGTAAGTCTTTATAATATCTTGTTATTAATTTTAAGATTGAAAAAGCCAGGATTTATAAATATTTCTTTTTCACATCGGCAACAAATTGGATAGAATGTTACTCGCCGGTATTTAAAACCACGTTCTACTAACGTCGGATCAAATTTGGATTAGGATCCTCCTTCCACTGCGCAGAATACTCGATACACGTGGCAGATAGTGGTCACAAAATGAATACATCAACAGCAACGCTATTTTCTAAACTGTGCGTAATATCGAGTGTGACTCATTTTCATGCCAGATATTACAATGATTAACTGTGGGTGTGTAATCAAAGTAGTAATAAAAAAAAAAACTCACTTGTTACTATAAAACACAGATTTGGAATCACTTACGTGTCATGGCCCGCATTCTAGGCCGCGGGCCGGCCCCAGCTGCTGCCAGCTTACCCACAGTTTGAACATGATGACTGCGACGCACTTGTTTTTACTCGACGATTGCACTTTTAATCGCGAAAAAGAGGGCAAAATAACAAAATTTAAAATAGGGAAATCTCCCGTAATATTTCTTAGACGTGTGAACGCTACGAAAAACGACGCTATAATGATGAAATAAACGGCCGCAAACATGGCGTCCATTTGCCGGAAATACGGACAACAGGATACGGAAACAGGTGGCGCTCCTAGCGGAAAGAGGGTAAGACAGACGGAAACGCAAGAAAAACGGAAGGCTTAACTCAATATGGATTCCGGATATCGATGACGGAACAAATAATAGGTATTTTTCCTTTCGCCAAATCAGACTCTAAAATCATAAATGCTAATAACTTGTTTTTTTTTTGTTTTTACATAAGAAAAGCATTAGACTGTGTTCTGTCAGAGCGTAACAAGTGAAGAAGACTTATTTACAGTTACTATAAGTGAGCTTACTAAAGAAGTTGGTGAGGTTAATGTCATTTGCCTCACCGAAACATTTATTGTTCTTTCCTGTAAGAATTTGTTACAATTAGTTATAAAAGAAGTCAAACTGCATTAAATTGTAACGTCGGCAAACCTTTTCAATAAATAAACGAAGAATAATTCAGAACAACACCTTCATATACCCAACCATTAAGTTGCGGCAACCTGTTGTAGAAATTAACAACGTAGGGATCGTTCATCTATATACTATTAAGAAATAGGACACTTGAAATTCCGGTGGCCACTTCATACACTTCTGAATGATGTGCAGTAAATGTGCACTATAGTTAACATTTATAGAACTACTACAAAAATTTAGGATTTCTTAATATGAATAGAATCTTTACTGATACGGTATCACATACGATATCACGCTCTAATGTTTGGAACGCCGTTAGAGCGTTTGGTTTGTGGATAGGTTGCACTCGGAGCGTATGTTCTGAACGCAACCCAGGAGTGCGTTCCGTGGCTTCGCACGAGTGCACTCGAGCGCACTCCGGTGCGCGCTCTAACCGTTGCGTGGTTCGGTGAAATTTTACCCTGACAGCTGTCAGAGCGTAGTTTCACCCGTTTCGTGGCTCGGAGCGCAGCAACCAAAAAACCATCAAAATGGATGGTTGAAAAACGCTCTGACGTTTGTCTATACAAAGAAATGTCAATGACATTGGCATTATTTTGTATTTTGATGTTTTTGTGTCTTAGTATCAAAAATTTCATGGTTTCTAATAAAAATACAGATTTTTATTTGATTTAGTATAAAGGAACGTTTTAATTATCCGTATTACAAGTATAAAATGAAAACTTTGTACCTAAAGAGGTTATAAAAACAACTCGTTCGTTCCGTCGCTTGGTTGCAACCCAAACGGGTTAAATTTTAACCAAACAACTACACCCAAAGCGACGGAACGCAGCCCAGTTGGTTGAAAAACGCTCTGACGTTTATGCTAACAAAATATGTCATTGTCATTTTGACATTATTTTGTATTTTGATGTTTTTGTGTCTAAGTTTCAAAATTTTCATGGTTTCTGCTCAAAAAATAGATTTTTATTTAATTTAGTATACAAGAAAGTTTAAATAATCCGTATTCCAAATGGAAAACGAAAACTTTGTACCTAAAAAGGTTATGAAAACAACCCGATCGTTCCGTCGCTTGGTTGCAACTCAAACGGGTTAAATGTTAACCAAACAACTACACCCAAAGCGACGGAACGCAGCCTAGTAAGATGCACGTACGTTTATATGCAATTTACTCGTTTTAAATTTTTTTATATAGCCAGTCCTAAGCGGTTATGTATGAAGGGATAGTGGATTCAGTGCGAGCAATTCAAACTTCTATTAGTTTGAGTGTGTTCGTTATTCGTTTTTCTTTATTTTAACTATGAAAGGTCTAGCTTATTAGACATTAATATTGAAACACATAAGATAATACTCCGATTAATATTAATAAGGTATTAATAATCATCTAGCTTTTGCGAAAAACTATTGTTTACTCGTAAGTAATATTATTGAATAGTAGGGTGCACGCGAGTGGTTCACGCGGAGCACCCGGCGGCGCGGCGGTGTGCGTGACCCGCCCGCCCCACCCCGTCTATGGAAGACGTAAAAAGTGTCAAACAATGCAATAAAAACTTGAAAATTCATTTTTGTTGAATGTATTGAGTTATGATAAAAGTCGTAGAACAAAACGTTGTTCTTTATGATGTTGGTAATCTACCTCTGGGGGGTTGTTGGTGTTTTACAAAAAACCCTGTAAATATATGTGAGTTGTAATTATTTCATTAATTGTATTGTGTTTAATTTGTATCAAGTATCATTAAGAAAAAAAAAGCTTATATCGAAAATGCAAAGGAAAGTAAACCAAATGACATATATATTTATAGCAAATAAACAATTATGACATTTCAAAGTTTAGCAAGCAGATATAGTTAAGTATCTATATTAAAAACTTATCTTAAGTACTTATTGGTTGTGTTGTGAATATTAAGGTGGCTCAAAGTAGTCTATAGTAGGATGGGAATAGACACCGTATCGAAGGCCTTAGCTAGATCTAAGAATATTCCTAAGCATTCACTGCCCTGGTCCATATTAGAAGCAACGAAGCTGGTTACCTCCAACATGGCGTCAGTGGTCGACTTACCAGATCTAAAACCAAACTGAGAGCTAGATAATAGATCATTCTTGTTAGGGTACTTGATTAAACGATTGTATATAAGGCGCTCTAATATTTTAGAGAACGCTGGTAGAATAGAGATCGGCATACAGTTGTTAATACAGTGTCTATCCCCAGCCTTATGAACTGGGTGGATGCGCGATTTTTAAACAGAGGGAAACACTCCCTTCTCAAAACAGCAATTAAAAATATGAACCAAGCTGGGTATCAGAGCGTGACTACAAAGCTTGATTATACTATTAGGAAATCCGTCGCAGCCAGTAGCACTATTTTTTTTGAGATTGCTTATAATATTATCTACCTCATACTCATCACAAGGTAAAAGAACAAATGAATTCTGATTCTGGCTAACAGCTGTAGAGGCTTGTCTCTCTGGAGGTTCAGTTGTTTGAGCAGTTGCTTCACTTATTAATTTGTCAGCCAGGCTTATCGCCATATTGGCAAAGAACTCATTATATTCATTAATTTTAGAAACACTTTAGTCATTACTGAGGTCTAATAGCAATTCACTAGGTGATGACTTCTTTTTATTTGTGCTCGTAATTTTTTTAATAGCTTCCCACAACTTTTTATTGTTCTTATTAGCTTTAATGATTTCATTGCGTTCATATTCTCTTTTAAGATTTTTCGGATGTACCATGGGCAACAGCGTCACTTAACCACTGCTAAGGTTAAAATCGCTTGCAAGCCGCGCCATCACGACCATACGTTTAGTTCGTGGAGGAGCGATACGCGCGCACACGAATTTTGTTGCTAACTGGTTAAGCGACGCTGTTGCCCATAGTACATGGCATACTGGTTTCCGAGCTAGTGAAAGCCATTAACAGCCAAAAGCTGGAAAAAGCTTCTGGACCTGACCAAATTCCTAACGAACTCTTTAGAGGTACTGCGGAAGAGATGGGGCCAATACTGGCTAAAGTCTTCATTGAAATACTAAGAGCATTTTAAGAACTGTAAGTATCAGAGTTCTCAGTTTTAGGATTTCCATACTTTTTAATGCTATTTTTTAAACATACCGAAACAGCTCTTAGAATCCTGATAGATCAGTTGTGTGTGTATTGCGATCTGGACCTACTCCATTTATTCCCTGGATAGCCATCTTCGGATCACAGCTTGATAAATCCCTGGCGGAGAACCAATGCTTCAAAGCTACCTCGTTTTTATGAAAATTAACTGGTGCTGCAAATTATCCGTCCACCACAGAATAAGAATAAGAAGAATAAGAATAAGAATATTTTATTTTGCAAGCATTCACAGTACAAAAAGTTGTAAAAATAAAATAGCTTAGGCTCATGTGATGCACCAGATACTGGCATGCAAACAGTACAGATAGAATGACGCTAATTTTATAATATCAGAAATGGTTAGTTTGTTAGTAGAAAACAATTATTGATCAAAAAATGTCAAATCAGTAAGCAAAATATGCAAAGTCAATGAAATGGAAGCGAAGCAATATCCAAAAAATAAAAACAATGTCATGGTAAATAATAAGAGAATGTCAAAGCGAAATGTCAAGTTAGCATGTTAGTAATACAATTAAAGTCATAAAAAATTAAATTAAATTATATAAAAAAAAATGAATTCTAAACAATTTACAATAGGTAATCAAAATTTCATATTCAAGAATTCATTAATGGTATATATACATTGGTCACACAACAAATTAAACAATTTAATTTTAAATTTATTTAATGGTAAATCTGTGATAGCCGCAGGCAAAGCATTATATAGTTTTATGGCCATATTATAGCAATTTTTGGCAAAGCAGGTAGTTATATGTGAAGGCGTAACTAGACGATTAGGATATCTTGTTCTAAAATTGCATACTTCATGATTCTTCTTAAATAAGTTCGAATTTTTTTTTACATACATGCACATTTCGAATACATACATAGCTGGAAGCGTTAGCAATCTCAGTTGTTTAAAAAGCGGTCTACATGATTCAAAGGGAATCAAAGAACCTGTCAGTAGGTAATTCAATAGCATGAATAACAATATTTTTAATTACAATTACTGTTTACACAAATACACAAACACACAGACCTAAACATTCGATATCTGGGCTATTTTGTCACACAATAAAATATTGATGATTTTAGTTTCTGCTTGTTTCTATCGATGTTCATAAATACAATTTTCATATCAACTTAAAAGCGGCACAGGCCTTATTTGTAATTTTTTTAGTAGAGCTCAAAATAAATGTTTCTAAATATCATTATAAATCTTAGTTTTCATCGTTATAATTTCAAAAACTTTATTATTTTTTGAATATTTTATTAATCTAAGACCTAATTGTTAACTTTTTTCCTTAAGCATTGTAAAATAATGTCACTCGTACTATTCCAGTTTGTAATAACCCGCCTGGGCCTTATCCCGCTACACCTTGTTATTTCGGTTGCATTGTATTTATTAGGTAAAAAAACTTATCCATAGTAATAATAGTGACCAAAAATTTTGTGGGCTAGTGTTAAAATTAATTAGAAAGTAAAAACAATCAGTATATACTTAAAAATTACGATTTTATACTGTTTGAAAGTCCCATATGTATTGAATGGACAATTTTGGACGTGCGTTGATAGTGTAGGATACAATAGTAAACGTGTGAAATATTGACGAAGAAGTAGTTTTGAGGCGGAAACAAATAGGAATAGGCTGTAAGAGCACATTGAATGTCTCACTTCATACAAAAAAAGCATTGAATATTTTTTTCCGGTAAATCTATTCCGGTATCTCTATACAAAAATGATTCGAAGTTGTAACCACTGAGACCAGGCAGACCGACATCATTCACATTAGGGGACCACTCTACAACCCATAAAAATGATGAATAAATAATGAAAAAATATTAGAAAAAATCGACTCACCCGTAGCAACTCAGACGGGAGTTTTTTTCCCTTCATACTTTTTTTTCTAATATTTTTTCATTATTCATTCATCTTAATATAAAAATAGCATTAGAATGCAAAAATCTAAAAGTTTAAAACCATAAAAATGAATCTAACCTTTTCCTCGATCGATACTAAAAATCTCGTTACCTCTTAGTCTATCATGTCTAACTTGTTGATTGTCAGGTGACTCAGTGTTGCCAGATGCACTGTAATTACAGGAGATCTACTGTATTTTTGCGTCATCTACTGTACACTGTATAAAATAAATTACAGTGACAGAAGCACTGTAATTTCTACTAAGCCAATAGTTCACGATATATTGATAAATATGAGCACAGCATAAGAATGGATTTGAAAATTTATGATCATACACGTGTAGTCCACACTCCACGCGACCAATCTGGTTTATTTTTAGCACGCGACAACTGTAGGGTAAGGAGATTCTTTCCTTGCGTTGGCTGGGGTTCCCCGTGCATTAAAAAGTTGTTGGATGGGTAGGTTATAGGCAAGTGAACGCAACGATCGAAACCAAAATATGTTGGCAAAGCAAGCAATTTCACGCCAAAGCGTCAACTGCGTAAATTTTGAACCCGCTGAAGCTATACTCAATACTAAATAATATACTAGAAATTGAAAAAAATAGCATTGTGAATGCAAAAATCTCAAATTTAAAAACCATGTTTAAACTTTTGAATTCTAGCATTTATGACAAAGAAAGAGCCGTTGGAAAATGTAATAATTATATTCTCTTTGCCGTTGGACTAAATTATAGTGATAGTGATTAGCTGTAACTTACAGCCTTTATAAGGTTATTATAAATAAAAATAAATTTAACGTTACAAATATATTTTTAATGCACTGTAAAAAACACTGTATTTTTGTGTACAATTCCCTGTATTTTTTGTTGTAAACACTGTATTTTAACGCCCAAAACACTGTATTCTCATTTTCCTTATCTGGCAACACTGGGTGACCTTCATAGAGCTGGCTGGGCTGGGCGGCCATCTTGATAAATGAATCGGTTAGACATGCGCAAGTACTCTATGAAGTATGCAATAATTGCCATATTACATGACATTTCGACATGACACTCGGTACAGTACTCTAATTAGTAGGTACAGTACTCATGATATGAAGCAATGCCATATTGCATGACTTTTCGTACTGTGTAGGTAATATGGCATTTAAGCATTAGATACCTACTCAGTTTGGCCTAATGTACGACGTAAGTCTTTGATTTCCCTTCATACTTAACCCTGATTAAAAGATGCTCCTAATGGGTTTCCAGGGGGGGGTTTCCATAAATGGGTTTCCAGGCTTAGAACTGGCAATATTCATAGATCTCAAGCACTAGCGCCACGCCATGTTTAGTGCAATGTAATGTGTCATGCTAAATTTTGCCGGGTAATAGCTACCTACTGTCACAGTCACAGTAGGTACGCGGTCAAGTCTATTACGCTGACACGACCGCGTCACCGCGTACCTACTGTGACAGACAGTACAGTACCTAGGTACCTATTACCTGGCAAAATTTAGCATGACACATGACATCGATTTGGTTCAGTTAAAAGACCGTAGGTAGAGGTACCTATGTGGCTGCGTTTTTGAGTTAGGTACACATTACAGTGTAGGGTACCTACCTACTTCAAAAATGTAAATAAAAGAGTTTGCTTGGGTTTTTTATCATGTCTGCCATTTAAACTAATGGTCACCATCATCCTCAAAACGAAGGAAATCGAAACGCAGACATGCAGAGCGCTGCATTTTCACGGGATGTTTAGTAGGTAGGTAGGTACCTACCTAGGTACCTAGTAAAGGTTGAAAAAAACAATCTCTATAGGTACCTACGTACTAGTACCTACCTACTAAATCATATGATCATGATTCTAGTTGCGTCCATTCGATTTATTGTCTCATAAAATACAGAAAAAAAATAGGTAGGTAGGCCTACTTACTTAGTGCTATTTTTTTAGTGTGCTCACACATTTTTGTCGCTGCATTTAGGACCTAAGCAGAACTTTTTTTTTAATTCACACAATAATAATTGTTATTCGTCCGTTTTTCATGGTATGAAAAATATATACTTATATAGGTATATGAATTTGGTAGGTATACGTTTATAGGTACAAGTAGGTAGGTACAAGGTGTTTGGTAAAAGCCTTATAAAGCCGAATATGGTAGATAGGGACCATCAATCTGAATAACTTTTACTATGGGACCAACTCTGAAATCGCGAAAAAAATTCAGCTGTTGAATAGGTAGGTAAGTAGGTACCTACCTACCTACTTTTGATATTTTCTTTATTAATTTTTGTATGAAACAGCTGATTATTTTTTTCGCGATTTCAGAGTTGGTCCGTTGGTACCTAGGTACAATAGTAAAAGTTGTTCAGTTTGATGGTCCCTATTACCATATTCGGCTTTATAAGGCTTTTACCAAACACCTTGGGTGTACCTATGTATATAGTAGGTAGGTTACGTACCTATATATACTAACAAAAATATGAAATATTACCTACTAAATAATACCTATACCAACCTATTGAAAGTAGGATTTTTGTTCCGCTTAAACGCCTCATCGGCTGCACGAATTTGGATGAAATTTGGCACACAAATAGGTAGGTACCTAGGTAGTTTACAACCCGAATTAGACCATAGAATACTTTTTACCCCGAGTTTTTAATGAGTGCCCCAGGGATTGCGATTTTCATGCGCAGCATAGATAGGTAGGTTAAGTACCTAAGTAGGTAGGTACCTGGTTAAAACAAAAATCTGCATTTGATAAATCACAGGTAGGTAGGTCCCTAGGTCACCTAACACCTATAGCAGCTGTGTCTCTTCGATTTCCTTCGTTTGGACGATGATTGTGGTCATCAGTTTAAAATGGCAGACATGATCAAATGATTTAGCAAACCCGTTTTTTACATTTTTTAAGCGCTGTCAATGAGGGCTTGTCAAAGTACCTAACATTTAAAAAAATATTTGCCTCACTTGATGGCGTTGAAGGAAAGAGATGAGTCAAAATTAGCTTTTAAAAATAAACGGCCTGTTGCTGTAGATAGGTAATCATCGATGTTAACAGAGTCTGCCAAAATCTTGGGCCCCCGCCCCCCAGCTCTCTAACTACCTACAAGTGTTTCGGTCGCATAGGTAGGTACCATGGGCAACAGCGACGCTTAACCACTGCTAAGGTCAAAATCGCTTGCACGCCGCGCCGTCACAACCATACGTTTAGTTCGTGTAGGGGCGATACGCGCGCACACGAATTTTGTTGCTAACTGGTTAAGCGATTGATCATAGTACCTAACTAAATTATTGTGTCTCGATTTTGGGTTGAACTCGGTTGAAGGAACTGTGTGAAAAAGTAATAGGTACTTACCTACCATTCAAACACCATTGAAAAACGATTTTGAGGATATCATTAGCAGACTTGAACCCCAGGTACCTAGGTACTTAGGTAGTCTAGTTCAATTTTATTGGGTTGTTCACCAACTGGACACAAGAGACTGGACACGCGAGTGTCCAGTTAGTGAAACTCAAAATTAGTACCTATCACTTCTTATCTGGACACGCCAAGATTGTGACATAGTGAAACATTAAATTAAATCACATTTATGTTTTCGCGAACTTAGTGAAGACCAGATTTTCAAAAAGTGAAGGTCTAGGTGTCGTGGTTTTTTTTCATTTTACAGAAAAACTATTACAGATGGGAGAAAATTATCAAAGAAGAAGTTAATTTACATTAAAATTTCGAGACATCAATGCTAAATTTATAACGATACGATAAGTAGTTTTTTTAAATACAGCCTTCGGCAATGTAGTACAGGCCCATGGTTTATTGATACTAGTATGTACTTGTTTGGTATGTTTTTCTGAATACAAAAAGTGCAATTCCCTCTTTCTAAGGGTATGGGGGAGGGAGCTTTGACGTAGCAAAGATAGCGGCTGGTCAATTTTATTTAGCGGTATTTCTAGATAACTACTGATCAGATTTACTTCAATAAGGTGTTGAATGAAAGGAAATGTAATGCACTATTTGTTTTATCCGTACGTTCATGTAAAACTAATATCAAATGAAATAATAAAAAAACGATATTTTGCCAAAAAAAATATCTCGGTAACCGTTGGGATTATTGAAATTTACCATCACACCATCACACCCCATACCTTATCCAGCATCCGCAGCAGTCACACCGCAAGCAGAAGCACAGCAGCCGGCAGCCTTCAAAGTCCATCGCAGCATCATTGACGACGCTTCCTGGACCTTCGGCAACTCTCGACGGCATTATCCCGACCTGGTCTTCGCAGCCCACGACTGGAGCATCACTGGGCCCTTACTCCGGCGTGGCAGCTCTGCGCACCTCACCAGCAGCTCGGACCTACCGTCACCTTCCACTGTCCCGACTTACCGTGGACAGGTCCCGACCCACCGTGGACACGGATCTACCTGCAGCACTGGCGGACGCGCCTTCCTTCACCCCACAACGTCTCGATTCACCGTAGACTGTCTCGACTTACCGCAGACTGGGGCATCTCCTGCAGCACCCTACTCTGGCACTTGCATAGCTCTGACGCACTGACAGCTGAGCTTGGACTACCCTTGGACTATCGACCTCCGGTCTCAGGGGGGGAGTGATGTAGCGGCATCTATCGTACCGCCGCACATACCTACACATGGTTGCAACGAGATTCATCACCATGTGACTAGATGGCGCTAGTGTCGAATAAACACAAATGATTAGTAAGGAATAGCACCTCGTAGTATGGAGCATATATGGAGAAACCTACACCTCGCTATCGGAGTTTTCTCAGCCATCAAACTATTTATACAACTTCCAACCATCATCGGTTGGACCGCGGTCCCCGGGCTAATACCACCCAGCCCGGAGGAAGATCTTCCACTTTGGCCTTTCTATCAGTGGCTACCTCTCCATACCCATACTTACCATACTTCATACCTACATTTATATTAATAAACAGTTCATAATCATTATTTATTGAGAAAGAAATTAAATTCTATATGTAATAAATAAATAAGTAAATAAAATAAAAATAAAAAATAAAAATTAATATAAAAACGATTTATTTCGGACAACTTCAATCCATTTTGTTAGTAAAAGACTTAAAACTATGTTAGTATTCTATTTTTAGAAATGATGTAATTTTATCAATCTTAAAACCAATCAGGTGACACTCACTATTGGCGATCTCTTCAAGGACGCTGTGACTGCTGCCGCGCATTCTGCTTAACAGTGACGCCATCTTTTTTCGCATGATAGCTTCGAAGCTATCCACACCCGCTAACGCGAACATTGCGGACGCGCTACAAAACCGCGGCAGCCGTAACAGTGCCCTAAACGCATCGTTGTATTGAATACGCAAGGCACTGTAAGCCTTTTTGGTATAGTTGGTCCATAAGCTGCTTGAGTAGAAGGATGAGCAGTATGTTTTGAAAAGTGTAATTTTAATAGCATCCGTGCAGCGACTAAATCTGTGTACCAACATATTAGCCCTGACCGACAGTGCCCTACGTTCCCTTTCGATGTCTTCATCGTCTTTAAGGTCGTCAATAACGATGTGTCCAAGATATTTAAATTTATAAACTCTATCTAGGGGTTCATTATATAATGTTATAGGGGGTACAACTTTAGGACACTTACTGCCAGCCTTAAAGACCATGAACTGCGACTTTTTGGTATTGTACAGCAGACCATGTGAGACAGCGAATTTCTCACAAGCACCGAGTAGAGCTCTCAGCGCACAGACCGAGGGTGCCAGCAGGACCATGTCGTCCGCGTAGCTGATGTTATTGACGCACACGTTGCCGATGTGGCAGTCGACATGCATGCTGCTGAGCTCCCTGATCAGTGCGTCCACGTACAGGTTGAAGAGCCTCGGGGAAGACAGCCCCCCTTGCCTCACCCCGCACTCCATCCTGTACGGCTCGGAAAACTTGTTCGCCCATCTCACATAGTTCATCTGATTACCATACCAAAACTTAAGCAAATCGGTGCAGCCATCAGGTAAGCCAGCATCATTTAGTTTACGCCACAAAATGTCGTACGAGACAAGATCGAAGGCTTTGCTGAGATCCAGGAAACAGGCGTACACCGGTGTACGCCTGTCCGTATAATATTTGACAGTGTGCTTTAAGCTCATTATGGCTGTTTCTGTCGATAGGCCACGCATGAAACCATGTTGGCCATCATGCAGCTCAATGTGGTTTTGTAGAATAGAGTCGAGCACACGGTCAAATATCTTGGCTATTGTAATGTGTAATGTAAGTAATAGATTGCTGAAATGAAACATTTAGTGATAATGGATTAGACTCGCGTCCAACCAGTTTTAGCACTCGACGTACGCCGATACCTTTATAGCCCTAACAAAAAATGTTACTATAGATATTCCAGGTAACACGGCGAGATAGTCAATGACTCCACTATATTTGCAAAATATTAAAACATGATATGTATGGAAATATTTCAATTTTAAGAGGTCGATATTTTTTTTTCGTAGTAATTGTGTGAGGTTATAAATCATTGTTGTTTCTTAAAAATCTTTATTATTATATATCCTTAATAAGCTAGACCACCTCATGAATAATGCCATCCGTTTTGTATTTTGCCTTCGCAAATATGATCACGTTTCGTCGTACAGGTCTCAGCTTAAATGGCTTCCTATTCGTCAACGCAGACGCTGCTCTGCACTCTCTATTCCATTCTTAACAACCCTCATTCTCCTGATTACTTAAAATGTAAGTTTCAGCATCTCTATGATTCTCATGATCGGCGCCTTCGCTCTGCCAATTCTCTTTCTCTATTCACTCCTCTCTTTCGTTCTGGGTATATGTCCGACTTCTTCACACTGCAAGCGACGCGTCTTTGGAACGGTCTCCCAGATTCTATTAGAAGAGCACCCAATAAGTTTTCTTTCAAGAAACAAGTTCATGCACATCTGTTGGAGGGCTAATGCCCGTGATGTGGAAGGGTCAACGTCACTACTTATCCAAACTCAGTATTTGGTGTATATAATGTATTATATGTAAGTTCATATATATATATATATATATATATTTATATACATATATATTTATTTAAATGTAAGTTTATTATTATTATATATTTCTTTATATATGTATTTATTAGTGTGTATCGATGTATCTTGTATGCATGTAAATATCATTGTTCTTTATTTGTGCCGCATTCGCGTTTATCTGTTTACTGTTGGTTGACTGGTAGAGAATGCTATTAGCATTAAGTCCGCCATTTGTACCTTACTCAATGTATTTGTACAATAAAGATTTATAAATAAATAAATAAATTATCATCGATAATCAAACTGAGTTTTCTAAACCAACCCTGTATATTTATATATATATATATATATATATAAATATATATATATATATATAGTGCCGTGTATGTACCGGCCTAGAATAGCACTACCCCCTATCATCCCGTGGGTGCCGTAAAAGGCGACTAGGGGAGCATAGCCTTCAAGAGACGGGCAGCAGCGTCTCCAAAAAACCTTGGCCTACTGCGATCGCCAACCCGCCTGCCACGCGTGGCGATTATGGCAAACCCCCCCCCCCCCCCCCCCTCATGCACAATGGATCAAAAAATTGGCCCCCAGTCCCCGGCAGCCCCGCTATTCCTAGCTACGGTAACGGCGGGGCAGGGGGTGCTAAGAATCCCCGGGTGCGGCTCGGCTACCAAAAATGACGACAACTGCACCTTTTTTTTTTTTAACCCAGGGAAAATGCCTTCGCATACCACCCCGCGCGGGAAACATGACGACAACTGCACCTGGCAACCTATAACACGCGCACACTAAGGACCGACGCGAAGTTAACCGAGTTGGAAGAAGTTATCAGCAAGCTACACTGGGACGTTATCGGGTTATCTGAAGTCCGAAGAGCGGGAGAGGACTCGATAATCCTCAACTCCGGTAACTTGCTTTACTACCGGGATGGCGACCAACAGTCCCAAGGTGGTGTCGGGTTCATCGTCCACAAGTCCCTTGTCAACAACGTGATTACCATCGGAAGTGTGTCGACCAGGGTGGCGTACCTTATACTTAGAATGTCCAAACGGTGTTCGCTGAATGTTATACAGGTTTACGCACCGACCTCGACACACCAAGATGACGAAGTGGAGGCTATGTATGAGGAGATCTCTAAAGCCATGCATAGCTACAAAACCCACTACACTGTTGTGATGGGGGACTTCAATGCAAAGTTGGAGAAACGATGCGGTGATGAGCTGAGAGTGGGGCAATTTAGAGTTGGGCAACGGAATGACAGAGGCCAGATGCTGGCTGACTTTATGGAGAAGGAGAACCTCTTTATGATGAACTCCTTCTTCAGAAAGCTGGAAAGCCGGAAGTGGACCTGGGTCAGTCCGGACGGTACAGTCAGAAATGAGATAGATTTTATCATGTCGACGAAAAAGCAAATCTTCAATGATGTCACTGTGATCAACGCTGTTAAGACGGGGAGCGATCACCGATTGGTACGTGGCACATTGAATATCAACCCAAAGCTGGAAAGATCTCGACTGATAAAATCAACAATTCGACCATTGCCGGCCCATATTCAAAACCCCGAGAGCTTTCAACTCAAACTCCAAAACCGCTTCGAAGCCCTTGAGAACAGCATAGATGTAGACGATCTAAACAACATGGTGGTGGATACTGTCCGTACGGTAGGGTTCAAGCTCTTTAAAGGTGTGTCCCCACTTAGGCCGCGCTCCGCGCTCCGCGAACCTCGGAGCGCGCTCCGAATTTGCGATCCGACACGGAGCGCGGAGCGCGGTTCGCGGAGCGCAGGGTCTATTACGAAAAGTTTAATGCGCAGGGGTCTATTACGAGAAGTTTAAAACGAAGCACGGACGCAGCTGCGTCCGTGCTTCGTTTTGATTGTTTCCTATTACAAATCACTTTCAAGTATATGGGCTACGATAGCCAAATTCAAAATGTTTGTTGTAATTTTCAATTTATTTTAGACCTTGTCTACCAATGAAGGCTTACATTTTACGTTACTATGGAGTATGGTTGTCTTTTTGTTTATGGGCCGATTTGACCGTTTTCGGTGAAACTCGGTTTTTGGTGTTATTTTGACAAAAAAATAGCAACGCAATTTTAAAAATATAAAAAATCCAGGATAACGGGCAACTTTTTTGCTTGGTAGCCAATTTCTATGAAACTCGGTTTTTGTTACTGCTTTAACAAGAAAACAGCAACGCAATATTAAAAATACAAAAATCCAAGATGGCGGCCAACTTTTCTGTTTGTGGGCCGATTTCGATGAAACTCGATTTTTGGTACTATTTTGACAAGAAAACAGCAACGCAATGTTAAAAAATAGCAATAATTCCAAGATGGCGGCCAACTTTGTTGTTTGTGGGCCGATTTCGATGAAACTCGATTTTTGGGTACTATTTCGAAAATAAAACAGCAACGCAATAATAAAAATTGAAAAAAATCCAAGATGGCGGCCAACTTTTTTGTTTTTGGGCTGATTTCGATGAAACTTGGTTTTGGGTACTATTTCGAAAATAAAACAGCAACGCAATAATAAAAATTGAAAAAAATCCAAGATGGCGGCCAACTTTTTTGTTTTTGGGCCGATTTCGATGAAACTCGGTTTTGAGTACTATTTCAAAAATAAAACAGCAACGCAATAATAAAAATATAAAAAATCCAAGATGGCGGCCAACTTTTTGTTTTTGGGCCGATTTCGATGAAATTCGGTTTTGGGTACTATTTCGAAAATAAATGAGCAACGCAATAATAAAATTTAAAAAAATCCAAGATGGCGGCCAACTTTTTTGTTTTTGGGCCGATTTCGATGAAACTCGGTTTTGGGTACTATTTCGAAAATAAAACAGCAATGCAATAATAAAAATTGAAAAAAATCCAAGATGGCGGCCAACTTTTTTGTTTTTGGGCCGATTTCGATGAAACTCGGTTTTTGGTACTATTTCGAAAATAAAACAGCAACGCAATAATAAAAATTGAAAAAAATCCAAGATTGCGGCCAGCTTTTTTGTTTGTGGTCCGATTTAAATAAAACTCGGTTTTTGTTACTATTTTGATAAGAAAACAGCAACGCAATAATAATAAAAAATCCAAGATGGCGGCCAACTTTTTGTTTCTATTTTGACAAGAAAACAGCAACGCAATAATAAAAATATTAAAAAATCCAGGATGCGGCCAAATTCTTTAATTGTTTTACTTTTTTTTACAACCGAGTTACATCAAAATCAAACCAAAATCAAAGTCAAGTAAGTTCGCAGTTATCTTGACCTTTAGTCATTGTTTACATTTCGTTATTCTTGTCTTTTATGGGAGAAATTAAGTTTGGGTATTATTTAATCGGGTTAAAGTACAGTCAGCGTTAAATTGATATGAGCGTCTAGAGTAGCCAAAATGATCTGAAAACAAAAATTAACAGATCTCGTGCCTCTCACGACCTTCTGGTACATTGAAAATTATTTAATGAATTTAACAAAATATTTATTTTTATTCCATTCTTATAGATTTTAATATTTTATTGAAAGGTGACTTATTTTATTGAATTTTTCTAAAAGTTTAAAAACTTTTTCTGAAATAACCTAATAAAAAAATAATCAAAATTAAATTCAGCATGCGAGACTCTCGCGCCGACTTCATCATCACTCGAATGTGCTATAACAACCCTCATTTTATTGCAATTGTAAACTATGTTTCCCTTTTTTTTATTTATTTATCATTACATACAGGGTCATTTTTGGACCCCTTTTAAAATTTTGTCAGGTCATTCTATAACAGCGGTCCATTAATTTATGAAGTAAAACAAAAACATTTTTTTTACATTTTTACCCCAAACTTTTCCCTACACAAATTGAAATTGTTGTCACCGTTTGCGCGTCGCACGGTCGACCCGCGCGAGCCCCCTCCCGCCACTCGCCTTCCCCCGCTCGCGTCCCGTTCGTGACGGTGAGCGTGCGCGCCTAGATTTTTAGGATATAAAAAGTGGCTGAAAACTGAGAATTTAAAAAGAAATAAATTAGAATTATCTCACCTAATTTCTTTTTATTACTTCCTTGAACTTATATTTGATTTTGTAAAGGGGTCGCAAAATTACCCTGTATAATAAAACAGTAAAAAGTGTGTTGGAGGAGCGAGGGTTGGCGGTGGTAAAATGTTAAATGAGAAGAGTAATGTTTATGATAAATAATATAATGTTCTGTCACACAACGTAACAAATGTTTTAGAATAATGTTAGAGTAAGTACTCGCGACCCGTTAAGTCCGCGGAAATATACATACTAAAATTAAAACTATGTCGGTCGATGCAAGCGCATCGACGACCGCGTGTGACGTCAGTCGCACGTCACTGTGTTTGGTGCGTATGCACCGAACATCTTGCCAAGGGAAGAAATGACAAAGATGACTATTTAGTCATAGCATTTGCTAGGTAATAAAAAATGTACATGTCAAATGTAACAAAATGTTAGTTAAAAAATCAAATCAATAACTTAATAAAATATAAAAGTGTTTACACAAAATTACATGTTAAACCACAACAGAAATAATACTTACTTAATAAATGAAAAAGTATAAAAAATAGTGTTCTTAAATAATTACATCTCAAATAACAACAATTATTAATAAATGAAGAAGTACAAAAGGTTCTTAAATAATTACATGTCAAATGACAATAGAAAAATTAATTAATAAATATACAAGTATAATTGAAATAAAATATATAAAATGTTTACTTAATACTTGATAGTCCTTAGCTTTACTTAATTACATTTTAATTAGGAACTCAATGTTTGTTTTCTCATAACGAAAGGGGTTGTGGCCCTTTCTATATAACGTGGCGCACTTTCACTATGAGCATTGCACACCACACTATCGCTTGTTTCACATGTTATATTCACTGGCACATCACTCGGTCGATGCTCAGAGCATGCACCGAACAAAGTGTGTCTGCTGTACATTACATATATTCAAAAAAAAAATGTGGGACGATGGAGACATAGTAATAGAGTAAGAATTTAGAAAAATAAGTGTGTCTGTTTGTCTGTTTGAACACGCTAATCTCAGGAAATACTGAACGGATTCGAATGAATCTTTTTTTTGTAATATAGCTGTTAAGCCTGGGTATAGTTTAGAGTATAATGATTTTGAAAATTGGAACACCTGATGCAGTACCGTAATGGTCCAGCTAAACTATACAAAATATAAAAATGACACCATAGCAAAAGTTGTTCAGCCTGATGAGCATTTTATGTTGAGGTAAAAAAATCGAAGATCTGGAATACCTGGATGACCTTATATGAATACGCCGGAGTAATAATGTCCACGCGTACGAAGTCGCAGGCATCAGCTAGTCAAAAATAAAACATTACATTAGTGTTACACGCACCAAAAATCACGTACATTTGTCCGGTGCGGATTGATTTGATGCTAGTACGTATGACAACATTAGGTAGGTAAGTACTATTATACTATTACTTAGGTAGGTAAGTACAAAGAGAATGTAAAAAAACTAGCGTTTTACGTAAAGATATTTTAGAACTGACAAAAAACATCGAGTTACTCACTTACTAGTCTTACTACAAGCGCAGACTACATAATACTATAGAAACAGGTAAAGACTATAACATTTATCTATAACAAGTGAGTCGTATAGAATCAAAGGCGGCAATGTAGGGTATTTGTCAAAAATGACTTATTGATACAGCAGCATTGCAAATTTTAAACGTCATCGACTGTTAATATGGTTAATATTAAGGTTTTAACATTTTTCATTATTTTTTATCTTTAAATCAAATAGACAATGCAACTTATTGGCCCAATTTTTTTAAAGGTATGGTACAGGAATGAAACTTGTTTCCAAGTAAGTATAAATTTTATAATTAGGGTTGACTTTTACTATGGCACCAAAAATCTTAGGTGCCACTAACGCCAGAAAAAAATCGTTCATATTTTTTTTTGGCTTCAGTGCAGTTGTAACTTTTTTTCACCAGGATAGATATTTTGGTGCCTTAGTAAAAGTCAGCCCTAATGATAATATCGATATTTCGAAACAAGTTTCATTCCTGTACCATACTTTTCAAGATCTGTCTATTGGGCAAAGCCAGATGACGAAGCTAAAAACTGACGACGGACGCATCATCTCAGCGAAGCCTGAAATCCTGAGGGAGATCGATAGTTTCTATGGGCAGTTATATTCCACGCAGACACCTGTGGAAAGCAAGGCTAAAGACCCCAGAGCCAAGCTTACCCGACACTATACCCAAGATACTTCGGACGTCAGCATGCACGAGATTAGTATGGCTCTCAAACAGCTGAAAAACAACAAGGCGGCGGGTGACGACGGAATCACTACAGAACTTCTGAGAGCGGGTGGTAAGCCGATACTTAAAGTCCTCCAGAAGCTTTTAAATTTTAATCAAAATTAGCCCAAAAACAAAAAAGTTGGCCGCCATCTTGGATATTTAATATTTTTATCATTGCGTTGCTGTTTTATTGTCGAAATATTTCCAAAAAACAAGTTTCATCGAAACCGGCCCAAAAACAAAAAAGTTGGCCGCCATCTTGGATATTTTATATTTTTATAATTGCGTTGCTGTTTATTTGTCAAAATAGTACCAAAAATAGAGTTTCATCGAAATCGGCCCAAAAACAAAAAAGTTGGCCGCCATTTTGGATTTTTTTCAATTTTTATTATTGCGTTGCTGTTTTTTTGTCGAAATAGTACTAAAAACCGAGTTTCATCGAAATTAGCCCAAAAACAAAAAAGTTGGCCGCCATCTTGGATATTTTATATTTTTGTTTTGCGTTGCTGTTTTCTTGTCGAAATAGTACTAAAAACCGAGTTCTATCAAAATCATCCCAAAAACAAAAAAGTTGGCCGCCATCTTGGATTTCTTCAATTTTTATTATTGCGTTGCTGTTTTATTTTCGAAATAGTACCCAAAACCGAGTTTCATCGAAATCGGCCCAAAAACAAAAAAGTTGGCCGCCATCTTGGATTTTTTATTTTTATAATTGCGTTGCTGTTTTATTTTTGAAATAGTACCCAAAACCGAGTTTCATCGAAATCGGCCCAAAAACAAAAAAGTTGGCCGCCACCTTGGATTTTTTCAATTTTTATTATTGCGTTGCTGTTTTATTTTCAAAATAGTACCCAAAACCGAGTTTCATCGAAATCGGCTCAAAAACAAAAAGTTGGCCGCCATCTTGGATTTTTTATATTTTTATTATTGCGTTGCTGTTTTATTGTCGAAATAGTTCCAAAAAACAATTTTCATCGAAATTAGCCCAAAAACAAAAAAGTTGGCCGCCATCTTGGATATTTTATATTTTTATTATTGCGTTGCTGTTTTCTTGTCGAAATAGTACTAAAAACCGAGTTCTATCAAAATCGTCCCGAAAACAAAAAAGTTGGCCGCCATCTTGGATTTCTTCAATTTTTATTATTGCGTTGCTGTTTTATTTTCGAAATAGTACCCAAAACCGAGTTTCATCGAAATCGGCCCAAAAACAAAAAAGTTGGCCGCCATCTTTGATTTTTTTATTTTTATTATCGCGTTGCTGTTTTATTTTTGAAATAGTACCCAAAACCGAGATTCATCGAAATCGGCCGAAAAACAAAAAAGTTGGCCGCCATCTTGGATTTTTCCATTTTTATTATTGCGTTGCTGTTTTATTTTCGAAATAGTACCCAAAACCGAGTTTCATCGAAATCGGCTCAAAAACAAAAATTTGGCCGCCATCTTGGATTTTTTATATTTTTATTATTGCGTTGCTGTTTTATTGTCGAAATAGTTCCAAAAAACAATTTTCATCGAAATCGACCCAAAAACAAAAAAGTTGGCCGCCATCTTGGATATTTTATATTTTTATTATTGCGTTGCAGTTTTCTTGTCGAAATAGTACTAAACACCGAGTTTCATTGAAATCGGCCCAAAAACAAAAAAGTTGGCCGCCATCTTGATTTTTTTTAATTTTTATTATTGCGTTGCTGTTTTATTTTCGAAATATTACCCAAAACCGAGTTTCATCGAAATCGGCCCAAAAACAAAAAAGTTGGCCGGCATCTTGGAATTTTTATATTTTTGAATATATCGTTGCTGTTTCCTTGTCAAAATAAAAAGAAAAACTGAGTTTCATTGAAATCGGCCCACAAATAAAGAAGTTGACCGCCATCTTGGATTTTTGCTATTTTTAACATTGCGTTGCTGTTTTCTTGTCAAAATAGTACCAAAAATCGAGTTTCATTGTAATCGGCCCACAAACAGAAAAGTTGGCCGCCATCTTGGATTTTTGTATTTTTAACATTGCGTTGCTGTTTTCTTGTTAAAGCAGTAACAAAAACCGAGTTTCATAGAAATTGGCTACCAAGCAAAAAGTTGCCCGCTATCCTGGATTTTTTATATTTTTAACATTGCGTTGCTATTTTTTTGTCAAAATAACACCAAAAACCGAGTTTCACCGAAAACGGTCAAATCGGCCCATAAACAAAAAGACATAACCATACTCCATAGTAACGTAAAATGTAAGTACTTTTTAGAAACGACTACTGGCAACACTAGAAATCGTGGAATTTGCATTCCGGAATTCAGATATCAAGAAAATACTGTGATCCATGATTCCACTAGCCTACACACCTTAGAGAAGAGAAGTTAAGTAGTTTGGTTGACACAAATTTTTATCAACGCCATCTATCGAGCCAACAGTTTTTTTTCATTACGAAAAGCCTATTGTCAAGACAAGGTCCAAAATAAATTGAAAATTTTTGACACTTTGTATAACCTGATGTGCTGCTGACTGTACATAGGCATGATTGTTAATTCAAAGTTTTACCCCTTCTTTTCCACTCATTATTAATTACACAATAATAATACTGTGGAGACAAAAGTACTTAATATTTAAGTTTATATGAATAAAGCTTATTTGATTACGGGAACGGAGCGCGGAGCGCGGAGCGCGGAGCAGACGGAGTTCGCGCGTCCACATATGCTCCGAGGTTCGCGGAGCGCGGAGCGCGGAGCGCGGCCTAAGTGGGGACACACCCTAAGACCCGCCGTCCCAAGATAAAGAAACTCTCCGACCACACACTCCTACTCATGGATCAGAGACGCAATGAGGCTCCAGAGTTCAGTAGATGCTAGAGACAGATATCTAAGTCTTTGACGAGCGACCTTCGCCAATTTAATACGAATCGTATTAAAGAGGCCATCGAGCGGAATAAAGGCTCCAAAGTGTTTGCGAGAGATCTGTCTATTGGGCAAAGCCAGATGACGAAGCTGAAAACTGACGACGGACGCATCATTTCATCAAAGCCTGAAATCCTGAGGGAGATCGAGAGCTTCTATGGTATGGGGTGACAAGTTCCTCTTAAAGAACTATAGACCCATCTCGCTTCTGAGTCATGTCTATAAGTTGTTTTCGAGAGTCCTTACGAATCGTCTCGCTCGCAAGTTCGACGACTTCCAACCTCCCGAACAAGCCGGGTTCCGAAAAGGCTTTAGCAACATAGACCACATCCATACGCTGCGGCAGGTTATACAGAAGACTGAGGAGTATAATGAGCCACTTTGCTTGGCGTTCGTGGACTATGAGAAAGCCTTTGATTCGATTGAAACCTGGGCGGTGCTGCAGTCTCTCCAAAGGTGCCAAGTGGACTATAGGTATATCGAGGTGTTGAGGTACTTGTACCAAAATGCCACCATGACGATCCGAGTACAGAACCAGAACACAAATCCTATCCAACTACAGCGTGGTGTGAGACAGGGAGACGTTATTTCTCCGAAACTGTTCACAGCTGCGTTGGAGGACATCTTTAAGCTCTTGGACTGGAAAGGACTCGGCATCAACATTAATGGCCAGTACCTAACACACCTTCGTTTTGCCGATGATATATAGGTAGTCCTTATGGCTGAGACCATGGAAAACCTGAACACAATGCTCGAAGATCTCCGTAGTGCTTCCCAAAGAGTGGGTCTTAGGATGAACATGGATAAGACGAAAATTATGTCAAATGCCCATGTTGTACCCTCTCCAGTTCATGTTGGGAACACTACACTTGAAGTTGTTGACCATTACGTATACCTAGGACAGGCAGTCCAGCTAGGTAGGTCCAACTTCGAGAAAGAGATCTCTCGTCGAATCCAACTCGGGTGGGCAGCATTCGGGAAGCTTCGAAAAATCTTCGCGTCCGACTTACCTCAGTGTCTCAAGACGAAAATCTATGAACAGTGTGTGTTGCCAGTGATGACTTACGGCAGTGAAACGTGGCCGCTAACTATGGGTCTCATAAGGAGGCTCAAGGTCACTCAGCGTGCAATGGAGAGAGCCATGCTCGGCATTTCCCTACGTGATCAAATCAGAAACGAGGAGATCCGCAGGAGAACTAAAGTAACCGACATCGCTCGAAGGATTGCTCAGCTGAAGTGGCAATGGGCGGGACACATAGCGAGAAGAACCGATGGCCGTTGGGGCAAAAAGGTTCTGGAATGGCGACCGCGCACCGGACGACGCTCCGTGAGTAGGCCCCCGACAAGGTGGACCGACGATCTGGTGAAGGTCGCGGAAAGCCAGTGGATGCAGGCAGCGCAGGACCGATCGTCGTGGAGATTCTTAGGGGAGGCCTATACCCAGCAGTGGGTGTCATGTGGCTGATATGATGATGATAAATATATATTTTTTGTACCAGCTATCTATACACCGTCATTTTGCAGTCGTTTTAATTAACTTAAGGGTGTGTTGTACCAATGATAATTAACATTTCTGCCCAAGAAACATGGGTCAAAAAACGACAAAAAATTTTGGGTCTCCCATACTAACTAGACAGCTCAAATATTTTATTAGTATGGGAAAGTCAAATTTTTTTGTCGTTTTTTGACCCATGTTTCTTTGGCAAAAATGTTTAGTTCCGTTAGTAGAACACTCCCTTAAGTTAATTAAAACGACTACAAAATGACGGTGTATAGGTACCGTTTTTAGTACATGTAATCATGTGCAACGTTCAGAATTATGTTAAATGGTATTATTTTCTTTTTTAAAAGTCTAATACGCAAGAAATAACATTTCCATTTTCTTATTATAATGCTTTAAACATCTACATGTGTTAATAACGGGTGTAACAAGACCCTCAACGAAGCCGAAGTCCACGTATTACGCCCATCATCAGGATCATTTTTGTCTTTTAGACTATACCTGGGAAACCAATACCTACGAAGTTATTGAAGGTCAAAGTAAAAAAAAAAAAATATTTTATTCGTTTTTTCCTAATTTTTGTCTACAGAAACATTATCAAAATTTTTAGTATTTCGTAAAAAACAATGGCTTCAAAACGTCATCACTCAATGTATCTCATGAGCACGCACATAAACATTGCCTTTTAACTCGGCCGCATACAGCGGTGTAGCATTCACTCGCAGGCGCGGTCTTTTGCACGCGTTACATTGCGTGGTAATGTATGCAATGCTTTTTTAACACCAAAAATGAAAATCGTTTCCCAGCAATAATTTTGAACAGAAATGGTCCTGATGATGGGCAGAACACGTAGACCTCGGCTTCGTTGAGGGTCTTGTTACACCCGGTATACTAATATCGAGGACGAATCTGAAGTATAATTAATGATTAAACGAACTTACCTGTAAGTGAAGTTCTATCATAATTATACGAAGGATTCTTCCGAAGATATTAGTATAGAGTCCCACCCTCCCTACACATTATTGTAAATTACAATAACTGTTTACCCAATGAAGAAAATGAGGAAATATCATAGGATTTGGACTTCAAACGAAATGAAGTGGTTGGCGTGTAGTAGTGACGGGGCAAACTTGGACCGGAAATGTCAAAATATATGTCAATTTTAAGTCGAAAACCTTTTCTTTTTAGGTTTTTTAGATTATTACTTTAAAATAACGTGCTAAGTGGTGATACGTATGCAACCGGTACTACATGTGTTAATATACTAATATCTTCGGACGAATCCTTCGTATAATTATGATAAAACTTCACTTACAGGTAAGTTCGTTTAATCATTAATAATTCATTACTCTATGAAACATGAAACAAAAATTAATGAACATCTTTACACTATTTTCCAAAACAAAAAGGAACAGTAAGTATAAGCTTTTACGCCTTTCTTTCTGTAAATTCATTGTTGGCCCGGCGACGTACTGTACTGAATAAGGTGGTAAGGGCCGATACGCTCGAGATCTATAATGGAAATTACGTCGTATTATTTACTTTTGTTCGTGCATGTCAGTGGTCAGCGTGTTAATAAAGTCGTTAATGATTTTACAATTAAAACGATATCGTCTATAATTTGTATTATACATTTTCTTCATTATTTCATTACCTATTTAATATTATGTCTATAATTTAAATTGTGTTAGATTGGTAAAAAATTAGCTTTCCTTTGACATATTGGACGCCTGTTTTGGATCACTGTACGCTGAAATATAAACAAATTAGCTTCTTTTATTTCTCCTGAACAATTAGATATTTTATATAACTGCTTTCTTGCCCGGGGCCAGCAATATAAGCGGTATTTCTAAATAACAACTTACTGAACCGATTTACTTAAATAAGGTGTCCAATAAAAAAAAATGTAATGGGCATTATTTGATTTTATGATGTATGATGAATATTAAAACAATGTATACATATCATGCTTTTTACTAGTAATTTAATAGAATACCAGTCCAGTTACATAAAATGAGATTCTTCGTACCAGTGGCCCTACCTGAGTTGAGTTTTGAGAGAATTTTGAGTTTCACCAACTGGACACACGTGTGTCCAGTTCTCTAATATCTTTGCACTTTTAAACTTTGTCGTACCTAGTACTTACCTACCTAATTTTTGTGACAATTTGTACAGAAAGTTAAAGACGATGTCAAAAAACTTAATGCGACATAGTCCAAAAATACACAGATATTATTGAACTCGACCGTACGTAGGTACCTAGGGATATTATCTCAACATTGAGTTTGAATAAAAAGCGACCGTGTACCTAAGTATAATGAGTTTATTTGCAATAGAAACCCAGGTAAACTGTTTTTAACTGGATTGGTAGGTATCATCGAAATAGGAAGTTTAATATTTTTTTCACACCACATGCTCGACAATGCCGAATTATATGTCATGTAAACCTTACCGAAAGCAAGACATTATATCTCTTGGCTATAGCCGGGTTATAATATTCTATTATAACCCGCTGGTCAATAATGTGATTTTCACTTTCATAATTCTTATTGCTATGTCCATAAAGTCTAATTTCACTAAACAGAATGTGTCCTCAGCGGGCGCGGCCAACTCGATTTTCGAAGACCGAGGCCGTGGCCCACTAGATTCGCACTGAGACGAACTTCATTTGTTTGTCAAATCGAGTAGGCCACGCCAGCTGAAAGAAGTTGCTATAGCCGTAGCTAGTAGTACTACTAGCTCAACCTCGATAAACGTACCAAATAAAAATATAACGTTATCTTTCCATAATTGGACTAATGTCTTCAATATCAATTTGCACTTTTAATATGCTGTAATAAACACTATCTACTAAGCCTGGTTTTTTATTGTCTCGCATAAAGTGAGAAAAGTAGAGTATACACCACCGGGATAAAACTGTTTTTTTCTTGGGCGCTTGAATCCCTCACTGCACTCAGGACTCAATCTTAATTCCCTCGCTTTGCTCGGGAATTAACTTATAACACCCTCGCTGCGCTCGGGAGTTAAATTTGGAGTCCTTCGTTACGTTCAGGATTCAATGTAACGCCCGTGACATAAAACAGTGCTTTATCCCCTTGGTGTATAATCTACTATTATTTTTCTATAAGTAAGTATTAACTACCTATGTAGAAAATAAGGAACCATTCTGACTGTTATTATGAACTCGAAAAGATGAATGAGTACCTATAATGGCGCATGCGCATAGTGTATGTGTATTTTTTGGAAAGGATTATGCCGATTTTTCTATACAAGCTAGGCCATGATGCGCATTGACCAAGTACAAATTGTTGACCATATATTGTTGATTTTACTAAATCGGCAATGTCAATTTTAAATGACGCCATGTTATTTCAACCGCTGTAACGTTATTTCAACAAGATACCATTTAACAAGTTACACAGTGTAGTTTCAACAAATTATATTGTTATAACAACCAAACAGTGCTTGTAGATTTAACAAGTTGCCAACTCGTTACTACTACAAGTTTGTGTTTTATGTTGTCACTTCAACAAGTACAAATTGTTGACCATATATTGTTGATTTTACTAAATCGGCAATGTCAATTTTAAATGACGCCATGTTATTTCAACCGCTGTAACGTTATTTCAACAAGATACCATTTAACAAGTTACACAGTGTAGTTTCAACAAATTATATTGTTATAACAACCAAACAGTGCTTGTAGATTTAACAAGACGTCAACTCGTTACTACTACAAGTTTGTGTTTTATGTTGTCACTTCAACAAGTACAAATTGTTGACCATATATTGTTGATTTTACTAAATCAGCAATGTCAATTT
This sequence comes from Agriphila tristella, assembly GCA_928269145.1. NCBI lineage: Eukaryota > Metazoa > Arthropoda > Insecta > Lepidoptera > Crambidae > Agriphila > Agriphila tristella. Next base: position 7,904,699 of record OV743440.1, read on the forward strand.
TAAATGACGCCATGTTATTTCAACCGCTGTAACGTTATTTCAACAAGATACCATTTAACAAGTTACACAGTGTAGTTTCAACAAATTATTTTGTTATAACAACCAAACAGTCCTTGTAGATTTAACAAGACGCCAACTCGTTACTGCTACAAGTTTGTGTTTTATGTTGTTACTTCAACAAGTACAAATTGTTGACCATATATTGTTGATTTTACTAAATCGGCAATGTCAATTTTAAATGACGCCATGTTATTTCAACCGCTGTAACGTTATTTCAACAAGATACCATTTAACAAGTTACACAGTGTAGTTTCAACAAATTATATTGTTATAACAACCAAAAGTGCTTGTAGATTTAACAAGACGCCAACTCGTTACTGCTACAAGTTTGTGTTTTATGTTGTTACTTCAACAAGTACAAATTGTTGACCATATATTGTTGATTTTACTAAATCGGCATTGTCAATTTTACATTACGCCATGTTATTTCAACCACTGTAACGTTGTTTCAACAAGATAGCATTTAACAAGATTAATCTTGTTCTTTGTACAAAATCGACTTGTAATGTTAACATTGCGTTTGTTTCGATTAACAAAAATACTGTTATTTCAAACAGATAACCACTTAACAAGTCGAACTTGTTCAAATTACGAACCCGATTTCTCTCAGTGTACGGACTTCTTAATAAAGTCTTAATTAAGCCTTATTAATTCAACTATAAACTATCAAACTTATAAATTCTTATTAAACTATGCGTTTTTTGGGAAAAGTGTTGACGACAATATTGTAGAGCATTAAATTTTCTTTTATTTTCATTGGTGAAATTCATTTTTTTAACAGAAGTTCAAAATATATGGAAGAAATGGGATCATTCCTTTGTGAAAGTGCCGGCCTAGAAAAAAATGGTAAGTATTGTTAGATCTAGCCGTTTAGAGCAATGAAATAGTTAATTTAATGTGTACAAAAGTTGTAACATTGCTCTTTGCCAAGTTATTACAAAAATTTAAGGAAATTTAATGCTCTACAACTTTGTCATCAACTCTTTTCATCGTTTTTGAAGATAGAATCTAAAACTCGGAAAAAGTCTGAAATTTTCTAGTATATATATCCTAAAAATTCATTAAATTGGGCATTGATTCCAGGTAAAAGTACCTTCCGATTGAGCTAAATAAGGCTGAAAAAATAAATTACTTGATTAGCTCGAGTGATGTATTCATTAGATTATCGAAGGGAAAAACTCAAGATAAATCTGTAGTATGACTAAATGGAATTAACGCTGATAAAGCCCATAAAAATGATATTAGTTAATAAAATGTAAATGTGTGTGTATGTTATTTGAATACGGAATTTACATCGTTACAACAAGGTTATCTGTATTAAGATGAATAAATAATGAAAAATATTAGAAAAAATCGGCTCACCCGTAGCAACTTAGACGGGCTACGGGTGAGCCGATTTTTTCTAATATTTTTCATTATTTATTCATCTTAATATAAAAATAGCATTGTGAATGCAAAAATCTAAAAGTTTAAGGTTATCTGTACTGAGCTGTCGGTCAATTTTACTTTTACACGCATAACTGTTTTACAGCAAAATACATATAGTACAAGTTTTACTTACATCATCAGCATATTCGATAGTTTTCGATATCTTTCAACAATTTCCATAAACTCGTACTAAATACGTTGAGCTTAATATAGTAATACTGCTTTTTTTCCCAATCAAGATCAATAACAATTTATTTCAATTCGTCATCTTGTCACAAAACAACAATTTTCAGGAACAAGCCTTGTTCCGCGTGACTTTCAGAAGACAGTTTAGAAATTAATCTATTAGTACAGTACTACGAGGGTGGTTTGATAAGTCCATGACTTTGCAAAGAAGAAATACATTTTCATAATTTATTTTTGTATCTTAAAAAGAAACTCCTTAGGAATCTGTGCACATTTTTTTTTCAATTTCGGAAAAATATTATTATTTTTGGAAACAAAAAGCTCAAGCGACTTCTAACTTTTCTTAATCACCCTGTCGACCACCTCGGCGGCACTCATGACATCAAAACTCATCAAATAAAGATGCGAATCCTTCCTATTCTCTAGATTTAACCCACTGAGATTTTTTCTCCTACCAAACATGAATAAATGTTTTGGCGGGCAAAGATTTTCATCAAGCCAAAAGGTGGTGTCTGAAATGGGCCCTCATTTCAGTTACCAGTTTTCAGGCGATGAAAGAAAAAAATTATGGGTTAAAGAGGTAGGAACTTCGTTAGACTGAATACGCAGAGCTATAATAAGATTATGTAGAGAAATAACACAAAATACTCCGAAAAAAGTGTTTCTTCATTACAAAGTCATGGACTTATCAATCCACCCTCGTATATGTATTTTGTGGTATTATAGTATTGACTATCTTATGGGCCAGGAAGCAAAGACGAGTCGACAGCAAACTTCATGGAGTATACCTAGCTCGCTGATTGCATAATAGCATAGGCCATACGGGTTTTATCGGAACAGACTCGCTCAGATCCGGACTTCTTGCAGAGCAAACAACCGCTAACGACGTCATTTTATTTTTCTTTTCACTACCTACGCTATTATAGTCTGAGATCTCAACGATTTTTCAGGATATTAACGTTTTGACTACAGAGTTTTTGCGAGCAAATGGGAGCTCGTGCATGGAGAAACGCGATATCCCGAAACACTTGAATCGTTTAAATGAGATTGTATACAATTTGCGATGTTTACATAACGAAATGGGAGCTTGCGAGTTTTGCAAATTAATTTTGTGAACTTCTGCCAGGGAATCATGTTGAATGGTAAATAAAAATATTCGGTAATATTCTCTTAGATCCGTAATATTTTGAAAAAGTATTCGGCAATATTTTCTTAGATCTGTAATATTTTGAAGGCAGATGCTCCAAATATTTCATTTCATAGGCTTTTTACAACTTTAGTACCTAATAATAATGAAAATTTCATAGATTACCAAATACAAGAAATTCCATCTTTTGTTGCTCTGAAAATTTCATGAATCGATAAATCGGACTTGTCAATTTTTTTCTGATTTTTCTTAAGGTTTTCGAACTAGGTATGTTACCAAACCAAAATTCATACCCAGATTTGCTCTCCCGACCAATGCAGTGGAACAAACTTTGTTCATTGTTTAAGGGGCGTACAGACAACGCTGCCGCTGAAAGAAATCAGAGTAAAAAATATCGAAATTACTGACAACATTATAGTTTCTAATTAAAACTATTTCCTATTTTTGAAATCGGTCAAGAACAAAACTAGAGAGCTAGGCTAAGCCTTTTTTTATTATACAGTAGCGGCCGCCCGCGGTTTCACCCGCGTGGTTCCCGTTCCCGTGGGAATATCGGGACAAAAAGTATCCTATGTTTTAATCTAGGCTATCTACTATCTGTGTGCCAAATTTCAAGCAAATCCGTTCAGTAGTTTTTGCGTGATTGAGGAACAAACATCCAAACCCACAAACTTTCACATTTATAATATTAGTAGGACAGTTTCAAGATCATAGGTTATTGGTTGGCACAGCATTAAATACTACAAATTAGGAGGTCACTTTAAGATTTTCTTTTATCGAGAACAGTTCTAGCTATCATTATTTTCGACATAATTTTTTTGGGACCGAAAAATGAGGTAAACTGAGTGAAATCGTAGCTCAAAAATGTGTATTTGACGTCGTACGGCCCCTTATTAATCCACCAGTACAGTAGAACACTAATTTCCAGGGTTATAAAATGAATAAAACGTCGAGCTCCAGCTACCGTCTGTATTCGTCATAAATACACTTCATATACCCACCGCAATTTACTACGCTGTGGAATACAGAGCAGAAGGTAATTAAAGCCACTGTTTTTGTTGTAACAGATTTTTACTACCTCTCTAAACTCTAACTATACAAAAATAAACAGGGCATTTGATTTAGTTACACTAAGAGACCCCACAAACTACCGATTTTCTATCGGCCGATATAGTTTGGTCGGGTCTCTTATCAGTATGAAGTTATCAGCAAGTGCGCACAATAGGTACAACGATTTGGTATCGGCCGGTTCTTCATATTAAAAAAGGTCCGACCAAACTATCGGCCGACAGAAAGTCTGTAGTTAGCGGGGCCTCACATAGACTCAAATGTCATTTTTAATTGAGTACCTAATTTTTTTTGCTTGTTTGTTTATTTTTATAGCTCCCATATAAAATAAATAAATTCACGGAGCGTTACGGATTTCCTTAAAATAAATAAAACATGACTCACAGAAGTTGCTGAATTAAATCCCGCCAGCTAGGTAGGCGTGTCATTTGTAACGGAAGTTCGGTGGCACGTCGCCTCGCTAAGCTTTAGTTCCAAGCTCCTGTTGGTAAATATACTAAGAGCGTTTCTGAATACTTATTCCACCAAAAATACATAAGAAAGACTTATTTTTCTCAATAAGGGGAACGCCCGCGCCGGATAGAGTCAAGTAAATACACGCGGCGTCAGAAAAATCGCACCTTTTAAACAATTTCCACAAAGTTAATTTAATCCTATCTAATTTAATGGTAAGTGTTGTTATATACTTCTTCCCCTTCGGACATAGCCAATAGTCTCTAGAAACCGTTGGAATACTCGTCGAACGGAATCAATTACTGAGATTCAGTTTCCGCGCTACATTACAATGCCTAATTTTTTTGCTCAAATAGAGCAACTTTAAGGGCAATCAAGAAGCTTATACCTCCCTCCAATGGAGATTGCACGGCCATATGTCATAGTGAAGATTGAAAAAAGCTCCTTTAGTGACGTGACGGCTTATTGCAACCTCTTTCTTTAGTGTTACAATACGTGTTCGTCGTTCGTTCGTTCGGAAACGAAAACGTATTGTAAAACGAAAAGAAAGAGATAGCAATACGCCGTGACGTCACTAAAGAGTCTTTTTCAATCTTCAGTATGATACTAGGCGTGCAATCTCCATTGTGGGTTTAAGCTTCTTGAGGGCAATATATCTTGGGTATTTCTTTTTTTAATTGATCTGTTGAAGTGTGTTTTCTCCATCATATCGATAGCGAATTAACCCGGATTTCCTGAAATGACCCCTTTTATTTCCCTTTTATGGCGGCGCAAGCAATAACGCTTTAAGCTTTTAATTATGGTAACTGTTATGTTAATTAAATCAAACAATTATTAATTGAAAGCTCATTAAATTCATACTCTAAAACTACTAAAGTACGCAACGTAAGTACGTACTAAAGCTCATACTTTCAATACATATCAACATTTACTCAATACAACGTTAGCTAGCAATAGCAGGTGGCCAAATCTAAAATTATTTTCGAAGAGGTGCGATTTTACGGACGTCGAGTGAACTTCATGCTGCTCCGACCTGTCTGTCTTGCTTTCCTTGAAATAAAAGCGATAGGATTTCAATAGTATTGCTGACAATACTTACTTACGTTTTTCACACAACCGATGAGAAACAGCTTACTTTATGTAGATCCTTAAACCAAGAACCCAAATAAAAGAGTAGTAAAACTAAATAACTCGCAAAATAAGTTTGTCTTTTTATGGGAACTTATGAAAGTTATTTGATATTCAAATAAAGGCGTTCGCAGTGGCGCACAAAGGGACACACCCTCCACTGTTCAATAACTGGTAATGAAAACAAATGTAGCTACCAACGCGACCCTTCCTGTTTACCCAAAGCCTACCTATTTATTTGTTTTCGATCAACCGTAATTTTCGACAACAACCGAGACGGTTGTAATGTAATGCTAATAGCAATAAGGTTATATTGAACTGTTCGAATGCTTTATGACCTACAGTCTACACTACAATATCATTTAAGTTTTATGTATATGCACGTATTGCACGTGATTATTTGTGCTTTCAAGCTTATTTATGAAGATAGAGGAAAATCGTGAAAAGGTTACAGCCCGATAAGGTGTCACTTGACATGATTGACACATTTTATAGGGAAAATAAATTTATTTAGGTACTATAAAGCATTACCAAAATTATTATAGGTACATAATTTCAGTAATTGTTTTTCCCGTTAACAAATGGAAAAGTATTTTTAGAACGACCAAAAAATAGCTGAAATCTTTCCCTTGAAGTAGCAAGCGTCCGGAAAGCAGATTACGTATACATATTTATTTAATTCTAGAGTCGCATATTCAGGTGGCTCGTTGTGCTACAGTCGTGCATTGCGAAATTGCATCCACAGTGCAGTTGAAACGACAAAAATGCAAACTTGCCCGGGGGCGTTGTTGATGCGAAATTACCATTCCGACTCGGCCTACCGACGAATGAATATGTAACATGGATTGGACGGTTTTGATGACATCGCGATCCGTGCCAAATTCCGCTTTAGGCGGTCCATCGGCTCGTAAACAATGTTCAGTTGAAAGGATTCGGAGAATGATGTGGGTCCGAATTAATACTGGCAGGAGGACGGATAGTAATGAATTTATGACAGTCGCGGCGGCCAATGAGCGGTCCGAGTCGTCCGAAATAAATTACCGGGAGTTTTCCAATGCAAGCGTGTTGCAATGCAATCAGCCAGTGACAGCGGCGTCGCACGAACCAAATAGGATTAAACTTTGTTAAACGACCTTGCGTTGCAATCCATTTGGCGTGCGACATGCTGTGGTGAAACTTCCACGGGCTACCTCTACCCGCCACTGCCATACAAACATCCGAGACTGCAAATCATATAGATAATTCTGTTATTGCATGTCGGCAGAGGAAACCTAATCGTACATCACAATTAGATTAAGCTGAGTAACCTGATTGCCTGTACAGATGTTGTACAACAATAACTTATTTCAGCAGTCGGCACGTGATTGTGGAATTGATTAGGGGTAATCAGAGTAATGGATTATTTACACATTCATCACAGAAGTGAGTTAACGTACTATGAAATTAAAGGAAAATTTGGTAACTAATTAAGTTATCGCTATTTAATAAGAGGAAATTATTCAAAAAAAACCATTAGACTAAACACTGATTAATAGTATACTTAATTTTAAGTTTACGTTACCTACATATATTATGTAATTATTAATTTAATACATAAATAAAGGGAACTCCAACATCGGTTCGATCAAAAGCAATTTATGATTTTGATTTTGCTTTGATCTTCATTGAGTTTTTTTATGAACACCAAGCTAAACTTCCCTAGCAGGGCAAAGATCTAATTTCCCGCTGTAGACAAGTACACATACTAACCTATTTTAGCGATCATTCGCTTTCGCTAAGTCAGTTCCGCGCTTGTAATTAGATCCCGTCGGTAGCAATATTACTGGGTCTTATTTTGTTTGTACCTTGTCAATGTTGTGACGCTGTTTCTAGGCTCCACGAGACACGTATAGTAATTAACTAGCTTTTGCCCGCGACTTCGTTCGCGTGGTTAAGATAGTTGTGCATTTATTTTGAAAGTCGCGGATTGCCAATATACCTAGGTATTTATCTGTAGACATCATTTCACACATTTAAATTTCCTCATAAAAATGCATGTACAAACTGGAACACTCTGTAGCACCCTGTATAACGGGAATTTTCCAAAACCCTTTTCGTAGTGCTCACATACATTATAATAGGAATCTACCCTCCAAAAATGGTGTTTCTACCTTCAGCCCCATACAAATTCTCATACAAACTTGAACAACCTGTAGCACCCTGTATTAAGGGAATTTTCTAAAATCCTTTTCATAGTGCTCACCTACATCATGAAAGGTATCTACTCTCCAAAAATGGTGTCTCTACTTCAACCCTATACAAATTCTCATACAAACTTAAACAACCTGTAGCACCCTGTATAAGGAGATTTTTTTTAAATCCTTTCTTAGTGCTCACCTACACCCAGTGGCGTGCACAGAGATTTTAGACAGGGTAGGCACAATAAAAAATATACCAATTTTATCACTGTTTCGGTATCTGCCAACCTATACTGAACGAAATCCAAACATTTTTATCATCTTGATTGGGAAACAAAATGCATAGAAAACAATACAATTGGTTTGTGTGTACGTACACAAGCTGTTAGCCAGTTATAATTAATTATATTAAAACTTTTTATGAAAAGAACGAGGGGCATTCATAACCTACCTACCATGTTTTTAAACACAACGCATCTTCCCTTTGCAATGAATTTAATTAAACTTTATCCTCAAAAGATAACCTCGATAAAGCGGCAATTTTTAATTTATTTAAACAAACTTTGCCAGCATAGGTCTCGCATGTAAATTATTGAATTTTCACAGTAAATCAACGAAATAATTACTTAGGTACTTAACTTAAAATAGTCAATAACTTGCGCCAAGAAAAACAATCAAAACAAAGCAAAACTAGCTGCAAGGGCAAACTAAAAAACGCTACTCTCTTCAATGCAATCATTACGCGGTCGGTCGGGTTGCAAATAAGCAGTGCCTCCAAAACATAAACACGCGCATACATTTTCACGCACACAGTCACACTTTTGATGTGTACTACACGAGATTCGTTCTATGAAAAAGAAGCAGCCCGTAGTACTGCTTATGGACACGCGGTAAATAATTGGCGCCTCTGTCGCCCGGCCGATCGTTGGTTCTTGTTCTTGTGATTTTTGGTTGAAGTGAATTTAGTTTCAAAAACCACAAATAGATGGCGCTTAAACTAATAGACACGGAAACCCGAAGAAGTGCTGTGCACGATGATGGGTTCATAACTTTTTTTAATTACAAGTAGTTTACAAATAATAGGCTAGGGAATTAGGGTCATATATTTATGGGACTACAGGGTATGCAGTGCTTATTTGCATGTATGGAGTGCACGCCACTGCCTACACCATGAAAGGTATCTACCCTCCAAAAATGGTGTCTCTACTTCAACCCTATACAAATTCTCATACAAACTTAAACAACCTGTAGTAGCACCCTGTATAACGGGAATTTTCTAAAATCCTTTCTCAGTGCTCATCTACATCATGAAAGGTATCTATCTACCCTCCAATAATTGTGTCTCTACCTTCAGCCGTTAGGGCTCCACGCTTATCCCAACAATGAATGAATCAATGAATCAATCAATTTAGAGTTTTATATGTATAGATTACCTATGTGTATGTTTAAAAACAAAACTTTCATAAAAAAATATGTAGTTCTATAATAGTTTTTAGTAGCGAGAATTGATGAAATCAGATTGCCTCTTTATTGCCGAATTGATAAATTTTCAGCGGCCCCCCCCCCCTGCCCACCCCTGGCGACGCCCTTGCGGATAGGTAATTAGAAACACCAGTCGATTTTAAATAATACAAATGATGAGGTAACTTTGAAGCCATGGTTTTCCGCCAGGGATTGATCAAGCTGTGATCTGATGATGGCTGTCCAGGGACCTGGGAGTGAAAGGAGGAGATCCATATTGCTATAAAATAGCATTAAAAGGACGGAAATCCTTAAACTGAGAACTCTGATCCTTACAACTCTTAGAATGCTGATCAGATCAGTTGGATGTGTATAGCAATCTGGATCTCCTCCATTCACTCCTGGGGCCCTACCGGCAAACTTACATGGTAATCTTAATCGCTTTCATTTGACGGATGGATGTGACACATTGCTACTTCTTTTTGGCATAAATAAAAACTTACCAAAGAAAACTAGCAATGAATGTATCACACACATGAACACATCCATCTGTTAAATGAAAGCGATTACGATAGCCATGTAAGTTAGTCGGTCGGGCCCCAAGACAGATTTCAAACAATTTCAATCGAGAATTGTTAGCAACAGAGTTGCGTAATCAGGATCAGGGGGCTGATCACAGCTCGATCAGTTCCTGGTGGAGAACCAAGATGGCTTCAAAGTTATCTCGTTTGTATGAGAAAATCAACTGGTGTTTCTAATTATTATCCATCCACCACTGATGTGTTGTAGTGGTTTAAAATATTAATAAGACATAATGTATATCGTCGCGTAATATCTTCAGTGTCTAATAGACTAGACCAAAGGTGCCCAAACGGTCGATCGCGATCGACCGGTCGAATGCGAGAGGTTTTAAGGTCGATCGCCAAGGCTAACAGATATGCACCCAATGTACTTTTACTTATGCATTTTTTTCTTGATAAATATTTGGAGGGTTAAACGTCAAAATGTCGATCTCTTAGTCATGAATTTTTACTAGGTCGATCTCCTTAAGAAAAAGTTTGGGCACCCCTGGACTAGACACACTATGCCGAAGTTACGCGACCGAAGATCGGCGGCAACGCTTTTTTTATGAGAAAAACGCTGCGTAATTTTCGGCAGATGTGTTGCTAGCCATTCACAAAGCATTGCAGCCATTGCAGGTGTAACTAGGCCCAATTTCGGTCGCGTAACTTCGGCATGGTGTGTTTGGACACTTAGACTAGTGTACTTACCGTGTCTGCGGTGCGCGTAGGGGTCGCTGACGTCACCCTCGCGGTAGATGACGGAGTGCATGCGCGTGCGCGTGCCGTTGGGCGGGAAGTATCGGCGCGCGTGCTCCACGTAGTACGAGCCGTCATGCGCGATTATCTTGCCCTCGAACACGCCCTCCGTCACCGAACCGAACACCTTCGAGTGTGGCTCGTCTGTGGAACATACGCCAATGTTAGAAATGCAGATTTTATTGTTTCTTCAAAAAAAGGAGGAGGTTTTCAATTCGTATGGGTGTATTTTTTGATCGATGTTCGCGCATATCTTTCGAATTCAAACAGTTTTCTTTAGAAGTGGTCCCATTTAATTATTTTTTTTAAGATCAGTAGTTTTTGAGTAATCCTGAAATACTGTAAATTTACCAATCATCACATCTTCAAACGATTTTGAAGGCAAGCATACCACAAATACAAGGTATTTGAAAAATGTCTCCAATATTTACAAACTATAGATCTTGGAAAAAGGCATTACCTGTCATTAAAAGGCATATACGTAAAGCACTTGTTCGGTTTACTCTTTACAATTTAATTTCAGTGACTGGTTCAAAAAACCAAAGTCTTATTAAATTTAAGGCGGTCACATAATTAAAGACACCCGTCGATTTTCATACAAATGAGGTAACTTTGAAGCATTTGTTCTCCGCCAAGGATTGACCTAGCTGTGATCTAATGATGGCCATCCAGGGAGTGAATGGAGGAGATTTAGATCGCATACACACCCAACTTATCTGATCATCATTCTAAGAGATCTAAGAATATGATTAAAAAAAAAAGACAAATTTATTGAAATCCTGAACCTGAAAACTCTGGTAGGAGGTGGTCTGGAGGTATTATGACTTCTATTTGTTCGTAGCCTCTATCTTATTCCTGGCAGTTTTCCGACTGGTTATCAATCTATCTCTTTTCTTTGCTATACAGCGAGAAAGAGATGTAACTATAGCAATTCATAAACCTGGCAAGTTTTAAGAGGTTGTAATATGATGATCAGTTGGATGTGTAAAGCGATCTGAATCTACTGTATTTACGCCCTAGATGGCCATCATGAGATCACAACTAGATCAATCAATGGCGGAGAACCAAGGCTTCAAAGTTACTTCGTTTGTATGAAAATCTACTGGTGTTTTTAATTATGTGACCGCCACTGTAGCTAGCTTTCAGTCTGAGAAACTTAGTACATGGCCAAAAATTACTTCGACAGCGAAGCGATATCATGATAAGGCGTACACAATAGGCACCGTGCCTTGTCCACGATCAAGGCCCTTTAGCAAATCAAATGCGCAAGAGAGAGCTAACAGTCCATATTTTTTCCTGCCTCCGCCGCTGATCAGAATTCAATAACCAATTCCAATAACTAAGCTACCACTTATCGCATCACTATAAGAACCGTATCAGTATTAGTTAATCAGGTTGACTCACTAAGTTGTAAAATCCGGGTTTTAACGACAAGCAACAAAAGCACTGTTAAAAGTTATTGTCACAGTTAAACTGCTCCTATTATATTACGTTCATCTGTTAGGTAACTGACCGCACCGTCACGACAATAGAATGTCAACGGCACCTATTAGACGTAGTAACTATTTTTTAATATGTGCCTATCCTATAAATACGAGGGTGGATTGATAAGTCCATGACTTTTTAATGAAGAAAGACTTTTTTCTGGAATATTTTGTTTTATTTCTGTACATAATCTTATTGTAGCTCTGCGTATTCAGTCCAACGAAGTTCCTACCTCTTTAACCCATTATTTTTTTCTTTCATCGCCTTAAAACTGGTAACTGAAATGAGGGTCCATTTCAGACATCACCTATTGGCTTGATGAAAATCTTTGCCCGCCAAGACATTTATCAAGACATTTATTCATGTTTGGTAGGAGAAAATATCTCACTGGGGTTGAATCTAGAGAATAGGAAGGATTCGCATCTTCATTCGATGAGTTTTGATGTCATGAGTGCCACCGAGAGGGTCGACAGGGTCATTAAGAAAAGTTAGAACTCGCTTGAGCTTTTTGTTTCCAAAAGTAATAATCTTTTGCCGAATTTGAAAAAAAATTAGTGTAAAGATGCCTTAAGGAGTTTCTTTTTAAGACACAAAAATAAATTATGAAAAAAAAGTATTTCTTCTTTTCAAAGTCATGGACTTATCAAACCACCCTCGTAGGATGTACGGCATACAACTGTGGGGAAGTGCCTGTAACACAAGCCTGTCAATCATCCAAAGACTACAGAACGGCATACTGCGTACAATATCCAATGCTCCTTGGTTCGTTATCAATACTGAACTACACGAGAACCTGTATATCACTAGAGTAAAAGAGGAGATAAAACGATCGGCTTCAAACTACAAAACTCGTCTCGAGTACCACCCGAATGAACTGGCTATCGCCCTATCAAGTGTGACATACCGCAAACGCCTCAAGCGCCATGACATCCAAAGTACTTATTTGTGAAATTTTCAAAATCTATTGCAATCGCTTTCATTTGACAGACGGATGTCACACATTGCTGCATTTCTTTGGTTAGTTTTATTTGTGCCAAAAAGAAGCATCAATGCACCACATCCTGAAAGCGATTGCGATATATTATGAATTTAGACAGTAAGTGGGCAGGGTCTAGAGAAGCGTTTTGACTGACAGGGGAATCTTCCGCTGGGGAGGACCCTAAAATTCCAATAATGGCACGTTCAACTTAAGCCTACTAAAAGTTCTAGGACTAATCAGTCCCAGTAGACGAAAACACAAAAAAAATCTCACACTATCACACGTAATTGTATACTGGAAAGAAGCTGTTACGGAAAACCAAGGCTAGGAAGGCTAGGAGGGCAGATTTCAATCTAAGAGGGCAGATCGTATAAAAACCTTTGTTAAATTCTAGACATGCCTTTTGCATTTCACAGCTATAGTTCAAAGAGAACAATTCATTCCACAATTTCATAACATCGCTTTACAAACAAAAAGACCAGACATTTAAACAATAATTAAAAGAACCAATTAGCATGAATTTGTCAAACTTATTGAGTTAAGTCAATACTGGATATTGGATATGACTTGGTATGGTTAGAAATGAAAAATAAAATGAGTTATATTTTATTATCTGTCATGATAAGAAGATACGCAAAAATATGTAAATAAATTAGCACTAATGGACTACTCTACACCTGAAATAACCTTTTATTGAATTTTATGAAAAAATAAAGGTTTTCTTGACTCTATCACGTCAAAAAAAACTATAGCTTTTAAATGTTTTCAACTTCTCTATATTATTTTATAAATAAAACCTATGGTAGCATTATCTTTTTTTATCTATGTCATTTTTTTATGTTGTAACGTGTGAAGTAAACAAACCAGGTAAACAAAGCGATAGGAAAACGAGAAATAACTAATTGGGTGAGAGGCGAAATAGCAATAAGGACAGGGAAATTAATTTGCAATCTATAATATTATTATATTGGTTTCGATATGATACGCCAGCATGTTATAGACGCATTAATAAGTGGCAGCCAATTATTGCGTTGTATCATACTTGTTTACTAAACAAAGTTGGTACAAGACTTTTATAAATAACTTCGTGCAATATTGGCTTCTGAAATAACTTTAAAGAAATCTTGAGAAGTGTTCGTGTCAAAGATACAATTAAAGTTCAAAGGACAGAGAAATGTCGAAGCAATTCACGTTGGAGTGTCACTTCACTCCTGGATATTTATTCTACTGCACAAGAAATGACATACCTAAGCCAATAAAGAAAATGGACGATTGTTTAATATAAAGAGAGGAATTTTATAATAGGTATTGCGGCAGGCATTTCTTGGTAATAAATAGCATATTACTTAATCTGGTGCAATAGTTTTTTTTTTAATTCATTGATGATTCATACTAGTATGTTATATTTGAATTTCTTTAACCAAAACCTCGAAATAATCTATTCCAAATTATCTTATTTGCTCGGAGACACGATGTTATCAAACTATGAAAAACAATCATGTTTCGCCTCGAAAAACGTAATTAAAATGCTTGGAAGCAATGGGGAATGTCCGAAAAAAATCAAATTGGCTGAATATTTTTCTATAGGTAGGAATAAGGTCCCTTAGTAATAGAATAAATTTTCATAAATTTCGGTTTCGTGAAAAAAATTCAAAAAATCAAAGTCTCTTCGACTTCACAAATGTATGAAAGCAACAGCAGAATGGAGATTATACCTTTGCCGCTAACTGCCAAAAACACAACACGTATTTAAAAAAAAAGTTTTGACATTTTGTCTTGAAACTTTTTTTTTAATACCATGTTGTGGTTGTGGCAGGTGTTGGCAAAGGTACAATCTCCATTCTGCTGTTACTTTCATACATTTGTGAAGTCGAAGAGACTTTGATTTTTTGAAATTTTTTCACGAATCCGAAAATTATGAAAATTTATTCTATTACTAAGGGATCTTATTCCTACCTATAGAAAAATATTCAGCCAATTTGATTTTTTTCCGACATTCCCCATTAATTATGGAACCATTTCCCATTCGAAGTTGCGTATACGAACTGTAATGTTAGGTTCTTCCTTTATTGCTAGCAGTAATAGGATTGTAGGAGTGCAGTAAAGTTTAAATATTACATTTGATGTCGTGTTTGTCAGAGCAAAACGTTAAGCTGGCGGCAGTTATGGGGTGAAATTAATAGTTAAGGATAGTTAGCAGTGACTCATTTGGGTTCACGTGCAGGCGACAGGGGATAGCCAGGGCCGTGTTTTTTCTATTGAATTGAAATGTGTCATGAGCAGTTCCGGATTAAGCTAGTACGGGGCCTGTAGCAAATTCTATCAGTGGTTTGCTATAAATGAGTTATGTTGCCAATTTGCGCTCGGTGTGTGGTGCAAAACATATTTTTTAATACAGTTGCTCAAAAAGTGGCGTATTGCAGGGACGTATAGCGTTCGGGATGTGGGCTATTACACACTCGAGCTTTTTCTTCACCTTTTCCGAACTCGTGCGTTTTCTTTCCCAACTGTCAAAATAATGTCTATTAAAAAGAAAAACCCACCACGAAGCTTTTACTAAAAAAAAACATAGAAGTTTTTATGATTCATGCAAATATTTCTAAAAAGAAGCTACTAATTGTGTTTCAATATCAGATTTAAAAGTAATTTTAATTAAAATTTAAACATTAAATTAATATTAGTATCGGCCAAATTAAATTTATAAATATAAAAAAGTTGGCTGTATGACGTGCACTGCCATAGTCTCTGCTTATAAGAGTCTGCGCGAGTAAGTTATTTCTTAATTTTCTGTAAAAAAAATCTACTGAAGACTTGGCTGTATGGGCAAAGTTCCCTTTGCCTACCCAGAATGGGTGAAGAAAACAAAAAATCTCTGCTTATATTCTTTTACGGTTGGCGCCATTTTAAAATAATAGTATATTATTAAATTGCTTCATTTTTTCGCAACTGCATTAAAAATAGTTGTTCAGTACACGTGCGGAACCGTCATTGCAACTTGTTCCGACTGTCAACTCTCACCTTCGGCTGCGCCTCGGCTCGGGTAGACATTTGTCGGAACTCTTTGCAATGACAGGCTTTCCGCACTCGTAATGAAATATACTATTGTAATGTTACAAGCGCTCACTTTTAGAAATGTACTTAAATTTTAAATTATAGTCTTACATTTTGATACCAACTCTTTCGTGGTAAGTAGTTTAGGTACCTATATTGATTAAAAAATAATTTCACGCTGTTATCTAAATTGATACTTTTTTACGGTCATTAGCATTGGTGCGTGGGGCCCCAACCAAATGCTAGCGCGGGGCCCGTAGTATTTGCTAGTCTTACTACGTGGTTAATCCGCCACTGGTCACGACTGACACTGAGTTAGGGTTGGCAATCCGCAATAGGGAAGGGAATATTTATAATTTTTTTTTTAATCAAAATCATAAGTAAGTATAATGCGTGAGAAAATCAACTGTAATATCTTGCGTTTTTTTCTCTCGTGATAATAGTTACTTGAAAATAGCAGGCAGCGGCAACCGCCGAAAATGCTCTATACAAAACGGACATGATATATGACGTCACATGTCACGTTTCAGACGCGTTTAATATGGAGTTAGCCAAGAACTTTCAATTATATCCGAAAATGAAAAAAAAACGTTATTTTTCCATGATTTCATGGTGTGTTAAAACTAAAATAATACATTATTATTTTTCATTTTTCTGTTCCATCATGTTTTTATACGTGTCCAAAGCGATAAAGCTTAATTTTATCAAAATTGGTGACTTATGCATTTTCCCTATTGTGGCGTTAAAAGTGTGTTATTAATTGAGAGTGAAACCGAAATATTGTGATTATTGGTCAGTTATCGGTTGTTTAAATTAGACACCAATAATACATTCTGTTATCAGTGGGTAATTTATGAGTAATCTTAATAACTTAGTTTGTTATGAATAATCAGTATTTTCCCACGATCTATTTATTCACTTTGTTGGAATGGGTTTTGTGAAGTTTATCATGAAATTAATATGATCATTTCTCCTCTCAACTCCGTTAAATTATTTTTAGACCTTATCCAGAAAACAGTTGGGGAAAAAAAATTGAGATATGAAGCCATGAGTTATTCCGTATTCATCCTATGACGTCAAATTCCAATCGCTGTTTTTCATACCAACATACCTACCTAACGTTATCTTCTTCTTTCTCAAATCCACGTAGTACAAGTCTAGGACAGGGTCAAAGTTGTAATACAAAGTTGTGTGGTAGGAAGCCTACAAGCAGAAGATTTTTGTTCACCCTGTGGCCTGTGCCACTACTAGATTTATTCTGTATGATTTCACAAGTGTTTGAAATCATTTTTTATCTGGTAAACAGAGTAGCTGGCGTAGCTGCAAATGTAATAAGTGATATTACACTTTGTTAAATATTTTTTCTATGCTAACCCTATTACACGCGCAGTAACCAATGCGTGGTTATAACGCTGAACTGAAATGCACGTGCTACTTTCACACGTGGCTGCAGGTGATGCATTACTTACAGTTTGCTATGATGTAAAGCAGGGGTTCCCAACCTTTTTTTGTCTACTGCCCACTTTAAGAATAAATTATTTTTTACCGCCCCCCTTTTTAAACATATTTAAAAACCGCTAAGTACTTAAAACTGATTATTGAAACGCAAATTTATAGTATTGGGACAGAGTATCTTTTATTGAAAATAAAACAAACATAATCAATTTTTATTTAAAAACTAATGTGAAGGTTGAATCTGATGCTGTTCAATAATGCCCCCTTTTTTTCTGGGTCTCTTACCGCCCCCCTTTAGGCCTGCAGCGCCCACAAGGGGGCATTATCGCCCACGTTGGGAAAGACTGATGTAAAGTAAAAAACCAATCACATTGACGCACCAACATTAAAGTTTTTGAGTATAAATTCATTGCATTATAAATTCAATGCGAGTAGTGTATGTACATATACATACTATATACCTACCTACAGTACTTATTGTGTAATACATATCTTATCCAATCTTGGACTCTTACAATCTTATCCAGAATTATTAGTACCTAACTCTACCACCTGCCTTTTTTCGGAAGCGTTCTCCTTACAACCTGTCTGTATACACTTGAGAGTCAGGGAAATTGACGTTGAGGAAAGTGGACGTTTAGGTAAGTGGACACTGGACATTCAGGTAAGGGGACGTTTCGTGAAATAGACCTAAAGAACCGACGGGAGATTCCGGTAATAGGACCTAACGAGCCTAAAGAGAGCAAATAGTCAGCTTGGTTTTTTTAAGTTCTTTCCGAGACAGCACAGAATCAGTTGAGAACACCAAATGAAATTGATAAATTTCAAACAATATCAAATACCAAGCTTTAAAATGGTGCCAATTTTATTTAGAGCAAATTGATTATGCGTTAAAACATAGCATGCATTGCTTCAAAATGTTTTTTCCTGTTACAGGAATAATTCCATACATGATTATTTACTAGAAATTTAACTAACTTTCCGCATGCTCTGTACTGTCATCGAAAGCACACATTTTCTACCAACTGTATTGATAATAGCTTATTTATCGCATTGTCATGTTTGCAATGGTCAGCATTATAAGTTTCTGGTTGGCAAGCATTTGGCACGAGCCACTTGGTACAGCCACAATAATGGTGTCGGTCTCAGCGAGGTCAATTTACCAATAAGTATTAATGAGCAGCAGACAATGGACTTCAATAAATGGACACTGCGGCTTGATTGTGATTATTTTGTTTGTTATGAAGTCTTGGTTGCGAACTGAGAACTGACCGCGTATAACTAGGTGTGTTACCTTTTCACGCTTGAACCTCTGAAGTTCTGAACTAATTTAGTACTTTTATAGACTGATAAATAGGACCATGGGCAAAGACTTAAGCTATAACCTTTTCTCGCAAAATGAATATCTAAGGGAGTGAAATAGGGTATGAAAGATAGAGCTGTGAAAGGTAAAACTGTGTAGACCGCAACTCCGTCTGGTAACAGGTGCCATTACCGGTCATGGATAATTTAACAGACATCTTTTTAATTTAGGTGTCACGGACAGTCCCCTATGCAGAGGATCCATGGAGGAAGAAGAAACAGCCGCCCACGTACTGCTGGAATGCAGAGGGGTGGCCCCTTACCGGGCGAGGTACCTCGGCTCGCCGGGCAAGGTCCAGGAAGCAGTCACGAATGTGAAAGCCCTTGGAGCGTTCCTGGCTGAGTTGGGTTGGCTGGAGTGATCCGGCCGCACACCCTCCAGAGTTCCAGACGCAAAATAGGCGCAATAGACGACGAGTTGCGGAAACCACATTGACAATAAGAAGAAGGGTATGAAATATTGTATTCCTGGAACAAGGGTTACACGGTCAAAGTCGCCGCTGTACACGATATTGCCTGAACTGAAATGCATTACAAATCCTCTTTTAATTTGATCTGTTACCCACTTTCCCGTTAACTATCGCAAGTTATTGCATATTATATGGCAAAACAGCTATAAAAGTTTCAACTTTACGATTCATGAACGATTCACGAACGTGCAGACGAATATTGAAACATTAAAAGATTTTGTGTACCTTTTATTAAAACCGTACGCAGTTTACCTGTCTTCACCCTTCCGGATGACTTTGTCATTTTCTTAAACTTGACACTTTTTTTACTTGTCTCATTATTAACTCGGCTCTTTCTTAGTTGGTCTCTTTCTTAAACTTGTCACTTTCCTAACTCGTCTCATTTTTAACTCGGCTCTTTCTTAGTTGGTCTCTTTTGCAAAGTTGACACTTTCCTAACTCGTCTCATTTTTAACTTGGCTCTTTCTTTTTCGCTATTTTTCCTCTCTCCTTAGCCGTTGTCCACCAGATTATTTCACCTGGGTGAACCACTTACTGTTACTAAAAACTGTGCACTGTTAATAAAAGCACAATAGTTTATTTACTATAAAAACAACTAACAAGATCGGGTCACGCATTAGAAAAATTCGTATCTTTTTCTCATACTTTAACAGCTTGGCCATATAGAGTTGAAATTAGATTAAATGGAACTAAAATTTTTCAGTACAAAAATAAAGCGGTGTTGCCAAAATTATTCGCGATTTTGACGTGTTTACATATAAAGTTGTGCCAGCTCTTTTTTCAGCTCTTTATGGTCAAACTGTATTGAAAAACTTGTTTATCTACTTTCCCCTTTTATGATAGTATATTAAAAATGAACCACAAGCATGTGCTTCTAGTTTAATTTGTTATGAGAAAGCTACATATATCACATAACTCGCTCATCCGCAATCGTCGTGTTGGTGGGTTCGTTGGAGCCGTTGGAGGGGAGACGAGTTTGAAGTTTAAAAAAGAGACCAACTAAAAAAGAGCCCACCTAAAAAAGAGCACAGTTAAAAATGAGACAAGTTAGGAAAGCGTCAAGTTTAAGAAAATGACGAAGTCGTCTAGGAAAGAGACCAACTAAGAAAGAGCCGAGTTAAAAATGAGACAAGTAAGGAAAGTGTCAATTTTAAGAAAATGACGAAGTCATCCGGGAGGGTCTTCACATTCACATTCATATCATAACATGAAAAAGTACTACAGGTAACTTTTTCCTGCGAATTTCTCTTACTAGATAATGTTATGATTCTAAACAAGGGACGGGCGTCCCTTTACAGTATTTACCGTAAATCTTAAGAACAGACTTGAGCTTTTTAAGACCATTACATAAAAAAGCCATATCATTTATTCAGTCTAGGCTGCAAACATGAGAAACTACGCCATCAGACGATCATAACGGCCATAGAAACATTGTGTTCAAATAATTAAGTAAAATATTAAGAACCCTACTCTTTTTTGCACATTTACCCGTACATTTCATGAATGTATGATTTATATCTTAATCTATTAATCCATGTAATTAAGGCTAAAAAATTCAGGCCTGAAACAACGAAGGTAGGTATGGTAAGTAAATAGGAAGGAGAGGTAGAATGTTTTTCGTGCAAACCGCAGGGTTCCGAAGAGTAGGGGTTGGAAAAATTTCGCGTACCTACATTTGCGAAGTCAGGAGAGCAGGCGAGCCAACTTACCTATTTTATTTTATCATTGAGTAATTTTATTTGCTTCGGCGGGGCGCCCCGGGGCGCCCCGTACAGAATTTAAGAAGGTATTTATTCTATTTGCTTTACGTTGATGATATACGATAAGCGGCAGTCAGTAGACGAAATGAACTGTGATAAAAACCAGACGGGTTCCGTACAAATTCTGTTTTTAGTATTTAATTTTGTTGTTATAGCGGCAACAGAAATACATCATCGTGAAAATTTCAACTGTCTAGCTATCACGGTTCTTGAGATACAGACTGGTGACAGACGGACAGCGGTAATAGAGTCCTTAAACCCTTTGGGTACGGAACCCTAATAAAACAGCTTGTGTTGTATGACTTATGGATGCTTATGGTTAACTTTTGTCTGCTGGTGCAATCAATGCAATGTAATTACAGTGCGAACTAATTTGTTTGAATCATCGACAGCGATACGATGATGATGAAGAATAAGAACTTACCGTAATAAAATAATGGAGAGTCTTAAAAGATGTGTATAATAAACCCCATTGATATCACGAAAATATCTAACAAAAGTAGCACTTTTATGAAATTTTACTTTGTGCAACTCTGATATGTTAAATCTACGGTGAATATACCTATAACAATGGCAGATAAAAATTTATCTGACATGATAATACGAGTAAGACACACTTCATCTTTTAGTTATAATGTTATGTATTTTAATATAAAGTACCTACCTAAAACACAATTACCTATGTATATTAGAAAAATGATGCCAGAACCAGAAATTTTCGGGAAACAATTGTTACTGAATGATAATTTATTAAAGATCTTTTAATAAAAAAAAAATTGCAGCAAATTAATTAATTTGGAAAATATTAATAATAAACAATGAACATAAAGTATTTAAGACTTGATGTTTACTAAGCAGAACGCTAAACTCAGAAACTGAATTGAAATACGAGAGCTGCATTGATGAAACTAAGAGCTATTGATCTTTGACTGGATTGAACTGATAGTGTAGTGACGAGCACGTTATGCGGGCGTGTAGGTTTAGCCAAATCCATTTGACAGTTACACACGTAGTTGGGCCTCGGGATCGTAGTGCACAAACGGTGGTTGCGACTCGCAAGTGCATCCATCGTGCCGACTGCCGACTGCTCGGTAAGTAGGGCGACGAACTGCGATCGATGCCGCGCCGCCCTCCGCACAACTTTACCCATTTACACTGTACCAAACTTTCGCGATCATAATACGACTGACGTATTCCAACAATACGCATCATTGCTGATATACAGTCGATTCAAACTTCAATTTAAGTTGGAGGCTCTTTTTATAAGTTTCCTGAAGGTAAAGGAAACTTAGCGGTGCCAATATGAGCCAACTTCTCGAGAATAAAACCGCGAGGGCAGCTGTTCTCTCTTTTAATATTTATGATGCGAAAACTGGAGTCTTATAAAAAATACGGCAAGAGCTAAACAACTTTGATTAAATTCAAAGTAATGTCGAGTTAACTTCTTTGGCAGGTAATAGAAACAACGACCTACTTATAGCATCTAAAATTTTAAAATAACGTCCACTTTACGTTTTTATTTAGCGAAGGATACGAATGGCGATAACTTGTAAAAAAAGATTACGAATATTTTTTCTGGCTTTAATACATACTTTTTTACAAACTTACAAAGCCGTGAAAACTTTGTACAAAATTATGATTATTTACATTGCATTGAGGAGGCGAAGCGGACCGCCCGTCCTCATCACGACATCGACATTAAAAGTCGAGTGGCCGCCGAAAGCTCCCAATTAGCCGGGACTTTGACGCCCGTCCCGTCAGTAATTGCAAAAAGAAATATGTTAGTGCTCTCGAGGAATTATTAATGTCGGCAACCAGTCTAGTCCCATGTCGAGACGAGCAGACGCGGAGCGGGAGCCCGTTTAGCTTGTTTGATTAAAGAGAAACACAATCGCGGTCGACACGACATACTCCGAACGGGGACTTATTAAATTTTCCCTGAGGGCGAGGGCAGACAATAGCGGACTATCTTGGGTGTAGATAACGGCGGTCTTGGAGCCGCGTACAATGGCGCCGCCGAGTTGGGTGCCAGTCCACCGCGCACACCACCTACAAACTTTGTGTATGTTTGTTCTTGTTGGACGTGAGACACTCGCTCTAAACTGCAGACTTGCTTCATCTCCACTCCACTTTAGTAGCAAAACCCATTTATCGGTACATGAATTTACTAGCGAATATAATAGATTGCGGGCGCTTTGCTTTGTTTCCTTTCTTTATTGTGTTGGTTTTAAATATTGTTTCATGGAACTTACGATGTTTAGGATAATTATATTTTATACAATTACTCACCAGCCAACTCTCCGTGGTACAAGTGTGATGTGTCGACGTCATGGACCTCGCCTTGCGCACCTTCCACCTGCCATAATACATTTTCAACTTAGTTTGTTATTATGGGATACGACCTTACAATAATAGCAGAAGTTATATACAGATTCAAATAATACATAAAATTAATACAATTTAGTTGTGAGGGGCGTGTTGTAATGTGTATGAGTACGAGTGACAATCTAAGAAACATGGTTGTAAAATTGCAAGCTAAAGTCCGTTCGCTTAGATAGTGTCAGTACACCCGCAAGCACTTGTACTCAGAGACAGGAATACTCCTTCGGGACCTTCAAATCCCACCACCAGTGGTTGGTTGGAACTCTAATTTCTCAACTGACTACCAGTGGCCAAATAACACAATGTCCTGGTAACAAACACACCTTTCACTGCGGCATTTCTATGTAAACTGCCAAAATCCAAATTGACTTGCGGGTGTAAGCCGCATGCGGTATCCTTTGTTTATGCGGCTGCATCCTTTGACAAGAAGCGGCACGTGGAAAGGCGGCGTGATAAAAGGGCGACACTATCTAAGCGAACGGACTTTAAACTTCTGAGAAGAGTTATATCTTTTCCCAATACATATTTGTAAATATTACTTAAAAGATGTACCAATAATAATATTTTTTTATTGAACTTATTAGAGACCATGAAACAATATGTAATGGAGTGACAACTAATGAGTTTTGTCTCATTCATGTGTGTGGTAGTGACCACAACCACGTGATGTGGCTGTGCTGTCGTAACTCGTAAGATAGGCTCCAGAAATAGGGAATATGCATAAGTTACCGATTTTGATGAATTTGAGCTTGATCGCTGCGGACACTTATAAAAACATGACGGAACAGGAAAAAAAAAACCTAGTTTTATCACACGATGAAATCAGGGGAAAATAACGATATTTTTTTTCATTTTCGGATATAATACACTTTACAGTCAGATAGAATATCGAATAAGAAACAATATTTTGTATGACACATATGTACTTAAACGCAAAATTTAGGGAGATAATTGTTTTTTTATCATTTTTTTATGCACAAAGGGATAGTACTTGGCCTTCACCTCACCCAATGTTCAGTGACGATAATGCTGAAGGCGGAAGCGCACTACACCCGGAACCCTCATCACTAAGGAACTGGTTAACTTACCTCTAACTGCCGGAACACATTTTTTAAATTGTTGTTATGGCGTCAGACTTAGGTAAGATGGTGGTAGCTAGCCAGGCGACCAATCAAACCGAGTACAAATGTACCCCCCTCCGGGGAATCGAACCCGGCCGGGACCCCTGCGTCTTACACGGATGGGTGAACCACTAGATCAAATAGACGGTTTCGTACCTTAAAGTCATCACTAAAAGCGGAGAGATCCCTTCGCAACCGGAGGCTGAACCTCCTGCCGTGAGCTCTGAAGTCGAGTTGCAGGTCTGACAGTGTGTCTGTGGAGCGACGCGTGCGCAAGTGCTGCCTGTGCACTGCGTCAGAGTCGTAGTCGAGCAGCTCATACTTTTCGATGTATTCGTTTAGGCGGTGGTTTCTGGATGCTGAAATGAATACAATGATAATGTTACCTCATCTTAAATTACAACTGTTACGGAATTCACATGATGATCGGAAAAGCAAAGGCCTTGGCAACAATAAAAAAAATTGGTCATGATAAACTTGGTTTAATTAAACGTTACGTTTGATTAAACGACACTTGAGAAGCATTCGATTTTCTCAGTCACAATTTTTCCGTAACGTTAATTATAAACTTTTCGAGGGGCCCGAATGACATTCAAGTCGGGGACAATGGACGTAACTTTGCCAATGTCGAATTCACGTCTGCGGAATTTCGCAACAGTTGCCATTTTATTGTATTTCCAAGTTACCAAAATGATTGTCCAGTCTAGAGTTCCTATATTTTATCCGAAAAAAAAGAACAAAACGGAAACCATATGGTATTAGAAAATGTGTAGAACACATGTTACCGCGTTTAATTTGCATGAAATACATTTCGAGATCATTACCACTGTAATGAATGGACTATAATGCAGTGGATATTGCCGCATGGTAAATTCACTGTGAACAAGGTGTCCAGTAGCCTACGTGTCCAGATATTACGGTACGTGTTGGTTAAAGCAAACAAGCACATAGTCGGAGCGGTTGGGGAGCTAGACCGAATAAAGTCTATTATACTGGTAAGACCTTCATTCCTGGAAATGCACCGTGAAGAAATGATACCGCAACGTCGGTAGAGATTAAAATGAGCAGAAACAGCCAGCCGGGTGAGATAGTGACGTGCAGAGGGACATTAGTTACGGCACAGCTGCCACTGAATGCAATCTGGGCGAGACAAGATCTGAGACGTGGAGGATTTATTTAACGTGCCATTTGAAATTGATTCCCTTGTTCCCGTATGTAAACAAAACGTGATAACACTAGCAATTTTTGTAGCAAATAGCAAGCGGAAACGTGAACCATCCATTCAATAACGTTTTGGCGGTTATCATTGGTGGTATCTCGTCTAAGGCAAATAATTCTTGATAAATAGGTCAAAAACTTGACAAATGCAGTGAACTTTATGAATTTATAATTACGTATTACTTTAGTTTAACAATCGTGGTGAATAAATCGAGAAAAACTATGCAATGTATTTAAACTATCACGTTTTAAACATGACGAAGAGTAGATTAGTCGTGTCGTAATCTTTTATTTTTTTATTTTATTTATTAAGGCATACCAACTAAGTACAATTCGGAAATTAACTTAAAAACATATTAGACAAAATAGTCTCTTAAATTAGAAATTGTACCTAAATTACAGGTAAGCACAGGTAAGTATCTTCTAAAGATAAACACTGCATTCTGGTCACTCAGCCAATAAGGTCTTAAAATATTCAGCTAAACTTGTAATAGGTAGGTACTTCTTATGGAACATTGAATACGTAACGTAACGTAACTGATCTCTCTCTCTAGCTAGATTGATAGTTACCATCACAATAGCTATTGACTTGCAGCAGCTTCTGTCGACCTATAGTCAGGTTTATTTGCTCAGCCATAGAGTGGAGGTTTTTGCTTCGGTGTGCTGTTAGTGGGTCAGTGGGACAGGACCCCCGCCCCCGCCCCCCGAATGTAGTTACAAAGCCGGGCTTTATGCCTGCTGGCAATGTGCAAGTTCTTTAGTCAACAACTAAATACATATAACTTTCTCGTGGTGTTGCAAATTTGAATTTAATGCAATCTACCCTAATTGCTTCCGTGACTGGGACTAGTATTTTTTTAATGATTTTCTAACTTCTAAAACACACAGACTTTTTATTTTGTGCTTTTTTTTTTTTTTTTTTTTTCTCTTCTTAGTAGTAACACCATTTTAAAGCCCGTTAGATCTACTTTTACTTAATTCAAGTATCAAAAATTTTAAGGTTAAATCAGTATAGGTTAGTTCATTAATAAACAAAAAACTAATATTGATCATGAAAACAAAAACAAAGAATTTTCGTCTTCAATGCAAAGTAAATAGCAGGCTTTGTTTTTATACCGATATTACAAAACTTTTAATATTGAGCTCCAACAATTTCGATTCTAAGTGAGATGTTAGGCGAAAGATTCGTAGACAATTTAATTAGTAAAGTCTATGAGAGGGCGAAGTTGCGAGTTCTCTCCAAGTTTAACGATGTCCTCATGCGTTAGCCAACTTGTCGGTGGCCAGACAACTGGCCCGACTTGACTGCCCAGCCAGCCAGACTTGTATAGCCGTGATTTCCTATCGACTATTTTCTAAGACGGCGCGTGGCTGGCGAGACGGTAAATAAACATTATGCATTAGAGTTCTTAGAGCAAATTAAAGGAAACCGGGGCGCGACACCATGCATTAATAAATTTGAAAAAAATAATTAACGAATAGCCGAGAAATGCTTTTTATTCATCGATTTGTATCCTTTCATCAAATCCTGAATGATGTTTTCGAGACATTTCATGAGAAAATACAGCTAGTTCATTTCTAGATGATTTACGAATTCTCCACTCCACCACAAAGTAAGTACTTAGTGGCGGCCGACGCTCCCCACACCTCGTCCCTTGAATAAAGTTCTGTTTCTCTTGCAGAGCAGACTAATTGATATCTTTAATAAACGTGAGATGAAACGTTGTTTCATCTCAATGCTTTCTTTTTCAGCTTTGGAAGTGACAAATTACTGATAAAAGTGAGGAACTTTTATATTCCTAACTATACCTACAACAATTTCATTTTGGCCTCTTGTTCATCACTGGTATTTATTTGAGCAAAGAGATGTCGTGTCATAGACGACACTTAAATATCAATTTTGACGTGCATTCGTTTATTTACGTGGTTTGTTTGTGAAGTATTAGGATACACCCTACTTAGAATAGTTACATGTCATGCTTGGACGAATTAACCATGTCATGTACTACCAAAGACGCTATTCACAAAATATTCTGTTACTTACTATCCATTGAACGAGACAAATATTAATCAATGAAACCGGATTGCATGCAAGTGTTGACGTTGGCATTATAAATATTTAAAATATGTAGTCTCAAAGGATCAGGAACGGCAGATAAATAAGAATAAATATTGTCAATTCTCATAAAACACATGATTAATCAAATCAATAGTGGCGATGAGAATCCGTGTAGGTAAGTAGTTATGGTTTGAATTCGAAAAGATAAGCATTTCTAAGTTATTATCTACAACGGTACTTATTACTACGTGCCGACCTGACGACCAATAACGTTTGAAAGTGCGAGCGAGAGAACTCTCAAAGGGATTAGGGATTACTCGGCTGTCCCTCGGGATTATAAAGTTTATATGCGAGCGAGGGGTTTAACTTTTCTTGTTGTTCCGAAATCGGTCATAATTACAACTTGCCGAAGGTTCACGCCTTAAACAGAAATAATAATGAAGGATGATGTGGGTGAGTACCCTACCTACTGTAAAATGAAAAACTCTTGCATAGGTATTAAAAGGTAGTTTTTTTTTATAATAACAATCATTATTGTTTCTGACAAATGTTGTGTACACAGTATTAATTCAATTTGGATAAAGCAAATACATGTAATAAGATGACACAGTATTTTTAGCCGCAAACATAGCCGTCTAATAATAGGTTTTAACCTTTGAAATTGCCGATTTGTATGGAGAATTTTCAAGAAATTGCATTTTTCATACTAGCATACTAGCATTCATGAATAAAGATTCATATAACACCCGTGAACACTCATGTAACAAAAGTTTTATGTAAGTGCTAATGTTTGAACACTAGGCTAACTTATTCCATTTACGTATAAGCGAAAAAAATAAGTTTTGGCTAAGTTACAACAACACATCCGGTCACCCTTTTTTTGCTCACAAAAAAGAGTCACTTTCAATCTTTTTAAATGTTAAGGCTCCGTTATGCGGAATCACTTGTCTCTGTCTTTTTCTTTACGTGTAAAGAGTATGGAAAATAACCTCACTTCTGCACTTTTGCGGTGTTTTTAGTTGTTTTTTCATCATTATCTTTAGCACAATTATCTTTCTTGGAAAAAAGTTTCCGCTATTATTTACGCAAAAATATAACCCGCGACAAGCGCTTTTGATGATATTCTGATTTTTTTTACAATAAACTGTTAGCTTTATACGCAATTGAATACTTGTAGCTACTAGATAATCTCTTTAGCTTGTCGTATGTTTTTTTTTGTGACTACAACTTTACGTGAAAATATGGCCCGCGCAAACCATGTTTTCCTATCATGCACCCTTAAGAAAGCTTTATTTTTACTGATAGTTGACTATCACTGTCATAATTCGATATAATATCAAGATGTTGTCAAATATTTTAAATCATAGAAGTTATTATTTTCTCTGTATGTGACAAAATATCGGCAATTTCAAAGGTAAACCTAATATAATACTGGACTGATGAAACGGCACTCAAGTTGCTCGCGGTGGCCATTCATGGATTCAATAACACCATAGAGGTTTGAAAGGAACCTCATCAGATACATAGTTTATATCCATAGACGAGTAGAGTTCCGCAGATCGACGTAAGTGGATAAAGAAACGCAATTAGTGTTTTCGCCATCGCAAAACAAGCTCAGAAGCCCCAAGGGACCGACCGGAGCAATTACTTAGCGGCCAGTCACGATACGATACGAGCTTTCGCTCCAAGAAGCGAGTTCCATATTGTGTTTACTATCTTTTTATCGACTGACTTGTATAGCAAACACATGCGTTAGTAGTTAGTACGCCACACATCAAATAATGTCTCCTATAGAACATTGTGCTGTAGTGATTCTGATTCGTTCAGCGGGACCCTATTCACGGTGGACTGGTTTTGTTTCTCAAACAATGTAGATTTGACCGAATTCAAAGAGGATTACATATATGCCTGCCTACTCTACAGTAATAAGGACGGAATGGAATACAAATAGCGCAATGAAAGGACCTGTGAATAAGTTTGTAAATTGGATTACTTTATTTATACTAAATGAACGATAATAAATTCCAAACATTTTGATTTTTTTTACTATAATATTATAAAATATGTGAAAGTTTGGATGTTTGTTACTTAATTACGGCTGAACGGATTTGGTTGAAATTTGGCACAAATATAGTTTGTAGCCTGTATTAAATCATAGGTTACTTTTTATCCTTGTCAAGGTTCCCTTTCCACACGGACTCGAAGTCGCGGGCGGAATATAAGTACCCAGGTGAATTGAACAGTTCGTAGCCTGACATTGAAGGGACCATCCTAGAATTTTCAAAGAATATTCATATTTTACTCTAGTCTTTTAACAGTCGATGAGAAAACTTTGAAACGTGTAGCTAAAGAAACTTTTTTTTACGATATTTTTGTGCGATTCGCAGTTTTTCTGCAAAATTGTCAAAATTGAAAACCGTGCGGTTATAAAGGTATCTCTTTAAGAAAGGGTTAACGCCGAAAAAAAAATCACGAATTGAGGACATCAGCATCATCCACCCCATCGAACGCTTTAGTAAAAAAGATGTCAACTGATTTAAAACGTGAACGAGACGAGCATTGATGACAACCCCATTTTCATGTAGGCTCAGAACGCCCACTCCCGTATACAATATCCAAAAAATGTGATATAATATTAGGAGACCAAAGATTAAAAATTAGGGGGATAGCGGAGATCATAGGGATCTTATATAAGCAGACAAAAAATATGATTGTCAAAGATTTGGGCTTTCACAAGGTGTCAGCGTGAACAGCAAAAATCGATTTTCTACAGAAGAGAAAAATTATCAATATACAAATTTTCTCGTGATTGTTTGGAGTTATTTGAAGCTGATCAGCAGGAATTTTAGAATAGTAAATGAAACTTGGATTCGTCATCAAACTCTTGAACCTGAATAACATTCGAGATGGAATGGAATTTTCGACTAATGATAAAGTTCATCTTCATCATTAGTCGAAAATTCCATTATATCTCGAGTGACTATTTTGAGGGTCTCAAATAATATTTTTTAACGGGGATCAAGGCTTTAGGGGGCGTCCATAAATTACGTGAGATGTTTAAGGGGGGGAGGGAGTCGAGTCAAATCTCATCTCATCTTACGTTGGAGAGAGGGGGGGTCTCGGCAAATATCACGCAATTTTTTTTCTGATTGAAACAAAAAAAAAAACTATTTTGGTCCATTAAATCCAGACTGTACATGCTAAGATTTAATCTTAAACGTATATCGTAATACGATTAAGATCATTCACTAATTCGTTCGAAAGAAAATAATTTCATTCATACTTCGACGTTATCTACTGACTGACAAACCATCATATTTGTTTTATAAAGCACGAAGCATTTTTTCTTTCTTTTTACAATAACAATCCAACGCGTTTATGTAAGAAACCCACATTTTGAAAAATCTCACGTGAGATTGGGGGATGGGGGAGGGGGTTGAATAAAATATCACGACATCTCACCAGGGGGGGAGGAAGGGACAGAAAATTTTAAAAAACACCTCACGTAATTTATGGACGCCCCCTTACCGGAAACATGAATGAAGGGCCAAGAACTAAATGGAAATTAGGTCGATAAATAAAAATATTTTGCACCGTATTTTATTTTATTTTCGTGACTAGGCCACGAACTTTTCAATCACCCCTCGTGGTAATATTATAAAGTTAGATTTTTGTTTTCAGATCATTTTCCTCAATAGTTTCTCCTTATTTTCGACCATTATTTCCCTTTCATGTTGTGTGTGTGCCAAGTGGCGGCCCAAGTGCGGTACCCAGTTTCCTATTACCACGTCATCCATCATTCGATAGCATCGAACTTCAATATATAATTAATGCATTTGAAATTTGAATCAATGAGTGAAGTACCTACGAACATAAATATGGTTGACTGTGAAATAACTGTGCGAAAAAGCCTAGTTGTGTGCGTAATGGTTTAGTTCGCGTGTAAATGTGACAATGAAACGCTTAAAATACTGTTAATTTCGGCCGTTTCCTTGTGGCCAAACTAAAATGCCAGACTAATTTGGCCACGAGGAAACTTAATTCCTTGTAGCCAAACTGTAGTCATAGTTTAAAAATAACACACACTGTACATGTTTATTTTTTTCTAATAGGGACACAGAATTATATAATAGTATGGTGGGGATACCAATTTATAAGAGATACCCCCGCAGATAAAGAAAAAGTACCAGGATCACATAAATCTAGAGAAGGTTAACTTTTATATATTTTATTAATAAGCCGTAACGCGAATCTGTCAAACAACGCGTTAGGGATTTTTTAGGTATGTACTTTTAAGTAATATATGCCTAGACTTGGTGGTACGTATACTGTCTACAGAGTTTTTCCTCCATACAGGCGGATGATAAATTAAACTATTACTACGGTTTGGCTACAAGGAATTAAGTTTCCTCGTGGCCAAATTAGTTTGGCATTTTAGTTTGGCCACAAGGAAACGGCCTTAATTTCGTCTTGACTCAATCAATTCTGTAAACAATAACTTTTAGCCGCCAGTTAGTACTATTATACAAGGTTATTTTTAGTTAATACAAAACCTCTCGTGGGGTTCATCAGACTATCAAACTGAAAAACTTTCATTATGGGACCAACCTCGAAATCACGAAAAAAAATCAGCTGTTCCATACAAAAGTACCTACAATCCCCCTTCCTACTCCATCGAAATGTATGAAACAGCTGATTTTTTTTCACGATTTCAAGGTTGGTCCCCCTAGGACATCTGATGAGAAAAGTTCTCCTAATTGCACTCTGTGTGAAAAAATAGAAGATGTCCAACATTTGTTGGTGGAGTGTGTCAGGAATCGAGCATTACGTGAGGAATTAGCCGCGAAGCTGAAAGTCAATCAGCTTGATGTTGGCGTGTTCCTGAGTGCGCTTTCGGACCCTACGTCTAAAGCAGCTGTGTTGACTTACAGGTTCGCAGCACATAGCATCAGTTTAAGGTCTAATACCTAATGTTAATTAGTATAATTATTTTAATTAATGTGCATATCCCCACATAAAATTATAGTTACGATGGGGCTGACATGTAACATTTTTACAAAAGCTCCTTTAAAAATAAAGAGAGAAAAAAAAAAAGGTTGGTCCCATAATGAAAGTTGTTCAGTTTGATGGTCTGATCAACCCCACGAGTTTTTGTATTAACTAAAAATAACCTTGTATATTGTGGTGCAGTGTAGTAATCAAGGCAAAGTCTAATTAATGGCTTAAAACAGAGCTCCGAGCTAAGATGGTGGACAATAATCATGTTGTTCCACATTACGACAGTGGCGACATGTGTGTCTAATTACCCAGTGTTGGACAGCCAGACTCAACTTACAAGCCAACATTATCCTTAAGTTAATTGGTTCAACTGGCGAAATCACTTTATTGTGCCGCTAGGAAACCGGTCGGTCTAATAATAACCTTAGTGGTTTTATAGGGTATAATTTTCGTGACGAGGTTATTTGACATACGATAAGATTAAGATACACTATACTTATTTTGCTATTATCCTTTAAAAACCCAGCTAGAAAACGAGACTCGAAACGAATTCAGATTTCTAAGAACATTAGTCGCTGCAGCATCATCAGTAGCACTGCCTGGCATAGTACCTACCTGTGTGTCTAATTAAACAAACATTTTGGAACCTATAACATTCTTTCTATGGCACCCATTACACACACAATCTGATCACGCCAGACCGCGCCAGACTGACAAAGATTGACAGAGATTGATTGTGTAACGTTGTTCGCGATCTGTTTCAATCTGGCGCGGTCTGGCGCGATCTGGCGTAATCAGATTGTGCTGGATTGTCAATCTACGTCAATCTGGCTTGGTCTGGCTTAGGGTTGGCACCTTTTTTTCGAGGTATAAGTATTATTTTCAAAACATTTAAACATTATAGTACTTACTTTTGGGATATTTATAAAAATGTAGTACACATTTATTTTTAACTAGCTTCCGCCCGCGATTACATCCGCGTGGGTGGACATTCGAAAAATCATTAAAAAACAATCTAGCACAATCTGCTGCGATGCGATATTTTTAACCGACTTCAAAAAAGGAGGAGGTTCTCTGTTCGTATGTATATTTGTTTTTTATGAAGGCTGCATTGATTTGGATGAAATTTTGCAAACAGTTTATAGTCTGGATTAAAACTTATGATATTTTTGATCTCGGTCAAAGGTACCCTAGGCATTTTATTTCTTTAAACATTTAAATTAATTTGTAGTACTTTTGGGAAATTTATAAAAATATAGCCCATATTTATTTTTAACTAGCTTCCGCCCGCGACTACATCCGGATGGACATTTGAAAAATACCCAAAAAAAAACATACAGACGAACATAAAAACAACCTCCTCTTTTTTTGAAGTCGGTTAAAACATCGGATCGCAGTAGATTGTGCTAGATTGTCAGTCTACCATGGTAGATTGTCAATCTACCACAATATGCTTGCATCGGATCGCAGTAGATCTTAGTAGATTGTCAATCTACCATGGTAGACTGACAATCTAGCACAATCTACTGCGATCCGATGTTTTTAACCGACTTCAAAAAAAGAGGAGGTTCTCTGTTCGTCTGTATATTTGATTTTTATGAAAGCTGAACTGATTTGGATGAAATTTGGCAAACAGTTTATAGTCTGGATTAAAACTTATATTTTTCATCTCGATCAAAGGTACCCTAGACATTTTAATTATTTTAAACATTGAAACTAATTTGTAGTACTTTTGGGAAATTTATAAAAATATAGCCCATATTTATTTATAACTAGCTTCCGCCCGCGACTACATCCGGATGGACATTTGAAAAAAAACAAAAAAAAACATACAGACGAACAGAAAAACAACCTCCTCTTTTTTTGAAGTCGGTTAAAAACATCAGATCGCATTAGATTGTGCTAGATTGTCAGTCTACCATGGTAGATTGACAATCTACCAAGATCTACTGCGATCCGATGCAAGTATATTGTGGTAGATTGTCAATCTACCATGGTAGACTGACAATCTAGCACAATCTAATGCGATCCGATGTTTTTAACCGACTTCAAAAAAAGAGGAGGTTCTCTGTTCGTCTGTATATTTGTTTTTTATGAAAGCTGAACTGATTTGGATGAAATTTGGCAAACAGTTTATAGTCTGGATTAAAACTTATATTTTTTATCTCGATCAAAGGTACCCTAGGCATTTTAATTATTTTAAACATTGAAACTAATTTGTAGTACATTTGGGAAATTTATAAAAAATAAAACCCATATTTATTTTAACTTTCTTTCCGGCCGTGACTACATGCGCGTGGGCATTTGAAGAATCCCTTAAAAATATACAGATGAGAGAACCTCCTCCTTTTTTAAGTCGGTTAAAAATATTGGATTGCAGTAAAAGATGATAAAATTTGGCACACAGTTAGTTTGGTACGCTAGGAAGTACCTACCCTATGTATGTACCCTATTTTTAATTTTTAAAGGAAGCTAGTTAAAAATAAATGAGGACTATATTTTTTCATAAATTTCCCATAAACCTACCTACTATATTTTTTGCAATGTTTTGAAAAATACTATTTTACCTCGATATTTATACTATACCAGGCTATAAACTATATATGATGTGTGTAAAATTTCATCAAAATCAGTTCAGCCTTCTGAAGCTGAACTGATTTGGATGAAATTTGGCACTCAGTTCATAGCTTGGTAATATCGTATTATAAATTTTAATACGATATTACCAAGCTATGAACTGAGTGCCAAATTTCATCCAAATTAGTTCAGCTTCAGAAGGCTGAACTGATTTTGATGAAATTTTACACACCTGTGCGTGTAAAATTAAATATCGATATTCATCTAACCCTAACTAATCAAGGCATAAAATGGGTGCTAGACAACAGATTTTACTATGTACTTACTTACTTTTCGAAATAGATAGGTACTTATTATACGCAGACCGTCACAGAAATTAAAATTCATCATTTCAATTACGTCCGGGAATCGAACCCAGGATCTCTTGCGCGGTAGACTGGCATGTTGAATACTGCACCACTCAGGTCATCGATCGATATCACGCGAAAATTAATGCAAAAAGTTGGCAACCCTGCCAAAGCCCACCGTGGATCGTGGTAGATTGTCAATCTACCAAGATCTACTGCGATCCAGATCTCGCTGGATTGACCGTGTAACGTCACAAACCAACCGCATCAAATTCCATCAATCTGCGGTTTTGATCAGATCACACCAGATTGACGTGTGTAATGGCCGCCTATGGCGACTCAGTAAAATGGGTATCAGCATGTAATCATATGAACGTCGGTCGCTGAATTCAAAATTGTAATATCAGTGAAATTGCGTAGGTATTAGATAATAGCAG
The DNA here is from genome assembly GCA_928269145.1 of Agriphila tristella. Taxonomy (NCBI): domain Eukaryota; kingdom Metazoa; phylum Arthropoda; class Insecta; order Lepidoptera; family Crambidae; genus Agriphila; species Agriphila tristella. The sequence continues at coordinate 7,940,827 of OV743440.1, forward strand.
ACTGCTCAAGAAGACGAATACATTTTTAACCGACTTCAAAAACATGAAAAGGAGGAGGTTATCTATTTGTCGCGTATATTTTTTTTTTTATATGTATGTACACCGATTGCTCGAAGACGGCTGAACCGATTGAAATGAGGTTTATTCCCAAGTTGGTCCCATTTTTTGAAATTTTGAAATCGGTTCAGTAGTTTTCAAGTAACCTTGAAAAAACTGTCGTTTTCGTTACCATTTTATATGAATTCAGGCGGATTTTCAACGATTACTTTTTTTTATGAACCGATTTAGATGGTTCTTTTTTTGTTTGAAAGAAGACACCTTGAGAATGATACCATAATAATTTCATTGGTATTGGGCTTTGGATTTTGAAGATACATGAGGGAACTCCTCAAAATCAAATAGGAACTGGGGCCGTACCGGCTAACGAACCGATTATCGAAAAGTCTGCTGGGTTTCAAATTAAAACAGATAAATCAAAGTAAGAAATATCGTTTTGTACTTTCTGTTGACGTAATTTGGAAGATATCGATGTTCGTGTGATATCATGAATTGGGGTTCGCCATTTTGGCCCAATTGGGGCTCGATTTATCTGTTTGAATTTGAAACCCAGCAGACTTTTCGATAATCGATTCGTTAGCCGGTACGGCCCCAGTACAGTGATTGAAATATTGGTAGTTTTATGACAATCAAAAACAAGTTAAGTACTTATTTATTGTCAAGGACGTTCTGGACTAGGGTTGAACTGCGAAGGCCCAACGGAACTCTTGTGGAAATTGAGTTACTCGGGGTATACCATTGAAAAATGTGAAACATTATAACGTTTTATTATATAAAATCATTGCTTACATACCTACCACAAAAAAGTTTAAAATAAAAAAGCTTTTTAAAAAAAGCACAACCTCCTTCAAAAACCTTAAAAAACAACTCTATAAAAAGCAAGAAATAATTTTCAAATCGATTAATTAAAACACGTCTATTGAAGTCGGGTGGGGCTTTTAGAATATAAACAATACTATAAGTATAAAAAATTACTTCCAGCTCCACCCGACTTCAATAGACGTGTTTTAATTAATCGATTTGAAAATTATTTCTTGCTTTTATAGAGTTGTTTTTTAAGGTTTTTGAAGGAGGTTGTGCTTTTTTTAAAAAGCTTTTTTAGTGTTCTGTACCCAAAGGGTAAAAACGGGACACTATCTATTACTAATACTTCACTGTCCGTCTGTCTGTCTGTCTGTCAGTCTGTAATCTGTATCTCATGAACCGTTATAGCTAGACAGTTAAAATTTTCACGTAATGATGATGTATTTCTGTTGCCGCTCTATAAACGACAAATACTAAAAACAGAATAAAATAAATATTTAAGTGGGGCTCCCATACAACAAACGTGATTTTTTGTCGTTTTTTGGTACGGAACCCTTCGTACGCGAGTCCGACTCGCACTTGGTCGGTTTTTATTTACAGCCGAGTATAATACAGTGCTTATAGTTGTATATGCGTTCAATGAAACTACTTCCAACTTTAGAAACTTTGTCTCAGAAATTAATTACGAGCTACCATAAAATGTGTATTGAAAGAATTTACGGATATTACACGTCTAGCCTTGTAGAATCCATTGTTAGGAGCAGATAGTGCTCAGGCGGAACCAGGAAACGAAACGAGTACCTATTATCTCCCGCCCCCGCCCCGCCCTGCAGCTCTAGTGACCCAATTGTCTATCTCTCGCTTTAGATAAAAATAAATCTCTCATAACCTGTGGAGCTTTTGTTACGTCATCAACGTAAGGATTTGTTCTCGTTAATTGATGGTAATTGATACTTCAGCAAAGGTTTTAAAAAAAAGAAGCATAATTTATTTTTGTAATAAATGTTCTAACAAAATTAAGCTTAGCTGTTATTTACCGCGATAGTATTATGAACTCTGCAACCTCGTTAAATATCCTTTGGGAGTAAACTAACGTGAAAATACATTAGTTGCATTATAGAATGTTTAATGCGAAGAGATTAGACCGAAATGATGATAGGTACATTTTAGTAAACAAACTGTTTTACTTTACAGTACACCATCAGAAATAAAAAAAATACATCACAATAGGTACCTACACGCCATAATATGTATGTTAAGTACGATTTTTAAACGGCTGCATTTTCGTCATTAACAATCACTGAGGTATTAATGTATTTTTTAAAAATAGCAAAATAATTCATTTTGCTATTTGTTAAATGTACATTTGCAACAATACTGCGACGAGACGGTCCGTGTTTCATCTAATCGGCGTAAATTAATTTTCAGTTGCGTGAATAAAACAAATAAAACAACCAAATCGGCAGGATGATGCACTGGCTAAGACAAACAAAGGTATTATTCATTGTCGGTTGGTTCTTTGTCTCTAGATTAACATAAAAAAATCAAACGATCAGTCATTACCGTTCAAACATTGTCGTCGTACCGTATCGAACGGAAAAAAAAACCACTCGATTATTCAGATTTTTTTATTTACATTTTTTATCTTTTATGTTATCAAAAATGTTGAATACTGTTAAAAATAAGTTTTTATTTAATTAAACTTAAGTAATATTTCCCCCGAATTACCCGATTATGAGAAAGAACCCTTTTTGGTACTGGCTCGGCATTCGTTTGTTTACGTTTAGCAGCCGCCCAACGCGACCCGCCGCGCCGCGCGCCGCCCGCCCACAGCACCCGCACGGTACGGGTCATTGTCCGTTCACGGTTCATATACTGTGGATTTTGTCACACACATAATATGTATCCTCTATCCCTATGTTTTCAACGATTTTGCTGTTTCAGAGAGTTATTCTAGAGCAGGATATTATTATTTAGCTATAAGCACAGAATACATAATAGTTGCTAATAAGTACAGCTGCTGTACCGTTGACAAATTGGTATTTGGTATTAATTATGCAGCTATTTTCATTCTCTTTTTTGCTGGTTTACCATATTACATATCGACTGTGATTTTTGCGTAAAACGGCCAATTTTGGCGTTCTTGAAGAAACAAAGACTCAGTAAAAATAATATACATCAACAATTTTGACTTATTGAAAAGTGTAGAAAAGCTATTTGTATAGTACCTATGCAGCGGCCTCGCTTTTTGTAAATTTTGCTTAACTTGTTATGTCTTTTTCTCTCTCTTATTGCCTTTTGGCTTAAGAAACAGTAAGTAATAAATAAACTCATGCGAATGACTCACCTTAATGACAACTCAAGGGAAAATAAATAAACACTTAACGTACAGTCAACAGCAAACTACAGTTTTATTGAAATATGGTTGATTCTATACAATAATAAACATCAAACGTTGTAATCGCAGATCTGCAAATTTACACGGTGATTTGACACGAAGAAAAACGAAGCTATGAATCTAATCCTTTTCCCAAGGGGTTATTTTAAAAGGTTAAACTTAAAACTACTCGCAGAGCGTTATGTGGGTAAGGGTTGCCTGCCCTAGGATATCAGAAATGTGGTAATTATCTAACATAAATCTAGCTCGTGTAGGTCGTACTCGAAGGCCTAAGTACGGATAGCTGGATTCTTATACTTCGGTTAGTTTACGGGTTAAAAAGATTTGAGAGTTAACTGGTACCTATTAAAATATCTCGCAGCGAGTCTGTTCAGTAGAGAAACGCTTCGATGGCTGCTTTCTATTAATTATGCCTCGGAGCCGTGGGTGAGAAACCAAAGTCCGGTTACTTTCAACTTTTTCCGCTTAACTGAGGTTGAATGGACGACAGAGCAGTGGTTGTCTCGTGGCTGGATACGTACGCCACTCTTCACCTGGAATGGTGTGCACAAAAACCATAATTTAACAACGTCGGCCTTAAATGGACTACAACTATTCCATGACGGGGGGGACCCTGCAGCGAATAGCAGAACTGAGGGAAATCTATTCTTGTATGTTCATTCTGACAATAAATATTACTGATCCCTGACTTTTCTGTTAAACTATCCCCTTCACAGCAGACTAATCTACTCGAATCGAATTGAGACATAGAAACATACCGTAGCTCTCAACTTACAAAGTCTCTTTTCACATGAAAAGAACTGAAATTGAAAGTAATAAATAGATAGAGACCCCTTGCAGTAAATACTAGATAATGGATAGCAATAAATTTTGATATACCTGCGGCTCCTTGTAAACAATATATTTTATATGGTTTAGAATCCGGTCAATCAGTATTCCTCCTTCGGTCGGATATCACGACACGAATTAGAACTCTTCTCGGCGGCTTTTATTAGCCAAAACCCTCTGTAAATAACGAACATGATGATAAAAATAAATTTCAAATTCTCACACTGCCAACAGCTGAATGTCTAGGAAATCACAAATATGTACCTTGGCGAAATTCTATTGTGGCGACGAAAATTACAATGAATAGCTGCAAGATATTACTTAAATCAGGAACAATTACGAATCCAATAACTTTAACAGCGACATAAATATAAAATGAAATTCTTTCCAACCGAAAAATTTTGTACCTATCCTATGAATCACAGCTGATATTCGCTGCGTTCCAAGTCTCGCGCCATCACGACGCATTCCGACTTCCTACACTTGATCACTCATCGATGCGCGTGGACTGGACTGACATCGCGCCGCCGAAAGCGACTTCAATCGGATCGGACTTCCCGAAAACACGGTCAAACAACCTACGACATTACGGACATTACAGGACTGCTTAAGGCCTGCTTTCACACTAACCTTTGGGATCTAGTATGAAAGGTAAACAATTGAATAGAAATCCTGGCGATAAGGGCTCATCGCAAAGGCCCCTGAAGTGGGCGAAGGACGACCATAAGAAATACGATCTTAATCTTTCTTTTTTTTTTTTTTTTTTTTATAAGTCGATGCCGCGAATTTTGAACGGACTTTTTACGGAAATAAGGAAAAGGACATGAGGCATACTGCCAAAAAATAAATTTTATCATTAATGGAAACAAACTACTAACAAAACTTCCCCTTTAAGGGAAATCGACAAAACAGCAAAAAAACCACGCTACAAACTTTTTAATTAAACCCAAAATTTCACAGATTTTCATAAAATGCGCGAAGGCACTCTTATTCTGTGCTCCTGTTCTTATGCTCCTGGATTGAACTACTGTTCTAAGCAAATGAAATAAAAAAACAGAATGTTATCTCTTTAGTCGAATAGTATGTAGCGGCTACGGAATTTTGAAGTACGTATGGAATATGTAAAAAAATCCCAAACAAAAATCATAAAACTACTAAAAACGCTTTTTGTATGTTGTTATTATATAACTAATAACAACATACAAATCTTGAAATTTCAACTAACTACCGCCTACAGCCACCTACTTACCTACGATGAATGAAGTAAGGAAATGTAACTTATTGAAAATTTATTGATTTGTGAAGAAAATCAATTTTTGTTAAGAACCAAAGACAATATTTTGTTTCTTATCGATTTAATAGTAATCCTTACTAGTATTATAAATGCGAAAGTCCGCTTGTTTGTTTGTTACGCCTTCACGTCTTAACTTACTGAACCGATAATCATGGAATTTTGCTTACACGTTTTCTGGGTTACAGAGAGGAACATAGAGTACATTTCATCTCGAATTATTCCCGAAGGAAAGCAAAAAAAACTTTCCACGCAGACGAAGTCGCCGAAGCCGCTAGTCTAATAATAATTCTGTGTTCGGATATAAATCAAAATATCGCTTGAATTTAACTTTATTCAAGTGGCTGTTTTATGAAACAAAATTATAAGTATAGGCTTCAGCTACACTAATAACAGGTTGAATTTGAGAACTATGATCAAGTAAGTACCTATTTAATCAAAAACATAATATTATGAACCTCATCGAGCGAGACTCTTCTGAGAAATTATTTATGAAATAGCATTTTATTTGGCAAAGTAATTTCATATAAATGAGACTCCGCTTTATCCTATTCCACGAAGCGAAAATTGGCGTAAGATTTTATTAATACAGTAAAATGTCCTTATAGTACGTGTCTATTATAGTCTAGTATATTATATTACTGTAAAGACATGAAAGTTCTGAGTGAGGAGGTTCAAAATAATCTCTTGAAAATAGTGATACATATTATGTTGAAGCAGTCCCATTTTCGCAATGTTCATAATAACCGGTGGTTATGCAATGCAAGCGCTCTATTAGACGAGCATGACTGCCAGAAGCAGAGTAACTTTTAAGTGGCATAATAATGCACGAGTCCAATGGTTGTATTATGATAAGCCGGTGACCGAGACGTCTGGCCTGCTATATTGTCTCGCCCATTCACTGTTTAAGCTGAGTGACGGTATCCGTCGCAGTGGCCTGGCTCATTGGCACTGCCCATTATATCTCGGTTAACAACTGCCCGACCCCTAACTTCGTAATTAGCCCCCCTAGATGCTGACAGAATGGCCGTAGATTGGCAGACCTTTATTACAATCTATATTACCTACACAATTAGTTCTATCTGAAATTTCAAATACTTTGGATTTGGATTAGAAACGTTACTGTTTTTTATTTACTTCAATAATAATTCTTATTTTTTCTACAAATCAATAGTACCGCAAAGCGTGCTGATTACCATTACCAACCACTATTAGCTAATAACAAAGTAAACCAGCGGAGAAACAATTTAAATAATAATTAGTCCGGAAAACATTTGCCAATTCGTTTAATTTGTTGAAGAAGAACTGGAATGATAACACAATGAAATAAATCATAGTAAATAAAAGTTAAAGAACCTGAGGGCCTAGCCAAAGTAACATTGGCAAATTTTCGTTATCGCTTCGCTTTCGAAACATGTATGGGATTGACATAAGGTTTCGTTAACTATCGAATTTTAAAACGTCAAATCCATACATGTTTCGAAGCGAAGCGATAGCGAAAATTTGCAAATGTTACTTTGGCTAGGGGGTCTGTTGTTAATTATTTGAAAAATCTAAATTAGCCTTTGATTGACATACTGATGAAGGAGACACGAATGCACTTAAAAATGATTTTGACAAACCACGTCATACAAGGGAAAATAGCTGTCGAGGATATTATGTTGGAGATTGTATCTAAGGCACAATAGATGAAAGATATCGTCGTTGGGCTGGTGTATCGTCTCGTCATGCTCGGCGGACCGTGCCTGGCCTCGCAAGGCTGTAACGCGATTTAGAGCCCGCCTCGAGCTAAACAGCCCTGCGTAATAGATTTTTTTCTAACTACATGAGAGCGATTTACGTCGACTCCAGATGATTCATGCATGCTGCGCTCGGCTTTTACGACCACGAAAGCTGAATTAAAATATCCACTGCTGGCTCTAGGCTCTAACATTTCTTTGTTTCCAAAATGGAACCCCATCTTACTGCTAATGATATTCATATAATTATAATTGCTTATCAACAAAGTCAAAAAGAAGCCAACAGTGAAAAGAATAAATCATAGTTTCATAAAGAAAACACCAAACTTCTTAACCATACAATAAATTATAAATGCAAAAGTAACTCTGTCTGATAAGTTTTCTTTCGCGTCTACATAGCTGGATCGATTTTGACGAAATTTGGTACCGATATAGGCGAGACCTTGGGAAAGGACATAGGCTACTTTCTATCCCCCTGCTGGGCACGAGTCTCCTCCCGCAATCCTGTAGTCCACGCGGTTGAAGCTGCGGGCGGAAAGCTAGTATTTTATATTGAAATTAAGTAATTCTGAGTCTTAAACTCAAATGAATATTATATTACTTGGTGCAATTCTACAGTTCGGCCTTAGCACGCGTGGTCATGACATGTCGATTGAAGGCCAGCACGCACTGACCCAATTATTTCACTAGCTGTAGCATTTTTTCATGACTAAGAAAATTACCCTAGTTTAAATAATCATTTACGTAAGCAATTGCTCAAGTTATTCTTAATACCTCAAATCCATTATTAGGCAAAACATGAAACTACGCGTTTACGAATAATTAGCAGATTTCAAGGTTCATGTAGTAATTAGTTGTTTGATTTTACTGGAAATTATTTTTAAGGTCAAGTCTGTGTTTATTTACTTATTCGAATTGTAGTCAGTTTACCTACAAGTTTAACATAGTTTATTCGTATTGTAGTCAGTTAAAGAGTGCGAAGGTTGACTTTTGGTCTGATGAAATATTATGGAAATTAATTTCATAAAAGTTCTCAAGACTCTGACACTAGTCTAACAAATTTTAGACTGCACGTTCCTGTCTTCCTTTGAATCCTAACCTTAATAAAAATGAAATACATGTATTGAAATGCCCACGCGGCCGCATGCGACCGGACAACAATAGAAAATCTATTGTGTCTCATTTTCAAGTGTTCATGTCAAATAAATAAAACTACAATGGGTTTGCAAGGGTTTAAAGTTTAAGCCCTTGCAATTCCAGTGTGTTTATTGGCTATGCCTTTTGAAGGATTCACTGGACTGCATAGAACAAAATGCATCTCTGGCATGTGGTGTGCTGTGGAATCTGAGATCATCCGACTCACAAACGAAAGTGGCCATTTTAGGGCTTTGTCCAGAAAGAAGCTTTACAAAACTCTTTTGCAGGAAGGAGATATTTTTCAATATTATTATTTAGTCGGACTGAGTTTAAAAAGCTTGGTACTTGCGGTTCTTCAGTTTATTTTCTAAGCAAGACATGAAGATTTCCTATTAGCATGACTGATAAGTTCTCTCAAAGATTCTAATTAGCTTGCAAATGAGTGGAATATTAACGCTGCGATCTTAAAAATGAGACTGCCTTTGAGTCATATTTAAATCAGCGATATTAGACATGCAAATGAAACATACATAGAAAATATGTGTAAATATAGTAAGTATAATAAGTAATATCTGGGTGAACCGGTTATTATTTATTGTAATATGGTGGTGTATAGGTGATAACAAAAGTGCTTTAGCTACTTTCTTTGGGATCAGAGCAATGTACGAGTATGTGATGTAAAAACTCGAAAGCAACATACTAATTTTTTTAAACTTGTATAAAATCAATAAAAATAAAAATAAATATATAAACTTGAACAAACATATAAAAAAAAGTAAGTCACCGAGCGGGATTCGAACTCAGAACACTCATTTCTTGTGGCATTAGCCGGCCGCGGACGAAATTAGCGACCATATTCTGCGTCGAAAGAAAAACGCATGAAAACGCAAAAATGCGCGTTTTTCCAGACATAAGACTAATCTAGATCGATTGTTTACCCCCGAAAACCCCCATATACCAAATTTCAACGAAATCGTTAGAGCCGTTTCCGAGATCACCGAAATATATATATATAATACAAGAATTGCTCGTTTAAAGATATAAGATAAGGTAAATTGCTGCATGCGGCTTTGGTTGGTAGGTACCGGTAAGTACATTTTGACGTCCTCAGTGATCGAGTGGTTTGCACACCGGTTTTTAAGGTGTCGCCATCTCTGAGGATCCAGGTTCTATCCCCGGTTGGGTTAATTTAGAAAACAAACTCCTAATCTAAATTAGATCAGATCTGGATATTTGTCGTTCCACCGTAGTCTTGTCTCTGATTGGGGAATTCCATCACAAGTGCTTTATTTAGTTATTTACTTTGGAGTCAGAGCGATGTTTGTGACGTTGTCAAATACTTATTATTTATGACATACTTAAATAATATATCTGGTAAATTCGTCAACTAATATTATATCACACCCCGGACACTCCTTACAACCGCGCCATTATAAACAGATGACGTCAGATGTCGTTTTTGTACACGCGCAACTGTGTGTGTTAGTCTAGGGCTTTTCTGATCAATACGAAATACCTAACTACATCCATGACATGTTTATTTGATGATGAACTCGGAAAGAACATTTGGTTGAATAAAACTGCTATATCATTCATAACTGTTATATCAGTGAACAGCCTTTATTAAGGCAACATAATACACAACACAACTGATACAGGCGTAAAAGCTTCCTGTCACACGGTTTGGTATTCAATTTTATCTCCAAAAGCCGTAATATCTGCAACTGACTAAAGCCATACCGGATATTGTTTCTCATGAAATATTGCTGAATTCGATAAGCTTAGCTGTAGGGAACTTGAACAAGCATCAATGACACTATTGTTATTACAGCTGTTTATACAAAATATGCGTCTGAACAATGAAAAGGAAAAGGACGACTCAAAAAGGGTATAGGTATTAAAATAATTTCCAATACTTAATAGTTTACCGTACTATTATTTATTCTGTGGTTTAACATAGAAACAAAATTAATAGCATTGTAAATGCAAAAAACCGGCCAAGTGCGAGTCGGACTCGCGCACGAAGGGTTCAGTACCAAAAAACAACAAAAAAAATCACGTTTCTTGTATGGGAGCCCCCCTTAAATATTTACTTTATTCTGTTTTTAGTATTTGTTGTTATAGCGGCATCAGAAATACATCATTTGTGAAAATTTCAACTATCTAGCTATCACGGTTCATGAGATTCAGCCTGGTGACAGACAGACAGACGGACAGCGGAGGCTTAGTAATAGGGTCCCGTTTTTACCCTTTGGGTACGTGTTATATATGTAAGTGGGTAGTAGTAAGAGGAGCGGGCTGCGACCCGCCCGAGCCGACCGTTATTAAATCAGTATGCAACTAACTAGCTTGTCTGATTCACGCGTACGCCCTCTCTTCAGATATCTATCAGTACGGAACCCTAAAAACTAAAATTAAGTAATCAAATAGGTACCTACCTACTACCTACTAAGTTTTTGAAAATAAATAATTATCATCATAAGATGAGATGATACATGCTTCAAATGTCGTATTTAGCATTTGATAGACAAACACAAGAAAACTGTCGAATGCAGGTGTGCCCTTTATCAAAGCGAAGCTCGACTTTGATAGTGACTTTCTGTATTATTCGCTATATTATGTACATAATTTTGCTGCTTCAATATTCTTAGTAGCGATTCAGTTAGTAGAGTCTGTCTAAAAAGTCAGTTTACATGAGAAATTATTAAATTATGTATAAAAACTTATACTGGTAACCCTGTTGGTGCTGTCAAAATTCTAATTGTAAATAGCTTTAGGTACTCAATTTTATTTAGATGGGTATTGGTGGGGTGGTTGGGGATTTAGTTGGGTATTAAAATTATTTTTGAAATTGCCCATGTAAACTGACTTTTTAGACAGACTCTACCACTGTCATTTTATGATATAAGACACATAATAAACATTATTAAGTCACTATTTGTAGCGGTTTGTAAATAGCTACATAACAGACCTTTTCGCACGCACATCATGTTTATGAATGGTGATGTTACATAACATCAAGACAATGACAATGCATTGACTTAGAGCTTATCCGACAGCAGTCACGACAAGAAAGTAACTTTGGTTACAAAGATTCCTTCACTCCTATAACCATATATCTCTTACTTGCATATTTAACTCTAAATGGTCACGAATTAAACATCAGATTGAAACCGTTTATAATAATAATACACAGTAAACAAGGCAAAGAACTTTAACAAAGACAAATAATCCTTGAAATGCTAAAAGATTTAAAAATCCATTAGGGATGCAAACAATGTATGTCTAGTAATTCTTAAACCAACGAAAAAATATTTCTAACGCAGCGGTCTTTAAAAATCTTGTAGGGACATAATATAGAAACTTCAATTTGAATACCTACTTGTTTTCAATTTTCTTTTTCTATTTTGAGAAAAGAGAACACTTTTATTATTCTTGATAAAGGGATTGTAGTTAGAGGCCGAAAAGGCGTCCTGGCCCTGCGCTAGACGTTATTTTAATAAACTTGTATCGTTTCTGAAACAACGAACCGCCTTCGGAGTGGTTAAATTTAGTTTTAACACCATCGGGAGTAGTTTTTCATAGCTTTTATATTTTCTCGACAGAGCATTAACGAGTTGTTATCCCTAATGCATAATGTATTTTCAGTTGCTTGCTAACGGTTATTCCTTTAAACCGGTCTTTACTACTCAGAAAAATAAACAAGCAGTTAGTATGAGCCGTAATTAAACATTGTAAGCTATATTGGTAAAATTGTAGTAAGGTAGAGTCAATAATTAAAAAGTCAACATAAATTAAACAACGTCTACTAATCCGCACCGCACGTGATTAATCTATCAAATCAAACGTACCTTGTGAAATTGTAATAAATAGCCAGCGTGTAGCGTTATAAGTAACTGACAACACTACACTTTTACTGCCAATTTCTTTTAACAATACTACCCGTAGTTTTTTGTGAAATATCTATTTGTTATTATCCTAGAGTCGTAGTTTACTTTTAAAAGTTTCGATTACAAGTCTGAAAATATATAATGATTAATATGAATTTCCTGTTATTCGCGTGAGAATATTATAGGTACATTATTTTATTATAAGATTTATAAATAAAAAATATTCCGTGTTATTACACTTTTTTTACAATATTGTTTGACAGTGACAGCATCACATTTAAACAGGTGTTTAGTTAAACAGTGTTTAAAAATCTTTTGTAATAACACGGATTACCTATGTTTATGTTATTTGTGGTAAGGGAACCACAAAAAACTAGGTTTTTAAACATAATTTAGAAAAAAATAGTAACTGGGGATGTTAAGCAGGTCCAAAACCTGGAGATAATAGAGTACATAGACTTTTCTAATAGCATAAAAATATAAGGACAAGACACTAGCTAGAGGAAGCTCTTAAACGTGTTTTAGACTAGCAATCTTGACTTCTGCAAGGTGTATTAGTATTTAGTATTTTGTGCCACTGCGTAAACAGGTGGCAAGCTGAATTCTGACAGTGTTGCAGCTTGTGGAACTTGCTCACTTAAGAAAACTTGCAAGGCTAACCAAACCTCGCTTTAGTTTGGTATGGTAACCGAGTCTCATTTGTTTCCTGGCTGTCCTACAGTGACACAGTGTCTGTCAACGCTTGGGCCGCGTTGTTGGTAACCATCAAACGACACGTCACTTTGGTTGGTCGTGACCTCGACAGTTCAACGAACGCACGCCAGCCACCGTCGCTCGTCAGCGCGCCGATGCGTCAACTTGCAAGATACGTATTCGTATGCGAGTGATGTGTGATGTGCTGCTATTATTCATTTACCAAGTTCCAAGAACTGTTTATAGCAGCCTTTTTTTGTATCTACTAAAACGATGTTAATACCCTAAAATTCGTGGAAGATAATTTGCAGCATCTGCATAGACCACCTGCACGAATGGTGTCATCAATACATACTTGAGTTGCACTCTTCGATCAAGAATAAAACAGCCTACGCAAAAATGGCACCTCAAATAGCGTCCCACTTACAAACTTGGCGCTTATTTTGTACATAATAACTTCTTATTTTGTACAAACTGACATTTTACATCACCTATTTTGTACAAAAACACAGCTATTTTCACTTATTTTGTACAAAATAAGCGCCCAGTTTGTATGTAGGACGCTATTTGAGGTGCCATTTTTGAGACTCTGACCGGACCTGTAGGCGTAGGGTATTCTTGATCGAAGGTTGCACTACACAATGAAATAATTAAAATATCTCTCTCGTCAATGAAACTGTTATTGTTGAATTCCCTTCAGCAGCAGGTATTTTGGACAAGGTGAGTGATATGGACATCCCTATGGGCAGTGTGAAACAACTAACTACCTAGGTAGTAGGGTGGATATGCCTAACTCCAGCCCCCCCCCCCTAATACCAGCCCCCAAAGGTTTTTGCTTTGCTTTCATTAAAAAACAGTGAAAATCGGAAACTGTTTGATGGAGCCACACCGCTAGTTAATCCTCTAAGTTGGAAAATCACTATTAGCCGGTCACGCCACCTACAACTCACACATCGAGCAATAATGTTTACCGAGACCGAGTAGAGGTGACTATGTTTGAAAAACAGCATAAAAGCTCGATCGATGCGAACTTTGGGAAGTGTGTTTACGAAGGCAAGATGCAATTTTTTTAGGTTTTAAGCTTTGATACTAGTAATAGATTAGATATATAACGTTTTGACATTACTAGTTTGTAATTAAATTTACTAATTTCGAAAAAAATAGGGGGGCTGGAGTTTGACTGGATGATTTTCAATAACTTCCTATTACCAGCCGGGGCTGGTATTGGGTATTTAACTTTCGTTTAAGAAATCAAGTTCATCTTAATTTGCTCGTCTCAAGGTTGGAATTTGTAGTGCTATTCACTAGAATTACTAACCCTGCACCCTATGACCTAATTACAGCCGGGTGAAAAATGTTTAATTCCTAAGTTATTTGTTCTGCAAATTAGGGGCTGGTATTAGGATATGTATGAGAACCTAACTCCAGCCGGTCATCTAACTTTACGGCAATATACAGGGTGTTGTCAAATATGATTTTAATTATTTTGTTTTATTTTTTAATGTTAGATGTAAAAAGTAATAATAATTAAAATCATACTTTTCTTCACTCATAGAAACAGAAAATAAATTCAATATAAAAAAATGTATATTGAATTCTACTTCTTGGAAAACGCTTAAAAAAGTTTCAAATAATTAAAACGATTTCATGCTCGTTGATTATATGTTTTTTAAACCAAAGTTAACTTTTTGATACGCCATTTTTAATATATGTGTATTCTTAATTGATTAATATCTACAGGAGAGGTGTAAGTTTCAATGACTTGCTATGGGAATCATAATTTATAGCCTTTAGTGTTTTATTATCACTATTGAGAGTTACCAAATTATATTTTTTTTATTTTATACTAACATGGTTGTATTATTTTAGAACACCCTGTACCCGGCTGGAATTAGGGAGCAAAGCGGCTGATATTAGGGCAAAGGCGGCTGGAGTTAGGGTTTTTCGCCCTTCGGACATTTAAACGCTTCTCTATTTTTTTCCCACAAAACTACGTAAAACTAAGTTCTATTTTCGTAATAAAGATGAATCAACCTACCTAAAACTGTATCAACAATATTTTTAAGATAGCAATTGTGGCAACAACAGAGATTCAAAGTTTTAAAATCCTTGGGGGGGCTGGTAATTGGCATATTCACCCTAGGTAGGTACCTAATTATTTTTTAATTAAGTTATACCGTACAGGTTTATTATAAAAAAAGTTTAAGTAGGTATTTAACTAGGTAGGTAGGTAGGTACTAATAATTATTTAAATGTTACTTTCTAAAGCTTTCACTCACTAAACTTTTATTTGATTACTGGCATCTATAAAAAAAGCAATTTTTACAGCGAAACAACATTAGCATCAACATTGACTTCAGTTACAAGAATACATTAAAATAAAAATAATATTATCAAACTTAAAAAGTAATGGAGGCTATGATAAATGATAACGGTGCGTTTTAAAAATGTAGGTAATGGCCGGATACAGTCGCGACGAGCTCGACGGCGAAGTGGTTTAGCGCTTGGCCCAACGATTGCGGAGGTTCAGCAACTTTCGGAAGGGTCGGTCATAGGATGGGGGACCAAAATATATTATCTCGAGCTCCTTCGTGCTTCAGAAGGCACGTTAAGCCGTTGGTTCCGGGTGCATTTGCAGTCATTAACACACGCCAATCAGCATAGGCCCACGTGGTGGGTTATGGCGCATCCTCCTTAACTATCCATAAGGAAGGCCAGCAGTCGCGACGGTCGTCGTCGAGATCGTGAGTTCGAGTCGATTCGAGGCAGGCGCGCGCGAGCCGCAATCGCTGACTCGCCTCGCATTTCGCATTCGACCAAGCCATTCATTTAAAACAACCGATTTTTCACGTCGCGTTATGAAATATTGCTGTCCATCTCGTTTTTCTAAATTGCCTACTTTGTCGTTCGTGCCGCCATCGCCATAATTTATGTAATGCTTGCGCCGTTCACGCTTTTAAATGAAGGACGACTTATTATTGTAGGTACCTAAGTACCTAACTCTAACTTTAAGTATTACAAATTACAATGAGAAGCTTTTACTCAGCATAATTTTTGTAAATCATATTTTTATTTACAGCCATCTAAAATGCTTGCTTCCCCTTTGCACAAATTGTGTAAGCACTTTTAGTCAAATATTTGTATTATAATTTAAGAAATGAAACTATATTCAACTAGGTACCATTTTTACGAACCAATAGAAGATTTCTTACACTTCTGCTTAAAGCTAGGATTAAAGTGATAGCATACGAGGTAAGCGGAAGGGACGAACAATCGACGCATCCAGTGAAGTTTTCCTTCGAAGTAGACGAACAAACGGCGGATTTACGCCGAACAATAATGTCAATCTGGCAATTACACTGTTCCACTTCAGGGAACATCATCAACAACGTAAAAAGCGTTACGAATCAGTAATTAGTTATTAACTTTTATATTCGAGATGACAATCTTGTTTAAAGGTAAACTAACGAATAATTTGTTCTTAGAATGAAAATGATTTCAGTCTTATACACTCTTGGAATGGAATTAATTAATTATTATGAATATGTCAATCTGGCAATTACACTGTTCCACTCCAGGAAACATCATCAACAACGTAAAAAGCGTTACGAATCAGTAATTAGTTATTAAAGAGCTTATTAGATCATCCTGAATTAAGGATACGGAATTCAGAGTCCGATTTAGGACGAGAAATTCAGTCGCCAATTAGACCGTCCTGAATAACGGATCCGATATCACAGCTTAACGATCATACAGTTGTTACACGAATGTACTTGCGCAAAGCAACGGAGGCGAAAATACAGTGACCGTAAAAATACATGTAGGTAGGAGGTATAGCTAGGTAGTAGGTATACGTGTCATTTTCAATGCTAATCTGAACTAGTAACGTGGTGGCACCAATTATGGACACTTTAAGGGCCGATACAAACATGTAAGCCCATAACTTATTTATTAATTGAGTCTCGGTGTTGTGAATTTAGAATGTTGTAGTCAGATAATAAACACTTATTATTAACTGTTAACAACTAAAAAAAGTTTAATGAATATTTAGAAAAATAATAATAAAAACGATCAACTGAAAAGACATTGAAATTCCAATAATGAACAGTCATAATCCAGTAATGGACACCCAGTGATGGACATCCAACATCTAGTATTGGACATCCCAATGATGGACATTTATTTGAGTTTCCGGTGCGAAAAACTCCTTATTACAAGCTTTACCATTAACACAAGATTTTAAGCAAAGGTAGATTTATGGAGATAAAAATCCTGAAACGTTTTTTGTCACGTATGTATTAAAACAGAAAATCTCTAAAAAATATTTCTTAGTTTAAAAAATTGGCATATTTCTTAGTCTTAGTACCTATACTATAAAACAGCGACTGAGCGAAATCAGAGATAAACAGAAAATCTCTAAAAATCAACAAATTCTTAAACTCAAAACTTCGAAAGCTTTCTATTGTGTATTTAAATTGTTAGCTGTCAAATTAATATTTCTTGTAACATGTGGGTAATTAAATAATAAATTAGTTATGCTTTCATCTCAACTGGTGTTGTATCTTTTAGTGGCGACTTCGGAAAATTAATGTGTTTTATGGGATTATGGCGTCAAATATTGCAAATATAGTGTTTCCTGGACAATTTGATCCCAAAACTGATAAGTGGAGTGAATATAAAGAAAGACTACTTTGTGCTTTAGATGCCGCGGGCGTGGCGGACAACTGGCTTAAAGCTCGTTCATTGTTTCTATCTCAGTGTGGCAAACAAACCTATTCACTTATAGTGTCACTGTTGGTACCCAGACGTCCCACCGATGTCCCGTTTGAAGAGATAATATCGATTTTGGACCGATTTTATGAACCTGAAATTAACGAAATACTCCAAGCCGGGAAATTCCATAAGCGTCAACAATCCCAAGAGGAAAGCGTGCAAGATTATGTTGCGGCCATTGGTTTATTAGGCGCACAGTGTAACTTCATAGACCTAAAGCGCCAGTTACGAGATAGGCTAGTGTTGGGTGTGCGTGACGAGCGTCTGCGGCGAGACCTACTGAAGACTAAAAATCTCACATACGAGATGGCGGTACAGCAGTGCCTAAATTACCAGACGACTTTCAGTGATATGTACCCTGGCATTAGTGGTGATACAAAGCTAACTCCGTCCACGGTTAATGAACCTATGGATATTGGTAGAATCAAGTCTGAAGAGTGTCGACGTTGTGCACGTAGTCATAAGGTCGGCGAACAATGTCAGTTTATGAAGGCAAGATGCTTTTACTGTAAGAAATATGGACATATATCGTCTGCTTGTATGAAGAAACGGTCCAAAGTGCACCATACTCAATCTGATAGTGAAGATGCTTCTATTGAAAATGGTGCTGAAAAGATGATGGGGGTTTATATTTGCTCTGAAAAATATAGCTCACCTATAACAGCAAACATAAGCATAGATGGTGTTAATGTGACAATGGAAGTTGACTCTGGTGCTTCGAGGACTATTATGTCTGAAGAAACATTTAAAAAGTTATGGCATACGCCGCCACCTTTGAAATCTACCAATGTAAAATTAGTGACGTGGACCCGAGACCCACTTAAGGTTTTAGGAGCTACACATGTTCGCGCATCGCTTGGCAATAAGGAAGCTCAGTGTGAACTCTTGATTGTGTCTGGTAATGGCCCTTGCCTGTTGGGTCGGAATTGGTTTGAAGCATTAGGCGTTGAGATAGTGGGTGTCTGCTGGAATGACCTTGAAATGGATTGTTTGGTGCGTCAGTTTCCGAACTTATTTAGTGAGACACTTGGTGAATATAAAGGTCCAGATGTATCCCTCCACGTGCGTCCTGATGCAACCCCGAGATTTATTAAGGCACGGCCAGTGCCTTTTCCACTGAAGCGCCAAGTTGAAGAAGAATTGACTCGTATGATAAAAGCAGGAATTCTTACACCTGTCAGGTATTCAGACTGGGCTACACCTTTACGACTGGTCAAAAAAGAAGATGGTTCACTTCGCATATGTGGAGATTACCGATCAACAGTGAACCCAGCGATTCAAGTTGATACATACCCATTACCCGCAGCGGTTGAATCGTTTGTGCAGCTGAGTGGTGGTCGGATATTCAGCAAAATAGATTTAAAATTAGCTTATATGCAGTTGAAAGTAGATAATAATACTGCCATGATGTTAACCCTCAACACACCACTTGGTCTGATGAAAATGAATCGCTTGGCTTTTGGTGTTAATGCGGCCCCAGCTATCTTCCAACGTGTCATGGCAAATGCCCTATCTGGTATTGAAGGGGTAGCCTGTCTGCTTGATGACGTAGCCGTGGCGGGGCGTAATATGGAAGAACATGATCAACGACTCCATGCCGTTCTCAAAAAGCTCGATAGTATGGGATTTCGTCTAAATGTTAAGAAGTGTGTTTTTGCTACTAATAGCATACATTTTTTGGGTCACACAATTGATGAAAAGGGGCTCCATCCCTCGCCACTCAAAGTAAAAGAAATCAAAGACAAGCCTGCGCCAAGCAATAAAGAGACATTAAGAGCATTTTTAGGCTTGTACATTTTTTATGAAAAGTTCATACCAAACAAGGCAACATTACTGGAACCCTTGTACCGTTTATTGGAAACAAAAAGACCTTGGATTTGGGGCGAAAAAGAAAACTCTGCCTTTGAGCAAGCTAAGGAGCTTCTATCGTCAGATTTGACTCTGGTTAATTACGAACTAGAGAGAGAACTATTGTTAATTTGTGACTCTTCAAGTTATGGCCTTGGTGCTATTATAGCACATGTCATGGATGACGGAACAGAAAAGCCTATTATGATGGCTTCTAGAACCTTACAGCCACATGAAAGAAAATACGGGCAAATTGACAAAGAAGCGTTAGCTATAATTTTTGGGTTAACAAAATTCCATGAATTTTTAGTAGGTCGTAAATTTTGTATCATTACAGACCATAAGCCCTTGGTTGGACTGTTTAACCCTTCCAAACTTATTCCTGATCAAATTTCACCAAGAATGTTGCGCTGGTCTCTAAAACTCAGTTGTTATGAGTATACGATTAAGTATAGACCTGGAAAGTCATTGGGTAACGCTGATGCTTTGAGTAGGTGGACCATGACACATTCTGCAGCCGGCAAGGAAGAAGCTGTAAAAGAAGTATTATTGCTTGAAGAACAACCTGAGGGCTGGAATATTGATGCGTCTAGAATTGCTAAAGAAACTAAAAAAGATGTATTGCTACAGAAGGTTTTGTTCCATGTGTTACACGGTTGGCCGAACTCTAACAATGATCCAGTTTTAAGACCATTTTGGTTGAGAAGAGAGGCTCTTTCACACAGTAAAGGTTGTTTACTGTGGTGTAATAGAGTCATCGTGCCAAAATCACTTCAAAGTGAAGTTTTGAAGTTATTGCACGCCCCTCATGCTGGAATTGTGCAGACTAAGGCATTTGCTCGCGGATATGTATGGTGGGCTGGTATTGACCAGCACATTGAGCAGTGTGTAGCCGAGTGTGAACAATGTCAAGCAGTGAAAAATAATCCACCAAGGGACCCTCAAACCTGGATCACCTCTGAAAAACCATGGAGCCGTCTTCATATAGATTTTGCAGGTCCCTTCCAAGGTAAAACTTTTCTGGTGTTGATAGATAGCTATAGCAAGTGGTTTGAAGCCGAGATAATGTCATCCATGTCTAGTGAAGCTGTGATTGCTATTCTTCGTATAATATTTTCAGCACAAGGCTTACCAGATACTGTAGTCACTGACAATGGCAGAAACTTTACATCTAAAGAGTTTAACACATTTTTAAAGAATAATGGAATTAAGCATCTATATTCTCCGCCATACCATCCAGCTTCAAATGGCCAAATAGAGAGAGCTATCCAAACATTTAAAAATAAGTTGAGAAAAATTTCTAATTTGAACTGTCCCTGGAATGAGAAACTACCAAGAACTTTATATGCACTGAGAACTGTCCCGAACAGTAGCACTAATAAAACTCCAGCTGAAATTTTGAATGGGCGTCGATATAGAACAGCTGTGTCATCTTTACACCCTGATTCAGTCCCTAGTCAGGCTGACGAACAGCTGGAACATGCAGCACAGCGAGTACCAGCACGCTCATTTGTTGCAGACGAACCTGTGTTGGCTCGCATGTATGGACCTGGCGAGAAATGGCAGAGAGCTCATATCGAATTAGCAGAGGGTCCCAGCTCTTATGTGGTGAGAACGGAAGATGGTGAGCTGCACCGACGGCATGTTGATCAACTGTTGGCTCGTGCTGTGAGACAACAATCACAAATGGCCTCTCCACCCCAAATGGCTCCACACAGCCCACCTCGATCTAACTCATCATCCCCGGAACCACCTATTATCATTCCACCACCAGAACAGTGGCCAGAAATAATTGGCATACCTAATTCGTCTGATTTATTTGATTAGTTAAATTTGATTGTTAGATTGTAACTGATTTCAATTGAACTTTCTTCAATTATGAGGGAAAGGTATATTGTGTATTTAAATTGTTAGCTGTCAAATTAATATTTCTTGTAACATGTGGGTAATTAAATAATAAATTAGTTATGCTTTCATCTCAACTGGTGTTGTATCTTTTACTTTCAACTCGAACTCCAAAACCATTTCGAAGCCCTTGAGAACAGCATAGATGTGGACGATCTAAACAATGTGGTGGTGGATACTGTCCGTACGGTAGGGTCCAAGTTCTTTATGACCTGCCGTCCCAAGCTAAAGAAACTCTCCGACCACACACTCCTACTCATGGATCAGAGACGTGAAATGAGGCTCAATAGACAGATATCTAAGTCTTTGACGAGCGACCTTCGCCAATTTAATACGAATCGTATTAAAGAGGCTATCGAGCGGAATAAAGGCTCCAAAGTGTTCGCGAGAGATCTGTCTATTGGGCAAAGCCAGATGACGAAGCTGAAAATTGACAACGGTCGCATCATCTCATCGAAGCCTGAAATTCTGAGGGAGATCGAGCGTTTCTATGGGCAGTTATATTCCACGCAGACACCTGTTGAAAGCAAGGCTAAAGACCCCAGAGCCAAGCTTACTCGACACTATACCTAAGATATCCCGGACGTCAGCCTGTACGAGATTAGTATGGCTCTCAAACAGCTGAAAAACAACAAGGCGGCGGGTGACGATGGAATCACTACGGAACTTCTGAGAGCGGGCGCTAAGCCGATACTCAAAGTCCTCCAGAAGCTCTTCAATTCCGTCATCGTCGAGGGCAGAACGCCGAAGGCATGGAACATAGTGAGGTGATTTTGTTCTTTAAAAAGGGTCCCTCTTAAAGAACTACAGACCCATCTCACTTCTGAACCATGTCTATAAGTTGTTTTCGAGAGTCCTTACGAATCGTCTCGCTCGCAAGTTCGACGACTTCCAACCTCCCGAACAAGCCGGGTTTCGAAGTCTTTAGCACCATAGACCACATCCATACACTGCGGAAGGTTATACAGAAGACCGAGGAGTATAATCTGCTGGGCGGTGCTGCAGTCTCTCCAAAGGTGCCAAGTGGACTATCTCATCCAACTGCAGCGTGGTGTGAGTCAGGGTGACGTTATTTCTCCGAAACTGTTCACAGCTGCGTCGGAGGACATCTTTAAGCTCTTGGACTGGAAAGGACTCGGCATTAACATTAATGGCCAGTACCTAACACACCTTCGTTTTGCCGATGATATAGTCCTTATGGCTGAGACCATGGAAGATCTGAACACAATGCTCGGAGATCTCCGTAGTGCTTCCAAAAGAGTGGGTCTCAGTATGAACATGGATAAGACGAAAATTATATCAAATGCCCATGTCGTACGCTCTCCAGTTCATGTTGGGAACACTACACTTGAAGTTGTTGACCATTACGTATACCTAGGACAGGCAGTCCAGTTAGGTAAGTCCAACTTTGAGAAAGAGAACTGAGACTTACCTCAGTGTCTCAAGACGAAAGTCTATGAACAGTGTGTGTTGCCAGTGATAACTTACAGCAGTGAAACGTTACGTGGTCGCTAACTATGGGTCTCATAAGGAGGCTCAAGGTCACCCAGCGTGCAATGGAGAGAGCCATAGCTCGGCGTTTCCCTGCGTGATCGAATCAGAAACGAAGAGATCCGCAGGAGAACTAAAGTAACCAACATCGCTCGAAGGATTGCTCAACTGAAGTGGCAATGGGCAGGACACATAGCGAGAAGAACTGATGGCCGCTGGGGCGGAACGGTTCTGGAATGGCGGCCGCGCGCCGGACTCGGCTCCATGGGTAGGCCCCCCACAAGGGGGACCGACGATCTGGTGTAGGTCGCGGGAAGCCACTGGATGCGGGCAGCGCAGGACCGATCGTCGTGGAGATCCTTAGGGGAGGCCTATACCCAGCAGTGGGTGTCGTGCGGCTGATATGATTATGATGATTCTGGCTGGGCACACTGAAGTTCTTCGCTGCAGACTTTTTTGATACACCTTGAGATAGCACTGCCGCAACAGTTTGTGCCATCTCCTCTGGTGTATATTTTTTCTTAGGCGGTATCTAAACAAATAAAGAGATCCAGTTATGAACACCTCATTAATGGACAGTGTCCATGACTGGATTTTGGAACTTAAGCCGATCCAATAATGGACACCCTCTTTCAATCTCGGAAATAATATTTTGTCGCGTTAATTCCTTTGCAATCAAGTGTTAAACTTTATGACTTTGGGCTATGCTTAATACAAATTTATGTTACTTTTGGAAACAAAAGTCTATTGACACAAATATTCACTCACCTTCTTAACAATTTGGTTAAGAAAATCCTACAAAATGAAAAAAAACAGCACACACAACTTTGTTCACTTCGCCATGTTGAAACAAAATGGCCGAAACACATGACATTTGGGGATATGACAGATAGATGTATAATGTCTATGGTTTGAGTGTTGCCAACCGTAAAATACTATGTGTGTTCTCATTTTTCGTGAAAAGAGGCAAACGTGTCCACCACTAGTACCTTGTCCAACACTGGCGCCATCACGTTATGTAATTTGCGAATAACTCATCTATTTTAATAACATACCTAAAATCAAGTTTAAAAGCAAATACCAACAGATGACAGCCGTCAAACTTAAAACAGCAATTTTTACGACTTTTAAACGATTTTTACACAAAATATAAAAGTATAAAAGATTAAGGGGGGATGGAAATGAAATACATGGAACTGAAACGGAAAAAAATCATCTAACCTATACGTGTGGGGTGCCTATAGATAGGTCTTTAAAAATGACATTGAGGTTTCTAAAAGTATTTTAGAAACCTCAATGTAGTAGTAGTAGTAGTTTTCTCAAAGTCAACCGTTTGGAAAATATACACTTTCAAAGTGGTAAAATGTGTGAGTCCCCCCCCGTCCCCCCCTCTAACTTTTAAACTAAGAGAGTGAAAAATAAAAAAATAAAATATGTTGTAGATTTACGAAAATTGGTTTGAATGAGACATATTTAGTACCTAGTTTTAGAGATATAGCACATTTTCCGAAACCGCAAATATAACATTGTCGTTTATACAAACACTATGAAAAACAAAGTTATTTTTGCAGATGAAAATGATAGTGGTATTAAATAAAGTATGGTTTTAAAATAGTTAGTTATGGTTAGGGTTGCCAGATGTCCGGTATTTAAAAAAGCGTACAGTCCGGTATTTTCGAGGCGTGTCCGGTAAAAAATAAATGGTCATACCGGACAGAACAATGAACATTATATTTTGTTACTAATTTAGTTGATTTATGTGATGTTGATTAATAAATTAAAAATATTAGTATAAAAAACCCCTATTTTTTGGCGACCTAGCATAACCTTTTTTTTTCACCAACATAATAAGCGTTGACTGACTGTATACTCTTTAGGCTGTGGTACTACTGTATCGGAGCAGAGCGTCCTGAATGCGATTACACTGTCCTAAGTGCTTCCGATTTAGCATCCTTAACGCCGGAGACCATTTCCTATCCTAACTAGGATCCTAGTTAGGATCCTACCTTCCTGAATGCAATTACACTTCTCTTAATTAAGGAGCTACTTCATTCCGGATCCTTAATTCAGGATGATCTAATAAGCTCTTAACTTTTATATTCGAGATGTCAATATCTTGTTTAAAGGTAAACTAACGAATAATTTGTTCTTAGAATGAAAATGATTTCAGTCTTATACACTCTTGGAATGGAATTAATTAATTATTATGAATATTAAATTTATGAGATCAACATTTCACGTAGTGTATATTTTTGTTGCTTCACCGGAAGTGAAATAATGCGTTTTATGTGGGTATTTTAATATAAATCAACTTCATGGAAAATCGCGAGACGAAACCCGCATCCTCGGTCGATTCTCCCTCCTTAATTTTTTGTTAAGTAATTCGACTAATATATTTTTATACAATACTACTCACATGCAACTAGCTACAGCCGTTAAATAAGGAAGCTATAAAATCCAGAGTCAACGATGCTTTAAGAAAATAACGGAATTCGGGTCATAAGAACGCGACACTTAAAATGTGATAATTATGAATATTATGAAGTACCTACCTACCTACCAGTATTATTTTCTCACGGGATTGGAGGGCAAAAATTTTTTTTTTTACTTAATTATGCGCGCTTTTCTAAGAAATAAGTTGCTTTCAGGTATTAGTGTAAGAAAGGAAGGTAGTGGGACCCCCACAGAAATCCTCAGTAGACGAAATTTTACAGTGTGATAAAGTATCATAAATGAAACATATTTTTTAAATTATCTAAATCGTTTTTTTTTTGTTTTTGGATATTTGTACATAGGTTTTGATTCATATTTTACATCCCTGCAAAGTTTCATCAACTGAGGATTTAATGTTGGTGTCTCCATACAAAAGATCGCTTCATTTCCTACACTATATTTTTTCAGAAGGGTGTCGTATGTGGCATCGAACGTTGCCTATCGAGTGTCACGATATCGTGTTAAGAAATATTAAGGTATTATTATTAAATAATTATATTACTAGAATAAAATGACTTATTACCAGCTCTTTAGGTCTAAAATTTAATAATAAAATATTCATTGTTTACTCATAAAATTTTTTTAGGATCACCTTCAGTACATGAAGAGGTCACGTTTATCTTTCGCGTCTAAATTCGCCTGGATGGCGACTTGGCGACAGTGATAATAATTTATAATATGATAAGGTATAATATAGGTAGGTTTGTTCAAAGACTTTTATATGATGCATTGTATATGATGAATGAGGATAGTGTTCAAAATAATAATACCTACCTACTATCTCGTGTAAGTCAATGACTGCCATGAATGGATCTGACTAGTCGGGCTGACAGCGACCGGACGAAGTTTGTTAGGTAGGTGAGATGCCTTTATTAAATTGTATTGTTAATCTTTGACCTATTTTAACCTTTACAAAATTGAAATAATAGCAATTTTACAAAGTATTCAGTTCTAAATTATAATTAGTTCATTAGTTACCTAATGAACCTCGGTGATATAGGAGTAAAGTATTTGATTTATTTTATTTGAAGACTCATTCGTAAAATTACAAGATTCCTAAATCTAATAGAGTATGTTTCACACATAATTTTCGAATAATTGATTCCAATTATTTGACTTTCTCCTAAAGTAAATATAAAAATAATCATGCACTATCGAATTACCTACCTATAACACATAGGTACAGTCAGTGGCACGAATCATGAATATTTTTCGATGGAGTGGGGATAAGGCTGGCCCCAGACCTACCGGTTCCGTTTCTTTGCTTTGCTGTTCTACCATGGACCGCCGGCCAAGAGGCTCATTTTCAATCTATCGCATATTTTGACCTGACCACATTGGCAAGATAGCCATTAGTTTGGTGTTATCAAATATCGTCGTCTGGGGTGCGATGAGAAGTTTTAGTTTTCGTTTTAAAAAAAAACTGCTGTTTTATACAAAAATTAATAACGAAATTATCAAAATGTATGAAACAGTTCATTTTTTTTCGCGATTTCAGATTTGGTCCCATAGTAAAAGTTGTTCAGTTTTATTATGGTCCCTATCTACCATATTCAGTTTTATAAGGCTTTACCAAACATCTTGTATAAATAAGCGATCGAGTTATTTTTAACGATCGGAGTCCATGTTCAGGGTGGCATATCTCCTAAAAGCTTCCTACTTCGCAATCCAGGCGATGACATTTGATAAAACCAAGCTAATGGCTATCTTGCCAATTTGGTCTAGTCCCAAAATGCGATAGATTGAAAATTACCCTGGTTGGCCGGCGGTCTTTCAAGCAAGGTAGCACAGCAAAGCAAAGAAACGGAACCGGTAGGTCTGGGGCCAGCCTAAGTTCGCGCATGTGCTCTTGTGAGCGACCAATAGCGCGCGCCCCTCTCCCGCCGCCCGCGCCCCTCACATCGCAACGCATACCCAAAATACGCGTTCCGCGCAATCCCCACCCGATTTCATGATTCGTGCCACTGACTGTACCTCCTACTTATAACACTGTGACTGAACTCTATTTATTGGATTCTCGACAGTCTAGCTAGGTACTTACAATGAAGAAAAGTAAGCAGGAAAATATTATAGTCACGTAATTACATTCGTAACTATAGGAATTATTAACTGAGCTATAAATACAGGAACTGCCTTACAACAGATTAACAATTTTACGCTGACGTGACGATGCCCCTCTGTCGTGTTTGCAAACTAAAGGATGCAGATAGATATTCAAAGTGGGCATTTCCTCCGGACTTTTTAACTCGACGAACGCTTTGATGTGGTATGACATTGCACTGTGGGAATATTAATGAGGAAGGTACCTAATATCTACTAGGTATGTGAAAACATTAAAGTGCTAACTGGCGATTCAACAACAACAATAGTTTTTAGTAGCTTTAAGAAATTTTAAGTTTTTAAGGTACACTTTTAAGGATTTTTCGTTTTATTTCATCACTTGCGGTCGCCGAGAAAATAAATAACCTTTAGGTAGGTAGGTATTAGATTTTTTGGATTTTAGATCGTTAGGCCCTGTCCTAATTGGTATCGGTCGTGCGATCATGCGTTGCTATTTCATCGTGCGATGAAACTGAACTATAGACGCATCGCATGATCGCGCGACCGTCAATGAGGATCAGTAACGATTTTTGTTTAGTGGCTTATCAGAAAGCTTATGCCACCACATGATTAACTGTGAATAAATTTTTAGGTTATCTCTCAAATCTGAGAAATTATACGAGCTAAAACGTGCTAAAACACTGTCATTTTGGGGGCTCCTTATGACGTCATCGAGACGTACGCGAACCTTATGTCGTACGTGATAAAGCACATATTGCATTAAGCTTGGCATTTCCTTCAAAACTTATAACTCCACCATTTCTAAACGGATTTCAAAAAATCTTTCACTGGGTTTCATAGCTATGAATAGGTTTTTATACTATACCAATAAAACTATAGGATTCAAACCTGTTATTGATCCTCATTAGGACATTCAAATCACTAGGTTTGATCGCAGGGTCACACGACCAGTTTCATCGGACGGACGCACCATCGCACGACCGATGGCCAATTAGGACAGGGCCTTAGAGATTATGACGTTTATCTGCTAAGAAAAGAATATCGAAATCTCACGCGAAGCCGTAATCCACGAGGAGTCGCAGACAAAGTCCGGTTGGAAGCTAGTTCTATTATTTGAAAAACTGTAGGTATAGGTATTGATTCAGATATCTGGGTAAAGATAACACATACTAGACGGCTTTCGAGGGTTAGGTAGGTACTAAAAGTAGGTGGGAAGGCGAGCAAGGCGATTTATCGTGAGTCAGATTTTCGGAACTGGTTTTAGCATCGCGAAGTCGAATATCGAGCATGACAAGGCAAGGCGACTGCACCGAAAGTGGGACAGAACACATTCCATAAATTAATAGGATCTCACTTATTGGAATCTACTTATTGGGACAATAGGAATAATAAAATAAAACAACTAAGAAAGAAATTATTTTTTGTCCATATTATGTCAGAATGGAGAGACCAATGATTAACGGCCAGCCCCAATAATCAATCCACAAATAGGGGTAGCCTAATCTAGGAGATTAGTTGCTATATCGGATGATATTAATAAAAAAAAATCATAAAAAATTCTTAGCAACTAATCTGGATTAGGCGTATCTGTGGATTGACTTATTGGATCTGGGGGGGATAGTCATAGTTTTACATAATTACATATGGATTGTTAAACTGTCATATAGTGGACTAATAGTAAGCAAAGTTGTAGTGGCACATAGTGGGTTTGGCACTGAAGAAGCCACAAGTTTAGACAAAAAAGCAAAATGCTTAGCACTTTTTCAAATGACATTTTAAAATATTGACTTTCTAATCCAAATAGAGCTTTAATAAAATTAAATAGATTTAAGACTCCTGGCTAACTATTTGACAATTTTAACTATCGCCCTTACTAATAAGGATTGTATAGCAGATGATATAGTTACACTGGTGACTCTCACATTTAATAGAAAGGGACAAAATACTGTGTAAATAATCACTTGTTTTGCTATACAATGTTAATTAGTAAGGTATTAGTAATAAGGTAATATAAGTAAATTGACTAATTCCATTGTTGTTATTCAATAATCACCACTCATTCAATTTAAAAAAGGCTTCAAATAAGTTTATTCAAGGCTTTAAATAGGTTACAAACATGGACAAATGGTACAGATTGGATATTATGATAAATTGATATTGCAGGGGGCTGATTTTGTAACTTTGTTGCAATCAACTCTGACAGAAGTCGTAGTTACATTGCTGCTTTAGTAAGAACCAATGTGACGATTATCTTACTTAAAGCAGCAATGTAACTAAATCAATTGATTTCAATCGAGAATTGTTAGCAACAGAGATACATAATTTAGGGGGCAGGCCTTTTTAAGAAATGAGCATAAAGGAAGGGAGCAATTTTTGATGTCTAATCTATAGTAAAATAATTTCTCAGTATCATACACATCTTATATGTAAGTGCTAAGACTTCATTGCTTATCTATTAATAACATCACACGAATTTTATGATTTTTGACCCCCTCCCCTGTCCTTGTCACAGCTGTTTCATTTGTGGGACCCCCCTTTCTAGTGTGACGTCACATATTTTCAATTTTACATCTAGAAATAATTATTAAAATTAAAACAGCAGTTCAGAAATTTGTTTTATTTCAATTTAAATGATTTTGAAATGTGACGTCAGGAAATTTAGGACCCCTCCCACCTTTGCCTCACTGCGTCGACCCCCTCCCTCCCCCTTAACGTGTGACGTAATTTATGGATGGCCCCTTAGGGAACAATACAATTTAATAATCTCAGCAAAGATCAACAGAAAATGATTCAATTCAAAATAATGGCTTTAGGTATAAACATACCAAGCAGAAAAAAAGAATATGCGACAAATAGATTTAACATCCTCCTTTTCAATTTTTGAAGTCGGATAAAAATAAGAGCTATTACTACTTCTTTGATAAACAGCTACTAATGTCTGTTCCAAGAATTATTCATGAGCAAGATATGGATTTTGTTTATGAAATCATACTGGATGAAGTCATCCCATTTCAAGCCAATTTCTTAAAAGAAAAATTTAACTTGGACAGTGAAGTTGGTGATGAGTGGAAAACAACCCTTACTTAAAACAAGAATAAACAAAACATTTTTTTTACTAATTGCACAGTTTAGTAATAGTGCTACAGTTTCAGCAAGTAATTTTGCATAGCATTGATGAAAACAAATAATTTTAAGATGAGGGAGTGGTACTTTGTAAAAAATATTCAAGCAGTTTTAAAGCAATCTAGTAAAGATGCCTGGGTGTTCACAGAACAACTGAATTAAAATGACAGGAATCAAACGCCTACAAGCTACGATAGGTATTTTCATACCTTCCTGTTTTCCCGACGTTTCGACCGCGTTGCATCGGCTGTGGTCATGGGCTGACTACGCGTTTAAAAGTACAATGCAACGCGAAAGTTTAAAAGTGTATGTTCACAGAACTAATCGATAATCGTGAGACAGATTTATCAAGGGAAGTGATTAATTGTTTTATGTATTAAATGAAATAAATTAGGAATAGGAATGAGTATGTCAGAGGAAGTTTGAAAGTAGCACCAATAATGCAGGCCATACACCATCCAATTGATCGTCCAATCGGCATGAAACTACCGATTGGATCCAATCAAACTGACCGTGTGTGGCCGTGGATCGGCAGGACAGATCGAATTTGACGATCGATCCACGGCCACACACAATCAGTTTGATTGGATCCAATCGGTAGTATTGCCGATTGGACGATCGATTGGATGGTGTATGGCCTGCATAACAGAGAAGTTGGAAGGGAATCGTCTGGCTTGGTTTGGACATGTTATGAGAAGGGATGAAAGCCATATTACTAGAAGAGTAATGGATATGGATATTGAGGGCTGGAAAGTAAGGGGAAGACTGCAGAAAAGATGGATGGATTGTGTGCAGAATGATATGAATGTGAAGGAAGTGGACGAGGAGATGATGAGTGACAGTAAGGAATGGAAAAGGACGATCTCTACCGACCCCCAAATAAATTGGTATAAGGGTAGGGGGATGATGATGATGAAATGAAGTAAATACAAACTGTATAATTTGTTAATTTTGGAAAATAAAATGTAAACCAAAGCTTATTAGAGTAGGTAGCTGTGTACAGTTGTTATTAGGGTTGCCAGGTGGACTGTGGATGGTAAATTCAACGGGACTGTCCCAGAAACCTCGTATGTCCCAGGTCTCAGAATTTCCAAAAATGATCTGGCATATAAAGCTTACTAAGTGAAACAAGATTAAGATAAGGCTTATTAATAGATAGGTATAATAAACTTTCTAGCGTGAGAACAGTGAAAAGTAACATTACTTAAATTATCAAATTTTGATAACAATTTGAAATACTTTTATTTAAATTTTTTGTTAAATGTGATATGGGAATATTAAGATGACAGTTTTGATTTAATTATTAGTTAGTTAGAAAAGATATTAGTTTATTTTATAGGAGTAAATTTTTTTTAAATTTATTTATTCAACTTTATAGCAAAATGAAAGCAAATGGCAGACTTAATGCCATAAGACATTCTCTAGCTGTCTTATTCAGAGTGCATTCGCTAAACTAGGGCCAAAGTTAACATGGTGTTAGACTGCGGACTAACGCCATTTTAGCGCAAATCGTATTCAGAGTGACAGTTTGACGTTTAGTCCCACCGTTTAAGGATTAAAAGGTGCATTGTGATTGGTTTACAAGCACTAAACCAGGTTTTGTTAGAACAGTCTTGCACCCCAGTTTTGTGAAACATCTCTGAATAAGACAGTAACAGTTTAACACCATTAAGAACCTGTAAACAATAGATATTTGTTTTGTATTTAAAGGCTATCTTTGTTGTATACACAAAAACATAATTATTATACCATACACTTAACATAGCTTGGAAAATATAGCATCTCTTTTTTACCCTTTTAATAAATGACCAGTATGTACCTACTGTGTGGTTAAACTCCCCACCCATTTTGGTCAATGACTTTCTATGGTACCACACAAACTTAACATACCTAGTCTTAAGATAATAAACCCAATCTACTCATTAACCAGAAAAGTTAATAGAACGATTCAGAAATTGTGAGCAAGTTTAATTTGTTTAATTTTAGTGAGTGAAATGACCACACACTTGTCATTTTTTTATTGTTGTCACGACCGAAAGAGAACATACAATTATTGATGATGTTGATGTACTTACCACTTTCAATATACGGCAAAGCAAGAAGTAAGAAGACTGTGTATCCAATTTCACTAAACATTGTCGCTTCAAACCACACTCACTTTTCGTATCACTAAGTCATTGCACATACAATACAGCTGATTTTCAAACCACACAAAACCTTTGTCTGTTTTCCACACAAACGCATGCGCGAGCAAACAATATTTTTTTATTTACAATACAATGTATTCAGATTTTGGTACACTTCAACAAACGCAATAACACTTGCCACTTCTCTCATTGGAACTGAATACTTGACTAAGTAGTTGAAACAATAATCACTTGTAAAATGAATTCGACTCCTTCCTTGTAGAACAATTTCGAGGAGCAACACAATGAGTCAACGTGAAATAAATAGAAACAAAATTATTAACGATTCCAGGACTTATATTCTAACAACATATTTCGATTATTAATGTCCTATTCTTACCCTAAAATACTAAAATTACAAACAAATTCACAACGTCCACCGCGTCTGACATATTGGAATGGAAAATGGAATGATTTGACCATAGACATTTTTTTTTTCGTTCCGTAGAACAGGCTAAGGTCATAGACCATGCTGCCTCGTCATTAGCTATATATTTATTTTCTTAAGTAGAGTTTTTTAAAGTTTAATTCATTCGTTTTTGTTTGGTCAATCCGTGTAGAAAAGCCAAGTCATATTTCGCAAAATAAGCCAAAGATAATCGTCAAAATTCAATAAGATATTCTGTGAAGAAAAGTCATGACATCAGGGGCCTTACTATGAGCTCTTACAGCAGGACTTATACTGAATGGCATTACTTTTTCGTACCATGACCTCGATTTAGCAGGCCTGCGGAGGGCCTGCTTTAATACACGCTCTTAAACCGTTCACCATTTTTTATGTATGGACGAAGCGTACCACGACGCACGGTTTGACAGTTTGGGAGCTGTTTTATAGCGTCTGTAATGTCAAATAAAGCAATTCATAAAAAATTCCTACGTGATCAGCTTTTTCAAAATTGTTTAGTGTATTTAAATAAGTTTGGTGTGAGAATTTTAAGATTTGTGAATTTCTTTTAATGTTTATTATTTAACAGTGAATTATGTAACTTGATAAAGGCAACGCGACGACTTGCTTGTTGTTGAATATCACTAAAATAAAAAGAAATGATGAGAGATGAGACCCCATAAATAAGTACCTAAATTGCATTGCATTTTATGTTATTATGATTAATAATAATCAAATAAAGAAGAAAATGATTTATTTTATATCGAATGGTGTGAAATGATATTGAAAATTAAAAAACTGAAATAATATAACTTTAATTTGTTTTATTGACTTGCGACATTTTATTAGAGCACGCACCTAGTAAATCGCACTTAAAAATAAATATGAATTTGTGATACTTTATTTGCAATGTTCTCACTAAAAAAAACTAGTAAGTGACGGTTATTTTATTTTTCCTAAATTTAGAACGTCGCGGCTGACAGAGATATACTATCCCCGCCAATTGGTAATTCGCAAGAACCTTGTCACAATAACATCCACATCGACGTGATCCGCAACTAAAAATGTCATGAAATAAAAAAATTCTTAATAGGTAATCGAATATAATTATTATTTATTGAATTATTATTTTCAGTAAGATAGGGTCTAGGTATATCAAAAATTTACAAATTGTTTTCCGTTTTTGAGGTTAAAATCATGGCCGCCAGGTGTATTACCAATTGGCGGGGATAATAAGCGATAAATTGGGTGCATTCTGCCAAACAAATCTCTGAGTCATCGAACGCCATAAAGTACATTTTAACCATGAAAAGTAAATGAATATTCTAAACAAATTACTTTCCATGGTTAACAAATTTATGGCGTGGCGATCGATGACTCAAGAGATTTGTCTTAGAGAATGCACCCATCGATTTGTATAGGCTAGCTCGTTTTCGCATCGTCTACAAAGCATTAAGGTCCAAACAAATTATCGGACGCGGCTTACTGCCGCGGCTGATCTGAGGTGTGCAAACTATCGGATGTAGTAGGTCGCGGACGTAACCATAGACTAATATGACGTCATCGGACGTCCGACAGCTATCTGGCACGCAGGAGGTTATGAGAGTGTGCACACTTATCAGCCGCGGCAGTAAGCCGCGTCCATAAGCCGCGTCCGATAATTTGTTTGGACCTTTAGTGATCTGTGACAAAGCATACCAGAGACAAACTAACCGTTCACCTTGAGTCAACAATCTTTAAGCCGTTCACCTAAAAGACGGTCATGGTACCGATTTAAGCAATTTTGTTTAGGGCCTGCTTCTGAACTGAACGGCTTAAGGATGGTTTCTTATTTGCTGATGGTAAGCCCCCGGGGGCTTACCATCAGCAAATAAGAAACCGATCAGTTCATAAGCAGGCCTTAAACAGGACTGCTTAAGGCCTGCTTTCATACTAACCTTTGACGTCATAGTACGAAAAAGTAAGACAGTTCAATATAAGTCCTGCTATAAGAGCTCATAGTAAGGCTCCTGGGGGCCCATAGACTTAGAAAATTTTTCGCGAATATTAAAGTTTATGCTGGGGGCATTGACTTCTATATGTCGTAGGATAATTGTACAAATAGGATTTTTACAAAAATCCTAGTATGATTGTAAAATACCGGATAATTATAATCTAAGACAGATTTTTGTAATCGTCCGAGTGATGTTTAGGATTTTTACAAAAATCCAGCGTATCTTAGGTAAATCGCCAATGACCATCACTTTGCGCGCGCTGATTGGCTGTCGTTAACGTTATGGACTGACGGATGCTCTGATTGGCTAACGGCAACATTGCTGCGTCCATTGTTATTATTGTGATTATTGTCAAAAATATTTCTCCAGCGTTTTGTTCGAATTTTACGTATTTTATTTAAAAAAAGAAAATGGAGTGCTCAAATCTATCAAGAGACATTAATGTACGTACGACGAGTGAAGTGAGTGAATTGGATATTATACAAATGCTGGGCTCGATCAGCGCAGTCAATTTAGAGGTTAAGTATAACCGAAAAATAACTTTTCTACACAGAGCTAAGAAAGTTCTACAGCGCTCGTCAACATGTTTGTGCAAAACCTTGTTAAAACTTTAATTGAAGAATTTAATTCGGAAAAATTACGAAATAACTCCATAACCCATCAGCAATATGTTCTGACCAATCATTGAAGATGTTATAAATCGTCTCTTAAGACTATCCAATCAACATTCAAGTTTACAATTGTCCGAAACATACTGGGATTTTTACAAAGATCCTAAGATCCTAATTTTCGCAATTGTCCGAGATTTAATTTCTCGGACAATTGCGAAAATCTATCTTAGATTACAATTATCCGGTTCTTTACAATAGCCTAGGATTTTTGTAAAGATCCGGCTAATACGATTATCCTACGACATATATACCTGAAAACTAAACATATATAAAAATATAAAACAATTGTGTTAGTTAATAACTTAATAGTAATGTTAGTAAATAATTAATTTGACACTATTTTCTGTGTTGAATCGGGGGCACAGGGCAACGTCCCTTGGAAGCGCCTGTACACCACGCCCTGCGGCCAGAAGTCCTCCTTCATGAAAAGGTCCAGCTTTGTTGTCGGGATGCACACCACAAACGCCTTGAAATTGGTGTTATGGCGCGACTCCAGAGGCTGAATCCTCAAACAAAAGTTGCTTTTCTTCTTGATGTACTCTATCACGTCCTGCACGGTGGTGGTGTGGTGCAAGCGGGACAGGTACACGGCCGTGGTCAGTATGGCAGCTCGCAGCAGGAAGTTGGGCCCTGTCGGTGCGGTGCCATGGTGATTCTGCCTCGTTCGCTGACGCTGTCGCTTTTTTTAGAACGTCGTGGCAGACAGAGATATACTATCCTTGTCACATTAACATCCACATCGACATGATCCGCAATCCGCAACTAAAAATGCCATGAGACTGTACTTCGTACATCAGGGGCCTTACTATGAGCTCTTATAGTAGGACTTATATTAAATTGCCTTACTTTTTCGTACTATGACTTCAAAGGTTAGTATGAAAGCAAGCCTTAAGCAGTCCTGTTTAAGGCCTGCTTTTGAACTGATTGGTTTCTTATATTTTGCTGATGGTAAGCCCCCAGGAAGGTGCACGCGCCGTATTTCGCCGTATTTCTGTGGATACGAAAATACAATTTATCATTAAGAGATAAGGTTTATATTTCAATAGAAAAAGTCTGCGGTCCAGTTGAGTGAGATAGCAAGTATGAGGTGTGGGTGTATCTTTCTATAACATTGCCAGCGCTCTAAAATATCAGGTTTAGTAGATTTATATAACACTTTCGGTATTAAAATTAAATAAAGTAAAATGTAATATTTAGTCATTAGAAAACATTTTATAAAAATCCCTCGACTAAAAGTGATGTAGGTACTATACATACTTTATCTACCTATTCATAAATTAAAAACGCAAGAAAAATCCGTTGGGGCTGCCATTACCTGCCCCCAAATGAACAAATATTTTTCAGTTATAGTTATACTTTAGTTAGAGTGCTATTAGACTATCAGAGAAATGGCAATGGCAGCCCCCGACGGATTTTTCTTGCGTTTGTAATTTATGAATAGGTAGATAAAGTATGTATAGTACCTACATCACTTTTAGTCGCGGGATTTTTGTAAAACTTATTTTAGTCTTTTTAAATAAAGAGTAACAATTTTAACCGTCGTGGGTTTTTTCAAAATTTTTAATTTTGCCATTTTATTTTAAACTGTTTTAAAGAATTCATACGTTATCTACTCTAAAAACCGCATCTAAATTGGTCAAACCATTCGGAAAATGATTACTACAGCGCCCCCTAGCGGCTGAACACCATAACACCAAGAACCATCGCCGACAAACTACAAAACTATTACAGAAAACCGCATCCAAATTGGTCAAACCGCTTTGGAAATAAATGAGAAAATGATAACTGCAGCGCCCCCTAGCGGTTAAACACCATAACATCTATCTGAGAACCATCGCCGATAACCTACAAACCCATTACAGAAAACCGCATCGAAATCAGTTGAGTAGTTTTAGAGAACTTCTCAAGCGCGACTTATCTGGTTGCTGCAGCGCCCCCTGGTGGTCTACCACCATGTAACATATCTAAGAACCTGCTCTGAAATGAAACCTTTTGATTGCAAAAAACCGCATTGAAATCGGCCCAGTAGTTTCCAAGGAAAATGGTAATAGACAAACTTAACTTATCTGGTTGCTGCAGAGCCCCCTGGTGGTCTACCACTATGAAACATGTCTAAGAACCTGCTCTGAAATGAAACCTTTTGAATGCAAAAAACCGCATCGAAATCGGCTTAGTAGTTTCCGAGGAAAATGGTAACAGCCAAACACAAACAAACGCACAACCCCTAACCCCAAACGCATATACCGCCTCCGTTCCGTTCCGTCCGTCGTGGGTAAAAAGTATAACAGAAACAAGTTTTTTACAACTGTAATCCTATTAGTAAAATATAATGATAGAATTCAAAATGTTAAAGTGGCAACATGACAATCTGAATACCCGCGTTTTCGTTGTTTCAAAACATAGATATATTATATAGTATATTAAAAATTTCAAAAACGTTTCAAGGGTAGTTCGAATTTTGCTTATTGACGGAGACGCGCGCGGGGCGTCAGACGTCGTGTGACGGGGGCTCTCGCCGCGCGTCGAACGTTTTTCTGAGGGCCTAGCCAAAGTAACATTGGCAAATCTTCGTTATCGCTTCGCTTTCGAAACATGTATGGGAATGACATAAGGTTTCGTTAACTATCGAATTTTAAAACGTCAAATCCATACATGTTTCGAAGCGAAGCGATAGCGAAAATTTGCAAATGTTACTTTGGCTAGGGGGTCTGTTTACGGAGCGGAGAGGCGGCGCGTGAAGCGGCACTTATCATCGCATTCATCGCACGCGTTAACACAAACATATGGCAATATGTTGTTCATATAGACGCGTCGCGGGCAGCGTGGCGGTGCCCGCCGCTGTCTGTGCCCGCGGCGGGCCAAGGGCCAGTTTCTTTCAGCGGGGGAGCTCGTCCGTCGATCACTACACTAGTTTGCCCGTCTACCTACACACAACACATTTTTCTCCGGGGGGCACTAAGGCTGCTCCGGGGGGGCACCGCCTCCCCGGAATAGCAGGTAGGTACCTAAAGAAACACTGACAAGGGCGTCGCCAGCCCATGGCCCAGGAGGGGGCAAGTTAATATTAAGGAGGAGAAAAAGATGAATTCTAGGTACAGTCAAGAGCACCTAGTGAATTTATTCAAGTTTTGAGATGTGGGATTTACCGGAAACGGCCTTATGACTTTGGTTACTTTGCAGTTGGCTACATTTTATTAACATCTAGAAGGCCCCCCTTCTAGAAGTTAATAAAATGTAGCCAACTGTAGCACAATAACATGAAATTAAACAAGACATCGGTATACAGCATTTAATTTTAATATAACTAATAAGTTTTGAGTACACAACATTTCAGTTTGCGCTATACATTAACTGTAATATTTATTTCAAAAATATATTTTTATCAGCCTCTTTTCATATGTAATATTAATATAATAACATTAATAGGACAACACCTTTTTACAGCCAATTACTTAAATTCAATATTATGGATATTTTAAATACAATATACAAAATATCTTTTCATAATTGAGAAGCACTCGATTGTATTACTAGAGCGATTAAAACCAACAAAGAATTATCCGCCAGCAAAGCTATTAGTATTTTTTCTACTAAACATTGTTTATTTTACATTTTCACATTCAATCCGTTTGTTGAAATTGAAGATAGACTTCAACTTATTTATTCACTCCCAAGCCCAAGAAATTGAATCAACAGATGGAATACCTATGCTTTTAGATATTAGAACATAATAGGTGGTAACGGCATGGTGGACTACCGCGCGACAGAGTTATCAAATCCCATCACTTTTATACTTTATTGCGAAGACATTAAAGTTCAAAATAAATTGCAGTATTTTGAGTTTTGTATAACCTGACGACTTGTACTATTATGTATTCTGTGCCTGACGTGCGACTGACTGTACTTACAAGGTCTTGCGATCCAGCCATCCTATCCTATTTTTTTACAAAATTAGGGTAGGATATCTAACTTCACTGTGTTATTTGTATTGTAAAACACCAACAACCTCGCAGGAGGATGAAAATGTGTAGTTATTTGTGTAGTAAGCATAGATTTTGTATCATTATTTAAAAAGTGCGCGTCGCTCGCATTTCGGCAGTTGTTTGTCAAAACTGGTGAGTGTCAAACTCGCGAGTGCGCGCGAGTTGGCACTTTCAGATTTTACTTTTTGTCGTCATCTCGCTCGGTCAATCCCAGTCGCCACCACCAGTTTCGCCTCAACTGGTACTGGGATTTTTGTTTAAAAATTTCCCTCCCGACACGAGTGGTGGTGACTGGGACATTGGTTCATAGAAAATCCGAAATGCTTGAGTGAATCTCAAATATTTTCCTAATTATTTTATACACACAACTTTTTTTTTACAATATTTATTTAATTAAATTAAGAAATATAAATTAATTAATGAAAAAGGGGCATTAAAAATCCCAGTGCTCACCACTGGTGGCGTATTGGGAAGTTTAAAAAAACCAGTCTTCCCCAGTGGAGGCGAAACTGGTGGCTACTGGGAACGACCGAACTCGCTCTATCGTGGAAATCTGACGTATTTAAGGACAGACAGCTACAAGAAAGTTTTAATCAGCCAACGCGGACGTGATTTTTAGTTTTTGGTTTCAATCCGTCTTTTATTTAACTATACTTTATTATGTGCGCGCAAGTAAAATCGGAAACTGCTAACTAGCGCGCACTCAAGTTTCACACACGCCAGTTAGGCGTATTATGAGTTTACAATTTACTATACTCGCCTTCGACTGTTGCGTAGTTGACATTTATTTGTATGACAACTTTTAGTTTAGTCATAGAAAATAATAGTACTAAACGTACAAAAGCCCATCCGCGTGACGTCAATCAAATAATAAGCTACTCTCACGGCACAGCACTAAGAGTAAGTACAATTTCAAATTGCACACGCTTCGTGCTTTTATTATAAGCGCCTCCGAACCGCTTCTCTTTCTGTCGCGTAGCTCTGTCTCAACTCAACCGACACACGACATCCTTCGTGCGCTGGTTCGCCTGAATCAGTCGCGAGCGTAGGCTAAAGGTGCGTCCAGATATGTTCTTTTGATCGTACCGTACCTCCGTTCCGTACCAGCGTTCCGATCAAATAAGTCTGGACGCTACTTTTGCCCGTTCCGTACCTCCGTTCCGTACCACCGTTCCGATCAAACCGCCGAACGTCGCCGCGATCACGTCCAGACTAGCGCCGTACCGTACCTCCGTTCCGTATCAACGTTCCGATCCAATAGTACAGCAGCCCGCAGTAAATTTAAATTACGAAAAAGGTTACCGTTTGCCGTTGTGATATAGTTATTTATTACAAAATTATAGATACTTTAACAGATCGCAACCCGCCGTAACCTATATTTGTATATCTCCAAAAATGATTATTTTTTTATTTTTCGAGGTTAATCACATGGTTTAGCTATTGTCGTGTTCTACAGCGCTATCTGTGTATGGCTACTTTTTACAGTCTAACTATTATCAGTGGCAATCAAACATAGCGCTGTAGAACACGACAATAGCTAAACCATGTGATTAACCTCGAAAAATAAAAAATCTCATTTTTGGAGATATACAAATATAGGTTACGGCGAGTTGCGATCTGTAAAACTTGGGTTAAAGTATCTATAATTTCATAATAAATAACTATATCACAACGGCAAACGGTACCTAACCTTTTTCGTAATTTAAATGTACTACGGGCTACTGTACTACAACCTCCGAACGTCGGCGTCGCCGCGATCACGTCCAGACTAGCGCCGTACCGTTCCTCCGTTCCATTTTTACTCGCGATGGATCGGAGCGTACCTGTCGGC
This sequence comes from Agriphila tristella, assembly GCA_928269145.1. NCBI lineage: Eukaryota > Metazoa > Arthropoda > Insecta > Lepidoptera > Crambidae > Agriphila > Agriphila tristella. The sequence continues at coordinate 7,982,408 of OV743440.1, forward strand.
GATCGAGACGGCGTACCTCCGCACCGTTCCGAACATGCGTCCAGACTAGCGTTCTTTGTTCGCGACGCTCAAGAGCGAGAGATACGGGTACGGGCAAAAGAGCGAGAGATTCGAGGTGGATCGGGGCGTACCTGTTCGGCGAACGGAACGGCGTACCTCCGCACCGTTCCGAACATGCGTCCAGACTAGCGTTCTTTGATCGCGACGCCGATCGGAACGGAGGTACGGTACGGGCAAAAGAACATATCTGGACGCACCTTAATATAAAAGATTAAGCGCGGAGTGAGACCCCTGGTTTAGTGTTGTTACCGTCAAAGGCGCTGTGCCAATCTGCATACAAAATAGCCGCTATCGAGTATACTATAACTCGCGTAGGTAAAGAATGGGATCAGAAATGGCGTCGTTTCTCTAATATTGACTTCTCGCACAGTAAACAAACGCCACACCTATCGCTCTCTCAGTGACACTCGTTGTGGTAACCGCGGTGGGCCGCCATTTTCAATCCCATTTTTTATCTGCGCGGGTTGTAAACGTAACTGTACAAACTCAATACAGACAGGCACAGTTGACGAAAAATTCAATTTCGGTGTGAAATCAGAAACAATGTTTTGTAGCCAGACTGTTAGTTTCTTTACTGCAATAGCCTTGCAAAAGCTTATTCAGTTATGAGCCATTCCTTGTAAGTTATTTTTAACACTTTTGATATAGGTATCAAGTTTGTGATTTTGAATCACGGTTGATCCTAGAAACTATTCACTATGACTTTGGTACAGTTGTTTGGTGTATCGGAATAACATCTTTCAGTTGGTTTGGAGAAAATACCCCCTTCTCGGTGATGATTCCAGTGATAAGACTAGCGGGGGTGACGTCGAAAGCTGGATTCCAACAATTTATCCCTGAAAAAGATTTTTTTAATTACTTTTTGTGTCAGTCTTCAATAAAAGACAAACATTTTATGTACACACAGAAGCCACACTGGACTGCCACTACATGTCAAATTTTCTTGATCAACTTTGAACTTAAATCTAACATTTTAAATTTAAAGGATCATTCACACAGATCACTCATGTCAAAAAATTTCAATAAGTATAAGTTTTGACTGAATGATCCCTCAAAGTAAATTGAAGTGACTTTTACATAATTTGATGTGCTGGTGATTGTACATGTTTCTAACTATCCATCCACATACATAATGATGTAATTGAACTTTTAAGAAACGGCCATACCAGGTGCTGCTATCCTGTGCTCTCCAATATGGGTCATTTCCCTGTCAGGCCGCTCCTCTATCTTGATCCTCTCACCAGACGTAAGCGACATGTCGATGGAACTCAATGGAGCGGCCACGTAGAAAGGAACGTTGTGGTGTTTCGCCACTATGGCTATCTGGTACGTCCCAATCTTGTTTGCTGTATCACCGTTCGCAGCAACCTGATTAGGAATAAATAAGAAATAATTGTGAATGACTGCTCTTATTTCAATTAAATATAAGTTTGGAACCAAATTATGTAACAATACTGATGAAACGAAACAGGTGATAGTGTTGCTTAAACTGAAAAACTTTCTCCAAGGGACAGGTGGAAAAACAAAAAAATACATACTCGACTATACAAAAATTATGTAAAGGCGAAAACAAATTTATTTTTCGAACTATGTTCCCTGGAGAAAGTTGTTCAGTTTAAGTAACGCTATCTCCTGTTTCAGTACTTATTGTTTAATAATTTGGTTCCAGTATATAAAAGACAAGACTTTGTACTTTTTAAATTTTTGCTAAACTCAACAAAGCTAAGTGTAAGACACTGTCTTATTCAGAGATGTTTCACAAAACTGGGGTGCAAGACTGTTCTAACAAAACCCGGGGGGTAATTACGTAACTTTGTTGCAATCAACTCTGACAGAAATCGCAGTTACATTGCTGCTTTAGTAAGAACCAATGTGACAAACTATCTTAACTAAAGCAGCAATGCAACTGCGCTTTCAATCGAGAATTGTTAGCAACAGCTTTTCGTAATCAAGGTACTGGGGGGTGATTTTGTAATTTTGTTGCAATCAACTCTGACAGAAATCGTAGTTACATTGCTGCTTAAGTGAGAACCAATGTGACAACTATCTTACTTAAAGCAGCAATGCAACTGTACCTCGGTGTAAGGTACTGTACCTTGATTACGTAAAGCTGTTGCTAACAATTCTCGATTGAAATCGATTGAAAGCGCGGTTGCATTGCTGCTTTAGTTAATATAGTTGTCACATTGGATCTTACTAAAGCAGCGATGTAACTGCGATTTCTGTCAGAGTTGATTGCAACAAAGTTACGTAATTACCCCCCTGTACCTTGATAACGTAAAGCTGTTGCTAACAATTCACGATTGAAATCGATTGAAAGCGCAGTTGTATTGCTGCTTTAGTTAAGATAGTTGTCACATTGGTTCTAACTAAAGCAGCGATGTAACTGCGATTTCTGTCAGAGTTGATTGCAACAAAGTTACGTAATTACCCCCCTGGTTTAATGCTTGTAAACCAATCACAATGCACCTTTTTTAAGCCTTAAACGGTGGGATTAAACGTTAAACTGTCACTCTGAATACGATTTGCGCTAAAATGGCGTTAGTCCGCAGTGTAACGGTATGTTAACTTTGGCCCTAGTTTAACGAACGCACTCTGAATGAGACAGTAAGAAATTACTGTGTAGTGTCAACTAATATTTGATTCTTATTCCTATGCCATTCATTATAGAAGCTCTTTGTTTAAATTTCATTTTGCGTGTTGCTAGACCATTTAGAAATATTAAAACATGGCTGATTCTATATGGAGCTTTGGTTAGAAGTGTCCTGGAGTACTGTTCTCCAATATGGTCTCCTATCTATAATGTTCACACTGATAGAGTGGAAGCCATTCAAAGAAGATTCGTGAGAACATTATGTACCAAGTGTGGTATACGTAAAAAGATACCCAATTACCCAGATCGCCTGAGTCACTTCAATATGATTAGCCTCGAAAAACGTAGGTGGATAAATGACCTGTCCACACTTCATCCGATTGCCAATGGACTATCTGATGGTAGACTATTAGAATTACTAAAGTTTAAAGTCCCTGGTCGGTCAGTGCGTAAACCACAATTGTTTACCATACCTGTAACCAGTAATAATGTTTCTAGAAACAATCCAATATATAGAATGTGTATGTCTTATAATGAAATCTGTGCTAATATTGATATGTTTAAGTGTAACGTCCAGTCATTTAAAAGAACTCTCTTTACATTATAATCAAGCTCTTAAATTGTATTTGTATCCATTTTTATTGCTACTTTGTCTATAATTAATTTGGTTTTTTTTTAAGTTGTTATTTTGTAATATGTGTGTTAGTTAAATAATAAGATAATTAAAAATGTTGTGTGCAATTGTAAAAGGGCGCAGACATGCACTTTTTGTATGTAAGTTTATTTTCTTTTTTATGATTTTGTGTCTGTTGTCTGTTATTGTGCCATTTAAAAAAATAAAAATAAAAAATAAAAATAAATAAAATTGCTTCTAAACTGTAACGAACACAGCCCCCCTCAGCTAGCTTTGCCCCGGAGCTTGGGGGCCTTGGAACAGATGCCTAGATACGATAAAGTTGAAGACCAAAGGGAACAGGAAAGCGACTCGGTGAAGAGACACCATAAGAAAACCTTTTAATGACATTATTTTTACGAGTATGATAATAAATGTGAATGACATACACGATCAGCGCCCACAACAACAGCGGTGATATTCCTAGAGTTCATCAGTGCTGACACCATGCTGTCCACGATTAGTGTAGCCGGAATCTTTTCGTGCACCAACTCGTAGGCCGTAAGTCGCGCTCCCTGGTTGTACGGGCGAGTCTCTGTGCAGTATACATGCTCTGGAATGTACAAAATAAGTTTCTATATAAATCTATGATTATGATCTTGTAAGATTTCAAACCAAACTGATAGTTCATGTAAAGTTATATTATACCTATAGTATAATTAGGGCTTGTCATGTTTAAGATAGATTTTAAAATTTCCAATGGAGACTCAAAGCAAGACAGGGGCCGTACCGGCTAATGCATCGAACTCCGAAAAGTCTGCCGGGTTTCAAATAAAAACAAATAAATCGAGCCTCAACTGGGCCAAAATGGTGAACCCCAATTCATGATGTCACACGAACATCGATATCTTCCAAATAAATTCAACAAATAGTACATAACGAAATTCCTTACTTTGATTTCACTGTTTTAAGTTGAAGCACGGCAGACCCGTCGAAGTTCGAAAAGTTAGCCGGTAGGGCCCCAGGAAAGCCATGGACTTGTTACAAAACATACAAGCTAATAACAATGACAAGTTCTCACCTAGCTTTTTGAATTCAAATAAATATCTGATAACACCTAAGGCTGTTCCATAGCCCGCAGTAGCCAGGGACCCCGTGTTGCAGTGAGTCAGCAACCGCACAAGGCCATCTCCTTTTAAATTACTTAAAATTGCATCACAGCCAAATTTTCCTATAGCTTTGTTATCCTCAATATCTTTTTTAAGCATACTTTCTATGCTGGAGATAAATCTGAAATCAAACATTGGGCTACAACGGACATGTTATTGTAATGCTCAATTAATTCTTTTTAAACTTAAGATTCAACATTAGCATGTTATTCTCTATTGTAGGCACATAACGTCGTTTCCTAGGATTTTCGCTTTTACACAGTATATTTTAGCATGTTCTGTTCCGACAACTAATGACAATTGTTTACAAAGCAAATTGATCTCATTAAATGCAATATGTTTGTAGTATTTGCCGAATACAACTTTAGTGTGAACTTATTCACTTATTTTGTTCACAGTAAGTTGTAATCAGAAAATACTACAAACATATTGCATTTAATGAGATAACTTTGCTTTGTAAACAATTGTCGTTAGTTGTCAGAACACACTAAAATATATTGTGAAAAAGCTAAAATCCTGGGAAACCACATTATGTGCCTACTATAGCGAGTCACATGCTAATGTTTACTCTAACAGACAAACATTTTAATGATTGAAAACAGTTTTAACCATTTAAGAAATGGTTTAGTTTCTATCTGTAAATTCAAATCATACTTGCAGTGTGTAACGAAATGAATAGTGTACAACAATTAATCATGTAAGCTAACATAACCACAAACACACCTGTCTTTAAACTCACTAGGCGAGACATTTTCATCTGCGCTCAAAGTATTTGCTAAATTTATCAGTTCGTCAGCTGCCAATTTTATGTTTACAGCTGTTGGCCTTGCTGACACCAGGTAGTTTAGTTTGCCTTCAATCTGTAATGGCAATACAAAGTTTCATTAGCCAAAAGTACATTTTTTGTTTGCTATTAATATTAATTAATATTGACAAATACATGTAATTTAATTAAATTACTTTCATTAATTGTTTTTAGTTTCCAATAACTAGAAACAATATTGAAAATAATTCTTTCCTTTTTCATACAATATGTTAATATAAATGATGTAAAACAAATTGATTTTATTTTTATTTTTATAAAAAGCAGACAGATTAACAAATTACCTAAAGTATGTGAATCAGGAATCAGTATTACCCAATTATACTGAATTTTAAACGTAAAATTAGAAATAAAATTATATTTGCTGATGAATTAATATGGTTTGAAAAGTTGTACACATAACCAAATTTGAAAGAGGGACAGATACAGGAAACAACTGACCTCTTGCCTCATGACCTTCTTATCATCTAGTTCTTCTTTGAGCAGTTCCACAGCCAATGATAAGCACCCGACTATGGCTATAGCAGGGGCCCCTCTTACCTAATAAGTCAATATGTGGTAATTACATGTATTAAGAGTTGATGAGATTTAAATGTAACCTTATGTCTTGAATTTTTTTTCAAAGCCAATTTTACCTGCATTTTGTTAATGACTTTCCATCCATCCTCTACACCATGTACTTTTATGTATCTTGTTTGCAGAGGCAGTAACAGCTGGTCCAAAATCTCTAAACTTCCTCTTTTGTATTTTATGGATTCCAGACTCATTTTGTATCGGAAGTCGTTTACGACTGAAAATTAATCAGATAGCATCCTACTACATTAATCTTACCACAAATACTGGTGAAAAAGATAAGATACCTACCACTTTACTTCTGCCTAACTTTATGAATAACTTTTTAGGTTTAAACTAATATTATATTGAGCGAATTACAATGAATAACCTACTTAAGTTTTTTTATTGTACTTAAACAATTTTATCACTATGTTTCGGCATTTTCTTTCAAAAATAATTTATATGAAAAATAAGATGAAGAGAAAAGTAATAAAATGAAAAGAATTATCTTATCTGACATTGACATATGTATGACATTTCTGTCTGACATGACATAACAGCTGGGGGGTAATTACGTACAGTCAGTGGCACGAATCATGAAATCGGGTGGGGATTGCGCGGAACGCGTATTTTGGGTATGCGTTGCGGTGAGGGGCGCGGGCGGCGGGAGAGGGGCGCGCGCTATTGGTCGTTCACAAGAGCACATGCGCGAACTTATCCCCACCTCGTCGAAAAATTATCATGATTCGTGCCACTGACTGTAACTTTGTTGCAATTAACTCTGACAGAAATCACAGTTACATTGCTGCTTTAGTAAGAACCAATGTGACAACTATCTTACTTAAAGCAGCAATGAAACCGCGCTTTCAATCGATTTCAATCGAGAATTGTTAGCAACAGCTTTACGTAATCAAGGTACTGGGGGGTAATTACGTAACTTTGTTGCAATCAACTCTGACAGAAATCGCAGTTACATCGCTGCTTTAGTAAGAACCAATGTGACAACTATCTTAACTAAAGCAGCAATGCAACCGCGCTTTCAATCGATTTCAATCGAGAATTGTTAGCAACAGCTTTACGTAATCAAGGTACAGACCCTTGATCACGTAAGTCTGTTGCTAACAATTCTCGATTGAAATCGATTGAAAGCGCAGTTGCATTGCTGCTTTAGTTAAGATAGTTATCACATTGGTTCTTACTAAAGTAGCGATGTAACTGCGATTTCTGTCAGAGTTGATTGCAACAAAGTTACGTAATTACCCCCCTGCTGTCATTGGGTGCATCAGTCCAGCAGGCTAACCGCTGAATCATCGGTTACTTACTTGTAGTGCATTCCGAGTCACGCCAACAGCGAATTCATCGCGCTGATTTGCGTACCGCAAGAAGCTTATACTCCTAATGGAGATTGCACGGCCATATTTGCGTACCGCAAGAAGCTTATACTCCCAATGGAGATTGCACGGCCATATGTCTTAGTGAAGATTGAAAAAGGTCCTTTATGACGTGACGGCGTATTGCTATCTCTTTCTTTTCGTTTTCAATACGTTTTCGTTTCTTACGAATGAACGAACGACGAACACGTATTGTAACACTAAAGAAAGAGGTAGCAATAAGCCGTCACGTCACTTTAAGGACCTTTTTTCAATCTTCACTATGACATATGGCCGTGCAATCTCCATTGGAGGGAGGTATAAGCTTCTTGGCGTACTAAATCACCGTGAGCGCGATAACGACAGCCCGTGTGACGTCATTGATTGCGTCATAACATCTGCCATCTTGCGATTACGCCGCCCATGCTCCGAGGCATAATCACTGTGAGCGTTCTGTCAAAAGTGACACTTGTTTGTTTTGTTTACCTAAGGTGCATTTAAATGAAAGTTCAAAATTTGTTGAAAATTCTTTCCGCATACCATGGAAGTAATAGTCGAAGATATATGAACATATATAAAGCAAAAAGGTCCAAATTCCGAACTTTTTTTATATTGAGGTTATGTAGGTCAAGACATCGGATCGGTGAGCGCGCTCACGAGCGTTCCGAATCATTGATAGTCCCAACTGTCATAAGATATACATATTAGTCTATGTCATAAGCGCGATTATCTGAATCGGTACGCTTGTTATCGTGATCAACGCTAAAAGTGATTTTAGCCTGAATCGGAATGCACTATTACAGTTACCTATATATTTTCCAGTCAACCGATTAAAAATATCTCAAATTCTAAGGCAACGGCTACAAGCATCGTAAATACTGTGATCCATCAGTGGGGTTCTGCCGTTTGGCCAAATTATTTTTGGTCAAACACTTCTCAAAAAACGTATCGCACTAGTTTCATTTCCCAAATGAACCTTTAGCACATTTCGCACTTTATTCACTTGGTCAAATTATCATTTAGCATATTTCTACTTGTCAAGTTTTATTAAGTCAAATATTTATTAAGCAAAAGTTTTATTTTGGCAAATATTACCTATATTCAAAAAATATATATCTCACAATTAGGTACTTATTTATAGCGTAAGTTTGGCCAATGATAATTTATTTTTACTGATACAGCAATACAGGAGCGCAGTATACAAGAATTCCAAGTATAAAAGGAACAAATGACAGAAATAAATATAATTATATTTCGTCGCTTCATACTCAGATATAAATAAATATATAATTATTTATGGTTTACTTGTAGTACCTCCCAGGTACTCGGCAGATTCGCACTATTTTAAAGAGTATGAAAACTACTTGTTTTAGAAAGTGTCTCACCACTTCCGGCAATTAGGTCACCAACACCCCACCCCAGCTTACTTGGTTACTGGTCTTGTGATCGTACCTCATTCTTTTTTGGTGCGCGGCAGTGTTCGCACGTCTCACTCACCACGCCAAAGTGTTGTATATCTACACTCTACTAAATTTCAAGAAAGTATTTTTCATGAATTTAAATGCAACGAAAAGAAATGAAGAATGTTCGGTAATATGAGAAATTACAAGGTTATCTGTGAGCTAATACACCGCGATACACCCGCGGCAGGGCCCGTTTTGCTTTATAAGTATCCATGCTCGGGGTTAACCGCGAGTTAACACAAGTAGCAAATTTTGCCTAGGGGTTAGCGGCAAGCTAACACAATGGCTAAAATATCGCCTAGGGGTTAGCGGCAAGCTAAAACAATGGCTAAAATATCGCCTAGGGGTTGACTGCGAGTCAACGCGTGGCGTTTAAACACTGATCTGTTTGACAGATTTTGATTAGGCACTTGTGCCTTCATGTGCGACGGGCGGCTGTTTTAGGTAAGAGAGCCTTGTCTTATTACATTTCTAACCGAACCAGTTATAAAAACATTTTAACTGTAACCCCGATACTCGAACAACTTTCTCAAAAGGCTTCATCTCCTCAGGTAGATAAAGCTAGATCCATAGCTGCAAAGAGCTATTAATGACGCACCTGCGTTTGTAGAGGGTATCGTAGCTAATCTCACTAATCCTTAAATATGAAGATTTCTGTTGTTATGCCAGGGTCTGACCTAGCCAACAACGACTGGGCATTGATATTCCCGTGTTAAGTCAGGCGATGACCGCCTTAATAAAAAGCGAGCAAAGTAACTGCCTTTAATTGTCGCTTATTGAGCGACTTCCATTGTAAAAAACATATAATGCCTAACCTGGATAAATCAGTTTCGCAAGTTATCCAAGATTATTAGAAAAGTCAAACTTTTCGGCAGCAGGTTGTTCGATAAAACTAAAACTAAAGCCAGCAAAAGACGGGGTTACACATTTCTGTGGCTTTGGATTGTAAGTTACAGAAATGTGAACGCGTCGACTCACTTCAGGCCGTGCCATAAATAGCAACCAGGTCAACTGGGCCAGTCACTGGCTGATTCTCGCTCGTCGAAAAAGGGGGGGGCGAGGAGGCGTCCAGAGACCCCTAGCAGACCACTACAGCAGCCAGAGGCTTCCTTGAGCAACTCTGCAGCCTCCGCCATCGCATTGTCGATAGAGTGCATCCAGAGGTGCCCCTTGGACGACACATCATCCTAAATAAGGTACATGCTGGCTGCATCCAGTACTTTAATACTTATTTAAAATAGCCAATATTAATAGTAAAGATTGAACTAAAATGGGATTTTGCCCTTTGCTGATAAAGTTACCAAACGTTTATATAGCGTTCTATAGACAGAACATGATTATAACTACATACCTATTATATAAAATCTTATATGATTAGAATTGGGGGGCAATTCAAAAATTTCAACTGTCTAAAGGTCAGTTTCTTTATATTTTGTCATTTACTTAGTAAGTTCAATAGTGACAAAATAATTCATAGCATCTGACCAGTATTAATTTAGATTAGTCTAAACTAAGTACAACTTTACTTTAAACATCTTAAACATCAATTTAAGATGGAAAATTATCAAACTGCATGTAAATTGCTGACTGATAAGCTAATAACACAACATATAATCTGTAACATTGATTAGAAATAAACTTCTTTATGTATTTGCCCCTGTGAGTATAAAAAAAATAATGAGTTTTTTTAAAGATTAATTTTGGAATTTTAGCATTTTACAATGCAATTTTTGCTGATTTATTATTTTAGAATAAAAGTTATTATGATTTGAATATCTTAATACAAGAACTTACTTTGACAGTCAAGCATGCTATCGGGCTTTCAATAAGTTCATGTCTTAGCAAGATAAACTTCCATAAGAGGTAAGTGTTACTTTAGAGAACATATGTACTCGTATCTCGTATGGTGTTGTATTAAGTTTAAGTATCAAAAAGGCATTGACTTTCTAATAAATTATTCTTGGTTGTAGTCTTAAAGCCTACATCAAGCCTACATTATGCAGATGTGCAAGTCTTAGACTTATACCTACTTATACCTACCTACGAAGGTAGGTATCATCTCTTCAAGAAATTCAAATTACAGTGTAGCATAAGAAAATTCTCAAATATTTTTAGAACATTACAGCTGCTTGCCCAGCTACAAAGTATTATGGTTGGCTACACACAAAGGTTTAAGATAGACAAAGTTCTTAACTTTAGAGCGTCACACTGAAATAGTGATCATGATACCGTAATAAATATTCCTGAGATAATATAAAAATATATAACCCGATAGTTACAAAACATTTTCACAATATTTGAATATTGTGTGTATAATAATTATAAGACCATTACCATACCATTGAAATAAAAATGTTCACTAAACTAGCAATTTCAGCAGTCTTTTTGACACCAAAAACATTTGCCAAAATCTAGTCTAATTGTTTAGTATTATTAGGCTGAAATAATACAACAGCCATTTATTTCATTTTATGGTTAATTTATTTTATAGGGTGCATTGCCCTTATCTTAATAATTAATCTACCATAATTTGGCAGTGGTGCCATAGCCGTAATTATATGGTTAGCATACGTCTCGTATCCGTACATAAAAACGATAAAAACTCGCGGAGCTGATTAAAAATCTGGAAAACTAAACACGGACACAGAGTGGTCATTATCTGAGCTTGCATTCTCTGAAATAACCACAATATTAATTGATGTTTCAAATTAGGTTGATTTCTTTGCGTCCCGCACCACAGCCAAATTGTAGATTAGGTACCTACATGTCATGGAAATAGGATCAGAGCATATATATGCTTTGATCTTGTTTCCTATATAAGTGTATATATGATTGTATGTATATGTATATTTAAATAGTAGGTTTATATACTTTTTCATCCTCTGTTTATCTATTTTACCTACTTATGGTAGAAACAAAAATTAAATATGACTAGGCTTGCGTCATTTTATCTACTCCGCCATCTCAACGGCCCCTTCTAAAATGACTTTTAGTCTAAAATCTTTTTTAGTTAAGCACCTAAGTTTTAAAACCTGAAATAAACTTAATATTTTCAAAACAGGCAACATCAGCTGTTTTGCAGACCGCACAGTCGGCGTGCGGCCTTCATGCAGAAGGCGACACTAGCGGCGCGGCGGCCGTAGATAGAACTGATGATGGTCTCACTTTCAGCGAGCTTTAACTTTAGAAACATATTCTTTTTCAGGCAAAAACTTGATCCATATCATAATTCAGTTCAATATCGAATACTTTTATTAAGGGCACAATTTTATATAAAAAAAAAAAATTGATCATTTTGTTAATTTGTGTTTGTAAAACACCTATCGACCTGCTTTGTCCCTATTAGGATGGAAACAGAACTTGATTGGAGCTGATGAAAACGTAAAACGCTTACAAAAGAGTTTTCAAAAGAACTCTTAGACCAATCTATTTGGTTCATACAATAGATTTCAAATTGGTATTAAAATCTATAATCAGGTAGTTAAATCTAGCTTTATGCCTACCGAAGGCACCTACTTCTTATTTTGTTGGCTCTTTGTACCACCCACAAAGTCCAAAATACTTTTTATTAAAAATAAAAATACTTATAAACTGAACACAAAGAAATACACTGTTATTTTAGATATTATTAAAAACTCAGCTCCAGGTCGTGAACTATCTCATTGTTATATACTCTTTTACCTATTTCCCTTTTTGATGACCATCAAAATATATATCCGGCTATAGTGCTACAGAGCTATTTGTCAGTGACCAGGGCCACAAGGCCGAATAACATGAATAATCTCATTCCTGTGGTATATTATTTAACATATATTATCTCTTATTTACTCATAGAACTTACAGAGGCGCCCGTCACGTCGGTCGCAATCAATTTGATCGGTAGATCAAGCAAAAGTTGTCCGATGAGAGTGGGACTAACACTAGTTCTCAATTTTTTAACTAGTTTTTAGTGCTCATGACCGGCGACAAGCAGCCAGGTCTGCCATCTCGCTTCTGCGGGTCTCTATAGATAGAAAGACACCATCGGAGGAACAGTGGACTGGACGGACAGGTCTTATGTATTTGCTCGATTTAATAATTGACATATTTTGAGAAATAATAGTTTTTATTTCTAATAAGAATAATAATCAATTCACTATTACTTTTCCAAATAACAAATCACTTACATTATTGTAATTTTGAGATAATTAATAATTATCTACATTATGAACGAATAATAACGCTTTGAATTGATTAAGTACATTATATTCTAAGAATCTTTTGTTTAGCAAAACTTTCCTTATATCTCTAAACATCTACAAGTAAACCATAAATAATTATATATTTATTTATATCTGAGTATGAAGCGACGAAATATAATATAAGATCAAACGAACTTCTAGTAGTGAAGTTCGATCGATATTATATGAGTCGCTTCATACGAAAGATATAAGCTTCCCACCCACCCCTTTGTACCCTTTAGTCAGTTTTGCTAATCTATCTGTATCTCTAAAAGAATGAGGTACGATCACAAGACCAGTAACCAAGTAAGCTGGGGTGGGGTGTTGGTGACCTAATTGCCGGAAGTGGTGAGACACTTTCTAAAACAAGTAGTTTTCATACTCTTTAAAATAGTGCGAATCTGCCGAGTACCTGGGAGGTACTACAAGTAAACCATAAATAATTATATATTTATTTATATCTTTCGTATGAAGCGACTCATATAATATCGATCGAACTTCACTTCTAGAAGTTCGTTTGATCTTATATTGTATTATATTATTTGCTATTTATTAATAATTATAACAGGATAATGATAAAATTATATTTATTTTCATAAATTAAGAAACTAAAAACGATTTCCTATGGTTTTTGTTTTAAATCAGAATAAGTAAGTATTTCTTAAACTATTTTTTTTAACATTCGAAATTATATTTTAAGGTCGATTGGCCTAAAAAACAAAAAATTGAAAAATACTGAGTTAGGAGGACTTAATGGTACTTATTGTCAATTTTTTATTATGCACTACTCAAATTGGTACGCGAATCCCCTCGTTCCTCGTCATGCAATTTTTGGGAAGAATATGTTTTGCCAAACTAAACATTTTGACTATAATTATAACACTTGGTAAAATAAAACTTTGACCAAGTAATTATTTGCTAAACAATAACTTGCCAAAAACAGTTTTGCTAACAAAAAAAAATACGATAAGTTGATTTGACAAATGTTTTTTGTCAAATGAAAATTTGCGTAAAATAGTTTGCGATTAGGTATTTTGAGAAACTTTTTTGCCCATACATTAGTAATCCTCCATCAGTATTTAATCAGGGGCCTATTTCATAAAAGAATAGTAAAGTTCATTGGGCTTTTTGTTCGGACATTTCACCTGCGGCGTACACAAACGAAATAGGGCTAGGTATGTAGATAAATGTATCTGCTACTCAATGGTATGGGTCGCATTGTTGCAGGGGCCCTATTTTTGAACCGTCTGGCGTCGAGCGCTCGTTTCTACTGATTTTCGTTCGACATATGATTCTATTTCGAACGTTTGAGCCATATGTCGAACGAAAATCAGTAGAAACGAGCGCTCGACGCCAATCGAGCGATTCAAAAATAGGGTCCCAGGACATCATTTTTTATCATTATATCATAGCATTTCAATAGGTAATAAATAAAATAAAATAAATAAATAAAGACAATAAAAACGTTTATTATGATTGTACAACACATTTTCACAATGCCGAAAGTAAAAACTACTGTTTTATTAAAAAAAATAACATTAAACATATACTCACAAACATAATGTGAAGTAACTTTTTCTGCCGGTCGGTATATAAAAAATAATGCATATTTTTAAAAGTAGGATCAAATTCTTAACTAAATTTAAAACTGGTTTGGTTTCTGTACGCGAACTTTCATCAAGCAGGTCAAATATGCCAATGACCTTGGGGAGGAAAAGCGCAATTTTATCCCGATAGGTGGCGTCTGGTCTTTGGTACCCGGCCGCCTCAAAGAAAGTGTCAAAACATATGGGAATCTCTTGGAGTATTGCACTTTTTAATTTTATACTGAGAAAATGCCGCATTGTTATGCATGTAACTTGTAAAATATTGGAGTTCATCGATTTCCCAGTAACAAAAAAAATAGTGGGCAAAAAAATATCAAAAAAATATGCTTTTCCCTCGATTCTCTCCTTTGCTGAGCCTGAGAAACATTATAAATCAAAAGGAATGTTTCATGAATTTGATGAAGCTTCGCCAAAATAAAACAACATTTGAATTATAACGGCTTTGTTCTTTAATATTTCAACCTCAGCAGTTTCTAACATATTTATAACTTGGATGAATTTGATAGGTATATCAAATATGGAATAAGCCCAATATTGGGGCCAAACAGAGAATTAATAGAATTTTATATGCCAGAGTCATTCAAGAAACTTAGAATAATAAAATAAATATGATAAAACGGTTCGTGTAATTTTGGATGGTACAGAAATTCCAGTACAGAAACCTGAAATTACTATTGCACAGAAGGCATCATCAGGCAACTATAAACACGGAAATTCACACTCAGTTGCTTTGTTAAAATTTAAATCATATGCTTCTAATCTGAAATAAAAAGATTACTTGTAAATCTTACACGAAATTTAAAGAAATGTAATGCTTGTTAGCAATTTTTTGTAAGTTGCTATAAACTTTCTTGCCTGTTGTTTTGGCTTTTCTTTTCCGTAATTCTTTTTTTATATGAGCTAAAGTTAGCATAGAATACATTATTTGTTATAACACAAGACAATATAAGCTCAAACTGACAATTGTTCCAAAGACTGAAGCGCCATCTGTAATTCACTTTGCCTTCGCCTCTCCATGTTTTTTATTTATTATGAAACATAATTATTCCCCAATGGTGAATAGGCGAAGGGATTTGCTACATCTATGTGAATAGGTAACATCAAGAATCTTATATTCATATTCTAGTAACATAGATTAGAGCTTACTCATGTACACTGCAAGCATTTGTCCGTCAGAAAACCAGCAATCTATATTCTCGCGCCGTGTACCCACGGTGACTCAGCGATTAAACTCTTGGAATGTACCCAATGTCAAAAATCTGTCACAACATTAAGCGGAAGCGATGTCAAGGTCCAAACAAATTATCGGACGCGGCTTATGGACGCGGCTTACTGCCGCGGCTGATAAGTGTGCACGCTCTCATAACATCCTGCGTGCCAGATAGCTATCGGACGTCCGATGACGTCATATTAGTCTATGGTTACGTCCGCGACCTACTACATCCGAGAGTTTGCACACCTCAGATCAGCCGCGGCAGTAAGCCGCGTCCGATAATTTGTTCGGACCTTTTCTGTAGTTGTCGGTGTTTAGTTTTTAATGTTGCCAGACGTTGATGCCGGGTCCATAGCGCGTGTTTTGCTCTACACAATCAACAAAAACATCTTAACATTCAACAAAAAAAAAGAAACGTATGAGGATTTTGTTTTACGAAACAATGTTTTGTTGATTATATAGGGCAAAACACGCGCTATGGACCTGCAGGCTAATTTTCTAATTAGAAACCACCTAGCGACCGGTCTCATTTGACAGATGAATGTGATACTTACAGTTTGACCATAAAGAGTTGAAATCAAATAAAATGGAACTAAAATTTTTCAGTACAAAATTTAGTAAGTGGCGCCCTCAGCAAGCTCTTTATAATAAATTGGCAACACTTACTAAATTTTGTACTGAAAAATTTTAGTTCCATTTTATTTAATTTCAACTCTTTATGGTCAAACTGTAGATTGCCACTTCTTTTTGGATAAAAAAACATACCAAAGAAAAGTAGCAATGTATCATTCGTCTGTGAACTGAAACCGGTCGCTAGGTGGTTTTTAATTAGATAATCAGCCTACCGGCCTAAGGTGTACTTTATGTTACAATTTGCGCTTATTTTTATTTGTCAACTTCATATTCAAATTATTTATAGTTATATAATAAATTGAATTTTGAATTTTATGCAGAACAAAAAATATTGATCTTCACACTCACTAGAATTCAAAAGCGGCAATTTTTCAAGTAAATTATACCTTTTACTAGCGCCTAGCGCGGCAACACTGCCTATCTATTTCCGCCCGGCATCAGCGAAAGACGCATCGTCACGTCATTGTGGTAACGTGAAGCGAATAGTTTAGTGGATTTATAGAAATAAGCAAGATGTCTTTACCCCGTGTCTACTTAGACGTTACCGCTGATGGATCATCGCTTGGAAGAATTGTGGTTGAGGTAAATATAGTGCTTTGTGTATAAATTTCCTAACGAGTCTCCGGCCCCGGCCGGCGCGGGCGTGATGTTACTACACCAGTCTACCACGCTTTTTCTCGAAGCATTTATGATATGACCTAAGCGTTATCGTGTGACTTCATGAAAATTGCTGCTAATTAAGTTTCAAATGGATTGAGAAGGTGTTAATGCAAAATTACAGCAATATTTTTACATGTGCTATAGCTATTAATAGATGTGTAAATTAATAGCTATAGTAAAGTACTTAATTGTCGGCAATCTGAGATTACCTACGCTTGTTGAAGGTCATTACACGCGAGAAGGATAGTAACTTAGTGGAATTTGCCGATCGCGATCTAGGTTGTTTTAAGTTTAGGAATATCATACCATAATATCGCGATGCAGCCACACCTCAAAATGTCAAAGCGTGGCGAATAGAGACTGACTCATTAAATTTGTATGAACGATCTTTCTCAAAAAGAGTTGTGATTTTTTGCTCTGTCATTATGACATTATCCAATAATAAATAAGCTACTTAGATTTGTTGTTGATGTCAATTTTGTTTGTTACAGCTGAGAAATGATGTGACCCCTAAGACCTGTGAAAATTTCCGTGCCTTGTGTACAGGAGAGAAAGGTTTCGGTTACAAGGGCTCCACCTTCCACCGTGTCATCCCCAACTTCATGTTGCAAGGGGGTGACTTCACAAACCACAATGGCACCGGTGGCAAGTCCATCTACGGCGAGAAATTCGCCGACGAGAACTTCGTCCTGAAGCACACCGCACCTGGTGCCCTCTCTATGGCAAACGCTGGCCCCAACACCAACGGCTCCCAGTTCTTTATCACCACTGTCAAGACCTCCTGGTTGGATGGCAGACACGTCGTCTTCGGAAATGTTGTTGAGGGCATGGATGTGGTCAAACAGGTGGAAGCCCTTGGATCTCAGTCGGGCAAACCCTCCAAGAAAGTTGTGATCTCTGACTGCGGTCAGCTTTCCTAAACTAATTCTGTAATAAAGCATAATAACAATGTTTAAGTTTAACACAACTTTCTTCTAAGCAATACCTTCCCAGACAAGAGATATAATGTTAACTATGGGTCATTCCAGTATGATAATGAAGTGATGCAATCATACAATGTTAGCTTGCTGACTAGGAATTGCATTTATTTCTGTGCATTAATTGTAATAAATTATTATATTATTTCATAGATATCGACATTCTAACATACTAGATGTCTTGGCTAGCTATTAGAAGTCTGCTATGAGCTAATTGCCATTTTATTAATGTCACTCATTTTTGAACACTTGTATGAATATAAATTTAAATGAGAAATACTTTTGTCTTTCATTTTCTGTAGTTACGACGGCTGATTGATATGATAAGTTTCTGTAATAATAACAAACTTGTGCTTTCTAAGGGTCGGGGGTGCAATAAGAGCAAAAAATTTTTTTTTAGGGTTCCGTATAGTCAAAAAACGGAACAGTTATACCCGTTTGTATGTCACAGCCACTTTATTCCTAAACTTTTAGGGATTGCTACACTGGATGCATTCTGCGGTCTGGTCAACCCATACCTACATGGGTGAACGCAATGTATGGGTTGACTCGACCGCTGACCGCAGAATACATCCAGTGTGGCAAATCCTTTAGGATTGCACAGTTGAAACTTGGTAGGTACTATCCCCGTCAATCAGCGGTTTTCAAAAGGCAGTTTAAGAAAAAAAAGTAGTACCTAAAAGACTGCTAGATGTCGTTCAACTAAGCGGTCAGCAATGAAAATTGCTTAACACTTTAGTACTTTGTCAGCGCAATTTTTTTGACAGAATGCCTCACAGTTTTGAAGCATAAGTCGAAAAGGTTACTACGACAAGGTGCTAAAGTGACAAGCAACTTTTGATGCTGACTGTACCTACGTAACTTTTTAAGAAAAAAGCAAAGGATTTTGTCAATTTGACAGTTAATTTTTCTTCTTATATTATTACTAGCGGCCGCCCGCAACTTCGTCAGCGTGGAAAGTTTTTTGCTGTCCCTCGGGATCAATACTTTTTTCCGGGATGAAAGGTACCCTATGTCCTTCTCTATACCCCTGACAACGTGTATGCAAAATTTCATGATGATCGGTTCAGTAGTTAAGACGTGAAGGCGTAACAAACAAACGGACTTTCGCATTTATAATATTAGTAAGGATATATATGTCGCAGGCGTATTGTATATTTAGCCGTATTACATAGCAACTAGCTGTTTTAAAAAACGGCGCCGTATTGTAATACGGCGAGTCAACGATACGCCAGATTGACAATGTGATACGTTGTTCAATACGGCGGAGCACGTTTAGCCGTTTTGTAATTGTAGAGTGACCACACTAACAAAACGAAATGGCGCTTTTAAGTGAAAACAATTTAATTTGAATAATTATGAAAAAAGGTAGGTTTAATTCTTTCTAAAGCACCTAGTAAGTACTAGGAAAAATGTGTTCTTTTTATTAGTTTTAAGGAATGTATAAGTACTACTTCTATCAAATAAGTATAGACCGGGGGGCCACCGCACGGTTACCTACCCCATCGAGTTACTGGATATTACCACTTTCCACGAAAAGTAGACCTTAAATAGGTAAGAAAAATGTTGGTCTGCCGGGGCTCAACCTGGAGGAACCTTGGTGGTGCAAAGCTGTGCTACCTACTTTTGACCATCATTTTACCTCATGTGGTTACTGAACAAAACCTTTTCGTTGCTTTTAGTCTCTATTAGTAGAGTTTAAATAATTATGTCTGCCGAGCGAATTCCTGGAGAGTTCCGCAGTCCAACCATTTTTAGGGGCCGCATGGGGGTGCTATTTTACCTCATCGAGTTACTGGATGAAACCAAGTTCTCCTAGTAGCTAAAATGATCCCCTTTAAATATTAATTGGTCTGCCAGTTCACAACCTGGCAGTTTTTGCAGTCCAACCAAATAACTACATAGTATAAAACAAAATCGCTTCCCGCTGTCTGTCCCTATGTATGCTTAGATCTTTTAAACTACGCAATTGATTTTGATGCGGTTTTTTTTTATAGATAGAGTGATTCAAGAGAAAGGTTTATATGTATAATACTTGTATAATATAGTAGAGAAACACTGATAATTTTAAAGGTTCCTAATGTGTTTCGTAAATAAACACATTTTTTTGCGCTTCCATTGCAAACGCTGGCTGAATCCTACGAGACAGATCAAAAAAATGTACTACAGCATTGTCCACCTTAGAAAGGTCCACAAAAACGTCTTCAATGGTATATGTCTATCCCTTAGAGATAACCCACAATAACCATTTTTGTCCTTTATTTTTATGAGAAATAATGGCTTATTTACGAAGCTATTTTAAGCAATACAACATTAATCCTTATCCAATTAAGTACCTTAAATACATTGTGCATGCTTGTGATATAGATTAATATAACCTTAGTATCAGCATTGCACCCGTACCAGGATGAGTCACTAGTTAAATATAGTTTGAATTTTATTTTTTCTGTCTATGGACGAAATTTTTGTTTTTTATTTATTTGGTTGATTTCTGTTTACCTATTTATTTTCAAACGGAAATATAAAATACAATTAGTTTATTATATGCGAAAAACTATTCATTATGTACTTACCGTAAAATGGGGGTACTTTAACATTACGGGGTTATTGATAACAACTATCAATTTAGAAACTCTTATTTCTTGGTTTCTGAACATATCCGAACAGTTTTTTATGACGTTGGCAGGCACCACTATACTGCGAAAAGCAAATGGCGCCCATAAATGTCTGCAGGTGTTTTTGTTAAAACATTTTTTTTAGCAGTGCACTGGTGACAAGCTATTTTCAAGGCAAGAAAAACTATTAGAACCACAGAATAACCCCCATTACAGTTTTTTACCCCCAGCAGAAGTCGCATGTTGGCGGTAACCGTGTTATAGCAAGAATGCGTAGCTCCGCATACTTTGAATATTGCTCCTCCGTCGAGTGAGCGAACGCCATACAAAAATAGTATAAAAATGCCGAGTTGCATTATATAAAAGAACAAAAACTATATCCACAAATATCATTTAGCAATGCTTAAAATATCAGAGGCAAGCATTATTTAATTTCTTTTTAATTAAAAATGTATCTGATTTTCCTTTTAAATTAAAAAGCCATAATAATAGAGTGAAATCGAACGTAACTCTACTCACTTTGGGTTCAAATCAGTGCGCAATCCAACGCGGCGGTTGCGTTGAGAACTAGCACCGAATTCTCAATTTTTACATGTTTTTATTACTTTTCTT
The DNA here is from genome assembly GCA_928269145.1 of Agriphila tristella. Lineage (NCBI taxonomy): Eukaryota > Metazoa > Arthropoda > Insecta > Lepidoptera > Crambidae > Agriphila > Agriphila tristella. The sequence goes on from OV743440.1 coordinate 8,003,591, forward strand.
CGCTTTCAAGTTAGTCAAAAAAAAATGTTCAATTCTTCTTTCTTATGTTCAATTAAGATTGAAGGTATTAACATCGCCGATTTTTATGGTTGGTTTAAACATAAACGTTTCCGAAACAAACACACACATACCTTTTAGATTCTAAAAGGTTTATATAATGTGTGTGTGTGCTCCAAAATTTAGAAGAAAACAACAGTGGCCTAGCGCACGAGGATGGATTTTCTTAGTAGGTTATCATTGTGTTTGTTATAATTTCAATAACACATAACACAGATAAATCAGTCAGATTTATAATACAATACATACGAGTATGTACCTAAGCCTTATGCACAACGAATTGATTATAACAAAAGACTGATTGAATTGTATGTTTCAAAGCTTGATATTTTGATAGTAAAAAAATTTTTTGCAGACTGCATTTTGAAATTGTTTCCTAAAAATATTTTTAATTCTTTAAAAAATACGTTGTTTTTTCATCTGTGTTATAAAATCAATGAACACTGATTCTCATTAAGTTTTTTTTATTAGTCTGATAATTTCTGTGGACATATTGGTAATTTCTGTGTTTACGTTTTTTTTGGTTTTTGGCTTTTTTGAATTAATTGTTGATTTTTGAGTTGTTTCTATATTTTTGTATGAACCTAATTAAAATATTAATTTTAACTAGGTACGTACAAAATTATGTATTAACATTGGTATAAAATGTAGAAAGTTTTTTTTTTGTTTATTTTTCATGCTAGAATAGAATGTCCCTTTATCATATAATTTCCATTATTATTGTTTGTTATATCTAAAAGCATACACTTTAAAGAATGTGAAGCACAAGGGTTTTTGTTGATTTTGTACCTATTTTAAAGGTTTAAAAACAATCAGAGGTGTCATTGATCAGAGGACGGGTTTACTTTGATCAATGATCAATGTGGGGTGACATTATTTTTATGATGAAAATGAAAGACTAAAAATAGACTTTTGTCATAACTGATTAAGATTTAGTTCTACCAATACTCTATTCAATAAACAATTCGTATCATTGATCAAAATAACCCCAATATATATGAAAAGCTCTAGCACGAAATCTTGCGGGCCGGTTTTTATTGTTATTATATTTATATTAAAGGGTTAAGCATAATAAAAAAAACTTTTCAAATCCCGTTATAAAATATACGGTGATCCTTTGATCACCCTATATTCAGCCTCAAAATCAGTTTAAAGTTGATAAGTAGATTTCTTTTCTTTGAAACGGATGGTTAAAAAATATTGTTTTAATTTTATTCTAAAAATGTAAAAACCGATACTTATTCTAATTTTTTTTCGTTTTCGGCAAGATTGTTTTTGATAAAATATATCCATTTGAATTTCAAAGGTGATAGACTGGTAGTTTAAATTAAAGTTTTGAAGTTCAACGGCAGGCTCAATTCTGGCTACTTTGCCCAAAATTCAAGATGGCGGCCAAATTGGAGCCTAATCTTATTAGAACTCGATTCTGGTCGTGTGAGGTGTCCTGGCGTAGGGTTTTGGGGTCGCTGAACTCAATTTTGATAACCGGAAGTCCGTCCGTTTACCGGAAGTATGAGATGTGACTCGAGGAGAGAAAATTCCGCCACGCGACACAATTTTTTTTTTAACACAGTTACTAGACAAATATGTTTAACAAGTTTATTATTATTATATATATATATAGTGATATAACTGGCTATTTACCAGTATTTTTTTTCTCGGGCAAATCCTCATAGTTTTAAATCTGTAGAAGATTTACGAAACAAACAATTTGAGAAAATTCCTCCGTGCGAGACAAAATATTTTTTTAACGCAGTTACTAATTTTATATAGTAAAATGACTAGGCTATTTACCAGTATTATTTTTCTGGGGTAAATTTTAATAGTTTTAATACTGTAGAGGATTTTTGAAAAAAATATGGCTGAGAAAATTCCGCCGCATGATGCAAATTAGTTTTTTAACACAGTTAGGTACTAGACAAAAATATTCAACATGTTTATTACACTATTTAATGAAATAACTAGGCTATTTACCAGTGTTTTATTTCTGAGGCAAATCTTCAAAGTTTTATCTCTATAGAGGATTTCCTGTAGCCAAATATAGAGATATTTTCTTGAATCAAGTCATTATAAGGCACCCATTACACGGTAGGTTTTGCTGTCAGTTTAACCACAGTCACGGGCTATGACTGACGATTAACCTACCGTGTAATGTAGTGACTGATGGTTGCATGATGTAATTTGTTCTTTTCATCAGTCAATCAGTCAAGCGTAATTCATGACTGATGGAATTTGACTGACGCTTGCATGACCATGTAATGGCCGCCTAAGAGCAAAACACGCTTGAAAAAAATAAAATAAAATTCGTCAGAATCGAATTCAGCCGCCTTTTTTACATCGGAAAACTCAAGTTGCCCAAATGGTTCACAAAATGCCGTTTAAACGATGAAGGAAACGGATATTTAAGATTTTCGTCCAGTCTATGATCAAAGTACCCCCGCGGTACTTTCTTATTTTAGTTTTAGTTCATAAGCAATAACAATAATCGCTTTGTAAGAAATTAAAACATTGTGTTGTGTTGTGTGTGACTTATATATTTCTTTTTTGACCCTGTAACATAGTTCATAACATAAGTATGTATAATATACTTCAGCATGTAAATAAATACGTACAGAAATAAATACAAAGAAACAAGCAAGCAAGTAAAATTTCGTCTGTAGACTATTATAATGGTTAGACTGCAAAAACTGCCAGGTTGCGAACTTTGAGGGCATCTTTTAGATACTAGGAGAACTTACAAACTATATTAACTAGCGAGTCACCCTGGCTTCGCACGGGTGCATTGTTGATACTAAGGCTATATTAATCTATATCACATGCATGCACAATGTATAAGGTACTTAATTGGATAAGGATTAATGTTGTATTGCTTAAAATAGCTTCGTAAATAAGCCATTATTTCTCATAAAAAGAAAGAATAAAAATGGTTATTGTGGGTTATGCCTAAGAGATAGACATTTACCATTGAAGACGTTTTTGTGGACCTTTTTAAGGTGGACAATACTGTAGTACATTTTTCTGATCTATCTTGTAGGATTCAGCCAGCGTTTGCAATGGAAACGCAAAAAAATGTGTTTATTTACGAAACAAATTAGAAACCTTTAAAATTATCAGTGTTTCTCTACCATATTATACAAGTTTTATACATATAAACCTTTCTCTTGAATCACTCTATATATAAAAATAAACCGCATCAAAATCCGTTGCGTAGTTTAAAAGATCTAAGCATACATAGGGACAGACAGCGGGAAGCGATTTTGTTTTATACTATGTAGTTATTTGGTTGGACTGCAAAAACTGCCAGGTTGTGAACTGGCAGACCAATTAATATTTAAAGGGGATCATTTTAGCTACTAGGAGAACTTGGTTTCATCCAGTAACTCGATGAGGTAAAATAGCACCCCCATGCGGCCCCTAAAAATGGTTGGACTGCGGAACCCTCCAGGAATTCGCTCGGCAGACATAATTATTTAAACTCTACTAATAGAGACTAAAAGCAACGAAAAGGTTTTGTTCAGTAACCACATGAGGTAAAATGATGGTCAAAAGTAGGTAGCACAGCTTTGCACCACCAAGGTTCCTCCAGGTTGAGCCCCGGCAGACCAACATTTTTCTTACCTATTTAAGGTCTACTTTTCGTGGAAAGTGGTAATATCCAGTAACTCGATGGGGTAGGTAACCGTGCGGTGGCCCCCCGGTCTAGTAGGTACGGTACAAAAACGGTTTGGTTCTTATTTGTAAAATTGTAATATTAGTTAGACTTAGTAGTTAAAGTTTTTGGTTTAAATAATTTTAAATCCTTTTAAAAGTTAACTTTTTTGTATTTATATAATGTATCAAAATATTGTTCTTTGGGCACTGCCCAAAAAGTAGGGTCTTCCGAAATATGTTTCTTTAATCTTCACTGACTACACTCATTACGTTGTATTTTTTACACCAATAATCTTGTGCAGGATACCACACAACACCAGAAACCATTGCCACCTTAGCAGTGTTAATCTCGTTCTTTGATCCACGGGTTTTTCACACTTCCGCATTGAGCTGCGTAGAAACTATTTAACTGCACATTAAACATTGTCTTGGGCACGTTCTCTTCACTTAATTTACCATATTCTTACTTTTTTTTCGATGTAATATCCACACCAAATCCGCACTTGACGCCATTTTTATTGTTATGGTAGGCAGCGCCGCGAGTGTTGATAATTAGTACTAAAAACTTACGGAAAAGCGGCTTATGAACCGCCCAATTACATTACGGCTAGCCGTATTGAAAATCGCAAAGCGCTCTATTCAATGCGGCGTACTTTTGATCAGCCGTTTTGAATACGGCGTATCTGTAATCCGCCGCATTACAAAACGTCGACGTTTTCTAAAACAGCTAGTTGATATGTAATACGGCGAAATATACAATACGCCTGCGACATATATATATATTAGTAAGGATGGCATAGTTATGGCAATCTACTCCTCTTCAGGGAGTAATTTTTGCCAATATCGAATGTTATTCTCAGTGGTATACTCGGCTGCTAGGAAAAATAAAAAATAGTTGAATAACGCCATTGCTATCAACATAAAAATAAACTAAAATTTTCAGCTGTCAGAAAACCGCTAATGGTATGGTATGGTGTATGGTGGTAATGCGCCTGGCGGATTACCACCATACACCATACCTACCCTATCTTATTGAAAATAATAATTCAGTAATTAATATATTAGATTACCTATTAGAATTTTCTTGTTTCATTTCATGACATTTTTAGTAGCGGATCACGTGAAAGTGGATGTTAATGTGACAAGGTTCTAGCGCATTACCGATTGACGGGGATTATAGATGTCTGTATTCTGTAAACCGCCTTACGATTTTTACACAAAAATAAAAAATAAAATAAAAAAATATATGCTGTCCTGTCCTAGAAGTCCTACATCATCACATTGATGATGTAAAATCACAGAATATGGTAAAATATAAAAATTCATAAAAAAATGCTGTCCTAGAAGTCGCACATTATCACATTGATGTAATATATAGAAAAAACATAACCCTCTTGCAGTCGGGTAATGAATTTTATAAGATTATGAATAATTCCACTTAGCTGTTAGCTGATAATTTTGTATTGTGGCCCTGTCTGCGAGTTAGTTCTGTCTGATGCTTAGAACCTTAGAACCCAACTTGAAAAAAATGTTGCTATGTAGTTTCCGAGCAACAATACATTGCCTCATTTTTTGCAATATTTAAGCAACTTCATGGTATGTTCATGGGCTCCATCATCTAGAAAGCGAATTTACCCGCATTTCCTGAATTGACCCCTTTTATTTCCCTTTAATGGCGGCGCAAGCAATAACGCTTTAAGCGTTTAATTATGATAACATGTGATGTTAATTAAATGAAACAAATATTAATTGAAAGCCCATTAAATGTACTTTCAATAGATATCAACATTTACACAATAGAACGTTAGCTAGCAATAGCAGGTGACCATGGCCATAAGAATAAATAAATATGCCATGGACAAGTCTAAACTTACTTTTGAAGAGGTGCGATTTTTCTGACGTCGAGTGTAGGTCAGTAGGGACGGGTTAGAATTGAAATCGGATTTAATTCCTACAAAAAGTTTTAGTGTTTTAATAGCTTAGCAAATATGACTGTCCTAGGTTTCCACCACGTGGGGGTAAAAATTTAGGTACCTACCTCAAAAGGGGAATTTTTGCGGTTTTTGGTTATAATCTCGTTTTTCATCAAGATTGTGTATTATTATTTGAGTGTTAGGGGCTATGCAGCTCAAGATGAAGCTGTCTCTAGGTTCAGTGGTTTGGGTTGTGCGTTGATTGTCAGTCCTTATTGGGCTTTTTTGCCCCATTTACCACCTAAACGATTTTTAGTCAGATTCATCCAGGTAACCCTGTAATCTTGCCTGTTAATAACTTGTGTTTTTATTGTAGTGTACCTTGCCTTTTTCTTTCAGTCGGCGACCCCCCGAGTAAGGCTTCGCGATCCCCCCTAGGGGTCGCGCGTGACCCAAAGATTGAAAAACACTGCTTTATACAATGTAAACAAACACCCACCAAGAAGGGATTTTTGGAAATTCCACCGCTAAAGGGTTGAAATGAGGGTACAAAGTTTGGATGGAAAAAAAATAGACATTTCGACTTGAAATTTCGTAGGAGTACTTCTAAAAACAAATACTTAAACACGTTTCGTGGTTTTAGGTGGTAAATGGGGCAAAAAAGCCCAAAAAGGACTGACAAATCAACACACAGCCCACTTATTTTCTGTATGGCCAACCAGCCAGGTTGGCCCAAGGTTGGCCATATATAATAATGGGCCAATAATGGGCCATATATTATAAATAGTGGGCCAATAAAATATAAAAATGACACCTTAGCAAAAGTTGTTCAGCCTGATGAGCATTTTTTGTTGATGTACAAAAATCGAAGATCTGGAATACCTGATGCAGAACCAAGTTTAATTTATTTGCTTATAAACATGTGTTTACAAAAAAAAACCGAAGATTATCTGATATGGAAATCTAAGAGATCAGGTTGAAGGTGTTTAGCATAATAAAATAACTTAAGCTAGGAGTACTTCTACGTGGTGAAGGTGGTAACATTAGGGCTTAATTTTTGATATCGACTTGCGACGCTTAAAGCCGCTGGTGTCGATCTAAGGACTGGTTGTTTTCCGTATGGCCAACTTTATGTGGCTTTTTCCAGGGTTAGTAACACTTCCGGTCTTTTCATATTGAAGGAAAGATTTCCGAACATAGTTATAGATAAATTTTGTGCTTTTACATGTTCACATACCTATTATATTAAATAAAAAAAAATAAAAATAATTTAGTAACTTTTAACATTATAACACTGCTACAAGTATTTTCTTATGTAACTACATTAGTTCATATTTATATGCATGCGCCGGAGTCATAAAGTCCACGCGTACGAAGTCGCGGGCATCAGCTAGTCTATCTATAATCATAAAAAAAATACTTTTCGAACGCTAATAATATCACCTATCAAGGTAAAAAATTTATTATGTAAACTTTATTGTCCTACTTTTTGAGATCTGTGAGAAAAACTACAAAAGCACACTAAATTCGGATTAAAATTTACTTTAGTAATTTTTTATGACATATTTTAATATGTTAAAAGTTTGCATAGGTATAATTACTTTTTTAACTTGATAAGTGATATTATTAGCTTTCGAAAAGTATTTTTTTTATAACTGTTCTAAATCCGGAGAAATTAATATTTTTCGGCAGGGCCATCTAAACTATAAAGTCAAATTTAAAATACCGGTCATTCCAACAGAAGAGGGGATAGACCCCTATATGTGGGGGGTTTTGTCGATAAAATTGATCATTTAGGTATATGCCTTTAAAAGCTCCGACATCGCTAACCAAACATATTGTAAGTATATATTTAGATAGCTATACTATTTGCATTTAATTTTTTAAAGAAAAATAAGGTAGGTACTATGGGCAACAGCGTCGCTTAACCAGTTTTCAACAAAATTCGTGTGCGCGCGTATCGCCCCTACACGAACTAAACGTATGGTTGTGACGGCGCGGCGTGCAAGCGATTTTGACCTTAGCAGTGGTTAAGCGTCGCTGTTGCCCATGGTACTTACTTTAGTTGTTATAATTCAATAAATAAATAGAACATGGTTAATTCGCTTTTTTATTCCTTAATTGTAGGAATCTAAGCTAAATAAAATAACTAAACTACCTTTTAGTTATTCTAGTTCTAGAGAGCAACGAATACTCAATGATAATAATAAGACATAGGATAGGTATTATAAGCATCTAAATTAATCTGTAATCACTAAGGGACGTATTTTAAGATTTGGCGCCCAGATGGCCTACCTACTCAAATGGATTTTTTTTATTCGTTCGCTAACTTAAAGCTAAATAAGCATATGCGACTACGGTTATTCTTTTTTATTGAATTTTGGACTCGAATATTTTCTTGTTTCGTACTTTTTAGAGCACGATTTTTCCGTAGTCGGGTTTTAGTTTTTTAAACTTCTTTTTTATTTTTTATTTTTAAGCTAGCGAACGAACCGTTTGAGTAGGGGGGCTGGGCTAATAAGGTATGCCGCCCATATGGTCACCATCTATATGTTATAGTCAAACCCCGATTCCAGGCGCTCCTAGGTTTGCCTAGTCAAACCTCAGGTTTGACAAGAAGGCTTAGTCAAAGTCCAAAACTAATAGCGTGTTTCGGGCTTTGACTAACGCAATTATAGCCAAACCTAGGAGAGACTAACTTGTACAGTCAAACACCGAAACGCAATTTGATTGAATCGGGGTTCGACCAGTCAGACTTAAATTAGGTACAGAATATGTTTTTTTTTGTATTTAAAAGTATTGTCCAGGTTTTGGACTGGGTCGAAGGATTAGCGTGAAAATTAAACGTGAATTCTTGGTTTTCGAAAAATGTAATAAAAATTGTGTTCAATACAAAGGTAGCGATAGAAGTGTAAGTTAATTTTGAAAAATATAAAATGGTGGTACAAAATGCGCACCCGTGATTGGTGCCCTAGAATATGACGCGATCGAGGACGCTTCTGATTGGCTGCCGTTGCATATACCGTTGCAACAATACAGGATGCAGGCACAGGTTTCCCAGAAATCATCATAGATGGCGCCTCATTCTCCGACATGCCCCCGGCCTTGGAAGCACCAGCTTACGAAACCCTTGCTGAATCAGTTGCTTGCTCGTCATGAAAGAGGGGACAGATTCTGGTGACAGCGCGCCTGACAACACCAGACGCTTTGCGGATGTCGGCCACTCTCACGATGCCGTCTCTGCCCGGTATGATGCGCTCCACACGACCCATTTGCCATTTCAGCGGCGGCAGGTTGTCGTCTTTGATAACAACAAGCGTGTTCGGTTGTAGGTTTTCTATGGTCTGCTTCCACTTGGTCCTTGTCTGCAACTCAGAAATGTATTCCTTGCTCCACCGTGACCAGAAGTGCTGTCGCAGCTGCTCCACCCTCTGGTAGCGATTGAGGCGGTGAACTGGCGTAGACTGCAGATCAGCAGCAGTCACAGGCGCTGTGAGTGAACGACCAACAAGGAAGTGAGCGGGCGTGAGGGGAGCGAGGTCATGAGGATCAGAGGACAAGGGACTCAGTGGGCGAGAGTTGAGGACGGCTTCCACTTGTGTTAATAATGTGGTTAACTCCTCAAAAGTTAGGTGTGCATTGCCTACCACGCGATGGATATGCTACTTGCATGACTGTACTCCTCTTTCCCAGAGACCACCGTGATGAGCAGAGTAGGCAGGTATAAATTTAAATTTAATTTGTTGGCTACTAGCGTATTCAAATATTTCGGCCGAACAATTATTTAAAAATTTCCTAAATTCGTTCATTAATCCTACAAAATTTCGTCCGTTGTCCGAAAAAAATACTTCCGGTTTGCCACGCCGTGAAATAAATCGCTTTAAAGCGAGTAAATATGCGTTTGATGAAAGATTACTGACAAGTTCTAGGTGAACTGCGCGCGTGACAAAACAAATAAACAAACATATATAGGCTTTTACGGTTTAATCCCCCCTCCCGCTGCGATTCAACACGAGCACCGGTCCCGCAAAATCGACCCCGCATTGCGCAAATGGATAAGTTGGCGTGATTCGCTCCGAAGGTAAATTTCCCATAAGAGGAGTGACAACTTTGCCCTTTAAGCGTTTACAAATAATACATTCATGTATTACCTTCTTTGCGAGATCCCGCCCCCTTACCGGCCACCAGCGCTCGCGCAGCGCAAATAGCAGCGCCTGTTGCGCCGCATGCAGCAGCTGCTTGTGTTCGTAGCGGAAGAGCAACACTGAAAAGTGATGTTTACTAGATATGAGCGTGGGATGTTTCTTTTCATATGTGAAATGAGGTGAGTAATCGATGCGACCGCCAACTCGTATCAATTTATCATCCCCAATAAATAAATTTAATTTACTTAAATTGTGTTTTGTTTTTAAGCTTCCTGTTTTTAACAATGACGCATATTCGTCTGGAAACGACTCTAATTGTGAAAGTCTAGCTAAAGTATTCACAGCATCTCTCAATTCATCAACATCGAGTGCGCCGGTTTTTTTGTTGGCTTTATTGCGCGCATTATAAATAAATCGCAAAATATACGCCGTTGCGCGCATCATGCGGTTAAATTGAGAGAACCTGTGGAAAGGGAATAGTGACGCGCCGGGCTGCTGATCTGCTACCAACGTGTGTACACTCCTAGGTTTTAGTTCTGGAAGATCCTGCGTATCGATCTCAAAATTACGCGAGTTCGGGGTCGCTTCAGGACTAAATTCAGGATCGCGAAGGAATGACGGACCCTCCCACCACAATGACGCTTTAGAAAGGTCAGTCAAGCCAACGCCACGTGATACCAGATCAGCAGGGTTGTCCTTTCCACTTACATGCCGCCACGGAAGTTCTTTAGTCAATTCGTGTATTTCCGTGGTTCTATTTTGAACGAACGTTTTTAGTAGGTTAGGGGCCATACGTAACCACCCCAACACTATTGTCGAGTCTGTCCAAAACATAACTAGGTCAAAGTGAAGTTGCAGTGACTCGCGAACCTTGTTATAAAGACGAGCGCTCAGCATTGCCCCCAGGAGTTCCAATCGGGGGATACTGACAGGGTGCAAGGGTGCGACCTTGCCCTTAGAGCATAATAATCTAACAGTTACCTGATTTGCGCAAATAGTGCGAATATATATACATGTACCGTACGCTATTTGCGATGCGTCTGAAAAAATGTGCAACTCAATGCTAATTGGATTTTCGCCTACGACGTTTCGCGTTACACGAATGCTATTTAAAACTGACAGATCACTAACAAACCGTTCCCACGCTCGTGTGACGTCACTAGGGACCGGGTCATCCCATCCCACCTTTAACAACCATAGCTTTTGTAGTAAAGTCTTTGCGAGAATTACGACAGGACTAAGAATACCCAATGGGTCAAATATTTGCGAGACAGTCGATAAAATAATTCTTTTCGTTAAAGGGGTAGAATTGCTTTCAAACTTAGTTGTGAAAAAAAACTCATCAGTACAGTTAAACCACCCAATGCCAAGCGTTTTACTATGAACATTTTCATCTAACTTTAATTCTTTTGCACAGTGGGGTAAAGGTACCAATGATTGGTCGTGGTCACTAGTGTTAAAATTAAATATCCACTTTCGTAGTGGAAAGCACCCCGATTCTAAAGTTTTCGCGGTTTTTTCACAAATTTCTAATAATTTAGCTTTGTCATCATGACTCAGAACCATGTCATCAACATAAAAATTGTCATTTATTACCCCTTTGACGTCACAGTCATCGCATTCGGCCGCTAATTGTTTTAAGCAACGACAACTTAAAAATGCTGCGGAAGCGGTTCCGTATGTAACCCTATTTGAGCGATAGACGCCGATGGGCTGTGATGAGTCATCGCGCCAAAGTATTAATTGTAAGTCCCTTTGGTCAGGTGATACAAGTACTTGCCTATACATTTTTTCTATATCCGCACAGGCTGTGTATTTATATTGCCGAAAGCGTAATAAAATAGCAAAAAGATCGCCTTGTATCGCGGGTCCCACCAACTGGATATCGTTGAGCGACTTCCCACTGGTGGACGGGGCACTAGCATTAAAAATGACGCGTAACTTAGTGGTAGTGCTATGAGCTCGAAATACACCATGATGTGGCATGACATAATGCGGATCACCAAAGGAATTTACGGGTGTCATATGACCTAAATCGATATATTCCCGAATAAATTCCGAATATAGTTTTTTATACTCGGGCATGCGATCAAGTCTTCTTTCTAATGCTAAAAACTGCTGCTCAGCTTGAGAATACGTCTTACCTAAAGAATCAGCTGTTTCTTTGAGCGGAATTCGAACGCAAAGCCTTCCGCTAGTATCGCGTGTCGTGTTGTTTACGAAAGATTTTTCGCATTCCAACTCATCCTCACTAAGCGCATTCTGAACCTTAGGTAGTTCTTCAAGCTCCCAGAACCGACGCAGTTGCATGTCTATCGACTGTGTAAAATTACAATGAACAAATTTATTATTGGGTGTGTTAATTATGTTTAAAGAGCCCGAAACTATCCATCCTAATTGTGTGTTTTGGAGGACCGGGCCATTAGGTAAACGAATTTTACCTTCTATAAGTAAGTCCCAAAATCGATCTGCGCCTATTAATAAATCTATATTTTGAGACTCCAAAAAATGTGGGTTAGCTAGCTGAACATTTTCAGGAATACTGAACTGTGCGCTTTGTATGTTAACAGCTGGCAGTGATGATGTTATTTGTGGTAGAACAAAACACATTATGCGAGTGGAGTAGGTATTGACGCGTGATTTTATTTCTATGTCACAAATCTGCGTTGACTGTGACACAGAATTACCTACACCTCGTATTTCATGAGCGGACTGTATTACTTCGATATCTAATAATTCGCAAAATGATTTCGTAATAAAACATCGCTGACTCCCGTTATCCAATAGCGTGCGCGCTACGTGATAATTATGATGCTTATCGGCAACTTCGACTATAGCAGTCGACAACAAAACAGGTTGCACACATAGATCACGCGTATCGGTATGCACTTGAGTTAACTGTATAGATTTAACTTTTTCACAAATTGCGGCGGTATCCGTATAACTAGGCGCGAGAGGTGACGACGTCACGAGCAGCTGACTGGCGCGCGATGCGTTCGCGCCGTCCGTCGGCTCATTGATAACGGGACTCGCAGATAGTAAGACTGCGCTTGGAGCTGCATTTAATTCGTCACTGTGTATGAGCGAGTTATGTTTTTTATTGCATTTTTTGCAAGGCCCGAATCGACAATCGTTCACCGTATGACCCGAACGCAAGCAGTTCTTACATAATTTGTGTTTTACGATTAAATCAAGTTTTAAATCAATAGTTAAATCTAAAAACTTTTGACAGGAATAAAGTGGGTGCTTACCGTTACACATTACACAAGGAAAAGTATTTGCGCGTTGCTGATTATTCTGTGTTTTATTGCTAGAAACATTGCAGTGCACTTTGACATTTTCGTGTGTGGAATGTTTTTTATTGTAAACATTATAATTATGATTATTGCTTTTACTGTGCGAAACTAACAATGTTTCTAGCATATCAGCTCTGCGTTTTAAAAATTGGAGTAAATTATCAATTTTCAAGGTTACCTTGGAGTCACCGTCATGATTAAGGTTCAATTGTGTACATTTATATTGCTCCCATTCGCGCTCTGTGCTGGTATCTAATTTAGTGATAATAATGTATATAATTAAGGTGTCCCAGGAGTCCGTGGGCTCACCAAGCAATTTTAGTGCGCGCAAATTCTTTAAAATGGTGTCTATTAAAAGCCTTAATGCTGCGGGTGACTCTTTGGTAAGCTTTTGGATGGAAAAAATAGACTTTACGTGATTGTGAATAAGTAAATTAGTATTGTTGTAACGGCTTAACAAAAGCTCCCATGCAATAGCGTAATTGGCGGCGGAAAACTCTAAGGAATCGATTACCAAGCTTGCGCAGCCTTTTAGTGCTGATTTCAGGTAATGGAATTTTTGAATGTCACTTATTTCAGTGGAATTATGAATAAGCGATAGGAAAGTGTCGCGAAACTCTAACCAGTGCTCGTAATCGCCCCCGAAAGTCGGTATTGAAACCGTGGGAAGTTTGACCGCCTGCTGCTGTACGCCCCTACACCTAGAACCTTCAGCAACCGGCTCTGTACCCAACATACACTCTGCCCTGGTCAATAAGCCGTAATAACAGTCCTCAAACAAATCGCGCTGTGATAATTGATTTTCTAATTCGCTTTCTGATACTATTTCTTCGATTTGAGTTTGAAGACTATTTAATTCAGCGTATAGACCAGTAACGCCACGGACACGAAATTTCAAATCGACACGTAATTTTTCGGACAACACTTTATTCGCTTCAATATTATCTAAGTAATTAGAGAATCTAGTTAGCCTGCCTTTTACGGCGCCTCGCTTTCTAATTAAACTATTTAGAAGCTCAGACGGCACATTGATACTGTCAATAGTTAATTTGCAAGGGGATTTTGATCTGGCTTTAACCTCTTCATCATTGCCCATCTCGGTGGTTAGTGAAAAATAAGGAGTACTTACAATTTATGGTGATCTTGCGAATGCAGCAGGTAGGTACTAGCAGCGGCACTCTGCAGATCACTCGAACGAGCAGGTAGCAAGATGCACGTAAGCACACTGGAATTGGTGAAATGCACAACTATTCACACAAGTGAAAACCAAGGTTTTAGGAATATTGCGGATAGCTGGCCGTACCACTTTTAGCGTCTCCTGTCTGTCGTCGAGATGTCCAACACATAGACTTTCGAGTCTCGATTGCGGCAGTCCTCTCTCCCTGGCTGGATTGATAGATACCCCGTGCGTAATCCAGAGAAATTGGAGTCGGATGGTTGCACAGTCCAGCTGATCTACAGGCCGTTGATCCTTTATGCGGCGACGAAGGTCCAGATGTCCAGGTTTTGGACTGGGTCGAAGGATTAGCGTGAAAATTAAACGTGAATTCTTGGTTTTCGAAAAATGTAATAAAAATTGTGTTCAATACAAAGGTAGCGATAGAAGTGTAAGTTAATTTTGAAAAATATAAAATGGTGGTACAAAATGCGCACCCGTGATTGGTGCCCTAGAATATGACGCGATCGAGGACGCTTCTGATTGGCTGCCGTTGCATGATCGCGCGACACACAACAATACAGGATGCAGGCACAGGTTTCCCAGAAATCATCATAGATGGCGCCTCATTCTCCGACAAGTATGAAAAACACATTCTTTAGAGTGAAAATGTAACTAAATTAACAGTCTTCCTGTGAAACAAAGATTTCTGTTGTCTGTTAAAAAAAAATAACCACGCTCCGCTGCGCTTCGCGATCGTCTTAAATTTCTAACCTAAACGTGATCTACAGGAGTAAGGCAGCTTTGACTAAGATTAACCTAAATATGTATGAGAAACAGCATTCATTTCCGATGTTAAATTTAGTCAAAGCTGCCTTACTCCTGTAGGTCACGTTTAGGTTAGAAATTTAAGACGATCGCGAAGCGCAGCGGAGCGATCGTCTTAAATTTCGTGGTTATTTTTTTTTAACAGACAACAGAAATCTTTATTTCACAGGAAGATTGTTAATTTAGTTATATTTTCACTCTAAAGAATCTATTTTTACATATTTACATACAAAATAACACATTCTGACCCTAATTTAAGTCTGACTGGTCAAACCCCGATTTGATCGTATTGAGTTTCGGGGTTTGACTATCCAAGTTGGTCTCTCCTAGGTTTGGCCATAAATTCGTTAGTCAAAGCCCGAAATACGCTTTAGTTTTGTACTTTGACTAAGCCTTCTTGTCAAACCTGAGGTTTGACTAGGCAAACCTAGGAGCGCCTGGACTTCGGGGTTTGACTGTAACATATATATGAGGGAGGGTGGCTAAACGCCTGATTTTTCAAAAAATGCCTGTCTATCTATGGTAAAAAAGTAAATCGATAGTCAAAATATTTGTTTATTTTTAAGAAAGAGTAGAACCTAGACCGAAATGAATGTGCCGTGCTTTTACCCATTTATGGGATTGAGTACCTATCAGAAACAATAGTCTATCTTCGTCTAGGGTTGTCGTGTTGCACTTTTCCATAAAATGACCATGTGGTGATTTTCGAATTAATTTTTTCCGGGGTTATTTTCGTGGTATCCTACCCGATCTATTCTTTTCTAATACCAAAAACTAATACCAATGGTATTTGTTATTCTATCCCTAACTAACACCTACCTAAGTAGGTACTTAAATATACCCAATTTTAAATATTTTATCGAAGTTCAAATCTATTCCTAAAGCATTCGTTTATGAATGTTATTCGTTCGGAATATTTTTTTTTTCTTTTATTGGTAGGTATTTTTTTTTGTATAAGAAAGGAATCTCCTATCCATATTCAGCTCTTAGGGATATTATTGGTAATACCTGAATTTGAATTCCTGTGATAGGTAGTGTGCTCGGAAAAGAAGGCGCAAACCTAGTAATGAATAAGTACCTACTTATACCTACCTAGATATTGAGCAAAATAAATTTAACAGAAGTGTATTGTATACTGTGGCATCATATGCCTTTTAATAATGAATCACATCCACGGCTAGTCGTGGTCTCAGAATCGATTGGTCATTTCTATGTAACATACAGGTAAGAGGTGCCTAGGTACGGTACATAGCTTAGGTTTGGCCCTGAAAATTGATTATTCCGACCTTCAAGTTTTCAAGGTACCTAATGCATGACCACTAATGGGGACAAATAGCCGTCTGTCCGATATGTTATCACACCACAAAGTGGTTAAGCTAGGGTTGTCAAACTTGACCATGACATTGAAATTTTATCAAACATCATTGAATGTTACGTTATCATCATTGTGATTGGTTTCGCCTCGTAAAAACTTGTTAGTTTTAAATGAGTGAGTTTTATGCCTTTTGATGGTTAAGTATAAATTAATGAAATTGAGTGTATTTGCTTTAAAGACTTTATTGACTCTGTTAACTATCGCCTCTAGAGTAAAAATTGAAAAGAGACAAAAGTAAACTTTCTTTGAAAGTACCTAAGTATGTTGTTAGGTAGAATTACTCGTATTTTCTCACTGGTTAGTTGGTAGCCCTTATGATGACCATTAAGCATAGGTACTACACAATTAACCACAGAGTTACAATGCCATTTATGAGAACAACGTATTTTACTTAAAATATGTAAGTAAGTAAGTATATTTTTTTGTTTCAGTGTAGGTAACATTATACTACCTACAGGGTGCATAGTTAGAATAAGTGACTAATGTACAACTTTGAACTGCTTGGTACAATCGGCAAAGAAAGTCGCTCTTACTAGTAAGTACGAACCCTTTGGAAGAGTTTGAAACATTAGAAAGAAAGTCATCAATACGAAGACATGTCCATAATACGACAAAATATTAAATTGTGCAGTAGGTAACTTTCGTTGCTGACTATACCATAAGTTATCTTATTTTTAATAAGCAAGACGGATAGGTCAATCATAATAACGTTCATAACGTCATACACATTAATAATTAATACCCTAATACTTAATCACTCTTTGATTATTTATGTAGAATTAACGCCCCTAATATAAGTTAAGACCTATAAACCTACAAAGGTTGTTTTCAATTGATTACTAGCTAGGTATTACCACGTATTACGTGACAGTAGGTAAGTACACAGCACAGCAGCAAATTGGGTTTGAATTGTAAAACTGTAACTTCAATAGAATTTGATTTCAACATTCATCAAAAAATTATATTTTTTTATACAGATTAGCTGTAACCTACCTAATTTAATAAAATTATTCTTTACATAGGTAACTAAGTAATTTAAAATTAGCACTGTTCTAAAATATATAAATCTACATCCGCGTCAATTGGTAATGCGCCTGGCGGCCATGATTTTAACCTCAAAAACGAAAAACAATTGTAACTTTCTCATATACCTAGACCCTTTCTTATTGAAAATAAGAATTCAATAATTAATATATTATATTACCTATTACAATTTCACTGTTTTTTGTCATTTTTAGTTGCGGATGACGATGATGTGTATGTTAATTTGACAAGGTTCCAGCGCATTACCAATTGACGGGGATAGTAAAGATTTACCATAGACTTAGAAAATTTTTCGCTATGCTCAAGAGATTTACCCAATGCTAGATGTCAAATATTGCTATTGAATTTACCTAACTAAATTTTACTATTACAGGAAAAAACTTGCATTTATTACGGTCAACTACTTCTTTAAAAAGCTACTAACTTGATAAGAAACTAAGCATAAGGAAAATCCTTGATATTTTTTCCCCCGTGGTACTACTGGTAGTAATACTGGTAGCACCACGGGCAACAAAGGATAAATAACATTTTCTTTTCATTACTATTCTCAGGTACTTACCTACGTAATAAGCTTCCATTCAGTTTGTTAAACCATGTTAAACTTCGACAATATCCAAATTAAGTAGGTATTTGACTAATGTATTTAATGAATTATCCATAGAAAGGATGTAGTGGTAGATATAAGCATTTGACGTTAACTTGGGTGAATTACTTATAGTACCAATCGTCATGAAGTTTGATCAAAATATCTGAATTAAGCCAAGTTTTAAGGCATGCATGCATGCATATAGGTAATTTAATATCAAGATGATTAATTCGGGGATCATCTGCCAATTACGTCAATCGAAAGACATTACTTAGAAATTAATGTGACGTAATTGGAT
Organism: Agriphila tristella; assembly: GCA_928269145.1. Taxonomy (NCBI): domain Eukaryota; kingdom Metazoa; phylum Arthropoda; class Insecta; order Lepidoptera; family Crambidae; genus Agriphila; species Agriphila tristella. Next base: position 8,021,940 of record OV743440.1, read on the forward strand.
GGTCCCTTTATCACATTTTTTCCGATCAAGTTGATCTTCCTAGTCCTCTAAGGTGATCATAACATAAGCGCCAGTGCAACAGACATGGTATAGGTGATGACGTTGAGAGTTCGCCAGGTGGCGCTGGAGTCGTAGTTGCAGAGGGAGGTGGTGCAACAGGAGGTGCAGGCGTGGAGCTTGGTCCTCTCCCCGATGATGATGCAGCCGGGCTCGCAGTGCTTGGTGCAGTTCCTCTCGAGAGCCCACATCTTGAGAGCTGTTGTAGAGTTTTCGTTGGAGGTCGTGTAGGAGAAGCGTTTCACCTGTGCAGACATATTAAATTATTAGCAAGAAGTTGGTATATAATACACAGATTATACACCTATATTTTTAAGTAAGTATACCTAATCTAAAAATGAATGGGGTTATCAGACCACGTTGTATCAAAAAACTTTATCCAAGGAATATAGGTTTTTACACGACTGCCCAAAGCAAAAAGAGTGTATATGTGTTCAGGGTTCATGTATGTTTGTGGGTATGTGAGTTTCTTTATTCCACCATAACTTCTAAATGCCTGAACTGATTTGAATAAATGGGGTATCGTTAGAATCCTTACAGCATCCCGAGTGACACTAGATATATTTTTTTTTAGAAAATATCAATATGGCGACTGTACGACGCCATTTTCAAATGTGAAAAAAAATATTTTTTCTTCTATTATTACAATATGGGCATCAAATTAAAAGCCTTGATGAGCACATTCCAAAACTATATAATATGTCACTAAAATGTGTGAAATAAAAATAAATAAATTAAAAAAATATTAAAAACACGACTGCCCTGCCAAAACGAACTAAAAAGTTAAACAACAAGTGTCATTGCAGTCGGGGGACCTCTTTGATCAAAAATTGTTCCATGATAAGGTCCCCCGACTGCAATGACACTTGTTGTTTAACTTTTTAGTTCGTTTTGGCAGGGCAGTCGTGTTTTTAATATTTTTTTAATTTATTTATTTTTTCGACCTACCTTCACAGGAGTAGATTACTAACATCATAAACAACAAGATTTGTTCTACGACTTTTCCGAAAACAGACAAAAAATATTCGACTTTTCATACAAAACTCGATCAGCTTACGGACATTTGTATTGAAAATTTATTTGTTTTTGTCTGCTTTCGGAAAAGTCGTAGAAGAAATGTTGTTGTTTAAGATGTAGTTATCTACTTCTGCGAGGTTGTTGGTGTTTTAAAAATTAAAAATTAAATGGGGATATCAGACCACGTTACTGAAAATGTATGTATTTTTATAATTATGCAGTTAAAAAAAAATAGTTTGAGAATATTAGAAAAAGAACTTAACTAGGCTCGGTAAACTCGCAAAAATAGCAAGATGTGTGCGTCGTCGACGTATTCATTATTTCCATAAATTTACGTAAACAAGATATCTGTTTTGATTACGCGGGTGTAAGTCTATGAATGAGCTCTAAATACAGAAATCAGTAAAATGTTGGGACACAAACAAACCTCAATATCTTGACAAATTACTATGAAATATTGAAACTTTTCACTGAAGGGAAGAAGGGTACCTACCTAACGCTCATTACTTTTTTTAGATGTATTATTATTATTATTTGAGTGTTAGGGGCTATGCAGCTCAAGATAAAGCTGTAGTCACTGCGACCTAAAAGATCTATTGTAACTCGCCACCTAGTTATAGTAACTCTTTAAGCCCAACGGCTTCCAGGAAGTCTAGAATCTTCCTGGTTTTAAGAGTTTTTATTTCCTCCGGGTCGATTATGTGTCGTCCCAAATGGATGCTACGCCTGTGGATTAGAGGTCCACAGTCACATAAGAGGTGCTTGGGTGTTTCCTGCTTCTCATTACAATATCTGCATACGTCAGTATCACTCAATTTCATATGAAACAGGTGTCTGTTTAGTTTGCAGTGTCCAGTTAAGGCTCTAACAGTCGCGCTGACGTTCGAGTTTTTAGATGTAAGTAGTTACTCAAAAATTGTAGTGGTGGCGCAGTGGTTTAGCGCCTGGCCCAACGATTGCGGAGGTTAAGCAACGTTCGCAAGGGTCGGTCATGGGATGGGTGACCAAAAATTTTTTATATCGAGCTCCTCCGTGCTTCGGAAGGCACGTTAAGCCGTTGGTCCCGGCTACATTTGCAGTTGTTAACACTCACCAATCCGCATTGGGCCCGTGTGGTGGGTTATGGCCCGTCCTCCTTACCACCCATAAGGAAGGCCTGTGCCCCAGCAGTGGGGACATAAAAATGGCTGATGGACACTCAAAAATTATTAGTTCCAGTTGCTACACCCATCAAATTTTTAAGAAACTTAATAATAAAAATAATAAAGCTTTATTTCCATACCATTTCCATGCTTTACATTTTTCTTTAAAAAATATTATGCTTAAGTAAATTTATTTGTTAGTTGATAATTAAAGTTGCTAAAACTATGTCAGGATTTTCTTAATCTTAGTGTAGTATGGTATGGACCCCTTCTGGGTAAAAGTCTTCTCACTTTTATTCCACTCCTTTCCTGTCATGGTAATTATGTCATCGGTTTATCGTTTCTTTGGTCTACCTACACTTCTTCTTAGAAAGAAACTAAATCGAACCCTAAATCTGAGCAGAGCAGTTAGCAACTTATTTGGTTCAATTTCCCATAATTACATATCTAAATGATGACTTACGGCAGTGAAACGTGGCCGCCAACTATGGGTCTCATAAGGAGGCTCAAGGTCACTCAGCGTGCAATGGAGAGAGCCATGCTCGGCGTTTCTCTACGTGATCAAATCAGAAACGAGGAGTTCCGCAGGAGAACTAAAGTAACCGACATCGCTCGAAGGATTGCTCAGCTGAAGTGGCAATGGGCGTAGGGTTACCATTGAGAAATTTGAAAATTCCTGACAAAAAGCCGGACAGGACAAGAAAAGTCCGGACATTTTCAGACAGATCCAGACTCCATACTTTTTGGGACTTCTCTTTCGAACACTACTGCTATGTGTGTTTTTTAACTAGTATTACACCGCCCAATCTTAAAAAAGCCGGACAAATTACAAAGCCGGACAAATTACAAAGCCGGACAAAGTCCGGACAAAAGTCTAAAAGTCCGGACATGTCCGGACTAATCCGGACGGATGGTAACCCTAAATGGGCGAGACACATAGCGAGAAGAACCGATGTCCGTTGGGGCAGAAAGGTTCTGGAATGGCGACCGCGCACCGGACGACGCTCCGTGGGTAGGCCCCCGACAAGGGGGACCGACGTGAGGGTGAAGGTCGCGGAAAGCCAGTGGATGCAGGCAGCGCAGGACCGATCGTCGTGGAGATCCTTAGGGGAGGCCTATACCCAGCAGTGGGTGTCATGTGGCTGATATGATGATGATGACATATCTAAAAACTGGATAATAAGTACAAGGTGCTTTTAAAGTTGCATTAGTCTGCAGTATCGTCACAGGCTTTAAGGCTACGGAGACAGTTTTTCCAGTGAAAGATTTTCAGAATGTGAAATACATTTCCCCTGTGACCCTTCACATTTCTATATCTTTACTTACTGTTTTATGAATTACAGTAAAAGATTTTCTAATGCTCCTTCACAATTTAAACAACTAAGTAGATTGTTAGGTACATTTGTATGACCTAGATTGTTACACTTTGTATTACATAAACGGTACCTAGGTAATATAATACTACTTCTTGTTTCTGTTGCAAAGCAAAATGCGCGACGAGCGGCGAGGTAGACACAGATCGTATTGCAGTTGTTTAATTGTACAATAGAACCTTTCCTTTGTAATTATTATGACTACTAAAATAAAACAAAAATATTTATGCAAGCAAAAATTTATGATTATGAAAAACGTTTGATTACGGTACAAAAAACTTTACATAGCTGGTATGTTTTTTTCTATTTTCTTTAATTTTTTACTGAAAAGGTGAGGTATTATAATTACCTATTATAATGTTATTTTTATATGATGAAGTAATTAGCTATTACAGAATATGTAATATTACTAGATGTGCTACAATGAGCAGTCCCATTAACCATAGCCACTTGCCACCATTAATAGGTATACAGGGTATACAATGATCGTTTATGCATTGCATTGCAAATCGATCTCTACCTACATCTCACAGAAACGAAACAAAACCTTTTCTTCGGACCATCAAACTCAAGAAGCTTTATCTCTCCAATGGAGATTGCACGGCCAGTGTCATAGTGAAGATAGAAAAAATGTCCTTGAGTGACGTGACGGCTTATTGGAACCTCTTTCTTTAGTGTTACAATACGTGTTCGTTGTTCGTCGTTCGTTCATTCGTGAGAAACGAAAACATATTGTAAAACGAAAAAAAAAGAGATAGCAATAAGCCGTGACGTCACTAAAGAGTTTTTTTCAATCTTCACTATGATACTAGGCGTGCAATCTCCATTGTGGGTATAAGCTTCTTGATCAAACTGAACAACTTTTACTATGGGACCAATTCTGAAAACGCGAAAAAAAAAACTGTACCTAAGCTGTTTCATACATTTTGATATGATTTTTATTTCGCGATTTTAGAGTTGGTCCCATAGCAAAAGTTGTTCGATGGTCCGAAGAAACGGTTTTCCCATTTTGGGTTCATTCATTAGCAATTCATTAAATTTGCTTTAGCTGCGTTATCCGCATCTAATGCGCCATATTACCATAGACTCGTTTAGAGTAGCCACGTACAGAAAACGGAATATCAATAATGTATGAAAATTCCGAACGGAAAAATAACGCATGTATGTGGAGGTTCATAGATTTGTATGGGTTTGTTGCGTTCGGTATCATTCCGATCCGGAATTCCGTATGTAGTGTGTGGTCAGACTTAATCATACTGACCATGCAGACACGCCGGTCGTTATGACACTTGTGTATGAGTGCCGAGTTGTTTTGCCGCAGGTCCGCGCATTTGTCCTCCGGCACGTCGGCCAAACAGCGGTAACACCATAGCTCATTGTTGGGCCGGGCAGCAGCAGATGTCACGTGTACACTGTCCCTTAGCAGGTCGCCCGAGCTTTCTGGAAAACGCATTCCAAATTCAAAGTTTTTTTTAAATAGGTCATTGGTGGCAAAGGCTTTTGTCGGTGGCCAGTACACTTTAAAAAGCTCACTATTTTCAGGACGTAATAAAATAATAATGATAAGATGAAGATTTATACAATGTGCAAAGCAAAATTTGATAAGATTAAAGGAGTCCTTTAGCTTGGATAAATGACAGATAATGTTAATCATATTTAACACCAATTGAAATATAGGATCTCATTACCTAGAGGGAATTGAGTTAAGGCAATGTTTATTATAAATGTTTCAATGTGGAAGTCAAAGGTCGATAGTGCTGTGTATAAAATAATATTAACACGCATAGTAATAGATTTATTCTAGAAAAATAGGGTTAGAAAGATAATAACATTGGACCATAGACAACATATCTTGACGTTTGTTATCTCTCCAATAAGAATCTATTCATAAGCCTTGATTGAAGGCCGTATGAATTTAAATGCAAACTAAGAAAAAAGGGTTTAGAAATAGAAAAGGGATATAAAAATTGTGTTTACATACCTGCAGTTAGCATAGAGAAAGCGAGCAACACGAGATAGCACATGCTGTTTGGTTATCGAGAGAAGAATGGCGCATGCTCCCAGCATCCGAAATATCGATTGAGACCGCGACCTGTTGCGGCTGGCCCCGCCTTCCCAGTACCCCCCATCCCCCCTAGGGGAGAGCGAAACACTTTGATCGGGGAAAACAATCTCAACTTTCGGATTTCTTTGGGAAATTAAAAACTTTCGCCCGGATCGCTCCTGACACGGCAATCATTAGGCACCATGGCTAACGGAGTTCTTTAGATACCTACGTTGTTTATCAGTTTTAAAGTTTTTAAAGAGGACGAAGTTTCGCTTTGTGTATTTTGAAATAGTATTAAAGTACGTCACGTAACATAAAATAAGAAATTGTATTTTATTTAAAATTTTCTTCAAAAAAGGAATTAACATTTTATAGTATTTGCACGTCATTTCTATAGGAGACATGTACTGTGAACAGTTTGGGTTTCCACGATAGGGTAAACATATATTTAACTAGCTTCCGCCCGCTACTTCGTCCGCGTGGACATTCGGAAAATCCCTAGGGAACCTTTGACCGCGATAAAAAGTATCCTATGTTTTAATCCAGGCTATAAGCTATCTGTGTGTAAAATTTCATCAAAATCTGTTCAGCCTGATTAAGGAACAAGCATCCAAACCCACAAACTTTCACATCCTACTAATATTATAAATGTGAAAGTTTGTGGGTTTGGATGTTAAGATGTTTGGATGTTTGTTCCTCAATCACGCAAAAACTGAACGGATTTGGTTCAAATTTGGCACACAGATAGTAGATACTATCTACTATATGTGTGCCAAATTTGAACCTAGATAGCCTAGAATAAAACATTGGATAGTTTTCCTATCCTACTATTAATGTTATAAACTAGCTTCCGCCGGTGGTTTCACCCGCATGGTTCCCGTTCCCGTGGAAATATCGGGATGAAATGTATCTATATTTTAATCTAGGCTATCTACTATCTGTGTGCCAAACTGTGCCGAGTTGTAAAAAAAAGCAAGGCCAAGAAGAAGTTTTTTTATGAGAACTTGTAAAAATTTCATACCACAACCAAAACAACTACATAAAAAACATCAATTTCATATAATAGAATGGAAAAACCCAAAAAAAGAACAATTGAAACGACAACGAAATCTACGGGAATTGGTCAAATTTATTTTGTACATATTCAACCATGTTTTCAGATAACTTGGAACAAGGGAAATAGGGCTAATAAAATAAAGTTTTTTTTCAACACATTTGCTCGTAAAGTGAGCCCTAATACATCGATTTTAGGGCCATAAACCGAGCTATAACAAACGCGTGCAATAATGTATAAAACACTAGTTGGTTACAGAATTATCCCTACAAAGTTAAATTAGTACCTTACTGCTAGTTCTATGCGAGTAAACACAGCATTCCCAATTTAACCGGGTAATACAGTTATTTTTTTCAGTAACAACAAAGAGGTTTTATGCCGCTGAAAATTTATATAACATTTTTGGAATAAATAAATGTGTGTCCTTAATTAAGTCTAACAAATATTTATTATTATCAAATTATTTATAATTCACAATATTCTGTTATCAAATATTAAAATATTGCATTTTATCACTTAAATTATAATTTTGAAATAGGCTGTATGCTCACTCGCCCTTTGTTCGTAAAATATTCTTGCATTGGGCGTGTGAAAAAACCAAAAAAAAACCAGCGCGTCTTTTCCCATCATAATTATCATATTTTGTTTTTGTCGTATTTGTTGCTGTGTGGTAAATTACTTTGTTTTTTCCTCGCAAATGTGTTGAAAAACGTCGTATGAAACTCGTGAGCTCTTGCTTATTGCACACTCGGCTGGGTTACGCCCTCGCCTGCAGCTCGGGCTGCAACCCACAGCCTTGTGTGCATGAGCAACCTAAGCTAACTTGTCTCATAATGTACTATTATTTAATGATGTGACAGACGTTGCTCAAAATTCAAAGATTTCTTCTCAGGAAATTAGTTTAAAAAAATATTAAAGTTAAATGGTAGGTAAGTGATTTCCATTAAACCTCTCTCTTGCATTGTAACATCGCATAATACAACATCACACATCATTGTTTTTACTTAAACTAACAACTATCCTAAGTCCTAATTCTAATGATTAATTACAATTATTGCTCTAAAAACGCCCAAAAAAGTAACTTAAAGAAAACTCTTTCCTGGGTAAGTAAACTCAAAGCTTCTATGAAGAAACGAAAGAGAGCTACTAAGTGGCTTATTAGCCTTATAAGAGCTACGCCTGATGTGATGTTTTCAGTACACTCATTGCCGTATATTCTTATACACATACAAACTGAAATCGCTCTTACTCCATAGTTTTAAGGACAGTTTTGTTTTAAAAATGTATGTAGTTCTTTTGTTTTCCGTAGGTTCTACTTTGCGGATTGGCGTGATCGTGTCGTGTTCTAAATTGGCTCTTTAAGTGAGGGGTTTGGCCGACATAGAGTTTTGGTATTATTGGCTTCTCTTGTTACCAAATAAAACCTGCTTTTGGAGTATTTCTAAGGGGCTGGAAATAAGGTCAAATCATGAGATGGCAACGCGTGACTGCCTGTCGATTCTCTAACCAAACTCGCATAGGACTTCGAACCTCACTTCACTTCGCGTGAATTTGTTATTAGAAATTAGCTAAATATAAGCTACTTTACCGATTGGAAAAGGTTTTAGGTAGCTACCGTAGCTATCTAAAATCTTTTGTGCCATTATCGCATTTATGATTTACAATTGCGGCGCCGTGAAGTGAGATTCGAAGTGAGGTTCGAGTTTGGTTACGGAATCGACAGGATTAATGTTGTGGCGATGTTCCTAGCTACACAGACACAAAGATTATTTCGAAATGTATGGCAAACAACTTATATTTGCTAATAGTTGACAAAGCTTCTAATGTCAACTTTAATTGTTAAGAACTAAATATAATTTACTTACACTTTTTTTATCGAATTTCCATAAAATTTTGACCTGCCCCCCTACTCAAATGGCCAAATTTCTATACGTTTGAACGCTACGCTTACTTTTAAAACTTCAAAATAAGCAGTAAACTATAAAATTAGGTACGTGCCGTAAGCTTGAAACTTCCATACAATTGATACATACATAAGTTTGCGACATGTGATTTAATCATCCATTGCTCATATTTAAGCTTTAAAAGTAAGCGTAGCGTTCAAACGAATAGAAAGTTGGCCATTTGAGTAGGGGGGCTGATTTTTGCAAGGTGCTAAAGTTTTCTGTGTACAATAAATTACATTTTAAGTTGGATTTAGTGCACTAGTTTTTATTTTTCTCCTTTAGTTTTCCTCAGTGGTGAGAATTCCGAGTGTAGTGAAGTAAGCTTACACTTTCGGCCTTTATCGTCACTTAACATCAGGGGTTAATTGTTAACGTAAAAATCGCGTTTCAATTGTTTGAACTTTTTGACATAGTTCTTGTTACCGAAACAATTGAAACACGACTATGACGTCAACAATAGCAGTCTTGGGTCCTGAGGCGAAGGTCAAGCACTATCCCGTTGTGGATAAAAAAAGTAAAAAAAATAATCCTACTAATATTATAAATGTGAAAGTTTGTGGGTCTGGATGTTTAGATGTTTGGATGTTTGTTCCTCAATCACGCAAAAACTACTGAACTGATTAAGTTGAAATTTGGCACACAGATAGTAGATAGCCTAGATTAAAACATAGGATACTTTTTATTCCGAAATTCCCACAGGAACGGGAACCACGCGGGTGAAACCGCGGGCGGCCGCTAGTGTAATATATTTATAACTAGCGGCCGCCCGTGGTTTCACCCGCTTGGTTCCCGTTCCCGTGGAAAAATCGGAATAAAAAGTATTCTATGTTTTAAGTTAGGCTATCTACTATCTGTGTGCCAAATTTCAACCAAATCCGTTCAGTAGTTTTTGCGTAATTGAGGAACAAACATCCAAACATCCAAACCCACAAACTTTCACATTTATAATATTAAGTAGCATAAAAACCGTAGGAGCTACAATTATAGAAGTCTGTAAATCTCAATAAAGTAGCACAAAAGAGTGAGCGATGCAAATATTTAAGGACATGATATACCTACCTAGTCTACCTACTACGAAAATATATTTCAAAAGGAAAGACAATTTTTTTTTGCAAAAAATAGTAAAATTACTTTTTAGTTGCTAAGAAAAATAAGTATTTATTTTCTTAAAACTTGATTTTTTATGTTTTCATTGGTTGCTTTCTTGTTTTTTATTTAATAATAGTGTAATTACGAATGCCGATGAAAGTAAACATGAAAAACTGAAATCTTGGGATTTTGGTAGATAGGATAGTACGAAATACGAAAAATCTACGGAAGTAGATATTTTAAAAAGAATACTTATTAAGTACACTTATGTAAGTATACACCGTCATTTTATAATCGTTTTAATTAACTTAAGGGTGTGTTGTACCAATGAAAATAAACATTTTTGCCCAAGAAACATGGGTCGAAAAACGACAAAAAAATGTGGGTCTCCCATACTAACTATACAGCTAAAACATTTTATTAGTATGGGAAAGTCAAATTTTTTTGTCGTTTTTCGACCTATTTTTCTTGGGCAAAAATGTTTAGTTCCGTTAGTAGAACACTCCCTTAAGTTAATTAAAACGACTACAAAATGACGGTGTATATACTTACTTATGAATTCTTTTTAAAATATAGATAAAAAAATGTAGATATTTTAAAAATAATTCATACGTAAGTAGGTACCTACATAATTATATTATATAGGTACTTACTTATGAATTCTTTTTAAAATATCTACGGGGGTATTTCGATCTGTTACAATAAAATAGAAATGTACCTTCAAACAAAAGGTTGGAGTTAATTTTGTTTAAGCCGAAGTAAGTAATAAAAAGTTAAACGACTTCTGTAACAATGAGAAGATAAAGCCTACAGAAAATTCCCTAAAACTAATTATTTTTTAGACATCGGAACTACGCCATTTCTCTAATGGTTTGGTTTTGATTGGTTTTATGTTTAGTGGTAGAATAACAGTGTTGTAATGATAGAATAACAGTGTTGTAATGACGTTATACGTAACAAAGAATAGTTTTTTTTTATTTTTACAAATTATTAAAACTAAGAAGAAACATAATATGAAGTAGAAATGACTTCTTGTAATTTCTTTTACATTGAAATTCATGTTTGAATAATTCGAATACAAACACTGCAGTATTATTCGAAACATAGGTAAGTATTCTGTGTTTTTTTAAGAGGACTGATGTATACTTAGGGAGGTTGGAGAGTCTTTGACAATCTGGCCAATGTTTCCTCTCCAGTAACCACTACAAATAGTACGAATGTTCGTCGCACTAAACTAGGTAAGTAAGTTATTTTTACTGTTTTTGTGTAATTTCATCCATTTCACTTCAAACAAAACCAAGATGTAAATTTATTAACTAACTAAGGAAACCAGATTTTGAGTTTATATTTCACGAAATATCTAGCATGAATACAGGAAAATCAATCAAATTTCAGGAAACCTATATAAATAATATATTACGAAATAGGTATATAATGTACTTAGGTACTATAGTTATTCATTTTGTTGTAACATGGATGGAACTAAGGATTGGGTAGATATAATTTTAATGCTATAGAAAAAAAACTATAAATGATAGTTCTGGATTCATGATGCCTACTCACATTTTCTTTCTAGCATTCATATTTTTGTAATAAACCTCTAATTAAATATCTAGAAGGATACCAACGGAAAATGTTATCAATTCTATCGATACGAAAAATAATGGCCGATTAAATATAAAACATTAGTCTCCAAGGGACTAAAATGTCGGAGATCAGCACAAAGTTTTGATAAAGAGCCACTTCGTTTTACATAATCTGCCCTTTATTTGCCCTCTTGTTCTTGTGTACCTAATATAAAAACAAAGACATTTTGGGTAAAACGGAGAAAAAATGTTTTTTAAGACGATCAAATTGTTTACTTTGTTTGATTTTCTTATTCAGTGGTAGGTAGTAAACATTTTTATGGTCAACAAATAGGATTATTGACCGTTTGTGTACTGGAAACTTTTATTACACTTGGGAATTTGACCTTAGATAAAATAGTAGTTTATGAAACTGACACATAAAGAGGGGTATTAAAACACGAGTGTGTGTTTAAAAACTGAGCCGTAGGCGAGGTTTTTAATAGTATCACACGAGTGTTTTAATACCTAGTTATGTGCAGTTTCATACACTGCTTTATCTACACTCATACATTTGGGATTGAACCTACTAAATAAAAGATCAACGTCAGAAAAGAGAGAGAGAGAGACTTTGTTTGTACTAGGTACCTTATAATAAGTCACTTCCTTAGCTGCATCTAAAATATCGGGCAGAGTCAATTTTTTTTTCAAATTTTAAAGCAAGAATAAAAAACATACAATTTTTTTTAAGTATAACAAAATGTATAAATTGAAATCAAAACTTTATTTGAAATGCTTTAGAAATGGCGCGCATTCCTTTAGAAAAAAAATTTAGATGAGTGCATTCCAACAAACTAAGCGCAATAAGTCATCGATTACCATAGAGTACATTTTAATCATGGAAAATATGTGGGAAAATATCGTTGTTTTTTTTAATGTTACGGCACTGCCTTCTTTTTGGATTTGCCCTGTATCGTAATGGGAAAAAAAGTTACTTTATGATGCAGTTGACTGCATCGTAATGAGTTTATTTTTTAATTTTACCTATCCACAAAAATAAAGTACGTATTTATATGACCTTTTTTGAATTCATATTTGGAACATTACGTTGTGAGTGTAGATAAAGAAAATTATTAGAATTATTTGTTTTTTTTTTCTTATTTTTTTGCTAGAGAACATATTAATAGAGAATATTATTCTGTTTGGTTTTAACTTTTTTATTTTTTATAATTCAGTTTTTTTTTATAAGATTACGGTGATTCGCGTGTGTAAAAAAAACTGTAACTTTATTACAATAAGTTTAATATAATGAATAATGAAAATCCATTTACAGCGTCAATAAATAAAACCATAACCTGAAACCATAATCGTTTCTGCAAACATTGTACCACAATTAATGTCTCCGGTTTCCTTCCAGTTAATGATAATCATGGCGTAATGATGAACAAATAACTAAATTAAAAACTGTTCAAGCGTAATCTCGGTGGCTCCGCCGTGCTCACGTTAATTTCATAATAACTTGATTACGAGCTGTTGTTTTACCCGACCTCATTTGCAAAGAAACTGGGAACTTGTAACCGACAAATTAATCCGAAAGGTCGCGAGCCATCATTTTTAGCATAAAATAATGAAATGGCAAGGAGGAGGGTAATTAAATTTGTCGGGGAGTGCCTCCTTTTTTATTGTATCTCGGAAGCTGTTATAAAGTTGACGTTTGTTTGTATGAAAAAATAATGTTTGCTACACCTGAATTTTACGTTGCGTCTTTTCTTGTCAAAGGCTGAAATTTGTTTCATTTTGAGTCACGAAAGTTATGAAATTAGCAAATGAGGGGCAGGAATTGCTGAAAATAATACGATATCTGAGTTATGTTGGGCATAATGAATCAATGAATTTGTGTTTTTAACGTAAAGGTAGTAATCGAATGTGGGGCCGGCCCCTCATAGTCATACCTCTTTTGTTGCTAACCCAGACTAACCTGAGCCGCCATCATCATCATACAGTCATTGAAGTCCACTAAACTGCAAGAAGTAGGCCTCTACCGAAGAATTTTGTCATAATCTCCACGCATGGCAGAGCCGTTGGAAATCGCAGTCCGTTTTCATCAGAAAACAGTGCTATCAATTTTCTAGTTCATGGTAGATGTTCTGTACACCGGTGCTGTACAAGGAGGAGAGATGTGCTGTGTCTTTAGTCGCTTGTTATAGAACCCCTAAGGGATGGTTGATGCTATTCTACTCTGCCAGATGCCACAACGTTTTTTTTATCTGACAACAAGCAGCATAAACCAATTCAGTTAGGTTCAAGGCTTTGCCGCAAAGAAAATAAATGTTAAATGAGCTTTCAACGCACATTCAATTCTCACGGGAGCCGCCTGTTACGGAGTTTGAATAATTTGTGGCGGAATCGAATGAACAATTCTAAGAAATTTATGAAGTAGGGTCTGCTAAGTATAAAAAGTTGTATCCGCAGCAGCAATTAACTTCATTTAAGGCAAAATTAAATTTATGAGTAAACTTGATGAAAATATAAAATAAATTTTGAGCATATTTTAATATGTACCTAATTTATTGGTAGCAATGACAAAAGTGATAAATCTGCGGCCAAATACTCAAACCACTAATTTAATGCTCTCTCAAACGAATCTTAAAGTTAAGGCCACCTTAAATTCTAAAAGTTTTCAGATTTGACAGAAACTCTATGAATCTGACAGCTTTAAAGTTAAGGAGACCTTAACTAAAGATTTTAGCTAAGAAGCCTTTGAGTATTCGGCTGGCCATTGATGAACTAGGTATCACACGTGAACGGCGAAAACTTCCCGAATACAAGTTACAAACGCATGTCAAATACCTTCTAGGTGGTAGATAACAAGGTTTGGGCCGTCAAAATCACGCCATTACCTACGCCTGAGGGAATCCAATTCCCTATATTGTCTGCTCCTTCCTTTATTCCCTGATTCACTTTAAGCAACCAGCCTCGTTTATCTTATTTGCGACACTACGTATGGCTCATTGTCGCCAACTGATTTCCCCTTTCCCTCATTGACTTCCGAGCTCGGGAAAGTGAACATGAAAAACGAAAGAATACTCTTTATGCAAATTGGAAATGTATGAGTCTTGTTAATTATTTGAATTACAGTGCAATCTTAAAAGTGCAGTCGTATTTTTTAATGTATTGAACTGAACGTATCAAACCATTTCAGTTTTGATGCGGTTTTGTGGAATTTTCGATCTCCGTTCGGTATTTATTTAATTTTCAAAAAGATATTAGATAAAGTTACATGATTATGTTTGTTGATTTTAGATAAAGATAGACCCATCTGTACCAATTTCCTCCAATGCCAATGCTCCTATCAAATCAATCTCTCGGTCTCTCGAACAAATCTGTAGGTACCTAAATACCTAATATCAAAATGTATCTTGTTTGTTAAATTATTTGTACTTACCCCAACCCGTAATATTTTTTTTAACTACAGATAAAAAACCATGTTATTTACATGACTGCCCAAAAAACCGGCCAAGTGCGAGTCGGACTCGCAAACGAAGGGTTCCGTACCAAAAAACAGCAAAAAATAATGTTTGTTGTATGGGAGCCCCTCTTAAATATTTTTTTCCTGTTTTTAGTATTTGTTGTTATAGCAGCAATAGAAATACATCATCTGTGAAAATTTCAACTGTCTGCCTGCAGCCGTTATTAACAGCGAGTAAAAAAAAATACGTTAGTTGTATGGGAGCCCCCCTTTAATATTTATTTTATTCTGTTTTTAGTATTTGTTGTTATAGCGGCA
This sequence comes from Agriphila tristella, assembly GCA_928269145.1. Classification (NCBI taxonomy): domain Eukaryota; kingdom Metazoa; phylum Arthropoda; class Insecta; order Lepidoptera; family Crambidae; genus Agriphila; species Agriphila tristella. Next base: position 8,037,017 of record OV743440.1, read on the forward strand.
ACAGAAATACATCATCTGTGAAAATTTCACTTGTCTAGCTATCACGGTTCATGAGATACAGCTTGGTGACAGACAGACAGACAGACGGACAGCGGAGTCTTAGTAATAGGGTCCCGTTTTTACCCTTTGGGTTCGGAACCCTAAAAAGGAGTGTATATTTTTGAAATAAGCTCCAAACTTGTCAGGTGGTTTCAGCTATTGATTTCCGGTTTCACGTGTGCGCTTCGCTGGCCGCAGTGTAAGTTGATCAACATTAGGCCACGTTCATATTGCATTTGCGATAGCGAAACCGCGGCAGGTATTATGTACGGTTGTTATATCCAATGCATTTTCGATAGTCATGAATGACAAAATATTAAGTGAGGATGTGATCTCCAATCAGCATTTAAATACTCCATACACATCATAACTATAACATCATCTTTCCTTGTTAGGAATGACAGCCTATTTACCTAATAAGTCTACAATGAGTTTTCTTACAGAGCGAATCATATCACAAAATATTATTGTATTATTTAAAAGAAAGAACGAACATCACTTTTAGAAAACAGACTATGTATATTTTGTGACGCGAGCGTATGAGCCTACTTACTGCAGCAACTCGCTGACTCATGATTATGGTTGCAGCCTTAAAGTAAAACAATAACACATTACAGTAACATGCATTTATACGCTAACTGTGGTTGGAAGGCAACAAAGTTAGATGCACCGATAACACTATTGCATTTGGTAGGACAAAGTTCTATCTATCCACAGCAATACCACAGAATAATGATACAACAGATTAAAAATTCACAGATTTTACAGTTCCCGCAAGAATCGGAGCATTGAAAATGAACACAATAATTTACGAAAGACCAAAATCAAATCAAATGCAAAGTCCTATTATATTTTTAAAGTTACCGTTAAGTTTAAGTTAAGTAGTACCTATTTATTTTTACGATTGTGACACTCGGCTCCGCCTCGTGTCACAAAAGCGCCCGTTGACTGCCTCGACGCGGCCGAAATAATATTAACCAATTTTCAAAATTCCAACAAATGCACTTCTCATCCGCTTCTGCATCTTTTAACACTATTACCATGACGATCGGTCAATAATCATAGAAGCTACATCCCTTTTTATGTATGGAAACAGCCGTTTTTCTACAATTCCAAATCTAAAGGGACCACCTACACTACAGGTCACAATTATGAACAGATTTTCAAAATTATTTCGCCATTTGATAGCTAACCTAATACCCTAGGACTTTTTTTTCATTTTTTCTTAAGTCGGTTTTTTTTCCGAAATATTTACAATTTTAAATTTTTGGAATTTCGCAAAATTCCAAAAAAAGTTACAAGTAGATTTTCAAAATTCAAACGTTCACACGTGTCTCAATAAATTCCTCAACTTTTGGTACTATTTTTATTTCGATTCTCCCAAAATCCTCGGAGATATGGCCAAAAATACGTCTCAGGCGATTTGCATCTGATAACCATTTTCAATGGTAAAACTCCGACATCGCTAACCAAACATATTGTATGTAGTCATAATCGTTTTCTTCACATAAGTTTGTTTTGCAGAGAGCATCAAGTGGCTCTGATTTGATTGTGAATATCGGAACCACCTTATATCGGGCCAATGCACATTTTCTTTATTGGCATTAATTTTCCCTAAGTGGTACCAGTGGGCCTTTAAAGAGTGCTTCAAAATTATAGAAAGTCTCCAAAGTCATTTCTTTCACAGTGAATTGGCCACTTTCCCCAGCAAACCTTACCATCTGGTAATAATCTCTAGGATGGTGGTGGTGAATACTTTGGATTTTTTTAAGGTGGTTATAAAGAGCATAACTACATTTAATTCTATATTATTTTTAAACTTAATGATATAACATGAATGATGTCTTCTATTAATAAATCAAATGTAATTTTATGCTTTTTTAATCATAGATAATTTTGAGACTATACCATTTATGTCTTTCTGATCGTAAAACTCAACAATTATTTAGAACTGTGCCCTTACAAGCGGTGAGTTATGCTTTTTGTGTAAACAATAAATGTAGGTGTTAGGAGGTAGGTACAGTTATGCCCTTTTGATATGTTATGTAACTCAATGTGCTGATTACAACAGTGCAATAAAATAAAAAGGGCATAACTCGTCTTATGCCCCTTTTGACTGGAGGCACAGATATATAATGTGAGTCATATTTTACGTATCTCATATAAAATGTATACATTCGTTTTTCGGATCACCTGTTTATTGACATTGTTGTTCTTTGGCATTCTATTTTTATGAATTTAGCTTTCGCTCGCGACTTCATCCAGGTGTACATTCGGAAAATCCCTAGGAAACCTTTGACCAAGATTAAAAGTAACCTTTATTTTAATCTAGGCTATAAACTATCTGTGTACCAAATTCCATTTAAATCCGTTCAGCCGTTTTTGCGTGATTGAGTAACAAACATCCAAACATCCGAACTTTCTTTATTTAGTACCTAATATTAGTAGGATTAGTAGGATAGAGGATTAGTAGGATAACATAATACTGCTTTCACATGTCAAGGCTAATAATATACAGTCAGCAAAAACAACAAATAGCAAAAAAAAAACAAACGAAGAAGCTAGGGCGTTCTCGTGTTAGATTACTACGGGTCCGAAGTAACCTCCTTGCGTAACCCTTTATTGGCTAGAAGAAAGGCGTTCAGCGTTCCTTCTAATTGGAATCTGATCCGAGTGAGCCGCAAGCTCACCCGAGGACTAATGGCTAATAAACGAAATCTCTGGGCAAATTTCATTAGTGGCTATTATGGCGCCGCTGAAATTGGCTCGAGAGCTGAAGAAACGTTCGGTAAACGTTGAGGAAATTCGTGTGAAATGTCTTAAAACTCTATCTTTGTTAATTAATAATTAAAATAAAAAAGTTATTTTAAACTTTTTTCCATTTCGGAATTGTATCGAAATATTCTTCAAATAGACAAAAATATTCTTAAAATTATAAAGATTGACAGACCTAGATATCGTTGGGCAGATAAGGTTACAAAGATTTTGCCTAATTAAATACCACATACTGGTGAAAATTGGACCATTAAGCAAAAATTACGTGTTAGCTAGTTGCTACTAAATATTATAAGAAAAACTTGAATTAGACATTTTCCCCTCTGATTATTCTAAGATTTTTCTATTATTTTTTCTTTTTCTATTACAACAGGGCAACATTCACTTGTGCAATAAATTAAACCATCAATAAACATAATATGACCATCAGCCATTTTTGATGTCCCCACTGCTGGGGCACAGGCCTTCCTTATGGGTGGATAAGGAGGATGGGCCATAACCCACCACGCGGGCCCAATACGGATTGGTGGGTGTTAACGACTCCTAATGCACCTGGGACCAACGGCTTAACGTGCCTTCCGAAGCACGGAGAAGCTCGAGATAATAAATTTTTGATCACCCATCCCATGACCGCCCCTTGCGAAACTTGCTTAACATCCGCATCAAGCTCCTCATGCGCCATCGAAACATAATAATTATGAATATATTATAGGTATATTCAACAGAACCATCGTTCAATTTTCATTACTCTACATCATTTCGACGGTCCCAAAAGCGATCTAAAATTCAATTAACTAATTAAATAGAACGCAAACTAGACCCTATTCAAACTCGTAGAGGCGGCAAAATTCCTTTACCGACGATAGTGAGAGAGAATCATCCCTTTGTAGTGAAACTTCGCTCGTCGTAAAAATACAGCAACGAAATTGCGACGGAAAACCCATGTTGCTTTGTAATCGATATCCTAGGTGGAATAGGGAACTAATTTGAAACCTAGAAACGTTGAAAAATAGTCTTTATTGACTGTGAAAATCCACAGTACTGTTATTATGATTAGTTAATTTTGATATTAAAAGTTTCAGTGAAGAGTGAAATTTAAAAGGAAACAAAATTAATTAAAACTGAGGTTTGAACTTAGCTTTAGCGAAGCATAAAAAGTTTTACTACAAATTCTTTCAATCATTCTAAATAAATTAGCAAATAAGGAAATAAATGCAAATACAAAAGGAAAAGTTATTGTATGTTATAAGTTGACTAATGTGTGGTATTCGTTGCAGTTGTTGTTTTAAATAAATAGTCGGAGTTTGCTAGGCCTGCAATTACTCGCGCGTGTACGATAGGCACTGAATAATTTACCAGTATCGATGTCAGCTGCATGAGTCAAACATCTAATTTTCAACGATAAAACCAAAGCTTAGTACTTAAATCGTTACCGTTTCATTTTCTTTTACTGGCAAATACTCGCTTTAGTTTTGTCAAAATTGTTGAAAGCTATGCCTAGGGAGCCTGCCCCCCTACTCAAATGGTCATTTTTCTATTCGTTCGCTAACTTAAAAATTAAAAATAAGCCATAAAATAAATTATAAAATTACGTGTCGTAGGCTTGCAATACCATACAATACAACAATGTCTGTGATTTACATAAACTTGCGACGTGCGACTTGATCTTTTAATTGCTTAAGTTAGCTAACGAATAGAAAAGTGGCCATTTGAGTATGGGGGCTGGGATGCCAATGAGAATTTTAAAGCACAGAATAGATATAAGTACTACCGTAAAGAAAAGAAACTATCCGCCCCCCCCAAAATCACTTACCTGACCCCACCCCGCGAGTTCGTGTACCGAATCGTGTGCTCATTTAGTCGTGTTTGTCAACGTCAACTTATTTCTACGTTCGAATAACTGCACCGTAGCCCTAGACCATTGACCTGCATTATACAAGTAATAGACGTCAGTGCCCTAGACACACACACAGTTGCGCGTGTACAAAAACATCATCTAGACGTCATCTGTTTATAATGGCCAAGAAGCTTATATCTATAATGGCGCGGTTGTATAGAGTGTCCGGGGTGTGCCTAAAGCTTAGAGCATTCATGCATGCATTAAGGCCTAAAGCATAATGTTAATTCAGGTATATTAACTTTATTGTCTAAAGCTAAACCAAAGATTTAAAAACCTTTTTTATAATCTAAATGAAAACATAACTGTTTTGGTTTTATCGTTTAGAATTAGCGCAATTGTCAACCCACTATACTAGTGGCTCTGTGAGATGTAGACCTCGCGTTTGTGTAATTATTGAAAATTTTCCAAAATGGCTGAAATGTGGTTTTGAAAGAATGAAAAACTGAATTGACAAAAATGAATTATTATCTAGTCCAAAATATTTGCACAATAACAGTTTTCAATATGAAAAATCCCCTCCGGCCGTTTTCGCAACTGCGATTCGCAACCAGTTGCGAATCAATAATTTTTATTATTTGTTCGCAACCAGTTGCGAATCAAGAAAACTTTCTTGTTCGCAACTGGTCTGTGAGAACCATTGAACGTATAAGAAACACAAAAAAGATTTTAATCTTTCGAGGTCTGTATGCAACCTCAATTATTTTCCCTCAATCTACTACCCTTTTTAATTTGTTTTCGCAACATCTTGTACTGTGCCTCTCTTTGATTGAAATCCGTCAATAAATAACGCTACAGCAAAATAATTTCAACCCTTTCCCCTGTTTTCTACACAATGAAAAATCGGGATGGACTAAAAAATTTAAATAGATCAAGAAACTTGTGTGCTTATTTTCGTCAAAATTGGTTGAAAACAACATATAGGCGAGAACAGAGAGACAGGCAAAGCAGTTTTTTGTCAATCTCGAAACTGAGACGCTTCGCTCGCTAGTTCGATTTTATTGGTATTTTTATTAGCTTAATATAAAAATAGCATTGTGAATGCCTATAATCTAAAAATTTCAAAATTTATTGGTGCAATAAAAGTACAATTTTCTTGATTCTTCATTAGTGCCGGTTCAAATGCCAGATGTAGCTGGGACGCAGGGGGTGTTTTCAGAAATCTTTGAATGCAGTTTCCTTTTTTGTTCAGTTCAATAAACAAATCTAAATAATCACAAAATATCATCTAAAATAATAAAATACGCGCTGTAATCCACAACAGCGTTTCATTCCAACGAAGTAATCTTTTAGGCGCATAAAAGTAGCTTTATCTGGACAAAATTAATAAACTCGCAATTTTTATTATTCTATCGGATATTGATATTAAGTGTCAAATATTAATTAGATATATGATGTAAAAAATCCAGGGTGGTACCCCTTTTATATAAAAATCATGAGACTTCGTACACTACCTAACCTTATCCTAAAAGTAAAATAAGTAACCAAATAGCTTGTTTGTATAATTTTAAGGTGCATTCAAATGCCATCACCTAATAGCAAAATTAAACTAAAAGCAAAGTCGCATGTTGGTTTTTTTTCAGAGTATTCATCTAATCTCAATTTCTCGATAAGCCAAAATGGTAACTATGATGCTTGTGTCTTATAAAGCTATAATGCGTCTTTTTAGACATTTAAGTCAAAAATTAAACATTTGTGTTTTACGTTTTTATAATAATGTATTTCTCAGTAGTTAAAAATCATAACGGTAAATTTTTTGTTTAATAATAGGTTTTTGTGTACTACGATCATGTTTTCATCAAAATTAAACATGTAAATGTCACGTTTAAGAAATTTACAATTTAATTGTAAACACGCGAAAGAAAGAAAGAAAGAAAATTGTTTTTATTTTTCCCCAATAGGTACATATTAAACAGAAACTAAAAAAACAAAGGATAAAATATAAAAAAAAAAGATAACGTAAAAGTAAGAATACCTAACGAAACATTAGTTTAAAAACAAACAAAAAAACAAGGCATAAATGGGGACCTTAGAGCAACGCGGCTCTGAAGCCACGTTGCTCTAAGGTGGGGACTAATAAGGTCTCTGCCTCAGCGTGTGTTGCTGCGGCGTTCAGTCAGAGAACGCAACAGCACGCTGTTATTCTGACAGGGCCTAAAGTTAGGGAGCTGACGGTCACAAAAGAAAGAAAATATAGGTTTAATATTATTACATATACATATAATAATGTGTTATGATATAAATAGATTAAAGTTAGTTTGTGTAAAGGAACCAGTATGATAATGTGGTGTGGTGTAAAATGACTTTAAGTTAGGGATGGGATAAAACAAATTAAAAAATAAAAAATAAAAAATCAAATGTCAATTTGACAGTGACACAGCAATAGTGACAAAAACTGTGAGCAAGAAAGAATGCTGAATAATTTATCACCTACCTCATAAATTTGAATAAATTATATCTTTGCTACACCACGCTGTCGCCACGTCATCCGCCACGTTTCAAGACACGTCATCACAAGAATGCCACGCAATCATCTCGCATCACAACTACCAATCGCGATACAATGTGGGAATGTGGGGAACGTAATTGCTGCGATACAAACACCAGAACTGACCGGAGGTGCAGATCAATGCGAAACAGGTTCGACCCAGACGCTGGTAGACGTCTCCGCCACCACTCGTGTCGCGACAAGTCACTGGGTGAGTAGAAACTGTGTATTTTGTTTTTGTAGTAGATGTTGCTTGTAGTGTTTTTTAAAAGTATTAATCTTTTTAGATTCGCGCATTGGAGGCGGAATGTCATTCCAACAACGAGTGGCGGCAAATCTGAAAGAACCCCGAAATGCTACGGTACGGTGTATATGAGTTGAGAGGACATGTGTGCAGGCACGCCTCGGAGGTCTTGAAGGATTTTGGGCCCATATCAGTTTGTTGTGCAGGTACTGTGGTTTTCCAGTGTTTACTATACCAAACATTAAAGTGGCCAAGTGGAGTTTTCGGCGGGCTTCCATTTTCAAGGCATTAGCAGAGACAAGAAAAGGTGTTACATGTGATCTCGGTGGGATACGGAAGCAGAAACGAGCGCAGGCGTTCTGCACTCGTTGCACCATGTTGGCTGTTCTAGACAGCAGGCATGGTCCATAGACTATATCACAATAGTTGAGTTTAGACAAAATCAAAGTTTCACACAACTGTATCCTAAGCTTTTCACACAAGTAAGGTCTAATTTTATATAGCAATTTTAAACGATAAAAGCAGCCTCGAACGCATTCCATGATGTGATTTTCAAAATTAAGTTGACTATCGAAGACCAGCCCCAAGTTTCTGGCCACATCCACGCGTTCAATGGCATTACCTTCAATATTAATAGGCACGGGTGAGCTACTATTATTCAGCCTACGGAGTTTACGGTTTGAACCAATCAGCATGTATTTCGACTTTGATGGGTTGAGGACAAGGCAGTTTGACCGGCACCAGACAGAAATTCTATCTAGATCTTCATTTAATTTTGCTACCGCGCTAACCTGATCTTCTGGTGTAAATGACATATAGAGCTGCAGATCATCGGCGTATATATGATACTGACAGTACTTTATATTTGCTATTATGTCAGCACTGTACAGGGCGTAGAGGATTGGACCTAAAATTGAGCCCTGGGGCACGCCGCGTGTTACAGGAAGAGGGGCTGACCTGTTACTCTCACCACTCTTCATAAGCTCCACGCACTGCCGTCTGTGATTCAGATAACTATCGAACCATCTGATAGCTTGGGCATCGAGTCCATAATAAGCAAGCTTGGACAGTAAGAGTGTTGTGTTGATGGAATCGAATGCCCGTGAGAAGTCCAGCAGCACTAAAACACTTATCTTTCCAAGGTCCCGGGCGGCAAGTAGGTTGTCGACCACGTCCGCCAGAGCTGTTGCCGTGCTGTATCCTCTCCGAAATCCAGACTGAAACTGGGGAAGGATGCCTTGCTCTTCAAGATACTGTGTAAGCTGCTCGCAGGCCACTCTTTCCAGGACCTTGGAGACACAAGGTAAGATACTGATTGGTCTTAGATCTTTCATGGACACTGGATGACTCACCTTAGGTAGCGGTTTGACAATAGCTATCTTCCAGATCTCTGGAAACTTGCCTTCCTTTATGGACTTGTTCACTAAGGTTGTGATGGTGGTCAGAGATTGTGGCAGGGTTAACAGTATCATATCTAAGGAAACACCATCATCACCCTGAGCGTTGGACTTGAGCCCAGTGATTATTTTCATAACCATGTCTTCACTGACCTCATGCAATGAGAAAGTCTCTGGACCATACCTGTGATGTTCTAGATAGGTCAGAGCGGAAATGGAGACATTATTTGCACTGGGAATGTTCAGAAAATGACAATTAATAATATCTGGGTTATCAAAAAATACTGGAAGATTGTTATTTTTTTTGTTCGGTAAAATAGTGCTTTTCAGATTACTCCATAACTTCTTTGGGTTTTTTATATTTTTATTTATATTTACTGTAAAGAAGCATTTTCTTTCGCTTTCAATAGCTGCTATAACAACATTTTTCATGAATATGTAACAATTTTTATTGACCTCAGATCTACTTTTTTTAGATTTATCGTGATATTTGTCTCGAATGGACATCATTTCCTTAACAGTATCAGTAATCCAGGGAAGGGGTTGATATTTAAATTTCTTCCTCTTAACAGGAGCATGCACGTCAAGTAAAGTTCTGACACAGGCCGTGAAGGCTTCAGCCATAGCATCAACGCTATCCATACCACAGATATAATCCCATCTGACAGCGTCAAGATCGCTGTTTAATTGATTTTGGTCAATATTTTTGAGCGCTCTGTATGTTACCCAATGAGGAGCAGGTCGTTCCTTTTTTATCCTAAACTCAGCAGTCAGCATGGCATGTCGACCCAGGTCAGGTGAATGCTTAACCTTAACCTGCAGAACCCGTATGTCAGAGCAAATCACATCAATTAGGCTGTGACCATTATCAGTAAAGTGAGTTGGTTCATTAATTACTTGATGCAGGCTCATAGTCTGGGCGAATTGCAAGAAGGATTTGGACTTGCTACTGGCGGGATCCAAGAGGTTGATGTTGAAATCGCCCATCAGAATAAGCCCATCACATTTGGGGAAAGAGACAATGGAACTGGTAACTGCATCAAAGAAGGTGTCTATATTGAGCCATGGGGGCCGGTAAGCAGTCCCTACTATAAATGTTCGACCACACATGCGTACATTCAGCCACAACTGGTCAACTGTCGGGGCTGAAGGGTGGGAAGATAGGCGAGCGTTAATTCCACTACGTATGTAAAAGCCGACCCCGCCACCACGCCCTCCCTTTACCTGATCAGACCTAGGTGAATGGCACAGCCGGTAACCAGGTAACTTAGGGGCCAAGTCTTCCTGTCCTGCCCTCAACCACGTTTCATTTATTGCTAGTATATCGGGGGCTAATTCTTCTACAGCTACTATAAACTCTTCCTGCTTTGTGCAAAGTGAACCTGCATTAAAGAAACTAACTTTAAGGTTTTTTAGGTTAGGCATTGCATTGCTATTAATATTAATGTCAGTACAGTGTGCGTGATGCTCTGTGTCATAAATATATAATAATTAAGACTGTTCTGTGTGATACTGTATATATTATAATGTAAATATTTTGTACATATTAGATTAAGACAATAACATTTAATATTTGTAATACAAGTTAAATAAATTATTTGATATAATATAAATATATTGTGGTGTTGCCAGTGCAATACCAGTTCATTGCCAGTGCACCCAACTCGGGTGGGCAGCATTCGGGAAGCTTCGAAAAATCTTCGCGTCCGACTTACCTCAGTGTCTCAAGACGAAAGTCTATGAACAGTGTGTGTTGCCAGTGATGACCTACGGCAGTGAAACGTGGCCGCTAACTATGGGTCTCATAAGGAGGCTCAAGGTCACTCAGCGTGCAATGGAGAGAGCCATGCTCGGCGTTTCCCTACGTGATCAAATCAGAAACGAGGAGATCCGCAGGAGAACTAAAGTAACCGACATCGCTCGAAGGATTGCTCAGCTGAAGTGGCAATGGGCGGGACACATAGCGAGAAGAACCGATGGCCGTTGGGGCAGAAAGGTTCTGGAATGGCGACCGCGCACCGGACGACGCTCCGTGGGTAGGCCCCCGACAAGGTGGACCGACGATCTGGTGGAGGTCGCGGAAAGCCAGTGGATGCAGGCAGCGCAGGACCGATCGTTGTGGAGATCCTTAGGGGAGGCCTATACCCAGCAGTGGGTGTCGTGTGGCTGATATGATGATGATATGATGATGATGAAATATATTGTGTAAGAAATATTGTGAGAGAATGTGGATATTCTGAGATAATACAGACATATTTTGTTTCATAGTAAACATAACAATATAATAACTATTAATTTTAAAACTATTATTTAATGTCCCAGTCCCTTCAACAATCAATACTAAAAAGCTAATCAGAAGTGCTAAAGCCATTACGTTATAAGTCTGATTTAATAATTTACTACATAATATTACAAGAGAAAATAAACTTGATGATGTATTATTAATAAACAGATACAAGAGTTTGAAATTGTAATTAATTATATCTAATTTACATTTACAGGAAGGGAAAGCTAGTTTTTTGCCGTCGATGGACTGAAGGCCTTAACGAGGTCCACCTCCGACTGAAAGTGAAAAACAGGCTTTCCATCGCCCTCCCGAGCAAAGATACGGCCCCGCTTCGTCCAACTATAACGCCACTGGAGCCTGCGGCACTCCTCCCTGACGCGGTGAAAAAGCTGTCTGTTTAGACGCGTCAGACGCTCATTAATGAAAATGCGTGGGGCGCCTTCGGCGCGCATCCCAGCGCGGCGCACACGCGCGGCCTGCAGCAGCTCGTCGCGCAAGTGGCGGCGCGCCAGGCGCACCACGACGCGGCGCGGGCGGCCTCCCGCCTCGGCTGGCGGCACGCCCACGCGTTCCGCGAACACCACGTCGCGCTCCTCCAGTGTCACGCCCAGCCGCGCGGCAAGCATCGTCACCGACTGGATGACGCTCACGCCCTTCTCCTCCGGCAGCTGCCCGATGTCCAGGTCGGCCAGGAGGGCCTCCTGGTCGCGGTCGTTGAGCTCTTGCTTGAGGTTTTCGATGGTGCGCTCGAGCTCGGCGGTATCCCCGGATACGGCTTCGGGACTTCGCTTTTCCAGTGCATCCAGTCTCTTCTCGAAGTCATCCATGCGGGTCATCAGCGACTCGCGAAACTGTGACATCTCCTTACGGAATTCGCGGAATTCGGCTATAAAAATAGCGAATTCACGAGGAACCTCCCTACTGTCCTCACGCTGCGGTGAATTTGGGCTACTATCACCCTGAGGTGGGGTGCCATATACCATTGGTGCAGGCGCCGCCGCCGAGCTGTTGTCGCCCTTCCTAACACCCTTTTTGCAGTTGGGGCAGACCCAATCCTTGGTTATCTGGGCCTTGTCCGATATAGCCAGACACCCTTTGTGGTACTTAACCGGACATGTGGAGCAGGCAGTACCCCCCGTCGCCGGCAAAAATTTACCGCATGCGCCGCAGTTGACCATTGCATAGCAGGTACAAGGATTCGCAACAGGTGACAAGTCAACACTTCTCAGCCGCCACCACAGCAGATCAACTTTCTGAATAAATCCGTAATTCAGGTGAAAAATTATAATGCGGCAACACTTCTGTGTATTTCAACTTGCTTGACGCTGTCAAAATCACAATTATATCTGTCAATTGATATTGACATTCACTTTATTGACAAAGTTGCGGGTGTCCGTGTCACTTTTTTTGACTTTTCAAATATGTGGGTAGATAATTCGAACTTATCTTTGTGTTGTATTATAATCCACAGCTGACGAAAATCACCAATAACGATATTGTAGGTTCCTTTTTGAACAAACCACACTTTTATAAACTTTCCAACAGGATTTAAACTGGATTTATAAAATTTTGACGAAACTTTGTACGGAGTAAAATTTACAATGTTTACAGTAGCAGTGTTGCCACCTAACCCCGTAGTGGAGCAGAATGCATGCGATGGGTGCGTGCGGGGCGGAGAACCACCAGCCGCCGCCTGCGCGCCACCGCCCGCACGGCGACTATGTTTATAACATTTAACGTACGTAACACTATTAACTATTTTGTGTCGTTTTTAATAAAAATCAAAATGTTTTTATCAATGGAATCTATATTACATACAGTAAGTTGAAAAACGGGGCCTTCTGGCGCAAAGTGCAGGATAAGCGCGTGCGGGGGGGGGGGGGGGGGGGGGGGAGCCGAGGTTCGCTGCAGCCGGTAGTGGCGTGGCGTGGCGGCTACTTGGCTGTCATCTTGTCGGTTGCCTATACGAGCGAGTTAAATACGAATGAATATATGATAGGTACTTATTTGATTTTACTGTGTTATTATTGTCGTATACAGTCTGACTGATTGATGTGATGACATATTCTAGTACTTATTAGCCTACCTCGTACCGTACCTATCTCTTGCAAAGTTTAAAAACCAGCCAAGTGCGAGTCGGACTCGCGCAGTAAAGGTTCCGTACCAAAAACGGGAAAAAACACGTTTGTTGTATGGGAGCCCCTCTTAAATATTTATTTAAAATTGTTTTTAGTATTTAATATTTTAGCGGCAACACAAATACATCATCTGTGAAAATATCAGCTGTCTACCTGTTTCCGTTATTAATTTCGAGCAAAAAAACGGCAAAAAAATCACGTTTTTTGTATGGGAGCCCCCGTTAAATATTTATTTTATTCTGCTTTTATTATTTGTTGTTATAGCGGCAACAAAAATACATCATCTGTGAAAATTTCAACAGTCGCTATCACGGTTCATGAGATACAGCCTGGTGACAGACAGACAGACCGACGGACAGCGAAGTCTTACTAATAGGGTCCCGTTTTTACCCTTTGGGTACGGAACCCTAAAAAGGAACTATTTAGTAGGTACCTTTTTGTGGGTAAATAAAACAAGTGCGAGTCGGACTCGCGCACGAAGGGTTCCGTACCAAAAAAAAGGAAAAAACATCACGTTTATTGTAAGGGAGCCCCCTTAAATATTTATTTTATTCGGTTTTTAGTTATTGTTGATATAGCAGCAACAGAAATACATCATCTGTGAAAATTTCAACTGTCTAGCTATCACGGTTCATGAGATACAGCCTGGTGACAGACAGACAGACGGACAGCGAAAGCTTAGTAATAGGGTCCCGCTTTTACCCTTTGGCTATGGAACCCTAAAAAGCACAATTACCTTACAGTAAAGAACGGTAGTACCTACTATAATTATGTAGTAAAGTTACTGGAGTAAGGAGTACCTAACACGACTACCGTACCGACAAGACGGTGACATAAATCTTGAAGTATTGAAGTAGGTAGTAAGTAACTGTTGAGAGGAAATTTTACTAAATACCTGGTTATTACTTGAAGTTTTCTGTACACATGAGCAATTAAAAAAAAGTAAAAGTAAGTACCCCACTTTAAAATTTTATTTTGTTTTATGTTTTTTTTTACAAATTTCACTATAATTTAATAGGACATAATTATAATTAATTATAAATAAGACTAAAAAGGAACTTGGAATTCAAGGTATTTTCGCGATAATATTGAAACAAAACTGACTTTGTGGCGAAACTGGCTCCGTTGTGTGACTAAATTTTATAAGCATAATAAAATGAAAATGCGCCTTTTCAAAATTTATTTAGACTAATTATTATGTATGATTATAAAATATATCAATCAAATAATAATAAATCAAATAAAATAGCTTTAGTTTCAAGGATTAACACAAGTTTTTCGTTTTTTTTTCCTGTTATGTGACTATGTCACTTTTTAATGAGTTATTTTTTAACTTTACTTTAAAGACGTAATATTTTATGTGATATGTGTAGCTTTTTCGAAAAGTTATTACATTTCTTGTACCTAATCATATTTTATGGCCGCACAAATTTAAAAGGTAAAAATCGTGTAATCTTAATATATAAATGAAGATACTGACTGACTCACGTGTCAATGCACAGCCCAAACCCCTGGGTCTAAAGACACCAAATTCGGCACATAGGTTCCTTATGAGGTCTAGGGGTGCAAACTCACTCCCAAAGGGGGTGAAATGGGGTCCAAAGTTTGTATGAAAATCCCTCAGTTTCGAAGCTTGGATCTTCAAATTTTGTGTTTAGGCTAACAATTGAATTTTAATATTCACGTGTCTCAGCGTTTTTGAAAATTCTACTCCCGAAGGGGTGAAAAAGGGGACGAAGTTGTGTATAGAAAATTCTTTATTTTCGAATCAAAAATCGCTTAATTTATTATTTAGGCTTATGGGTGTAAATCTAACGCCACATATATCCTTACTAATATTATAAATGCGAAAGTCCGTTTGTTTGTTTGTTACGCCTTCACGTCTTAACTACTGAACCGATCATCATGAAATTTTGCATACACGTTATCAGGGGTACAGACAGATAAGGACATAGGGTACCCTTCATCCCGAAAAAATGTATTGTTCTCGAGCGATAGCAAAAAACTTTCCACGCAGACGAAGTCGTGGGCGGCCGCTAGTTAAAAATAATAATAAAAATGCTTTATTGTACAAATAATTTGTAACAATCATTCGATTCATCTGTCTTTCACAGTAGACATTTGTCTGTGTTATGGAAAACAAAGTTCTCTCCATACATTTGACAATAAAGACAAATGTTAAATAAACCATTATATAGCCACATATTCAGCCTACTGTTAGTATTTTAACCCCCTATAAGAAATGGGGTAATAAAATCCAAAAATCGATATGGATATCATTATTAGGGTTTTCTAGGATGATGATTGCGAAAATAACATTTATTTTGAAGTCCAATATACGGTGGACATGATTTAACCCCCAAAGGGGTGAAAAAGGGGTTTCAAATTTTGTATGGATAAAGAATATCAAATCGAAATTACAACTATAAACTTCGCTGGAGCACGTCTAAAAATAAATAAGCAAACAATTATTTGTGATTTTGAAAACCAACCCCTCAAGGGGTAAATAGGGTAAGTAAACATAAAAATCGATATGGATGTCGTTCTTGACTTTTTATGGGATGGTGATTGCAAAAATGACATTTATTTTGATGTTCCAACACGGTGGACATGATTTAACCCTTAAAGGGGTGAAAATAGGGTTCAAATTTTGTATGGAAAATGATGAATCAGACACTCTTGTAGATGAGTGACTCACTTTGTCTTAGCCATAAAAAAATATAACGGGCGCTATTAAAAAACGGGTTTGACGACTTCCAATGCATGGATTTATTACAGAATTCCTGTGACCCTTTTCCTGGTTTTATTACAGAGATCTTGTTGCTTTCTTTCGGCTTCATCATCAGACCTTGAACACTATTTATTTTCCCAACAGAGTACTTGTCAAGGTGAATCAAGCGACCTTAAACTCGATTGGTATTGATGATTGAGCCGGAAGATCACAAGAAATCTGTAAGTTTTATTACAGATTTCTTGTGATCTTCCGGCTCAATCATCCGACCTTGGCCACTATTTCCCAACAAAGTACTTATTGAGACAAATCAAAGGAGCAAAAATCTCAATTGGATTGCATGGATTTATTACAGAGTTCCTGTGGCCTTCTTCCGGCTCCATCATCAGACCCTGGAAACCGTCTCCTATTAGAGCATTAGTCAAAACTAATCAAACGAGTCCAAACTAGATGGGGTTGCATGGTTTTATTACAGTGTTCTTGTGGACATCTTTCGGCTTCATCATTAGACCTTGAACACTATTTATTTTCCCAACAGTGTACTTGTCAAGAAAAATCAAACAAGCTCAAAATCGATGGATTTGTATAGTTTCGTTACAGAGCTCCTGTGATTTTCTTCCGGCTCCATCATCAGACCCTGAAAACTATTTCCCAACAGAGTACTTGTCAAGACAAATCAAACAAGCCCAAACTCTATGGAGTTGTACAGTTTTATTACAGATTATTTATTTTCAATCATCAGCCTAAACACAAAATTTGAAGATCCTAGCTTCAAAACTGAGGGACTTTCATACAAACTTTCATCCCTTATTTCATCCCCTTAGGGATGGAATTTTCAAAAATCCTTCCTTAGTGGATGCCTACACTGTATAAAGTATCTGTGTGCAAAATTTCAAGTCTCTAGGTTCAGCGGTTTGGGCTGTGCGTTGATATCTCACTCAGTCAGGACTTTGAATTTTATATATATAGATATCCTGTGGCCTTCTTCCAACTCCATCATCAGACCCTGGAAATCGTCTCCCACCAAAGTACTAGTCAAGACGTATCAAACGAGCCCAAACTAAATGGCGTTGCATGGTTTTATTACAGAGTTTTTATGGCCTTCTTCCGGCTTCATCATCAAATGTTGTACACTATTGAATTTCCCAACAGAGAACTTGTCAAGACGAATCAAACGAACCCAAACTCGATGGATTTATATGGTTTTATTCCAAAGTTCCTGTGGTTTTCTTCCGGCTCCATCATCCGACTTTGGCCACTATTTCAACAAAGTACCCATCAAAACAAATCAAATGAGTATAAACTAAATAGGGTTGCATGGTTTTATTACAAAGTTCCAGTAGCCTCCTTCCGGCTCCATCATCAGACCCTGGAAATCATCTCCTATTACAGTACTAGCCAAGACGAATCAAACGATCCTAAACTAGATGGGGTTGCATGGTTTTACTACAGAGTTCTTGTGGTCAATCAAACTCTGGATACTATTTCACAACAAAATGCTTGTCAAGACGAATCAAACGAGCCCAAACTCGATGGATTTGTATGGTTTTATTACAGATTTCCTGTGGTCATCTTTGGGTTCCACCATTAGATCAGCTCAATGACAGTATATTATTTTATTGTCTTCCAGTTCTGACTTCAAACCTGTTTTAAGTTTCAAGTATTTTGCTCATCTTGAAGAAAGATTAAAATCGTTTACAATTTCTGGATAAATAAAGAACATTAGGTCAACAAAGAAATAAACGTGAAAGTGAACGTTAACAAACGCTTCATTCTAGCGCTATTCGGGTATTTAATGAATGACTTTCGCCTAAATCTAATAAAGTAGAAAATATTCGAATATTCTAATATCACCGACTTGAGTCTTCGAATAGCAAAATAAGCCAAATATTCGAAGTATTCGAATTGCAAGCCCTACTTCCTACCGACCTTCCGAAAAAGGCAGTATCTGAAAAGACTGGTTATTGTCCGCATAAGTATCCATCCATAGGGTGCAAACATAAAAGGATATAGGTTTTTCGGTTCTGATATGTTGGTACTACATAGTTTGCGCCGCGGATGTTTGGGCAAACCAGTACCGACAATCTGTTTTCTTTATGCGGCCTCCCATAGAAAAGTATGGGGCTACTTTATCCTTACCGATCGGTACTGACCTGTACTGACCAGTACCGACCTGTACTGACTAGTACCGACCTGTCCTGAAAGAAAGGAGTATTTTTGGCCGAAGGGAGTCCTATTCCGTCGGTTTAAAGGTCAACCCCTGGACACTACGTTGCGTAACACGTCGCCGCCTACTATACTGTAATATTATGTATGTAAGTCTGTAAGGTATTTATTTTACGGGCCTAATATTGGAAATGATATTTCTGTTGCCTGCAATAAATGATGATTATTGATGATGATGATTATTATTATTAACGATTTGCCCACGATGTGGTTTTTGTAGCTGAGATAATGAAAGTCACTCATGTATCCTGGGACTCCTTTTGCCTCTCCTGTCTTTCCGGGTTGACGGACGCCTGACTGCCTGTGGTTGGATGAACAATCACCGTGGTTTCCATTTTTTTTAATCACAGTGAAAATTGAGATCGGGAAAGTTTCATTGATAAAAGCTCAGTGCAAATATAATAATGGAGAGAATAAAATTTCTGACATGACGTCAGTTGTCCGGTGATGGCGCGAATATAATGAGATTTATGCAGAACTTCAGAATTTATATACAAACCATGGGCCTGGATAAAACTGCGGAACCATGGAAAAAAACAGTATTCCTTGACCACGCGGGAAATATAAGTATACAATACATTCGGTAAAATTGATCTGAACACTTTGAACGACTTATTAGAAAAATTTCAAGACTAAACGGCACCGCAAAAAAGCCTCATAATGACTAAAGTACAACCTCCTAACATTGAAACAAGAGAATGATGAAGTATTTGATCATTTTCATACAAAATGCGAAAAATTATACACTGGGTGAGTTAGAGTTAGAACATACATTAATGACGATGGTAATTGTCATAGGTAACAAGGAACCTATCCATCAAAGAATGATACTCTTAAACCAATTCCTGTTGCTTTGCTGTATCTGCTGGCTGTTATTGCTTCCCCGGTCGTTCGCAGGGATGTGGCTAGCTCTCTAGAGAGCTTTAAAAAAGAGCATGACCCACGGCACCCCTAACACCACCACGTGACGGTGACCCAGAGGCTTAAGAGTCGCCACAACTTTCACAAGGAAGTTACTCCTCTGGTCGGGGAAGCTAAAGACACCCGTTTAAAGCTCTGGAAGGAGAAATACCTCACAGACCCAAGTACTGAGCTGGCGGAACAACTACCCCCTGGCCATGATCTACCTTGGGCAACTTGAAAGTCCTTAAATAGACTCAAGTAGGCCGAAGCAAGGAGAACATGCTCAGGTGGGGCTACAGCTCGGAGAGCGTATGTCTGTGTTGTATTTCCCCCCAGACAATGGCACATCTTCTGTCATGCCCTGCGTGTCCCAACACCTGCACACGGCCACTGATAATGCTATATCAGTGGCTGAGTTCTGGTCCTCAAAAATATAATTATATACCAAGTCGACACGCTAAGAAGAAGAAAGAAAGATTACTGAGAGAAGCTGACCTAAAATTAAATACTGCAATTGATATCTGCAGAGCAGCAGAGGCAGGTAAATAACAAATACATAAACTACAGTATGGAAAAATAATGACAAGTGAATGCTGTAAAAAATAGAGCTGAGTGCTAAGGAAATAGTTAAAAAAATAGAGAAATAGATTGTAAAAGATGTGGTAAAAAACATGAAGTTAGAAATTGCTTTGCCTTTGGGAAAAATGTATAATATGCAGCATATACGGTCATTTTGTCAGAGTGTGTAGAAACAAAAATAAAAGAAAAATGTATACCTAGAAAAAAGTAAATGCATTAGAAGAAAAAAATTCTGATAGTGACAGTGAAGGTATAATAGTAAGCAGCATAATATTATAGTATAGTATGAAAAGCATTAAAGAGCAATAGCAAGCAACTTAAACAATAAATGATCAAGAGATAGATACTGGATACTGTTAAACAGTTGAACTACGAAAACAGCTTTTATAACGTACAGCATAAAGACGGTTTCAAAATCAACATGTATTGTCTGACGTGCTGCTGACTGTACATATGAGCGACTGAAAAAAAGTGTACCCCACTTTTTTTTTACAAATAACAATGGGATAAAGCGTCCCCAGTTCCCCACTCTTGTAGCACATGATGTCTATTTTACGCTCTTTCGTATGATATATGATAAAAAGTGCTACACTGTTGGGGACGGGGTCCATACATTTTTTCCCATTATTCTTTAACCATAATGTTAGTTATAGAGAAAACTAAAAAGGAACGCGAAATTCGAGGTATTTTCGCAATAATATCGAAACAAAACTAACTTTGTTGCGAAACTGGCACCGTAATCCGTTGGGTGACTAAATTTAAAAGCATAATAAGAGAAACTGTGAAACTAATGCGCCTTTTTTATTAACTAATTTAATTACACATGGGATTTAAAATATAGTAAAATAGCTCTAGTTTCAAGGATTAACACAAAATTATCGTTTTTTTTCTTCGGTTATGTGACTTTGTCACTTTTTGATGAGTTATTTTATAACTTTACCTTAAAAACATAACATTTTATGTGGTATGTGTCGCTTTTTCGAAAAGTTATTACATTTACTCTCATCATATTTTGGAGCCGCACAATTTTAAAAGTAAAAATCGTCTAATTTTAAACATTAACTCCATCAATTGGAAGAGACAGTGATATAATGGTCAGTTACAAAAGTTTTTAAGTTAACAAAGCTGCGTTTAAATTGTTTAAAGATGGCCTAAATACCTAATACAAGTAAATTATAATATAATATTGTATCAACTGTTTGTTATCCCAAATAAAAAAAATAAAATAAAGCCGGTACTTTATTTTACCGGTGTTAAGCACAAGTTAGCCAAAAAAGAGGTTGCCAGCCAGCATGATGTCCTTTGACAAGTTTGACGTGACAAATAGGTAGCATTACCATCTGACGATAACTTTAACTTTGACAGCGTTTTGGTGCAACGTGCAACTCACACTAAGTATTTATTCTGTTAAAATAAAATAACTGGTGAAATTATCGAAACAAGTAGTTACACAAGAAGAATAGTACATAAAAGAATTAAAACAATAACTTTAAATATTCTTTCTTAATTTAAAAAAAAACAGATTTTATGTAGTTTTAGGCTCAGTTGCACCACCTAACTTTGATAAGCTTGAAAAAAAAGACTTTTTAACGGATACTAGCGCGGTTTTATTGAAAGTACTTTGGTAATTAGTTGGTATTTCGTTTCAATAAAAGAACAACCAAAGTACTTTCAATAAAACCGCGCTAGTATCCGTAAAAGTCTTTTATTTCATGTCTAGTGAGCGCGTAAGCTTGAGAAGTGAATAATAAGCTTGTTAAAGTACCGGTTAAACACAGGTTAACCAAAAAAAGAAGTGCCAGCCAGCATGATGCCCTTTGACAAATTTGACGTGACAAATAGGTAGCATTATCATTTGACGATAACTTTAACTTTGACAGCGTTTTGGTGCAACTCACACTTAGTAATTCATAATTTGGTGGGTAAGAATTTGCAATGTGAAATAAGTTTATGATTTCCGACCTGTTGTGACTTGTCGTTCCAATATATGTGACTGTAGAATAAGTCACAAAACGCAAGTCATATAATGCTATACTACTTTCTTATAGTTTTGAATTGTTTAATAATTACTGATCGCACTTAGCACTATTAACTTTTTGATATCAAATCCTATATAAATTTATGTTATGTATCCACAATAACAATAATTAAAGAAAAGATAATTTTAATGGCAAAACTTGGTCACATACCTGAGCAAAAAAACACTGATCACTTCAACAGTAAATCGACGCTGACACTAAAATCAGTTTTACAATGTAATTAAAATAGCGTCTCACGATAAAGGTCGAATAAAACGTTGCCATTTCAATCCGAAATTTTACACAATGAGAAGATTTTCTTAAAAAAAAAGTGGTCACAAAACTGAATGTTCCGCTTCGTTCAAATTTTCGATTTTACTGTAACTATTTATTTTTGATAGAAATTATTAAAAATAAATTAATGAAACTTTTAACTAATATTTAAGCATTCAATAACTGACATTGACATTTGAAACCGCTCGCACACACTTTTCATTTCGATGGGTTTCATTTCAACGTTTTAAAATCTTCGTAAATGTAATATTTTGTGAATTATCAAAAAAAAAGACAACGTAGATTATATATTTAAAAATATGCTTATTTCACCTTAATAAACGAATTTATTTTGCTAGAAGTCATTCATAACAAAAATATAAATGAAGAAATCCGAGGGCCAGGGGCCAGGGCGAACAGCGGGGCTACCAACACTTTTTTTTAAATTGCTCAGGGTACTTAATAATTAATACCCGATAACCCGACCGAAACGAACGGACTACTTATCACTGACTTGACTATGGCCTATAATAAAATCGCGAGTGCTCGCGACTCAGGACAGCACGGTCGAGATTTGATACACAAAGAAATTACAACCTTATTTTGCAATTAATAACGTTCGTATTGACACGTAACTAAGAAAAAATATAATTTAAAGAATAATCGCAGACATTTATTGTTTAATTTGTTTCTTATAGTACTAATAATATTTTGAAGGCATCAATTAAACACTTTCGAAATAGTCATGTATTTTCGTTTTCCAAATATTAAAAATATTTGTGACTTAGTTCGAAAAATAGAAATCTGCAAAGACAATCTGTTTAATTTTTAACAGTTTATTAACAGACAGTAAATACTATTCAGAATAAATTGTTGAATTACAGCTATCTATAATTTCTGATAAGATAAGCCAAAATATCTGCAACTTACTGAACCTTCTTTAATAATGATAGTCCCTATTGATCAATTAATTTAATTTTGATTTATTTACCTGAAATGCTTGACCACATATCATAACTCTGGTACTTTTACAAAGTTACTTATTATGCTGTAATTTTGAAATCAAAATGTTTGAAAATTTAGTTTTTCATTTTTTTTACTTTGATGCGAGGTTTCAAAATGTTTAATTCTGTTTATTTTTTGTATAACTAACAATTCTTTATATCATAGAAAAACAAAATTACAGTTATTGAATTATTTCCAATTTAAAAACGTACTTCTGGCTTCTTGACTCGACGACTTAATATGGGTAGCTTTAGTATGTCATGCTCACTTCAAACATTTCTGCGGTGGTGTCGTGTGAGGCGGGTCGTTACGTTCCCTCAAATATGGTTGAGCGAAGCGATGGCTGGTTCATGCGTCATGCTCGTGAACGGGTGCTGCCAGTGGGAATGGGTCTGCTTCTGTCTGCTTGTATTAAGGGCGTCGTATAACTCGTATATAAAAGATCTGTTTTATATTCTCTGTATGTATGGCACTTCTTACTCAAAAAATATAATTCTTAATAGCTTACCTTGTTTTGATTTATTTAATTGCAATATTTTTACTTTCTATAGTCAGTAGTTTAGTGAAAGACCTATGAAAAGCTTTTGGATATAAATTTTCAATTCGATGCCTTAACATAGGTAGTCTTAGTATGTCATGCTCTCTTTAATCATTTCTGCGGTGGTGTCGTATGAGGCGGGTCGTTACGTTCCCTCAAATATGGTTGAGCGAAGAGATGGCTGGTTCATGCGTCATGTTCGTGAACTGGTGCTGCCAGTGGGAATGGGTCTGCTTCTGACTACCTATCTTAATGCATATTGAATTGTATGTTTTTCTTTTATTTTTACTTATTGTAACAGCCTAGACTGAATAACAAGTTCAAACTTTGAATTTAGCTTAAAATCTGTAAATTGAATAAGAAATTTGAAACTCATTAAGAGATGAGCTAATTCAATAATGTTATTTATTTGTTAATCTTTGTTAATATAAAGTCTGGAAACGATATAGGTACATATTTGTAAATATCGTTCCATCTGATTGATAAAGCTGACAAGTTTTTTGCGCCCATTTTTCTTGTCAGTTAAAAGACGTCATAATGGGTGGTAGGGTAAAAGAATTGACGATTTAAAAATGCTTATTATGTGAGCTTATTTAAATAAAATATATTTCACTTTCACTTTCACTTTCAACCTAATTTTATTGGACTATTTCTTTTGAGTAAAAAAATTTTATCTTCAGTATTAAGAGTACTTTTCTGAGGAATATATAATAGTACTGAGGTACTAATATATATTCTGCTGTCTGTGGTACGGTTCACAACTTCACACTGTACCTTATCGCTCCAACTAACTTGCGGACACTGCATGAATTTTTCATAGTTACACACTCATAGCTGTATCATAAATCACTTTGATAGAGTTGTGTACCGTTTATGTTTACTAGTCACTCGCTAAGCACCTGTGCCAACTTCTGAGTGATGGAACACTCCACCCTCGTCACACCACTAATGCGCCTGTTCTTTCTACACATTACAAAAAAACCTTCTGTTCCTTTGTTTATTAGGAAATTATCGTAATTAACTACTGCTAAATTATAATACTCTTCTTGTTCTCAGAATTAATTGAAAAATATTCATGATTTGCTTGCCTCTATTCTGATTTTGATCCTTGTGGCGTTAAACTCGTATCAAGTGAAAGATTTACGATACGCTAGGACATAGCCTTCTATATCTTCCAAGCCCTGAAGTTGAGCAGAACGGCAACATCGCATGTGGTCAAGCACATAGTATAATATTATTTTAAAAATTATTTATTATTTGTTTTTCCTATATTATCTATGTTTAAACTAGTTGTAAATCGTGATGTAAGATTATTTCAATAAAGTATTATATTTATTATTATTATTTATTTATTAGAACATAATGTTTGAGTCAAATTATTTGAACTTTTGGGGGGTCCTTTAGTACGATGAGCATTTTGATCTAAGCCTCCTCTAGCAATAAATCTTACATCATTGGAAAGGTATTTAAATTTGAAACACTTTATTGTTTTACTATAAACGTCAACTATTAGTACTTTGAGAGTTATAACGCTCTAAACTTCACCAATTTTTTTAACTTTAATGACCTAAAACTCCGAAAATACTAGCAATTAATAGAAAGTATGTTTGCAGCAAATATTTGTCATATAAAAACCGTTCTTATGATATATCACTCATTTCTATAGGTGTGGTAGATCAACTCCCATAGACAATAAACCACTTTTGTACTTTAATAACCTTTAACTCCAAAAGTATTAACAATTGATATAAAGTATATTAACAGCAAATATTTGTCTTTAAAAGACCTTTCTAATAATTTATCATTTATTGCTAGAGGGCGTGTTAATCAACTCCCTGCTGAAGAAAATCAACAAAAAAGATGACATCTTTGACAGCCATTTTTCCCTGGTTAACATTGATATTTTTCTTATTGTTTAATATACAAAGCATTTCAATAAAAGAACTAAATTATTTTCATATTTAAAACCTCACACGATTACTATGAAAAAAATATATCGCCCTCTTAAAATTGAAATATTCCCATACATTTAGTATAGAGATTGGCGGAGGACATGACCACGAACTGACAGTAACAGACGTTGCCAAACTTATGTTCACGGCTTGGAAATAAAGAAGGCTATGGCTAGGACCATCCAGGACTTTTGGAAATCTAGGAGGCATCTTAAAAATACTAATAAGTAGATTTCTTTATTTACGTTGATATAAAAATTGGTTTTTACTTTTAAAATCCATTTTATAAAAAATCACTGAAGTGTAATTTAATATTACTAAAACTTATCCAAGTTTAATTTTGTCACTGAAAAGTTCCTTTTAGCACCTTTTAGTTAGGGCCGAACGAACCTTTCATCAAATAAGAAATTAATTACTACATTGAGCGAATAATTAAAAAAATTAAACAATGTTTTAATAAGAGAGATCACAGTTGAAGGTACTATGCTTAGAGCAACGCGGCTTCCGTGGCGTGCAAGCAATTTTAACCTTAGGTGGCTATAGATTTTTAGTTTATTTACGGCTTTCAGCTATGTTTTGATATCTTGTTTATCTTTCTAATATCTTGATGACCTCCTAGTCGAGTGGTTTGTACACTGGTTTTAAATGTTTCGCCATCTCTGTTTGTCCCAGGTTTGAGTCTCAGCCGGGTCAATTTAGAAAAGATTTTATGGTAGATAAATGGTTATATTGTTTCCGGGCTGGGTGTTGTGGTTATGCCGTCGTTTCTGATTTCCAAAATACAAGTGCTTTATCTACTTACCTACATACTTTATTAGGATATTGTCCAATATTTAACATTATTATTACTGTGTCAACAACTTGCCCTACTTTCATAGTTTTGCTTTAGCACTCGCATAAATTGCAAAAGTTAGTATATTATGAATCCAAAGACTTTGAAAGCTATATTTTTTGCAATTCATTATTTTAATTAAACGAACTGTTGCTCTCACAAACAATTTTTGTTCTGAAATTATTTTTCCAGTTGCTTAGACATGAAAGACCTTGGCAGCAGCCCGCTTATAGGTTAATTTCTTATTTTCCTTTATATTCTCATTAAATTCTCAACAGATCCTCATATAATGAAATAATAAAATATGATTCTCTCATTCTGATTTTATGTTTAAACTAGCGGCCGCCCGCGGTTTGACACGCGTGGTTCCCGTTCCCGTGAGAATGTTGGGATAAAAAGTATGCTATGTTTTAATCTAGGCTATTTACTATCTGTGTGCCAAATTCCAACCAAATCCGTTCAGTGGTTTTTGCGTGATTGAGGAACAAACATCCAAACATCTAAACATCCAAACCCACAAACTTCACATACATATTTTATAATATTAGTAGGATACGTAAATGAAATCCAAGAACTTTAAATTCGTCTTTGAAAAGAAAACGAACTAAAAAATCAAATAACAAATGAGTGTCATTGCAGTCGGGGGACCTCTGATTAAAAATTGTTCCACGGATGTGTCCCCCAACCCCAATGATACTTGTATTGTTATTTAAATTTTTAGTTCGTTTTCCAAGGTCGAGTTCTTAATATTTTATTACAATTTTTTGGTCACCGATCAGCGGGCTGATTATCTAATTAAAAACCACCTAGCGACTGGTTGCAGTTCACAGATGATCGTGATCCATTGCTACTTCTTTTTGGGTTAAAAAAAAACATACCAAAGAAAAAAGGCAATGTATGTCAAATGCAACCGGTCGCTAAATAGTTTCTTTTTAGATAATCAGGGTGCCGATGACCCGACTCAAGCAAATATTGGTACTTCCACAATCGCTGGCGGAAAATCTCGTAGAAAAAGATATAAAAATATGTAGAGCGTTTTCGAAATTCACCCAAAATTCTTGTAAAGTCGATAAGATCTCGGGTTTGTGGAAGTTTTAGATGAAGGGGGGAACGTTAAAATTAGGCCGCTATTTTATAATCGGCTTGAATATTATTCGTAACAATTCCGAATTGTTTTATTCGAACTCAACCGTTTGTTTTGAATAATAGAAAGAGATTTACTGCTTCGGTTAATGGTATTTAAGTAATGATTTTGCTTCGGAAACAGACGAGTGGTTATTATTTGTAACAAAGTTCTATGAATGTTGTAAATATTGATTATATACATTGTAAGCTTTTGTTCAGCAGAAGCGTCGTGAAGTTTTTCTAAACAATCAATCCATTATAATTTGTTATTTTAATATAAATTGAAATTAGTTTATTTTGACATTTTACAATGTTTTCCTTAATACTAGTTAGGTAATAACTTATTTAAAGTAAATCATGAATTAGCTCAGATAACTAAGGTTCTAAATCAAGCAGACAACCAAGAGATATCCTATTAAGGTTCAGTTTTTCCTTTTGAGGCACGTAATCCTTCAAATATTGATATAAAAAAAAAGTTTTTAATTTCAAAAGTTTCAGATCTTTATTAGGTGTTTTATAAGCTTTGAAACCTAATAAGCTCTCCACCTGGTCATAGTACGTGGAGTTTAAAATTAGCTCTACCTTCATCCAATCCATCTGAAGGATTAGGTTGTACGAGCTTCAGTGAGCATTATTGCACCAGACGCCTGGCCGCTACGTAATCCAGTTACGAGGCTACGGTGCTACGGGCTACGGGCTACGGTGCTACGACAGGCCATTTATCGACTACGTGTGTTGAAATTTTCTTCATAATACAATTAATTTATTGATATAATTTTACTGATATATTGTTTTAAATTTCCATGGTTATTGACGTTAATAGATAAATAAACAGGTACATGGTGTAAATCCCGACACAGTTTATTATAATTTTACTGTTTTCTTAATATGAGTTAGTAATCGGTACCTGCAACTGACTTTCAACGATGAAAATATTTTTAATAATTAATTTGCCATTTTAGTATATCGGATCATTTTGAACTTACCATCCAAATTTTAAGAATGTGTCCAGTCCATGAAACTAAACAACTTTCTCTAAGAAACATGTGTCGAATTTCGCCACAAAATTTTGGTCATCCCATACTAAATTGATCACGTGATCTCTTTGATTTGTATGGAAAGTCGCTTTTTATTTTACATATTTTGACCATGTGTTCTTTAGAAAAAGTTGTTGTTTAGTTTCATGGACTGAATACATCCTCAAAATTTGGATGGTAAGTTCAAAATGACCCGATATAAAATGACAAATTGATTACTTAAAATATTTTAAACTAACAAAAAAAAACAAAAGATTAGTTAAAAGATAATTTATTGTCAAAGGTAACCGTAGTACTAACAAGGCAATAAGGCATAGATAGGTATAGGTATTCTGAAGTATATGAATCATATAGTTAAGCTATTTATTTTTCTTTCTTTTGTTTTATAACATAAACGTAAAACGTTTGACGTATCCATAGATTCATTCAATCCAATCTCCTCGCAAAAAGTGTCAGGCTCCAACATTTTTAAGAGTCATAAAAAGCAAGAATAGGAAAAGACATTAACATTCCTTCAGATTTTCCTTCAAAACAAATATCGATTGCAATTATTATGAAATTGATTGAAATTCTTAATAGTGAGTGTGATTATAGTCATGGTTTGCTAAGTGGATTATAAACGGGACAGAGTTTTGGCCAATTATATGCCGGAGTTGCCGCTTTTACGGAATAATCCTCTTGAACTTAATACTGTTTGATAACTAATTATTCAATTCGGTTTCATGTTTTTTTATGAAATATGTGTGATATTAGTATCAGTCTAGTGTGTTAATTCAGTGTTAATTAGTCATGCGATAGTGCACGGTGGCTGGATAAGAAATATCATGGTTTTTTTTTATATTCAGTGGAAATACCTCTCTCTCTGCCATTATTTGTTTGTCTTCAATGTCTTCAAACTGTATGTTGTCAAATAATTTGTTTATGAAATAAAAATCGAAGAATATCTTTTTGTTATAATTTTATGTTTTGAAATATGTCTAAAATCGTCTATTTTAATTTTATATTAGTTTGCCATTTCTATGGCCATCTACCAGCTCTGGCATAGTTTGGCTTCAAAAATATATGAACATTTTAGTATGATGTCAGGGGAATTGTGCTAATAAGATAGCGTTGAACGCAATAAATATTTGGCAAAAGTAAGTCGGGTGGATTGTATTAAATGATGATATTCCTAGAAAGAAAGTTAATTTTGAGTAAGCCAGCGGTAGTGATGTATGGAGCAAAAAACGTATATAGTAGCGTCGTCGATCAAAACTAAATAGGGATAAGGGATGGATGGTACAGATGGATGATGATGACAACAGAATTACTAACTGAACTAGTAACTACATTAATTGGAGGTTAGCTACAGTTTTTAACTCTTACAATAAAATTATCACAAACGAGTCGATCGACTAAGTGTTCTCACAGTCGATATTGAATTACGTTGCAGCGTTCACGCTCCGGGCGATTCCTGTTCCGAGGCATTCCCTATACTTTACGGATGCACTAGATATTCAGGATTGCCAAAATAAGGTATTTTACTAAAAATAAAGGATGGTAAGGCTAAGGCGGTCCAGACAAATTTTTCAATAAAGCTGTAACTTATTAATAAATAAAACTAAAAATTTCTACGTCTTGATATTATTGTATCACTAACGTTATCATTATAAGTATGTATCTAGCTTTGTTCGCTTAGACACGTCTAACGTGTAAACGCAAGATGATGACAAAGTGGAGGCCACTTGATTATTGAAAATCGTTATGATGTGAAGAGGAATTTTCCACTCGAATTAAAGACCCTGCAAGCCAGTCGGAATCGCACACCAAGGGTTCCGTTGTTCCGTACCAGCATAATAATTATAGCTAGAGAGCTCGCAAAAAATACTGCAAGAGTTGTCTCAAGGTCCTTCTCTCAATATGATAGAGTGTGCAGTATTTAGTGGCATCAACCTTGCAGATCGTCAACAAAGGAAGCCACTTGGCACAGGCGTACTTTGTGGTCATCTGAGCTGATTTAGCCCTGTACCCACGTGGTACCACCATGGTGGTAGCCAGGGGTGGGGGGGAGAGGTCTCTTCTACCACGCTGCACTTTTACATCCATATCTCCATAAGTTTAGCAAATAGGTCGTGTTTGGTATCGTTTTCATATAATTTAAGGACAAGGAATTCATTTCTTGAACAACTTTTTCACTCGTTCATAGAAAAAACAAAAGTTCTGCGCAAAAAAATAAAAATAAGAAAACAAAAATCTTACAAAATCTATGCCTACAAATAAACCACGAGATTGTGCTTTATAAAAAAAATATAATTAAATAGCCCTGTTTATCTAGAATATACAAACATAAACTTTTTTACACAAATTATATTTATAAATGTGTCAAAAAAAAAATTGCCATGCGCGGCGGTATTTTGGCGCAGTAAATTTGGATAGGATTTAACACTTATTGTTTAATAATGACACAAATAGGTCGTGTTTGGTATCGTTTTCATATAATTCAAGGACGGGGAATTCAATTCTGCAACCACATTTTTACTAGTTCATAGAAAAAAATAAAGTTCAGCGCAAAAAAAAAGAAAAATATAAAAAAAAACTTACAAAATCTATGCCTACAATTGAAGAATCAGATTATGCTTTATAAAAAATATGTTTTAAGAGCCCTATTTATCTTAAATATATAAACATAAACTTTTCCAAAGAAATTACATTTATAAATGTGTCAAAAAATCAGTTTAGCCGCGCGGCGGTACTTTGGTGCAGTATTTTTTTATTTGGATTTATCATTTATAATGACACGGATTAGTATTGTTAGTCCCATAGTTTTACTTAAAAGAGAGTTAAAGTAATAATAAAAAAATAAAAAGTTTTTTTAGTTATATCAAATTTTATTGGCAGTTTCCGCTGCATCTACGTAGTTCGGTGCACTTTATTTATCTTTTTAAACAATTGCACCTTCCTGCGTATTTTTGCTTACACCACTTTATTAACTCTATGCAAGCTGTGGCTGCTGGCGGTAAGGTGGTTCACATAGGCTCCCACAAGCCGTTATTTTTGCCCCAACCCCAATCTGCAGGACATGGCAGGTTTTGGATTGTTTTTAAAAGTCGACCCCATACATTCCTCCCTGATAAATCGCTCGCAAAATATGGTTGCACAGGGCGTCTCTAGTTGGTGGAGATTCTCCAGCTGCATGTCCTATTTCGTGAATAGCACTAAAATAGATTTTAAAGTGTGAAAATACTATACTTATTTGGGTTACATAATAAAGCTGCAATTGCATGGCAAGGCAGGAACTGATGATTTTTACCCGTGCCAATAAGAACCCACAATTCCTCAAGCAATGAATATCTTCTTTCACCGGAAAAAGCAGAACGCCCTTTCCGAGTGTGATACCGTATCGTCTTTTGCTGGTAAAGGGAAAAAAGCGCTTTCGAAAGCTTGGGGCGTTTATCCAATTGCAATGGAAGGATTTAAATAAGCTGAAGAAGGAAATGTGGAGCAGGCTTTGCCAATAAGTATTAGAAATAAATGACATTGCTTTGTATGACAAGTTACGTGGTGATTGGCTTTTGTGATTTAAGTTATTGTTGGAATGCATTTCCTTGATATTAATCAATGCAGAAAAGTACTATTCAAGAAAAAGGACATGCAGCTGGAGAATCTTCCACCGACCAGAGACGCCCGCCCTGTGCAACCATATTTTGCGAGCGATTTATCAGGGAGGAATGTATGGGGTCAACTTTTAAAACCAATCCAAAACCATGCATGGTCCTGCAGATTGGGGTTGGGGCAAAAATAATGGCTTATGGGAATCCTCTGTAGACCACCTTACCGCCAGCAGTCACAGCTTGCATGGAGTTAATAAGGTGTAAGTTTAAGCAAAAATGCGCAGGAAGGTGCAATTGTTAAAAAAGAGAAATAAAGTGCACCGAACTACGTAGATGCAGATGAAACTGCCAATAAAATTTGTTATAAGTCTAGATACCTAGGTAAAACATTTTTTTACTTAATTATTACTTTAACTCTCTATTAAGTAAAATTATGGGACTATTATCCTCATCAATTGGTAATGCGCTGGAACCTTGTCACATTAACATCCACGTTGTCGTGATCCGCAACTAAAATGTCATGAAACAAGAAAATTCTAATAGGTAATCTAATATTATTAATTATTGAATTATTATTTTCAATAAGATAGGGTCTAGGTATACAAACTTTTTACGATTGTTTTCGTTTTTGAGGTTTAAATCATGGCCGCCAGGCGCATATAGTACCAATATTAATCCGTGTCATTATTAAACAATAAGTGTTAAATCCTATCCAAATTTAGTGATAAATCCAAATAAAAAAATACTGCACCAAAGTACCGCCGCGCGGCTAAACTGATTTTTTTGACACATTTATAAATGTAATTTCTTTAGAAAAGTTTATGTTTATATATTAAAGATAAATAGGGCTGTTAAAACATATTTTTTTATAAAGCATAATCTCGTGGTTTAATTGTAGGCATAGATTTTGTAGGTTTTTTTTCTTATTTTTCTTTTTTTTGCGCTGAACTTTATTTTTTTCTATGAACTAGTAAAAATGTGGTTGGAGAATTGAATTCCCCGTCCTTGAATTATATGAAAACGATACCAAACACGACCTATTAGTGACATGATTAAACAATAAGTGTTAAATCCTATCCAAATTTACTGCGCCAAAATACCGCCGCGCGTCGCAAATGTTTTTTTTGACACATTTATAAATTTAATTTGTATAGAAAAGTTGATGTTTATATATTCTAGATAAACAGGGCTGTTGAATTATATTTTTTTTATAAAGCACAATCTCGTGGTTAATTTGAAGGCATAGATTTTGTAAGATTTTTGTTTTCATATTTTTCTTTTTTTGCGCAGAACTTTTGTTTTTTCTATGAACAAGTGAAAAAGTTGTTCCAGAAATGAATTCCTCGTCCTTAAATTATATGAAAACGATACCAAACACGACCTATTTGGTATACTTATGAAGATATGGATGTAAAAGTGCAGCGTGGTAGAAGGGACCTCTCCCCCCCACCCCTGGCTACCACCATGGCGGTACCACGTGGGTACAGGGCCAAATCAGCTCAGATGACCACAAAGAACGCCTGTGCCAAGCGGCTTCCTTTGTTGACGATCTGCAAGGTCCCCATACAAATGATGCCACTAAATACTGCACACTAAATACAGTTCAGTTCTGAAATGGCCGGAATAACTTAAACTTATTTTTTTTGTTTTTTAGTCATTTCAGAACTGACAGAATTATGTTTACTCTCTCTACGATTGAAAACTAAATGATGACACGGGTCTCTTACTGATATCACATGATGTAAATATAATCTTAAAATTTTGACCGGAAGTGGAAGATTTTCTCAAGCTTCCGGCCAATTTTATTTGCGATAATCTTCTGATCCTCGCTCAGCACAACTTTTCCGTCCGTGTGCCATGCATTTCATCGTGATGTCATATGAAGTAGGCAATACTGTCGCGGGCTCACGCACTATTACTTTCTTATTTGCAAAATAGTTGGGCAAACGTCATTTAAAACTATTTCAAACGATTTTGGGATATCCAGATGTGACAGACAGACAGACTGAGTCGGTTTCTTTTTACCCGACTGTACGGAACTACAGTCTACTACTACTAACTACTGTGTAGTACGGAACCCTATAAAAAACAGAAGAGTTATTTTTTAACTCAATCCCTCGATAGGATGTGTCTACCACATTGCTACACACATCTTTCACTCATGGACACTGCGGAACGTGTTTCGTGTCATACGATGCGCAGCTAGGGTTGCCTACCGAAGAATATAAGGACTAAAATAAAATATATTCTATTTTTATACGCTTTTATAAAATGTAGCACTAAGGACTGATTTTTCAATCCCCAGATAACAGATATCAGTCAGTTAAATTATAATCCGAATAATATAAAAGTCATTCAAAAAATTTGACAAACAAACATATGACAATCATTTTGAATTTGGCGGCATAGCATGATATCAAACGAATAAGGCCTCTTGTATACGGCACGTTTTATCAGCCGTACGGCGAATACGCCGCAATAAAACGTGCAAGCTTGTACATGGCACGGCAAAGCTACCGGTCGAAACAACGGCCAGGTGCCGCTCAGTTGAGATTATTCTGCGCCAAGCTACAGACGTTTCTCATGGAACATGAATCCATATAAGAAAAAGATTATCCTTGCATACTATATATATAAAAACTCAAAAAAGAAGAGAAAAGAAAGAAAATGTTTTGGATACATCCGATTTTAGAAAAGCGGGAGGAATTCGGCGCATTTCATACACTTGTCAAGAATCAACTGAGGGAAGATAAAGACAAGTTTTTCAATTATTTTAGAATGCAGAAAACTACATTTGATAAACTGCTTCAATAATTATCCCCAAAACTATGGGATTAAATATTATTATTATTATTAAATATGGGATTTAACTGCATAAAAATTTATTTCCAGGAATCATATTTTATCCGCTTATTTTTATAATCATCGATAGTTTTATCCCATATTACAGGCCTTTCACGAACTAATATAATTAGTAATTCTTGATTTATTTCCATTTTCCTCTTAAAACAATGCTTATGTAGGTAATCTGCTCCGAAAACGTGAAAACGTCCGGCGCCGTCGACACACTCCCATAGAGTGCCATACAACACTGACTAAAATTACGCCGTGCGTAGACGCGGCGCGCCGAGGGGGAGGCATGGTGCACACGGCGGCCTTGCCGTGCCGTCGCGCCGCGGTGCCCGTCAACAAGCTCCCATAGTGATCCATACAACACTGACGACCGTGCCTACGCACGGCGAATCAGCCGTAGATTATCACGGCGAAAAAACCGTGTGTGTACAAGAGGGCTAAAGCTTTATCTGGGCATTGAAAAATCAATATATATATATTTCGGTGATCTCGGAAACGGCTCTAACGATTTCGTTGAAATTTGGTATATGGGGGTTTTCGGGGGTAAACAATCGATATAAATTAGTCTTATGTCTGGGAAAACGCGCATTTTTGCGTTTTCATGCCTTTTTCTTTCGACGCAGAATATGATCGCTAATTTCGTCCGCGGCCGGCCAATGTCCATTTGGTTCAGCGGGTTAGGACGCGGACCACAAGAAATGAGTGTTCTGAGTTCGAATAAATTGTTTTTATATGTTTGTTCAAGTTTATATATTTATTTTTATTTTTATTGTTTTTAGACAAGTTTAAAAAATGTAGTTAATGTTGCTTTCGAGTTTTTATTTTATTGAGACTTGTGAAGCAATAGTGCAAAGCAAAAAAATTACCGATACAAATTTTAAACACAGTTTTTCGGATACGTTTTATGACGCCATCTCTCGAATGATGCCATCAAAACTAACTACTACGCCTCGCGGAATTATTATGTAATTAACTACATCTTACGAGTTATGTAATAAGAGAAATTGACAATAGATGGCGTTACTCTGTGAAAAGTCCTGTAAGGTTGAGATTACGAATATCGAAAAACATCACATACTCGTACATACATTGCTCTGATCCCAAAGTAAGTAGCTAAAGCACTTTTGTTATCACCTAAACACCACCATATTACAATAAATAATAACCGAGCGAAGCTCGGTTCACCCAGATATTAAGCCTTTTAATTGAAACCTACCACTCGTGAAATAGATCGTCTTCCAAATCCACATACTTTGTTTAGACTAACCTTGAGTGGTGGCTTATTAGTAGGTAGTTTTTAACTGCCAATAGTTGGCAGTCTCTTTAAAGAAATGTGTCTATTTTCAGTTCTAAAGTTTGTTTAGTTGGCAGCCCTTCTTCCAATATATATCAGCTACAGTCGAGAAAGTCTTATTGGATCGAGTAAGCTAAACGAACAGTATTGGAAATTCTTATAGGATGTCCTATTTATTATTTGCTTCTTGATTCGAGTTGCAAATGTAAGTCTCTTTTTAAAATGGGAAACTCACTTCAAAGATGATTTGACAGTTGTGAAATGGAAAATAATATGTCAAATCTTCTATTAGATAAGGCTGACGGTGCGCTGTGCCGTTAATTACGCCGTCATTTGTGTATCTGAAGAATAAATGAGTAAATTAAATCCCACCAAAAACATTTTCATGTATAATGCTGCCAAGACTCCATATGGCCTGCACTGTCAAAAAAAGTTATCAGACCTCATGTAGAGCCAAGTTTCTAACTCTACGCACCCTAACTCTACAAGTCCTAACTTCAAAAACTCTTCACCTTAGTCAAAATATGTGGCTTGGCGATTTCGCTACATGGAAAAATGTATTCACTGTTCAACAATAAAGTTCTTGTAGTAACGAAACGGCCAAGCCACATATTTTGACTAAGGTGAAGAGTTTTTGAAGTTAGGACTTGTAGAGTTAGGTTAGAGTTAGGTTTACAACTTTTTTGGTGTGTGTGTCCAAATACTAGTTTACATACTAAAATTTTTAGCTTTCTAGGAATTCAAGCAGTACGCTATGAGTTTTGATGATCATGAGTGAGTCAGTGACGAAATCGGGGTTATTTACATATCAATAAAATCTATATTATAAAAGCTATACAATTGAAACTTTATATATTTAATAAATCTACTACTGACATCACATTCTGAGAATTTTGTTTATCTAGTATACTCCAAATTCAAGATATGAGGGTTCAAAAAAACGACGAAGCGCTTCGAAAAAAAGTAGGTAGTGCCCTTGCGCTTCGCTTTCTCGTCTTGGCGGCAGATATATAAATGAATATTGGAAAACATCACATAGGTACTGTAGGTACGTTGCTCCGATTCCAAGTAAGTAAAGCACTCGTTTTATTCAAAATCAGAAATGACGACGGTACCTACCATAAATACCCAAAACTGAGGCAATAGGGAATGTTTGTTTTCTAAATTGAACCAGCCGGAGATCGAACCAGGGACTTCTGAATTGGCGACGCCATAAAAATCTGTGTACAGGCCACACGAATAACTTTGTTTTAAACTAAGAACTAAAATCCAAGTTATAGAGCTTTCGGAGAAGCATTCACAATTTTATACTTTTAAGCAGATTTCAAGTCAGTCTTCATTTCTCTCAGCAGCTGTCGACATTTTGAGCATAGCCTATTTTTAAGGAAGTAAGTTTCGATGGAAGCTTAAAAAAGAGCTTTATTCGGCGAGTTACTTTGAAAGTCGAGCATTTGACGTAGGTATTTAGAGAAAGATAAAGTTATAACAGTTGAAACTTCAACATGATCATCATCGTCACTATGCCCATTGCTGGGAATAGGTGGAGATAGGTCTCTCCCACGATAAAGTTCATTAATATAGGTATAATCACTGCTGCCAATTTAAATCCTTTTATAGCGGACTTAATAAAAGAAGGAGAAGGTAATCAATTCGATTCTATGTTTTTTATTATTTTTTATTATAGGACAGTATACAATATACATACACGGTGGTATCCCAGAGAGGGCCACAGAAGGAGAGGTCGACCACAAAAGAGGTGGGACGACGACATAAGGAAGGTGGTTGGAGTTAGTTGGAATAGAGTGGCGGAGAACCGGTGGGAGTGGAAAAGGTTGGAGGAGGCCTTCGCCGATTGGCGATCAGACTTACAACACATAAACAAAGCCCAAATACTCAATTAACAAGCAATGTCTGATGCAAAAGGCTATCATCATCATACAATATACAATTCCAATACCTCTTATGGTAATGAAGATCAAAAATAACCCAGCAACTTACACCAATAACTTATCCCAAACTAAGCACAGCTTGTTTGAAGTATAGAGGTTTATAATACGAAGCCCATAATATCAGGGATATGTGTACGCCGTTGCTACAAACACGAAACCCTATCAAGATTTGGTCCCGGGATTTGGAACGGTGATTTATAAGATAAATATTGATATTTAACTTAATAATAGTGTTATCTTACTGTGAATACATACTCTTATGTATGTTAAGAATGTTATTAGGTAATGAAAATAGTTATTTAGAGTTTAATGTATGTAATATACAGGGTGTCCCAAAATTTGCCACACGGAGGGAAAGTACTACTCTGTGTAAAAAAAGCTTTAAAAAAAAAGTAAAACCTCCTTCAAAAACCTTAAAAAACAGCTCTATAAAAAGCAAGAAATAATGTTCAAATCAATTAATTTAAAAACGTCTATTGAAGTCGGGTGGAGCTGGAAGTATTTTTTTTACTATTGTGATGTTTATATTCTAAAAGCCCCACCCGACTTCAATAGACGTTTTTAAATTAATTGATTTGAACATTATTTCTTGCTTTTTATAGAGCTGTTTTTCAAGGTTTTTGAAGGAGGTTTTACTTTTTTTAAAAAGCTTTTTATTTTAAACTTTTTTGTGGTAGGTATGTAAGCGATGATTTTATAAAATAAAACGTTAAGTATAATGTTTTACATTTTTCAATGGTATACCCCGAGTAACTCAATGTCCTCAGGTGTTCCGTTGGGTCTTCGCAGTTCAACTCTAGTCCAGAACGTCCTTGACAATAATAAACCTACCAATATTTCAATCACTGTACAGTTCCTATTTGATTTTGAGGAGTTCCCTCGTGTATCTTCAAAATCCAAAGTCCAATACCAATGAAATTAATATGGTAACATTCTTAAGGTGTCTTCTTTCAAACAAAAAAAGAATTGTCTAAATCGGTTCATAAACAAAAAAGTAATGGTTGAAAATCGGTCTCAATTCATATAAAATGGTAACGAAAACGACAGTATTTTCAAGATCAATTGAAAACTACTGATTCGATTTCAAAATTTAAAAAAATGGGACCAATTTGGGAACATACCTCATGTTATAACGTTTGCATTATTTCAATCGGTTTAGCCGTCTTCGAGTAATCGGTGTACATACATATAAAAAACAAAAAATATACGCGACGAATAGATAACCTCCTACTTTTCAAAGTTTTTGAAGTCGGTTAAAAAAATATACGCGACAAATAGATAACCTCCTCCTTTTCAAAGTTTTTGAAGTCGGTTAAAAAGTATCGGGAATATGTCAATAAAAAGACCCGCGTAAAAGAGGTCGTTCTAATTTTTTTACTGCATGTTGGTAGCACTGTACTGATTAAGCGCGCAAAATTTGAGCGGGATCTGTCATTTAATTTGTTTTAAACTACACTTTTTGTTGGTGATAGTTTTGAGTCCTCGGCGATTTTGATGATAATGCACCATCACACACAGCCATTATAGTGAAAGAGTTTTTAGCGAAAAATTCAACAAAAGTTCTCGACCAAGCACCGTATTCACCTGATATGGCTCCGTCTGACTTTTTTTATTTCCCAAGTTAAAATTAACTTCGAGGAAAACGTTTTGAGTCGATAGAAGCCATAAAAGAAAATTCGCTGAATGAGCTAAAGGCCATACCGCAAATAGCCTATGAAAAATGTATGGAAGACTGGGTGAAGCGGTGGAGATGTTGTATTGCAAGCGATGGGGCCTACTTTGAAGGCGATAAAATAAATTTCCGATTTTTCAAAAATCTTTGAATGCAGTTCCAATTATTTTCAAAAACAAAATGAAGTTTACTTACAGCAAAATTTCCTATCTTTAATATTTAAGGTAGTTTCCCTCCGTGTGGCAAAGTATTGGGACACCCTGTATATAGGTTTTGAAAATGACCATTGTCAGTCGAACCGCATGATGCCCACTGGCTGCTGGGTATAAGTGTCCCTCAAGAATCTGGGGGCTAATTGTCTAATTTAAAAATCTATCGCAATCGCTTTCATTTGACACATGGATGTGAAACATTGCGGCATTTCTTTGGTAAGTTTTTATTTGTGCCAAAGAGAAGCATCGATGATTACATCCTGAAAGCGAATGCGATAGATTTTAAAATTAGGCAGTAGAAAGGCGGGGCTGAGGGTTTCGTTAATGATGTAAGTATCATTTCTGTAGATAAAGGAATTTGCCGATATGTTTCGCTAAGGGCGTTAGTTAGAGTATATATATTCTGTGCTAAAGGTGAAGAAGCGCTGCAAAATTTAAAGTTTATTATAACAACATTACATTGAACTTTGCTAAAAACTTACACCGTTGAGGCACACCATAGTGACGTGACGTCATTATTATTATACCTACCTATATATGCATTATTTTTTAAACTTAATTTTCAAGGAAGTAACGAGTTTAGCCAACTGCTTTAAAATCTTTAGCTCAAACTTTAGCCCTTAGATAGGAAAAGTTTTTGCATACTTTTCCTAAAAAAGTGCTGAAAATTCGCAGTAGAAAAAAATAATGGATTTTAAGATAGAGATCATTATGAACTCTACAAATGGTTTTCAAACTTTGACTATCAGAAAACAAAGTTATCTTTTTATTTTCGGAAGTATTATTTACAGCAATATTTATTTGCCTTTAATATTTAATTTAATGCTTTATATATCTGCCTATATTATCTCTATATTGTTTTACCTGAAGCGAATCATAATTATTATACCCAGCATACCAGAACCTACCTATTTTCATTTGAACAAACAGCTAAGTGTACAGTTTACCGCATGTCCATTTTCCGAATCTGGACGATTTATTAAAAAGAAAACATTTGCCCGGAGGGACAGGAAAATTGAGTCCAATGACTTTCCTTTTTGTGTAGCTAGGTAGGTTATTCCTGTGAGGGTCAAATTTTATCTCAATGCTTTTTCCAGTGCCTATAAATCTATTCATTTAACAAAGTAAAACGAAAAAAGATTGAATTTGCCGAAAGATCCTTATGTTAAAGAGTAAGTAAAGTAAGTAGTATTAAAGAGTAAGTAAAGTAAGTAGTAGGTACAAAACGGTCGAGTTAACTCGGGACCTGAAGCACGATAGACCCCTCTCGTTTTCTCCTTTCCTCACGCCACCTTCTTCAATTTTTTGAAAGTTTTCGATAGATTATCGATACATTATCGCTAACGAATGTACTAACGCTACTGGCATGACGACAGTAGCGTGAGGCAAGGAGAAAACGAGAGGTCCCGAGTTAACTTGACCGGGTTATAAGTACATTTACAAAAAAAAATCATAGGCCATTAAAAAAAGGGCAAGCAGCTACTCTATTTCACTAGCATATTTCGTTTTTTAAATTAAAATATGTCTAATTTATTTATTTGTTTGTTCTAATTACAACTAATTACCACTTACAACAACTAGTAAATTACACACAACAAAAGAATTTTTAACATTTTAATAATATTTAACTTGTGATCGATCACTAACAAACAGAAGACATACCTACATGAAGTTCGTAAAATACATAGAGACGCTTTTGATTCCTTAGTGGCCGCACACATACCTTTTTCGCTTACGGGTTCCGTACCTATTCATTTTCCGCATGAATGCATCAAATCAGTATAAAATAATATACATTGACTGCCGCATATGTTCGTTTTTTTACGTATGGAAATATTTTGAATGCCAGACCGCTTAGACTAATCTTATTAGACAATAAGTCAAAAACTTGTTAATACAGACGGAATTTTAATTCGGAATTACGAATCTATGGACCTACCACACACATGCGGGATTTTCCGAACGGAATTTTCATATATTAACAATATACCGTTTCGGAATTCCGAAGCGGGATTCCGTCTGTATGTGGCCGGTTGTATACATTTATTAAATTGTAAGAAACTGACAGATAATCACGACCGATCCCGACTCCCTCAGTCCTTGGAGTCGTAATTTTCAGAGAGTAAACTATCTTTTGTCTGTCACACAAAGGACTTGTTTTTTTAACCGAAGGTTCCGTACAATGGGACCCTGAAATAACATCAATGTATATTTAGTGAGATGAAGTTTATTTTACGGCGTTAAACGGGAGTAGAAAAGGAATTATAGTGGATAAAGCAACTTTGTAATGGGTTGATTTAACTTATGAGTAACTAAAATATAGTGGACGTAAATTGATTACCAAAATAAAATTTATTTGTAGGAGAAAAAAAAAATTGTTGTTGAATAAGACAAATTGGTTGACTACAATAAAATGAAATACAAATAAGTTAAAAATTTAAAGCAAACGGCATTTTAGGCTTATTCAAAAGAGTAATCCTTACTAATATTATAAATGCGAAAGTCCGTTTGTTTGTTACGCCTTCACGTCTTAACTACTGAACTGATCATCATGAAATTTTACATATACGTTGTCAGGGGTAGAGAGAAGGATACCTTTCATCCCGAAAAAAAGTATTGTTCCCGAGTTATAACAAAAAACTTTCCACGCAGACGAAGTCGCGGGCGGCCGCTAGTAACTAATAACAATCAAAGCTTGTCTGGAAGAGATCGCTTCCAGGTACGATAAGATCCTCTGCTCACCATAGACTTAATTTTTAATTTTTGCATTAAAGAGTTAATCTACTATTTAACAATGTAACTAGTTACTGCCCGTGTTTTTGTCCGCGTGGAATTCCACTTTCCGGGATTTAGGGACTTAATTCCTTTCTTTTATACACTACAAAATAATCTGCCTGTCAATGCTGAATCAGTCAGTGAGCCAGTCAGAACATATTTTATAAGTAAGCATAGAAGTGTCACGTAAGCCCGTGAAATTACCTAATTAGCAAAGGATTTATCAAAGCTCCAAGTCTCAGTCCATTTCATTGTCATGTGCCGCGTGTGCTTGTTTCGTAGGAAAAAAGAAAAGTCTCGTAACGTCAGAGAGGTTGTCAAAACCCTTTTTCATGGCGGATGGCAGCGCGGCATGCTTTGTGCACCTCTTGAAAGAGCCCGTAGTTCCCTTTCGCTTTAACATTTTTAACCGAGCGAGCGTGAAGCGCGATCGAAGCGTTTCAGCTTGGGCAAAAATGCTTTCATATGTCCGGTTGTCCGTTTGTTCTCCTCTACAGGTCAGAGATTAGATTTTCAGAGATACAGATTTTTTGTCGATTCAGTTTTTCGTTTTTTTTAATGGCGGAGGTATATGAAAAGCCATATATACCAGCCATTTCAAAAAATCAAAAATGTTACAAACGTGTGGTCGACAGTTCTACAGAGCCACTAGTCATATTTTACAGGTACTACTAAAACTAATTGAGAAAGCACTTTAAAAAAATTATGGCATTGATGGCATCGTGTTTTTTTTATTTGAAGATCATGATAATACACGCATCTTGTATTGACAGTGTAACGATGCTGCAGTAGGCCTATTATATAAAATTTACTGAAAAATAACTTTTTTAAAACACGTTTTTAAAACGGACTAAATTATTACAAAAAAATCAAACTAAAAACGTTAAAACGGACTAGTAAAAACAGACTAAAAAGTATAAAGCAAAATTTTCTGTATTTAGAGAAAATTTATTTATAACCCTACAGAAATTTTTAATCTAAGAACGTGGGGCGCATTATGTAAAATTTATCATCCATATTGTCTTTAGCATGCGCCCCACGTTTTTAGATTTAAAATTTCTGTAGGTATAAGGTTATAAATACTTACAGAAAATTTTATTTTATACTTTTTAGTCTGTTTTTACTAGTC
Source organism: Agriphila tristella (assembly GCA_928269145.1). NCBI lineage: Eukaryota > Metazoa > Arthropoda > Insecta > Lepidoptera > Crambidae > Agriphila > Agriphila tristella. Next base: position 8,080,975 of record OV743440.1, read on the forward strand.
CATTTTAATGTTTTTAGTCCGATTTTTTTTTAATAATTTAGTCCGTTTTAAAAACGTGTTTCTAAAAAAGTTAATTTTCAGTAAATTTTTATTTTCAGCTTTTTAGTTAACGAGCTAAGACTAAAAATATACCATCTCCTATCGGAGCACTCGTCAAGACGATTCAAACGAGCCCAAACTCGATGGGGTTGCATGGTTTTATTACAGAGTCCCAGTGGCCTTCTTCCGGCTTCATCATCAGACCCTGGACCTCGTCTTCCATTAGAGAACTCGTCAAGACGATGCTAACGAGCCCAAACACAATGGGGTTGTATGGTTTCATCATAGAGTTTCTATGGCCTTCCTCCGGCTCCATCATCAGATCCTCGGACACTATTTCCCATTAAAGTACTCGTCAAGGTGATTCAAACGAGCCCAAACTCGATGGGTTTGCATGGATTTATTACCGAGTTACAGTGGCCTTCTTCCGGCTCCATCATAAGACCCTGGACACTATTTCCATACAAAGTACTCGTCAAGACGATTCAAACGAGCCCAATCTCGATGGGGTAGCGTGGTTTTATTAAAGAGTTCCTGTGTCCTTCCTCCGGCTCCATCATCAGACCCTGGAGACTATTTCCCAACAAAGAACTCGTCAAGACGATTCAAACGAGCCCAAATTTGATGGGGTTGCACGGTTTCAATATTGAGTTCCTATGGCATGGCCTTTCGGCTTCATCATCAGACCCTGGACCACGTCTCCCATTAGAGTACTCGTCAAGACGATGCTAACGAGCCCAAACACGATGGGGTTGTATGGTTTCATCATAGAGTTCCTGTGGCCTTCTTTTGGTTTCATCATCAGATCAGCTCAATGACACCATAATATTGCATTGCCTTCCAGTTCTGACCTATGTTCAAAGTTTCAAGTCTCTAGCTCATCGGAAAGTTAGGATAAAATCGTTCGCAAACTTTGTGGAGAAACACAAACGAACAAACAAACAAACGCGAAAGCAACCTAATAAAAACGTGTTAAAAAAACGTGTTAAAAAAAACGCGACAAGCGGACGATGTTCGACCCACTCCATGACATGACGAATAAGGTTTCAATATCAAGTAAATTGATCGACATAATTATTGCGTGCGATTATTGCAATTATTTTTGTGTAATAGGCCTGCTGCTACATGCCATACATGACATGAAAGAAAATTAATCATATATTCTATTGCTTTTTTAAGTAGTTGGCCAAATAAAAAGTTTTCAATTTAATTTAAATCTATAGATTTGTACTTATAAGTACATCTCACTTTATAATCCAGTCGTTCTCGGAGAACCAAACAAAAATCGTAAAAAAATTCACAGATTTTACAGTCCCCGCAAGAATCGGAGCATTGAAAATGAACACAAAAATTTACGAAAAACCAAAATCAAATCAAATGCAAAGTCCTATTATATTTTTAAAGTTACCTAGGTAGTACCTATTTATTTTTACGATTGTGACACTCGGCTCCGCCTCGTGTCACAAAAGCGCTTGCTGACTACCTCAACGCGGCCGAAATAATATTAACCAATTTCCAAAATTCCAACGAATGCACTTCTCGTCTGCTTCTGCATCTTTTAACACTATTACCATGACGATCGGTCAATAATCATAGAAGCTACATCACTTTTTATGTACGGAAACAGCCGTTTTTCTACAATTCCAAATCTAAAGGGACCACCTACAGGTCACAATTATAAACCGATTTTCAAAATTATTTAGCCATTTGATAGCTAAACTAATACCCTAGGACCCTTTTTTTAATTTTTTCTTAAGTCGGTTTTTTTTTTCGAAATATTTACAATTTAGTAAACAAACATCCCCCAAAAAACCCGGAATTATTGGAATTTCGCAAAATTCCAAAAAAAGTTACCAGTAGATTTTCAAAATTAAAACGTTCACACGTGCCTCGATAAATTCCTCAACTTTTGGTACTATTTTCATTTCGATTCTCCCAAAATCTTCGGAGATATCGCTAAAAATACGTCTCAGGCGATTTGCATCTGATAACCATTTTCAATGGTAAAACAACAAAGGCTGTAAGTGTTATTTATATTTCACTTAATAATGCACGCCGAGGCAAGTATAAGAAGAGTTATTCAATAAAAATGTTATTACTATCATCGATAATATCTTAGCTTCAGTGAAATATAAGTTATATGCACTTATAGCACAGAATATATACCTTATAGTAAAGGGGAAAAAGAATGGGCTAAGTGAAACGCCACCGTAATGGCGGGAAAGCCTAGTGAGCTCGTAAAAAATCTCTTTGGTGCTACTTTTGTAATTTATACTGGCTTCCATAAAGCTTTGGAGTTATTATTTTTACTACTACGCCGGCAAATTATGAAGGAAGACTTTCAAAGGAGGTTAAGATAAAAGGTAATTCTAGGGTGTCGTGTTATTTTTTAGTCAGAGAAAAAAAATCAATTAACTAACTCGGCTAAAGTCAGAGGATTAGTGAGAAACAAAGCTTGTATTTCATATTTTTCCTTACAATTTCAATGTTTTTCTATTCAAATGGAGTCTTTTAATATCTTTATTTTTATTGACAGAATTTACGTATCACCACTAATGCTAATTTAAGATTTCATTAAGTAATGGTTATCATTAAAATCAGAAAAACAAATGATTTGAAACTTCGACAATAGAAGCGAGATTTAATGTCTAGATTTACTTAATTCTATTATAATAATAAAAGGAGTTCTTTAACCATATAATCTTATACCTTTAAACGAGCAATTCTTGTATATATGTATATCTCTGTGATCTCGGAAACGGCTCTAACGATTTCGCTGAAATTTGGTATATGGGGATTTTCGGGGGTAAACAATCGATCTAGATTGTAGTATTGTGATTGTAGTCTTGTGTTTGGAAAAACGCGTGTTTTCGAGTTTTCATGCATTTTTATTTCGACGCAGAATAATAATAATTAATAATTATAATAATAATTATATTTATTTCAAATTAAAAGTTACAAATATCCTCTTACATATAAGATGGGACATAAAAAATAGATTTTATAACTATTTAGAGGTTAACGTTGACAACCGTACTAGTATGAACTGTGTCACAGCTGTCAGCGTCTCCCACCCGCCCTGGGTCAAGGACTATCTACTACATTTTACAGAGAGAAAAAACCCATGAAAATAACAAAATTAAAATATAATACAACAAATCGTCATCTGTTACCAGTTTTACAAAAAATCACTATTAAAAACCACAAAATGTGTGTGTGTGTGTGTGTGTGTATGTGTGTGTGTGTGTTTGTGTGTGTTTGTGTCTGTGTGCGTGTGTGTGTATTTGTGTTATTGTATGTGTGTTATTTAAGTAGAATTTCTTCTGTTTCTTTATAGTTTAGGTTAAGTAACCATTGACGTACTATCTGCTTACATTTATAAGGTGACAATAATACCATGTTATTAGCCCTATTTGCCAGATTGTAAATATGGGAACTACAAGCATAGAATTGTCGTTTGGCAACTGGTGTTCTGTGTGACTGTATTGGACAAACTCCCTTATTCTTGCGCTTTGGCAAACAAGCAAGGTTTATATCTTTATGTTTTCTTAAGATTACATTCATAATAAAGAGCTTTCTTACTGTTAGGACTGGACATTCACTGTAAAGTAGATCTGTGCTGTATCTTCTCGGTTTACCAAGCATAACTTTAAGTATAGCCCTTTGTGCACGTTCTAAAGGGAGTAAAGTAGAGATTCCAACACCACCCCATGTAGTTATGCAATATTGGATTAGACTCTGAGCAAGAGCATAGTAGACGCATAACAGTGTTTCTGAGTCAGCCGAGTTCCTTAATTTTCGGAAAACAGGTATTAGTTTCCTCATACGCTTCGTTAAATTTTTTATGTGTTCCGACCAATTCATAAACCTATCAATAGTTATACCCAGATATTTTATATTAGGGACTCTATCAATATCAGGACATCCACACCCTCCATCTTGACTGCATGAGTGAGCTCGTATACGAAAACAATCTGGTGGTTGTGTGTCAGAACGAAGTGAAAAAGTAATGCACTTGGTTTTAGCTATGTTCAAGGTTAGTAAGCTATAGTTTAACCATTGCATTACTTCTCTAAGAACTGTTTCAGTGCGACTTTGAGCTTCATTCCAGTCTTTGCCATGAACTATCAAAGCAGTGTCATCAGCATAGGTGACCATTTTGCAGTAGGGTAAAGTTTTTTTGCACAGGCTGTTGATGTACGCTAAAAACAAGGTTGGTCCTAGCACGCTACCTTGTGGTACGCCAAAATGCAAGTTCATGTCTTTACTACTATACGCTCCAATTTTTACGCATTGAGTGCGATTAGTAAGGTAGCTACTAAAGATTTCCAGTGCGTGCGTATCCCAATTGACTCCAAGCGACATAGCAGAAGATGGATCGGGACAGTGTCAAAAGCCTTTGACAAATCTAGGAACACTCCTATGACCTTTAATCCACTATCAAGATGTTGAGCAATCGTGTCTGTGAGAAGCAAAGTAGCATCATCGGTGGATCTGCCCCTCACAAACCCGAACTGATTATCGGCGATTATGTGTTTATGCTCGAGGTATTTTATAAGTCTGTTATTTAATGCTTTCTCTAATATTTTGGATATTACAGTTAAGACTGATATTGGTCTGTAGTTTCCGACACTGTCCCTGTCCCCAGCTTTGTAAATAGGATGTACTAGAGCTTTCTTCAGAATATCAGGAAAGACACCCGTTGCCAAGCACAAGTTTATTAGGTGAGTGAGAGGAGGGACCAAAACGTTTTTAGCACTTTTAATAACTAGCGTTGGTATCTTATCAAAGCCCGGTGCTGAATCAGTTTTCAGATTTAAAATGATGTTTTCAATCTCCGAGCTGTCCACATCCATCAACACCATAGAATCTTTCTGGAAATCTGCTCCCTCACTACCTTTAGATGTTGTAGTGACTCCAATACCCTGGTTAGCTAGAATTTCATTAGCCAGCCTTGCCCCTATTCCAGCAAAGTAGTTATTCACCATATTCACAGACTCATCAGGATCTTTGCTTATTTTAAGCAATTCGAGAGGAGGTGGAGTGAATTTTTTCAGACTGGCGATCTTGTTTATAGTACTCCACATACCTTTTGGGTTCCGTTTGTTTTTCAGCAAAGCCGTTTTCTCATGTGCAGTTTTCAATTTTTTAAGAAGGTTATTGCAAAAGTTGCGATATCTCGTGTATGTGACCTGACTTATCGCATTGTTCGGTTGTTTTTTGGCTTTCAAATGAAGTTTATCACGGTTTCTTATGCATCGTACTAGGCCTGGCGTCATCCATGGCTTAATAAAACGATGGCGATGTACAACCTTTATTTGCTTAGAGTGAGCCCTGATAGCTTCGGAAATTATGTTAATAAGAGTCTCAGCAGCAATATTAGCGTCACTAGATGTGTAAAAGTTGCTAAAATCTACGCGCACTAGATTGTCAAGAATATGGTAGCTAATTTCGTCCTGCCGGCCACTGTTCGTCTGGTCCAGCGGGTTAAGACGTGGACGGCAAGAAACGAGTGTTACAGGTACGAATCCCGCTCGGTGACTTACTTTTGTTTTTTTATATGTTCAAGTTTATATATTTTTTTTAATTTCATTGTTTATAGACAAGTTAAAAAATGTAGTTAATGTTTGAGATTACAATGTAGATTATCACTTAAACACCACCATATTACAATAAATAGTAATAACCGAGCAAAGCTCGGTCGCCCAGGTACTATTAATCCTTACTAATATTATAAATGCGAAAGTCCGTTTGTTTGTTTGTTTGTTACGCCCTCACGTCATAAACCACTCTACCAATCGTCATGAAATTTTGCATACACGTTGCCAGGAGTACAGAGAAGGACATAGGGTACCTTTCATCCCGAAAAAAAAATCGTTTCCGAGGGGTAGCAAAAAAACTTTCCACGCAGACGAAGTCGCGGGCGGCCGCTAGTATTAAATAAAATAATGAAACGAGTTCTTCCATACGATATCATACCCATCGGAGCGGAAAACTGTAGAGGGGGTGGCGGTTCTTATTCCTTTATGGAAATTATAACTTTCTAAGCAGCATTTGTAATAACACCGAGCCCTCGATCCTACCTTATACATATTAAATCATCGGATCAGACAGAATCGCAATAAACACTGATAAATTGAAGGTTTATTGCGAAGTTGTGGAAATTGCTTTTTCAGTTGAACATTTATAAATATAGGTAGTTCGCTAATAAGAAACAGTTAACCGCTATTAACTTCTAGAGCATAATTTGCGTGCTTGCAATCGATAGATAGTGATATCCATAGATAATAAGAGTTCTATTTTAAATCTGCATCATTGTGAAAAGGTTTCTTTAATTCCTACCTTTTTTCTAAACTAAAAAAGAAGAAACACACAGTTTAATTACAAGTTTAATCAGGACAGGACGCTTTAAACGAGTTTACGTAAGCGGTTAACGATATTGAAAACTATAGGATATAAATGTTACGGCTTATACCCGAAGTGCGGCTAAACCTAGTTTTAGCCGCCTAAAACTAGGTGTAGCCGATAGCTGTTGGTTAAAACTAGGTGTAACCGATCTGCTTTACTCATGTAGGTTCCGAATATAGAAAAGAAATTTAAGGCGAGCGCAAAGCGCAGCGGAGAGTGAGCCTTAAAATTCGTGGTTATTTTTTTAACAGACAACAGAAATAACTTTCTTAATACCGCATAAATTACTGCCCCTTAGTAGAAGCACAAAGAAGGCTAGACCTAGTTTTAGCAGGATACACTACACCTAGATTTAACCAACAGCTATCGGCTACACTGTAGCCGCACTTCGGTATTGAAAGTAACATAAATAATGATTAGAATATTGTTCGCATAAACTCGTACTAGGGGCAGCAGATTATACTTACGTCAATACTTATTTAGAGATGGGTGTCAAACCGATCAGTTGCTTCTCCCGCGTTTTGTTACTATTTTCTGACTATTCAATATTATGTATTTAAGTAGTCGATACTTTTAAAATCCTCAACAATTTGCAACTTGTTCAGTAAAGTTGAAAAATCCTGAAATCCTTCTTTGTTTAGCAAATACCTTTGTGTCAGTAAAGGCATTCCAGGGAATTGCTTTTTTAAATTGAGTTGCTTCTTTGCAAAATGAAATGAAAGCTCGTCTTCCGTTCATGAAATTATTTTACGGAACATCGCCTCGGGATGTTTTTTTTTTACTGTTAAAAACATCCGGAATGAAGGATTTCAAATACTTAACATCGACGGAAAATTAAATGTCTAAAAAAGTAAAGTTTAACTATTTTCTTTCAAAATAGCAGTTTTCATTTTGTACATACTTAAATGAATGTTTCAATATCCGTGTTTCGCCGAGAAGGTATGCTACCTACTTCGTGAAGAAATTCTTGTTGCTTTGATCTAACATGCGTAAACTAAGTAGTGAGATTAAGCAATTTTGATAAAACGTTTAGGTACTGAACCATCAAAAGAGAATATTAAACAATCTACACACCGTTATATTCTCTTTGTAAATGAAGATTTCTATGTTCGTTTTGCACTATCCTCGGGCGCTTGTTTTTGTAATGAGATCTAATGTTTTCAAAAATTCAATGAAAATTGTTCCCTGCGAAGTTTATCCCTATCCAAAGTGTAATGTCACGCATGTAATCCATGAACGGTTACATATCATAATAACTAAACCTATTCCAACTATTCTCGAGAGAACTTCGGCCGAAAGAAATAACTATTGTTTAGAATAACTAAAGATCGTTTCACATATTTTTGTTATATAACTAATAAACGAATTTATGTTATATAACTAATAAACGACTCACCTACGATTAATTCTACTAACGAACGATTTACCTACTGTTGATTTGAAGTTTATTTGAGGGTTACACGCCAGCCGGTTGGCGTTGGTCGCAATGGAATATAACCTCCTCCTCGCTCGCTACGCTCGCTCGTAGTCGCACCAAATGCTGGCGAGTAATCCCCAACTTATTGATAAATTTGATAAACCGTAGGCGAGTCATCCATATAGGCATTTCATACATAGTTGAAACATCCAATATCTTAATTGATTTTAGTTCAATCAAAGTTAGGTAAGTTGAACAGTAGTTGAGTTGAGCAGTAGGCGTTATGAACATTATGTGAATCGAGCGTAGTTATCTCGAGAATAGTTGGGATAAAATTAGTTATTATGAATGTGAACCCCATGAACATTCATACTATAGATTTGAATAGAAGCCGGTAATAATTTGTTGGTCTGTGTTCCACCTGGTTCTCGCGTATTAGTCCAGTAGCACTCCAGTGTCTATCTAAATATCGTTTTCTTTCTTTCACTCGCAGTGACTGTGAGCAGTATATCAGATTTTTACGGTAGCGGAAGCAGTTTGAATCAACTCATGGTAGAGCTACAATAGCACAGTGTCAGTAGTCAGGATGGTATATTCCACTCTAGCTGAAAATAAATCAATGAGTACTAAGGGCTGAAAGAAATAAAAAAAGCAAAAAAATTATCGTAAACTAGGATTTTTGATACTTATCTGAACATCGGGAAAAAATGAAAAAATATTATACTTATTTATATTATATTTTAATATTTATTAAGGTAAGAAACAACAGTCTGACACCATTGTTTCAGTTCAGATATTATAAAAATCCAAGGTCTCGATCACTACTTATGAATTTTTTTAATCCCAAACTTTTAAAGTGCGCAATGTATGATTAACAGCCCTTAGATTAGAACTTCCTGACGCACAAAAATAAAGACTCCTTAAATTATTTCCAGGCAAAATTATCTGACAACGGATTATTTGCTAAAGATAAAATCTAGAGCAATAATGAAAATACCAAGAAACATCGATAAAAACTTTTATTGATAAAAGACGACTGCAAGCCGTCTCCATCTATTAAGCGTACGTTTCTCCCGACGTCTCCACGATAATGTCTGCTATATGATAAAATTTAATTGTTAATGGTAACACTGGATTACAAGACACAGATTGTCGAACGAGACGGGGCGGGGACGGGCGCGCGCTGGGAGACCGACGACGCGGCGTAGAAAACGCGCGCCCGCATCACGAATATAATTCTCTATCTAACAATAAGTCAATTCTGATCGCTAATATCAAAAATTTACAATGAAAATAGAGTTTACTCTAAAAATAATATTACGCGGAGCAGGCGTCGGTCGTAGTCGACTAGACGACCGGCGCCGGCGCGTAGGCTATCACATTGAAAGATTCATAAATTACATTAGGTACGCTGCGCTCGCACCTACTTCTCGCTCGTCCTTAGGTACGAGATTTATTCGACAACTATAGATAATAATTTACAAGAGTTTGAAACGCGCGACGACGCCTACACGAAGAGGTCCTTTATCGAGGAACAGAGCGAGGCGTCGCAGCCTTCTGCTACTTCTTCTTCCTCCGGCCTGCTTATATACCAACGTTCGCCGTCGCCGCGCCCCGGTGGAGGCCGGTTCGGCCCTGGAATGTTTCGTGGTTTTGTGCGAACCTCTCCTGCCTTCACAACATCTTTCGAAGATGCTCCAGACGAAGAGGGGCCCGCCTCTCCAGCTCCACTTTTCCTTAAAAATACTTCAATGGCACTACCCAATGCACTGGCATCTACTACAGATCCTGACGGACGATCCCAGACGACAGCCGCCGTATCACCTGGAGCCTGTTTGGAGTCTGGTGCGAATGTCACCTTTCCTTTTTTGGCTTCATTGTCTTTGTTTTTCGTGGCTAGTGTTTGGTGTCGGCGTGTAAACCATACAGTGCCGGAATCTGGGGGTTTATCTCGCAGTGTAGAGGCGTCGAAACTGCTGGAACGTGTGTCGGCAAGGCGCCTAGTACGATCGGGCTTGCCACAGCGGTCGATTTCTGTGGCAGATGAAGTGAGCGCGTTGAGCATGTGTTGAAGGTCAGTATCTGTGCATACGACGCCAACGCCAGTGCGCGGTGGAATCGGTGGCGGCATTTCTGAAGCTCGCCGACGAGCCGGTATTGGTGGCAACGGAGACCCTACAAAGTCCGAATGTCGGCGTCCACGATTTGTATACCTCACTGAGCCACCCATGGGTGAACGCTCGTCTAGTGGTTGCACCTCACACACTCGTTCATTAGATGTGTTCCAAAGACGCATGCGAACTTTACGGGCCTGTACAATATCGTCCATGATGTCCAGTTGGAGATTGTGCGTACTGCCGAGGGTTTCGGTTGCTGGTGGACCTGAAACCAGGCCCTTGATGAATTTGCAAGTACTTTAACATTATATAACGTTTAAATCTTAGCAGACAAGAACTTCGTCGTGACTTTATTGAAATCTGCTCACATTTTTTAGTTCCAGAGTCCCTGCGACGAGCTAGAGCCGGGAAAGCTGCGATGGATTCACGGCGTCCACGTCCGAAGAGAGCCTGGGGTACTCTTGATATTGTCACTACTGAATGCCTGTAAGAAACAGCATGTTTTACCAAAGTGCTGTGTTTTGGTCAACTATAGTATAAAACAAGTACGTCTCTTACCGCCTGCCGCCAGGTTGGGCGGGCGGGGCTTGGCTTAAAGTTGCTAGGAATGCAGCTTCGCGAGCTTCACGCGCAGCTCCTTCACCTCGTTCTGACAGACGACGAACCTAGTAACAAATAAAAATGCTTTATTTAAACACCACAATAACTTACAAAAAAATAACAATCAAACTTTGCCTAGTGTTAAAACATGGTGGCGATCTCTTCCAGACAATGTTCTGTATATGGTCAGATTGACAGACGAGGAATATTGGTGCACAAAATCGCATGGAATGAAATCATAAACTTTTGATCCCTTTGGCCGCATACAATCAATCGATCAATCAATCAATTAGAAAAAAATATTGTATGGGATTTCATTCTTTTTAAAACTATGCAAAGATAAGACAACTCCTGGTTCCTCTTTGATAGAAAGGACATATTTTTGTACAAGGTTAGTATTTATACATTTCTTTTAAGAAGAGGCTTTGAGAAAGAGCCTGGCGGAGACTTCTGCGGGTCTATCGGCTAAAAACATTGAAGTTCATGTTAACTGTAATTTGACAGATGGATGTGATACATTGCTACTTTTCTTTGGTAAATTTTTATTTGTGCCAAAATTAAGTAGCAATGTATCACATCCATCTGTCAAATTCCAGTTAACATGAACTTCAATGTTTTTAGCCGATGGACCCGCTAGTCGATCATATGAACAGTTACCTGACTGGCAGTAGGGCCTGTGGTGCAAGATGGAGTCGGCAAGGAGTGCTTGCGGGTGTCGCGCCATGGCGACAAGTGGTACGGGTCTGGGGGCGACTCCTGGTCGATGGAGAGACCCCGGGTTGGCCCGCTAGACCTCGGCGACGACTCCGCCTCCTCGGACCCGCTCTCCTCCACCACGATCAGGGGTTCGCCGCCGCCGGGAATCGCCATCGAACCACGCCGCATCATTGCTGTTGAAGATATCATTCTTTTATAGAATACATTAGAGTCTGTGCAGTAAGTGTAAAACAGTTAGTGTACATTAGTAGAGGTAGACTAGAATCTCATGAAGCGGAAGTAAAATTATTTTTACTACAAACAAACGCGGTGGCATTACAAAAATTCAAAGTAAGTAATTTTATTACTTTCTTGACAGACTGTATGCAACAATCACGTGTTTTTAGAAAAATATTTTCACTTCTCCGTTTCATGAGATTCTGGTCCAACTCTAAGAATCCCATATTATTCTTAGACTTTGAGAACGATATTGGTATAAAAAAAAATTTGCGTAACAGGTAAAGTGGATCGAAACTCAGAATATATAAATAAGTGACTTTCATATAAGAAGATAATTTTGTAACTATACTTATTATAGAGTTAAGTAAGTCACAAAAATCAATTATTACCAGGGGGCCTACTCAAATGGCCACTTACTACAATTAACGCTAGTAGAATAGAAAGACAATGTATGGGATTGACATATGTCACGTGATCAAGCGTAACGAATTTGTTGATTCGTACTCAAATGTACAATGTTTCTATTTGATCAAATAAAACTATAATCTTACCTTAAATTAAACAAATAGTCGTCCATCGGATGCCTGTGACTGTTTTACACACATAACATTGCATTATTGTTAATTTAAAACCATAAGTAATCCAAAATCAAGTCAAATCATATTGCATAAAAATATTTCTAAGCGTTTCTCTATACAAAATCCTACGCTTAAACGATATCGACACTAATTTGGTACTCAAAAGTACATTAACATCACAAACGCTTGTTCCATTCTACAAACACAGAATACATAGAACTAAAACACCGATAGTCTCGTCTCATTACTTTGGGTGCATTCTAACAGACTATTCGCTGAGTCATCGATCATTTTTCAGAATCGACTAGCATGGAAAAAATAAAATTCGTCCTAGTTATTTTCAGCCCCTGATTTTTTCAGCACGCATTAATGTACTGCACATACGAGATGACGATCATATTATACTGCCATTTCTTTCCATGGTTAAAATGTACTTTATGGTGATCAATGCATTGAGATAAATATACAAGAGAAGCACTTACCGCGCCAAGTTGAGGACACTTCGGATATGTCAGCTGACATATGTAAAGATTATGTCAAGCCAGTCCTCAGTGGGAGGCCTACAGAGAAACAGCTCTTCAAAATGCGTAGTGAAAGAGTGCGCTTCGAGGTCAAAAAAACTTATCACATCAAAGAGAATTACTTTTTACGCGATAATTTTTTATTTTTGTATTACTATTAACGTTAAAAACGCAAAAAAAGAAATAAAATAAATCATACCATAATTTAGGTTCAGTGCTACCGCTAAAAACATCGTTTTAGTTTTCCCATTTTTGGGGAGAATTAGTGATTAATGGATAGGTGTACTCCGCTACCTCTGATGTTACATACACTTCTGTTATAGCATAAAAGAAATGTTTTGGTAAATTATGTTTTCGTTTATAATCACATTTGTGCTATTTTTACAATAACTTTTTAAATCATAGAAAAAAATACCCGGCATTTTAAACTAGAATTTAAGTCAAATTGAAAGCAAAGGAACCTTTTTGCCGCGCGTTGCTTGGTATTGTGTCCCACAGACACAAATTCTTTGTGCCACAGAGCACTGGGTGATCCATCAGTATTTAATCAGGGGCACAGAATAATGATACTACCAGTATTCTAACTCGAGCCTGTCCTTGAAATACGTAACTTGAGCCGCGCGGTACGTCAACATACGATAGGGCTGCCTGCATCTATGTACAAAACTAGAAACAAACTCAAGTAGGTAGATGAAATAAAGTTAACAGTACCTATCTTCACCTACTTGAATTTGTCTCTAATTTCGTGATTGTATGTTATATTTTAGAAATAAAGATGATAGCGTGTTAGGTTGCCTAATAATTCAAAAGGTTATCATTTTGCTTTTAAATTATATTTTGTCATATACAATTTATAATATGGTTTGATATTTTGGTAATAAGCAAATACAAAAAGTGATCTGTAATTATTAACACTTAAGCCGCCGCGTAGATCACTGGTGACTTACGCTTAAAAATTGTTTTATAATTTTATTTTCCCCCAAAGAAAGTTCTAACCTTTTTTGATATTGTAGGTATATGAAATCTGAAATTTTCTAGAAACGTTTTTCTTATTGTTAATTTATTTTTAGTTTTTAATTCATGAATTGTATAAAACACTAGCGGCTGCCCGCGACTTCGTCTGCGTGGAAAGTTTTTTTGCTTTACCTCGGGAAAAGTACTTTTTTTCGGGATGAAATGATGTACCCTATGTCCTTCTCTGGACCCCTGACAACATGTAATGCAAAATTTCATGATGATCGGTTCAGTAGTTAAGACGTGAAGGCGTAACAAACAAACAAGCGGACTTTGGCATTTATTATACAGCGTGAAATTTTAATCATTTGGTTCCCGCCGTGGTGTGGTTCCACTCATGATTACAAGCAACTTTTACTATGAGGCCAACACTCCTGCTCGCAAAAACAAATCAGCTGTTCCATACAAAAGTGCAGTACCTACTCAACCTTAATGTATGGAACAGCTGATTTTTTTTTGCGAGCAGGAGTGTTGGCCCCATAGTAAAAGTTGCTTGTTATCATGAGTGGAACCACCCCACGGCGGGAACCAAATGATCAAAATTTCAGCGTGTATTAGTAAGGACTAGCGGCCGCCCGCGACTTCGTCTGCGTGGTTAGTTTTTTTGCTATCCCTCGGGAACAACTCTTTTTTCGGGATGAAAAGTACCCTATATTCTTTTCTGTACCCTTGACAACGTGTATGCAAAATTTCATGATGATCGGCTCAGTAGTTAAGACGTGAAGACGTAACAAACAAACAAACTATAATTGTAAATCATTGTGCATCATTGACTTTGAACTAGATTTAATTATGATGACGCAGATGCTATAGATACTCGTCTGACGTTAATAATGTAACACATTATCATTCTTTTTACCGTTTGGTTTATTTAAACTGTTATGGTTTATTTTAAACAGCACAATATACTCCATAGTTGCAATTCGCCATCGTGATCACAAAATACGAAACCACCGTTCGTTCGTCACTGCGGCGCATTCGCGACTGTACCAGCCCGAGAGCAGCCCGAACTCGAGGCGCATAGGTGTGGCTCGCATTTCGGCCGTTAGTACTAAGTTAGAATACTGGTAGTATCATTATTCTGTGTCAGGGGCCTATTTCATACGACAACCCCAAATTTCATGGGTCAAATTCTAAAGTTTACCCTGTCTTATTTTGATCAGTAAAAAAATATATTAGTTTTGCATGAATTAATGATTATGGGGGGTAGGGGGGTAAAGTGGGAGGGAGAAACTATGCTTCAGTGGCGCTCCCACTCCGCGGAAGTACATAGTTATAGAGATTTATATTATGCATTTGAAATTTCAACTAACAAGTTCAGTCGTGATTATCTCGGAAACTATAAACTTCCGCTGGGGAGGAGTTGGACAGGGAAGGTCACTTTCATCCCCCGTTCCCCCCAAACCACAACCCGAAATTCCATGGCCCATATTCTAAAGTTTACTCTGTCTTCTTTTGATCTGTAAAAATATATTAGTTTTGCATGAATTAATGATTATGGGGGGTAGAGGGGTAAAGTGGGGGGGGGGGAAACTACCCTCCAGTGGCGTTCCCACTCTGCGAAAGTACATAGTTATAGAGATATATGCATTTGGAATATCAACTAACAACTTCAATCGTAAATATCTCGGAAACTATGAACTTCCACTGGGAAGGAGTTGGACAGAGGAGGTTTCTTTCATCCCCCCTTCCTACCCCCCAAACCACAACCCCAAATTCCATGGCTCATATTCCAAAGTTAACCTTCTTATTTTGATCAGTTAACATTTTAGAAATAGCTTTACATGAATTTAAGGATATGTGGGGATAGCGGGTAAGGGGGGAAAAAGATACCCTCCAGTGGCACTCTCACTCTGCGGAAATGCATAGTTATTGGATATACGCATTTGAAATTTCATTAAAGCTTACCACAGTACACACACTTCCACGGAGAGGGAGTGCCACTGGAGGGTAGCTTATCCCCCACCTTACCCCCCTATCCCTCATAATCATTAATTCGTTCAAAACTAATATATTATTTTACTGATTAAAAAGAAGACAGGGTAAACTTTAGAATATGGGCCATGGAATTTAGGGTTGTGGTCTGGGGGGGAGGAAGGGGGGTTGAAAGTGACCTCCCCTGTCTAACTCCTCCCCAGTGGAAGTTCATAGTTTCCGAGATAATCACGATTGAAGTTGTTAGTTGAAATTTCAAATGCATATATCTGTATAACTTTGTACTTCCGCGGAGTGGGAGCGCCACTGGATGGTAGTTTTTCCCCTCCCCCCCAATTTACCCCTCTAAATCTGAAATCGGCCCTCAAACATAAAAGTTAGCCGTCATCTTGGATATTTTAATATTTTCAACATTGCGTTGTTATTTTCGTGTCAAAATAGTACCCAAAAACCGAGTTTCATTGAAATCGGCCCCCAAACATGAAAGTTAGCCGCTATCTTGGATTTTTTAATATTTCAACATTTTCGTGTTAAGATAGTAACAAATACCGAATTTTACCTTAATCGGCCCTCAAACAAAAAAAGTTGGCCGCCATCTTGAAATTTTTATATTTTCAACATAGCTTTACTGTTTTCATGTCAAAATAGTACTAAGAACCGAGTTTCATCGAAATCGGACCACAAACAAAAAGTTGGCCGTCATATAGCTTTTGTTATAAAATACTTTCATTCTATAGCCAAATTTTTCTTGTTTTCATTGATTATTTTGGGGTAAAATTTCACATAGGAGGCAACACAATTTTCTAAAAAAAAAGGAAGTGTCTATTCATCGGGGCGCCTCGACGAATAGTATTTTTCTCTATCTAGCGGTGCGCACCACTGAATAGCACTTTCTTTATGGATTGGCTATAGGCCGGTGCCTCGGGTTCGATCGATCCCCGCGGGAAGTAACATCTTTGAGTTGTTGTTTCTAGTTTGGTTTGCTTCGGCTGTAGATCCTGCGCTGCGCCTGACCTCTCCTCAGGCCTACCGCCTAACTCTCTCGCTTTGACTCTGGCTTTGGTTTTATGACTTCAGTGCACTATCTGTCCTTGTCATCGTGTTATGATATGACAAGAACGGATAGAGCATAGCTATCGCTTTGAGTTAGGCGGTAGGGCCCCCGGTCGTGTCGGTCGTCCTGCCGTCCTATCGGAATTAGAGAGTGAAGGAAAAGAGAGTGCAAACACTTTTCTCTCAAATCTCAATTAAACTGCATCTAAATCTCTAAACACAAACCAAAGCTACGCACTGCACTAACAAATCTGCTAAAACCACAGCCAAAGATGATTACCTACTATTCCCGCAAATGCGCACTATGGAACCTTGTCATAATAACATCTACGTTTACGTCATCCGCAACAAATAAATAGGTACCTACATGTAACAATAAAATTCTTATAGGTATTTTTTTTATTAATATTAATTATTGAATTATTAATTTTAATAAGATAGGGTCTAGGTATAAAAAAATCTACATTTTTTCCCCGTTTTTTTTGATTAAAAATGGCTGCCAGGTTCATTAGCAATTTGCGGGGATAGTATTACAAGGTGTTTTCGAAATCGCAACAACAAAATTATTTGTTTCATACAAAAATTAATAACGAAAATATCAAAATGTATGAAACAGCAGATTTTTGAGTTGGTCCCATAGTAAAAGTTGTTCAGTTTGATGATCCCTATTATAGAACAAATCCCTATCTACCATATTCGGCTTTATAAGGCTTTTACCAAACACTTTGTATTATAAAAAGCGGCACCACAGCAATAAAATAACACTAACGGTTAAATTGAATATAACGAGAAACAACAACTCATAAGTAAATGTTGCTTCCCGCGGCGGGGATCGAATCCACGACCTCTGGATCGAGAGAACAACGCTCTAACCACTAGCCTAAGAGGCATTTACACAATTATTACTACCTATTTGAATAGTTTAACTTACGATTACCACAACTAAAAAGGAGGCACCGGCATATAGCCAATCCTTAGAGAAAGTGCTATTCAGTGGTGCGCACCGCTAGATAGAGAAAAATACTATTCGTCGAGGCGCCCCGATGAATAGACACTTCCAAAAAAAAATGCATGTTGATATCGCGGTCTTTGTCTAATTTTGTTGTGGTATTTCTCTAATCTTGGCGACGGTATTGTTTTTGGGACGTGTGTGAGTGAGTCAGATATATGTTTACTTAAAAATGTTTAGTGGTTACAAAGTAGAGATGGGTAGGTCCGCTCTTAATTAGGAGTTGCATCAGGATGTACATCCAGCTCTGGTGATGTACATCCAGGTCCCGTGTCCGTCGGACCCATATGGGTCCGGCGGCGGCAGACTAACCGTCCGTAGTGATCGTAAACCTCTATCCCCTAAGGCGGAGTCGGACGGAATTGGGACGGAATGCGGATTGACCAGGATAAATAAGAAATAAAAATAGTATGGGACAAATCAGTCTCATATATATTTTGTAATAATCATGAATTACCAATAATCTCTAATTAAAAAGTAAAAAAAAAAAAATCCCCTAATTTGGTAACAGAACTAAAAAAAATCTAATAATCAAACATAAACAAAAAATCCCATTGGGTTGATAACAATTGAAAAATTAAATAAATAAAAAATACGCCTAACAACAAGTTTGAAGCTAGATAATTTGAGAACAGGAGTAATTTGAAATGAATTGAATCACTCACACCCGCGCGAACGAACGATGCATATCCCCACGCGCGGGTCCCACTCCGACTCCGGCCCGCCGCCGCCGCCCCGCCGCACCGCACCTCCCCCCGTGGTCCGTAATCCCGTGATTCAGTTCCACAACCTATGGGTTGCTCTATGAACCGCTGTGCAATCCGCTCCGGGGTGAGCGGAATCCGACTGGTCGTTGGATGTACATCATCACTGTGGCATGTGATGCAGGTCCACTGATGATGCGTTTCCAACCGGATCTACCCATCTCTATTACAAAGCTCCGTCCTACACTGTTAAAAAGTTACACGCTTTTTGTGGCGCGTGGAAGTGAGGTTTGCTTCTCTTGTATATTTATCTCGATGGATCAATGACTCAGCGATTATTCTGTTGGAATGCACCTAATGTCAATTGTTTGCTTACTACGTGGTGATTATTTCCTCTGTGTTGTGTAAAAATTTTAATGTGTTTATTACTAAACTAATTAATTAGAATAGTATAGTACCTACCTAATTTTCTTTATAATAATCAGCAATCATATGCCATGGATACCTATAATAATAAATAAGATATATTTACTTAGTAAGTAAGTAAGAACTTTATATTACTTACATCAAAATACCACACTTAAGACTTATCGTATGGACTTATCAATCATAACTTACATTTATTTCAGTTCAAGATACCTACAATACTTACGGAATATAATTGGCAAGAAAACATGACTCTCTTTTCTGACCAAAGGATGAAACAAACAAAAAAGTGATCAAGAATGCTGGTAAATAATAAGTATATAATTATAATGTTACAGCTAATACCCGAAGTGCGGCTAAAACTAGGTGTAGCCGATAGGCCTATCTATACCCAGCAGTGGGTGTCGTGCGGCTGATATGATGATGATGATTTTTTTTAACAGATAATACAAATAACTTTCTTCATACCCCAAACTACACATAGGCTGCACATAGTTTTAGCCAGCTATTCGGGTACTTCGGGTATTAGCCGTAACATTATATACTGACTACTTATTAGATCAAAATACCGCTATGGTTTTTAATAAGTCTTTTATTTACCTAAATTGTTATTAACCCAATCTTATTGAATTTCAGATACATACAATTCAATAGGTATATTGACATTGCAGAATATAATACACAAGTACCTTTTAAATTGGCTAGAAAAGATGTTGGAAAAACTAACCCTTGGACACCGAACGTGCCCGATGGTGCACAGGAACAAACGCTGAAGCTATTGAACAAAATTATAGTACCTAATGAATATTTTGCTCCAAGCGACAAACAAGATTATGAAACTTTAGGTACTGTAATAATAAAATAAAAAGGAGCATGATGGAAAAGTTCTGGCTGTACTGTACTTTGTGCTTTAAAATCATATACCTAATTGTATTGGTTTAGATATAATTATAAAATAAAATATTGACTACCTACCTCTAACCTTTCATTTTGTGTACTATCTGTCACATCTACAAAACAAAAAAAAATTCAACAATATGTTGTTGTTTTGCATTATCAAAATAATAGGGTAGTTATAAGGTGTTAGATTAAAACAAATTTAAATTTAAATCAAAGAAAACATTTACTTTTTGAACTTAAAAGTAAAAAAATAATAATAACAAAGCAACCACATCCTTACTAATAATATTATAAATGAGAAAGTCCGTTTGTTTGTTTAGAGGTGTAACAAACAATTGTTACAATCATCATGAAATTTTACATAGGTACATGTTGTCAGGGGTACAGAGAAGGACATAGGGTCCTTTCATCCTTAACAAAGTTCCCAAGGGATAGCAAAAAAAGCTTTTCACGCAGACAAAGTACTGAGGCCCATGATTTTGTTAGATACCATCTTGTATCAGTAGTTGAATCAGTCTTGCTTGGCTTATTGTAACTAGTATATCTTACAAACAGGCCTTCTTCTAAGTGTCACCTGTAAAAAAAGTAGGTATTTATTTATTTAAGTTAACATTATATTAAAACAATTACCTACTATTTTTATTCTATTTTTTTTTTTCACTCATTAAAGAGGTAAATTTATGACTATGTGATTATTATTAATGAATTAGAATTAGCGAATATTAATTACCAAGTAACATTCCTGACATGTCAGGAATTTAAGTCATCTATCAGGAAAACAGGGATAAAAACTGTAGTTGTCAGGGATGTACTGATAACTGTAGCAGTAAAAACTTAATGAAAACACATAATTTGTAAATCACTTGGTGTGAAAAGATTATTAAATGTCAACTAAATTAAGAATGTAGATGTAGATTTACAAGAAATTTCCTGAAAAGTCAGGGAAAAAGTCAGGAAATCTCATTATTAGATCTGGAAACCATAGCCCCGATGCAACTTAAACATAAAGATTATGTGTTATTGAAGCCTTATGTCTGTTTGTCTGCATTTAACTTCCAAATATGTGTCGGGGGACCACTACTCAACTCACCAAGCCAACCCGCACTGAATTATAGCATGTCAGGCTATAGTCTATGGTGGTGAAGTTAACTATATGTTATGTATAATATCAAGTTTATATTTAAAAGTGTTAACACTTACCATCACTCGGCCAGCTGCCGAGCTGACCTCTTTTTTGATACATGCTTTATAGCTTTTACTTTTAATTTATTATTTTTTAATTGTTGTTCCTTTTTTATACATGTGTAATAGCATTACTATGTGCTTGACCACATGCGATGTTGCCGTTCTGCTCAACTTCATGGCTTGGAAATATAGAAGGCTATGGTAATAGGTATAGGTACAACATAGAAGTCTTTGACTTATGACATATTTTTCTTATGTTTTATACACTATTTTGTTTGCCATTGTATCAAATTATCAATGCTTTCTCTGTGTTGTGTTTGTGATAAAATACATTAGTACAAAGCTTCGCTCACTCATTACACAGCCCATTAGCTTACCACAGTTTCAGAAATCATAACTATAATTGTCTTTACACTTCTTCTTTATCTTCTTATAATATAGGTAGTGCAAATTCTATTTTGAACGAAAATTCAAGAAGAAATTATCACAACCTGAAACAATAAAAAGTACTTAATTGAAAATTTGAAATCATTACACAGCTCAACTAATCCTTCATTTCCATGCTACATGAAAGATAAATGTTAATTATAAGGGAATCATATTTTATTGTGATTACCAACTAAAGAAAGGGAAACTAATGAAAAAAGATTTTACATAATTAGGTATTGTACCTACGAGTAACTGGAACTAATTTATACTTACGAAATGACAACCTTCAGGCATTGGCAGGAAGGGGGTGGGCAGTGCCCACCCCAGAACAGCCTGATACCCACCCCAGAAAAATACCAGCTATAATACTTTTCTATTGCCTTTCAAAACTCCAACGCGGCTCTAGTCAAGCACCCTAGACGTTAGTACTATTATATATTCTGTGACCCTAGGCTTTGCCCCAGAACTAGAGGCCCGGCCCCACTGGAAATAATCTTTAGATACGCCAATGCCTTCAGGCTTTTGTAAAGAAGAATACTCTTCAAAATACCTACTGCATAATTTATCAATTAATTCTAAGTACTTACTGATGATTAGGGATTTTAATTCCGAGGCCCCACGCCTTAAGTGGCCTGCTTCAGTGCTTCTTACACAGATCACTATTATGATTTATCTTCTCCATTAGTTTTATTGGCAGGAATCACAGGAAACACAAAAACCCTTTTCAAAATTGAAAATAAGACACGCGTCGTACGACGATTTGTTTCTTTCTACAGGGTATGGGCGTACGCTGCGATTTAGTACGATTGCTGGCTATCGTTGGCAAATCTACATGTCAAAATAGCCATTTGAGTACCATTTCTTTCTGTCGGAGCGAGCGTAACGTTAAACACAGATCATACAGTATAATACAAGAGGGGCACACTTGGAACAACACAAACGGTCGAAACAAAAGTAGCGTCATCTCTGAATCTTAAGCATCAACTTTCACAACAAAGTCTTCAAGTTTGCCAAAAAACTATATTAAATTAATTATTATATTAAAAATATGAAAATGAAAATCGTTTTTGAGTTTGGTCATGGTGCGAATTACAATAATAATGATAAAATTCGACACCCGAATTAATGACCCAGTCCAGTAGCGTAGCGGATTACCACCACCTCTGTTTATTTACATGACATTACTACCAAGGTAATGGTACAGTCAGTGGCACGAATCATGAATATTTTTCGACGGAGTGGGGATAAGTTTGCGCATGTGCTCTTGTGAGCGACCAATAGTGCGTGCCCCTCTCCCGCCGCCTGCGCCCCTCTCACCGCAACGCATACCCAGAATACGCGTTCCCCGCAATCCCCAACTCAATTTCATGATTCGTGCCACTGACTGTATCTATCAGTATTCCAATTTCAACAATACTCGGTACACGAACAGTCGCGAATGCGCCGCAGTGACGAACGTAATATACCTACGAACTAATTATTGATTGAAATACAAGTACTTACTTACTATGGTAAATTGCAGATTGTGCTGTTTGTATTATATTTATTATTTTATTACTCCAGCCTGCCTAGCATGACCGATTTATATCGCGTGATATAGCATTTTATCGACACTCAACTGTCAAATTTCTTTGTCTTTTTGACAGTTCAACGTGATAAAACGCTACATCACGCGATATAAATCGGTCATGCTAGACAGGCAGAGATGTCATGTTTAAATACCCGGAGTCCAAAAAATAAGATTTAGTATACTTTTATTAAAATATTTTTTTTTACTATAGGTATTGCCTACTAAGTACGGCTCGAAGGATTTGAAAATAATTTGTTTCTCTCTTTAATATATAGGTATTTAGCTTTTTCAGTTTTTTGTTTTTACTGTTAGTTTTGTTAACCTAGGTACCTACCTACCTATTTCATTTTCGCTATAATATTATGGATTCTAAAATATTACGCAGGTTATACGCAATTACAAAACTAGAAAGATACGAAAGTAGGTACTTAGCTGAAATTAAAATACTGTAGCCGGGTGTATCGTGCGACAAAAAGGTCTCAATTTAAGGTTGCCACCTGTACTTTATTTCGGGGTTATTGTACTCTCTACTTTATGAGGAAAATAAAGTAGGTACGTGAAAATACTTTATTTCACAAGATTTGCTTAAATATTGCCAAAAGTAATAAAAAGTATGTTTTAAAGATAAAAATAAATATTACTTTATTTCCATACAACATACAACGTACTTTTTACTAGCTTTAGCAATCAATATACTTTATTAGTTCAAAAAAGGTGGCAACCCTAGTTACAATATTAATAGATATTTACCGTGCTACAACATTTATACCGTTGTACGAATACCGAGCCAAATCATAGTTGTTTTGTATTTTTTTGTTTTGATTTGTTCTTTTTCATTAATATTTTCTATTTTGTTATAAATAAAGATATTACAAAAAAGTAAAATAAATATATAATAAGAAACAAAAAATTACATTTTCAGCTATTAAAATTTCATGTCAGTAGTTCCGCATCGATTTCCAAAGGCGCTAGTGGACTCTTTGAGTTACTCTCTCTCTAGTTACTCTGTGATACAAGCGTTTGAAGATTGAATGCAGAGACGGGTTGGGTACCAAAATAATATCGCTTTCGCCGAGTCGAAGAAACATGTAGAATATAGAAACGCTTATAACGTTTGCCATTTGAGTAGGCCCCCAGGTATCGCTTGATGCAGTCTTTCGATTCCGCCATTATAAAAAAGCCTATTATTTTTTAGTCAATTCCAAGATTAAGTTTCTTCACTGCTTCGGTCTCTATCGTATAATTTTGACTACGCAACGGAGTAAACCTCTAAAGAAAATTGTGTCTTCAAATCAAAATATGTACTAAAAGTATATTTTCATTAAATCGTTATTAACTTTCGTTATTTTTAATTATTTAAGTTTATTTAATACCGTGTCAATTTTCATAAGCGGATTAGATTATTGAATATTCTCCTCGAAATCCTGCTGAAGATTTCAAAACATTTATTAGAGTAGACGGCCTCTCAATTTTGTGTTTTCTTCGCTTACCTACAGGGCTTTATTAATTTCTAATTACCTTTACAAGGCTAGCTGAAATAAGCGGATTAACAAGGTTACTTAAAGATATAAGTTGTTTTATACAGCAGTCGTAAAAATCGTTTTTAAACGTATATATATATATAACTTTTATATTTTTTGCGAACGCAAAAGCTGTTTAAGCAATATGTGGGTTGTGTATTGATTGGAAAGGCAATCAGTAAACACTTATGTCTTCAAATGAGATATTACCGAAATAACTTACATAACTTTAGTAATAAGTTTATTAATCAGGCAGTGCTTAACTTGGTGCGATACTTGGCGTTAATTATATGCTTTGAATCAAAATTGTATACTCGTAACATAATACGAGGTAATACATTTCACTTGCCAAATTACGAATAAAATTTATGAATATTTCTTTATTGTTAATCCTAGTATACGAATACATTGCAGATTATCTTAAATGCAAATTATTTCTTTTCGACTCCAAGGTTTGCCTAATCGAATTCATTTAACCACCTCGGCTCATATTGATTGGTATTTGAATAACTGTCTTTTGTCTAAAAGTATCGTCACAGATATTGTGTTGCTGCAGCCCTAATCAAAGGTTGCAATACTTTTGTGCATTTCGTATCAAATGCAAGCTATCAACAGGTCTGGTCCAGCCAAGGCTTGGCACTGACCTGGATTCGCGACCTCGGCTCCCCCTCCCCCCTTCTGCAACTGCAGCGGGAGGAAATGACTGTCTCCTCGTTTGCCGTTTCCGAACGCAGCTCAAAATGACATTGTGTTTTATTTGCAGTTGGAATAATCTTTTGTATTTCTGTAAATGCGGTGTAGTGAATAGCTTGTTTTTATATTAATCGTTGAGGAAGAAAAAAATCTGATTTACTTTATAAAAGAAAAGCTGTTTTAAACATCGAAATGTATTTTTAAAACAAGAATTTGGTACTAACAGATGTTGATTGTTTCGGAACATTTATTTTGTTCAGCCATTCTTAAAATGAAATATTTCAAGCAACTTTTTTTAAATTGTCGTATTGTCAAAAGAACTTGAGGTATTTATCAAAATTTCATAACATTTTAAGTGTATTCAATAGTAATTTAACAGTAAATAAATGAACGTTCATTCGAATACTAATCCTACTAATATTATAAACTAGCTTCCGCCCGCGACTTCGTCCGCGTGGATATTGGAGAAAATCCTTAGGGAACCTTCAGCCAGGATCCGACCAGCCGTTTTTACGCGATTAGGCGGGTCCCCACCAAGCGCGCTGCCTCGCGAGGCAAGACGTTTGCCTCGTGAGGCGGGCCTCGCACGAGGCTGCTCGCTTGGTGGGGACCCGCCTAATCGCGTAAAAACGGCTGGTCGGATCCTGGCTGAAGGTTCCCTAAGGATTTTCTCCAATATCCACGCGGACGAAGTCGCGGGCGGAAGCTAGTTTTTTACAATAATCAGAATTGGTCCAGAGATATTAGTAGGTATATACACTTTTAAACTTTCGCGTTGCATTTTATTAGATTTGGAACACAGGTTTTAACGCGATTTTAACTAAAACATAGGTGTTGAGCACCTACCTTTTCCCGACGTTTCGACCGAGTTGCATCGGCCGTGGTCACGGGCTGACTGGAGCTGCGGTGTTACGCCTCCTCCTCTGCATCGGTGGAATCTTCATCCACCGTCGAACAGTTTTTCCAACTACCGCCACACACAATACTATTTTGATAATACGTTAGTATTGTGTGTGGCGGTAGTTGGAAAAACTGTTCGACGGTGGATGAAGATTCCACCGATGCAGAGGAGGAGGCGTAACACCGCAGCTCCAGTCAGCCCGTGACCACGGCCGATGCAACTCGGTCGAAACGTCGGGAAAAGGTAGGTGCTCAACACCTATGTTTTAGTTAAAATCGCGTTAAAACCTGTGTTCCAAATCTAATTAGTAGGTATTTCGTCCCCGTCCCTGTCCTCATAAAAGCTCAAAAACGACATCCACATCGATTTTCATGTTTACTTACCCCATTTAGGTACCCCTAAGGGATGATTTTCAAAATAACAAAATAGGTATGTAATTGCCTATTTATTTCTAGACGTGCTCCTACGAATTTTAAAATTGTAATGTCTATTTCATATTCTTTTTCCATGCAAAATTTGAACACCATTTTAACCCCTGTAGGGGTTAAAATCATGTCCACCTTGTTGGACCATAAATTATTGTCATTTTCGCAATCACCATCCCATAAAACCTCAAAAACGACATCCACATGGATTTTCATGTTTACTTATCCCATTTACCCCTAAGGGATGATTTTCAAAATAACAAAATATATAATTGCCTTTTTATTTTTAGATGTGTTCCTACGAATTTTAAAGTTGTAATGTCTATTTAATATCATTTTCCATACAACATTTGAACCCCGATTTCACCCCTTTAGGGGTTAAATCATGTCCACCGTGTTGGACTTCAAAATAAATGTTATTTTCGCAATCACTATCCCATAAAACCTCAAGAACGACATCCATATCGATTTTTATGTTTACTTACCCCATTTACCCCCTACGGGGTTGATTTTCAAAATAACAAAATATATGTATATTTATTTTTAGACGTGCTCCTACGAAGTTTAAAGTTGTACTGTCTATTTCATATTGTTTTTCCATACAAAATTTGAACCCCATTTTCACCCCTTTAGGAGTTAAATCATGTCCACCGTGTTGGACTTCAAAATAAATGTTATTTTCGCAATCGTCAACTCAGAAAACCCCAATAACGACATCCATATCGATTTTTAGGTTTATTTACCCCATTGCACCCCCATTTCATCACCATGGGGGTTGAAATTATACCAATACAATATGCGTTGCGTTAGATTTCCATCCATAAGCCTAAATTCCAAATTTAGCGATTTTTACTTCAAAAATAAAGGATTATCTTCTAAACACAACTTCATCCCCCTTGTCACCCCTTCTGGGGTAGAATTTTGAAAAACGCTGAGACACGTATTTATTTATTTTCAATCATCAGCATAAACACAAAATTTGAAGATCCTAGTTTCAAAACTGAGGGACTTTCATACAAACTTTCATCCCTTATTTCATCCCTTTAGGGATGGAATTTTCAAAAATCCTTCCTTAGTGGATGCCTACACTGTATAAGGTATCTGTGTGCAAAATTTCAAGTCTCTAGGTTCAGCGGTTTGGGCTGTGCGTTGATATCTCACTCAGTCAGGACTTTGAATTTTATATATTAAAGATGTGAAAGTTTGGGTTTGGATGTTTAGATGTTTGGATGTTTGTTCCTCAATTACGCCAACACTACTAAACGGATTTGGTTGGAATTTGGCACACAGATAGTAGATAGGCTAGATTAAAACAAAGGATACTTTTTATCCCGATATTCCCACGGGAACTGGAACCACGCGGGTGAAACCGCGGGTGGCCGCTAGTTAACAATAATAAAGGTCTTTCTTAGCAGCCTTTTACATAACTTTCAGAGTAAAAGCTCGCGAAATTAAATAAATTGCGGGAACTGAATGGTGACTGTAATTAGCCGAACTCCATTGACGAACTTAAGTAATTTCACACTCTGCGCCCCGGGACCTTTTGTAATTAATTTACTTTCGGATACGGATGTAATTATAATGCTTAATGTTAGAGCATATTCCGATTATGTATGAGCAAAGCATATCTACTGCTTGAAATAAAACACTTTTTAACGGATACTAGCGCGGTTTTATTGAAAGTACTTTGGTAATTAGTTGGTAATTGGTTTGACTTTTGATTTTCCTGACGTTTCGGCACCTTTGCCAGCTGCCGTAGTCCAAGTAATTACCAAAGTACTTTCAATAGAACCGCGCTGGTATCCGTTAAAAAGTGTTTTATTTCATGTCTAGTGAGCGCGTAAGCTTGAGAAGTGAATTATTACGTCTACTGCTGCTGCGTTCATAATAATAGTAGGTACTATGGGATGTAACATAGGTACATTTAATATTAACCCTCGATTCGTCTTCATTCTGTTAAATATTTGGTATCTTTTTCACAACACTTAACGTACTTTACGTAACTTTCACAACACTTAACGGTGCGTTGCGTAATAGGGAATATGCATAATTTTTTTTTTAAATCTTAATCAAAAGTATAATGCGTGAGAAAATTAACTGTAATATTAAAACTTTTCTCTTGCGTTTTTTTCTCGTGATATAGTTACTTGAAGTTAGCGCGCAGCAGCACCCGCCGAAAACGCTCCATACAAAACGGTGACGTCACACATCACGTTTCAGGTGTATTTCGGCGCGTTTAATATGGAGTTGGCCAATAATCTTCAATTATCTCCCTAAATTTTGCGTTTAAGTACATATGTGTCATACAAAATATAATTTCTTATTCGATATTCTATCTGACTGTAAAGTGCATTATATCCGAAAATGAAAAAAAAATATCGTTATTTTTCCCTGATTTCATCGTGTGATAAAACTAAAATAATATTTTTTTTTTATTTTTTTTCCTGTTCCATCATGTTTTTATAAGTGTCCGCAGCGATCAAGATCAATTTTATCAAAATCGGTGACTTATGCATATTCCCTATTAATGTTGCCACTATTCATTGTATTTTTTTTAACTTCTGTAGGCAGATAATTATTGATATTTAATTTATAAATCTTGGTGTACTGTAATAAATTACTATTTTATAATTTTAGTTACTTGTTAGTTCTTAATCGCTTTTATTTTTGCAAAATGAAGCAAAGAATGAGATGAAACTTTATCGCAAAATGTCTCTTCATAGTCATATGATGAACTTGATAAAATATGTCTCAGACATGTAAAACATAGTAAAGCGAACACGTGCCTTTATCTAGAGTTTATGAATACGACCCTCGCTAGCTTGTGTAAATATTAATATGAAATTTTGCGCAGCGCCCCAAGCTGTTCCCATCCTAAACTACAAAATATCCATACAAGTCAGCATTTTAAGACGCTGTTACACAAGGAAAGTCTCTTGCACGCAAGTGGCAATTTTTCTTGGCAATAATTGTGTTGCCTAGTGTAAACAGATGCTTCAAGCCTCGCCTCTTGAAAACAATTATCGCTACTTAAACTTTCTTAGAAACCATACAAGTTTTTGTCATAATGTAAACACCCGCAGGCGAGAATTGAAAGGCGAGTTTTGCCATGCGATAATCACTTTAATTTTTTTGCCACTTGCGTGCGTAAACTTCCCTTGTGTAACAGCGTCTTTATCCAGTGATCAAAATATCGTAACAACCAAAGAGTTCAAATAAACGAAAAGTACATAATAAGAGGTCTTCAATAGGGAATATGCATAAGTCACCGATTTTGATGAATTTGAGCTAGATCGCTGCGGACACGTATAAAAACATGATGGAACAGGAAAAAAAATAAAAAAAATGTATTATTTTAGTTTTATCACACGATGAAATCAGGGGAAAATAACGATTTTTTTTTTTCATTTTCGGATATAATGCACTTTACAGTCAGATAGAATATCTAATAAGAAACAATATTTTGTATGACACATATGTACTTAAACGCAAAATTTAGGGGGATAATTGAAGATTATTGGCTAACTCCATATTAAACGCGCCGAAACACACCTGAAACGTGATGTGTGACGTCATCATTTTGTATAGAGCGTTTTCGGCGGGTGATGCTGCGCGCTAACTTTAAGTAACTATATCACGAGAACAAAACGCAAGAGAAAAGTTTTAATATTGCAGTTAATTTTCTCACGCATTATACTTTTGATTAAGATTAAAAAAAAATTGATGCATATTCCCTATTACTGATTGTAATATTTTTGATCACATGTTTTTTTGCGTATTGACTGTGTCCATAAATCTGACGCTTCCTATATACTTTTCTGCTCGGTAAACTCATAATAGAGCTTGATGATCCCCTTTAAATATACGTGACCTGAATTTCGGCCTTTTCGTATCTAGAGGTATTTGAAACGGTGAATCGTTTCAATTACGACGTATTTATTGTTCGAAACGTATCAAAATATTTATTTTAGAATATCATCAAACCGTAAAGGGAAGCAGCTTTATTTTAGTCTGAAAAGGACCGGTTTTATTTTTGTCGGGTCGCCCAATCCTTTTTGTGTAAAAAGAGAACGTATTCTTAGCACGAGCATCTAACGAGAAAAAAACGCGCGTTAAAAAAATCGATAGAGAATGTATGGGTGTACAGTTAAGGCCAAGCCACACAGCGGGCGTGACGGGATGGGACAGCGACACGACGCTGAGAAGTTGTAATGTACTAGATACTATGGACGATGACACACAGGCCGGCGTGGCGCGACGTGTCGCGTCCCGTCGCGCCACGCCGCCGTCGCGCCGAGCATGAATACAGATCGGAAGCGCGGCGGGGCGGAACGTAGGCGTGATCACGATCACGCCCGCAGTGTGAACTCCCGTCGCGCCCCGTCGCGTCGCGCCCTGTCACGCTGCGCCCCGTCACGCCCGCTGTGTGGCTTGACCTTTATACAGCACCGTCTACCGCCGAAAAGCAAATTGAAATTTGAGTAAAGCTTGAAAAGTAAGCGTAGCGTTAAAACGCATACGTTTTAACACTACCTATGCTTAATTTTCAAGCTTATATGAGCAATATACGATAAAATCACATGTCGCAAACTTATGTAAATCACAGACTTTGATGTATTGTATGGAATTGACAAGCTTACGGCACGTAATTTTATAGTTTACTGCTTATTTTAAAGCTTTAATAGTAAGCGTAGCGTTCAGTTAAAACGCATAGAATGTACCATTTGAGTAGGAGGCAGCACTTTTACATGCGTTTTTAGGGTTCCGTAGCCAAAATGGCAAAAAACGGAACCCTTATAGATTCGTTCTGTCTGTCTGTCTGTCCGTCCGTATGTCACAGCCACTTTATTCCGAAAGTATTCGGATTACACAGTTGAAACTTGGTAGGTAGATGTATTCTAGTAACCGCTCAACAATTTTAACACAAAAATAAAAAAAATAAAACATTAAGGGGGGGCTTCCCATACATGGAACTGAATCTGAAAAATTTTTTTTTCTTCAAACCAATACGTGTGGGGTGTCTATAGATAGGTCTTCAAAAATGGCATCGAGGTTTTAAGACGATTTTTTCTCAAAGTCAACCGTTTGAAAGAAAAACACTGCCAAAGTGGTAAAATGTGTGTCCCCCCCCTCTAACTTTTGAAATAAGAGAGTGAAAAATCTAAAAAAAATATGCTGGAGATCTTAATAAATACTTTCAACGAAAATTGGTTTGAACAAGGTATAATAAGCAGTTTTTGAGATATAGCACATTTTCCAAAACCGCAAACATAACTTTGTCATTCATACCAACACTGTGAAAAACAAAGTTATTTTTGCAGACAAAAAATTATAGTGGTATAAAATTTCGTATAAGGTAACTACGGAACCCTACGGCGCGTGGCCCGACACGCACTTGGCCAGTTTTTTGTTTCTCTCTCGATAGATGTTCTTGCTAGGGGTATTGTGAAAACAACCACGTAGTCCCTTTAAATGTTTAATCATAACAGCCCTATCAATGCCCACTGCGGGAGTCTGGACGTTAGTCTCCTGTGGGATGATGTTGCACTTATTTTCACGTTTGGCAGGCGGGTTAAAGATTACGATCTTTAACCCGCCTTTTTGGACCATTTTATCGGAAAACACATCTGTCCATTTTCTAGTTGACGAAGGAGTTATGTATATTTCTAAATCATTTGTCGTCTTTTATGACAGCCCAAAATGTATAGGATAGGGTTTAGCACCAACTATTCTACCCCGCCAGACACCATACGTCATAAGATAGGGGTTTGATTGTATGTATAACTAAGTTATAATATATAAAGTTATAAAATGCATCAATCACGATCGCTCTTTATGTGGGAATCTGTGTTCATCCATTTCTGACTTATAAAGACAGTCACCGAAGTAAATTGTATTGCCGCAGCAATGGATATACAGTGTACGTCATTAAAATTGAAATGCTGGACTTACACAAAATTAGAAGTGGTTCTATTTCGTTTGCTGTTAAGGTTTAATTTCGTTCCTATGCGGTGAGATTGTTGGTTTACAGTGCTGGCGCTGACTGTAACTGAATTTGTGAAACGCAAAGCGAAGTTAACTCAACAGCCTGAATCGTGTCTTGTGGCTTAATAAAACGTCAAAAGATTAAATAAGCGAAAACGTTGCTTGATTTTTGTTATAAATTATGGTTTATAGCTTTTAAATCTACCTATAGAAGCTTGTAATTTTATTACCCTTTGAGAGTTATATTTTTTATGTCTTGTTAAATTATGTATGATGTACCTAAGCACCCTAAAGAAAAAGAAATTAAATCTTGTTTAAACATGTCATATTATTGTATTAGCATGGAATAAAGAATGAAAATTGGATACAAAATCGATTAGAATACTAGAGGGTTCAGGCACAGCGACGTAGTTAAAATTAGTAAGTATAAGTATTCTGTTAAATTGTTTACTGATATATTACTTACATTTATAAATCTCCCGAAAATAGATAGGTGGGTACCTATACTGAAAATTTTCTTTTCGAAATAACCGCCGTAATACCTAAGCGCGAAAACGAAGTAAGTACGATTCGCTTCGCTTCGCTCATATAGAGATCTATGGTAGTATCGCGATGTGCGAACACAACTACATGAGCGTAGCGATACGAACCTCGTTTCGTTCTCAACGTGGCTTGCGCTTTATAAAGGAACAATATTGTCTCTTTCCCCACATATCGTTATGGATCATAGGATCTATTGGAAACAGATTACTGGCTCCAAGTGGAAGTTTACTTACGAAGCGGAGCTGTGCCGTCAGGAAATTCAAATAAGGCTTAGACGCAAGGAATCTACAGCAAATAGGCTTAGAGCAAATTATCGAGAGAAATTATCTAGAGAGAAATGAGAATATGTGATGTGATGCCTAGGTACTCTGTCTTTTGTTTCGTTCTAAAATGGGTATATTCCTATGATTAAGTAATCTAAAAAGTTGTCTCTCTTTCTATCTTTGAAGACTGGACTAGCTTAATCCTGAAATTAATAAAAAGGTAAAACAACATCTGTGGATAAACAAACAGAAACAAATTAACAAGAAAGCAACCTAATAAAAACGTGATAAAATACAAAATAGTTTCGTACTACCCATGCACATTATTATAAACGTTTCCTATAGTAACAACGTATACGGTGAAACAAAAAGAAGATTAAAAGTGCGGTCCAAAGAAAAGTAACGTAATTCAAGTCCCAAATCACATCCAATTCAAAATTGGACAAATAAAGGCAATAAAGTTGCGTTCTAAAGAGAGGCACGAAGTAATGAGGGAGGAATGGCGTCTGACAACGTTAAATATCACTTTGTGAAAAGAAAGAGCGGCGTCTTTTGTTTAATTACGTCATTACGCGCGGGCGATGGCCGGCTTATCTTTACGAGTGTACGGGGAATACCTTTAAAAGGCAATGCAGGTGGTTCACACTGTCACCCTCAAAACAAACACTAGGGCATTGCTGGGGTAACACAAACTATGGACTTAGAGCTAGCCCCGGAAATAGGTGGACAATTTACAGAGCGACGAAATCCCTCTTGTTTGACATACAAAATGCGCGAAAAAGTGGTAAAGTTTGATGCCGCCTGGCACTACTTTTCCACCAGTCAAAATTCCTGGCAATGTTATATTCGATTTAGATACATGATTGGCTTGCTATTATACCACACCAAATCCAGAGCTCTGTAAATTGTATACCTTCAATCGCTTTTCAGCCCCTTTGTTGCTTAACCACTCCCACCCCCACCATTGAAAATCTGCCAGGTGCCCGGATCTGTTAATATTTTTTTTTATTTTTTTATTTTACTTTATTAATAGTATGACTAACTAACTAAAATGATTTAGTCGCTCTGTAATATCCACCTATTTTCGGGGCCAGCTCTTAGTATATTATAGTATATAGTAGTAGAGTAGGTAACTGATGTAGGAATAAATTCCAAATCAAGTTTTGATGCAGTAAAAATCTTTCATTGAAATATATTTCATTCTAAATACTGTCATGTAGTGCGTTCAAATCTTGTTCTAATTTACAAGATTTTTAAAACTCAATAATAATGACATGTGAAATCCACTTTAATAGCGCACTAGCTAAGCGATGCCCAAAGTTTCTTCATATATTTGATTATACTTAAATAACATTTCTCGATTTTTATAGTAATACTTTTTCAGTAAAGTGAATTGTAGTTATGTAACTATTTTCGTTTAAGTTAGGTTTAGGCACATAGGATTCATCACACGTTATAAAACTCAAAATATATTTTAGTCTGTCTCTTATCATTTCGTATCGATATACAAATATCAGGACTTCATAAAATAAGGTAAGATGAATAAATAATGAAAAATATTAGAAAAAAAAATCGACTCACCCGTAGCAACTCAGACGGGATTTCCAATATTTTTCATTATTTATTCATCTTAATATAAAAATAGCATTGTGAATGCAAAAATCTAAAATTTTAAAAAATAAGGTAAGTTAATAAATTAAAAACTATCGATCTCGTGGTTTGTGCATAAAACATCGTAAAACGATTGCCTAGATGCAAATCAAATGAGGACATATAAATGCTGAGGACATTTATTACCTACCCTAAATTGTTTGCTGTTCGGATAAAACTCGATCGAAATAATCCGTAGCACGAATAGCTATCGAAAAAAATAACGCACGAAAAACATTCGATGAGTTTTGTATGGGAAATTTTCTACCATCCATCTACCGCCTAAAAACAAATAAAATGATTTATAGAGAATTTGTTCTATCGAGTAAGTACTTTTACGTGCGTTTTTTTTCGACAGCTGTTCGTGCATTCAAGATAACATGATTGATCAAAATACCTTTAGTTCAAGAGAAAAGATTCTATAAACATTAAATTCATGCATTTTTACTATCGGTATCCAGGCGTGTGAGTTAAGATAAAATTTTAGACTTTGTAAGGACATAATTTTATTATAATTGCCAGTAATTCATTGTAATGGCCACCTTTTGGTATTAAGGGAGCTTTTTAACCGCGTCTAATAAATTAATAAACCTCCGTTTTCAAATTCAGGTATAATTCTTTCCAAACCGAAACTCAAAAACCCTTAATCATAATTACGTAAGTATCTATAATCATAAAGAACTGTTGTGTGACTTTTTTTAAATGCAAAAATTAATAGCTGCGTCACTTGATTGTCCGTCTGTCTGCCTCTGTCAATACCGTTTTTATTATACTTATTTATGAAATAATGTCTTGTTTATACTAAAAATTACTTTGGATGCGCGAGTTACTGGAAATATGCATTTTTATGGCCCCTCTTTATATCAACTTAAGAGTAAGGGGTAGTTTTATTACTTCCATCATCATTCGATCGGAAGATATAAATATTATATTATAAAATTTATGATAAAACTTAAGTTTAGTTGGTCCTTTGTTGGTACTAGGTAGTTGATTTTCCTTAAATGGCTCTATTTAGTTTGTTTGATAATTTTTTTTTTGGGTTTAATTAATTAACCAAAGTTTATGATAATAGCAAACTAAAAAGATTTGGTACTAATATGTTTTAGGGAACACTTAATCAACCCTCGTTATTTTATAGCTCCATCACCATTACCTTACTAGCGCGTAATCATATTTTATAACATATTTGCTCGTAAAGGGTCTCTTATTACGCCAATTTCAATATTGTATTGTATCTCATTACGAACTTGTGCGGTAATGTAAAGTAAAACGCACGGTTTATCAAGATGCTTCGTCTTAAACGAACGGTACTTTTTTAAATCTTAACAAAGAGTTTTTATATCAGAATCTTTTCTGATGCGTCATGTGCGATTGACCTCTTGGTCAACATTTGATGAATAAAATTTATTTTATATAATTTATTTTTTCAATAATTTTTTTTTTAATTTTTGAATATGGGTATCAAATGAAAGGCCTTGATGAGCACATTCCAAAATTATATAATTTGTGACTAAAATCTAAGAAAAAATTTTTTATTTTATTTTTGAATATGGGTATCAAATGAAAGGCCTTGATGAGCATATTCCAAAATTATATAATGTGTCACTAAAATTGAAGAAAAAAAATATTTTTTTCGATTTTTGAATATGGGTATCAAATGAAAGGCCTTGATTAGCACATTCCAAAATTACATAATTTGTCACTAAATTTAAGAAAAAAAAATTTTTTTTTTATTAATTTTGAATATGGGTATTTAATGAAAGGCTTTGATTAGCACATTCCAAAATAACATAATTTGTCACTAAAATTTAAGAAAAAAAATTTTTTTTTAAATTTTTGAATATGGGTATCAAATGATAGGCCTTGATTAGCACATTCCAAAATTACATAATTTGTCACTAAAATTTAAGAAAAAATTTTTTTTTTAATTTTTTAATATGGGTATCAAATGAAAGGCCTTGATGAGCACATTCCAAAATGATATAATTTGTCACCAAAATTCAAAAAAAAAGTTTTTTTTTTCAATTTTTGTTTTTTTACTTTATTGTTGTTTGATTTCCTCACAATCGAAGTGAAACTCAAGTGAAAGGCAGAAAAATCGACCGATAGAAACTTACAAGTGTATCAAAATTTCATCATTATGGAAAACAAGCAAAAATGCTTAGTCCGAGTTTTATTTATTTCCTCGCAAATATGTTATAAAACGTCGTATGACATACGTGCGCTTTGATAATTACAGCCTCTGCTTTCTTGTAGCCCTCGCCTACGGCTCGGGCTAGCAATATCGCCTCAGCTGTAATTTTCAACTTACCGCACTTATATCATAATGTACTATTACGCTTTGCTATTAACTCAGACATAAAAAATACATATAAACTAACAAGTCACATGAAAATCTTATTCTAGTGTTAGTAATTAAATTAAATTAATACTTTAAGGCTTGTATGATGAAGAAAAAGCATATGTGCCCTCGTAGTATATCTGCCTATATAGATAAATCATAACTCCAAGCTTTTTCCATTACAGAAGGTCTGCTACAGAAATAGCACTTTTGTTTGATTTATAACCACGTTTTGCTAATAAAACGTACCATGTTGTGAGTCGTAGAAAACATGGTGATTTACTTAACTTTTGGCCAATTTTTACAAAGAGTCGTAAAAGTTTTTATTTCTCTCTGTGCTGAATGTTGTTGAAATTGCTGAAGGTAATGGCTCTGAAGATGTTGAGATTGCAGGACACCGTGAATGGGATGATTGTGAAGAATTTTCTTAAAAAACGTCTGTGGATTCGAAAAATCCTTATTGCATTTTTTACCTTTTATTATATATAAAGTTGTCTTGTTTATTTAGATCAGTGGTTCTTAACCTTTTAGTGATGAGGGACCATTTTGACAAAAATTTTGTCTTGCCATCAATCTAAACAGATTGAAGGTAAAATACAGTAAATGTAAGTAAATAAAGGAAGGTTGTTAGGATGGCGTCGCGGACCAGTACTGATTTAGATGATTATTTTAATTTGTAAAGCCTTTCGTATTTCTACTAGAATTAAATTAATATGTTATTAACAACGCTAAAGATATTATATTAAAATACCTTACGTTGACATAATTAATAATTTACAAAACAGTGGTTTATAATAAGTATAACGTAAAACGAAAGCCATATTTCAATCCCATCTAAGTAAAAATCAAATTCAACAGCCTTTTTCCATCTACGCTAGAACATAACTAAAAATATGGAAGCAAATGGAGCAGAACTAGAAATGAAATAGCGGAAACCCTCGATGAAGGTTTCTAAGTAATGGGGAAACGGGATCTCGGTTCGTGTGGTTACATTTACCAAAGCATATTAGAGGCACTTTATGTAATGGGTACAGCTAAACTAAAAAGTAAACATTAAACAGAAGAGCAAATCGGTACAAATCGAAGTTTTCCGTGCACGCACACATAGACATATCGTACAGGCAATTTCAGGCTGACCCAGACAATATTCAGTACTGTAGCAGTTACCAAAGACTTCCTAGCGCCAACAAAACAAATGACGGCAATGTTCTCGAATACGGGCCCTATTTAATAACGTAACAATTTGTTAATTGTCATGACAATTTGCTAAATTTAATAAACGTGACAATTTGTAATAATAATAACAATTTGTAATAATAATAAGCATTGTGAATGCCTAAATTCTAAAAATTCACTTGTGACAATTTGTCACTTGTCATGTCAATTTAACATCCATTGCGTCAACCAATTTGAAAATAGAACAAACTACTCATAGCTACACCACAGCACAATGTAAACCAAATTATCATGACAATTGATAAATCGTCACATCATTAAATAGGGTCCAAAGCGAACTCTTGTGAGGCCAAATTAAGCACTTCTTCTTGGCCGTAATGAGGGAGAAGAGTGAATGTGTAAATGATTCCTTAATGGAATAACAATAAAAATGATTTAACAATATGGCCAATGGCTTCACGCCAATAATATTTATGCACTGATGAGACCTTTTAGGAAATGGTATTTTATCCATCCAACGCTTATTACCATAAAGTTAGTTCAGTAACCTACTTCATAACAAAATTAATACAAAAAAAAATACTCCAACGATTCCTAAAGGAAACTTTTTAACTTCCTAACCAGTCTACGGCTCAAATATCGCATAGGTATATGCATTTTATAACGAGTTCCGTGAATTTATATTTCCGTTCCCAGGTGTCCGACATATTACTTTCCAGGCTGTAACGCGTGAAGTTTATGAAATAACGGAGTTATATTAAAAATCGCAGTGAAATATTAGGATAATTTATGACTTTTAAAACAAAAATTTTAAATGTGTTTCAGATTTGTTGAAATAAAAACTAAAGTAAAATCCTATAGGTATTTAACTTGATGGAAACGTTTTTAAAATGTGTCTGTTTTCTCCTGTAAAATAATCGTCTCATTTTTCGTGGCGTTACTAAGAAAGAACTTTGTTTTGACTTTTCTTGTAACGATAAGCATTCCCGCCCACAAGTGACTTTTTGTAGCTGCGATTATTGCGGCGTTTATCGCTTGAGATAATCGCGGCGACAATCGCGGCGATAATCGCGTCGCTTTTTTAGTCGCTAGCTTAGTTAACCCTAATGATTTCCAAAAAAATCCTACTCAAATGTTAAAACTTAACACCAATAATCTATAATTTCAGGAGCATGAAAAAACTACTAACTAGATCTCTGTATTTTTATGGGACTACATCTAAACTTTGTTCGTTCAGATAAAAAAAGAATTATTTAAATCGGTTAACTACAGCTGGTGAAGTTATGGTAAAACACACATAAAAAAATATCTGCAACCTTATCCTTTTTTTGAAGTTGGTTAAAAAGGGTGCCATTTCCAATTGAAATTTTTGGCCCATAAAGTAATGTGCCTACAGAGTTGGACCCAGGGCTGTAATATATTCACGAGCATTAGGCGGGCCATAATCCCGCCATTTGCATTCCCACGTCCATGGTCAAAGGTAAATGGATTGTTAAGAAAGGTTGATGGTCTCGCTCACAATGGGCTTAGTGTGATCTTATTTGCTGTATGATGATGTAGGTTGTATATATATGCACGTCTACAGGGTGTTTGGTAGCCTTTATAAAGCCGAATGGTTGAATAGCGGCCGCCCGTGGTTTCACCCGCGTGGGTCCTCTTCCCGTGAACATATCAGCATAAAAAGTATTCTATGTTTTAATTTAGGCTATCTACTATCTGTGTGTCAAATTTCAACCAAATCCGTTCAGTAGTTTTTGCGTGATTGAGGAACAAACATCCAAATCCAAAAACTTTCATATTTATAATATAAGTAGTTAATTCAATCCTGAGATTCACTTTTTTCCGTTTTATTGAATAGCGAGCTCAAAAAAAGTTATTGGGAAATTCTCGATCCAAGTCGGCGAAAAAATTTTGTCGGAAAATCTAAAAAGTTACCGACCGATTTTGGGTACTGAAATTGCACTTTGCCCTCCGACAGACGTATATTTTGACATAGGTATAGCCTTTCCGCGTACCTTTCATTTCTGCGTAACTACAGGTAAATGTCACAATTTCATAAATCGGGGCGCTTAGGTACTCGATCACGAAAACATAAATATTTTCAATTTTAAACTTTTAGATTTTTGCATTCACAATGCTATTTTTTTTATTATTTTTATTTATTTATCTTAATATTTTCAATATTAAAAGTTGTGGTTTTTAGGATTTATAATATTTTTTGAGTGAAACGCCATTTTAGAGTGCAGGATCGATATTTCACAATCATTCCAATATTTTTTAGGATAAAAGATAAGAATTTCTTCCCTACATCAACTCAAAATACAATACCTTGACCTTAATAAGGGGTTCCAATGTTTGACATACATGACTGTGATTTAAGTGTGTGAGGAATTGAGGATGCCTACTTTTGTAAAAAAGATTAGTCATCAACAGATATCGAAAAAAAAAAATAACGCGCGTAAAAACATTCAATATAGTAATAACATTTTGTTTGGGAAATTTGTACAGCGTCATCTACCGCCAAAAAGCGAAATAGATAATACTCTATGGAGTAGTTTTCCACGCGTTTCTTTTCTCGATAAATGTTGGTGCTAGGGGTACTGATCCCCGTCGATATTAAAGTATTTTTACTGCAGCATAGTTTTAGTTAGTATTATTTACAAACAAAAGCTTCTTTAATTAAAAGCGGCATTTCGAAGTAGCGCCAAGTAGAGGCACAAAGAAACAGACGATACGCTTAGTTACATTGTTGTCTTGTTCATTAACTTGTTTACAAATTGCATATTGATTAAGTGAAGTTAGCGAGGGGCGTTGTCTTGAAAATAGCTGTTTATTCTTGTTAAGAGGCATATTACATTTCGACTGTGATTTTTGCGTAAATTGGCCAATTTTGGCGTTATCGATCTCAGAAACAAAAATACATTAACACTTTTGACTTATTGAATGGTGCAGAATAGCTATTGGAATAGTTCATAGCGGCCTCGCTTTTTTGAAAATTTGCTTAACTTTATAATTAAACCCGATATTGCAGAGAAAGATTTTCATAAAATGCGCAAAGGCACTTTTTTAAGCTCATGGATTGAACAACTGTGCTAAACAATTGAAATAAAAAAAATGAATGCTATCTCTTATATAGTCGAATAGTTCATAGCGGCCTCGGAATTTTGAAATTATGTTTAGAATATGAGAAAAAAAATCCCAATCAAAAACCATAAAACTACTAAAAAAGCTCAGATTTAACTGTGGATTTCTCCTAGATACATTATTATTATTATGTAAAAAATATATTATAATAATCTTTAGTTCATAAGAAAATCTAATTTCATACTTTATTTGTTGTTTGTACTTGTGTGGCTTTCTGTGTATGTTCAAAGTTGACTCTAAAAAAACGTTCATCAACTTTAATTTTCCTTTCTAACCCTTTAACTTTGCAGTGAGTCATCATATTACTTTTTGTCGCGGACACATATAAATGTGTTTAGTAGACCCAAAGGTTTATCTAGGTTGTATCGCTAAAATCCGTCAAAATCGAAATTTCGACGAAAAAATGTGATAGGGCCCTTAAGTCTAACAATGCTGTGATAGCTCAGTTGTTTTTATAAGCTGTAAATTTTTTTTATGTACAACGGAATAGTTGGCCTTCACCTCACCTGATGTTAAGTGACGATAAGACCGAAGGTAGAAACGCACTACAACCGGAATCCTCATCACTGAGGAACTGGCTACCTCTAACTGCCGGAGCACAACAATTTTAAATTGTTGCTAAGGCGTCAGACTTAGATGGTATTATTACGTCATCAAATGTATACTACCATATTCAGGGAAATAAATGATTATGATTATGATGATGATTAGGTATGATGCTGATTATGATTGATGTTAGGACTGATTATGATAATTATGATTATGATTATAATTGTGATCATGATTATAATTATGATTGATTTGAACTGTACCCGTAGCACGAACAGCTGTCAAGAAAAATTACGCGCGTAAAAGTACTATACAGTAATTTCGTATGGGAAATTTGTACAGCGCCACCTACCAACGTAAAACGAACTAAGATTTTCCATACAAAGACAGACTGTCTTTGTATAGAAAATCTTAGTTTGTATCGAATCGTTCAATCGAATTCGTTCTCGATTCGAATTCACTACGGGTAAAGAAATAACCGTTGCGTTGTGAAGTTTCCAAAGCCGAGAAACTATAGCTCTATAGACCACGTTTATAGCAGATTTTTGTAATTTGAATGAGCAACATTTGTGTTTTACTCAAGAAAAGCCTATTAATTAAACTTTTAGATTTTTGCATTCACAATGCTATTTTTATATTTCAAATCACACTTACCCAATCAAAATTATGTATAGAATTTTCGACAGAATTAAAAGAAAACAGCTAGCCAAAATGTAAAGTATTTAATTGGATTTGTTATAGTTCTATGAATTTGCCCGATAACGACCTTTAAACCAGCCTCGATTCCTATTCATCGTATTGAATGGAAACGAGGCATAAAAAGAAGATCAGTATAAACGTATATAGTAAACATATATATTATTATCTTTTACATGTCCAATCCGAAATGAAAAATGACGTGACGCGAAATCCGCCAACGCTGCCGTATCGGATTGTCCGGTCGTCAATAGGTCTATTTTGATCGCTCAACGATCGTAAATTTTAATAGGATAGAGTTTTCTATCGTTCGTTACGTTGTATTTGTAAAAGCGACTTTTACAGACAGAATTTCTACACAGCTTTGTGTGCATTAATTATTAAAGCTTTTTCATAAATTCTCTGTAAAAAAATTCATAAAAATAATTGCTCAGCCTTTGATTTTAAGAGTCATTATAGAGGTTTTCGTAGAAACCTCTACATACGAGGGTGGATTGATAAGTCCATGACTTTGTAATGAAGAAACACCTTTTTTCTCGGAATATTTTGTTTTATTTCTCTACATAATTCTATTAGCTCTCCGTATTCAGTCCAACGAAGTTCCTACCTCTTTAACCCATTATTTTTTTCTTATCGCCTGAAAACTGGTAACTGAAATGAGGGCCCATTTCAGACATCACCTTTTGGCTTGATGAAAATCTTTGCCCGCCAAGACATTTATTAATGTTTGGTAGGAGATAACAATCTCAGTGGGTTGAATCTAGAGAATAGGAAGGATTTGCATCTTCAGTCGATGAGTTTTAATGTCATGAATGCCGCCGAGAGGGTCGACAGGGTCATTATGAAAAATTAGAAGTCGCTTGCGCTTTTTGTTTCTAAAAGTAATAATCTTTTGCTGAATTTGGTAAAATGTAGTGTAAAGATTCCTTAAGGAGTTTCTTTTTAAGATACAAAAATAAATTATGAAAAAAAAGTCTTTCTTCTTTTCAAAGTCATGGACTTATCAAACCACCCTTGTATAATGACCACCAAGAACTTATTTCCTCATTCATATACCTACTTATTATTAGATTAACAATGTTGATTTTATTAAGAAGAAATCGAAACACCACAAAATATTTAGTAGGTACCTAATTTGTTTAATTAAAAACCATATTGAAAATTACGGCAGTATTTTTTTCAATATGGTTTGGTTATCCATTATAAATCAATTTTCTTCAGCGTACACAATTTATTAGATAAGGGTTTGATTTGTTTATCAGAGGAGCATTTAATTATTATGCCAAGAAAAATAATGCTGACATTCCCGAATGTTATTTCGCCGAGAGAATTGTCCAACCCTTTCATCCGATTATGAAAAATGTTTCATATCTGAAATTCCCGCAGCGAAACACGCACGTCCGTTTCAATTTGTATCGAAATTGCGTCGCTTGTCCATCGCTCGATTGGTACCTTTGACGTGCAAACGTTTGCATATTTTACCCATTCGATGAGCTACATTGTTATGTTACGGGTTTTTTCCTTTTTAATATTTTAGTTTGTTTTGTAACTTGCTATTTTTATTGTGCAAGTCAAATTAAATATTTTTCATCTATACATATAAAATTCCTAAACTATGGGTCTCATAAGGAGGCTCAAGGTCACTCAGCGTGCAATGGAGAGAGCCATGCTCGGCGTTTTCCTACGTGATCAAATCAGAAACGAGGAGATCCGCAGGAGAACTAAAGTAACCGACATCGCTCGAAGGATTGCTCAGCTGAAGTGGCAATGGGCGGGACACATAGCGAGAAGAACCGATGGCCGTTGGGGCAGAAAGGTTCTGGAATGGCGACCGCGCACCGGACGACGCTCCGTGGGTAGGCCCCCGACAAGGTGGAACGACGATCTGGTGAAGGTCGCGGAAAGCCAGTGGATGCAGGCAGCGCAGGACCGATCGTCGTGGAGATCCTTAGGGGAGGCCTATACCCAGCAGTGGGTGTCGTGTGGCTGATATGATGATGATGATGATGATATAAAATTCTAAATTGATTGACTGATTGATTCATTGTTGGGATAGGCGTAGAGCCCTAACGGCTGAAGGTAATGTATTATTTTAGTTTTATCACACGATGAAATCAGGGAAAAATAGCGATTTTTTTTGTCACTTTCGAATATAATGAACTTAAC
Organism: Agriphila tristella; assembly: GCA_928269145.1. NCBI lineage: Eukaryota > Metazoa > Arthropoda > Insecta > Lepidoptera > Crambidae > Agriphila > Agriphila tristella. The sequence continues at coordinate 8,125,868 of OV743440.1, forward strand.
AGTCGGATAGAATATCGAATAAGAAATCATTTTTGTATGACACATATGTAAAACGCAAAATTTAGGGAGATAATTGAAAATAATTGTAAATTCTTGGCTAACTCCATAGTAAACGCGCGCCTGAAACGTGATATGTGACGTCATATATCATGTTCGTTTTGTATAGAGCGTTTTCGGCGGTTGCTGCTGTGTGCTAACTTCAAGTAACATCACGAGAAAAAAAACGCAGGAAAAAAGTTTTAATATTACAGTTGATTTTCTCACGCATTATACCTATACTTTTGATTTTGATAAAAAAAAAATTGATGCACATTCCCTATTGAACGATTTGCTCTAATAATTTTATGATAAATTAAAACCTCTTTGTTGGTTAGACCTGCCATTATTAATACTACTTGCACTTGTGAAGGTGACGAATCTTTTCATTCCTCGACTGTACTTATGCTGATGGTTTTTCAGTTAGTAATAGAGATATTAACCGTGTTAATGGGTTCAATTTGGACAAACTGTGCAAAGTCCAAGTCTATCTTGTTTGGTAGCGAACTAACGGAACTACTAACAATGCCAAAGTTCTATATTTCAACCGTATTCAGTGAATATCGGGCGAGTAAACGTTCGTACCATGGGCAACAGCGACGCTTAACCACTGCTAAGGTCAAAATCGCTTGCACGCCGCGCCGTCGCAACCATACGTTTAGTTCGTGTAGGGGCGATACGCGCGCACACGAATTTTGTTGCAAACTGGTTAAGCGTCGCTGTTGCCCATAGTACGTCTTCGTTATTAATTAGACAGGTATGCTAGCTTAGTTACGATCAAAATGACATTCCGTACAAAGTGCTGAGCAAGCAAGTAAAGGCAACTCAACCAATCTCCACATGCACCATCGCTGAATAGTCATCATGCGCTAGGGATGGCGTTATATCAATAACAAAATCGATTATTTTTAAAACAGTTTTCATTTTTGTCTTCTAATAAATATACCGCAACAAAATGTAAGCTATATTTATCAAGATACTTACACAATTGTATGTGTTGTTTCAAACAAAAAAAACCTATTTTGTTATTATGGTTAAACAAAAAGCTTCCAGCTTGCAAAATCATAATAAAGTGTTACTGTAGCATTAACAGACACTATACAGAAGAACTGACATAATTTCTTTATCATTCACCAAGGATTTTTTATCTACGAAAGGTAAGACAAAATAAAAAAAGATAAGCCGACAAGTTAAGTAATATTAACGTAGAGTACGTTTTATCTTCTTCAAAGGTTTACTTAAAATATATGTTATGAAACTTATTAATATTGTGCGCACAAAGGTCAATCTATTTATTCCCTGAACTTGAAGCCATGTCGATGGGAATTAAGCGTAGTGTGTTAGTGGTATTTTTGCTCAAAATAACTTTTAACGAGAAATCTGATTTTTAAGACAACATCTTTATTTTGTGCGTTGGCGTTATTTATTCATTTGATATTATTTTATTTACGTTAAGTACTTTGATTGCGCGGCTGTTGAATATTGTATTGCGTTTCTTAAGAAATGACAAAATATTTAGTAGCTAGCGAAATACGAGTTTTGAAAACAGTTACCTACACGTTTAGATTTATATTTTGCATATATTTTCGTATTCACAATCCTATTTTGCTGGGTACTGGCCTATACCCAGCAGTGGGTGTTGTGCGGCTGATATGAATGCTATTTTGCTAGATTTTTTTGTCTTAAATCTAAAGTTGTATTGGTAATTACTATATTGATACTACTGTACTGAGTCTATTCTGATACTATACTAAGTATACAATTAATTAACAATAAATTCTACAGTTTTGTTTTTAAATTGAACATTTCCTTTTACAGGCAGCCCTAGTACCGTTTATATTCTCATCCAACGCTCGTGTCTAACCTAAATTTGCTTTCAGAGCAACCTGTAGAGACGCGTTCAAACGGAGCCACGCTCACACGAACGCTTTGTAAGCGCTCCGCTAAGCAAATATCAATAAAATAAAAGTTTCTTCAGACTTCATCGACTTGGGAATTTATTTGAGACGCGTTAACGAAACGAGCTTCTGCTCTTAAGTATTTATTCAAGTGGAAGCTTAACAGCTTTGGCGATATTTGAAGCTACTAAACTAGTGCTTCTGAGAGCTGTAGACCTGAATTTTTTGATAATTTTTCATAATGGCTAAAATACTTAATCAAGTTTTTTTTTCGAAAAACTCAATTGACAATATAATCTTTATAAGTACTTAATTATCGAACCTGCTCACAAAATTTCACTGCAGAATCGGTTGAGAAATGCGACCTGTAGAGGAGAACAGACGTACAGCCAGATAAACAAAAGCATTTTTGAAGCCGTAATAAATCAAATTTCATTACCTGTTTTTATTGATACTACTGAAATATCGATTGATGTAATTTGAATTGTATATTAAATCTTTTTCACTATATGATTTGAACTAACACTGATTAATATTTTCATATTCTTATTGCCTGTTTCATAGTCTACGGTTTGCTAATTATTTTAAAGTTTATAGTTTATTAGAAGTATTTAACTTTAAGTAAGCTAACTTGTGCAACGAACTTTGAGCGCTTAATAGCATGTCGGTGCGATTTAATCAGTATATTCAAAATCAATAAATTTAATGTTTACATAAAATACTAATACGAACAATAGCAAATATATTTTTAGGTAAAGGTATGTGATAAAATTTGTGAGCAGGTTCGATAATTAAGTACCTACTTATAAAGATTATATTGTCAATTGAGTTTTTCGAAAAAAAAACTGTATGATTAATCGTATTTTAATTGTTTACACAAAACAAAATGTTTTCTGTAATAACGTCACGTCACGTTCTAAGCTTCCAACGACGAATATAGTAACAAAGCAGAAACCTACAAGCTTTTGACTTGTTTTGTCCGAAACTGACCCAAAATTACATTTCATGTAACACGAGCGAGTCAGTCAGACAAAGGATGACTTCAAAGCTCACAGGTCCGAGCTAGGGTTACCACCTTTTCCAAACAAATGGAGTATTTTTTTCATCTAGTAACAAAAATAAAGTACGCAGTATAATGAAACTACAGTAATAAAGGTAAACCACTTTTACTTTCTTCACTGGAATACACCATGAATATTATTAACTAGGCTATAGCAACGATACGTTAGCAGTTTTCCCTAACTACTTGGCTTCTCGACTGTTGAACAGTGACTGAGCCCGCAACTGACTTTCGTCGACCGTTCTGCCGCCTATCCCCACCGCTTACCTCCCCATTCCACTACAAATGGCGGGAAAATATGGCGGGAAACGGCGGAGCTAAGCGGCGGTGTTGCCAGGCTATTAAACTAAAATACTACTATTATCCTTTCAATTTGATTCAAAATCATAACAATAAAATGGATTTATTACTATCAAACGACAAAACGTCACATTCGTCCATCCTGACCTCGTGCATGTCCTCGTGCACGGTCAACTCAACAATATTATAGGTTATAATTGTCAACTCAATACTTTCATAATAATATCGTCACATTCGGCCGGTTGTATGTTAACTAATACCGCATTCTATTAAACAAACTTATTGGGTTTAACGTATTGTTATATTTTTTTAATTTGAGAATTCTCATTTACTTAATTGTTATAATTAATTTTGTGGATTAATGAATGCTAAAAAGATAGAATCTACTGAATCTGCCACCATTTCAAAAATGGGAGGCCCCTCCAAGAAAGAAATGGCGAAAGAAAACTGGGAGAGGGTTGTCGACCTCCGTCTTTTATATTTAATAATTTATTTACAAGAGGAACTAACTGTTGTAACTTATCGCGCCTAGTATGATCATGAGATCATAAAGCTATAACATTTTTAAAATCCAGTAAGATTGTGACACAAATATTAACTCTAAAACATCTTAAAATTATTAAAAATTTTTTACCACAATAAGCAATCAAATTATTTATGAAAGTACAACATTTCTTATTAGTTCTTTCTACTAAATTAAAGCGCATCCTCAAACCCTGGATCACTCCAGGAGTGCTGCGTTGTATTCGGAATAGGGATGCTATGCATCGAAAATTAAAACGAAACCCAGGTAACACTATCTTAAAGCTCACTTACACTAGGTATCGGAACTTTTGCACAAAACTACTAAAAAAACTCAAAAGACAGTTCGACAAGAATGAGCTTCTTAAAGCAGGTACTAATCTAAAAATGTTGTGGAACTCTATCAAGCGAATAACTCAAATGTCACAGTCCAAACAACCTTCAACCCACCTACTTCAATCGTGTGTCACTCCAATTGCCTCTGTAAATCGTACAAACTCTTACTTTGCAACGATAGGAGAAGAATTAGCCAATAAAATCCCTAAGCTCCAAAATCAGCAGATTCCATACAGCCTATCATGCTCGCAATCATTTGTCCTTCTCGACACTGACCAAGACGAGGTCTTCACCACTATTATGTCATTAAAAACTAACAGCGCAGTTGGCTGGGACAATATTTCCTCCGCTATTCTCAAGCGATATGCTGCCATTCTTACTGCACCGTTAACACACATATTTAACAATTGCTTTCGCTTGGGAATCTTTCCCGATGCTTTTAAAAAAGCCAACATCCATCCCATCTATAAGGGTGGGGATAGGGCTTCGCCAGGTAATTATAGGCCTATAGCCGTCCTTACGTCGCTCTCCAAAGTTCTTGAACGCATCATCAATAAACAGCTTATTCACTTCCTAGAAACCAACAACCTTATTTCACCGAACCAATTTGGTTTTAGACGCAATATCTCAACATCCGATGCCGTTCTTGAACTTATAAATAGTATAGTTACCTCTCTTAACAATCGCAAAAAGGTAGTCTCCATCTTTCTAGACCTTCAGAAGGCTTTTGATACCGTTCCAATCCCCACCCTCCTAATCAAGTTAGAAAGACTTGGCGTCCTAGGTGTACAACACAACCTATTCAGCAGCTATCTCCTGGAACGGTATCAAAGAGTGAAAATCAACGATACCTACAGTGACTACCTCCCTGTATCCTATGGCATTCCGCAAGGGAGCATTCTAGGGCCAACCCTCTTCCTCGTTTTTATTAACGATCTCTGCAATTTACACATCCCTAATGGCAAAGTAATCTCTTTTGCGGATGATACAGTGCTCACATTTACAGCGAACAACTGGTCAGATGCCATGTCTTCCGCCCAAAACGGTTTCAATGCTGTCAACTCATTGTTAGCATTGAATACACTCACCCTTAATGCATCGAAAACCAATTTTGTAACATTTTCTATTCGTGATGACTCCCAACCTACACCCTCCCCAACCCTTATAGCCCATACCTGTCCTACCCCGAATCTCAATAATTGCTCTTGTCCCCCTATTGCATCTGTTCCCTTCATAAAATACCTCGGAATTATTGTTGACCGGAATCTCAACTTCAAACTTCACATTGAAGCCCTTACATCTCGGGTCAGGAAGTTAATATATATATTTAGAAGGCTTCGCTATGTTGCTTCCAGTACTATTATTAGGACCACTTACTTCGCTCTATGCCAGACCATCGCCACATACTGCATCACTGCATGGGGTGGCTCTGCAAAAACTAACTTATTGCAGTTGGAAAGGGCGCAAAGAGCGGTCCTAAAAGTAAGTACATTTCGTCCTTTTACCTTTTCCACTAAGGAACTTTACTTACAATGTAAAGTCCTATCTATACGCCAACTATTTATAATGCATAGCCTTCTGTACATGCATGCACGAACACCCTTTATACACTCCGATAAGAGAAGAAAACACGAAGTTTGTCTTACCCCTATAACCAACTTCTCATTTACAAAAAGATTTTTAATTTTTCTCGGACCATACTTATATAATAAAATTAATAAACTCATTTCCCACCATCAACTACCATCAACAAAATGTAAAAAAACTATCTTTGACTGGCTTCTTGGTCAAACGTACGACGAGTCGGAAAGTTTGTTGGTAGTGGTATCATAAGTGCAGGGTACGGTACTCTCATACTTGCACACGCGCATCTCGTACATACACACACACAAAAACCCACTCACACACAAACACCCACTCACACACAAACACTCACACACACACCCACTCACACACACACACACCCACTCACACACAAATACTTACACACACACACCCACTCACACACATACACCCACTCACATACATACACACACACACACACACACACAGGCATACTCGCAGGCAACACAACACTTACACAAAAAAAATTAAGTGCATTCTTCTTAAGTATTAATGTAATGTAATATTTCATGGTCTTTACTTTACGTTATGTTATGTAAAAGTAAGATAAAATATAAAATGTAATAGTTATCCTATAAACTAGCCACGATGATATTATTTAAGGTTTAATATGGGGTAGGGGCTGAATCCCTAATTACAGGTTATTTCATAACCTAGTAGGGTCAGCTAAGACTATTATAATATTTTCCTTTTGCCTTAAAATCTGTACTTGTTACTTGTTTACTATAGCTATAGCTATTTCTGATGTGACAATGTAATTTTGGTATGAATAAAGAGTTATTTAATTTAATAATTAATTAATTTAAATTATAAATTTTATTAAAATATTTAATAAGAGAAAAGTACAAAAAGTAAATATAACAGTCGACAGCCTATTTACCATGAAAGGGTAAACAAATTCAATTACAAATTGTCGACTTTTGACAGATAACGTGACGTGCTGCCGACTACCTAACTGAAATTATCAATGATATCAACTTATTAAACCCACAATAGGTATACAATTTCAATTTACTACACTTGCTAGCTATGTAAAACGCAAGGTAATCGTTTAATTATTAAAGTTGCGTTGCAACAATCATTATGAGTATATATTATTTTTATTTATTTCACAATTCACACCATGAGCTAGGTACTTATAATATTTAATTTAGCTAGACTAGAACTACCTATTTTGACAGGTTCTGAATAAGATTTAAATATATTTGATAAATTAATGCATAGGAATTTGGGTCCGTTTCTATGTTCAACCAGATAATTGCAGCTGAAACCTATTAGCCGTCGCAGCCTGTTGTCATCGTGTCACAAAAACTAGGATCGACCAATAACGCAACAGTCGTTTCTACCATCCAGTCACGCGTCGCACATCGCGCCGTCGTCACCTTAGCGACATATAACGCATCGGCATCTTGTCAGATGCAATATGTTTCTGAAATATATAAAACATAAACGACAGTAACCGTCCCTAAATCATAGGACAAACGTCAACAAAATAAAACATCAGAGTCAAAAGGAAATATATTTGAATCTATTCATGAGAACTGTTTCTTTATGAGATAAGAAAAATATTATGTGACATTACACATTCACATACTTATATACATAATCATATCTAGTTGCATAGTTATTAAACATTAATTTATCATGACAATTTATTCATTTTATTCCACAATTTGTGGTTCTCTTGCATTTTATTATGTAATGTCAATATAATAAGTCTATGTGTAATGCGCTCAGTTTTAGTAATTGCTAATGTAATTAGTAGATGCAATAAATAATTATGAATATGAATGTCATTACTCGCGGGGCCACCGTTTGCCACTATGTTGTTATGTCTTTTTCTCTCTCTTATTGCCTTTTGGCTTAAGAAACAGTAAGTAATAAATAAACTCATGCGAATGACTCACCTTAATGACAACTCAAGGGAAAATAAATAAACACTTAACGTACAGTCAACAGCAAACTACAGTTTTATTGAAATATGGTTGATTCTATACAATAATAAACATCAAACGTTGTAATCGCAGATCTGCAAATTTACACGGTGATTTGACACGAAGAAAAACGAAGCTATGAATCTAATCCTTTTCCCAAGGGGTTATTTTAAAAGGTTAAACTTAAAACTACTCGCAGAGCGTTATGTGGGTAAGGGTTGCCTGCCCTAGGATATCAGAGATGTGGTAATTATCTAACATAAATCTAGCTCGTGTAGGTCGTACTCGAAGGCCTAAGTACGGATAGCTGGATTCTTATACTTCGGTTAGTTTACGGGTTAAAAAGATTTGAGAGTTAACTGGTACCTATTAAAATATCTCGCAGCGAGTCTGTTCAGTAGAGAAACGCTTCGATGGCTGCTTTCTATTAATTATGCCTCGGAGCCGTGGGTGAGAAACCAAAGTCCGGTTTATTTCAACTTTTCCCGCTTAACTGGGTTTGAATGGACGACAGAGCAGTGGTTGTCTCGTGGCTGGATACGTACGCCACTCTTCACCTGGAATGGTGTGCACAAAAACCATAATTTAACAACGTCGGCCTTAAATGGACTACAACTATTCCATGACGGGGGGGACCCTGCAGCGAATAGCCGAACTGAGGGAAATCTATTCTTGTATGTTCATTCTGACAATAAATATTACTGATCTCTGACTTTTCTGTTAAACTATCCCCTTCACAGCAGACTAATCTACTCGAATCGAATTGAGACATAGGAACATACCGTAGCTCTCAACTTACAAAGTCTCTTTTCACATGAAAAGAACTGAAATTGAAAGTAATAAATAGATAGAGACCCCTTGCAGTAAATACTAGATAATGGATAGCAATAAATTTTGATATACCTGCGGCTCCTTGATAACAATATATTTTATATGGTTTAGAATCCGGTCAATCAGTATTCCTCCTTCGATCGGATATCACGACACGAATTAGAACTCTTCTCGGCGGCTTTTATTAGCCAAAACCCTCTGTAAATAACGAATATGATGATAAAAATAAATTTCAAATTCTCACACTGCCAACAGCTGAATGTCTAGGAATTCACAAATAGGTACCTTGGCGAAATTCTATTGTGCCGACGAAAATTACAATGAATAGCTGCAAGATATTATTTAAATCAGGAACAATTACGAATCCAATAACTTTAACAGCGTTATAAAATCAAATTCCTTCCAACCGAAAAATTTTGTATCATATGAATGAATCACAGCTGATATTCGCTGCGTTCCAAGTCTCGCGCCATCACGACGCATTCCGACTTCCTACACTTGATCACTCATCGATGCGCGTGGACTGGACTGACATCGCGCCGCCGAAAGCGACTTCAATCGGATCGGACTTCCCGAAAACACGGTCAAACAACCTACGACATTACGGACAAAAAAAAATACCATTTCAGTTCAATAGCAGGCCTTAAACAGGACTGCTTAAGGCCTGCTTTCACACTAACCTTTGGGATCTAGTATGAAAGGTAAACAATTGAATAGAAATCCTTGCGATAAGGGCTCATCGCAAAGGCCCCTGAAGTGGGCGAAGGACGACCATAAGAAATACGATCTTAATCTTTCTTTTTTTTTTTTTTTTTTTATAAGTCGATGCCGCGAATTTTGAACGGACTTTTTACGGAAATAAGGAAAAGGACATGAGGCATACTGCCAAAAAATAAATTTTATCATTAATGGAAACAAACTACCAACAAAACTTCCCCTTTAAGGGAAATCGACAAAACAGCAAAAAAACCACGCTACAATGTGGACACGGCCTGTCAAGACGTTATATTCAAACCAAAGCTATAACTGAGGATACATATGTCCCATAGACGCGACAACACACTTGGCCGCTTACTAAGTACTAGTACCACACGTAAGGACACACTTGGCCCATAGACGAAACATACCTAGTCTGGCCCATAGATGCGATACACTTGCCGCTTACTAAGTACCACACTTAAGAACACACTTGGCCCATTGACGCAACATACCTAGTCGCCTAAACACCACACTTAAGGACAAATGGTTCATATAATAGTAGCTTACGCACTGCTAGGTACCTAATATTGTGAGACTTATTTTCTCAAATATAAATATAATTTATTCAAATTAACCATAACTACATTAGCATCCAATCGCAATAATATATTATAAACCAAGAGATAACCAAGTAAAATGAAGTTGTGTCTTAAAGAAGAACGCAGACTAAAGTCAACTTATTTTTTTGATAGATCTTCGTTCGTAATTGACTTCTGATTGTTTGTGAAAGTACACCAATATTCAAGGGCCTGTGCACTAAGCTTAACAACAACAACTTAAATAATCGTTTGCAGATGACGATTCAAATATGAAATTGAAATCGCATTATGTAGTCACATAAACATGTAATATAAACATATAACAACCTAGCCTTGTAAACCGCTAGCGCTTCTAGCCAAACCGTAGGCGCATTTAGCCAAATCTCAGGCGCATCTAGCCAAATTAAAGGCGCATCTAGCCAAAACATAGGCGCATCTAGCCAAACCATAGGCGCATCTAGCCAAACCATAGGCGCATCTAGCCAAACCATAGGCGCATCTAGCCAAACCATAGGCGCATCTAGCCAAACTGATGGCACATCTAACCAAATCATAGGCGCATCTAGCCCTGTAAACTGATGGCACATCTAGCCAAACTGGATTTGCATCTAAATAATAAACAAATCATTTATTTCCCAGAATATGGTAGTATACATTGATGACATTATAATATAACAAAATCTGTATAATTATCCTGCCTTTGTTAGGCGTAGAAATCTGTCAGTAGCTAGGTGATTATAAAATTTAAATTTGAAAATCGATAATCATTAATTTTTACAACTACTTTTCATTACCCATCATTCCAATAAATAATTTAAAATCCCCATAAAATAAATGTTAAACCTTAATGTCAAATATGATATATGACATTAATAATTATAATAATTGCCTGCCAGTACAATGTTAATTTAAATTAAAGCAATAAGATATTAATTACGACTAGCCAAACCATAGGCGAATCTAGCCCTGTAACCTGATGGCGCATCAAGCCAACCGAAGGCACATCTAGTCAAACTGAAGGCACATAAACTGAAGGCGCATCTTGCCAAACCGAGGGCGCATCTAGCCAAAACAAAGGCACATCTAGCCAAACTGATGGCGCATCTAGCCAAACTTAAGGCGCATCTAGCCAAACTGAAGGCGCATCTAGCCTTATAAGCCGCAGGCGCATCTAGCCAAACCGCAGGCTTATCTAATCATATAAAATGTTGGCGCATCCAACGTTATATAAAATTACGGCGCATCTAAACTTATAAAATGAAGGCGCATCTAAACTTATAAAATGAAGGCGCATTTAAACTTATGAAATGAAGGCACTAGCCTTGTGATTGTGAAACGAAGGCGCATCTAATCTCATAAAATAAAGTCGCATTAAACCTTATAAAATGTGGGCGCATCTAACCCTATAAAATGAAGGCGCATCTAGCCAAACTGAAGGCGCATCTTGCCAAACCGAGGGCGCATCTAGCCAAAACAAAGGCACATCTAGCCAAACTGATCGCGCATCTAGCCAAACTGAAGGCGCATCTAGCCAAACTGAAGGCGCATCTAGCCTTATAAGCCGCAGGCGCATCTAGCCAAACCGCAGGCTTATCTAATCATATAAAATGTTGGCGCATCCAACGTTATATAAAATTACGGCGCATCTAAACTTATAAAATGAAGGCGCATCTAAACTTATAAAATGAAGGCGCATTTAAACTTATGAAATGAAGGCACTAGCCTTGTGATTGTGAAACGAAGGCGCATCTAATCTTATAAAATAAAGTCACATTAAACCTTATAAAATGTAGGCGCATCTAACCCTATAAAATGAAGGCGCATCTAGCCAAACTGAAGGCGCATCTTGCCAAATCGAGGGCGCATCTAGCCAAAACAAAGGCACATCTAGCCAAACTGATGGCGCATCTAGCCAAACTGAAGGCGCATCTAGCCAAACTGAAGGCGCATCTAGCCTTATAAGCCGCAGGCGCATCTAGCCAAACCGCAGGCTTATCTAATCATATAAAATGTTGGCGCATCCAACCTTATATAAAATGACGGCGCATCTAAACTTATAAAACGAAGGCGCGTTTAAACTTATGAAATGAAGGCACATCTAAACTTATAAAATGAAGGCACATCTAGCATTGTGATTGTGAAATGAAGGCGCATCTAATCTTATAAAATGAAGGCGAATCTAATCCTATTAAATGAAGGCGCATCTAACCTTGTAAAATAAAGGCGTACCTAAACTCGTAATGAAAGCACATCAAACCTTATAAAATTTCATTCATATAAATCTCATTTTTTTTTATCATTCTAGTATCAAGAGTTATACCTTATTATAAGTCGAAGGCGCGTTTAGCCTTACACGTTGAACGTGTGCCTAGCTTTGAAAGTAAGTTGTATATTTTCATTCATATCAATATATTTTTTTTATAATAGAAAACCAACAACAGTTAATAAAAAAGGCGCATCTCACCTTGTAAAATAAAGGCTTACCTAACCTTATATAAAATAAAAGCACATCTAAACTTAAAAACTTCACCCTTATAAATTCTCAAACCTCTTCATACAGGTACCTTACTTTAAGTCGAAGGCGCGTTTAGCCTTGTCCTAGCCTTACAAACTGAATGTGCATCTAGCCTCGAAAGTCAATGTTTTAATAAATTTTCATTCATATAAATATCTAGTTTAATTACATAGGGCTGGGTGAAATATTTAGACTAAGTTTCATTTTAGTTTGAAATATTTCATAAATTTCATATAAGTAAATTCAAATATACTAGGGACTAGGAGTGACGGTATTTACAAATATTATGTACATCTTTAATGTAGGTACTTAATTAATACAACATAAATAAATCTTATCTTGTAAACTAAAAGCACGTCTAGCCTTGTAAACCGAAGGCACGTCTAGCCTTGTAAACCGAAGGCGCATTTAGCCTTGTAAACTGAAGGCGCGTCTAGCCTTGTAAACCGAAGGCGCGTCCAGCCTTTTAAACCGAAGGTACGTCTAGCCTTTTAAGCCATAGGCGCGTCTAGCATATCAAACCGAAGGCGCGTCTAGCCTTATAAACCGAAGGCGCATCTAGCCTTGTAAACCGAAGGCGCGTCTAGCCTTTCAAACCGAAGGCCCATCTAGCCTTGTAAACCGAAGGCGCATCTAGCCTTGTAAACCGAAGGCGCGTCTAACCTTTCAAACCGAAGGCGCGTCTAGCCTTTTAAACCGAAGGCGCGTTTAGCCTTTTAAACCGAAGGCACGTCTAGCCTTGTAAACCGAAGGCGCGTCTAACCTCGTCTCAAAAATTTATAGAAAACAAATATGCCTAGAATAGAAATACCTAAGAGCCGGTTCTCTTTAAATAAAATTTCAAAGTAGCGAAATATTTCCTACCAACAACGATTAGTTTTAAAAGCGTTATATTTTTTACAAAACTAAAAAAAAAACATTTAGGAACATAAAAATGACATCAAAATTATTACCTTTTACTAGTAAACCGAAGTTTAAGTTATATTTCATCAAAACTAATATAGGACAAATAATGTGCTTCAAAGTAAACTTAAATCATTCATTTAGAAACACATAAATCAAAATTATAATCTTTTACTAGTAAACATACTGCGCATCACCATGGAAAAAATAAAAAAATAAACGTAGCTCGTACACCAGATCTTTCGTATTATTTTATTCATAAAGATAAGTAGACACAGTTTTTTAACTGTAAGATCACTTCTCTGAAATCACGTTAATTAGTGAAATCGGCAATTTTTGTGAACGGCCTCTTAATAGAATAAGAATTAACTTCTTGAATTATAATAAAACTAAGGGTCCATCATAGGAAAACATGGTTTGCGGGGGTCATACCCTTATATAGAGAGCGTAAAGATGTAGCCACAAAAACAAATAAAAAGTAAACACGACAAGCTAAAGAGATTTTCTAGTAGCTAAAAGATCAAATTGCGTATGAACCTCACAGACAATTGCAAGAAAAATAAGGATATCATCAAAAGTGCTTGCGTAGGTTCACATTTTTGGCGCAAATAATAGCGGGAACGTACTGAATTCTACATCGAAATACACTTTAACATACTGTGAAGTAGCTCCATTAACCTTTATAAAAAAAAAGATAATTGTGATAAAGGTGATAAAAAAAAAAACACAAAAAGTACAGAAGTGAGGCTACCCTCCATATTCTTTACACGTAAAGTAAAAGACAGACAAATGCTTACGCGTAACCGAGCTTTAAACTACGACTAAAGCGTCATGTCATGGTACTACTAAAACCCTTTTGAAGATCGACATAACTTGGTGCCAATTCTACATAAAGTATCACGTTATCCGTTTTATTCTCCGTATCCGTACATCCCCAGGGTAGTGTCAAGGTCGACTACTAACGACAATTACAATGGTATGAAATATAAAAAAATAACTTAATAACCTCTGCGGAACACATTGTCCGAAATAAAAATACGCAGTAACATAGATAGGTACTTAAAATATACACAGTTCTTATTTTCATAATTCATTATGTAATGCATACCCAGAGTTTAAATCACGAAAGTTACAGTTGGGCAGTTAAGATAAAAAAACTTTCATTTCATGACCTCGCTTTACAATCATGGACATTACTATTCCAATATCAACGCACTATTTCATCATGCTGACGACGCTGAGTGTAGTTTTGTGTGCATGTGCAGTGTATGCACGACCGAAGTGTAGCCTCGGCCACGTGCAATGATTGTCGAGTGTGTATGCACGATCGAAGTGTAGCCTCGACCACGTGCAATGACTGAGTTGTGTATGCACGGCCGAAGTGTAGCCTCGGCCACGTGCAATGAGTGCGAGTTGTGTATGCATGGCAGTGCAAATTGTAAAAGTAAGAATCTCTTTCAATGCAATAAAATTTGAAACTACCCAACTGAATTTCGTAATTTTAGCTCGGTGTAAAACGTTAAAAATCGTGAGCGTACATACCTTGGTTCTTCCACTGCTGATTTATAATGAAACTACAGTAATAAAGGTAAACCACTTTTACTTTCTTCACTGGAATACACCATGAATATTATTAACTAGGCTATAGCAACGATACGTTAGCAGTTTTCCCTAACTACTTGGCTTCTCGACTGTTGAACAGTGACTGAGCCCGCAACTGACTTTCGTCGACCGTTCTGCCGCCTATCCCCACCGCTTACCTCCCCATTCCACTACAAATGGCGGGAAAATATGGCGGGAAACGGCGGAGCTAAGCGGCGGTGTTGCCAGGCTATTAAACTAAAATACTACTATTATCCTTTCAATTTGATTCAAAATCATAACAATAAAATGGATTTATTACTATCAAACGACAAAACGTCACAGCAGCATAAAAAATAGTATATTATTAATTCCCAAAATACATGTGTTACTTTTCAAAACTTTTAACATATGTCTCTCTAAGATAGTTGCACAAGAATTCAAGTAAATAGAGTATTAGCGTACTCTATTGCTGTCGTAGATTATAGAGTACACCTACACGAAATGGAGTACAAAACTCAATTTTTGAGTACGGGTGGCAACCCTAGTCTGAGTCGGAACTGAGCGATTAAACTAGGTAACATCTACGCCATAAACCGGTGTTCGCAATGCGGAAATAATGAATCTTGGAGCTAAAAGTCCCGGTTAAATAAGAGATTTTTCTAAGAAAAAGTTTAAAGAACATTGTAAAGTTTACTTTACTATAGGAGCTAGGGTTTCCTAGGATGACAGTGCCGTCATATTACGGCCGTAATTAAGCGGCGTAGAACGTTGTCTATGTAAACAATACGGCGCGGTTTCCTAGAAAGCTGTTCTGGACACCGTAACGTCAATAAGCGGTGCCGCTATTTTCGTGGCGGCCATAAATTACAGCCACTATGTGATGGCACCGCTTTCTTAGGCAACCCTAGCTTAACTCTGGAATTGAAGTGTTAGAGTCCAAAACTGACCCAAAACTGCTAAGTGATTAAACCAAAGACTTAGTTCTGGGTTTGCGATGACGTTAATGGTTTAACTGGTGTTTGTGGTGCTGAAATAGTTAAATGAAGCTTAGTTTTCCTGTTAAATACGAGAGGTAGGTAGGTACTTTTTTTACAAACCACAATTTTTGTCTCGTTTTTACCCTTTGGGTACGGAACCCTAAAAACGAAATATTAATAACTTATATTTGTAATGAAATTATCTGTCAGGGGAATATCCAAAGGTATTTCAGAATCCTGTGAAGCTGGTCCTTATTAAAATATTAATTGACCACTTACAAGTTTTACGTATGTATATGACAGCTCCATTTGATACTATTTATGGTATCAACTATATAATAATCAATATTTTAGTATATACTTTCGGATCATAATTAAAATTTAAAACACATTCTGGCAATTTAATGTTTCACGATCAAATGAATTTTCAATTATCTGAAGTCCGTCAGAGTGCTGGAACTAATTAACTTCAGGTAATTGATATTTATACTTGATTGTTTCAATAATTATTAAATTGTAAATTACACCGCTGGTTTGATATAGGTAATCCAGAAATTTTTAACTTGGAGAACACAGGTCTTATTTTCTAATTTTCAAAATTGCTGCATTTTTTTGGTAAGTTTTTATTCGTGCCAAAAAGAAGCATCAATGTATCACGTCCTGAAAGTGAATGCTATAGATTTTGAAATTAGACAATAAGTACCCTGTTCATTAGATGATTTAATAAATATTCTTTTTGATTATTAATACATCGTTATTTTATTAAAGTGCTCAGGTAAATGTTATTACATATCATAGCTGCAAAATCACGCGCAAATAAACAAAGGCGATGAATTTTAAAAGAAAACAACAAAATACTATAAACAAAATGTTGTCAATAAGTAAAGATAAAAAAGAAGGTTGGCTTTTATTCGAAATGTCATTTTTATTAATAAAAACAAAAGACTGAAATTGAAAAGCCATTTTCAGTTTGCTAAAGTTGTTTGGCATTGAATGGTCAACGCGACGGTAAGATACGATTGAATTGATTAATCGAAATGACCGTTACGACGTGTGAAATACGCAGGTGCCATTTTCAGTAGTGGTACGTAAATCGATTTAACGGTCGTGGATATCATTTATTCGTAGAGAGTATTACTACTTCGAAATTTATATAAAGTAACAATTTTCAATTGTCTGGTATTATTTGCTACTTAAATAAATTGGTATTGACTATTAAGGGTCCATAATAGGAAAACATGGTTTGCAGAGGTCATATTTTTATAAAGAAAACGTAAAGTTGTAGCTACAAAAAAACACGCGACAAGTTAAAGATATCCTCTAGTAGCTACAAGTATTAAATTGCATGTAAACCTCACAGATGATTTAAAAAAATCAGAATATCATCAAAAGCGCTTGCAGAGGGTCATATTTTTGGCCTAAATTTGGCGAAAACGTATTAAATTCTACATCAAAATACACTTTAACTTACTATGTAGTAGCTTTTGTTCAAGAAAGATAATGATGAAAAAAAATTAAAAACATTGAAAAAGTGCAGAATTGATGTTATTTTGCATACTTTTTACACGTAAAGAAAAAGACGGAGACAAATGTTTCCGCATAACCGAACCTTAACAGATGATTTTAACATTGAGTTAAGGACAATTACCACTAATGATACCATCTTTTTCGGTCCTGTGCCTCAACAAAATAAAATCTAATATATTGTATTATGTTTACATTCCTAACGATATATTTGAATTGAAACCATTTTTCGTTTCCTAAGATTGAAGACAGTTTTATTGAGTAGCTTGATTTGAATTATCTCAGTCAACGTCCTCCATATTGTTCCTCAAGTATACCTAGTATAGAATCCTCAAAATCAAAACACTACAGAAACTGTAATAAATAAATAATACCAGGAAAAGAAAATAAAAATAAAATGTGGGCCTTTCCAGCTAGTAAATTCAATTTCAATCACTAGGACACTATGATTTTTATGTTGTCTAAGGCACAAAAATATTTATGGGGAAAAACAGATGCTTAAAATTTCTATTTGTATTGCTAGCTAGACACACTGTATTCTCAGAGCTTTAACAAAACAACAGATCATTTTAAGGAGATTGATCTTCCCAAGCACTAAATACTGATGACGCTACTAAGAATACTCGCAAGCAACAGGAAAATTCCTTTAAAGATTACCTGAATATTAGGCTATCTTATCAGTATAGTAAGGTCGATATTGTTTTACGAGGTGCGAACCGAGTGCTGTTGAACATCAAAGGGAATATGCGGATGGAAGACGTAACGAGCTAAAATATACTTGTGTTGTGGTTCTGATGGATTAACTAATAACACTGTATATAATAAATCATGGGTATTACATACATGAACAAACGCGTACACAATATTAAACATGAAATCGGTATTTACTCGTCTACGATTAGTCATACAGTAGCCGCAAGAGCTATGGTTCATGCGTCAAACATTGACTTGTATATTACGCCTCAAAAGATAAAATAGTGCTAACTAAATAAATTTAATGTTTAGAGGTTTTTACTGCTAGTGCTACGTAAATATCAATTTCGAAACTAAACTGTAACACTCTTACAAATAGTCATTGAGCTTGAAAGGTTTGTAGTTTTATGTTATTTTGGACTCGATATAATAAGTTATATTGGTTAACACTTAGGGAGCTCACCTAAGAAGAGTTTGCTTAGTGTTTCGTTGATCAAGAATACATAATATGCGAATCCGACAAACAACAAATATGTACAGTGGCAGTGGTCATGTCTACTTTGGCATCAAAAGCACAGAATAGATAATATAAGTATTGCGTGCATAAGAACAAATCACTTCTTGAAAGGACACTTGCACTGCAAATGCAATAGCGTTGTCTACATGTCAACAAAATGTTATTGGCTGTCGGTTTCAACATTAAAAAATAATAAAATGTGGTGTTTTATCATATCACTCTTCATTTCGGTTCTGCAATGAGTAATAGTTAATTTAAACAGGAAACACATTACACTCTGTTTTTTTGGCAGTCGTGTAAAAACATAATCACACCAGGCAAAGTACCTGACTTATTTTTTTTATTATCTAAAAGTGTTCCAAATGAATGAAGAATAAAAAGAAATGTCATCTTCGTCCGGAATTCTCTTTAATCAAATATTTAGCGGCTTTCCTTATGGCAATACCTTGCGCAACTTTAATTTTTTCTAGCGATGGAAAAATATAATTTGTGACAGAATAATACATATTTTAAGAGGCCGCCGCGCGTAACAGGTTGCCATTCTTGGTTAGAATTCAAAGATTTTCGTTGAATTTCACTTATTTATTAGGTAAACAATAACAATTCAGTTGAAACAAAACTAGAATTACATCTTTTTAAATAGGTACTTGTTTAGTGTAAGGTGAAGAAATACTAAAAACGTATAATAATTCATATATTGGTGGACCAGTTAAAACTTTTTGAAAGTAGCAAAATACCCGATTATGAAAATCACGAAGAATACGGAAATGTTAGGGAAAAGTATATAAACTGAGGTCCCAAGAAAAAATATACTCGTTCAGTTTCTCACTAAAGACTTCTCTGCTTCATTTAAATGCTGTACGTTCATTTTTTTCTCAAATAAACTTTGTAACAGCTGCCTATTTATTCATATTCAGTTTTAAAACAACAAAAATCGAATTACAGTCTAGATATAATTCACTAATGTATTTTTCAGCTGCTTTGTATTCCGGATCGAAAATTACACTTTGTTATAGCTTATAATATTCACAGCACTAAATAATATTACCGGTCGCACTTCATGTTCAAAAGAAAACTTTGTTTTTTTTATTATTCACAGCACTAACTAATAAAGTTATTAGAAAGTCAAATTGCCCTAATTAATCAGACAGTCAAACTGCTCTAATATTCAATTGAAAATGTTTTCAAGTTGTTAATAGTTGATGATTGAAAGTTGATAATGACTACTGCGGTACAGTGGTAGTCGGATAATTAGAAATACCAGTCGATTTTCATACAAACGAGGTAACTTTAAAGCCTTAGTTCTCTACCAGGGATTGATCGAGCTTTGATCTGATGATGGCTCTCCAGAGAGTGCATGGCAGAAATCCAGCGGGGCTACTCAAATGGCCACTTTTCTATTCGTTCGCTAACTTAAAAATTAAAAATAAGCCATAAACACCAAAATAACGTGTCGTAGGCTTGTCAATTCTGTACAATACAACAATGTCTGTGATTTACATAAACTTGCGACGTCTGACTTGATCATTAATTGCTTATTTTTAAGATTTAAGTTAGCGAACCAATAGAAAAGTGGCCATTTGAGTAGCCCCCCAGATCGCTATAGGTACACACCCAACTGATGATAAGCATTCTAAGAGCTGTTTGGATACTCGTATGTTTAAAAACCGCAAAAGTAGCATTAAAATGTACAAAAATGGATACTGAAACTGGGTGTGTATAGGGATCTGGATCTCCTCCATTCACTCCCTGGATAGTCATAATCAGATCACATCACAGTTCGATCAATCCCTCGTGGAGAACCAAAGCTTCAAAATTACCTCGTTTGTGTGAAAATCGACTGGTATTTCTAATTATCCGTCCACCAATGTATGCGTACAAGTACTACGTACTAGAACAGAAATCACGAAGAAAATTTTTGTTCGCGTTGGATTTTCTAATAAGTAGTATCCATACATTATTCATCAGTGATAATTACACGCGTCCTTTTATCGGGCTGTTCCACCCCAGTATTCAGTTTTACGATCATCGTTTTTGTTCACACTTTGTTGAAACCTATAACGATATACTGCTGTCATAATGCTGTGTTTCATGTCTGAAACACAGCATTATGACAGCAGTATATCGTTATAGGTTTCATAGGCTAAGACTGTCGTCTTAGTGTATTCCTTTAACTAAGTAGGTATAGTATAAAATAATGCATTTGTGTTATTTATTTATTGGAACGCTGTCCCTGTTATTACCGGAGACGGGCGTTAGTGCTGCGACACAGTTTTATAACTTTTGCGATTATTAACGTACAATGCTAAATGTAACAACGTAACTTGTTCCAAATAAACTATTATTATTATACAAATCGGAGATAGATACTTAAAAAAAGGATAGTGTTTTAAATTTAAAATATGCAGGTGTTTACGCAGATTACTTGGTTGTTTATCTTTTTAAATTAAAACCGTATTAAAATGATGAAGTTATATTGTATCGCACACGCGTGTTTTTTTATTCCACCTTACATTGGACTAAACCTTGTCTTGTCATTTGAAAAACTATATGTTTGACTATTTGTTGCACTTCACTGACGATTTAAACACAATATAGGGACAATTTTGAGTTTGACTTTTGAAGAATATTCATTCAATCGCTTTTAGTGATTTTGATCTATAAAAAGTATAGAAATCACCAGTTTTATTTTTAGCAATCGCGCGAGATTCACTTAAAACGATTCGATTTTCAGATAGCTATCATTCAATCCACTTTTATTCAATCAATGGACGATAAAGTGTAAACTCGGATTTTTATTATTAAAATTCGTTGTCACTAACGAATTGTAATGTAAAATAGTAATTTAAATCGAAGCCTTGTATTGTGAACTGTAGAACATTTCCATTTTCACATCGGCATACTATAATAATCAGATAACGCCACTTTCATGATTGCATACTGCACAGTTCTATTTAAATTGGAAGGCAATTCACTGAAACGTTTAACCAAAGCGATGACAATGAAAAAAGTTATCGCATGATTGTATTGTATACTATGGAAAAGGATGAATAGAAACTCATTAAAAAATATGAAATCTTTTACATAAACAAGGGCTCGTTTAATTTAGGCATGATTAAAAGCTCTGAAATTTTTCTCCATAATTATGCAAAAGTGTCTCATTGGATTTGGGTAAAAACTTTTTCAATAAAAAGTATTAAATCGACTTAAAAATGGGACGAGCAATATCTGGCGAAATTGAAATTTCAATTTCAATAATATCAAAGTGAAAAATCCGGCGGCGGAAAGGAATTAAAATTTATGGATCGGTAATTTCAGTTTGGAAACTCTTTCTTTTGCAGTGGGATTTGGTTAGCTGCGACTCGGGTGGATGTAGCAGCTGTTTGGAATACTAAATTATGAAAGATACTCGTTTTTTTATAACTGGTACTTTATTTGCATTATAAGTGCGCCTTATAATTTTATTTTAAACAGCAATCTTTGTCTGTTTAAGTGCAATTTGGATTATTTATAACAAGTCACGTGCTTGTTACTCATGCGGACTGTTTTCAATATGATGACTAGTTTAAATATTAATTAAAGCGAAGCATGAAAGAGCATGAAATGAATTAATGAAATTAAACTAATGTTTAACGGTATTCTGCTACGCAAGCTCGTGTATTTTGCTAAACTTATCAAGAAAAAGAAAATTTTCTTTCGTAAATTTTCAAAGGTACAATTATTATTAAATGTTCAATTATTTTTTTTAGGGCTACGGAAGTGGCAGATTTCAAACTGGAGTGATATGGAGCGTTCCGTAAGCGGATGTTGAGTACACTTCGCGTCAAGTGAGGTTTTAATAAACACTCCTCAAAGTTAATTTGGAATCGTTTTGCGATTTATTATTTTTTCTTTCACTTTGTTTTTGCTGTTGTTTTAAATTGGGTAACTCCTTGGCGTAATATTTAAAGATTTCTTTGAAAAATATCAAATTTGAAAGTTCACAGAAAGTAATAAAGCTTAGAAATTGAGAATTTTGTACAAGGGTTATAAATTACACCGGTATTAAAAATCGCCGTATACATTCGCTGCACAAAAGTATTAACGTGTCGCTCAACTTGTAGGCCGACGTAAACAAACGTCGGGTACTACATCCCGTGTAACGTAAACAACACGAGTTAAGATCGACCTTCATAACCGTAAATTCACTTCGGAAAAGTTAATAAATAATTAAACTAAAATTAATTAACATGCAGTCAGGGAGATAGGTATTGCGCGGTGCGAAGTGGGAATTTTGTAAATTTTGAAGCGTGCACCGCGCAATAAACATCTAGTGCGCGAGGGGTGGGGCGTGGGGGGCAGGGGTGGGGTGGGGGAGTGGTGGGGTTAGCGTGCGTGTGTTAGTGAGCGCGTACCGGCGGGTGCGTGGGTGCGTGCGCGGCGCGTCGTGCGCTCAGCTCGGCGGTCGCCCTGCCACTGCCGGGCGGCGCCCTCGCCAGCCCGCCCTAGAGGTAGAGCGGGACTGCACTCGGCCAGACGAGCAACATGTGGTGGAGGTTTTAAGCTTTTACGCGACAATGAGTTATGGATAAGGTTTTACGATTTCAGATTCTTTTATGGTCTGTATGTTATTGCCGAGTACAGGATTTCGATATTTGGTATTGAATCCGCTTATATTTCACTGTAAGACAAGACAGTAAGGTTTCGAAACAGAAGAAAACCTTATTTGTAGGTTTGTTCTTTTATTACTTACTCAATTCCGAAACGACTGTTAAAAGAAACCATTACCTAACAAACTAAATAATCTTTTATCGAAGCTCTGATCTAATCTAATCATCATTGTGTTTATAACATTACATTAATGTGTTTCATCTCGAGGTTGAAAGTTAAACCCCAAGTGAATTATTGATATTACGAATCATTACTAATATTATAAATGCGAAAGTCCGTTTGTTTGTTTGTTTGTTTATTTGTTTGTTTGTTACGCCTTCACGTCCTAACTACTGAACTGATCTTTTGCATACACGTTGTCAGGGGTAAAGAGAAGGACATAGGGTACCTTTCATCCCGAAAAAAAGTATAGTCTCTGAGGGATAGCAAAAACCTTTCCACGCAGACGAAGTCGCGGGCGGCCGCTAGTATCTCCATAAGATCTCGCGAACCTTAAATTTCCTTATGTTTGTTTTAATTATGCAATATACAGACGTAAAAAAATACTTACTTAAGTACATAAACGATTATATTTCGTCAACTATAAAGGTACAGTGCAGTGAAATTTTACACATTAAAATCTTAATAGGGACACTTCAATATTATTGCATCCATCACTAGCTTTTGCCTGTGACTTCGTCCGCGTGAACATAGGGAACCTTTGACCAGGATACAAAGAAAAACTATCTGTGTGCTATTCCAAATCCGTTCAGCCGTTTTTAATTAATTGAGTCTTTCACATTTATTAAATAAGTAGGATATACATATCCCGTAACTTTCACATTTATGATATTAGTACGATATCTATGAGATAATCCGTACATGCCCCGTTCCCGTACATATTCTCGTTCTTGTTCCCATTCCCGTATTATTTCAGCCCCTTAGGGGTGAAATCATTTCCACCGCGTTGAACTTCAAAACAAATGCCAATATCCCAAAAACCTCGATAACAACATCCATATACATTTTTAATTTATTTGCCCCATTTACCCATTAAGGGTATTTGAAAAATTACGATATTCGTTTTTGCCTATAAGTCTCTGGGTCCAGTGGTTTGGGCTGTACGTTGATTTGTCAGTCATTTTCAACCTTAAAAATCAACCCTAAAGACCCTTTAGGGTTGATTTTCAGAAAACCACGATATACGTGTTTGTTTATTTGTTTTTAGAAGTATTCCTACGAAGTTACAAGTCAAAATGTCTATTTAATTTTTTTTCATACAAACTTTGAACCCCATCCCAAAAGGGTTGGAATTTCCAAAAATTCTTTCTTAATGGGTGTTTACACTATATATATAAAGTATCTATGTACAAAATTACAAGTCTTTAGGTCTAGTGGTTTGGGCGGGCAATAGTCTGTCAGTCGACCCTTCACTTTTATATAAGAGATTAATTGTTTAGTAAATATCGTCGTCTATGTAAGTGAATAGTTATTTTTGCGCATGTCATGCCTATGCGACTTATTTTTGACTACTTTGACACTGTGAACCTAAATAACAATGGATTACGAATGGTCTAACTAAGCAGAATGCTATAACATTATTATAAAAACCGGCCAAGTGCGAGTCGGACTCGCGCACGAAGGGTTCCGTACCAAAAACGGCAAAAAATCACGTTTGTTGTATGGAAGCCCTCCTTAAATATTTATTTTATTCTGTTTTTAGTATTTGTTATAGCGACAACAGAAATACATCATCTGTGATAATGTCAACTGTCTAGCTATCACGGTTCATGAGATACAGCCTGGTGACAGACAGACGGACGGACAGCTGAGTCTTAGTAATAGTGTCTCGTTTTTACCCTTTGGCTACGGAACTCCAAAAAAGTTATTTGAATTATTAGAACAGATCTTGAGATCTCTAACTGCCTGTTTTCTTTGAAGATGGGAAAAAGTAAACAACTCAAGCCTTTGAAACAATCGGATCTGGGAAGTTTTGTAAACAAAATTTAAATAGCAATTTATTTGGACGCTGCAAAATAAAAACATTCATTATAAAACGTCGCATTTCAGTGAATATTCTAGTAGGAATGATATTTTTATCGACAACATTCAATTATGTCTTCATAATGCCACGGTATCAAGAAAACAAATAAAGTTATTATTATTTGTTGCCAAGGCTCACTTTAGTTTGCTGCGCTGTTAAAGCAAGGTATCGATAATAGAAGAGTAATTTAATATTGAGTATAATAATAGTTTTACTTATTCATAAACTTATGTCAATGAAAAAGATAAATTGCAGTAGTTCAACGCAGTTTTTATGCTGTCAAAGCGCTGTGTCAAAGTTTAAATGACAACCCCTAGAACAGAGGGCCTATTTCAAAAATAATCATGATGGTCGGACAATGTTTGTTGATCGATTTCCTTGATTTTGAACGTTATACATGTTACGGAGTGGGACGAACATGTGCGATTGCAATCATTCATTAAACAACTAGCAGCCTCCAGCGACTTCATCCACGTGGACCCTAGAAAACATCTGACTAGGATAAAAAGGTTTTAATCCAGGTTAACTATCTGTGTGCCAAAGTTCATTCAAATCCGTCTAGCCGTTAGGCGTGAAGAGGTACAAACCCAACTTTCGCAATTATAATGTTAGTAGGATATCAAAATTTCTAATCAGAATATCTAGCTGTAGAAAACATTTCTCAATTAATTTGGATAGCAAAGACTTCGTTATAAATGGATTTAGGCCCAGACAGACAGACTTTTACTAAAGCGCCGGGAGCATATTAAATATACCGACTAATATTGCACTGCTTTCATGCGACACAGTTGTTCGCAGTATGAAATGTTGGAAATGATAGAACCATGTAATTTTTTTGTTTTTGTAAGTTATAGATGTGCTGGTTCTAATGGTTGATGGTAGAGACATTTTCTTAATTTTCTTTTTGATATTTATTTGTTAACCTAACGTGTAAGTAAAGTACCTTTCAGAATTATTATCTTTGATTTTAAAGATTGGAAAGTCTGAACAACAGGAACTTTTGATGTAATTACCTCCTAAAAGGTCCAAACAAAGTTACGAAGTTAAAAATTGTGTTCTAATAATTTCCCTCTACACCTTTGCGTTTACTATAGGTAACAAACAACATGTGATAATTAGTGTTATGTGCCTGTGCCTGTTTTGGCCACCGGGTCAGATAAGTTTGTAACGGGCGATTCAAAAATACGGATATTGCTCTGTAAAATAAAAATCAGTAGAAAAGAAGACTCGACGCCAGCTGAAGGAATCAAAAAAATTGTTTAAAAAACAAAAAAACCGACTTCAAAAAACCTGTCTCTTTTTTAGAGACGGGTTTTTTGAAGTCGGTTTTTTTTCAAAAAACCTGTCTCTAAAAAGCAAGAAATAATGTTCAAATCATTAGATACGCATTTTTATCGTTATAATAACGTCTATCGAAGTCGGGTGGGGTATGAACGTACCGTACGTACGTACGGGAAGTACAACTTCCTTTTTTTATTCTAAAAGCCCCACCCGACTTCAATAGACGTTATTATAACGATAAAAATGCGTCTAATGATTTGAATATTATTTCTTGCTTTTTAGAGGCAGGTTTTTTGAAGTCGGTTTTTTTGTTTAAAAAAAAAAAAGTTTTTAGTGTATTTAAGTACTTTCCGTACCTATATATTATTAGGTAGAAAAATTGGCTCAGCAAAACGTAAGATAATCGCGGAGAAACACACATACATACAGGTCAAACTGAAAACCTTACTTTTTTTAAGTCAATTTTGGTATCTGATCGCAGAGTCAATTAAAAAGACTACACTAAAGGTGTCCCTTTTCCAACACAATCTAATTCGGTTCATAAAATCGTCAAGGTAGTTAATGCAAAATCATAGTATTTTCAGGATTACCTGAAAACTACTGAACCGATTTGAAAATAATGGCACCTTCTCGCAAGAATACTCGATCGAACAAAAAAAAGAATCATCAAAATCGGTCCATAAATGACGAAGATATGCGCGAACAACGATAAAAAAAGTATACAATCGAATTGAGAACCTCCTCCTTTTAATGAAGTCGGTTAAAAATAGGGCCCTTGCAAACACATTTTAGTTTGTTAATAAAGTTTATTTGGACTTTAAATTTTAATAGTCCAAAAATTTTGTTTGATTTCTGTAAGCTCATACACTGTGTTGTCAAGTGTTTTCTGTGGCTCATGTCGACTTTGCGAAATATTCGCTCGAGTGGGACGGCAAGGTCTGCGTTTGATCGAATCATATTTATTTTATGAAGAATACATTTTTCGAGGTATATTGTTGACGTGGACATCATACTTTTTAGCATTCCGTATCCAAAGGGTAAAAACGTGACCCTATTAGGTACTAAGACTCCGCTGTATGTCTGTCTGTCTGTCACTCTGTCATCAGGCTCTATCTTATGAACCGTGACTATAGCTAGTAGTGCTAGAGAGTTGGAAATTTTACAGAAGATGTATTTCTGTTGCCGCTATAACAACAAATAAGTACTAAAACATAATAAAATAAATATTTATAAGAGGAGCTCTCATTACAACAAACATTTACGGAACCCTTCGTGCGCGAGTCTGACTCGTACTTGGCCGGTTTTTATCTACCTACTTACTTTTCTCGCTTCAATATCACATTTCAGATATTGACCTTTTGTAAGTAAGTATATAGTCTGGTGATATCACATATAATTTTATTGAAATTGAATCACAGTAATTTTGAAGTTACTCTCACAATAAGTTATTATTAATATTTTTTATTGATTCTACTTTTCGTTGATTTAAACTCAAACTTTTCTATTGATTCGTATGCTTTTGTAGTAATTTCAAATACATTGTTCCCAGAAAATGATATTTTAAGTACGATTGAAAGTTTATTTAATTTACTTCGTTTACGGTAGACGTATTAGCTTGGTCTTAATATTTGGTATGAGTTGAGGGATTGACGGGATTATTTTCCTTCGTCTTTATTTCTGAGGGACAAAAGGCGAATTTTCAATAACTCCTGTTGAGTCGTCATTACTCGCAGACGCGCCTTTGTTAGCTCTGACGGACGATTGTTAGGGATTTCAGTATTTTTTGGTTGATTTTGATATTTAAAAACAGCAGTGATTATGATCTTAGCATTTTGATGTTAGCATGCCACCGCCTGTGCCCCAGTGGGGATTGGGGGAGGAGAGGAGTGGGGATTTGAAACCAACGGATTATGATGGTTAAACATATATCCTACTTATCCTTACTATTAATATTATAAATGCGAAAGTCCGTTTGTTTGTTACGCCTTCACGTCTTAACTACTCAACCGATCATCATGAAATTTTGCATACACGTTGTCTGGGGTGCAGAGAAGGACATAGGGTACCTTTCATCCCGAAAAAGGAACGGTTCCCGAGGGATAGACAAAACACTATCCACGCGGACGAATTCGCGGGCGGTCGCTAGTTATTAGTATCATAAATGTGAAAGTTTGTTTGTGTGTTTGTTCCCTCTTCACGCTTTAACGGCTGGACGGATTTGCATGTTTGACACCCTTAGGATACTTTTTATCCCGGTCAAAGGATCCCTAGGGTCCACGCGGACGAATTCGCGGGCGGAAGCTAGTGTCTCATAAAGAGTGGTGAAAAATTATTCTAGAGAAAGTGGAAAAGCTTGTCACTTTTCTTTAAGTTACGTTCTATAATATAGACATCCGGCGCATACGAATAAATTCTTAGTCCATACACGTATTATTTCCTATTGTCACGTCCATTACTCTTCTTTTGTGTGGGGGATTATGACGTCATTCATTCCCTTACATTAATAGTGGAATATATTAAAGAGGACCCAGTTTATTAAGTAAGATATTACTATAAGTAACTTGGGTATACGAAGCTCATAACATGGGCTGAAATTATTTGAAACTTTTGCGGTTTCGTAATCCTTGTTTTTGTTTTTTCTCGATAATTACTCAAAAGCAGTGTATAATTTGTAATTGAATTTTATTTCAGGAATTTTGGTGAAATACAAAGTTTTCGTAAAAAAATCGGGAACTTATGGGTGTATTATGTTGTTCATTGATATAATACAAAAACTAAATAAAAATATATCAAATATGAAAAGCCTAAGGCCGGCCACACACAGACGAAATCACGTTACGGAATTCCGTACATACGTGATTCCGAGAACGCAGCAACTGCATACAAAATCTATGGGCCTGCCACACACTTGCGGGATTTTTCCGTACGGAATCTTCATACATTGTCGAAATTGCGTTCGGAATTCCGTAACGGGATTACGTCTGTGTGTGGCCAGCCTAATTGTTATGAATATCACGATAATGCCATTCTATACAATCATATTTAATTCCGCATGAAACGTACAAATGTGAAAATTGTTTGTGAAAATCCGCATATTACCATAATTCCGACACTTGTATGCGAAATTGACAGAAATCTGTCTGCAAAGTACTCTCTTGAGTTGAGCCCCTCCCTAGGCAAGTAATGATTGCTATAAATTTTCAAATTGTAATTGTAGAAACTTTTCAAGTAGGCCAGTTTCTAATTTCAAGACCAAAGTTGGAATTAACTCTTATTGATTTTACTTAACTTGTTTCTAAAATTTAAATGCTTGGGTCTTGAAATTTTAAGCGATAAGTTTGTTAAGTGAATGTTGTTTTAGGTCTTTAATAAAGAAATTATGTACGAGTACGTTAATACGTAGAATATGAGCGGACGTAATGTTTTTTTAAATTTAATAATTTAATGCACATATCTGTAATAATATTTGATATCTATAATATTTATAGCGGTTCAAAGTACTTTTAATGAAGATGATTAATAATTGAAAAAAAATTTAGAAAAAATCGACTCACCCGTAGCAACTCAGACGGGATCCCGTCTGAGTTGCTACGGGTGAGTCGATTTTTTCAAATATTTTTTCAATTATTAATCATCTTAATATAAAAATAGCATTGTGAATGCATAAAAAATCTAAAGTTTAAAATACTTTTAATGACTTGCATTTTTCATGCAAAATTTTACTGATATTGTGACATTATTAGTCTCATATTTTTTGAGATATTGAAAAACTATATTCAAATATTAAAATTTAACGCTTAAGCTTAAAATATGTATGATTTTATTTCTCAAAATTTGACTGATTGTGGAATTGAACCCACTTGAACTTAATTTTTAAAGAAAAAGAAATGGATTAATTAAAGAAATGATTTATTTTGTCCGTATCTGTTTTTCTAAAACGATATAAATGATTCCGGTTCTAGCGCAACCTTTGAAGATCCTTTATCTCTTCGAAATTACTTCAATACCTGTAGGATGAACATTATCGAAAGAAATAACGCGCGTAAAAAAAAAGATAGAGTAATTTTGTACGAGAGAAATTTGTACAGCGACACCTATCGCCGAAATGCAAAATAAAATTTCCCATAGAGAATTTACTCTATCGAGTAGTTTAACGCTTTTTTTTATAGATGTTCGTGCTATAGGGTTACAGCCATAGAAATAGAATGCCAAAGAACAACAATGTCAATAAACAGGTTATCCGAAAAACGAATGTATGCATTTTATATGAGATACGTAAAATATGACTTACATACATAAAATATGACTATATTATGGCAAAGGAAATTAATAAACTGTGTTCCATACTGTTTTCTTCGTCGATAAACGAATAAATGTAGCGCCATTTGGTTTTAGAGAAATGTGTGGCAAAATCTTATTTACCTTTAAAAATTGTGATTACTTGGATTGTTTCTTTTTATCACATAACAGTACTTAGAACACAAGACACCATGGTTCCACGATACCTTTATTTGAAATTCTAATCACGATTAACAAATATTTTAAACAAACTGTGATTGCTCATTTGCAAGGCTGGACGCTAGGGGCTCTTACTGTAAAAAATGTTGGCACATTGTCACTTGATTCTTTGTCTCTTTTTTTCACAGACCGTGTTAAAGCCATTTGAAGTGTTGTTGTCACTGATTAGATATTCCAAAACTCTAGCGTTGGAAATCGGACCACAGTTGGCAGCATTCATGATAAAGTTTCATTTTATTGAAATTCTAGATTTTAGGCATTCACAATGCTATTTTTATGTTAAGATAACAGCTGCTACTGGTGAGTCGATTTTTCTAGTATTTTTTCTATTAATTATTTTGTAAAATTCGATATTTAAATGAGACGGCTAAAAACAGCTGGTCTGAGCGATCGTTTCCATATAGAGCAAATAATAACAAGCAATTTTATTATTTTTACCTCAATGCGATCTAAAAATGTAAAAAGGCCAGACTGTTTTATTCACAAAGAATTGAATATTTATACTTTTTTCGTCGGCAGTATAAATTCATTGTAATATAATGTCTATCTGTAGACATGCTCTGCTCTATAATCGACCCCGGATTTGCGGTAGCACGAATAAAATGACGTTTAATAGTGCGTGGACAACTTGATTATCTATTTGTGTAATTTATCGATAAAAATTATAATAATGTAACGTGATATGTAGACTTACTGTCGGAAATAGTAGAAATTACCTACCTACATTAAGAAAAGTGAAAATCGTGAAATGTATAAATGTAATAAAATTCACTGCAGTTTTTCTTGATGCAAAGATAGCAAAGTCAAAGTGAGTGAAGTAGAATGTCAAATTTTTAAGAATAACATCCTCCTTGGTAAAATTAAAAAAATAAATACAGACGCCATCAAAGAAGTTCCACTTGGAAAATATTTTCAAAACATCGATTTATAAAAACATTTACGATAATTTGTATTATAAGCAATATAAGCATATAAGCAAGTTTGTATTCCTGCCACCGCAAATCCGGCCTTTATCTATAATAGCATACAATGAGCGTGCTCGAATTGCTTCGAAATAGACATGCTGCCAGCAATATTTGAACACGCTACTAAGTACCATTAATTATGCTCATTAATAATAATAATAACTTTATTTGTCTATTCACAAAGATATTGTCATTGACAATGAAGGTAGTATAATAACAGAGGTAGCAGATAATGACAGCTACCCTCCGCACTAGTTAAAAAACTGTGTTGCGGCAGAGTAGTATCGTCGTCTACTAGTAGCCAACATAAGTTTACAGTATACGCAAGGTGAACAGATCAAAATTACTTAACTAAACTTAACTTACTAATATTAATGTGTCAACTTTATACCATTATTTATATTATTTTCTTTTTAAATGTTCGTGTAATAAGTTTGTTTTATATACTTTGTATAGGAATTAATATATATATATATATATATATAATTTATTTATATTATGATATGCACACACAATGTGTAATGTTATAAACCAAAAACTTATTAAAACAATTATTTATTATACCTACCTAATTTGTAGGAAAATATAATTATGTAGTTATTTGTGTAAATAAAAGTTTTTATTTTTATTTTCATAGTAGGTATATATAAACAATTGTGTTGATTTTATATATTTAACTATTTTATATATAATATATATTTAACTATTTTATATTTAAAAGTGTAACATGCACGTGCCTTATATTATATTTAACAACTCCTCTGTAGCTGTGTAATCCATTGAAGATAGAAAACCTGATATTGATATTTTGCAATTATAGTAATCTTTTTTATGCAATGGTTCATGTATGCGACAAATTTTGTTCTGTGTGTGGTATGGCTCTTTGTGCTCTTTCGATGGTAATAAGGTTGGTTTTTTTAGCTCCACCCCAAGCAGTTATACCATATGCTATTAGGGACTGGCACAAGGAGTAATAAACAGCTTTAATGGTTTCACTGTCTTTAATATGTCTTATTTTTTTACAAATACAAATTAGTTTTCTATCTCTTTTTGATATTGCCGTTATTTGGTTTTTCCAATTTAGATTTCGATCTAATATTAACCCCAAGTATTTTATCGATGCGACAGATTCAAGTTTATGGCAAGCACATGCCGACCGATTGGCACAAGAGTGAGCAGTCAAAGAGAAATCAGAAGGTTGGTTATTTTCGTAAATGCTGAATGTGATTTATTTAGTTTTTTATTTAGTATTGTGATTTATTTAGTTATTTATTTAGTATTTATTTATTTAGTATTTAGTTTTTTCGAGGTTAAGAGTCAACAAATTACTATCGAGCCATTTTAGTACCTCTGTAAAGCCAGATTCACTACTATTCCTAACATCGCTCCACGTCGGTCCGTCGAACAGCAGCACAGTGTCGTCAGCAAAGGATATAATTTTGGAGTCTTTTAAAACCATTTGACTGAGGTCATTGAGGTATATCAAAAATAGTGTTGGGCCAAGGACTGACCCTTGCGGAACGCCAAAGTCAACATTTAAGTACTCACTCCGTATACCATCAATGCAAACACACTGCTTTCTATTAGACAGGTAGGACCGAAGCAATTGAAGGGGGATACCGCGAACTCCTACACGTTCCAATTTACGTACAAGGATGGGGACAGAGACAGTGTCAAATGCTTTTGCCAAATCTAGAAAGACAGCTACACACTTTTTTTTTGCATCTAACTTATCCGCGACATGTTGTATTACACTTTCAATTGCGTCCGTAGTTGACATTTTTTCTCTAAATCCAAATTGGTTTGGTGACAAAAATTTGTTGTATTCAAGGTACTTGATTAATCTCGAATTTATAGCCTTTTCCAATATTTTTGCAAGAATTGGCAAAAGAGAAATTGGCCTATAGTTGATGACACTATCTCTATCCCCAGTCTTGTGTATAGGAATAACAACTGACTTTTTTAATGCTTCAGGGAACATGCCCGTTGAAAATGAGATGTTACAAATGTGCGATATAGGTTCCGCTAAGTATTTAGCTCCCATTTTAAGAAATGTTGATGAAAGTCCATCCCAACCCGTTGATGGTGTAGATTTTAGGTTTTGTATTATTTTTATTATTTCGTGGTCATCTGTAGGTAGTAGCATAAGTGAATTTATAGGACTTGGTTTATTACAGATGGATTCAGCAAGTTCAGTTTGGCTTTTATTTAATTTGGATATAATTTTATCAGCAAGTGTCTGTCCAACATCCCTAAAATACTTATTTACATAGTTAACAGAGGTCAAAGGAGTACTTATACTATGCAATAATTCTCTCGCAGGTTTGGAGTTTTCATCAAGGTTGCATATTCGTCGTATCACTTTCCACGTATTTTTAGTGTCAGCTTTATATTTGTTTATTTGGGATCTTTCATATGCCGTTTTTAGTTTATAAAGCAATCGGTTACAAAAATTTCTGTATCGCTTATAAGTGATAGCAAGAATTGTATTGTTTGGATCTTTTTTAAGTTTAATATGTAGCTTATCTCGCCATTTCATGCACCTAATTAAACCTGTTGTGATCCATGGCTTAATGATGGTCTTTCTGTTAGTTATTTTATGATAAGTCGTGCAATCACTAAGGATAGATGTTAAGATCTGTAAAAATTTACTAGTAGCTACTTCAGCGTCTGAGCAATCGGTAACTTCCGCCCAATTAATTTCAGTTAGTATTTTTATTGCCTTAGCGTAGTCTGTTTTTGTTATCGTTTTACATTTCGCACTAGTTTTAACTTGACACTTTAACGAAACTATAAGTGCACTATGGTCAGTTACAGCTGATTCACAGACTAGTGTAGTTGCCTTGCTGCCAATAGTTAAGAAAAAATGATCAAGGCAGTTTTGCTTACGAGTTGGCAATGTGTGGCATGGTAAAAGACCATGCATAGATAACTGTGTGAGGTAGTCAGAAGATCTAGGATCATTGTTATCATCTTTTATATCTATGTTTAAGTCGCCAGCCAGGGCTAGTATTTTAGTATTTCTCAATTCACTCACTGTAGCATGTAAGGATTGCAAGAAATTGTCAGTGGCATATATTGATGGTGTCCTGTAGACAGCTATAATTGCAAATTGGTCACTCATTTTCAAAACAAGGCTATCGGCATCTATAACATCAGGTTCATAAACAGTTGACTCTAGTCCTTCCCTGACATACATAACAACACCACTATTTTGATTTAAGTGTTTAGTTGATGCATAGTATTTACTTACATAGTATTTATTTACACTATTTTGATTTAAGTGTTTAGTTGATAATAGCATACTTCCGTGGTACTAATGAGCATGTCTATCTGTAATAACTTTATTTTGGATACTATTAAGTATATATTCTCCTCATTCTCAAAGACAGATGAAAATGGGATTTAGATTTTTTATAAAGTCGTAATAAAAACGATACGCTAAATACGTCATCCGAACGATCGCACCATTTTATCGCAAAAATGGCTCGTAATTCTGCTTGATAAAGAATACGAATACCACATTTGAATTCGAAATAAGGTAAAGTCTCGGTGTACAATGTGATGAAGAAATCAGATGGGAATCGGGTAACGTATTCAAATACTATTGTTGGCACATTTGTATGATAATTCAATGTATTTGATTTACTTACATAAAAAATGAAGACTGTAGCTTAATTTCGGTGAAATACTTATGATGTTAAAACGAAAACAAAACAGCAGAAAACTAATCAAAATAGTTATAATAAAACTTAAGATCAAAGGCACTGATCTTTGATGAAAATCATTGAGTAACAAACTCTTTTAGATGATTCATTTAATTACTCATTGGCTGTAAATATAATAAGATTTAATCATGAACCAAACAAAATAAATTGGTTATAATATTAATCTTTTCTCATTTCTATTCAACGCAATGTAATTTGCCGTCAAAGGCGATTATTTCATTTAGTGGAACGACACCAATATTTACAAATAACTTTAGCTTTAAATGATAAAATTTGCCAGAGCAGTTCAAATGCCAAGGAATAATGAGTGATAATAATCTAAAATGTGTGCGGCTTGGGGAAGGATCAAAGGATTTACTGCTATATTGAGGTGCTTTGACCCAACGAAAGGTAATAAAATAAGAGATATATTTCGTTGTTTGGATGTTTTGCGGGTGATTTGTTATAAAATTAGAAATACTGTAAATCAATAAATGAATTATTATACTTAATTGAAACTATATGACTCCATTTCCAAAAAGTGTATTGGGTCAATCAACTTTTAATTTTAAGTATGTTTTCTTGAAAATACTTAACAGTGCATCGTTCCTCCACTAGCGCGAATCAAGAAAAAATCATTACAACGAAATAACTATGATTAATAAAATTCTGAAAAATGTAAAAAAATGGTATTAGTTGTAAACTATTTTTGTATGCGTTTTTTCCTGGTTTGAATGTGGTTGTGTAGTTACACATTGGATTAACGCATAAAGTGGCCACTTTGCAACTTT
The DNA here is from genome assembly GCA_928269145.1 of Agriphila tristella. NCBI lineage: Eukaryota > Metazoa > Arthropoda > Insecta > Lepidoptera > Crambidae > Agriphila > Agriphila tristella. The sequence continues at coordinate 8,162,354 of OV743440.1, forward strand.
AACTAAGAATTAAGGCATATATAGACATAGCTTAGTTTTTAAGTATTTCTATTTTTCGGAATTTTATTTAACATAGTTATTTCGCTTGAATGTTTTTTCTTGATTGGCGACGCGTCCTTAAATAAAAAATAACAATTTGCCTTAAAAATTAATAAGTACTAAAGTATTATTTTGGTAACAGAAATAAATATGTTTTTTATTTATTTATTTAAGGCAACAAACAGTCATGTAGAACAAAATGGTTACATGGTAAATGTGATTACAGCTAGAGACCTATAGTGCCTGTAACTAATGACTAACAACATATTGTGTTAAAAAATATTTGTTAACACAATATGTTGTTTACATATTGTGTTAACAAATATTTGTTCGTATTTTAACTGATTGTTCAATTGACATTTCATCCAAAAGAAAAGGGACATCGACGTCGATCGGACGATTGTTAAAATACGAACAAATATATTTAAGTACTCATTTCTGTTACCAAAACGATACTTTAAGTATTAAATTTAAGCCAAACCATTATTTTTAACATAGATAATATTTACTTATAAGAAAACATACTTTTATGTATGGGGCCAAGAAAAATGGAAGGACAATTAAAAGTTTATTGATGCTTTTCACGCGGAAACGCTTTTTTTCTTTTTCGTGTCAAAGTTTGTGATGTTTTTACTGACCGGTTGAAAGTGGAAATAATATTCACCAGTAGAAAAATCACCGGTTGAACGTGGCTCGTTCTATTATTCAACTTTGAATATTATACATAAAATATAACATAGCAACACCAAACAGCGCGGCCTGATTTCTCACGGGGTCTCTGTTATACGATTTTTCGCTTTAATATGTTATTAAATACAGATGGATAAATAGATAATACTGTTCTTGGAAATATGATGCTTTACCTCATGCTTGGAATTGTTAATTAATATTGATGCCTGTGTCATACTTGTCTTTTTAAATTTGCTAATAAATAAAATAATTAAATATTATTGTTACTAGCTTTTGCCCGCGACTCCGTCCACGAGGACATTCGGAAAATGCCTAGAGGGAACCTTTAACCGGGTTAAAAAGTATCCTCTGTTATAACTACCGTGATATTGAATTCAGATTAAGTAATTATGTTTGATAACTACCATGGTTTTTCGTTTGAATGCGAGCATTTATCAATGTCGGCTAAGTCTATAGGCAGTTTGCGTAACTAAAGACGTGACCGAGTCGATCGACTGCCACAGATTAATAGATAGAAGCGAAAGCTAATCGACCGACTAATCGTGCGATACTCCATTACCGACGGCTATCGTGTGTTATTTACATTATTATTTGGCGAGTCATTTCGTATTTTCAGGCCGTTTCTTTTGAGTGCTGAAAATACGTATTCTAGATGTTTGCGTCTTTTCCTTCTCTGATTATTTATCAATTTGAGCTAGTGTGTTAAAAAAATCTGTTAGTATTATAGTAACCATCCTAGTATCCCATTTTGTTGGCGTCGGTTTCTAGTGTTATTTACATTATTATTTCCTGAGAAATTTTAGACCGTTTTTGCCGAACAAACATATTTATGTTAACTTGAGGTTAACATATGCTAATAGAAAAATTTAGTCCAGTAAAATGAGATTTTTTGTCATAAACTATTAGGTACGGTTACTGTATGGGAACCAAAAATTTTTGAGAAGTAAAAAAATATAATTAACCACGTACATAACTACGCAAGTACGTATCGATATAAATCGAACAAAATCTCGCTGGCTGGAAGATAAAGTTTTAACAAAACGACGAGTATTTACTTTCGTAGTTCGGCTCGTGACAGCAAGATAAGTTGCTACGGGTGAGTCGATTTTTTCTAATATTTTTTCAATTATTAATCATCTTAAAGGTAAGTATGTATAAACTAACTGAAAGCACTTTTATAGAGATACATAAGACGAGAGCCATATCAAGACCAGTATCAAGATAAACCTAGCTTTGATATTTGCATGCGGGGAGTCCCGGGAGTTCCGGCACTCATTAGCACTGATTGAAACTCGCACGCTAATTGGAACTGCTGCCACGCGATGTAGGTACTAGGTATATTGTTCTGATGGAAATCTGGAAGTAACCGGCTTAATTTTATTTTTGAAATTTAAAATTCTTTATTCAAATAAGCCCACATAACAAGCACTTTAAATCGCCAATTCTTTTACCCTTCCACCACTGACGTTCATTATACAAGTACGCTGGACTAGCGAACGTCACCAATCGTTTGTTCCGATTTAAAAATCGCCATATTGGCGCTGAGAGCAGTAGATTCTACTATGGCAGTAGTGAGTGTACTTGGAACTAATTAGTTCCAGTGTACAATCACTACTGCTATAGGATAGAATCTACTGCTCTCAGCGCCAATATGGCGATTTTCAAATTGGTTCAAATAATTGCTGTCATTTCATGACAATAGCCTGTCCAGCGTACTTGTATACTGGACGTCAGTGCCTTCCACCCATTATGACATCTTTTAGCTGACAAGAATTTGCAATGTTCTTCTTTTCGAGTCGACAGTGACCTCCTTAGAGTAAGACGGGCTTCTACAGAAAGAGAAGCCATACGAAGCGTTTCCCCTCTGCCGAAGTACAAGCCCAAATGGGCATACGCGTTAGTAAAACCAGTTGCGCCCGGATTTCTTTCTAGACCGAGTCCAGTCGCGCATGTGAACGCTGCTCTGTTTAAAATGTCGAATTGATGAGTTTTTTGCTGTTAAAAGAGATCTTGAACATCAAGTATACAAAAAGACGGTTTTACATTTCACATAAAAGTAATTTTTTATCGTATTATTGCTATTTGTTAACATTTAAACATTAAATTCGTATATTTTATTCTTGATTAGTTGTCAAATTTGTTCAGTGACATCGGGTCTGCTAGTCCATGGCTCGTCCGTACAAATTTCAGATCTGTCGCTAGATAAATCCGAGTTCTCGCCGATGGGCAACTTAGTGATGTTACCGTTAAATAATGTTTGTCGATAAAGTGTTGGTCAATCTGGCCCTGATTCTGCGCCAAATTCATTTGCGAGATTTTTGCATGATTTGCTCTGCATTGATGTGATCGCGACAGATATCGCAAAATAAATGTCGAAATAGTAGATTATACAACAAGTGAATAAAAAGAGAATTTAGTTCGAGGGACTAACGGCCGTCTCTCGAGCAAGATAATTAGGCGCATGATAGCTGCATGACAGCTAAGTTCATGACACCGTTTTAATTTGGTCGAGTTGTAGTTAGGAAAGACTTAGTTATGCGATTCTTATCCAAGCTGAATACTGACCGTAAGAAGTACTGTTAAATAAACTATATTCAAATTAAAGCAAATAACACTGCTAAGAGCTGAATAGTAGCCGAAGATTCAGCATCGCTCTGTATAACTTAAAATCGCTTATTATTCACTCTTATGGTTGAATTAAACGCACTTTTGGTACTATTTTCATTTCGATCTTCCCAAAATCCTCGGAGATATGGTCAAAAATACGTCTCAGGCGATTTGCATCTGATAACCATTTTCAATGGTAAAAGCAATTATTCGATGATGTAACTGTGATCAACGTTAAGACGGGGAGCGATCACCGATTGTTGTAAATTCAAATTGTTGGGTGTGCAGATGGCAGTACTGTCATGGAGAGATGTTCAGTGTCAGCAGCCTGAGCCCAACTTCCCTGGGTACACAATACACATTAGTCCCAACCCAATCACCTACACTCTCGAGCTTTTTGTATAAAGCTCGAGCGTATAAAAATGACCTCTTTGTTGTTATTCACCCCATCGTAAAATGATTGAGTTTGTAATCTTCCTTTTTCCGTATCGATATTGCTGCATCGACAGTTGAGCCCAGCCCTTTATGTCAAAAACCTGTCATATTTTGATGTGTGACTCATCCGTACACAAATTTTTGCTGTTTTGTTTTATTTTTCATGTGTGAGTGTCGTCATTACAGTGTAGTTTTTGTATGTGGGTATGCGGAACTGCACTTGTGTGCATTTTCCCCCCCCGCAAAAAATGCCAGAATAATTTGAATAGAGTAATATCGCTAAGGCTTCTCCCTTCGTGACAAACGAAGCCTTTTGTTGCTCGAAGGTGACCTCAAACACGAGCAGCCCAAAAGCTGCAACCGCGATAGCTCGCTTGGAAGCCTTGTGCAGCTCCTCGTCCGTGCAGGTAGTCGGGTACGCAGGACACCCATTTTAAAAGTGAATGCAATTTTTAAAGTCTGGTACTAACTTTTGAAGGCTAGTGTAGAAAACACGTTTAGCTAGTTCAGTAGTTAGTTTGGTGGCCCAAATAACAATAGGTTAATATTTGGTTCAAGCCGCAGATGTGCAATAATTTATATGTTCTTTGAATGCAATCTCATTTTAGTTGTCTTACTATAATTAAAATGCTCCTCTCTTCTTTCCCTGGATCGATTCAGGGTTGCCTTTAGCCTCTGACCGCCATTCTATTCTCGTCTCAGAGCGTGGCGCTCGCCATCTAATATCTTCGTAACTGGCTCTATTAGTTCTGTAATACGTTCCCAAGGGCTGATTTTTCAATCCTCAGATATCAGATATCTGTCAGTTAAATGATTAATAAGAAAAATAAATAGCGTTCAAAAACTTTGTCAGACAAACGAATGACACACATTTTTAATTTGGCGGTTTAGTACATCAATCAAATTATCTAGGCATTGTCTAAACCTTTGCTTTGCTAGCATTGTAAAAGATGTAACCAGAAATGGTTTCACAAATCGGAATTACATTCTGCGCCCAAAGTTAAGTATTTCGAGAATTCATTGGGGATTTGCTTCAAACGTTTAATCTATCAAATATTACCTATCAAGATACTAAATCATTATAATCAATTACTGTCCTAATCGTGTCGTTGTTAAAAGGTAAGTTGTAATTTTTTTTTTCATACTGAAACTAGACAAAAAGTAAGAAGAGAAGCCGCTCACTCGGAAAAAAACGTGGTTTATCGTGCACGCACACAAATACATTACGAACAGACTATCTCAGGTCAAACCGGATTATAGTTAAGTTAGTACTACGCGTAACAAAGTGTTTTTGAATACGTTGTGCTGTGGTGACATTCAGATAACTGTTGCTAATTAATTTGCTTTATCTTTTATGTGTTTTTTTTGGAAAAAGTGTATTAAGTATCAAAAGTCTTGTTAAGTAAAGATTAAATTAATTAGGTTCCGGTAGCAGTAATTAATTGCTAATTTATAAGAGATAATTGGAGCAAGACAAGGGGCAAAGCGGATTTGTCGTTCAAATGAGAACGCCAATTAGAGCAAAATACCTCGACACTGCAGTGAAATAGTGTTACCATGAAAATAAAGAAGACAGAAGAGAGAAGTGTTGCTTGGAACGAATCACGGTTTTGGCGCACCCACACATAGGTATCTATACATTATAATAAAGCTGTAGAAAAGTTGTGTCTGTACAAAGAAAATATTTTGAAAAAAAGTGGTTGGGGTGTTTGATAACAACCTATAAAACCCATTTCTATCATTTTTGGAATTTTTGTCTGTTTGTCTGTTTATCTGTTTCTCTGTTTGTCTGTATGTTTGTGCGCTAATAACTTAAAAAACGCTAACTCAATCGTAATGATGTTTACATAGTTTCATCGCAATCGGTTCACTCAATCAAAAGATATATGACTTTTAAGTTTTTAAGAAGAGTTTACGATGAATTCGTTGTAACAATATCTTTGGGGAATTATACTGTTAGAACGACGACTACCTGGACCTGGTGTTTCCACATCTGGCACGGTAAAATGGTCAATGGCTTAAAAGTAAACAAAAACGTGTCGAGTTTTGGGTCTATTGTAATTTCTCAGAAACAAAATGCACGGGCATGCAGTAAAATCAAAGCCCGGTTTATATTAAGAATATTATTTTCTACTAGCTTCCGCCCGCGACTTCGTTCGCATGGGCATTCGAGAAAATCCTTAGAGAACCTATAACCAGGGGGCTAATTGTCTAATTTCAAAATCTGTCGCAATCGCTTTCAGGATGTGATTCATTGATGCTTCTTTTTGGCACAAATAAAAACTTACCAAAGAAAAGCAGCAATGTGCACCTCCATCTGTCAAATGAAAGCGATTGCGATAGATTTTGAAAATTAGAGAATAAGTAGGCAGGATAAAGTATTCTGTACTAGCTTCCGCCCGCGACTTCGTTCGCTAGGACATTCGAGAAAATCCTTAGGGAACCTTTACGGAGCCTCGCTAGATAAACATAGAATTCTTTTATCCTGGTTAAAGGTCCCCTAAGGATTTATTTCCCCTATATTAGACATTGCCTACAGGTAATCTCGTTCTAAACCGGGCAATAGTCAGTACTGAAACAGGTTCCGGAGCAGTTCCTAGCGTAATAAAAGAAATACGACCAGAGCGGTGCTTCTGTGAACACACAGAATTTATATTTTGTGTTATTACAGCGACATGTTCCTGTAACGAGAGGGTTCCCGAAACTCTGTAGAATAATGAGGTCAAGGACGCCAACTGGGAATTGTTATACATATTTGGCATCCTGAATCCACAGACATTGTATCCGTAGGATTGTTTGAACCCCGATGAAGTAATAAAAAAATGATATTGTATTATAGGTATACATTTTAGTTAGAAAAGTTAATTGAGAGGATATTGCACGTTAAACAATTGAGTTTAGTAGGGTTTTTTTGTGTCAATTAATTGCTCTAACTAAACCATAACATTTAAAAAGGATATAATGTGGTTTTAACAAATTTTAGTTATTTAAACTTTAGCCTTCTTCTAGATAAAATACGTCGCACTGAATGATATTTAATTGAATTGTCGATATATTGACAATTTGATAGATAAAAGCGTACCTATGGTAGTCAGCTTAAAGGTGGTGTTAGTACGATCAAAGTAATAACTATGTAAATGCTAAATATACTAAATGTACATCTCATTTACTTTACAATAAAGTTGGATGATTCCTTAGTGGTAGGTACATCAATCCAATAAGTTTATAGAAGGAATCCCAAAGGTTGAGACAGTCGCGGATTGAAACAAATAAACATGGGAAAGTATAGCCGCCCGAGCAAACAGCTGGTAGCAAATATTGCGAACGTAAATATGGGGAATACTTGTTGACTTATATGAAAAGTATTCACTGTTTTACATATAATCTGTGCATAAGCACTCGGAATCAAATTCAAGGAAACTAAACGAATCACATTATTATTATTATATTATTAAAATGTCCAAAGTACCTACACTCTGTAGACCTACACTATCCGTGTACCTAGGTATAAAAATCATCAAAATCAATTCAACTGTTTTCAGAACAGACTGAAAATAGTAATTATATTATGTAATTAGTGAATAAAGGACGAATTTAAAGCGAGGTCGCGAGTGATTCATGGCCCTCGATATATAAATCCGTTTTTTTTATTCAAAAGTTGCATAGGCACTATTATTTATACCATGACTACAAAAAAAATATTTACTCAAGAAGTTTGAATGTCGAGTATTCTTTGCACAAGGAGTTTGTATCGAGTATTTTTTGCGCAAGGGGGTTGTATAGCATTGAGATGGAGGTCGAATTATGTTCTAAATTCAAACACCAAGATAGTGATTAAAAGTGCTTTTTATCACTTTTTTTAAGTGAATAAGAAAAAAGTTTTTTAGAGGGGGAATGGTTTGAGTAACCTTTTTATTTATAAAATACTTATGCACTACGTTTTTAATAAGTACCATTTTATAAGACTCGTAAACAATGAATTACATAAAACCATATACTTCAAGAGATTGGAAGTGCCAACTCATTAAGATTAAAGTGAAGTTTTCCAGACTGAATAACGAAGTGTTTCTAGACTTTTCTAATTGAAGTCTGGCTTCATTAGACGACTTTGTCTAAGTTGCAAATGGGTAAACAAGTTGAAGAGTTCGTTCAAACGGATGCCATGCCATTGCAAATTGGAATAGTTGGATATTTTCTTTTTTTTACTTTAGATAGTCTTTAACGCTTCATAGTCCTCTAAAGTAAATGATTTATGCGCAGCGACAGATGGGTTTGTAGCCTATATGTATATTTCTGTTAATTGATAGGGAATTACAACAGTTGACTAAAATTACATCTATCTGATTTCTTTTTTGTTAAACTGGTGAACTCTAGTTATCTCTTACTGAGGTTGACTGGGAACAGCCATTAGACACGCAATACAGTGTTTTATAACATCATAAATATTAATTACTGAATACAAATTAATGTTCCTAATACTGCACGTAATTAAAATGGCAGTGATTACAATTTGTGGGAGACTGATGTTTCAATAAGGCTTCTGCCTGTCTCGGGTATCACAATACCTGCTGCTATCTATTTATAAGAGATTTGAGAGACTGAATTAAAGGGCTAGTGGGTATCACAGGTTCCGTATAATCGTGTAATTTCCTACGAATTTTGTTGAATTAAGTATGATTATTATTAAACTAGAATAGAAGGTTTATAAGAGTGCTGTAAGACCAGCTCTGCTTTATGGTAGTGAAACATGGGCTCTGAATAAAACACACGAGAAAAAGTTACATACCACTGAAATGCGTATGCTCCGATGGGCGGGTGGAGTTACCCTTAAAGACAAAGTCCGTAACGAATATATTCGTGGGAGTTTTAAAGTAGCACCAATCACTGAAAAACTTAAAGATGGCTCAGATGGTTTGGACATGTAATGCGAAGACCCGATGATCATATTGTGAAAAAGTGCCTCTCGATGGCTACGCAAAAGAGAGGAAGAGGTAGGCCACAAACCACGTGGATGACGAATGTCCAGAATGACATGAAGGTATTGGGCCTGTCTATTGACGACACTTACCATCGAAGCAAATGGCGCCTCAGGATTAGGAAAGCCGACCCCGCGTAACGGGAAAAGGCGAGGACAAAGAAAGAAAGAAGAAACTAGAATATATAGATCCGAATCCTGCAGCCTGCCTAGCATGCCCGATTTATATCGCTTGATATAGCATTTTATTGACACTCAACTGTCAAATTCCTTTGTCATATCACGCGATATAAATCGGTCATGAATTTGACGCGATTAAACTTACATACAACCTTCCTTCTTGAATCACTCTATTTAAAAAAAACCGCATCAAAATCCGTTGGGTAATCTTAAAGATCTAAGCATACATAGGGACAGACAGCGGGAAGTGACTTTGTTTTATACTATCTATGTATGTAGTGATTTTGGATTTAACATAGTTTTGAAATAAAATGATCCCTTTTTAGAATTTATCAAATTTATGTTATTCTATCTAATCGTAGTAATTTTATGCAAAGTTCACAGATTTAGAAACAATAAAGTTATAAGGATACTTAGGGAGGGATAATTGTCAAAGGGCTGTGTTTATCGGGCTAATAAATAAACCATGTGGCAAACCTTATCCAATTATACTGCGAGAAAGGGTCAGGGTTAGGGTTACCATCCGTCCGGATTAGTCCGGACATGTCCGGACTTTTAGACTATTGTCCGGACTTTGTCCGGCTTTGTAAATTGTCCGGCTTTTTTAAGATTGGGCGGTGTAATACTAGTTAAAAAACACACATAGCAGTAGTGTTCGAAAGAGAAGTCCCAAAAAGTATGGAGTCTGGATCTGTCTGAAAATGTCCGGACTTTTCTTGTCCTGTCCGGCTTTTTGTCAGGAATTTTCAAATTTCTCAATGGTAACCCTAGTCAAGGTCTGCACTGTACAGTTAGCGCCAAAATAATTAGCATTCAAACCTACAAAAATAGCTAATCATTTGGAATAAAAAACAACCATATCTCAAGACTTTAAGGTGCACTTTCGTTTGTTCTCAGACAGCAAATGAAAGTGAAATTCAAATGAGTAAAGGTACAGTCAGCGCGAAAATTATCTGTGCATTAAAACATGCTCAGATAATTTTGGAGTTGACTGTACATACGCACAATGGCTGTACTTTCATGGACGTTTATTATATAAATATTTCGGAGGTCCCTACAGAGAATATTACAGATAAGCTTGATTTAATTGCTTAAAAACCTAGTTATAACATTTTTGAAATATTATTAAATTTGATGATGTAAACTGAAATCCATAATATGAAATTCGTTTGAGAAAAAAAAATGTATTTAAGTGCATCAAAGTGTTTTTAAATAATTTAAGAAAGCAGGCCATCAGAATTGAATGGTGACAAATTGTGAAGCGGATTATTACTGCTGAAGGATGACTTTTACCAGGAAAACTCTGCCAAGACATACACTATCACGGCCAGGTAGAGAATTAAATTGCCATAAGAAAATTAGGAAAAGATACAGCAATTCATAAAACAATACTTAATAATATGAGTTTCTAACGTTAGGTACTAAATAACAATTACATCGTGTCGTCGTGAAGATACTTGGAGGAGGCCTATGCTCAGCAGTAGCTAATGTACAGCTATTATGACGATAAAATGGGAAAAAGATTATTGTAATTTATTCTCTATCTGTCAAATTGTTTCCATTAATTTATAATAAACTTTGTAATCCCGCTCTACGAATATTATAATACTATTTTCACCTCTCTAGCACGAAAAGGGCTCTTTTGGCGCGTAAAAACTCGCAGCAAAATCGATTTTTGCTGCGAGCGTGAGGCAAAGTGCTTTTTTAATTTCTAACACCAACTTTTAAAAGACTAAAGAAAAAAAAATAAAGTGACAAGGAGAGACTTATAAAATTGATATGTGAGAAAAGGATAGATAGAGTGCTTTATGGTGTCATACATGGATTAAAAAGTAAAAAAATAAAATGCACGGATATACCAAGGAGTTTTAAATAAGGATTATTAAAAAAAAAGCTTTTAAAAAAAAGTAAAACCTCCTTCAAAAACCTTAAAAAACAGCTCTATAAAAAGCAAGAAATAATGTTCAAATCGATTAATTAAAACACGTCTATTGAAGTCGGGTGGGGCTTTTAGAATATAAACATCACAATAAGTAAAAAAATACTTCCAGCTCCACCCGACTTCAATAGACGTGTTTTAATTAATCGATTTGAACATTATTTCTTGCTTTTTATAGAGCTGTTTTTTAAGATTTTTGAAGGAGGTTTTACTTTTTTTTAAAAGCTTTTTATTTTAAACTTTTTTGTGGTAGGTATGTAAGCGATGATTTTATAATATAAAACGTTAAGTATAATGTTTCACATTTTTCAATGGTAAACCCCGAGTAACTTAATGTCCACAGGTGTTCCGTTGGGTCTTCGCAGTTCAAATCTAGTCCAGAATGTCCTTGACAATAATAAACCTACCAATATTTCAATCACTGTACAGTTCCTATTTGATTTTGAGGAGTTCCCTCGTGTATCTTCAAAATCCAAAGTCCAATACCAATGAAAATAATATGGAATCATTCTTAAGGTGTCTTCTTTCAAACAAAAAAAGAATTGTCTAAATCGGTTCATAAACAAAAAAGTAATGGTTGAAAGTCGGTCTCAATTCATATAAAATGGCAACGAAAACGACAGTATTTTCAAGATTACTTGAAAACTACTGAACCGATTTCAAAATTTCAAAAAATGGGACCAACTTGGGAATAAACCTCATGTTATAACGTTTGAATCGTTTCAATCGGTTCAGCCGTCTTCGAGTAATCGGTGTACATACATATATAAAAAAAAATATACGCGACGAATAGATAACCTCCTCCTTTTCAAAGTTTTTGAAGTCGGTTAAAGAAGGTTGATACTTAATTCGAAATAAAAAGTATGGACGAAATGAGGTCGCATGTATGAAATAAATATAAAATAAGAAAAATTAATGCAATTTATTAACAAATTAGTGTTTTATGATTATAAATAAGTAAATGAATAAGATGGGATGATGAATAAGAGGAAAACACAGCGTAATGTAAAACAAAACGACGGTAATCTACTTTACTCTATGCATATTTTTTTTAGCATAGGTTTGATCGAACTATTTTTGTGATAAATTACAAAAAATGAGTGCGTCCAACGATGAAGATAGTTGTCTAACTCCAAAAGAGTTGAGTGAACGTGTTTCGAATGTAGAATTTAGCTTTTTAACAAGAAATCACGTGAAAATTTTCTCGCTGGTTGAGGTGAAAAGTTGTATGTTTTACACGAGACCAAAATTTTGTTCTGTCTCGTGCCCTTAAATCACTCACTGTGCTCAGTAGTCTATATTAGAATCACTCGCTATGCTCGTGATTCAATTCTAGACTACTTCGCTAGTTCGTGATTTAAAGTCGCCACTCGCAGCACAAATTGATTTTGGTCACTTGTATAACAAATAACTATTTCCTATTTCTGAAGCAAATGCACTAGCGAGCAAAAGTATGGAATCATAGGCCTATTTTTATACATTTTCTGTTCATACAATACAATTCATACAATTTCTAATATTTATTTATTTTTACGTTACTTACCAAACATAACTACAAACGGCGATTGTTGTATACCATGATCTTAGAGCATTTCTAAGACCATGATGGTATGCGCAGTTTTTCTGCAATTGACAGAATCGAATGCCCTCATTCCAAACGATTAGTTTTTTTATCGTCCATCCTAGCAAATAGTATTTTCTGTACGTCTTGGTTGGCACGCTCGACGCTACCCTGACTTTGTGAGTGGCGTGTTTTGCCATGGACTATGGACAATTCGGGCCACATAACTTTATGCTCTTCTACGACACGATTAGCAAATTCTCGCCCATTTTATGATTGAAGCACAGATGGTGCGCCCAAAGTACAGAAAATATCAAGAAGAATGTGAACTACTTCCTGTGCTGTTTTTGTATATGAAAGGGACGTAGGGACCGTTACAAAATGGTCAAATGCACGGTCAGAACCTGAAATTAGTACAGTTGTTCTAGTGAAAGACGAGAGACTTCCACCAGGGAAATGGTTGATGGGTAGAATTGTTGAAAACACCCTGGGGCAGATGGTCTTACGAGGGTCGTTACTATAAAATATAAAAATAATCTGTTTAAACGCCCTATTACTAAAATTTGTCCTTTACCTATTGAACAATAAGTTATTTATTATTGTTAAGGTATTTCTAATCAGTTAAAGAGAATTGTCTTGTTTTGTTCTTTGTTTACTTCTGATGTTTAGTTGAGTTTAAGTTCATTTTTATTTCCTGTAAGGGTAAGGACTCCTATAGTCGTCCTTGGGGGGCGGTAATGTTTGAAAGTAAAACCTCCTTCTTCAATAGCTAGGTAGGTATACTATTCTTTTTAAAATAATGTCATGTCATATTGTCAATAAAACAAACGTCACTAAGGAAACCAGACTTTCTATAACTTTTCACATTTAGTTTAATTAATTACAAACATTGCTGGTTGTTGTTAGTAATGTTTGTAATTAATTAAACTAAATGTTATAATATAACTTAATGTGTCTAATATAACTTAATATTATGAGAGGCTGTGCTGACGCTGGCACGCTCAAGTCTATCTACTTCTCTTTAGCACAGTCACTACTGACTTATTGCATCACTGTCTGGGGTGCATCGGCAAAAACTCATCTCCTGCAACTGGAACGAGCTCAAAGGGCAGTATTGAAAGTAATGGCTTTTAAACCTATCCGCTTCCCTACTATGCAGCTGTATGAGTTGTGGAAGGTTCTTTTGTTAAAATTATAGGATCAGGCATACATAATTAAAAGCACTAAGTCAATGTTTAACAAGGATATATTTAAGTTACCAAAAGCAATACTCGCATTGTTAAGAAAACAACATCTTTGACCTTATTAATCACTATAATATTCTATTAACCAATACTAACCAAAATTTAACCAGAAAACATCATCAATCTTATTAATCACTATATTTTACCGTAACTTTTATAATCACTAACATTCTAAATTGTGTAACTAATAAAACGACACATTAGACTGCATTATTTATATTGAAAAATTATTAATAACCAATTTTACATTAATTGCCAATAAACAACTCATAAAACATTAATCATCATGAATAAACAATTCAACTTTACTTTTGTAATCACTACTATTTTAAATTATTTGTATTACGAATGAAATAACACACTGGTCCTTATTATTCATTCTAACGAACATTGGATTAAATGCCAATAAAATAACCCATTCAAATCAAACAAATTAATCATCACATCATAACAAAGGGTTCTGAACAGAATAACATCTTAGACGTTATACTCCTTTGATCAAAAATAACACTGGTATTCAATACTTATCTTATTATTCAGCGAGGCACAAAATCAGACTGACCCGTTACACGATTTGATTTCACTTTTAAGCATTCGTTATTGGCGGGAATTGACACTTCTTTCCCGCCATTACTGTTCATAGTCAATGTCATATCTTTTTACTGTTAATCATTAATTTTCAAGAAAGTATGCAAGACACAATTTTAAAATGGACAATAAGAATTATTTAAATTGTATCACGCTAATAAATGTGCCTAATTACATGTATAAATTTAACAAATTAACTTTTCTGTAAAGCCAAATACACTTCCGTCAATTCACATACTTTTAATCAGCTAACTTAAAAATTGTATGATTTACTAATTAACATTTTTACGATTAATTTAACTCATAAAAATTATATAACTCATAATAAAACTTAGAATTATTTAATAACATCGTTATGATAACTTTACTATCAATTGTTACCCAACCGGAACACTCGATATTTAATAGTTCGTCCATCCTGACACATTTGCGTCCCCGCAAATCACGTTCACGGCTTCTGTAGGATACATCTGTAATAAGAAAACATTTTGTATTCCAAGTTATCAATGATCCAATTTCCATTGTGATAATTTACCTATTTTCCATCGTCTGATCCGACGGCCCTATTTAATTTATTTTTAAATCTAAAAATCTCTACTAATAGTCCAATATTAACTTGATATTATTTATCAATTTACAACGAACAGTTAACCTTTAATATTTAGAGAATTTAAATAATTCGGACTACCACACATAGTTTGCCCATTAAAGTTCATTAAAAAAAAGCATGGTATAATTTACTTTAACCCTTAATTTCTGATAAACTTTATTAAGATCCCCGTTACATGCCACCCAGGTGGTCCTTAACAAAATAAATCTCTTTTTCCATCATCAGGTTAGACAACGTTTAACAAGATAAACCTTTTCTTCATCGTCAGTTTAGACGACCCTTAACAAAATAAACCTTTTTTTTTCATCGTCAGGTTAGACGACACTTAACAAAATTGACCATTTTTTTCATCGTCAGGTTAGACGGCCCTTAACAAAATAAACCTTTTTTTCATCGTCAGGTTAGACGGCCCTTAACAAAGTAACCTTTTTTTCATCGTCAGGTTAGACGGCCCTTATCGATTAACTCCGTTTTTTTTTCATCGTCTGGAGTGACGGCCCTTATTGATTAGCTCCTTTTTTTCATCGTCTGGAGTGACGGCCCTTATTGATTATCTCCTTTTTTTCATCGTCTGGAGTGACGGCCCTTATTGATTATCTCCTTTTTTTCATCGTCTGGAGTGACGGCCCTTATTGATTAGCTCCTTTTTTTCATCGTCTGGAGTGACGGCCTTTATTGATTTGATTAGTTTCCTTTTTTTCATCGTCTGGAGTGACGGCCCTTATTGATTAGCTCCTTTTTTTCATCGTCTGGAGTGACGGCCTTTATTGATTAGCTTCCTTTTTTTCATCGTCTGGAGTGACGGCCCTTAAAAATTATATAGACTGTTCGCATTACTGTAAAAGCCATTCTTTTATTTTTACAATATTAATTGCAAAAAAATTATCCCTCCAACAAATCTATAAGTTATCTGTGCTATCAACTTGAGTCACTAATCTCACTATCACTTGCCTCATGCATTAGTTCATTAAGCTTCAAAGCAACTACTTATACACTTATACTCATTGGGTCCCTTATTGAATACTATCATATATAAAATCACAGTATGTTTACGACTTTCATACCATCCTACCACCAATTTAACTTTTCTTGCTGACAGGAAACTAATTTTTAGCCTCTGCAAAGATTAGAAGTTCACTTATTTACATAATATACCTACTCGTAATTATTATTACCAATTGTATTGAAATACAGAATTGCAACATATTTATAACATAATACTATAAAGTCAAATGAAAACAACCATTGCGGTCTTTTTAAATAATCTTGTAATAGCTTTGCTTGTAAGCATATTTTACCATGTATTTTAAATCTATGCCAAAGCAGCTCAACTATTTTGTGGAATTTCATCAACGAAAGGCAATGCCTTTCGACATAACATAGTTTTTGATGTCTAAATCTTGGAGCAGCAACCTCATTTTATTTCCCGTATTAAAACAATGGGTATCACCTTATCAAGCGATCCATATAACTTACAACCTTAAACTAAACTCCTTTACATATCAACATATTAATTTTCCCTAAACCATTCTCTCAGATAATCCTGCAACCAAAGGTGTACTGTGCGTTCTGTGATATAGCTTACAGTACAAACAGCTTAAACATCCCTTTTGAAGTACAAATATATTCTCAATATTAGCTGCTGAGCCTTACAACAGTACTCAGCGCAACCATTATATTAAACATAATATTTTATTTAATATTATTCAATAGTACACTACGCTATGAAAGTAATGAAAACAAAAGCAAGCAAAGAATAGCCTTCTTGATAAGACAAATATGTGGATTGGATATCATTGTCGTCGTGGATAATTACATTTTTTTAATAGGTACATTAGAGATTTCGTATTCTCAACAACCTCAAACTAATTCTGCATTCAAATTAATATGCATAAGTATATTCGGTAATGTAAGAAAATATTCTCTTTTTCTTCGATTGATAATTTATGTTGGGCAAATGTAAAACTTAAAAAGGAGTACTGATGTCGTCGTTAGAACAATTTTATTATCAATATCACCCTTGCCATCAGAAAAAAATTAAACTGAGTCTTATATAGAATATAAATCATTGGGGAATATTCCAATAATTAATTGAAAATCATAAAATATTTTCTTTTCCCTTTATTTTACTTGGTACAAGTAATTATAATATTCTTATAATATGCACTACGTACAGGTAAAATAGATATTGGCCTAAAAGTTGGGATCACTTTTATCTCCTGCTTCAAACAAAGGAACCAATTTTATTTACTACATATTTTCCCACTGGGCCAAGAAAAGTACATTCCTTAGTGTTAAATACTATTACATCAATATTAATGATTAAAAATATTGGTAGGAATGACCCCGTGAACATCGATTGTATTAACATTGCTATTATTATTTTTAAATCTAAATACCTCAACACCTATGGACATCCGATTCAAGGAGGTCAACAAGACAACAATGCTGTGAAGAAGTCCACCAAATCACCCCACATCCTCAACATCAGAATCTTATTCTAAGAGAGAATGAGTAGATTCTACCCTTTGTTTTCCCAGTTTCTTGACTAAAAATTTTCACAAACAAGTGCTAATTTTCATTTCAAATATACTTGAACATTGCTAGAATACATACAAATCTAAATGTTTTTGATTAGATTCTTCAACATATTCAAAGCAATCAGGATCACAGTAAGTAAGTTTTTTTTCTTAAAAAAAACGCATTTATAACTCATAATTAGTATATAAATTAAGTTAAATATTAACTACTAAAAATTTGTCCAAAGCACTGTATCCACTAATTATTATCTTTAGCTCTAGTTGTTATTTGTTTGTAGATCTTCCACAAAACAAATAATAAATAAAATTTATTTCTACTTCTACGATTGATGATCAGTTGCGGCTAAATCACTTAATTACTTTGCATCATTTTGTTTAGACCACTCCAAATAAAATATGGTAACAGAGGTTATTGAGTTTCCTAGTAGGGATTAGTGCAATTCCAAGTTTTATAGTTATTGGCCATTTACTACCCATCGCGTTTTAAAACTGACATGATTGATTATGTTTTATACTTGATGAACATACTGTTAAAGTATGGGTTATCCATTTGTTAAGTTTATATTTTTCAATTATTTTAAAGGAACAAACTTTATAGATTCAAGACATATTTTCGTAATGTTGCATACTGTTTGTTCATCGTAACATGTTGGCCAATATAACGAATACCTAGCTACCTACCTATATCGACGACTTTTAGCCACTTTTCTATCAAAATGAAATCATTCTATTCCTTTCTAAAACTTGCCCCGTAATGGACTCAAACGCCGGATGTTTCCCAGGTAGGAGTGTCCACGTATACACTAGACATTAATAATTATTTATTCAAGTTACACACATCTAAACAAACCTGCATTAACTCAACATCAACATCAACTCAACATCAACATCAACTAAACATCAACATCAACTCAACATCAACTCCCCTCAACATCAACATCAACTCAACATCAACTCCCCTCAACATCAACATCAACATCAACTCAACATCAACATCAACATCAACATCAACTCAACATCAACATCAACTCAACATCAACATCAACTCAACATCAACATCAACTCAACATCAACATCAACTCAACATCAACATCAACATCAACATCAACTCAACATCAACTCAACATCAACTCAACATCAACTCAACATCAACATCAACTCAACAATTTTTGCAAAGCGTTAATAATATTAATTAACCTTTCATCGAAATTATTAAACACAACATAAGATATTAAATATTTAAATTAAAAACGACATCTGAATAATACAAAGGAAAGAGTCATCCCAACACGAGTATTTATATTACTCTCTGGGGCTGTCTCAAGGAAATTCTGTAACTGAATTATTGAGGAATAATTTATTTTATTATAATTTTTTTTTTAACGGATCTCTTCTTTTCGGATTATGTTAATACCGAATACTGAAAAACCTTCCTTCTAATCTGACAAAGCTAGCCTCTAATGTCTCGAGCGGTAATTTAAAAAAATATAAATTTAATCATATTTTAAATAAGCTCTATCTAAAATTATTTTCTACCTGTAGCAAACTTAGACTACAGGGAAATATTAAGACTTCAATTTTCCTAACATTCAGGGAACTTCCAACGACACTTTACAACACCTACATCACATTACTTATGCACTGCATTTGATCAATGTATGCCTATTATAACAATAATCGGAACGGACTTACCTTGTGTTTTGCTTGCGTGCCAATAACACCCTGCTTTCGTCGGAGCTGGAATCTTGCGAGAACCTCTCTTGGACTTCACGGACGCAATCGCTTCTCTTCTGGTTCACAAGGATTCTCGGCTCGACCTCGTTGGCACCTTGTCTTCGGACATACTTGGTTATCACCACTTCTGAAATTGTTAAAATTATAGGATCAGGCATACATAATTAAAAGCACTAAGTCAATGTTTAACAAGGATATATTTAAGTTACCAAAAGCAATACTCGCATTGTTAAGAAAACAACATCTTTGACCTTATTAATCACTATAATATTCTATTAACCAATACTAAGCAAAATTTAACCAGAAAACATCATCAATCTTATTAATCACTATATTTTACCGTAACTTTTATAATCACTAACATTCTAAATTGTGTAACTAATAAAACGACACATTAGACTGCATTATTTATATTGAAAAATTATTAATAACCAATTTTACATTAATTGCCAATAAACAACTCATAAAACATTAATCATCATGAATAAACAATTCAACTTTACTTTTGTAATCACTACTATTTTAAATTATTTGTATTACGAATGAAATAACACACTGGTCCTTATTATTCATTCTAACGAACATTGGATTAAATGCCAATAAAATAACCCATTCAAATCAAACAAATTAATCATCACATCATAACAAAGGGTTCTGAACAGAATAACATCTTAGACGTTATACTCCTTTGATCAAAAATAACACTGGTATTCAATACTTATCTTATTATTCAGCGAGGCACAAAATCAGACTGACCCGTTACACCATTTGATTTCACTTTTAAGCATTCGTTATTGGCGGGAATTGACACTTCTTTCCCGCCATTACTGTTCATAGTCAATGTCATATCTTTTTACTGTTAATCATTAATTTTCAAGAAAGTATGCAAAACACAATTTTAAAATGGACAATAAGAATTATTTAAATTGTATCACGCTAATAAATGTGCCTAATTACATGTATAAATTTAACAAATTAACTTTTCTGTAAAGCCAAATACACTTCCGTCAATTCACATACTTTTAATCAGCTAACTTAAAAATTGTATGATTTACTAATTAACATTTTTACGATTAATTTAACTCATAAAAATTATATAACTCATAATAAAACTTAGAATTATTTAATAACATCGTTATGATAACTTTACTATCAATTGTTACCCAACCGGAACACTCGATATTTAATACTTTCTGTTCGTAAATTATTTATAATTAATCTTATCTTACGCAAGCATGCGTCTTGTGAGTATGACCCAAAGTTTGCTTTAAACAAACGTTTGGCGAATAGAATCTTTAAGGTGGAAAGTTGTAGTACTGTTTTGGCTAGACTTCATTATTTGTACCTTAGCTCTGTATTATATAACAAAATCAATTATAAATTAAATATTTATAGCTTACCTTTGCGCAAATGTAAAACTGTATTGAACGAGTGGCTCTTAAGCCTAGAATATGAAGATGTTGAGGCCCTTGTTAAATTAAATGAAATTTAAATCATATTACCTATATTATTATTATTTTTATATAGTTTTACTCTCTCACTCACACACACACACACACACATACTCACACACATACACACACACACACACACATTCAAAATTTAACTTTTGTCGTCTAAATAGTTTTTAATGTGTTATTTGTTAACTGATAAATAGTTCGAGGTGGGCGCTAATAACTGCGACACAGTCCTAGACTAATGTGGTTGTTATCGTTATAAATTGTGTTCTGTAAACATTTATAGCACAAATAAAGATTATTACTTATTAGATTATTACTTATTAATGTGAAAAGTAATAGAGAGTCTGGTTTCCTTTGTGACGTTTGTTTATTGACAACATGACATGACATTATTTTAAAAAGAATAGTATACCTACCTAGCTATTGAAGAAGGAGGTTTTACTTTCAAACATTACCGCCCCCCAAGGACGACTATAGGAGTCCTTACCCTTACAGGAAATAAAAATGAACTTAAACTCAACTAAACATCAGAAGTAAACAAAGAACAAAACAAGACATTTCTCTTTAACTCATAAGAAATGCTAAAATAATCAATAATTTATTGTTCGATTGGTAAAGGACAAATTTTAGTTATAGGGCGTTTAAACAGGTTATTTTTATATTTTATAGTAACGACCCTCGTAAGACCATCTGCCCCAGGGTGTTTTTCAACAATTCTACCCATCAACCATTTCCCTGGTGGAAGTCTCTCGTCTTTCACTAGAACAACTGTACCAATTTCAGGTTCTGACCGTGCATTTGACCATTTATGTCTATTTTGCAGAGTAGTAAGATATTCAGAACTCCAACGAGACCACAAATTTTGAATCATTTTCTGAATCATTTGCCAACGACTTAATCGCGAAATATTTACATCACAGAGACTTTCTTCAGGAACGTTAATCGGAGCTTGTCCTATCGCGTGGTCATCCTAAAAATGTTAAAAATGATCTTGATAGCTTAAAATGTATTTGTAATCACGATTAGGACACGTTTGCATATCTATAAGATCCACTTGTCCTCATGCAGGTATCTCTTTAAAAAGCAACGGTTTAACTATTATACTAGCCCCTTTTTAGGGTGTTTTTTTTTCTTGTTGACACGTTTGGCATAAATCAAAATTTTATGCAGTTTAGCAGCAAAAGTTTATGCACTTGAGATATTTGTCTAAACCTGTCAAAATATCTTAATAAACCTGTTTAAAAATGCAACAAGTGCAGTACAAATCAACATTTGATGAAAAAACTTGTTTAAGCATGCAACATACAGTGCAAATCAATGTTTTAACATGCAACAAACAAGTACAGCACAATTAATCTGTTGACAAATAAAACTGTTTTAACATGCAACAAATGCAGTACAAATCGACGTTTGACGAATTTGCCTTAGTCGTTCCTAGAATTGACTAGGCAAAGTCCGAAACAGATTATTTTGCATTTGAGGTTTGACTAAACATTTAGGCACTTCAAGGTTTGCCTAAAAATATATCTGTCGAAGACCGAAATAAGAATTCATTTCGGGGTTTGCCGAAAGGCGTCAGTCAAACCTAGTATAAACCAGTCATTCCGCGAAAATACTACACATTGAGCTTTGACTATAACATATCATACACAACTAAGTAATTTGTTATTTGAGTGCTTTTCTTCGTCAACAAACTGCCATGCAGTTTGGCGATTCATACTGTTTTGTGCAATCAGCAATGTTGTTATTGTTGTTAAATAAAGATAAATAAGTAAGATTATGAAGTAATTATTAGATCACAGCATACCTACATATGAAAACAAATGCTGCACAACATCTTCAATACTTCAGTTTAAAGTGTTTAAACTAGTAGGGAGATTATTTCAGTGCAAAAAGTTTTTTTTTTTTTTTTTACTTTCAATGTAACTTTAATAAAACTTACTTAATTAAACAAACCATCGAAACACTATCCTCCCGGCCATTTAATCCGCTCATGGATATTGGCTGAGAGTTTTGCGCTATAAATATTTAAAACGAAGCTTTTTGGATTTTGGATTTCATTTTATTTGAACTGCTATCACTGTGCAGAATGAGCTAACAGAATATGGAATTCGTTACAACGTATACATAACACATAGGAGGATCATAATATCTGGTACAGTCAGGGCAATATGATCTAAGCATTAAAACGTACCAAAATAGCTATTAATGGAAAAAAAAAACAACCACATCTCAAGATCGTTAATTTCACATTCTCATAAACTGTGTGTGTTCATTACAATAAATACTCTATTCTATATTTTTAATATTTTCATAGTTAGATACCATTAAAAGGTATAATATACCAACACATTCTCGTTGACTTGGATCGCGTGTTAGCTTATGTCATAAATCATGGAAGCAACCTTTTGTCTATGGTCCATAAACGACACGTGTATGTGTTTTATTTAATGGCATGTTGCATTCAATATGTAGACACGAGGCGAAATAATTTGATACACAAAATAAAAAATATGAAAAACTTAAAGAATTTTTACTCAAGACCTTTGCCGCAGTAGGAAAAGACCGTGCAGACACTTTTTGAGCAGTTGGACACATTGTATTAAAACGAAAAAATGTGACGAGTTGCGTTTGTGGCGAGTTGCGTATGTGGCTAGTTGCGTATGTGGCTAGTTGCGTATGTGGCTAGTTGCGTATGTGACGAGTTGCGTATGTGGCTAGTTGCGTATGTGGCGAGTTGCGTATGTGGCTAGTTGCGTATGTGACGAGTTGCGTATGTGGCTAGTTGCGTATGGGACGAGTTGCGTATGTGGCGAGTTGCGTATGTGGCTAGTTGCGTATGTGACGAGTTGCGTATGTGGCTAGTTGCGTATGTGACGAGTTGAGTATCCGTTTTGAAAAGTGACGAGTTGCGTATGTGTCGACCTGCGTGTGATCGATCGCTGCCGATCTAGCAAGCGGTTTTGTCATTTTGATCCAACATAAACATTTTAGTGTCAATAAATGTTAACTATTCAGGAGTCATTATCCAGGATGACCCAAAATTATGACCGTTCCAAAAAAGAGATAGGGGAATATATACTGGCACTTAAATGTTTATCCACCCCCTCTCTGTCAGAAAACCATTCAGCCCATAATGATAGCTCCTTAGCGTCAGGCCTAGATGCTCGGGACCATTTACAAGACCAAACAGTGTATGAGCCCTTAATCTCAGAACATGTAAATATTTTAGCAAGCACTAGTGAAAATAATTCCTTTACCACTAACAAATGTTCAAACATTATGTTGTGTGATGAAATTGGAAAAGATTTAGGCTACTTATTCAATAATCAATTGGGAGAAAAAGTTTTAAATTATTGTATACCGGGTGCGACCCTACATGACATTATGAGAAAAGTAATAACTCTAAACTTAAATGAAAATACCAATTTAATTATATTAGTTGGTCAAAGAGGTAATGTAAACAAGAAGGATCTCATTTCATACTACAATAAGTTACGCAGTTTAAATATAAATAAATTTGTATTGTTTACACTACCTTACAGTGCTAGCTTGCCACAGGAAGAAAATAATATCAGATATAATTTGAATTTAACACTAAGCAATATGACTTATTATAATAGTCAGAGATATCACATAATAGACATAAATAAATTATTATTTAATTTTAAATTGACAAAAGATAAATATTATCTTACAAATTATTTTAAAAGACAAGTAGCTTTAGCGCTATCATTTTATTTTAAACATTTAGCCAAGAACTTGGCTAACACTTCTGCTTCTATTGAGCAGAATAGTTTTGACATTTTGAATGTGACCTTGGAATCCGTTCCAAGTAATATTAATACAATTTTTACTCCTGCTCCTATTGAGCAAAAAATTGTTGACATTAAAAATAACACTTTGGCATTTGTCCCAAGTAATTCTTTTATTAGTAATTTAAATTACATAATAAGACAATAGAGGAAGTCTCTAGCCGTGTAATGACTAAGGAAAAGCCTAAATATTTAACTATAGTTCACCAAAACATTCAGGGCTTTTCTGGCAAAGAATTAGAATTAGAACTTTTTTTAACTGAAAAAAATGTTAATATTTTATGTGTCACTGAGCACTGGCTTAAGGAATATGAATTAATTACAGGATTTCAATGTTATAAAATTGCAAGTTCATTCAGTAGGAAATCCACCGCTAGAGGAGGATCTTTGATAATTTTGCAAAACAATATGAATTTTAAGGAACGAAAAGATGTAATATCCCTCTCTATTGAACAACACGTTGAACTGTCATGTGTGGAATTAGATCAGTTGATAATGATTTGTGTGTATCGCCCACCATCTGGTAACTACCCTCAATTTGATTCCGCTATGGAGGACGCTCTAAAATTAGTCATCAAAAAGAATAAAAAAATTGTGGTGTGCGGTGATTTTAACGTAGACATCCTAAAGCCGTCCTCAATTGCAAGTAGGTTTCTGAATTTGTTTAAGTCCTTCAATTTAGCAAACACCTTTTGTGAACCTACAAGAATCACTGCTACATCTAAAACTTGCCTAGACAATATTTTTAGCAACTGTAATGTACTTGATAAAGAAATAATAAATTGAATTCGTTCTGACCATAGCGGACAAATAGCTTCCCTTGAGCACCATCACGTTCCTCATCAGTGTAATATAATTTGCAGACCTATAACTAAAAATAAATTGGAAAATTTTCATAATAATGTCACTGCCAAAACTCTTTGCTTACCTAGTAATGATAATCCCAATACTCATTATGATGATTTATTTAATTTAATTAAAGTAGAATTTGATAAAACATTTAAGCAAAGATCTAATAAATCCAAAGACTTTAAAAAGAAATTTAGTGATTGGGCAACACCAGGCATATATGTTAGCAGAAATAAGTTGTTTGAATTATATGGTCAGAAAACAATTTCAAATGATCCCGAATTTCATGAATATGTAAGAAACTATTCAAAAATGTTTAATAAAGTATGTACTTTAGCAAAAGCAAAATATATATCTACAATAATTCATCAGTCAGATAATAAAATAAGAGCCACTTGGAATATTATAAATAAAGAGACTGGGAAAACTAAAAATAATGACCGTGAATACTCATTAGTATCAGACAATAAAATTATTGAGTCAGATGAAGGAGTGGCAACAATTTTTTAAGATTTCTTTTCTAAAATACCTATTGCAACTACCAGTAATTTAAATTCATCTCCAAAAATTGCTGTCTCCCTCTTGGAATCATGTGTTGATAAGTGCAATAATATATTTAAATTTAGACATATCAATAGTGATACCATTCTTAAAACATTTAATTCAATAAATATAAAAAAGACTGAAGATCTTTGGGGCATTTCAACTCACATAATTATGTCTATAATAACTACCATTGCTCCCCATCTTGCTTTTATTTTCAATAAGTGTGTTGATGAAGGGATATTGAAATATAGTAAAATCATCCCTCTTTTTAAATCTGGGGACAAAAGCGATCCCGCTAACTTTAGACCCATTTCCATTTTGCCAGCGCTAAGCAAAATTTTTGAAAAGATCATTTATGATCAATTATTAGCACATTTTCTTATCAACAAACTTCTTCACGAGAAACAATTTGGTTTTACTCGTGGTAGATGCACAACTGATGCTGGAATTGCACTTCTCAAACACGTCTTTGAAGCATGGGAGAGTAAACAAGATGCAATTGGTATATTTTGTGATCTCTCTAAAGCATTTGATTGTGTCAGTCACAGTACTTTATTAGATAAATTGGAACATTATGGTGTATCAAAAAATGCAGTAAGCCTTATGCAATCGTATCTGTCGGCGAGAACCCAAAAAGTTGTTGTAAATAAAACAGAATCCTATGAAGCACCCATTACCATGAGCGTGCCGCAGGGATCGATATTGGGTCCATTGCTTTTTCTTATTTATATTAATGACCTTCCTTACTATACCAAAAACTTATGTGAAATAGTACTGTTTGCTGATGATACTTCTTTAATTTTTAAAGTTGATAGAGGATGTAACTGCAGTGACGATGTAAACAGCACTCTTTCCAAGGTGATGCATTGGTTTACTATTAATAATCTGAAGCTTAACTCTAGTAAAACTAAAAGTGTCAAATTTTCACTTCCTAATGTGAGGCAGGTTCATATGACTATACATGTAAATGGCGAAGCAGTCGAATTTGTTGACGCAACAAAATTTTTAGGTATTACTATAGACTCGCGGTTGCAATGGGACCCTCATATCGATATCCTGTCAAGCAGACTTAGCTCTGCTGCCTTTGCAGTTAAGAAAATAAGGCTTCTGACCGACATTGAAACAGCAAGATTGGTTTACTTCAGTTATTTTCATAGTATTATGACCTACGGTTTGTTGTTGTGGGGCTCAGCTGCTAATATTAATAACATATTTATCTTACAAAAAAGGGCAGTGCGCGCTATATACAACTTACGGTCTAGAGATACTCTTCGTGACCTATTTAAATAAATTAAAATATTAACGGTAGCTTCCCAATACATCTATGAAAATATAATGTATGTAAAGAAAAATTTAGATAGCTTTGTAAAAAATAGTAATGTTCATAAACTCAATACAAGAAACAAGAACAAACTTGCTGTTCCAAGGCGCAGACTGCATAAAACCGGAAGCTCTTTTTTGTGTAGATGTATTACCTTTTATAATAAGATACCAGAACAAGTCACAGAACTGCCCTTGGAAAAATTTAAAAATACTGTTAAATCCAATTTAATGAGTAAAGGTTATTACACTGTTGACGATTATTTGAAGGATAAAAAGGCATGGGCATAGCTTCTGTATTGTTAATTATTACTCTAATACCTCAGTATTGATTAGAAAAAGTCCGGGGTTCTTTCATAGGTCTAGATAAAAGTCCTTTAATTAAACTCGAATCGTGATTTTCTTTTCTAAGTATAAAATTGTGAGAAGTATCCTACCTACTTAAAAACGTACTTCTGGCTTCTTGACTCGACGACTTAATATGGGTAGCTTTAGTATGTCATGCTCACTTCAAACATTTCTGCGGTGGTGTCGTGTGAGGCGGGTCGTTACGTTCCCTCAAATATGGTTGAGCAAAGCGATGGCTGGTTCATGCGTCATGCTCGTGAACGGGTGCTGCCAGTGGGAATGGGTCTGCTTCTGTCTGCTTGTATTAAGGGCGTCGTATAACTCGTATATAAAAGATCTGTTTTATATTGTCTGTATGTATGGCACTTCTTACTCAAAAAATATAATTCTTAATAGCTTACCTTGTTTTGATTTATTTAATTGCAATATTTTTACTTTCTATAGTCAGTAGTTTAGTGAAAGACCTATGAAAAGCTTTTGGATATAAATTTTAAATTCGATGCCTTAACATAGGTAGTCTTAGTATGTCATGCTCTCTTTAATCATTTCATTCCCGTAGCAACTCAGACGGGATTCGAACCCGCACCATTGGTGAGATGGCGCTGATCTTCAGCGGAAACGTAAAAAAGTATTAGAAAATTTCGCCAAATCCATTAGGGGCTCAGTAGCATAATTGGTAGTGCATTGGGCCGGAATCCTAAGGGTGCGGGTTCGAATCCCGTCTGAGTTGCTACGGGTGAGTCGATTTTTTCTAATATTTTTCATTATTTATTCATCTTAATATAAAAATAGCATTGTGAATGCAAAAATCTTAAAATTTTAAAAATTATATGACTGTTTTACCTTAATTGATTGTCTAGCACCTGCAACGGGGGCTGCTTTCAATGTCGAAGTAATTCTCTTCACATTGGTGAGATGGCGCTGATCTTCAGCGGAAACGTAAAAAAGTATTAGAAAATTTCACCAAATCCATTAGGGGCTCAGTAGCATAATTGGTAGTGCATTGGGCCGGAATCCTAAGGGTGCGGGTTCGAATCCCGTCTGAGTTGCTACGGGTGAGTCGATTTTTTCTAATATTTTTCATTATTTATTCATTTTAATTCAATAATGTTATTTATTTGTTAATCTTTGTTAATATAAAGTCTGGAAACGATATACATATTTGTAAATATCGTTCCATCTGATTGATAAAGCTGACAAGTTTTTTGCGCCCATTTTTCTTGTCAGTTAAAAGACGTCATAATGGGTGGTAGGGTAAAAGAATTGACGATTTAAAAATGCTTATTATGTGAGCTTATTTAAATAAAATATATTTCACTTTACTTCACTTCACTACTACATCATCAACAAGAACAAGTAATGGCAGATTTTGAACCTGCTTAAGCACTATTGCAAATATGCGAGATTTATGATAACCCTACGCCATTTTTAATCCCACAAGACAGGAACAAGCCTCTAACAAAGGATTGGGTTAAATTTAAATTCAAGCTTATAGTGAGTTAAAAGGTGTTAAGAAGCTCTAAAGATCATGACGACCCCTGATCACTGTATTTTTTTTTAATAAAACACTTTTAATTTAAGATTCTGACGATTTAATTAAAATGCCTATTAACTGTAGGTACACTTTTTATTTATCTGTATTTTACTTTCACTCCTGTCTAGAAAAATACTAGTAAAGTTCTTTTATAAAAATCTCACAAAGACCGTTATGCTATGAATGTGTAAGGCGTGCACATGGACATTGTTTTAGTGTGCGTCTGCATGCTCTCTTACGCACAGTAAAATAATGTGCATATGCAGTGCACGCCTAACAACATTCATATCAAAATGGTCTTCGTGAGATAGAAAAACTTTAACAACGCCAAAATATTTAGGTTTGGCATGAGTAAAAGGTCGTTACTGCCCAGGTGAGGGCAAATGATAAAGGTTCAAAAACAATGTGAAGTTAGCAAGTAATAACGATGTCGCCCGGGGCGGCTAAATTGGAGCCACAGTAAAAATATTAACGAGTATTACGTCTTCATACAAACCGGCCCAAAATGCGCCGCGGCGCCGCCGCCGACTCGACGGTCGGTCGGTCTAATGAATCTCGGTATACTACGGTACACAACAGTTGTGATTATGCCATTGTTTGTTATACCACCGTTTATAACCAAAATAAATAATAAGTTTGCAGATACATGGTTATTTATACGGACGAGGGCATTGAAAACAAGAAATTGACTGTAGTACGAGATGTAAGCTACTGTGAAGGATATGGAAACTTATCGAACATGCTCATGGCGGTACAGCCAGCCAATGCGAGTAAAAGAGACAGATCGATTGTTTTTTTCAAAAGGAATCTTAGTTTGCATAACTCACACACACTTACTAGGGCTTCTGTATACGGATATTTAAAAGAGTGTTTAAGTAGATACAATGCGGTCGTTGGCACTATTTAATGGCAACTGGGCGAGAATAAATACTGTTAGTTCATTAGAAACAAAACACTTTATACGGATTTCAGCACGTATATTTCTAATTAATAAGTTATTGTTTTAGATTGATTTAGTTTTGATTTATTGGTTTTTTGATTTCCCGACGTTTCGACATATTTCCAGGGAGCGTGGTCACACTGGTCACGAGACACCTAAAGCAATCAATCAAAACTAACTAAAATAACAACTGGATTAATAATAAACGGACCAGTAAAAATTATATATATTTTTATAAATGTACGTGCAAAAGTCTTAGACTTAGAAGTAAATACTGTTAGTTGTTTATTCTGTGATGAGCCGACATTTGATAGCTGCCGGTACACGCCCGCCCTTCAAACTTGGGCGGGCGGTGATGAAGCAATTTTGAGACTAACTACTCGTTTAATAGTTCCCTTTGAAATCGTTATTTCACTTAGGTTTGGATATAATCCGTAATTGTGGAATGGATTATGACCATCCTTCGCGAGCATAGTACTAATCGTACTGGAACTACTTAGAGTGTATCAGTTAGTTTTTTTCTTTTGCTTTATTAATTAAGTTTCACTATATTTATCGAGATACTTAATTCTTGTTCTGATTTCATCCTGAAAAATATACAGATTTTAAACACGTTTTGTTAATTGAAAGTTTCATCTTAGTATCCTAGATTTGAAGAGCATCATTGAAACAAAAGAAAGCTTTATGACACCTTAATAGGTCTTCGATTGAGTGGTTGACACGAAAACTCAATAAAAAAAATACCGAAAATTTGTCAAGAAATGGTTATCTATAAAGTTTTGGCTCATCCCATTTCCTCAATTTACAAATTTTTTTCTCTGATTCGTCCTATTTTTTAATTTTATATTTTTTTTCTAACTTGTCCAATTTCCCCAATTCGTTATTTTTTTTCTGACTCGTCCATTTACCTCCCTAAAGTGATTTAAAAACTTATAAATATATATAAGTTTTTTCCAAACAGTAGAGGAGCTAATGTCACTTAGGCCCTTTTGTCATTGCACTCCGTCGGATCGCTAGGGTTGGCATTTTCCGGCCGTCTCGTCGAGTGCTACGCGCAAACGCTATGGAAACAACTGCGACGCGATGTCACAACCCTGACCAAAGTACTGCGAACTTTGCTTAGAGCTCTTAGAGTGAAGTCAGCCGTCAAATTCGAACGTTTCCATGGAGCTCCTTTACTGTTTGAAAAACTTTTGAAATATTTTGATTTCTTTTTTGTAATTAAATATTTATCTTCACCTCACCTTAACCTTCTTTGATTCAACATTAGATAGGTAGCTATTTCATCTTTATACTATTATACTCGTAGATTGTCAAATGTTTCATTAGAATGTCGAGGGCATTTCCTCACGATAAAATAACGCTGAATTGCAGCAGAAAATGTAAAAAGTACTATTTTACTCGACTCGGTAGCATAATAGAATTGGTCAGTGCATTGGACCGGAATCGAGTGCGAGCCCCATCCCATCTGAGGTAAAACGGGTAAGTCAATTTTTCCTAGTAGGTACTTATTTATCTTAGGTAAGTAATATAAAAACATAGCATTGTTAAATGCAAACAAAATATTAATAACCTTTTTTGAGTTACTTTTGCTGGACAGGTGAAAATTGATCCTATATAAAGGAAAACTCAGCCTAAACATGAATCACACAATTTATTGAAAACTTTCGGCGAAACGTGCTCGGGTCGGCCCAAATAGTTGTTCAAACATTTCGAAAACTATTTCGTCGAAGTAAAAAAACCTGTATTGCTGAATCGCAAACTATTGTTTCTAGTTTCCCAATGATTCGCAGCCAGGACAATATCAGTTGTGAGAAGTTTATAACAATTTGTGGGCATTCTACTGTATATCAGAAATGTTACTGTAAAGTAATATACCATTAAACGGACTTTAATGGCAAAATAAATTAGGTTACTAACGTAAGTCTTCCCTGGACAGAGATTAAGGTTTAAATGATAGCTACTTCAAAGATTGAGTATCAGTAGATGCTTGGAAACAAAATATAGGTAATCATGTAGGATTTATGTTAGGTATAATATAAATAATATCTCCGCAGTAAGTATCTTCAAATAGATAGCAAATTGTCATGTCGTGTATGAGGGATCGTATAGGTATATGGTTTAGCTAAAACGTGTGATAATGTTCTGTTCTTGTCAAAAGACAAGACCGACATCCTTTTCACCTTGTATCGAAAACGATACAAGATGAAAAGGATGAAAATCTAAATTTAGTTTAGTCTTGTCAATTTAGTTAAGTCGTTGCTAACCGAAACTTGTAATCACATTTTTAAACTCAAGAAAGACAGTCAATGGACAACCCTAGAACGTGTAGTATAATGTTGTATACTGTGGATAAACACGCTAGCATCAAAATGGTGGCTGACACGAGGAACACAAATTAATTTACCAAATGGGCTGAAGCTGAAACTGTCAGGGTGAATTCCATACGCTTCCAGTGATTATGGACACAACTGGTTTTCGGGAATTGATTTCCAATGCGAATTGGGTAGTTCATTAAACAAACATTAGGCTCAATTAAAAAAAAAGCTTGGTTTTTAATTGGCACATAGGTACATCGTTGGCAGAAAAATAAACATGAATTAAATTGCGATTTGTTAAAATATTGATTTTGCTATTTTCTCATGATTTTTATATTTTTAACTTTAGTTTTACCTACCTAGTTAGATACTAGGTAGGTACTATAAATAAAGAAATCTAGTTTAGTCCCCTAAGCAACATGCTATTTTATTTATGAATTGTTGACTTCTTGGAACTAGTTATTTTGAACTAAGATTATAGGAGGAGCTCGGTGGCGCAGTGGTTTAGCACCTGGCCCAGCGATTGCCGATGTTAAGCAACGTTCGCAAGGGTCAGTCATGGGATGGGTGACCAAAAATGTATTATCTCGAGCTCCTCCGTGCTTCGAAAGGCACGTTAAGCCTTTGGTCCGTCGTTAACACCCACCAATCCGCATTGGGCCCGTGTGGTGGGTTATGTCCCGTCCTCCTTATTCACCCATAAGGAAGGCCTGTGTCGCAGCAGTGGGGTCATTAAAAATGGCTGAAGGTCAAGATTATAGCACAGTGATTACAGTATGAAAATGAAGTTATTAAATATTATTCACTTCTCAAGCTTACGCGCTCACTAGACATGAAATAAAACGATTTTTAACGGATACTAGCGCGGTTTTATTGAAAGTTATTTGGTAATCAGTTGGTATTTGGTTTGATTTTTGGTTTTCCCGACGTTTCGGCACCTTTGCAGCTGCCGTGGTCACGGGGGACTGAAGCCACTCGTGAGTCTACCCTCAAGCGATGAATTTTTTAAGACGTTCAGAAATTAATATTTAACAAATATTTTTTTTTTTTTTTATTGGTTTAAGTTAATTTATAATTTAATTTTGTGATTTAATTAATGCTAATAAGAGAGAATCTACTGAAACTACCACCATTTCATAAAATTGGGAGGCCCCTCCAAGAAAGAAATGGCGAAAGAAAACTTGGAGGGGAAAGCCGACCTCCGTCTTTTATATATTAATTTATTTGCAAAAGGAACTAACCGTATCATTAGATCTTGCAGTGTGTGTTTGGGGCTTTAGCTTGTGAATGATGGGATCCCAAGCTGGTGGAATTTTCCAACCATCATCTCTATTGAAATTAGGATATTTATTTATTTCGATAGCCTCGCGGAGCATTCTAGGAATAAATCTACGTTCCCTAGCAAGGATTTGGGGTTTGTCAAATCTAATGTAATGGTTGGGCCCCTCAAAGGCGTGATCACACACTGCAGACTTGTTATCGCGCCTATGTTTCATGTCAGCTATATGCTCTTTAACGCGGGTCCCTATGCTTCTCTTTGTTTGCCCGATGTAGGAGAGCCCACAGTCACAATCTAGTTTGTAGACACCTGCGGCTTGAAGGGGGATATTACACTTGACAGGTCGTAAGAATTGGTTGATCTTCTTCGGCGGCTTGAAGTAAGTTTTGATTGACGCTCGCTTCAGAATGTTTCCAATCTTGTCAGTGACACCCTTCAAGTATGGTAGGATGGCAGGTTGACGCTCTACTGTGGCTGGTTTGTCGCGTTTTCTGTGACGAAGGCGTGGTACTTGCAACTTGTTGTTACGCAGTACTTGTTTCACGTGCTGAAGCTCAGCCGTCAGGTGTTGTTTGTCACAGATGCCGCGGGCTCTCTGAAACAAAGATTTCCCTACGGTAGCTAACTGTATAGGATGATGGTGAGAGTCACCATTGAGGTATCTGTCTGTATGGGTTGCTTTACGATACACTGTATGGCTCAAGGTTTGGTTCGGATTCCTGATAATGAGAATGTCTAGGAAAGCTAGTTTATTATCTGTCTCTAACTCCATAGTAAATTGTATGTTGGGGTTTATGGAGTTAAGATGGTTCAGAAATGCAGGGACACTGTCTCTAGGTAGTATTGTGAAAGTGTCATCTACGTACCGTTTGTAGAACCGGGGAGTCACAGGTGCTGTGGATAGTGCTTTCTCCTCAAAATCCTCCATGAAAATGTCGGCAACAATGGGGGATACAGGAGAGCCCATTGCTACGCCATCAACTTGCACGTAGAACTCCTCGTTCCACAACAGATAGCCAGATGTTAGGCATAATTCTAGTAGTTCTGCATATTCAATTGGCATGTTGTTATCAACTAGCTTTTTCCTGATGATATCAATGCAGTCCTGTACTGGTAAGCATGTGAATAAGGACTGAACATCAAAACTAACCATAGTTTCATCATCAGCGAGATGTAGATGTTGTATCTCACTGACAAACTGGTAGGAATCTTTCACATAGGCTGATGTATTACCTCTCAGTGGTGTGAGTGTTTTCGCTACGTGTTTAGCCAATTTGTAGGTTGGTGAGTCAATTTGGCTTACAATAGGACGTAGCGGAGCATTGTCTTTGTGTATTTTCGGTAATCCATACAGTTTCGGCGGTGTAGGGCAGGATGGAATGAGATAATCGACGTCAAGATCTAACTGTTCTGAATATTCTTTGATGAGTTCCTTCGTTTTATTAAGGATCTTGGTGGTTTGGTCACAGTTGACATGTTTGTACGTTTTCTCATCACTTAAAAGTTCTTGTATTTTTGTGTTATAATCCGACGTATCCATAACTACCGTTGCGTTACCTTTATCAGCTCGAAGGATAGTTAATTCTGGTCTAGTGCGTAAGCTTTTCAACGCGACGTGTTCATCATATGGAAGATTTTGTTTGGGCAGTTTACTACGTCGTAAAACAGATGAAATATCTTGACGTATAGCTTCACTGTCCTCTTTTTTTATTTGGTTTTTAACTAGACAATCCTCTACGCTGCAGATAATATCCTCATACGGTATTCTGCGAGGTGTTACCGCGAAATTCAGACCCTTATTTAATACTTTTAGAGTCGATTCATCCAATATTTGTTTTGATAAATTAACAACTGCACGGGTTTGACATTGACGGGTGTCATCTACTCTATGGTTCGTGTCGTACGGAAATGCATGGTGACGTTTGTGCAACTTCTCATATTTAGAAATTTGTCTATGCTTACATTCGTTGTATACGGCTGTTTCGCGTTTATTAAGCACCAGAATGTAATGGTTAAAGCTCTCCGTGGCAAGTTGTATTTGACTTAAAAATACAACTTGCCACGGAGAGCTTTAACCATTACATTCTGGTGCTTAATAAACGCGAAACAGCCGTATACAACGAATGTAAGCATAGACAAATTTCTAAATATGAGAAGTTGCACAAACGTCACCATGCATTTCCGTACGACACGAACCATAGAGTAGATGACACCCGTCAATGTCAAACCCGTGCAGTTGTTAATTTATCAAAACAAATATTGGATGAATCGACTCTAAAAGTATTAAATAAGGGTCTGAATTTCGCGGTAACACCTCGCAGAATACCGTATGAGGATATTATCTGCAGCGTAGAGGATTGTCTAGTTAAAAACCAAATAAAAAAAGAGGACAGTGAAGCTATACGTCAAGATATTTCATCTGTTTTACGACGTAGTAAACTGCCCAAACAAAATCTTCCATATGATGAACACGTCGCGTTGAAAAGCTTACGCACTAGACCAGAATTAACTATCCTTCGAGCTGATAAAGGTAACGCAACGGTAGTTATGGATACGTCGGATTATAACACAAAAATACAAGAACTTTTAAGTGATGAGAAAACGTACAAACATGTCAACTGTGACCAAACCACCAAGATCCTTAATAAAACGAAGGAACTCATCAAAGAATATTCAGAACAGTTAGATCTTGACGTCGATTATCTCATTCCATCCTGCCCTACACCGCCGAAACTGTATGGATTACCGAAAATACACAAAGACAATGCTCCGCTACGTCCTATTGTAAGCCAAATTGACTCACCAACCTACAAATTGGCTAAACACGTAGCGAAAACACTCACACCACTGAGAGGTAATACATCAGCCTATGTGAAAGATTCCTACCAGTTTGTCAGTGAGATACAACATCTACATCTCGCTGATGATGAAACTATGGTTAGTTTTGATGTTCAGTCCTTATTCACATGCTTACCAGTACAGGACTGCATTGATATCATCAGGAAAAAGCTAGTTGATAACAACATGCCAATTGAATATGCAGAACTACTAGAATTATGCCTAACATCTGGCTATCTGTTGTGGAACGAGGAGTTCTACGTGCAAGTTGATGGCGTAGCAATGGGCTCTCCTGTATCCCCCATTGTTGCCGACATTTTCATGGAGGATTTTGAGGAGAAAGCACTATCCACAGCACCTGTGACTCCCCGGTTCTACAAACGGTACGTAGATGACACTTTCACAATACTACCTAGAGACAGTGTCCCTGCATTTCTGAACCATCTTAACTCCATAAACCCCAACATACAATTTACTATGGAGTTAGAGACAGATAATAAACTAGCTTTCCTAGACATTCTCATTATCAGGAATCCGAACCAAACCTTGAGCCATACAGTGTATCGTAAAGCAACCCATACAGACAGATACCTCAATGGTGACTCTCACCATCATCCTATACAGTTAGCTACCGTAGGGAAATCTTTGTTTCAGAGAGCCCGCGGCATCTGTGACAAACAACACCTGACGGCTGAGCTTCAGCACGTGAAACAAGTACTGCGTAACAACAAGTTGCAAGTACCACGCCTTCGTCACAGAAAACGCGACAAACCAGCCACAGTAGAGCGTCAACCTGCCATCCTACCATACTTGAAGGGTGTCACTGACAAGATTGGAAACATTCTGAAGCGAGCGTCAATCAAAACTTACTTCAAGCCGCCGAAGAAGATCAACCAATTCTTACGACCTGTCAAGTGTAATATCCCCCTTCAAGCCGCAGGTGTCTACAAACTAGATTGTGACTGTGGGCTCTCCTACATCGGGCAAACAAAGAGAAGCATAGGGACCCGCGTTAAAGAGCATATAGCTGACATGAAACATAGGCGCGATAACAAGTCTGCAGTGTGTGATCACGCCTTTGAGGGGCCCAACCATTACATTAGATTTGACAAACCCCAAATCCTTGCTAGGGAACGTAGATTTATTCCTAGAATGCTCCGCGAGGCTATCGAAATAAATAAATATCCTAATTTCAATAGAGATGATGGTTGGAAAATTCCACCAGCTTGGGATCCCATCATTCACAAGCTAAAGCCCCAAACACACACTGCAAGATCTAATGATACGGTTAGTTCCTTTTGCAAATAAATTAATATATAAAAGACGGAGGTCGGCTTTCCCCTCCAAGTTTTCTTTCGCCATTTCTTTCTTGGAGGGGCCTCCCAATTTTATGAAATGGTGGTAGTTTCAGTAGATTCTCTCTTATTAGCATTAATTAAATCACAAAATTAAATTATAAATTAACTTAAACCAATAAAAAAAAAAAAAAAATATATTTGTTAAATATTAATTTCTGAACGTCTTAAAAAATTCATCGCTTGAGGGTAGACTCACGAGTGGCTTCAGTCCCCCGTGACCACGGCAGCTGCAAAGGTGCCGAAACGTCGGGAAAACCAAAAATCAAACCAAATACCAACTGATTACCAAATAACTTTCAATAAAACCGCGCTAGTATCCGTTAAAAATCGTTTTATTTCTTATTAAATATTGTAATAGAATTGAACCCTTGTCAAATTACATTTGTCTTTGACGTGGGTACCCATCGCGCTCAACGATAAAACTGAAGCTAAATTGACCGTTTCAGTTTACAGAAAATACTTGCCTTTTTACTTGCTTGCGAGTATTTTTCTGTACCTGAAAATTGATTGGCGTTGTCATGTTCTTTATTTTTTTTTGTCAGAAATGAGGCAGAAATATATGAAACAAGAAAACATAATGTAGGTAGGTACTTGATTTTCAGGTAGGTAACTAAATAGCAAAAAAAAATCCTGAGTTCGAATAAAATTTATAAAATAGCTGCAATATTTTTCACGATTTCGTAGTTGTTTCAGTGGGCAAGTTTTTCATTATGGAAAACTCTACAAATAATTTTCAGATTTTGTGTTTACAAAAAATTACGTTGTATAAAAATTTAAAAGAAAGGTTACAAAAAACCAAATAGGTACATCTCAAAGGCATAAATAAAATGCGTCGCACAAAATCTCTGTGTGGGAACTGACAACCCTAACTATAATTGATTACCAACGTGTCGATGGCAGGGCGTAATGTGAAATTGTACCTTTCTATGGGATCGGAGTCGATAAATCATACCAATGGGTTTATCTCATGTGATACGTTGTTTATGATAGTCACTTATTGGGATTAGGGCATGATTGCTCCTGCTTTTTACCCGACTGCAAAAGGGTTATTGACTATAAGGTTATTTTAGGCAAATATCAAATGTAATTAAATTGTGTTTTAGACAGTCCAGGACCGACCCTTAACCCCCAAACACGATGGCTCTTTCTATTTATCTACGTTCAGCAGGCAAAAATTATTACATTAATATACAAGGTTATTTTTAGTTAATACAAAACCTCTCGTGGGGTTGATCAGACCATCAAACTGAACAACTTTCATTATGGGACCAACCTCGAAATCATGAAAAAAAAACAGCTGTTCCATACAAAAGTACAATCCTGCTCTATCGAAATGTATGAAACAGCTGATTTTTTTTTCGCGATTTCAAGGTTGGTTCCATACTGAAATTTGTTCAGTTTGATGGTCTGGGGGCCTATTATAAAAATAACATACGCAATTGCGTACGCAGTCACTTGGTCACGATAGTCGTCCGCAGTTCCTGGATTGTGGCTATGAAACACATTTTCAATTTGGCTATCGTAGCCCAAAGACTGTTGAGCGAATGATGTCGGCTACGCTAGAAAAAAACTTGCAAACTTACGCAATCACTTTGCGATATCGCATACGCAAGTGATTTGTAATAGGAAACAATCATAACGAAGCACGGACGCAGTTGCGTGTATAGAGTGAAACTTTTCGTAATAGACCCCCAGATCAACCCCACGAGAGGTTTTGTATTAACTAAAAATAACCTTGTATATTAATGTAGTAATTATTGCCTGCTGAACATAGATAAATATAAAAAGCCATCATGTTTGGGGGTTAAGGGTCAGTCCTGGACTGTCCAAAACACAATTTAATTACATTTGATATTTGCCTAAAGCTTAAACTGACTACTACATAATGGGTCGAGCACTCAAATCTCCGAAAACACATTGACTAGTGCATTTTTTTTACCTACATAGCACAGTGATCGTTGTTCTCAGATGGTCTTTTTATAGAAAATAAAATCTTTTTTACATATTATCTCGTTGTTAGGGGTGCAGCCGCTGTATTTGTGAGATAATTTAATATATTTTTTCAATAAATTAATTGAGATAGTGAAAGAGGCTAAGCCCGGTGTAAACGTTGCTATTTATATAATTAATTGGTTATCACTACTGTAGACTCGATTTTACTTAACACTGATTTTACTTAAGTCCATAAACCAGCAAATAAATAAGAAAACCTGTCTACAGAGTGAAATCGAAGCCTTTAATCAACCTTTTAAAGTAAGAATCTAACTGCGATATTGATAACTTAAGGAAAAAAAATCTGAAATCAAAGAGATCAAAATTCAGCTTGAGAGGTGAATATGAAAAATATCAAGAAGTCATAAGCAAAAGATTACTGATGCTTTTGCGTCAGAGACATAGATATGTCATTATGCGTGTAATTCGCTAAAAAGCATGAAAGTAACGATTTCATCTATTACTTATGTATTCTTGTGATCTTTTATGTTTATTTCACCTTGAATTTTGATTAGTTTGATTTAAGAAATGTTTGTCCTAAAGTTATCCA
This sequence comes from Agriphila tristella, assembly GCA_928269145.1. Lineage (NCBI taxonomy): Eukaryota > Metazoa > Arthropoda > Insecta > Lepidoptera > Crambidae > Agriphila > Agriphila tristella. The sequence goes on from OV743440.1 coordinate 8,202,643, forward strand.
TACGGCGGTTAGATTGTCAATGACTTTGATTTCAATAACTACAAAAAGACGGTCGTCAAGGATAAAAGAAACGTTTATTAGTTCTCCTCTATCCGGATACGTAGATAAAATAAACTCCCAGTAATGAAAGCACGTTAAGCCGTTGGTCCCGGCTGCATTTGCAGTCGTTAACACTCACCAATCCGCATTGGGCCCGCGTGGTGTGCTAATGGCCCGTCCTCCTTACCACCCATAAGGAAGGCCTGTGCCCCAGCAGTGGGAACATTAAAACTGATGGACAATGAAAGCTTTGCGACGCGACGTGTGACGTGACGTGAGTCAGGAGTCACGCCCTCGTAAACACAAAAGCATTGATTTATTTACTACTTATACAATTTATGAATATTTTATATCATATTTTCGGAAGAATCAGTCTTTAATTTTGTCGGATTTAAAGTGAATTTTATATTACACTAGCTAGAGATCTCGATATCGACCACAAGAGGTCGAAATTCCAAACGATTATTATAATTTTCACTTGATATTTGATAGAATTTTTAGAGTGATTTGGCTATGGGGGTCTGGGTATCAGTTCATTTTGGAAAAGGGGTCTCCTGCACAAAATATTTTGGGAATCCCTGAGCTAGCTTGAAGTAAATTGTGTATCGTTGTATAAAGTCCCAACCAATTATATTTTATTTAAAGTAGCGATAATCAATTGGTTTTTTTTCTACCTTTAAAAATATACTTAACTACTGGCACTATATTTTTGTTAATAATATTGTTCTCTAATGGTAATGGAATTGAATCATACAAAATCAAGGACTGGGTACAGCCCATTATTTTATTTTTATAAAAGCCCTGTTTTCATCCAGTCAAATTAATAAATTAATGGAGAACATTTCAGGGACCGTCAGACAAAATGAATGAACTGAAAACCAATATTGAAAATTCTTGTTAACCACGCACGCCGGCGTGCGCGGCTTGTGCACTGAGTTGTGTCAAAATCATTACTGCATTATTTGTTCACAGTTTCGTAATTAAAAAAGTAATTAAGAATAGTCAATTTGCTTCTATTTTCCCGCTCCATGCGTGGTTCTTCTGGTACTTACTTATGATCTGTTTTTCCACATTGACTCTTATGAGAAGCGAACCCGGCATCTCAGAGTTTTATCCAAGCGTGCAAGGTGAAATGGCATTTTGGTCAAGATGGCAAGTGTTTTCTTGGATTATGAAAATGTTAAGGAACGATCTTTCATACTCATACTCAAAACATATCGTTCCTTAAGATTTTCATAATCCAAGAAAACACAGGGTTGTCAACTTGAAATATTTTACCCAATTTGTTTTTAACTAAAAGGTTGTATTTATCAAAGTCTTATGTTGTTATGTTTTTGCTTATAATAATTTATTAAAAAAATTATTGCTAACAAAAATTAAAACGAAGAAAGAAGAAGTAGCTATCATTTAAACCTTAATCTCTGTCCAGGGAAGAATTACGTTAGTAGGTATGAACCCTTATTTGTTTTTGTATTAGGGTTTTGCCACACTGGATGCGTTCTTCGGTCCGGTCAACCCATACATTACGTTCACCCTATTGTATGGGTTGACCGGACCGTAGAACGCATTCAGTGTGGCAAATCCTAACATACAGTACCTAAGCAAAAGGTATCGTGAAAAGTTTACACAAAAGTTCCTAACAGCCTATTTTCATGTTTCTATAATGTTGTAGCCGTAATTAGGAAGACTTTGGTCTCAAGGCAGACAAAAAGTACTTCCTAGCAGAGGCCGGGGCGCGGACATTCCTATACAAACGTAGTAATACCAAAATAAAATGCATGCTGTAAATAGCAAGCGAAAGTGAAATATATTTTATTTAAATAAGCGCACATAATAAGCATTTTTAAATAGTCAATTCTTTTACCCTACCACCCATTATGACGTCTTTTAGCTGACAAGAAAAATGGGCGCAAAAAACTTGTCAGCTTTATCAGATGGAACGATATTAACAAATATGTATATCGTTTCCAGCCTTTATATTAACAAAGATTAACAAATACCTAAATAACATTATGTAATTAGCTCATTTCTTAATGAATTTCAAATTTCTTAATCTTAAACAATAATTTTAATCGGTTTGGTATAAATCCCAGTACCCCATACCGATACAGTATGCAGAACGATATTTTTGTAGAACGGTAAATCTTTGCCATAATTTCATCTCTCGCCACAATTTGTTTTATTTTTAAATCAATTTTAATCAAGTTCCAACAATCGTTGTAATAGAACCACAATCTACCGATACTAAAACAAAGGTCGCAGAAAGAAACCTAAACTCATTCATTTATGAGAACAAAGAAGCAAAGTTACAGTTCTGAAAAACATTTTATTAAACTGTGAAGCATTTCAAATGAATTGCGCTGAATAAAGGAATGTTTTATTGGTTTTCTTTCTTTATGGTATGGGCAGGCTACTGCTATAACTCGGTGCCCACAATCAAAATAATAAAACCGGCCAAGTGCGAGTCGGACTCACGCATGAAGGGTTCCGTACCAAAAAACAGCAAAAATAAAACACGTTTATTCTAAGGGAGGCTCCCCTTAAATATTTATTTTATTCTGCTTTTAGTATTTTTTGTTATAGAAGCAACAGAAATACATCATCTGTAAAAATTTTCAACTGTCTACCTGTTGTCGTTATTAATATCGAGCAAAAAACGGCAAAAAATCACGTTTGTTGTATGGGAGCCTCCCTTAAATTTTTTTTTCTGTTTTTAGTATTTGTTGTTATAGCGGCAACTAAAATACATCTTCTGAAAATTTCAACTGTTTAGCTATCACGGTTCATGAGATACAGCCTGGTGACAGACAGACAGACAGACAGACGGACAGCGGAGTCTTAGTAATAGGTTCCCGTTTTTACCCTTTGGGTCCATGTCCATCAGCCATTTTTGATGTCCCCACTGCTGGGGCTCAGGCCTTCCTTATGGGTGGATAAGGAGGACGGGCCATAACCCACCACGCGGGCCCAATGCGGATTGGTGGGTGTTAACGACTGCAAATGCAGCCGGGACCAACGGCTTAACGTGCCTTCCGAAGCACGGAGGAGCTCGAGATAATAAATTTTTGGTCACCCATCCCATGACCGACCCTTGCGAACGTTGCTTAACTTCCGCAATCGCTGGGCCAGGTGCTAAACCACTGCGCCATCGAGCTCCTCACCCCCCCCCCCCTTTGGGTACGGAACCCTAAAAAGTATACACAAATACCTACATAACATCGGGGATCGAAACCAGCTCCCCTATATCATACTCAAAAGGTCAACATTTGAACGCTACTCTTTCTATTAAAGCTTAAATATGAGCAATGGACTAAATGAAATGGCGCAAACTTATGTAAATCACTGACTTTATTTATAGAATTGACAAGCTTAAGGCACGTAATAATTATAGTTTACTTCTTATTTTGAAGCTTTATTTCCCGTGTGAAAGCTACTCCATCACGAGGAGGTCACCAAAACGTCATTTGAATTTTTCCGATTGAAAAATAACATCTGCGCAAAAAACTATGTTTTTTATTTATTAAAGATCCCGGGTTCGAATATGTGAGCATTTTGTTTCAAAGTCAGGGATGTCTATATTTTTTATCTTACAACTAGGAACATAGGTCGAAAAACAAATATTTTTTTCGCCTCTCCCTCCATACTAAGACGATCAGTCAGCTGACCAATACATTTTTGTTTGAGAGGAAGATTTTTTTTTCGGTTTTTCGACCTGAGAAAATTGTTCAACTTAAGCAACTAAGTAAGGGATTTGGCCGCATTCGTATGACCAGTTACGAATGAGAAAAAAAATAACCTTGTACGAAACCGGATTTGAAAGAAGAATCACCTGTTTCTTTCTTGTTATAGATAATTTGATTCCACCTTAGGTTTGTTTAGGTTTAGGACTAAATTATTGGTGTGATTTGTCCAGAATTTTATTGATGTTAAGTATTTATTTGTTTTAATTGGTTTTAAAGTTGTTACTAATTTGGTTCATTAGTATTCTTTGTTCATCGTGAAATGGCGCTGAAAACATTGTAAAGCAGTCGTATTTGCCCTTTGGCTTTATGTGATGTTTCTAGCTGGTTTAAATATCAAAGCTTGTTAACGACTGGTTTAGCTTTACAGAAAATCTCTCTTGTAATGCTGTGAGCTGCATTATAGTATTAGGTATTGTAAATCGCTTTTATTTGGTGTACACTAATTCTATTCTAATGCTACTTCAATGAGCTTGATAAAAGCTGATTAAAAGAGTATATGTAACCTATAATAATGCAGTTACAATTATAAGAGTATTATTGTACACATTGTGCTGTAAATTGGAGTAGGATACTTTATATTTGTCAATAGAGTTTAACAACGCTACTGTACAGCAAAGAACTTTTCAATGCAGTTGAGCAAGTATACATGCTAGATAACAAATGGACGCCATTTTAACAATACACGAGCGACTATTGTTATAGAAATTCAAATTATTACTGCTCAATTTCGAGACATATGTAGCTTATAGTGCAAAAACTATATATTGCGCATAGTTTCTGACTTAAATCATATGTTTCGAACCTAGTTATTGAGCAATTTACTATGAAGTATTTATACATCGTATTTATTTTGTATAATTAATTCGGTAAAACGATATTATTATGAAAGCGCGTAAAATATTTGATGTAAATGCCTATACACATTTACAGTAAAGTGGTACTCGCAACTCAACTTGCTACGAAAGACCAAAACAAATATCAAAACATTCTTAATCTTAAATATTTGACGTCTGGCACTTTGACACAACATGAATCCACCATTTAGAATTTATAATATACTTAACACGTTTTTTGTTTTTTTAAGTTTGTTGATTATTTACACAAAATATTGCTGTCAACCAGCCACTAAGCAGCAAACACCTGTAGTAAAGAGTTAAAGTAGCTGAATCTAAGACTCTCTGGGTGTATTATAGCAATTGTACAGACCTTGTACAGCTAAAGATCAGTACAGGAGCTGTTAACCAGACACTGTAAAGCGTAGTGCTGGTTAATTTGGGGCCCAATTTAGGAGAACAAGGTCTGTGTAGAACACTACACAGCCCTTATACAGGAACCTAAAACAGCACTGTGAGCTACTTTAACATGTAGTGCAGCGACTATACAGCATCTTGTGCTACTTGGGATAGGGTACCTACTTACCTAGTCTCCTTTGATTACAGGCACGCGTGTAATGAATGAGCTCTGAATTATTTATCCAGAAATCGGTAAATTTTTGACACAAACAAGTCTCAATTTATATTGAGTAATAATTAAATATTAAAACTTTTAACTGCACATACTCTTTCAGTATTAATCCAGCAAGTAAGTTGTCTATTCACTTAATCTTTCATGAGACTAAATGCTTTGAAGCATAGTGGCTGCTTTTTCTAATAATGTCTGGCCAAATACCGTTTATCTAAACTCTTAAGTCAAAACAAAATCTAGATTAATGCTGCCCTCTTCTAATTTGAAATTACATTCTAGTAGTCCCCTAGTTATGGCTATAAAAATATACAACAAACTACCTGTTGTATTGAAAGAAATAACAAATGAACAGACATTTATTAAAACTCTAAAAGACTTATTCATGAGTGCTATTACACCATACAAGAGTATTTAAACGATAACTTAGATAAATATTTTGAAAATAAATAGTTAACTAAATCATATAAATTGACAACAAGCGAGACCAAATAATTTTATTAAATTATATAAATAAACAATAATTATTAAACGTAAATATAATTATTTTGTAAAATAAGTATTTTTTCACACCACATGCTCGACAATGCCGAATTATATGTCATGTAAACCTTACCGAAAGCAAGACATTATATCTCTTGGCTTTAGCCGGGTTATAATATTCTATTATAACCCGCTGGTCAATAATGTGATTTTCACTTTCATAATTCTTATTGCTATGACCATAAAGTCTAATTTCACTAAACAGAATGTGTCCTCAGCGGGCGCGGCCAACTCGATTTTCGAAGACCGAGGCCGTGGCCCACTAGATTCGCACTGAGACGAACTTCATTTGTTTGTCAAATCGAGTAGGCCACGCCAGCTGAAAGAAGTTGCTATAGCCGTAGCTAGTAGTACTACTAGCTCAACCTCGATAAACGTACCAAATAAAAATATAACGTTATCTTTCCATAATTGGACTAATGTCTTCAATATCAATTTGCACTTTTAATATGCTGTAATAAACACTATCTACTAAGCCTGGTTTTTTATTGTCTCGCATAAAGTGAGAAAAGTAGAGTATACACCACCGGGATAAAACTGTTTTTTTCTTGGGCGCTTGAATCCCTCACTGCACTCAGGACTCAATCTTAATTCCCTCGCTTTGCTCGGGAATTAACTTATAACACCCTCGCTGCGCTCGGGAGTTAAATTTGGAGTCCTTCGTTACGTTCAGGATTCAATGTAACGCCCGTGACATAAAACAGTGCTTTATCCCCTTGGTGTATAATCTACTATATAAATAGTGCATGCAAGCCCATAAATTAATATATTCTAATTTAATGGCATACCTGTATTAAAATTATAAAAATTCAATTAAATAAAAAAAATATCAAATTAACTAATTAACTGAAATTTTGTATGATAAAATAAGATTATTCAATGAGATTTAAAATTTAAACTTATAAAATAATTAATATTATAATTAAAAATGTAAAATTTAATGAAACAATTATTATAATAATATTACTTTTTAAACTTTTATTTAATTCCTTGATAATGGAATAAAATAAATATACAAGTAAATACTAGTGGCTCCGTGAGCTATAGACCTCGCGTTAAAAAGTAGATCAAGAAGCACGGAGGAGCTCGAGATACTAAATTTTTGGTCGCCCATCCCATGACCAACCCTTGCGAACGTTGCTTAACCACCGCAATCGCTGGGCCAGGCGCTAAACTACTGCGCCACCGAGCTCCTCTACATAGTTACTTACATTATCTTAGAAATTAGTGCTAACCTGATATCATCCATGCGGTTTAGTGGCACAAATATTCCATTGATCCCCTTTGGATATTAACGAGACGCTGCTAGTCTGCTACCTACTAACAAGGTATGCAAATTGTCGAGTATTTCCCATGCACATCGCACACTGTGAATGCATCGCAAATTGAGCCTTGTGAGTCTACTTTTACATGTATTGTATCGTATAAAGATCGTATCTAGGTAGTCAACTTTTCCTGTTTGGTAAACTTCTCTCAACTCTTTAATAAAATAGTTGCTTATACAAAAAAATATCAAACATACAGACGAACAGAGAACCTCCTCCCTTTTTTGAAGTCAGTTAGAAATATGATAAATTATGGTTAAAAAAAAGCTTCGTCACTCGGAATGATATAAGGATTATAGCGATACCCCAAACCATTATGTTGTAAGGTTTATAATTTTGAACAACTTTTTGTATGGCAACAATCCTGAAATCGCGAAAAAGCATCAACTGTTTATTTTCACGGAGTATATTTAATTAATAATGAATAATAATATTTTTATAACATTAATTATATTTTTGTTACAACTGTAATTTTTCGCGGTTTTCTGGATTGTAACTACCTAAGTTCTGTAACTATGGAAAACATGAATAATACTAAATTTACAAATAATGCTACAATGAATTATATACCAAATGAAAGCACAAATATTTAAGATTATCATGTATTAAAATTATTCGAAATGACCGCCTCTGGCATGAATACACGCCTTTAGACGACGAGGCCAGTCATCGATGGCAGCACGAACTACCACCATATCCAATTCTGCGACTGCCTTGAGAATAGCGCGCTTAAGAGAGTCGAGATTCATGTGGGGCTTAGCACATGCTTTCTCCTCAATAAGTTGCCATATGGCATAATCCAGAGGATTTAAGTCTGGGCTGGAGGATGGCCATTCTTCCTGCGCGATAAAATCAATTTTGTTAGCCCGAAACCATGCTTGTGTAGATTTTGTTTTGTGCGCAGGGGCAGAGTCCTGCTGGAAGACCCATGGCTGGTTTTGAAATAAAGTGTGGCTTAAGGGTTTGACAACAGGTTCCAGAACGGTATCTTGATAGACTCTAGCGCCAGTTTTCACACCTTTTTCACAGAAATGAACCTTACTTAGCCCTGAATAGGACACCCCCAGCCAAATCATCACTGATGAGGGGTGGTGACCTCGTTGGACCCTCGGAGCAATCATGCTGGCTTCTTTACTATTCTTAGCGTATACTCTATCATTTTGACGGTTAAAATTTTCTTCGACTGTGAAGATTTTTTCATCAGTAAACAAGATTTTTCGATGGCCGTTTTGTGCGTACTGCTTTAGTAGAGCGCGACTTCGTGCTAACCTCATAGCCTTCAATCGTGCGTTTAGCAGATGGCCCTTTCGTCTACGGTAAGCGTGAAGCCCAAGGTCATCATTGATAATTTTTTTAAGGGAACTTCTCTTCACAGTCATCTGTATTGCCAATAACTTTTGCTTCCGGACGGGATTTCTCGTGATTCTCGCCTTCACTGCCTTGATCACAGCTGGTGTCCGAACGGTGCGTGGTCTTCCTGATCTTTTTCGGTCATCGACGGTCAAGGTATTACTGTACCTATGGATAGTGCGATAAATAAATTGCTTGTTGATTTTCAACTTTTGTAGCAACTTGAAAATCATATTCGGTGGCTGCCCACATTTGTGCAGAGCAATTACAGCGACACGATTCTCCTTCAACCCCCATTCCATGGTGAAATAAACAAAATATGATATACGTGTGGTATATAATTATAGCTTATAAAACTGTCAATAATATGTCATTTTTATTTTTTCTTTTCATTTGTTTTAATGGCCAGTAATCGATAAAGAAACTCAGTAACAGAACTTTTGACCAACCTGTGTACATACAAAAAGTTGTTCATATTAATCAACTTTAAATAAGAATTTTTCAAATGTTCTGTGGCATATTCCATTGAAATGTAATTTATCGAGTGACCTTTATGACCTGCAACTATTCTGCCTCGCGGAGGCTTTGCTGTGATGTGAATGTGGATTGTCCCGGTCTCGATGCAATATGTAGCCTTGACGAAATCGATAACATCGATGGCGCTTCATACAAATGTGTGGATAAAGTAACTTTGCAATTATTGTTTTTTTAGTTATTTTTTTTTGTTGTTAGACCCGTTACAACGACATCTGCAAAGTAACAGATGTCGGCAAATTAAGAACGCTACTCGTAAAATTTAATCAAAACCTCAAGGAGGCCTAAAGCTAGGGATTCCTAAGATGACGGTGCCGTCATGTAACGGCTTAGAACGTTATCTATGTAAACAATACGGAGCGGTTTCTGACGTTACGGTGTCGCCATATTGTTTATTTACATAGACAACGTTCAAAGCCGCTATATTACGGCCGTAATATAACGCCGTTATCCTAAGAAACCCTAGCTTAAGCTTCAACAGTAGTAATCAAATAGATATTATTAAAATGAGTCATGATGAAATTAAAAACAACATATCATTTTCAAGAAAATCACACAACTAATTCTATTGATGCTTGGTCGCAAAAATACTGATTTATTTCAGTCTGATTAATAATTTCATACTGTTGATAGATCAGTCAGGTCAGGTTCTGTACCACTAATTAGGTAAAAGCATCCACGCCGCAGTGCGGGACTCAATATGTGTTTATTAATATTGACTTATTACTTTGGCTCGCTTCATACAACCACCAGTTATAGTAGAACTTTTCGATCATCTGTAGAACTTTAAAGTCATATAATTAATTTAAAGTTCTTGAGTCAGATCCCATTATTGTTTGTTTGTCAAAAGTTTTATTAAAACTTTTAACGGCAGACGGTGGGCTCGTTTTTTTTCCATCGGTGCATTTAATAGATTTGCATATTTCAAAACTTTCTCCTTTTTCTCCATTTAAGCAAGTTCGAAATATTCCACTTTGCACCACCAAGCACCCCACCAGTGGGGCCAAGTCGACTGCTTCAAAATGCGCAGTGGAATCTGCCCAACCGTAGTGGGTCATTTTCCACTGCTAAAACTGGAGTGGAATCTGCTCCACCACGTTTGGCTCATGAGTTTGTGTAGGTAGTTTTGCTCATATTTCCACGAATCCCTTATAAATAGGAACTCCTTTAAAAAAATATTCTTTAAATATCTGCAAGCCTGACTCGTTTGATACGGATCTTTATGAAATAGCTTTCTTCAGAAAAATATCCCTACACTAATGAGCAAAATCTGCCGGCATACTGACACTAAATAGGGTGAATTTACGTGTCTCTGTTAAGCTTGAATGAACCCTTGTGCTATTACGTTAGAGTCTATTTTTTATTCATAGCACGCTCCCTGACTAATGGAGCAAGGCCAGAGTAAACTACATTGTACTCCAAAGAGGAGAACACAATAGTTAAGGCATACTGCATTTCTTGTAATTGCATGCCATTTTTTACAAGAGCAAATTCATAACTGTGCAAGTAGTTTTCTTTGACTGACTTCTAAAGAGAAAAGACGTTTTTATTTATTCTAGCTTTAGATACCTTCCTCAATTTTTTTATACTCTTTTTTATGCACAACGGCGTAGTGCTTGGCTTTCACCTCACTTGATGTTAAGTGACGATAAGGCCGAAGGTGGAAGCGCACTACACCCGGAATCCTCATCACTGTGAAACTGGCTATACCTCTAACTGCCGGAACACAACAATTTTTAAATTGTTCTAATGGCGTCAGACTTAGGTAAGATGGTGGTAGCTAGCCATGCGGACTTGAAATAAGCCCCACCACCAACCAAACCGAATACAAATTGTACCCCTTGTGAATCGAACCCGGGACCCCTGCGTTTTACACGGATCGGCAAACCACTAGACTACAGAGGCGGTAAAAGGTAAAAGCACAGAATAAATAATAAGGTACTTGCTTACTTCTGTATTTTTTATGATACTAATTCTCCCGAGTAATAAAGTTGATTCGATTTATTAGTTGTACTCCATGCTCTTGTCCTATTAATATACCTACTTATAAAATTATTAATCATAATATAATTTGATTGACATTTATCTACTATGTCTATCAGTAGGAAAAGATCTTAATTACAAACAGATAAGACTTTGTCAAGGATCAACATAATGAATTTCTAGTACGGCCTTGTGCGTCGAGAGATATATTCGGGTCACGCTTGACTCTTGCCTTCTTAATGATTGTTTAGTTATTATGCTGTCTGCTTAGAACTCTCGTTTATTACTAAAACAAATGGTGTGGACACCATTTGACTTCTTCCACATGGACAAATTTTAGGTCACAATTATAGGAATTATGGGAAATCAATACCACAGAATAGATAATAGTACAATACAACTTTTTTCTTCTAATATTTAATATAAATTTTCGGCACTAAAAATACTGGTACTTTCCTAAGTCCTTTGTCATAAAACATCAAAATTTCTTTAGTGGATCAGCCCCCTACTCAAATGGTCACTTTTCTATTCGTTCGCTAACTTAAAGCTAGGCGATCAAATCACACGTCGCAAGTTTATGTAAATCACAGAGATTATGGTATTGTATGGAATTGACAAGCCTACGACACGTAGTTTTAGAGTTTATGGCTTATTTTTAATTTTTAAGTTAGCGAACGAATAGAAAAATGGCCATTTGAGTTTTCCTTTTCACACCAAAGTTACTCTCACATACTTAATTGACAACATTTCATTTTGAGAAAGTACTAAAATTAGAAAACCATTTCGAGATTTTGGTGTTCTAAACTCCTATATTTTTTTTCAGAATTTTTAGATCAGTATTTTTTACGTTAATTAAAAAAATCTAAAATCTAGTCGATATAGGGAGTCTGATATGAGTCTCTTTGCCTTCTATTAAAAAAAAAACAGTGGTGCCAGCCAGGGTAATTTACCCTAGATTTAGGGTAAACATTATCCGGCACTAAGAGAGACATAATTAAGACACATTTCCCGTTCGAGTAATTTTAATCATGACATCACAATTCGCATCATAGACAGTTTTTTTTTAATTTGACGTTTGAAGAAGCGAGGCAAAGGCATCGCTTATCAATCTACCTATACCTTGTACTTACTTACTTTTAGAATAAACCATTTTTTATTAATTAATATCTCAGTAATGTATGAAAATAAATGGAAAAGAAAAAATACGTGTTGCCTAAAAACGAAAAATTTTCATTATATCCATAAAAACATGTACCGAAATATTTTGAAATATTGTCAATTGTGTACCCTTTTTTGTGTACCATACGTCCATTTTTAATAGGGCCAACGTCCATGGAGTGCGGTTCCACAATGCCACAGAATGAGGGAATGGGGTCAAGTTTGTTTTGCCCATCAAGGTTTATGGCAGTTTGTAATATCTGTTTGCCTATTCACTCTTACGGCGTAGATCCAGAGTGTTCGATTAAGATAAACATTACAGTGGGGGAGACAAAAGGTTTTCCCGGACGGGGCATGAATGCGGGGGCGTCTGCATTATTTCAATTTGATTGGGGACGGTATGTCATCGACGATGTCTTTATTCCTATAACATTCAACTGGTGTATGTTTATGGAATGGGGTTCTGCCGTTTGGCCAAATTATTTTTGGTCAAATTTCAGTTCCCAAAAAACGTATCGCACTAGTTTCATTTCCCAAATGAATCTTTGGCAAATTAACATTTCGCATTTTATTCAGTTGGTCAAATTATCATTTGGCATATTTTTACTTAGTCAAGTTTTATTAAGTCAAATGTTTATTAAGCAAACGTTTTATTTTGGCAAATATTATATTCCAAAAAAATGTTTGGTCAAATTGTCACTTCACACATTTAGCTTATTTTTAGTGTAAATTTGGCAAATGATAATTTATTTTTACTGAAACAGGACAGGAGTATACAGGAATTCCAAGTATTCCAAGTAACAAATGGCAAAAATAATTAATATTATTGATAAATTATAACAGGATAATAGTAAACTTATATTTATTTTAAAAATAAAGAAACTAAAAACGATTTACTATGTTTTTTTTTGTTTTTAATCCGATAAGTAAGTATTTTATAAACTTACATTTTTAAATTAGTTACAGTACCTACACATTAGTAATTTAACGTCTGAATAAAATTTTGGAAAATTAGGAGGAATAAGTATAGCAGGTATTAATAATTATGAAATAATAGTGTAAAAGTCAAGGCTTATTTAATAACTTTATTCAGTAAATAAAGTTAACAATCATTTTCAAATTCTTTGGCAATGTCTTTGTAATTTTTTTTGGGTAGATAGGAGGTTTTCGAATATATTTGTTTTAGATAATTACATAGAAGGTATTCCCTATAAAGTTAGGGTGTATTCGCAGCAAAATTGATATGGATTAAATAGTACAATATTGCGTTAGGAGATTTTGCCCGTACATGTGGAATTGTATTTTATGTTGATTGGCATAAAAACTAAAAATAACAAAAAACTAAGGTAGGAGGCACTTCATCGTCGATTTGCATCTTATGCACTACTCAAATTGATATGTAAATCGTATGCCATGCAATATTTTGGGAAGAGTATGTTTTGCCAAACGATACATTTGACTAAATAATACTTGGTAAAATGAAACTTTGACCAAGTAATTATTTGCTAAACAATAATTTGCCAAAAAGAGTTTTGCTAACTGAAAATTTGCGATAAGTTGTTTTGCCAAATGTTTTTTTGCCAAATGAAAATTTGCGAAAAATAGTTTGCGATGTGATATTTTGGGAAATGTTTTTTGCCCAAACATTAGTAATCCTTATGGAATGCTATAAGCGGTTTAGCATTAATGATGTTGGGATGTTATCGGGTTTTTGGATGTCTCATTCGATAACAATGGGAAATGCTTAAGGGATTTGATACATAAATCTTAATCGTTACTGCTGCTTTAATCGAGTAGAATGATTCATGTACCAAAATATCTATCCATAGTAAAAAAATGCTTTTAAGTTGATTATTTTTTCCTTGTGACCTGTATGTCAACTACATTATCATAATTATACCTATAGAATGAATCTTTAATAAAATAATGTTAGATTCTCAGTAATACTAGGTACAAAGCCTACGAGTATAATATGAATAATGGATCTACAATAAATCACTACGTTAATACCGGATATTTATTATCTTTTTGTCCATAATAAACAGTATACCTACCTACTTATCTAACATGTGAATTATAGTGTACCTATGTCACACAATCTTGTCAATATTATTTCCTGCAAATTTGAAGGTACAGTTGCAGAAATAAAAAGTAATAAAATGCTCGACAACAAAATAATCTTCTGTGCTACAGAAGATTATTTTTTACCCTGGCATTGTAGTAAACACTTAACAAAATCACATTTTAAGAGGTCACTCTTTCCCTGCTTCGAAAGCAGACGAAGGTTGGGCCAAATAGTGTAGGAAACGAAGCGATCTTTTCAATTATTAGCTCTTGGTCGGAATCGCAAAAGGTCGGATTCTCATTTCACATTTGTATGGAGACCCCAACATTATCGATGAAACTTTGCAGGGATGCAATATAGTATGAACCAAAACCTATGTACAAATATCCAAAAACGAAAAAAAAAACGATTTGGATAATTTATAAAATATGTTTCATTTGTGATACTTTATCATACTGTAAAGTTTCGTCTACTGAGGATTTACTGTGGGGGTCCACTACCTTCCTTTTCTACACTAAAAGAAGTCGAGATCGGGATTAAGGCGCTATATGAGTAAAGCGAGATAGCAATGAGGAAACGTCGCGCGCCGGAGCGAGACCGATTTGGCAGATTGAGCGAAAAAATCATGAAATCAATTTGTAGTAAATAACGATAGAGATTAAAGAGAAATGCTTCTACACGATTGTGAATATTGATGATACATAATTACATATTATTAAAAGCAATTTAGATTTGAATACTAGTAGTTTTTTCTAAATAAACTCAAACATTTTTCAAAATTCAAATGTATCAAGCCATAAATCATTAAATCGTACTTGTTTATGGTTCAATACGTGTCTGGATTAAGATATAAAGAAATATTAAGATCCGTAGGATTTCTCAGCGACCTTACATCAAAAAGTGTTAATTTTTTTTAAGATCGCTGTAAATATAATTTAATATTTGAGTAAAATTATTGGAGTATTGTGTTAAAGTGTGGCAACCCTTTACTAGTGGTCTGTGATAAAATATATTTTACTGCTCTATGGACCGTTCTGTTCGCTACTCTGTCGGTTCGCTCTCTCATCGCCCCGCTGCCATTTTATACAATTTCAACTGTAATTTATTTCTCATCCTGCAATTCCTGCATCAATTCCAGGACTGTACCTATGTAAGTGCACTATCTTCAATAAACTATAATGGATTAAAAGAGGAGTTCATATTTAGCCACCGCATAGCTTACCCTAACCTCATTATATTGGACATTGCATTCCAATGCTTTTACTCAAATATAAAATTATATTTAAGGCGATCTTTAAAGAAAATTAACACTTTTTGATGTTATGCCATAGGTCGCTGAACAATGTCCATACTGTTCAAGGATAATGCAGTTACACTAACTAAAGACTAATAGCTTTTGCTTAAGGTTGATAAATTTTAACCTAAAGTTGACCTATAGATAGTCGCTAAAAGGACTACATTGCGCGGTCAGTGTCAAACTTTGTAACTGGCTTCATAAGCTCACCCGAGCTGACAAGAATACGATATAGTTCGTGCCTATACACTTCTGAGGCCCTACCATAAGTACACAATATATTTACTTACCAGTTTTCAACAATCATCCCTTTCCGTTAGCTTAATTAGGTACGCCATTTACATCATAAGAGTTCATCATTACGCTTTTGGTTAGGTCTATCGGTAAGATTTTTTTTTTTCTATTTAATAAGGGATCTTTAGAGAAAGTTGATCAGTTTCCAGTTAATCGGTTCAGTTGATCGGAATGGAAAAAAGGGAAAAAGCTTAAATATTCAGAGTAACCTATTTTTTTAAATAATGCGATTAATAATTAAAAGGAAATTTTTGAAAAAATACCCATTTCAATTAAAACTCTTTTATTTTGAAAAAAAAAGGAAATATATACCTATGTAGCTTACTTCCGCAAACAATATATGCAAGATGCAGCGCCCAAAAATATGGACATGCACACCCCAAAATATCAGTGCACAATACCTGCATTTAGCAAGACAGCAACACACCTCGCACCTTCACCAATTAAGCTACTCTACACGTGTTTCGCCCCAACCCGGAGCATCCTCAGGAGTTAGATCGTACGTAATCCAACACCAAATGAGCAACTACGCCCTCCGACACCGTATTTATTGCCTCTTCCTTCCCACTCCTGACTCCTTTTGTTAGCGGGCGGGCGGTGCATCTTGCTTATATTGTTTGCGGAAGTAAGCTACATATACTTCCTTTTTTCAAAATGGTTTTGGGACTTCCGCCAAGTGACGCCTGATTCAATCAAAAACTCTTAATTATTTTCTTACATTCAGAGACGTTTAGTTAGCTAGATCTAGCCTAAATGCTAAAATGACATATTAAAAGTTGTCCCAACAAAAACTTTACTGTTTTAAATCAATAAATACTCACTTTTTAAAAGCTCATTTTCGAGTAGTGACTAGTGAGCTCATGGTAAGGCCGCTGTAACATGTTACTCTAAACTTCGGTTGTAACGACATCGGACGCTCCTGAGTGGGTAACTTGTGGACGAGAGCGGTTCAGAAGTGATGTGGAGTGAATTTGATACGAGGAACCTTGTTGGTTATTTAATACGACAGGAACTTTTAGCAATGATTTTACACAGAGTTATGTTGAAAGCTCCACAAAATTTAGCATTTGTGTTTATTAATGTATTGCTGTGAATTATTTAATAACAATTACAGACATCAATATTTCTCTATTAAATGTTAAGGTTGCCGTAGTAGTTTTGTTCAATATTATAATTTGAAAAAACCCTTTATTCACATTCACTGAAATGTTAGGAAAGCTTACAGTAGCTATATTATAAACAAAAAAATTTTTTTATATATATTCATAGAGTAGTACACAGAACAAAGAAAAAAATTCTCATGTTCTGTGGAGTGGCACGTGGCATTCCCACTGGGCCTCACTGAAATCTTTTCGATTTCCGAATCACTTGTTTTGTTGTGTTGCGTAGTATTTGTTGTATGGTCTGTGGCTGTGTCGCACGGAATCGTTTCGACATAATTACAGGGGAGGAAAAGCGCAATTTTATCCCGATAGGTGGCGTCTGGTCTTTGGTACCCGGCCGCTTCAAAGAAAGTGTCAAAACATATGAGAATCTCTTGGAGTGTTGCACTTTTTAATTTCATACTGAGAAAATGCCGCATTGTTATGCATGTAACTTGTAAAATATTGGAGTTCATCGATTTCCCAGTAACAAAAAAAATAGTGGGCAAAAAATATCAAAAAAAGATGCTTTTCCCTCGATTTTCTCCTTTGCTGAGCCTGAGAAACATTATAAATCAAAAGGAATGTTTCATGAATTTGATGAAGCTTCGCCAAAATAAAACAACATTTGAATTATAACAGCTTTGTTCTTTAATATTTCAACCTCAGCAGTTTCTAGCATATTTATAACTTGGATGAATTTGATAGGTATATCAAATATGGAATAAGCCCAATATTGGGGCCAAACACAGAATTAATAGAATTTTATATGCCAGAGTCATT
The DNA here is from genome assembly GCA_928269145.1 of Agriphila tristella. NCBI lineage: Eukaryota > Metazoa > Arthropoda > Insecta > Lepidoptera > Crambidae > Agriphila > Agriphila tristella. The sequence continues at coordinate 8,220,357 of OV743440.1, forward strand.
CAAGAAACTTAGAATAATAAAATAAATATGATAAAACGGTTCGTGTAATTTTGGATGGTACAGAAATTCCAGTACAGAAACCTGAAATTACTATTGCACAGAAGGTATCATGAGGCAACTATAAACACGGAAATTCACACTCAGTTGCTTTGTTAAAATTTAAATCATATGCTTCTAATCTATATATATAAAATTCAAAGTCCTGACTGAGTGAGATATCAACGCACAGCCCAAACCGCTGAACCTAGAGACTTGAAATTTTGCACACAGATACTTTATACAGTGTAGGCATCCACTAAGGAAGGATTTTTGAAAATTCCATCCCTAAGGGGATGAAATAAGGGATGAAAGTTTGTATGAAAGTCCCTCAGTTTTGAAGCTAGGATCTTCAAATTTTGTGTTTAGGCTGATGATTGAAAATAAATAAATACGTGTCTCAGCGTTTTTCAAAATTCTACCCCCAAAGGGGTGAAAAGGGGGATGAAGTTGTGTTTAGAAGATAATCCTTCATTTTTGAAGTAGAAATCGCTAGATTTGTAATTTAGGCTTATGGATGGAAATCTAACGCAACGCATATTGTATTGGTATAATTTCAACCCCCATGGTGATGAAATGGGGGTGCAATGGGGTAAATAAACCTAAAAATCGATATGGATGTCGTTATTGGGGTTTTCTGGGATGAAGATTGCGAAAATGACATTTATTTTGAAGTCCAACACGGTCGACATGATTTAACCCCTAAAGGGGTGAAAATTGGATTTAAATTTGGTATTGAAAACAATATAAAATAGACATTACAACTTAAAACTTCGTAGGAGCATGTCTTAAAATAAATAGGCAAACATATATTTTGTGGTTTTGAAAATCAACCCCTTAGGGGGTAAATGGGCTAAGTAAACGTAGAAATCGATATGGATGTCGTTCTTGAGGTTTTATGGGATAGTGATTGCGAAAATGACATTAATTTTGAAGTCCAATTTAACCGCTAAAGGGGTGAAAATGGGGTACAAATTATATATGGAAAAATAATATAAAATAGACATTACATAGTTTACAGCTTAAAAATTCGTAGGAGCATGTCTAAAAATAAATAGGCAAACACATATTTTCTTATTTTGAAAATCATCCGTTAGGGGGTAAATGGGGTAAGTAAACATGAAAGCCGATGTGGATGTCGTTCTTGAGGTTTTATGGGATGAGGAATGCGAAAATGACATTTGTTTTGAAGTCCAACACGGTGGACATGATTCAGCCCAAGGGGACGGGGACGGACACGGGAACAGGAACGGGAACGGGGGCGGGGACGGAAACGGGAAAGAGTAAAGAAACGGGAACGTGATACTCTTAATATCTCTGGACCTAATTCTGATTATTGTAATAAACTAGCTTCCGCCCGCGACTTCGTCCGCGTGGATATTAGAGAAAATCCTTAGGGAACCTTCAACCAGGATCCGACCAACCGTTTTATACGCGATTACGCGGGTCCTCACCAAGCGCGCAGCCTCGTGCGAGGCCTGTCACACGTCGCAAATGTTTTGCCTCGCGAGGCAGCGCGCTTGGTGGGGACCCGCCTAATCGCGTATAAAACGGTTGGTCGGATCCTGGTTGAAGGTTCCCTAAGGATTTTCTCTAATATCCACGCGGACGAAGTCGCGGGCGGAAGCTAGTACTTTAGATAATAGCTTAATGAAAATATTGCATGCTACTGAACAGTTTTTACTGTGAAATAATTTAAAGAACGTTTGAAACCTAAAAGAAATTGCCGTTCCTAGAATGGTTTTAAAAGACTACTTACTTGCTGAATCTGAACATTAGTCGTTGAGAACCCGTTTATGATCCATACTGAATCAATTATACCGGTTTTTTAAAGTATACCAATTTTATTTGGCATATATATTGGAGTGCAGTATTATTATTATTTCTTTATGTATTAAACAAATCAAAATGAACTATACTGGGCCCTTGGACGAACTGGGCCCAATCGCGCTGATTTTCAACGATAAAACCAAAACTGATTCGTTTACAGAAAATACTCGCTTTAGATTTGTTAAAATTGTCGAAAGCTATGCCTTGAGAGCCTAGGATGCCAATCTTGGACAATTTAAACAAAAATTCTTAAGGTTAACCTAAGCTTTTTAGGTAACTATAACCTAAATCACAGCGTAAAGGTTTGGTTTTATCGTTCAGAATTAGCACGATTAGGCCACTCTGGTCTCGCAAAACTTATTAATAAGTTTGTCTGCGAGGACAAAGTCACGCTCAGATAAATTATAAAACTGAATAATTTTAAAAGTTGAGGTAAAAAGGAAATAAAAAACAATAACAAACAATTCCTCCTCCTCTTCCAGCTCCTGTAAGTAACTTTTTTTTGTTATGCACAACTTTACTGTTCTCTAGGTATATTTAGCATATTATTTAGTATATTTAGCTCTAGGTAGCATTTATTTTAGCTATCCTATTAATATGAAAGTTTGTGGATTTGGATGTTTGTTCCTGAATCACGCAAAAACTACTTAACGGATTTAGTGGCACACAGATAGAAGATAGCTTAGATTAAAACATATAATACTTTTTTCCCGATATTCCTACGGGAACGGGAACCACGCGGGTGAAACCGCGGGCGGCCGCTAGTCTGAAATAAAAAGATTACTTGTAAATCTTACACGAAATTTAAAGAAATGTAATGCTTGTTAGCAATTTTTTGTAAGTTGCTATAAACTTTCTTGCCTGTTGTTTTGGCTTTTCTTTTCCGTAATTCTTCTTTTATATGAGCTAAAGTTAGCATAGAATACATTGTTTATCCGCAAAACCGAAAAAAATACAATCTAAGAAAGTAAAATCACGTAATACACAGTCAAGACAATATAAGCTCAAACTGACAATTGTTCCAAAGACTGAGCGCCATCTGTAATTCACTTTGCCTTCCCCTTTATATTATCCCACCGTGTTGGATTATTATCGGAATCATATTTTTGAAAGACATGAAAAATGTATGTGGTCAGTAAAATATCATAAAAAAACAACACGTAATAGCAATTTATTGACTGGAATTTTTGGTGAGAAATTAAGTTGAGGTGGTTTTTTATTATTTTCTGATGTTTTGGTTTTACTTAGTACTATTATATATTCTGTGGTTCTACTTCATATATACGGCGATAAGGGGCATGAGCAAGCCTCAAAGTGATGCGTATGGTTTTAGAAATATATTTAGATTAAGACTAGCGGCCGCCCGCGACTTCGTCTGCGTGGAAAGTTTTTTTGCTATCCCTCAGGAACGAAACATTTTTTCGGGATGAAAGGTACTCTATGTCCTTCTCTGTACCCCTGGCAACGTGTCTGCAAAATTTCATGATGATCGGCAGAGTGGTTAAGACGTGAAGGCGTAACAAACAAACAAACAAATAAACAAACAAACAAACGGACTTTCGCATTTATAATATTAGTAAGGATGATAAATGAAAGTACAGATTAAAAGAATTATAAAATTTATTCACTAAGTCAAACGATATTATGGCACTTAGTTTTGCATGTAATTGTATTAAAAAGAAAGAACTAAGCTTACCCTAGGTACATATAAATAGGTAGTAGTAAATAATACAACAGACTACTATAAAAATACTGGTTACATTTCTTATCAATTACCTATTTAATAAAATACAGCTTCTTCGGGAACATGACCTACAAATTCTATTAACTGTTTTACTCTGAGTGCCTCTCTCCAAGTATAATAAATATTCGATTACACACAAATTTCAAGCCTGGCTACTCGAGATACTGGAGCTAAAAAGTTATCGTATCTACGACGTCACATGACTAATGAACACAGCACAACTTCATAGTACTTACCTATAATATTCCTTATTAAAAGACATTGCATAGGTACTATTTTGAACTCTAATCAAAGGGAAATACATCGCTTTAGGAGTTAGAACTATCGTAATGAGCCGAGTCACCCAAAATTTATCTTCTTTATTGCATTATCGGCTTCCCCACACGCATTGCAGCAGTACTTCTTAAAAGGCGGTACCGCGCAGTTTCTTTTCAGTTCTTCTGCGCTGAAAAACTCGCAGTACTGTGTGGCGTCTTGGGTGGGGCAGGGGTGCGGCGTGCGGGCGGCAGGGCAGCGGCGCAAACGGCAGCGACGCTTGCGCTCGCGCGGCTTGGGCCCGCAGAACAGATCGTTGGACGCGGGACACGAGAGGGGACGGTAGGATACCCCTCTACCGCAAGATGTTGAGCACTGGAAGAAGTCAGAAGTAGGTGAACATGAACCATCGCTGACAAGTGCAGCCAAACATAGTAAGTATAACAAACGTCAGCCAAGGCGTTAATTTTAACAGATACGCTTCAAGAAGGCAGTCTCGCTACTTGATTATATACAGGCTGCATTTTTATTCACTCTCCTAACGATGTGTTCAGTCCATGAAACTAAACAACTTTCTCCATGAAAGATGTATCGAAATACGATACAAAATTTTTGACAGATGGGTTTTTAGTGGGTTATGGCCCGTCCTCCTTATCCACCCGTAAGGAAGGCCTGTATGAATAGCTTAGCCAGTGGGGACATTAAAAAAAATGGCTGATGGACTTATACCATGTGATCTCTTTGATTCGTATGGTATGACATTTTTTTACATATTTGACCCTATGTTTCTTGGAGAAAGTTGTTCAGTTTCTTAGACTGACTGAACATAATGTCCTTAAAGAGTCAGAAAATTTACCATTTACTAAACAACGAGTGCAAAAAGTCTCTTACTACCTGGCTTAAGACTTTAGATTATGACGCAACTGAAAGTCTCCTTAAAAATCTTGCTTAACGTACATACTTTAAGCACACACACGCACACCCCCCCCCCCCCCCCACACATACATACTCCTCCCACTACACACACACACACACACACACTAGGTTTAAGTTAGTTATATAAAAAAATAAAAACAAAGTTGCTTTAGTAGGTAATTTTAGTATTGTATCTTTATACCTTTACCTTATCTGTAATTGTTAAGTTTTTCTATGCTAAGGATGAGCGGTTCTGTCTAATACAGGTGCCTAAGTACCTAAAAGGTGGAATCAACCACTGTTTTGTGTTTTAATTGTTAAGTTAAAGGAATAAAAAAAATTATTTTTTATTTTGGAGTGAATAAAAATACACCCTGTATATTAATACAGAATTAGTTACTTCATGTTTATAAAAATTACAAATGTTTGGCGTTTATCATAGTTTTGATATTATCTACAATCACATTAAGCAACAATAAAAATAAGGTCTTATATTAGAGAAATTGTTAGAAAGTATTCTCGCCTTGTGGTTATTGGGTTGGAAGACTTGAAGCTTTTGCCCATCGTCTAATAGACAGCATTTATGTTCTCATTTCGATTATCAGATGAACGGTGGGTGTAATTTAACGAACCGTTAACCAGTTTAACCAAACACGAAATTGTATTTGCAAAGGCGACGAGTAAAACACATTGATTGGCAGTGGCGATTTATTGGTTCGTTAGTCAAATAATCCTTTGTTTCATTTTGATATTTGCCCATTTGTCCTTTCATTTTAGAAGCACGTAAACAAGAAACGCTGATGTGTTTTTATTTACTGATCATTCACTTCTCAATTTCATTATACTTTTTATGCCTAAGCTAGTTACAAGTTGTAGGTAATTAGGTATGAGTCATCGTTAATAATTTTTGTCGAGTTTTCCAGGGCTTCGTCTGTCAGCAGACCGGGCAAGGTATTCCGTTGCAGAGTTGCTACTTGTTAGACCTGTCTAATAGGCACAGGGGATAGCATGTGACAGGGGATTGGCTGGGGATTTATAAGATGATCTATAAATTGGGGTGTATAGTTACCGGTGTCCACGACATATTATGTCAGTAGACTGGGCGTGGGCAAGGCATTCGGTAGATGGGCTACTGCTTGTTAGACCTGCCTAATGAACAACAGGGCTGGTGACTTGTGATCATGACCTATCAAGTAGAGTATGTAGTTACCAGTCTCCAGGGCATCTCCTGCCAGTAGACCAGGCAAGGTATCCGGTTGCAGGGCTGCTGCTTGTTAGACCTGTTTGGTCTACCGTTTGTCACACGGGGTATCAGTTCTAGTATAGTATGTAGTTACCGATGTCCAGGGCAGTTCCTGCCAGTAGACCGGGCAAGGTATCCTGTTACAGGGCTGCTTCTTGTTAGGCCTCTCGGGTGTACACAGGGCTGGCGATACACTATGCCTGATCAGGTCCAATCTTGATGAAGTGCTGTCAAATGAAATTGGAAAACAAATAGTCACATAACAAAATGAGCGGTTACAAAATTTTTATTTATGGATCGCCTGAATCTACATTGAAAAGTAAACTAGCCTATAAAAAAAACAAACCCATCCAGATCTAAATTAATCATTTTTCTGTGTTTATTTTACAAAAAGCCTAAATTGTTATACTTATGCAATACTACTAAAGTTAATGCTAATAGAAAAGAATTACAATGTATGGGAATGACATAAGCTAATGCTTAGCTCCTGTCAAACCCATACATTGTCATTCTATACTATTTTACTATTGTAAATTTTAGTAGAATGGACATTTGAGTAGGCCCTCTGATTTGCTTAACTTTTAAAACAAGAGTTCTTTCATTTCAGCAGGTGTGGTGGTTGCTATCGCTACTCATATTTTTGTCACCCCTTACATATGCGTGACGTTGAAAGGCGGGTAAAATAGTTTTTCCGGCGCTCACCTGATGTTGACAGGCAGGCAGAATAGTTGCCTCTCCTGTTGGCCCTCCGTGCCGCAGGAGGCACTGCATTCCTCCCACTCGCCCGCTTCCCATTTGAACTCGCAACTGTCACGGGAATATTCCTATATTACAAACTTGCTTACTCAACCGAACAACCTACAATCGCTTTGAAAGCTCGGAATCTCCGATATTGTAGGGATGATGGTAGTTTTTGACTTCGAGTTGAAAAGTTAACAACGCGTGATTAAAAGAAAATTAACTATAGCCAATATTCTTTATTAAGATTATTTTTTAAAAGTTTTAATTGAAATAAAATCAACATGATAAGAGGATCCCTTTTTTCGCATAATGGTTTCATACTTACCTAATTTGATTTGGAATAACGGATTTGGCATATATTTTTTGTCATAATAATACTTTGGCATAATTGTTTTTTGGCATACATATATTAGCATAATTATCATTTAGACTTATTTGTTTTAGCATAATGTTATTAGGCATATAATCTATTCGCTTAATATTATTAAGACATAAAAATAAAAAAAACAATAATAATAAATATTTTTACGTAAGTAAGTAGGTACTTATTTATTTTCCATGCAAAAGACATATTATACAAATATTTCGATAATAACTTTATATATGTATAACCAATCTTTATATAATCAATCTCTAACCCATAATAGGTTTAATTTAAACACAAAATTTACCTTTTCTCTAAGTGCATTTGGTTCATGATTGTGATTCTGCATATGTTTTGAAAATATTTCATTTGATGAAAATAAAAAAATAGTGTTAATGAAATTTTCAGTAAAATGAAACTCGTAAAGAAATTTGTTCGCTCTGAAAAAAATTACCCGATGAAACGGTATTTTAATCTAGCTTGTTTGTAAAAAAGAAGTAGGTACCTACCTAGCAACTATACGTGAATTTTCCAAACAATCACAGGCAGCGCAGTCACATAAAAAGATAAAAACATTAATCTTATTCTTCAATTGGCGTAATTTATTTCTTCAGGGAAATGGTGAGCCGATTTGCATAATACCCATCAACGTGGAAATCTGAGAATTATTTATCGCTGGGATCGGAATAGATCGGCTGGGCTGTTAGCAATGATAGCCGGCAAAGGCTCCAACAGATTTATTGACGCTTAATACCTACTTACAATATTTTTTGTCGTTAGGATCTCTGCGTCTAAATTAACTACTGAAATGTAAAATTAAGTGCTTCTCGTCAACCTCAATAACTCCTTCCTAGATATTGTCTCTTCCTTTGTTTTATGATTAAAGTGTTGGGTGATAATATCTAGTGACTTTAGCTCTAATTATGTATGGAGCCGACTTCAAGCCGTGATCATGATCAAGCCAAGCGGATTTGGGCAGGCAGGTAAACCTTTTATAAATGCTATGCTATTCGTATTATTTGTAACTGACCAAATGCGCTAAGCGCGAGCAAAGCGTCTCTGCTTTAGCTTGGGCAAAAATGCTTTCGTGTGTCTGTCCGTTTGTTCTCCTCTAAAGATCGCATTTCTCAAGCGATTCTCGTGAAATTTTGTGAGTAGGTTCGATAATAATAAATTTTTTTTTCGAGCCAGTTTTTCGAAATTTTTCGAAAAAGAGTACATCAGCCATTTCGAAAAATGTATAAAAGCGCCACAAACGGGAGATCTACAGCTCACAGAGCCACTAGTTTAACCCTTTTGTATATTTTTTCATTTTTTTATACTAGCACAGAATTTACACTAGCACAGAATACATAATAGTACATACTAGGCGGGTGGTAGGGGGAATGCGCCTATGCATCCCGAAGGTATGTAGGACTCCGCAACTGCTGCTTCTCGCACTACCTAACACGCAGGACCTACGGGACCGTGATATCAAGCACCGTGTGGCCACTACTTTAACATATCTAACCTGTGCGTGTTGCACCGTTCATAGCGGTTGGGCGCGCACCGCAGCTGCCCGCGAGCACACCGCGGCCTGACCAGCCGCATGCCGCCGCCGCAGGACACTGAACAAGGGCCTCGCTCCGTAGACCACCTGTATGATTGATATTTATAAAAAAAACATTATTAATTTTCCTGTAGGGCGGTATTGATAACGTAAACAGGATCTAAAGGCAAAAAGGATGGATCATCAGCTATTTTTACTGTCCTCACTACTGGGACACACGCCTTCCTAATGGGTGGATAAGGAGGATGGGCCATAACCAACCACGCGGGCACAATGCGGATTGGTGGGTGTTAAAGTCTGCAAATGCAGCCGGGGCCAACGGCTTAACGTGCCTTCCAAAGCACGGAGGAGCTCGAGATAATAAATTTTTAGTCACACATTATCATAACCAACCCTTGCGAAAGTTGCTTAACCTCTGCAATCCCTGGGCCGCCAGGCGCTATACCACTGCGCCACCGAGCTCCTGTATCATTGTTATTAATAAAACAAAATCATTACCTATTTATTCCTACCTGTAGGGAATGTAAACAAGGTCTAAGGCAAATATAATGGCTTATTATTTACCTAAACTTCAAAAGTTACTTTCTATTGATGTAGAAAATCGAAGTAATAACTGGCTTATAAATCCGAAGCGGTATCTAAACATAATAACTTAGAGTTAGTGATGATTAAAGTTGTCTCGAGTACGCACTACCTTTGAGCGATGGGATTGGATTGGGGTTAGTTCAGTGGAAATAAATAATACGGCTTCGGTAACTCGGCTTTCATAGATAAAAGATATTAGATATTATTATAATCCTATCACTATCCAGACCGTGAAACTGAGCTAAAAGGTTTGATATAAATAATTATAAGTAGAGATGAAACGGATAGCAGTTTGGTCGGATACCGGATATTCGGCCAACCATGTGGCCGGATAGCCGGAACTTAGCCGTTTGGTGCATCGCACACACACACACTTGCGTAGGCGGCGCGCAACGATGGGGTGAACTCGTTTCGATTCGGATCCTAAAACTAATTATATTTCTTAAGTGATACTAAGACTATATAAATAAAGCAAATAATACTTAAAAATAAGTTTTTTTTATCCAGATTTTTTTTAATTCGGCCGGATGCCTATCCGTCCGAATAGTACTTATCCGGTATTCGGCCGGATAGTATTAAGGCCGCTGGATAGGCCGGAAACCGGATATTTACCGGTATTCCGTTTCATCTCTAATTATACCTAGGTAACTCTGAATTTTCCTCGGCTATTAAATACTCTTTAAGAACAAAGATAAACAAAGATGTAACAGGCATATAATTATCTAATAAAACAATAACGAATAATACAAATAGAAGAAGCTAAGGTACTGCTCCGGAGTTTACGCTTCACGACTTTTTGAAAGAAGTTCGGAGAGGCTAGAAATCCTTTTAACGTTATTTAATGGCTTTAATATTAAATGATGTTAGAGCGGAGCACTCCGAATTATAGTGAAGGTATGCTGTTAGGTGTATTACAAACGGATATAAAATAGATTCATGATAAATATTCGGATAAATAAATATTCGGAAAAAATATTGCGACGTAAACATCCGTCTAATGAAATTCACACTCATCTTTTAGTTTCTATAATTATACCTAAGTAAAACAAGTAAAACAAAAAATCTCCGTCTTACTGGATATAGAAACTTTTTTTTTCAAAATTAAATTGATGTCCCTATAATTTCAGTATGGTTTCATAAGAGGCCGGTGAACAGTGGAACTTCCCAAAAAAAACAACATAATAATTAGGTACCAAACTTATTTGCAATACACCAAAATTAACTCTTCTTGTGATGTTATTGGATTGAGACAGTATTTTTATTTAGTTTTGTATTTCAAATTGTTCATTTAGGTAATAGAACCCTCATCATCATCCTCCTGCCCTTATCCCAATTTATTTGTAGTGCTATGTCTACACAAAATAAAATTTTGCACTCGTAGAACGACCACTATTGGGGTCGGCGCAGCATGTATAATACATACTGCATTAGGTTTTGGCAAAGTTTTACGATCGGCCGCCTGCCTGACACCAACCCTCCTTGGGAATGCTGTTGTTGACAGTTTCCTCGCTGCCATTCGAGTGACCCTTTGTGCGATGGTCTGCACCGGGTCCCTAAAACTTCCCTCTATCGCCTTCTGTGATACCCACGGGATGAGATGGGACAGTCCTATTCTTAACCGGAACTGTGCGGCTGCTTAACCGGAACTGTGCACAATGAAATACTGTCTTAATCCGAATAACATCACAAGAAGAGTTAATTATGCTCAAATTGGAAATCATTTTGGTTTTTCGTTTGTATAGGAAGTTCACTTTTCGCCGGCCTCATGATCATGAGTTTTAGTCACAGATCGGAACTCGATGGTCGTCTGCAAAATGCCTTACACATACCATATTGTGACCCGGTAAGTATACATAATAACACCGACGAGTTAACCCGGCACACGGCGCGACCGACGGCACCCCGTTGTCAGTTGACATAATAACAAGAACACCTGTTTCCTTTCATTTACTTATCTATTATTCAGACTTGCGATGCTTTCAGACCTTTTATTCTGTTGTCTTTATTCTAGAATACACAATTTGAAAGCTTAACGACAGACTCTAGGAAATCAATTCTGTTGTTAGTAATTTTAACAGGAAAACCTTGTTTTGGTACTTCCAGAGACGACTCAAGGGTAAAATTATAGGGAATTAAAGGGTTTTATTTCTAAATGAACTACCCAATGAATGTTTTATTGAATAAAATCATTTAAGTTAAACATTAAATACCTATATGTTTTTTACGAGCACTAAAAACAAAAATGCATTTTCTACGAAAAATTCGGAGAAAAACTTTCCTTGTTATTAAAGTTTGATGAAGGGCGACGTCGAACAATAAAAATCAATTTTTTCACAATTAGAGTAATGGTATTCATGTCAGCAAAGCTAAAACCAATGTTTTTTTTTAAAAGATTTATTTTCCTTGTCAATACAAGGAAAATAAATCTTGCTCAGTAAAATAAATGTTGCATATATCAAACTGAATAATCGAAATAAAAGATGTAATATGTATGTACTTTACGAGGCAATTTATCGTTTATTATATCCATTGGGAACCAACCCAAATCTTAAGTGGCTAATTTGTGACATTTTGATAATTGGTACTTACATGCCTTTAAATATCTTCAATAACAAACGTGTCGCATAGAAATCCAAATACATACTTCAGTAAAGAAAATGTAAATGGATACACGTTTCTCACTCATGAACATACGACAAAACGTACGAGTGAAAATTGAAAGGAATGAAATAATGAGAAATCTTGTGACGAGCCCGTGAAGCCCTTAGGAGTACAAAGAAAGTCTTAGAGAGTAAATAACTGTCTTCCAAACTTGTAAAAGTAGCGAGGCTCTTATCTGGAATGTTTGCGAGCTCTTGCGCCAACATACAATATTTTGTTGTTTATTTGTGAAATATGTACATGAATGTTTACACATTCTCCGATGTTTTTATTTGATTACGCTTCAATACAAACTGTATTTGTTCATCTTTTGTTTTCCATATCATTGCACTATTCTTTTTTCTATTGTACCTATCTACTGCAGATTCTACCGTTTACCTATATCAGTGGGTGTTGTATAGCTGATTGATATGATGATCATGATGATGATGATGGTTCTGTTTTCCATTAAACTCGGATGATTTAGTTACTTTTATAATACTTACCTATGTTTTACCAAAATTTTTGGCTTGACCTGTTGAACTGAGCTTTTTATTTGCCTTTTTATAGGATTGCAGTGAAATTAATTATCACTCATTCCCCCTTATTAATAAAAACCAAGAGTTAACCAAAAAAATTGCTTACGAATCTTAGAATAATAACACCTAGAAGCCGTGTCCTCGTATGCAAAGTGAGGCAACTAATACTGAGCCAAAAAGGGCTCAGTTTTCAGATTTATATCCTTCATAGGTTACCAACTAAAATTCAATAATATAGTAACCAATCTCCTAAAGGTAGGGAAATTTAAACTATTTTGTACTTATTATGTATGGTTATGAAATAATGGACAATAAAAATCTGAAAACGACGCCATTTTGGCTGTTTTAGTTGCCTCACTTTTGAGAGTGCGCTTTGTAGGGAATTAGCTTTCTAAGTGTTATTATTCTAATAGACCGGGATGCCACCGTCGGTAACCCTACCTCATCGAGTACCAACACGAGACAGTCACTATAAGGAGAGAGACAAAAAGTAACGTTAAAAATTGTTGGTCTGCCTAGGCGCAACTTGGCCGGTTTTGTACAGTCATGAAAAAAGTGAGGCTAAAATGATGACAAAATATGTCATCAGGTACCACCATTAAACCTTGCTGATACGATGAGGCTGGAAGAGTAAGACTAGAAAAAACTGGTCTGCCGCGCCCCATCTTGGCAACTTAGTCAGTCAGACTGATTTTAGGAGCGCATTGGGGGTTGGTGGCATCCCGGTCTATAAGTTAGGAATATATTTTGAGACGTCAAACGTAAGGAGTAATATTGCTAAATCAAATTTTTGATTAAACCTGGTGAAAGTAAACTTAATTTTCGTTTGTTAGTAAGGCCGTCTATGTTTTACAATGTTATTTTTTTATATTTATTCTTCTGTTCAGTACGAGGCAAATATCTTGAAATCGGGTGGGGATTGCGCAGAACGCGTATTTTGAGTATGCGTAGCGGTGAGGTACGCGGGCGGTGGGAGAGGGCGCGTGCTAAGGTCGCTTGCAAGTGCACATGCGTTTATTATCCCCACTCCGTCGAAAAAGGGTCAAGATGTTTGTCTCGTACTGTACTTTGAGTACATCCTGCATTTCACCTGTATTCCATAGGTTTGTAGCGGCTGGCTGGAGTGCTGTGGTTCACTGCCACCACCACACTCATCAGCTCTCCAATCGGTACAGGTTGCTCGGGTACTGCCTATGTAACAGTAATATACAATATTGAATTACTACTTATAACAAAAATAATAATCTTAGAATTTATAATAACGGCAATATTAGAATATATTACAAACATTGCTCCGATAGCTGTACATACATGCGTGTACATATTGTGCATTTATTTGAATTATTTGTGTATTCGTATTTCCTTTAGGTTATACTGGGAATAATACACGAGTTAAAAGCATAGGAGCCAGATTGAAACATACGAGTTAATTTCATTTAGGTTTTGGCATTTAATTTTACGGTCTATGGTTTAGTGACTCAGGCGTCTTCTATGCATAACCATATCAGTCTCAAAAGCTGAACATTGTAATATAATTTTTTGCTTAAAGATTTTTCTTTTGCAGCGTCAGTTCGAAGACTATCTTGAGGCGAGACGGTGACTGTGAGGAAATGAACCACAACGTAACACATCTCCGGTCATCCTAAATACAGAGCGCTAATTACAAAAAAGAATCACCATAGTCGGCCGCAATTCGTCGTTCAATTTACTTGATATTGAACCTTATTTGTACGACAATAGTGCCACGAAGTGGGACGAACATCTTACGCTTATCGCGATGCTATTTTGTAATAGACCCTCAGAACACTTTCAACATTTGAAGTGGGCGTAAGTATTTGCGTCACAAACATTCGTATTCGAAACCTTCATAAAACATTCGAACAGAAATAGATGAAAAAAATGACCTGTAAAAACCTTTTGGAATAAAATGCGTAAAAGGAAATGAGATGTAAAGTCGCAGTTCCCAATTAACATCGGCGGCGAGTTGAAAGCCCCGTGAATAATTTAGGGTAACCCTCATCACCGGATGCCTCGTTCAAAACGCTTGATTCGGTGTTTAGTCGCAGTGTCGGCGAATAGCGACATGGGAGTAAGAGGGTTGCCCTTACAATGCACTACGGCACGCACGGAGAAACATTTTGGCTGTAATACCACTTTTTCACCTCACCACATCTCGTCCTGGGAGATGTCTGAAAACCAGCACAGCTGAGACAGCTACTGGCCGCACCCGTAATTTTTAAGAAAGTGCCTCTGTTTTCTTTTTCTATATTATTCACGTTATTGTTTTTGTTGAGGCCAATGACTGATAGTTTCTTTATTTTATTCAGTTTTTCAGAAAACATAATATTGAGATAAGTTATATAGGTACTAGAAAAAACACTAAACTAAACATAGTTGTTTGATATTAGTCACGAAGGAGATTTTTTTCAATTGATTTGATTGAATTTTTGTTTCAATTCTGCAAAGAATCGATTAAAGATGCAAATAATCTTGTAGAAAAAACATAAACACGAATGGTAGAGCGGTGTTGTTCATATCTCCAACACCATTTAGTCTATTATTTGTGCTAATATTCTACACCTGCTGTCTTTTTAGTGCCCTAAAACGTAGGTAATCATAAAGATATTAATTTAAGACCGTTCAAGAGTTTATTGACTTTAATAAAATTTGATTGTCTGGCGCAGTTAGCTGACTTGAAATCTCGTTGGACAATAATGGTCTTATGCAGTTTTTCTTGCCTTCTTTTAATTAAGTTTTCTTAAAAAAAAAACTTTTAGCTTTTGCTTTCACGCATTCATCCCAAAAGGTTTTTCTATTAAGTCCTTGCAATGGGGTGTGATACTGAGGAACTAATGGCGCCACAAGCGACAGTCCCAAAATAATTTGATTGGTTGTTTCAAATGTCTAATGTCATTTCTGACTTATTTTAACCAATCAAAACCATTGATAGCGGCCAGGTCGCCGCTGGCGCCATCTGCGATTAGCTTTGCGTGATACACCCCATTCAGCTGGCCGCTATCATTACAACCACACACACAGCTGGCTCGGTGTGTTTTATTCTAGTGTGTTGCTATGCACGGTTTAGTGATTATTTAAAGTCCGGGCACTAATAGCACTATAATCTCTTTGGGACCTCACCTCAAACATTAAAGGAACCCTTTTGGCTTGTCTGAACATCATAATTTCTGTAGTACGCACTTATACACGTCTCAGTTTATAATTACTCATTGACTATTTAGAAACAAAAGACACTAGTTTAGATTTCATAATAAGTTAAGAAATGAAACAAAATTGGTTTAAAAAATGAGACAAAGAAATTACATAGTTTTCTAAAACGATATACAAGGTGTTTGGTAAAAGCCTTATAAAGCCGAATATGGTAAATAGGGACCATCAAACTGAACAACTTTTACTATGGGACCAACTATGAAATCGCGAAAAAAAAATCAGCTGTTCCATTCATTTTGATATTTTCGTTATTAATTTTAGTATGAAACAGCTGATTTTTTTTTCGCGATTTCAGAGTTGGTCCCATAGTAAAAGTTGTTCAGTTTGATGGTCCCTATCTACCATATTCGGCTTTATAAGGCTTTTACCAAACACCTTGTAGACAATTGATGTAGGGTACCTAATGATGAAAGCTTTGATGTAGGGTAAAAACAAACATGGGATCGTTGACTTTGTTATCAAATTATTGAGTTATTTTGGTTTTAGGACTAAGCTAAGGTTTCCTGGGATAGCGGTAATATGACGGCACCGTCATCATAGGAAACCCTACTAGCTTAAGTATTATGCCGTATTGTTTAGCTCCTTGGTGTTCCATGTCGGAAAAAGAAAAACTTGCTTGTTTCAGATGTTTGTTTTTACCTAAAATGTGTGACGTCACACTTCCACGATATATTTTCTTACCATTATCATCAGATCTCTCTGCAGTTTCGAATCAGCGGTGATATGAATGTCAGTGTCAGTTTGCCTCCACCTGAGCACCGTGCCAGCTGCCACCGCAAACCCATCGAACCCGTAACGAGAGCCTTCCTTTATGTCAATCACGTTATTATCGAACTCGACAATCTGCAAATTCTGCGGAACAGTCGGGTCGTACTTCAAATAGGTGTCTTGGTAATTGTCTATTTCGAATCGCTTGCTGTGTTTGCTCAAGTCCAGGATGTGTCTGTCTCGCTTCCTCTCGCGGGTCGCAAGTTTGAGGGCCACTGGGGTTGTGATGTGGACTGAGAGTTCGTGTGCGTCGTGCGGAATAACCGCCATGCGGGTCCAACCTACACATTAATAATGTTTTACACAAAAGTAAGAATATCCATCAAATTACATTTGAATCAATCAGCAGCTTGCATCGCAGTTTAAAGTCGTTGTGCGTGAAGGGTCTTAGGTAATTAATGAGTGATTTAAAAAGGAAAGATTACCCTTTCCTAGCATTCTTGTGTACACGTGTGTGTTGTTGTTGCAGTACCCATCAGGACACCAGTTGCAAACCGAGTCAGTACTGTTGCATTGTCCCTTCACACAGGTACCCTAAATAGAAAAAATATAAAATATTTTAATACAAAAAAAAGAAAGTACAATGCATTGTACGTACTAACGTATGTACATAAATGTTTCGGTTAATACCCGAAGTGCGGCTAAACCTAGTTTTAGCCTGCTAAAACTAAGAAGTAGTCGGTAGCTGTTGGTTAAAACTAGATGTAACTATGTGTATATGTTTTACTCCTGTAGGTCCCGAATATAGGTGAGCCTTACGTGGTTATTTTTTTAACAGACACAGAAATAACTTTCTTAATAGCCCATAAATAACTCCCCCTTAGTAGAGGCACAAACTTAGACCTAGTTTTAACCGGCTACACCTAAGTATTGGCCGCAAGCAAAAAGGCTACACCTAGGTTATACACGGATACACCTAGTTGTAGCCAGCTAAAACTAGGTGTAGCTGCATTTCGGATATTAGCCGGTATAAACGTGAAACAAGGAAGAAATAAATTTTGACTTTAAATTGTTCTGCCTCATAGTTTTAAAAGCGTGTGACACGGTTTTTACTTTTTAAAATTACGCATTTTACGTATCAGAAATAATATTGGCAGTTGTTATTTCAGTTTTCATCTATTAACAATGAAGATGTCTGTTATATTTGACTAAATATAATATTCATATTAACATGAAAAGAAAAACGCTCAAATTAAAAAAACACAGAGAGATGTTACAGCCACGGGTATACGTATGATAACAGAAGCACACAAAAAGTTGAAAAAACCTGCGTCAATTTTTTATTTCGCTACGGACCACCGTGTTTGCTCACTCCACAAACGAAATTAAATGGGAGTTTAGCCACAATTTGGGGTTGGGAAGGTACGGCTGAAATCGTTTACTACTGAAATGAGAAATTGGAGACAAAAAGATATTTCATTTTTAGTAAGCTATCAAGGATATGGTGTGGGGTAGTACCACAGTACATATTTATATATATACTGTGGTAGTACGTTATAAAGGTTCGGTTACTCTTCGAATGTATTGAAAAACAAAAGAAAATAATTGAATGGTTCAATGATTTTCTTTTGTTTTACATTTACATAGTTTGAAAATAATAATCATGTTACAACTTTTGTGTATAATGTTGGAGTTCCACTGCTGGGGGTGCTGGGGCACAGGCTTTCCTTATGCATGAGTAAAAAGATGGGTCATAACGCACCAGGCAGGCCCAATGCGGATTGGTGGGTGTTAACGACTGAGCATGCAGCCGGGACCAACGGCTTAACGTGCCTTCCGAAGCACGGAGGTAGTCTAGACTAGATAATACATATTTAATCACCCCTCCCATGACCGACCCTTTGCGAAAGTTGCTTAACCTCCGCAATCGCAGGGCCAGACGCTAAACCACTGCGCCACCGAGTTCTTCAAGTTTGAAGTTTAATGTCCTATGTAATTTATTGTACAAAAATATTAACACTTTTGTATTTAAATAATTTATATGTACGGAGCGCATCCCATAATAAATACAAAAATCTATTACATTATAAATTATTGTATCTCTATTTAAATAGTTTTAGGCCAGAGTGTTGAGTAAATGAAACAAATGAGGCACAAGAGTCGTAAATATAAGAGAACATATTCCACAACACATGATATTTTTGGTTAATCCAGAAGCCACATTTTTACAAATAATAACAGCAATGTGTAATAAATAACTTACCTGAAAGCAAACGTCGTAAGGCCGGTCGTAGCTGCAGGATGAACCGTCAGGCAACGCTCCGTAGTTGGAGGCGTCTCCGCCCGCTAGTGGCACGCACCAAATCTCGCAGTGCTTTGTTTCTGGACAGAAAATAGTTATTTGTTATACTAGAAACCAAAGTAAATTTGTGCTGCGAGTTCTATCTTTAAATCACGAACTAGCGAAGTAGTCTAGAATCGCCCGCAGCTCCCCCTGGTGGTCTGTGTCTGTCTGTCTGTGTCTGTCTGTCTTTGTCTGTGTCTGTCTGTGTCTGTCTGTGTCTGTCTGTGTCTGTCTGTGTCTGTCTGTGTCTGTCTGTGTCTGTCTGTGTCTGTCTGTGTCTGTCTGTGTCTGTCTGTGTCTGTCTGTGTCTGTCTGTGTCTGTCTGTGTCTGTCTGTGTCTGTCTGTGTCTGTCTGTGTCTGTCTGTGTCTGTCTGTGTCTGTCTGTGTCTGTCTGTGTCTGTCTGTGTCTGTCTGTGTCTGTCTGTGTCTGTCTGTCTGTGTCTGTCTGTCTGTGTCTGTCTGTCTGTGTCTGTCTCACTGTGTCTGTCTGTCTGTGTCTGTCTGTCTGTGTCTGTATGTCTGTGTCTGTCTGTCTTTGTCTGTCTGTCTGTGTCTGTCTGTCTGTCTGTGTCTGTCTGTCTGTCTGTGTCTGTCTGTCTGTGTCTGTCTGTCTGTGTCTGTCTGTCTGTGTCTGTCTGTCTGTGTCTGTCTGTCTGTGTCTGTCTGTCTGTGTCTGTCTGTCTGTGTCTGTCTGTCTGTGTCTGTCTGTCTGTGTCTGTCTGTCTGTGTCTGTCTGTCTGTGTCTGTCTGTCTGTGTCTGTCTGTCTGTGTCTGTCTGTCTGTGTCTGTCTGTCTGTGTCTGTGTCTGTCTGTGTCTGTCTGTCTGTGTCTGTCTGTCTGTGTCTGTCTGTCTGTGTCTGTCTGTCTGTGTCTGTCTGTCTGTGTCTGTCTGTTTGTGTCTGTCTGTCGGTGTCTGTCTGTCTGTGTCTGTCTGTCTGTCTGTGTCTGTCTGTGTCTGTCTGTCTGTGTCTGTCTGTCTGTGTCTGTCTGTGACTGTCTGTCTGTGTCTGTCTGTCTGTGTCTGTCTGTCTGTCTGTCTGTCTGTATCTGTGTCTGTCTGTGTCTGTGTCTGTCTGTCTGTATCTGTCTGTCTGTGTCTGTCTGTCTGTATCTGTCTGTCTGTCTGTATCTGTGTCTGTCTGTGTCTGTCTGTGTCTGTCTGTGTCTGTGTCTGTCTGTCTGTATCTGTCTGTCTGTGTCTGTCTTTCTGTATCTGTCTGTCTGTCTGTGTCTGTCTTTTTTTATTAATTTTTTTATGTATGGACTGTCTGCGCGTTTGACCTCACTTTCACCTGATGAAAAGTGACAAGGAGGACAAAAATGGAGCACGCACAGTCAGTAAATGCCTATTTACTCTGGCTTTAAAGACGCCCAAGTTATATTGTTCGGGGAAAACAGACGCAGGGAGGTTTGTCTGTCTGTGTTTGTCTGTGACTGTCTGTGTCTGTCTGTGACTGTCTGGGTCTGTCTGTGTCTGTCTGTCGATTTTGCTGCGAGTTTTTACGCGCTAAAAAAGCCCCTACGTGCTGGAGACGTGAAAATAATACTTATTAGCGTATAATAAATAAATATATTTCACACTAACAATTCAAAGGCACCCAAGTAGTCAAATAACTAGCTCTGAAGTTGCAGTCTTTATGTTGCTAAATTGAATATTTGTCGAGGCATTAAGGCGCAATTGGTCCGATTTGCGAATTGGACTAACTGCAAAAAGGTCGTATTTCTCATCATTGGACCAAATTCGAATTGGTCCACTTGCTAAAAATCGGCCAATCTTGGAGATAGTTTCCAGAACCTTCGTGGTCTGGCTTCACAGTTGTGTGCTTTTACTTACTACTTGTCTGATTTTGTTCGTAATGAATTATCTCACCATTAGGATGTACATAAGGTATGTATAGGCGATCCTGCCTGGCGCACAGGTCGGCGCGCACGTCCCGAGTGTCTGCGCAGACGACACCGGACCAGCACGTCGCTACTTGGGATCCGGCACCGTCGCACGCGCCTTCTGCTACCGACCTGATAAAGGAAGAAGTATGAAGTATGCCACTTCATCGTCACCTGCTATAATGTCCCTACTTCTAGGGTACAAGGCCTTTCGAATGCATAATGAGGATGAGTCATATCCCATCACGTGGTACAGAACCAACAAGGTTTGTATGCCCTTAAGCATATATGCCCAAAACTCTCGTTATGTAATAACTGTCGCTCCTACATCATCATACTTATTTTGCTTGAAAAATATCATGCAAGCACAGAATACAAAATAGTGCTAAAGTGCAAGTACAAAGTAAAGTTTCTTAGATTTTGACTTTTTGCTATGTAATCTTTAGGGTAGTATATTATATTATTGTATATTAATAAACAAAAACTTTCGATGAAAATGCAGTGGAAAATTCTACCAATTTTTACACCGTTGCCTTTAATTTACCACAAAACCCATAAGTATCAAATAATAAAAGCAAACGGAATATCGACTGTAGAATATTTCGGTATTGAAACGGAAACAATGTTGTCACGAAAAATGGTCACACAGAGGTCGAAACCTTACCCCTTGTACCGACATCTTCTCAGCCTCCTTCGCAGCCCATAACCACAATCAGCGCTACACTCGCTCCAGGGACCCCACTCATCCCACTGGGGGTTAGCTGGTTCAGCGTCCTTGACCTTCGACCCCGCGTGACCTGGCATGGGCTCGCAGACGCGATCCACGCACCACTGCAAAAACACGTAGATAAACGACTGTGG
The DNA here is from genome assembly GCA_928269145.1 of Agriphila tristella. NCBI lineage: Eukaryota > Metazoa > Arthropoda > Insecta > Lepidoptera > Crambidae > Agriphila > Agriphila tristella. Next base: position 8,241,824 of record OV743440.1, read on the forward strand.
TTAAACCAAGTAAAAAATAATGCTGCCCTATAGATGACAGCTGAGGGCTTTCATAAAAAAAGGATCGCGGTAATAGGGCTATCATCATCATTTAATTTAAGAGTAGAGGGGTGGGTGATGTGACGACTTTAGGCATTTCCAGAAAATTACGATTTCACTTGAGTGAATCTTGGTTTTAAAAATAATAATACCTATCTTATTTGGTACGTTTGAGCGTCATTTGTTTCACTTTTTTAATAATGAAGTAGGAAAAACAAAAAAAAAGTTAGCACTAAGATAACTTATGTGAGTTTTTTTTCCACCATGACTTCTAAATGCTTAAAGAGATTTGGACGTATGAGGTATCGGTAGAATCTTTACAGCATATCGTTCCGAGTGACACTGGCTATAGGTTTTTGAAAAAAATCAATATAGGGATGTAGTCGCCTCGCCATATTGATTTTTTGTGATGAAAAAAAAAAGCCATGACGCCATTGTGATGAAAAAAAAGTGATTTCCTCAAATTATTTTCTGTCGATATATGGCTTATGGAAGTTTTCCTTTATTTGTAATTTAGGTATATTTTCAAAAGTCACTTAGCTATTTTGCTATCTTTACAATAATGTTGATCATAAAATTTTTGTGCAACTTGTCTAATTGATGCAAGGAAAGTTATATGAGAGACTTGTAAAAATATTTTCATTAACTAATTAACGTGTCAATTTCATATTTTTTTATATAAATTCCGTAATAGCGTTCCATTATTTAATGATCCTTTTAAGTTAACTCTTAATGAAATGCATTGGTGTATAAAATTAACTTGTAACTAGTGAATTATATCAGACATTACCCTGACTTTGAATAGAAAGTATTAGAAAGTATCTAAAGGGAACTTATCGGTAACCAGCAAATTATATTCAAAATAAAGGTGAGAATTTATCTTTTTATTAAAATACTTAAACTTAACATGGAATGTGAATTCTTTTTTCAGTAAATTTGAAGGATTTACTTAAGTATTCATAAACTCTACAATTCTTCATACCCGTACGGAGCATCTTGAAATTTATTTTTGAAAATGCTAAAAACTTAGGCACAAAAAAACTTGTATTCTTTGAAATAAAAATGCTCTCTTTTTTTCAGATGGTGCACAAATTGATTATTTTAAGTGTTTTCCTCGGAGTTGTGCTCGCGGATCCAGTGGCTAAGATTTCTTCGTCAATCGACGTGAGTATTAGTCAAAGACTTTATTTATTTTTCGGTTGTTTCAAAATTTTCAGGATTTAAAATGCTATTTTTAACCCCCAACAGAGTGCAAAGAGGGGTGTTATAAGTTTGAAGCCTATGTTTGTCTGCCTTTCTGTGCTTATATTCGTAGTGCCTAAATAAAAGCGATTTCAATGCGGTTTTTTTTATTGAAAGCTAAATTAATCGAGATGGTTCTTAGCTACGTGTGATGGAAATCCATCCAGCCATTTATGGATATGGTCACCTGCCTGCCGAAACGGTAAAAGATACAGAAGTGGTGCTTTGACTAAAATAATGTACACCCTGGGCAAATGTAGGTGCAATTAAAAAAAACAAAATGGCGCCAAAAAAAAAGCCGTTAAAAATTTAGTTGCTTCGGTTCGACTGAAAATAGCGATAGCTTATTTATTTGGGAGGGTTTTTGTAGGAGTTAGCATTTTGTGTCGGGGGTTTTTTATAACCTAAATTTTATACTAGCAAAGTGTGTAACTAAAACTCAGACGGCAACTTACTTATTTCTCTTACTTAAATTTAACTAAGCTTTAAAGATTTGCAGCTTTACTTACAGTAATTATAACTCTTTGACATCCTAACCCCTTTGCAATGCACATAATTAAAGTAAAAAATATTTTATTCAGGATTTAGATGCATCAGCGTATGAGGTTGTAAACAGTGATGGGAATAAACGAGTAGCACGTTTGGTGCCCGTCCTCACGACACTGATCTGTGACGTCATAAAAGCTGTGTTAGGAAAGAAGTTTGTGAGTATTTAACATTAGTTATTTTTAACTTTCATTCATTGTCCACCGCACGATAACGCCCACTACTTATGGGCATGATATGGTTTTGATTTTAAATCTTTTAGAAAGTATTTTTAAAAACTTGGAAACTTTGCATTCACCCAATTTTTGTAATTTCTTCAGTCCTAAAAATGATATTGTTTGTCAATGGTAACATATAATCACTCAGGATCTATTTAGCGTCTTTAGAGCTTATTTTAGAAGACACCAGACTTTGGGTTCAAGCCCCTAGAATGTTCTAGACTTTACAACTACATCCCGAAGGATTTATTTTTTATTTAACCTAAGCACAGAATATATCTAAGTATTTACCTATGTAAAAACTTTAAGTATTTGTTACTTTTTTATTTTTCAGGACGCACTCAGCCTTGCTGTTTCAGTCATCAATTGGTTGGTGTCAAACTCTTTAGTGATCGTGATCGGAGCTATCACAGCACTTGGTGTCTGCAAACTGACTGACAAGTGCTCCTTGGGCTACGAGGAGGTCATACCGGTGCCCCAGCTTGCGACATACGTCACTCCAGAGCATATCGACACAGCTGAGAGATTCTTAATCAGTGCAGTCGAGAAATATGCGGAAGAGAGATGAGATTTCTGATACCATTGATGAATTAGATTTTAAAGGAGATTGTTCTACGCCCATACATTGTTCGCCCCAGAGCCAACAGCAGAGGAAAAAATATTTTCTAATCGTAAATGACTCGTATAAGCCCATAAGAACAATGTTTCCCCACGGACACTTTTGTGAACATTTTTATTTAAAGAAAATGAACAGATTTTGAGGTTATTTTAAATACACGCCATCTATAAAAAGCTCTTTGAAAAATATATAATTTATTCGAAAACAATATCTTTCTTAAGACTACATACCAAAAAATGTCGTTTAAGATCGGATTTAAACTGAAAAACTTGATATACTTATTCAGATATATTGACACCAGTATCGATGTTTTCGTAACACCTGGTAACACCTATCATCCATCACTAAATGAACAGGGGCCCTACCGCCCAAGTGTCGTCGACTTCACCGTCGGCTTCATTTAACAGATGAATGTGATACATTGCTACTTTTTTTTGGTACAAATAAAGACTTACCAAAGAAACGAAGCAATGTATTACAACCATCTGTCAAATGAAGCCGACGGCGAAGTCGACGCTACTTGGGCGGTAGGTCCACTGAACTGACAAAGGGTGCATTCCAACAGATCAATCACTAAATCATTGATCGTGAATGATTACATTTGAACCATGGAAAGCAATAAAATTGAACATTAAAACAAATTACTTTCAATGGTTAAAATGTAAACTGTGGTGGGTGATCGAAAACTCAGCGATTAGCCTGCGCTAGAATGCACATATTTTAACCATGGAAAGTATTTTTTATAATGTTTAATAATTTACTTTCCGTGGTTAAAATGTACTCTATAGCGATCGGTGACTCAGCGATTAGCAAATCGCTGCAAATGACAATAATTGTCTTAAAACATGGCGGATTTCATGGTATTAATAATTAAAGTACTTTTAAAAGTGTATTAAATGTTTCGCAGTGTCCGCTTGTAATTATAATTTTCGAATCATATATTAAAATATAATAAAAATTTAGGAACATTTCAAATGCTTGTTGGTTTTGGGGCGATTTAGAACAATCTCCTTTGTCAACTAGTACACTAATTATTTTATTTATGTAAGTAATAAATTATTGACCATTATAAACCTAAATATTTTTTTATTTGTAGATTAGATAGATGTCTCTCGTATTTGTAAGTAGCATTGCATTTTAACGGCGTATTCATTGCGTGCTTTGTGCTGAGGCATTTTATCTTCAAGCTTCAAATGCCCGCCGACCTCAGGGTTGTCAGAAATTGCAACTTTAAAAAATTCAATAAAATAAAACAAACATTCACATTTTAATGCAAGGTCCTGTGTGAATAAAAAATATGAAAATATACGTTGCTAGTAAAGCAATGCATGCTTGTCAGTACTTATTTCCTCCTCTTTTTGTGTAAATTGTTGCTTTTTAACCCCCGACGCGGTTTTTTTTATTGAAAGCTAAATTAATCGAGATGGTTAAGAACAAGTAATAAGAAACTATGTTCTAAAACATAGTTTAAGAACAATTTCCATGTTTGATGGCCATCCAGCCATTTATAGATAAAGAGGTGGTGCTTTGACTAAAACAATGTACAACCTGGGTACATTTTTTTCATAGATCTATAGGACTTGATTATATTATTTTTAACTTATTAAGAGTTAGTTTTTTGTGTCGTGTTTGATTAATTATATAGTTCGAGTTAAAGTTTAAGATGTCATATAAAAGTATGATACTCGTAAGATATATTTCTCTCTAATACCAATGGTATTTTATCGTAATAAATTTTCTTTTCCTTTAAATATTTAAATTAAATTCAAAATCGATTCCCAACAACAATAACCTGTTAGAGCATTTTTATTACTGACTGTACCTCAAAGCATTTAACTTGTTTTATAATAGTACCTATTCGTTTATGAATGGTATTCGTTCGGAATAGAAAATTTATAACCACGAGTATTAGTTTTTTGTATTAGAAAGGATTAAATAAAACGTAGTGATTATTTCATCTGTGGGAATAAGATCGATCCGATCCGATATGAATTGTGAAAGATGTTGATCTCCACTGTGTTCTTTTTTATTTGAAGAAAAGTTAAGTACAAAATTGATATAAAACTATCTTCAAGTTATATCCCGATTCCGGAAGCCGAGAAACTGTCCCTAAAGCTTTCTATTCTACTTATTAAAAATCCCTTTTCTATATTTTTTATTAGATTCATGAGCAAAAATATAATTTTGCCTCTAAAAAAAGACTTCATATCTTTACATACAGACAGAAACAGCTAATTTCCAGTATTTATATTCCAAAGCGTTTGTTGGTGGCCCTACAGGAAGGATTTTAGCGGAATTTATGCCGACACACGTGCACACTGCGCTCGTATGCGCGCCACGCACATGCGCCGTAATGGAATCTTAACACATGTAAGTGTATGCGCGGTTCATTTGCAACGGGGCTGGTCAGGAAATTGATAAAGGAAACCTTTGTTGCACTAGAAAGAGGAATGGAATCAGAGGTTTTTTATAAGTTTTGATAGTGCAAATCTTGAACTAATCTATCTGTATGTATCCTTGTACTGCAAGTGACTGTAAAGTTGTAGACCTCGAGTGTGTAAAATTTTTAAACATTTTTCGAAATGGCTGAAATATGATTTTCCCCATATCCACTCCACCGTCAAAAAAAAAGAAAAACTAAATCGACAGAAAAAATCTAATATAATTATAGAAACTGCTCACATTTCACGAGAATCGGTTGGCAAATGCAACCTTCTCTACAGGAGAACAAACGGACAGCCGGACAGCCGGACGGACATACGAAATAATTTTTGCCTAAGCTGAGGAGCCGCTTCGCTCGGTCAATTAATAACTAACACTGAGCAGAAAGTGCTCAATTGTTAAAAATAGTAAAGTATAAGAACCCCTAAGATCTTGTCGTTGAAGGGTGTAAATCTAATTTTTAAACTTCGATTATTTATCTGTATTTCCATTATGAATTTTACTAACAAAAACATGTATATACTACTTTTTGTTCAAAAACACTACTGAAGCTTTTCTTCTTAAAATAATAACATCGTCACTCTTTTCTTACAAATTTTCCAGGATTCAATATTAGGAAAATATTGCAAAAACATAAAAATATACAATAAAAATTTCAGTATTGTCCCTCTATTTGCATTGCGCTAATAAAAACCACAGGGGAGATAAAAGGGGTATTAAAACACTCGAGCCCGAGACAATCAACAGGTCTCTTTTGTTCTTCTTCGCAGAGATTTTAACGCTGATAAAACGACCGTAAAAATCACTGAGCGGCACGACATAGGAAAATTGTACTCGTGTTACATTTTTTTATTAGCCAATTTATTGACCGAGCGAGCACGAAGTGCGAGCGAAGCGTCTCTGCTTCAGCTTGGGCAAAAATTCTTTCGTATGTCTGTATGTTCTCTTCTACAGGTCGCATTTCACAACCGATTCTCGTGAAAATTTGTGAGCAGGTTTGAAAATTTTATGGAATTTTTGTGTCGAGCCAGATTTTTTAAATTTTTCAAAATGGCGGAGATATGTAAAAAAAAAACAGGTTTTTCGGCTTTCCAGCGCTGTCTGTTCTCCTCTACAGGTCGCATTTCTCAAGCGATTCTCGTAAAATTTTGTGAGCAGGTTTGAAAATTATATAGAATTTTTTTGTCACGCCACTTTTTCGATTTTTTTCGAAATGGCGGAGATATGTTAAAAAAACCTATTGCAGTCCAGCTTTCCGGCTCTGTCTTTTCTCCTCTACAGGTCGCATCTCTTAACCGAATTTCGTGAAATTTTGTAAGCAAGTTCGAAAATCATAGATTTTTTCAAGTTGAGACAGTTTTTCTACATTTTTCGTAACGGCGGAGATATGTAAGAAAAATGTATTTCAGTCCGGCTTTCTGACGCTGGATGTTCTCCTCTACAGGTCGCATTTCTCAACCGATTCTCGTGAAATTTTGTGAGCCGGTTCGAAAATAATATAGATTTTTTTTTGTCACGCCAGTTTTTGGAAAATTTTCAAAATGACGGAGAAATGTTAAAAATACATATTTCAGTCCGGCTTTCCAGGGCTGTCTGTTTTCCTCTACAGGTAGCATTTCTCAACCGATTCTCGTAAAATTTTGTAAGCAGGTTTGAAAATTGTATAGATTTCTTATGTCAAGCCAGTTTTTATTTTTTTTTCTAAATGGCGTAGATAATGTAAAAAAAATCAAATTTCAGTCCGTATTTCCAGCGCTGGCTGTTCTCCTCTACAGGTCGCATTTCTCAACCGATCTCGGTGAAATTTTGTGAGCAGGTTCGATAAATATATATATATTTTTTTGTCGAGACAGTTTTTCGAAATTTGTGAGAATGGCGGAGATATGTAAAAACCATATTTCATTCCAGCTTTCCGGCTGTTTGATCTCCTCTACAAGTCGCATTTCTCAACAGATTCTGGTGAAATTTTGTGAGTAGGTTCGATAATTAAATATAACTGTTCAGTCAAGCCAATTTTTCCAAATTTATAAAAAAATACTCACCCATTTTGAAAAATGATCAAAATTAGAAGCACCATCTAGCTGCAATACTCACGTACCTACTGTGTGCTTTGAAAACTTCATGGCGACATTTTATTTTATTTTTTCGCGAGGTCTACAGCTCACGGAGCCACCTTCGGAAAGTTGGATTTGATAAAATCTATAAAGCAATACGTCGTAATAACTTTTATTTGTTGTGGACTTGCGTAACTTATTGATGCGTTTGTTTGTGCGAGCGCTGAAAGATGGCATAATTTATTTTATTAACTTTTTCTTTTAATATGCCTGTAAGTTCTATACTTAACAAACAAACGATTTAAGAACTATCTATGGTCAGCAATCTGCAGCGACTTATGGGGTATTTACACGGAGCGACTTGGCAGGCGACGTTAGTCAGTTATTAGCTCTTTTTATCGACAATCGCTTGTAAAATCGAATCGCCACCGCATTTAAATTAGGTTTGCGATTAGATTTTACAAGCGATCGTCGATAAAAAGCGCTAATTGACTAAAGTCACCTGCTAAGTCGCTCCGTGTAAATACCCCATTATCATTATTTTAAAAGAGTGCGTGCTAACGCCAAGGAGATTTTGCGCTACCCAGGATTTAGTCTTTGCATCTACTGCTCTGTATCATTAAGGTAGGTACCTGATTATAAGGATTAAAGGAATGATTTTGTAATATCCCTAACCTACCTACCTAAATTACTTAACTACTAACTTACTATGATACCTAACTTAATTACCTAACGCTTATTATACCTGGTGATGGGATTTTAATTGGATTCTAGTTTTTAACTGTTTTACTATATGGATTGGTGATATTCTAACCCTAGCATAGTTAACCTAACGCATACTTAACTATAAATTCCATTCATGTTGATTAGCCGCTAAACGGCTTCTGAACTAACTATCCCTACTTGTGATTCCATTAAATGTTTTTATCTATGTTTTGCCTAGTTTATTTTCCCTAACCCCATTTTATTAGCATGATAGAATAAACTAATATTAATGCTTTTGTAAGTGTGAAATGAGCGCGTGATTTCTAGTGATATTTCCCAAGTTGTAATCCGTAATTACCCTAAGTTCTCGAATATTGCTGGGTGGATATTAAATATTAACTTTACATGACGAACTTTAATTATTTATGCTTCGATAGATAATGAACTAAGAAACTATTACTAAAGGAAGGAATTTACTTTGCCTGATTTTCCTACAGAATAGAAATTAAGTATTAATTGCTCATTCCAAATTGACCCAATCTCATACTAATCTGTTACTTTGTTTAATGCTTAGAAATAACTATGTTTATCAAATGAAATACCGATCTATTTTATTATGGAGAACCCTATCCCATTAGATTCTACCTTATGATGTCTTGGTCATGCTATATCATCTTTATTGATAAATTTATTACTAGTGTCCGCCTGAAGTGTTAATGAAAAATTGAGAATTTACCTATTTTACTACTATACTATCGGTTATAAAGAATCTATTACCTATGTCAACAATGTTTTAATTCATATCTTTGAATTTACTTAACAAGTTTTAATAATCATAGCCGGCCCGACCGCAGTTTTAGAAATCTCTAGAATTTGTTAATTTTCTAACTTTAAAAAGAATAATGTTATATAAATATCTTGGAAAAGTATCTTAGGGTTGCCTCTCACCTAGTTATCTATGTTAATGCCAGAACCAATACTGAAATTATATTATGAAAATCTGAATGTTTGCTTTTATGATTTATTTCTTTATTACTATTCGTCTAAATTGATGTATAGATGTCCTAGCTCTGAACAAAGGATATGGAACCAACGCTCTGGCTACAAGGTGAGTTTAGTAAGTATATTTTGTAACGTTAAGTATGTGCTTAAACAAAATGGGCTTCGCTCATCGCTATTGGATTGCATAATTGGTCGTTGCCTATCTTCAGTTTAATGTATTTATACCCAAGGAAGAATGTAATCAGATGGTTTCCTAGTTAATGGTAGTGATTCCTCATCTTACAACAAAAGTATTCGCTTTTATTACTAAGTCTTAATTATTCCTGTTATTACAACTATTACTCAATAAAATTACTACTAAATGGATATTAGTACTCTTTTGATATAACCAGGGAAATAGAAATTAAGTTTGTAATTTTCCTAAATGAGCTTATTTTAATCTCATACTAATTCTTAATATTTGTTACTATACCATAGAAATTTTAATAGTCCTCTAGCGATTAGAAATGGAGATACTATAGGAAAGAGATAGGTGTTCCCAACTACATCCCGCTGACCGAAGTAAGTATGAACGATATACCTAATACTACGTTGATAGAAATTAGTCAAGGTGAATTTATGAGTTCATTGGAGTATTGTTATAAATTAGTAGGGTAGAAGAGGGTATATCGAGCCATAATAGACAATAGGGTAAAAGGAGGTAACTCGAGCAATAAAGAAAGTTAAGTTTGGGTAATTCTCCTCCGCTACCAAATATTAGTTTATTTGTCATATACAACGTTATTCTAAATAATGTAAATCATCCAATGTCGACTTAGTTTATCAAGATAAGAGAGGTAATTTGAGGCAAGTTAAGGAGTTATAGTCGCCTGAAATCAAGGTATGGAAAAACCGTCTTCGTCACTGATTTAGAATTTATTTGCTATCTTTAGTGTTACTTAAAAATATACAATGTGGCTTTCCTGGCTAAGATATGAGCACCACCCCGCTCATATGGTAAGCCTCGTCTTCCATACTTGGACAGCTTTCCCCCAGGATCCAGCCAATAACATTCTTTAAATTAAGTAAAGTATATGGTCAATAGTCTAAGTTTGTCTGTATATTCCAACAAGAAGAGGATAAGCTCAATGCTCCAAGCGATTTCCCAGTTTTTCACAATTGAGATATTCTTTTCTCAAATGTGATGGCCAGATCAAAATTCTGATTTATCTTATATCAACATAAATTCAATCTTACAAAAAAAAAAGGGGAATAAGTACTGGAAAATCTAGGGTTTTCAGAAGGAAAGTTTATTAAATTTAGGGAGACATAATAAATAAATATTTGCGTTAAACCTTTCCTACTTTTGAACAATAGCTTTGGATTGCATTGTCAAAATGGCATTAAATAAATCTTCTTATGATTATTGTGTGATAAACTTGATATTGATTTCCTTTAAATTTAGTCGACTGTTAAATTTGATTTAGAATATTTAACTCAGAGAATACTTTGATTCCAGTAATCGTGAACTTAACATATTCACCAATTTATTTGATACTTTCATAGTATATAAATGTTGGTCAAAGTATTGTTTAGTGCTACACACCGAGCATTATTTTGTTAATTTGTGGAAGCTTACTCAAAAATGTGTCTTGTGATATTAGTGAGTTGGAATTTACATGGCTCAAATAATATCACGGGTCATTCATTACACCCAGACCTTTATTTAGCATTCATCCACATTTATTACCAAAATAAATTATTTTATTTATAGTCAACAGATTGAACCATGGTCAATATTAGTAAAGTCAACCCAATTCAAAGATATTACTTCTATTATGATTTGATAGTTTATTAGTAAATTAGATTGTGCATCCAACTAGCTTTAGCACAATAATAGGTAGATATTTTTCATTCACTGAAATTTATTTACAACGCCACTTCACAACACCCATAGATGCCACAACACTGTACCTATTCTCCGGAATTACTGAGAATTTAAGATAGGTAACAAATTCACTAACACGTTCCCATTTAACCCTCCAACCTGCTCGCATTTACCTGCCTTTGACACAACCTAAAAATCATCATAAATTTTTTATTTACTTTTGTCATGATCCGCCATGTTGTTTATCAAAATTAGCTTGGATGAAATGCATCATTTAGTGAAAACAGTAGCGGCCATTTTGTAATGCACCTTGCAATTTTCCTATCGAAAAATAATAATTCAGCCATTTTGTTGAATTATGCCTAACTTATCCTACAACAATTTCAATTCTAGAATGCTAATTTTACAATGTGACGACCTACCTAACTAGATTTAGGCCCTAGGCCCTATCCAAAAGAATAATGAAATCATGCACTCAGGTCTTGACCAGGAACCAGAACTACGTTCAAACGGCCCCACTCTACAGCGCCTGTTGCTAGCCAAGACACGCGTGATTACATTATGTGACTAGCTAGGCAAACCAACGAATTGATTGCCCCTTTATGGCGTCACAACCATAAACTTCAATTTTACCTAGTACCCCCCCCCCCCCCCGAAAGTCCATAGCGAATCGCCCCAATACGACACAACCCTATTTTTAATTATTCAAGATAAAAAAACTCCCTTTCCCACATTTCATTTCATATGAAATTAGTTTTAGAAAATCTATTTTCACTAATTCTTGAATTTACTTGGTACACCTACGTTAACTTGATGTAAACTTCACAACCAAACTATATATTTCAGTCAGGCTTCAATTTTACCATTTAAAGCTTGTTTGAAACATTTCCCCAAAAGTTAGAAACTTGCCCGTGCAAGACCTATACACATAGACTTTCGTTTCTTTCACTTATTTGCAGACTTCTTGGTTTTTGAGTTAAAGAAAAACTTGTTCAGCAGCCATCTTACAGAGGGAAGTGTGCTTGCTTCTTCTTCGGTGAGTGGAGGTAAAGGAAAGAGACCCCAATCCCCCGCTCCTGGCCTTATATACATGCGGAAAAGCTACTTCTGGGAAAATGCGTGATGACGCTTAATCGGCTAATCTTATTGGTTCTTAATTTTTTAAAGTGCCCTGTCACTAATTTTCTCATTTACCCAATAATGGGGTAATTTCTCCCATTACCACCTAAACTAATCTACCTATCTCGTGAATATAATAATAGGGACCCGTAATTACTTCGATACTCAATAATTAGTTTTGCTTATTCTAGAATTTACAAAACTCCTCACATACGCAAATATTGTTCTAATTTCCTAATGACACAATCGATTTAATCTTCCCTGTACGTTTGAATACATCTTTTGGTCTATCGCACTATTCTAACCTCCCAAGAAAAATCTTATAATCAATAAATATGTTATCAGACCGCTTTTATTATTTACAATCGACGCATAGCTTTATTTAATAATAGCAAAGATTTGATAACAAGAAACCAATGATATTATGCTTAACCAACCAAACTTGGGGTATAATATCGCTAACAACGAATATTACTCACATACGTAACCTACTGTCGTATGTGCCCTATTTTGTCGCCTCATCTTACAAATTGCCTCTTCAGTCAACTGAACGAGTTTATCTACATACTATGGTATTTTAAAAATATTTCAAACCCTTCTCCGTCTCTAACTTTCTTTCTTGTGCAAAAGTAATGGCATCATTTTTATTTCTTCATCTATTCGCCGTTTCTATCGTTATTTCTAGCCCAAAGTCACTTTTACTGAAAGGTAACCGTTGAATATCCTTCCACATAACATTTAATCTATTCATATATCTATTATTTGTGGGTAAAGGATTTGTAATGTCCAAGTATTATTCAGAAAATATAAAATCAATTAAAGTTTTTATTGTATTTGCAGGTTTACTATACTGAATATATGGATATCATATTTCTTACTGTAAGATAATCAACGTCGTTTATAAAATCTAAGCATATATTTTCATCTATTCAAAACAAAGGAACATTTGATCGCTTATTGATGAATCGAAAATACACCAAATCCCACAATTTCGAATATACTAGCCTTAAGATGAATCCAGGCCTTAACACCCCCGATCCATACATACATACGCGACCTCTTTTGCCGTTCCCCTGGCACGGAACCTTGCTCGCGAGTCCGACTCGCACTTGGCCGGTTTTTTCCCATGTTATATTACTAAGGGTACTTTATAGACTCTAACTGGTAACATTTAATTTTATCACGTCACCATTGCGAATTATGATTGGTTACTTTAAAATCTGGCGCCATGTGGCTCAATCTCAGGAAAATCTACGCCTACACAGAATCCGAGCTCATGATTGGCTACCGCAAACATTTTCCTTCGTCTTTTGTTTATGGACAAAGGAAAGCCACGATCCATTCTACGGTATATTGTTTTTATGTCTAGTTCCTTTACAACTTTTTTACTAGTTATCGTTTCTATTTAATGTTTATTTATTACAAATATAATCATTCGTATTCTTCCTTTACTTTTAATATTAAATGATTTTACTTTATTCATAATCAAGCTTAATTTACAAATAATGTTTTTGGTATTTGCTGAAAACGAAACGCGTTTAATCTCTCGATGTGTGTTTACAAAGCATGTCACGTCACCAAACCTAAACATTATTTTACACATTTAGTTATTAAATGCAATTATTAATTGTTTATTTTAATATTTTATAATTATTCTACTCCTTTTTACCTTTTACCAAAGATTATTTCGTCACTTTTTTTTTCTTCTCTTTAAAATATAGAGTGATTTTTCTCTATGGATTATCACTTTAGTTCCAAAAACGGCCACCAAATGTCAAATGCATTTGTCTATGTAAATGTCAACGAATTGTTTATTATTGTTGAAACATATTTTCAGGTTAAAGAAATCCCACAAAAGTATCCGTTTTTTATATAGAAATATGATATTTCGTGAATGTTGTATTTGCAAATCGCAGTCATAGCCTACAATTATCTGTGATCAAAGAGTTTGCGCTACAAGAATACTTTTGTAATTGCAGTAAATATCGTAATGCCAGACAATATGCATTTAAAGACATCCCAAATTGCATAAACAACCCCCTTTTTATTAAAATGAGAATAAACATCCCTTCATGGTAAGTTATTCAACGAGTTTATTTATTGATTCATTCACATAACTTTATTTATTATTGTTTACAACTATTTTTTCCAACCCTGGACTTCTTTGTATCTCGCAGATTTACAAGTTATCACTAAATTAGGAGTTAATTGAAAGAAATGGAGTCTCCAAGGCGATAGAAAAAGGTAATACATTCAATTGGAGGCGATGGGATTATTAAGGAACAACAAAATATCTTTCCCAAAGCCGGTTCATAGGTCAGTAACCCCTTTTTGTCTTTATTTCAACTAAATATTTGAGACAAAGATAACATGTTCAATTTTGAACTGTTACAATTTACCTTGTTAGGTCCACAGGGTGTGCCCTCCATAGGGGGCGCTCGCTTTGACCTGCACACGTGAGGCATGGCTTTGTGCGCGCACCAAAGTCGGAAGCATGCTGACTTCAATTTCATCGTCTTGCATACGGAGAAACTGTAACATCGAGATGTGATTAGTGAATTTAAACCTGGTCTCTGGAACTACATTATTTATGGAGAAGTTTGACTTCACACAAATCAAAAGTGTATTCAATATGAATAACAATGAAAACTTAGGATTAAAAAAAACTCTTTTTTAAAATTCACCAAATTAATATTCGCATAAAATCAGCAACTCACATCAAATTCCGAACTTTCATAAGTCCTTTACTGCGACTTTATGATGTTATGCAAAGACATTCAGGCTCTAATTCCAGAGACATAAACTTTTATTAATAAAGTTCCACTGCCATACAACATGTCGGTACAGGCGAACTTATAAAGCCTTTAAAGCTTAATATGTTGATGCAGGACTCGGCACTTTTCATGACGAAAGTGCAGAACCGAAAGCTAGTTCTAAAGCTTTCTGCGTCAGTAATAGTCAGTATTCAATGTAGAGCAGGTAGGGTTGTAAGATTGAAAATTTCTGAACAATATTCTAAAATATCTGGACAGTGGGATTTTTGGCTGGATAAAATAAAAATCAGTGGCTCCGCGGGGTACCAGCTGGGTTGAAGTTCAAAGCAAAAAGCGCGTGGCAGTCGCCGGCACGTGCATTTCATTTTTAGCTGGACATTTTGCCTAAAATTGAGACGCTTGAAAACATATGAAATGGCGGGGAAATCCATGTCCAATCCGCCCATTTGGCAACGCTAGCGCAGAGTCGAGAGGCTCATTGGCGACGAAAATTGTGAAGAGCAAGCTTTGCACCTTGCCTCACTGCCGCAAAGTTGCTCGATCTGAAAGAGCTAATAACGCATTTCCTCTTCTTCAATCTGACATCCAGACGCACTGCGAGGTAGGTACTTATCTAGTAAACATTTTTAAAATAGCTTACGATAATACTACGATTTTTATTGATAATGTTTGGAAATTTTACCAGAAATGTTAATTTTATATGTCTTTCTCATAAGATGACTGATTGATTCACATAAAAAAATAATCAAAGAACGAACAATACAAAATCTTATCCTAGTAACGGGAGAAAACAATAAAACTCCCGCCTACGAGCCTTAACAAATTCGCGCAAATCACGCAGCCGATCTATAAAGAGGGGTCACTGACCCTGTTTTTTGTGGTCTGTAATTATCAATTGTGTGTGGAGTAAAGATTGAAGAGATCGCCACTGACCTTGCGTCCTTTGTTCTCTTTATTAGAGCTGAATCACATAAAGATGGAATCATAAAGGTTCGGCTACACATGCATGATTATCTTATGATTATCAGTAAACATTTTTGGATTGACTGGTTTGGTACAATAACAGCAGGCACTAACAGTATTTTGTGCATATCTTTAAAGATGGAATAAACTTTTACAAAAAAATATAAAAGCCAATGTAATTAAATTCAAAGCCGCAAAGCCTCACACTTCACAAGCTGGTTGAGGCTCCTGGCTTATCCTGCCATTAGAATAGCAATTTAACTTCTATAATAACCATTTATGACAAAATCAATATTAATATACTTAGTTATTATACATCAAGAAGCTTATACTCCCAATGGAGATTGCACGGCCATATGTCATAATGAAGATTGAAAAAAGGTCCTTTAGTGACGTGACGGCGTATTGCTATCTCTTTCTTTTCGTTTTACAATACGTTTTCGTTTCTCACGAACGAACGAACGACGAACGACGAACACGTATTGTAAAACTACAGAAAGAGGTAGCAATAAGCCGTCACGTCACTTAAGGACCTTTTTTCAATCTTCACTATGACATATGGCCGTGCAATCTCCATTGGAGGGAGGTATAAGCTTCTTGTTATACATATATCTATCATACATATAGCTATTTATATTACTTTGACTGTCATGTCTTTAGGCTGGTATTCCACGAATTCAATTTCTAAGTTCAATTCCTGGTCCATGGTTTTAATTATTTATTTATCGTGTGTTTCAAATGACGAACATTCGTTGAAGTCATGAAATCCTATTCAGTCAACTTGGACAAATAAATTGGATGAGTGGAATACCGCCCACAGTAACTAACAAATCACTAAAAAAAGAAACACGACTGCCCTGTCAAAAACGAACTAAAAAGTTAAATAACATGTCATTTCAGTCGGGGGACAACATGGGGAAATAACATGGAATGGCGTCGTACGTCGCAATATTGTCATTTTTTCAAAAAAACATCGCCAGG
The DNA here is from genome assembly GCA_928269145.1 of Agriphila tristella. Lineage (NCBI taxonomy): Eukaryota > Metazoa > Arthropoda > Insecta > Lepidoptera > Crambidae > Agriphila > Agriphila tristella. The sequence continues at coordinate 8,258,395 of OV743440.1, forward strand.
TCACTCGGAATGATGAAAGGATTCTAACGATACATCCATCCAAATCCGTTGAGCCATTTAGAAGTTATGGTGGAATAAAGAAACTCACATACCCACAAACATACATGAACCCTGAACACATATACACTCCTTTTTGGGCAGTCGTGTAAAAAACACTAATGTCTCTACGTCGGTATACTTTTCCCGTACACTCCGTATCTGTATCACATGAGTAAAGAAAGCCCTTTCTTTACTCATGTGTCTGTATGTAAGACACCTTACAATGTAACATGTTGCTTCAATGTTGAGTGGGTGAGTGTATCACATAACAAAGGGAAAGATTTTTCATGTCAGGATAATCACGGTAAAAGGTGGTCGTAGATGCTTCCAGATAAGCCAAGAGTTTCTATCTAAGAGATGAGATCTCTCTATTCTAGCAATTCGGTTGTAAATTGATACTTAACTCAATGGAGTAAGAGCTAGTAATAAAGAGTTAATCCTTTGAAATTGTTTGTTGTTCGAAACATCAGGAGCACGTTTTTGTTTTACTTTTATGTAACAGTCACAGTATTTTTTCAGGACAATTTTTTTCTGACTGTAATTAAATTATACTTAAAAACATTTAATTTTACCATAAGCAAACAAATTGAATCAAATATTTAAATGTTACTTAAGTACCTATATTATATAGGTTTTCGTAAGTTATTATTAATATACTAGCTTCCGCCCGCGACTTCGTCCGCGTGGACATTCGGAAAATCCCTAGGGAACCTTCGACCAGGATGAAAAGTATCCTATGTTTTAATCCAGGCTATAAACTATCTGTATGTTAAATTTCATCTAAATCTGTTCAGTCATTTTTGCGTTATTGAAGAACAAACATCCAAATATCTAAATTAGTAGGATTGCGCATTTTTTCAATATCACTTTCACTTTCAAAGTTGCTACCAAAAAGAAAGAATTGGATTTTACACATTTTATCGATTTATGATTGTAATTTTTAATTATTATTGTACAAAATTTGTTTTGACTATAATAACTTCTGACGGTAACAAACATTAATTTTCACATAAAACATTTGGGTAGGTACTATCCGTCCTTGCCCCGAGGGATGTTAAATATTTCTGTGAACATTACGGCAATCCTGTAGGACCTTTGATAACCTTTTTAGTTGGCTTTAATGGTAATTCAGGAGCTCGCAATGTAATGCGATACCTTACTTTGCATAGATTTCGGGGAAAAGCGTATTCCAATCATTGAAATGGGTACATAAAACCTTAGAGCTGAAGGGAGGAATTCGGGCTACATAAAACAAGTCAGTAGCTACACTAAAATAATAAAATTTTGAAGTAAGTATTTTACATTAGGTACTCAAAATTCGAAATAAATTTTTCAATTTATATAGGGCTCTTAAATAAACTGTCATAAAATAATAACATTCTTCGAACTACTTACGAGAAAAACCGTTATTTTCTTTCAGTTAATACGTAGTCGTAAATAAGTGGTCCCTTCCGTGATTAAAATTTCAACTAATATTTAAAAAACTCTGCAGTTCAAAATTTATAAAAGGTATGTACCACAGATTTTCAAAGCTTTTGTTATTAGGTGGGGATATTTGAGATACTTGGGTTATTTGGGATTTTGGATAAGTACTGCTTCAAAGGAGATGTCCCAGCGTTGCCCCAGTTTCATTTTATTTAATTACTTTCAGAATTAAAAAATGCTAATTACATTTTATTTAGGTATAGCATTTAGAAAAAACAATTACAAAAACATTAAGTTGTTTTCTGAAGTATTTTATTTATTTTCTGACGACCTGAGTGGCGCAGTGGTCAACATGCCGCCTACCACGCAGAGGTCCTGGGTTCGATTCCCGGCCGGGCAGAAATTGAAATGATGAATTTTAATTTCTGTGACGGCTCTGGGTGTTACTATGTATAATACGTATATATTAAAAAAAAAGTATTTACGTAGTATATCAGTTTGGGGCTAGATGTCACTGTGTGAAATTGTCCAAGAATTTATTATTATTATTATATTACTAGCTTTTGCCCGCGACTTCGTCCGCGTGGATATTCGAGAAAATTCTATGGGAACTTTAAACCAGGATAAATAGTATTCAATGTTTTAATTTCATCAAAATCTGATCAGCCGTTTTAACGTGATTAGGCGGGTCCCCACCAAGCGCGCTGACCCGCTTTTTCCTCTCATAAAATTTAATTCCCTATTTTGACACCCACAGACTTTCATACAAACTTTCATCCGCTATTTTAACTCTTTCCACCATTATTTCGTAATAAAAGGTAGCCTGTGTCATTTCTCAAGCTTTACTCTATCTCTGTGGCAAATTGCATCAAAATCGGTTTAGTATTTTAGGCGTGATAGCTTAACAGACAGACAGACAGACAAAATTACTTTCGCATTTATAATATTATTATGGATTAAGTATAGATAAATTTGTATTTTAAATTTTGAATTTTGTTCTGTCAATTTAACTCATGGAAGTCGATTGAATAACATAATCTCGTAGTGTAAAAGTTTGTGAGTAGATACCTTATAAATACGATAGTGGCATAACTTCTTTAGTCTCTCTATTCTTTAGTCTCTCTATTCTTTAGTCTCTCTATACCAAATCGGTTCAGTAGTTTCGGCGTGAAGGCGTTACAGACAGACGGACAGACAGACAGACAGAGTTACTTTCGCATTTATAATATTAAGTATGGATTTTGTATTATTTATTTTGAATTTCGTTTTGTCAATTTTACTCATGGTAGTCGATTAAACAACATAATCTCGTAGTGTAAAAGTATGTAAATGGGTACCAAACAAATACGATAGTGGCATAACTTCTGAAGTCTCTCTATTCTGTGGTACAATCAAACTTTCATACCCTATTTTAACCCTTCCAACCCTTATTTCGCAATAAAAGGTAGCCTTTGTCCTATCTCGAGCTCTACTCTACCTCTGTACCAAATTTCATCCAAATCGGTTCAGTAATTTCGGCGTGAAGGCGTAACAGACAGACGGACAGACAGACAGACAGAGTTACTTTCGCATTCATAATATTAGTATGGATTTTGTATTACTGATCTTGAATTTCGTTCTGTCAATTTTACTCATGGTAGTCGATTAAACAACATTATCTCGAAGTGTAAAAGTATGTAAATGGGTACCAAACAAATACGATAGTGGTATAACTTCTGAAGTCTCTCTATTCTGTGGTACCATCAAACTTTCATCCCCTATTTCAACCCCTCCAACCCTTATTTCGCAATAAAAGGTAGCCTATGTCCTATCTCGAGCTCTACTCTACCTTTGTACCAAATTTCATCCAAATCGGTTCAGTAGTTTCGGCGTGAAGGCGTAACAGACAGACGGACAGACAGACAGAGTTACTTTCGCATTTATAATATTAGTATGGATTTTGTATTATTGATTTTGAATTTCGTTTTGTCAATTTTACTCATGGTAGTCGATTAAACAACATAATCTCGAAGTGTAAAAGTATGTAAATGGGTACCAAACAAATACGATAGTGGCATAACTTCTGAAGTCTCTCTATTCTGTGGAACAATCAAACTTTCATCTCCTATTTCAACCCCTCCAACCCTTATTTCGCAATAAAAGGTAGCCTATGTCCTATCTCGAGCTCTACTCTACCTCTGTACCAAATTTCATCCAAATCGGTTCAGTAGTTTCGGCGTGAAGGCGTAACAGACAGACGGACAGACGGACAGACAGACAGACAGAGTTACTTTTGCATTTATAATATTAGTATGGATTATTATTTGTGAAAAAAAAACTAAGTAAATAGTACTCTAATGATAAAAAAATGTGATTTAAAAGCGTTTTAACTTAAAAATCCCACTTTTAAATGCAGAAAATAATTACCTATCAATCTGGTTCTAGATTAAAATACCTACTGCTAATAGCTGCTAATATTAATAACATATTCATCTTACAAAAAAGGGCAGTGCGCGCTATATACAACTTACGGTCTAGAGATACTCTTCGTGACCTATTTAAAGAAATTAAAATATTAACGGTAGCTTCCCAATACATCTATGAAAATATAATGTATGTAAAGAAAAATTTAGATAGCTTTGTAAAAAATAGTAATGTTCATAAACTCAATACAAGAAACAAGAACAAACTTGCTGTTCCAAGGCGCAGACTGCATAAAACCGGAAGCTCTTTTTTGTGTAGATGTATTACCTTTTATAATAAGATACCAGAACAAGTCACAGAACTGCCCTTGGAAAAATTTAAAAATACTGTTAAATCCAATTTAATGAGTAAAGGTTATTACACTGTTGACGATTATTTGAAGGATAAAAAGGCATGGGCATAGCTTTTGTATTGTTAATTATTACTCTAATACCTCAGTATTGATTAGAAAAAGTCCGGGGTTCTTTCATAGGTCTAGATAAAAGTCCTTTAATTAAACTCGAATCGTGATTTTCTTTTCTAAGTATAAAATTGTGAGAAGTATCCTACCTACTTAAAAACGTACTTCTGGCTTCTTGACTCGACGACTTGATATGGGTAGCTTTAGTATGTCATGCTCACTTCAAACATTTCTGCGGTGGTGTCGTGTGAGGCGGGTCGTTACGTTCCCTCAAATATGGTTGAGCGAAGCGATGGCTGGTTCATGCGTCATGCTCGTGAACGGGTGCTGCCAGTGGGAATGGGTCTGCTTCTGTCTGCTTGTATTAAGGGCGTCGTATAACTCTTATATAAAAGATCTGTTTTATATTGTCTGTATGTATGGCACTTCTTACTCAAAAAATATAATTCTTAATAGCTTACCTTGTTTTGATTTATTTAATTGCAATATTTTTACTTTCTATAGTCAGTAGTTTAGTGAAAGACCTATGAAAAGCTTTTGGATATAAATTTTCAATTTGATGCCTTAACATAGGTAGTCTTAGTATGTCATGCTCTCTTTAATCATTTCTGCGGTGGTGTCGTATGAGGCTCAAATATGGTTGAGCGAAGAGATGGCTGGTTCATGCGTCATGTTCGGGAACTGGTGCTGCCAGTGGGAATGGGTCTGCTTCTGACTACCTATCTTAATGCATATTGAATTGTATGTTTTTCTTTTATTTTTATTTATTGTAACAGCCTAGACTGAATAACAAGTTCAAACTTTGAATTTAGCTTAAAATCTGTAAATTGATTAAGAAATTTGAAACTCATTAAGAAATGAGCTAATTCAATAATGTTATTTATTTGTTAATCTTTGTTAATATAAAGTCTGGAAACGATATACATATTTGTAAATATCGTTCCATCTGATTGATAAAGCTGACAAGTTTTTTGCGCCCATTTTTCTTGTCAGTTAAAAGACGTCATAATGGGTGGCAGGGTAAAAGAATTGACGATTTAAAAATGCTTATTATGTGAGCTTATTTAAATAAAATATATTTCACTTTCACTTTCACTTTCACTTTCACCTACTCTGACATACTACTTTGATTAAGACGCGATAGACTTTAATTTTTTGCGAATGGTGGGGCAAATGACACAAGCGCGATGGGACATGTCCTTTAAATCTCTAGAGTATTTATACTGCTTTGCAGTAAATTATTATTTTCACAGAAATAGTAAAAATGAGTCGTAATTTCATTTATTAAAAAAACCACGATATCAAAACGCGATGTAGCCGAATACCCCCACTTTACCGATACTTAAAATTGCGTAATAAAACGAAAAGGAAAATAATAGTGCTTGTGTCGTACGCCTATTTTAAGCCGGTTTATTCGTATTGGTATTTATTACATTATGTACACGCAGAATCAGAAATTTGATTACTAATAAACCGATTATCGGAATATCGTTCACACTCGACGTGAATGTCAGTATCGATGATTGAGTTTGGCCGAACTTGCGATAACCAAACTGACTTCGTAGGCAATCGATGTTGTGAATTATTAGCTATATAGAGGTGTATTTACTGCTTAAAACGGATTATAGATTGAATAACATGAAATTATTATAATTAGCGCTTATATTTTCTTGCATTTTAAGTTTTGAAAGTCTAGTCAATCTACATTATACTTAGTTTATTCATTTAATACTTTGCTTTATTTGGGGTGGAACATTACTATTATTCTTTATTTTTTAAACTAAAATCATCCAATTATGTCTGTTTCGGAGTGTATCCCAAAGCACTCATAGTAAATTACCAGTTAATCCACAATACAAACTTCTTTGTTGGGTGAGTTAATCCAAACAGAGTTCCGGAACAATTTCCGGAAAAATATTCGGTCAAACATAAATACCATTGAATTACCAACCGCGACACATCGAAAATTTACTTATAAGCTAAATTAAGTATAGTTGTTTTCATAAAAATATTTTAATTGAATTTGGTGCCACTGGAAGTTCGGACTTCTTAAGTCCAAGCAAGTTTCAACAATATGCCTAACGTTGAAGCGAATCTTTCATTTAAACGTTCAGGTATCAATACAAAAGTAGCCCAAGCTATTGCACATTGATGACTCGTTCCGTCAGCGGCTGATTTACTCACAGTCAACTGACTAAACTTTATAGTGTATTTTCTACACTCGTTTTCGAGAACAATACTCTGAGACCCTTGCCTAAGCGAACGCACTGTGTTGAAATAGAGCTATTACAACGTGTTAACTAATTAACGCAAATTGAGAAAACCGTTTCTTCGGACCATCAAACTGAACAACTTTCCAACTCTGAAATCGGGAAAAAAACAGCTGTTTCATACAAAAATTAATAATGAAAATATACAAATGTATGAAGCAGCTGATTTTTTTTCGCGATTTTAGAGTTGCTCCCATAGTAAAAGTTGTTTAGATTGAAGAAACGGTTTTCTCATTTTGCGTTCATTCATTAACACGTTGTATACTCTAAGACCCTTGCCTAAGCGAACGCCCTAAATTGAAAAAGAGCTCTGTGATTGGTTCGTTTGTTTCACGTATTACGTGTGATTGGAAGTTGGGGCTCTGTCCGTTTCCGGGCACTGTGAGACCTCATAGTAATTGTTAGTGAATACGAGTGTAACAGTAAGTGGCTGACCACTGCCATTATCATAGCTACACAAAATACGGTACTCACCCCTCTCCAAATTCAGTCCTGCATTGTTCATCCATCGTAAACACGTAGTTGGAGATCTCCTTGGCCCCTCCTAACTCTACTCCCTCGTCCTGACTCCTCTCATGTAGACACCACCATTTTCTGTCACAAATTTCAATCATTTAATACTCGTAGTATTCAGAGGCATACAGCCGTCCACTAGCGACACCAATTCATTTATTTTTATAACCTTAACTAGCGGCCGCCCGCGACTTCGTCTGCGTGGACAGTTATTTCTCTATCCCTCGGGAACAGTATCTTTTTTCGGTATGAAATGTATCCTATGTCCTTCTCTGTACCCTTGACAACGTGTATGCAAAATTTCATGATGATCGTTTGAGTAGTTAAGACATGAATGCGTAACAAACAAACAAACAAATAAACAAACAAACAAACGGACTTTCGCATTTATAATATTAGTAAGGATACTACTACAACTAATGGCCTTTGCGTCTATTGCAGTCGATTGATACATATCTTACTTACCTTACCATACCTTACTTACTTTACCTTACCTTAATAATAATAATAACCTTTCTCACTATAAAGTAATCTTAGAAGTTACATAGTGATTAGTATAGAATGCAAGAGTTTGTTATAAAGTCTGAAAAAAGTATTCTATGTTTTAATCCAGGCTATCTACTATTTATGTGCCAAATTTCAACCAAATCCGTTCAGTAGTTTTTGCGTGATTGAGGAACAAACATCCAAACCCACAAACTTTCACATTTATACCTATAATATTAGTAGGATTAAGTAGGATCACTGAGTTTAAAAGTACTGGGTTGTATTCCTCGTTTAAGTTTGCAATAAATGCCTAATATCTTTGCTTCTAGACCAAAGAAGCGGTAAAAAAACAAATACTTTCGAAAAAATAAAAGCTCTTTCAACAAAATGTCTACCTGTTGCTCAATATCTTCGCCAATGATAGATAACCCGATAACAAATTATGTCCTATGGAACTACCTATATTATATAAATGCCTTTTGAATCTCTTAATTCTAAAAGAGCTCATAAAATAATTTTGTCAGTAATTTGAGTGATTTGTCAGTAAGAAGCAAGAAGCTTATACTCCCAATGGAGATTGCACGGCCATATGTCATAGTGAAGATTGAAAAAAGGTCCTTTAGTGACGTGACGGCGTATTGCTATCTCTTTCTTTTCGTTTTACAATACGTTTTGGTTTCTCACGAACGACGAACAACGAACACGTATTGTAACACTAAAGAAAGAGGTAGCAATAAGCCGTCACGTCACTTAAGGACCTTTTTTCAATCTTCACTATGACATATGGCCGTGCAATCTCCATTGGAGGGAGGTATAAGCTTCTTGGTAAGAAGTTGAAATGGTAGACAGTTGCACAGATCAAAGAAGTCTGACAGATTATGATCTCGCCTAAGCATTACTATGTCAAAGAAAAATGTAAGCCCTCTTAGTCTGGTATTTGCTAGTATTAAATATTCGATAGCGATATTAAATTAAGGGTATCGAAAACATAATTTTAACATTAATTACCAACTTTGCTTATTCAGCATTACAAACTGCTTTTGCAAACAAAATAGTTTAATTAACTTGTTAGATTTTGAAAAGTTGAGTGAGAAAAAATGCTGTTATGTTTTTTTTTGCAAGGATTTTAAAGATCGATGATTTTATATTAGTGATTTTATACGTACTAGAGATCGAAAACATAATTTTAATATTAATAACAAACTTGCTTTATTCAGCTCTACATACTTCTTTTGCAAACAAAATAGCTTGTAAGATTTTGAAAAGTTGAGCAAGAGAGAGTTGCTATTATGTTTTTTTGCCAGTGATTTTAAAAAACGATGATTTATAGCAGTGGTGTCCAACTTGTCTAAGGCTGCGATCTACTTTAAAATTTCCTGGCCTATTGAGATCGACTTAAAGCATTTTCATTTTTGGGGTATTTTACTACAAAATCGCCGCACGCGCATCCTGCACCATTCTGTTGCTACTTGCTTTGCTACCACAAGCAAACCACAACTTCTTGTTAGATCTAGGACACTTTCGTCAGATTCCGTTTTCATCAGAAAAAATATGGGCTGTTTTATTTCTGACGAAAGCGGAATTCTATGTCTCTCGCGATCGACCTCACTGTCTCCAGAAATCGACTGGTCGATCGCGATCGACTTGTTGGCCACCCCTGATTTATAGTGTTTTTTTTACGTAGATAGAGTAAAGGAATTACGGTGGGTAGACGGCGGCGTAGGCACTACATAAACTAACTTACTAGCTTAGGATGGTACTAGTGATACCCAGTAGTGTGGTATGTATCCCTTGTAAATTATAGCACCGAGCGCCAAATATTTAAATCTTTGTCAGTACTCACATACCTATAGTAAAAACTATTATTCTTTCGTTTGTTTTTGCCCTGCAAATAGTTTTTTCCTTTTGAAAGTAAGAACCTGTGATAGCTTGTGTTACTCACGTTGATTTCTCATGGAACTGTTCCTTAGAGCAGGAAGACCAGGCGTACTTCTGGAGCGTTGCCAGGACAGTTGGGGACATCACTGATCCTCGGAGTGAATCCCGCTCGCACTGGCCATCTCCGTCATGGGTCAGCCCCAGCCTGCGAAAAAATATACCTTTTTTATTAAACCTTAAATAAAAAAAAAGAAAATAACGTATTTTAAATTGCTTTCTTCATAACTGATCAACACTATTTGAGTTTAATATACTCGATGTCAGAAAAATCGCGCCTCTTCAAAAATAAGTTTAGACTTGGCCACCTGCTATTGCTAGCTAACGTTTTATTGTGTAAATGTTGATAAGTATCTATTGAAAGTACATTTAATAAGCTTTCAATTAATAATTGTTTGAATTAATAAAAATAACGGTTACCATATTTAAACGCTTAAACATTATTGCTTGCACCGCCATAAAAGGGAAATAAAAGAGGTCAATTCTGGAAATGCAGGTAAATTCGCTATCGAGATGATAGAGAAAATACACTTCAACAGTTCAATTAAAAAAAATTGCCCGTGAAGTTGCTCAAATATTGCAAAAAAATGAGGCAATGTAATGTTGCTCGGAAACTGAATCTTAGTAACTGATTCAATTCGACGAGTATTCCAACGGTTTATAGAGACTGTTGGCTATGTCCGAAGGGGAAGAAGTATATAACAACACTTACTATTATAACGGGTGGCGCAAAAGTACTGGCACTAAAGAAAATACTTTTATTTTTTTTATATGACATTTTCTGTCATTCTGTTGTTGAAAATTGTGTAGTGAACAAATATAAAATACACTGAAAATAAACATGGACCGTTTTACTCCCCAAGAACGTGGAATAATTGTGTCAATGGACGTGAGGGACGCTTTTCCAGGCCGAGTTATCTCTCGTTTTGGCGATTTGCCTTGGCCTGCAAGATCACCCGATCTGACCAGTCCAGACTTCTTTCTTTGGGGTTTATCTCGGGTGTATGTGAACAAGCCACAGACTCTCGCAGCTCTAAAAGAAAACATTCGTCAAGAAATAACGAACATATCGCAGGAAGTGTTACGGCAAGTTATGCAAAATGTCATAAATAGGGCTCAAATGTGTATCAACTCTGGAGGTCACCATTTAAAAGACATCATCTTTAAATCCTAATGGTACGAAATTTAATGGCACAAATATACATTTAAAAAAACCTAAATCTAGTTTTCTAATTTAGAAAAAATGTTATAGCTGAACCAAATAGGGTCTTTACTTTTGCGCCACCCGTTATTAGATAGGATTGAATTAACTTTTGAAAAGGTCCAACTTTTCTGACGCCGAGTGTATTACACGGTAGGCGACTTGCTGGTATATTTTAGTCAATTAGCGCTTTTTATCGACAATTGCTTGTAAAATCTAATCGCAAACCTTATTTCAATGAGGTAGCAATTAAATTTTTTAATCGATTGTCGTAAAAATTGACCAGAAGTCACCTACCCACCAACTCGACCCATGTAATACCACAATAATGATGACATTGCCCTACATATTCAAACAACTTAGTCCGCTAAAAATCTGCTACCATGAAGGTAAAATTCAATAATTAGAATGTAATTTATGGTTTTGACGTGAGACAATAACTGACGTACAAACGTACGAACAACCTAAAATTTGAATACTTTTTGTATTTTTTTTTATATTCACCTTATCAAGAGCATTTAAACAACATTTACAACACTAAATTCGTAACAAAAATCCATTAGAGGTTTCAGATTTTTATCAATACAACCACCAAACTGAATAACGGCATAAGTTACCATAAAATGTTTACGAGCAGCCATTTAATAAACAAAACACGTCCGGAATAGATTTATTGGAAGTTCAAGTAGCTTCTAGGTACCTAATCACCTTGACTCATGCCCTGATAACAGATCACTGACTCGAATATATTCAAGAACAAAATTATACACCCAGGTACCTACTACTAAGAAATCCCTACTTACATTAAAATAAAATAGTATTTTTTACGCTTATAAAAATACTCGGTACATATTTATAAAGACATTCGTTTTTAATTCGTATATTTACGCTTTTGTAATACTAACATTGTTAATTAATAACTAGGTAGGTACATTTTTGTTTTAACAGCACATTTATTTTAACTAAGTAAATATTTTTCTGTAACGGCACATAAGCTTTTTAAAAAAAAAAAAAAAAAGCTGTTGGTTTGTTTAGATTTTTATGTTTAACTAATTGAGTATTGTTGTATATCTATTTCGGGGACTTTGACCCATAAATTATTTTTTTGTAAATTGATTGTTTCGTACCAACTTTAAGCATGTTTTTAATTTTCTAAGTATTATAAAGTGTTTCTCGCTCTATCTCATTTAGATAGATCTGCGCAATGCCGATCAATGTAAATAAAACTTTTTTGCAATAAGTAGGCACTAGACTCGCACTTGACCCCAACATTCGCCTAATACAACTTTACCGGTCATTCCACCTACTTCAGCTTCTTCCTAAGTAAAAGCTTTTAGGATCTTATAAAAAAGGATGTGTGGGCACAATAGCCATTAGTTCAGTTTGATCGAATTTGATATGACAAACAAAACACTGGACAAAGGTTCTTAAAATAAACTTTATGAACATTTGTCTATGTATAAGTCTTTTCTTATCTACAACTCGACCAAGTTAACTAGGCGAAGGACAGCTACATGACGGCTAAGTTTATGATACCGTTTTAATTTAGTCGTGTTGTAGTTAGGAAAAGACTTAGGCGATCCTTAAGTTTAGTGCAATCGGCCATTACTGTCCAAATTAAATCGTAGAATAAGCAGTGATTCGAAAATTTGAAAATAATATTTTATGCCTTTCTTCGTTTACCTATCGATGTTTTATCGTGTGCCAAAAGGCCATCTATCTAACCATCCCGCTACACCGAAGCCTCTGACCGCGGCTTCTTTGACCGGTCCATTATCAATTCCTCACACGAAGCCCATTAAATCAGCCCAAAGTCGCACGCGTGTCGCGACGAGTGAGGTGTGATTGTCAGCGATTTGTCTTGAGCACGATTGGCGGCTTAAGCCTCTTTGATGGTCAATGTTTGGTTTTTCACAGGGACTTAAAGCCATGAATCAGTCTGATTGGCCGTCGTATTAATTAAATAAATAAGTACATTGAACTTAATCTCACGGTGGTAAAAAGCTTAACATTAAGTAAATTATAACTACGCGGTCGCAATCGCAATGCTCGAATAGATTTAATTTTGATAGATAGTAAATAATAGAAAAAGTTAATGTATCAAAATATGATAATAATATTGCAGTATATTGTAGTAAACCCGTATCCGACAATTTTAAACTATGAATTATAATTCATTAATAAATTTACTTTCTGATTATATTCTGTTTATTATGTCCAGTCATTATCAAACTATCGCTCATTATCTTTCATTGTAGTATGACAATTTTATTGTAAAACAAAAAGTAATTATAAATAATTTCGCCAACTCATCTTCATTACTTTATCTCGATTGCCTCATCCACAAATTGGTCGTTACTTCCACAGAGCATGCAAACAAAATGGTAGTTACAAATAATGATTAATGTCGCCGTATCGTATGTTTGCTGGAGTACTCTCGGAGCGACTAATTAGTCCAACTGAACCGAGTAAATTGCGCGTGAGAGCGAAGATGGCACAGATTAGGAAAACGAACAGAGGTTTTACTACCAGACAGCGCGCATGGCGGAACTTGACAGACTGATCGTACCTTACTCGTTCACGTTTGTTAAGCAACGCTCGGTCCGGCCAAGTGTCGGATGGGTGACCGTTAAAGTGGCATTACAACTGAGCGCTTTCGTGCTTCGGAAGGCACGTTAAACCATCGGTCCCGGCTGTTGTCATCTGATAACAGTCGTTAAGCCAAGTTAGAGGCCTTACAGACGGCTTGATAAACTCTAACATCAGAGGTGGCCACATAAGCTTCATTCGATAAGAAGAAGAAGACAACCAGACACATGATAGGCCTCAAACGCACGAGCTGCCGCACTTTGCTGATGCTCGTTCGTGAGTTTGAACCAGGTGGCTCGGTGGACAGCAGCCCCCCAACTCAAATGGCCAACTTTCTATACGTATGAACGCTACGCTTACTTTGCAAGCTTAAATATGAGTAATAGCTTCTGCCCGCGACTTCGTCCGCGTGGATATTAGACGAAATCCTTTTAAGGAACCTTTAACCAGGATCCGGCCAGCCATTTTTACGCGATTAGGCGAGTCCCCATCAAGCGCGCTGCCTCGCGAGGCAAGACATTTGCCGCGTGTGGCGGGCCTCGCACAAGGCTTCCAGTTCCCGTTCCCGCTCCCGCTCCCGTTCCCCGTTCCCGTTCCGTTTTCGTTCCCGTCCCGTAAATGTCCCGTAACCGTCCCGTACCCCTTCCGTTTCCGTTCCCGTTCCGTTCACGTTTCGTTCCCGTTCCCATTCCCGTTCCGTTCCCGCTGCGTTCCCGTCCCGTAAACGTCCCCTAACCGTCTCGTACGCCTTACGTTCCGGTTCTTGTTCCCGTTCCGTTCCCGTTTCATTCTAGTTTCGGTTCCTGTTTCGTTCCCGTTCCGTTCCCGTTACGTTCCTGTTTCATTCCCGTTTCGTTCCGTTCTCGTTCCGTTCCCGTCCGATCCCGTCCCGTACTCGTCCCGTACTCGTTCTGTTCCGTTCCGTTCCGTTCCGTTCCGTTCCGTTCCGTTCCGTTCCGTTCCGTTCCGTTCCGTTCCGTTCCGTTCCGTTCCGTTCCGTTCCGTTCCGTTCCGTTCCGTTCCGTTCCGTTCCGTTCCGTTCCGTTCCGTTCCGTACCGTTCCGTTCCGTTCCGGTCCGTTCCGTTCCGTTCCGTTCCGTTCCGTTCCGTTCCGTTCCGTTCCGTTCCGTTCCGTTCCGTTCCGTTCCGTTCCGTTCCGTTCCGTTCCGTTCCGTTCCGTTCCGTTCCGTTCCGTTCCGTTCCGTTCCGTTCCGTTCCCTGGATTTGCATGTCCAGGTCCAGGTCCATATGTGTCATGTCCACCGCGTTGGGTTGGACTTCTAAATAAATCTCATTTTCGCAATCACCATCCCATAAAACCTCAAGAACGACATCCATATCGATTTTTATGTTACTCACCCCACTTACCCTCTAAGGGGTTGATTTTCAAAATCCCAAAATATATATTTAGACGTGCTCCTACGAATTTTAAAGTTGTAATTTCGATTTTGTATTATTTTTCCATACAAAATTTGAACCCTATTTTTACCCCTTTAGGGGTTAAATCATGTCCACCGTGTTGGACTTCAAAATAAATGTCATTTTTGCAATCGTCATCCCAGAAAACCCCAATAACGACATCTATATCGATTTTTATGTTTACTCACCCATTTACCCCCTAAGGGGTTGATTTTCAAAATAACAAAATATAATTTTGCCTATTTATTTTTAGATGTGCTCCTTCGAAGTTTAAAGTTGTAATGTCTATTTTATATTATTTTTCCATACAAAATTTGGACCCCATTTTCACCCCTTTAGGGGTTAAATCATGTCCACCGTGGTTGGACTTCAAAATAAATGTCATTTTTGGAATCGTCATCCCACAAAACCCCGATAACGACATCCATATCTATTTTTAGGTTTTTTTAACCCTTTGCACCCCCATGTCATCCCCTTTGGAGTTGAAATCCTAACAAAAACAATATACGTTGCTTTAGATTTCTATCCATAAGCCTAAATTATAAATTTAGCGATTTTTACTTCGAAAATGAAGGATTTTCTTTAATACACAACTTCATCCCCCTTTTGACCCCTTCGGGGGTAGAATTTTGAAAAACGCTGAGACCCGTATTTATTAATTTTCAGTCGTCAGCCTAAACACAAAATTTGAAGATTCTAGCTTCAAAACTGAGGGACTTTCATACAAACTTTCATCCCCTTAGGGATGGAATTTTCAAAAATCCTTCCTTAGTGGATGCCTACACTGTATAAAGTATCTGTGTGCAAAATTTCAAGTCTCTAGGTCCAGCGGTTTGGGCTGTGCGTTGATAGATCAGTCAGTCAGTCAGTCAGTCAGTCATTCAGTTTACGATTTTATATATTAAGATAGACAATTACGATAACTTAGACAATATGTGAGTGTGTTGTATGCAATTTGACAAACTTACGATACGTAATTTTATAATTTACTGTTAATATTAAAGCTTCAATAGTAAGCGTAGCGTTCAAACGCATTGAATGTTGGTCATTTGAGTATGTGGGGGCAATGCAGCTGTTCGTGTGTTTGGCCGTAATCGTAGTAGTAGTAGTGGCCAGATCCTCAGAAAATTGCCAGCAAATTCATTTACATTTTCACAATAGTGAAGTCGGTTCGATACAGTTCGAGTAGTTCACATTTTGGCATACGAATACAATGAGGGATTTGCCAAGTGTCAATTAAAAACAAAAAATTGTAACTACTGATGGACAAGTGAAGTGTCAACATTGGCTTTGTAAAAGTAAAATTGTGTTTTCTTTTTCCTACGTTTTCTACAGTTGACACTTGCCTGTTTTTACCATTGAAAATGGTTATCAGATGCAAATCGCCTGAGACGTGTTTTTGGCCATGTCTCCGAGGATTTTGAGAGGATCGAGATGAAAATAGTACCAAAAGTTGAGGAATTTATCGAGACACCTGTGAACGTTTGAATTTTGAAAATCTATTGGTAACTTTTTTTGGAATTTTGCAAAATTACGAAAATTCCGGGTTTTTTTACTAAATTGAAAATATTTCGGAAATAAAACCGACTTAAGAAAAAATGAAAAAAATGGTCCTAGGGTATTAGTTTAGCTACCAAATGGCGAAATAATTTTGAAAATCGGTTAATAATTCTGACCTGTAGGTGGTCCCTTTAGATTTGGTATTGTAGAAAAACGGGTGTTTCCGTACATAAAAAGTGATGTAGCTTTTATGATTATTGACCGATCGTCATGGTAATAGTGTTAAAAGATGCAGAAGCAGACGAGAAGTGCATTCGTTGGAATTTTGAAAATCGGTTAATAATATTTCGGCTGCGTCGAGGCAGTCAGCGGGCGCTTTTGTGACACGAGGCGGAGCCGAGTGTCACAATCGTAGTTATAAATATGTTACTAAGTAACTTTAAAAATATAATAGGACTTTGCATTTTATTTTATTTTGGTTTTTCGTAAATTTCGGTGTTCATTTTCAATGCTCCGATTCTTGCGGGGACTGTAAAATCTGTGAATTTTTATCAACGCCATTTTGAAAATCCCTCATTTCAATATTTCAATCATTGGTGGCGTTAAGCCGAAAGTGTGACCCTCATTACGCTTTTATTTAAGTTAAATGGCGCGCTTGTGGAAAAAAGACGTTATTTACGTATTGTTTCAAAATAAAAATAAAACAGTTTGGAGTTTTCGAAGCATTGAAAGAAACGCTCTGTTTTACCTACTTTTCTATAAACATACCTTTGCTGCTTAATTAAAGAATATGTCATCTCTATTCGACTATTATCCTCTGTGCAACGATGACGTAAAAGGATTTTTTCAAGGGAATTCCAACCTTATAGCTCAGAAATACGATTCTGTTGCAATGCCAGTTCTTAGGTGTCCTCGTATTGTGATTGGCAAATGAAATATAATACGTCGGACCGGAAATATCGGAAGATTCGTGTCGTGATGTTTGATCAAATAATGTTTTGCTTATTGGTTCCACGATATTTTGTTTATGATATTTCTATAAGTGTAGATGTATCTTAATAACTGAGAAAACAAAACAACTAAAAAAACAAAAATATCCTCCGATACCATCCAACTTCAAATAGACGTAAGTAGACGGTCTTTAAAATAATGTTTCATGCTTTTAGACATCGAGATAATTTTAGATCTCTTTTTATGGGCTTTTGAAGGAAGCTTTGTTTTTGAAAAAATAAAAGATTCCTTATTTCAAATTATATTTAGATTGTGAATTATGAAAACTCGTTCAACTCTATGAATCACATCCTATTTTAACTAAGTACTTCTGAGTTCTTTTATACCTACCTTACTTACATAAATTAATTTAAAAATCAATTCAACTGCTGTTTGACCAAACAGAAAAAAAATATATGTTTCCTCGGTATTTATTTACATCCATTTCAACATTTCAGGATTCATACTTACATCTAAAATTCTAAAAACAATTAAATTAATTTAGATAACGTGCGTTTGATCTCCAGGATCACAGTTAAACATTGTTTGGTTTTCATTTCGATTGTTCGTGTTTGCTAAACTGCCAATTAGGACAGACCCACCCGAAGGCTGTCTCAAGCAAACTTTGGGCAGGGAAATAACAATTTCTACAGTTAATCTTATGTTTTGCCTTTTAAATAACCATAACTGTACGTTTGCTATCGTTGAAACAAAAAAACAAACGGCTGTCAAATCTGTACCGCATATTATTGCAATAAAGTTCACCAGATTAGTACCTACCTACGTCAGTAAAGATACAGTCAGCCTCAGAAGCTAAACCACAGATTATTTGCTAGACTGAACTTTTTAGTACTGTGTCACAATAACTATACACTATGTTTAGTGATCGCGACATTGATGGACATGGACAAAACGAACCCGACTCACAGTCTTTTTTCCAATTGTCTCTCATACAATAATATAACCAATAGCCATCCATCATCATCCAAATGCCATTTTAACAGTGTCCATCGGAAAACATCCCGAACAACATAGAAAAAATCCCTACCGATCGTCATGCTACATCTACATACATGGGCTGCAACTAAAGTGTTCATTTACTTTTGGGGCCGACCGTACCTAAATTGGCGGAAATGCCTTCATATTAACTTCCATCAAGGGTCAGCACATGTACGTAGGTACAAGTTGGATATTTTTAGTTTCCCCACTTGGTAGCTAAAAGTATTTGTGGAACAGTTAACTCAGCTGTCAGAGTTCTTACCCTCTTCATCCCTTTGTGAATATCGATTCTACTTTACAAAGGGAATATTTCGCTTGTTATGATACTTTTAGCATCAATTTGAATTCAAATAGACATGCAAAGTAGTACTTTTGAATCGTCCAATTTATTTTTTCGAGATAATGATGTAAAAATGATACATTATATTATTTTGAACATCAGCTCATATATAAAATCTTGAGCTCCTTTGACTTAAGGTGTTCTACAAAGCGGAATATTTTTTTTGTAGTCGAAATTATCAAAATTATTAAAAACATTATCGTTGTTTTATTTATTACTTTACTAATAAACTATTTCTTATTCTTGAAAACTATCACAAAACTAGAGAGTTCCAACTATTTTTTTATAGTTTCAAGATTATAGTTGGATTAATGGTTGACATTAAAAAACTACAAAATTGGAGGTCACTTTACGATTTTTTGTACTGAGAAAAGTTTTAGTATCATGTTTCTTTCAATCACATAACTGTAGGTACTATAATCTATAATGATTTTTGCATGATTTTTTGGAACCGATAAATCAAGACTGTTTAAAATCATTGTTTATTATATGTACATAGGTACTTTACAATTTACAGCTCCAAAATTAGCATTTCATAGAATTTGTGATTGCTATCGTATGATAAAGGTAATGACTAATTTAATATAAGTACTCGATCTTTTCGATCGGGTAATTTAGAACGTTTGAACCTTGGAGTTTAATTTAGCGTCAAGAAACGCGTCTAAATCACACTTATCGTGCGATTTACGATTTCGATAATAAAATTATGGCGAATGACTCCTGAGGTTCACTTGACATGTAATGCAATTAATTGTTTATAGAACTGCAATAACTGTTTAATACTTACGCATTGTATAATATAACGGTCGCGTGGCTTAGCGGTTAACAAACCATTGCTATAAGTACATCGCGAATTCGAATGCTATTATTTTTAATTTTTATTAGACATTTTTATTATATAACCGTTATTTATTTACAATAACACAATAGGCACAAGTGTTACATAGTTTAAATTGACAAATGAATCTGCTTAGCTATATGAAATACAAAATTTCATTCTTCTAATGTTTACTTTGCATCCCCAAAAACATTTTAGATTTCCTAAAAACGTCCATTTAGTTAGTTTACTTACACGAACCTGTAATAACGCGTTTCATTAAAACAGCTATCATCTATTAATTTCTAGGGTAATAAATTCATAATCATTAGATATTCAGTCTAGGCTGTTACAAGCACTTGTGTGTGGATATCAAAGAAGCTACGCCATCGGTTCGCAGACTTTGTAACGAGATTACGTTGGTTTACGCGCGCACTAGACATTAATAAAAATTGTTTAAAAACAAAAAAACCGACTTCAAAACACCTGAAAATAAAAACAAAAACAGCTTCAAAATTTAATACCTTTAAAAAGCAAGAAATAATTTTCTAATCACTAGATACCTACGCATATCACTGTAAAAAAACACGTCTATTGAAGTCGGGTGGGGTTGGAGGACAACTTCTTTTTTATTATTCTAAGAGCCCCACCCGACTTCAATAGACGTGTTTTTTTACAGTGATATGCGTAGGTATCTAGTGATTAGAAAATTATTTCTTGCTTTTTAGAGGTATTAAATTTTGAAGCTGTTTTTGTTTTTTAGTGTAATCACTATACAGTTCCTATTTGAGGAGTTCCCTTGTGTATATTAAAAAAGAAAAAAAAAACGGACTTTATTAAACAATTCCACCCCCCGTGACCACGGCAGATGCAAAGGTCGGGAAAACCAAAAATCTAACTAAAACCAACTAATCAACAAAGTAGGTAAGTACTTTCAATAAAACCGCGCCAGTATCCGTTAAAAGCGTTTTATTTCAACAGCTATCATCGATACAGTACTCCGGGCCCCGGGTGTGTTTCATACAATTACTGGATTAAAGGCTTTGAATAACATTTGTTTGTGAATCAAATTCTAATAGATTGTTTGGGGAAAAGCTAACTGAACTCATCGCAACCCGATGAATGGACGATTCGAATAAAATCACAGCCAAATAAACAGCATTGTTATTGTTTCATCTTCGCAAATACTTTCAAAGTCACGCTATAATGATAATATACACGCTATAAACATTATTTGAGTCAATGAAATAATAGAGAAAAAATACACATCATTTTTTTTTACATTATTTGTTTTTTTTATCAATATAAGAACACTTAATAATCAGAAATAGATATATTTAGAGATCGATGAAGCTTATTATTAAAATATCTCAAAAACCAGTTTTTTACAGGTAACGAAGGTGATCTCAATGACCACGAAAAATATCATTTGAACAAATAATTATTAGTGTTTAAATTTTTTTCAACAATAAATCTTATAATGAGATTTAAACAAAATGTACGACCTATAATCACTCGGAGATCAAGGTAAACGTTACATGAGGGTTGTTCCCAAGGTGGTCCCATTTTTTGAAATTATGAAATCGGTTCAGTAGTTTTCAAGTAATATTGAAAATACTGTCGTTTTCGTTACCATTTTATATGAATTCAGACGGATTTTCAACCATCACTTTTTTGTTTATGAACTGATTTAGATTATTCTTTTTTTGTTTGAAAGGAGACGCCTTAAGGATGAAACCATATTACTTAATATCATTGGTATTAGACTTAGGATTTTGAAGATACACGAGGCAACTCCTCAAAATCAAGTAGGGACTGTTCAGTGATTGAAATATTGGTATGTTTACAAATTAAGTACCTGTCTATTGTCAAGGACGTTCTGGACTAGAGTTGAACTGCGAAAGCCCAACGGAACTCCTGTGGAAATTGAGTTACTCGGGGTATACCATTGAAAAATGTGAAACATTAAAACGTTTTATTTTATAAAATCATTGCTTACATGCCTAGGTACTACAAAAAAGTTTAAAATAAAAAAGCTTAAAAAAAAAAGAAAAACCTTCAAAACCTTAAAAAAACGGCTCTATTAAAAAAAAGCAAGAGATAATGTTCAAATCGATTAATTACGACACGTCTATTGAAGTCGAGTCTAAGTAGTTTTTTAGACATTATGTTCGTGCTAGGGGTACTGAAAATTTTAATTCTCTATCCTAAAGAGTCGTTAGGGATAAAGCATTCATATACTGTAAACTGACACAAAGTATGCGTGTCATGAATGAACTCGTAATATTACATTCTGTATGTTGTTCACAGAGGTTTAATTAAAAGGAGAGTGCTGGGTTCGTTGCGCTTAGGCAACATTTCTACTCAACTGAGTGCTTATTACGAGAGCGACACAGAGTGTAACGTTTAGAAACACAAATTAGTTTTTATGTTCAGTCTTAATAATAACAATAATAATAAAAACACTTTATTGCACACTAAGACAGGTAGGACATATTACAAAGAAAAACAATAATCAGAGAAAGCACACTAAAGGCGGCCTTATTGCTAAATAGCAATTATTTCCAGGCAACCTTGAGTAATAGAGTGAGAGAAGAAGAGGTCAGTTGAGAGGGGGTGCAAATATGGGAAGGAGAACGGATATAGATAAACAAGAATAAATAGAAAGAAATGAAGTTTTCTAGATTACTTAAAATGATAATAAGGAGAGGAAATAAATTAAATAGTAGAAAGAAAATGTCTTCTGACTTGATCGCGAAAGGAACTCAGAGAACGAGCCTTCCTGCGGGGTATTACAACCTCTCAAAACTTGCCAGGTTTATGAATTGCTATAGTCACACACATCTCTTTTTGCTGTATATCAAATAAAAGAAACGCATTGATATCCATTCAGAAAACTGGCAAGTTTTAAGAGGTTGTAATACGGGGGCTGATACCCTCCGGTAGTAAATTCCACAGACGTACAGCATGCACAGAGAAATAATATGAGAGGAAATCAGTTGAGTGGCGTGGTATTTCTAGAATGAGAACCACAACACAATATGCAGCTTATATTATGGGCAACTTTGCTGTCAAAGGATTAATTATTTAGTATCTAATAGTTACTTTTGCAACTGTACTATAATACCTAATTATGTACAGTTGCATACAAGACTTTATCTACACCCATTTTTATTTTTATTTTTTTTATTTGGGAAACAAATAATATTTTAATACATATGGATTAAAAACACCCATGATATTTATCTACACCCATGATATGTATCCTCTATAACGGTTTTGACTTTCCTCCCCTTCCTCGTCATTATGTCTTCCGCAAGAGTGTTATAACACTCTTGCGGAAGACTGAATTTCATAATGCAACGCTTAGCGCGTGGGCCTGCGGCGCAGCAGGTCCTCCTCCCTCTCGGATACTGTAATGATGGCAGTAAGCTAACCGTTGCAGAACCTTTTACAGAGGATTTAAAGCATGGGTGTAGATAAAAATATATATTAATAACGTAATGACGTGTGAGAATGTTCTTATGGATTGGAATTTCTCATTAGGTGTAAGAAAAGCTTATGAAATGTCATTCGTTGGTTAATTATTCTAATACTGTTTGTGTACGCTTATTAATTAAGTGTTAATTGGACATTGCGTGCATTACGAATCAGTGTGTTTCGTATTACAACCGGGGCATAGTAATCAATCGGTGTCCCAGGGGAATGAACTAAGTAATAATGTTGGTGCTTACTATAACAGCTATACTATCTATTCTAGGCGCGAAAATTGCTGAGTTTTGTGAAATTTCGTGATAAAGGTCATTGGGCATTTTGTTCCGACGTTTGACCTGTGGCGTAAACAAACGAAATAGGGCTAAGTATGTAGGTAAATGTGTCTGCTACTCAGTGGTATGGATCGCATTCTTGCAGGCCATGTTTAATTTTTTATCATTATATCAGCATTTCAATAATAATAATATAAAATAAATAAATAAAGACAATAAAACATTTATTATGTTTGTACCACTCATTTTCACAACGCTGAAAGCAAAAACTTCTGTTTTATTAACATTAAACATATACTCACACACATACTATAAAATATTTTTTTCTGCCGGTTGATTCATAAAAAATAATACATATATTGAAAAGTGTAATTCAACACTTCAATTTAAAACTGGTTTGGTTTCTGTACGCGAACTTTTATCAAGCAGGTCAAATATGCCCAAATGACCTTTGATGGATACTTATAAAATACGACGACGTGCAACTCAAGATTTATCATAGGTATATCTAAACTTCCAATACTGATAATGCGACCATTACGTTTTAGTAATCCTTTTTTATTTTATAAACGTCCATTTAATTTAAGTACCTAGTTACAATTTCTTGCTAAAAATAGCAACATAAGTATAGCTAAGAAGTATAGTTATTTCGCTCATTCTTCAAAAACTTCAATTTTTTTCTCCGACACATGGAAAATTCTTATTTTTTTGTATTTTGAAGAACTAACAATAAGGTTTGATAAAAAAAAAACTCAATTTGTAACGTATCTACTTCACGTTTGACTATAATAGTATAAGAAAAGAGTGTTGTTCTTCGAACTGAATCAAGTTTTTGTATCCTAGCTGGAATGTCTCAAAAACATGGCAAATGAGAATGTACCAAACTAGCTTTTGCCCGCAACTTCGTTCGCGTGATTAAGATAGCTGTGCATTTATTTTGAAAGTCACGGAATACCAATATACCTAAGTATTTATCAGTAGACCTCATTTCACACATTTAAATTTTTCCATAAAAAAATATGTAGAAACTGAAACACTCTGTAGCACCCTGTTATAGGGATTTTCCAAAACCCTTTCTTAGTGCTTACCTACACCATGAAAGGTATCTACCCTCCAAAAATGGTGTCTCTACCTTCAACCCTTTACAAATTCTCATACAAACTTGAACAACCTGTAGCACCCTGTATAACGGGAATTTTCTAAAATCCTTTCTTAGTGCTCATCTACATCATGAAAGGTATCTTACCCTCCAAAAATGGTGTCTCTACCTTCAGCCGTTAGGGCTCTACACGTATCCCAACAATCAATCAATTTAGAGTTTTATATATATAGATTTTATTAAAACGTTGTACATGTTGAAAAAATCATATCACAATAATTCCGTAAATCCAACCAATAATGCGAGAGATAATAAATTAAATCAAGAATGAATGATGAAGAAAAAGGAAATTCCTGCAAAGAAAATGTCTTATTCATGTTTACACTTTTGCTAAAGTGAGTACCTACATAAAGTTTGATTTGAATAATATGGCATAATTAAATACCCTACGTTCGTCGTTTTCCTAAGTTCAATCAAGCTTATAAAAGAAAAATAAAAATATGAAATAGGTTCAGCGTTTTAGGGGTAAAAAAACCACTGAATATATAAAAGTACTCTAAACAAAAGAAAAGTTTCTCATTTACATTTCATTATGAATATGAATTGGCTGCACAAACCTTAAAAATTACTGAAATAAGCCTCTTTAACAAAACTTTGACTGGATTCTACCTGTACATAATTTGCCAAGCCCCAAGAGTGAAACGGAAATTCTCGGAAATGATGAATAAAGGAAAACATACTTTATGTTAGTTAACTACTTTCATTTTCCTGGAATCGCAATCCGAAAGGTCAAAAGATGGCTGAAGGAGTAATGAATATAAAAAAATAAGGTTCATTTAACCGAACCAATTAGGTAGGAAATGAAATAAAACATTTCACACTTTCCAAATACCTACTTAATAAATCCCTACTAATATTATAAATGCGAAAGTAACTCTGTCTGTCTGTCTGTCTGTTACGCCTTCACGCCTAAACTACTGAACCGATTTGGATGAAATTTGGTACAGAGATAGAGTAGAGCTCGAGAAAGGACATAGGCTACCTCTTATTGCGAAATAAGGGTTGGAAGAGTTGAAATAGGGGATGACAGTTTGATTGTACCGCAGAATAGACACTAATGAAGTTATGCCACTATCGTATTTATTAGGTACCCATTTACATACTTTTACGCTACGAGTTAATGTTGTTTAATCGATTACCAAGAGTTAAATTGACAGAACGAAGTTCAAAATCAATAATACAAAATCCATACTTAATCCCTACTAATATTATAAATGCGCAAGTAACTCTGTCTGTCTGTCTGTTACGCCTTCACGCCTTAACGACTGAACCGATTTGGATGAAATTTGATACAGAGATATTGTAGAGCTCGAGAAAGGACATAGTCTACCTCTTATTGCGAAATAAGGGTTGGAGGGGTTGAAATAGGGGATGAAAGTTTGATTGTACCGCAGAATAGACACTAATGAAGTTATGCCACTATCGTATTTATTAGGTACCCATTTACATACTTTTACGTTAATCGACTACCAAGAGTCAAATTGACAGAACGAAGTTCAAAATCAATAATACAAAATCCATACTTAATCCCTACTAATATTATAAATGCGAAAGTAACTGTCTGTTACGCCTTCACGCCTAAACTACTGAACCGATTTGGATGAAATTTGGTACAGAGATAGAGCAGAGCTCGAGAAAGGACATAGGCTACCTCTTATTGTGAAATAAGGGTTGGAGGGGTTGAAATAGGGGATGAAAGTTTGATTGTACCGCAGAATAGACACTAATGAAGTTATGCCACTATCGTATTTATTAGGTACCCATTTACATACTTTTACGCTACGAGTTAATGTTGTTTAATCGATTACCAAGAGTTAAATTGACAGAACGAAATTCAAAATCAATAATACAAAATCGATACTTAATCCCTACTAATATTATAAATGCGAAAGTAACTCTGTCTGTCTGTCTGTTACGCCTTCACGCATAAACTACTGAACCGATTTGGATGAAATTTGATACAGAGATAGAGTAGAGCTCGAGAAAGGACATAGGCTACCTCTTATTGCGAAATAAGGGTTGGAGGGGTTGAAATAGGGGATGAAAGTTTGATTGTACCGCAGAATAGACACTAATGAAGTTATGCCACTATCGTATTTATTAGGTACCCATTTACATACTTTTACGTTAATCGGCTACCAAGAGTTAAATTGACAGAACGAAGTTCAAAATCAATAATACAAAATCCATACTTAATCCCTACTAATCCCTACTAATATTATAAATGCGAAAGTAACTCTGTCTGTCTGTTACGCCTTCACGCCTAAACTACTGAACCGATTTGGATGAAATTTGGTACAGAGATAGAGTGGAGCTCGAGAAAGGACATAGGCTACCTTTTATTGCGAAATAAGTGTTGGAGAGTTTGAAATAGGGGATGAAAGTTTGATTGTACCTCAGAATAGAGATGAGATAGAGACTACAGATGTTATGCCACTATCATATTTATTAGGTACCCATTTACATACTTTTACACTACGAGATTATGTTGTTTAAACGATTACCTTGAGGTAAATTGACAGAACGAAATTCACAATCAATAATACAAAATCCATACTTAATCCATACCTACCTATATTATAAATGCGAAAGTACCTCTGTCTGTCTGTCCGTTTGTCTGTCTGTTAAGCTTTCACGCCTAAACTACTGTACCGATATTAATGAAATTTCCCAACAAGCAAAAACGTACTATAAGATCTGACTTGTACGACTTTAAGTCGATAGCAGTCTTATAATAGTAATGAGATGAGTGTTAGGTCCTATAGACGTCTTAAATTTAACTTTTTAGTCGTGCGACAAATATGTCCTAATAAACTGGTCATAGTAACGTCGGCATGAGTGGCACGACTAAACTATACGACGTTATATTAAAGTTTTAGCTAAAACGTCTGTACGACTTGTAGTCGCATTTCAGTCAAGTTTCGACTTTTAAACGACGTTTAACAAAATGGCGGCTTTACTTGGTCTTCAAATAACCTTAAAATGACTTTTTGTCTTTAAAACGTCATATAGAGATTAGTGTGCGACAAAATTAATATGGCTGACATTTTTAGAATTAAATATAATTTATTAATACAAATTTTATGTTTCAAACGCAAAATTATGAAGGAGCATGAAAATATGAATAGTATTTACATAGGTATATTATCTTAAAGTTTTAATTCCCAGACGAACTAAACGGTATGAGAGACAGACATAGTTAGCAAGATATGAAAGATAATTAATACTTATCATTTATTTCCTTGTAATTGATTTATTTTGCACTCAGATCTCAAAACATAACCACAAACACGAGTCACTGACGAACATTAAAAATCAGTCGTACAAGTGTTGTTACTTGACTCATATACAACGTTTTCGTCATTCAAAAACGTCTGTATGACCACAATATAACGAAAGAGTCGTTGTAAAGTTTTGATGCGACTACTGTACGATGAAAGTGGTAATCGTGTGACTTTTGTATGACCATTAAACAACAATGTAGGTCGTATAAATGGGTCGTATAATTCGCGTTGAGCAAAAGTTATTATAACGTTAGTGTGACCTATCTTTTGCGACCTGTGGTAATAAGATAACGTTTGTACGACCATTGTACGACGTAAAATTGTTAGTTGGGTTGGCACAGAGATAGAGTAAAGCTTGAGAAAGTACACAGGCTACACTTTATTACGAAATAATGTTTGAAAGAGTTGAAATAGGGAATGAAAGTTTGTATGAAAGTCAGAAGGGGTTAAAATAGGGGATGAAATTGTATGAGAGGAAAAAGAGGGGCAGCGCGCTTGGTGGGGACCCGTTTGATCACGGAAAAACAGCTGATCTGATTTTGATTAAATTAAAACATTGAATACTATTTATCCTGGTTAAAGGTTCTCATAGGATTTTCTCGAATATCCACGCGGACGAAGTCGCGGGCAAAAGCTAGTAAATAATAATATTATGTTTTATGTCGCTATTCGCGCTGCAATGCTATTCAAGACCATGTAATGATATTCATGCCACCCGAACTTACCAATAGAAATACTTTAGATAGTCCATGTTACTCAAACTGTCTGAAAAGCTTTGTTAGTTCATAATGGTTAAACGCTTTTCCTTACTGATATTATAAATGCGAAAGTCCGTTTGTTTGTTTGTTACGCCTTCACGTCTTAACTATTGATCCGATCATCATGAAATTTTACATACACGTTGTCAGGAGTACAGAGAAGGACATAGGGTACATTTAATCCCGAAAAAAAATACTTTTCCCGAGGGATACGAAAAATAACTTTCCACGCAGACGAAGTCGCGGGCGGTCGCTAGTAATAAAATAAAAATGCCCAATGACATATTCTTTATTATTTCCGGATCCGTAATTCTGTATTTTTATACGCCTCTCGTATAGCTATTACCTTATACTCTGTAATACAAAAACTATTTTATAGGTACTTACTTTGAAATGACTGCCAATAGTGTGACAGACAAGTGAGCCATGGGGAGCGTATGCTTTTGTGTCGGTAGCGGGGTTTTATCCACCCTTTGATGTAAAATTGTGACTCGGACTCTTTGGTCGTTTATTGGTTTAAAAAAGTAATAAAATAAGATTTTATTTTAATTTTCAAATAAATAATTTGACTGTTACTTGTATAACCAATCAGGGTTTTCTTAATATCGCTGATTAAGGTTTTTATATGGTTGAATGTGTTTTTTTATTTGCTGCTATATAATATGGTCACTGATTCTAGCTGCCCATAATCCGTAAAAAGTTTTATAAAACGTCGAGAAAAACAAAAATCAAACCAAATACCAAACTAATTACCAAAGTACTTCCAATAAAACCGCGCTAGTATCCGTTAAAAAAAGTTTTATTTCAAAAAGTTTTATTTCAAAAAGTTTTATTTCCATGTCTTAGTACTAATTTTGGAAGTCTTTTTGAAAATCTTCAGAGGTATTTTCATTCGATCATTTCTTACAACAATATTCTAGTAATTGTGATTAAATGTACCCCATAGTTTATAAAAAACCAAATAAGATTCAACATTTTAAAGAAAGCTCTTGTGAAGAAATAAATAGGTAAATGTGGATTACTATCCGCGTCAATTGGTAATGCGCCTGGCGGCCATGATTTTAACCTCAAAAACGAAAAACAATTGTAATTTTTTAATATACCTAGACCTTTTCTTATTGAAAATAAGATTTTAATAATTAATTTATTAAATTACCTATTAGAATTTAACAGTTTTTGTCATTTTTAGTTGCGGATGACGTTGATGTGTATGTTAATTTGACAAGGTTCCAGCGCATTACCAATTGACGGGGATAGTACTAATGTTTGGCCAAAAACGTTTCCCAAATTATCACATCGCAAACAATTTTACGCAAATTTTCATTTGGCAAAAAACATTTGTCGAAATAACTTATCACAATTTTTTACTCAGCAAAACTCTTTTTGGCAAGTTATTGTTTAGCAAATAATTACTTGGTCAAAGATTCATTTCACCAAGTATTATTTAGTCAAATGTATTTTTTGGAAAAACATTATATTGTATCAGTAAAAATAAATTATTAGTTGCTAAACTTACGCTATAAATTAAGTGTGAAGTGACATTTTGACCAATCATTTGTTTGGAATATAATATTTGCCAAAATAAAACGTTTGCATGATAAACATTTGACTTAATAAACTTGACAAAGTAAAAATATGCCAAATAATAATTAGACCAAGTGAAATAAATGCGAAATGTAAATTTGCTAAAGATTCATTTGGAAAATGAAACTAAGGCGACACGTTTTTTGGGAAGTGAAATTTGACCAAAAATAATTTAACCAAACGACGGAACTCCAGGTAAATGTACATAATATACGTACTTATATTAGCACATTGTTCCATCGAAATCAAATTAATACTTAGCCATTGTGCTATATATTCTATGCGCATATAATTATTATTTCAGCAGATCAACAAGTGTAGACTTCCATTTTAGAACAGAAATAATAGTACATTACATCCGAGAACGGGAAGCTAGCGATTGCATTGTCGAGGATGGTTTGAAGCCCGAGCCGCAGGCGAGGGCTTTAATCATTCGAGGCAATGCAAGTAGCTTCCAGTACAAGGTTTGTATAATACTTTACTCACGAAATGCGAGGAAATTCAATTTTCTTTGCAAAAATGTGATATTTAAATTGGTTCGCATGGCCATGTTTACTGACCGGTCATGCAACCATAAAGTTTCATAAAAAGAATGCTAGCTGATAAGTTCTACCGATTTGAATTTGGAACACTTACTTCCCGCACTCAGTGCGGGAAGTATGTATGGAATTTCATTTCCGCACTGAATTTCAAATTTAGAATGTGATGAACCAGACCCCCACGGAAATGTTGAACGCCCCGCATTCTTTTTTCAAATGGAATGATAACATTTCAGAGCATAAGTGAGTAAAATATATTACGTACACAAACCGCAACGTAACCTTGTGATACGTGACATCAATCAGCGCGAATCAATCGAGCCACGAATAGATGAAAGCTTAGCCACTGAGCCGACTCGCCGATGTACTCATTCGGTAGCTGAGTAATCAAATTATTATCCTTATTTATGTCGCTACTTGTGTTTTAGGAGCTGAATAAACCTTATTTTATTTGCAGTTTGTTTTTTTCAACTTGTTTGTATTAATTGAAATATAACACTAAACCTACTTTATATCATCTACGTCTATTGCATTCCACATGTACTCATTTAGTAGCTGAATAATCAAATAATTCTCCTTATTTATGTAGCTAGTTATGTATTCAAGGAGCTGATTGAAAAAACCCTATTATATTTGCAGTGGACTCTTTGAAACTTCTTTGTATTTATTGAAATAAAACATCACCTTTTACAGATTACAGTGCATACCCGAATGTACTCCACATGTAGGTACTCATTCGGTTGCTGAGTAATCAAATTATTCTCCTTATTTATGTAGCTACTTGTGTATTTTAGGAACTGATTGAATAAACCCTATTTTATTTACAGTATTATCTTTGCAACGTCTTTGTATTTATTGAAATAAAACATCACCTTTTACAGATTACAGCGCATTTCTGAATGTACTCCACATGTACTCATCCGGTAGCTGAGTAATCAAATTATTCTCCGTATTTATTTAGCTACTTGTGTAATTTAGGAGTTGATTGAATAAACCTTATTTTATTTGCAGTTTATTCTTTGCAACTTGTTTGTATTTATTGAAATAAAACATTAACCTATTTAATAATATCTACGTCTATTATTACTCGCCGAATTTACTTCACATGTACTCATTAGGTAGCTGAGTAATCAAATTATTATCCTTATTTATTTGCCTATTGGTATATGTTAGGAACTGATTGTATAAACTCTATTTTATTTACAGTAGAATCTTTGCAACGTGTTTGTATTTATTGAAATAAAACATCATCTTTTACAGATTACAGCGCAATCCTGAATAAACTCCACATGTACTCATCCGGTAGCTGAGTAATCAAATTATTCTCCGTATTTATTTAGCTACTTGTGTAATTTAGGAGTTGATTGAATAAACCTTATTTTATTTGCAGTTTATTCTTTGCAACTTGTTTGTATTTATTGAAATAAAACATTAACCTATTTAATAATATCTACGTCTATTATTACTCGCCGAATTTACTTCACATGTACTCATTAGGTAGCTGAGTAATCAAATTATTATCCTTATTTATTTGCCTACTGGTATATGTTAGGAACTGATTGTATAAACTCTATTTTATTTACAGTAGAATCTTTGCAACGTGTTTGTATTTATTGAAATAAAACATCATCTTTTACAGATTACAGCGCAATCCTGAATGTACTCCACATGTACTCATCCGGTAGCTGAGTAATCAAATTATTCTCCGTATTTATTTAGCTACTTGTGTATTTTAGGAGTTGATTGAATAAACCTTATTTCATTTGCAGTTTATTCTTTGCAACTTGTTTGTATTTATTGAAATAAAACATTAACCTTCTTTATATTATCTACGTCTATTATTACTCGCCGAATTTACTCCACATGTACTCATTTGGTAGCTGAGTAATCAAATTATTATCCTTATTTATTTGCCTACTTGTGTATTTTAGGAACTGATTGAATAAACCCTATTTTATTTGCAGTTTACTCTTTGCAACTTGTTTGTATTTATTGAAATAAAAAATCACTTTTACAGATTATAGCGCATAGATACCAATATTACGTATTATATCAGGTAGGTAAGTCTATTAATTACTTGCCGAATGTACTCTACATGTACTAAGTCAGTAATCAAATTATCCCCTATATTGTATAGGTAGCGATGGATGAGTAATCAAATTACCCTCCATATTGTATGTACTTATGTATTTTTAGAGCTGATAAAATTTATTTGACTACATTTTTATTAATATAAACTTTTTTATGATTTGTTGTTATTTAAATTTAGTGCTTACATTGTATATTTAATTGTAGATTCTGTTACTTATTAGCATTATTGGTAAATTGTATTTAACAATTTTTCATTCAAATTCCGTTTCGTTCCGCTCGTAAAGTAATTTTCACCTCTCCAGCACGAAAAGGGTGCTTTTGGCGCGTAAAAACTCGCAGCAAAATCGATTTTTGCTACGAGCGTGAGACAAAGTGCTTTTTTAATTTCTAACACCAACTTTTAAAATAATAAAGAAAAAACAAATAAAGTGACAAGGATGACCCTTGTAAAATTGATATGTGAGAAAAGGATAGATAGAGTGCTTTATGGTGTCATACACGGATTAAAAAGTAAAAAAAATAAAATGCATGGATATACCAAGGAGTTTTAAATAAGGATTGTTAAAAAAGAAGGTTGATAATTCGAAATAAAGAGTATGGAGGTAATGAGGTCACATGTATGAAACAAATATGAAATAAGAAAAATTAATGAAATTCATTAACAAATTATATGTTTTATGATTATAAATAAATAAATAAGACGGAATATTAATGAATAAGAGAAAAACACAACGTAATGTAATCAAAACGAAGGGATTCTACTTTACTGATTCTATGAATAAAATTTTTCAGCATAGGTTTGATTGAATTATTTTTGTGATAAATTACAAAAATAAATGTGTCCACCGATGAAGATAGTTTCCTAACTCCAAAAGAGTTAAGTGAACAAGTTTCTAATGCTGAATTTATTAAGCTTTTTTACCAGGAAAGTCACGTGAAAATTTTCTCGCTGGTCGAGGTGAAAAGTTGTATGTTTTACACGAGACCAAAATGTGGTTCTGCCTCTTGCCTTTAAATCACTCACTGTGCTCAGTAGTCTATATTAGAATTACAATTCTAGACTACTTCGCTAGTTCGTGATTTAAAGTCGCCACTCGCAGCACAAATTGATTTTGGTCACTTGTATAACAAATATTGCGAAATATAATGAGTAAAAGCAAACATTCGCCTGTTTAAAGGTTGGACTTGGATGAGCAATAATTTTATTAAAGCGAACTTTTGTGTTTAGAAGTAATGTGTCGTAGGCGTGTGTCTGTCTACTGTCTTATACATCCATCAGCCACCATTTATGGATAAAAGTAATAAGTAAGCATTAGGCTGCCATCAATTTAGAAACAACTTGCCACATACGATTTATTGCCAAGCCTATTTTTCGGCAAGATAAGTAGTTAATAACGTGATGAAATTAAGCATCTTTATCGTTTTCTCAAATAACGAAACAACTTTATTTACCAGATTGATCCCTCCGATTAAGTTAAACCTCCGATAAAGACTTCAGAAACCGGGGGTAACTAATCTATACCTACTGAAATTAAATAGGTTTGTGATTCATTAATTTTCTTTGGGTTTAACAGCCATTTAACATACTCGATAGCACTAGCCTGTGAAATTTATTATTTATGTTGAAGCATTTAAAAGTTATTGAGAGAACTATTTAAATAAAAATGGGTACTACTTATTATTGGTAAATGGATATTATTAAAACTTCCTATATTCAATTGCTTGCGAAATGTTTTCGTAGTTTTTTTTATAGTTACTTTAGGTTAAGATTTAATAAAAATCAAACTCCAAAGTACTTTCAGTAAAACCGTGCTAGTATCCGTCAAAAGGGTTTTATTTCATGTCTAGTGAGCGCGTAAGCTTGAGAGGTGAAAAATAGTTAAGTACTATCACAGATAATATAATACTATACGTACTATACTTATTTATAGTCGTTAGTAGTGTAAAACAAGGAGTAAATATAAGTTTATAGCCATATGGAGCCATATGGTATGGTGTGTTATACTACAGGACCCTATACTGCGCGTGGTCCTACACGCAATTTGCCGGTTTAGAAGGGCAATTAGGTCTACAATAAAGAAAATAAATATCTTACTCCAAAAATGTAAAATTTCAAGGTTATTGTGTAGATACATTATCATAAACGTGATGAAAAGTATGAATATGAAAACGACTCGATTCGATAGTATCATTGTCTCCTTATCGGGCAACGCATGGATAGTTGACGTGTAAGGTGTGTGGTGTGACTCATTACCCATTGTCACTATTTTACTATGGTATAATAGCTATTTTTGGGAAAAACATTGAGTTCACTCACCCTATCTGGTTTAATATACTTACCTTCTTTTTCGGACTATGTCATTGTCTAAGCCTAAACGCGTTTAGACGCCGACCGCGTTATAACAAAAGATTTTTAAACATTGTTTTTAGAATGCTGTCACTTTTTTGACAATAGATATTGTTTGAAAATGACAGCATAACATTTTGTGCGGGTGTCTAAGTTAAACAGTGTTTAAAAATCTTTTGTAATAGCATGGCGATTTTCTAACTTTAAATAATGAATATCTAATGGCCGATTTCACCAACATCCCCTAAACCGTTACCTAACTATGTGCCCCTTTAAATATAGCCCCCAAACAAACCCCTTGTTTAGAATACGTTTCACCAACTAAACAGCCCTTTAACTATGAGACCATAGCTAGGGGACAGTTTTTTCATCATTTTGGATGTGTTAACCGTAACTTTTGACCTTTAACTTAGTAATTATTACGTTAATTTAATTCTATTGATCTATTGTAGTAAATGTTTGACCCTAGATTAAAATATAAATATAAAAACACTTTTTTTAAACTGTTTGAAGCCTTTGGAATACCGTAGAACAAAATGTGTTCAGATATTCCTATAGAAAGTCTGAAATCATCATGTTGATTCTTCTTATTTATTAGGCCGTATTTCACTATATTTTTCAAATAAGAAATAAAATATTAAAAATATTTTTTAATAAAATATAAAGAAAGTATTCAAATAATAATCACAATGAAATGTAAAAAATTACTATGTTGATTTATTATTATTTATTAAGCCGTATTTCATTTTATTATCCCAATAAGAAATAAATTATTAAATAATATATTGAATAAAATATTAAGTAAGTATTCCAATAATAATAACAATTACTATTGGTTTTTTTTTTATAATTATATATTTTTAAAAGTCCACGTTATCACTTTTTTTAAATAGTCCAGTCATTGTCGAATTATTCAATGTCGTGTAAATAATGTATTTCCCAGAAGTAACTCAAAAATTTTAAAGCTTTCTACAATTCAATAAAGTACCTATCCATTTTCTTTAGTAATTAACAAATATTACTCTCGAAAAAAGATTTTTAAACCGGCACATAACGTTATGGACTGAATATTGCACCCCCTAAACTTAGCAGTCCTTTTAGCACCATAGGGGTCCCATCTGCGTTGGTGAAACGCATGAACGCGGTTATGTGGTCCCCTAACAGATTTGCGGGTCCTGTTAAATTTAGGGGACGTTGGTGAAATCGGGTATAAGTCATTATGTACACAGATTTTAGTGATTGGCAGAAACAGTGATATAATAGTTATTTTTATTTCGCATCCAGAGTAATAATGATCTGACTTTCGTTTCATTTTCGTTTCGCCTTTAAGTAGGTATGTGTTTTTTATTAACCCACAGACAAACCAATCGCCACTAAATACCGTGACCTATTTATATAAGGCACGGCACTAAAAACACCAAAACAATTTTATTAAGTTAACAATATTTTTCCTTTAAGGCATACGTGTTTTTATACGCAGTCAACTAATAAAGACAAAATTACGCATGTTTTTTTTTATCTATCCTGTGGTCATGACTATTTTTATGTGTTCGGTTGTTAGTTTTAATTTATGACTAATAAATACAGACCGACATACAGATACTAAGAAACTAATTTATTAGAAGCTACCATTCCATCCACAGAACAGTTTTTTTACGTGGTTGCATCATTTCAATCATCAGCACTTATTTTATCATTACTAAATTTACATGAAATTGGAATATTTTTACTATCAGGGCTAGTAGGTATTTTTTTAAAGGATATCTTTTTACTTACTTAAGAATGGTAAAAAGGGTTTTTATTTTTATTTTTTGGAAAAAACATGGCAAGTTAATACTTGGATATTATCAAAATTTTGGAAACATTAAGTATTTACTTTGTGATATTGTATTATTGCTAAGATTAACGACTACTCTCAATGAGGAGCTCGGTGGCGAAGTGGTTTATCGCCTGGCCCAACGATTGCGGAGGTTAAGCAACGTTCGCAAGGGTCGGTCATGGGATGGGTGACCAAAAATTTATTATCTCGAGCTCCTCCATGCTTCGGAAAGCACGTTAAGCTGTTGGTCCCGGCTGCATTTGCAGTCGTTAACACTCACCAATCCGCATTGGGCCCGCGTGGTGGGTTAATGGCCCGTCCTCCTTACCACCCATAAGGAAGGCCTGTGCCCCAGCAGTGGGGACATTAAAAATGGCTGATGGACTAACGATTACACATATCACGACGATTGAACGTTTTTCGAAGACCACCCTGGTTAATTTTAAAGTTTGTTCATATCTAATGATGACCCTGAAACTTCACTAGTATTTCAAAGATTTGGTAGCTGCGGCTGTAAGCTTTTGTACTTAGTTAAAAATAAAATTGTAATCCTATCATAAAAAGTTTTTAAAACAATAAAAACTAAACGAAACTTGTACAGTACTATTATTATAGTTTGTCAAAATAAGCCGAGAGTGCTAACTGCAAAATTAAAACGGTAACTTACAATGATCATAAAGACCCCGCCTCGCGTCGCGAATAAGCCACATGTTTCGGATTCTATTTACAGATGGAAATGAATAACGCGAGATACTGCAAATGGTAAACAAACTACTTTGGTATCGAAATATTTCAAATACGGTTCCAAACCGATCGGATAAAACGATTCCATGAGTAAATGGACCAAGAATGAGTAGACGTCATCGTCATTTGTTTTGCTTTTATTTCAAAACGGTATAGAGTGCTAACTGAGATCGTTGGTGCTAAATGAAGATATTGTTACTCGCTTTTTATCAAAAATCTGCATGCCATTGATAGCGAAAAAGGTACAAATTTATTATTTGCGCTCTTTAGTTATCTCTTCTTCTTAACCTTAATGGTTACCCATCATTACCAATACCTACTTATTGTGATATACTAATTTGATAACTTATTCTAAGTTGATAACATTCTTAACTTGAACTTTTGCATAAAAGTATTAAATGGTTATTATTTAAATATTTAGTTATTAAGCATTAAAAACTGGAGAGGAATTCAATTTTAAAATCTAAGCCTTAGTTTGAGATTTTTTTTCAATTTTAGTGATATACATCGAGTTTCATTTTTTCCACGAATTGAAGCAATTGAATTCCCTTCACAAAAGTGACAACGGCTTTCAAGTCTCATAAAGGGTTAACATGTTTACATTCATAACGTGTTTGGCGAAGATTCATCACATCACACGATAAGTAATTAAATAATAACAAGCTCTAACGAAATTACAATAACACATCACAGGAGGATGTTTAATGAAAAAGTATTTCCGTATAATTCTGCCAGAACTCCCCACGAGGACGCTTTTGTTTTAACACGTTTACAATTTAGTATTAACAATAAGAAAGTCAGAGCCATAAATAATGCCTGAGGAAGTACGCAAAATTATATTTTGTTATACGAAATTAGGTGTTAATGAGAGTACGATAAGTTTTATTGTTGCGTACATAATTTTGTTCCCCTTGCAAAAGTTATGACGCTTGTGACAGCTTTAAGAGCTCAATTTGTTTTCATTCTTTGAAGAATTTTGAATATTAATCTGGCTTTGTATTCTTGTAGTAAACAATTTGAAATTATTAAAATAGCGATAAAGATATAAATCACTGCAAGCAGAGATCTTATT
Organism: Agriphila tristella; assembly: GCA_928269145.1. NCBI lineage: Eukaryota > Metazoa > Arthropoda > Insecta > Lepidoptera > Crambidae > Agriphila > Agriphila tristella. The sequence goes on from OV743440.1 coordinate 8,296,945, forward strand.
TTTTATTTAAGATACTGAAATGTTTTTTGATTTTTTTATAAATAACGTAACCCGTAGGCTGACAGGAGTCAAGTAGCGCCGCCAATACCTTTATTTTCATGATTTGATTATTAAAAACCATGTCAATATAAAAAAGGAAATAGAGAAGTTTTATTTATTTGCATTTAATATTTCTTGAATCTTTTTATAAGTTATAAAATGAAAAAAAAACACGAAAGTGTCTTTTGGTTTAAAATTTAAACCAAAGGCCACTTTCGTGTTTGCAAGGTTAAAACTTTAAATCTACAAAATAGAGTCGATAAGACAGGAAACTAAGAACAAAAATGTTAAATTAACTCACAGATGGGCAAGCTCATGCGCAATGACGAACGCACTGGTGAGCCCCTCGTCGCGGTCGATGGCAGCCGACCTGGTCTTGGAGCAGACCCCGCCGACGGGGGCGAAGCCCGAGGGACCGCCGAGCTGCGCGCGTGTCAGCCACACCGTGGCGTCCCAACCGGTGCTCTCTGTGAAGACGCTGGTGTAAGTTGGTTGAGAATATACAGGGTTATTTGTAAAACACCAACAACCTCGCAGGAGTAGATTACTAACATCATATACCTACAACAACAATTTTGTTCTACGACTTTCCTGAAAACAGACAAAATAGTTATTTGTTATACAAGTGACCAAAATCAATTTGTGCTGCGAGTGCCGACTTTAAATCACGAACAAGCGAAGTAGTCTAGAATTGAATCACGAGCGTAGCGAGTGATTCTAATATAGACTACTGAGCACAGTGAGTGATTTAAAGGCACGAGGCAGAACAAAATTTTGGTCTCATGTAAAACATACAACTTTTCACCTCTACCAGCGAGAAAATTTTCACGTGACTTTCCTGGTTAAAAGCTTAATTCAGCATTAGAAACTTGTTCACTTAACTCTTTTGGAATTAGACAACTATCTTCATCGTTGGACGCATTCATTTTTGTAATTTATCACAAAAATAATTCGATCAAACCTATGCTGAAAAATTTTATTCATAGATTAGAGTCAGTAAAGTAGATTCCCGTAGTTTTGATTACATTACGTTGTTTTTTTTTCTTATTCACTAATATCCCATGTTATTTATTTATTTATAATCATAAAACATATAATTAGTTAATAAATTTCATAGTTTTTTCATATTTCATATTTTTTTCATACATGCGACCTCATTACGTCCATACTCTTTATTTCGAATAATCAACCTTCTTTTTTAACAATCCTTATTTAAAACTCCTTGATATGTATATCCGTGCATTTTATTTTTTTACTTTTTAATCCATGTATGACACCATAAAATCTATCCAAAAGGATATGTGAGAAAACTCACATATCAATTTTACAAGTGTCATCCTTGTCACTTTATTTCTATTTTATTTATTATATAAAAGTTGGTGTTAGTAATAAAAAAAGCACTTTGCGTCACGCTCGCAGCAAAACTCGATTTTGCTGCGAGTTTTTACGCGCCAAAAGCGCCCTTTTCGTGCTGGAGAGGTGAAAAAGAATTTTCATATAAAACTCGATCTTTTTTTTGTTGGTTTTCGGAAAAGTCGTAGAACAAATGTTGTTGTTCATGATGTTAGTAACCTACTCTTGCGAGGTTGTTGGTGTTTTACAAATAACCCTGTATAAGGTGGTACCAAATGATGTGATGATACTGAAACAGGTGATAGTGTTGCTAAAACTGAACAACATTCTCCAAGGAACATAGGTCGAAAAACGATTTTTCAGATGTTTCAGTATCATCGAATTATTTGGTACCGTATCACCTTATGTAAAGGCGAAATGCGTAATAAAGATTTAAATTAGCAGTGAATTCGTTCAGGCGAAAAACTATCGAATAACAATCGAATTTCTATCGAGAACAAAATGACAAGTTTTTCTTTTTCTACCGATAGGTGACGCTACGTATACAGAGTTATTTGTAAAACACCAACAACCTCGCAGTTGAATGTTCTAAGCTCACAGAAGTAGTTACTTACATCATAAACAACAAAGTTTTTTCGACGTCTTATCCGAAAAAAAAAATCGATAAGAACAAACAGCGGTCAAGCTTTGTATGAAACAATTTCTTTTCTTTTTCGGAAAGTCGTATAACAAACGTTGTTTATAGTTGTTTATATAACAACAACGTTTGTGTTGTTTGCGTTGTAGATAATTCATTCCATGGAATACAAAAAAATACATTAGTACTCGAAATGATACAAATTCGCTAAGCACTCGTTAATTTTTCGTGCTAAGGCCAAGGCTACGATCCAAAAGACATGTCCCATCGCGCCTGTGTCATTTGCCCCACCATTCTCAAAAAATGAAAGTCTATCGCGTCTCAATCAAAGTAGTATGTCAGAGTAGGTATTTTACTCTAGAATCAGATTGATAATTATGTTCTGCATTAAAAAGTGGGATTTTTAAGTTAGAACGCTTTTAAATCACAATTGTTTATCATTAGAGTACTATTTACTTACATTTTTTTTTAGAAAACTTTAAGACTTTATATTTAGAAAAACAATTACAAAAACATTAAGTTATTTTCTGAAGTATTTTGTGAAAAAAATGTAAGAAAACAACTTAATGTTTTTGTAATTGTTTTTCTAAATATAAAACAATTCTTGACTGATAGGTACTTACTATACCTAAATAAAATGTAATTAGCATTTTTTAATTATGAAAGTAATTAATTAAAATGATACTAAGGCAACGCTGGGACATCTCCTTTACTGATAGATTTAGTTTTCTGTTTCCGGAAAATTTTAAAATAATTTGTTGTAAAAATAAAGAATGCAAGAAGAAGTAGAGCTACCTGACGAATCTTTACTGACTGGACAAGTAATATGATGAATGATAAAGCTAAACGAAGCAGTTATTTAATATGTGCCTATGTCAATAATTAGATTAATATCTAGTTACTTCCTAATATAACTCTATGTTTACCTACTTTGTGATATGCAGATATATTATAATTGTTACGTTATTTTATTTTCGTTATAAATTATGGTGTTTTGTGTTCTATCTAAACATATATGTATAGTCAATATCAAAGCGAACGAGAGTATCGTTATCAAAATACAACTAATATTAGGACACTAAAAGGGAACATGCATTATTTCACCACAACTTTGCTGAGATATGACTAGTGTCGGATACTGTTGCACCCGTGCACAGATAACAGTGATAACATTATACAAATGATTTGAGCACTACTTATACACTTACTTTAATGTGTAAATTAAATTCTAGTCTCGTTAAAAAGTTTAATAGAAATAGGCCGTTTGCACTTACCCAAGGGCAACTTCATAAGGTGTCTATAATTCCATTTGTTCACAGCTTCCAAGGACTTCTTCACATTTCCAAACTTAATTATAGGATCCTTCTCCTCATACAGAAACAACTTGTTGATAACAAGGGTCATGTTAGCATCCAACGACGGATCGTTAAAGATAGCACTGACCTACAAAATGTTACATAAAATGTGAAGATGAAAACCAGACACTTGAAGAAATGAACCAAAATAAACGTTGAACATACGGCGCGCGCGCATGCCATACTTACAATGTTCATTAAAGCTAAAATGTAATGCTTCACTCGCTCACGGCCGTGGAATTTCAGCATAGTATGGTCAGCTACTATGGCCATCTCCAGCCATAATCCATTTACACCTGAAACATCAATTCATTGTATTTCGTCCTGTAGATCCATGATAACATGTTTGAGATATTATCACACACCTGACACAGGTCTGGTGACAGGACGCACTTCGCGAAAATACTCAATGTCCGTATAATCACTGTGTCGCAGGCGCACATGCGGCGTCGAGACGTCATCTTCCTCGAAGTCAAGTTCAAGGTCAGTGACCGTGTCACCAGTAAGGTTGAACTCCACGGGCCGATCCGTCCACATCACATCTCTCCGCCGTAGCACATGATTAGAACCCGGTCGATCTGGTTGCAAGACGAACTCTTCTTTTCCGACTTGTAGTAGGCCGTAGAGCTGGCCTTCGCATTCGGTCACCGTAGCTGACGATTCCTCCTCATCAATAACTCTTCCTCTGTAGAACTGACAGTCGGTGTAGTAAGGGGAACGTATGGCTCGGTTTTCTTGTAGTTCTAAATGCCAGCCGAGAAGTTGAATGTGTCTGGTGGTGTTTGCGGTATGTGTTTTTGGGTTAAGGTGGAGTGGGTGGGTCGGGGGAGTCCAGGCGGCGGCTGTGGCAGCTGCTGCGAGGAGTAGGGCCGCGGGGAGGCAGCGCGGCATCGTCCGCGCGCTGCCGCGGGCTCCGGCGCTCTGGCCGGCGTTCGTCGCGCTGCGCTCACGCATCTACGCACATGGCCGTCCCGACGCTCGGAAGGTAAACGACTCCGCGTAGATTGCATGCGAGTTGCGAGCCGTACGCCGCGCAAGCGTCATTAGTAAACAAAGGGGCGCGCTCCTGTTTTGTTTTATAATCGACTAGCGCGTTACACATTCATATGGGTGACTTATGCAAAGCGCTGCCTTTGTAATTTAATGCGGTACACGTGTTTTAGCTACTTCTCTATCGTTAACGGTGAGTCTAAAAATAATTATTATCTCGCCAATGACTAATAGCAACCGAATCGGCGGTAACATATATAAATCCAAATTCAAAGGCGTTTGTAACATATTTTAAATGTTTATGGCTCATAATGGCAATGATCCTTACTTTGCAATTACTCCAATGGATAGCGTGCCGTGCACAGATAATTTTGTGGAGTCAGTGTCTCCGTGTAATCTCTCGTTAAAGGCAATTTAAGATGGTAAATTTCAAGATGACGAGCAAACATGACAAGAGTAGATAAATATTGTCATTGATTTAGTGCTTTTAAAGTCACTGACATCATAGGCAAGTTATCGGGACGGAAAAATATTCATCAATGAAAAAATCGCTGGTTGAATGTGGAAAAACTAAAAAAAAACGTTTTCATAAAGTTAAAAAGTATTATAACTTAGTAGATCTCCTAATCATAAAAGATAGAAAGGATTGTAGTAAAGTAATCAATTTCACCATCATTACAATTACAAATAATAATCCTAGTTAACAAAAACAAACGAGTATTTACTTAACTCTTCTGACGGAAAATTGATTTGGAAAGCTCTACTCATTTAATAATTTTCTCAATATTGTTCTTCATAGCCATACTGGTGGCTTCCGCAACTAGATTTCTTTTTTTTTAATAATTGAGCATTTGTCCACAATAACACCTGGTGTAGGTACTATCCGCGTCAATTGGTAATGCGCCTGGCGGCCATGATTTTAACCTCAAAAACGAAAAACAATTTTATTTTTTTCATATACCTAGACCCTTTCTTATTGTAAATAAGAATTCAATAATTAAAATATTATATTACCTATTAGAATTTTGCTGTTTTTTATCATTTTTAGTTGCGGATGACGTTGATGTGTATGTTAATTTGACAAGGTTCCAGCGCATTACCAATTGACGGGGATAGTAGTGATGATGTGGACTTCGATGGAGCATGCTCACTTAGATAAAGCCATCACTCTAGCCTTGAAAAGGCCCAAGTTGTAACTATTGGTAAAGACACCGGCAGGCAGCCTGTTCCACTCCTTAGCTGTTCGCATTATAAAAGTACATATTAGCAAAATGCTTTGTGCGGATGGTTGGAATATCAACAACATAACGGTGGTACCCAAATCTGCGTCTAGTGCTTCGATGGTGGAATGGGGCTGGTGGAATTGATTCGTGTAATTGGGCCTCTTTTGCTTTCGGGGGATGTGTATCACTCCAGCCAACCCAGCTCAGCCAAGAACACTCCAAGCGCTTTCATTATCGCTTCTTGGACACTGCCCGGCGAGCCGAGCTCGGTACCTCGCCCAGTAAGGCCACCCCTCTGTATTCTAGCATTAGGGTACGTGGGCGGCTGTTTCTTCCTCCTCCATGCAGCCTCTTTATATGGGATTTTCCTTGACACATACATTAAAAAGATGTCAGTTAAAAAAATCCATGACCGGTAATGTACCTCAATGCGGTGATAGGTACAGCGATACAATACCAAATTGTTAGAATCAAATGCTATTTCATAAAATAAAAACTGATTTGATATTACTACTGAAATAACAAGCAAGACACGACTGAAAGACAGCTACATTATATAGGTATAATATTCCGAGCTGTAAAACGTATCATTTACATCAATAGAATAAAAAAACCTGCCAAGTGCGAGTCGGACTCGGGATCCCTTGTTTTCGCATAATGGATTAATACCTAATTTGATTTGGCATAACGGATTGGGCATATTTTTTTTGTCATAATAATACTTTGGCATAATTGTTTTTGGCATACTATTTATATAAGCATAATAATCATTTAGACTAATTTGTTTTCGCATAATGTTATAAGGCATATTGTCTATTCGCCTAATACTATTTAGACATAAAAATAAAAAACAATAAGAATAAAGAATTTTACGTAACGTACTTATTTATTTTCTTGCAAGAGGGGTATGTATTAAAATGCCGAAAATATCATATTAATTTATTTACGACCGAAATATCGACGTATAAAACACCTATTTTCAAAATACCGAAAATACTTAATATCGATATCCGATAGACCGTAACTTAAAAGATCGATTATTAAATGACCGATAGTTCGAAACCCCGAAAGTTAGAATGCCGATAGTTCAAAATCCCAAAAGTCTGTTAGGTGCGACGACGAGCGAGCGTAGCGAGCTAGGAGGAGGTTCAGTTTCATTGCGACCTACAACGCACGAGCCGAGCGAGCGAAGCGAGCGTGCCGCGGCAGCGGTCGGTGAAGTGCCAGAACCGACCTGCTGGCATGTAACCCTCAATTAACCTTCAGTTTTTAAAGCTTCGGGATTTAGTATTTTAGTTGAAATGTCCTTTCGTGATTTTAAACGTACAGCCAAACAACCGTTCGACCATTTGATTTTCGGTGTTTCATCCATAGGTCTTGTAAAATTCGGTGTTTTCAACTTCGACATTGTAAAAACATACCCCTAGCCATACATGTGACAAACATTATTTATATTTATTTCAAGTGTAAATTTTTAGCAATAGCTTTTAAATGTGTAAGTTTCGAAGTGTATAAATTTTTTTGTTTATTCAAATATGCGTTAATAACATTATGCGTGTTTAAATTTATGCTAAAGAATATTATGCTTAAACATGATTATGCTTAAACATGATTATGCTTAAACATGATTATGCTTAAACATGATTATGCTTAAACATGATTATGCTTAAATTAGTTATGCCTAAAATAATTATGCATAAGCTGTTATGACTAAGTAATATTATGCGTAAACATCATTCGGCGAAATCATATTATGCTAAGACATATTATGCCTTAAAATTTTTTGCAAATACATAGGGAACCGTCGGACTCGCGCGGTTCCGTGCCAAAAAAAAACTTTTGTTGTATGGGAGTCTCACTTAAATATTAATTTTATTCTGTGTTTAGTACTTATTTTTTGTTATAGCGGCAACATAAATGCATCTTGAAAATTTCAACTGTCTAGCTATCACGGTTCATGAAATACAGCCTGGTGGACAAACAGACAGACGGACTGTGGAGTCTTAATAATAAGGTTCTGTTTTACCATTGAAAATGGTTATCAGATGCAAATCGCCTGAGACGTATTTTTGACCATATCTCCGAGGATTTTGAGAGGATCGAGATGGAAATAGTACCAAAAGTTGAGGAATTTATCGAGACACGTGTAAACGTTTGAGTTTTGAAAATCTACTAGTAACTTTTTTTTAAATTTTGCAAAATTCTAAAAATTCCGGGTTTTTTGGGGGGTGTTTGTTTACTAAATTGTAAATATTTCGGAAAAAAAACTGACTTAAGAAAAAATGAAAAAAAGGGTCCTAGGGTATTAGTTTAACTACCAAATGGCGAAGTAATTTTGAAAATCTGTAAATAATTGTGACCTGTAGGTGGTCCCTTTAGATTTGGAATTCTAGAAAAACAGGTGTTTCCAAACATAAAAAGTTATCTAGCTTCTATGATTAGTGTCCGATCGTCATAGTAATAGTGTTAAAAGATGCAGAAGCAGACGAGAAGTGCAATCGTTGGAATTTTGAGAATCGGTTAATAATATTTCGGCTGCGTCGGTCGAGGCAGTCAGCGGCCGCTTTTGAGACACGAGGCGGAGCCGAGTGTCACAATCGTAAAAATAAATAGGTACTTCCCAGGTAATTTTAAAAATATAATAGGATTTGCATTTGATTTGATTTTGACTTTTCGTAAACTTGTGTATTCATTTTCAATGCTCCGATGCTTGCGGGGACTGTAAAATCTGCATGTGAATTTTTATCTTTTGGGTACGGAACCCCAAAAAATATACCTCCAAAATGCTTTTAAAGTCACTTTTGTTTTTACTGGTTGCAATAACACGTCTTTTTATTATTATGATTCGCGAATGCAAGGAATGCTTTTCATGGTCATTTGACGGATTTAACTTTAAATACTAACAAATGGTATCACTCACTACTGGTACAAAGGAATAATAAAAATTAATGATTTTGGCTCGTCAGCTCGAACAAAGAAGAGTCGGTGCTCAGAGTAAATAATATTACATCGTGTTGTGATGTGATGTAAATTAGATTTTCTGTGAAATTACCTTCGTGAGAAAAAAACATTTATTAAATAAATAAAAATAAATATCAAATAAAAAATGAAAATGTTTTTTCGATCGCTTCGGTAAAGTACCCAATTTCAGCAAAAGTGAGACATTGCCCTGGTCCCGTGAGTTTTGGGTCTACGTGAATGTACTAAATGTCAAAAGATGCGTCTCAGCAAGGGCTACAATATGGTGAAAAAAATATTTGAAAAAGTCAAAAACTTTTTTCGAAAATCGCATAAATGTAGAAAAATGACACACTTTTTCGGGGTCTTTTCTCACTAAATCGACAATTTCTCAAAAACGAAAAGCGATATCGAAAAAATGAAAAAACCCCTAGAGATATTGAGTTAGGCTACCTACTGAAATTAGTATATGTCTCTGACTCTTACGGTTTGGGCTGTAGCTTATCCTTTATGAAGCGAAATGTTGGGATACCGCGGGCGACGTACGCAGCGCGGGATAATGGTAATACGTAGTAGGTACGATTGAAGTTTTTAAATAATTGTATATTTCAAAGCTTGTAATAGTGTTTTATATTTTGTATTTTTTATTTATTTCCACATTTATTATAAATAAAAAAATTTAATGCCACCTGGAGGGAAAGTATTCTAAACAATGGAGATAGCAAATTCCACTCAAAGAAAACATTCCTTTATTTTTGAAAAGAAACAAAACTGCATTCAAATTTTTTTTAAATACCCTTCCCACGCCCAGGAATCGAACCGGCTACAATTCGAAAAAACAACACCATATACTTTTATCATATCCATCTATAGGGTCAAACATAAGGATGAAATCTTTCTTACAAACATGGTAAATTAAATGAAAGGAAAACCATAAAAGACAAGATAAAACACTTTTACTAAATGATCCAATATGTTATATTAGTACCTACCTAGTTCGCAATAAATTATCGTTGATGTAGAACTATTTCGATAAGATGTTCGTAATGCAGACTCCTTATAAGATAGATGAGACATAAAAACTGCGTGTAGCAGTAATCTAAATTATGGAATTATACATTTGGAAAAGGAACCAGAGAAATACCAGCAACATGGGGCCCATTTCGAACAACCAATAAAATAAGTTTTTTCTCGTTTAATTAAAATAAGTTAAGATTTAATGGTTTTCCTTTGATTTAATTTACCATGTTTGTTAGAGAGATTTGATCCTTATTTGACCCTTGTTCGATCCTTGTTCGACCCTAACGATTGATATCATAAAAGTACAGGGTGTTGTTTTTTCGAATTTTAGCCAGTTCGATTCCTGGGTGTGGGAAGCGTATATTTTAAAAATCTTTGAATGCAGTTATGTTTCTTTTCAAAAATAAAGGAATGTTTCCTTTGAGCGAAATTTGCTATCTCCATTGTTTAGAGTACTTTCCCTCCAGGTGGCATTAAAAATTTCCACCCTGTATATTAAAACCATAATATCGATATTGATTAGCTCTAGCAGGTCAACAGATGGTATGACGTGAATAGGGTGTGAAGCGAGAGCTGATTCCAGATCTAGTCAAAGATTTAAAAATCGTTAGATACGGCGGCGCGGCGCGGTACCATAGTGTGACTGCACTGAAATGTCTCCAAAGTCCATATTCAAGTAAGTGACGTCGCTTACTATGTGAAAACGAAAGAGAAAGTAGCCGAGGGCCTCTACTAGATCCAAAATATTATATATCGTGGGTTGCTGTTATTTAATTTTTTTCGAGATTTGAAATTACTCGATCAGTCACGTCTTTCTTAGTGACTCTGCGATTCCAAATTTTACAAAGATCTCTGAGAATGAGAGTGTGATGATGATGCCTAGGTAAACATGAGGGTTGTTATCGCACATTCGAGTGATGATGAAGTCGGCGCGAGAGTCTCGCCTGCTGCATTTGATTTTGATTTATTTTTTATTAGGGTTAATTTATTTAGAAATTCAGATGTTTTAGTTATACATAGTACTTAGGTTACCTTTCAATAAAATATTAATGTCTATAAGAAAAGAATAATAAAATATTTTGTTAAATTCATTAAATTCATTTTCAATGTACCAGAAGGTCGTGAAAGGCACGAGATCTGTGAATTATTATTCATGAATGGATTTAGGCTGTCCGCTAAATACCAATAGCTCTTCACCACCGTACTCTTCTGTAAATAACGTAGCTTTCCACGGAACCTGGATTTTTCAGCTCTGAATTTGGATACAATTAAGAAAAAGATTATAAGGTCTATAACATAGATAGAATTCATAACTGTACGTACCTATTAGGCCTGCGTAGTTTTGGTGCGGTCCATTGGCTTCCATTACCTATTTAAAAGTACGCTAGTACTAGGTACCTATATTTATTTTGTGCTAAGTGCTTCGTCATGTAGGAAAATAGTAATGTATTATTCTATCAATACACTTACTAACACATTTTGGAATCAATATGGTATGTCTGTATTGTCCGACTTTATTTACTTATTTTGAATTCCTTTGCATTAAAGTGATTTGGAAAGTGTGTCAGAATGACACAATGAAACATCGTCTCTTAAATATGTCTAAGTTATTACACCCTTGGCATACATCGGTGAAGTTATCATTTGGTTGTTATTTTTAAATACTTTATTCGAAGTCAATTGGATTGTGATTTATCACAATGAAAAGGACCCACATCTTTATTTCCTTATGACCTTTAAGCTCAATTTGATTAACGATAATGTAGGTACTGTTTGGCATACTGTGTATTTTTGAAGTTAAAAGATATTAATCAATCATCTTTATAACATCTTCGATTATTTACTAGTTAGGGCCTTTGGATAAATCAAATTAATTTATTCGATACTAGCTTTTGCCTGCGACACTTTCAAGTAGAGTAGCTTTGTTTCTCGTGAGAATTTTTATCTAGACGAGTATCTTTATTCCAAGACTCAAATCTTTTGGTTGAGCGTTTTGGGCCTGCAAACGTTTTCATAATAGCTTCCTACAACTTAAATATTGTAATAATAAACGATAACAGATTTCTTGGATGCTATGTTCCAATTCTCAAAACACTAACTGCAGTTCTAATAAAAATTAGAATAACCACAAATTTTGTTTAAGAATATTACGCTTTGACGCCTGTAGCATACTTCAAGTCAAGAGATTTTTAGCTAGAATTCTCCAGCAGACTGTAACATGTAATGCTATCATAAGATTTTCCGTAGAAGACAATGGTCTTTACTCTTTAATAGTGCGGGTGTGTAGGCTGTTCTCAACGGACTGTTATTGGTACTCTGTTGTCTCGGCTGAACGGAAATCTATGCCATCCACGGCAATCAATCGTTAAACCTATTGTGTGGAGAACAAAGCGACGGAACTCGGGGCAATTAGTTTCAATTTGAGCTGAATTGGATTCATTATGTTTGGGGGATAATGTAATGAATTTAAATGTAAAGCCCATTGTTATTGTGAAAAATTGCGTAGCTAATTTTAATTTCTGAGAAATTATGAATTGTTAAACTGTGGTCATTGACGATGGAGTGATTTAAGTACAATTTGATATTTTTATTATTCATCAGCCGCAGGACACCCACTGCTGGGTATAGACCTCCCCCAAGGATTTTTAACCGACTTCAAAAACTTTGAAAAGGAGGAGGTTATCTATTCGTCGCGTATATTTTTTTTTATATATGTATGTACACCGATTACTCGAAGACGGCTGAACCGATTGAAACGATTCAAACGTTTTAACATGAGGTTTGTTCCCAAGTTGGTCCCATTTTTTGAAATTTTGAAATCGGTTCAGTAGTTTTCAAGTAATCTTGAAAATACTGTCGTTTTCGTTGCCATTCTATATGAATTGAGACCGACTTTCAACCATTACTTTTTTGTTTATGAACCGATTTAGACAATTCTTTTTTTGTTTGAAAGAAGACACCTTAAGAATGATTCCATATTATTTTCATTGGTATTGGACTTTGGATTTTGAAGATACACGAGGGAACTCCTCAAAATCAAATAGGAACTGTACAGTGATTGAAATATTGGTAGGTTTATTATTGTCAAGGACATTCTGGACTAGATTTGAACTGCGAAGACCCAACGGAACACCTGTGGACATTAAGTTACTCGGGGTTTACCATTGAAAAATGTGAAACATTATACTTAACGTTTTATATTATAAAATCATCGCTTACATACCTACCACAAAAAAGTTTAAAATAAAAAGCTTTTAAAAAAAAGTAAAACCTCCTTCAAAAACCTTAAAAAACAGCTCTATAAAAAGCAAGAAATAATGTTCAAATCGATAAATTAAAACACGTCTATTGAAGTCGGGTGGGGCTTTTAGAATATAAACATCACAATAAGTAAAAAAAATACTTCCAGCTCCACCCGACTTCAATAGACGTGTTTTAATTTATCGATTTGAACATTATTTCTTGCTTTTTATAGAGCTGTTTTTTAAGGTTTTTGAAGGAGGTTTTACTTTTTTTTAAAAGCTTTTTTATTATTATTAAATTGAAAAGATCAAATCTCATTTTGAAAATGATGAGGATATAAATAAACTACTTTTTATATTTTCATATATTTTATTATTATTCTTTAATTGGAAACTTATTGGATTATATTGGACAGAAATTTACATGGACATTTTAATAATTTGATATTACGTAACAGTAATTCATCCTGAATACAATTTACATTGGCGGTTAAATGTTTATCTTTCTCGGCTTAGTTCCTCATCACATCTATTAGAGATCTTTGCCTTCTTGCATGTCTGTTACTCAAAAAGTCCGACAGATGGTCTTTGACATCATCACTCGGCAAAGTGTTATCATTCGGTTCTGCAGTAAAATGTTCTTCGTTGAAGTGAATAGTAAAAATCACTCCTTCGTCAGTCGGTTCGCCGATACCTTCGTAAATAAAGTCTCTCAGATTCTGGGACAAGTATTTGCCTACATTGCCAATTCGGTAGTAACCAGTCTCTCTGAATTGGTTCAGGTCCAACCCTGGTATTCTTAGCAAGTCACTCTGCAGGCTATGCAAATCGCCAAATTTAACTGACAGATTCTCGATTGGCGCTCCAGAGGACTGCATGCCCTGTAAGAAAAAAATATCGATAACTTTGAATAGTAACTGATGGCGGAAATAGAAATTTTTTTTTTGCTTATGATTGGGGTACATTTATAGGTCTTTTAGTAACATCTCCTCCCATTCAGCCAACAATAGCGGCATGCAAATTTATAGGTAATAATAATTAAAATGATTCTATATATTATACTCCTATATTCTAAATAGGTACAATATATTAGGTACAATACAAACGGAACTTGACCGACTGATTGCACTCGATCACGTTTGTTAAGCAACGCTCGGTCCGGCCAGGTGTCGGATGGGTGACCGTTAAGTGGCATTACAACTGAGCGCTTCCGTGCTTCGGAGGGCACGTTAAACCGTCGGTCTTGGCTGTTGTCATCTAATATGAGTCGTTAAGCCAAATTAGAGGCCTGACAGACGGCTTGATAAACTCTAACACCCAGAGGTGGCCACTATCCTCATGCGATAAGAAGAAGAAGAATAACTTAAGCAAGCATTCTTGTTTTTCTGGCAAACACCTGCTAGAAAAAACAAAAAACCGACTTCAAAAACTTGCCTCTAAAAAGCAAGAATAGTAGATTGTTATACAAGACGCTAAAATGACCCATTGCATACGAGGTAGTTTTATTCCCGAGCTTCAGCGAGGGAATAAATAGAAACCGAGTTACACTGGGTTTTAGCGTCGTGTGTTACACTCTACTTTTCACTACGATTGCGAAAAAATAAAATCCAATATTAAATACCTATAGTTTATACTTCCGTAAACGAATCCACTCGTTTTTCTATCCTCCACTTCATAAAATTTTCATACAGTATTTAAATACATGATTTGTGCTTGACGGCAAAAGATTAAAATTATTTCTATCCTATTACTTACTTACAGTCACACAATTCAATCAGTTTGGAATTAGAGAAAAATTCTAATGATTTCGCGCCAGTGCCTTTTTTAATTTCTACTGTAGCCGCTAAGAAACACAATGCACGCATTTTAAACTAAAAGTCACAGAGTATAAATAAGTCTATGATTTCACCGAAGAGATCGCTGCTTTTAGTTCCATTTTCAAAAATCGAGCGAGTTTTTATTCGTAATTATGAATAAAGACTTTTTCGTTTTAGTAGGTTCATTGGTAATAGACAAACTTTAAAAAAGAAAAAACTTTATCCCCTAGGGGTATTTATGCTATTTTATCCTGACTCTTGTACCTTACCATGATGGACTTTTTGAGCAAGAGGAGTGAAAATAATATTCAAATCATTAGATACGCATTATCATTGTTATAATAACAACACGTCTATTGAAGTCGGGTGGGGCTGGAGTACAACTTTCTTTTTATATTCTAAAAGCCCCACCCGACTTCAATAGACGTGTTGTTATTATAACAATGATAATGCGTATCTAATGATTTGAATATTATTTCTTGCTTTTTAGAGGCAAGTTTTTGAAGTCGGTTTTTTGTTTTTTAAAACAATTTTTTATTTTTTTATTTTTAGTGTAAGTACCTTCTGTATTAGAGGTATTTATTATAGGTATATTATTGGGTAGAAAAATCGGCTCAGCCAAACGTGAGATATTCGCGGAGAAACATACATTCATACAGGTCAAACTGAGAGAGAACCTTTTTTTGAAGTCGGTTAAAAAGACTACATTAAAAGTACCCCTTTCCCAACAAAAAGAAACATCTAATTCGGTTCATAAATAACAAAGTCGTCATGTTAGTTGATGCAAATCATAGTATTTTCAGGATTTCTCAAAAACTACTGAACCGATTTGAAAAAAAATTAAATGGGACCATCTCGCAAGAAAACTCAATCGAACAAAAGAAGAATCATTAAAATCGGTTCATAAATGACGAAGATATGCGCGAACAACGATAAAAAAAAAACATACAATCGAATTGTGAACCTCCTCCTTTTTGTGAAGTCGGTTAAAAACGAATTGTTTTCTTAAGAATGGCAGTCTTTAAATAATTTTCAATAGCTATACGTCCCTCTAAGGGAACAGCCTCGTCCGAGGCCGACCAAATGATGTGATTTTCTCCAAGGAATATAGGTCGAAATACGATTTTTTTTCGCCTTTCCATAGTAAGTCGGTCAACTGACCACATTTTGTATGTGAGTACCTGTGATTTTTTTTTCGTTTTCTGACCTATGTTACTTGGAGAAAGTTGTTCACCTTAAGCAACACTGTCAGTCACCTGTTTAAGTATCATCACATCATTTGGTTTGGTACCACCTTATTTATACATAATACTTGTAGTGTGAACTTTATCCATTAATAAGGAAGACCTCAGGGGACCGATTACAACTTGTCAGTTAACTTCTAAATGGCTATTAATTCATCTTTTTCTCGCTGTATAGCAAATAAAAGAGTCTCATTGATAGCCATTCAGAAAACTGACAAGTTTTAAGATTAAGATGAATAAATAATGAAAAAATAGCATTGTGAATGCAAAAATCTAAAAGTTTAAAGTTTTAAGATGTTGTAATTACAACCTCTGCGCCCCAGCAGTTGGTCACCTGCCTACACTATTTGTCAATCAAATATTTCAATCCTATAGGGAGTCGTCCAAAAAGTCCTTTGTAATATTTGACCCTACACTCGAAAGTACTCGTACATAAGACAAATGATATAGTCACAGCTCTTACTATAAAATAATCATTGCTTTTTATTATTCCGAAGCAAAAAGTTCGAAATATGGCGGCACAACAATGTCAGTGAAATCTAGAAAATGGTAAATTTCCCGAGGGAGAATATTTGCGGTTTGCGATGTTCTGCGAATGTTTGGAAAGCCGAAAATAGTTTTTTCAATCCCAGTTGCGATTTGGATGTCAGGACAATGTTTGTCTAGGATTGTTTGTTCGAAACTATGATTATAAAATGTACTCGCGTATAGAATATTTAATCAAACATATAATAAAAGCTGCGTCATTTCTATATAGCAATTATTAAGATGCAGAAGTGTATAATTTGTTTTCTGATATTGATTTACTTAAGGGCCTATCACATTTTTTCGTCGAAATTTCGATTTTGACGGATTTTAGCGATACAACCTAGAGAAACCTTTGGGTGTACTTAATTCATTTATATGTGTCCGCGACATAAAGTAATATGATGATTGATGATTCACTGGAAAGTTAAAGGGTTAGAAAAGAAAATGAAAGTTGGTGAACGATTTCTTAGAGTCAACTTTGAACATACACAGAAAGACAAACAAGTACAAACAACAAATAAAACTATGAAATTTGATTTTCCTTCGAAGTAAAGATTATTATGATATATTTTTTTACGTATAATAATAATAAATGTATCTAGGAGAAATTCACAGTTAATTCTGAGCTTTTTTAGTAGTTTTATGGTTTTTGATTGGGATTTTTTTCACATATTACATACATAATTTCAAAATTCCGAGGCTGCTATGAACTATTCGACTATATACGAGATAACATTCAATTTCTTTTTCAATTGTTTAGCACAGTTGTTCAATCCATGAGCTCAAAAAAGTGCCTTCGCGCATTTTATGAAAATCTTTCTCTGCAATTTCGGGTTTAATTATAAAGTGAACCAAATTTTCAAAAAGCGAGGCTCCAATAGCTATTCTGCACCATCCAATAAGTCAAAAGTGTTAATGTATTTTTGTTTCTGATATCGAGAACGCCAAAATTGGCCGTTTTACGCAAAAATCACAGTCGAAATGTAATATGCCTCTTAACTTTAACTCATTAAATACGCTGAGAGTAAAAATGTATCCACTATCGCATTCACAGAAAATGTGTTACCATCAGGCATCAATATAACTAAATGGATGTTTATAGGACCTTTTATGACAATCATTAATGTTATACAATTGTAAAGCAAAATATGACGAATATGCTAAATATCACATCAGCTCGATAATACATTATCAATTTATGCACTAATGTATTCAACCATATATTTAGTGACATACCTACATCACGGTATGATCATATTCTAATTCTAACTCAGTAATCAAATGACTTAAAAAGTGCAAGAATAAATAACGATCCAATCGAAATATAAAAATAAAAAATTTACTTGTGAAAATTAACATAAATTTTGGAATGAATTGAATTTAGGTATGTTTACTAAGTACATACTAAATAAATTTTATTCATTACATTAGCGGCTTTTATAAAAAAACTAACTAGTTTTTTTCCAACAATGAATACAACAAATAAATACCGGGGTCAATATGATACATTTTTTTGTTTTTTTTTTCTTATTTATCAAGATTTGACAAATTTTTAACGAATCTCTGAAGTTTTTGAGCTGAAAATAATTATCACTCGATGAAAAAATCAACTTATTGTTATCGATTTTGACATTTTTAATTTCACAATGCTATTTTTATTTTAAGCTAATAAATTAAATAGAAATTATTAGCTTATTGCAATCGAATTTAATACTTCTATTAAAACTGATCAAATTCTGTGCTAGTAGTAGGCCAACTACATAGTATATCAAAATTACATACACAATCTTATGTATAAGAGGTACTTTTATTAGAATAAAAATAATTAAGCTAAATATTAATTTAAAATTTATTTCATACCTGAATGTTGCCAAGTGTTAATAAATAAGCAAGTAGGTTCATGTTAGCGTTCATAATTATTATTTTTTCAATTTCGGTGCGTCCACTACACTTTACTGAACTAACAGTTTTGGAATGGTGTCACTTCACTCTTCCACGTATTTATAATTAGTAGTCGACAACGTTGACTAATTCCAGAATAAGGCTTCACTACGTTATGTGGCTTCGATGTTTTGTCAATTCTGACAATCAACTGGGAGATTTGCATTACAATGTACTTTAAATGAAATCTGTTTTACATATGTCTGCAAATTGAAGGCATGACTTTTGCTATCAAACTCAGCATAGCTAAATTGTTTACTGTTTAAGTTTCGTCATAGATTAACTTAAAAACAAAGCCATATTAACAGGTACTACAGACAAATCCCAAAGTCATAACTGAGAAAAGTATGGTCGACGCAACAATAAGAACTTAATAAATAAGCCTGACGTCATAACGACAATTAAACAATTGATGTGTTCTGGCAGTTAGAGGTAAGATAGCCAGTTCCTCCGTGGTAAGGATTCCGTGTGTAGTGCGCTTACACTTTCGGTGTTATCGTCACTTAACATTAGGTGAGGTGAAGGGCAAGCACTATCCCGTTGTGGATAAAAACATAGAGTTTTACTTGTAGGTTACGTATTACCTACTTTAATACTTACCTACTAATAGCCCCAGTCGTAGGAGGTAAAAAAACCTAGAATACGGCTATCCATGAACCAAAGATTTCCTTCGGTAGGATTGATCCTTGGGTTCCTAAGATGGGTTTACGAAGTGGAGCCACCTGGCTCCTGGCTTTTTCAAGCAGGTGGGGGGAGGGGGGAATTCTGCCTTAACGAAGTCCGAGGTTAATAACTGCCTAAGTTTAGATACTAAGCGAAGTGTGGTATCATTTTCGGATAATTCAATGACGTTGAATTTTTTGTACTTTAAGTCACCGTAAACATTAAACTGATGTTCTTATTTGCAAACAAAAAATACGTTAACAAAGCTTATAGAATGAAGATTTGAAATAATATAACTTACAAATTCCTTTATTAACAATAAATAGCGAAAAAAAATTTCACTGTCGCGTGCCGTCAATTTCTTTTACACCTATGGAAATATAATTAATTTTTATTATATTAATATGGGTATCAAATGAAAGGTAATAAATAGCCGATTCCAAATATATATACATTATAACACTTTTATGTAACTGTTTTGAAATAAACTTAAAAAGTCTAACGCAGAATTAAAAAATATCAGTAAATTATTAGAAAAACAAAAAATGCCAGTCAATATCGACAAAAAAAGGCAAATATCACAAGTGCGCATGTAACTACGATTTTTTCAGATGTTGTTAGGTACCTTGAGAGTAGTTTTACCCAAGTTTTAACCCTTGGAAACTCTGTACTGCTGGAAAAACTTGGCACTTGTTTTAGTATTTTCGAAAAAACTACCTTAAGGAAGCGTTTTTCAGGTATCTCTACTCTATACATTTATAAAGCTAACTAAATTTGCTACAATTTGAGCCTATCACAAACGAGTTTGGATTTGATTTTTAAAATTTAGATATTTAATAAAAAAAATAACTTCCTTACAACGGTAACGAAGTTATTTTTTTTTAATTAACCAAACAAGAATATTTTCTTTTATTATTATTTTAAAATAAAAGAATAATAGAGCTCTTACGAGGTATTTTTTTTTCAAATATTCCAATTAGTGTATTTAATGGTTTTTTTTTTCTTTAATCAAGCGCCTAATTATTTTTGTTTTTATTTTTTTTAAATAGTTTAACAATTGAATCGTACAAATATAAATCCAAAAATGAATTCGACACCCTAAATTCATACGAATATGATATCAAACTGGGCATAGCAGCTTAACTAATACATCTATCAAGATTGGGCTGAAAGCCAAAACTTCAAAAAATTTACTACAAAAATCGTGGTGGCTCCACTTCTTATATCCATCCTAGGGTCCTAAAGACCAATCCTACCAAAGAAAATCTCTGGTTCACAAAACGCCGTATTTTTCACCCTACTGACGCCACAATATTATTATGTTTTTCTAAAATTAATGCAAATACTTTTGGAGGAAAAGCAAATAAGTAGCTGCAATAATAGGTACTAAACTTTTTTGGTTTTGACTATGACTATATTATATCAATAAAATAATGATTTCCTGTTAGTCAACTTGTTTCCTGTAGGTAATTTTTCCTGAAATAGAAAAACGTAGTACTTGCGTCATCAAAATGACATGTGATTTCCTGTATGTGAGGATATTGTGTTTTTTGACTGATTGTTCACAAATAAGATAAGTGTAAAATGACATCATTAGTATTAAATTGCTAATAGATTTATCCATAATTCCCTTTGATCAGGGCCGTATTTACCCTAGGGTCCAAGGGGGCCATGGCCCAGGGCGCCAGGCTGCGAGGGGCGGCGCGAGCCGCTTTTTACTATTAGTGGATGAACCTTACAAAAAATCGTCAAGATTACAAGATTAGTACTATTTTATTCGTGAGTAGGGTTACTGTTTTTTTTTACAATAGATAGCGTCAGCCGCCCCTCGGGCTCAGCTTTAGGGCGCCTTTCATAATTAGTTATACAAATCATTTACTGACGAATTGCAGTGCAGAATGTTCATTTTCCGTTCATGATGTTACATGATTACAAAAAATCGCTCTGCGCGGCCGTTTTTTTACAATATACAGCCAAGATTATAAGATTAGTACTATTTTATTCGTGAGTTTTTTTTACAATAGATGGCGTCAGCCGCCCCTTGGGCTTAGCTTTAGAGCCCCTTTAATCATTTAATTTTATTGACGAACTGCAGTGCAGAATGATAATTTTCCGTTCATGATGTTACATGATTACAAAAAATCACGCTGCGCGGCCGTTTTTTGCAATAGACAGCCATGATTACAAGATTAGTACTATTTTATTCGTGACTAGGGTTACTGTTTTTTTTACAATAGATAGCGTCAGCCGCCCCTCGGGCTTAGCTTTAGGGCGCCTTTCATAATTAGTTATACAAATCATTCATTGACGAACTGCAGTGCAGAATGTTCATTTTTCGTTCCTGATGTTACATGATTAGTTAGATTAGTAGATAAAACTGCCTTAAAATCTCGCTGCGCAGCCGTTTTTTATTACTTATAGTCAGGCAAAATTACAAGATTAGTGGATGGAACTGACAAAAATCGCGCTGCGCGGCCGATTTTTTTATTACTTATAGTCAGGCAAAATTACAAAATTAGTGGATAGAACTGACAAAAATCGCGCTGCGCGGCCGAGTCATAATATTTATTGTTCAGGCAAAATTACAAGATTAGTGGATGGAACTGACAAAATATCGCGCTGCGCGGCCAATATTTTTTACTGAAGATTGACAAAATTACAGGGTTTTTGAATGAAATTGATTAAAAATTGCGCTGCGCGGTATTTTTTTTAGTATAGACATGCATCCTCTTCCTCTCGTACGTAATACTAGAGACGGCATACCTTATTGGCCCAGGGTGCCGAATCTTAAAATACGTCCCTGCCTTTGATGCTAGTGTTGTGACAATATTACTAAAACATGGACGTAAACTATCCCAAAGGAAGGCCAAAGGCCGTTAGTTTCAACTCGAGTTCCCAAGTTTACTATAGCCTATTAGAAATTTCGCCCAAACTGCTTATGAAAATTTAATCTAATTCAATTTGCTAACGAACAAAGGACGATAGGCATCGTGCATTTTGGGTATTTTTGCTTCGGCTTTGGTAAACTTTTTTAGCTATGTAAATTTATAACACTTACAGTACATTTAATGAAGAATTAACTTTAAAGATCCTTCTTGGAACTGACTGTTAGCGTGGAACTTTCATGGAACATGGAACATTCGATGTATGACTGTCACATAGCTACTTTCCGTAACTCTTTAAATATTGCATATATCACATAGCTGTTTTTACAATAGGTATGTGTGTATAAGAATAACGATTTAAACTGCATAAAAAACGGAAATGACTAAAAAAACAAAGCGACTTTTACACGCGCAACGACGACGTTTTATTCATTGTTAAATTAATCGCATTTTCTATTATTTATTATTAACACCCGAATTCATAAACAATACCATATGAGGTCTCACGTGATCACGGAAGCACAGCGTCCCACAAACTTTTTCAACTTGTGTTTGAGTGTTTGATATTACATTCTCAAAACATTATACTTTGTACAATCACATTCAAAGTAGTTTCTGCTTCTGCAAATGCCAGATTTTAGTAGATATGGAGAAATATTATATTCAATCACTTTTTGATTTTTTCATATCTATTTTTCTTTTCTTCGTTGTACGAGTATGTCACCAAAGTACCTACTGGGGTCACATAAATATGGAGAAGGTTTATTTCTACAATCTTCAATCACTTTTTTCTTTCCTTTGTAATACGTCACCAAAGTACCAGGACCACATAAATATCTTATATCAAAATGTTATTTACAGAACTTGCCATGCCATATTTATATAATTCTGGTACTTTGGTGACGTATTATGAAGAAAAGAAATTAAACAAAAATACTTAATAGGTAACTTATTCTACTTTGTTTGTGTTTGATTGTATTTATAATATTTTGAGAAATTAATATTTTGCGAATGTAATATTTTGCGAACAAAGGTTGTGAATACGAGATAGTCATACCATGATCAAAAACTACGACTTACGATATAATGCGAATAAATAGGGAACATCATAATTTTTTTTTGAATCAAAATCAAAAGTATAATGCGTGAGAAAAACAACTGTAATATTAAAACTTTTTTCTTGCGTTTTTTTCTCGTGATATAGTCACTTGAAGTTAGCACGCAGCAGTCACCGCCGAAAACGCTCTATACAAAACGGTCAACATTTGTGACGTCACTCATGTCACGTTTCAGGCGCAATTATTAAGGAGTTAGCCAAGAATTTTCAAATATCTCCCTAAATATTGCGTTTAAGTACATATGTGTCATACAAAATACTATTTCTTATTAGATATTATATCCGACTGTTAAGTGCATTATATTCGAAAATGAGAAAAAAATATCGTTATTTTCCCCTGTGTGATAAAACTAAAATAATACATTTATATATTTATTGATTTTTCTGTTCCATCGTGTTTTTATACGTGTCCCCAGCGATCAAGCTCAAATTTATCAAAATCGGTGACTTATGCATGTTCCCTATTGACAAAAGATAGTTATCTTCATCATCTCAGTTTTTGCTGAGCGGTAGATACAAAACATATATTATCGAGTGAATTTGCAGCGGACCACTGTCTATTGTCAATTTAATCGCATTGTTACATGAGGTAAAAAATAAAAATCATATTTTCAGAATTTAAAAACAAAACCAACAATTTTGTTTACTTTTTCCAAAACAAAGGAATATAAGTTATGTTAATTTTTTTGACTGTATTCCATATGTATTCTATTTTCTGGCCCTGAGTGGAACTACAGAATAGATATAAGTACTACCCATAGACTTAGAAAATTTTT
The DNA here is from genome assembly GCA_928269145.1 of Agriphila tristella. Lineage (NCBI taxonomy): Eukaryota > Metazoa > Arthropoda > Insecta > Lepidoptera > Crambidae > Agriphila > Agriphila tristella. The sequence continues at coordinate 8,320,733 of OV743440.1, forward strand.
CGCTATGAATATTAAGTTTAGGTACTACCGTAGTGGAACACCAATTTTATATGACCACCTAAGCATAATGGAAGCTTTGGGAACGAAGCCGATGTCAGAATAAATATTATGCATTTATAAATTATCGTACTCGACTTCAAAAAAAGAAAGGAGGTTATCAAGTCGTCGCGTATGGTATTAGTAAAAACTAAAACCCGACTACGGAAAAATCGTGCTCTAAAAAGTATGAAAACAAGAAAATATTCATAAAAAGGATAACCGTAGTCGCATGCCACTTTGTCCTAGACACGCACGGCACGGGCTGGAGGTGGCATGCGACTACGGTTATCCTTTTTATGAATATTTTCTTGTTTCTTACTTTTTAGAGCACGATTTTTCCGTAGTCGGGTTTTAGTTTTTAAACTTCTTTTTTATTTTAAACATTTTGGAGTTGTCAATAGGGTGAAAGCAAGCAAAGCCACGGGCAAAAGCTAACAATTTATATATTTTTGAAAAGTGCTCATTAAGCCCTTTCATTTGGTACCCAACACGGCATTATTAAAAAAAAAATTTTTTTTTAGTTCATGTCTTTAACTCCTTTAGAGGGCGCCACATTCAATTTAATGTAACTTCATATAGCCTATGTTCATTGGACGATTAAGACGCTTCTAATGATACCTCATTTGTCAAATTATAACAAGTAGTTTAGAAGTTATTAGGGAACAGATGAATTTACAAACATACATACATACAGGTCAAAATCATATACCCTCCGTTTTGGCTTCGCCGTAGTCGGGTAAAAAAAGATTGTATAGATAAAATGAATGAGGTAATGGGAGTAGCGGGAGTTCAATATCAGTATCAGTTGTCCCATGGGACTAGTGGGACATAATCATCTCACTTGTCACATCATGGGACTCGGTCAATGGGACTAGTGGGACAGAAAGGGTTTTTTATATTTACATACGTATATGTACACCAATTATACTTATTAATCGAAGTCGCCTGAACCGATTGAAATGACTCAAAGGTTTGTTTGTGTCAATGTCAAACTACATCATATTTGTTCCCAAGTTGGTTCTATTTTTAGGGTTCCGTACCCAAAGGGTAAAAACGGGACCCTATTACTAAGCCTCCGCTGTCTGTCTGTCTGTCTGTCACCAGGCTGTATCTCATGAACCATGATAGCTAGACAGTTGAAATGTTCACAGATGATGTATTTCTGTTGCTGCTATAAGAACAAATACCAAAAACAGAATAAAATAAATATTTAAGAAAGGCTCTCATACAACAAACATGTTTTTTGCCGTTTTTTGGTACGGAACCCTTCGTGCGTGAGTCCGACTTGCACTTGGCCGGTTTTTTTGAATCTTTAAATCGGTTCAGCAAGTAGTTTTTTATTTATGATATAAAACTAAAATAAATAAAAAATAAACTAAACATTACACCCATAGGAATCAATTCTTTATTAAGTACTTACCTACCAAAAACCACCAAATAAACAAAAACATTCCAAAAAAATGTACACCAGTAGGTATTGGTTGTTTGTTTTTTATGTATAACCTTTCAATTTTTATAACGGTATTCATATTTTGTACTAGCGGCCGCCCGCGACTTCGTCTGCGTGGAAAGTTTTTTGATATCCCTCAGGAACAATACTTTTTTCGGGATAAGAGGTACCCTATGTCTTTTTTTGTACCCCTGACAACGTGTATGCAAAATTTCATGATGATCGGTTCAGTAGTTAAGACGTGAAGGCGTAACAAACAAACAAACGGACTTTCGCATTTATAATATTAGTAAGTATAACTACATATAGTATTGTATAGTATAGATATTGTATTGTAAACTTAGCAATAGCAACCCGCCCTTTCTGTACCGTGTATAACTTTTCTATTACGTCACCTAACTTCGACAATTCAAACATCAAAAGGATCGCACGTGCCCTAAAGGACTGTTTCCAATTATCGGCCAATTATCACCAACTCGTGTAACTTGATAGCTGTTGTTGTAACATACGGTGACGTCATTCGTCTTCAGATGGAACACGATGAAGCACGATTTTAATCTAACTTAGGAACTTTGTTTTTGTGCTTTAGTTTGACTAGTTCCTAGGATTATTTTGTGACAATTTTAGTAACTTTTAAAGGAGGAACTCTAGAATATCTAACTTAGAAATAGTGGTAGCACCCATAGAGACTTTTACTCAGGGCACCGAAATATAAAACATATCAAAATCCCAGGACATTCAACTGAAATCACATTTTTCTAACTATAGGTTCCTTAGCATTCACAATGTTATTTTTACACATTTGACTAGTCATCAGATCATATTCTCAGGTGGAAATCGAACCCGCGACCCTTGGAAGTCCAGTGCTCTTGCAACTGAGCTAAGAGTCACTAGTGGCATCGTCTTTGGTAACAATTTTATAGCCTCGGTAATGTAGTTGGTAGATTATCACTTATACAATTCTACTTCGCGCGTACATACAGTTCTTCCTTACTATCCTTACTTAACATTATAAATGCGAAAGTCCGTTTGTTTGTTCATTACACCTTCACGCCTTAACTACTGAACCAATCATCATGAAATTTTGTATACACGTTGTCAGGGGTACAGAAAGGGACATAGTAGGTAGGGTAACTTTCTTTAATTTAGAACCGTAGCCTAATTTGAAATAAGAAAAGATTGTAAGAAACCAATGAAATTTCGAAGGTCGCGTGTTGTATTATCATCCTATAATGGTATATCACAGATTTTCCACGAAGTTTCCTCTCGAAAGGAGGGAAGATTGGGCCCTATTGGTAAGTAACTTCGCGGCCCAGTAGGCCGCATCACGTCTCGATAACTTTGGATCTATACTCAATTACTTATTGACGTTCAGCCGAAAACACTGAGTCTATTTTTTGCCTCTCCAAACATTTTTTAGGAATGTTTTGTTAAGTCGATATGTTTCATTCAATACTTACGGTAAAGCTAGGGTTTCCTAGAATGACGGTGCCGTCATATTACGGCCGTAATTTAGCGGCGTTAAATAAACGTTGTCTATGTAAACAACATGCCGCGGTTTCTGACGTTACGGTATCGCCGTATTGTTTACATAGACAACATTCAGCGCCGCTATATTACGGCCGTAATATGACGGCACCGCTATCCTAGGAAACCCTAGCTTAAGTTTGGCACAAAGTAATAATTGCATCTAAATCCACATTGAATAGCCACTACACTTCATAAATCCGTTTTATAACAATCTAAGTTTGCAAATTCATTCGCATACCACATGAGTAGGTAGGTAAAGACTGAACTAAGAAATCAAAATCCAAGTTTTTTTTTTATATTTCAGAAAGTGAAATTTCAAGTAAAAACGAAAGTTGTCAGTCGTTTAATTATAACAGATATTTGTCTAAAGTTTGAGTGTTCTTCATTCTTCATTCATCATCTCTTAAAAATAAATAAATTGATAAAAATGAAAATGTGTTTATTGTCAGAAATGTGGTACAATTTCAACTACCTATATATACAGGGTGTTTCTTTTAAGGTGTCAAGCCAATGCGAGGTGATAGCTGAGTATTATACCTATCGATTGGACCCCTATGTATGTTCCGCGATTTTTTGTAGTTTAGGAGTTATATTTTTTTTCATTATTTTTTATGATTTATGGACTGAACGGCTTTAAAAAATTATATCTTTTTATTGGGTGGGCTTTTCTTGGTATTTTTTTTGCAACACAATGCCTATCAATTGTAGTTTTATGAGTAAAATAATCACCTTCCTTACTTTGATATAAGTTACAAAAAATTTGATCGATAGTAAAAAATTTGGGAACAAACAAAACAGAATTGAATCTTCAACTGTAAAAATAAATAAATTAAAGATGATTTCATAGCTTCTGACTAACTTTAAAAACTGTGCGACAGCCTAAGCTTTCATAATAATACAAAAAAAGATGTACTTTATTTGGCATTATTTGCTGGAATCGACCCCGGAAGGTGGTGAGTCGGAAATTTTATAATTTTCATATTTTATGATTTGTAATTATTTTCGCATGTTTTTGTCATTCCAAAAATTAATTATCCATTTAAGTTTAAATTGAGCTTAGTTTATGGTAAAGACAGTCATTTTATCACTACTATTATCCAATAACCACTATAGCATGGAGGCAGTTTAACCGTCTTATTCATAAAAAAACTTTAAAATAGAGTCATAGTCAATTTTAGCTCAAATGCGGCTTATTAAACGTCATATTTGAAAAAAACGTCATATTAGATGACAGACATTTCATCACTAACTGTTGCAGCCTAGAATCAATACCTCATCCTTTTTCCTTCCACTACAAATTTCCGAAAGTGCCTGTCACGTGGCTATCACGTGGTCTTATGAGTCGCTACGCTAGCAAAAACCGAGCTGTAACGTGCGCGCGCGCCGCTGTGTTTATCAAAATTTCTAAATTCAGTGAAAATCAACAGGCAGCCAGCTTTCCAGTAAGTACCTATCCTTTGGTTTAAAAGTTGTGTCATCGATCCCTGCTGAAAAGGCGAAGTAATAAATTAAAACATTCCCCTCATAGCATCGTGGTTTAGCGTTCAAAGTAATTGCAACCTCTAACAACTACCTATGCAATAACAATTCATAAAAAACCTTAAAATAGAGTTATAGTCAATTTTTGTCAAAAATTCTGTGATAAGGCTTATTAAACGTCATATTGACATTCATTTTTAACACGTTTTTATTAGGTTACTTTCTCGTTTGTTTGTTTGTCCGCAAAGTTTGCGATTTTATAAACTAGCTTCCCGATGAGCTAGAGACTTGAAACTTTGAACATAGGTCAGAACTGGAATACAATGCAATATTATGGTGTCATTGAGCTGATCTGATGATGGGACTGGAAGAAGGCCACAGGAACTTAATGATGAAACCATACAACCCCAATGTGATTAGGCTTGTTAGAATCATCTTGACGAGTACTCTGATAGGAGATAAGGTCCAGGGTCTGATGATGAAGCTGGAAGGCCATGCCAAAGGAACTCAATATTGGAACCGTGCAATCCCATCGAGTTTGGGCTCATTTAAATCGTCTTGACGAGTAATTTGTTGGGAGAAAGTGTCCGAGGATCTGATGATGGAGCCGGAAGAAGGCCATAGGAACTCTATGATAAAACCACGCTACCCCATCGAGTTTGGGCTCGTTTGAATCGTCTCGACGAGTACTTTGTTGGGAAATAGTGTGTGAGGATCTGATGATGGAGCCGGAAGAAGGCCATGGGAACTCTATAATAAAACCACGCTACCCCATCGAGTTTGGGCTTGTTTGAATCGTCTTGACGAGTACTTTGTTGGGAAATAGTGTCCGAGGATCTGATGATGGAGCCGGAAGAAGGCCAATGGAACTCTATAATAAAACCATGCAACCCCATCGAGTTTGGGCTCGTTTGAATCGTCTTGACGAGTTCTTTGTTGGGAACTAGTTTCCAGGGTCTGATGATGGAGCAGGAAGAAGGGCACTGGGACTCTGTAATAAAACCATGCAACCCCATCGAGTTTGGGCTCGTTTAAATCGTCTTGACGAGTTCTTTGTTGGGAAATAGTTTCCAGGGTCTGATGATGGAGCAGGAAGAAGGGCACTGGGACTCTGTAATAAAACCATGCAACCCCATCGAGTTTGGGCTCATTTGAATCGTATTGACGAGTTCTTTGTTGGGAAATAGTTTCCAGGGTCTGATGATGGAGCCGGAAGAAGGGCACTGGGACTCTGTAATAAAACCATGCAACCCTATCTAGTTTGGGCTCGTTTGAATCGTTTTGACGAGTGCTCCGATAGGAGATGGTATATTTTTAGTCTTAGCTCGTTAACTAAAAACCATAAAATAATAATTTACTGAAAAAATTTTTTTTTTTTTAAACACGTTTTTAAATCGGACTAAATTATTAAAAAAATTGGACTAAAAATATTAAAACGGACTAGTAAAAACAAACTAAAAAGTAAAAAAATAAATTCTTCTGTAAATATTTATAACCCTAATAACCTATACCTACAGAAATTTTAAACCTAAAAACGTGGGGCGCGTTTTGTATATCATCCATATTGTCTATAGCATGCGCCCCACGTTTTTTGGTTTAAAATTTCTGTAGGTATAGGTTATTAGGGTTATAAATATTTACGGAAGAATTTATTTTTTTACTTTTTAGTTTGTTTTTACTTGTCCGTTTTAATATTTTTAGTCCAATTTTTTTTTTAATAATTTAGTCCGTTTTAAAAACGTGTTTTAAAAAAAAACATAAACTTTTCAAAGAAAAAGCTACTTTAGCGTTATTATACATGTGGTCGTTCTGACGAATCCATAGACAAAACATGCAAATTACTGACTGAAATCGACATTTTCCGCAAAAAGAAAACAATCTGTCATTAAATGTCAATATGACGTTTAATAAGCCGCATGTTAGCTAAAATTGACTATAACTCTATTTTAAAGTTTTTTATGAGTAAGACGGTTGTTGGATAGTAGTAGAGATAAAATTACTGTCTTTACCTTAGTTTATACTGAGCTCAACTTAAACTCAAATTTGATAATTAATCTTAGGAATGACCAAAATAAGCGAATAAAGTACATCCTTTTTTGTATTATTATGAAAGCTTAGGCTGTCGCACAGTTTTCAAAGTTAGTCAGAAGCTATGGAATAATCTTTAATTAATTTATTTTTACAGTTGAAAATTTCCATTCTGTTTTGTTTGTTCCCAAATCTTTTGCTATCGATAAATTTTTTTGTAACTTGTGTCAAAGTAAGGATGGTGATTATTTTACTCATAAAACAACAATTAATAGGCATTGTGTTGCAAAAAAAAATTCCGAGAAAAGCTCACCCAAAAGAAGTTATAATTATTTAAAGCCGTTCAGTCCATAAATCATAAAAAATAATAAAAAAAAATTATAACTCCTAAACTACAAAAAATCGCGGAACATACATAGGGGTCCAATCGATAGGTATAGTACTCAGCTATCACCTCGCATTGGCTTGACACCTTAAAAGAAACACCCTGTATATATCAATGGCCCCACGATAGGCTAAGCCTGTCCTGTGGGTACCGGTGAATTCAAAGTAGTATTCTTATCTCCAAAATTAGGTACAAAGCCGCTTTATTTGCGATATTAAAGTGTTCCAAATTATTTTGCTAACAAAAAAACATAAAAGTGTAACGGAAACAGTTTGAGCAGCAGCCTTGCAGCAGCAAACATATTTCTCCGTTTGTTAGAATTTCAAGTTTCAACAGTTCATAATTACAAAGGCACATCAAATGCTTTTGATGCAATATGCATAGGTTCGGCACCACGATCACACAGTTGAAATGCTATGAATATTTGATTGTGCAAATGTGGCCGAGCCTGCTTATGAACTCGTGAGCACAACTGTCTTGGGACCAATAATATAATAAGTCTATGCCTGAGACCCAATTATTTTAAGACCCGATTTCACCAACTACTTAAACAGCCGATTAATTTATAACCATCAGATTTTGACATTATCTCCATACATAAAAACGTCAAAAACAGACGGTTAAAACTTAATCGCCGGTTTTAGTGTTGGTGAACTTCAGCCTAAGGGTAGTATTTGGACGTCAGTGGTAGTATTTAATCGGGTAACAAGAAGTTTTAAATCTAAAAACGTGGGGCCCCCTTTTTAATATACTATATCTATGCGTGGGGCGCATGCTAAAGACAATTTTACAAATTATTTTTGCTCTTTGCACTGTCACATTCTATGTTAAAGAGTAAAATAATATCTCTGCATAAATGAATTAGTTCTACCACAGGATAAAATAAACAATAGTACTTGTAGTACGCTGGTTGATGTTGATCGAATTTCACACGATTTTAGACCACATATTTCTGACCCCACCTTGCTTTTCCGATTTATGGAGAGTTACTTACAAAAGAAGTGAAATCCCATCAAAAACATTTTTATGTATAATGTTGCCAAGACATCAATATGGATGGCACTGTCAAAAAGTTATCAGACCTCATGTAAAGCCAAGCTTTTAACTCTACGCGCCCTAAGTCTACAAGCCCTAACTTCAAAAACTTTTCACCTTAGTCAAAATATGTGGCTTGGCCATTTCGCTACATAGAAAAATGATTTCACTGTCAACAATAGTTCTTGTAGTAACGAAACGGCCAAGACACATATTTTGACTGGTGCTGGGCACCGGGAGTATTCGCGTGTAATGTAATATTATAGATTCGCCTTTGAGCATTACATTACAATAATACCTTCCTGACTGACGAGCATTCGCGTGTAATGTAAAGGTGCTCCCTCACCGGGAGCATTCCCGTGTAATGTAACATTTTAGATTCGACTTTGAGCATTACATTACAATAATACCTCCCTGACTGACGAGCATTCGCGTGTAATGTAATATTATAGATTCGACTTTCGCATTGATGTTACAAGATGTATCAAGATATTACACATTGTATCGTTACAAGGTGCGCATTGTAATGCTCGGTTCTCCTCCTTCACTGATGTAATGCTCAAATCTGTAACGTTACATTACACGCGAATGCTCCCGGTGAGGGAGCACCTTAATGATATAGATTCGACTTTGAGCATTAGTTGATTCCATAATGTCAGACGATGTTACAAGTTGTATCAAGATATTACACATTGTATCATTACAAGGTGCGCATTGTAATGCTCGATTCTCCTCCTTCACTGATGTATGCCCGTTTTGTATCATTACAAGGTGCGCATTGTAATGCTCGGTTCTCCTTCTTCACTGATGTAATGCTCAAATCTGTAACGTTACATTACACACGAATGCTCCCGGTGAGGGAGCACCGGTGAAGAGTTTTTGAAGTTAGGGCGCGTAGAGTTATATTGATGTCATGGCAACATTATACAGGAAAATGATTTTGGTGTGTGTGTTTTTGATGTGTTTTGTAGGATTATATTAACATGAGGATAATTTAAGTGCAATCCATAAACTTAATATTCCACTGTAATAGACGAACAGAGTTCGCTTGGCTGCGAAACCAAAAGTGACTGAGCCTGTGTTTGTAAATTTGTAAACGTGTGCGTGAATTTCAGAGATGCACTGAAGTCCATTTGAGCATAGCGAAAAATTTATTAAGTCTATGGTGCAATCAAAGAAAACATAATACCTAGTACAAGTTGTAAACAGCATTTTGCATCAGAGATAAAATAAAACAAATAGTGAAACAAACCCCTTTTTGTGAAGTAGAGTCCTAAGGCCATTTTAGAAAATGAAATAAAATAACAAAATATTTTCTCAATATTTATTTAGTAAATGTTTATGTTTTGTGAATGTTTAATTAAATGTGTTAACAACGATTATTTTTTACATTACTCTGTTTCTACTGCTCTATGTGTCCAGTCCAGATGAAATTGCAATGGGGAGGCGAAGGCAAAGTGAATTACAGATGGCGCTTAGTCTTTGGAACAATTGTCAGTTTAAGCTTATATTGTCTTGACTGTGTATTACGTGATTTTACTGTCTTAGATTGTATTTTTTTCGGTTTTGCGGACAAACAATGTATTCTATGCTAACTTTAGCTCATATAAAAGAAGAATTACGGAAAAGAAAAGCCAAAACAACAGGCAAGAAAGTTTATAGCAACTTACAAAAAATTGCTAACAAGCATTACATTTCTTTAAATTTCGTGTAAGATTTACAAGTAATCTTTTTATTTCAGATTAGAAGCATATGATTTAAATTTTAACAAAGCAACTGAGTGTGAATTTCCGTGTTTATAGTTGCCTGATGATGCCTTCTGTGCAATAGTAATTTCAGGTTTCTGTACTGGAATTTCTGTACCATCCAAAATTACACGAACCGTTTTATCATATTTATTTTATTATTTTAAGTTTCTTGAATGACTCTGGCATATAAAATTCTATTAATTCTCTGTTTGGCCCCAATATTGGGCTTATTCCATATTTGATATACCTATCAAATTAATCCAAGTTATAAATATGTTAGAAACTGCTGAGGTTGAAATATTAAAGAACAAAGCTGTTATAATTCAAATGTTGTTTTATTTTGGCGAAGCTTCATCAAATTCATGAAACATTCCTTTTGATTTATAATGTTTCTCAGGCTCAGCAAAGGAGAAAATCGAGGAAAAAGCATATTTTTATTGATATTTTTTTGCCCACTATTTTTTTTGTTACTGGGAAATCGATGAACTCCAATATTTTACAAGTTACATGCATAACAATGCGGCATTTTCTCAGTATAAAATTAAAAAGTGCAATACTCCAAGAGATTCCCATATGTTTTGACAGTTTCTTTGAGGCGGCTCGGTACCAACGACAAGACGCCACCTATCGGGATAAAATTGCGCTTTTCCTCCCCATTATGTTTGTCTGAATCTCAGCAGCACTGTGAGCGCGCTGTACGATGCTTTCACCAACTACAAAAAAATTACAAAATATAAGATTTTTTAAACTAAACAGTAACGCAATGTTTCTTTTTGCAATGTTTGGTAGGTTAGGCACTTTTAGCAGAGCCTGACCAGAGTAAATTTATTTCCTCTATTCTCAACCTTCATTATTCTAACTAAAGACTTACCTATTCAATAGATATTATTGTTAAAGAAAATATACCTACAAATTGTAGGCTACGAAGTAACTATATTTATTAGATCATAAAAAAAATTGATGTATCGATACACCGATGTTTTTGCTTTCCATATTTGCATCCCTAAATTATGATGTACAGCCGTAGCACTTACAGAGGAATAAGACTCGAGGGAAAGGTTGTACATCCCTCCAGCGGCGAATATGACCGGCTTGTTGGCCCTCGCTATGATCAGCATCAGGGTGGACCTCGCACCAGGCCACGTGGACACTCCGCACTCCCAGTTCGAGAAGTAAACTGCTTCGCCTATTTTTTGACTCTAAAATCAAAGTTAGTTATATAAAGTTATACCAGTACCAAACAATGTGATGATACTTAAAAAGGTATTAGTGTTGCTTAAACAACTTTTTCCAAGGAACATTGGTCAACAACGATTTTTTTTACGCCTTTTTAGTCGGTAGGATGACCAATACATTTTATAATGAGAGTAGAGTATAATTATTTTTTTCGTTTTTTAACCTGTTGTTCCTTGGAGAAAACTATCACATGTTTAAGAATCATCACAATAATTTGGTACTGGGATATTATAGCGAATAAATAATGAAGTTATGTGATCTCCTCATGCTAGTTTTTTCACTACAGTATATTGAAAAACTCGCCTATTTTATATATTTTTAATTTTACTACCTTAATGGTGATCTCCTCACACCAACGACAAATTATGTAAAACTCGAACAAGTTGTAGCCGAGGTAAAGTAAACTCATTAGTCCTTGCGTTAAGTTCTGCGTTATAGTCTGTGAAATGATACATAAAAATATACAATATGTTTGGTTAGCGATGTCGGAGCTTTCAAAGACAGATAATATGATCAATTTTATTGACAAAACTTCCCACATGTTGGGGTCTATCCCCTCTCCTAATGGAATGACCGGCAAATTTGAATTTTTATTTTAGGAAAAATATTTATTTCTCCGGATTTAAAAGTCCTAGGCAGTTATTAAAAAAATCTTATCAAAAGCTAATAATATCGCCCATCAAGTAAAAAAAATATTTTGTACATTTTTAACTTTAATACGTCATACAAAATTACTAAAGTAAATATTATTCTGAATTTAGTGTGTTTTTTTTATTTTTCTCACAGATATCAAAAACTGAGACGTTAATGTGCATTTTTTTTGCGTTTGCAAAATCATTGCTCTGAATTGCATATTTCGAGAGCTATTTATTGTTTGAATATGACCCTTACGTAACCAATTTTTTTTTTCTAAAATTGATAAATTTAAAAACATTTTTATCTGTTTTCAAATGAAATTGATAATTTTATCTGAAATTAAATGTCATTGATCCATAAAAGCAAGTATTTACGAGTTTCGAATTTTGACCATTTTCGAAAATTGACGTTTAGTGCTTGTAAGCGCCATATTCAAACAACAACAACTATCGAAATATGCAACTCAGAGCAATGATTTTGATGTCCTAGTTTTTGAGGTCTGCGAGAAAAACTAAAAAAAACACACTAATTTCGGATTAACATTTAATTTAGTATTTTTTTATGGCGTATTAAAATTAAAAATTTACAAAAATATTTTTTTACTTGATAGGTGATATTATTAACTTTTGAAAAGTATTTTTTTGTAACTGTAGGACTTTTAAATCTGGAGAAATTAATATTTTTCGGCAGGGCCATCTAAAATAAAAAGTCAAAAAAGCATTTTAAAAAAAAAGAAAAACCGCCTTCAAAAAACCTGAAAACAAAAACAGCTTAAAAATTAAATACCTCTAAAAAGCAAGAAATAATATTCGAATCATTCGTTACACATATCAATATTAATAAAACACGTCTATTGAAGTCGGGTGGGGCTGGAGGACAACTTCATTTTTTTCTAAAAGCCCCACCCGACTTCATTAGACGTGTTTTATTAATATTGATATGTGTAACGAATGATTCGAATATTATTTCTTGCTTTTTAGAGGTATTTAATTTTTAAGCTGTTTTTGTTTTCAGGTTTTTTGAAGGCGGTTTTTCTTTTTTTTTAAAATGCTTTTTTATTTTCAACTTTTTAGTGGTAGGTATGTAAGCGCAGCGTGTAAATATTTTTTAACTTTATATTATAACATTTTCAATGGTAAAATGCCCAGAACTCAATTTCCAAATTCACGCTGTTTGTTTTTGAGGAGTTCCGTTGTGTTTTCGTAGTCCAAATCTAGTCCAGAACGTTGCATCGTAAACCATGATTTGGTTTGTTTTGGATTGCCATAAACTTACCAAAACCTAAATCACTTTACATATACTATTTGACTTTGAGGAGTTCCCTTGTGTATCTTCGAAGTTCGAAGTCCAATAACGATGAAATTAAATTGTGACCACTCTTGAAGTATACCCTTTCAAATAAAAAAAGAATCATCTAAATCGGTTCATAAACAAAGATGTTATGTCCGAAATTCCATAAAAACTCGTACGATGGCGAGCTAAATAATTGATATTTTTCAGGATTATGAGAAAACTACTGGCCAGATCTCTAAAAAAAATTTATGGGACCACACACGAACTATGTTCTTTGAGATAAAAAAAGAATTGTACAAATCGGGTAACAACTGACGAAGCTATGTTAAAACATACATAAAAAAAAAAAAAATAAAAAAAAAAAACCGTCGACTTGAGAACCTCCTCCTTTTTTTGAAGTCGGTTAAAAATGCCGGTCATTCCATCAGGAGAGGGGATAGAACCCAACATGTGGGGGGTTTTATCGATAAAATCGATCATACATATAAGCTCCGACATCGCTGACCAAACATATTGTAGGTATACACACACGGTTAATTTTTAACCGACTTCAAAAACTTTGAAAAGGAGGTTTTTTATATGTATGTACACCGATTACTCGAAGACGGCTGAACCGATTGAAATGATTCAAACGTTATAAACATGAGGTTTACTTCCAAGTTGGTCCCATTTTTTGAAATTTTGAAATCGGTTCAGTAGTTTTCAAGTAATCTTGAAAATACTGTCGTTTTCGTTACCATATGAATTGAGACCGATTTTCAACTATTACTTTTTTGTTTATGGACCGATTTAGACAATTCTTTTTTTGTTTGAAAGAAGACACCTTAAGAATGATACCATATTAACTTCATTGGTATTGGACTTTGGATTTTGAAGATACACGAGGGAACTCCTCAAAATCAAATAGAAAATGTACAGTGATTGAAATATTGGTAGGTTTATTATTGTCAAGGACCTTCTGGACTAGAGTTGAACTGCGAAGACCCAACGGAACACCTGTGGACATTGAGTAACTCGGGGTATACCATTGAAAAATGTGAAACATTATACTTAACATTTTATTTTATAAAATCATCGCTTACATACCTACCACAAAAAAGTTTAAAATAAAAAGCTTTTAAATTAAAGTAAAACCTCCTTCAAAAACCTTAAAAAAACAGCTCTATAGGAGCAAGAAATAATGTTCAAATCGATTAATTAAAACACGTCTATTGAAGTCGGGTGGAGCTTTTAGAATATAAACATCACAATAAGTAAAAAAAATACTTCCAGCTCCACCCGACTTCAATAGACGTGTTTTAATTAATCGATTTGAACATTGTTTCTTGCTCTTATAGAGCTGTTTTTTTAAGGTTTTTGAAGGAGGTTTTACTTTTTTTTAAAAGCTTTTTTAAGTATGTATATCCAAAATTAATGTAATGAGTGTAACTCTTCCTTATTCTAATCGAGTATGTACAGTTAAAAGTTTCAATATTTAATAATAGGGATGATGACGAATGAATAAAATAACGAAATACTAATAAAAATCGTAAACATATTGAACTTTTAGAGTAGCTTCTATACCTCTTGGTTTTATTTATTGCGTATTATTTGTTTTATGACCCTTCAAAGTTGGGCGGACAAGTCCATTTAAAAAATATTAAATTTGTTAAAATAAATAATAAATTTAATTAGTCCGTAAATTTGTCTAAGAAACCATTTTGATAAACACAATATTTAACATAACTGCCGAACAAATTTCCTACGCGTTGCATACAAACTACTCAAGCGTGACGTCATAATTGAGTAGCCGTTAGTATAGAGCGTTTTCGGGTGAGTCCAATTTTGTGCATTTCAAACTGTGATATCTCGGGCAGTTTTCATGCTAGCGAAATAATTCTTTTACCAATGTTTTTTTTTAAGAACCACCTTTTACCTCTCAAAGAAAGCAAATCACCTCTCAAAGAAAAAGTTTTTTTTTGAGAGGTGATTTATGTAACATAAAATAAAAAAATAGTCATCATGCCTATTGGTCCAGATATTGAGATTTGTTTATGTCCCATAATTTTACTGATTTCTGGATTTAGAGCTCATTCAAAGAATTACACACGCGTAATCAAAAGAGACTATCTTGTTTACCTACGTATATCATGAGAAGAATGTGTCTACGCAAGCTCCTTGCTGTTTTCATACTGTTAATTTTTACCTTTTAACTGCACATTCATATTCAGAAACGTGGTCTGATATCTCCATTTCAATTTTAGGTATACTTAAAAAATAACGGAGTATATGACTCGTCACGAAAATACATTACAAAAAAAACTGCCAAGCCAAAAACGAACTGAAATCTACAGAAAGGTCCCCCGACTGCAATGACACTTGTTATATAACTTTTTTTTTTTGCAGGGCGACAGTCTTCATTTTCTGTAATCTTACCGTAGCAGCTTGGTATCCCACAAAAGAGATCAGAATCCCACTGGCAAACAACTGGCCCAGCATTGGGTTGCTCAACGTGCGACGGAGTTCCATGACGTGGCTGTTGGGCAGAATATTCATCACATTGTCACTGTCATTCAAAAAATTTACTCCAAGGCTCGTATTATAGAATCAAACGAGAATCTCTGCTTGAGTACAAATTAAAAACCGGCCAAGTGCGAGTTGGAGTCGCGCACGAAGGGTTCCGTACCAAAAACGGCAAAAAATCACATTTGTTGTATGGGAGCCCCCCTTAAATATTTATTTTATTCTGTTTTCAGTATTTGTTGTTACAGCGGCAATAGAAATACATCATCTGTGAAAATTTCAACTGTCTAGCTATTACGGTTCATGAGATACAGCCTGGTGACAGACAGACAGACAGACAGACAGACGGACAGACAGACAGACAGACAGACGGACAGCGGAGTCTTAGTAATAGGGTCCCGTTTTTACCCTTTGGGTACGGAACCCTAAAAAGGGATGGTGTTATTCATCAAATAGCGCCATCCTTTACTAACTGTACTTAAGTAGAGATTTGAGTTTGAGTTTGATTCTATAATTCAAGCCAAAGCTTAGTAAAACCTTTGTTTTCCATAAATAGACCCTTTATTTTTCTTCAAACACAGTTTTATATTATGGTTTATTTCATTAATGTTTATGAAACGATAAAGAGAATTAATTACAGTTATAGCTACGTGGTATACTACGTACCTTAAAATAGAGCGATGCTGGTCTACCAACACACCCATCCTCTTTCTATATACTTTTCGAAATTCCTCATTGTGCAGCAAATTCTCAAGTGGTTGATCTAAAAAACATTGAAGAACTTTAATGTAATTCTAATAAAATATTATGTTAAAGGAGTAAAATAAACAAATCAATCATTTGAGTATAATAAATAAGCTTCTGAAGTGGATTTTTTTTTATTAAAGCAGTGTCAGCGCCGAATGATAATCAAGTCAAAGCAATAGTCACCTTGAAACTGAAGTTCACAATCTTTCAAAACGTTCTTTAAGCAGTGACCGAGTACATCGAATTCACAGACCAAATGCAGTAGGTGTGCCTGCATCATAAGATCGTTCACCATAACATAGTGAGATACATAGGCGAATGTAACCATAAGGACGGTGTAGGCTACGGAATACCGCCATAGGGTTCGATAGCAAAAAGGCATTCTGACAGCAATAAACATGTTGTATTCAAGTTCATCCAATAAAGGGTATAAGAACCTGGCAATAAATTAATGGAATTAACTACAGTGGCGTCAAAGAATGTGTTTTTACATTTTAATTATATCTCAAATTCATACCAACAAGCCAGTGTACAGTTTCCTAAAATTAATAGCAGTTTTAAATATTTATCGTTCAAGCTTGCCCAGTATTGAAACAATTCTCTTCTCTCGTTAGTTGAGATGTCGAAATTTGATGACTCCATAGACATTGCAAGTTTTCTGTAAACATCTTCATTGTGTACCTGCAAACCGATATAATTTACAATAGGAAATATGTATAAGTCACCGATTTTGATAAATTTGAGCTTGATCGCTGCGGACACGTATAAAAACATGATGGAACAGAAAAATAAAAAATAATAATGTATTTATTTTAGAATTATGAAATCAGGTGAAAATAACGATATACCTATATAATGCACTTAACAGTCAGATTAAGAAATAATATTTTGTATGACACATATGTACTTGAACGCAAAATTTAGGGAGATAATTGAAAATTCTTGGCTAACTCCATAATAAACGCGCTGAAACGTGACCGGTGACGTCACAAATCTTGACCGTTTTGTATAGAGCGTTTACGGCGGGTGGTGCTGCTGCGTGCTAATTTCAAGTACCTAACTATACCACGAGATAAAAACGCAAGAGAAAAGTTTAAATATTACAGTTGATTTTCTCACGCATTATACGTTTGATTTAGTTACAACAAAATGGGATGCATATTGCCTATTATTAAAAATCCACTAATCTTCTTCATTTTACTTAGTTACTTTACTTCTTCTTCTGACAAAAACAGAATGTTACAGAAAACAAATAAATTAGTTACTTACATTGGCAAAATATGTATTTGAATTTTTAAATTTGTTAAAAAAAAAGAATCAAAATGTTAACCATGTTCCAGTATCGGTATAAGGTGATGGACTGAATGATGAGGATGTTGACGCTGCCAGCGATCACGTCCAAGCTGGACGCTTCCGTGGCCGCGAACCAAATCTCGAAGGCTATCATGAGGAATATCAGCAACATGATGGTGTTTTTGTACACGAAGTAAAATATGCTGTTGTCTACTGTAGAAAGACCTGGTGGCAGGGAATGATGACGTTATTTTTAATGTAACGTTATTTTTTACTTTTTTTAACGTTAATTTTAAAATTATCGTTATGTCAATAAATAACATTAATTTAGATAACGTTACATTGAAATTAACGTTATTTCATTAAATAACGTTAATTTTACGTTATTTCATTAAATAACGTTAATTTTAACGTTATTTCTTACTTTTTTACCGTTAATCTTTAAAATTAACGTTATTCCGATTAATAACGTTATTTTTCTAGCGATAATTTTACCGGTATATTGTACCGGTAAAGTTTAACGCTATATTTAACGCTAATTTTACCGGTAAAATATTTTTAACGTTATTTTTACCGGTAAATTTAACGATAAAATGTTTTTTTAACACCCTTGCTCGTAAAGCTGATGTAATTCCACCGGTTTTAAATATGTAAAGCGGGTCATAAAAAACGCGTGTGTTTTCAAAGCAAATAGTTAAGTTATAGTCCATACGAATTCCATAACAGTATTATTTGCCATTTCAAATATGGAACGATCGCCGCCGCACGACTAGCTGGAGCTAGGGAGCAGCGCGCTGTTGCTATTCAAATTTCGAACTAATCGCCGCGCGGCGCCATTCAGTAGACAGTGTGCATTCACAGATTGAGTTTATTTAAAATAAAAATAAAATAGTTTATTCGGTAATTTAAAAACTTGGCTGCATGCTCTAGCGTCTTTGCCAACATTTTCACGCAGCCACGGCAGAAAATAATCCTCGCGCCATTTTTCTCAAATTTTCTTTTCTTTGTACTTGTATTGTGAATATCTAAACATGACAACTTTCAATAATGAAGATGAGCAATATATTACTTCAACTCCACCGGATATACTAACAGAAGCGCGAACCGCATGCGATAGCTTGCTGCCGTCAATATCCAAGGACAGAATAGATACATAACCACGTATGAAAATTTCTTGAAGTGGAAAAACATGAAAAATGCCAAGTCATTTTCCGAAAATGTACTTTTGGCGTATTTTTTTCTTTTTCCTCGCAAGGGTGTTAAAAAACGTCGTACGATATACGTGCGTATTGGTTATAACCATCTTAACGCACTAATATCGTAATGTACTATAACGGTATTTTTAACGTAAATTTTTTTTATCGTTATTTTTTTAACGGTATTTCAATCCCTGCCTGGTGGTGATAAAACTTCTATAACAACTCGCCCAATAGAGATAGAATTGCAATTTGTCTTTTTGCATTCAAATTCATTTCTTTAGTCTAGCTAGTTTACACAAGCACTTGTGAATGTCAAAGAAGCTACTCCATCGGTTTGCAAGCCTGGAGACGTATATTTCATAAGAGTCGTCAGATTGAAAAATGGCCTCAGCATATAAAGTCTGGGCGCTCTCTAAAACCAATTTATGTATGACCATAACACTGATAAACTCTGGGTATATAACTAACAAGTTTAAAATCGTGACCAACAAAAAAAATTGCAAGCGAGTTTCCATTGGGCGAGGTCTAAACCCTTCGTATCAGAAAGACAACTGGAAAATACTACAGATAAGTAAAAAAATATTCTGGATATGTCCAGGACGCGATATTAGAAATGCCTGTGGGGTACAGACACTGCCTGCTCTGTACCGCTCTGGGTTTTTTCAAATTAATAACGTCGAAAAAGCCTGTGTGTTTCAGAGCACCGCTTGCTCTGTATCACGCGGGGTTTTTCAACAAAAAATTTAATAATATCATCCTAAAAAGCCTGTGGAATACAGACACCTTGCGCTGTGATCCACAGGGATTTTCTAAATATAAATACCCCAAGCGATACAGACGCGTAAGGCACTAAGTATCGTCAAACTTGGATATTAAACTAAAATATCAAATCTCTCTTATCAAAAAAACTTTTAACTCGTCAAAAAAACATGGGACATAATTTATTTTTGGTCGGTCCTTTTAGAAAGAAATCCCCAAAGAACAGCTGTTTTATCGTAATTTGCAAAATTTATCGAAAACGGCATAGCACAATCAAACTTTTAATTTTACCTACCTTACCTAAAAATGTGTGTAATGTGTGTAGGGAATTGAAAATATCCTACCATAATTAATAATATTGATTGAGAGTTTTGCAAAAATTGATATTTTTATAAAAAAAAGTATTTTGTTAGTTTTTCGCAATTTCCGAGTGCAATAACTAACAGCCGAACGTTATTTCATTTTTTTTATTTCTTTTGATAATGTTTGTACCTACAGTCAACAGCACATCAGATTTAGACTATAGGTACTTGACCTTGTGACCGCCTTTATGCCGTACGTTATAAAAGCTGTTTTGCAGTTCAACTGTTTAACTTAACGTGATGTCTTGTATACCCACATCAAAGAGTACTTTTGTAATATAGGAAATAAAGAATCTTGCTGGCTTTTTCTGTTAACAAGAAAATTATAATCACTGATAATGTGTTTTTTTGTCTTTTTTGTAATATTCTTTATTTATAACAAAGATATTAATGAAAAAATAATAAATCGAAATGAAAAACACATTAAGTATCACATAAATATTACTTATGTCAGATTAGTGATACAATAAAACATAATTAGGTATTGTTTATTAATTATCCAAGAAACTTGAAAATGCGCTCTATCAAGCTACCGCCCGCGACGTTCTTAGGAACCAAAGTCTGCTATATTTTAATCCAGGTTAAAAAAAAACTATCTGTGTGCCTTTAATTCCAATCCATCCCATTTAGCATAATGCCTGCCATTTTTATGGGTTTAAAAGAAAAAATATTTTAACATACACAATAAATTAATATTAAGAGTAGGATAAACTAAAAAAATATACCACTTTAAAAAAAATATCGCTAGTATGACTATAAATCACTATTTTAATATTCTACATAATTTACCGAAACATGAAGAAGGAATACTTTAACCACAACTGTAATTTTCTGAATTGTCTGTGTTCCACAGGCTTTTTACGGTGATTTTATTAAATTTTTAGTCGAAAAACCCCGCGCGCTCCAGAGCAAGCGATGCTCTGAAACACACAGGCTTTTTCTAACGTTATTAGTTAGAAAAACCCAGAGCGGTACAGAGCAGGTAGTGTCTGTACCCCACAGGCATTTCTAATATCGCGTCCAGGACTACTCCCACGCGTACTAAAACTACAAAGAGCAAAGATATTAGAATTTTGACAAAGAGCGGCTTTAAACTTTGAATCCAGCAACATGCACTCGTTAATCGGAATTTTTATGGCGTATTAATACTTGAATAATCTTAATGTATATTGAAAACAAATAAGTTTTGGCTAAGTTACAACAAAATGAAGTGGTCATTTTTTTCATGTTTTCAGGTTTTATAGAAGTTGAGAGGTTTCTGTTTGTGAAAAAATATCGGCAATTCTATGTAAAGGCCTCTAATATTAGGTAACGCTTTGAGAATCCTTCGACCTTTGGTTTTTTTTTGCAGAAACCATGAAAAGGCTGAACTTAGTTGAATTACCTGTTATATACCAAGCCCGATAAACTTTTCCAAAGAAAACTGATTCTAACTTTCCATCAGCCTCCTTTGAGGCTTTGTTCTGGGTCAACTTGTACCAAAGGTGGCTTAAGAAACCCATTTCTATGCCATCCGTCTGTCAAGTGACGCTGTTTGATTTTATGATACTACCTATTAATTACTACTGGCCACGAATGTATATCATTAAGTGGATACGTTTCCATTGTTCGATCCGTCACGAAAATTGTGAGTAAATGAGAGAGTGTAGATAAATCTATGTGTGCACAAAAATATAAGAAGTGAATAATAATAGACAATTTGAAAAAAAAACTATCGGTCTTTTCAGTCAGAGAAACTACTAGGAAAAAATAATTCCAATATTAGGACGAGGTTCGGTCGTTCGATTTATTGTTTTGGACCTTTTATTTTGATTTAAGTATTAGCCTTGAAGTGGAACTAACGTTGGCCATACATATCGTGACTACACATTCTAGAACAAGAGTTCTTAACCCATGTTCTACAACAATTCTCAAAATTAGAAATCTTTAATATTATAATGTAGGTACCTAACCTAGGTAGCCATCATGACTGATGCTTATATGAGCAATGTAAGCTTTCAATCGCTAATGACATGAATGATATTTAATCAAACTATTAATTAAAGTTCGATCAAGACAATCGTCATTAATAATGATCGCTATAAAGTTGTTAAAAAGTAAAACCATGTCTTGATGTCTTTTACATTTAATATATTTTATATAGTGATACAATAATATTTGGTTTCAATAAATACACATTTATTATCTCAGTACAGTATAACAACGATTCCATTTTTGTATAATAGTTACATACAGATATAAATTTATACACTAAATTGATAGTTGATTAGATACATACCTAGTAGTAGGTTTCTTTTTACAACTTTGACATTCAGTTGAAGATAATAATAATATGTTTCTTAGATATAGATACATTCAACTAATAAAATGTTCTATAACACTAAGTAGGTACCTAATATCCTTTACTTAAGTACCCTAATGATGATTAGATACATTTATTTTTTGAAGATATGTGACACTATACCAGCCCCCCTAGCACAACCGACGAAACACGACATACACCGTTAAGTAATATCTAAAAATTAAATGAGGATTTCAGACCACCTAAATGAACAACTTTTACTATGAGGCCAACCATGATCTCGAAAAAAAAACAGCTGTTACATAGAAAAGTACAACATCGACTCGACTATAATGTATGGAACAGCTGATTTTGTTTTCGCGATTTCGTGGTTGACCCCATAGTAAAAGTTGTTCATTTACGTGTTTCGAAGTCCCCCATTTCATTTTTTATTTTATTTTTATTTTTGTTATTTTATTTTCATTGGGGAGCTTACAGCATCATTTACAACTTATGGCAATAAATATAGGTACTTACTTAAGGGCTAATTACAAGCTTCCACAGATAGAAGCTACATATTATTAGATATATTTAAAAATTAACGGTGTATACCTATATATCGCGTGATATAGCATTTTATCGACACCGAACTGTCAAAATATATTGTCTTCTGACAGTTAAACGTGATAAATTGCTATATCATATCGTTAATAGAATAAACTATGTCGGGATTTACACCATGTATCTGTTTATTTTTGAGACTCCGATATTTCGGCGCAGTTGCATGCGCCATGATCACGGAAGAACTGTCGATTGTTGCGTGCGGGTAGATGTTATTGGCAGACGAATCGGTCTACCCTCCGTCTAGTTCTTTTATTACTACGTTCGATACCGGTACCACTGTCTGCAAACTCACTATTCACTCGAATTTGTTCTCGACACACGACACTTACTGTATCTGTACGCGAAACGGCACTTTTTTCATTTTTGTTGTTTTTACACAACCGGACTACTGGATTCCAGACACTCGACAATTTAAACCCATCCTCACGATTGAATTTTTTGTATTTGGTTATTTCAATCGCTTCCCTGACCATTCTTGGTATGTAGTGGCGTTCTGTTGAAATAATCTGGGGGTTATGTTCCGACATAGTTTATTCTATTAACGTCAATAACCATGGAAATTTAAAACAATATATCATATCGTGTTTCAGTAGTCCTGCTTTTTCTTAAGGAGATCGACCTAGCAAAATAAAAGATCGACATTTTTACCGTTTAACCCACCAAATACAGGGTCATTTTTGGACCCCTTTTCAAACTTTGTCAGGTCATTCTATAACAGCAATACAATCAATTTATGAAGTAAAACAAAAATATTTTTTTTACATTTTTACCCCAAACTTTTCTCTACACCAATTAAAATTGTTGTCACCGTTTGCGCGTCGCACGGTCGACCCGCGCGAGCCCCCCTCCCACCACTCGCCTTCCCCCGCTCGCGTCCCGTTTGTGACGGTGAGCGTGCGCGCCTAGATTTTTAGGATATAAAAAGTGGTTGAAAACTGTGAATTTAAAAAGAAATAATTTATAATTATCTCACCAAATTTTTTTTTATTACTTCCTTGAACTATCATTTGATTTTGTAAAGGGGTCGCAAAATTACCCTGTATTTATCACTAATAAGTTTAGCTATCCTTGGCGATCGACCTTAAAACCTCTCACGATCGACCGTAGGGGCACCTCTGCACTATACTATCAACTACTAACTAAGCTTAGATTATTGATATGTCGAGATAGAGTGATGCTCTTTTTAGGTACAACAATAATCTAAGCCTAGGAGCCGTATTCATTAAATCTTCAATTAAATGAATCCCCTAAACTGCGTCTTAAAAAGAGATACGGTTTTAATTTAAGTCCAAGTTTAAGAATAAGAGGGTTTGAGTCTTGTCATAACATACCTAACCTATACTGATACATTTTGTTTGGTAATCAAATTAATAAAAAAATAAAGAACTGCTATTTTATTAAAAAATATTATCGTTCATAACTTTGATCGGGTTTTATAAGTCTTATATTTTTCATAACTATCGTTTTGTAAAACTATAAGGTAATACAACCACAATATACCTGTTTCAATAAATTCTTGCAATCAACAAGTTATAAACTTATATTAAAATATCTCAACAAGGACTCAATTGAGTTGTTTTACATCAGTAAATTCATGTTTACCGTAGATATCCAATATGGACACGTCTCTAAGTACTTCCTTATAAGATAGCCATTTTATTAAGCCGTTATTTCTTATACAAAATGAAAACATTAACCGTACCTACCTTACACAGTATTCTTGTTTGAATAACAACTTATTTACATTTTAATAATGTCACATTTTTCTCAGTTGAAATGCATATAAAATATTAATTTTATTAAAACGTACGAGACCAATCATTAATTAAATGTCTGTTGAGTAAACAGCTTTATAAGAGATTCCGCTTTGTTTAAATTGTACTAAAAATATTGAGTACTTACTTACATTCAGATCAGTCTCATAAATAATCGGAAAATAATTTATTAAGATCCTCCGCTTTTTACATACAGACATGATAATATTCAATTTATCGTAAGTCGTATCTATAACTAACAAACATCCATGACTAGGTTCACCAACCACACCATACAAACTATGCCTAACCAAAATTCGAACCCTCGACCTTTGGCACGTTACGTACGAATAACCTACACAGCCTACATAAGCAAGACCCATAATAACCAACAATTTTCACTTTTCACTACTTTTTGCACTTAAAAGTCTAGGTTAGCCATATTTGGGAGCCCTATTGTCTTCACAGCTAGGCCCTTAGTTACAAACACTAATAAGCCTTTAATTACTTGCTCACTTACAGAACTAATCTTAGTAGCTGCAAAGCAGCTCTGCCAGCGCCACAACTGTCACTGTCATGCTCAAAATAAGTTGTAATCTTGGAATTCGTCCAAGGTTGTAATAAAGCTTCGTTATTTATTTATCGCACGTCACAGACCATACAACAAATACTGGGTCATTTTGAACTTACCATTTGATGTGTCCAGTCTATGAAACTAAACAACTTTCTCTAAAAAACATGTGTTGAATTTCGCCACAAAATTGTGGTCATCCCATACTGAATTGATCACGTGATCACTTTGATTTGTATGGATAGTCGATTATATTTTTTACATATTTGGCCGTGTTCCTTAGAGAAAATTGTACAGTTTCATGGACAGAACACATCTTCAAAATTTGGATGGTAAGTTCAAGATGACCTGATATAAGTCTAGATAAGTAATCTTAAAAACAGTAAAAGCAGTTGCAGCAGCCACAGCTCCACGACTGCAGCGGTGGTGCCCATAGCCTTCACCGCCAGCCCCACGATGGCAAACATGAGGAGTTGGACTACTATCCTTACGATGGGTTGTGCCACTATTAAATTTACAAATTGGTTCTTATGCTGACTAGTTCTTAAATATTTCTCACACGTATAAGTCTAGATAAGTGATCTTAGAAGCAGTAATAGCTGCTGCAGTGGCCACAGTCACGACTGCCAGCGGTCGTGCCTCGTGTCCATGGTTTTCACTGCCAGCCCCATGATGTCTAACATGAGCAGTTGGACTACTAGGTATTCTTACGAGGGATTGTGTCCTATATCCTACTAACTTTACTAATAAGTTCCTATGACTAGTTCTTAAATATTTCTCATACTTATAATTCTAGATATGTGATTTTAGTAGCAGTAACTGTAGCTGCAGCGGCCATAGCCACTACTGCCAGCGGTCGTGCTCATGGCTTTTACTGCCAGTCCCATGATATTAAACAAGAGAAGTTGAACTATTGTCCTTACGATGGGTTGTGCCCTATTAACTTTACAAATAGGTTCTTATGACTATGAGTAGTTCTTAAATATTTCTCATACTTATAAGTCTAGATAATGATGTATCTTAGTAGCAGTAAAAGCCGCTGCAGCAGCTAATGATGCAGCGGCCACAGCCACGACTGCAGCGGCCTATGGCCTTTTATTTTCATGTTTTTTTTGCAACTTTTTTTTCATGTTACATCACTATGCCAGTCCCATGATGTCAAACATGAGGAGTTAGACTACTGTCCTTACGAGGGGTGGTGCCCTATTAACTTTACAAGCAGTTTCTTATGACTAGTTCTTAAATTTTTCTTACACTTAAAAGTCTGTTAGGTAAGTAGGTATCTTAGTAGCAGTAAAAGCCTCTGCAGCGGCCACAGCCACGACTACCAGCGGTTCTGCCCATGGCTTTTACTGCCAGACCCATGATGACGGACACGAGTTGGACTCCTATCCTTACGAGAGGTTGTGCCCTATTGAAATTATAAATAGGTTCTTATGACTAGTCCTTAAATATTTCTCACACTTATAAGTCTAGATAAGTAATCTTAGTAGCAGTAAAAGCCGCTGCAGCAGCTAAAGCAGCGGCCACAGCCACGACTGCAGCGGTGGTGCCCATGGCCTTCACCGCCAGCCCCATGATGACGGACACGAAGAGTTGGGCGACGAAAACACAGCTGCTGACCACCGCCACGTCGGTGCCGATGCCGCGCTCTTGACCGCAACCTCCCCCGGCGTTGTCCCACTGAAATATTCGAAGCAGAGGGCCAAATACAAAAAAGCATCGCGATAAGCGTACAACGTTCGTCCCACTCCGTGGCACTATTGACGTACGAATAAGATTCAATATCAAGTAAATTGAATGACGGATTGCGTCCGACTATCGTAATTGTTTTTTGTAATAGGCCCTCAGCCAATCCATCCAAATCCATATTGTTCCCTTCAGTCCTCTACGATCCATCAATGAGGCTCCACCGATGCATCGAAGGATATTTATTTTCCTCTTTGATCTACCG
Source organism: Agriphila tristella (assembly GCA_928269145.1). Taxonomy (NCBI): domain Eukaryota; kingdom Metazoa; phylum Arthropoda; class Insecta; order Lepidoptera; family Crambidae; genus Agriphila; species Agriphila tristella. The sequence goes on from OV743440.1 coordinate 8,347,638, forward strand.
ATTTACGGCAAAAAATTGATAAGTTCTATTGAACTTATCCATTTTAAATAAATTTTAAAATAATGGGGAATGTCCGAAAAAAATCAAATTGGCTGAATATTTTTCTATAGGTAGGAATAAGGTCCCTTAGTAATAGAAAAAAGATTCAGAATTTTCGGTTGGGTAAAAAAGTTTTTAAAAATCAAAGTCTCTTCGACTTCACAAATGTATAAAAGTAACAGCAGAATGGAGATTATACCTTTGCCGCTAACTGCTACAAAGACAACACGTATTTAAAAAAAAAAAGTTTTGACATTTTGTCTTGAAACTTTTTTTTAATACCATGTTGTGGTTGTGGCAGGTGTTGGCAAAGGTACAATCTCCATTCTGCTGTTACTTTCATACATTTGTGAAGTCGAAGAGACTTTGATTTTTTGTAATTTTTTCACGAAACCGAAAATTTTGAAAATTCATTCTATTACTAAGGGACCTTATTCCTACCTATAGAAAAATATTCAGCCAATTTGATTTTTTTCGGACATTCCCCATTGCCTAATACTTATTAGTATTAAGCAATTATTTTAAAATTTCAAATAGAATTTCACGCTTTTAATTTACTCACGATGTTACACTCGCTGTGACAAAGTCAGTACCTAATTTTTTAACGACTCGAATTTTTTGCATTTCAATATCTGCCCGTCCGTTTCCAAATCACAAGTAAGCAAGTAAGCTGTGACACAGTATATTATTTTTCATCCCTTCTATTCGAAAAATTATGATTTGTTCCTATATAAGTGGGACCAAAATAGCTCTTTTCTGGTAAGAACTTTTTAGTGGGAGGAAATAGTAGATTGTATTACAAGGGAGCAAAATAATATTTTTACGGCGAGGGCGCTTTTTTGAATCCAGAGCGAAGTGAGGGATTAGATTCTAGAGTAGAATCCCGAGCGTAGCGAGGGATTCTTCAGTAGAATCCTGAACGTAGCGAGGGATTCAAAGTATGTCGCCCTCGCCAAAAATATATTTTGCGCCCGAGTCATATATTCTACTTTTCATCCCCTTTCTATGAGAAAATAAATAGGAGACTGTGTTTATGTAATTAATGAAAATGTTCTTTATATAAAAAAGACACGTGAAAAGTAATAATAATTACAAATTTATAGTTACGTTTGATACACTAGCGCAATTTTCAAAAGTTATTGTACTAAGTACGTAAGTATGTACTAATTACAAGAACACAGACTTAATTCGCGCGCTTATGTTTTTTTTTAGTCTCCGCGCCGTCTATACAGACAGCCAGTCAATACATACCAGCCGGCGGCGGCGGCGTTCGAATTCTTTGAAAGATACATGTTCTAAATTCAAATCTCTTTTCCTCCCACTAAAAAGTTCTTACCAGAAAAGAGCTATTTTGGCCCCACTTATATAGGCACAAAGCATCATTTTTCGAATAGAAGGGATGAAAAGAGATTTGAATTTAGAACATGTATCTCTCAAAGAATTCGAACGCGCCGCCCGCCGCCGGCTGGTATGTATTGACTGGCTGTATAGACGGCGCGGAGAGTAAAAAAAAACATAAGCACGCGAATTAAGTCTGTGTTCTTGTAATTAGTACATACTTACGTACTTATTTAGTACAATAACTTTTGAGAATTGCGCTAGTGTATCAAACGTAACTATAAATTTGTAATTATTTTTACTTTTCACGTGTCTTTTTTAAATAAAGAACATTTTCATTAATTACATAAACACAGTCTCTGATTTATTTTCTCATAGAAAGGGGATGAAAAGTAGAGTATATGACTCGGGCGCAAAATATTTTTGGCGAGGGCGACATACTTTGAATCCCTCGCTACGTTCAGGATTCTACTGAAGAATCCCTCGCTACGCTCGGGATTCTACTCTAGAATCCCTCACTTCGCTCTGGATTCAAAAAAGCGCCCTCGCCGTAAAAATATTATTTTGCTCCCTTGTAATACAATCTACTATAGTTTTGCTGCGGTCTCTTTTATTTTAACCATGATGGCGATGGCGTTTAGATAGAATAACGGGTGGTATGGTCGTGTGAAAATCACAGTGTCGTCCAGTTCTTTGCATTTACCTAAAGTAACTACAATTTCGATCGCTACAGGATGTGGTGTAGTTAAGGTATACGTGACCAAAAGCGTGACCCTCATTGACGTGCATGTGTGAAATACTTTATCGAGTGTGAAAATTAAAACACCTACCATTCCCGTGGCATGATAATGAGCCACCAGAAGGTACGGCATGGTGAAGAGCGTGGAGTACATGACTCCAGCTGTCCAGCTGAAGAGAAGCACAGCGGCTCGAGCTCGAATGGCGCACAGAAGGAACATACCACAACTGTACGTGCAAAGACCACCCACGTACACTCGCTTAGCCCTGGAAATAAAAAAAAGATGGAGTCATTTTTGAGGGTTTATTTTTGAGAAAGGTGTTTCTACGAAGGTTGGCAATGGTCATGGTTGTACGGATTCTCTGTTACTATTCTATTTTATGGGATGCTTTCAGCTCTGATCATATTTAACCCTTATATAAGTGATGAACATGAGATAATGATGAAATGTGATTATGATGATTTGACAAGAAACAATAACGAAACCTTAATTAAATTATCGACACTTTTGGGAATGGAATCGAATGACAAATATCGTCGATAATAGCTAAAAATATTCAGCACCTATGTATTATTCTATTCAGGAGTCTATAGACAAAAAACATCTCAAGAGTATTTCATGGTTACTTGATAACTGAAATAAGTTAATACGTAAACATTATTTTTATTATCCTAGGCTTATCAATCCCAACAAGTGAGTAAGCTAGTTCTATCTCGGTTCAAAATATGAGTCATTCTAATAAAAAAATCACAGTGTAAACTGCGACACACTTATGAGCTAAAACGATAAGCTTATAAGGCAGTATTGATTTTTAAATCAGTTAGAAGCCTGTTATATGCAGCCGGGAAGCGTGGCTGAAAGTCAAGGGCCGTCTGATCTCATTATTACTTATAGGAAATACTTACTAGACCTTCAAGTTTAAGGGTACTACTACTTACTAGGTTACTAGGTCATGATGCTACTAACTATAGTATAGTTAGGTAATTTTGAAAATAGAAAAAGTGAATGAAATAAGTACTTAAGTAAGGGCACTGAGCAGATTTTCAGTGGTGGGGGTGGGCGTGGTTGGGCAACAAGGGGGCTGAAAACTGATTGAAGGTATACAATTTACAGACCTCTGGATTTGGTGTGGTATAATAGAAAGACAATCATGTATCTAAATCGAATATAACATTGCCAGGCATTTAGGCTGGTGGGAAAGTATCAGTAGTCGGCATCAAATGTGCGCGAAAAAGTGGTAAAGTTTTTCAAGAGTAAGTAGGTAGACCAGGGGGGCTACTCAAATGGCCACTTTTCTATTCGTTCGCTAACTTTAAAATTCACAATAAGCCATAAACTCCAAAATTTCGTGTCGTAGGCTTGTCAATTCCATACAATACAACAATGTCTGTGATTTACATACACTTGCGACGTGTAAGTTGATCGATAGCTTTAAGTTAGCGAACGAATAGAAAAGTGGCCATTTGAGTAGCCCCCCAGGAATTTTCTTTATTACTATCAAAGGGTAGATATCGAATCTTAATATATAAAATCGTAAACTGAATGACTGACTGACTGACTGACTGACTGACTGACTGACTGACTGACTGACTGATCTATCAACGCACAGCCCAAACCGCTGGACCTAGAGACTTGAAATTTTGCACACAGATACTTTATACAGTGTAGGCATCCACTAAGGAAGGATTTTTGAAAATTCCATCCCTAAGGGGATGAAATAAGGGATGAAAGTTTGTATGAAAGTCCCTCAGTTTTGAAGCTAGAATCTTCAAATTTTGTGTTTAGGCTGACGATTGAAAATTAATAAATACGGGTCTCAGCGTTTTTCAAAATTCTACCCCCGAAGGGGTCAAAAGGGAGATGAAGTTGTGTATTAAAGAAAATCCTTCATTTTCGAAGTAAAAATCGCTTAATTTATAATTTAGGCTTATGGATAGAAATCTAAAGCAACGTATATTGTTTTTGTTAGGATTTCAACTCCAAAGGGGGTGAAATGGGGGTGAAAAGGGTTAAAAAACCTAAAAATAGATATGGATGTCGTTATCGGGGTTTTGTGGGATGACGATTGCAAAAATGACATTTATTTTGAAGTCCAACCACGGTGGACATGATTTAACCCCTAAAGGGGTGAAAATGGGGTCCAAATTTGGTATGGAAAAATAATATAAAATAGACATTACAACTTTAAACTTTGTAGGAGCACATCTAAAAATAAATAGGCAAATAAATATTTTGTTATTTTTTGAAAATCAACCCCTTAGGGGGTAAATGGGGTGAGTAAACATAAAAATCGATATAGATGTCGTTATTGGGGTTTTCTGGGATGACGATTGCAAAAATGACGTTTATTTTGAAGTCCAACACGGTGGACATGATTTAACCCCTAAAGGGGTGAAAATGGGGTCCAAATTTTGTAAGGAAAAATTATATAAAATAGACATTACAACTTTAAACTTCATAGGAGCACATCTAAAAATAAATAGGCAAATATATATTTTGTTATTTTGAAAATCAACCTCTTAGGGGGTAAATGGGGTGAGTAAACAAAAAAATCGATATAGATGTCGTTCTTGAGGTTTTATGGGATGGTGATTGCGAAAACGAGATTTATTTTGAAGTCCAACGCGGTGGACATGACACATATGGACCTGGACCTGGACATGCACATCCAGGGAACGGGAACGGAACGGAACGGAACGGAACCGAACGGAACGGAGCGGAACGGAGCGGAGCGGAGCGGAGCGGAACGGAGCGGAGCGGAGCGGAACGGAACGGAACGGAACGGGAACTACAACGGGAACGAGACGGTAACGGGAACTAGAACGGTACGGGTACGGGAACGGGAACGGAAGGGGTACGGGACGAGTATGGGACGGGATCGAACGGGAACGGAATGAAACGGGAATGAAACAGGAACGTAACGGTAACGGTACGGGAACGAAACAGGAACGAAACTGGAATGAAACGGGAACGGAACGAATAGAACAGGATGAGAACGGGAACGGGAACAAGAACCGGACGGGAACGGAACGGGAACAAGAACGGGAACGTAAGGCGTACGGGACGGTTCGGGGACGTTTACGGGACGGGAACGCAGCGGGAACGGAACGGAAATGGGAACGGGAACGAAACGTGAACGGAACGGGAACGAAACGGGAACGGAACGGGAATATAACGGGACGGGAACGGGAACGAGAACAGGATGGGAACGGGACAGGAACGGGATGGGAACGGAAACGGAAGGGGTACGGGACGTTTACGGGACGGGAACGCAAACGGGACGGGAACGGGGAACGGGAGCGGGAGCGGGATCGGGAACGGGAACGGGAACGGGAACGGGAACGGGAACTGGAAGCCTTGTGCTAGGCCCGCCACACGCGGCAAATGTCTTGCCTCGCGAGGCAGCGCGCTTGATGGGGACTCGCCTAATCGCGTTAAAATGGCTGGCCGGACCCTGGTTGCAGGTTCCTTAAAAGGATTTCGTCTAATATCCACGCGGACGAAGTCGCGGGCAGAAGCTAGTCTATGATAAAATGAAATGACAGTCGCATAGGCAGCTTTTGGGTAAATACTTTGTCGGCCTATTTCATATCCTAAGTAGTTTAGTTTTGATAAGCTTTATCAAATTGATATTGTATAGAATTAGATTTAAAAAAACCGGCCAAGTGCGAGTCGGACTCGCGCACGAAGGATTCCGTACCAAAAAACAGCAAAAACTCACGTTTGTTGTATGGGAGCCCCCCTTAAATATTTATTTTATTCTGTTTTTAGTATTTGTTGTTATAGCGGCAACAAAAATACATCATCTGTGAAAATTTCAACTCTCTAGCTATCACGGTTCATGAGATACAGCCTGGTGACAGACAGACAGACAGACAGACAGACAGACAGACAGACAGACGGACAGCGGAGGCTTAGTAATAGGGTCCCGTTTTTACCCTTTGGGTACGGAACCCTAAAAAAGAAAGAAACACGATAATAAAGACAACAACTTTTTTATGAAATTTGTATTTTATTAATAATGGCATTTTCTGACCTTCGACTCCTCAACTCTACTAGCAGACAGGAATCCCCGTGCACCCATCAGCTCGGTGCACCACTGCTAAACCTACTTAGGTCAGTGATCTAGTGGCAATCACTAAAACTTTTCCTTATCCTCAAGTTAGTAAATACGCATTGTTGTCTAATAAGATTTAATTTGATAGGTAGAATCACAGAAAAAAATTCTTTGTTATGTGGTTAGAATAATATTTCCTCAAGCAGATACGCCACTTTCGTGAAGCAAAATTATGATAAGTGGTTAAAAGTATTTGATTGAATCAGGCGTCACTTGGCGGAAGTCCCAAACCATTTTGAAAAAAAGAAATTTGAAGAAAGAAGCTTATATTTCTTTTTTTCAAAAAGTGGTTAAAATGCAAAATGCATATAATTTACTTACCCAAATCTCTTAATGAGTCTCTCGATTATCGTAGAGTAGCATGCACATGACAGCGAGTACATCGCCATGCCCCAGCAACCGAACCGCACTCCTGCTTCGTACTCGGAGCGGCTTTCCGACCCGACTGGAGCCTGAAACATTTTAAAGAGCAATGGTGTAGTTGGGAAATATAAGGCAGTCAAATGCAGTAGCTAACTTAAATGCAAATAACAAAATCAACGCACTTGAAACATGTTTATTAAGAATGGCTTAGCCAGAATGAATGAAAATCAGTTCGATTTTTTTGACAGAAGTGCTTGGTAAGGCACACCACGCGAAGGGATATAGACATTTCACAAAGGATTGTTCAAAAACCGACCAAGTGTGTGTCAGATTTGGCATATTTGGGTTTTCGGACCAAATAGGGCTAAGGGGCGAAGCTTAGCTTTCGGGCATCTACGGAACCCTAAAAATATAAAATACCAAAACGCACCGCAGGGTTTCCGCCAAAAACAGCTTCACCGACGAAGTCCGTGAAGTACAAGGAGTAGCAGACGTGCGCCATCCAGCAGAACAGGTTGGTGAGGCACACTACGCGCAGGGAGCTCGGCATCAGCAGGATGGACTTCAGGTAGTGGCCGAGAGACAGGTGCTGAGGGTTGGGAGGCGGCTCGGGCACATTCAGGGATGCGGCGTCCTGGAAGATATTTCATCAGTATAAGTACTAACTAGGTTTTGGCAGCGACTACATCCGCATGGAATTTCGTTTCCTGTAAGAATTTCAAGAACAGCAATAGTAGCATTTGTTAGTCTCCAAAGTTAATTAGCTTAGACATATCTGAACCAAATTCATCAAAATCAGTTCAAGCAAACAGAGAGAAGAGTTACAGAAATTGAAATAACTTTTGTATTTATAGTATTTGGATACCTTAGACCAAAATGTTATTACCTATTAGGGTAGGTCTCATAAGAAAAGCGCAATATATTTTGAAGAAGACTTCATGCGCCTTTCCAGACGTAAAGTTCCTTCTGGCCACCTAACCTTGGTACATACATACATACCCATGATTCTTAAATGAATTGATTTTTCAAAAAGGTACATATTCTTATTCTGATAACTTTTATCAAACAGATCATCAATCAAAGCTAATAATAAAACTTTTCAAAAGTCATTTTTCTTTAAAATATAGCAACTATCTCGAAACGCTCTCTGTCAAGATAGTACCAACTAGATACGCTTTCAGACAACTTCTTTACATATTATATCAGAAGTCTAACTACGTCACTATCGTAATAAATCATCAGGCTTAGGTAGGTGCCTATCTATAAAAATAGACGTGCTGCTATGGCCGAGGTGAGGTAACAAAATTAGCCTAGTAGGTATTCTGTAAAAAGAATTCTTACATAAAAGTTTTGCATTTTCTACCTGCGTAATGCTATATCTGTGAAAGAGGTCACAGTTCTTTATGGAACCTAGTTTGTTTGCTGAGTGGTGACAGCTGACCATGACGGTAAAATGGCGGAAACCAGGTGCACCTTCACCTGTTTATCCAGAGAGCATACTCCCTGAACTGAACATGCAATGGTTTTAAGATTACATATATCCGCGGAAGACAAACAACTGGTCTTTCTTCCAAGTACCTATCTTAAATCTTAGTAGCATCGGGAAATGTGGATTACGTGGAGCTAGATGATACAGAAAGCTCAAAGCTGACCGGGATATCCAAACTATATACGCTCTTTGGAACATCAGGGGGACATTTAGGTTTTCAAGTCAAATAACTCTACTCTTACTTACCATGGACAATTCTGGTTGATTTAACGACCCGTAAGTGGCATTATTCTTCAAATTGTTCTTTTCAAGGTTCTGGTCTTCCACGTCGAAGCTCTCCTGGTTCCGTTCAGTTTGGGCTAGCTTTCTGAACTCATCTTGGTAGTTGAGCTCGTCTAGAGGGATCTCCTTGAAGCTGGTCACCGTGGCGGACACGCAGGCTACGAAGATTATGGTGATGAGGGAGAAGACGGCCCGCACGTGGCCGCCGAAAATCTCTCCTATGAGACAAACATATGGAATTAAAAAGAAATACTTATATAATAAAGTAAAATGTAAAACAGTCAACACATGAATCTGTAAGCAGTGTTGCCCGTACCATGTATCTCTACAATTTTTGGAACCTGCAAATATAAGCTACTAGTTGCAAGATCAAACATTAAATGAAATCAATTATTTTATGTGACTTTACAGGCATACGCATATAATTCTACTGTATACTAACTAGGAGATGTAACTTGAGTCAATGATTCTGTAGCTGAACTGAATATAATAAACTCTTTAATTAGGTACTACGTACATACCTAATCTCGTCTCGTCCCAGTTTATTCCTCCCAGAGCATATCCCATAAATCCACCTAAGCCAGCCATCACGGTGAATGTGCTTAAGCCTTTTGCATGATCCTCTGAAAATTATTCGTACTAACATTAGTACGTTATAACAAAAAAAAAAACCGGCCAAGTGCGAGTCGGACTCGCGCACGAAGGGTTCCGTACCAAAAAACAGCAAAAAATCACGTTTGTTGTATGGGAGCCCCCCTTAAATATTTATTTTATACTGGTTTTAGTATTTGTTGTAGCGGCAGCAGAAATACATCATCTGTGAAAATTTTAACTGTCTAGCTATCACGGTTCATGAGATACAGCCTGGTGACAGACAGACAGACAGACAGATGGACAGCGGAGGCTTAGTAATAGGGTCCCGTTTTTACCCTTTGGGTACGGAACCCTAAAAACAACTTCTCAATCTGTAACATACTCGTTTAAAGTTGGACCTAAGTTTTGTCTTTCAGTATCCAATGTTCAGTATTTAATTAATGGTTATTCTCGCAGCATATCGATATGACCGTGACCGTGATGATGATTAGAAATGAATTGCAGGATGTGCTGTTAGAATAAATGGGATATCAACAGAGACAGTATTTTATGTTCGAATTAAATATTATTATTATTATTATTAACAGGCAAGCAGTTGTTATAACTGATGACGCCTGTATCCTGATATCTATGCGTTTTGTTCACTGTTTATTTTTAAGATATCCGTCCAGTCGATTTTTGAACTGATTTACATTTGAGGCAGTTACAACATCATCCGGAAGCTTATTCCATTCTTTGACAACTCTGTTGTTGATGAAGTTCTTGCATGGGTTGTTATGTGCGATGGTAGTTCTTAGCTTGAAACTGTGGCCCCTGAGGTTATGGTTTTCATTACGTTTATACAAGTTGTCAAAATCATGGAGGTCATAATGTCCATTAAGTATTTTATAAGTCTCAATTAGATCTCCACGGTTCCTGCGGTCTTTCAATGTTGTAAGTTTGAGCACATCCAACCGTTCCTCATAGGTTCGTCGTTTCAGCGTTCTGGGAATTTTAGTGAAACTTCTCTGCACTTTCTCCAACTGATCGATAATATTACGTGAAATCCAAAAAATGTTATAATTTTGTATGTATGCGGGTAAGGTAACGAGATAGATATAATGGACCATCGCCAATACACAGTATTTACACGTTTTCACAGATTTGCTACGCCACTGCCCAAAAAACAGAGAGTGTAATGTGTTCAGGGTTCATGTATATTTTTCGGTGGATTCGCAGGCAGTTCCGCTTAACCCTCACAATTTTGTGGAACTAAGGAATGCATTATCAACTTCCTTATCACTATGTCAATTGACTACTACTCCAAAAATTATCATTATAATAATACAATTAAGAACATATTATTTATACACATACACAGAGGAGCAACAACACATAAGCCCAAGTCCAAACAGTGTCATAAATCATTTTCTTTGGTTACACAAATAAGCAACATAATTTTATATACTTAGTCTTTATTACATACAGAAGGCGGGATGTTACATACCATAAGTATATAATCTAAATTATTCTAATGTACACACTTAGATGAAACGTGCTTCAAAATCACGAGTTTCCAGCAAAATGTATACGAAAATTTAGTCGGCACGAGAACAAGCATAATCTGGTGTTTGACAAAGCTTAACAAATGGGCTTTTTTATTTTATTCAAAGAAAAGATAGGTGCCTGTTTATAGATACTTATAAATACTTGTAGTTGATGCACAATCAAATAATATTTGCAAGATGATTACAAAATTAGGTAGGTAATGTTATAATCATAGACTTAGAAAATTTTTCGCTATGCTCAAGGCTGATTTTCGCAGGCTGATTATCTAATTAAAAACCACCTAGCGACCGGTTTCGGTTCACAGATGAATGTGATAGGTCATAGCCTTCTATATCTTCCAAGCCCTGAAGTTGAGCAGAACGGCAACATCGCATGTGGTCAAGCACATAGTATAAAATTATTTTAAAAAATATTTATTATTTGTTTTTCCTATATTATCTATGTTTAAACTAGTTGTAAATTGTGATGTAAGATTATTTCAATAGAGTTTTATATTTATTATTATTATTTATTTATTAGAACATAAGGTTTGAGTTCAAATTATTTGAAGTTTTCGGGGGTCCTTTAGTACGATGAGCATTTTGATCTAAGCCTTCTCTAGCAATAAATATTACATAATTGGAAAGGTATTTAAATTTGAAACACTTTATTGTATTACTATAATCGTGAACTATTAGTACTTTGAGAGTTATAACGCTCTAAACTTGACCAATTTTTTTAACATTAATGACCTAAAACTCCGAAATTACTAACAATTAATAGAAAGTATGTTTGCAGCAAATATTTGTCAGATAAAAACCTTTCTTATGATATATGATTCATTTCTATAGGTGTGGTAGATCAACTCCCATAGACAATAAACCACTTTTATACTTTAATAACCTTTAACTCCAAAAGTATTAACAATTGATAGAAAGTATTTTAACAGCAAATATTTGTCTTTAAAAGACCTTTCTGATGATATATCATTTATTGCTAGAGGGCGTGTTAATCAACTCCCTGCTGAAGAAAATCAACAAAAAAGATGACGTCTTTGACAGCCATTTTTTCCTGGTTAACATTTATATTTTTCTTATTGTTTAATATACAAAGCATTTCAATAAAAGAACTAAATTATTTTAATATTTTAAACCTTACACGATTACTATGAAAAAAAATATCGACCTCTTAAAATTGAAATATTCCCATACATTTAGTATGGAGACTGGCGGACGACATGACCACGAACTGACAGTAACAGACGTTGCCAAACTTATGTTCACGGCTTGGAAATAAAGAAGGCTATGGATAGGTACATTTTACAGTGGAATATTAAGTTTATGGTTATAATTTAATACTCGAATTGTAAATAATATTATTTACAAATATATCAGTTTAAAACAAAAGTAAATTCAAAATGAATTTTGACAGTTTATACTTTTTATTAATTGATGGAACAAACATAAACTTCATTATTTGAGCGTTTTGAATACTAAATTGTTGTAAGAATGTAGGGGGCAGGCAGCAGCGCTCCAGTGGAACAGAAAAATAGGGTTTTCTTCGTCAACCGTTTATTATTTTAGCACAACATTTCTTCAGGTATTGTTAGGACAGGAACCTTTTTGTGACAGTCAAAACAACAGTCACATTTGAATATTATTGACATAAAAATGTTTCTTAAATCAATAGGCATATTACATGCGACCTATTTCCACACGCCCCCTTAATATGCATATTCACAGAAATTAAATACATCTTAAAACAAAAAGAAAGTATTACAAAGGAACAACAACTTTAGCAAAAATAAACAATTAACAGGTAATACCTAAACCAGACATGCACTTGTAGTGCTTAGCATTAGGCAAACCCTTGGTTAAAATATCAGCAAGCATAGAATCAGTAGACAGGTACGACAATTCTATGCTCTTGTTGTCCTTTAAAATACTCCTTATAAAATGGTGCCTTATATCAATGTGCTTGCTACGAGAATGGAACATCGGATCATTTGCAAGACATATCGCCCCCTGATTGTCTACATGTAATGTAATCTGTGAAAACTTACCTAACCCAATTTCAGTTAATAAGCTATTGAGATAAACAGCTTCTTTCATGGCTGATGACAAGCTCACATACTCGGCCTCACACGTGGACGTCGCGACACACTTCTGTTTCTGCGATTTCCACGATATGCAGCTGCCTGCTAACACAAAAACATATCCAGAGTAAGAACGTCTATCTATCAAACATCCTCCCCAATCCGAATCAGAATACCCTTGCAATGACTTGCCTGTTTTCTTAAATACAAGTCCGTATTCTATCGTTCTTCTCAAATAACGCAGAACTCGTTTCGCGGCCTTCCAGCATTCTTCATTGGGACAATTCAGAAATTGTGCCAATTTTGCAACACTATTTGTGATATCAGGCCTTGTTCCTGTTGAAAGATACATCAAGGAACCTATAACTTCCCTGTACGGGTACTGTTCGCCCTCACTACATTTGTCTTGGGAAAATTTTACTTTGGTTTCCATAGGCGTAGAAACTGGACGACAATTATCCATGCCATATTTTATCAACAAGTCTGAGATATATTTTCGCTGTGACAATCTAATGCCATCGTCACATTTGTCAAACTCTATTCCCAACATGTACTTGACAACTCCATAGTCTTTTAATTCAAACTCGGTGGCCAGTGACTTTTTAAAGTCCTCAATATAATCTCTTTTCCGACATGCGATTTGAATATCATCAACATAAACTAAAACAAAGAGTTTTATATCAGAATCTATGTCCCTAAAATAAAGACACGGTTCATTCAACGATTGTCGCAACCCCATACGTTTTAGTTGCTCATCGAGTCGTATGTTCCACTGACGACCAGCTTGTTTGAGTCCGTATAACGACCTTTTCAGTCGGCATACGTCGCCTCCAGCCTTTAAATCGTCCAACATTTTCTTAACTCGTTCATAAATATCGGAACCTTCTTTTTCTGTCTCTATCAGTTTAAGTAAACATTCCTCTAAAAGTTCTGGCACCTTCATGTAGATGTTTTCTTCTAAAAATCCATTCAAGTAAGCCGTGTTAATGTCCAACTGATGAATCTCTAGGTCTAGCTCAACTGCAAGTGCAGCTAACAATCTAACTGTATCAAGCCTGACGACAGGAGCAAAAGTATCGTGGTAGTCAATACCATACCGCTGGCTAAAGCCTCTCGCTACACGTCTCGCCTTTTTCTTCTCAGTTTTGTCCACATTCAGCTTAGTTGTTAAAACATATCGACAACCTACGACATCACGATTCATGGGTTTGTTTACTATTTCTCATGTGTCGTTCTTGACTAGGCTTCTCACTTCCGATAATATAGCATTTTTCCATCCTTTGCATTCACTGCTTGACAAAGCCTGTTTTAATGTCACTTCCGCGACTCCAGCAAAGTCTTGACAGTCCGTAAACTCCTCAATGGATTCACTACTATCAGCTGTATTTGGTTCTGGTTGTATATTTGGTACCATCTGGTACACTTTTCTTGGACGCCCAACATGACCTCGCTCTATACGCGGTCGACCTGGACCTCTCTTCATTCCTCCCCTACCGTCATCGCAAACCTCGCTTTCAACATCGCTTTCCCGATGATCAAGATGCGATGGTCCTGCGATTATCTCGGGTTCTTCGACTGGCTGATGAGTAATGTCAGCTATCTGTTTCGAATGGAATTCAATTTCAACTATACCTGGTCGATCCACGTTGGTATTCAAATCTTCAGCTTTCAGTTCAAATGGATCTATCTTCAAGCTATTATCTTCGTTTCTTTCACTCTTCATTCCGTGAAACTTCACATCTCGTGACACTATCATTTTCCGTTGCTGTGGTAACCATATTCTGTAGCCTTTTCGATCTCTTGGATATCCTACGAAGATTCCTTCTGTACTTCGTGGAGCAAACTTATCTTTCCCCTGTTCTTTGTCCAATACATGTACCTTTGATCCAAACCTCTCTAAATAATTTATCTTAGCAGGTCGGCCAAACCATCTCTCAAAGGGTGTGTCTCCTCCAAGACTGCGCGTTGGACATCGATTTCTGACATGGCATGCCGTTACAACAGCATCTGCCCAGAAACCTGGCGAAAAACCAGACGAAAAGAGCATACATCTCGCCATTTCCACTAACGTACGATTTTTCCTTTCCGCTATCCCATTCTGTTCTGGAGTTCGAGGACAGGTTAATCTTCGAGATATGCCTTCATTCTTCAAGAACTCATCGAATTCACGGTTACAATATTCGCCACCGCCATCTGACTGAAAATGTTTTATTTTCTTGCCGGTCAAATTCTCGACGTAATTTTTGTATATTTTAAATACAGTAAATACTTCACTCTTTTTACTAAGTAAATATACTTCACACCATCTTGTATGATCGTCAATGAATGTGACAAAGTACCTCGCGCCACCTATGGCTTTGTGTTGCATTGGTCCAACAACGTCTGAATAAATGATCTTTAATTTTTCATCACAAGGGCCTTCAGATTTCGAAAACGGTAACCTACTCATTTTTCCACTCATACAAACATTGCAATCGTACAACTTTACAATATCTGACATTTTGACACTCATACCAGATTTATTTAAAAGTTTAACAAGATCTTTTGCATTTAAATGTCCTAATCGTTCATGCCACAAACATACATCGACTTCTTTCTCTTTATCAGAAATCGCCGACACTACTTCACGGTGTTCCTCTATTACGTAATATAAATTACTTTTTCGATTTGTGACTAGCTTAGTGTTACCATAGCTATCTTTCACACTAGCTACATTACCTTCAAATGTAACACTATAGCCTTGATCCGTAATTTTCGCAACTGAAATTAGGTTACATCGCAAATCCGGAACATAAAGTGTATTGGGCAATTGAACCACAGTTTTAGAACCATTATTACATGTAAACAATCTTACTGTACCTTTGCTTCGTATATTTGTACTTGCATTTGTTGCCAAATTCAACTTTGATGACATGGGTAACATCGTGTCACCAAATTTACTTGCGTCGTTGCATAAATGTGACGTACATCCACTATCAATGATCCAATTTCCACTCTCATTGCTTGCAGCCTTATCATCTGAAAAACAATTAAAAGTTACAAAATCCGAATCATAAATATCACTGGCCGTACCATACGTTGACACTAACTTAGAAGTTTCTTGGCGTTGACCCTTATTCTTCTTCATATTACATTCAGAAGCCTTATGACCGTGCTGATTGATGTTGTTTGATAAAGCAGAGCCTCAGTGGTGTCCGCCTTAGGACACAGTCTTGGAGAATAGGAAAGCTTTCGAGAAGATTAATTAAAATATAGCACGTTAAAATCAAGCTGTTTTATTTTCGTGACATGTAGACATGACATAACAGACATCTGACATATTCTTATTATATCCTTTTTCAAAGAGTCAAGTCACAAGTTAAGTAGTTTGAATACCTAATACATAGCATAACAACTCCTTTAACACTTTCCCTTATTCAATACTATTCCAAGGGCATGGCAGAGGAAAGAGAATCTTGGCCGCGGTAGTCCTTTGGTTAAGATATCAGCTAACTGATCTGCAGTGCCAATTCTCTTGACTTCCATTGCACCTTCAGCAACTTGCTCTCGAACGTAGGAATGTCGAATTCGAATGCGCTTTGTCCATAGAGCCGTCTGGGTTCCTTTTTGTTCGTAGGACCCATTTGCAAGGAAGCGCTTTTCTCCCTTTCGGTAGATCACATGCCGTCCACACGTTGAGGTCTTTCAGTGACTGCATTTCACTGTGCATCGCTTTTCGCCATTCCTCACTGTCGTCACGATCCATTGCATCAGCGAAATTCGACGGGTACGTCTCTGTAATACATACGTAGTCGTAAAGTCTTTCAGGTCGTCGTATTTCGTTGCGATTGCGCAAATTGTAACGCGGTTGCTCGGCGTCATAGTCGACTGCTTCAGGATCAACGTGATGCGGTTCGAGTTCGGGTTCATGTACATGGTCTTCTTGGACCGGGTCGGGTTCATGTACTTGGTCTTCTTGGCCTGGTTCGGGTTCCAAATTTTCTCCCTCAAGATCAAGTTCATGATCACTAGAGATATTATCTACAGCGTCTTCGAAGTCTCCCTCGGATTCATCTGGTAATGGATCTTGATGTACTTCAGGAAGTGGAGGCGGTTCCTCGTTGCTGTTGGGGTTACCCATCGGTAGCTGTATTGTGTACTCCCTCGTATTTGTGTCGTTGTTTACACAAGCTGGGTGAACATCTTTGTTAGGAAGCGGTCTTTCATCGAAAGTGACATCACGTGAGCGGACGAGTTTGTTACTTTTTCCGTCAGTAATCCATACCCGGTAGCCATCTTCATCGTAACCGAGAAGTCGTCCTTTTATGGCTTTCTTGTTCATTTTTCTCCGTTTCTGCTTTGGAACGTGGACGTAAGCATTGCATCCTATGATACGCAAATGTTTGATTGCCGGTTTTTTTCCAGTCCAAAGTTCGTACGGTGACTTGTCTTTATTGTTTGTTGGACTGTTCTGTTGAGAATGTACGCGGCAGTATTTATCAGTTCTGCCCAAAGTTCTTGTGGCATCGGTTCGTGCGCGTACATCATAGATTTCGCTGTTTCAACCAGGGTGCGATTTTCACGTTCGCTTACACCGTTCTGCTCTGGTGTGTAAGGCATTACCAGTCTTTGTCGAATTCCATGAGAGTCCAGTAGATTTCTAATGGACTTGATGTCAAATTCGCCACCATTGTCGCTTAGCAGGCATTTTACAGCATGTCCTTCATTCTTCGTCTGAGCTAGCATTAAGGCGAGCTTATCCTTAACCTCTGACTTGTATCTTAGGAAGTATACCATACGATAGCCTGTATAGTCGTCTTTGAACAACACGTAGTACTGGAACTTTGAAAAACTTGGTTGAAATGGTCCACAAACGTCGGTGTGTATGAGTTCTCCTGGCGCGGTAGCTCGAGTCCTCGTACCGAATTTGAGTCTATGAGCTTTTCCATATATGCAGCCTTCGCACAGCTCTTTATCAAGAGGAAGATCTAAGTCCAGTTCGCGTTTAACTGTAGCTTTCACGTGCCTCTTGTTCTGGTGTGCGAACCTCTCGTGGTATAGTTGCATAGTATTGAACGTTGCAAAGACTTCAGCGGGGTTCTCAGGATGTACAACTTTTAGGTCTAATTTGTACAATCCACCGTCTTTCTTACGTCTTCCTATTAAGCACGCTTCTTCGTTGACATAGACGTTGCATTCTTTTGTCGTCGATACGAATTTGCTGTTCGGAATTCTGTCGTGAAGTGCTAGTACTGAGAATAAATTCTTCGAAATGGTTGGAACGTACCAAACATCTTGAAGGGTTGCTCGTTGTAGCTTCCCTCTTACATTTGCTTCGATCATTACTGAACCTTTGCCTTTAGCGCGAATTGGTTTGCCATCAGCCGTTGTTACAGTATGTATGTAGTCAAAGCATTTGAAGGTTTGAAATAAATCAGCCCGGTTTGTCACGTGGCTCGTGGCGCCGTTATCCACGTACCAGTTTTCGATGTCAGGAACGACTGAAAATACTTCTGTGCTATCGATAGACAACAGGATCATGTTTGCGGATTTAGAAGTAGAAGGTGTTGCTCGCGGATTGCTGCTTTTCGGAGGCTTGCCGTCTTTGATCCACTTCTGACAGTTTCTCACTCGATGGCCGATAGCTTGGCAGTAATTGCATTTCAACTTTCTATCTTTCTTCTCTGCAGTAGACGTAGTGCCGGAGTTTGAAACGAGAGCTTCCTGTTGAAGTACGTTATTACTCTGCAGAGCTCGTTCAAATGCACATAAGTGGCTTGTAAGGCTTTCGATGGTTCGTTCAGATTTAGGTAATAATAGCCAGCTGCTTTTAAAGGAAAAGTAGGTTTCGTCGAGCGTATCAAGAATCTTGCAAAGGAGTAGCAGTTCTGGTAGCTCACCGGTTTTATCCTTACTTAACTCCTGATTAAGCTGCGTCCAAATATTTTTCAATTTTGACATGTTCGTGGCTATGTCATCTGCCGGATCTTTTCTAAAGCCAAAGAAGCTCATACATAGATTGTAGGACTTATCTTCGTCCGTGCCGTCGAATAGTCTATGTAGTTCAAGCCATACATCTCTTGCATTCGTGTATCTCATGACCTTTCGAAGTGTCTCTTCTTTCATATTGGTGGTTACGATAAGCAGAGCAGTTGCGTCAGCTTTTACAAAACGGTCTAGTTCTGTCTTGTACGTGGTCACTGCAACTGTATCTGTTGGAAGAACGGGTTCGGTGGGTTTTTTGAACGTGCCCTCCACTACTTCCAGCGCGTGCGGGACGGTGCGTAGTAGACTGGTGGCCTTATATTTCCAAGTATCCCAATTTGATTTTCCTTCCAATAACCCAATTTGTAATTTTGCAATATTCTCCATATTTGTAGGTGGGACCGATAACCTGAAGTTGTTTGACAAAGCAGAGCCTCAGTGGTGTCCGCCTTAGGACACAGTTTTGGAGAATAGGAAAGCTTTCGAGAAGATTAATTAAAATATAGCACGTTTAAATAAAGCTGTTTTATTTTCGTGACATGTAGACATGACATAACAGACATCTGACATATTCTTATTATATCCTTTTTCAAAGAGTCAAGTCACAAGTTAAGTAGTTTGAATACCTAATACATAGCATAACAACTCCTTTAACACTGATGACATTTGAAACATTTGTATTTAAATTTCAAATCCTCTTCAACTGTACCTCTCTTTGGTTTAAAAGGTTTCTTCCCTTTTACAAGAAATGCCTTATCTACATTTTCTTTCTGGTGTCGGGAACTTCCTTCCTCCAAAATCTTTACCTTAAGCGTTTCTGGATCTGGCAACGAATCTCTAGACTCTATAGCACATCTAAAGTTCTCGAAGCTAGACGGTAAACTATACAGCAGCATAATTGAAATCAAATCGTCATTCATTTCTATTCCCATGTCAGCTAATTTGCATCTGACATCAAAAAATTTCATGACATGTTCTCGAATGTCACCACTTTCCTCCATTTTGTAAAGCAATAATTCTTTTAACAATGTCGCCTTTTTCGCAGGTCCTTTTGATGCATGTATGCCTTCAAGTTTCGACCATACTTCTCGCGATGTTTTGCATCCTCGCAGGTGCCTCAGTTCATTAGGGCTGATCGATAGGATTAGGTCTGACTTTGCCTTTGCGTCACCTTTATCCCATTGAGTGGCTAAACCTGGTTCTGCTGGTCTTACAAGGCTGCCATCCACATAGCTCCAGGCATCATTCTTTATAAGAATTGCTTCCACCTGAATTTTCCATGTTTCGTAATTTTCTGGAGTCAATTGTTCTATTTTCACGGTTGACATTTTCGCGAAATCCTTGATTTTCTATAGGTGGCCCATAACCACTGTAGGGGGCAGGCAGCAGCGCTCCAGTGGAACAGAAAAATAGGGTTTTCTTCGTCAACCGTTTATTATTTTAGCACAACATTTCTTCAGGTATTGTTAGGACAGGAGCCTTTTTGTGACAGTCAAAACAACAGTCACATTTGAATATTATTGACATAAAAATGTTTCTTAAATCAATAGGCATATTACATGCGACCTATTTCCACAAAGAAATGATAATAATTTTTCCATTTTCTATCACAAAGTTAGGTTATTTTTGCAAGCAAAAATTACCGGTTACTGTAAAGTAACAAACAAGATAAAATCAATCACGAGTCTCGTGTTGACGGCGCCTTATTTTCTTTGGGAGTTGTCTCAGTAAATTAAATATTGTTTGATCACATGATGAGACGTCACTCCTTAAAATATTGTTGAATTAATGTGGACAAAATATTATTATGTAGGTGAAGGCTTTTCTGGTCGATCAACATTCTTCTTACAATTTTTGGGGTATAAAAAGTATTTCGTAAAATTGCAGTTTAACAAAACTAATGTTTTTCCAAGTGGCTTTTCCCAAACATAATCCGAAATATCGAAACTTTACGCTGAATGTAGGTATCGAATCGCTTATTCTATTAAGCATAAGATTTGCAAATTGCTTTAATATGTTTTTTTATTATCGGTAACTGGGCAGGCATTTGGCCACCATCTTACTTGGTAAAAAGGATCTGATATAACATCACATTTCTGATGTATCATTTGAATATGTAACAAGTAAAATGTAAACAAATATTTCAAAAAATTCAAAATTCAAAAATAATTTATTCAGTCTAGGCTGTTACAAGCACTTGTGAATGTCATAGAAGCTACGCCATCGGTTCGCAAACCCTAAGTGGGAGACCTTGTAACGAGAAGAACCGGCAAGAAACTCGTCAAGGGCTGCTTTTTTCTCCCTGTATATTTCATACAGAGTCGTCAACATTGAAAAATGAGCTCCACATTTAAAGTGAGGTCATTTTCCATCACAATAATTAACAAAAGTTTGCACACAATGAGTAGGTAGGTTGAAATTAAATTAAATTAGATTTATTCTTTAAAATCAATTGCATTGTATGATGTGGAGTGGAAGAGCGAGATCTCTTGGCACAAGTATAATAATACTCAAAAGGTGTATGATTTATTTGTAAAAATATGATGTTACCGATTTTTTTTTTTATATTCTTGTAATGATGTAACACATCGAGATAAACTACGGAAGAAATTTATCGCATCGAAATATCAATAATTTTGGCAGTATCACTGTTACTGTAATAAATGTGTGCGGCACCATCCTACTAAATGATAATCGATCTTATCGTTGACAGGAAAAGCAAGATGGTTTATCCATATTTTCACGTTCCCTACTCGAAGATTAATGTATTGTCTATTTTAAGAACTAGTTTAGTACTAGTAGTTCAGATAGTTATCACTTTATGGCGATCGTTTTTTTAATACTTCGCAAGTGTTGTTCACCTATGAATAGGCTTGTGAATTTTATTGAGCTCAGACCTCAAAATTGAAACATTTGAATGGTAGTGAAATTGTAGTTAAATATTAGTATAATATTTACAAATTTTAATTATTTTTTTTATATTAAAAAAAAATATAAAAAAAATCAAATATTCCTAAAATGGTTATTTGACTTTACTATTTTTTGAGATTCGATCTTTGGAGTCCCGTTCATGTTTGCGAAAACTCAGTTGATTGCAGCATATCACATAAAACAGCATTTTAATGAAATCAAATTTAAAGATTAGCTTCATATGGAACGTAAGCACAGAATAGATATTATAAGTACCTAACGTAAACCAAAGATTTGGTTGAATTAGAGTAACAATAAACTACTGATATTTTTACATTAAAACCTAGGTTATCACAACATTTTCACGCATTTTTAACGATCAAAATTAACCATGCTATTCCTAAAACTTTTGATTTCGTCGCTTTCCACTTTTGTTAAGAAAACAAGATTCATTAAAACAAACAGAAATATGATAATCCTTATTTTCCAGAAACTACAATCAAAATGAAACAAATGAAAACACCGACAAACACGACATTGACCTTATAAGTAAAGAAACCATGTCATCACGAGACGGGAGCCCAAATAAGAAAAGTCAAAAACAAACAAATCTGACCTGGAACTGTCACGTCGAGGAGATAAGCGCGCGCCGGGCTCTGACACGCGTCTGCGTCGAAGTCCAGAAACACGGTCCCCAAAACAGTGAAGAGTACCCCCCAGGGGTGATAGTTGGGGTGTTCCTCTTCTAAGGCAAAACTTCTCGGCCCTAAGATAGATGGCACCTCTGTTATGTTGATCGGCCTCTCATCTCCAAGTGCATAGCCTATCGCTTCTCCATTCGGTACTAATATCAAACCTGCAAATGTATTAAATAATGTAGGACTTACTGGTATTTTATGAAGCAAAGATAAAAATGTTTACTTGGATTATTTCAATCAATAAAATACTGATAAAGTCAATACCAGACGACGTTCATCAATAGAAGTGGAAATGCTTATTCATTGATATTATTTACAGGCGGAAATAACATTTAAAGTACTTAACTAAATCTTATCTAGCTAACAAAAATTTTGACATAAACTTGGTCACTGATATTAGGAAAGCCAAGTGAAGATTCGGGAAAGAATGAGCTGAATAATACAAAAACTAAAAAATATTGTTGTCTTTATAATTGATAGAACATTACAGCCGAGAACGGGAAGCTAGCGATTTAATCATTTGAGGCAATGCAAGTAGCTTCCATGTACTTATAGTGCTTTTCTAAGGAAAAGCGAGGAAATTCGATTTTAAAAAATAAAAAAATAAAATCCTTTTTTTTATTCTTTTTTCATTTTTACTGACGAATTATGTCATTTTGGAATGTGCTCAGCAAGGCCTTTTATTTGATACTAATATTAAAAAATTGAAAAAAAAAATGTGACAATATATAAAATTTTGGAATATTCTCATCAAGGCCTTTTATTCGATACCCTTATTGAAAAATAATAAAAAATGTTTTTTTTTAAGGAAAAAAAAGAAAAAGAGAAAAAACGAATTAAAAGCAAAATAGATTATTACTTGTTTACCTTTTTTTTAAGAAGAATAAAACAGAAAACAGAGAAAATGTTTTTTTATGGATTCGTGTGGCCATGTGAATCGGCCCACTCGGCTTAGTGCGGGAAGTGCGTACTTCCCGCAGTTGTGCGGGAAGTAAGTATTGAAATTCATTTCCGCACTGATGAACCAGTCCCCCACGGAAATATGAAACGCCCTGCATTCCTTTTTCACATGGAATGATAAGATTTCAGAGCATAGTGAGAAAAAATATTTACCAAGTAAAACACCGAAAGACATGAGCACAATAAAAGGCCTTCTCCTTCCGAACTTCAATCTGCACCTGTCGCTCAGCGAGCCCAGCAGTGGGGTCATGAAGAAGCCGATGAGGGGCGACAGAGCCCACACCAGTGTCATCTGCTGGTGAGGAACTCCTATCTGCAGTAGAGTTGGGGACACGAACGCAGTCTCGCCTGCGTATGAGAATTCTATTCCCATCACTGCTGCTGATATCCTCATGAGCTCGATACGGCTTTTTCTCCTGGGAAAAGAATACAAATTATTTAAACATTTACTATTATATATTAAGATAATTAATCTTAGAAATATTATATATTAAGATAATTAATCTTAGAAAAAACACGTTTTTATTACAAAAAAGTCGGACTAAAAACATTAAAACGGACTAGTAAAAACAGAATTTATTTTAAACTTTTTAGTCTGTTTTTACTAGTCCGTTTTAATGTTTTTAGTCCGACTTTTTTTGTAATAAAAACGTGTTTTTAAATAAGTATTTTTTCAGTTAATTTTTATTTTCTGCTTTTTAGTTAACGAGCTAAGACTAAAAATATACCATCTCTTATCGGAGCACTCGTCAAGACGATTCAAACGAGCCCAAACTCGATGAGGTTGCATGGTTTTAATACAGAGTCCCAGTGGCCTTCTTCCGGCTCTATCATCAGAACCTGGAAACTTCCCAAAAAAATACTTGTCAAGACAATTCAAACGAGCCCAAACTCGATGGGGTTGCATGGTTTCATTATAGAGTTTCTATGGCCTTCCTCCGGCTCCATCATCAGATCCTCGGACACTATTTCCCATTAAAGTACTCGTCAAGGTGATTCAAACGAGCCCAAACTCGATAGGATTGCATGGTTTTATTACCGAGTTCCAGTGGCCTTCTTCCGGTTCCATCATCAGACCCTGGACACTATTTCCCAACAAAGTACTCGTCAAGACGATTCAAACGAGCCCAATCTCGATAAGGTAGCGTGGTTTTATTAAAGAGTTCCTGTGTCCTTCCTCCGGCTCCATCATCAGACCCTGGAAACTATTTCGCAACAAAGAACTCGTCAAGACGATTCAAACGAGCTCAAATTTGATGGGGTTGCACGGTTTCAATATTGAGTCCCTATGGCATGGCCTTTCGGCTTCATCATCAGACCCTAAACCACGTCTCCTATTAGAGTACTCGTCAAGAGGATTCTAACGAGCGCAAACACGATGGGGTTGTATGGTTTCTTCATAGAGTTCCTGTGGCCTTCTTCCGGTTTCATCATCAGATCAGCTCAATGACATCATAATATCGCATTGCCTTCCAGTTCTGGCCTAAGTTCAAAGTTTCAAGTCTCTAGCTCATCGGGAAGTTAGGATAAAATCGTTCGCAAACTTTGTTGAGAAACACACAAACAAACAAACAAACGCAAAAGCAACCTAATAAAAACGTGTTAAAAAATCGATTCACCTGTCGTAACAGCTCAGACGGGATTCGAACCCGCACCCTTGGGATTCCAGCCCAATGCACGAATCCCGTCTGAGCTGCTACGGATGAATCAATTTTTTCTAGTATTTTTCTAATATTAATTATCTTAATATATAAAAATGGCATTGTAAATGCCTAAAATATAAAAATTCTATTATTTACAATTATAATTAAAATGGTAAAAAATTAAAAACCCTTTGGTAGATTTACACTTTTAAACTTTCGCGTTGCATTATACTTAGTTAACCATTTTACAAGTAACCTGTGGTAGTTCTACAAATTGAACATGTTTCCAAACGACATAATATAATTATTGTATCCTTGATAGAAGACTCTTTTATATGGCCTGAAACCATTAAATGTATACTTGTAATAGACAGCGTATAAAACTCTGTACTGAAAGTCAGTGCTTGAATTAAAAAGAAAGTCCGAAGACAGCTGTTAAAATTATTTGTTTTTGTTCTTCGGTACCTACCCCGGTAACGGTTATATTCGTTATTGAAAACTATCGTAGTTTTATTTTAATGTAACCGGGACTTTTTTTATAATGTTACT